>CP075864.1:2616420-5232841 GCA_019565615.1 Trichoderma simmonsii
CGCCATTGGACCCTGTCCCAAACGTCTGCAGAAGCTCCATGGTCTGCGCATCCGGATATTCCATGTGGCCCTGGATGCCAAACTGCTGGTTTTGCTGACCCATGTAGGGGTTCCCGCCGCTGGTACTGCCCGGTGTAGCCTGGCTCCGTGGCACGGACGGCGACGCAATGATCGACTGGTCCATGACTGAGCCGCCATCGTCATAGCTGCCTGTCCGCTGCGTGGGGCTTGGCCGGCCATGGCTATGAGAATGGGAGTGAGCCATTGTTACCGGCGGAGTCGTTATATCCCCCGCTGTCGAGAGGCTAGGCGACGATAGACTATCACCCATGGCCATGTCAAACTGGAACTGTTGCTGCTCAGATTGGTGATGATGGCGATGTCGAGATGCCGGCTTCTTGGGGGCCATGTCTGCGGGAGTAGGAGCCCAGGTGCTCGTCTCCCGTCTAGTCGGCGGCCGGCGTGTTTGCGGAATAGGTGAACCAAACCCTCCTTTTGAGGTGGCCATTTGGATGGTAGCTTTGGCCGTTCGATCAAAAGCGTCACGGCATGTCTCTGCCGGCGGGCACTTGTCAATCATGTCGGTAAATACTGACTTTGCTGCCAGTACAGTGAAATCTACTTCGTCCATGGTCTATCACACGATATTTGGTCAGCAAGGCCGGTTTCTTCTTTCGTTTCGTCCATCATCTTCTTTCTCATCTCCCTGCAGAGGTTCTCGAAGGGATACTTACCAGGCGGCTTCTCACAGCAGGAGAATGCCAGATGGCGTAAAGATATGATATGCCAGCCATGAACAAATGGTGCGTAGACAAATATGTATAGCTTACGAGACTACTCAGATGTAGCTGTCTATATATGCGAAGAATCTTTTGCCCCGCCTCGGCGACCTTGAGGTATATGCGCTCCTCGTCTTCGCGTAGCTCAGCAGTAAATGCCGTGGGGCTGTTGACTTCGTTTGAAGGGTTGTACTCTCCCTCAAACATAGCGGGGATGCTCAGACTCTGCTTATACAGAAGAACAATGGCCTGCCAGTAGTTGAGGAAGAGAAACTCGGTCGAAAAGGCCACTCCGGTGTCTTGCTTTGAAGGCGCATTGTCTTTCCATTCGCGAAGCCTCCGGTCAATATCCATCCGCCATGAGCGATATGAATCAAAGTGAACAAGATAAGGGGACGGCAGTTGTCTGTTCCTTTCTAGATCTAGTGACCTCGCCTGGGCTCCTGTTGCCCTGGCAATTTGCGCTTGATTATACTGCAATACTTGAAGAATCTCCGACTGTAGCAGGCGTAGCCTGAAGTAATGATGGGCAACGCGTTTGTAACTCGGGTGATCCTCGCCGGGAGGTGGATCTATAAAACCATTCGGTGTGATGAAGGCATCGTCGAGGACCGAGGGAAATTCAGTTGTAATGACTTGGTCGCTGATGCCAAACGGTCTGCCTACACAGGTGCTTACGAGCCTGTCAAACGAATAGGTGCACCACCATAATCGGCGTCTCATATCGCGGATCCAGAGGCGTCTCCCTCTATCTGAGTTGCCGCCATTAGTGTCTCGTGATTCGGAATGGTCCGACGCATCCTGTCCATTTCCCTCTATATCCGTGCCGTCCTCGTGGTGGAGACCAAGGTCGACCGCGAGACGCACTGCAACACCAGTTATATACCACAAGCCTGGTGGAACAGGCCGTAGAAGCGCAAAGTTGGCAAGCAAAAGAACGGCCTGTAGAACCTCGAGCCCGCCTCCGCTGCTGCTGAGACATTCCTCAAGGTGGACAATTGCACTCGCGTGATATTCCTCGGGCCTGCTCTGGTTCCGAGTCTGCTGAAACTGTAACCTTGAGCCTCCAGTAGCCTCTGCCTTGACCGGCTCGCCCACAATGACGCCGCAGCCTATAGCGAAGACCATATTGAGCATATACAGCTCCCTCGCACTAAGGCCTCGACCCTCGCTTGCGTATGCCCGTTCAAACATGCGCATAAACTCAGGGCGGTGCAGGATGGGAATCTGAGGATTGGCATGCTCAAAGTAGAGCGTGACCAGGCGCATGGCCACATCTCTAGTCGGGAATGGAGCCGGCTGAATGGTTGGCCGAGTGTGCAAACCGAAGAAGGAGTCACGCATCGAAGTGCCAGCCCCAACGGGGTTCGAAGGATTTGACGAGACAGGCTTCTCCGGCCCGCCGTTTTGGTCTGATACTGAATACTGCACCGCAGCAAACACTACACGGGCGAAGGAAACCCCAGATGTAGAGGCAAGTGATCGAGGCTTTGCCGGACTGACAATATTTAGCATGGCCGGACTTTGGTCGCCATGCTTTTTCGCAGGAAGCAGCGCATTATCCAGTGCCTGGCTGTGATGGCTATGAGGTCTTGAGTTGCGAGCGTCCACAGAATCGCTTTGCGCTGAGTATCCCGAATCACGAAGGGCTGGGAAACTTCCATCGGCGCCAGGTCGAGAGCATAGGTCCAGATCTTCAGCCGGCGGGAAAGGGATGTTGTTGGATGCCAGGAGTTTCTCCAGCACCTCAACCCGGGTCTCGAGATAGAAGACATAACTAGAGTCCAACAGATTAGTAACGCCACACTATCAATTGTAACGAGATATGAAGAACAGAGCTTTACAAAGGCGAACCAAACATTATCTGTTCTCTGCCACTTTGCTCTCCCTGCCTTGCACAGCGTGTAGTCTCCTACATCTACTTACCTTCTAGGAATCTCCTTCTTCGTGATTGGGTCATAGCCAACACATGGGACGCCAACCTTGTTGCAGCTCGCACAGCTGGGGAGCTTCTGATCACACCTATTCTTACGCAGGCGACAGCGATTGCAAGCGCTCACATTGCGGAAATTGCTGCTCTGGCCAGGCTTGCCAGTCGGCACAACGCTGTCGGAGCTGGCCGCAGGGGCGGTGCTGGTGCTGGTGTTGGTGTTTGCGGCGGCATCATCAACAATGGCAGTATCAGTTGCGCCGTCGCCGGCACCGGAATCATGACCAGGACCAGGACCAGGAACAGAGTCAGAGGTGACAGGGATGCCAGGGTACGATGCCGAGGCACCAGCCTCGCTGCGGCCGCTGGTACTGCCGCCGCTCGTCGCCCCTCCTAGATTCGCATCGCCGGCCGGCTGCTGCTCAGGACTTGAGAAGCCGTTGCGTGATGACGTGCCGTCGTACGAGTCCTGCCGCTGACGCTTGACGCTTTTCTGGAGGATCGGGGACGGCGGGCCATGCGTGGGCATGGTTTAAGAGGATTAAGGCAAGGTTGGCTTGTGTTAGGCCGGCAGTCCCCCAGCGAGGGAGAGCTTTGAGAGGTTGGGGTCGGGAGGGGGTCGGCGTTAGATCCTCTGGGGGAAAAAGCAAGGTGAGAGTCTGAGAAAGAAGAGGAGGGCCACGGCAGCCTGCATGCACAGATACAGATACTGTACACCAGTCTCCGTCGTCTCCGGTTTTTTTTTCTGTCGCCTGTCCCCTGTTATCCCTTGCCTCTTCTCTCCGTCTCGTTGGTGCTATCGTGCTCTCTCACGCAGACGCACACACGCCACGCACGCACAGTCAGGCGGCAATGATGACAAGGACAAGGGGAATGCTCCTCGGTCTAGATGGATAAATCGGACGGCCACCTACAAGGTCAGATCGCAGTTAAGCCAGCGGGGGAGATGCGGGACACTATGCATGCAGAGCACAGAGACTTGATTCAATTCGATCCAGCTCGACTCGACTCACCTCCAGCTTGCCAATGGTTCCCTTGTTGTTGTGGTTGCAAAGGACGTCTTTGTTCCACAAGCACGTCGTCTATATGTAAGAGATGCTTCCTTTAGCCTCACTTTTCTCCTCCTCTTTCTGATCCTTTCCTCTCTCTAATTTCTCCGCCTTGTCTCTATTTTCAAATAAAAGCGTATGTGTGTGCGTATGTCTTTTCAACAGCTGGCCAATCCTGTGCGCGGCTTTCCTTGTTCCGCTATCCCATCGTCCAGAATCAGACACAGGCCGAATATCGGCCAGAAACCTGCGGCAATCGGAGGTGCGCCCAGAAGCACAGGCGGTCGAAGACACAGATGGTCGTCAGGTACAAGTATGACGACACGTCGATAGAGCAATCGAGTAGAGCGACCGCAAGCGTGGCATCAACCATCCAGAAGGCGAGTTGTTTGGTCGCAGCGCATAACCGAAGGCGCTGAGCGTGCGATATAACAGGTGCGGAACAGACGCCCCAGACGCGCAGCCACAGAAGGTCGGGTCGGATTGCTTCCCCGGAGAAGACTGATATGCAGTCAACCGACGAGAGCTGTTCAAGTGCGCAAGGACGACAATGCAAAGCAGTCGGTACTTGGCAAAAGGCCTAACGCAGTCGGTTGGTATGCGCCTGTATCACGGCGCAGGAGGCTGCAGTATCAGGTATATAATAAGGTAGGGATGCAGCAAATAGCACCGCACGAGTAATGGCGACAGAGGCGATTCAATGATGCAGCAATGCAGCAATGCAGTAACGCGGCGATGTAGCGATGCAGTACGTACGGTCGGTCGTCTGTGGCATGTAGTTGTCAAAACTCCATGACTTTTGGTTTGGGGAAGGGAAAAGATGGTGGGTAGCCGCGACAAAAGTGAACCCCACGAGCGAGGCTTCGGCTTAGTAGCAGCAGGACCTCGCTGCTCGGGCTGACGATGGGGCCCGGGATCAAGTAGTACCTGCGATTGGCGGCGCGCGACGCCTGGCCGGCAGGTCGCTGCTAACGAGGCATCCATTCAGTGGCGGCGGCCCCATGTGCTACCGATACTTGACACGATTAGTGCTACGCCTTATTACACATAGCGCTATCTTAGCCCAAGGAACTGCCTGTATCAGGTAATGGTTGATAAGAGCACAGAGCACAGACTGGCAAAAGAATGGGGGGATTTTGAAAGAGACTCGGGAGTCTGAGAGAAAAGAAGAGTTCCCCGGCTGAACCAACCGCCCGGTGCGCCGGTCCCCGCATTTGGATATAACCGCTCGTAATCGTAGGATTGCCCTGTCACTTTTCCCTTGTGTCGATTTCCAAGCTCATGTTTTCTTAATCATCTATTTTTGGCTGAGTTGTACTCCGTAGCCTACTCTACCTAATGGGGGTTCGCTGCAGGCTTGTGTAACCGTTGCGCTACCAGATGCCTTAGGTAATAGTAAAGATACTAACGCCTCCCCATATGGTAGCATCAAGATAAGGCATCTGGGAGGAGAAAGAAATATGGGGATGATGGAGATGAGCTGCACCTCGACTTGGGGTCACCGATACCCTACCAAAGGTATCGTATAACCAACGGTGTACATACATGTACTTTACCTGCGAGATTTGGAGGAGCCACCGAGCTTGCATACGAGCGCATATGTCCTATGTACTCCGCAACCTTGGTCTCCACAAGGAACAGCAGCAGCAGCACTGCGTTCTTTATTAATAATGCTACGGTCAAGTTTAGTAAAAAAGAGCCGTGCATGCTGTTGTCCTGCCAGAGAGCGTGAGTCTTACCTATAGCAGGCAAGCCGGGTGGATAGTAGGGATTCTGCCTTGTCTGCTTGATGCCATCATAGTACAGGTAGGTGTTGTACCAAGTAGGTAGTACTACTCGTATCGTATACCTGCGGCAGCTCAGGTTGGCATGCAGAGACGATTTACCTCCCCTTTTATTTGAACATATCTCCGATTGGCAGCTGCGGGGATTCTGTATGGGGAAATGCAATGTCAGCTTTTCAGAGCCCATCGGAGTGGCAGAGGTACGAGTGCTTTAGCTGGACTCCATTCTGATCCCCATCCATCCAACATTTAATGCTCCATACTACTATACCAGGCAGCCCGCGTTTTGAACGGGATACGTTAGTACATGCCTAGTACCTAGTGGTAGATGCCGGTATAACTCTATATTAGCTAGAGGTGCTGCTACTTGCACACAAGGGCGAAGCAAATTGTGCGTGTTCCGTGTATCCCGCGGAACCACCTCCGCCTCCAAGCTTGAGTGGGTTAGAGGTAGAGACTAAGGTACCAACCTATTACGCCGAATATCCCTTTTGTTCGCTCAATTGAATACAGCTGTGTAAATCATCAGCTCGACAATTCAATTCAATTATATTTATCTCTCTTCTCTCCTAGAGTGCTGCCTACTTCTCTAGCATCTTCTCCCAGGCACATGTCAATGCTCGGTAAGCAAACGCACACAAAATCGATCCAATCCCTGCTTACAGGTAACATTCACAAGTCCATCCGCACAAACCCACTCGCAGCAAATCCGGGGTAAGATGAACGCCATTCGCATTGCCTTCATACATACACCCAGATCTCTCCGTCTGTCTCTGAGTCTCTTCTCCTTGCCTCCCCACCATCACTTTTCAACCCCTTTCCCCAGACCTCACACCCCCCTCCTTCGCTTCAGCCAAAGCAGACAACAACAACCATCTCCCCATATCATCATCCCACAAAAGCTCCATACTCCGTCCCGTCCCATACATATTAGCTGTAACAACAAAGCGCCGCTTACCTGTCTCCTAGCAGTGTCACATTAACTACCTCTAGCTCATCTAACCGCTCTGAAATGGTACCATACTATGCCTTGCCATGCAACTTGCATGCCACACTCCTACATTAGCGCGCGCACTTCGCTGGACGATACACACCACAACTTTTGCTCCCTCCAACCCAGACCAAGACCGTAGCAGCCCAATCTGCTGGCTTGCCTCACGCGTCCCGATTGGCTCAGCATTCATCCATCCCGTTTCCCCCGTCTCTTTGGGTGTCTTGCTCTCCTTGCTAAATCGCCATCTCGCGTTCTCACTCCTAGTCAGGCACCAGGATCAGGCTTCTTGTCGGAACTAAACTGCAGAACCCATGGGGCCATGCCACCATCACATCGTCTCTTTTGTTTCTTTTCATATTCCTCTTCTCTCCCCCACTTCTACTCACACTCCCCCCATACTTCCATACCTGGGGCCGGGTAGCATATCCCAGGCGGTAGCTTGCCAGCTCGCCAGCTTGCCGAAAAGCTCCCCTTCACCGCAAAAGCACACGACGAGCTACTCGCATATTGCCACCAAGCAAAGTTTTTAATATTTGTCAAAACTCTCAATGGCTAGACCCAATGCATACCTAAACCTACTTATGCAACTACCAAGCACTCTGTACCCAATACCCAAACGAAAGTCCCAAGCCCATCACCATGGGGGGGGATCTCTAATCAGTAACATCCATCGGCCCCATCCCACCCTGCCCCGTCATGTCTCGTCCCAGTCCGAACCGTCTCCAACCAACCGTAAGCCAAACCTGCCTTCAAGTGCCTAGTTCCAGTTTCCAGAGCCTGACATTCCATGTCTTATACCCCGTGTCCGATATCCCGTTCCTTATGCCTAGTGTCCAATATTCAATCCCAGTGCCTTATGCCCTGTGCCATGTACCCAATGATAAACCCATGTACCCAATCCATGTCCTTGATCTCCATCTTCCACGCCGGCTTGGTCCGAGTCTCCCGGTTCTTGGATCCTCGGACCATTATCACCGCACATTGCAGAGCCAACGGCTGTGCCTTTCTTCCCCCACTTTGGAAGACGAGAAAGGGAGAAATACAGGAATAAAAAAAAACAAAAATAAATCCGTTGTAGTGAAAATGTCCAAAAATAGCTCCATTCCCTGTTTATCCCAGAGCTCCAGTATCCTTCTAATTAGCCAATATTGTTGGCCCAAACTTGCTTGCATCAAATTGGAAAAATAAAATAAAAGTGAATAATGAAACAATAAAAGGGAGAGAGATAGATGAAGCCTCTCAAGGCGCCGTTATGCCTGACCGAAGTCATCACCTTTGTCGGCTCGAAAAATCGTGTTTGAAGTGGTTTGTTCAAGCCGTAGATTATACCAGTTATAAAAATAATAATAATAATAAAGGCGGAGTTAAAAATAAAACGTAGTCGTGGTCTCGGGGTACTGAGCCGGTTCGAAAAATGAGATTCTTGTCGCGAGAATCGGGGGAAAACCAAAAATATAAAGCCTTAAACGTTTTCATCATCATCATAATCGTTCATGAGGGATTGATCAGTATCAGTCATTTCACCAGAAACTGGGGCTTGGGCTCCCTCAGTGATCTGAGAGCTGAGATAAGCACCAACAATGGTGACGAGACCGCTGAACCACCAAGCAAGGCCCGAATAGCCCGATTGCAGACCCATAGCGTAGAGGAAGCCAGAAAGAGTAGGACCGAGAGCTCTGCACAAGCTAGCCGTGGACGCTGCAACGCCGTTGATAGTGCCGAGAACTTGCTTCGTCGGGGCCGAGTTGGCCAAGAGGATTGCGTTGCTAGGGTATGCCATTGTCGAAAAGGTGCATTTCCAGATGACCAATAGGTAAATGGCGGGCATCCTCAAGCTCTCCGGGAGGAGTACCACGTAAGGCGTAACGAGATAGAGGGCAAAGTAGGAAAATGCAATGAGGCGGAACAGGCGGAGAGGTCCCAGTCGACGGGTCATGGGTGTCACAATCAAGTAATTGGACAGCAGAGAATAGAAGCCCTGGACGGAGATGATCACGCCAATGGCCTTTGTTTCGAGGCCGAATCCGTTCACGAATTTGAAAGGAAGCTCGAGAATTGGCTCCTTGGGAGGGGCGGTGCTCAAGAAAACGGGAAAGAGCTGGTCGTACGTGATGGTGTGGCTGGAGGTAGGTTAGTACTGTGACGGGCCACGATACTGCCAATAAAAACGACTTACAAGGCGAGGATTCCATATGAAATAATGTTCATCACGACTGGCTTTGTGAAAATCTTGGTAGGTTGATCGGGCTGCACATCAGGAGTCTCAGAGCCAGCGACAGCTTGGCGCTCTGTAGTGTTGGGGGATGACACTCGAGGTGAAATATCTCGGCTTCGGTAACCGGGCGGGACATCTCCATCTTCCCTTCCACGAGGAGACCTGGTCGGATCAGGAATGGGGGAGTCGGAAAGAGCGCCGTATCCGCTTTGTTGGCCATCAGCGAGAAGATGTAGCTTCTCATGCTTATCAGCTCGGCCGTAGGTGGCCCTGGTGAAGAGGGCAGTAATTCGGTCACCGATCTCACGACCGCGATCCTTCTCGCCCTTCTTGCCAAGATGAGTCTCTTCCAAAAAGAGAATACCAACGACTACACCGAAGAGAACAGTCGCTGCGCTGAAAAGGTTCGGCAAGAGATATGGGTACTGATCCCAGATTGAGCCGCGGGGAAAGTAAGCGGGATAGCTGATGCAGGGACGGGCAAGAGCGCCACCAATCATAGGGCCAATGATGGAACTGGAAAAGCTGGTTAGAATCATAGCGTTTATACTCTGTGCTGAGGATGCTCACCCAATGCACCAAACCATAGGCATGATGGTATATGCACGAGCTGTTAGAATCTCGTTAGTATGACCCGATCAATAACACGCCGGGGAAGGATCATTCATCGGGAAGGCAACGTACGTTGATGCTCTTTAACGGTGACGAGCTCAGCCACCGTTGTCTGCAGCACACCGATATTTCTGATAATCGAGTTAGAAGCTGAGCGTTACTGATGTATCACGGAGAGAGTTGTACCCATTGAGAAGGCCGCCCATCGCTCTCGCAAAGAGGGCGACCGGCAAGCTAGGAGCGAAACCGAAGATGAGAACACTGATGGCTGTACCGATGAGGCCGCTGAGTAGAACAGGCTTTCGTCCGATCTTGTCACTCAGCTTTCCCCACATGACACCAGTTGCAAACTCGGCCAGGGTGAATGCGGAGGTTACCATGCCAGCATAGACGGAAATTTGAGTCGGGTCCGAGGTGATTTTAAAGTCCTCAATCATGTAGTAAATGTACGGGAAGATGGACATGAAAGCAATGGGTTCACATAGTCTGCAACAGGCTATATTGTCATCACATTAGCCATGAGGTGCACTCAACCCAGGCCCAGGGCGAGATACAGGTACTTACCTAGCACAAACATCTGCTGGACAGGAAAAGGTGGTAGCGGGTCTTTGCGCTGAGTGGCAGATCCGCGACGCCGAGGGCGAGGGGCGGAAGTTGGACTCCGACCCAGCATGTTGGCTGATTCTTGGCTTGAGAGGCGTCGGAGAGTGAGATTCTTGCTGAAACGGGACAAACGGGATCAGCTTGTAAAAAGCTACCAGCCGAGCAACAAGGTTTACGAAGCTCGTATCTAAACACACTGGTCTAGTAGCCGCAGTTGGGGTTCAATGACGAGTTTAAGAGTTCGAGCGGAGTGAGATTGATTGTTGTCGGTGTTGGAAAAGCAAATGGTTGTCGCCAGTCAATACCGTAGCCGGCTTGGTAGACGACGATGGGAGAAGGGGTAGGACGGGGTATATATATGTATGTATGTATATATCATCCAATGCGGGACAGGCAAAAACAACCCGAGTCAATCAATCAGATAGGGCTGTACCCGTGAGACAAGCTTATTGGAGAACGTGAGAGAGAGGAGGAGAGGCGGTTTGGTGAGTGGGAGTGAGTGATGATATATGTAGTGGTGGACGAAGTCATAAGTACGTACCAGGATACAACGGTAGACGATCCTGGGGTTATAGCTGAAAAAGAACAAGCCATGGCTGGCGGTACTCGTACAAGCCCCGTTGCTCCCTAGCACTTTAAGTTGGGCTCTGATGTGAGTTAGGAACCACAGGGCCGACACAAAAGAGAGTTGATCGTTGAAGCATTAAGGCGAAGTCAAGCCAGGGCCAATTGGGCCCGTGGGGCCCTCGGGGTGCCCTGGAAGAAGGAACAAAAAAAAAAAAGCATGGACCAGCCCTTAGTGGTCAAGGGCAGTGATTTAATTGAGGCTCCCCCGAGTCAGCCAAATAGCGGGAGAAAAAGCGAAGCACCAAGACGATACATCCCAGGTACATGGACTGAGGGGGGTGAGTTTGGGGGTGTGAAAGGGGTGTGCAGCTTGACCTTGCCTAGTCCGACAGGGCAATTGCAGGGGCCAGGATCTGGTCTGCGGTACAGGCACAGGGCCCAACCAAAAAAGAAGTTGGCTAGGGGTAGATGGTGGAGAGGAGGCAGGATGATGATGGCGATGATGATATCCGTTGAGAAAGAGAGGTGTGTGAAGACCTTCTCGAGGGGTGAGAAGGATCCCGGATGAGTGGGAAGACGGCAAAAGAGAGACACACACAGGCGGAGAAGATTGTGATGATTATGATGATTGTGATGACTCTGTTGGATGATGGGGAAGAGCCGGAAGAAGGGGGCAAAAGGCAAACCAAAAAGGCGGGAAAAAAAGAAATGAAATGAAAAAGAAGGCAAAAAAAGGAAAAAGAAAAAAAAGAAGCAAGAAAAAAAAATTAGATCCCTGGCAGAGGCAACAGGCCACGACGCTTCTTTCCAAGCGTCAGAAGGCATCTGGGTAGGCGCAGTGTGCGCAACTGCCGCACGCTTTTTTTTTTTTGGTCGCCGTATCTGTACACCGTATTTTTCGGTGCACGGCTTGTGTAACCCCAAAAAAAAAGCAACGTCCACCTCAGCCCTCGCACATTGAAGCCATCGCAGCGGCCATCATCCGGTCGGCGGCATCCTCCGACCAAGTATCATCTACCCGTCGCTTGTTCCAGCCCGTCGCCAAACCAAGGTGTAACGACGACTCCGGCTAGTCACGCCAGCTGTGGTTTCGGTCGCGGTTGCGATGGTGGTTTCGCTTGAGCTTCTGGCTTCTTTCAGCGCCTTTGGTGGAATCCTCGATGAGAGGGGTGCGAACTAGGCCTACCTACCTAGCAATAGGGGGGAGTGGAGCTACGAAGACAAGGAGCCCAAGGTGAGAGAGCATAGTGCAGTGTCCTTCAGGTACGAGCTCAATGACTGGACAATAATAGCAGCAGGCTAGCCAGTTGAGCGTTCGTTAGACCTAGCGAACAACGTCACTTCGCTTCGTCTCCATGCTACTATCTGTCAGTGCTGCACTAGCCAGCCTCGACCTTATGCTGTGGTGTTTCTCATCGCTTCTCCTTCGAGAAGAGGCAGCACGGGGCTCTTCATGTGGCGGGCGCAGAACAACGTTGTGTGATTCACCTTGGTTGCCGTGGTTCGACAAGGCCATCGGCCTCTCGTGATAGACTGTGCGGATACTGACAAACGTCGTACGGGCCGCTGTTAGCGGCCGTTGCATTATTACATGTGTGTGTGTGTTGTGATGTATTATGCCGAGCCTGGGAGACATACCAAAACCTGGGGCATCGTCTCGGGGACAGTTTCCTGATCGCCCCGAAGCAATTTGAGTTGGGGGAACACATGAACAGACACACTCTCATCGCTCGAACCATGTCCGATACGGTGTACTTGCATCTGGGTGACGAGCAGCCGAGATCTCTTCCCGGGAGTGGGCGTAGCATGCTCGTCTGTGTGCTGGCGCAGATACGTCCGTACCTTGGCTGTACTGTACTTTGGATGCTCGGTTGCAAGACGGCGGACCGCTCAACCTCTTTCGCTTCTTTGTGCAAGCAGTACCTGGTACGGGCAAAGAGGCAGGTAGGGAGAGAGGTCTCCCTACACTTGTGACTGTATCGTGCAGATTACTACAGAAGCGCCTCTTTTACCTGCCGCATCTACAAAGTTACGGTGCGTGCTAACGCCTGCATACTGTAGTCGATGTAAGTTGAGTGGGCGCAATATCATGTAATGACCTGCAAGCTAACAGTAGCATCGCAGTACACTACAATTTCCTTCTGCTGCTCGAGAAATATACTCGGCTATCATCTTCTGCACCAACAGACAGTTGGGCATTGGCTAGCGGCTAACACAGTCCTTTTTTCGACCACATCAAATTTACCTACTTATAGATACAAGAACTGCAAGCCCAACCCACCCCTGTCACCGCAGGATCCGTCATCAACGCTCTGAGATTCCAAGAGGAAGCATGTAGCTAACATGAGCTAGCCTGGGTGGTTTGTCTTGCGGCTGTAACACTCGGCCACGCGAATGGCAGATGAGCACGGGGGCGAGGCAGCTATGCGTTGGCTTGGCCCTTTGGACGCCTTGCGAGCGAAATATTTGCCCAACCTTGGGTAAAGGCGGTGGTGCCAAGGGTGCCTCCTGCCCCTCCCCCGGCCTCAAGCAATGCTACTGTACACTTCCAGCAGCTCGTTCCATTGACCTCCCAGTGACAGACGACCGGTGTGCTACGGCAAGCTGCATGTAAGTCGATTTTCGTGTGTGCCGTATATGGACATCTAAAGTACCTAGGTATGTGGATGCATCCAATGTGTGACGTACTAGGTAGATGTGCTAAAGCATCTACTCTAAATCATTTCAGCCTCTAGTAACACGATGTACGACAACGCAGAATCGCTGCTTGGTCGAGATTCATCCACAGACCAGCTGTGTGGGGCCGGTGAAGCTGTAGGTCTCATCACAAATATGTGTTGTTGATGTCAGCTACAGAGGGAAGCAAAATTCGGTGAAATAAGGAAATGAGGGAAAAGGAAGAAAGAAAGAAAGCAACCAACGACCGACAGACGGCATTGGACAAGATCAGGTATAGCACTGCGCCTCAACTGACACGGAGGATTTTGTCCTCCAGCAAAGGCCACCGAAGAGCGCGTGCAGCCTACGGTCCGTTTACTCTGCGGGTTGCCGTCGCGCTTGGGAGAGGATGCACCTCCGAATGGGTCCAGCTGCGTTAGACAGCCAAAGACGACTACATACCATTTCACAGCACCAACCGGCCATGTCCCTTCTCCCAAGCCGCACAGCGCCTCCTGGTCATTAGGGAAGCATATCGCGCGTGTCTTTGGGTGGGAGCCAGCTTTGAATGGTCAACAGGCGACACCCGGCCGCAGACGGGGCACATGATGCCACGATGCATACTCGGACGTACAGATATGCAGAAGCAGCAAGCTGTCTGTCACAGACTGTCAGCCTTCTTTTTGTTCCCCTCTCAAGCAGCCACCCTGGCTCTCTAGCAGTGGACCTGGTATATGTGTCGTGCTCTACTCCGTACAGCCATGAGCCCCAGCCGCGGTTGGTCGAATGTACCTACAGGTACATGTATACACGGCAATTCTGCCCCCCATATCCTCATGATCAGACAATGTTACTGCGGCATCATGGCATCGGACGGAGAAACGCCAAGGCGCGACCGACGGCGGCAGGACGGCGTGAATATTCCCTCATTATATCCTGCGCTCTTATTAATCACATTGGGGGTGTCACCCATCCCAGACCGCAGCGTCCTTGTCCTGCTGCGACAAGTAAAGTGACTGAGGTCAGCTGACAGACCAGCTGCATCTAACCAGCGGGATGCAGACAAAGGTTCACAGCCCCTCCGGGGGAAGAGTAAGAGAGTGACGGGGACGGAGAGGCATAGAGAGACCAAGTGCTCTGCTCATTGGCGCGTGCCATCTCGCAGTGCGGCCCAATTGCATGCGTAGGAACCTATCTAGGGGGACTGGTTCCACGACATCATTGCGAGAGAGAAGGCGGTTCGGTCATGCCGCTTGCCATATTTGACTGGGGAGTTGATGTCATTGTGGAAATTTTACTAGGTTATTGCTATGGCCGTGCGCAGCAAGCATTGAACGGACGAGCCTGGCCAAAGAAAGGCTGCGGCAGGCTGCGTCAGTCGGCTTGGTGTCTTCCGTTTTGTGCCTGAGCCCGTGCCCAACTCCGTCCTGCGTTCACGGTCTGATGGTCTCAATCTGCAATGTGATGTCGGCGCAGGTTTGAGACTGTCGTATAAGAGTGGTGCCATAGCGTCCAGCCCACCTCGCCAGGGGCGGCTTGTGTAACTGGGCTTCGAAGCCACCTCATTCGAGTTCAGGGTATGCCATGCTTCCCGTCCCGGATAAAAGCACTGAGCAACAACAAACGGTAAAGAGGAGAAAGAGGAGGTGAAGGATGGCAGGAGGTGGAAAAAACAAAACTGAGATCAACGATGACCAATATTCCGATATGCCAGCCATTACAAAAAACGCGCAGGCCACGTGGTGAGAAGATTCCGAATGCGTGGGGATGTCTAAAAAAAACCACCTGTGTATCAAAGAGTGGTTTCGCATTGCCCAACTATGCCCAAGTCTCAGAAGAGGTCCACACCCTATCAGGACCGCCAAGACCTATCTACATCACAGCACATTACGGATACTTTGAGTCGTTTCTCAGCTACTCCGTGTTGTGATGACTTGAAACTGCCAGACTGAACAGCCTATAGTGCTATACGAGGGTGCTTAGCGCTACACTTGCTCCGGCTGGTCAGAGACAGCAGTCAGGAAATCTATGCGGACGGAGATAAGGGAAGGGTTCCTCCTCGAGGGCTTTTGACCACGTTCACTCGGTCTGAAGCCATTCGTTGTCCTGAGTGGTCGAGATGAGATTGAAACTGATAGCCTGGGCAACGGAACTGGCACTTGCATCCGAACCACCAGTGTCTTAACCAGGGACTGCAAGGACAGCCGTGTAGAAGGCAACGGACTGACAAGGTTCTTGACCACGCCAGAGTGCTAAGCACCTTGGCCCTAGTCCGGGGACCCGGTGCCGGTGACTATTTTCATGGTATGTACTTGGTACTACTTAAGCTGGGACTAAACAGAGAGAAATGGCGGTGATATGCTTACAAGTTCTAGCAGTAGTATGTTTTGCGGGTCTTGACATTTCACCAGAGCGCGTAAACAAGTGCGGCAGCAAGATGGATAACAAACGTCAATCACCAAACAACCAAGCCACCCTGAGCTCGCCCCCAATCGGCGACTCGCCGCCCTGCACAGAGCAGTGCCGGGTACCAGTGCTAATGCCACCCATCAATCTGGTCGACGAGCTCCAAACAATGTGCGCCACGGCAAGGGACGAGGGTCTTGCAACAGCCCAGAGGGGGTGTCCAGGACCGGGACTGAAGGGTGATGCGCCCATCTCGTTACAGGGCCAAGGGGCCCCCTGTATCAGTGCTTTGAGAGAGGCTCGATGTGGAGTCTGCACGTCTTCCGGCACCTCTGCCGTTGGGACCCAGAGTGTCGGACACGCTCCAAAGTACCTCTCGAGTATCTTTTCCCAAGCTCCTGGCCCACTGGACAGTTCTTGTCACCAAGGTTTTCCCTTTCCTAGCTCAGCTAACCTTGCCTGGCGCCTCCTACTGACCCGGACAGGTGGTCCGGAAGCCTACGAAGAACTAATGGACTCGAGGCATGGCCCGAGGCATGGCGTTGCATTCGCCGCCGTTGCATTCGCCGTTGTACTCAGTAGCGGCCAGCCCATCACGCCTTTGCGCGGCAACAGTGCCGCCAACGGAGCCATTTTGCTGGCGGCGAGATAAGAGGACGAGGGTGACGTGTTGGAGGAACATGTTTCGAGCGCATTGCGCGCTCAATTCAAATCAAATCCCATGCCTTGTCGCAGGGTTTCTGGTCACCGGCTGCAAGGCGTGCATACAGGCAAATAATACCCTATACCTCTTGCTGATGGTAATTGGTCACCTTGAGATTTCCCGCTTACTGTGCGACCTTAGGTCCATGTATGTCTATTTTCATGTCCTCACCGAGCCAGAGGCAACGAGGGAGTCAGGGTAAACATGGTTGTACGGACCACACGGAGTTGGCGGTATTGGTGGTACGTGGCGAACTAACATGATGCGGAGATACGCTCACTACCAGCTGGGCAAGGGCTACTACCGGTCAACGAGAACTTGATTTGATTTCCTCCCTTCCCCCCAGGCGTAACATACGAGTTATAGTACGAGTACGTTGGACGGCGAACCGCCAACGTCGCCGATTGCACCTAAACCATGTTTAGCTTGTCTCTGCCAACGTTATTACGGCCTCCGCGAAATGGCCCTGAGGAAACCCGGACCGTCAAAAGGTAAGGGGGCAAATACGTACCCCTTATTGCCTTGCTGGAGACCTGAGATACGGGGCAACCTTGGGCGGAAAACTTCTTTCCACTGATGCTAGCATGGAAAGCCACTTATGGGGGTCAACCCTACCAGACAGAATTCATGTGGGCGCATGCATGTCATGCAGCTTGGGGAAGCAAAAAGCAAGCCTGAAGCCCAACCCTATTTGCCGGGCAGAAGAGAAGTCAGAAGATCGTGACAAAAGGAAATATCACGGGGAACAGGGAACGGCAGGTAAAAAAGTTCCTCGATTGACTTTTTTCTTTTCTTTTCCCTTTTTCTTTTTTTTACGGCGGCATGCAAGGGCCGTCAAAAGGGTTGCCGCATGGACCACGGGATCAACATTTTGTGCCTTTTAGAAACCCTGGTCATGGCTGACGGCGACTCCTCGTATGCCCGGAATGTCAGCACTGCTGCAAACACTTGAGCGAGACCATCACCACAACAGTGCGCTCTTGTGTTACCCAAGATGCACTGCACGGCCTAGGATCAAAGCTCACCTACTTGCTACCGCCAGCATTGGGCAGCGGCGAGCATGCCAAATTATGCCCTATGCCTCTTTTTCACACCCACCCCCTCCAAGTCATTTTTTTTGGGGGCGCCATTCTGAGACCGAGAGCTCACCGCCAAATCGCTTGCCTTGCCTCGCCTCGCCTCGTGATCCTCATCGACTGATTGAGCAGATCCCATCTGGCCCTGAGCCGGCCCTGAGCCTGCCCTGGCCCGCCTCCCGCCAGATTTTCTTCGTGTCTGTCTCAGCCAGTGTCGTCATGGCCAAAAACTAGTGCAGGGACCGCTGCCCAATGATTCAACGCATATCACCGATGCCAAGGGTATCGCGGTTTCGGGGAGCCCTCCCGTTCTGCCGGCGACAGTCCACACGTCCGGTTGAGCCAATCCGTCTCCGCTGGCGCTGCCAAACGGCGAGACGCCATCGGAAAGGGCTTCCACAGAAAGTGTGGCAGAATCTTAAAAGACTCCTCACATGCCATCACTTAGCCGTAGCGCCGCATGGCGCCCCCTCCCGCGGAAGCTGGCAAAAGCTCGGTGGGTTCGAGCTCGAGAAGCTCTGATTGGGCCGCCAGGGGTATAGGAGTGAGAAAAGGGGGACAGCCCACGAATCTATCGACCCGGCGAACCGGATTCCTGATCTTTTGCCTAGCATGTCACTCGAATTCCGGCCGTTTCAGAATCGCTTGCCCAGTAAGTCGGGTCGCGGACCCCCCTTAGGGCTAGTCCTGTTGTCAGAGCTTCTCCAGTTCTTCTCATGGCCTTGTTGCCACGCTACCACCTGGGTAATGCTATACCGATCCAAGGCTCTCGCAGCCTAGCAACCTCTTACTTCAAGGTACATACAGCGCTCCGTAAAAAATGGTCGTTGTCTACTACGCACCCATGCAGTGCGCTACCCAGTCCCAGATTGATTACCGCCATCCCGGCATCTGGTCTAAGAGACAGTGAGCAATGCCGAGCGTGCGGCCAGTAATAAAGGGGGTTTGGGCAAAGGAGGCTAGAAAATTTTTTTGCGCTTTACATCCGATTGTACAGTAAGGGAGGGAGCACAAACACCGAGTCCATGCACCTACTCCGCACTCAAATGCGAAATTGCCCATATTACCCAAGGCGGGGATCCGGATGCCAAACGGGGGGAGGGCATTCAATGCTCGTACTTTGCCAGGCGGTTAAGTCGGATAAGACCAATTTTTTGCGGTGCGGCTGAGCGGTGTCTTCGCCGTTCGTGATCCTTTTCTCGGGCGCATAATGCAAAACCCGGTTTCCCACCTGTATCAAAACTGCATGGATCTCGGGCTTCAGGGTGTACGAGGACGGTGTGATTGGCGTTGGCCCGCGGAACGAAACAGGTACTCGAAGCTACTTGGCATGATTTTCGCCTTCAGCTCCAGAGCTCCTTTTACAGCTTGCTCTAAAACGCCCAAGCACGTGGGTCCAGGCCCTTTGACCTCGTTTTCAATTTTTGTTCTCGAAACTTTCGAGTGGGCACACTTGGCTGGAACTGGATCTAGGGCGAAGCTCCGGTTCCATTTGGGCTGAAAACGCTAGCAAGATTCGAAGCATTCTAGGTCGGTGAGTCCACTCCGGGGAACGAAGCCGTCGAGCTCCGGGCAAATGAGAATTGTGTCGATATTGGCGCTAGGCGTCGGCCGATACGGCTGCAAGACTACCAACTGAGTTCCCGAGCTGTGGCTTAAATTGATCGTCCAGCCTGGGAGGTGTTGCGAGCTCTTCTTCCTGTACGTACGAGTACATGTGTGTACTATGCTTGAATGCCTAAATGGTATGTAAGGAGCGCACCATTCTTGTATGCGTCACATGGACAGTTTCGTACTACAAAGAGATGCACTTGCATTGGCGTCCGTGGCAGCTGTAGCGAAGCGATATCGATGATTCGTTCACTAACCGCAAGGATGCCCTAGCCAAGATAATGTGGTCGTCGGTACGGCGTTGGGTACAAACCGTGTGTGTGGTTACACTCTGGACGTCGAACGGTCTGGGTTGGAGTTATCACTCGACACACACGCCCATGGGCTTTCGAGGAATGCAGGCTGCTAGAGTTACGGCATTAGGCGAGATGAAAAAGTTGAGCGGCCAGTCCCGTCAAAGCCACGATGGACCTAGAAGGATTGTGACGAATACGGTGTATGGAGTACCGTATTTCTAATCGTCTGGGATCAGCCTTACGGTCGATCGAGTTCTCGGTTACAACGCCTGTTCATAGGCAGTTTTGCAGCAACGTTCAGGTCAGATTACGTTCAGGCCAGATTCCTCCGAAAGCTGTTCTGCGGGGTGTGAATGATGTTGCCATCGCCTTTCGGACGAGATGGATGAGATGTTCTATTTCGAAACACGTTGATGCATCCGGTGGGCTGACTCTCGCATGCCGATTGACGTCCATAGCCGCAGCTGCTGGTGTGATCTGCACGCGGTGTCATTGCAGCATGAATGAGGACCTACGAGTATGCGCAATGAAATGCACGACCATGCATCGCATGCAAGTGTCGTCGAATCTGTGCTAATGGATAATGCCACCATGCCACCTGTCTCGGCTACGCTTGATATTAAATCGAGTGTCATTATTGAGTTCTCGGTGGTATTCTGTACCAACACCACCAGTACTCGGTATACACCAGACGGATTGTGAACCTGGATGCCTCATACGTGATCGTGCTTCTGATCCGTAGGATTTGGGGTCCACTGTCAGCTAGGCCAACTTGCCCACGGCGAGCCACTTGGGCAACTCGCTCATCGTGGTGCTGTTCAAGACCCATGTCTGTGTGTACTCACAGGTTTGCCCACAAGTCGCGAAGGATTGCCGGGTATCAAGAAGACTTTGTGATAATACTCGTAGTGCTTGACCGGAGGTCAGATACATGCATAGCTGCACGGTCTGCAAGGCCCCTTCGTAACGCCATTCTCAGCAGCAACTTGGTTCTTCAAGATCGACCGCCAATGCACTCTACAGTATGACTAGGCGCGGGCGTAAAGGCAGAGCCCTTGTCGATGGGGGCAGGGGCCGCGCAATAGACCGATACGAACCTGGCCCTTGCGCCTGCTCCATTACGGAGTGCGTTTGAACTTCATCGCCTCGTGATCATAAGCGGTCACAAGGCTGGTCGATTCTCCCTGTCCTGTCCTTTTTGTTCTTCCCTTGGACGCGGAAAGTTGCTTCAAATGGAAACAGCAGCATTAGCAGTACTGGAGGATCTGCCATCGGCTGAGAACCAACGATAATAACTCGCTTGTGCATTCGCAGGATTTCGACCGGGTAGAGAGGTTTGGAGTCATCCCATTCTCGGTTCGCACATTATTGACTCTCAAATTGATTGTCCTGAATCAGATGGGCTGATACGCGACTGGGGGGGAAGCGCTCTCGCAACAGTCGTGCCCAATCAAACCGCCGTTGATCTGCAAACGCGTCCAGCTCCAGCCGCACGGCAATATATACGATGTAGCCGTTTAGACAGAGCCTGTACTCGGTACTTGGGTGTTTGCTGGGCGCATATCTGTCTGTATTTGGTACCAAGAATGATATGACGGAGCGGGCATTCCCGGTGCCTACAAGCATGCGGGCATGAGTCTAATGCCCATGAATGCTCCGTACAAATATACACCGGTACCAATCGTCAATACATACTTTATGCTCCTGGTTCTGGGAGCCTGCGCAAAGCCCCGGGATCTGTGACGAGGATCATGTTTCTGGGACTGCTGCTCCCTGGCATGCCTGTCTGTACTCCGGACAGGGCATTCAAGCAGACATATGCTCCGTATTACGGAGTACTCCGCATAACCCTCCGTACAGGCAAGGCGTTTGTAAGCATTTGCCTATTCGAACTGATTTGTTGAGGCACAGGAGGCAGGCCAATTGCGATGCATGCAGGACTGTCAGCCGAGTCTTGGTTTTTGATACAAATCACCATTTTGGTAATATTTGTAGAGTCAGACGAGCCTGATGTGTCATTTTGCGCAGAAAAGTCGATAAGTGACCGTTGCGACGCATGAAGAAAAGTACGAGCAGAAAGGTATTTACTCCGTCCTTGGTAGACAAAGCTGTTTGAGATTACCTTGGCTGACTGTATTTGCACAATTTGCCTTAAATATCTCCTGGCAAACGAATTTCAGCTTTCGACCAGGTACGATTGGCCGCTGGCTTGCGTCTGCGATACGAAAGTACAAGGTGCATTGGCTCTCATCCCAATTGCCGCTTTTGGTTTTGTTATCAACGCATTGCTTCTCACCAGGGCTGCAATTCACACAAAACATTCTTTGTAAAAGCCCCGGTTGTGCCGGCCTGGAACCTCTTTGCCTTGTTCTGTATACAAGGTCTGTACATGTAGGCATGCCCAAGATATGCCATGACAAATAGGCTAGGCAGTAAGTTGCTCTCTCTCGCATCCATCACTTCCCGCTCATGCATGTCGACAGATATGTGTTGTGTGTGTTCGCTGCCTGTAACACTTGGTTCGCTATATACGCATAAGAGCGTAATACAGAGTGCTCCGTACATAAGTTGCGGATTTGACGGCACCGGGAGCGGTTGGATTTCCACCCAAGTCACCCAATGATGGGCTTTAGACGGAGCATACTCCGGAGCTCCTGCAGCTGTTCGCAGATTCAGTGCCTCGCTAAGCTAACCACTCATTCACCAGCGAGTGGGTAGATGGGTGTTCAAAGAGTCGATGCCCTGCTCGCGAAACCTTCTACTCTTTGCCCCTCCTGCATGAGGGAAGAGGGGCACTGCGGCTGTTTTGCGCAATGAGTCTGGTGATGATCGACCTCATCATGCGTCGCCAAGAGGTGCTGAGCCCGTACAGGATGCTTAGAAACGGAGTTTGTGGCCTACAGGCTTCCTCACTCAGCATGCCGGAACCACAGGCGCATGATCCCTAGCATGGAGAACTCTCTACCCGATGAGATTGACTGTGGGATTGATTGGTCTCGTACAGCACATCCCTGCTCAGCTGGTGGTCGGGGTAGGTTGGTAGGCTACCCTGATGCACACGCACCCCGTCCATCACATACCGCACAACTAGCTCCATCGGGCGAGCTCCCTTGGAACCAAGGTAGAGTCAAGTACCCTGGGGTCCGGCGAATGGGGTGAGTCAGAAGGGCGAGATGCAGAGCCAAGCCTGTGGCTGATGCGATATCGAGCGTTTTTGGTGCCTTGCTGTTTGATAGCCGTCAGCTGTACTCCATACAGGCATGTACGAGCATGCACAAGCAAAAGGCTGAGGACTCCATAAACATCGGAGGAAAGGTCCAAGTTGGCCTCTTGCATGAGGTGACGGGCGCGTTTGTCTCGCCCCCAGGAAAATTGCGACGACAATGGATGCAGCCCTAGCATGTCGCATTGATACAGAGCTGCAATGAGAGGCTTGCCATGAGGGGGCCTGGGGTGAGATCCCCGCTCAGGGCTCGCTCTTTTGCTTCTCCTGTCTTTTCGCCCTTCTTTTTTTGGAGAGTAGGAAGTGGCAGAGCTGGCGCTGCAGTGCGCAAGAACGTTCCTTTTCACATTTTACGCGAGTTTGCTGTGGGTGTAAGACGCTAGACCTGCTGGTGTCACACGACATGAAGTTGGGAAGCAATATTAGACGGCCTTTTGAGGTATTTTGAAAGCCCCCTCGTCATGGCCAATTGACAGCTTTTGTCGACCGTGAACACCGCTATTTCCCAACCTGAGAAGCCTCATGTACGGAGCTCCGACCGATACAAACGGTGGCATCGACGGAGTAGAGTGCAGACGACTTGTAAGATTGAGCATGAGTCGTGATAGCGTGGCAGCTGTTTTTGGTCTGGCACACTCTCGGATCCCGACAGCGCGGTATGCATCGCCTGGGCTGGTGGGAACGGGCCGCCGTGGCTCATAGCGCTGGAGCCAGGATTAGAGATGGGCCTGTTGCGAACAGCCACGAAACCACGTCAAAAGAGAGAGGGATGTGCGGAGCTCTCTTCCTAGTTGCGAGGGGGTTGCGCGCGCGCGCGCGCCTTGTTACGAAGTACAGAAGTACAGTAATCCAGGGCTGACCCCGTGTGGTCTAGACAAACTAGATGGTTAATACCGTAGAGAGGCATACACCCCCCTGGTAACAGCAGCCGCCGCCGGGCTGGTGTGATAACGAAGGTGATGGCCCAGAGCTGGAGGGCTTGTGTCTAACCCAGGCATAGGCCCTGTATACAATAGTCCGTGTACGGTAGCAGCGTTGGTAGAGTAGCACTCGCTCCCAATAGTCTCCGACGTGTAACACGGCTAGAGAATACGGTCAAGGCGGCATGCGTATGTATGTACGAGGTACCCGTAAGCTCCCTTGGCTCCCTTCTTCCAAGCAGCCTTGCACAGCTTCCCCACGCATTGCTTCCAGGCAGTCACTGCACATTCCTGTGGCTTCCCCATGCTGGGAAGTGGGTGAAACAACCAATCGGACCCATGGCCATGCTGCCATGTGAGATTTTGAGATGTGCGATTTGGGGTCTAGGGCTCGCTTTACAGGCTATCTGAAGATGCCTTTTTTGGTCCTGGGCGGCTGGCTATCCGCGGCGCCGGCGTGACGTAGGCGGCGTCAGGCGACCAGATCTTATTGTTTCATGGGGGCTCTTTCAAGCAGCTGGAGAGGCAGGACGAGATGGACTTGTCCAGGGGGATCTGTTTGCGGCTGTTTGTTGTAGCCGGGCTGATGATTCGTGACTACTCCGCGGGCTGGGCTATTCTGAGCTGCCGAGGGTCCACAACGCGGCCCGGGCGAGGATCCCCATGAAGCCCTGTCCGAGCTGGACGATCCAAGGCGCAACTCCTGGATGCAAGCGACGGCTGAGCGCGAGAAAGGTGAAAAGCTTGGGCTGGGCATAGCGTAGAGGGCGCAGGATCGTGATATGACCTATGGCCGGGCTTTTTGCCTTTCGAATCTGCGGACCGGCTCGCATCCAATGCCAAGTCAGGGCGGGTCTAGTCTGGCCTGGCCTGGCCTTGGTCTTGGTCTCATCTCATGGGCTAGACGAGGGGCCGAGCTGAGCTGCCGCGCCGCCATCCCATACCATTACCTCATCTGATTTTTGTTTGTGTTGCCATAGCTATGCAGTAGGTCAGCAAGCTGCTACTTTTGTACCACCACCACCTGTATGTTACATGTAGCTAATATTATATTCACGCAAAACGTATTTGGGCTTGGTCTGCCGCAAACCTGGCCGTGGGAGGACTGCAGCCCTTGATAGCCGCCAACCGCCTGGGAGGGAGAACTGGAGGTGCATCTCCGAGGGGGGGCGAGAGCGGCTTGACTTCGGTGAAGCAAAACAAAACGGAACGGAGCAGAACAAGGCAATGCAAAACAATGACAAGGTGAGTGAAGAAAGAAAACCTGGAAAAAAAAAAGTTGAGTGAAACACTGAAGCCGCAAAAGTGGGCAGCCCGGGTGATTGCCTTAGCCGATGCGTCCAAATCGCACTACTGGGCCAGGCGGCGTCTCCACAGTGAACCTGCGACCTGCACCTCATAGCAAAATTCGCAGAGTCAAGCTCCCAGGACAGGCATCCAGACGAATTCCAGGGCGAACATCAAGGCGAGAGCCGAGACCGCAGGCACAGACGGAGTACGCCTGATTCAAGGACGAGAAAAAAAGAAGGAAAAAGCACCCGGACGAGATCGCCGCCGTCGCAAGCTGGTTTGGTCTAGTCCACACAGGTGGCGCCGCGGAAGACGACGAGACGTGCTTTGTACAGCAAACAAACTGCAGCCAGGCGCACACCTGTCCATCGGTCAGTCACACCTTGCAAGTCTCAATGGGCAGATGGTCCAGTAGACAGCGAAAGAGCCCTTGAGAGAAGCGGCAGCGAACGCACACGCCCCCTCCCTTTCTCCCTCTGTCTCTTCCTTTAATTTCCCTTCCTGGATATTCCTGCTTTGAACTTCGGCTCATACGGCTAGACGCAGACGAATCCACGATAACGCCGCTGGCCAGGAGCTGCGAAACTGCTTCCCGACCCGCCTGAGCCTCGATAGGAACAAGGACACCGCAAACAGGCGAGACGTCATAATGGCGGGCAAGAAGAGCCAAGACAACAGCAAAAAGGCCGCGGGTAACGCGCGCAAGGCGGACAGCGCCGCGAAGAAGAGTGCAGCGGCAGACGCCGAGCGGGAGATGGTTGAGGGCGAGAAGTGGCAACAAGGAGCCAAGAATAACTCCAAAAAGTACGTACGAATACGTGGCACGATGGCGCATAACATGGCATCGCTACGCATGCCTAGCCTGCGCTCGCTCGCCTCATCCGGCTGGCTACGTGTCCAAGGTTCTTCCCGTTCCCGTTTCCCCCTTCCGCCGTGATCCACACCTGTGCCTCTCCCCCTTTACGTTGCCCACCGCCCTCTGGTAGTTTGCTACCAGTAGCTGACAATTGGCTCTCTCCAGGGAAGCGGAAGCCGCCAAGAAGGCCGAGGCCGCGCAGAAGAAAGCTGAAAAGGACGCATTGATGAAGGAGGAGGAGGCTAGCTTGAATGCCCGTTCAGAGCCTAAGAAGTCTAAGACCGCAGTCAAGAAGTCTCGGGGTCTGGACCTGTCGCAGCTGGATGACGACAAACTGGGTGCTCTCAGTGCCTCGGGTATCGACAACGCCCTCGATGCTCTGTCCCTTACGACCGGTGGGGATGATTCCAAGATTGACCAGCACCCCGAGAGGCGATTCGCCGCCGCCTATCACCGATACGAAGAGCGAAGGCTCGCTGAGATGAAGGCGGACGGTAGCGGCACTGGACTTCGATTGGAGCAACGCAAGCAGAGGATTAGAAAGGAATTCGACAAGAGCCCCGAAAACCCCTTCAACCAGGTCACTGCTTCATACAATGCTTCTCGGGACGACATCAAGGATATCAAAGCCCAAGAACTTGGCAAGATTGAGAAGAGGCTGGGACACTAGATGCTGTTCTGATGTACGAGTACTTGGAGCGCCCATGAAAAGTTTACGACACTCATCCGATTGGTTTATACTGCATTGTATAGAGAATAGGTTTGCAAAGAGTGAATCGGACATTGGAGACGAAAAAAGGCCTAAAGAAAAGCCCAATTGACTACATTCTGCAAGCAAACACTTCAACTTATGTACTCATTTATTGTCTGTCAACGGTTCTTTGAAAACTTGGAATTCTTGCTGCTTTGCCACCCCGCGGTGCGAATTTCCACGACGAGTGACGTCTCAACCCCGCGGTAATTGCTACATCATTTTGTTGAGTTTGCGCGGCAGAATATCTCACCGCTCATCTTCACCGCCTTCGCATCCCGGTTGCCCGGGATTATGCCAACTCCTTGTCATTTGGCCGTGTTGCGAGTGTCAACTAGTGAAAGAGTGCACCTCCCGATTGCATCTATGCGATAGAAAATAAAGAAAGATTCGCTGGCCGATATGTCTTCTCTCGCCTTGGGGCATCTGCCCTCGCTGTGGCGGCAGCACTTGCTATCGGAATTGTGAGTAGTGCGCGTGCGATAATCAGGTGGAAGAAGCCGAGGAAGCAATGTAAACACGCTTGACGTCAAAGCTAACCAGCCACCGACAGCGCCGGTTTGAAGCAGGCGTGCCCCGAAGGAGTGTTTGTTAGTTTGACTCCTGGCGATCCGTCGCTTTGGTCAGCGGTGCTTTTCGTTCGTCATGGTAAGTCTCGACGAATACCGTCTCTGTAATGCTTACTCTAGCTGATCTCTAATTCTGTTGAAAGGCCCCTATGCTCCGGCTGTTCTTCGATTTCAAATCTTGTTTCCCGATGCCTACCCCCGGGCTCCGCCTCTGGTTACCTTTTCGACCGACATCTTCCACCCTCTCATCACTCCTCTGACAACGCACATGTATCCCACGAGTGCTGAAACCGATGGGAGCACTGCCGAGAGACCAAGGTTACCTCCTGGGGGCTTCAGCTTGGAGCACGGATTTCCAGAGTGGTTTGGTGGTTCCGCAGCTGGAAGCCGCCACCGTAGTCGTGATCGAAGGGGCCCATCGCCATCTGCATCGTCTACAAAATCAGGACAATCTTCGAGCGACAAGCCACCGATGGTACCCCCCAAAGACGACGTGCCGCGGTATATGCAGACAGATCAGAAGACGATATCGACATATTCCCTATTAAAGTACATTCGAAGCTCTTTTGATAAAGCTGAGGTTCTCGATGCGGTACCTCTTGCTGCGGCTGGAAACCCCGGGGCTTGGCATGCGTGGCGCACACATAGGCGCAAACAAAGAAAGGCGCTTAACGAGAATATCAAGAGCAATAGGCTAAGCAGGCTAAGTATCCTGAGTGATTTACAGCCAAAAGAGAATGCCAGCGAGCAGGGCGATGCCATAGCGTTTGACGTGAGAAGCATAGCCTCTCAGTCCACCATGGCCACCATGGCCAGGGAGCCTGGGGAGTGGAATTGGGACGGTGTCTGGGAGGACAGGGTCAAGAAGGGCGTGGCATCCACCCTGACCGAGTCAGTGTTATACGGTGCATCGGGAATCTCCGACGATATGGTATGTTGTGCAATTGTTGTCATGGTTCATGACTCTGGTGTAGTATGTCTCGCTAACCGTGAACTTCATCCAGATTCATTTCTTAGCGCTGGAGGAGGGAACCATTGAAGCTGTCAAGGGCAATCTTCGTCGAACGCTAGATGCCTCGGTATGACGTTGTCTTCGTATCATCTTTTCCCATCCTTGCGATTTTTTGTTTTGGCACACAAGTTTTGCAAATAGCCAGCCATAAACTTTTGTTACTCTCTTCCAACACTTCATATTCCGTACAGGCTTTAATGAATTGCACCATAGCATCTGAACTTTGAGAAAAGGGCTGGCCCAATATAGTTGATATCAAGATTGCGTATTGTTTTCGAGCTTGCGTATGTACTTGTTGCTTGAGTATCTCCATGTATATTTACCCCTTCTTTTATAGTGTCCTCATATCTGAGGTACCTACTTGTATATACCAGCTGTTAGACTGTATCTATCGTCATCACATTATTCTGCAAAACGTAGCCACGACGGCCTTTCTTCCTGCTGCTCCTTCGTATTATTGTTTCCTCAGGTCTAAGGTTTCTTCTTCTTCCAAGAGATGGGTCTATATAGAGGTACTTAGCGCCTTCCTCTCCGTCATGTCAATTGACCGGTACGTACTCATACGGCTTCTCTGACTACCTGTGTACTCACCTTTCGAATTCTCTCTATCGTTTCTTTCACCATGCAAAATGTTTCTACATTAGCTGCTATCAGTACTGCCAACGACAACACTTGGGTCATCTGGGAGCATCCAGCTTCAACTATTGCCTTTCTGCCGTTGTTGTTTCCATAATTATTCTCGCCGCAGCATTTGTTTCCACCGCATGCCTGCCAGTATATTCGTACGGATCGAACCGGGGATTATATTTTACGCACCTACAGAGGAATTAACCTTTAGATCCCAGTATTGCATAATAGGTTCAGCTTCGACATCTATTACCTGCCCGACTGACGTTTGAAACGCATCGCGATTGTTCATATCACAGAGTCAAGACTTTACTCATTTCTTAGCTACAGCGCTGACCGCTCCATCTTTTCCAGCATGGAACACATGGAGAATAAGTCATCACCTTGTTTTGGACCCTCTGCATCGAAAGATCGAATACTTGTGAAGGATAAACCGAGTCCACTCCGAATCATCAAAAGATGTCGTGGTAAAAACGGGTACAACGGGAAGAATTCCAAAGACAGCTGCTCACCGTCATGTTTTGACGTTAGCCCAATTAACAGCCCACCTGGGGCATTAAGGTGGTCTGAAGATGGGACTTTGACGATTCCAAGACGGCGGCCAAAGACTATAATCGAGGAGAAGTATATGAACGATGCGGCACCAGATTCACGTCGATCTTCACAGAGGTCAAGCTTCGGCCAGAGTACGGTGCTTAAAGAAAACAACGACAACATCACCGAACAGGACAAAAAGCATCGAACCCCATCATTTTTTCGTTACCCGGTAAAACTTTCGACTTTTCGACGAAAGCGCCATAGCGGTCAAAGCAATTTTGAAAATGTAAATGAAGATGGTACCTTGCTGAGGTGTATACCCCTAAAGGAGGGCAGTGTGCGACTTGATTCCTCCTCCCGAGCAAGCTCCAGATGTACAAATTATGATCCGAAGAGTGCCTACTGCTCCATGGACTCCTCTTTACTATCAAACTCTTCATTACCGGAGGAACCGGGTCTTGTATTATCTCCGTATATCCGCGTGGTATCGGAAACAGTGGGAATATCCAAAGGTCAACAGCACCTCTGGGCTGCGGTCGAAGTAAGCGGCAGGCTTTTCACGGCCAGCAACGGGCCTGAAACTGAACCTCAGACCACGCCGTGTTTAGATCAAGGTTTGTGATCTACTTTTTACATTCCCGATTCTAAAATATACTGCCAAAGCGTACGTCTTCACTATCAAAGCTCTAATGAATCGACATAGACACCTGCTTGAGGTTCGGCTATCTCTATGATCTCACAGTAGACATACTACCCACGCCAAAGTCATCTCTGCTTCAAATCACTTGTCAGCAGCAATTTCCAATGTAAGTTCATATGTTACATCCAAGCGTTGAATATTGGGGTAAATTAACACAATGATTCCACATATAGCACCATGTTTACAGGATCGAGTGTTCTGCTTCTCGTACATGTAATGTGCGAGTTGGGGATAGGATCTTCTTCTTCACTCTCCTTTGCACCGAAACAGCACAAGCATATCAGGCAAAGATCAGACGAACTAATGGAAGATCTCGAGCTGCAGCTTGGAGATTCTCTGATGACTTATATGAGTATACGTGTGTCTTATTCACACTCTGCATTCCCTTCCAAGTCGACTTCGGTAGGGGCAGTCGAAATGTCTTCATTCCATACCAAACTCAGCACGACTGCGGAAGCTGCCATAACACCGCACAATGCGCTCTCTCCATGGTCCCCTCATCCAAGACCGGTCAAAAGTCAGTTATTTCCACTGATTGAACATCACTGGGGCCCCCAAAAAGCATCTGGAGCGATGCGACAAATGCTGGCGCAACGCTCTGCCCTAGCTCCAGAGCATGACAGAGCTCTAACAGAGGGATATGAGCAGAATATGGCGCGTGAGCGTCTACATCATTCTTACACTCCAACAATCTCTCCGAGGCAAACTAGCCTCCAAGGGACGCAGCAGATGAGAGTAAAATCGCGCCCTTCAAGTCACCCTCTGCCAGTGAAAAGGGTGTCGCATGACTGGGGGGTTGGAAGCAGGGGAGTATCTGATGGGAGAATTCCTGAAAGAGTGAGATCTCCATATGGCGACTGCAACGAAGATGGAGAAGATGACAAGAGCGGCAAGGGTCAAGGCCAGAAACATGGAACTACAGGAGATAATGGGAAGAAGAACGCCAGTCTTTGGACTTGGGCGACATGGTTTTAGCATCTTTTTGGTCCCTCTCAGGCAAACATTTGGTGACTACCAATCAAGGAGCAGTGCTGTTTACGTTTAGTAACATGTATTAGATGGTTATGGAAAGGACATTAGAGTTTTTGTTTGTTGTACAAGCTTTTATTTGTTTTTTTTTTCTTTGGATGCGTAATTTCTTTTCTCTATGCTTTCTTACATTGCTGGACTTAGTTCAGCTCATCCTTCCATGGAATAGAGATTTGGGCTCCCTTGCGAGACACGGTAATTGCTGCAGCCTTGTTAGCCGCTCTGATTGCAGTGTCAATATCGAAGTCGCCTGATCCGGCGCTCACGACGGCCAAGGCGTATGATCCAACGAAAGTATCGCCCGCAGCAGTGGTGTCCACGACGTCAGCCTTGAGAGCGGGCACCAAGGCCGATTTGCCATTCTTGGTGGCATAGTAGACACCTCGGCCGCCGAGGGTGATGATGACGTTGCTGACGCCTCGCTGGATGAAGAGAGCGCCGACTCGCTCGAGGCCGGCTAGGTCGTCGAGGTCTGACTCCTTGCAGCCAGAGAGGATGGCCGCCTCGGTCTCGTTGACCACGAGATGGGCAAGGTTGTGGTAGGCCTCGTCGGGGAGTGTCTTTGCGGGTGCTGGGTTGAGAAGGACCGGGATGCCGGACTCGTTGGCGGTGCGGAGAGCTTTCAGGACGGTGTCAAAGGGAATCTCCAGCTGCATAATGAGCAGATCCGGGCGAGGGCCGGGCAGGGTGGAGAATTGCTCCGGCAGGAGGGTGTGGTTGGCCTCGGCGGAGAGAATGATGCGGTTCTGGCCTGACGGCTCGTCGACGACGATGATGGCGATGCCCGTCTTGCCATCTTCACGGACGGCGACTGCTGAGGTGTCGACGCCGTAAGAGGTCAAGCTGGAGATGAGCTGCTGGCCATATGTGTCGGAGCCCACAGCGCCGATCATGGAAACGTCGGCGGCCGGGGAAGAGAGGTCGGAGGAGCGGGAGAGCTTGCCGCAGGCGACAGCCTGGTTGGCTCCCTTGCCGCCGGGAGACGTGTTGAAGTGGTTGGCGGTGAGGGTCTCGCCGGGCAGAGGGTGATGGGGGACATAGGAGACGAGGTCGATGTTGAGAGAGCCGAGGACGGTGATTCTAGGGCGAGCCATGGCTGCTGGAGAGAGGGTGGAAGCTTGGCTTTGCCTTGGATTTGTCTTTGGTGGTGATGTGATGAGTGAAGCTTTTCAATGCGCAGTCGTGGATCTGATGAAACCGAGAAAAATGATAGACACTGCCTCTCAAGTTTGCGACCAGGTATCCGGGATTAAGGTTATGGAATGGGTTTGTATGGGGGAGACGACAGTTAGACGACGGGACCCCGCGATGGCCCTCTTTTGTTTGATATGGACTGCAGAGCAACGAAACTTGAATGTTTTGGTGAGAAAATGGCGGGGTGCCGCCATGCAGATAATTCAAAAGCTGCCCCTCCACACCCTCCAGAAATGCCCCAGTTTCTAGAACTGTTTTCGGCTGGTGCCGAGTCATGCAGCTCTTCGCGACCTAGTTTGCCTAGTTTCCATCTGCTAAGAGTTATTGAAGGCGCTTTGTCTGTAATAGGCATTGTAGGCTACCATTGCCATTCTCTGATTCTCTGGGGAAAAGTCCGCCCACGTAAGCAAACCAAACGTCACAATCTGCTGTTGGCGCACAAGCTAGGAACTAGTTTTTCTTCTCTCTGTGACGGCCGGGTCCGAGTACGGAGCCGGGGGAAGCTGGTCCGGAGAGAGCCGAGCTCGGGGGTTTGTGTTACGTCTTAGATACATTCCTTCTTTGATCAGATGTCACGATCCGGTGATCGAGTTTGCACCAAACAGCAGTTTGGGTGAAACAACATGCAACCGAAATGCAATCTTCTCCGTGGGCAACCAGCCTTGGAATGGCGTACCGATCAACAGACTTTGTATATAAAAATATGAGTGGTTGAGCTTTTATTGTCTATTCCCGGAGCGTGCCGCACAGCACAACGTCTTCGCCGAATGGGTGCCATGATACATGCGAGAGCCTCGCAACCGGGAAAGGAACTCCTGCTGAGTCGGTGACCCGGTCTGGAGACACAACCACGCCGCCTTGTCCCAGCCACGTCGGGGCAATCGTTACAATGACCGAGTCGATCAGGTTGTGGTAGGTAGGGTCGAGGAGCGAATTGATAATCTGGCCCCCGCCCTCGACCATGACGCTGGCCAAATCTTCCGCTTGCAGAGCGGCGAGAATGTCGTCCCAGCTGAATCGTAGCCGGCCAGTTGCTTCTGAGCGGGCAGTGGGCACATGAATGTATTTGCCTCCATACTCATGAAGCAGTTCGACACTCTCGGGAGGCAGCTTTGAGGCGTCTATGCCAGTGAGAACAAAAGGAGCAAGCCCGGCACCGCTCCGACACACTTCAAAGACCTTGTCAGAGCGGCGTGGCGTCCATCGAAGGTTGGCGTCAATGACTATGGGCCGAGGCTGGTGAGAAGCTCCTGCAATCCGGCAGTTGAGAGCCGGATCGTCTGCCAACACCGTAGACACTCCAACAAGAATGGCTGCGTGCCGGGTCCGTAGGTAGTGGGTCATGGCCTTTGAGCCTGGGCCAGAAAGACGAGTACGGACCCCAGGCGCGAGTGACAGGCTGGAATCAAGAGAAGTTGCAAAGGTCAGTGTGACAAAGGGACGTGATCTCGAGGCATCCTCAGAACTCGGCGTTGGGGGTAGGCGATGCTCAAGGAGGGCTGCCGATTCGGCGGGAAATGTGAGTTTCTCAGCCATTGTGATATTCGTGCGGAAGAAAATGAAGATAGACGCTGAGCAAAATTATCGTGGACAATGAAAGAGGAAAGAAAGGGGAAAAGAGAAGCAGGCGCAAGTAGTGAGAGATAGTTGCATGGATGGAAATGTGTTGAGCTACCTGAAGGCGCAAGTTTTGGTGTATGCATACGGAGTACAGTGGGGCCTAAAATCTCACACGTCGTTCCCACCGTCTCACACAATCTTGCAGCTCGGATACAAGAGCAAGAGCGGGCTGTGAATAAGTAGAATAACAGACCCGAAAAGATCTTGAAATACGGTTGAGGATGCGAAAACCTTCTTTGGTCATGAGCATCAGGTATATTTGCAGAAATTGGGCACAATAGAAGTCTCTGATGACTCTTTTCACTGTGTAGATTCAGGTTAATTGTATCAAGGCGGCTTCGATGTCGTCTTCTTGTTACGTATAGGGATTCCGTCTTCATCAAATTCAGCCCATTCGAAAAATGTACATCCATCTTTATCAGGGATGGCGCTCGCATAGCACATCCAAAAGTATTTCCCATGGTTCTCCTTTTTCCGCTGCACGACACGCAGCACACAAGGAACTTTACAGTGACATCTCGGTGTAAGTGAAGGGTGCATCTCTGCCCGATAGTCTCGATACGTGATGTTGATCCGTTTATTCCCTGCAATGGGATGTGGATCGATGGATAGAGCCGGGGAGATGGAATGTTTCCACTCTTCCTGCATCTCGGCATGCATCACAAGGAGAGAGTTATGCGGCAGGTGGATTGATATCTGACCCTCGCCATCTGGATCATCTGGACGCTTCGTTTCTGCATCTCGCGGTAGAATTTTGCGCACACGAAACTCCCGTGCAACGCCCAGGGAGATTGATCCGATGACAGCTCGGGGGCCCAAGTATGTAAGATGATCGCTATGCCACCCTACGTTCTGTTGGGCTCCAGCGTAGCAATTCACGAAGGCGGCGTTTGGCACCCACGGTTTAGACGGTTGATGTCTCAGTTTTTCCCCTCCAGGGTATCGAGTCTTGATGCGAGTTTGGATTTGCTCGTTAACTGTCTCTTGGACGATTGGTTTCACTTTAGCAAGTGTCGGCGTGAGTTTGCGTACATCCTACACAGTCACAAGAATCATCAGCTGTGCGCCAGGCGAACAGAAAACGAAAACTCACATTCAGCATGCCTCCATTATAAAAGTAATCATGCTTTTGCTCCTGGATCTTTTCAAATGACTCGAGAAATAAGCATGAAGTGTGCGGGCTGGCCACAATATTCTCGAATAGCTTAAATGTGATTTGCTCAAACGATTTGGCTTCGTCTAATAGCTCTCTCAGGAGGTCATCCGCAAGCTCATTGGGGAGAAAATTGTGGATAATGGTGCATGGAGTGTGCTCTGCAACATCTTCCGGGTCGTATAGATGCAGGGTGCTTCCCTTTTTGGATTTCGTCTTTTTCTTGGGCGGTGATAATGATCCATCACTGGGTTTTGCATACTGCCTTAGGGACTGCTGGTGTCCTATGACAGCGTTCTTCTTTGCTCCAGGACGATAGGATTTTAGAGATTCTGACGCATTACTGACGGAACCATCGTGGGCGAGGAGGACATCTAAAAGAGTCTCCTGTTCAATTAGAGGGTGTAATGAGGATAACATGGCGAGCTTGATCTCGGTCGACTCTTCGCCATCTTCCGCATGTTCTAGGGTTGCTTCCGGTTCCCGTTCCGGTGTAGCGTTTACATGGGTCGATTTTCGCTTTGGGCGCGTGAGAAAGGCCTCCATGTAGATGCCTAAAAGCAACAGCTATGCAGAGAAAATATTATGGAAAAAATAGATAGACAATAATGAGAAATTTTAGATTTATAAAACAATTTAAATTTTCATGAAAATATGGATAAAGTAAGTGTAATGGAGAAAATTATGCGCGATCAGTCCACGACAATTAACGGCAGGCGTGAGGCGTGACATCGAAAGCAACACGAACCCACGTGATCCACTTTGTCCCAAAGTGGCAAAAAGATTAGAGAGCCTCGATAGATCGATTTAGAATGCATTGATTCATGCGAAAGATGATTCCACGTCCATAAAGCAAGGGAGACGAGAGTTGAGTTGAGGATGCCTGATCACCATCCGAATGCTCAACCGATCGGCCTGGATGGTGAGGAGGAGATCGATGCAAAGGAGCTAGGGAACCGTTGGCGATCTTCATTACTGCAGAAGATATATGAATTCTCAACAGCGTCTTGTGCTTCGATAGAGTCACACATGAAACTGTAATTACTGATGCATTCAATGTATTAGTTTTTACATGGAAGATGTCAGTCCCTCGAGATTTGTTTGTCCTTGTCTCGCCAACATCACTCACGACCTTGGTTTCTATTTTAGGCATAGGGTAGCACGTTTAAGTGGCACTCCAAGAATATGGGGAAAATGGTTTGCGGCAGATCCCAGGGCCGAGGCACATGTCAGATTAAGCGGACCTCGACATGCAAACCGAAACCAAACAACAGCTCACGGCCAGCAGCGCATCGAGCCAAGAACATTCATTTCCCCCCCATTGGACATATCACGATAACCTCTATCCCGGCATATTGTCCCATTTTCATCTCTAGGCCAGCTCTTGAGCTCAGATGCGCCTTTGAGGCGCTCCCCTCCCCTCCCCGTCTCCTCCTCCCCACCAAGACGAAGCCGAAACCACAATGGCCGCCATGCTCGAGTTCCGCACCCAAGGGTTCAATCCCTATGCGGTCAAGTACTCGCCATACCACGACTCCCGTATCGCCGTTGGAACAGCCGCCAACTTTGGCATCGTCGGAAACGGCAGGCTCTTTGCCCTGGCGCTGACGGCGCAAGGCATCCAAGTTGAGAAAACGTGTGTTTATATATATACCATAGAAGCTCAGCTCTATTCAAAATGGTACATGTCGGGAAATGAATTAATGCTGACCAAGAGGGCTTGCAAATTTGCGCCGGCAGATTCGATACAAACGATGCGATATACGACCTTGCCTGGTCCGAGATTAACGAGAACCAGCTCGTGGTTGCTTGCGGCGATGGATCTCTCAAGCTCTTTGACATTGGCATGAAGGAGTTTCCCATCATGATCTTCCATGAGCATAATCGCGAAGCTTTTGCCGTTGCTTGGAATCCCATCACCAAAGATACCTTCATCTCTAGCTCATGGGACGGGACCGTCAAGATTGTACGTCTTGATAGATGATATACACTCCTTTCCTCTTCTTCATACTTACAAACCATTCCTCTTCTAGTGGTCACCTACCCGTCCCTTCTCCATCAAGACTCTGCCCATCGGTAGTTGCACCTACAGCGCCTCATTTTGTCCTTCCAACCCCTCCCTAATCTCAGCGGCCTCTTCCGACTCTCACCTCCGAATATTCGACCTGCGAATGCCCTCTTCCGCTAAATACCACCTTGCCGCGACCGTTCCCGTCCATGCACCACCAAGCCATCCCGGCGCCATGCCTGCCGGTGGCCCGCCCTCTGAAATCCTCACGCACGACTGGAACAAGTACCGAGACACCGTCATCGCCACCGGCGGAGTCGACCGGCTGATCCGCACCTTTGACATCCGCAATCCCAACGGCGGCCCGCTCTCAGTCATGCATGGCCACGAGTACGCCGTGCGGAGGCTATCATGGAGCCCCCACGCGAGCGATGTTTTGATCAGTGCTAGCTACGACATGACCGTACGGTTGTGGAACGACGCCTCGAATCAGCCTCAGGGGCCTGTTCCTACCGCTCAGCCTGGCGCGCAAATGGGCATCATGAATAGGCACACGGAGTTTGTCACGGGTGTCGATTGGTGTCTGTTTGGCGCTGGCGGCTGGGTGGCTTCTGCTGGTTGGGACGAGAGGGTCCTGCTGTGGGATGCTAACCTTTTGATGCACCCGCGGTGAGACAAGGGGAGGAGCGAGATTTGCATCAATCGAAAGAGAAGGACTACAAGAAAGCACGCGGTTTTTTGTTTTTGATACCAGGGGCATATATATATGTATATCTATTGAAAGAGCCACCTTGAGGGACATTAGTGATATCCTTGAAAAATAGAGCGTCATGTAATGGTGCCATTGTGGTTGGAAACTCGCCCAACAAGCTAGAAAAAGTCGACCGGTTTCACATTTCAGAGTTTTCCAACTTCTTGCGTGTTTATATGTCATTACGTTTGTGAGAATTGATTGTGTTTCATGTGTGAAATACAAGTCATGACTATACTATAGAGTAAACCAATATATATCATTACATGCGTCATGATGTTTTGTTACAAAGAAATCGAGGAGATTTGTCCCTTTTTTTGTCCCGTCCCGCGTCTTCCAAACTGTAGAACCCAGTAACACCGTAGAAAAAACGATAATGTACAAGCCGTCTATATGGATTGAGTTTTGAAACATGTAGCCGTAAAATACCACGCCTTATCCAGCAGAGCACCTCACCCTGAGCAGATACAAAGCGTCAAAAAAGCGTAGAATAGTGAGAGTTTCGCTGCTTATCGTGAATGCAGCCTTTGCCGTTCTCCCCAAACATCGTGTTGGGAAAACGAATTTTACCACGAAGACTCAAAGCCTCCGCCACGTCGGTCTCCTCGACCACCTCGGCCACCCCTACCACCACGGCCGCCGCCCCTTGAGAACGGTGGCGGCCCATCACGGCGCGCACGCTGTCCCATCTCAGCGAATGGATCAGGAGATCCGCGACGCTCGAAGCGACCTCCACTGCGGCGATCACCCCTTTGGTCGCCTCGCCTGTCATCCCGATGCATTCGCTCACTGTGGCCGTCTTGGATGTTCAACCCAGATCTCAGGAGGCCTTGGTTCTTCGCCCAGCTATGTGAGACGGCGGGAGGCTCTGGCCAACCCCAGCCCTTGACAGCCCAATCATTCAAGTCGTCAACAAGGTCTTCTCTGTCGGTAAGCTGGCCACCAAAAAGCGAGGTGTACGCGCTGGCCATCATTTTCCGGGGGAGTGCCTGAATGAGAGTCTTTGTCTCCTCGTGGTAAGCGGGCAGCTCTTCCACCGCATTGAGATCAACCTCGGCACTCTCAAGTGTTTTGTTCGGCTTCAACGGAAGGCCTCGCAGCAGCTTCCTGGCAGAGTTTGCTGACATGGGGGGTACAAACAACCAGCCTTCACCACTCTTGTTCTGTCGTCCGGTACGACCCAGTCTGTGGATATAAGATTCGCGCTCCCTAGGAGCATCAATCTGGATGACGTGAGTAACATTGGGGAAGTCCATGCCACGAGCTGTGACATCTGATGAGAAGAGAATTCCAGTCTTGGAGTTTCTGAACATGTCGGCCGCCTTTGTCCGTTGGAATTGGGAAAGCTGAGACTGAATGGCAAAGGTGGGGATTCTCAGCTGGCCACTGTGCCTCCGCTGGTAGCCAAGTTCACCGGCAAGCTCGACCATGGAAGTTGTGTTGAAGTAAACGATGGCCTTGAAGGGGGGCAGAGTAGGATCCTGCTTCGCAGCCGCAACCTCACGGTCGATCAGCTCGAACAGTGAGGGGAAAACGTTGGCCCAGCTCGAGACGGTGACAACATTCTGGGGGATCCTCTCGTGGGTGAGGGTTTCGTGCTCAGGAATGGTCTGAACGAACTCGAAATCGTGGGGGCGAACCATTTGACGGGCGAGCTGAATGACGTTATCGGGGATGGTGGCGGAGACCAGCATCGTCTGTCTGACCTTGTCCTTGGGCAGGTAGCTCTGAATTGAGTTGAGTTCTTTTTCGAAACCGACATCAAGCATACGATCGGCCTCGTCCAACACAAGCGCAGCCAGCTTGGGAGCATCAATGCCGCTGTTGGGGTCCTCGAGAAGGTCATTCAACCGACCAGGGGTAGCCACCAGGAGGTGGCATCCTTGCCGCTGCGTCTGACGCAACATGGCAGATTTCTGGGTACCTCCAACAGCAGACTGAACAACCAGACCGGTGCGTCTGCAAAGCCGCTTCGCCTCGGTGGCAATCTGCTCGGCGAGCTCACGAGTTGGTGACAGAACAATACCGCGAATATCATCAGACCTGGCATTTCGTGATGCCTTTCGTGTGGCCAATGTCGGGTCTTCTTCGATCATGCGCTGTAATAGAGGGAGCAAGAAAGCAAGCGTCTTTCCAGTACCGGTCTTGGCTTGAGCAACACTTTCAAGAATAGTCAGCATCATGATTACTTGGGCAGACACCATCTCTCTCTCCTCTATTTGACTTACATGTCAGTTCCCTTGAGAGCCGGGTTGATCGCTTTGGATTGAACTGGGGTCATGGTGTCGTATCGCATATCCTGGGTGATTGCGTCCAGCAAGTTGCGATGAACTCCGAGTGTCTCCAGGTCTTGGAACGACGAGATTTCGCCAACTGCATCATTTTCAGGAATCTTGCTCTCCTCCGCGACAGCAGCATCAGCGCTGTACAGTCTGTTGAATTGCGCAAAGCTCTTCAAAGGCACAATTGAACGAGTTAATGAGGCCGGTGCAGGAAGAATTGCTGGAAAGGCTGCGCGAGCGCTCAGCAGCTTGGTGCTTGAAGTCGCTGCGCGGGCCAAGCCGCCGCATCGTCGAATTCCGTTCCGAAACATGGTGATGTCCGCTTCTTATACAAAACTCCAATCAACCAAGAGGGCAGAGTTCAAGTAACAAGAGTCCGACGGCACAGTCAAGTGCCCTTCGGATGAAGGAATATCGGAAAAAAATCGACAGAGAATGTCGCGTGTTTCCTCCAAGTTCCGATGAAGCTGCTTGGGATTTTTTTTTGTTTTTTTCTAGACCTGAGCCCACTTAACGGCAGAAAAAAGTTCGACCCCTCCAACAGCCGTTCTCAATTAGGTAAGGATATCGATAAGACTAAGTGCAACTATACCATAATAGGCTAGCTGTCTGTCACTCAATCGTCAACAAATGATGCTTCTGCTATAATTTCAAGCCAGCGATATCCAAGGTAATGCAGCCAATGTGTACTAATTTCACCTAAAACAACTTTTGTAATAAATAGGCTGTCTAACAAATCCTTCCTTGTCAAGCAATGCATGTCGTTCCCAAAACGCCAACCGCCGTGTCCGAATAGTTCCGCCGTCTTCCAAAGTATGCAATATGATTGTCCCCTTATGCCGTAGAGACTGATTCCCAACTCCATATTCCAAATCTTCTGATTCTTAACAGTCACAACTCCCGCAAAACCCGTTTCCAGATCCATTCTTCTCCGTAATGTAATGTACAACCCTAACCAAATTTATAACATGTCTTTGCTCATCTCATACGACCATCCTCCGTCTCGGCGCAGCTTATCACGAGCTGCCATATCTTTTCTAATGTCATCCTCAGTCAAACGATCCAGGCCACTCCAGTTGGCACTGGACGTCCTCTGGCGGAACTTGTGCCATTTATCTTTGCTCTTATTGAAAACTTCTTCCATGATCAAGGGTGCCGGTGGACCAAAGATCTGCGATGGGTCCATCGTCTCTTGCCTCATGAGAGCACGGCGCAAGTCAGGAGAGTCGGCCCATGCAGCCACATTCATTCCTTGAGTTTCGTCGTCGTCGTCATCGTCATCGTCAGTCTGAATCTCAGGAAGCTCAATCGAATCGCCATTCGGGAACCGTGGCGAGGCCTTCCTCACGCTCCCTTTAACACTAGCCAACTGCCCTGGACGGGCCGGCGTCTTATGAGAAGACCCAGCGGCACTCGAGCCTGGCGCGAATGGAATCGGGCCCTTTGAGATCTGGGCCATATCAAGAGGATTGGCTGCTTTGATATGGCTATTGTGTTGGGCTGTGACGGCGGCCTTGAACAAATCTCGAGTGGCACTGTGCGAGGCAGCCGCATATCCATTCTGGAAGGCAGACTTTGTCGGCAGATCCTGCGAGTTATTAGTCTTTTGAAGGTCCATATAGGTGGCACAAGTTAAGTCAAGATATACCTTTTTGAAACCTGTTGACGGCCTCACTGGTGGGCCCTTGAATTTAGGAGCATTGTCCACGTCCGACTCATCCTCGCCGTGTTCACTGGTCCGGCGCCGCTTAGAATCCTTGGTGTGGTATGCCGGCGCACCTCGAGAGGGCGGGGGTCTAGAATAAGTATCATCATTCGTCTCCGGTCCCAGAGTGCGTTTCGCACCCGCTTTGGCGGCGTTGGATAAAATGGTGCTAGCAGGTCTACTTGAATCATCGCGCATGCCAGCCAATCGGGAGGGCGGTCGAGCAGGTTGGCCCTCAGCTTTTGAAAATGCCGACCTCTGCTGAGCCAAGGTTGAATCTGGTGGGCCATTTGGCTGTGATCGTACCGCTGGGGGAGGGGCTCTCGTCTGCTTGGCCTTTTCAATAGCAGCCTGCCTTTTCTTCTCTTCTTCCTGCTGTTTCTGCCTCTCCAACTCAAGGCGTCGCTGTTGGTCTTGCTTTCGCTGCTCCTCTTGTGCTGCAATCCGCTTTTTCTCCATTTCTGCCTTTGCGTCGCGGCGCCGTTGCGATTCCCTCTCATCTTGCTCCTTTTTCCTGGCCGCCAATTCTGCACCTTTAGATCGACCAACAGAGGCGGGGGCAGGTTTAGGTACTGAAGACTTAGCCTGATAAGAGGACTTGCTGGTTTTTGATGAGGCCGTCGAATGGTTAGAATTCAAGGTGTCATGAGATGCTGTGGATACTCGGCTGCCAGCAGGCTGAAATTGTGAATGTTGTGAGCCGGTATTGACTCTAATAACCGTAGGAGGGGCTTTTATTTTTGAGGGTGCCTCTTTCACTGGTTTCACTGGCCGTTTGTTGTCCTTACCGCGGCCGGGCTGAGTCGGCTTGGAAGAGGAAGGAGGGGGCATAGGAGGCTGAGAGTCAGACATGTCAGTATCTTGATCAGCTTGTCTGAACTGAGACGGCTCGCCAGCTCTCAGCTTGCGGGGACTGGACGGGCCAGCCTTGGAGGGATTAGAAGGTGGCTTGATTGCCAGTCTCTCGTCTTGTCTCTTGGCAGCAATCTCCTTCTCCATAGTGGCCACCTTCTCTTGTTCTTGGGTAAATGCTCGAGCCTTTTCTCGCTCTTTCTCTCGTGCCTTGTCAAGCTTATCCATCTGCTCTTCCATGCGCTTAACTTCATTCTCTCGGCGCTTCTGTTCCTTTTCCCGCTCTGTCGACGCTCTAGTGCGACGTGCAATTGGTTTTGTTGGGCTCGCAGATTCCACAGTCTGAGATTCCATCTCCTGGGACTTCAAAATGACAGACTCTGAAGATGGCCCCGCATGCAACGCCAGACGGGTGGTCGATGGTGACATAAGAGCCTTACCGTCTGCATTTGTAGCAAGTAACCCGCGAGAGCTTTTCAGAATAGACGACAGCTTGCTCTTGACCTGCTTCAGAGGACTATCCCGGAAGCCTCGAGTGGGTGATTTAGAAGGGGTATCAGCGAAGTCATCTTGCGACATCGCCAGGCTGGGGTTCGATATGGAGATTGCCTTGGATAAGGGGGCAGTGTCCCTCGCCAGAGCAGAGGAATCCGTAGGCATAGTTGATGAAGATGCTGATTTTACGGCATTGAAAAGGCCCCGAGATGTCTGCTCATCAGCGTGAAGTGGGTCGTCATCTTCTCGGTCCTGAATGCCTTCCATGATGTCGGCTGTGAAGCTCTTGGTTAGAATGGGTCTTGTTTCCATAGCTTCCCTAGCTTCCCTGGCCTCTCTGGCCTTCTTGGCAGTATTTGGGGATTCGATCCAGTCGTCATCATCGTCATCGGGAGAATGCCGTGGTGTTGTAGAGACTGGCTCCTTATCGGCAGAGGGGGCCTTTGGACTCGTAACGGACTGTGCTTGAATAGAGTCTTGTTGTGTCGCTGCCGCATTTAATGTCTGCTTAGTTTGTCCAAAGCTGCCTTGTGGTTTGCTCAGCATGCTGATCTGGTCTTGTAATCTCTGCGTATATGTCTTCGTATGGTTCACGCCAGGTCGATCAGCCTCAGAGGCCTCATAAACGGGGGACGCGTCTTGTGCATCCACTTCCATACCGTCGGCTTTGTCCTCGTGTAAAGAATCGTGCTTAGCGAGATTTCCGAGGCTTTTCCCACCAGTTTGTCTTTGATAGTAGCTTGTTCTGCTACTGTTGCCGTTATCGAAATGGCTGTTTCGAGACTGTCGGGCACCAAGGCTTTTGCCCGAGGTAAGAGGCTCCCTAGCTGGCAACGAAGCAAAATTCAAGCTACTTTTTCGAACTACTGTCCTAATAGGGCTTGATCCCTCAGACGCAGACTGTTCATCATCCGAAGGCTCATCAGACTGGTGGACAGATATAGGCGGATTCCTAGAAGATGGAGCTGGAGATGTTACAGCTGGTTCAGAAGATGATTCATCCACATCGAAATCTCTAGCTGATATCTTTGGTTCATCTTGTGCAGCATCGGATGGCACATCTGGCAGATTATGTGATGTTGAATCCTCTTTTGTCGCTGGCAACGTCTTTGTGGGAGACACTGAAACAATTTTTCGAACCGGACTTCGCCGTATGGAGGATCCGCCAGGGGGTAACACAATATCGCTGTAGGGACTCGCAAGGTCTTCGGGCTCTGCAGCTTCGCTAGGGTCCGTGGCAATAAATTCCTGGCTTCCATAATAACCGGAATCTTGCATAGCTCGAGGAGGGGGCGGTCGCTGGGGAGAAAAAACATGTCGCTGAGGGGAGACGGGTTTGGTGACTAGTGGTATTGCTTTTGCCGCGACCTGGTGTAGCTGAGGAGGCTGGAAACGAGTGGTAGGGGCAGGAGGTTGATTATTCGAAACACTAGGAGATGCTGCTCTGAATACATCGGACAGAGGCTAATTGGTATATATTAGAGTCAAGTCTCATCAGGGTCGATCAAGTGAACCCACCACTCGTGTCTCTGCTGCATTAGCCCTCCGAATTGTATGGGGTGTTTTGCCCCTAAGTTTACTGGGAGTTTTAAAAGCTTCTGTGATGTTACTGGAAAAGGGTGTCAGCAGCCATCCATCATAGCGGATGGTGGATGGTGAAGGGGGGTGGGAGAAACAAACACTTCGTTCTCGTTCAAGATTGCAGCCATGTGCTCATTAAGCCATTCAACCTCATTGTGAGCAGAGTAAGAGAATTCATCTACTTCTGACTGCACAATCTCCAGCGCAGATGCTCGCTCTTCCCCGACCCACGCCGCGGACCCGACCTGGAGACGCGGGCCTCGTACTGCAGTCATGATGTCGCGCGCGCAAAGGGACAGGAGCAAGGTCGTTTCTGCAATACCGGGCTGGCAAATATCGTGTCTGAATATTGTCACAACATCGGTGAGTGACGTTGGTGCTCGGCGTGGAATCTGTGGTCGAGGAAGTTTGTAGGGCGATGATGATGGTGAAGGTACAAAGTAAATAAGCTGCGTTTAGGTACCTGTATTCTCCATTCCAAGGTTGCAATGTTTTGATGCGCTCCAGATCGGGGCTAGTGCACCTGCTAGCTCTAAGGTACCTTCGCGTCTTCACGCCGGGGGATGTAGCCGCACGTGATAACGTCATAAGTCACGTGTAGATACCGCTTATCAGAAACCAAACACGGAGGGGATGTTTACTTGGGTCGCGTCCCTGGCTCGGTGGAGTTGCTCGTGCATTAGAGGCCCAAGTTTGTACAATCTAGCATTGCATCGCGACTTGCCACAATGAGGGTGATAGAAGTGATCATTGACGCAAGTTCTGCTCTCCGCGCCTGGGATATTCATCTCGCTAACCAGTCCAATAGGGCTTCAAGTCCTACGCCGTGCGAACGGTGATATCAGGATGGTAAGCTTCGACCCCCACGATGAAAGCTTTCAGCATTATTGACCAGCCCAGGGACGAGAGCTTCAACTCCATCACCGGCCTCAATGGCAGCGGAAAGTCGAACATTCTCGATTCAATATGTTTTGTCCTCGGAATCACAAACATGTCCACTGTCCGAGCGCAGAACCTCCAGGTATATCGGTTCACGTTACGTGCGGCGCACCCGATCGAGTAGTAACATGGCATACAGGATCTTATATACAAACGAGGCCAAGCGGGCGTCACTAAGGCCAGCGTCACGATCGTCTTTGACAACAGGGATAAGAAGAAGTCACCCATTGGATTCGAGGAGTATGCCACTATCAGTGTGACTCGCCAGATCGTTCTGGGCGGCACGTCCAAATATCTGATCAACGGCCATCGCGCACAGCAACAGACAGTCCAGAACCTCTTCCAATCCGTTCAACTAAACATCAACAATCCAAATTTTCTCATTATGCAGGGACGAATCACCAAAGTTCTCAACATGAAACCCGTGGAAATTCTGGCCATGATCGAAGAGGCCGCGGGAACGAGAATGTTTGAGGACAGGAGAGACAAAGCGCTGAAGACAATGGCAAAGAAGGAGATGAAACTACAAGAGCTCAGTGAGATTCTTAGGGAAGAAATCGAACCAAAGTTGGAAAAACTTCGAGGAGAGAAAAGAGCCTTTTTGGATTTCCAGCAAACGCAGAACGATCTCGAGCGACTCTCCCGCGTTGTAGTGGCATACGACTACACCAAATGTCAGGAGAAGTTGAAACAGTCTGCAGCTGATCTTGAGGCCAAGAAGCAGCGCCATAACGGCCTCGAAAGCTCAGCTGCTCGTCTTCGTAACGAGATCTCAAATCTAGAAGAAGACGTCAAAAAGATACGGTCACAACGAGATAAGGAGCTCCGGAAAGGTGGCAAGGCACAAGGTCTCGAGGATACGGTGAAGAAACACGCCAATGAGTTAGTGAGACTCACAACAGTCATGGACCTGAAGCACTCGAGCTTAAACGAGGAGGAAGAAAAGAAGGCCGCTGTCGAGAAAACGGTGGCAGAATTGGAAACTACTCTCAAAGTAAAGACGGCAACATTTGATAATGTCAAAGCAAAGTACGAGAAAGCCAAAGATGATTTGGCAAAGCAGAGCAAAGAAGCCGAATCTAAAGAGGAGTTACTACAGACGTTGCAGACTGGAATTGCCTCGAGGGAGGGGCAAGAGAATGGATACCAAGGACAACTCCAAGAGGCAAAAAATCGCGCTACTGCTGCTGCAACCACACAGGAGCAGGCAAAAATCAAGATTGCACATTTGCAAGGTCGAGTGAGGGAGGAAGAGCCTCGAGCTCGGAAAGCCAAGGACCAGAATGCCGATCTCCTGCGTGAGTTGGATGGTTTGAAGCTGCAGGGACAGAAGCTGGAAGGGGAACTGAGCAAACTCGGCCTCGAGCCTGGCCAGGAGGAAGCAATGTATAAACAAGAGTCGAGCTTGCAGCAAGCTGTCAGAAGTCTGCGGCAAGACTGCGATACCCTGAAACGACAAGTTGCCAATATCGAATTCAACTACTCCGATCCTGTTCCCAACTTTGATAGGTCAAAAGTCAAAGGTCTTGTCGCACAACTGTTCACCCTTGACGGAGAACGGACCCAAGCTGGAACCGCGCTGGAAATTTGCGCCGGTGGACGATTATACAATGTTGTGGTCGATTCAGAAGTTACGGGTACGCAGCTGCTTCAACGGGGTAGACTAAGGAAGCGAGTGACAATCATTCCTCTCAACAAGATTTCGGCTTTCAAGGCATCAGCACAAACCATCGCAACTGCACAGAGAATTGCACCTGGCAAGGTCGATCTCGCACTATCCTTGGTAGGCTACGATGAAGAAGTGGCCTCTGCAATGGAATATGTCTTTGGCAATACGCTTATATGTGCAGACGCCGAGACGGCGAAAAGAGTCACGTTTGATCCCAATGTCAGAATGAGGAGCATCACATTAGAAGGAGATTCCTATGATCCTTCTGGAACACTTTCCGGTGGCAGTTCTCCAAACTCCAGTGGTGTCTTGGTGACATTGCAAAAGCTGAATACTCTGACTCGGCAACTCAATGAGACTGAAGCGTCATTAAAAGACATTCAGATCAGGATTGCAAGGGAGAAATCTAAGCTAGATCAAGCCCGTCGTATTCAGCAAGATTTGGACTTGAAGAAACACGAGATCAAGTTGGCTGAAGACCAGATCAGCGGAAACTCGTCTTCCTCGATCATCCAGGAAGTCGAAAACATGAAGGCGACCATTGCTGAGCTGCAAAAGAGCATATCCGACGCCAAATCACAACAGGCTGAGGCCAATGCGGACATCAAGCGCATTGAGAAAGATATGAAAGACTTTGATAACAACAAAGACGGCAAGCTAGTGGAACTTCAGAAGTCTCTAGACAAACTGAGGGTAAGCCTCGAAAAGAACTCTGCAGCTGTTAAAACTCTACAAAAGGAGCTGCAGGGGGCTCAACTAGATTTGGAGCAAGTTGGGGGCGATCTGTCAGCGGCTCGAGAGCAACTTCAAGAAGTAGAAGTTGCCATCAAGGCCCAGCAGAAGGATATCGAAGACCTGGTGAAGCAGCAGGCCAAGGTGACAGAGACACACAACACCGCGCAAGCCGAACTTGATGACGAGAGAGCAAAGCTACACCAGTTCGACGATGAACTTCGAGCCTTGGAGGAAGCCACACGCTCAAAGAATGCGCAGATCACAGAAGAAGGTCTAGAGATGCAGAAACTTGGTCACCAAATCGAGAAATTCCACAAGGAACAGCAATCCGCGGCGGAAAATGTTTCGAGGCTCGAGGCTGAGTACGAATGGATTCATGATGAGCAAGACAAATTCGGCCGCAGCGGCACGGCCTATGATTTCCAGCGCCAGAACATAGGAGAGTGCAAGTCAACGTTACGGAATCTGACTGAGCGGTTCCAAGGCATGAAGAAAAAGATCAATCCCAAGGTAATGAACATGATTGACAGTGTGGAAAAGAAGGAAGTATCGCTCAAGCACATGATCAAGACTGTCATCCGAGACAAGCGCAAGATTGAGGAAACCATTGTCAGCTTGGACGAGTACAAGAAGAAGGCGCTGCAAGAGACTTGGGAGAAGGTAAATGGCGATTTCGGTCAAATCTTCTCTGAGCTTCTCCCGGGAGGCAGTTTCGCCAAGCTGGATCCTCCAGAGAACAAGACAATCAGCGACGGGCTTGAGGTCAAAGTCTGCCTGGGCAAAGTGTGGAAGCAAAGTCTGACAGAACTCAGTGGTGGCCAAAGGTACGCATCTACTCTTTTTTCTTTTAAACAAACATCACTGGTTACAGCCTCTCTATACACGTATGAAATGCTAATATTTGAGGTATAGGTCACTGGTTGCACTCTCACTCATCATGGCTCTCTTGCAGTTCAAGCCTGCGCCAATGTACATTCTCGACGAGGTCGATGCCGCTCTCGATCTCTCCCATACACAAAACATTGGACGACTCATCAAGACACGATTCAAGGGCTCACAGTTTATTGTCGTGAGTCTGAAGGACGGCATGTTCCAGAACGCTAACCGTATCTTCCGGACACGATTCAGCGAAGGAACGAGTATGGTTCAGGCGCTCACACCAGCGGACTTGAAATAATCCAAGCAAAAAAATGATACCAAAAAAAGAGAACAAAGAACAAAACTTCCGTATATTCTAACTCTAGGACCATGTGATACGATGTGACGAGAAGTATGAACGGGATGGATAAGCAGGTAGAATATGATCTAACACAAAAGTGGTAAAAAAAAGAGAAATGTTATGGGCCTTTTTACCTTTTTAGCTCTGTCATTATGTTATGACGAGAAAGAATTAATTATCTGATACTTGAAAGAAGACAATGAATGGACGCAGCGTATTTCGGAGCTCCATTATACCTCGGCCACGGTTCATTACTCGAGCTCCGTGATTTTTTCCCCCATTTATGATCCATCTTCGCCACCACAACTCAACCTATGTCGACCACTTGTTGACCTACAAGGCCAAGTGATGGCCCCGTTGCAGAACCTTAATCTCCATACCCACTTCTAGTGACAATTCAAGGTCTTCTGGGTCGTCGGTCTTTGGAAATATGGGACAGAGTTGCATTCCCATACAACCACTCTTGGGAGCCCCCTCATCAATGTTTCGATACTTCCTGAGCGAATTATCGGGCTCCACCTTGTGTCGAATCCCCGTAGCTGGATCGACATTTGGCAACTTGCACCTGTATGTATTGGGGGTCTGTTTAGCACGCGATTTTTACGTAGTACGAAGTATGCAATTCTTGTACGGGTAAAAACTCTTTTTTGACGGGAAAAGCCTCCACATGCTGTGGCTTGAGCATGCAAGAGAGGGGCGCAGGTGAGCATGAGTCAAGGGGAATGACAAAGTTTAAAAACACAAAAAAACAAATTAGAGTGATGAGGGGAAGGGGGAAAAAAAGAGTTTTCAATGATACTCACCGAACGGTGCGACAGGAGACGTCGAATTTGCTCCCTGACAACTTGGCTGTGGCGCTCTGGGGAGGCTGGGAGAATTCAATACTTCGCCAGTCGTCCTCGTCATACTCTTTGAGGCCAGAAACTAGTCATATCAAGTTAGTTGAGTTGTGCCGCTCAAGCGTGGGGGGAAGGTCTAAGTAAGTTCAATATGGGGGTGAAGGCAGAATATAGCCGGGAAGAGCCATACCAATGATATTTGGGCGGAAGCGGCGCGCGTCGAGAAACTGAAGATTGTCGTCCTTTTGAACCTTGGACTCTAAAGCGCGGACACTCGTCAGGTTGAGGAGATGTAGTGGATACTGTGAGAGGGTCATTAGATGCAAAAGCCCACATAGAGGAGAAGGAGAAGAAGAGTAGATCGGCCAAAACTTACTGCATCTTGAAAATCAATAACCGGCTGGTATCCGGCATCGGCTTTGCGCGGCGCATTCCTAAATACTTCCCTCCTCTGGTCTGGGTCTACCATGAAAATGGTTACCGGTGCAGCAACCCCCAGATACAGGCCCAACTCTGGTGGGACCTCGTTTTTCATGTTCAGCGCATAAACGCTCTTTGCGAAAAACGACGTATCCTCGTATTGATAGCCCGCAGCTTTGATTTCATCGGGAGAGGGGAAGTCAATTGATAGCATGAACTCTTTTTCTGGAGTACCGCTGAGGCCGCGGCTCAACTTGGCAGATATCCACTGAATTATACGCTTCAGACCAGAGTCTCTCCATGGAAACCTGATGACGATGAACCGGCCGCCCACTCTACCAAGCTGACGGCTTGTCTTGCTCACATCAGGAAGCCAGAGGTCAATCTTGATATTTGCGAGCAATGGCACTTGCCTAAGAGTGATGACCTCCCATTGCGGATGCTTTTTCGTCTCAGTTCCATCTTCCCCAGATTGCACGGGAGCACTCGCAGCTTTGGATTTCTGTCTCGCGAAAGCAAAGAGGCGATCAAACTCAAGTCCCTTTGGCAGGACTTTGCTGTGTCCAACCTCTATGCCCCGGCACGATTTGACGGGATAGATGTATAAACTTTGTATCCTGGCGGGCTTGCCTGGCTGGTAGTCGTGCTCCGGTGATGTCTGGGTCTGAAGGTTGCTCTGAGATGCAGGGATGCCGACTTTGGTGTGAGTTTGCCGCAGCGCATCACTGCGCTCCACTGGAATGGGCGGGAACAAGATGAAGATGGGAATGACAAAGACGATGACGGTCGTGAGCAGGAGGATGATGGCGGTGAGATCGAACAAAGCCACGACTTCCGAGATTGGCGGTATCATTGTATCAAGCAAGAGTCAAGGGCCAGCCTTGAGTATGGATCTGTGGCATGAGGCTCGTGATGATGAAAGAAACGGCTTCCAGAGATATTGCGTGCCGACGGCCAAGGCGCTCCTGTTATCGCCACAGAAGCTCCCAGCACATGTCAATTGAATCGAGAGATTGGCGTCCTAGCTTTCAAACCTCAGTGCAATGAGGTTGGCGGTCCTGGTTGGCAGCTGGCTCAATCGTGAATCTTTGATATGCTCAAAAATGAGGTTTGCACTGAGTCGAGGTAGACGGCATATTACGTGAGCAATTCAGATGGGCCATCTGATAAAATGCAGCCCCATCCCTAGCGCTCTTCAACGAATAGGTACACACGAACAACTTTTGAATCAGGCTGTGTCGCAAATCTTTGTTTTAGGAAAATACTAGCCAGCACTACGATGGCTGTATTCCTTTCGTTTCCGATAACATCACTTGCCATCTACGATGCAGTTTCAAGAAGCTGAGACACGGGATGCTGGGTAGCTAGCTTTGGAGTGCTGGCTAGTATTTCCCTTGTTTTAGGGCATCCTGTTACCGTCCAGGTCCCAACACTTATATACTCATACGTGTACGGTATCAAAAGCCTCCAGGACAGGGAATGGTCGTCCGTGTTTTTGCAAAAGTGGCTGATATTGCACATTCTCCAGGGTCTCCAGGGTAAGCCACCTCTGCCAGCATTTGCCGTTACAAGTTTAGCTGCAGTATTCTTGTGCCGTGTCCCAGCTGCCTCTGTCTCGCCGGTGATGAAGAGCACGGCGGTCCTAAAGGTACAAGGTAACAGGTATGTACATACATAAATGCCGGAGACGCGTGAATGAAATCGCGCAGATAATCCAGCACAGGCTGCAACTGAGCTTTTTCTCTGATACGTAAAATTATTCGATTTGGTTGGCTGGCGCCTGAGCTGGAGTCTGAAGCGGCAGCCTTGCATGTGACGGGAAGAGGATCCCTGCCAGGAGAAATTTCCAACACCTGGTGCATTACTCGTAGACGCCAGCCAGTGAGATAGTCTATGATGAACAGCCAGCCAGTCGCGGGTGCATGGTTCCGTTGGCACCGGAAACTGAGGCACCAAGGTGGGGTGGAAAGGGGTTTGAGGGGGCCGGCTTTTGGTTAGAAGACAGAAAATGAGCTCTCTCGTACGAGCAAGTGGACCAGACATTTTATGGGAACGAGCAAGCTTTGCTTTCTGTTGATGATACGTAGTAACCGCGCTCGTGGCCATGCCCCCAGCACAAAGGCAACGTGGCTCAGAGCAGTGGAACCTAACAAGAGGCAACTGAACGTCGAGCTTTGACAACATCTTGCCAGATTGCCCGCCATGAAGAGATCCATATGAAATGGCGGAAACATAGACACAACGCACTCCACCCGCGTGTAAAAAGTACGGCTACATCCCGTGTCTGCTGCATATGCAGCCTTGTTGAGATGGGCCGCCGCCACCTCGGGCTTCGCGCAAATTTCAAGTAAGGGAGGGTCATTAAAAATTTAGAAAAATAAAAAGGAAAATAGAAGAAAAGGAAGAAAAGAACCCTTTTCACGGAGCATCCTCCGTACCCGTATAACTGGCTCGGTGACAACAAGCACAAACACGTGCTTTGCAAGAGGAAGAGCCCATTCAGCCCTCCAGACGCCAGCAGCGTGCTACTAGCCAAGTGCTTGGTGCTGATAGGGGAAACTAGTCCGTGGCTAGCAGGGCGCCGTTGAAGCTTTTCTATTCTTCGGAGAATAGCGTGAGGATAGCGCCATATGGAGAACCTGGGAGGTGACCTTTGGAGCGGCCGGCACTGGTTTCTCACAAAACATGTTCCGATGAGCCAATCCAAAGACATTTATTGCTGGCTGCGCCGCCGACGCAACCAACAGACGACTTTTCACCATTGCCAGTCATTGAGCACCAATCTGGACTACCCGTTGTTGTGGTGCGGGCTCCCCTCTCGCCCCCGGTATATGTGACATATGACCCGGAGATCTTGTTGGCTCTTCATCCCCATATTGCTAGGATTTGTCCCTCTTGTTTCTCAAATTCCGCACCGGCACCAGGCGCTAACGGCCACTTGTCGCCCAGTGGCCGGCGGATAGTGTAGATTAAAAGTGGACGAGCCTCGGTGACCATTTGTACAGTACAGTACGAGTACATGTACGTGTATGAGCCAGAGTCGTAATTTATACTCCGTCGTAGCGGGGGGAAATTGCAAGCAGTAGTAACAGCGTCTTTAACTCGAGGCACGGGCCAATGCTAGGACAAGATATTTGACCTGAGGATGGCCGAGGAGAGTTTGATGCCTTGCCACACGCATAAGGTTAATTTCTGCTCGTCATTGCTGTAATGAGATGAGCAATGCTTCCCTTGAGTAAATAGTAATATGAAGCCACGGAAATGGAGCTGGAGGCCCTCACTTACCCTTGCAGGGGATTGCACAACAGGCTTTATATTAGCCTTCCCGGGCCAAGCCGACCAAAAACGCTCACGCAAGCCAGCTAAAACGACGTGTTTGTGGAATTCTCTCATGCTGTTTCCCCGTGTTAGGCAGAGAAATGGTTGTGGTTGTTCGTCTAATCCGAATAACTTTCGATTTTCTATTAAAGCTTTGAATCTGGACGAACTAGCTTGTGAGAGTGGCGCTGGGTTAAGAGGGTTAAATACTCCTCCACGTCTTGTCCAAGTGGCACAGTAGGCACGGATTAGTACACTACTATTGCGCCAAACGTCACCAAGGTAGGTATTCGTTCACATTTTCCTGTAGCCGGACAATTTTCCGCTGTTGCTTTGAAGCATGATGTTGCTTATGCAGGACGGAAATTGCACGTTAGCAAGGCCACTGTCTTTTTAGAACTGAAGCGTGCAAGCATGTGCCGCACCGGTATTTGCGAGCCATCACATTCTTCAGGGCCATGTGCTCTGGAAACCTTAAGTACCGGCAGTTGGGATTAGATTTGCTAATTGCCATGCGTATTTCAAATGACAGGCTCGTGTCGCGCGCGCCGAACAAGTTTGACCTCGTGGCACAAAGTTTGGGAAAAGCTTTTCGTACGGAAGACGGATATGGATATCGAAACCCGTACCTTGGTCCAGCCCACTCCGACAAGGAGAATATAGGTACCCCCATGTGCGCGCTTATCTGCCCGGTCGGAGTACGGAGCATGTGCAGCAAGCTGGAAGTCCGTGCAGAGCAAACGTCGGGTTTTCCTCCTAGCTGCCGCGATGAACTTTGTATGGTACGAGCATTTAGAGTTATTATTCCACGACGAGTTGAACCGAGACGCCACCGTCAGCGCATGCACCGGTATACCCTCGATTTTGCTGCCTTGTCCCAGGCGATGGCAATGCTTGGCGGTCCTGGGCTGGTGTAACCTTGCTGGAGATTGGGGAGAGCTTTCAGATGGTGAACTAGGGACAGCATTCATGGTGTCTGTTTGACCGGATTCGAACAGCCAGCTGCAGCACCCCTGTCCCTGGTATTGCTGCAGGTTGATCCAAACTGCGTAAGTGGGCTTCCAGCTGCTCTGAAGAGGTGTTGGAGGATCCTCTCCCGGAAATCAAAGCCTGCAGCATTAGTGTCCATTGGACAGAGATGGCGCCGAGCTAGCACGGACTTGTCGAAGCACCTTGAGACCCGTCACAGTTCGTCGCGTTTGTCTTATGTGTCCCTTCTAGAACCCTGGCCACCAGCCTCGAGGGTTCAAAGTCTAATACTAGCACGAGTCTGGACCCTCCACGCTAGGCAGTGTTAAACCTGATCTTCAGCCACACGAAACGCCAGGTTTGTTGAGCTCGCTGGCAGCTTTGCTCTGTGATTGACTCTTTTGATAACACATTTGTCACTTCTGAATCATGTTTGTTCTGTTTGTATTTATCCCCTCAACCAAGAAGTGTCGGACCTGCGTCGTTGTGGTGCGTCGTCTGACCATTCAACCAGAGGCCCAACGAAAATGTGAGGTTGGCGCCATATGCTCGGTAGCAGCGGAGTACTTTGAAATGAGGACTTTTGGTGTACCTTTGCAGGTGCAGGGCATGGGTTATGGTCTTTTGCTTTGCCTGTGAGGCATTATTTAGCAACACATGCAAATTTCCAAGCGCTGGTTGATATTAAAAGATATGGACTGGTACTCGTACGCGTTACTTCGTACGAGGTACATGCCAGTGCCGTATCCCTGGCCGAGTCCTGTGCGGAGGCACTCTCCAGATGGGAATACAGCGCGAACTGGTCAAAAAGCGAATGCTTTGATTGGCTAGGACAGATGTGGCCCTACATTGGCATCCGATGCACTCGAGAAATAGTTGTGCTTGGCGCTGGCGTGCTGGACCGACAGCCGTTCCCTTGAAGAACCCCGGGTTCCGTACGAAGTATGGATAGTATGTATCTGAGCATGAAGCGCTGGATTTGTGACTCGAGTTGCGCTCCCAAGAGATGACCAAGCGCGCTTGTACTCGTAATGACTGGATGGATCCAGGCGCCTGTGTAGGTAGCTGTGCATTACGGAGCATTATTTAAATAAGAGTGAACGTGTATGCCAGATGGAGAATTATGCTAGGGCTTGAATCTTGGCTCGCGCCAGTGTAAACGGCCATACCCATGCCTCTGTCGTGCCGCTCCCGCGCTGCCGATATATCGTGGTTCAAAGAGAGAGGTACACATACGAGTACAAGTCATCGTGTCACACAAAGTGCCAATGGTACAGTAGAGAGCGCGGCGGCCTTGTACGGCACAGGCAGTGCCCGATGGTCGCGGCTGTCCTCGCACCTCGTACAGTAAGTTGCAGTCAATGGCATCAAGCATCGGCGAAAAAGCGTTGGAGAATTGGGTCGTTGCGGATCAGGTTGACGCCGACCCCCTGCAAACAAGCCGGGGAAAAGCCCAACCAAGCGCGCAGCCTCCAGCCCACACGCACGCCTAGCTCGATATGTTGACAATGCACACTTAGCTGCATCACGGGCCTGGCGATTCATGCCTCTCGCTGCAAGCTCATCTGTGCGAGGCTTCTTCTGGGATATTCGTGGTCTGTGCACCGTCTCTTGGTGGTGTGCTGCAAATTGGGTGGCGCCGGACCCTGTTGCCAGCAAGGGTCCACACGCTCTTCCCTTTCTCACCGTGGAAGGCAAATGTCAATCTGGGATGCTGGGCTTGGCTGGGCCGGGGCTGTGATTGAGGGATGAATGGCAAGGTGACGGCCGTAGTTCTGCGTTGAAAACCAAAGATGGGTGGTGGTGATGGTGGAGGAAGAGCAACTGATTGATGCAGGAGGAATCTATTGCCTGCTCCCCGGCCGGCAAAATGCGACTGGCCCGTCAGCCCGTATTACATAAGCCGGGACAGCACATTGGAATTCATACACCAACCAGACAGGCAAGTACGAGTACGGTGCAGTGCAGCGAGAAGGAAGGATGCAGCCCAATGGCGTCTTGAGCAAAAGAAGGAGCGCCTAAGAAAGAGGCTGGTAGGTACGGTGTATACAAGGTACCTACTGCTAGTACAATAGCAACCTTGAAGCTGCTTGGAAGGTTGCTCTGTAGGGCAGGCAAAGGTGAGTAGGGCCAGGTAGCTCCTGCTCGTGCAGAAGTTAGTGCCGAGCGCCCCATGCTCAGGCCGCGAAACGCGGAATCGTCAAGCTTCGTGCTAGCAGCTCCAACTCCGGGCTAGCACTCGCACAGGTAGGAGTGACTCCATCCCTGGTGGCTCGCGGCACTCCATCGTGCGTACCTGTACCCGGCCTGTACCTGCGCCTGTAGCCGTGCTAACTTTACCTATCGTCAGGTCGCCGTTTGAACGCCATCGTGGCATCAACCGCAAAACTGAAGCTCCTGAGCCGTCTCCTTCAAAGAGACTTTCGCACCGTACGGAGCACATGGTCGGGCCGGAGACTATATCATTAACCCCACGCTACGAGTCCGGTCCAAGCCCCGACAGCTACTGTGCTCCGAGGCTGGCTGCATGTTGTCGACACGGCTCGCCGTCGAAAGCTCTGCAGCTCCATGCATGGGCATGTATGTACCTGTCCAGATGGATCGCGATCGCCCAATAGCTTCTCCTATACAGCTGCTGCTGGGCCTGGGATTGGCATGTGCGGCACCAAGTACTGGTACCAGTATTCTGTACCGTTGTTATCGCCGACTCATTTGCAAGGGGACGAGGACGGGAGCAACGGAGAGTGTCCGGTCGGCCAGTCTCGCTTGACCCAACAATCTGCAGCCCGGGGAGGCAAGAGGATAAGAAAAGAAAAGATTCACGAGAGAAGAAAAGAGAGAGAATCTCCTGTTCCGGTCATTGGCAGCACGGAGCTGTATGAAGGACTTGGGATTGTTGATCAAACCACCGTGTTGATGCATTCTTCTCCTCCCAAGCCAAGCCATGCCGTTCCTAGGCCCCTAGGCCCATGAGCCTCTCCACCACCCCAAATATGTACAGGATGCGACGTACCGACCAGTATATGGGGCACTGCTTGTCCGCTCAACTGGGCCAAAGGCGGTGCTCAGGATTCCCAAAGCCACCATGGCATGGGTACGTTCTACGGAGTACATGAATTGACTCCTGTGTCAGTTCTGCTGCGATTCAGCAATTCTTGCCTCCCCCATGAAGGATGCCGCACACGCAACGGAGGCGCACAGTATAGGTACGCCGATGAATATACTAGTACGACGGGAGTACAGGTACAATTACTCTTGCCTTCTTTGCTCTCCTAGAGGATCAGAGGAGCCTCCATCTCCTGAAAGAGCTACTACTAGTACGACTAGTAGTACATAGGAAGAGGAGGCCGGAGGTTGGCGTGGGGTGCCCAAACCCGTTGCAGCAACCCTGGCCTCTGCTCCCCGTCATTTTGCTAGGCTGGTCGCCGCCACCCGGCTGCTCAGACCTTGTGGAGGCCCTTTTTAGAGGCTCGATTCTGATTCTGCGGTTTACGAGGGGTAGGGGGGAGGGCAATGTGCAGCCTTGGCTTTGTTCGCTGGGTCCTTGGTGCCTGCTGCCACACCCCCGGAAGCGTTATTCGTCGTCCATAATGCCTCGACGAAGTGGCACCACTAGCATCATTTTGAATGCCTTCCCTTGCTCTGGTCACTTTACAGGCCTGAGAAGCTGTACTCGTACCAGAGAAATGGGAGTACGGAGCACAATGCCTGTCTTCTCTATCAAGTACCGCCGTGGCACGCTTGTCACTAGCAAAGCAACGACCATTTGCTACCTTGCATTGTAATAAGAGGCTCCTAGATTGATCTGAGCTTGCCCGAGTCTTGTACAGGCATATGCTTAAGTCGACGGCCGAAAAAAAAACATACACCAGGCCTGGATCTAGAATGCCGCGGCGGTGGCTGCTGCTTCAATGTCACCCCATAACTTATCACTTTCAGATCCAGCCCGCAGCCACTACCACTCCCACCACTACCACCACCACCACCCTCGATCATTATTGCGCTGAGCACCCGCCTGTCCCAGCTGCGAACCTGGCAGGATTTCTCTTTTCCTGGGCTTGTTCACTGTCGAATCACCTTGATGGAGGGTGCTCATCGATAGATTCGCGTCCCAGCTGGAGCCAAACGCCCGGCAGGACCCATGTGTATTGCCGCCCAGGGGGGCCCTCTAACCGTCTTCTTCTGCCCCGCGCCTTTCCTCCGTTACTAGAGCTTCATCTTCTCCTTGCTCAGTTCCCAATTTTCCCTCCCCTTGCGGGATTCTCCATCAACGACGGAGTGCCCTGTGGGAATGCGCTGGGCCAGTTCCCACCAGCCGTCTCCGCTGTGGACCAGGCATTGATTCCCTTTCGGAAGCCACACGCTCAAATACTAGTATCGACCGAGCATTGATGCAGGTGATTCGTCTGGTTGATCCTCTCTCAAAGATCTAATCTTGTTCAATCCAAATTCTCCGGCTTGACTGCCTTTTGCGTGTCTTGTCATTATCGGATCGTCTTGCCTTGAGAGGGACAGAGAAGAAGAAAAAGGGGTTAGCCTGCAAACCATTGTCCCATTAACCACAAGATCCGCAAACCAGCATCTCCATAAGTCTGCCTCCATGGCCCAGGAAATATCATTACGGTAGCCTCTTCTGGAGTCTTCACACCAAACGCGATTTCTCGTCCGCAACGCTGGCTGGTTCCCAAGGTCTCTCCATTCTCACTACTTGCTCTACCTGAGGCCTATCCGAGCTGCAGCTACACTCGCAGCACTTTACCATCTACGTACTAAAGCATATGATACCTTACTCTTCACGCTGCTGCCACCCATCATCTGTCCCCAAGTAGGACTTGCGCGTCTAGACTGGACAGGCAGCTCCCCGCAGCGTGGGCCATTCACACTGTGCCGGCTACTGCTCTTGCTGCCTTCCGGTCGTCACTGCATACTTGTACGTTGCCTAACTGCCGCGGCCAGAAACAGATCTGGCGAGACGCAGTGACAAGCAGCCAGTTCGAGGCCGAGAAGCTCTGCATACCCCCATGGCCGCTATACCCACAGACTCCTCATTACGACTACTACCGGTTCGGCGTTCGTCTCATCCCCTCCTAACCAACAAGCAAACAACTATCATCAACCGATCTTGAGGGTTTGATGATTCACGATCTACTACCACCACCGCCATATTCTGCTTGGCTTTGCTCCCATTAGCAAGCGTCATCCAGACTCGTGTTGAAGTTATAGTCATACAACGTGGTCATTTCGTGTCTCGCCTTTGTTGATTCTTCACCTATTCCCTGCGCGGTTTCCCCCTCTCCTTGGACCGATTCCACCAAGCTTCGCAATCTTCGATTTCAGACTTTCTTTTAAGTTCCATCATCAAGACCTCCGGATGTGTTTAACCAGCTTGAAGTTGCACCCTCGAAGAAGAACGGTGAATCACGACGACATCTAATTAGCGATAACTCTCTGCTAGCTACCTAGCAACTCAACGGCCACTTCTCTTTCTCCCTCCCTCATTTGCTCAATGATATTCCAAAGGGGAAATTAGGTCAACGGCAATCAATTCCATCATAACTTTAGCGCTGCTTGGCTTTCGATGCGACGACCCCGACTGTTACATCCCTTAACTTCTTCGCTGAGCATGCGAAAAGCCAGAAAACTTTCAACCATCTTCAGCAAACTCTTATCGGAATACCCTCTGGACACTCTTGGACACCTCGATTTCCCTACATAATTGCCAGCATGGGTGATTACTACCGCCAATTTCTTTCTACAATGTCGGGGGCGGAAGGCTATCTGCCTACTAGCCCCGACGAGATAAACCAGGTCCTCGGACCCGGAGTTCCGTTGCCAATGTCGACCCCTCCAATGCACTCTCCATATCCCTCCAATATGGGAAACATGGGATATTTCGCCGGGTATCCGGAGCCAACAATAATCAATGCCCCGAAGGCCAGCAAGAGCCGGCGGCGTTCAGCTGCCAGCCAGGGCGGGAATTTAGATCAAGTGAAGCATCGTAGGACACGCTCTGGTTGTTATACGTGCCGGAGCCGCCGAGTCAAGGTGGGCAAAGTGCAAGCTCTGCACAGTTAATTTCAATAATGTGACTGACACGATACAGTGTGACGAGACCCGGCCAATCTGTGACCGTAAGCCTTTAATCCGTAATGCGGAAAACTTTGTCTACTTCTTCAAGCTAATAGGTAGTAGGATGCAGGAAAGGCAGCCGAGACTGTATTTATCCTGAACCACCGGGATCCAAAGGTAATTCGGGCCAGCCTACAGCCAAATCTAAAGACGGTTCATCCGCTCAGTACATAAGTCCCACATCTTCTAACGAGGGGGAAGAAGACGATACAGAGCAGGATGCAAGACTCGGAACCATTCCCGATGATGACGAACCCGATGGAACCCCCCGGCGAGAATCGATGTCTGTCATCTCACAACCCCGGAGAGCAAGTGCGGCTTCGCCTAATATGGCCTTTACGAGCGCCCGCCAAAACTCTGAGACACCATCGCAGGAAGGCAATAAGAGCGTTTCGCCCTCAACTTCCAATGTAACGACGGGAAGCTGGACACCGGCTGGTTACCAGGGGACGGAAACGACTTTGCCAGCGAGCGGAGGCTTGGACCGGATGCATCTACCCCAAGATTTTCGGAGTTATCTCCGATATTACAGGGACAATATGACAAATTACCACTATGGCCTGGCGGTCGACGAAGACGACTTTTTCCATTCCGAGCTACCGAGTGTTGCGATACAATGTGAGCCGCTGCTCAATGCATTAGTCGGGTTTGCTGCGTATCACGTTACTTTACAAAATCCAAATGGACAACTGCAAGACTTCCTGCAGTACTATAACAAAAGCGTGACTCAGTTGCTGAGTCTTTTGAAAAGAAAAGAGACGCACAGTGTCCATGTACTGCTGACAATATTGCAGCTCGCTACAATTGAGGTAAGCATTTGGATTGGGCTGGGTAAAACAGGCAGTTGACCTTTTTGTTCTTCATTATAGGAGTATCTGGGGGATTGGGTCAATCTTATGGGTCACCAGAAGGCTGCATTTGAAATTCTTACCCATATCTACACTCCGGAGACGGCGATGCAAACCTCGATAGGTCGAATGTGTCTCAGCTGGTATGCTCGATTCGATAATATTGTTGCGCTGATGGGTAGGTTTCCTACCGAGATACCCCGTGAGTGGTTCACCACCATGATTGCGTATTTCCAAACTCAGATGGCGTCAAATCCCGCGGAATTGCGCTGGAAGATTGAAGACCGATCCGCTCGCTTACGCCTCATCTCTTACGATATGTCGACCTTGTACGCTCGTGGAAGCCGAAAACAAATCGCACCGACGGATTACGCCAATGAGCACAATTTTCTGACTGCACAGCTTGAAGAATGGAAGGCAAGCTGGGATCCGATGCTATGCGACCAAAAACATCTCATTACCGACTTTAACTGGCAACGTCCCTTGAGCCCCGACGATATTGTCAACCCATATCGCCCGGGCTTACTCTACGATCACCCCCTATTCAACAACACCGTCATCATGATGGAATGGCATAGCATTGTTATTATGCATAAAACTCAGTCACCAAACATCTCTCCAGAACAGCTGTTCACTGAATTAGGAGGGCATGCGTTTACGGTTTGCGAACTCTTCGAGTGCTTGGAGTATTGGCCAGATTTGCCACCGGGGACATTAATCGCGATGCAGCCATGTCTTGCGATTGCGGGCCTCTTCTTGCCGCACCAGCCGAGCAATAATATGTGGCTGAGACGAAAATTTGCCCTTCTGGAAACCCAGGGGTAAGTTTATTCGATCCATCAGCCCTTCTTCTATACGTCTTTTACCCTTTCATCCCATTCCCCCTTTTCTTCTATCCGCATGACCAGTCAGTGGCATGGATATGTTCCTCCCCCCTTTTTTGTGTTTTCATATAGAGAAGAAGTTGAATTGTTTCACTATCAGTGTTGTTCTAACATCATGGATTACATAGGCATATTAACCCTGCGACTCGCCGTGAAAAGATGGCAGAGATCTTTGGAGACCCTTCATGTGCCCAGTGGTGGCTGCCTAATGATGAAGGGTTTACGCCGATTCTGAAAAGCGTAAGAAGCTTTGCGGACGAGCGAAACGCTAGAGCGATGAATACACAACAAGTCAACCTCCGTGAGGTTAAGCACCTCTTTGATAAACTGATCCTTTAACGGCCGACGATGAATCAATACCAAAAAGAATTAAGAATTTTTATAGACTTGGCAACATGGCTTCAACCGTTTAGCTATTGAAATTTGTCGATAATCGTTCGATACGAAATATTGGAGCGTCGGAAAAAATCAAGTGAACGAGTCATACCCCTGTTCTCAAAACTACCGAAGCCGATCGATGGCACTTGATATTTGGAGGGGGCTGTATCATTCGAATTTTCAGGGATTAGCATGTAGACAATCATGCATGTATCACGGCCGAGGATTTAGATGTTCGATTTCAAGTTTCCGGCAGCGGAAACCATACCGGAGTCAAGGTCCCCGAGGCACCAAAGGGCGGCGCGTTAGACAATGAGGACGGGATTTGAAATTTCTTAACTTGATATCAACTGGCCCGTCCCGGGATGGGAAAAAGGATGGGAGTTCCTCTGGACAAACAGCACATGGCGAGAGATTTATTGCGGCATTGCTTTTGAGAAGTGTGTGTTACTAGGTGCTATAGCGAAGAGCGGTTGGGAATATCTTTCATATGGACATATGTACGCTTAAACGCAATCTGGTGTCCTTTTCATATACGTATAATACATTTCTTTTCTTTTTCTTTTTTTCTTTTATGGATGTGTGTATGTATATATATATATGTATTATTACTAGCAAGGCGCATTCTTTTGTGCGCTCTGTCCCCGTAATCGTGCGATTTTCATGATTCGACGCTATACAAATGCACTTCCCTCTCCCCCATGACAACAGTTATTACAAAGTTCACCGTAGAATATCAAGACGGCTGGCTATCCAGGCCTAAACATTAAACCCCATCCTTGATCCAAAAGAAGAGAAACAGTGGAAGAGGTCTACTTTTCATCACCTTGGGCCCCTTCTTTTCCTTCTTCCGCTACAGGCACTGTCTCTTCTGTAGTGGGCTGTTGATCTTGTGCTGCTGTTTCCTCTCCTGAGGGTTCAGCGGCCTGCTCAGCTATGGATGGTTTCTCGGATGCATCTGAGGTTTCCTTCGCATCGGGCGCGTCACCATCTGCTGCTGCGGCTGTCGTCTCTTCCTCCTGCTCAGTGGTATTATGTGCATCAGAAGTGTCAATAACGCTAGTAACGTCATCATCTGTAATCTCCACAATGCTTTCCGATACCCCTGTTTGTTGGCTAACATCTGACAAGTCAGATACGGTGCCTGCTTCGTCCTGCCCGGGGTCAGAGACCGGTAGAAAGAGGGGAGGCGGTGGACCGGAGATTACGGATTGCTCGACGATGACGGGGACTTCGGCGACTTCAGGTTCCTCTTCCAAGACGTCGGGGGCTGCCAAGTGCATGTTTCTCAGTCTGCGAGAAACTCCATCGGCGTCTTCTTCCTCCGCCTCCATGACGGTTGTTACAGAGCTTCCGGTGGATGGGCTGCTCCTGATGTGCCTGCGAGTGTTTGTGCGGTTGACTGACCCGTGCGAGCCATCGTCCTCAAGCTCGCCTCCGCTGGGTTGGGAAGCCTGGGGCTTTAGGATCTGAGGCGGAAGAGCTCTGTTGGCCATGACATCGAACTCCGGTGGCGCCTCGAGACCTTCTGCTTCGGGGGGCAGTTTGTAGTTTTCAGCCGGTAGCAGGTCATACAAGTCGCATACGGTCTTGAAGAAGACATAGAGCCCGGTCTGCCCCTCGACGGCCCAGAAGACACTGCGATGCTGGAACCAGGCGTGCGCAAAGATGCGGTGCAGCCGACGGAAGACGTTGACCAAGCTCTTGACGCCAACATTCTTGCTATGAATATCGTTGACCACGACGAAGCGGCTGGGGAAGATCTTTTGGTCCGAGACCACGTTGGCGGCCCAGTCGAGGGTATGGCAGCAGTAGTCAATGGCACAGCAGCTCTTAGGTTGCTCGTGCACGGCGCATAGAAACTGCCATTCCGACGCGCGCATCTCGGGACATGTGCTGGCGCTGCATGGCGGCGTGTCGAAGAGGAAGCCAACAATGAGAGAGTTGCACTGCGAGATGAGGAAGCGGCAAAGCTCGTAGAGCCAGAGCGTGCGGTCGATACCAGGGGGAGGCTGAGCGAGCTGAAGGGCTGAGGCGCGAGTTAGTGGCTGCGTGCCGGAGGCAGTGCTGTGATAGTGTAAAGCAGCGAGATGCTCTTGGAGTTGGAATGGTGAATCTAGCTGGTCGCATGCCAAGAATTCGTCTTCATGTTAGCCCTTGAAGTTCTATTTCAAAGCTCTTGTGAAGAAGAGAGGGGGGCCAGTCATACCTCGCTCAGTGGCACCAATGGAGGTCCAGCCGCCATGTCTGCAGCCTTTGTCCCGGGGTGTATCCGCCGAGAGGAACTGGCATCCAGATGCGACTGTTCCATCTCGGTGGTCGCCAGAGTCGCCGCAGGACCTCCCGAAGGGGAGTTTGGCCCTATCTGGATTTCTGCTGGCGGCGGGGGGCTGGGCAGACGAGGGGAGCTCGGCGCCAGAGACATGATTTTGGAAGTGCAGTGCGGCTCTATGATCTTGGGAAAGGGGCAAAAGGAGAGAGAAAAGACAGAATAGAGGGAGGGAGAGATCTGATCTCGTCCAGTCGCGATGCTGTTGACAGCCTGGCTAGCTATCCAACCAATTGGGTGTGGCTAGAGCTGGATGGCATATGGCTTAGATGCATAAGTGCCCTCTTGAGCTTTGTAGACGCATATGGCTGTAGACTTGGCTCAATCAGGTATAGGGACGCCTAGCGGGGCGCGGCTTCTGCGGGCAATCAAGCGTGAATCCAGAAGGGCGTGCCATCATCGTGCATATTTGGGTTTGGTACTCCGTAGTGCCTTATGTAACCGAGCCTATTCTGCTGCATTCATCAATCTTGACCTTGGATATATTCAGGCGCTTTTTATTCATATCTCGTTTTAGACATTCCTCCAGTACTGTGTAGCTTAATTGTTTGGTGCTGGCTGGTTTTTAGCACGCCTGGATCGTTGTTACCTTTGCTTTGGCCGTACAGGATGAATTTCGACGACGATGCCCCTCCAGATCTTATCGAGGTTGGTGGTGAGATTCAGGACTCAGAAGAGGGACCAAGTATAAAAGTGCCCATTACTATTGTTACAGGTGATGCTGCACTTGAAGACGAAGAAGCTAGGACACTTCTAACGGGATAAAACAGGATACCTCGGCGCTGGAAAGACGACATTATTGAATTACATACTTACGGCTCAGCATGGAAAAAAGATAGCCGTCATCATGAATGGTGAGTGATGTTACTCGGTGTCGATCGCCTGTGTGTATAGGTATCCGTACTAATTTGTGCAAAACTAAAAGAGTTTGGTGATTGTATGAAACTACTTCATATACCCCAATATTCCGGCGAGATTTCTAACAGTCAGTCGTTTAAATAGCTGTGGACATTGAGAAATCTCTCACAGTCAGCCAGGGCGACAACAGGGTAGAGGAATGGCTTGAAGTTGGAAATGGCTGCCTATGCTGTTCTGTCAAGTAGTGCAACCCCGTTGAGAGATCTCATGTCTGAGATGCTAACACCAACTAGAGATACCGGCGTTAATGCGATTGAGAGCCTGATGGAAAAGAAGGGAGCTTTTGACTACATTTTGCTCGAAACAACTGGATTAGCAGATCCTGGCAACATCGCACCTCTCTTCTGGGTCGACGATGGTCTTGGCAGCACAATCTATCTCGACGGAGTGGTGACTCTAGTGGACGCAAAGAATATTCTACACAGCCTTGACGACCCCAAAGGCAAGATCGAGGACCATAACGAGCATGACCACCACGGCCCTTTGATGACGACCGCCCACGTGCAAATTTCACACGCCGATGTTATTGTCCTGAACAAATCCGACTTGGTAAGCGAGGAGGATCTGAAGATAGTCAGGGAACGCATTGAGTCTATCAACGGGGCCGCCAGGATACACGTGACGGAGAAGAGCGTCGTTCCTCAGCTTGAGGGATTCCTTCTGGATCTTCATGCATACGACCAGTTCAACGTGGCCGAGGCTAAGAGCAAAGGGCATAGCCATCTGGATCCTGTGAGTACCGACATCAGAAAATGAATTAGAGGATGGAGCGCTTGGCGTAAAGTAAGTATAGACATGCAGCTGACCAGTTGTACAGACGATATCAACTGTTTCCATTCCCGTCCCACGTCTTCGCCCTGAGCAGCTGGAGGATGTCGACCGATGGCTACGAGCGGTTCTCTGGGATCACAAGCTGCTGGGTGGGGAAAGTGCCGTGGAATTTGAAATTCACCGATCAAAAGGCCGCCTCGCTTTTATCAACGGTGATGTGAAGCTATTGCAAGGGGTAAGGGAGATATTCGAGCTCATTGATGCCCCTGCCGGCGCGGAAATTTCTTCAACAGAAGGCAAAATCATCTTGATTGGTAGGGGGGTGAAAGACATAGACTTTGAGTCGGATTTTAGAAAAATGTTGAATTGATCGGGGGGCGACTCAAAATTATAGAGCTTCTGACTGAGCACAAAGAAAGCCCACATACTTGACGTGCTCAATTCCCCAAATACTAATTTGCGTTCTTTCAACGCCTTACACCGAGTCCTTTGTTCTTGGTTCTCGTAGATCCTTATAAATGTGCTTTATTATCTTATCGAATTCCATCACTTTCTTCAAGGGAAGGGAAATTGTCATCGGCCAGCCTCGTACTCGGTTTGGCCAAGTTTGATTGGCTGCCCAGGCAGATTTCGGCGCGGACCCACTTGAATCCGGCCAGCATGCTCCGCGCCAGAGCCCAGCCTTTTGGACGACGCCAGATAAAAAAGATTCAAGGCGACGATAGGCAGTCGAGACGACAGGCAACGAGCGAATTGGGCCTCGGTACGAAATACGGACATATTCGCGACACCATATCTGAACCCTCGAACCAGTGCCTTTGCGCGGCCTCGTCCAATCATGAATCGACCAGGTATGATCAAGTTCCGGATGGCCCCTTCGACAACCTCAACCACTTCTTAAGAGCTCGTGCCGACATTCGCTGCGACATCCGATCGAGTAGGGACGGGGACATTGACAAAGCATTGATCTGATGCTCCAGAGGAAGGGAAACCATGCTTCGTACAGCTCTTCCCGTCCGACTGTGGGAGAGACGGATATGGGCTCGGTGCTCATTGTCAATGCCCCACCTACAAACGGCCAGGTTGGATGCGACGGCTGGCTCTGATCCGAGCATTACCTCTGAGTACGGAGGTCATGTTCGGATGGGAGTTTTGAGGAGCGAGCTCGAATCCTTTATACATCAGCACCACGGTTGGGTCTTTAGGAACTAGAAGCTAATGACTTCATGTTCTCGATAGGAGCGGTGCCGCAGTCTCTACGGGGGATGCCAGGCGCCTTTGGAAACCAGCAGCAACCACAGCAAGGCCGGTCGGTGTCAACTCGGTTACCAAATGGTAAATTAGGTACTTTACTTGTGTAATATGTCGGGTTTGGTTTTGGGATGGCGGTTGTTTTGCTTGAATATTCTTGTTTCTATGGTGATCAGGTGGCCAAGTGCTGACAGCTGGCTCGATGCCGTTGATATAGCAAACAATGCTTCAGGCTGGGCATTCAACGCAGCTGTCCCCATGGGAGGCGCGGCATTTCAAAACCAAGCTCGCCAGCTGGGCGGCAACGTCAGCTTTGCGCAGAGCTTGAGCGGGTCACAACCTGCAACGCCGCTCGACCTGTCGTACGTTCTTTCCATTCACCTCACCTCTGTTGATTCTTTGTCCATTTCTCCCTCCCCCTTTCACTCTTTCCTTACCACACATCCTCACTACGACCTACCCAACTGTCATGTGCCATCATGATACGCTATACGCAGAAGAAACACAAGCTGGTCAACAAGACTGGGGAATCGTCAAACATGGGGCCCGTTTCGCACTCCATGCCTGGCCTGGCATACTCCGACGTTGTCAAGGGCTCCTCAAGCTCAAGCTTGGCTCCAGCAAACCAATCGTCGCAATATTCTGTACCCTTCGGGCACACTGAACAGGATGTTCAAAATTGTTCTCTTTTGTCACAGGCACTAACCATTGTTGACAGGGAATTCCCGTCTCTATCGAACAACTCCCAGCTTCCCAGCACGACCCAAGGATCTATGTGGTCTACGGCGGGCTCCAGAACAATCAGCGGGCCAATTCAGCGGAATCAACCTGCACCGGGGCCCTCCCAACAGGGTGGACAGGATGATCTCTTTGGACCTCCGTCCTCGCGGATGCAGTCAAATCAGGGTCCTTTTCGATTCGGAGCCCAGCCAACGCAAGTCCAGCCGAACAGCGTCGACGACTTCCCTCCGTTAAATCGGTCATCCAACGGCGAGATAGGCTCAGAGCGTGGTGCCAACTTGATGTCAGCTCTGGGCTTTAATCCGCAGAACCCTGGTCCTTCAGGGCCAATGCCAAACAACGGGGGGAACGGCTTGCTGAACGCTCTCACAGCGACAAACCGGGCAAACGAAGTGCGATCACCGCCTGCTATCGGCACGCCAAACGGTAATATTGCCTCTTCTCCCATTAATCATCCAGGCCAAAGCCAAGTTAACACATCGCAGGCCCTGGTAGACAACAGCAGCAACAACCGCAACAGCAGCAGCATGACGGCAAGCAGAAATCGACCGTGTTTCGAGAAGACGATTCGGGCAAGGCATCAGAAGTAGCCTCGCCATCTGCCGAAGGACGAGGATCTCTTGGTGTGATTGGAAGTGAAGGTCCGAATGGAAGACCAACCGAGCGCAAAGATAGCCAGGCTGCAGAGGTTGTAGATCCTTTGGCAGGCATGTCTGCGGTTGATAAATGGGGCATCAAAGGGCTTAGGACGCTGATGAACAACTATCCCGACTACCATGCTATGATCATAGGAATGGATCCCAACACCATCGGTCTCGATTTAAGTTCCCCAGAGTAAGTAATGAGCAGAAGATGACATTTTATCTTGCGGCTGGTCATGAGCAAGAGAGGCGTTTACTAATTATACCAACTCTAGGCTGATCTCAACCCAAATGTACTCATTACTGGACGATACTCCTCCGAAGCCTACGGTGAACACGAGCAAATTCAGGTTGCCTGACTGCTACAGCGTGACGAATGTGCAGCCGATAGACACCAAGATACAAAGTTTCAACGAAGAAACGTTGTTTTGGATCTTTTATAGCTGTCCTTTGGATGCCAAGCAGCAGATGGCCGCAGTAGAACTGTGAGTTGAACGGCAAACCTGCAATTACTCTTCTCATCTTGGACACACAACTAACGTGTTGGAAGCCACTCTCGGAACTGGCGATGGCATAAAAAACTGCAGGTCTGGCTAACAAAGGACGAGCACATGACTCCTCAGATCTTGAGTCCGAATCACGAGCGAGGATACTATATCGTCTGGGATACTGTCACCTGGCGTAAGGATCGTGTAAGTGGACAAGTGGTGTTCCGTATTCCCCTTCATCAACGTCCTTGAGAAACTGACCCTCTACATAGCGAGAGTTCACTTTGCATTACGGGGATTTGGATACGTCTCTAGGACAGCCACCGCCGGTTCTGTCATAAGAATCTGATAGGAATGAATTGGGGGATGCTCCCTTTAGCCCGGAGAAGGATTGCTTGCTGATTAGGGACATGGAGGCTTGGTCGAGCTGCTTCATCGTTTTGGCGTTTCAGCCACATGGACAAGGATCGAGGAATTATTATTGCTTTTAAAGGAATGGGTTCGGTATCATGACGGTCCTGGAATGCAGAGTCGGTTTTCAACGGCACGCCGATACTCTTAGCTTGCGATGGTTAACATGGGTTGCATTTATGTATGAATCAAACGAGATATGGCCGGCCAGAACGAGAGTGCTGCCGGCCAATGTGTTTAACCTGGCTTATGAGCTTCCGCATCTTTTGTAAATATTTCATGTGTTGCCTTTTATAATTCGGCTGAGTTAATGTTCTTCTACTGTAGTTTTCTTTTTTCTTTCTATTTTCCTTTCCTTTTGCTTTTTCCCTTTCTTTTTCTTTTGTTCTTTTGCTTTAGTCGCGTGAGGTGGTTCCCGTTTGCATCTCTAGTGTCCTGCTTACTCAGCATTTCGAGATAATTAAGCTCCGGGAAAATTAGCCGAGGTTCCACCATGACTTCGCGGCGTATTACCTCATTCGAGTCCAGAGTACAGGTAACCTGCTATGCGTGTCTACCTTAAACTCCGACACATGAAGACCTCTAGTGTCTACCCGAACATGGGCTAAGGATCGGCTGGCCCAGGAGCAAAGGATACTGTTTATCTGGTGACGGACGCATTGTTGGTTCTTCTTCCTCTCAGCTTTCATTCTAGCGGCATTCTTGAAGCTTCTTCGACATTGCTGGCTCTGGCCCAAGCTTCACGCCTCACCGACGGCTCTTCGTTTCGCCTGAATCCCACCATCTCCCGTTCTCTCGAGATTTCCCAGTTGAGTGGCATCGCCGTCGCGGCCGCAAACAGACATCATGTCGGACGAACAAATCTCATTGCCATTCTTTGCCATTGTCTTGCTTGTCTCGGGCCTGATAGTGCGGTACCTCTTCTTCTCGGGGCCGCGCCCCGAACGGCCGCCGGCGAGGACAGCAGAGCAGATATTCAGATCTAGAGAGGTGGCAGTACAGAGGATACAGCAGATGTTTCCACAGGTCGAGCGCCGGAGCATTCTGTGGGACCTCCAACGAAACGGTGGCAATATTCAGAGCACCACGGAGCGGATTCTGTCCGGCCGATTGGAAACGGTATGACTTGTGCCCCCTTTGTTTCACAGATGCATGCGTTTCTATGTCTTTGAAATTGGCGACAAAGCTAACATGAGTATCATTGGCGATAGCCTCCTGTTACGTTCCAACCACCTCCGCCTCGAAATCAAACTCCCCCGAGTGGAAGCCCGGGCCCTGCGGCGAAGCAGCCCGAGAAGCCATCTCAGCCTGACCTGATTACACGCTATAACCTCAAGAGCAAGATTACCGACGATACTGCTACGGAAGAGAAGAAGGAGGTCGAGGAGGACAAGAAGGGCAAAGGCTGGAGCTCCAACCGTGACGAACGACAGAGTGCTTTGCAGCGGCGAAGGGATGAGATGATTCTAGCGGCGAGACGGAAAATGGAAGCCAAAATTGCGGCGGAGAAGGCTGCCCAGGGATCTTCTTGAAAGAGTTGTGACGGATGAAAGGCGCGCAGAAACAGCATGGTGATTTCGGTCGGGGGTAATATTTTTTATTTTTCTACGGATGCATGGTTATGGTGAGGCTTTGCAAGCACTGGCGTTTTTAAATTCTGTAGATGGAGGTAGTGTAGGATATATGATTGCTTCAGGATGCCTTTACGGAAGCTGGTGTGAGAATTGTCACAATGTGAGTCGCTGCTTAGTAGTTTGTATGGCTAACACGCAAGGTGGGATGCTACTAGAGTAAGTAAATCTCTTGAAAATAATGGAATACTTATTATCAAATAAGCTACTCATGCCTACCTAGTACTAGGTATTACTACCTAGGTAGGTATGGAATCGACACCTCAAACGTCGGGCGAGTCGTGTTTGCACCGGCTTTGTAGCGCCTGAGAGCGCTTCTAGAAGACGAGGGAAAGACACCGACAGTCCGACGTAACAAAACGACTAAATACACAACAAGCAATGAAAAAGCTACTATGTAGCCAGATAGTATAAGTTATGGTAAGATATCGGTACAGATGAAGGCGCTTCTTAGCGGAAGCCAAACTCGGCGGAATATAGGTGAAGAAAGGTAAGCCACGGTCTGAAAATAATCGCCGGGAGGCCTCGACAATCGACTGATGATGAATATGGCACATGTGAATGAGCCCCGCGTTTGGCTTCACGTGGGAACAAGGGTCAGCCGCTTGACGTCAAAAGGGCCTGTTAGTTAGCATTTCTTTCCTAGTACCATTTTATCAGGACATTTGTATGCAAGCACAAGGCAAAAATAATATGCAGTACTATCAGTATAAGAGCTCTTGGATACATGTATCCCTCAAGCCACTAGAAGCTGCTCGTGACGATCAGCGGCAAAGCATTTTGAGCTTTGGCGGGGCATGACAAGATCAGACCCTGGCTTGCCTGGACAAGGCTCGGGGCGCCGCTCAGCCACAGCGCTCTTGTCCTGGTGCTATATCCAACAGCTGGCTGCGTCACCGCGGGGACCAGGCCAGGCACATGTATTAAACAAAGCCGAAAAAAACCACAGCTTGCGTCAGAGCTCTTCGCTTCAGCCTCTCGTTCTCTGCCTTGTTTACGGCGGTTTGTTTTACTTTGCCTTGACTAACATTTTATCCTTGTCTCTCCCCCAAATCCACGCGCATCGCGACGAGAAACTCTAAAGTTGCGAGCAAGCGCGTTTTCATTACTAGCTTAGTGCCCAAGATATCGCATCCATCGCACATTTGGAGCACTTTCTTTTCATACTTTATTTGTTGTTTCAAAAGCGCCCTTTGGTCCTAGGATCGCGAATCTCTCCCTCCTTCGTGCAGCAAGACTTTCGCTGAGGGAATCGCAAGCACTGGCGTCATTTAAGGTGGGTAAGCTGTACTTTACTCTCCCTTGATCTACACAGTTCTTCAGCATCTTGTGTGGAGGCAAGATTCTGGTGATCAAGGACTGGCCAAGACTGCGCTCTCGTTCTTTTGCTTCTTCACCCTCAGCGACCTGCCTGTTGTTTTCTTTCTTTTTCTCCTGTGATGAGCTTGCAATTTGGGGGGCGACCATTTCTCTTTGTTGACAGGCGCATCAGCATCAGCATCAGGCTGACAGCTGGCACTGAGCTGGCAGCCCTACGGCCCTTGTCAAGATAAATAGTCGGGCTCTCTCTCCCTCTCTTCTTTCGTTCTTTCTTACACTCTGTCCCCTGCTGCTTCGTGGAATTGCAGCAGCCTCGTTCGTTTGATCGATTGTGCCCTCATGCACTTTAATTCCTCTCGCTAACAGCTGGGCGCCTAGCATCCACTTCAAGGGAAATTTCCATTCGCAGCGTCTAACGAATCTTCAAGCGACTATTCCGTACATATCTCCAAGACAACACACCCTTCGCCACCGACCTCATACCTCTATTCTATCCAAAATTATACCCGCCGCCGTCCTTATCACACCGCACCTCGGGTTCAATTTAACTTCTACCCAAGGTATCATTGGCGAATCCCCGCGAGAGAGCAGCTTTGTTTAGCGACTTTCGAGAGCGCTTTGATATGGTTATTGCGGTACCGAGCCTCAACATAGGAATACACCCCGCTTGAGAGCTGGGAGCCGGAAAGACTGCAACTACGGCGTCGCGATGGCACCCCAGCGAGACTATTATGCCGACTTGGGGCTGACGCCAACGGCAGACGTCGCGGAAATCAAGAAGCAGTTCCGGAAGCTAGGTGTGTAACGAAACCAATCGACTTGACACAATTTCTTCATGAGCACAGTTTCTAATTACTGAGACCAGCTTTAAAATACCATCCTGATCGCAATCCTGGCCGAGAACAAGAAGTAAACTCACAGTTTCAGATCATCCAGGCTGCCCACGAAGTTCTCAGCGATGCCGATGCCAAAGCCAAGTATGATGCTGCCTTTATGCGGTCTGCCAGTCGATATCCTGCGGCTTCGGGAGTGAGAGGAAACCCATGGCAGAATGTTAGCCAGCAGTTTCCTGTGCCACCGCGGCGGAATCCACCACGAACAACTCCTTCGGGGGCACAGAGATGGAACGAGAGGTTCTCTGCCGGTGTGCCACCAACCGCTAAACATCCACCAGCGGCAACGGCTGCTCGGGCTTTCGAAAGCATGCGGAAAGGCGGTGCCAAAAGCGGACAGCAAGATCGTCGTGCTCCTCCTCCACCGCCCCCTCCCCGGACCGAATCTGCAAAAAAGAGGGCAGAAGCATCTTTCGGGGCCAAGAGAACCGGCTACCATCCTCGGTCAAACACTCCCGGCGATGAGCCCCCAGTCACCAACAACAACTACTCCTCTCGCGTCAACCCTGAGCGGTCAGAGCCCGCCCCAGAGCCCGTCCCAGAGCCCGTCCCAGAGCCTATGCCAGAGCCGGTGCCCGTGCCGGATATTTTCGCCCAGTTCAGAGAAAAGAACCGTAGTGAAGAGAGTTTCCATGATCCTCGACAGAGCTCTCCATACACCAAGAATGGAGGCGAGAAGATTGATCCTTTCGACAGCGTTCCATTGAATCGGGCAAAAGGCACCAACGAGCCACCTGAGCCAGCAGGTTCAACACCCAAGCGTCGCAGCTCCAGTATGCCCCGGAAAGAAACTAGAGAAGGGGCCCAGAGAAGGAGAGATGAGACGGGAGCAGATGGAAGACCTCGGGTCGTACCTGTTGCCCCAAGTTCCCGGCCTGCTGCATCGTTCAAAGCTCGAGCAGAGGCCGCTACTGCTGCGGCTGCAACCGCACCAAATGGCAATATGTACACGACAAATCAGACAGGCGAATCTTCTGCAACTGATGACGCAACCCAGTCATCTTTCCATCACACGCGTGAGTGATCCGTTTGACCGCCATCGGGTCTAAAACCATGGCTAACATTACCATTTCAGCTTTCAACAAACCTCAGACCCCGGTTAATGACCCTTCAATGTATGCAACGCCCCAAAAAGACAAGCCATCCCGCCGCAAGAAGAATCTTGCTACTATTTCACAATTGAGTACATCACCAAAAAATAAGAATGCTGCCGAAGTTGGCACGCAGAATACACCAAGTGTCCCGAGTGGAGCACATAATACACTTCACAGCCTCTCTCCTTTCGAACAGAAACAGTACCGCATCTTGGAATGTCTGATTACGAATCGGGATGCTCCTGTTTCGGCGTTGAAAACCAAACCACATCAGACCACCCCTCACAACCATAAGCCCTTTGATGAAGAGAAATTGAGCGCTAACGAGGAATCACCAACTAGCTTTACATTCAACCTAGACGATGACGCATTTGCCCCTGACTCCCCGGGAACATCTCGATTTAGAAAGAGTAACAGCGCTGATGGAATCAATACGACTTTCGTCAAAGATGAGTCTTCTGCTACTTGGCAATTTAGTGCTGGGAGTGGCAATTACGGTCCTATTCCTCAGAGCCGGTCCCAATCAACCAGTAAGTCTGGTCGTCGCTCGCCTATCAAACGTCGACCTGTTCCCAGCGCAAACGTGCCCGATATTGGAGCCCAGGTTCCTCCAAATGCAACAGGTTTCGACGCAGAAAGTTGGAGTACCAAGTTTGGGCCTCAGACTTTTGTTCTTCGGCACTCATCGACTTCACCCACGCGGAAGGGTCAACAAAAGGGTCCGGGAAACACGAAGAAAAAGGGAACTACAAAGCCCTTGACTGGCAATGCCGCCATTGTGGATGATAGCAGCGAAGATGACCTCTATAAATGGACCGGCCGCAAGACTGACCCCAAGCCTGCAACGGTTGACAGTCCCCAGGCGATGGATATTGACCCGCCGTCGAATGCCTCCCCTTCGCGCTCTCGTATTCCTACTCCGCCTCCTCTTGTCCCGACTGCTCCTGCGGTGGCATCAACTGCCGCTTCGGCTGCGGCTCCCTCTGGGAATCCTCCTGCACCTCAGTCACGGTCCCAGTCTCAACCTCCATCTCAGCCGCATCCCGTGGTTGCCAGGAACATTCCTGTTGAACCATCGCGACCGGAATGGCGACCCGGAAATGTCACGGGCCTAGGCCAAATGTATGAGCAGCCTGAAGAAAGGAAGGAAATCCCGGTTACCTTTAAGGGGTCTGAAGATAGCGAAGAATTTCGAGCGACATTTGAGGACCTGAAGAATGTGGCACCATTTGCCCAGCCTAAGGCCGGACTTAAGTCGTTTACGGAACTGAAGGATAATTTGCCTTTTGAGAGCCAGGCATCAGCCGAACTTCACATCGATGTTCCTCACGCTCATCCGCTAGTATTCCCCGAGGCCCCAATCGCGCCCAAGCTTCCGCCTACGGTTGCAGTCGAAGGTATCAAGCCCAACGTTGCGTCGTGGACCAAATACCTTGAGGAATTTGAAAGCTACCTACGCCGCTGGGATCTCTTTAACTCACAGGTAGTTGACCATTTTGCCACGCGAAAATCCAACATTTCACATGCAAGAGGGTCAAAAGGCTATTCATTTCTAGGTGCCCGAGGGGATTCTGATATCCTAGAGTATCACAACTGGCTGGAGCAGGATAACGGAGTCCGCCAAAGGTGGCAGGCAGCTTGTGAGGAGCACGAACTGCGATTTAGAGAATTCATGGCGTTCCGAGAGAAGATGAAGTAACGACATGAACGATACGACGAGCTTAGTTTTTTTCTTGTTTCCTACTTTGCGAAGGCGTTTGGGCGGTAGATATCAACGAGCAACACGCGGCGGCCAGAACTTTCATGTTCATGATATGATATTTGCTTGATTCGGTTTTTCCCGGTAGCGATTTCGATACCCATGTCATTGGCTGAAGCATATAGGTGGGTTGCTCAGCACGGGGAGGGTTTTTTCTTCGTCCCCTTTTGCTTTAAGTACTTCTTCTTCTTTTTCGTTTTCATGGGTGAGGGACATGTGAGATTATCGCTGGATACGGTACTAGATGGTTAGAGGATCTCTCTGGTTTCGGAGCAGCTATGGACTTGAGCCGCTTGGGGTGTCTGCCGGGTATACGTGTATAGTAGAAGGTTTGCGTTTGCAGATGGGTAAGTCTAATAAAATGGACGTCATTCTACCTATGTTGCGATAGTGGGTCTTTGTGTTTGCTTCATGAGAATCCATGACAAGGGCCTTGGCCATGTCTTTTCAAAAATATTTCACTTCACTTTATCCCCGTTTGTGTTTTATGGCTAGGTCGATTCCGACCCTTACTTAAGCTGTGACTGAAGAGCGAATTGGTTCTGAGCTGCTTATTGACTTAGCGGCATGTTAATTCACTTCACCTTCTGGTCAGATATATCTTGGTAGATCAGATTCTCCTAGGACAACTTATATATGACCTTTACGAATGTATAATATCTCATCCGTTTCATCTTCACACATCATCGCAGCTGTAAATCTAAGCTGAACACACACGCACGGTCATACTTCTGAGTCCAAAATCCTAAATCCACGAACAGCAAGTAGACCAACATGGATTGCGGTCAGCTGGAGAAAGGTTCATCGGCATGGACAGAAGATGCCAAGGTATGGGAGTCGCTCAAACTCAGCAGTCATTTCGTCTCGCATTATGCGACGCATATTTGGAATAACTAACGGGTCTGTCATATTTACAGTTTCAGTTCTTGCTTCGAATCGTTGCGCAACTCAAGGGAGATGGCCGTGGAATCAAATGGGAGAAGATTAATATTCCCGGCCGAACTGTCAAAAGTCTGCAAAACATGTGGACTAAGATAAATAAGCAAATCAATGACTTTGAGGCTCGGGAGAACAGTGGCGAGGGATCTCTTGTTATCCCTGCCAAGCCGAGGAAGAGGGGCCCTCGTGAGTGATGACTCTTTTCTATGGACTTTCATGGCGATGCCTTGGGATCGGATGCTAATGGTTTTTGGGATTATCTAGCTCGCAAGCAGGGCTCGGTCAAGACGGCAGGCCAGGGCGACGAACGTCTCGACGACGACATTGCTGATTCTAAGCAGAAAATGGTGAAGAAACGCACCGTTGAAGGTATGGAAATGACTGCAGGCGAAGAGAACCAGGAAAAAGATTTTACTGACATGATACGATGGTTTTTATCTAGACATCGAGGGTGTGCATATTGGAGAGGGCGAGCATCCTGGACGAGCCAAGAAGCGACCCAAGGTCAAGACTGAGGCGACGACTGGCCCTGTTCGTGTGAAGAGAGAAGATAAATACGGTGTTTGAGGAACGCCTATTCAAATCTTCAGATCACGGGCGATCAGGATGGATCATGGCTATGCACGACCCGGGAAGGGGGGGGGGCCGATTTGCTGTTGACGTTGGCATGCTACGAATTCTATGTGGGCATATTACTTGTTAGGACTGGAACAAGCTGCGGATGGACGAGATACGACGGATGAGCTCGGCGGAGCATTAGTACTTGCTAGCTATCACACACAACGCTTGAGACGTTGTCTTTGTCAGAAACATCAGAGTCGGGGTATCATCATCACACGGTCACTTAGTGAATGCGACGCTGCTAGTGTTATGTACTGTACATGCATGGTGGTAGTCGTGTGTCGTGAGTTATATGCATGTAAGTGAAGATCTCCCACCCTTTTCCGCAGATCAGCAGGTCGGACTGGTGATTAAGCTGCCGATTGCGTGCATACGAGCTTTTGAGGCACTGGGCCGTGTTCCAAGAATAATATCCCGGCTGGGCCTTCTTAGGCGATATGCAGGCCTGGTGTTGTGACCCGTCTCCAAGGGCGGACAGGGCGGAGACAGCTTGCAGTTGGGGTTGTTTTTTCAGGTGTGTGTGTGAGGGCGCTTGCTGGGATGTGACGACATGTGGGAATCCGATGCAGCAATCCCCAGGGGTTTGGAGGCTATTCAAGAACAAGGTGAAGCGTGGTTCATGTACAAGTACGTGCGAGGACTCTGTATCACCGGTGATGACAGGGAGTGAAAAGGGAGAGGAATAGTCTGGTAGGGAGCAAACAATGAATGACGACGATAGTATACACATAGCGGCGGTATTGCTGGGGGGCGCTTGTTTGGTTGGGATGGAGATGCCGGAGGGAGGTGAAAAAGAGGGTGTGAAGCAACTGGAGCTTTGGACTGATTAATGAAATCTGCTTATCCTGGTTGGTTGCTCGATGTAATACAAGCATAGGATTTGTGAAGGGGGGTGTTGATGGATGTTGGTGTTGAGCTGGGTGGATGGTAGACCTACCCTGGAACTGGAACTGGATTTGCGGGTTTCTTGCTTTTTATTTCGCCCCTTCTGTCAGACGGTGCTGAACGAGTGTACGAACATGTATGTACCTTGCTAAACTGCAATCACGTCTAGTCCAACCTGGAGTGCAGATACAAGGCCATACCGGTCAAAGACACGACAAGGGGCAGCTGTGGAATGACTGCGTAATAAATGGATCGCAGACACCAGTCTAGCGGCTTCTTCCAGGCGGCTATTCACACGATAGGCCGGTGAGTGGCCCTGGAGTCTCTTTGCGGTTACCGTCAGTGGTTTTAGTGTTGGTACCTCTTTGCGCTGATGCGGTACCTGAGGTACAAGTACGTACCCGCTACAGCCTGCCTGCTGATCCACCTTTTTTTTTTCTCCACGACTCCAAAAGGCTGCATACAAGGAAGGAACCGTTTTGCCCCAAGGACCGGCATCACATGGGCTGCTGCTTTGCTGCCAATTGTTCCATCCACCACCATCTTTTACGCTGCCTCTTTGCCTCTCCTTCATCCGCGTTCGACATCACGCGCTCCAGTGCCTCTGCCCGCGTCTTTGATGCGCTGCTACCCTACGCGACACGCCGCGAGCCCGTCAATCGCTGCCACCCCGCGGTCCAGCGCTGATAGTCAATGCGCGATACGGCATCTGCTGCTTCGACGAGTATAAGACGACACCGGTGCCGATTCGAGCGCTTTGTTTCAGCCGGGATACTATTCGGCTTCCTGTTGCGACTGTACTGCTGAAAACGCGGCTTCTCTGAACAACGGAGTAGTTCAAGGGCGAGGAGCAAGAGGCTGAAAAAACGACATATATACCTGTATACCTACCCATCAAGGGACGAGACCAATCCCCTTCTCTCCGCACCCCCAAGCTGCACGGCAAGCCCCGTATTAGCCTCAGGGGTAGAAACAACACAAACCAAACAAAGGACTATTAACATCAATAAAAATGAACGGCACAACGACATCGGCGGGGGGCAAGAGAAAAGCACCCGAGTCGGCTCAGGCGAGCCCTCCCGCCAAGAGACCGCTCAACGGTAGCAACAGACACGACCTGGAAACGGAAACGGCGGTTCCCGACATCACAGTTGACGAGATGAGCTATGAGGAAGGCTCTGACGCAGCTAGCGACTTGCACCCGCACGCCTACCTCGGTACTCCCGGCAGCTTCGGCGAGTGGCAGGACACGATCCAAAAGGTCGTTCGCAACGTGGTCGCCATTCGATTCTGCCAGACGTGCTCTTTTGATACGGATCCTGCATTGACGAGCGAGGCCACCGGCTTTGTCGTCGATTCAGAGAGAGGGTATGTGCTATGTTGTGCTGCTGCTGTTGTGTTTTCCACCTGCCCCCTCTCCCGTCAGCTAGATGGGCAATGAATCTACACTAATCGGAAATTGGGTTGGACCATTATACTGACGTGTTATTTGCTCTGCTATATAGTTACATCTTGACGAATCGCCACGTTGTCGGATCTGGCCCGTTTTGGGGACACTGCGTGTTTGACAACCACGAGGAGGTCGACTGTTACCCCGTATATCGCGACCCTGTTCACGATTTTGGTATCCTGCGATACGATCCCAAAGCGATCAAGTATATGCATGTGGATGGGCTCACTTTGAGCCCTGACCTGGCAAAAGGTATGTCGAGCTAGCGTGTCTTGCGAAGAACAGCATATGGGGAAAGAGGAGTGGATAGAATGAAGGAAAATGCTGACCTAGATGGAATGAAGTTGGCACAGAGATTCGTGTTGTCGGAAACGATGCTGGCGAAAAGTTGAGTATTCTTTCGGGTGTTATCAGTCGTCTGGATCGAAATGCGCCCGAGTATGGCGATGGATACAGCGATTTCAACACGTGCTACTACCAGGCCAATGCTGCTGCTAGTGGTGGAAGTTCTGGAAGTCCCGTTGTGAATAAGGATGGCTGCGCCGTTGCGCTCCAGGCTGGTGGTCGATCTGATGGCGCCTCGACCGACTATTTCCTACCCCTGGACCGGCCATTGCGCGCACTTCAATGCATCCAGCAGGGCAAGCCCATTACGCGCGGCGACATTCAGTGCCAATTTTTGCTCAAGCCCTTTGACGAGTGCCGCAGGCTGGGACTTAGTCCAGAGTGGGAGTCGGCGATGCGACAAGCTTTCCCAGAAGAGACCAACATGCTGGTTGCCGAAATCGTCTTGCCCTCTGGGCCTTCCGACGGCAAGATCGAGGAGGGCGATGTCCTCATCAAAGTAAACGGCGAGCTGATTACGCAGTTCATCCGCCTCGATGACATCTTGGATTCGAGCGTGGGTGACACCATCAAGGTTCACTTGCAGCGCGGAGGGGAGGACATCGAGGTCGACATCGTGGTCGGCGATCTTCACAAGATTACACCCGATCGTTTTGTGACTGTTGCCGGGGCGAGCTTCCACGACATCTCGTACCAGCAGGCCAGGCTCTATGGCGTTGCTGTCAAGGGAGTCTATATCTGCGAGGCTGCGGGGTCTTTCCGTTTTGACAATACGGACAACGGATTCATCGTGCAGTCTGTGGACCAGAAGAAGGTGCCTGATTTGGATACGTTCATCGAAGTTATGAGGCAGATTCCTGACAAGTCGCGAGTGGTTGTGACTTACAAACACTTGCGCGACCTGCACACACTCATCACAACCGTCATTTACGTTGACAGACACTGGTCGGCCAAGATGAAGTTGGCTGTTCGTAACGATGTCAGTGGCTTGTGGGACTTTTCTGACCTCGGCGACCCTCTGCCGCCCGTGGCCCCTGTTCGACGATCCGCTTCGTTCATTGAGCTGGACCACATGCCACACCCCGGCATCGCGGCCCTGATCCGCAGCTTCGTCCACATCAACTGCACTTTGCCCGTCAAGCTCGATGGCTTCCCAAAAAACCGACGCTGGGGCATGGGCCTTGTCATTGATGCTGATAAGGGACTTGTCCTCATTTCGCGAGCTGTGGTGCCGTATGATTTGTGCGACATCACCGTTACCATTGCCGACTCCGTCATCGTCGAGGGCAAGGTCGTTTTCCTGCACCCGCTGCAAAACTACACCATCATCAAGTATGATCCCGCCTTGGTGGATGTGCCCGTCATGAGCGCCCGCCTCAGCGACCAGCACCTCACTCAGGGCGCCAAGACGTACTTCTTGGGCTACAATAGGATAGGCAGAGTCGTGCATGGGTCCACCAACGTGACGGAAATCACAGCGGTTGCCATCCCCGCCAACTCAGGAGCACCACGGTACCGCGCCGTCAACGTGGATGCCATTACTATTGACAGCAACCTCGGGGCGTCGTGTGGTAGTGGCGTGCTCGTTGCGGAAGACGGCACCGTGCAGGCTCTTTGGCTCCAGTACCTGGGAGAGCGTTCCCCGAGCACTCAGAGAGACGAGGAGTATCATCTGGGACTGGGCACGCCAACTCTGCTACCAGTCGTCTCAGCCATTCAGCAGGGAGAGACACCGAAGTTGCAGATGCTATCGGTGGAGTTCCGATCTATCCACATGTCGCAGGCGCGCGTGATGGGAGTCTCGGACGAGTGGATCAACAAGGTTACACAGGCAAACCGGTCTCACCACCAGCTGTTCATGGTTAGCAAGAGGGCATTTGAGCGGGTGAACCAGCCGGTATCCCTCCTGGAAGGCGACGTGGTGCTGACACTCAATGGCAAAATCTGCACCACCATCTCCGACTTTGACGTGATGTATACGAACGAGCTCCTGGACGCCGTCGTTGTGCGAAACTGTGAAGAGCTACACCTCCAGCTGCCGACGGTTACCGCCGATGACATGGAGACGCACCATGCTGTGTCGTTTTGCGGAGCCATCTTCCACCGCCCGCACCTGGCCGTCCGCCAGCAGATCAGCAAGCTTCACAGCGAGGTGTATGTGTCGAGCCGAATCCGCGGCTCCCCAGCATACCAGTACGGAGTTGCTCCAACCAACTTCATCACCCACGTTAATGGCGAGTCGACCCCGGATCTGGATTCATTCATTGCGGCGACGCGGAAAATCCCCGACAACACATGTGAGTCATTTTTATTTCCCCCTTTTCTTCTTTTCTTCTTCTGCTCTTCTTTCACTTTTGGTATCTTGTTCAAGGAAGATCTAGAGCTGACACAATTTGTACTACAGATTTCCGCCTCAAGGCCGTCACATTTGACTCGGTGCCTTGGGTGATTACCATGAAGAAGAACGATCATTACTTTCCTACCATGGAATGGATCAAGGACAGCAACGAGCCTTGTGGCTGGCGCCGCGTGACATACGAGGGCAACCAAGTCTTTGAAGGAGAGGCGACCGATGGAATCCCAACGGTTGCCGGCAATGCCGAGATGGAGTAATTTCACAAGCTACAGTGTATGGGCAATGAGTAACTTGATGAGAGGGCCATCGGGATAATGGTATGCATGATGATGGAATTGTAAAAAAACAACATACACACACACAAACATGGATGGGTAAATGGGTCAATAACGGGCGTTTAACGGCTATGAAGGATTTCACATGGGAGTTTTCTTGAGCTGTTTTCTTCTTCTCTTTTTCTTCTTCTCTCACCCCTTCTTATTACAATCACGGCATTCGGGGCATCTTATAAAGGAGGATTGGGGATAGGCTTGGTGGAACGATTTCTCCCGACACTTGTCAGTCGGCAGAAGAGCAGCAGTCTGTGGGAACTCGCTGCATAGGTTACAGCACTACGATTTACTGAATCATTGGTAGAGACGTGGGAGCGTAGAGCACGATGTATGTACGGAGAGAGAGAGGCTGTTTAGTACCCGTAGAATAGGTAGTACAACTTCGAGTATAGTATTTTTTGTTTGTCTACTGCTAATCAACTACGACCTACCTTGGTACCCATCTTTCCATCTCCCTACATTGCCTAGTAAGGCCATGCACATGAGAGACATGCATTGCATCATCCAACCGGTATCGTCTCAGACCACCAGATGCAGCACGAGATGCAGCTTGCCGGCTAGTCCTATCACGGTCCACCACGTAGGGACTGCGCCTATCGGGTGCTACCAATGGCATTGGATGGATGCAGGTTCGTGAGAAAAGGGAAGTGTTGGTTGTAGTATGCGGGTACTAACGTAATTCATAAATGAGTAGTGCTAGGCACTGAGACATAAGACACTGTCCCTTTGTCTTTGGTACTTGGCATGCCGTGTACCAGGGTTTTCATCCATTGTTGATTTCATGTATGTATGTCTCGTAGCTGAACTGAACTAAATTGAGCTGGCTTAACGACGATGGAATTTGATGGCTTCAGATCCGAGGTGATGGATTCGAGGGCCCCGCAGTAACGGGGCGGGCAGCAGTTAAAGGCACTAGCTAGAGGTAGCTTTCAAGGCTTATTAGCGGGTACTGCTGTGGGCTAAGGGTCAATCGATTAGGTACCTTGAATTGGCAGCGGGCCCCCAGTGACGTTTTGTCTCTACATCCTCCAGAAGCTCCGGTTTCGTGTCTGCCTACCTCATACTTCTAGGCACTCCACGAATTTAATCCTGCTGCCTCAGTTTGCCCAATTGTTGATATAAAATCGCCGGTTCTACACTCTCTCGCTATTCTCATCCTCCTCCGTTCTCCTCTCTGGACGACTTCTTCTTTGATTCCCGTAGACTATAACCAGACCCAAGAATCCCCCGCGATGCCCCCCGCAGCTACCTGGCTGGTAAGTCTTGATCCCATTCCATCTCATCTCACAAACCCCGCCAGCTCCAGTGACGCAACCCGCAAGAGCTGAGCTGACGTTGCAATGGCCGTGGTTACAGACCAAGCTCAAGGTCCAGCTGAAGCTCGCCATTGCGCGCCTGCGCATGGTGCAGCAGCGGGATGAGCAGCTGGGCAAGACGCAGCGCCGGGCCATGGCGCAACTCCTCGAGGCGGGCAAGGTCGACTCGGCAACGATCCGCGTCGAAAACATCATCCGATCCGACATCACGAGCGAGCTTCACGAGCTGCTGGAGCTTTACTGCGAGCTGCTGCTTGCGCGGGCCGGGCTGATGGAAGGACCCGTGTGCGACCCCGGGCTGGAAGAGGCCATTAAGAGCATTCTCTATGCGGCGCCCAAGACAGAGATCAAGGAACTCGTGACGGTGCGGACGCTGCTGGCAGAGAAGTACGGCAAGGAGTTTGTCCTCGCCGCCATGGATAACGCAGACGGCAAAGTCAATGAGAAGGTGGTGAAGAAGTTGAGCGTGGAGGCGCCCCGACAGGAGCTGGTGACGGGCTATCTAGAGGAGATTGCAAAGGCGTACGGAGTTGATTGGCCCAAAAGAGAGAGGGAGATGACGCCACCACCCCCAGATTTGTTGGACGACGACGAAGACGTGGACGGCGGAGATCCATCGGGAGGACAGGCGCAGAAGAACGAGCTGAACACGCCTTTGACGGCGGAGCAGAGGAAGCTTTCGCTTCCTGAGGAGCAGATGGACAAGGCCACGCCGCCGAGCGCAAAGCTGGGAGAGCCCAAGAGCCCGCTGATGGTGACGCCGCCGCGAATGACGACGGACAATGTGCATCCCAAGGTGATGATGGGTTCTGTGGAGCTCAAGAGCAAGAAGGAGGAGGTGGCGGCACCGAAGAAGAAGAAAGAGCCGGAAGGGTCAATACCAGACATTGGAGACCTGGAGAGGAGATTTGCGGCGCTGAAGAAGAGGTGATGATTTTGGGTGGTGTGCTTGTGATGTGACATGAGCCGGGAGTTTGAAGGGAAACGAGAAGCCGAGCGAAAGCATTTCGAGGGCGCATGCGTGTGCGCGCGTGTTCATGTTTGTATGCCTCTAATACCATACCATACCATCTCTATGTCTAGTAGGTACCGACTGAAGTTACTTGTACAACTGCTTCCGAGTTGCAATTTTGTACTCGCATGCAGTGTCGACGTCGTGTTTCCGTTGCCTCTTCTCAATTGGTGGCCGGCCATTTTATACAATGCTTGTCCTTGTCCATGACTTGCTTGCTATGCCTCGACGGGATTTGTACATGTACCAGCACTGCATTTGTTGTGGTTTTCTGGCCCGTCTCCTCCTCTTTTTCTCCTCCTTATGCCGGCCTGCTGCTTCGGCGCGGATTTTGACCAGTCACGAGGACTGGCTCTTGTTACACAGCATATTTGCTACTTCGGCTGGGCATTACTAGGTATTTAAGGTGCCAGCGTTGTCGTGCGTGTTTCCGTCGGGTTTCCCTGTCCCTCCTCTTTTTTCCCCTTCCTCTTCTTCTTATCTTTTCACTCGCCATTCCCGGATTGTTTGCTTTTTTTTGGTCAAATCTCGTGTTTTGCCTTTGCCTTCTCCTTTCAATTGGTGACGCACCCTTTCCACGGCTTAGACTCTGCTCTTTTGTTTTTTTCTGTCCATCAATTACAAGTGCTCTCGCTCTTGTTGACATTTTGTTACTGTTTACTTGCTGTCTATTTGTATGGCTGCTGGTTGGCACACTTGCGTGTTTGCCTTTGCCAGAACTTGCCAGCTGCCGGCCGCCTCCATGTCGCCTCACGTGCTCGTACAGGCAGAAAAGCATGAAGAAGAGAACTTGCAGGCTTCTTTTTTCTTCTGCTTCATCTGCCTCACCTTCTTCTTCGTGGTTTCACTCCTTGTAAACTACCTCGAAACCTACAAACGCAGACTTGTCAAGTTTCTCCTCATTCCCTTTGAAGCTCTCCAGGAAGAAGAAGACGAGGAAGGTGATGGCGAGCAGCAGCTTTTTCGTCATCTAACGCAACAACATCTCCATCAGTTTGATTGCTCTCATCAGTTAGAATACGGTCACTGCAAGAACGACAACCCTTTCGGTATATCTGCACCAAAGTACGCCATGGAGGACAGAGACGTGCTCTACCACGCCCAAGTCACTCTGGGCTGTAACGGCCTTCGTGATCTCTACAATCTTGGCTTCATGCGTCAAGACACTTTGGAAAGGCGAATCAAAGCTGCTGGCAAGCGCATCAATTTGAATAGCACCGTCTCTCTCTGTGCTGTCTGGCTACGCGAGAAGATTGGCCGCACCTTTTCCACCACGGGCATGGGCACGCGGCCTGAAATCAAGGATCTCTGCCTCTTCCTCGAACGCAGAGGCTGCTCGCGGGACATGTGCTGCCAGACATTCTACGACGCCTTTCAGAGGGTTAAAGAAAGCCATGCAAATCAGGTTTCGCTGCGAGTTGGCAACGTGGTGCTGACGAGCTTCCGCGCCATTGTCGACCACATCTATGATCACTGGTATCAATGGCTCGACGAGCCGGAAGCACCTGCAGGCGTGGTCGATCTTGAAGCAGCTCAGCAGAATAACGATGATGGCAAGTTGCCTCCTTATCCTGCGTACAATCACGATCTTGCCATGTTGTCGCCAGCTGAACTTAAACTTCGCCTTGAGACAAGCCTTGAGCAGCTTCACCAAGGTCATGACCATCATTCCCGTCGCGACAATGACGATGCCAAACGTGGGGCCCAGAAACGACAACACCCTGGATACTGCGCGCCCTTTGACCTTGGACAGGCTAGCTCCTGGGGCTCTGAGCCCAATCAGTCTGACCGATGCGCCACTCGACTGCAAGACTGCGCGTGTAAGCATTGCAGCATCATAGGTTGGCTTTCCCATCTTGCTGGTGAACCCATCTTAACCGCGGATGACATAGATTATCCTGGACAAGACAAGAATTGCACTGAAGCTTATGATAAAATGGTCATGAATCCTCAACGAGCTGCTTTCTTGGCCAGCACTTGCGTCGCCGCCGAGGCAGACCACCCTTTCGGGAACATTGCTCAACAAGCGCAAGTCTCTCTTCAGAAGGAGATGGATAAGGAGTCGATGTCTGATCTAATTCTATTCTCTAGCAGCTCTGGAGCTGATGAAGCCGCTGTTTACGGCAACAATGATGTTGCTCGCCATACCGAGGGCCGTCTGTCACCTTAGGAAGAGGTAAGTCTACATCCTCCTCATTCCCACTCGCGAAGCAACAAGCCCGCTAATCATAGTACTTATTGAATAGGATCATGACGGCAGAAATTCAAAGGAAGGTATGGATGCAGACTGTGTGATTTCGTGCGATTTGATCAGTTTTGAGAACAACAATGGTGGCATGGAAGAAGTTGATCATTTCCTAGCAGATGTTGATGTTCCTTCTGAGGGAGAAACGCAGGACTTGGGCATGGCACTGCAAGCCCAAGACGAAGCTCGCAAAAAGCAGAAGCTGGATGAGGCATGTACTATGGAGCCGTCTCTGCTCGATAGTTCTCTGGAGATGGGCAGCGGACAAGGAATCATGACGGACATTGTGTTAGGCGTTGACAACAAGTCGATCCACGGGGATGCTTCATACAGCCCTTTTGTCCAGGACTTATTTCGTGGTCGGGAGAACCTCTGGGTCCAGAAGGCAAAGCGTCCTACGGCCCTTGATATGTGGGATGCTTCTGAGAGCACAACGTTGAAGGATGCCGTCTAGCCGCAGGGGCCCGGCATGATTGCATGCTCTGAGTCTCTCTTACCGGTGGTTTCGGGACAATGGTTGTTGTTCATTATTTCCTTGAGTTGATGGAAATTTGGTCCCGGTTTACTTTTTCATTTGGGAAAAGTGGAGGAGATTGATTTGTAGGGGATGATATGCTTGTTCGCTTATTATGATGCTCTCTCAGGCTGCGATATGGAAAAGCAAGTAGACCTGGATATGCAGAACTGAGTCTACATTCCGCCATATTATGATGGCTTGACCCTCGCCTGCGGTTAAGCATGATTTGACTTGATCTTGACTGGATGATGATTAATGATGAGTACCTTGCAAGATGGAATAACTAAGCAAGTAACACTGATACCTATCATATGCATTGAGGAATTGAGGACCACGACACGGGGTTTAGGGATAGGTATTAGGAAGTCAGATAAAGAAGAAGACAGCGGCACAAACAGGCCGATGACTATCGATATATTCCTATTGCTCCGATTTGCAATCTTCAAGACGCCCGTAACGCCAATGCTCTAATGCTTCGCGCTCTGCACTATGCGCGCATATATTTTATGCGCTCTGCTAGATTGCGATAGAACCCAAATGATCAAATCCAATCAATGTCCCTCCCTCTTAACAACTCCGAGCTGCGAAATGGATATTATGTGTACATTTGGCCATCGCTTCCGTCCCTTCCGCTTCTCTTCACCAAGAGGAAAAAGAAGAAGCATAAGGGGGAGAAAATATAACGCCAGAAGAAAAAAGAAGTTTTTGAAAAAAGACGCGTCCCTCCCGCGCGCCACTACTCCAGCTTATCCAGATGCTCCAACCGCGTCAAGACAACCTGCTTGCTCGTCTCCTCAATCTCGCCCGCAAGAAAGACCTCGTCAAGAATGGCATACACCTTGTAAAAGTTGAAGACGAGGTCGAGCTCGCAGACGTTTCCGAAGAAGGCGTCGAGGACCTCGACGAAGAAGTGGATGGCCTCGAGGAAGGCGAGCTCGTTGTCGTTTGTGTCGACGCAGGCGCAGAAGAAGAGGCCGGCGTAGCGGCGGTAGACGATCTTGTTGTTGCGGAACTCGACGAAGTTGGACTGGTACTTTTGGTCGCGGGGGGCGACGAGGCGGTGGACTTCGCCCTTGAGCTTGATCTTTTCGTCGTCGCTGTAGGGGGCGTACCATTTGGCGAGACGGGTCTTGCCCCTGGAGAGAGAGTTAGTTGATTGGTAAGTAGGCGCTTTTGATTGCTGCGAGTTTGGTGTTTTGCGCGTATGGACATGGGGAGAGAGAGACGGGGGATGAGAGAGCTTACTGTCTGTTCTGAATGAGGATAAATGAGAGCATGGTTGCAGTTGTGTGTAGTAAGAGATTGGATCAATGGTATGGATAGGGGAACTGGGCGGCGATGGGTGACGATTTGGTGTTTTTGGTAGACGTGCTAGGTTGGAGGTGCTTCAGGGCAGTTTGGAGCCGTTGCAGCAGCGCGCTTACTGTAACTGTAACTGTGGGCGATCGCGGGGCCGGAGCGCACGGATGGCCATTGGGCAGCGGGCCGAAAAGGGCAGTGGGACTTGAAACGGCAACAGTTGGTAGATAGATTTGGTGACAGTATGGATTGATAGCTGGATTTGATAGATATGCTGGTCAGGTTTTATCTTTATCATGGAATATATGATGATCAATCTGGATATCATTTAGGAGACTCGATATGGAGAGAGTATGAGTGTACATGGTCACGGGTGGCTTATTGATACGGATGAACTGGTGCTGGGCCTAACAAAAAGCCACTACTAAATTAACAAGAGATGATTGATGCTATTGTCTAAGAGCGCACATTGCTTTTATCTTGGGATTTGCAATACTTTAAAGACATTATAATACGTTGTGGAAGAACGAGAATAAAAGAGAGAGATTGAGAGAAAAAAAAAGACCAAAACCCACTCATTAATCGTACCACCTGCTGTCAAGCAATCCCCACCTCATTAAGCATGTCCGGATCACCGTTGCCGGATGCCATGCGTTGACTCGTACTCGCACCATATATGACGGGCGTGGCTATTCTCGAGATGTCGAGCTATCCAATGGAGACGGCAGGTGAGTAATACACACACTGGTTGCGCGAATGCATTCCTACCTATAATTCGACTTTGAGGGCAACACTCAAGCTACTGCTCTAAATACAACGCTGGCCCCCTTAGTTTAGTCGGCTCCATGGACATCAGTCAAGTCAACTGGAAATCAACTCAATCCATTCATTGTCCTGTTTCCCATTCATTCATATCAATCACTTTAGCTCCCGACTAACTTTGAAAGTATGAATGTAGTCCATCGATATTACAGAGCAACGCTGCCACACCCATGCTCTAGCGCCCGACCCCACTGTAGTTAGAAATCCCAGCTATTATTGTCTAACTGTCAATGCCTTAAGCTCAGTGGCCTGATCAATCCAGCTTTTCGGATCTTTTCTCTTCTTGTCTCTTGGATCGACGACTCCCCCCCCCCTTGGATAAAGAGCATGACCTCTCACCGATTGCCGATCTTGCCAAACCTGATTTTCCTATTTTAAAATCTCAAACAGTTTCATGGGATTTGATACACCTTTGATATATAACTGATTGACCTGTTCTCTCCGCCTTTTGCTCGTCCATCTTCCTCTTCCCACCCTCCCTCTCAGCTCGGAGTCCAATTGAAAGCTCCAGACCGATAAAAAAAGACAAATGAAGCTCCTACCCCGGTATTCTCCTGCAGCCATCATCAGTTAATCAGGCACACTCTCGCAATCCTTTATCGCCTTGCCGAGAGACGTCCGTTTACCTCTCCGGTCTGCCCCGGGTCACTTCCAATTCCAAGCGACAGGCTCTCAACAGCTACTCAAAACCAACCTGGTGCCTTTAGACCAAAAGATAATGTGGTTACAGAAGCAACGCTACTCGTCATGGCAATGGCAAAGCTCCTACGCAGGGCCGTCACCGTGATTTGGGGCGACTGCGGCACCAAGGCCCTTTGGCAGCGGATTCTCAAGGATTTCATAGCGTGTGTTATTTGCACCATCATTGCCATTCTCCCTCAGATCAGGAGCTGGTCAACCTTTCTTATACCAATGGTTGTTGCCTTTGCACATCCAGCACAACGAATGGGCGTCGTCATTGAGAACATCATCATGATCATCTTTGGTTCCGGCCTGGGTTTATCATGGTGTATATTGGGCTTATATCTGGCGAGTTTGGTCTATGACACCAACAAGCCTGCTGCTTTTACTATTCGGGCCCTCTTCTATCTCGCATGCACCTTGCTCCATGGATACCTGAGATCGTCTACACCTCGATTGTTCTTATTTGTCTTGTTTGTCATCCTGCCCGCCATCACACTACTCACAGCACCAACTGTGGCCACGCCCACTCTATATACAACCATCTATGTGCCAATCCTCATTGGCGTTGGAGTCATGTTTTTCGCCAACGTCGCCATATTCCCCGAGTTTTCCAGTAGCTATCTGGGTACTTCAACCATCAGTGCCCTCTCTGAAATGGTCGACACACTGGAGCGCGCTACTCACTGGTTCGTTACGCCTGGAGGGGATCGTATCGAATCTCAAAACCAAGGAGAGCCTCTCATTACACCTCATGCCAATGATCATGACACCAAGCAAGAACATCAACAACGGCGACAGATGTGGCAAATAAAACAGCTCGCTATCCGCTACTGGCGCAAGTTCTCTGCCCCATTCCCCAACCCCTTTCTACCGGCAACCTCTGCCACCAGAACATCCAGGTCACCACTGCATGCGACCACACTTGCTTCATTGACGGAGAGGAAGCCCATAATCCGTTCCAAACTTACATCGTGTAAGACTGCTCAAAACGAAGTCAATTTTGAGATATCCATCTCACCCCTTGCACCAAGCGACATGAAGCCTATCAGTGTTGATCTCATGAGCCATCTTTCTCAAAGTATCATTACACTGATTGGCGCCTGTGAAAACAAGTTCATTGTCCTCGACGATGATGGCACAGAAGAGAGCAGTTTAGCGGCTGATGATGATATGGTTCAATCGCCTGGGTGCGTGAGTGCTTTAGATGGATCTGCCACGCCAGCATCCAGCGTTCCAGAAGCAAACCTCAGACTCAACTCTGGTACGAGATCGAGATCGAGAGCAAGAAACTCAACCGCTCCATCGAGTAGAGTCGACTACATCAAGCTGAATAGGCAGATTGAATTGAGTAGCGCCAAGCTTCTCGAATCAATTGTCATGCGACTACGAGCTCCTATACAAGAATTTCAGGCCTCCACGAATGAAGCAGTGGCTCTCCTGATATCTTGTTTGGCATATTGCTACGATGTTCCTACTCTACCTTCTGGTGCCCCTACCCCTCGAGGCATACACTTGGAGGAGATTGACCTGCGGGTCGACCTCTTCACGGATGCACTGACATTGTTCGATCAACAATCCGCCGAACAGCTCAAGCTCATTGCCATGCAAGAAACGGGCCTGGCGCTCGATTTCATGCCTCGCATGGAGACTTTTCTCATCTCGTCATTTCTACTGGCCTTTCGCCAATCCTCAACGCACATCTTGAAAATGCTCCGCCATGCTCGTCAACTGGTAGAGCAGAGACAACGCCGCCATGATAGGCTGAGCATCTGGATCCCTCACTATTCAAGTCTTCGGAAGTGGCTACGTACTGCCGGAGAGCGCGATTCAATGGTTCTACCCGAAGGCGCGAGGCAAGCCGCACGTCGAGGAGATTTGGTTGGCAACGGGCCGCCAATCTCCGAACCTAAAGATTCTAGCAATATCCTTGATAGCGAAGCACAGCCGAGACAGAGAATGCCTGATGAGGAAGCAGGTTCTACAACTGCCTCTCAAATTTTGAAATCGCTAAGAAATAGAAAGTCCAATAACAAAAAGAAGGAGAAGAAGAAGGGAGAGAAGCATTTACAAGACAAACAGAATGATAAGAGAGGACAAGGTTCTTCTGATAGTCGGATTTTATGGCTTCGAGGTAAAGCGGCAGATGTGCTGGAGTGGGCTCAAGATTCCGACGATCTTGCCTATGCACTAAAGCTCTCCTTTGCCGTCTTTCTTGTCAGCTGGCCAGCCTTTGTGCCATCTTGGAACGCGTGGTATGGTGATGTTCACGGCGTTTGGGCTCCGCTGCAGTTGATATTCATATTTGAAGTGGCCATCGGCACGTCGTTGGTAACCTTTGTTGTTCGACTTATTGGGCTTGTTCTTGGCTGTACTGCTGGATATGTGTCATTTGTTATCGCAGGGGGAAGCAGGGCATTAACCGTCGTCGTTCTCGCTTTCACGCTGCTGCCTTCTGCCTATATACATGTCGCAACAAAATACGTCAAGGCTGGAGCAGCGGCCATTATATCAATAAATGTCGTTGCCCTAGGTAAGCCTTCTCACCCTCCTCACACACGCTCATCATCTTTCTGACTAACTCCACCAGCCTCGGCGAATATCAATACGGAGCCATCACACGAGGTCTACTACAAGCGTCTCATAGCATTTATAGTTGGAGGTGTTACCGCTACGTTGGTAGAGGTGTCGGTTTCCCCGGTGCGTGCACGAGATCGTTTGGTAGAATCTCTGTCTGCCTGCGTACGGCATATCCAGAACATGCAGGGCGCCATGTCCGTGGGTGTTGACGGGCCCGAAATCGTTGATCCTCGCTCTCCGAAACTGCATCGTCGTTTTGACAGATGGCGCGAAAAGGCTCAAGCCTCACTCGCAGCGGCCGAGACGTTTCTCCCGTTTTGTTCTTCCGAACCCCGCCTGAAAGGTAGCTTCAAGAAGCTTGCGCCTATCTACACCGAGATTGTATATGTGCTTCATCAGATCATTGATCGGATGGACAACGTCGTACAGCTCCGAAGGGCTTATGGCTCCTCTGTCTTAGAGGCCCTGAATCCGCAAGCTTATACGTATCGACGAAGCATGGCGGCAAGCTGCACCTTGATGTTGTTTTCTGTCAACGAGGCACTGACCACTTGGCTTCCGCTCCCGCAATTTATTCCTTCGGCTCGTGTAGCGCATCTGCGGCTGATACATCGGGTCCGCGAGATTATCCTATCGCAAGCGTCGACATCGGCTCCGGTAACGCCAACCGTAAGCCATGCCAGCCATTGCAGGAGCGCGAGTGAGTGCGAAGACCAGGCAAACGAGAAGATTGCTCGTTTGATTACCAAGCACAACTTTCTCTCTTGGAATGCTAGTGCTGCTGGTCAGATGGAAATCGTCGAGTATCTGGAGGAATTGGTTGAGCTGGTCAAGATGCTAGTGGGAGTCAATGCATTCCGCTCTGGAATGTTAGAGAGGCCACGGTACACAAACTATGCGCAAATGAAGGAATCTCGGCCAGAGTCTTTAACAAGGGCTCGGTCAAACACATCTAGCAGCTCGTCGACGGCTCATCAAAGCGGCGTTTCTCTGCAAGGAGGAGTGGGAGATGTACAGGATTTCGCCCTAAGGCGGATTGACTCTGTTGCTGTTCACTCCGAGGCATCAAATCATAGACCACAAGGCGAGGATTCTGCGACTCGGCCTAGGCCTAGAAGAGAGAGTATATATGAGGAGAATCTAGGAGAAGTGCCTATTAGCTTGCAGAGGGTCAATTCTCGACTTTGGCAGGGCAATGGGACTGCAAGAAGGAGGAGGTCAACAATCACCAGTTTGCGATGAGCGTGCACTAATGGTTATGGTTATGAATAATGAATAGAAAGAGGGACGGCGTTTTTTTTTTCCTACTCGGTTTGCCAGATGGGCATAAAGAATCTGCGTAGCATCTACGCATGGGAAATGTGGAATCTACGTTGCGGGAGATATCTTGAAGGTCACGACTGAGCGCTAGGCTTTCCACGAAGCACATTTTAGGATACAAATGTAATGATACAATGTATTAATCAGATGTGCCGTCCCTAATAGAAGACGAGACAAGCAACGAGACTAGCAACGAGCCAACTATATAAATCTTGAAAAATGAAACAGCTCAAGACGTGCCATCATTAGACCAAAAGGCCAAAAAAAGGGCAAAAAAGGCCGAGATTTTCGATATCCAGAAGTCTCGGCTCTATAATAGCCAATACTTCTGTCTCGTCGTTTATCGATGGTAAAGGCAGCTTTACAACCTTACTGCATATGCGTATATATACCGATTGCGAAACTCAAAACTCCGTGTTGAAACAGAAAAACCAGAAACACATATCCAGAAACAGGAGACCAAAAGAAAAAACCGACATTGAAGCGTTAAGGAAGCAAAAGAGAAAAATATATGAGAATAAAGAGAAAGAGGAGGCGGAGGAGAGCAAGAAAGAAAGGAATCCAAGTTAAATAATGTTAAGGGTCGTATGCTGGGCCAACCTCGTGCCGTTGAGCATAGCCCGAGTCTTCTTGGGTCTCTGCTGAAAGCGCCGGAAGGCCTCCTGGACGTGTCTGGGCTCGATTGGCGAACGGCCTTCGCTGGGGGGGTCGAAAAGGCCCTGCTGGTGCTTGCGCTTCTTGTTCGGGCCGGAATCGCCCGTGGAGGCGCCGGTCTGGGCGCGCGAGATGTCCTCCTGCTCCTTGACCTTGAGCGCGACTTCAGTCAGGGTCTGGACCATTTCAAAGGTGAGGAAGCCGAGAATATCAACGATGTCGTCTGACGGCTTGCTGTCCGTAACAACGCCGAAGCCGGCCCACTCGCGGAAACGCTTGCCCTTGCGCCAGGTGAAGGATGCCTGACGGTATTCCGACCACGTCACGTATTCCTCGCGGGTCATGGCCTTTGTGCGCTCGTCGGCCTTGCGCAGCCGCTGAAGCGTGATGTAGTTCATCTCCTCCTCCTCTTCGTCCTCTTCGTCGTCGCGCTCGGGGACCTCGACTGAGTAGAAGGATGACGGATCCCAGGGAAGGCCAACCTTGGCTTTCTTGTTCTTCTTGGCTGCCTCGTCCACGGGCCCTCCAGGAACCACACCGCCGACTGCATCGTCACCTGCGGCAATGTCTGCGTCGGCGCCCTTGTCGTCAGAGTCCTTGACGTTTTTGCGAACGTCTTTCCAGGAGAGAAATGTGCGGAGGCGGGATACTTTGGCGTGGTCGTGGCGGATTTGGAAGATGAGGTCGTTTGTGCTGATGGATTTTGAGCCACGCCGGGCGGCTAGCTCTGTGCAATTTCGTAGCTGCGAGAGAGTGAGTGAGTTGGATGAACTGATGAAGTGAAAAGAGCAAGAGAAGCATACCAGTTCAATAACCTGCTGCCGGACGATATCTTCAATGATACCAGTGGTTTCGACGGAGGGCTCTGCGGTTTCGCCAGAGACGTACATCATCTGTTGGAAAGTGTCAATCCTTATCGCGCGTCTAGAAAGGCGAGACATGAATCCGGATCTCAATCGATATCTGTGCCCGTTCACGTATATGTATTCGCTGAAAGCCATGATGAGAGAGCGGCGAGGCTAGATGCCTCGTGGAAGATGAGGGGAGTAAAGAGCGGGTGAGGGATATGTGAAGAGAGATGTGAGATGGTTTAGAAAGCAAAATTTCAGCTAGAGTTGTTCAATATGTGTTCAATCATGTCGGCTGAGCTTGCCACTTGGCAGCGGTGCGATGAAGCCGCAAGGCCGGCATTGCCAGGTGTTGGGCAATGTGATTTGCATAAGGCGTTTGCCATGAGTGTCTCATAGCACCTCATAGTCATGAGTGCTGAAAGTAAAGTTGAGCTGCTTCTTAAGAAGGGAGCAATGAGATGCGCACTTCCAATAGCCCCCCTTTCCTGGTTGCCCGTGGCCAGTAACTGCGATAATCAGGCGGATACACTCAACCAAGGGTGTATAGGCATGAAAAGAGATGGTAAATCTCATGTTGAATGGTATTGTCCAGTAGCCATGATGGATGAGGCGATGATAAAGTGTACATCCTCATCATAAAGTGCTTGATAGTGAGCTCATCTCAGACTTCTGAGGGCTCATTCCTCCTGGAAACACCCGGTGAAGTATGAATGAAAGTGGAATCTTACCTGACTAATCTCCTGGCGATATTTATACGCCTTTGCAATACTTGACTCGGCCATCTTTGCGGTGATTCCCAATCAAACAATTTCCTTCTCTTTCTGTGAATCAGGTCGCAACCTGTAAGCCGGCGCGCGTCCCAAGGCACCAGCCTCTCTCCCTTGAATGCGACGCCCAGCCTTGCGCCCTCGCAACCCCTTTAAGCGCCGTAGGATTTGGCCTTATACAATAGCCGGGTGTATAGGCAGAGAAATCCGATTCTTTTGAGTGAGCAACTCGCAAAATATGCGCGGTTTCGCAAAGAATTGATATGCTACTGCTGGCCGCAAAATCGCACCGAAATTAATTGGTCGTCGGTTATAAAGGATTCTTCATTCCAAGGCGTCAAAGGAACATATAAAGAGGAGAAGCAAGGGCAAGCGATTGAATATAATCACTGCAGAGCGACTTCGAGCAAACGGATTCCAAGAAAATGAACGGATGAAGCAACGTTGGAGCAAAATAATGAGGTTTAGAAATGAGAAGCTTAAACGCGACACAGAGTCAGAGCCCAAAGTGTCGTTAGCAGTAAAGTATGCTAACTGCACCCCCTGAAGCGGCGCTGTTGAGTGCTAGACACACTCCGGCTTATCTCATATGATCACGTGAGTAATGCCGGCACCTGGGACTTACATTACAGTGTCTCACTGCTGAGAAAATGGCGGAAATGTTTTGTCCAGATGGTATTTCTGTGTGCTATGGGCAAATATCATGATCTTTAGTGGTGCAGATGCTTGCTGTAGGGCGCTGTGGTATAAAAAAAGCTGCCAATTGTCTACCAAGTGACGACCCCTAGTTGTATCACACTAGCGATGTATGAAGATGATCCTTCAAACAGTACGGGGATTCATTCCGAGCTACGAGGGCCAAACATAGGGTGCATAGGTAGCCAACTCATGGTCCAGGATGACCCCGAAGACAGAAGTCGTATCCTAAGTGAGATTCAATCTGCCGGGTCCAATTATGGATATACAAGCCATCCTTACAGCACGACATTAATCTTCAACGATATGTATGCAGCCTGCAAGGCTCCGATAAGCGAGAAATGGCGCATAGCAAACAAGCAAAAAACAAGGCTAATATGTAGGGCAGCTCTTAAGGCTTGACATCTGCCTCGCTCTGCGACTAACACAGGTTCCATGGCGATGCAGTGAGGATAAGGCTTAGGAACCACCGATGTATTGTGTCATTGCACAGCAATTGCTTTTATTCAATGCCTCTCCACCCCTCGAATCCGTCTCCCCTAAAACTCCATACAACGGCATAGTGCCCGGCAAGTAGTTGCCACTCCTCGATTTCATCGAGTCCTTCAAGCCTGTCAACTCTCTCCTTCTCTTCGGCATTCACCCACTTGCTCCACAAGCGATCAATAGTCAATTGACGGGTGGTCTCGAATCCCAATCGTTTAAGCCGAGCCGCTTCGTCTGCTTCGTCTCTGCGGCGCTCGAGGCTAGGCATGTGAATATTCCTCGCTGCTAGGTTTGATACCATGGTATCACTAAAAGGATCTCCAAGGTGAATCGGCTCGTAGATTACGACGGAAATATTGGGTATCCGAGAAGAGAAATACTCAAGCACATCCTCTGATTCCTTCTGAGAGAGATAGCATAGACAGCATTCTGAGAGGATGAGAGTAGGGACGTCGGTGCGAAGCCCAGGTAGAATGTCGGTAGCCGCAGGTGATAACCGGCGGATATCTAGCCCGTGGCAGAAATACTCTCCACTCAACGGCTGGCTTGACCAGCTACCCGTGTCTCCTGTTGAGCGATTCGTCAAGATGCTGGCCAAAGGCGGCACTGCTTCAACCGTCTTGAGCTTCTTGGCACTTGTTACTGAAAAGTCAATTTCATGATAGACCAACTGTGGATGGCCTTTTTGGCTAAAGAGCCGGAAAGGCCTAGTATCGGTGCCAGCACCTAAAGATACTATCTGCCTCGTGACTTCTCCCTGTTGCTCTTCTCCCCCAGCTCCTGCAAGGAACGAGTGAACGAGGTTATCTATAGCTGTAGTCCGCGTATATGTTCCTGTAGCGGGATGTGAGCCACGAAGTTATTGTGAAGAAAGGGGAAGATGTGAAGCGAAGAGGAGGTCGACTAAGTAAAAGGTATTGGTCATATGGGACACTGACCTCTGTTGATGATGGGGAATCGTCTTGCCGGTGGACCATCAAAAGCAGACACAAAATACCGCGCGTACGGATCGCTCAGATAGCCCGTATCGACGGCACTCAACCTCGACACGGCTGCATCAGTATCGGTTCCCTGGATGACCGAATCATGCGCCTGGCCGCGAGAAGCAGGAGCTTCGGCGCCGGTTCCAAAACCTCCGCGTCCTTGCCCCCGGCCTCGGCTCCGGCCACGACCGCCTCTGGCCCGGAGAGAGAGAAGATTGGGGATGGATGGCGCTGACATTGAATGACGGTCTCAGGGCATGTCGGAACCTTTGAAGTTTCAAGGGATTGCATATAAGGCGACGAGTAAAGAGAACGGCGCTAGATGTAACTGCTCACTCTGAGTTTCGTGGAAAAGTACATCGATTCGAAATACCGAGTGACAGGTGAAGCTGCCGCCCCACTTCAGCTCTTTTGCAAGGGAAGTGGCGGGGCAGCTCGTCGTCAGCGTCTGCCGCGTGAATCGTCCGCCAGCGCTAACAAAGGAAAAAAAGAATCACGACATTGTCTGCCCAAGTACGAGGAAGGCCAGACGTTCTTTGTCTTTTCTTTTTCATGCTCTTCTTCAATTCTATCTTCTCCCACGTTTTCGGTGCTTTGAGAAATTTCGATAGCTCGCCAATATTGACTCCAGGTGGCAACTTGGCGCCTGAAACTGTCACTGAGCCTTCTTTTTCTTATTTTAGGTTCTCTTTCTTCTCAATCGCTTTACTGCACCCACTTACATAGGCAGCGCAGCGCTTGCCGGACACCGAAGAGACGCTGACTCGCGAACACTCAATTTCACGAGACAAAATTCCGCGGATGCACGGGTCAACTCATTCCATCCGCGATGTAGCAGCTGTAGAACAAAGGATTGTTCATAAAATGTTCACGAGACAGCATGATACAATGTACCTCATCCACACCATCGCAGTTGAGACGCAATCTCATGCAAGTTCCACGCCAGCATTGGGCGCTGCAAGTGATGTGATTCGCGCGCGCTGGTAAGAAATAATTCAACAGCGCTGCTTCGGGTAAAGGCCGTTGTTTGGCGCCCCTTGATACTACAGTAGCTTATTGTCCCGAAGCAGAAATGGCCGAAAAGCACGAGCAAGCGAAAAGCTTTTGCCGCGTCTCCCAATAGTCCGGGCTTACCAGCTAATGGGTGTACTGTACACGAGCTTGTCGAAACAGGATGGGCTTCCCGTGGGTGGAGGGCAGTGCTGCCTAGTTGACGCCGTTTAGAGCCGTTTGGACTGGGGTGACCCCTTCCTGACAGCCCACCGAGAATCTGGTTTGCCTCCATTATAAAGCGTCTTGTTTTCCCCCAACCATCAGCGCGAATTGAACTTTCTTTAGTCTCGTTCTTTTGTACTCTTTGTCTTTGGAACTTGCCAAACAAAGCGAAAGTCCATCGCGTGTGGCTGTCGTGACGCTTTTCTTATTAGCGCATCCGTCTCTCGTTTGAAAGCCCGGAGATTCCGTTTCGTCATCCATCACAATGGCTTGGACAGTCTATGAAGGAGGAGAACAGGTGGACTTCACCATGCCTGCATGGGGCTGGCCTCTGATTCTTGTCAACTTCCTCATTCTGCTACCTATTTCGTTCTTGGTAGGTTTCCCCTCCACTCTTGAAATCGATATCAGTGAAACCGATATCATGTCCACTAACCTTAATGTACTTTGTAAAGGTCAACTACACCCTGTTCCACATTTACCCTGTCTTCACCATTATTGAAGATGAGAATCCTCCTGCCTACGAGCCCCTTCCTATCAACGGAGGCAACGATGAGGAGGCCACTGTTGGCTCTACGGCCAAGCCTACTGATGGCGCCGCCCGAACAGTGACTTCTTCTCTTCGATCCATCAACCGTCTCTTGACTTCCCATGGCGGGTGGAGGGCCAACACGCGTGGATTCATGTGTGCTTTTACCCAGAACGTCCTCACAGGCATCGTCGCTTCCATCTTCTCGTGGGGTCCTGTTAAGCCCTTTGCCGAACTCCTTGCCTCCTTGGTCTTGGTTCAGTTTGCAACTGCCTGGGTTCACATTGTCATCTCACACCCCTCTCCTCGGAGGTTCTGGCGCCGCCTGCCTCCTTTCAAGCGCGCCTTTGATGCCACCTGGAAGGCTATTGTGATTTACTGGGCCGCAACTCAGGTACACAAGTGGGTTCCCTACTTGCTTGCTGTCCTCATTGGCTTCGATGCCCCGACTATCGACAACTTGAAGAAGTCCAGCGGTGCCTCCGACGCTCTTCGCGACGGCGACATTGCTTATCTGATCAAGGCTACGGTATATATCCTCCTCAGCACAATGCTGTACGTCGTCGTAATCATCCCCGCCCGCGTTGTCGTCGTCCGTATTCAGGCTTCGCTCCTGCCCGAGGACGAAGACCCCATCATTCCCTTCGACCGATCCTTCGAAGGCAAGGTTGAGCCCGCGGTTGTTGGTGGACTTGGCTACGCCACCATTAGCGACGCTTGGTCTACCTTTTCCAAGGCCGCCTGGCGACGAGTGGTTATTCTGTACGCCAAGATTGTGGGCATCTTCGCCTTCGTTTCTCTTTTGTCGTGGGTCATTATTATCCCTACCGCCCTTGCCATCATTAAGGCTGGCTCAAAGAGCACCTGATTGCTCGCTCTACAACACAAGCCTCCCATGATAATGCCTATGAAATGGGAGTAGCTATTCATCACCTAAAGTTGGCTATCTACAAGCAACTGCATGGATTTCAAGTGCTGAAATAGGATGCGAAGGAAAGAGTTTTGTTGATAGGCACTGCACGGTGCTTACTTAGGTAGCAGATACCAAGTTCCTCAAATATCTGCTACTGTCACTATTTTCTGCAACTATTGCTATTTTTTTTTTTTTGAAGTATCTGCTACTATAGCTATAAAGAACTTGGTATTATGTATTATGACTATATTTCTCTAGTATCTGGTATCATAGCTATATGCCTCTAATACTTGATATCATCACTAGCTTTGAATTTAAGACATGAGTGCCGAATAACAAATTGAGGGTGCCGAATAGCTACTCCCTTAAAATCCGTGCTGCGAGTATGCAAATAAGGCCCCTTTCGGTCGTCAACATTCTAGTGAACAACATACCAGAGTAAAAGATTGCCCTCCATCAATTTGCTTGAAGCAGATAGCAGATGCACTCACAAGCATCTACATGGTTACTCGTCATAAATAAGATTCTGATTTGTATCTCATGTAATTTAACTCTTTACTCTTTCATGCGTGACATCTTTATCATATATAACCCTCCCCAACCGCATAACTCCAACTATAGATAACTCTCTACCTTGCCCTACGGCCCGTTTTCTCTCTTTGCTCTTGATTTATTTCCATCTCTGTCTTTTGTTTGCTCATTCATTGCATTTGTGTCTCGCTCTCTCAGTCAAATACACAACCGTCAAAAGTCATAAAAAACCAGAATCCAACAATCGTCATTCGTTGCTCTTGATCTCGCCACAATGTATATAGCGCGGACACACGTCCCCCCTCTTCATCATCCTCGTTTCACCTTTTTTTGTTCTTTTGTGCTTTTTTTTTCTTTGTTTTAAAATGCAGACAGGGGTGAGGGGGTGGAAGAAACAGCAATACATATCAAAAGATACAAAGCAAAGGAGGAAATCAAAAGCGGAAAAAGCCTTAACCAGCAAAGTCAGCACGGCATATGCGTGGGAAGGAAGAATGAGAAAAAGTGAAGAAGGGTGGTGAAAGCGAGGGAGAGAATGAGGGGGTGGGTATGGAAGGTTCCAAGTGTGTAAAACCGCCTCTAGTGTACTCATAACGCCGCCCGGAGAAAGCAAAAGCGCGCAGGAAATCTACGACTTATTGAAGAACCAACTACCGCGCTTGCTGCTGGTGGGAGTCCCGTCACCACCTTGGATCGTGGGAGTCGCAGGGGCATCGCCGCCGCCACCACGGAGAGGCTTGGCAATGCGGCTGCCAGCATTAGAGAAGCTGAAGCCGCCGCCGGCACCACCGAGGCCACGGGTGCTGCCAGCTTTGGCAGCCTCGAGGCGCTCCTTGACGGAGGCAAGCTGGACCTCGAACCTAGTTTAAAGGAGTCTAGGTCAGCATCAAGCTTTTTCAAGCATGTTTCACTCGTAGCACTATGTTGATGTACTGTCGTGGGCAATGAAAAAAGGGGGGAGCTCGGGGATACATACTTGTGATTGGCCGTTGCCATCTTCTCCTGACTGTCTTGCAGCAGACTCTCCAGGCTCTGAATCCGCTCGTTTCTCGCAATGAGCTTGCGCTCTGCAATAGCAACCTCCTTCTTCAAAGAAGAATTCTGCTCAACCAGCTGGCGCTGAACTTGGGTGAGTTGCTCCAAATTCCGCTCCAAAAAGGCCATTTTCTTCTGCTGGGCCCGGTTGTTGGAAGATCGCAGCACGTTGTTGTACTGCTCGCGGGTCTCATCGAGGGAAATCTCCAACTCGACAACGCGCTCGCAGCGGTTTTGCAAGTCTCGCATGAGACTCTTCTTCATGACGTCAAACTCTGCAATCTGCTGTTGGACAGTCTTGCCGTTTGCCATGGAAGCGGTGCCACCAGACTTGACGCGCTGCTGTAGCTCCTCAATGAGGGTCTTCATTCTTGCGTTCTCTGACGCTTTCTGGTTGAGGTCGGCCTTAAGCTCCTCGACGAGCTGCTCCTGAGACTTCTCGCGCTTAGCGTAGGTGGCCTCCAGTCGCGCCTTGACCTCCTCGACGTCGGCTTCGCTAAGGCCGCGAGCCAACACATCCTCGTATTCTTGCTGCAAAGCCTCTAATCTGGCTTCGAGCTCCTGTCTCCGTCGGGCATCCAAGTCGTTGGACGACCCGCTGTACATGGACAGCTCTGCTTGCCTCACGATGCCTTGGGTTTCGACCATCTTTGCTCGGAGCAGCTTAAACTCGTCTGGCGCGATGTGGTCGCCAATTGTGCTCTGTTCAAGCAGAGCATCAATGTGCTTGATAGTCTCCGCGATGGATTTCTCGTTGTCACTGAATACATCAGTTCCGAGTTCGAAGCCGGCCATCATCTTGGCCATCTTCTCTGCCTTCTTCTTTTCCTTTTCATCAAGAGCTGCGCCCGTCTCCTTGGCGCTCATTTTGGCGTCAAGCAGCTGCTGCTTAATGTCGTCCAATTCAGTGGTGAGCTCTGAGTTGGCTTCCTTGAGAGCGTCCATGGTGATGAGGGCCTCTTTGCCCTCGAAATTTAGTCTCTCGAGTTGCATCTTGAATTCATTAACTTCTGTTGTAAGCTTCTCATTCTCCTTGCCCATTTTGCTGTCGTGCTCCTTCAAATAGGAGAGCTCCTCTTTGGTCTCGCGAAGCAGCTTCTCGGCAGCCGCCGCCTGCGATTCTTTCTCTGAAATTTGATCTTGAAGCTCATTTTCACGGCGTAGGAACTCCTCCCGTTCGTCCTTCTCCAATGTTATGCTAGGAGTACCAGCACGGTCGGACGCAATAGGAGTCTCGGAACGACTCTCTGTAAGCCGCGAGGGTGTCGAGGGTCGCGGTGCTCTTGCCTCAGCCTTGGCTGCGGAAACTCCATCGGCAATCGGCTGAACCCACTTGTCTTTGGGCACAGCCTCTCCAGCTCGCCACAGCTGAACCTCGCCCTCCAGGTTGGAAATATAGGACTCGAAGTTGGTAACTTGGCCCTGAGCTTTCTTGAGGAGAGCTTTGAGCTCGGCGGGACTGAGTTCGGCGTTGACCTTGGCCTTGTTTTTAATGGATTTTGCTCTGGTACCGAATCTTAGCGTTCCCAAGGTTTCGGCATCGTTATAACTACTGGGAGAGCAGTTGATGATGAGAGTGGTTCGACTGTTACCACCCAGAGATTCTTGCAGGATACGGGTCAACTTGGAGTCTCGGTAGGGTACGTAGTGGGATTTGCCATCGGTCAGGGCGTTGATGACCATGCCCAAGGCACTCAAACTTTTGTTGATCTTTTTGGCTTCCTCAAGCGTCTGGCCGCTGGCACCAGTCTTGCCAACCTTTTCACTACCGGCCAAATCGACCAAGAACAGCTGACCGCTCTTCGCCGAACCAGACTCGACGTTCTTCTGGGTGATGGTGATGACGAAGATGGAGTGGGATCGTGAAGACTCTGCGTTCATGTTGGTGGCAGAGACCATTCGAGCGTTTCCTCCTCTCCTCATCACCTCATACACCTCTTGGACGCTGGAGACGTAGATTTCCAAGAGACCTTTGACGTAGATACCGCGGTTCTTCTCCTCGTGAATAGGGAGGTTGTCATTTTGCGGAGCCAGCAGATCACGAATCTTCTCCATGTAAATCTCCATGTAGCTGACTCGCACGGTGTATTCGATGGTGCTGGGGCTGGACATGATGCTGGCAAAGATTTGCTCGACAATGCGCGGAATAACACCCCTCTGCTCGGGATCATCAATGTTGCTTCCCATCATGGTGTATGATTTACCCGCACCAGTCTGGCCATAGGCAAAGACAGTACCGTTGTAGCCATTGAGAATGTCGTCGACGGTGGGGCGAATGGAGTAGTCGAAGATGTCTTGTTGTTTACATGACATGTCAAAGATTCGGTCAAAGGTGAATGAGCCCTGTGCCTCTTTGGACTATATAAATCATGGCAACGGTCAGCGACAAATTCTCGAAATCATGAACACTATAGTAAGCATAGGGGGAAAGGTGTAATATACATCAAGAGTACAGGTATCGTCTGAGGTGAAGCTGACGATAGGCTTGCCGCCCGATTCGATTTCGATCCGGTTCTGAGGCCGGAATCGGGCGACGACCTTGATGCTGTTGTTCGACATGATGGGCAGATGGCGTTAGGATATCGATATCAAGAAAAGTTGTTAACCATGGGCGAAGAGAAGCGACCGTTGAGTTGTCGGTTGAGCCCGCAGAGGCAACGGTATCTCGAAGGGGGGCTTCTCTCTCTTCACCCAAATGGCGGGCTCTGGTGTTCCGCCCTACCAGGAGGGTAAAAGAAGAGAGAGAGGGGCTAAAGAGGAGAAACAAAAACAGCAGATGGTCGATCCCAACCGAAGCTGCGTGAGATCAAAAGAAACAGAAACCCCGCCGCAGGATCGTTGTAAGGGAGGGAAAAGGAAAGAAAGAAAAAGAAAGGAAACCCCCAAGAACAAGACACGAAGTTCTAGGGAGGATGCAAAAGCAGCGGTCTGGGAGGGACTGGCGGGGAGGGGCCCAAAAGCTCAGAGTTCCAATGTTTGGGAGGTGACAAGCGCGCTAAAAACAGCCTCCGCGTGGTGGTTGGAAGTGCCCTGGGGGCTAGGAGGGAGGGGCTGGAGATCAGACGCCTAGAGGGTCTTGAGGGCTGTTACAGCGCACTGCAAACACTGGACATGCGCCGTAAACATCTTCAGGTGCCACTAAACTACCCGTCAGTAGCATTTTTAGGCCAGGCACCAAATCTGCTTACCTAAGGCAAGTGCCTACGGTACAAAGGAGGCATAGCATTGAAATGTTGTTCAACCTCCGGAGATACGAAGCACTTGACGTCGCATTGATTCTACATTTCATGCTTATATGTCGATTTTGGTGTGTTTCGTTTTGTTTCGTTTCACGTTGATCTTTCACTGAACAGCCGCTTGTCGTCTCAAAAGAATTGCAAAAAAGATAAGTTAGAAAAATCAGAGAAAATATTCGCCGAGCCCGCCAGGGGCTGCAATGGATTGCTGCATACCGACTCTAGATGGGGTACCACAACAGCGTAAAAGTTCACCGAGTTGGTCTCTTTTTCGTCTTAGCGCGCCATGATGTATTACAGGTGATATTATGGTATGGATTTGAGATACCAGCATCGACTCTCCGGCAGGATTTAGCAGTACTACCTTGTGCTTTTGTGCCTGACAGTGGTTGCTGACGCCGGCAGCGGATTGGATGTAGGCCCAACCAGGTCCCAATTGGGCTTGTGAACTGCCGAATCGCAGCGGCAGCGGACTGGCTAACTGATACCCGATATCTCGATGCCCTCGCAAAAGCCATAGTTTGTTCAATAGAAGCCCGGTCAATAGAAACTTGGTCAATAGAAGCTCAATCAATAGATTGAGGTCTTCTTCACGCATAACTCAACAAACTTGTAGAAAGAGGGGCAGATAGGGGATGACAAAGGGGGTGGATCAGTACTTGGGTATAGCATCCCCTCGTAGGAAGCCCAACATGGATAAACGAAAACATCTGGCATTCCGCTGCGCCTAAATCACTACTTCGTAATCCCTGTCAGAGTGGCGATGATGTCAAAAAACAAACGCTTGAATCCTAGGTAGAAAATAACAAGACATGATACGAGAACACTCGTCCCTCTTCCTTGGTATAACCAGTTCAATATCGTGCACCAAAACGCCTGCAATGAATCCTTCCCTCCTTCTTGCTGGGAGCCCAGTCTTCTAGATACGGCACGAAGACGATGAGGGGGCTAGGTCCAAGTTCCCTTTCAGATATCCTGAAGCGGATAGGTGGCTGTCTAAACGCCGCCTATCCGTATGTCCTCGTCATTCCAGCGTTATCAGAGGCCCTTTTAATCTTCCCAACTTCTTTCAACAGTCTCTCGTACGCGCTTAGTATACTCCTTTCGGTTATCTTTGTATAGGTTCGAGGCCTCCACGTTCGCTGGTGAGCCGGTGTTGGGGTCGTTGAGTAGACTGCAAAAAGAAAAGTTGTCCAAGTCAGCGAATGAGCCGTCGAGCCAAGAGGAGGCGGTCAGGGATTGGCTCCCACAGCAGATATTTGCATACCTTTGAATGCTGGTCAGAACGGCAGCGACATCATACGTTGGGCTCCATCGGTTTTGTAGAATATCCAAGCACAGCTCGCCGGTGGCGTAGACGTTGGGGTGGAACATCTGGCTGATGAACTTGACCTGAGGAGGCTTGTTGGGGTATTGTTCTTCAAACTGCATGACGAGCCGGAATGTTCCATCTTCAAATGGTGTGTCGGCTGGCCCTATAATGACGGCATTCCTGGCGATGAGACATGGTTAGCAATCGCACCTTGCAGGTCCTTTGTGGTGGAGGTGTGAGGGGCAACGAACCAGGTCATGACATTGTCGGGAATGGGAGATGCTGAAACTCCGGCAGGAGGATCGGTCTGCATACGCTGAAGCCATCATTAGAAACTGCAAATAAGCCAGAAGATATCCCATCCGGTCTATGCAGACAAACCTTGAAGTCGCGCATCAACCGGCGTCGGGCAGCTGTCGACATGGCTATCGACAAGGGGCCTGATTAGGAATCGGGTAGATCGAGTTGGGTAGAGTAGAGGTGGCGGTATTGTTCCTGAAGTTCTTTTTTCGAATTACAAATATCGGCTGTTGGAAGCAAAAGAGTTGAATGAAGCAAAGATGAGATTGACAAAATACCGACAAGTCTTTTTCTCGGTGCTGTGGAAGAAAGTTGAGCCAAGATCGGAACCTGCTCACGAGTCAAAGAGCGTTGATAGCGGCACTAGCAGCTAATGGCCAGCGCTTGACAGCCCGCCGGTTCAGGCGAATCGGCGTCAGGGTACGGGCCAATGGCGGGGCGAGAAATAAAAGATTAGTCATGGTCATGTGACAGCGCATCAGCGTCGCGAAAGACGTAGAAGAAAGAAATGTGGCAATGGTGGAGCGACGCCACAGTCTGGACTGATCTGGCGGGCTGGTTAAGGCGATATAATTTGTCCAAAGGTTGCCGCATTGATACAGTACCTAGGTAATGTAGCCTCGGGTTGATGACGTGAGTGCGGCTTAGGAAGAGGCGGGAGTGTAGAAGACAGAGTAGTCACGAGCTTGAATCCGGCACTCATGAGGAGATTAGAAAACATTGAATCATCTGCTCCATGATGTTGTACCTAGAGCCCGAGTAATAAATGAGTATTGCTGTAGCACTCACTGCCTCGGAATAATACAAAATCCCCATTCCCCGGCTTTTCAACCCCCCCGCATCGAGCATCAATTCTGACGCTGTCACCTGCAATCCCGGCTTAAACGCTCGGCTGATTCTCTCCCCGCTCTAAGCCGAAGCGTACCGAAACGGCCCAGAAGCTCCTCTCTCTGCGCCTCTTCTACCGACAGTCTGTATAAAAAAACAAAACATAGCCTGTTCTGCTTCTATTTATCTTCCAAACACCTTTCGATTGGCCTTTCTTGATACCCTCACTACGGATAGCTCTTTTCTTTGTTGGCTTCTTCTTCCCCTACTTATACAGCTCTACAACTCCATCCCACAATGCCCGAGGCTCAGCTTAGAACAGCCAGGCGGCTCGGCCAGTTGGCCAGCCAAATGAAATCGGCTCGCCACTTCTCAACCGGCGCTGTCATGAGAAAGGAAATCCAGGAGGCGTACATTCTCAGTGCTGCGCGAACACCGACCGCAAAGGTGCGTTGCTGAGCGGCTCGCATACACGATCTTGGGATTATGCTAACAATTGCACTTGTCCAGTTCAACGGCTCATTCACCACCGTACCCGCTCCCCAGCTCGGCGCTACCGCCATCAAGGCCGCTCTCGAAAAGTCAAAGGTTCCGATAGAAAAGATCTCTGATGTGTACATGGGCAACGTGCTTGGAGGAGGAATGGGCCAAGCGCCCGCCCGACAGGCCGCCATCTTCGCTGGCCTCCCTACGTCCATCGAGGCCATCACCATCAACAAGGTGTGCTCTTCTGGCCTCAAGGCTGTCGCTTTTGCGGCGCAAAACATTCAGCTAGGCCTGGCTGAGGCCCAGATTGCCGGTGGCATGGAGAGCATGACCCGGGTCCCATACTATCTTCCCCGTGCCAGCGGTCTGCCTGCTTTCGGCAATGTTACATTTGAGGACGGGTTGATCAAGGATGGTCTGACCGATGTCTACAACAAGTTCCACATGGGCAACTGCGCAGAGAACACCGCCAAGACTCACAACATCACCCGAGAGCAGCAGGATGAATTCGCTATCCAGTCATACAAGAACGCTCAAAAGGCATGGGCCGAGAAGGCGTTTGCTGATGAGATTACCCCCGTCACCGTCAAGAACAAGAAAGGAGAGGTCATCATTGAGGCGGACGAGGGCTACCTCGATGTCAAGATTGAGAAGGTCCCAACCTTGAAGCCCGCGTTTGTTCGCGATGGAACTGGCACAGTTACCGCTGCCAACTCGTCGACCCTTAACGACGGTGCTAGTGCTCTAGTCCTGGGCAACAAGGCCATTGCACAGCAGTACGGATCCGGCTCTCGCGTCCTGGCTAGGATCGTCGCCCACGCTGACGCTGCGGTTGACCCCATTGACTTCCCAGTCGCTCCTGCAAAGGCCATCCCCATCGCTCTGGAGCGTGCCGGCATCACCAAGGATCAGGTTGCCATTTGGGAGATCAACGAGGCTTTTGCAGGCGTTGTCCTGGCCAACAAGAAGATTCTTGGCATTGAGAACGCCCGTGTCAACCCTCTGGGAGGCGGCATTTCTCTTGGCCACGCCCTGGGCAGCTCCGGATCACGAATCCTCACAACGCTGCTGCACCAGCTGAAGCCTGGCGAGTACGGTGTTGCGGCCATCTGCAACGGAGGAGGCGCTGCCACAGCCATGGTTGTGCAGCGTATTGAATCCGTCTAAACTGATGGAAAAAATAAAATGGAAGACAAAAAGAAAGAAAAACTAAACACAAACATGTATATACTTTGAACGAAGAGAATATGTAGCTGGGCATGTATATTCCAGTTAGCAATGGCCATGTAATTTTAGAGTAATGAAGCATTCATTTGTTCAACATTCGGCTTGATTTTTTTATTGAAATTGCTAAACTTATCATCATCTAAAAAAAAACAGTAAGTGTTTAGATATATAAACAGTTTGTATAGGCCAATGAGTCTCAACAATTGATTCAATAAAAGGAAAGCTTGTCACTGCTCAAGGGAACAACCACACGCGCCACAGCTATTCAATCACCGCCACATCCAGTCCGACGCCACACCGTCTTCAACACCAGCCTCACTCTCACACATTCAACGCGACTCGCCCGTCCTCTTTCTCACACTCACTCTCACTAATTCCAAACCCCCATTGGCCGCCAAAGGCCGAAATATTTATAGACATACTTTTTCTCAGCATATACCATGTCTCTGGTCACTCAATTCCTCTCCCAGATTCAGCAGCAAGTTCGCAACCAGCAAGGCGATCAACTCCGGTCATGGCTCCAAGTAGAGCCTGAATCACCAAAACAATATTATGATCTAGCGAACGAGCTGCGCGCCAGATTTAGCCGCCAGGACGCCATTGACAAAGTCGTTGAAGATGCCCTGCCGCAGCAGGACGATCTGCCCGAAGGCCAGGCAACGGCTTGGCCAGGATTGTTGGCTTTTTTGAAGGATTACTTGACCTATTGGCGAGATGTCAGTTTTGCAGACTTGCTAGGGGCTCATCAGCTTCTCAGTGGGCTAGTCAAGTGAGTTTTTCAGCCATTGAGTACCATTGATAGCCACAACCCGCAGGATCACGCGGATTGAAGCTTGAAGAATTGACTCTTTATACTAACAAAGCCTTGCAGCTCTTGTTCTACTGCATTCGCCCATCCTACCTATGGCTCAATGCTCCTCCAAGTCAGCATGTCTCTCTCAGAGACACTTGCTCGCCTCACCATGAATCTCAACCGCCGGCCTGATCTGACCCGTCGGCTTCGCGTTGTGGACGACGATAACCGCAAGTCTGTTGCCGAATCTTCTGCTGAGATCATTCAAAAGATTTTTACGACCTGCCTGACCGACCGGTCAGGTACCCGGACCAGCAAGCCAGAGGGAAAGCGAGTTGGCGTCTACATGTTTGCCAACCTTGTGCTAAAACTTCTCTTCGCAGTACGTCTCCCTATGTTGTAGCCCATCAACACTATTCTCTAACCACGGAATCCATTGTTCAACAGTGCCGAAGAACTCAACTAGCGAAAATGATATTTGTTAACATCGAAACCATATCGCCTCCGCTCTCACTCTATCCTGCGGCTCAGCGCGTCACTTTTCTCTATTATCTCGGCCGTTTCAATTTCTCCAATCAACACTATCACCGCGCTGCGTTATGTCTCCAGGAGGCGTACTTGCAGACTCCTCCACAACTAGTCTCTCATCGCTCCAACATTCTCACTTACCTCATTCCCTCGAACCTTCTTCTTGGGCGATTCCCTTCAACGACACTCCTATCACGGCCGGAGGCTCAATCGTTGAAACCCATTTTTCTTCCCATGTGCATGGCTATTCGCTCTGGGAACTTTGTGCAGTTCCAGTCCCACCTTGCTGCTCACGAACCATGGCTGTTTGAAAAGGGCCTCCTTTTGCCGCTTTCCAACCGCCTTCGACCACTCCTCTGGAGGAGTCTCAGTCGAAAGACATTCCTTTTGACATATGTCCCCCCGCAGGATGCCACCTCCCGCAAAGCAGCAACACTCGATCTCTCCCATCTCCTCACCGTGGCTACCTACATTCAGCGCCGTCTTGAAGGCTGGCTGCCCGGCAATCCAACCACACACGGCCGGCCATCGCAGGCCAACCCTCTCTTCATGCAAGCCATCAAGAACACTGTCCAGTCTTCTGCCGAAACGACTCTTGCCCCTCCCCCAGGCGGCCCCAGGAAGCTCCGCCCCAACGAGGGTCTCATATGGGGTAACGCCCTGGTCACTTACGAAGATATAGAGATGACAGTTGCCACTCTTGTTCAGCAGGGCTTTATGCATGGATTCGTTGCGCATAGCCAGGGCCGGTTTGCCATTATCGGAGCAAAAGCAAAAGGCAGCCCTGTCCTGGCAGGCTGGCCAAACGTTTGGCTGACAATTAAGGAAAGGAGGCACGAAGATGACTTTGATTTGGACCAAGTTCCCGGCTGGGTGACATTGTGAGAGAGGAAGAGAGAAGGTGTGCATGATATTGGTTAATTAGGGCAATACAAGTTTAGATGGGAGAGGGCAAAGCATCCTTGATAAGGTGGTGCTAACTACCGGCGCTACCACATAACATGGTTGTTCGTTTATTAGAAGCTAATTACTCCATAGAAGAAAACGAAATGATACCCCCCTAAACTGCCAAATATCGCTAACTGTGATTCATGTTTGAGATCTACAAAGCGACGCACTAAGTATATAAGCACACAAGCCTCACATTTTACAGCATCTCAGTTACGTTGCTCCTCTACACACGTGTCAAGTCACTATTACAGGCTACATCCAAGAAACGTAAAATTCATAAAGCCACGCTATTTCTGTCTTTATCCTATTCATCCTAAGCTCCTTTTTTTGAGTGTTTATGTTGATAAGTGTAAACCCACAACTCACCAGAAGTAGTTGACACGAGCATTAATAAACAAAGCAAAACTGACAATAACCACTTCAAAACCTTTCCCCCCTTGGACATGCATCATAAATGTTTGATAGGTAAAAAAAAAGTTGTAAAAAAAAGAATCGCTCGCTTTTTCCCCCTCCCTTTTTCTCTTTTTTTGATCCTTGTCCTCCGATTTCGTAAAGCTTTCTCTTTAACCGCTGAAGAGGGGTATCGACGACAAAAGAAGGCAAATCAAAACAATGTGGTAAAGAAAATATGGTAATAAAAAAAACATAATGGATAAAATATGCCACCGTATTTTTGGCATCATGATAAAAATTAGGAGAAAATCTCCTGAAGAAAAGAAAAGGGGGAGGAGGATATTTGAAGACTGGCATGCCACCTTATAGCGCTCACACCAATCTCCAATTTCTCCAAAGACAATAAACACTATCGCCGACAGGGCATATTGGCTTATATATAAAGCATATAATAAGCGTTATGTAAATAAAAGTAGAGCCATATACAGATACGGCGGCATAAAATATCAGGGGGCAAAAAAAAAGGTGCGACGAGGGGGAGGGGGATCAAACGGCCCAAAATATGCGAAGCGAAAGAGAGAGTGATAGAAACTCGCGTCAAGTGATATAAAGTCTAGAGCAGCATATGAACAAAAAATATGTAAGCTGCAGCTGACAAAAGGTGACATGGACACTGAAGTAGACGTGAGAATACATTGTCTGCCAGAGATACAATCAACGAAGGCTGCTTGCCATTAATTCTTCTTTTCTTTATAGGAAACAAGCTGCGGCAACAAAGGCAACGATAAGGCCTGCAAAGGCGGTGCTGCCTTGCTGGCGGCCAGCCTCACCCTTCTTAGTAGTTGTGGTAACCGGAGCAGAGACGGCCTGGGTCTGGGACGGCTCGGCGGGGGCCGAGGTCGTCTGGTGAGACGAGGTGCCGTTCTCGTGGAACATGCCGGGCTTCACAGAGGCGTGTGCGCGAGCTTGAGAAGCGGTTGAGGAAGCCTTGCCGCCGGTGGTAGAAGTGGCAGAGGTAGCCTCGGTTGTGGAGATAGCATCGGTGGTCTGTGTTGTTGACTCTGCGGCCGTGGTAGTTGATGAGGCGGCTGCAGTAGTGGATGTGGCCTCGGTCGAAGAAGGAGTCGCAGTGGTGGAAACCTCCGTAGATGATGGCTGGGCGGTGGTGGTGGTCGAAGTAGCCTTCTCGGCCTGTTGAGCGAAGCCACCAGCCTTGAGTCCATGGGGAGTGGAGCTGGGCTGAGCCGAAGAAGAAGAAGAAGATCCGGAATCAGAGTCATCACCGCCGGAGCCGCCAGAGCTGCCGTCCACGTTGAAAGCCACAATGTTGGCAACGCCGCCCTTGGGGACAGTAACGACACAGAAAGCGGCGTTACCGGCACCAACGGAGGACTCGTTGCTCTCGACGCTGCCGTCGGAGTTGGGCGAAATCTCACAGGGAAGTCCGTTGCAGCCACCGTTGGGGCACTCGATCTTGATACCAAAGGTGGGCAGGGTGCTCTTCAAGGCGGAGTCTTGCCAGATGGGGTTCCATCCCAGCTTGACGAATGTGTTGCCGTTGCCGTCAGTGTTAGCGCCAGCAACGTAGGGACTCCAGTTTCCAACGGGCTTGCTAGAGACACCCCAAACACAATCGGCAACAGTGCTTCCAGGAGGATTGATGTAGTAGCTACACAGGTGAGGTTAGCAAACACCGTGGGCGTGGGATGCAAGACAACAGTTGTGTGGGATCACTTACTGAGCTGCCGTTGAACACCAGTAGCTTGTATCGGGAACAGCAAGCGTGGCCGAGGATGTGACAAGAGTTGGGATAAGCATGGCCTCGTTACCAGGCAAGACAGTCTGGCACCACGACATGGGCTCACCACAGTCGTTCACAGCTACAACAGAGCCAGTACCTTCAACACAGTACGGCTTGTTGGGGAAAGGCTTGTGAACCGTGCCACTGTTGTCACAGAACAATCCTCCGTTCTAATGCTGTCAGCGGCTGAAACCGGTGATATTGGTCATTCTCTCTTCTTATCGACTTAATAAACTTACCATGGAAGCTGGGTAGGAGTATGAAGAATCGGGATCCCATTGAGCCATAACCATACCGGGCTTGCAAGCAATTGGGCAGTAGTGACCTGGAGTGCAAGGCTGATCCGGGCTCATAGCCCAGCCAGCATTCTCAGCATCGGGCGTGACGGCAACCAAGTTGGGATCATCGGTCGGGAACGCGCATTGTCCTCGCTTGACAATAGAGTTGGCGTCCTCTACTGTGTGAGGAGAGCGAAGGTGAGTGTGCTTCTTATTGGGAAGCTGGTGAAACCTCCTGTGTGACGAGGCGACGGTGCCGGCGGGCAATGAGAGCAGCACAACGGCCGACGCGAGGGCGGCCTGGACGTCTGTAACCTTCATGGCGGCGCGTGAAAACGAGAGTGTGAATCGATTAGTGATTACTGGCGCGAGAGAGAGTGAGAGCAGAGGACGCTCGACAAGGGCGAGTGCGACGCTCGATTCGAGGTTTCGAACAAATAAGTGAGAGTCGTGTCACAAAACAATCAGGCAAAGAGAGCGACAGAGGCGACGGCAAAAAGAAGAGCTCGTCCACAAAAAACACGACACGACACGAAACGACACAGCGCAAAACGAATGAAAAAGAGAGAGACGGCGGTGACGGTCGAGAAGTTCTATGAAAAGAGAGTGAGATGGAGCCCGCGGACGAGCAGGGCGACAATGGGCTAGTAAAGGATGGGATTGACTTGTGGTTAGTTCAAAACTGGACGACAACTGCTACGATACATGCTGTGAGTACTCGACCAGACCAGGCTCATCTCATAAGCTAATAATGCCTCGACCGCTTTGCTGAAGATGGGCTGGTGATGCTGGGTCTCGTTGTGTGGATCCGTGGGATGAGCGCGTCGAAATTAAACAAGCCGTGAGCCAATGAGCGTGCGGCTTGCTTCTCCCCTGGGAAACCGTCGACCAATCCAGCCACTTAGCCAGGGCCAAAGGAAATTAAGGCCCTCCTAGTGTGAGATACGTATCGAACGCTGCATTAACTGCAACGGGTATGAATCCCATTATCCGCCTCGAGTGCCTGAGCCAGACGGGGGGCTTTCGGTGTCGAGGGCAGTGTCTGTGTGCTGTATTGGAGGTTCACAAGCCAGAACAGCAAAAGCCATGAGTCCAACAAAAGTGCTGATCTCGGTGCTAACCGTTAATAGTGCGGAGTAGGTCCTGGAAGTAGTAATCTGTGTAGTCATAGTCTCAGTAGCAACAGCATTGAGAACCCCTAGCTGACCTCAACGTGTTTGTTGGCGCAGTGTTCACAGAGAAGGGAAACCAGTGCCCCCTGATGCCCCGACTTGAGCGTACCAATATCACCATGATTGGATGTCTGCCGTTTGTCGGGGCCACCGCAGCCATTCTACCTCTAGTCGGACATATCGTACAAGCACATCACCGCAGTAAAATCACAACTGACAGGCGAGGAGAAGAAATTGATCGACGACACCAAAGGCGAGATTTGGCGGAACGCTCCGAATCGCTGCGTCTTTGCTGATCTCCCCCCAGCCCCAACCGACTTCACCGTTATTATTGCCTGTGCTGTAAGACAGCTGAGGCTGACGGTGTCACCCCACGAATAGGTAATTAGAAGAATTAGACCTGAGGGGCGGTCCAACCGTCTCCTTGCTGCAACACGACTCAGAAAACAAACCGTCGCTTGCTGGTGGCGTTCGCCAATTTCAATCTTGAGACGGTTCAAAACCAAATCTGCTGAAACAAGTCTTGCTTCCAAACATCAGGTCTTTTTCTGCTGCCGTTTGCTAGTACGGTAGAGGATGTGGCGGTCGAGCTGCTCTCCCTAGAAGCCGAGCTAGACTGGGGTTTGGACATGGGGCACTCCTTTTTTCCGCACGGGGTTGCAAGGGAGAGAAATTTTGTGTAAACGACGTGCTCCACTCAACACGAGCATGAACGCCCACGAGCTGTCATTACATGCTGGACCAAAGTTCTCCGTTGCTTGTCCAGAGAAAGCCAAGCATGAAAAAGCTAGGCTCAATCCAGTCTCGACCAGCGAATTGTTGCCTGGCACCAATCCTGGCGAGGACGTCTGTGCTTTGCAAGGAGTGCATGTTCAGCAAGGGAGTGCTTTTCCGTAATCCAGTGAGAGTCTGGCGGATTCTGGAAGAGACATGCCGTCTTACTCCGTGCTCCATGTCCATCTCCATGCTCTGTGCTCAGCAAAATCTCCAAATCTCGCTCATCGCCGCGATATCATCAGCTCCGCCAGCAGCTGCCGCCGATGGCTTTGCCAAGGTAGGGGAACAGTGATGAGATGTGATTTCTTCTAGGTATCTTATACTTGCAGTATCCCGGTCTCCAATAAAAGTGGCATCATGCGAGATTTCATCTACTCGTCTCTTGTGCTGCGGTCTAATCAAATCGCTTGTATTCTTGGCATTGAGGTGATCCATCAAACTCCAGTACGATTGATCTTTTGGACCAGATGCTCAAATCATCAAGCCAAGAGAATTGGTTTCTTCAACCTACTTTGCATAATACTGTATGGTTTCATATATTGCCCTGTGTTGATAGTTATGTGACGCCTTTTCATCGGGAGAAGATTTGCAAATCCCAGGCTTTGCTTTTTAATTTACATTGGTATACAACAGTTTAATTGTGTTCGCGTTGGTCATAATGGCGTGCTTGCTTCAGAGGCCTTTCAGAGATCCTTTTCTCGATGGCCAACCACTCTTGCAAAAGAATCAAACGACATAGTCATAGAATGCCGGCCTGCAGTCTTGCTTCGTAGATGCTCGTCGTAGTTCAGCATCTCCTTGTAGGGGACTTTTGCCACTATCTCGACCATGCGAGCAGTAGACTTTTTGCCTCTTAGCGAGGTGATCGAATCATAGGGATCAGGCGGCGCGTAAATCTTGGAGATATCAATCAACTCGTCGCTAGCAGACTCTGCAGAACGATCGTTGACTTCGAGGACATGACCACCCGCACCAGCTGTTATGTCGTGTTGGACTGTTCCAGCGGCCGCTTCAGGGCAGGTAATATGCGTCAACATGATGGGCTCTAAAATGCCAATCTGACTTTTATCAAACGCATCTCTGAGAGCTGCTTGGACGGCAGATTTAGCCGCACTGCTGAAATGGCCTCCAGTTGGTGTCTCTAGCGCATCGCGAGACGTATCAAGCGTGATGTGGACTTGGCAGCCGTGTATCGGCGACGCACGACGAGGCCCCCTGGCCAACCCAGCTATGGCTCCGTTGAAGAGCTGTTGGCGTGCCTCATCCACATCAACCAGCAAGGCGGTGGCTTCGCCCTCCATGGGAATATCTATCTGGACAATGTTGCCGTCTTTTTCAAGGCCGGCTTCCATCAGATCTTCCTGTTCCCCAGCTTCTATCGGTCTGAGAGTAGCCGTGCAGGTAACCTTGCCTGATTTACCCGCAACTGGACGGTCAAAAACTGCATGCTGAGGAGAGGTCATGGTAGTAACACATTCCTTGTAGTCGACCTCGATAGGACCAAACTCGGCATCTATCTTATGCTTCTGCCTCATATTGTAGAGTGACACATCCAGGTGGAGCTTACCCATACCCTGGATTGTAAATTGGTCAGTCTTTGGATTTCTACTCCACCGAAGGCTTGGGTCTTCTCGGGACGCGCTCTCCAGAGCGACCTCTAATTGTTGTGCTGCCACATTCCCATATGGATCGACCTGTAAAAAGGCAACGGGTGGAGGAATCTCTGGAGGTCTGATCTGGATATGCCGTAAATGTTCAGGGACTGTTTTGCCACTCGCCATGGTGATCAAAGTATCTCCTGTGCGAGCTTTTTTGAGTCCTCTCAGGGCTCCAATTTGACCAACAGAAAGCTCTTGAATGTCTTCAGTCTTGGACGCAGATATTTGCAAGATGCCCATTGGTCGTTCCTGGATAAGCATATGAGTGTTGAAGCTTGGAGCATTGCGAGTAAGAGTTCCATGATAAACTCTCACAAAACTGATGACGCCCTCCTTTGGGTGGTCGAATACTTTGAAGACAGATGCCACTGAGCTAACATTGGCATCTATTGTGTTCTTGCCTTTTCCTTTCAGTGCTTCGCGAAGCTCGCTCTTTACACTTCCAACCCTGACCTCGGCATCTGGACGTTCCGCTGGATTAGGAAGATAGTCCGCGATGGCGTCCATGAGCGGCTCAACTCCAATATGACGAAAGCTCGAGCCAGCGAATACGGGGATGACACGGCCGTCGCCGCTTTGGATGCTTCTCCTTATGGCCTGCTTCAGTAAAGAAGCAGAGATGTTTTCGTTTTCAGCCAAGTATTCGTCCATCACTGCCTCGTCAAAATCTGCAAGGCCCTCGATCAGACGCTGTCGTGCTACTTTCATCTCTGCCAATAACGATTGGTTTGAAGTTGACAGTATCTCTTCGAGCTCGGCGGCTTCATATCGAGTCTTTTGCCTTTCGGTCTTCCACCTGTACCCTACCCCATCGATGATATCTATCACTCCAACAAAGTCCTCTTTTTCCCACCACGGAATTTGGCAGACTAATGGCCATCCTTTGAGTCGAGAGCCAATTTCCAAGACGGATTTTCTGAATGATGCGCCCTCGCGATCCAGCTTGTTACAGTAAACAATTCGCGGAACCTTGAACTCCTGGGCAGAGGCCCAAACTCGTTCTGTGTGTGCCTCTACACCCTTGACAGAATCGATGATACAGACGGCTCCATCAAGGATTGGTAAACATCGATCAACTTCAAACCTAAAATCCTGGTGACCAGGAGTATCAATGAGATTGATGGTCTTTGGGGCAGCTCCAGGAGGGCAATCCTGTTGCAGTGGCCAGTGAAACGTTATTGCCGCTGATTGGATGGTGATTCCACGCTCTCGCTCAAGCTCAAGGAAATCGGTCACAGTGTTGCCGGAATCCACATCTAAGACTGTCAGCTGGATCATTTCAGCTCCGGGCATGTATTATACACACCTCCTACTCGCTGAGTTACGCCGCTATAGTAGAGCATGCGCTCAGTTGTCGTTGTTTTCCCCTACAGGATGGGTAAGCGTCGAGGCCAGAATAGCTTGAGTACCCAAAGCCGTAAGCCTTACAGCATCAACGTGGGCGATAATACCGATATTTCGAGTATTTTCAAGCAATGAGCTTATGCTTCTTGCGCCATTGCTGCTCCGGTAGAGAGATTTCTTGAAAGGAGATAAATCCGTCGCGGCTCTATGACCTGATCTGGTGAGACGGCCGCATTGCCTCACTGAGGCTTGACGACAGAGCACCAGGGCGATCATGGCGATTCAATGTCGGAATATGGCACTGCAAGAAATGGCAGTAATGGCAATTGCACCTCAAACATCAGGACTACACCCTCAGCACTCAATAATGAGCGAGTCTTGAGGAACGTGCAAGTTGCTTGAATGTCAATTTTAACTTTAAGAATTCTCGAAGCTCGGCCTGAAATTCTAGGTCTTCATTCTAGCAAGAGGTCCTTCTCAATTGATTCATTCATCTCAGCGGGGCTTGGAGGGGCTGCACCTGCCTGCATGAACGTATCCCAAAGTATGCATATATAAGGTAAGCCTATATGCTTAAATCGAGTGAAATTTTATCGAGCTGTTCCGGCTGAGTATGAGAAAAGCAATTTACTGTTGAGTGTTGATTCAAGCCTTGGAGGTATATAGAGATAATGATCCTTTACATTTGTCACATTTCTTCAAAATATAATGTTGGCTTTTACGTACCAAATGCAACATGCAACCTCTCTCCAGTCAATATGAGGTTACAAGGGCACAGCTTGGGCACTAGACCAAACTTCATCGAGGCACAAAACATTTTACACATGCACCAGTAAAATCTCTATAGATAATAAATATGGAAGCCAAGACTATTTGGCTACTAGTTCCTGTGAGATATAGTCATATAAATAGATAGGCTGTGCCAGGGGTTCAAAAATATGAGTGAGAAATGGCGACTCTAGGTTAAGGCTGCATGTATGGCTACTACGTACACCTGCAAAATGGTTCATTTCAGAGCTGTTGTTGTGAGCGAGGGGGATGTGATCTCATCTGGTCTATTCTACAAGTACCATACATGCCAGTACTTGTGTTTATATCCTTTGTCATCTCATCATGGAAAAAATTTTGTGAATGGGAATATCTGCCTAGCAACATCCAGTTCTGCGGGGAGTTGGCAGGCTGCATTCAGTACAGTTCAGGCAGTTAGAGGACGGGACGCTAAATGCAGGCACCAAACGCTAACCTAGCGATTAACCATCTTCAACTTCCCGAGTTATACATGCCAAACCTCAAGCAGCCATGACAAGGAAATTACCTTGGAAAAGAGAATCCGAGACCTCATCAAGCAATAGCGCAAGAAATACAAAAGCCCGAAGCCCTATGTTGCCTACTGCGCGGCAATATGAAAGTCGAGATGTCTTGCGAACGCCCCTGTCACGCAGACACGTTCGGCGCGTTTTGGATTCCGGTACGAAGAGGAAGATGAATCTCATCCCATCTCACCCAAATCAAAAAACAGTTATTGGAAATGGTGATTTAGTCAACTGATAGTTATTATTTCAGACCCTATCCGAAGCCCATCCACTTCGCCTCCGCCAGAACGGCCTCATGAAGAGTACATTTGCACCGCCTTCATGATCTTGATGATTGCTTAGTTCAAACATCAGTTCAACATGCGCACACATCTCTTGTCCATACCCAACTAACAATCTTCCTTCATCTCAGGTTCATGATTCCAGGACCGCTGAATGACGACAAATTCAGAATGGTCGATGATGAGTTTCTGCACATGGCCCAGCGCTTCACCGCGCATCTTCACCGAGCAGAATACGATCGCCTCAAGGCCCTCGCCAAGGCCCAAAACGCGGCGACTATCAGCGAGATTGAGCGTCCCGTCGTGGCAAGTGCGGTTCCGACAGCCAGGGCGCGACAGAGGAGTGAAGCAGCTCAGAATTCTATGAAGCGGCGCAAAGCGCTGGAAGCTGAGAGTGGTGATGATGGTGATGACCGCAAAGCAAAGGGGGACGAACAACGGTCGCCGTGGGCAACGGGTCTACGAGGATTGATGGAGGCGCCGAGACGAGAGGGAAGGACAATTATGCCTGCGGCGAATGCTTCATCTTCTTCCTCTAGGACAAGAGCGGCCGCCGGGTATTCAAGCAAGTCGTCACCACAGCAAGACCATCAAAGCCGTGAATTATCGCCGTCATTGCCACCGTTGGCGTTATCATCCAAGAGGGTCAAGCTTGACTTGCCCGCCAATCCAAAGTCAACTACTACACATAGTAGAAACACCTCCCAGCATCCTCGCACATCCAACTCAAATCCTCAAGATATATCTTCACGAGCCACAGAACTTCCCAAGGGAGCTCCTCGCACAGACTCGTCCCGAACCAAAGCCGACCATCAGTCACCCAGTGTCTACAATGCGGATGACGATTTAGATGATGATCTTTTTGGCTTGCACGAGCGTAGGATGAGCAGGAAGAAATCCCGAGAGCAGTCCAAACGACCGGGTACAAAGAGTGAAGTCAAAGACGAATCAAAGACGATCGATTTGAGCTCTATCCCTACATTCTTATAGACATCTAGCCCCAGCACTGGATACATGGTTTATTCATGAGAAAATTACGAGAGACCACAGCGGAATGATATTACTTCTTCGGGCACATGCGCACTTTTCATTGAGAGCCAAACGTGACGTCGTTAATCTCATTGCGGTAAGTTTCATAAACCCCTACACTACTCTAATTATCCTGCATTGTGAGCTCATCAAAGTCATCTAGCAGCTCGTCCATATTCACCCCTGGCACGCCATCATCTCCATCCTCATCCGTCTCCGCTATGCTCATCTCATCCTCGTTTGCCTGCTTGGAATTCTTGTAAAGCGCCAAAGCCGCACGCAGCTCTTCATCTTCCTCGACATCACGCAAGAACATCTCGTACTCCTTATCCATACGCTCTTGGTCTGCCTTCTTTGGCAGGAGCTCACCCTCATCCTTGTCCATGCGCTTGAGCTTCCAGTTGCGGCGACGGTTCCTCCTGCGGTTGGGGTAGTGTTTCTTCACCAATACCACATCAGGGACGATTGATGAGTATGTGTTGGAGTCCTCTATCGCATCAAATTCGGGATTGTTGAAGTTGGTGCCGCTCAACATATAGCCCATCGCTGAGTCACCTGGCTGTAACAGGTTTCCCAGATGTGTTCTGGTAAAGTATGTCCTATCATTGACACCCAGGTCGGAAGCACGAGCAACCGTTGCCTCGGCAAGCACCCACTTGCCCTTTCGAGTAGGGGTAGGCTCAATATCCATGACGATGAACTCGACCAACTCCATGGCGTCGGCGAGAGCTGTAAACGGGGCGCGCCAGTAAATGGACGCACTTACTTCCGCTGTTTGAAGGGTCTGAGGGTCCATGAGGTAGACCGCCGTGCCAATCTTGTGGCAAAGGACGAGGGGTGAGATGTTGCTAGCCTGTTTCGCAAGCTTTATGGGCAGCGCAACCAGGTCATCTCTGCATACGGGGACAATTTCGGCGGAAAATGTGAATTTGTATGATTTTTTTGACGTGTGGGTATCCATAGAGATCAGCTCTTGTGAAGACTTGACTTTGACGGGAACGACTGAGTTGAGGAAGTCGACAAACTTCTCTGCCTGATTTCGCACGGAAAAGAAGAAATCGATGCCATCCTTGGCTTCCTTGATGTTGAGGGTCTCTTTGTGCGCGCCATGCTTCAAGATAAGCTGTTCCAGGAAGTGGAACGTCCTCTTGTGCAGGACCTTCTGTCGGACTTGGACGCAAGCTCTCCAGTGGTTGGGGGTGAAACTCTTCTGACACTCAGGGCACTGCTGAGTCGCCACAACGTATACGACCTCGAAGCTCTGCTGCAGCAGAACTCCCTGCTGGACGGAATCTTGGACGGTCAACTTGACCTTTACTCTTCGGGAATGAGGCTCGGTCCAGATGAAGCTCGCATCGACGATTCGCACTTTATTTAGGCCCCTCAGCTTCTTGAGGCAGAGAGCTAGGAGTTCGCGGGATTCAGGCATGGCGGCGATCCAACTTGAGGGTGGCAGGAGCCATCTCTCGCAGTCTCTGCATTGCTGGATGGTGGCCTCTCGCTGGATTCCCTGGGAAATGTCGTTGGTCAACTTGATGCAGTCGTAGCAGGCAGCGCCAGTGGCTGTTGTTCCGTCGATCGGAGCACCGCAGTTGTGACAGAGGATTCTGTGTTGGATATTGTCAGTCTACGCAGTCATTCATGGGTGTTTGTGGAGGGGCAGCCGCAAAGATGAAAATTGAAGTAGAATAGCAACAGTCTTTCGACCAAACAAAAAACTGGGAGAACATCACTTACGTTGCCGCCGTCGCCTGCTGCGATATAGGCGCAATAGAAATGGCGTCATCAAGATCCATAGACATTTTGCTTGATGTTGCCGATGGTGATGTGGTATGTGTTATGGTAGATGATTTTATCAGAATGGGGTCCCCTCTGATACAATATCTACGAGGAAGTCGAAAAATATTTTGCCCCGCTGCTTGATAAGCGGTCTTCCATGAGCTTATCGCTAGATTTGCCGTCGCAGAATTTATTGCCTTATCCGTAGTAGCGGCGTGAAAATATGTGCGACATATGAGTCAGTCGCGTGGGCATGCAACTAAACCGGTAACAGGATGACGGACATCAGGGCCTCTTTGATAATTGTTCCAATTCAGTTTCAATGCCCTATATTTAGGCAGACGCATGTAGTAACAAGTAATTATACAAAATAAATAAATAAATAAAACAAAATTAAAAAATCTTGCTCAACACTCTGCTCACACGCTCTGGTTGCTCGCTGGTATCTCCGCCCTTCTTGATCTTGGAAATCTGCTTAAATGTCCGTACGCTCTCCCTTGGCTCCTCATTGTCCGCTGCATCACTTGCCTTCCTCTTCTTCGCCTTTGCCTTTGCCTCCATGCCATCCAACATCTTTGCTCTCTCTACATTACGGACGAACAGTTTGTTCTCCCGCGTCGTCTTGCTGATTTCAGCCCTCATGCGACTCGACCTCTCAGCATCCTCGGCGGCAATCTGCTCCGTCAGATTGTGCCATTTGAAACCATTGAGATACAACAGGTTCCATATATCGTCGTGGTAGTAGCTCCCTTTCTTTCCACCGATTGGCCGTGCGTTTAGAAGCTCGCACACAGCCTTTGCATCCTTCTTCTTGATAAACTCGACCCAGCCCTCGGTAAAAGTCTTCTTCTTGTTGCCGCCTCCTTTGACGCGCCTTGCTCGTGCGACTGGATCTTCGGGGGCGAGGAATATCCTGTTAATTTCTCCGTATGGAGCAAGAAGTGAACGTAGTTTATTAGGCTTCATGAATGGTGGCACACGTGAAATGTAGACCACGCCGGATTTTTTGATGGCTTCCTCTGTCGCAACAAGGTTCTTCTTCGTCAAGGGTCGGGCAACACCAGGCAAATCTTTGGTTCTTAGCTTCTTGGCTTTCTTCTTGCCGCTATCGGCGCCAGTTTTGTCGTCTTCTTCATCTTGTTTTGTCGATTCTGGGTGCCTCTCGTCTCTGTCACTCGCATCTTGCTCCTTGTCGCTAGCTTCGACATCGTCGTCTTCCTCATCGTCGCTGCTAATCTTTCGCCGTTTGGGACCGCGGCCGCCCTTCTTTACTTCATCATCCGAGTCATATCCATTGAAGCGTTCGTCTTCGCTGTCGGATGCATCCAGAAACTCGTTGACCCTTGTCGCAGCCATGATGTGTGATTTGCAGAGCACTATGTCGTATCGTATGCGCAACTTGGCTCGGAGCTCAGATGTTGTCGCAACAAAAAAAAAAGTTCCAATCCTTATCGCGATAAGAGATTGCCGTATTGCAGTACCGGGGCACAGCGTATTAACGAATCCAGCGATGCTCTCATTAGTGTATTTAGGCGGCCCTCCTCATAACCTACACTATCCAATTAATGGCTTGGAAATATACTCCAGACCTCCCTCTCTCGTGGAAAGAAAATCTAGAATAATACCTAACTACTAAAATGCCTACTAATCTGTTGTCTTGACTCCGATCCCTCGACGGAGCTCTCTTACGTACAATTAGCCACCCAAAGTAATGCCTAGGCAAGGCTACCATTGTTAGTATGGGGGCACTCATACTGTCTGATGTATGGCGGGGCAACGATATCGGTGACGTGGGGCAAATAATGACGGACGGGCAAGAACGGCTCTTCAGACCAGTGGACCAGTATCACCATTTCCCCTCTCCCTATCATCTCCATACCGACTTCATACCTTCAATAATCTCACGAGTGTTTCCCCTGTAAAGCTGCTTCATCAGATTAAACCCTCTCAAGAAGTACACTCTCACGAAGTCCACCATGTCTGTCGAGGTGATCAACACAATCTCTCCAAATACCAACGAGGTTGTCATCACCCGCAATGGCGCCTCCCCTGCCGATCTGGAACTGCTCCCCCAGGTCGCCACTGAAGCTTTTCTGAAATTTCGCAACACGACCCTCAAGGAAAGGCAAGACATTGTCCGGAAATTCCTCGACGCATTGGACAAACGCCAGGATGACCTCGCCCTGGAACTGACCACCCAGATGGGTCGACCCATCGCTTATACGGCAAAAGAAGTCACCACTGCCATCAAGAGGGCAGAATATCTCCTCAAACTTAGCTCTACAGTTTTACAGGATGTCGAGGGTGAGCCTGAGAAAGGGTTCAAACGCTTCATCCGAAGAGCACCCGTTGGCCCTGTTCTCATCATCTTCGCCTGGAATGTAAGTAATCCCGTCTCTCGCACCAGCCACTGTTAATCGCGTAAATTTTTCTCTTTTTAAATTAACGTATCCGTGTCTCAAGTATCCTTATTTGATTCTCATCAATGCGTTGATTCCCGCAATCCTGGCTGGAAACAGCGTGATATTGAAGCCATCCCCGCAAACACCAACCATTGTGGAACAAGTGGCCAAGCTATTTTCCGAGGCCGGCTTGCCCGATGGAGTTTTGCAATATTTCCACTGCGGCTCCCCTAGTGTCATGGAAACTATTGTGCGAGATCCCAAGATTGCCCTGGTGTGTTTCACGGGGTCTGTTGCCGGCGGTCTTGCCGTGCAGAAGGCTGCGGCCGACAGAATTGTCAACGTGAGCCTCGAATTGGGTGGCAAGGATCCCGCATACATCAGAGATGATGTAGATATCGATTGGGCTGCTGAGGAGATTGTTGACGGTGCCATCTTCAACTCTGGCCAAAGCTGCTGCTCCCTTGAACGCATCTACGTACATGAAAATGTGCACGATGCCTTTGTCACGGCCGTTCAAAAGGTGCTCAAGGGATACAAGCTTGGAGATCCGTTTGACAAGTCGACTCATGTAGGACCCGTCATCTCTAAGCGTTCCAAGGAAACAATAGAGTCGCACATTCAGGACGCCTTGAAAAAGGGAGCCAAGGATGCTACGCCGGAAAACGAAAGCTTCGATAACCCCCCGCCCAAGGGCAACTTTGTGAAACCAACCCTGTTGACTGATGTGGATCACACAATGACTGTCATGACGGAAGAGACATTTGGGCCTGTGATTCCGGTCATGAAGGTAAAGGGTGATGATGAGGCCGTGAAGCTGATGAACGATAGCGAGTTTGGGCTCACGGCTAGCATCTGGACCAAGGATGTGGATCGAGGCTACGCGCTTTCAGAGCAGGTTGATGCTGGTACTGTCTTTGTCAACCGCTGCGATTTCCCCAGTCCGGTAAGTTCACGTTCACGGCGCGTGCACCCTAACAACACCATCCCCCCTTGCTCCCTTGTTGGCCCGTGGTCATATTGCACCCGACCGGGTCACAACCCTAGCAATCAAGCAATCAAGAAAATAAAATGCTTTGATGAACAGCCCCAGTGTGCTAACTGTACGACCAACAATATAGGACCTTGCGTGGACGGGATGGAAGAACTCGGGTAGAGGCCAGACACTTGGCAAGTTTGGCTTTGACGCATTTGTCAAGTCCAAGAGCTTTCACATCAAGGACTATCCGAAATAAGCGTCAAACGACGCCTTGTGGTACTGATCAATTTAGAAGAGTTACAATAAAGAAAGAAAATAAAGAGCGTTACTATCACTCAATGAACCTAGTGCCAGCTGTGCCTCCGCACCAACCCCAAAGATTAGCGAGAGATCTCCCTTTGAGCTCCTTTGAGCGTCGAGACGTGGGGCTTGTGATTGGTTCGCCTGCGACGAATAATGCGAGGATGGTCTATCGGACAAGGGTCCCAGGTTTTATCGTTCGTTTTCTCGTGAAGGGTCACCACAGCATCTCAGACTCACATTTTCGTTCTGCATGAAAGGCGTCTCCACCGCCCGCCAACCCTAAATCCAATTCAAAGACGAACGGGTTCCAGTCTCTAATGCAACCGTGTGAGATGATGAGATGAAACAAGAATTCGTCGCCAAGGCAAGGAGGCCGCGAACGAATCGGCCAAGCCGCCGTTGACCCCGTTCGTTCTGTACAAAAAGGAAGCAAACAATGGCCGTGCACGTCCGTTCGTTGCTCCGCCGTGCTCCGCCCGTGGCATGATGGCTTCGTTGTCGTGGTTGTGCTTCTCGCCTACCGACAGGCTCATTACCCTGACGAATGTAACGGCATACGGCTTCTTGCGTGAGGGTAACAGGTAACAGCATCTGGAATGCCCATTCAGTTCTCGCACATTCCATATTAGGCCTTGGGCAAATGCACAGGTCTTGTTCCAAGCCGGCATGTGAGACAACCTCTGCACCTCTCCTAGTGTTGTCGCAGTCTGCGCGGGCGCGTGTTGTTTAATGAAACCCCGTTCGACAAAGGCCCAAAAGCGGCACCGACCGAAGGGTTATCGAATAACGGTGCTGAGACACGCATAGCTGCCGATGTGATGTGTTATATATATATGGCCAGCACCGCTTCCGTCGGAAACGTGCTGAGCCTGTGAATCTCAAGCCGGACGCCTCCATTCATTCTGCATCTAGGCAGCTTAGGAGCTTCACCAGCCCACACACTCTTTTCTCCCCCCCTTGTCCGTCCGACGGCAGTCCGCATTCACTCTTTTAATTTTATTTTATTTCTTCCCTTCCATTTTGTCTTGCCTTGCAGTTCGCTTTCGGCAGTTTGCAGCAATAGCCGTATTTAATTGTTTGTTCATCTTGAATTCTCTCATTAATAAAGGCTACACCGTCGGGGCCCAGCCGCTCGTATCTTCACCAACCCGACTTAATTCGTTTTACCAACATCAATTTATCACCCAACAGCATCTAGAAGAAAAAGGAAGACAGGGGAGAAAAAAAAAAGAAAAACACAGACGATACTTCTATTATCTTTACCTTCATTATTTTTTTTGTGTCAGCAAATTTCTGTCAGCACAGTTCAACAAACAGCCATTGTCGACAGCCATCATTTTGGCTTCATCCTTTCTCTTCCTTTCATCTCAACAGCATTCATTCTCTGTTGCATCTTGCTTTTCGATTTCCTGCCATTTCTATCATTTTTCATTTCGTTTCCAAATTTCATCCAGTCAATCAATTGCCTTCGCCCCGAGCGATGGCGAATTTGCCGAGAAGTGTTTCTCTGATCAACCTGGAGACGGAGAGCATTGGCGGGTGTTCCAACACGACTTACGCCACTTCCGAAATGCGTCTCAAGAACAACGTCAGGACTCTCTATGAGCGCATGCAGGCGGCTCTGCGTCATGGCAGGCGGAAGCAGAAGCGTGGGCTGGAAATTGTATGTCCAATTTGCCATGTTTCATTATTTAGACGAGTTTTTGACTAATACTTGCTTTCTAGTCTGGGCCGTTTGGTCTCAAGAAGGAGCCTGTTCTGCTCCCCGGCATCTCACAAGAAGAGTAAGGCACCCCGATACACAATCACGCCATTGATCATTGATCACTGTCTTTTTTACTTGAACTTTTGTGCTAATACATCTTTGTCACAGGCTCTGTATCCTTCGAGAAAAGGCTGCCGCTAGTCAGATCGGTGTTGCTGAAGACTCCATGTTCCCCGATCCAACAGCCAGCCTGCCTCGGTCAATCCGTTCTCGCTCCCCGTACCGAAGCCCTTCGCCATTCTCCGTTGTCTCTGCCACTCAGCAGCAGCCCAACTAATTCAATGACTGGATGCAAATCTCATGAACGAACACCACAATATCATCATATCCATGATTAAGGACATTACGGATACTATTATCACTACTTTTTATCATTACTGCTTTGGATAGTGGTGCACCCCTCTCCTTATTTCCTTATTCTATTTTTTCATCTTTCTTTTTTTTCCTTTTCTTTCTCATGGGCATGGCAAAACAAGGGACAAAAACAGATTGGCTAGATTGGATCGGTTTGGGATTGGACAGGTACTTAATATTGGTTATACAGGAATAGATTGGGCGGGAACGGTTAGCAAGCGACGGGCAGGATAGATATTACAATGACGATTTCGTTTGGTCTAGACGAGAAAAAACAAACGAATATGGGAATGGCCTTGGTAATGATGAACGCGATTGAGAGGCAGAAAGGGGGAATTAATGCAGAAAAGTCTCACTTAGTTAATGTAATGCAAAAGTTACGCAGGAGCAGAGATGAATTGTTTAATACAGTGAGATGTGCATTTTTGCTTCTTTTTATGCTAATTCGTTCCCGTGTGTGCCAGAGTCATTTCGCTTTGTTTTTTTGTCTCAGGGTGGCACGGTTTTTGGTGTAATGAGATTTTGCCTGTGCAACATGACACGGACCATATACAGCTGCCTACTGCAACCAAGGGATCAGACTCTGTTGATCGATTTGGTTTCATCTATTTACTTCTTCTCTTTTTTCTTTCATATGAGCTCTTTTATAGTAATAATGAAAAAAAGAACCTTCCATATCCCTCCTCTTTCTTTGTCGTAAAATGATCTACGGCTTTTCAGGAGACCTCGCCTGTCAAAGAGCGGAACAAGTTGACAACGCCCAGGGCTGAAGCAAGCTATAGCCACCCGTCGTACACGTCCAAGCTCTCCTGGCGAACCCCCTCCATCTCCCCCTTTACTCCCAAAAGCTTCACCTTTGCGTCTTTTTCGCGACTCCAGGTGGCCAGGAAGTCCTGTACCTTGGCCAGCGTCTGGTCGTCATCCCGCATCAGCAGGGCGAGGGCATCGTAGCCGCCAGCACCAGGCACGACGCCGCCGTAGACGCCATCGAGGGCGCTGATGGCATCGAGCAGCTCGGTTTGCGTGTCGGGCTCGATGGGAACGCCGCTCTCACGGCCCATCTGACGGATCAGCTCGCGGACCTGGCTGAGCTTGGTGGGGAGCTGGTCGAGGGCGCCGGCCTTGAGCGCGGCAGCCAGGTCCTCGTTCTTCGATTGGAGGTCGTTCCAGAGGCCTGTTGAGTGCTGTTCGTCTTGGCTGCGCCACGAGAGAACCTTTTTCACCATGCTGACGGTTTGGCTGCCGCAGTCGACGTCGCACATGCGCAGGACCAGCCCTGGTGGCACGGTGACACCATCGTCTTGCACCTCGACGTCCCACTTCTCGCCATCTACGACTGCGAGGAGCTTGTCGCTGAATCCAGGGGCGCCGGGCTCGGGCAGCACACTCAAGATGGCGGGCGAAAACCTGCGGTAGGTACAGGACCCATACACGGCGGCGGCGACATCGAAGCCCGAGCCGACCTTGCCCTGGGCGGCACAGTGCGCGGCCTGGGCGAGGTTGTGAAGCGTCTGCTTGCCCTGCTTGGAGGAGAGGTCAAAGATGCTGGTGGGCAGGTAGTGAGTGAGCAAGGAGGCAGTGAGGGAGGTGACGAGAGCTGCGGAGGAGCCGAGGCCAGTCTTGTTGGCCCCCTGAAGAGTGACGGGGAACTTGGCGAACCGGCCAGACGAGGAAGCGTGAGAGTGAGAGTAGTAGTCGTTGTCAGCAAGGATGATGATGCGTGAAGACTTGATGGCGCTGTGAGAGCGCTTGGATGAGACAACGGCATCGATGTAGGTGAGGGCGTAGCTCAGCGTCGTCTCAACGAAGGGGTTGGCTGAGATGGTGGGGCCGCTGAGATGAGGAACCAAGACACGGCAAATGTCAGTAAGAGTAGAGTTTAAAACAAGGCCGTTTTCGAACAAGGACAAGAACAATTTTGCATGCCTTGGAACAGGCAGAAGAGACGGAAATTTCCTTTTAATTGAATTGAGAGACCTTGTCTCATTGCCAGAGGGAACTGGGACGTCTTGTGGTGTTTTGCTCTCCCTAGTGTTCCGCTTCCGGGAGCAACGTTTTCATTCCCGAGAAACAGAAACAAGGAACAGAAACAAAAAGGGTCCTCTGTCTTCCCGAGTCTCTCAAACAAGGTGAATCCCAAAACGGCGATAAAAATAGCAAAATAAAACAACAACAACAATAACAACGATAGCAGGAGCAGCAAAAACAATAATATTAATACTCACACCTGCAGCTGGGTCACTTTGATGCCCCCCTTTTCCGGCGCAAGGTGGTAGCCGTATCGCCACTGCGCGTCCTGGAACTGCGGGCTATCGACGACAATTTCGTTGAGTTGAACGCCCTCAGTCGTGATGATCTCGCCGGCGATAACATTGATGCGCGCGCTCAGCCCCAGCACCAGGCCTGTGTAGGAGCGATCCAGCACCAGGTAGCCGCCAGCCAGGAGGACTTTGCCCGGCGCAGAGACGGCGACGGAGGCGTTTGCGGTGGGCATTTTGTGTGTTTATTTGGTGAATGGACGGAGAAAGAGATAAAACGAATAAGCTGAAAGTAATTAGAGGCGAATACAGGGCGAGCGAGATGAATTGGCGGCGCAATATATATGCAGGTTATATATATATAAGAAGCTGACAAGGCTCTGGCAATGTAACGGTGACGGAAACGAGGCTGGCAAGAAGAAAGCGCCCAATTGAACGGCAAAGAGTATTAGATATCAGATAAGAAAAATGTGAAAAGGATGACCGAGGTATACTGGTCAATCTCTTCACTTGCTTATGTCGTTGAAGTCGAAGCTGACAGAGGGCTTGAATCTTTTGCGATTCTAAAATGGAGCGGGGCGTGAGGAATGCCTCGTAGTGAGAGCCAACACCACACCGTATTCGTATTCGCACTGTCGCGAATCTAATAGCAATCATAATGAATCTACGGAGTACAATGCATTTACATAGCTCTCACTCTTTCACCAATAGACACAAAATCGTTGCACTTCAATAGGCATTGTTTCATTTCGCTGCCATTGGCGCTTTCTCCTTTATATACCCATTTCTTCTTCTTTGATATGATACACGGTAGCAGAAAATCCAGTCCAGTAGAGTAGTAATAAAGGCACAATTCCCTTGAACCCTTTATATACCATCCCAAACAATCCCAATAGAACACCCAATATTCTGCTACTACCGTTGTGGCCATGGCCTTGGCCTATGCCGAGTGGAGATTTGTCTATCAGCGGCTCTCAGAGCCCGCAATCCTTCCGTCCTTTCTTTCGCATCACCCAAAACCCAATTAACCAAAATGCCTTCTTTTTTTGTATATGCAAATCATGTACCCATCCGCCGCCTGAAAACGCCGTGCCATCCTGTAGCCACAGAAGAAAACAGGATGAAATGGAATTCAAAAACATCACGCAGAGCCTCTGATATTAGGACGACACCCCAATACAAACACCGTCCAACCTGCATGCCAAAGGGGTATCAAAACAAGTCGAGGCTTAAAACACGAATGAGAGAAAACAAAATCGAAAAACAAATAAAAAGACAAAGAAAATCAAGAGACAAGACGTCGCTATAGCAAAACTGGAAAAGAAAAATGTTGGCTGTATGATGTGGTGTGTACCAAATCACTCCAAGCTAGCCTCCTGGCCTCCGCCAAGCAGCTCAAGAACCTTGTTGACCACAGCGCTGGGGTATCCGCGGGTAAGCATCTCTCCAACGACTGCCTTTGCTTCTTCTCGCTGCTCGACTGCAAGGAAGGCTCGTGTCATAGCCTCATACGTGCTGGGCTCGCGCTTCTCACGAGGCACAGCATCGTAGATGGCCTGGGCCTTTTCGATCTTCTTCTCTGCGGCCCAACCATGGATCAGAGTGTTGGCAATGTAGGGCGTGAGCTCCACCTTCTTGCTTCGCATCTCTGCAAGAACTGTCTCCGTTTCGGCAACCCGGTGGTTGGCTACCATGGCCTCGAACAGTGCCTGGTAGATGCTGGTGTTGACAGGGACCAGGTATTGCTCTACGACCGAATCGAAGACCTTTCGTGCGCCTTCCATGTCGTGTAGAACGCAACCCCTGGCGTGGATGAGCGACGCATAGTGCACCGACTCAGGTCGCTGGCCAGCCGCGCGCATCTCCTCCAGTACCTGTTCAGCGGCCTCCAGGTCCACCGCCTCCAGAGTAGCGTGCGTGTCGATCAGAAGCTTGTAAGTGTGAGAGGTGGGAGCAATGCCCTTGGACATCATACGGTTGTAATAGGCAAGGACCTTTGACTTGTCTCGCTTTGTCGTCAGGAAGAACTGCATCATGCTGTTGTAAGGTGCCGGTCTCGCCTTGTAGTTGGGCATGGCCTCCATCTCATCAAAGAGCTCTTCCGCAAACTTCTCGTCACTGACACGGCACAGGGCGTTGACGATGGTGCCGTATGTTACTGAGGTGGGCTTGATACCAAGTGCCCTCATCTCCGCAAAGTAGAAGAGGCAGTCATCAATGCGACGAGCCTTGCCCAGCTTACCGATCAGTGCATTGTACAAGAAAGAGCTAGGCTCGACACCCTCGGTCTTGGCGCGCAGGAAAATGCGAACTGCTTCCGAGGCCTCGTCAAATGTCTTGGTGGAATCCTTCAGTGTGGTGATGTACAGCCCAAAGGTGTTTGCGGAAGGCGTGGCGCCCATTTCAAGCAGCTCTTGGTGGTACTGCTCAGCCCGTCCGCGGTTACCCAGTGTCAGGCAAGCGCCAACCATTGCGTCCAGAATCGAAGACCAGCCATAACGAACTACGGCATTGTGAGCAATCGGGGGAACATCAGTACGAGCCATGGCAAGAACATCCTGGCAGAGATCCATCTTGCTCTCGCGAGCAGCAGCGGAAATCAGCTTTGCATACGTGATGTATCGGGGGTGTCTGCCGGCTCGTCGCATGTTTCGGAATCGGTTGAGAGCTTCGTTGAGACGAGGACCCTTGCGGCCATGGCTACCTTCCAAGTCATCGGCGATCAAAGAGGAGCCCTTGAAGTCGGTGTTGTGGGCATATGGGTCATAGTTGTCCTCGTAGCTGGAGACCGTGGGGGTAGACAAATAGGGAGAAATGCTGTGAGCCTGTGAGGGGACTGTCGACATCTGAGAGGCCAGCTCGCGGGTGTCCACAATACCACGAGATTCCATGTAGCGGGCAATGAAGTCGGAACCCTCATCGATCTCTTCGGCAAGCTGGAGGCGCATTTCGGACTCGGTGGCTCGGATTCTTTGGAACATCATCTCCGACTGCGCCAAGCCCTCTGCAACCTGGCCGGAACCGATAAGAGAAACCGCGTACATGGCAGTGGGCTCAATGAAGGCAGCCGTAGCATGCATCTCGGGGTTGGACAGAACATGCCAGTACTTTGAAGCCGAGGCAACATCGCCGAGCCGCACGCTCATGGCTAGAAGAGCAATCGACGGGGCAGCGATGTCTTGGAGATCTGCCGCATGAATGTTGGCATAAGCTTCAATCGCTGTAGTGGCATCGTTGCCATCAGCAGCAATCGTGGCAATCTTCATCATGGCTTGATCGCGGGCGCTAGCATTAAGAGACTGGGCCCACTGAAGTGCCTCTTGGAAGACACCCCTTGTGATGAATCCCTTGATAAATCCGAGGTCGACCAAGGCATCTTTCATGTCGGTGACGGAGACGCCATATTCGTCCACAATCTTCTTGAAAAACTTCATTGCGCCCTCAATCTTATCGGAGATGACATAGGCGTTGATGACCGAGGCATACACTTGGGCGTCCAGTCGATCGCCGAGCGCCGAGCTTCCGGCATCGTGAGAGATGGCCAGGCTACGGTACTCGTTGTAGCACTCCACAGCGCTGATGAGGTTTCCGGACTTGGCATATGCGGTGATCATGGTGGGGAAGACATCGGCCGAAGGAATGATCTCGCTGAGCTCCATGTGCTCATAGAATCGCAGCATATCCGACACTCGGCCGACCTGAGCGCAGGCCGAGATCAGCTGTCGATACGTCTCCGCCGAATACGAAACTTTGCCAGCGTCGAAGGACATGTCAAACAGCTTGACAGCCAGATCGAGGCGCTCATCCTCACACAAGATGGCGTGCTCCAGCTCGTGTGAGGCAAACATGAATTTGCCGGGCTCGTCCATTCCACCATACCGCAGTCGCTTTTCCTCAAGAAGTGACTTCATTTCTGAGACCTCGAGAGAACGTGAAGAAAGCATGTTGACAAGAATGTTGAAAGTTTGGCCATCGGGGGACACTCGCCGGCGCATCATATCAGCATACACATCAAGTGCCTTGGAGACGACCTCGCTTCGCTGGCTAGGCAAATGGATCGCGGCCAACAGCAGAGCGTTGTAAGCACTGGCGATGGGCTGGACGCCAGTGGCCAGCATGGCCTCGAAAACGGCCGGGATCTCAGCATACCGGGCAGCATCCGACAACTTCTCCAGATGCTCGGCATACGACTGAGATTGCTCTTGGACAGACGGAGAACCCGTGCGAGAAATGCGAGCTGAGCCTTGCGATGTTTCCACCGCAGGCGCAGGTGTGCGCGCACGTGAATGAGGGGCAGAAAAGGAAAGACCTGCAGCAGCAGCTTTCTCGACAGCCGCTTGAAGAGTCCGCGCCTGAATTTCCTTTTCTAGAGCAGCATCGATGTGTGCAAGAGCTGCCTCCTCCTCCGCCGACATCAGGTGTTGAGATTCCACAATCTCATTGCTGGCTTCGGCCGCGGCGGCCTGCTCAGCAGCTTCCGCGCTGACCTCGACCCCATTCTCACCAGCGAGAACCGATGACGCATTGGGCTTCCACTCGATGCGCTTGGGGAAATCGAATTGTGTCCACTCGTTGTCTTCTTCCTCTCCGGTGGCTTGCTGCTTCTGCAGGGCCTCGAAGTAGGCATCTAAACCTCCATGGTTCGAGACATGGCGGTGCTCGGCTGGGAGCCCGGATGATAACTTCTCGTCACGGAAGGCAGAATAGAGGGGAAAGGCCGAGGCACGACTAGACCGGTTCGGCTGTCGTCGAAAGACAGGGCGATTCTGTGAGTTGAGGACGTGAGGGTGAGTAGCAGCTACGACGGATTGTGCGTAGCCGTGAGCGGTAACGGATTTGGCGAATGTAGATCCTTGACGGATAAAATTCGAGTACAGCGAGGAGTAGATGGGCATTTAGATAGCGGGAGGTATAGACTATGAGACGGGCAGATTAGTTGCGAGTTCATGTACCGGAGTGCGAGGATGAAAGAGGCATGATATTGCAAAGGGGTATTTCAATATTGCAGAGAATTGGATACTCCCAATAACAATAGAGTGAGACAAAAGGTGATGCATGTTTTGCCTGGGCTCGTCACGGGTGCAACTCGGTGACGGCGCACACGGATCGCATTGAAGCGTGGGAGGCAAAAGCAAAAATCGGGGCCAAGACTTACGGGGGAGAAAAAGATAGTGGGCGATTGCAGGTTCATTTGACAGCCGTGAAAGCCGTCAAACAAACGCGCTATGTAAATTGAAAAAATGGTTGGGGAGAAAAAAGGAAGATGAGAATGGAAGAAGAAAAAGAAAACCGAAAGTCAAGGGCTGGGACGAAAAGAAAGGGTCCAGCCTCGACTATCTTCTTTTTTTCTGGTCGTTTGTGTGCGCTGACTTGAGATGTAAAAAAAAGAGAGAGAAAATAAGGCCGGGAAAAAATGGCGGGGGCCCGTGCCGGCCTTATTCTCTCGGGCCAGGGCTGCGCTGAAGTGCCGTGGAAGGATGGAGGAGGCCGCTAAAGGGCCAGCGACAGCATCTACGTAAACAGCGCGAGTGGAGGCATTAAGCCGCCTAGAAGGTGCCAGTAGTGCTGCTACAGGTGCTTGACGCTAGCGAATTGGAAGGGTGGACTCGGGAGCTTCAAAGGCACGAGCATGTGGAGATGACTCAGGCTGAAAAGAGGTGCAGTGCAGATACGGCTCCAGTTGTCGAATTTTTTTCTGGCTATTTTTTTTTCTTCCCTGCGTCTTCATGTATGCTTGGTAATGCAGACTGTCTTGAATCCAATGCACTCAATAACCTGCAGATGCCGCTACTGCTGCATTGTCTATATGAGATATGGAGAGAAACAGGAAGTCACAAAAAGGCATCAGACGCACATCTCCGTCCCCCGTGGCTTAGTAGTCTCATCTCATTAACGCATTCAAGTAAAATGAGACGCAGGCAAATGTAGAATACCTAGCACATAGTATAGAACTCAAAGGAAACTTATCCGTGCTCCTTCGGGTCATCGTCGCCATCGCGTGCGTCATAGGCAAATTACAGTACTCGCATTTTATCTCTCCAAGTCTGGGGTTCTAAACTCACACACGACACCTGCACCGAGCCTTACCCAAAACTGCTTCATCCCGCCCACATCTCTAAAGAAAGAGATGCAATTTTCTCTGGCAAGGCGGCAAGGCATGCGCGTCCCACAAGTCCCGTTTGACAGAGTAATCGAAGCTGGCGACGGCCCTGATTGGCCGCGGCGAGAACAAACCGGCTCCCATTCGCTGGGACTCCCTGTCCGACCCGTGGGGACCAAAGGAAGAAGCCGGAACCGCCGGCGGGCCCTGGAGATGCTCCGTGAGATGCGCCAAATGGGCCTCCAGTTGACCGAGAAGCTGAGCCCGGCATTCTTGAGTCTCCGTCCGAGGTAGTTTTGCTGTTTGACATGAATGATAGGTATCTACCTTTATCAGCAAGGGATCAACTTGACAACATCTGCATGTGCCTGGCAGGTATCTGATATCACTTTGCATCAATTTTGTCGTATCAAAATCAAGTTCTATAAAGTGTGAACCAATGTTTTAATCCCTCAGACGAATCCCAACAGCATTACGTGGTTTCTATCTCTGGAAACGTACATAGCATGCGCGTCGCAGTAATAAGACACATGTCCTTGATAGGCAACCCGCGATGACCCTCCAATGCAAGGTGCGACGCCCATCCCATATCAATCTGTATTAGTCTCCGTATTCTAGCACGGATGAGTGGCAGAGACGCAGTGTCGGACACTTGGAGAACCCGACACCAGCGATTGTGGGTGTGTGGTATTGGTATTAGCGACAATGGCGTTTAATTCCACCAAGTACGAAGCGCCCGAAAAGAGTCGGGGCATCATGCATTATGGTCAAGGTATTGATTGCCCTTTCGAGCACTTCGTAAGCCTGGACATCTGTTCTGAATTAGACGCGCACGAATCATCAACCGTCTCTCGTCAGACAACTCTTTGCAAGGTGATGCTTCTTTGCTGTCGATCTGCGTCTTCACATGCTTCCGTCTTCATCGAGTGGCAATGGTTATTAGTGAACGCCTCAAGTCGCCTGCCAAAAAGCCACCATGCGAACGCACTTTGGCCCTCCAGAGGTTTCTAGAAGGGGCCTTTCACTATGGTAGTTAGTCTCTTTATCGCAGCAAACCCTAAAATGAAGCTGTCGCTGTCGCTTGTCTAAGCGTGGAGCCTTTGCGATCCTTCTGTGCGCCAAAACTCAGCCCGTCACATGGCCGGGACTTTGACGAAATTTGTCCCGTCTGCACCCGCACGTAACAGACTCAAGGCTCATTTCTCGTACTGCCACACGGCTCGGATGCTACGGACAATGGCCTAGCATCTCCGAGCCGCTCGGCATATTTTCTACGCCCCGGCCGCCGCACACCCGGTGGCCTCTCCGTCAATAGGCGAGCCGGCGCTGTATTCTGCTTATTTCCGTGACCTTGACAATGCCCTCTGTACTCTCGATAGTCTATGCACAAACGCAGAATGTTTTGATAGACTTGCAATCTGATATAATAGGGAAATCCAAATCCAAGGGAGTCCATCCAAGCATCTGCTATGGCGTTATTATTCTCTACTCTAGACGGATAAAATGAACTTCTCATCTCTTTCTATCAGCCCGCAAGCTTGAATTGTATGGTCATCATCGCAAACATTAATATCGTCACAGAAGCCATAACCAGATACAGCATCATAACTCAGAAGCTAAACTGGATAAGAGCTTAGGTTGTAGAATACATCTGCACAGATGTTAGTTGAGCGATAAGGGGAGGAAGCCGGTGATACGGTACCCGGTATCATGTGTATTTGGAGGACCAGATCGTCCAGTAGAGTTGACGAGAAGCTTACCATACCAACTAGGTACCTGGTAGTAGAGCGATGAGCAGCTACAGTACTTCGGTACATATTCTTGGCGCAGTTTTTGCTTGTGCCACAAAGACCCACCCACATCTTATCGCAGATATCTAGCCGCATTATCTACTGTTATCGATAAGAATTTTTCCAAAGCAAAGCAAAAAAACCCAATTGCCTCTTTTCTTTTGGAGACGAACATTTCCAAGTTGAAGCCCCACCAAACAACTGTCCGCGAGACGAGGCCACTCCCACCATGGCTGACGATGGAATGCTGATGAATTTTGAGCTGGGCAGTGGGCCGCTCAAGCCACAGGTCAAATTCACTGGTGGAAGCTGGAGGGACAGGAAGAAGGCACAGAAGAGCGCAAAGCTTGGATCACGCCCAGCAGTCGAGAGATCAGGTCTTGACGATGACCAGCGATCGGCAAAGAGGCAGAGAGTTGACGGCCATGGGCCGGAAAGACGCACGGAAGGCGATTCAGAACATCGCCCAGACTTTCCTCGAAAGAAGACGGCAGATCACGGCCACGCCCCCGGACAGAATAAAGGCCCTGGGAAGGGGCGCCAGGTCGTTTCTCGCTTGTTCTCGTTCAACCCAGAGCAGAAAACAACATTCGATGACGAGGCCGAGTGGAAGGAACCAGAGCCAACAAACGCGCCACTCCTTACTGTTGCTAATTTCGGATCCCTGACGATATCTTCTCGACTCGTTGAAGCACTTGGCAAGATGAACCTTGAGCGACCTACGGCAATTCAGCAAAAAGTCATTCCTCACATGCTGTCTAGCAGCTCAGATGCATTTGTTCAAGCTGAAACGGGTTCGGGAAAGACGTTTGCCTACCTTCTTCCTATATTGCATCGAGTTCTCCTCCTTAGCGCTGGCGGCGAGCAGCAGATTCATCGAGATTCGGGTATTTTCGCCATCATAGTCGCGCCAACTCGCGAACTTGCAAAACAAACACATACTGTTCTAGAACAGCTCATCAGGCCATTCCCATGGCTGGTTTCTACCGCCATCACCGGAGGAGAGTCAAAGAAGGCGGAGAAAGCCCGACTTCGGAAAGGCATCAGCTTCTTGGTGGCAACCCCGGGAAGATTGGCTGACCACATTGATAATACCAAGGCTCTCAACTTGGGCACCGTAAGGTGGCTCATTCTCGACGAAGGCGATCGGCTGATGGATTTGGGTTTCGAAGAAGATCTGAGGAAAGCTATAAATGCTCTTAAGCAGGTGGAATTGTCCAAAACTCTTTCTTCTGGAGTATCTCTCGAACCGCTTCCGGATCGCAGAGTCACCGTTCTGTGCTCTGCTACAATGAAGATGAATGTGCAGAAGCTTGGCGAGATGAGTCTTGCTGATGCAACCTTCTTAGCTGCTGAAAAGGGTGCCGAGACTGTGGCCGAAAACAAGGACGAGCAGGCTGTCCACAAGGCTCCAGCACAACTGCACCAGTCACACATCATTGTACCTGCCAAGTTGAGACTGGTAACACTCATGGCCTATCTCAAGTCTGTGTTCTCTCGCCGTGGTCACACAATGAAGGCCATCATTTTCATGTCCTGTGCTGATACAGTCGACTTCCACTACGAACTTCTTAAAATTCCCGAAAATGGTGAAGTGCCTCAGCCGGCAACAAAGGATGCAGAAAACACCTCCAAGACCGTTGCAAAGGCGGCGTACATCACATCCCTTGCAAGCCCCGAAGTAGTGCTGCACAGGATGCATGGCTCCCTTTCACAGCCAGTACGAACAGCAACACTGAAGTCATTCTCGGCTTGCAAATCCCCCTCTCTTCTCATCACAACAGATGTCTCGTCTCGTGGTCTGGATATTCCTTCGGTCGACCTGGTAATTGAGTACGACCCTGCTTTCAGCTTTGCCGATCACATTCATCGAATTGGACGAACGGCGCGAGCTGGACGATCAGGTGACGCAGTCATATTTCTTCTTCCCGGCACAGAGGAAGGCTACATTGAGCTCCTCAAAGCTTCTGGCTCACCGTCCCCTCTATCATACGAATCTGTGCTGCAAAAGGGCCTGATGACCAAACTAGAATTCCCCGTGGAAACAACAGCTAAACCCGAAGATGGGAAGTCCTATCACGATAAAGCGGAAACTTTACAACTTCACTTGGAGCAGCGTCTCCTCATCGATAGCAAACGACTCGAACTAGCGAGGAACGGATTCAAGTCACACATCAGAGCCTATGCGACACATACCCGAGAAGAGCGTGTTCATTTCGATATTACTCAGTTGCATTTAGGACATGTTGCAAAAGCCTATGGATTACGTGACCCGCCAGGAGGAATTGGTGCTGGCCTAGACCGGAAGGCAAAGGGTAATAAGGACGCTGGGAAGAGGACAGCCAAGGGCGTTAAGGGAGCTAAGAAAGACGATGATGATGACAGTGACAGCGACAAGCAGGATCAAGCGAAGCCGGCGAGAGCCATGCTTATGCGTAAGAGTAGGATGCTCACGACTGGAGCTAGCGAGTTCAACATTGGATAGCGATATATGTTGTTTCGATTTAATCTACGTTTTCAGTTCTACGGGCTCTAGCCTGATGGCTTCAGGTTCCGGCGTTGATAATATATGTATATGATGAGATGATTTGATACCTACCTACACGTACTAAATGGTCTGAGTGATAATGCGACTTAAAACTGATCGATGGATGCTTAATCAAGACCGAACTTGTCAATTTCATGTAGGATATTTGAAGATAGAAACTGCCTTGCGTACGTTATCAGATACGGCAGCTATCAGCAATCTGCACAATCATTTACTAAGAAAAATCGTATGCCGACAAAAATACAAGTTAATGAGCCTTGTCACCTCCCTGATGAAGATTTGGAGTCGAAACACCGAGCTACCGCCAAATAGGACCGGCACTTGATGTTGTCAAGCCGCTTTGCCTAATACATAATCAGGACCTCCCAGCAGATGCGGAGGGCAGCGAACCTTGGGACTTCTGCAGGAGACCCCGATCAGCTGTACAGGCCCATCATAGAAGCATATGATGCGGCTATTGGCTGCCTATAGAATATGTACAGCTTCCAACTCTGGGGGATCTTCTCCTTCGTAGGTGTGATAATTTTAGGAAGTGGCTATTCAGTGCCCAACACGATAAACAATGCCAAGGAGCCATTTACTTAATGTGCTGAAAAGGCATTTAAGGTTATTGACGATGCTGTGTCGGCGGCAGCGGGCTGGTCTCCCCACTGCGATCTCGATCTCATACAGCCAGCCAATGTTACCTGTTACTACGGAGTAATACTAATTTGGAAGTGTCATGAAGTCTCAGGTAGCAAGGGATAAACACGTGGGCACTGTAGATCGCGGTAAGATCCATGTGCTGATTGACTTCATGGTTCTAAGAAAACATGAAGTGCAACGAAAATTGGCAGACACACAATTCTTAGCGCAACACTGCAATCAAGTCGCTTGATTGCTATCGCCACTACAAAAGAACATTCCAACCCACCCTCCATGGTGCTGTGTTCAAGTTCGTACGTACATCGGCATGTGCACAGTTGTTGTTGGCGTTGTTCTGTTTGCGGGGTTCTTGAACACTTGATGAATTGCGACACTTGACGTCAATGAAGGTGGGAGATATCGCTAAATGTGTTCATTTTGTGTTACCCCGGAGTACCTGCTCCACGCCCAACGCCAAGCGGAAACCAGTTGAACCCACTTGCCACTGGCCTTGCTGAAACTCATACCGCCGTTTGCTCACTAGCCCCCTTTTTTATCATTCAAATCGGGTCCGGATCCATGTTGCTGACGGGGCTTTTTGTTGAATCACTATCAGTACAAGTAAAAAACACACATACGGGTACATGCTTCGTACATGTACCCTGCCTTACTCCCTTAGCAACACGCGTAAAGTTCTTTGCCGCCAAATAACTGAGCAAGGCTGTATTACTGTACAGAATGTACGTAGCGTCGGGAGCCGAGCGCTTGCATGCATCAAATCCAATTCCAGCTCGGCGGGAGCCAACATGAGAGGCCCTGAGCCACTGGAGAGGGAGTGGGGCGCTGCACTTGAAGCAAGGCCAACAGCGCATCGAGGCCACCTGTACGAATCAAGGTGCTCACTGAGGCTTGGGGCTGGCGCCTGTACCCGCGCTGATCCATGCCGCACCCGCTGCTAGCGACAGGGCCTTGGAGGGCCTTTGTGCCGCCTCTGATGTCACTGACGCTCGACGGCCCTGTTTCTAATGGCGACGATGTGCGCGCTTCTGAACCCACCAGCCGCCAATCACGGCCGCGCATGACGTTCTGGACGAGAAGCCCAGAAACAAGGATTCAAGGACAAGGGATCGGGCTATGACCTTATCGTGTAACAAGGTAGGCACTAGACTAGCAATTGAACAAGCATTGATTTCATGTCATGTTCATTCATTGACTACCACGTCCAAGCTCTTTCAGCAGTCAACAGAAAAAAAAAAAACTGAACCCTTCCATCTCCACCAAAAGGGTTGCTCTCTCCACCGCTTCAATGAGACAACCAGCAAGCGCTGTCATTGTCGCCGACTTCGCCTTCTCCTTTTTCTTTTAGCCCTCAAGCTTCTCCCCTTTGATTGTGAACACGGCTGGCTTTCGTCTCCCCTCGACAAACACAAACCCTGAGCGCATTCCCTCGAAGCCCCCAGAGGGGCACTATCATCGTACCGACGCCCCTACAAATCGCAACTTAATACCACGATATCCATTACCTCTCAACAAATGATTCCTGCATTTCTTCATTCTGCATACACCTAGCCTCCTATCTGTATCCTTCACGTTACGCGACCATTTTCACCTATAACCTGACGGCGGCACGCCTCGTTTCTCTCCTCCCGCCATGGAGACGACATCATTAGGTGGCGGCCAGTCATGGGCCCATGCTATGATCTCGACGGCAGCCACTCTGGCACGACGAGATAGTTCGCAGTCAGATAGTTCGCAGTCTGCGGGTAATGGCCAGAAGAGCCAAGGCATCGGCATTGTGAGCTTCTTGACGGCCATTCTGGTCTCCGTCATCATTTTCTTCGTACAGCTTTTACTTTTCATCCTTTTAAGGAACAAATTGGCAAGGGTTTTGTAAGTATATCGTGTTGTGGCGCCTAATATGATGTTTGTGTGCTGACGACGGCTTCTCTCGCAGCAAGCCCAAGACGTATCTTGTTCCCGAGCGCGAACGAACAGACTCGCCGCCAAACAACTTTTTTACCATGATTAGGGCCCTGATCATGTATAATGATCGACAAGTCATCAACAAGTGCGGGCTCGACGCTTACTTTTTCCTTCGATATCTTAAAACCCTCCTCATCATTTTCATTCCCATCTGCGCCATCGTCATGCCCATCTTGATTCCCATCAATTATGTTGGCGGTCGCGGCCATGATATTGATTTCCGCACCAACAGCACAGATTCGGATTCAAGTACCAATAGCACCGATCCTGCCTTTGTACCTACAGGTCTAGACACCCTGGCCTGGGGTAATGTCAAGGCGACCGAGACCAGTCGTTACGCTGCTCATTTGTTGATGGCAATTCTTGTCGTCCTCTGGGTCTGTGGAGTCATCTTCTTCGAGATGCGCGCGTATATCAAAGTTCGTCAAGACTATTTGACCAGTGCGGAACACCGACTGAGAGCCTCTGCCACAACGGTGCTTGTCAACTCCATTCCCTCCAAATGGCTCAGCGAAGATGCGCTGTCTGGATTATTCGACGTTTTCCCAGGTGGCATTCGGAATATTTGGATCAACCGTGATTTAACAAGTCTCCTGGACAAAGTCAACCTTCGAAATAAGATTCATGCTCAGCTAGAAGCCGCCGAGACTGAACTGATCCGGGCAGCCAAAAAGGCTCAGCTTAAGAAGCGAAATGCCGAGGAAAAGAAGCAGCGCAAGGGGCTATCGAAGAAAGAAAAGGCCGATCGTCAAGCTGAGGAAGACGCAGAGGCCAAACGAATGGCAAACAGTGGCGAAGGGACCAATGATGGCAAGCAGCACCACGTCCCGCACACAGTTGCCGAGGGCGTTAGAGAATCCCGGATTGAAGATAGCCACAAAAGAAAGATGCATAAGCTTAAGGACGTCCGAGAGGAATCTGATGAATCGTCATCAGACTCTGATGATGGCCGAAAATCCCATTCGTCTGACGGTAGCAGTGTGGCGGTGCTTAGGAATATCAAGGGAGCTTTCAACAAGGCTGGCGATCAGATCGACGACGTTGGGATGAACAATGGCTTCATAACTCTTGCAGGTAAACAGACTCTTCCCGGAGAAGATGGCGCTCCACATCGAGGCTATCAGTCTTTTGAAGCTCATCGCACGCAAACGCATTCGCGGGGAGCATCGAATGCATCGGCTGCTAGCTCCACCAGAGCTATTCGACAGAACGCCCCGGTTACGGTGGAAGGCAACACCGTTCGAAAGCTCGAAAACATCGACGACATGTACAACATGGAGGAACCAAAGTTCTGGGAATTCTGGAAGACACCTGCCGGCGGATATGCATCTCCAGTCCCTCAGCAAAACGAGGCAGACGACTATATAGGCAAGCAAGGGCCTGAGAAGAGAACGCTGTGGCAGAATATAAAAGGCGTTCTTCCTTTTACGAGCGAAAAGGCCATCGAGACAAATGACTACCCCGCTGTCTACTTCAACGAGGAATACAAGGTGGAGGAGGAAGAAACCGAGGCCGAGTGGGCGAAATATCTCAGAAAAAAGGACCGTCCAACTCACCGACTACCGCCCTGGGGAGTCTCATGGCTGCCTGGCCTTCCGTTATTCAACACAAAGGTTGACACCATTTATTGGTGCAGAACCGAACTGGCCCGACTAAATATGGAAATTGATGAGGATCAGCAACACCCCGAAAGATTCCCCTTGATGAACTCAGCCTTTATACAGTTCAACCACCAAGTGGCTGCCCACATGGCTTGTCAAAGCATTATCCATCACATCCCCAGGCAAATGGCACCACGAGTGAATGAGATTTCCCCTCGAGATGTCATTTGGAGCAACATGGCCCTCTCATGGTGGCAGGAATGGGTGCGTACAGGTGCCGTTACCCTTATCGTGTTGGCCATGATTTTCTTGTGGGCCATTCCCGTCGCTTGGACGGCCGCCTTGGGCCAGCTGGATCAGCTCATCCAGCAGACATCTTGGCTCGCCTTCCTGAGAGATAACAAAGCTCTTGAGAATGCGGCCAAGGGTGTTGCAGGTGTTCTCCCCGCTGCTGTGCTCGCCCTGCTCCTCATCCTTGTTCCAATGATTCTGAATATCCTTGGCGAGATCAGGGGCGCCAAGACCGGAGCCCAAAAGGCAGAGTTTGTGCAAGTCTTTTATTTCGCCTTCCTCTTTGTCCAAGTTTTCCTCATTGTCTCCATTGCCTCGTTCTTTGCCGCTTCGATCGACAAACTGGTCGACAATATCACGGAGCTCGACTCGGTCACAGCCGTGCTGGATCTCCTCGCGACGAATTTACCAAAGGCTGCCAACTACTTCTTCTCTTACATGATTCTTCAGGCCATGTCTACCAGTTCCGGTACTCTGTTGCAGATTGGAGCCCTCTTTGTGTGGTTCATCTTGGCCCGATTGCTGGACAACACCGCGCGCAGCAAGTGGTCTCGAAACACTACACTGAGCGACGTCAACTGGGGAACATTCTTTCCCGTCTACACAAACTTTGCCTGCATTGCCATTATCTATAGCGTCGTCGCGCCGCTCATTTCTATTTTTGCCGTCATCACGTTTGGGCTCCTCTGGGTGGCCCAGCGGTACTCCATGCTTTACGTTACTCGGTTCGAAGTCGATACCGGTGGTGTGTTGTACCCTCGTGCGCTCAACCAAACGTTTACGGGTATCTATGTTATGGAGCTCTGCCTCGCCGGATTGTTTTTCATTGTGGTAGATGACTCAGGCACCCATACCTGCACGCCGCATGGTATAGTCATGATTGTGGTCTTGATTCTTACTATTCTTTACCAAATCCTCCTGAATAACTCGTTCTCGCCTTTATTCCGATACTTGCCCATCACATTCGAAGATGAGGCTGTGTTGCGTGACGAAGCCTTCCAGCGAGCTCAGGACCGCCGCTTTGGGCTATCGGGCGACTCAGACATTGAAGATGACGAGGATGCTGAGGGCGGCCGAAGAGAGGAAGGTGGTACGGCAGAAAAGGCTTCCACCTCGATGGAGAGCAGAGAAGATATTGAGCTGAGCGATATTCAGCCAGGAAAGGGCAAAGTACGACTTGCAAATCCGGTGAAGAAAGTAGGATCCTGGGCCAAAGGAGGCGGAAAGCAGGTGGGATCCTGGGCCAAAGGCGGTGGTAACCAACTCAAAAAACTGGCCATGATGGACAATAACTCTCAGGCTGCCGAGTACAGGCGAAAGCAACGAAGTAAAGATCTCGAAGCACAGCGCGCCATAGGAGAGGCGCTGTACGGAGGGATCCACGACGAAATCGAAGACCTTACCCCTGAAGAGAGGGATGTTCTGGTTCGACACGCCTTTCTCCACTCAGCTCTGCGAGCTCGTCGACCTGTGGTTTGGGTTCCTCGAGATGACATGGGCATCAGTGACGACGAGGTCCGCCGAACCCGCAATTACAGCGAGCACATTTGGATCAGCAATGAAGGCACGGCGCTGGACAGCAAAGTGCGAGTGGTGTACGGCAGATATCCGCCGGATTTCTCAGAGATTGATCTGATTAACCTGTGATGGAAAGAGTGGTGTTTAGAACAATGACTCTAATAGCGTGGCGTTTTGTACTCTTGACATGATTATTTTGGCTATTTGCGAAAAGAAGAAAAAAAGAAAAAAAGGAAAAAAAGGAAGGGGACGAAGGGTGCATGTTTCATGGCGTTTGATGAGACAGAATAAGAGACTAAAGAAGGATTCCCACGGCCGGTCTGTCGGAGGCTGCATAGCGAAAGACTCTTTGCATAGAGTGCTCTTCATGATTTAATATGTAGACATACGAAGTTGAATTGATACGCATTAATATGAATTGATATATATCAAATACAGTTCCCTTCTTTCGTGAGTATGCCTTGGCGCATGAGGATGTTGAAGTGACGACTATCTGTATGATGACAGTTGGAATCAGGGGTCCTGGATGATTTGATTTGGAATCTATTTCAGCACTTGTTGGCGCGATGACGAAACGGCAGCTTGACCCCGCAGCTGACAAGATGGAAGGCAAGTTGAATCAATGTAAATGTTGCAGCATTAGAAATCAATTGGATAATTCCTTTTTAGCTCTTGTCTCAGCCACATGCCGGCAGTTTGCTCTGATATATATATATCTGCAAGTATTCCCAAAGGCGTACAACATATTCGAACAAACCCCAAAACATCAATTCTACTCAAACTCACCAACCAACCAACCAAGCAGGTAAATTAATTGCCTGTTTTATTTCTTATCGGAAAATCATTCATCATTTCGTTCCTCCGGCCCCTCTTCCGCAAAATGGGCAAGCCCGTCGTCCCGCGAACCGGCCACGCCACAGCGCGCATCAACGGCACCGTCATCGCCGATGCCACGGAGTGGCGCGAGACGGAAGGCAACGTGTACTTCCCGCCGGAGAGCGTCAAGAAGGAGTATTTGTCGGGCACGGACTTGACGACCTGGTGCCCGTGGAAGGGAGATGCGAGCTATTACAGCATTGATGTTGGCAGTGAGTTATATATACCTTTGCTGAGGGTGGAATGAAGTGAGTGAGTTTGTGCTGATGGGGCGTGACTTTTTGTAGGTGCAAAGCATGAGAATGCGGCGTGGTATTATAAGGAGCCTTTGGCGGGCGCTGTTGATTTGAGGGATCATGTCGCTTTTTGTGAGTACATTTATTCTGATGCTTGAGATGAATCTGGTGCTGATGCGATGGGGTAGACAAGACCAAGGTTGATATTACGGTGGAGTAAAGGGTTGGCATAAGATACGGAATATATCATGAAGCAATGAGAAGAATATCCAAATGAACTATATTGAGCACAATTGCAATTTGATATACAATAATATGTGATATGTTAATGCTCTAAATTGTCTTGTAAACTGGCTGCTAGCCATCTATTAAGTTCTATGAACGCAGATTTGTTTAAAGCCGCTTTGTTATTCCCCTTCCCCAACACCAAAAAGTATACATACACCCGCATACATATATCAACCTCATGCCATAACGTCTTGCCCATATTAGTCCATTTCCATCATCTTCAACGCCGTGTATCCTGTAAAAAAACAAAAATTTAAGAAGAAAAAAAAGCACCGCGCTTTATGCCAATGTATAAAAATGCCCTTTGAAAGAATCAAGAAATAGTCGAAACCAGAAATGTCTATGATGACGCCGCTGCTTGCCTGCGCTTCTCCGTCGCTTTAACATCTTCCATTTCCTTCCTCATAATGTTGTTGAAGAATTCAGCATTGTCAAGGTACAGGTGGTGGCCAGCCTTGGGGATAATGACAACCTTGCAGCTTCCATTCTCGTTGCGCTTCTCCTCTTCTGTGCCCGTGCGCATAATGTTGGCCTTGAGCTGCTTCAGCTTCTCCTCGGCAGCAAGACCTCCGGCAACATCCATCCAGTCATTCTCTCCGTACATGAAGACGATGGGGATGCCGGTCTCCTTGGCAACAGTCTGACCGTCTGGTCCGGTGATGGGCTGTCGGCCAACGTTCTGGATGCGGTTGATGACTGGTCGGCGAGCGAATGCTCCCGGTGCTAGAATGTATGCCAAGGCATACTCACCGCTGCCCTTCTGCTTGAAGATGGAAAACGAGTAGTCGTGCAGGGTTTGGGCTTCCTCAGCGGGGAGGTGGTTGAATCGTCGCGAAGTCCAGCCAGATACAAATCGTGGACCAAGAGGGCCAGCCATTCGCACAATGCTGAAAGGTGATACGTTGGCGTCCCAGAGCCAGACGAGCCAGCTGGGATAAGGGCGTTTGGGCGGAACGGCGGCACCGTTCTTGGTGGTGGTCGTGGTTTGCTGGTCTACGGTAAACTCGTTCTGCATCGTGGATTCGCCGGGTTCGGGGAGAGCGGAGTTGACGGCATACGGGTCTTCTGGGATACCGACAGGAGAAGCAAGAATGAGCTTCTTCAAGTGTCCCGGATACTTGAGGGCATAGGAGACGGCCAAGTAACCGCCCAGGGAGTGACCCAGCAGGGTAAAGCGCTCAATCTTCCTTGCCTTACGCCACTCCTCCAGGGCGTCGATGAAAAAGTTCTCCGCCTCGATAACCTTACCCTCCTTGTCCTTGGCGTGGATCTTGAACGGCGGCCTGGACGAGTTGCCCATGCCCAGCATGTCGAGGGCGTACAGCTTCAGGCCGGGGATGCGGGAGATGGGCTCGAAGTTCTTGTAGAAGAAGCCCAGGCCAGCACCGTAGCCGTGGACCATGACCAGCGTCTCTTCGGCCTCCTCGCCAACACGCTCAACGGAGAATTCGTTGAGAGCGCGGTTCTTGCCGGAGAGCTGGACCAGAGACCGCCTCCATATTCTGGTGCCGAAAGAGTCGGCCGTGTCGGGGGTAGAGAGGCTGCCCATGCTGGTGGTGGCCTCTTTGAGAAAGGGAATGTGCTTGAGCACGTTGCGCTCGGCCATGGAGGGCGTGACGCTCGACCACTAGACATGTAACCTTGGTCAGCACAAGTCTAGACATGAAAGAGGCGAATTAGCAAACCAAGATCTAGACTACATACCCATTGATAGGCAGCTTCTTTGTATCCCAGTGGAAAGTATGCGCCTGACGGCTGCTGCTGAGGCCGCTGCTGCCGTAGCTCTTCAGATGAGTCCGGCGGCGGGTGAGCCCGGATCGCATTTTCGGTGGTGGACATTTTGGACGCTGTGGCGGGGAGAGAAGATGAAGAGGCGGTGATGTTGAAGTTGAGCCGCGATCGGTGCAGAATCGCTGTAACGGTTTGCGTCTTGAGCATTGCCTAAGAGCGAACTTTTGGGCGGAGCGCAGCTTATAATGTAAGAAAAAAGGCACCAGGCATCCGTATGACCAAACAAATGTCGAGTTCTCGACTCTGGCCACGCAATTCGTTCGTGTCGCAGGGCCGGATTTGGGCTGGCTGGCGGAGGGACGGACGGAGTTTAGATAGACCTGGCTCGGGGTTTGGCGTATCCGGATTCCGAGAAGACGGTGCAGATGGGGGGTGGCGCACGCGATAATACAGCGAATGCGATTGCGAAGTGATGCGATGCAAGAGGCTGACAGTGACGATGGCGATGACGACAATGCGAGATAAAGAGGGAATTGGCGTTTGTTTATTATGTTTGTGCCAAGTACGAGCATGTAAGAGAGAGAAGTGATGAACAAAGAAGAAAAGTCCAGGTCAAGCGGTCATGGATTGAGAGCACATGTGCAAGTCCCTATTAGTGTTGGTTTTAGGGGTCCACGATTTAGGGGGCAGTTTTGTTGAGCTCAGTGGGCGGGTGACCTGCAGAAGGTCCCTGTAAAAGGCCACGGTTTCGCAGCACATGATATCAATGGACAAGTAAGCCAGAGAGGCTCTGACCGACCTCTAAGAAACCATTGAGTACTTTAGTAATGAAGAATGATGATTTACAGCGCACACGGTTTCTATCTTCTCTTCACTGCTACATACGGTACTCTTCTGGTCTATGATGTGTGAGGCTGTGGTTGCTGCAAAGTCAGGTACGTGTATCCATCGACGTGCATCGTCCGTCATACTGTAGCTATGTATGTACTGTATTGTCCGCTTTGCCCGGAATGGCCGACGAAATATTTGCTCCGGAGTCCGTCCTGCACTCATACAGAATTGATACTGATTGGCTACCAAATCGACTGGCCAAAGCCGCACACGCTACTCCGCTAAAACCATAAGCAGAAGGATCCATGATGAAAGGCAACTTTGGCCGTTGCGTATCAATAGCGCGAATCAAGAATATTAATCTTTTAGCTGGAGAGAATATGCCTTCTTCTTTGGCCGAATATTTATGCGATTCTACGCAGGTGGCTGAACGAGGGAATTATAACGCCGCCTCAGGATAGGTTTCTAAAAGAAAAAGAGAGACTAAGAGACTTATCCTATGGATTCTTTTTCGCATGTGACGCTGGACATGCTTAGTCCACCCATCGACAAGTAAATCTCCACCACATCTCGAGCCAATCTCCGCCAAACCTGGGATGGCCCGTAAAATGATCGGTGTGCATCGCCGGATTTCTATTCTCCACTTATCCGTCAGGAACCATCACAAAACGTACATCTTCAGTCAGCCATTCGTATCGATACGTGTATAGAGCCGGGATCTCTAGAAGATCCTATGAGAGCAACAGAGGCTTACAGCAGAGAAGCATCCAACACATGTACCCCCACATTGGATTCCGTTGCTTCAAGCTTCGGGAGCTACCTAGCCTGCAAGTAGCCATCTTTTAGTGACTGGCACGATTTTGTCGAATCAAACTTTTGTATCTCGATACTGCAAATACAAGTACATGTATGTAGATATCAATGCGTACCTATTTGTAAGAGACAATGCTTCTCCAAGTCCAACGCCATGCAACACGATTCAGCAGAGTTTCTCCGTGTAGGAGAATACATGGAAATACCCCAATGCAATGTACACGATTGTGGCCGGAGTGCCGCCCAGAGCGGAAACGAGAAATTAGACATCATAGGTGCCTGATCCAGCTTATCAGAGTTTGCAAAGGTCGAGCAAATTTGTAGTTCATTATACGTGGCAGCTTCTCTACGCGGCATGTCATTTCAGATCTCAGTTATCGGTATTCGTGATAAATCAGCATCTTTCTTGGAGGGCATTCTCCAAAATCGAACCGACATTGTCATTCCTACCTCGTCAAGGCTCAGATCTATCGCCTCAGAAGGAGCTGCTATAGGCTACCAACCATGTCTCACAGTTCTCATTATACGCCTCACCTCCGAGTTTACGCTTACTGCGGTGCCTGCAATAGGCCTGTAAGAAGTAACGATAATCTCGTTGCAAGTATGAAGAAAAAAGAGTCCTCTCAATGTGATAGGGGAGAACAAGGGCACACTGACAAGTAATCTTAGTTCAGCTCCGTCTTTTCCAGACATTTGAAATACACAAAGTTCCCTTGTTCGGAAAAGATGAGCTTGTTAAACCGGGAAAGAATGCTGTATTTTGCAAAGATGCGGATTGCGAGAAATGTTCCACGAACAGGTGTGGGAGTGCGACGTTTCACGCAGATTGCTTCCATCTTTTCAACAAATATTGTCATGCCGAGGACAAATACGCGCGACTGTGGGTGGCTGCGAGAAGAATGTATCCTCTGAGGAACGACGTTTGCTTCAACAATCTCTACGACCCGATCGCGTTCCAGCAGCTCAATATCGTCTTCGAACTTCTTGGTGGTGAGATACTGCCTGCCAATTTGACGAGAGATATTTGGGACCTTGTCCCTACCTCCTCTCACATCGTTGCGAGGTTCTGCTCTGTTCTGCAGCTCGCCGCCGAGATGAACTCTGCTCCTAGGGTCCCTAGTATTTGCCCTCTTGGGGAGGTACGTTTCTGGGCGCGCGGCCAATATCATACCGTTCAGAAAGACATGGGACCCGAACTGCGGTTTGTCCGAGCCACGTTCGATTCTCGCGGTGTTAAGAAGCTTGAAAGGGTCGAAACTGCGCGCTTGCCCACCTCTGAAACGGAAACCTACACTACTGTCCTACCCGTATCCCAGTTTACCAGCATGGTCGCCGACTTTCGTGTGAGTAGTTGAATAGATGATATTACTAGACTTGGAAACTCTTTTGCTAACTTTGGATCTATGAAGTTTGGCGTATGCTACTTGTACCCGCAGCCGCAGCCTCTGTAGTATCACGAATGGGCTACACAATACATACTACTGGCCAGGTACCACATCTGTACCCCATCCCAGCCTTATTATTGGTTAATACTATATTGCCAATAGGACAAAGTGAATGGCTGAATCTACAGAGAAATGAGGTGGCATGATATGAAATGATTTACCTTGATGGTGAGAGTCATGCAATACGGGATCATATGGGGAGAAATTGGACATGCTGTCGTCTTAATGTAAATCGATCTTTGTACAGGCATTGAAAGACAAAACATCATAGTAATTCAAGGTATATTGTTTGAGGCCTAATGAAACCTGACTTTATCTTTTAAACCGCCATCGTATGATAGCTGTGCACTATGATGGTAACGATTCGATGTCGGCATGGGTAATTTAGACGCATGTGTGTCATGGACATCCTCGTCAGGTGGTAAATATATACGCAGTTTAGTGAGTTTGTATTTGGGCGACCAAATAAACAATTAAATGTCTGCATAGATAACCGAATTTATCTGAATTATATGACAAATTGCGCTCTTGCAGTTTATCGCCTAGAAATCGGCATTTAAATGCATATCAAATACTATAAGTGCCGTTGAGCGAGGTACGCTCTTATGCTTAACTCCGGGAGCCACAACGAGTACCCTCAAGTATATCTAAGTCATTTTAGTGGAATTTTGCGCCATGATTAGCGCCATGGTACCTAAAGCTACGCCGACTCCTGGCAATTCCCGAACCGTAAGCACCTTGGCGTCTTCTCGTAAGCATTCGACGTTAATGTTCGGATCTAAAGAGAATCTCCTATACCAGCTTTCAACAACTACTATCATACTGCCAACCTATTCATCGGCATTTGAATGAAGCGTAATCCTTACAGTCAACCACAAACTCACCAAGCTTTGGCTACCATTGACGCATAAGACCTACACAGTAAGCGTTGCAGAAGAGTAAAGCATCGAGGTCAGCATGACAAGCCCAAGCGACGCAGCTTCGCAGCTGGTTGGCGATGAATCCAACGTTAGAAAGTCGCCCGTGCAAAGAAAATCAAGGCAACGTCCAAACAAGCCAATCTCAGCTGAGCGGCGTATGCAAAATTGCAGAGCTCAGAGGGCGTACCGTCAACGAAAACGAGATAAATTGAAGGAGCTAGAAGCCAAGGTTGCTTCCCTGGAGCCCGGGTATAAACCAGGGTCGGTTCCTAACAGGACTGCAGTGACGCCTCCAGCAACTGCGGATCCCTTGGGAATAGAAGGCTCGCCGTCTTTGCAGACACATGCTACATCAGCTGCCATTGATTCTTCGCAGTCTTATGACCTGAACGCTTGGGACTACAATACCAACGTTTGGCTAGATGATCCAACATCAACTTCACTCAATATCGAAATGATGTCTTTACCTCAAATCAGTTCCAATGAGGACCAGTCAACAGCCTCAGAGAACAATCCAACAGAAAGCTTCTCTGCTTTGCTCCATAATACTGATACAAGGGAGTTGTCGAGCATGGCCGCGCTGGACGTACCAACATCAACTACAGCTGGGTTATCCGATAATACTGCTACAGCAACTTCATCATCCTCTCTCCTATCTATCAATACATCAGCATCTATGTATTCGGCGTCTAGATCACTTACTCGCAAAGACATACACATCCACCGGCCCAGTGGTAAAGCGCTCATCAGAAAACCACAGCTCATCCGAAAGTGGTTTCAATCTCTTCCCCAGTCTACACGGCGTCTCCTCGCCCAGCTGGCTAAAGACGGCGATTTCAGTTTCGTAGATATGATATCATCTCTACTACTGGCCGAGACGAGCTCAAACAACATTGAAGTCCACCTTTTCGAAGGCAGTGACCCGGAGAAGACAGAATCACAGCTGTCGGAGATGAGATTCGCCATATCGCCCGCGACATCTTATTCACCCTACCGTAATGCACTCCGCATCGCGAGATTCTCTTATTTTGCAGCTCTATTTACTAATTTTAGCTCCCTTGGCTTTGACTTTGGCCTTTTTCTTGACGAGCGCAGTCAATCTCCTTTCTGCGTGAATAGGGCAGCTGAGGTCGCCAACACTTCTACAGTGACAGAAGATGAAAATATTCCTTTCAGTCTGCGCCCAGTTTCGTCTCAATACACTATATCACATCATCCCTATATCGACGCATTGCCATTTCCCACCCTCCGGCGGCGAGCCTTGGCCGCTCTGGCGGCGGATCCTCCTTTGTTGGACGAGGATGATCTCTGTCTGGATCTAATGTTGCATGATGGGCTTGTGTGCTGGGGATCCGCCGGTCAGAATGGTATGGATTATGGCACACCGTGGGATAGCCACAGCTGGGAAGCCAAAGAGTGGTTTTTGCGGAAATGGAAATGGCTTATTGGTGGACAAGATGGTGAACTATGGCATAGCTCAAGGTGGTGGGCGGCACAACGGGGAGAGTACATATCTATGCGAGACTAAGAAATGATGAATACTTTACTCGAAAGCAAAATGAGTATATACATTTGAATTATTAATGCGGAATTATCGGACTGAAGATATCGCTGTCAGGGCTGTTGGTGGTGTTGCTTACGCTCGCGCTGGTGATAGCGTCATCATGTCTGGGCACAGCAGATGGACGTGGATTTAGATATAAAAAGGCTCTTCCAACTGGAATACTAAAAAAATGACAAACAGCAACAATCTCAATCAATATCTATTAGACAACAATCAACATGGCAGAATTTGGATTCCACACAACATCTGACGAGGCCGCCGCGGCTCTCAAGGATGCCATTACCGGAAAGACGAGTCAGTCATTTTTGCCCTTTCTTCTTCAGCATCTGCTTTGCTAATTTCGAGCATTTAGTTCTTGTTACCGGTGTCAGTCCGAATTCTCTAGGCTCCGACACAGCTCGAGCCATCCTAGCTCAGAAGCCGGCCAAACTTCTCATCGCCAGTCGAGCGGCGGACAAGCTGCAAGAAGTGATCAAGTCCCTAGATATCCCTCAAGGCACCGTCGTGCAGCCCATCGTGCTTGATCTCTCCTCGTTGGAGGCCACCCGCAAGGCTGCCGCCGAGGTGAACAGCTCTGTTACGGTTCTTGATGCCATGATCTGTACCGCCGGCGTCATGGCTGTGCCGTCATTTGAGAAGTCCAAGGACGACATTGAGATGCAATTTGCTGTAAACCACCTGGGTCACTTTCTCTTCATCAACCTGTTGATCGAGAAGCTGCTCGCTTCGGAGCATGGCGTCGTTGTGACCTACTCAAGCGAAGCTCAATCCCGCGCCAATCTGTCCTTCTTGGACGACCTGTCATACAATAACGGCAAAGACTATGAGAAGTGGACGGCGTATAGCAATTCCAAGGCATGCGATGTTCTCTTATCAGTCGGCTTGGTCCAGCACTTTGGCCAGCGGGGACTGCGTTCCTTCAGCGTTGATCCTGGTGTTATTGTCACCACAGGTCTGACGAGGAGCGTCCCGATGGAGGATTTCAAGGCACTCGGTATGTTTCTCACACACTCTTCATTATCCGTCTCTTTTTATTCGCCACAATTCTAATTTGCGACAGGTTGGATCGACGACAACGGTAACCTGAACTCGGCGATTAAGGCAAAGACCTTGGCTGAGGGATCCTCAACCGGAATCATCGCCGCTTTCGACTCTCGATTATCCAGTAAGTCACCCAGCTTATTGAAGCCTTCTTACACTTCAATTTCACTCGTGCAATCTAATCAAATACTGACATATTTTGCTAGACAAGGACGGCTACTACTTGGCCGACGGAGTCTTGACAAAAGAGGGCTTATTGCCTGGGGCTGTTGATCCTGCACAGGCAGAAAAGCTCTGGCGTATTAGCGAAGCTCTGACGAAGCAGGCAGCTTAAATTTCACTCTCTGTATCTTAGGTGCTTCATGATGTTTGAATCATGTAGCTTGCAATATCGTACTAAAACTTGCTTATGTTCCATGTTCCTATTTAAGCTTTCGGTGACTGACAGTCGTGAATACTCTTCTCATCCGTAGACAACTTGGAATTTCGCCAAAGTGCATGCAGTTTTTCATCAACAATTCTGTGCACAGTTTAAGTTTGGCCAATAATCACATGAAAATCTTGTGACTTTGATTCAGTTTTGCATAATGTGATATAAACATTGCTGGTGCAAGACATGAGACATTCCGCGTTATGACGTCGGGATGATCACTTCCGTGTCTGTCTCTTCTCAATTGCTTATTTTCAAGCTTAAGCTTTGCCAGCAATGCCTGCAAACCCCAATCATGAACTCACGATGTCGTCATGGCGGAATAAAAGACGAGTCAATTCACGTCACACACGTTTTTCGTGTGAAATAGACGAAAATTCTACTACTTCGTTCCTCTAGATTAATCAGACTGATCTCTTTCTCTAATTCTTTTCTTCCAACGTCTACTTATCATTAATTCTGTGTGAATCGCAGCGTACAAGGCAAAAGTCAAAATGGATTACAAGGCGGCATTGGTGAATGGGATCGATTCAGATTCCAAAGGCAGTTCAGATGCGGTGAAGAGCTACATCCATGCTGCACCAATCACACTTCAACGAAAACCATTTCTTCAGCCAGAGGGAGATGTAAGGCTCTCTCATACTGGTATGAGATTACGAGACGGATAGGTGGCATATTCCTGGCACTCTAACTGAGAATTGAATGTAGGCACACCAAGAGCAAACATCGCCGCAACGTACGATCAGCCGGAAGGTTCGCAAGCTGGGAACTGGGCAAAGGAGCATCAAAATCAGACTGTGAGTTCACCTTGTATTATGAATGTTTCGTGGAGCTCGCAGGCTAACCCGCGGTATTGAACAGGTCTTGCAACAACACTGCGATTACTTTGACCGTGTAAGTGAATTTGACGCCCGTCTTTCTGATCAGCCCACCTTCTAACTACGATGCAGGATAAAGACGGTATCATTTGGCCTCTGGACACCTTCAAAGGCCTCCACGCACTAGGATTCAATTTCCTGTTCTGCATCATCGCCGTAGTCGTTGTTCACTTCGCCTTTTCCTACCCGACCGTCTCCGGACTCCTCCCCGATCCCTTCTTCCGTGTCTATCTCAAAAATATTCACAAGAGTAAGCATGGAAGTGATAGTGGGACATACGACAATGAAGGTCGCTTCGTGCCTCAAAAGTTTGAAGACATGTTCTCCAAGTACGCGGATGATAAGGACTATATCACTGTACGGGATGTATTCAACATGCTCAAGGGCCAAAGGTTGCTAGCAGATCCATTTGGCTGGGCAGCCGTTTCTATTGAATGTTTGTATAACGGCTCTCCGTGTTGGTGGCACACAATGGCTGATATTGACCTAGGGTTCACAACTTACATCCTTCTCTGGCCCGAAGATGGGCGCATGAAGAAGGAAGATATCCGAAAGCTTTACGATGGAAGTCTTTTTGACGAGATGGCAAAGGAGCGGAAACACTCGAGCAAGTAATCAGAGCCGAATTATGTTCGTCGCGCAACACAAAAGGAAGGGGATGGTTGAAGTCTAGATATGACACAAAAGTACCGTTTCTCCATGTTACTGTAACAGAAAGTCTCGCTTTTTCGGGGATGATGATGCAAAAAGCTGCTGTTCATGGCCAAGTTTGTGCGGTTGTGATTAAAACTCTACCCTCTAGATGATAAATGCCGTTGTCTGTAGTTTATCTACTCGTGGTTCGTTTATTAACGTAAATCTACTTCATTCGCCTCGTTTCTTATTCATCTACTAATGAGTTGGTTTGACTTACGTCTTTCGTCTGACCACCATTGTCAGTCTATTCCAAGCGCCGTTATCTATCCAGACTCCCAAATTACACGTGAGCCGTCTGCTGGTCTCATCGTTCAGCAACTGAACACATCTGCAGCCATCTGACCCAGGAGCGAACAGGATGCCCGGGTGTATGTTCTGAAGTATAGTGTTCTCGACATGTGTGATAGCCAGCCATTCTAATTGACTGATGTACGCTGAAATACGCGTGGGTGAGGTATCCAAAGCCAAAACATCAGCTTTAAAGGAACGACGAGAGACGGGTGCCAACGGCGACGCACCCCGAGGGGACTTGGCGAAGGCCGGGCATCCAAGTGGGACATTATGGCGGTCATCCCGCCTATGGTCCGTCTCCCTGTGTCTATGGTCCTGGTAGCTCTATTATCTCTATTATCTCTAGCAGTTTGGTAATTCTAGTAGCTTGCATACATCCGGGCATTCGCCTTGTTTGGCATACCAGATATCAGGTCTCTAAGTTTGAGACGTAATTCGAGACCTCATACACGGCCCATTTAAGCTCAGCTGCAAAGTTGGCCTCTGATATCTCCTGTGACTGATGGGTTGGTCTGCTTATTATCCCCTGCTTCGCCATTTCTACTTCTCTAGCCATGTCTAATTTGTGCTGCTTCTGCAGCTCCCTATGTTTCTTTCTGGCTTGGCGATCTTTTCCGCTAACGGATGCTTGAGCTTGACGTTTCCAATATGCTGAACGCTCGAAGTCGACAACCATGAGACTACCGCTATGTTCATCATATAGTATGTTGCGCGGCTCCGCATCGCGATGGAGAACCTTCAATTTGTGTATTGCCTTGAAAATCCTTGCGACTGCATCTGGCATATCGAGGCTGTTGATTTGGTTTTTATATTCGAAGATAGGCCGCCCAGCCCAGGAAAGAAACAAGAAGTGCTTGTAGACGCCACAGTCATAGTAATATGGGAGAATGAGGTCGATACTACCAAGACATACAGGAACATACTCGCCCTGGATTGCGAGGAGGCGGTCATAGATTTCTTTCTCATGTTGCAGACGGGCTAGGTCGAGACCCTCCACCCCCTTGGCGACGAGTGTATAGCCGTGTGATGATAGCCGTAGCTTGAAGAGTGAACCACGAGATCCAGACCGGTGCAACGGCATGCAATCAGCGTCGCGACCGCGGTCTACAGCAAGTTGCTCTCTTATAAGGTGTAGAAACTCAAGCCGGTCAATGTGCTTCTGTCCGTGGCATCCAGCGTTGGGGCAACTCTTATCTACGTCTTTCCCCCGTGCTAAGCCAAGCAGGCACTGTTGAGAGCAAAATGGCTGGCTCCCTATATGAGGTTTCGTTGTTTCGTCTCGCCTCCTTTGTACAATCTCTGCCGCGGAGACATTCCTACCAGTACGATACGCATTTGGAATAGGCGACGGGGCCCAAGGAGAAGACCATTTGAAATCCTCCCAACACTGGGGCGGGTAGGGAGCAGTCAGGGGATCATTGCGCTTGCGGTCTGTAAGTGGAATTTTTGCAAGAATGTCATCGTATTCGACTTCCCAAAGACCAAGCTTTTCAGCTTCATCATGCCAGGCCTCCGGTGGCGGTTCGGTACGGATTGCTTGTAGAAGAAAGGCGAAGACTTGGGCGACGGCCGTGCGATGGAGCTTTAGGTCGCCATTGTCCAGTACGTCCATACTAGGAACGCATACGGAAAAGAATACCACAGAAGGGTCATCGGGAATGTGGAGGAAGACGAAGACCTGTCCTGTGCACACATAGCCGTATTGGAGGCCCTTGCCAATCATATAAGAGAACAGCTGCGTGATAGCGGCGGTAGCGAGCCGCCTTGATGTCGAAACAAAATCGTCGCCATCTGTATCTGTATTGATGATATCGCGCTCCAGCCAGATCTCCGAGGAAAGGCCTGTTACTAGGTGGTCGATGCTCAGCTTGTGTGGTGGCTTATACTGTATGGCCGCCACGGGAGCCTGGGCGCCGTTCAAGGTCTTGAAAACCAGAAACTCATTGACCGTGTTGCCCTTCCCCCTTGACTTGCGCCGTGCTTTAGGTCTGTTGGGCGCTCCTAATCCGGCTTCCTCCTCGACATTTGTGCGATCTTCGAATGTCATGGCCCCTTGCAGGTTGAGGCTGCTTTGCAGCCGCGGATCCTCGCATGCGCGCTCGAACAAGATTTCAACGGCATCCTCAACAGCCGCCCGCTCAAAATTCTGCAGACCAAACTCGCTTCTAACTGGTTTGATGCGAGATTTCACGTAGTCTATTTGACGTTCCGATGGAAATTGTGGCTGATAGTGAAAGAAATTGCCAGTCCGGAGATCATTCCAAATCTCTTCCTGCTTTGCTGCGAAGCCATCCCAAGGAACAATCCTGCGAGGGAAGATGTAGCCGGTTGGTGTTGCCTCCGTTGTGGTGTAAAAGGGAGAAGTCACCACTCGCATAGAGAGATGAAGAGAGTGGCAGGTTTCGAGATATTCTCGTAAAATCTTGGGCTTGGCTTCTTTGAACCTGCGTTGCTCCTCTCGAATCTGACACTGAAGCTGACCCATCTCCTCCTGAATCCGGCGCTCCTTTTCCCGAATCTGGCGCTCCTCTTCCTCCTCAAATTGACGCTTCTCCTCCTCAAATTGACGCTTCTCCTCCTCAAGTTGACGCTCCTCCTCCTGGATCTGACGCGCCTCCTCCTCAAGTTGACGCCGACGCTCTGCAATGCCATCTATTGTAGTGATTTTCTCTGGTACGACAAATCGCCAGCGATGGACAATGACGCCTTGGCGGCTGCGTTGTTCCTCTTGAATCTGGCACTGAAACTGACGCTGCTCCTGCTGAAGCTGACGCTCCTTCTCCCGAATCTGGCGCTCCTCCTCCTCTTTAAGTTGACGCTGACGCTCTGCAATGTTATCTATTGTGGTGATTTTATCTGGTACGATAAATTGCCAGCGAGGAAGGCGCTTTGCAGTTTCATCTATTGTAGTGATTTCATCTGGTACAGTGAATTTCCAGCTAGGACGGCCGTGATGGACGATGCCGCCTTGTTGGCTGCGTTCCTCCTTTTGAATCTGGCACTGAAGCTGACGCTGCTCCTGCTGAAGCTGACGCTCCTTCTCCTCCTCAAGTTGACGCCGACGCCCTGCAATATCATCTATTGTGGTGATTTTATCTGGTACAATAAATCGCCAGCTCCGACGGCGCTCTGCAGTTTCATTAATTGTAGTGATTTCATCTGGTACGGTGAATTTCCAGCTAGGACGGCCGTGATGGACGATGACGTCTTGGCGGCTGCGTTGCTCCTCTTGAATCTGACACTGAAACTGACGCCGCTCCTCCTGAAGCTGACGCTCCTTCTCTTCAATCGATTCAAGAAACTGAAGTTGACGCTCATCCTCCTGGCGCTGACGTTCTGCCTCCCGAAGCCGGCGCTGCTCCTCATCAAACTGACGCTCCTCCTCCCGGAGCTTGCGATCAAGCTCTAAAAATTCATCCAGTGAGGTGATTTCATCCATTGTGGTGGTTTCATCCATTGTGGAGGACTAGACGTGAAGACTGCCGTGATGGATGATGACGCCTTGGAAGCTGTAGTATCGGTAATAGTCGTAGTAGAGATGGGAGCCGCAATAGAGATAGTATCAATAGTATCGATACACAAGGAGACGTTCCAGCCAAATCAATGAGGCGGAAGCACGGCCAGCCAAGCGATCGCGCTCAGAATCACGAGCCAGCCGCGTGGACAGAATGCCGCCGACTAGGTAGGTTAGGTATATTGAAAGATCGTTGTTCGAGACTTTGTACCTAAGGACGGCCAATATACGAGGCCAGCTCGCAGGCAGCTCCTTGTAGGTGATGTGCAATGAGAGACATGGATGGAGTCGTTGGGTTCTTCAAGCACAAACGCAGGTGCACGTAAGGTATGGATTAGACCTCTCAAAAAAAAGTGCGAAAATACTGCCAGGTGCTATAAGCGGTACCTACTAGGCGTACGCGATACCTTTTTGCAGGCACCGAAATAGCTTGACAGCGATTTCAACCTGACAGACCTCTTTGAATCTTGACAGGTAGCCAACAAATCTCAGGTTTTGTCAGCTGAATTGCTGTTGTAAGGATTGTTATTTGGGGGGCTTCAAAACCAGCCAGATCCCCGTGGTAATGGCGATTTTCCCGGTCGGACGCCCCCCCTGTAGTATGTGGAGCTACCAGGGGGATCTGGCTGCAAGATCTTGAAGCCCCCCAAGTAATTTGCAAGATCGCGATGATCCAACAGCTTTCTCTAGCCTAGTAGAATACCTACGTATAAATCGAAAGATGCTACAGCTTGTCTAATGGTATTATGACGGCTCTTGCGGCAAGAGTTCTACGGTACAAATCTTGCAGCACTCCCTTCAAAACTCGTGTCAGAAAACATCCCTCCACGCGTAAGTGAGATGCTGAGCAATGAGGAGGGCTGCCCTCAAAACCTCCCGCAGTACTCTGTGCTGACCCTGTCCTTCCGCTCGAAGCATCACATCGCTCTGGGTCAGGTCGGGTTGGGCTCACGGTCTGGGATCGAGCAAACGAGGAGCTTGCTTGGGTTCGTACTTGGTACATGGAGGGCTAGTCGACGGTCTTCGTTTAAGGTGTGATTGAAGCCATCCAGAAGGTCTTTACTACCTCTAGGTACGAACTCTGAGAACGTAGAAGAAGAAGGCGTTATCGTCATCTGCTGGGCTGGATCATGCCAAACCCCCGAGAACGTAGAAGAAGAAGAAGAAGGCGTCATCGTCATCTGCTGGGGGGTTGGATCGTGCCTTCTACTTGCAATTGGCCACAAGAGGGCTACCATTGAATGAAGACGATAAGAGTGTGTAAGGCCTAATACAGAGGAGGGCGAATGTCACCGAGATTGTTCAGTAAACATCCAGTACGGATATGCTCTCCTGAGTGAAATGTGGTGCATATCTTGGGACATTTTGTGCCATCATCACGGTAGGGAGTCACTTGAAGAGTCATTCATAATTAGCCATTGGATATATAAGGCAAATAAGGGTCGCAACACCAATGGGAGTGGCTTTGAAATTGCGGCGCTAGAGCATGTATCTCCGCGTATGAGTCACTGGCCGACATCTCGCACTGTCTTGGATCTGCTTGCAGATTGTCTCGATTTTTCGAGTTGGGCTACGGACCGGCCCTCACTCTGAGAGCCATTTGCCGTTGGAGACGCGTCGAAAATGGGGCAGTGGCGGCCTATGCCTCACTTCTCGCCGCTTCGCGTTTACATCATTTCGAATGGCTTGCACGAAAGAAACGATGCTAGGCCATAAAGCCGCTGAACCCCCAATCTTGGGCATTATAAAGATTTATCTTCGTCTGGGCTTAGTCCAGTAGTCACTTGATGTGCTGCACTCGCGATACTCCATCTACAGCTGCAACCCCCACGTTTTCACACAGAGCTCAAACAAAACTAAACGATTCTGTTCCGCCAAAATGACGTCCATGGCAGCCGAGTCTGTGGCCACGATCCTCTGCACGGCCAAGCAGACTCGCTTCAACATCGACAGCTCCAGCTATCGCGAAGTTCGTCACATAGGCACCATTGATCCCATGATATCTGTTAATCGAAGAGAATAGCTCGACATCGATGGTCTCACCATCGTCGTTACGTCCGGCGAGAAGGCAGAGAAGCCTGAAAAGGCTGCTGGCAAATCCAAAGGCAAATCAAAATCAGATGGCCTTGAGATCTTGTCCAATGCCAAGCTGCGGTTGAAAGAAGGCCAGCGCTACGCCTTGGTTGGCCGCAATGGCACGGGGAAGTCGAGTGAGAATTCACATGCTTAGAACGAGAGGTTGCGAGGAGACTGACCAAGGGGCAAACTCAAATCGCTGCAGCGTTGCTCAAGGCTATTGCCCAGAAGCTCATTCCTGGGATTCAAGAGGGCTCCAGAATTGCCATTCTGCAGCAGACGAAGCTCACAGAGTCCGATGAGGATGATCAGACGAAAACACAGAAAAGTGGTCAGGGAACTGTGCTGCAAGAAGTCATTGAGCGTGCCACTGCCCGAAGCTTGATTGAGCAAGAAATCAAGGGTACACATATTCTTCGCGATTACATCTACGACGCTTTAATTGACAGCTACTAGTTCTCTCAGATGGTGTTGATGCCGCGGATCCATACGCTCCCATTCGGGCCTTGAGAGGTCTGAAGCATGAGAAGCTTCAGAAGCGCCACTTTCTTGTAGACAAAGAAGCTAGACTACGAAGTGGTGCTCGAGGGTTACAGGCGAGGAAAGCTCTCGTGGCATTTGAGAAAGTCGTTGCGGACTCGCAAGCTTTGTAAGCTCATAGATTGTCAAGCTCAGGCAATCCATTTCTTGTCACTAACAAGATGCGGCATAGGCTCGAACAGCCCGATGACGAAATCTCGACCGAAGCTCTTCAAGCGGAAACGCAAGAGGCAGCCGACATGCTGGCAGATCTGCAGATACAGGTTGAGCCCTCAAGACTAGCCCAGATTGAAGTCCAAGCCCGAAACATCCTCACGGGTCTTGGCTTCACCGAGGCATACATGGAAAAGCCCCTGTCCAGCCTTTCTGGAGGCTGGCATATGCGGGCTTCGCTTGCATCGGCTCTGCTCCAAGAGGCTGATATTCTGATTCTTGATGAACCTACCAATTTCTTGGATCTGTTAGGAATTGTCTGGCTACAGCGCTACCTGCAGGCTCTAGCAGATACGGAGAAGCCTCCTACGCTGATCCTCGTTTCTCACGATCGCGATTTCATCTCGCTCTGTACGGATCTTCTTATCTTGAAGGACAAGCAGCTTACTTACTTCCACGGCGACATTCAAACATACGAACGCTCGCAATCTGAGCGAAGGCAGTGGCTTATCAAGATGAAGGAGGCCCAAGACAAGCAGAAAGCCCACATGGAGAAGACCATTGCGCAGAACCTCAAGGCTGGCAAAGCCAATGACGACCAGAACAAAATTCGCCAGGCAAAGTCTCGGCAGAAAAAGCTCGATGACCGCTGGGGAATGCAAGTCAGCGCCAAGGGCACTCGGTTTAAACTGAACAGGGATCTCGTCGGGTTCTTTCTTACCAGCCGAGAGGGAATCGAGATTCCGCCAGAGCAGCGACCCGTCATTATTTCGTTGCCTGAACCTCCTGAGCTGAGATTTCCCGGATCACTCATCTCGTTGGACAAGGCATCGTACCGATATTCACCAAAATCTCCAATGATTCTTCAGGATGTCACCCTCACGGTGAGCATGGGCGATCGTATTGGTATTCTCGGCCTGAATGGTGCTGGTAAATCGACACTTATCAAACTCCTTGTTGAAGAGGCTTCGCCAACGTCCGGCACGCTCACGACGCACCCCCGCCTCAGAATGGGCTATTACTCCCAACATGCCGTCGAAGAGTTAAAGGCTATCGGTCGTGCTGAGCATGGGCTGACTTCACTTGCTCTCCTGACCAAGGAGGTTGACGGCGCACTTAATGAGGGAGAGATCCGCGGCTTGCTAGGCACACTAGGTCTCCCTGGCCGACTCGCATCAGATGTGCCTATTTCCAAGTTATCTGGTGGCCAGCTGGTGCGATGCCAGCTAGCGAGATTGTTCTGGAAACACCCGCAGTGTCTTGTACTCGACGAAGTCACCACTCATCTCGACTACGAGACAGTGACTGCCCTGCGAGAGGCGTTGAACGAATGGGAGGGCGCTGTTGTGCTTGTGAGCCACGACAGATGGTTCATGCGCGGAGCTATAGAGGGCCAGATCGAGGACGCGGGAGATGGCGAAGACGATGATGAAGAGGAAGAGGAAGAAGAAATGAAGCGAAGGAGAATCGTCTATCGACTTAAAAGTGGAGGAATAACAGAGCTGAAAGACGGCGTTGATGGGTTTTCACGCGTCATAGAGAAGAGAGCGAAGAAAATGATGGAAGGTCTATGAGGTTGCTTTTCCAAGGCTTGCGCTCGCTAGCGAAGAAGTGAGAGGGTATGCTATATTGAAGAAATATCCAATCTCAATCCAAATGGCGCGCTTTAGAAATCCACTGTATCCAACAAGATCTATCTCTCTGCTCAGTTGCTTGGCAGCACCCGTGAATCAACCAAAATGTTAAACCCACTCTTCGCTTCTTTTCGGACAGACAGCTCCCCTCCTTGAGGTATGTCAACAATTGTACCGTCAATACACACCTTTCGCCATCGCTCATCCTCTTCCAAAACCGTGACTTTCACTTCATCCACCTCTTCATATCGCACCTCATGTCCATCATCCCACTTCATCCCAACATGCTTTCCCTCATCATACGCCTTCATCATAACATCCAACGTCCTTTCGCCCCCTATGGTACCGAAATGCACTAAACGGAGCTTCCCATCAAGAGGCTTACTCGCAGGAGATATCGTGAATGTGCGCTCTAAGTTAGAGAGCGGTGTCACTAGCACATAGGCATGCTTGTCTCCCGGAATAGTCTCCCACTGGGATGCCGAGGACGAAGAGGGATGGCGAACATCTACTTGCGCATTGTAAGGATGTGATTCGCGGAGAAGCTCTTGGGCAACCATGCCAAAGCGTTTATCGCCATGGACACGGTACTCGGGGGTATCGCTTTCGTAGACTATGCTCGAATGAAAGCCGTAGCTTGCCACCACGGCACCAAAGAGATGCGACACTCGAGTTTCCTCTTTCTCGAGATGTAATGGATTACTGGAGGCGTCGTCTCCCAAAGGCTCTTCAGTCGTCGGTGTGAACTTGACAATGCGCGACCCCGGGGAGAACGACGCTCGAAATAGAGGCAAGTTTGCGGGAACGCCGCTGAATAGCGTCCTCAGACCTAGTACCAGAGGAGAGGCATCTTCAGTCTTGCCAAGGGGCTTGTGCAAAGAGTGGAAAAGAGCATTTCCTGTGCCCAGTGGGAGAAGTGCTAAGAGTAACTGTCGCTGCTCCAATACAGATTCATCGTGAGAGCTGCCATTTATGAGGTCGACAACACCGCCATCTCCGCTTAGAAGGATAATGGTCCTTGATTGAGCGATTTCGCCAGTCGATTTGCCCTCAGAGCCACCAACCCGTCGGGCGAATTTCCGAACGCTTTGTGCATCTTCCGTGACAAGAACGTTTGGTGACTCTAGGCCGTCTGCATCGGATGACTGCTCCGCAATCACGGTCCAGAGAGGCTGTAATACACTCTGCCAGAACTGCAGAGAAAGACCGACGCCCGATTTCGTAGATACAACGACATCGACTTCCTGCTTACCATTTACAGGCCGTAGATAAGAAGGTAGGCCGGTAATACGATGCTGCCGGAGCTCATCGGGGATAGCGTCCGCGAGCAAGAGCAGCAGTCGGAAGCGATCTTCTGGACTCTCTGGGTTCTCGACCAAAATTGAGATTATGTAGCCTGTCTTTTGGCTGGGAGACTGTGCAAGGTCAAGAACAAACAGCAGATTGTGATATTTTGCTTCGCCTTTGCCATTATTGCTGTCATTCCAGGAGATACCGCCGTCAGAGAGCGAGACGCCGGTAACATTTGTCAGCCCCGCTTGGGGCTTCGCGGAGCTCATTAAAAAGGTTAAAGGATAAGTGCGATAAATAAATGAGTAAATTCGTTGAAACCGATATCAACGCAGGCAGAGTTGGTAATAATATGAGAGAAACCCAGAGGGCTCCAAATGAGAGGCAGTTGGCTCGTGTATATATCACATACCTTGATGGTATGAGCTTTGGCGCAGCAATTTTGTGTCACATCTGAGTCGCAGCAACGGGGTGCACGCGATCCGGCTTTAATTGCGTGATTCGGCATGATTCGCCGCTCTTCCTTTGGTGGGGGTTTGTTAAAGGATCATAGTTTCACACATTCGACATAAGCGCATCCTTCACGGCATGTAAGTGGGCTCAGTTTATCTAGACTTTTGGTCGACGCTCGCCAATGGATCATTTCAGGATTTTTGGATGTGGGCAAATGCCCTTTATTAACTTCAAGGCCGATTATGCTGTCCGTCTTCGCCTGCTTTACTCACTGGGCTTTGGCTTTGGACAAAGGTCCCCAGTCTGGTCGAGGGTTCATTTGATATCGCACAAGTTTCTGGGTATCCCGTAGGCGACCCAGTCGTGCGAGATCCTCATTGAATACCAGCGTTTTCCTCAGCTCTAGTTCGCTCGGGCTTGAAACTTGCTCATTGGAGTTTTCCGCCGCCTCTGCGCTCTGAGGCTCTTCATCTGCCTGGACATCTTCCATGTTACTATCAGGCTCCTGCGGTGCTCCATCTGCTCGACCAACTAGCCCGGCAGAATGTAGAATCTTCCAGCCAGGCATCAATGGTGTAAACTTTGACGCTTTAATAGGAGATTTTTGACGGATCCATTCTGTCATGATCCACCAAATCGTAGACCAAGGGGCATCCGTCTTGACGCTGCCTGGTCGGCAGTGGCTTCGCCCAACTTGATAACCAAGATGTATCAGAGCGCCACGGAACATGTCATCGCTCGGGGCAGCACAAGAAATTACAGTTGCTAGCTTGGAGGGGATAACAAAGAAGGGACAGTGGTCAATTTCCGCATGCTGAGCATCCTTGGGGTCCACGGTGGGATCGGCTTCAGGTCCCGGAATAATCTCCTCCAAGGCCGTTCGTAGCATGCCTTCTAATCTTGGGAGAGTACCATAGACTTCTGGTGAGGCGTTGGGGATTTGATCGAGAAGCTTTTGGATGAAATCTGCCGAGTGGATGTGACCTCCGTACATCGGACCATTGACATGCATCACATGGCCGCAATGCTGGCAATGTCTATCAGCTGTTGGTCCTGCCGCCATGCCGTGTTTATAAAACGACCCGCTGCCTTTCTTGTTAGGCGTTGGCTTGCTTCTCAACAGATATTGGGTCTCAAAGGCGGAACATCCGTGGTCGCAGCTGTATACCACCATGGTTTTGGACCCCAAGAATTTCACGGCCTGCGGTGATCTGGTGACCTTGATGAAAACTTTTGTGTAGAAATCGATGGAAAGAGAGAGCAGGGGTTCGATGGCCAGACCATATCGGGCGCCAGAAGTCGCAACAGCATTCAGAATTAGCCGCAAGCCAGCTTCATGCGAATGCATTCCCTTGATAGGGGTACCGCCGTACAGGGCAAATGTCTTTTCGCAGTAGCTATGGCCCGCCCAAACAGCACTATCAGTGCAAGTGATGCAAAGAAGGCCTCCGTCATCTCTAACCGATTGTAATGCGGCGTCGAAAAAAGGTGCTGCAGTGCCGTACGGATCTAGGTCGATGACATCGAATTTGTGAGACTTGGTGGGATTTCCGTGGCGATCCCTCTTGGAGAGGCCATCTGCGATTGCGCGATACATGTGCGCAAGAGCATCTTCATTCGTTACTGAGATTATATCATCGAGACCATTGTGATTCACATTGAGCTTGATAGACTCGGCCGCCGATTTGGAGAGGTCGTTTGCGTTGATAGAAGTGACAAAAGGAAGTTCATGGCCATATCGCAGCGCTCTCAATCCAGATGCTGACAAGGCGTCCAGCATTCTAAATGTCGATTTGTGACCCTTCTGCTCATCTAAGGCTTCAGTAGCCACGTCTGGCGCCACGTCCGCCGTCGCTTCAGTCTCGATTGAATTGTTGCCGTCATCTTTCTCGTCTCGCTTTCGCTTTTTGCTGTGCTTATTCGATCTTGCCAGAATCTTCTCTTTCCTTTTCGCCAATATGTCTTCTCCATATGTTTTGATGGCAAGAACAGACAGGTCTCGGTTGTACTGCTGGATCGGATTGTAAAACACTTGCTGCACCTCTCCTCGGTCCTCTCCTATCTTGGCACCCTGAGGCACCAAGATGGTTGCCTTGCCTTCCTTGACCACGCGGAACTGCTTCCCATCCTTCTCCACGGTTTCAACTTCGACGGTGCCTGCCATTGGCGCAATTGAAGAAGACCAATTGGGAGAATTTCTGCTAATAAGGCGCCGGGTCGAGAGTGTGTTGACTTTCGGGGCGATGCTACCGCAGGGACTGGCAGGTCTCACTGTTGCCGGAAGACGCAGCAGAAGCTTTAGGGAAGAAGTGCAGCGAAACATGCAATATCCAATTGCACCTTTGGGCAACAAACTGTTTGTGATCCTGATGACCGAGAAAAGCTTCAAGGCGGCAAGCTCTCAAGCCCACAATTTTTTTGATATTCTGCCGCTTGCTCCAAAGCGGTGAAACAGCCAGCCCCACTACCTAAACCTGGTACTGTACATGCCTCAATGCTGCCGTTCATTCATGTAAACTTCCAAGGGAGTAACGTGTAATGCTCATCTCAAACGAATAATATATTTTGCAAAATTTCACAGCTCGAATTTCCATCTGGTCGCGTCACATGTGTTTGAGAGAATAAATAATCCAGCTGTTTGTCGGATGGAATGCCTTCTATCAAACGCTACCTAACCTCACAATTTCCAGCAAGCATGACTTACATGTGACATCCATGCGCGTGCAGAGCCATATGATAGATTCTCCAAATTATATGCCACTCCTGGCCACCATATATGCCTTCTTCACCACGCATATGATGCCGCCTTTTGCAGTCATCCGTCAACACTACAAGTGGTCTGTCCTTCCATGCAATGTCGGGATGCCCTTCTCTACTGCTTCTCGTGTTGCCCGATAGCACCTAATCGCCAAAGGAAAAGCTGATGTCATGTCTTCGCTTATTCTCGTCTCGCCATGTGCCAAAGCGCATCTTGACGCGCAGGTACTCTGCTGTATTTCAACGACAGGTAAGAGCTTTTGCGGATGTTGAGTCCAGCACGCTCTCTGCCTCTTTCTTTCCGCCGATCCAGACGAAGAATTAGCCGACATGAACGAAATTACTTTTCTCTCCCTCTCTGGAGCCGTGGCTCTTCACCTTCATCGTCTTTTTTGTCTTCATCTGTGCTTCAAACACGGAGTTCTTGGTATTGCTCGAGCCCAGTGTCCAGCCCAGCAGATCGCAGCACCAGAATCCTGTCTCTATTCCTTCAATCGTGACAGCATCTCCAGCCCATCATGTCCAAGCCAGCAAAGGGACATCCAAACACCGAAGCTCCCACGCTTCCTCCTCTTTCCGTTGGGACCAAAAACCCTCCTGTGCCGTCTACAGGCTCTCATACTCATGGGGATCTTCCCAAGATTACGGCCCCTGTGCCTAGTGGCTCTCCTAAGGATTCTTCGCCACCCAAGCCTCACAGGTCTCCAGGAGATGAGCATCACCACCACACACCTCGTCATAGGTTCCTTTCGCCTACAGAATGGGGCATCGTTGCTCACGGAATAGGCGGCATTCGGGATCGGGAGCAGCATACGCCAATTCATCCAACCAGTTGGGTTTGGCCACCCAGGGGCATGCCTCGGGGTTTGTACAAGGATACTGTGACTCAGCGCACCAAGTTCTTCTACCTACACCATGCGTCTAGTGGTATCAGATGGATCTTGATGCTGCTACAGCTCTTCATTGGAGCGACGCTGACGGCTCTTGGCTCCATGTCCTTTTCGCAAGGTACTCCAATCACGATTCTGGGAGCTGCAAACACTGTCATCGCCGGCCTCCTTGCCTTTTTGCAGAACAGTGGATTGCCTGATCGATATCGGTACGACAAGTCTGAGTTCGAAGCACTGGAAGACCACATCAAGGAAATCCTCGACTCAGGTATTGCCCCAGCGGACCAAACTGCTGACCAGATTCTCGCGGAGTGCTTCGATTTGTACCAGGACGCCAAGGCAACGGTGTCTGCCAATTTACCGGCCAACTACATGCAGCCTCGAACTGCCAAGCAAGCAGGCCAAGGATCCGGAGGTCTGGTCCAAACGAGCCCTCCGCCTTCCGTGGCGAAGCAACTCGCCGATATTGACACTTCACCCGGTGGAAAATAATGTCTAATGCTAATTGAATCGGTGCGGCACATGTGCAATCAACACCTCTGATGACCCTTTCGTCAAGATTGTCTTTGTCATTTACAGATCCATCTTTCAAAGATGAATGACACGGTTTATATCATATACCACCTCCGCTTATTCGGCTCGAACATCCTTAACACTTTGCAAACATTATACTGCGGCTATTACTCTAGCGAGATTCGAGTCAAGTCAGCGAGACTAGCATGGAGATGGGTTGAGGATCATGAGTGTCCTTTTTCCATCATTTGACTGCGTGTTGTGGAGGCTGTGTTTAACTTTATGTATCGATCTGGAGGGAATTTTGGCCTGCTTTTTCTGACAGAAGTTGTTGTAATTGATTGTCCTAATTCTTCGTGTTCAAACTTCATAGATAAATATAGCCATTTGACGTCTCACCTCATCTCACCAGTTTTTGCCAGCCCGTCGCCCGTGAAATGACATGAGAGATCTAGCATGCTCAACATAAGATGATGGAGTGTAGCCTGTGCCCTGTTCCCCAAGTTGCGCCCTCGCCATGGCGTCTATTAGCCCTGGCTTCGCCTATATAGAAAAACTTGTCTTGTGTCACATCATCTCCAGCCTCGCGAAGCAAGAAAGTAGAGTCGGCAGTACAAGCGTGTGAAATCCCAGCCCATGTCTTTGTAGTGGTGTTTCTAGTACAGACAAGGTCACCAGGTTGTGCGTGTGATGGGCCTATTCCAATTGCAGGCCGGTCAGAGGTGCTGATAGACTTGGATTCATCGTTGCTTGATGTCGGTCGCCCAGGCTTAGGCGATAATAGAAAAAGTCGACGGCCTTCCATGGTGCGTTTCAGCAACGCGAACAACTTCTCGTCCTGAAAATCCTCCGACCCTTTCAGTATCATCTCTGTGAATTCTGCATAACCCTTAAAGTAGTACATTTGCCAATCATAATTGGCGATTGCTTTGGACCACTCGTCTCTCATGTGGTCCTGGAAGAAGATCATTCCGAGTTGGTGTATCAAGAGCTCCCGAGTGGCTGTTGTAGCCCATCCGAGCAAGAGATCCCAAGCTTCTTTAATCCAGTCCATGATAGCATTCGGAGAAGCATTGAGAGGAAAGGCATTTGAGATTTTCTCAATCGATGAGTGGATGATATACCCAGGATCGCCCTGTTTCTTTCGGAACTGAATATGTAGAGCGTTCAAATCAGCATCAAGGGATACTTTGGGTGACCCCTCAAGATTCCATCCCCCTGAGAGCGTCTGTCTAACTACTGGCAGCCTCCAGTCAGGAACCCAAGAGGATAGTCCGCCCAAGCGTGATCCGTCTGCCCTAAGATCGTTGTGTTTGAGAAGATCTCGATAGTCGAAACAGCGAAAGTTCGTAGTGATGAGATCCATGTATAGGTTTTCGGCCGGTGTGTTATAGCTCACAGCGACTTTAATCTCTCTCGGATCCCGACTTACTTCACCGGGTTGGGTGAGGAATGTATCGGAAGCAAGACCAGCCAGCGCGTATATACGGTCGCGGGCGTCCACGCATCCCAACTCAGATAAAATGGAGAGGAGGTCTATCAGTCGTAGAGATGCCTGCGAACCGGCTTCGATTCCGAGACAGTGATATATCCAAATTGACTCCATCGTCTTCACCACCGATAATAGTCCGCTGACATTCTGACTACTCCGGACGACCTGGAGGAGACGAAGCCATGGCATTTGGGATTCGCTGCAGAAAAGAGTTACGTTTGGATTGAGAACGACCTCTTGAACAATCCAGCGTCGACCAAACCAGGGTAAGCGAACAAGGGACTCCAAGTCCTCTTGGATGATGCTCTCATCGTCTTGATGATCGATTTGTCGAGAAAATGCATTAACAGCCTCCATTGACGATGAGCCGCGAGCATCAATGCCCAACCAAACCACGACTCCCGAACAACGCCTATATATCTCTGTCATGAGAGGGATTTGTTTCGCTTTGTCGTCATCATCTTGTTGGTTTATGCAGATAGCGTCGACCCAAAGACGCCGCACATTGAGTTGAGATCGAAAGCGTAGCAGAGCATCACGAAGATTTGGGGTGATGTGTATTACGAACTCGTTATCAAGAATGAGCGGTTGTGTGAACTCTGGCTTACCCCAGGTATATGATAGGGCTTCATAGAACGGATCAGATTCTATATTAATCTCACACAGCTTACATCGTAGTGGGCCGTCCTGCTCGTGCGATGGTTGAAGTTCCAAGATCCGAGTACTTGCCGCTGGAGATAACTTGCTGTATTGATATGGCAGAGACATGCTGTCAATATGTCGACAATGCTGTTCAACTTCGGCGCAGGCTTTAATCCCTCCTTCGGACCCTGCGAACCATGGGAATATACGCGACAGGATTATGGATGGATTGCTATTTAGGCAGAAGATTATGAGTCGAAAATAGTTCGACCTCTTGAAATCAATAGATCGACGCTACACGCTACTCACTGCCTACGAGTACGCCTTATGCATCTGCTGTTACGAATCAGGAACGAGTGCGCTTGTGGCCAATTGTCACTGGTCTCTGCATCAGCTGAATTGAACTATTCAACCGCTACTGCGGACAGGCATCGTGATGAAACCCCTCTCTCTTTCAGCCGCATCCCCGCCTCCATTTCGGCTCTCCAAGATGAGAAAGGGTGCTAGGCGAAGAAAAGAATGAGAATGAGAAGCCTGCAATCAATTTTACAATCGTCATATATCCGACTCTGGTTTATCGCCAATTCACGAGACGCCTGTCCACGCATCGTTTAGTCTCCATTGAAACCAGCATCATGTCGCAACAAAAATTAGGCTATGATGCATTACCATACGAGGACGAGATTGATATTGAGCCCCCAACAGCTCAATATCCTCAAGGCTCAGGGCATCCCGTTTCGAAAATTTCGCCAATTCTAGTCGAGCAGCATGAAATATCCCCTGGACACTTCAATAATCGAGCTGGGGCTCGATCCGGACAACAACCAACCAAGCCACCATTCTTCCTTGACAAAGGAAATTTTGTGATCGATTGTCCCATTCCACCCTCTCTGAGGAGTTCTGTCGAGAGTGATGACATTGAATTCACGCACACACGATATACGGCCATCACCTGTGAGCCTCATGAGTTTATTGATGAAGGCTTCACGTTGAGACAAACGCTTTTCGCATCTCCACGCCGTACCAAGATAATGATCAACGTCTATATGTACAACGAAGATGATATACTCTTTACCGAGACGATGGAGCGCGTGTTCAATAACGTACAATACCTCTGCAAACAATGGGGAGAACAATCATGGAAGAACATTGTCGTTTGTATTCTGAGCGCCGGAAGATACAACATAGACCCGCAAACAAAAGCCCTACTGTCATGTATGGGCATCTACCAAGAGAGCATAGCAAGGCGACAAGTCAACGGTAGAGATGTGGTGGCTCACCTTTATGAGCACACAACCCAGACCGGCCTCCAGCTTGTTCGCGACAAAGTATACCTAACCCCCAAACAATACGAGTTTCCAATACAAATACTATTTTGCCTTCAAGAACGCAACTTGACCATGATACGTTCTGAGAAATGGGCATATCGAGGGTTTGCTCGTGTGTTCGACCCGGTCATGTGTGTGCCTATCCAGTCTGACACAAGGCTTGGTAGTATCGCCATCTACCAACTCTGGCAAGCTTTGGCTGCTGAACCCATGTGTGCAGCAGTCTGTGGCAGAGTCAGACCAGACACAAGCTTCTGGGAGATCTTTCAAATTGTCGGATCGGCAGCCAAATTCGAACAGCATCTCCAAAACTGCCTCACCCTACCGTTTGAATCGGCGTTTGGCTTTGTTCCAGTCTCGCCTGCTAAGCTCTGCGCCTTCAGATACGAAGCCCTCCTGGATGATGAGACGGGAAAGAGTCCTCTGGACAGCTATTTTGAAGCCAACGAACCTCCGGATACTTTATCGGGCGCCACTCTACATGCTGCACGTATGAGGCTGGCCAGCTTGCGCTTGGTGTTCTTTGCGCTAATCACCAGACCCAATTCTCGTTGGGTCATTCGACATTCCACTTCGGCGATTGCGACGGAATATGGGATAGATTCTATCGGTGAACTCCTTTTCATGCGACGTAGGCCGGTCAATGCGTACTTTTTAGATACGATTTACGCCATTACGCACTCTTACGAAATATTCAACTCAAATCATTCTATTGTTCGGAAGATGGCTTTCACAATCCAACTCGCGTTTAAATCTTTCGAGTTGCTTTTTGCATGGTTCGCGATAGGCAACGTATTCATCTACTTCAAGGTGTTAACGACAAGTGTAGGATCCCCGGGCTTTTGGGGAACCGGCGGATACGTGACAGGATTAGTGCTGGAGTGGTTGTATAATGTTTCCCTCATAACGGCATTCGTATCTACTTTGAATAAGTCCTGGAAAATGAACTTGAGAATTCCGACTCTTTTGTTTTGGATATGGCTTATCATCACAACGTAAGTCTCATAGCCTCGATGGTTATGTTTGGAAGCTTGTATACCACGTACTAATAATGTGTTTTAGATATGCATTTATTTGCTATTGCCTGATGTTACAAAAGTCTTTACATACGGAACGACTCGACAAATCAAGCCCAGGTGAAATATTTGGAGATCCGACAACTTCACTTGGCATCGCGTTTCTCATCATATATGTGCTCTGGACGATGGCTTCGTTGCTGAATCTAGATCTCTGGCCGATCGTAAATTCGTCCATACAATATCTAATCCTCGTGCCATTTCTCGTCAACGTCTCCGACGTGTTTGCATTCTGCTATACGTTCAACCTAAGAAACGTTGTAGCCGATGCCGAGCCGGTTCTCGAACTTCCCAAGGTCGAGACCCAGAACGGCAAGGGCAGAATGGACGCATTGAACGACGAGAGGCTCGAGGCACAATATGAGCAGCAGATTAACATTATGAAGCAACGAAGATTTCTACTGGTACAAAAGATGGCTTCGCCGCTGCAGGTGGCGGAGAGGCCGCAGAACGCAGCTCGGATGTTTGAAGCCCTTCTCGTGATTGCCTGGACAACTACAAATTCCATGCTGGTATTTCTTGTTCTCGGCATAGCGGATGTCAGAAGCTTATACACAGCTGAGACAGGGGATGTTCTTAAGAGCAGGGGAATGCACTATATCGCTGGTGTTATGTGGGTGCTCGCAGGGCTGACTGCAGTTCAAGTGATTGGAGCTGCGTTCAACAGGGTTATGACTATAGGAAGAAGTTATAGGAGGCATCATGAAGACGAAGGCAATAGATACGGCTCTTAGTTTATGAGTGTTACATAGATGTCGGTATGCTATATTCCTCTATTAATTCTTAATGCTTTCATATTGGGACTTAGATGCTTACACGACTGCGTATGGCTTCCGGTACTTCTGTGAGACAACTTCGCTTTGTCATTTATGTTCATATTATCTTGTTACATATATGGTGTACTTATATATACATTAGTTAGCGCTAATGCTCCTCCAATCTTCTTTTGACAGCTCATAGTATATCTCATTCTTGTCTGCGTCAAACTCCGCAGGTCTTGATATCCCCTTCCCTGTCAACCCCAATTTCTCATTTAGAAGGTTTACCATCGGGCCATTATCTTCCAGCGTCGTGATGGTGACCAAATCAAGTTGTGGTCCTCCCTCAACGGCCGGTAAAAACGCCCAGTTTATCGCCATCTTCATTGCTTCAACGCCGTAGCCTTTGCGCTTGTACGCCGGATCCAACATCGCGCCCACATCGCCAGCCCGAATCTTCTGGCCGTCTCGCTCCCAGTCTTTGATCGCTCCGAAGCCTCCCAGACCAATTACAGTCTCGCCGTTTCCGTCTTCTGATTTGAGCACTAGCATCATGTTCACGCGGCTTGGCCCGCTTATAACGTTTCCTTGCGCGTCAAGGATGGTGGGCTTGCTTGCCGATTCCCTCATACGGGAGATACTTAATTCTGCAGTTGGGATGTCTATATCCTTGCCATGAGGATCGGACTTGTTTGATGGTGAAGACAGAATAGACGAAAAGGCCGAGGCATCAGAAGGCTGTATAGTCCGGAGGAAGAGGAGGGGGTTGGAGGGGGAGGGGATGATGGTGTCGAGGTGAGAGATTTCGCGAGACATGGCGACTTGATCTAAGAAGGCAAAGATATAGTATGAATGTCTGTAAAAAGAAGATGGATAATATTAAAAGGATGAAATATGCAGTGTCTGGATACTTATTTACAGCACTTCATGTTGATACTTGTAATCTTCGAAAACCAGTTGAGGGACATGTGGGCTAGTGTACGAAGCTAGCAGCAGCGGTGGTGATCCTCTGGAAATGCATCATCAATTTGATACATACAGCTACCAATGCAACTAATGTTCACGAACCCACCTGTCCCAGAAATTATGCTAAGAATTTCTGTAAATAGCTGTTTTTTAATCCTGCATGGTGAGTCAGTTCAAAAGTTCGTCTTCGTTGAGACGTGAACTTCCCGAAACGGTAATCCGTGGACAAAAAGATAGCGCTGTGGTGACTCATAAGAAATAGTAGATATTAAGGGAGGGCTGTCTACAGAAAAATCGATCAATCATATGGATGGACAACAAGCTGAATTTCATTGCTTGTTATAATGTGTGGGGTCTAATCCAAGAGAAAACAACAAATGCACCGTAATTACACATACTGAAGTTTCGTGATCCGGACTAGTAATTATATGCTTCCATCACGCTTAAAGAAAAGCCGTACACCATGTCCCATTTCCAGTAATGCCCTTCGTATAATCTTGACATCATCACTCAATCAATCAATCAGCCGACAAAGGCGCTGGGCTGGCTCTTTTGCTCATGCTTCGTAGCGTCCGCCCGCTGCTGCCATCCGTCTCCGTATCAACCGTCACACTGCTCTCTCTAGATAGCCGGGATGGGATATCGGGCGTCACAGACCGAGAGTCAGTGCTGGGCCTCTTCACCTTTGATATGGATCCCTGCTTCCGGCGCTTATCTGCAGCAAGAGCCTGTTTGCGCGGTGTTGTTTGGCCATCGCTGTCAAAGACCAACGGCGTCTGGCTTCTCGAGGAGCTAACCGAGGAGCGGCGCACGCTGCTGTTCCTACGCTTGCGTTCCGAGCTCGCTAGACGGTGATGGGGCATCTTTTGGGGTTCGCGACGGATGCGAGGCTGCGGACTCTGGTGCCAGGGGAGCCACCACAGCCAACCGTATTGATCCTTTGCGACTTTCCGGTCATGCTCCTTGACCTTTTGCCGAAGCAACCGCCGACGCTCATTCTCCCTCTCCCAGTATTCGGTGCGATAAAGCTCCCAGTTCTCTCGAAAAGTAGGCGAGAACGGTTTCGGTAGAAGTAACAGTTTGACATAATCTCCGCCAGGCGCCAAATCTTCTTCATGGCCGCCAAGTTCGTCATCATCGGGGGGGAGAACTAGCGTGGGATGGTTATCGCTTGTAAGCTGGAGCTCCTTCTCGACCTGGCGCAGCAGCTGCGGCTCGACAAGGCGGTATGAGGAACTGGCGGTATGCGAAAAGAGGCCGTACGTTAGGAAAAAGCCGATGGTCGACAGCGCCTCAGCCCACCACGTCTGCCTGATGATGACCAGCTTGCAGTTGAAGCCGCGCAGACCTCGGTTGGAGATGGCGAACCAGCGGCGTGGCCACCGGATGCCACGATCCCAGATGCCCGTTGCCCAAACAAGGGCGGCGGTGATAATGCCACCCATGAAGCACACCTTTTGTGCGCCTTCAACCGCCCAGTATATAGACCCTCCCACGCCACGTCCATCCTCTCGCGGCGCAAAGTACAGCTTGTAACCAAAGAAGGCGACCCAGAGCGTCAGGATGGCGAGGAAGAAGGTGTGGTGTCGCTTCCGGGCGCGCAGCTCGAGGAACTGGGCGCGCATGGAAGCCTCGAGGATCAAGAGGTTGAGATAGATCATGGAAGGAGAGCTGGGCGTGTGATGCAGCGGATCGCCAGGCTTGCCAGCACCAGTGCCCGGCGAGAAGGGGCTTGCGCCGGAGCCGGGTTTGGCATTGGCATCGCTGGCAGCGGCCTCGGCAATTGGGGCGCCCTTAACGATGGAGTCGAGGTCGTCGGCCATGGTTTGCGGGCAGCCGCCGACTCGGGGCTCGGGCTCGGCTCAGGGGCTCGTGGAAGGCGGCGTGAGTTCGCGGGGGCGGACGGTTTGTGTATGAAGTAGATGGAATGCAAGACAAGATGGAGCAGCTCAGCCTTGCTGGGAGAGTTGCGTGGTTGTGGGTCGACTGCTTTCCGCACTGTGGGGAAACGGCCACTGGTCTCGTTGTCCTGTCGCTGTCATTGGCCGCTGCATTAGAGTCTTCACAAGGCTGCCGGTGACACACAGGTGCACGTCTTTGTCCAGTATCTGGTTCCAGAAAAAGAGTCCAATTTCTAGAAGTCAAACATGTTGCAGACATAAAATAAAAAATCTCGAAAGAATATTCAACTTTGCTTGCATCCTCTATACACCAAACTCTTACAAGCTTGTCTCATCACGACCATGGCTATTACCGGCTGTATAGAAATGGCCTTGGCGAGGGGTTCGGCCTCTGCATTTGGGTGCACATGTGCCTGCGCCCGAATGACAGCAGCCGAGGCAGATTTTGGTCAGTACACACAACCATCTTCAAATTGTTAAACAATGATATAAGTGGATTTTTATACATCATTATTATTTTACTGCTATATGTGCAGGATGATTTCGCTTATAAATAATCTCCCAAAAGTATAAATAATAAAAGCCATAGGTCAAGACCAAGTATATCAGGACATGGCTCTGCCAACGATACAAACCTCTCGTCTCAGCCTCCGCCCCCTCGCAGAGCACAATCGAGACGATATCATAGACCTCGATTCGGACCCTCAAGTTATGAAATATGTTCACAGTGGCCGCCCGCTAACTCAAGAAGAAGCTATCCAAGATCATCAAGGGCGTCTCTTAGCATGTCGACAAACCCCAGGCCTAGGCTACTGGGCAGGTTACCTTGGTGACATATTCATTGGATGGGCAGCTCTCTCGCCCATACAATCCAACGACGGGACATTTCATGCACAAAAAGCCGAGATAGGATACCGGATCTCACCTCGCTTTTGGCGACGGGGGTACGCTAAAGAAATGGCTCGCGAGTTATTGAGATACGGGTTTGAAGAATTGAATTTGGTAGAAGTTGTTGGGCAGACGATGGCTGTAAACGAGGCATCAAGAGCAACCATGAAGGCCTGCAGGATGCAGTATGTGCGTACTTTGTATATCGAGTTTGAGGATCCTATTCCTGGGTCGGAGGATGGTGAAGTTGAATACGCCATTACAAGGGAAGAATGGCTAGAGCTTCAGTTGCATTTAAAGTAGCGAGACTATTGTCTATAAGAATATCTTGGGTTCAGGATGATTCGTATGCTAAAATAGTGTTTCTCCTCTCTCCCAAACCTTGCATCTTCTCAAATACGGCCATTCTTTGCAGTCATGTCTAACATGCCGATAGGAGTAGTAGTAGTTAAGGTACCTCGGGAATCGCTCCTCGAAAAAGTGTCTGAAATTGAATTTGCCGCGCACTTGAAGCCCAGTCAGTCGCATGAAGATAGAGTAATATATGCTTGTTGGTGTTGAAGGGAGGATGGTAAGAGACGTTTCTTTTCATTCTTCCCATTTAAGTAGCTCTATACTTCCTCATAATCACCTTGTCATCCGTACAAGATGTAAATTAAATTTAACATCATCTGCCATTAGAAATAAGAAATTGGCAGTTTCCATTCTTTGCTTTTTGGACAACTACTCAAGCAGTGGGACACGAGGGAGGCGGCGTGGTAGAACGCATACAGTGAAGCGTTTAGCGTAAAAACACTGTATTCCCCTAACGTTATTTACCTACACTCCAATTGATACAAAGAGGCTTGTCTTTACGCGACAATTGACAAATCAGAATTTACATAATGCAGTGCAGATCAGACATCAAGCCGCATAGGCGAAAACGAGAATGCGGAGGTGGCAGTGAACCGCATCTCGAATCTGCAGAGCTCCCCCCTAGCGCTTCGCTTGCCCCCTATTTTCCCCACGATTTTCCAGTCTTCCCGTATCTGCAGCTACGGCCACATCTGCATCTGTGCATACGACACGCATAGATGTAGATACATAGATGATGATGAAATCAAAATGATGATATCATAGTCAGAACATCCGTACCAATGACTTTAGCTCAGTCACAATGAGACAAACAGAGAAGAGGCAGAATCTTGATATACGGTTGCTTAGGAGAGTGAAACTTGGAGACTCCTACGAGGCACAGAGCAAATAGGTAGAAGAGAACAAAAGGAATCTTCTCGTCAAGAGATGAGTACTAATACTAATAGGTACTAATAAATGTAAGTTCAAGGTATGTGTTGGGTACATATTGTGTGGGTATGATTTCAAGCAAACTGTCACCATCTTTGCACAGTCAAGCATCTTTGTTTTGTTTTCAAACTTTCAATTTCTCTCCCTTCCACCAGAACATATTAACCTCCTAAAGAAAAACCAAAATCTCTGCTACAACTCCAATAAATGTGAAGATGGAGATTGCAACAACTATCGAAGGGGAATCATCGCACTATTTTTAATAAAAAGATAAGAAACCACAAGATGCATTAAATCAAAAGCCCAGAGAAGATGCCCCTGGAAAAAAATCACAGTCTTCCCCTCCCAAGACACCGCCCCATATATCGCTATTCGTAGACTCGTAACCTCGTGGCTGCGCTGAGCAGTGAACTCTTTTGTCCCTTGGCTACCCGACGTAGAAACCACGTCTCTACTCCGTCACGATATTTACAAAAGAGCGATGACACCGGCGGCGAGGAGCAGCAGAGCGCTGGCACTGGTGGTGGCAGCACCGCTGATGGTGGAAGGCTGGGGAGGCTGAGGAGCGCCAGTGGAGATGGACGCGACAGGAGGAAGAGGAGTCTTGGACTGGTTGGGCTGGTTAGGCACAGAGCTGGTAACGGTGCTGTTAAAGCCGGTGTAGGCGCTGGTGAATCCAGCACTGGTGGTGCAAGGAACAGTGGTGGTCTCCTCATCAACCTTGGTCACGGTAGTGGCGGGAGCCTTGGTAGTCGTAGGAGCCTTGGTGGTGGTAGGGGCAGCAGTGGTTGTGGGAGCCTCAGTGGTGCTGGTGGTGGTAGGAGCAGCGCTGGTGGTGACAACAGTCGTGCTGGTGGTTGAGGTGCTGGTGCTGGTGCTGGAAGTGCTGGTCGAAGTAGGAGTGGCGGACTCGAGGCCGCCGGCAACACTATAAGCAGCGGCGCAAGCAGCGAGATCCATGTTCTCCGGGCAGCACCAGGTCTTGAGAGCGTGGTCGTGAGTGCAGTAGTAGCCCTCGTCGCAAGAGTCTGTCACGCTCGTTAGCCATCATCCCACGCGTATATCATTCATTACATGTTAAACATACTGCCAGAGCCATCAGCGCAGCAGCTCTGCTTCACGGATGGGTTGTAGCAGTGAGTCTCGCTGCCGCTGGAAGCGCACTCGGTGTACTCAGAGCCGCAGGCTTCGGCACAGGTGTCGCCATCATGGCACTGAGACAGCTCAGGCTGGTATCCATTGGTGCTGCGGCGCGCAAGGCTCTGTCCAAGCACGGGCATCATGGCCAGGCGGTAAGGCTTGGGCTCGGCGCTGACGCTGGCGGCGCAGGCCAGGAGGGCAACAGAGGTGGCAGTTCGGAAGAGCATCTTGACTGGAGAAGGACAGTGGTGGCGATGGGTTCGCGTGTTGTGTCGTGTAGGACGTGGGGTTTGTTGATTGTCTCGTGAAAACGGTTTGCGAAATGAGTGCAAAGATGCGCGATAGCGTTGATGCGTATGGCGACACGGAAAAAAAAAAGAGCGTAACGAGTATAATACTCTGGTTGTTTCAACGAACGTGAATAAAGCTGTAAGAGGCGAAACGAAGGCGGGAGAGAGAGAAGAAAAAGCTTTTCGTGATGTGGATGGGGAAGCGAGAGACAAGCAGGGGCCCCTTGAAGCGGAGAAGCCAATTGCCGCCAAGTTGGCGCGCAAGGTACCAAACACTGCTTGGAGCGTTGGCGAGATACTTTGGGCGAGTCTGTGCATGGACACCCCTGCAACTCCTTTTTCTCAACCTCTCATTTCCCAAATGGCGCTGCGAGAAAGCAGGACACTGGGCGAAACGAGACGAAACCTGACGAGACAAGACGAGACGAGGCAAGGCGAGAGCAGATGCGAAGCGACGCGACCTTGTTTGCGCCTAAATGCATTTTATTTTTATTTCTTGCTACTATCTTCATCTTCTGCCTCTCCATTATAGGAGTCTGTTAATTCCATCTGCTTACCGCCCACGATGGCTTCTCTTCTTCTCTTCTTCTAGTCCCTTGCCACTCAGCTTCAACCCGCCCCGGCGCCAATGGCCCAGAACAACCTAGCCTCAGACCTTGAAGCAACAACACGAGGCTAAATCAGCGCCTAGCTGCAAGGTACCAGGCACAGAAAGCAGCCACTCACGGCACCTCAGCAAATGGGCGGCTTGGCTGCTCATTTCCCGCCTCCACTCTGGATGCGCCGCCCGCTTCAAACTGACTCTGCGAGCGGATATTGGGCACATGGCGCGTGCGTCCTGTTGGCGGTGACGAAAGTGTCGCTTTTTACAAATGTGCTTTCGCTTCAGTCAAGATCGCTGCGATGAAGATGAACCACCCTGGGGGAGGAATTAAGCGACGTCGGCCATTTTGCGGAGTACTCGTACGGCTTACTCTCATTGGTCTTGGCCCGCTGCTGTTTACTCTGCTGCTCATGCCTGTGCCTGTGCTTGTACGAAGCAAGCCGAGGATGGCGATGCATGTTTGATTGCCGTTGGCGGCGTCTCATTTATCCGAAATGCATGCATTGTTGTTGGAATTATCGCAATCCTCCAGATTTCACGAAACGCCAACTCATCAGGCACCCACTAGTCTGCGAATTAACGCCTCATCCACGCGCACGCCCGCACAACGAGGAGAGTATAATAAGGTTGTTGCACGCACATGGCCAGTTGTAAAGGCAAAATCTGCGGCCAGCAGCAGTAATGGTGGCACACGCGTACCTACATAACACATAACAACGCATTTATTGGGCCGCCATCTCAGACCTGCACGCATCCGACATTGCGCATCTCGCTCTCCTCCCACGCCATCATGCGTGTCCCCATCCAATTCACGTGTTGTCTCACCATGTCCAGATACCCCGGTCTTATGCTTCATTGATGAAGCCCGCCCAGGCTCGGCTACCAGGGAGGAACATGTTCGAGGGTCAAACAGAAAGAAAGGGCGACATTCTCTAACCTCTAACAGATGATGTTAAGCTGTCAATTGCCATCCCTCTCGAGAGTGAGGCAGAAAAGGGAGGGCAAACCAACGACGATGCACACGCTGCATACTACCTACTTTGTGTTCTGTCTCGTAGCAGCACAACAACGCAGTGCTACCTGATAAATGCAACGCAATCTCACCGACACGTGGTCATGGACCAAGCGATATTGGAATCAGGTCAAACGCAAGATTTTCCATTTCGTGATGTGTTGCTTCGTACGAGCCGTCCAAAATAGCATTGCTCCAAGCGCTGCTTACTATTCATAGCAATTCCTCCCTGAAGGTCGATGAAGTGCAGTGCAAACTCTAAACGACGTTAGTTTGAGCTACCTTGTGATCGCCGCCAATTGTATCCGTCATGTTCATCCGTCTTTCATTTCTTCCAGTCACTGGACGGTGTTTGATGGATTACATTGCCACATCATCACACCCTCTTGCTAAAATGTAGCACCAACCGGCCTACTCCCGTAAAAATAAAGACATCGATTCTCGTAATATCAACACAGTCCCTTATTCCTACAGCCTTTTCACTTGGAACCCATGGTTCTGAGCCCCCAAAGCATCATTACATACCAACCCGTTTGCAAGCCATGGCTTGAAATCCCATAGTAGACCTACACTTCACCAATTCTCATCCATAGGCGCGGCCCTCATTGGGAGACCCTCTCCCGAATTCTCACAATCATAAAGCACAATCCGTAATACTTTACAAATTACACACAAACCCAATTATTGCTTTTTGCCCTGACCTCGCCGCGGGGAACGAAGTTTCAGTAAGGCATTCGCTCCCGCCGCTGTTAGTAAGGCACTCGCTCCCGTCACTGTCTCGGTATCAGGCTGAGAGTCTTCCTATTCGCCCTCTTCGCCTCCCAGCTTGGCGATCCACTTGTTCATATGAGAGTACTTTTCTTCAAATGTTCGTTGTAGTCTCTCGCCAGCCGCCCACATTGGGTCGCCTTTCTTCCAGTACGTGAAACAGTTGTCAAAGATTTGTCGCACATCAACAAGGAATTCTTCCTCGGTGGTGTACTGCTTCTGGTCCATTTTCTGTTTGACCGTGCTAAGATCCATTGGCTTCTTGACCTTGTCAAAGTAATCTGGCACACCGTCTTCGATAGGGTCGACAGGCTCTCGAAAAGGCCCGACCAGCCGGGTCCAAAAGCCTATAAAGTTGTTATTCATATGCAAACACTACGGTAAATGTAGTAGACAGTGGTGCTGTAGTGCTTACCTGGCCCAGAGAGCATTCTATTCAATAAGTCAGCGCAGAAATCGAGCTTCTGCTGAGTTGAGAAAGTTTTGCCCTCTAACAAGGCTGCGCTCGAGCGCCTCTTTTGTGGCTTGGGAGGTGGGGAAGAGCCAGACTTGCGATGTGTTTTGCGGGATGAGCCTGTATCGACCGACGGTGCGCTAGATCGTCTATTCTTCTTCTTTGCTGCAAGGGTTTCCTCATCTGGGCCCTCGTCAAGGTAATGAACATTCTTCCTGAGCATTGTTGGAATTGAAGTATTTGATGATTTGATAGAGCTTGGAGGGAGGGCAGAGACAACAGCCACAGAGGTAACTGCAGGCACCGCTGGAGCCACAGCAGGAGCTGGAGGAGCAATCGTCTCGAACGAGCTCATTGTGACGACAAGCTCGCTGAGGACCTCTTGGGGCAGTGACTTGGCAAATTCGGCTCGAGCATCTGAAGACCTCATGTACTCAGCCGCCCAGGACAGCAAGAGAACTCTAATGGATGAACCCTCAGGAGTATCTCGCCACACCTGGATGAGAAGAGGCGTTGCTGGAATTCGGCCTGTGGTTCGTCGGCAATCTACCATGGCCTCCAGTGTATGTTCACATAGCCCCTTGACGGCAAGTTTATGGCCCAGATTCCAAAGGCCGACCAGAGATTCGTAGGAAGTGACGTTGGTGCTTTCGTCTGTGATTTTTCCAGTGTACAGATAGCTTTGTACGAGCCCAAATACTTCGGGTGTCGCATCCGGGAGCTTCACTATGTGCTCCAAAGCCTTTTCTGTGACATTTTCTTCAAAATGCTTACGATAGAACTCGGAGCGATCGCAGAGGAAGTCTTTCTGGAGGCCAAACGGCTGCTCATTGGGACCAACTAAGACGATTACGAAGATGGGATGCGGTTGGCTTCAACGAAAGGTGTCAGTGCCTGCATAATAAAATGGCTGATACGGCGTAGCAACTTACGTCCACGAAAATGGTTTTCTAGTCTTGTTCTCGTTTGGAGTTCCGTTCGCAGTGACGTTTGTGGTGCCGTTGGCCGCAGCGCCATCTGAGGCAACGACTTCTTTGGAGGGCGGATCGGAAGACATCGCAGATCAATTATCTGATGGAATAGGTTGTCAGCAATTTTTAAACGTATACAGAAAGCAGTAGATCACAACAGCCCCAGAGCGGGTGATCTGATGTGCATGTAACATGCAGATCGGTGTATGGATGCAAACGGGCGTATCGGAATTTCATAAAGAATGGAGACTGTTCATGCTACCGACAATGCCACTAGGCAATATTCATTCTCCAACCCAAAATATTTGAGAATTTCACAGCCTTGAGCATCGAGGAGCGCGTCCATGGCGTCGTGAATAAAAGACGAGGCAAGGAAAAAGATGACATCTGCGATGGACGAACTGACCTGCCACACACAGACGACTAAGAGATTCTTCTTAACAAGATCGATTCTGTTGGCTTCCACAGCACTCAATGCAGGACCCTCAGCGACGCGCGTCTTCAAAACTTCATGTCTAAAAGACGTCTCCGTTTAGCGATGCCTTCCGTTTGCCAAAGATTTTTCCAGTAGGCCGGCCTTTTTTTTTGCGTTTTTGGTTGACTGGGAAATTGGCAAGGTCGAGAATGTGAGGCGACTTTCCACAGCTAAAGCATGAACTGTGGCGCGAGTGGCTGGCTGCCCGCGTTTGGGATTATGTAAGGATTTTGATGCGTTGGGGGAGAGTGCTACTTACCCTGTAATTATTCGGCTTTTGTTGCGGATTTATGTGTGAACTGCCCAATCAGTTGGGCATTCTTTGTCACTGGTGCGATATTTTATTTAAATAGAGTGTAGATAGAGTTCAGGCTGGCCTATTAGCTGGATTGGCTTTGGTGGTGGTGGAAGATCGTGAAACAGCAATATCCTTGCGGGTTATGATGTTGCACTACATCTGACGAACCATCATAGATGAAGAACTCATTCTCTCCTAACATTGATGGAAATACGGAGTATTGATGATGAAAGAGAACAGATGTTTACCCTTAGATGCCTTATTTTCCGATCCCTGCTTGGTGCTTTCGTAGACATCTCACCACATGCAACGACAAATTAATCGGACATAGACCATAGTTCTGCCTAATAAACACTCTCGAACTTTGCTTCCTACATGTTGCAATTGTCGCTACCTAGACCATTTGCACGAATTCATCCTCTCAGAGAGGGAGAAAGATTTCTAGATATGGCTCGTAAAGTTTTTCATACCACGATTCACCACCAATGTGCAGCTTGCAGTCAACTTTTCAGACCAGGCGAAACCCTAGTCGCATGTATGAGGAACCTTTTCGAGCAGATAGCAGGAAGCCCATCTTACTAAAACATGATAAAGTGGTGTACAGAAACTCGTCACTCGATATATACAAGAATTTACTCTTCACGAGCATATCGCAAGATCGCGAACAGCAGAGGAAAAGGGACTTGCATTCAATGTTCTGCAGGCGCTCTGACTGTGCTTTGTGCTCAAGTATGAGACAGCCGGAACTTGTCCTCCCAGATGCAGAAAACGACGGCTCTCTGCTTGACGCTCCACCCGAGGTAGAAAACGTATTCTGCAAGAAGGTTGATTGCTGCCAGTGCCAGATTGTTGAAGAGAGTATATCCGTACACACAGATTGCTTTGAGCTGTTCGAGAAGCATTGCGCCATTGGAGACGGCGAAAACAGCCCTGAACAAAAGAATGAGAAGTATAGACGCCTCTGGCTGGCGGGAACAAGACGGTATGCCTGGCGCAAGATGGCGCCGCTCAAATTCCCCAGCAGCACCACTCTCGCTTTTCCTCAACCTGAGATTATTAGCAAATTATGCGGCTTTCAAAAGATCTTCTTACCCGAGGTTGTTCGACTGATTCAGAGCTACTCGAAATTGCATGTTATCTGGAGGTACTGCTCAGCCATCCAACTAGCACAAGAACTTGGATCGGCAAAGGCGGAAGCAGCAGTCATCTACGACGTCCCCAAAATCCTGTCATGGTCTCGTGGCAGCCCTCCTAAAGTGGTGCAAGATAAAAGCCTTGCCGGCTCTTTCATCAGATTTACAATTGACCATCGCGGTATCAAGAGCATAGACCGATTTTCTGATGTTCCAGCCAGCACGGCTGGTGAGATACGGGCTTCCTCCTGCGTGTTTGCAGTAGAGCCGATAGAAAAACTATCAGATGATAAGCTAAAATTTGAGGTACGCGACCATCTTTTCAAATCGAACGCAGAAGCTCATATAGCCAACTTCCCTAGCTCGGATTGTGTCGTCTTCAAGTCTCGAGAAAACGACAAATCACCATCTGGAGTGACCCAGAACCCATTCGTCTGATGCGATTTTTGCCTTCTGAAGGTCTTGATCAACACAACCGTTTCGCAGCCATTAGATTAGATCCAGAGTATTGCACTGGGATCTCTCTCTTTATAAATTCACACCTTGTGCATGAGATCCATGCTCATTCAAAACGACACTCAACCCATCTAGAGAGATTCGAGTATCTCCGCTCCATGATTGGCCATGAAATCGTCTGGATTTACATACCGCTCACAGCCCAAGATCAGATCACTGCAATTGATATCAGGAAATACGTAACAGAAAAAGAGAGACCACATCATTTCACAGTGAGTAGGCGAATGAAATTTCGCTCGAACTGGCAAAAAAACTGACCCCCAAGCTTATAGGTATGGACAGAGACCGGAAAGTTTATAGTTGGCTGTCCCCAAACTCGTGAATACCAGAGAAATGGACCGGGTACCTTTTCATGGGAGCCTGCTGTAGGAACTTTGTACGAGGCGGGGGACACACGACGGCCCTTGGCCCTCATTCACCATGTCCCTAGCTCTGGTTCGATGGAATTCATCGGAACAGATGCTGATAAACAGACTGAGACTACCGAGCCGAATGTTCAACGCCAAGATTGGCCGCTTCATCGCGCATTCTTCTCATTCGCATCTCTTGAGGGTGTCTTAGATGTACACGTTTTCAGCGATGAGCTCCGAAATCTATGCAAAGGCATCCTATTCGAATACGAGAACGGCTCGAAAAGAACCGTTGGACAATGCCGCCTCGGTTGGGATCGAGTTCAAAGTTGGCGGAAGCCTCTAAGCATGTTTTACGATTCTGCCTCTTACCAAATCACCGATCCCGCAGGCGTGTGTGATCCGGTCAGGCATAAAAGTGTCCGGGTTACCTTTGATCCCGAATCCGACCATGTGTCTGAAGATGGTACATTGGAGAAAAACTTTTACCCGATGAGAGGCTGTCTCAACTTTTGGTTTCTCCTTAATGATGTCGAGATAGAGATTGTTGGTTCCTAGCTGCTTGTTAAGTTGATGTACCTTTAATTTACGGTTAAATCGCTAGGTAGTATCTGAGTTGGTAAAGATGACGGTCAGTTGAGTCCTAGCAGCCTGTTCTATATTAGTGATGTCGTATAGCATGATCGAGACAGTGAGTTCCTTTCGTCCAATCCGGTCATAAGGAAGAGAGAAAGAATAGGAAAGCCATAGGAAAGGCGCATCATAAAGATAAAATAAGACCAGTATGACCCGAGTATGAACATGCTGAAAGGGATCCTTGTCAAAGAAGCCCAAGTCTCAAGATGTACTCATTGGCATAGCCGCTCCTCAAGATCGGTTGGCAGTTATTTGCAACTTCGTGCCGGAGTGATACAGGCTGGAGACTATATCTTGCTTTCCTACATTTATCCAGATAGCCAGATCCTCCAAAAATGACCATAGACAGCCGTCTCGACAAACTGATAATACTGCGAATGTTGACAGGGCTCAAAGGGACACATGACCTATCTGTGCGTCGAACGAATGTCGATCGGGCTTGGAAGAAGATGAACGTTTGTAAACAATGTGAGCACTTGCTATCTCCCAGGTATAAGTAGTGCGCAGTATTCAGCCAGAAGATGCCTATTATCCCAGAGGAAATAACTAGACGTAAATCTACCTAATCCCTGCGGCTAATAAAGGATGCCCTGGAAGGCCTATTTAGCCTGTACTTGAGCCTCATCAGTAAATCCATGTATCATCCATCCTTCAACCTCATATCTGCCAGGGCCAACACGCGGTGGCCGGCTCAAAGCATGATCCATGATACCGTTAGTTCCAGGGTCTTTATACAGTTGCCAATTAGACATTGGCTACCTATCCCGTAAAGATGACAATACGACCGACCCCAGACTCTTCCCATGCTGGGTATCGGTTGAAACAAATATCACACAACGCGACGCATTGTGAATTCAATATATCGTCCTATATGGCTAATAGCGGACCAATGACGATCTGTGCTTTGATCACCACTTTCCCCTTCCATACAGCTCAAGGTCAATGTTGCAACCCCACGGAAGCGCCAGGTGCGCATCCGATGCAGCGCTCCCGTTATGGATTGCATGGGTGGAGAGAATGGCACTTGTGCTAGTATTTGCCATGCGTATACGGAGTACAAGGTCTTTCGCCTGGGCTGAATGTGGAACTAAGAGTGTGTATTGGTTGTGGTGTGCGCATTCAGCGTCCAGAACAGTACTATCAGAAACACCATCTTCCGGCTATTGGAAACTATCGTAGCCGGCTAGACGACAACCATTGGACGGCGAAGGTGAGCGATAAATGCTGCAGGCCGTAGCAACCCTTCCCAAGAATCGCCGATCTGATAGCTGTTGACGTTCGGCATTGCACGGGGTTCCTCGGACTCCAATCGGGGCGTTCCGACAGTGGCGTTTTCCCATCCTTGTCCTCGCATGTTGGTCGGCCTTGTTTCTTTTGGCAATGACAAGAGGCCAATTGAATCATGAGGAGACCCCATAGCATAGCCGGTAGACCCATGAAGCCCTGATGGGGGAAGTAAACCGTAAGGGCGAGAAAGAATCGTCTGCTTTCCGAATCATGGGCATTGAAGCGGATTTTCCGCTGCTTGTTGGCTCAATCTACGCCACAGGACACTGGCATCTCATCTAGTAACACCACTTTGCTGCTTTTCTCCCCGTGCTCGGTCGCAAAAGGCTATTATCTCCGCAGCACGCTTGTGTGTGCTAGCCGTCGATCCGGCATGGGGGACCACGTTGACGGTTGTGTGGACGGGATGCGCCGCGTAAGGGCAAGCATGGGGAAGTTCGGCGCATTGGAACATTTTCAGCATCTCACTCAGCACTTGATAACTCTGATAATGGCAAGTACTTGATAAAATCTTTCCGCAATTCCCTCACTGCTGCTGAGTCAACCCTTGCGTGGTTGGGCAAGCCAAGAATGTTGTCATACTCGGCACAGAGTCAACAATTGGCTTCAATCGTACCATGAATAAGAAGCCATGTCGACATTACGGGCAGCGGCATGTGCTAAGACATGCTTCGGCCAATACAGTCTCGGGCGTAATCGTATTGTTGCCGCTGTGCTCTCCGTACAGTATCGTCTGTGCCTTGGAAACCCCCATGCTCGTTATTATGGGTTGTATCGGCCAGATAGCGCACGGTGGTCGGTCCTTGAGCGCTTTTTCTCACTCGAACCATCACCCCATACAGACCCCAGCTTGCCCAGAAGCTCGAGACCCCACAAGAGGCCGACCTGAATGTCTCAGACTTTGGGGGCAAGCCAAGGCACCACGGGCTTGGAACAGCTCAATGCGCTCTTTAGCGAGAGCTGGCGTACGAGGACAAGGCTCGGCGAGCTGCGCAATGCGGGCAGAGGTTGAGTCAAGACAAGACCGTCTTTGGAACACGTTCTGCAGCGTTCAATCCGGACTGCCTCGTCCGGTTGCGTGCGTGCGTTTGCCACACGCTCGATGATGACATTGTTCCCTGGAAACGAATTGAGAGTCCACACTTGTGCATAAGGCACAAGGGAAATAAGGCTGCCTGTTACAGTAGCTGTAAGAGTACTGAAGCGGCCAAGAGAGTGAGTTGAGTGAGTGGGTGCAGGGATTGAAGAGACTGAGCGTGCAAGGCAAAAAAAAAAAAAAAAAAAAAAAAAAAAGTTGCTGGGCGGCAGCCAAGAGGCGTGTCCCTACGAAAACGTGGAGTCAGATCGGGGATTTTGAGCCATGTATCTTTTCCCCACAGGTACAAAGACCTCAAAGGCGGGTGGATCGTCAAAATTTCTCAACCGGCGCATTCTCTGGCGTGGGATGAGAAAGATAACGGCGGGGCTCTTAGCCGTGCTGGCGGCTCATGATGCAATTAGGAGAATTTTTCTGTTCTTTTCCAGAAGCATGTGGGCAAACGCATGGACCAGGAAGATTGGAAGCCTGCCTTGGTATGTGTGTAGCTGGGAACCCGAACTCCGTACCATTACTAGGTAGTTTGCCCTGCTATCCCCAGGCTAGCACGGGAGGATTCCGTACTATTGACAGTTGATAATGCAAGGCCAAAGATAAAGCGAAAGGGATCCAGGTAGATGGAAGATGGAGAAAGCACCGCTGTAGACGCCCCCATCGTGCCTTTGTTGCTGGGCGGACAGGACGCCGAAAACTCTGCTACTCGTACCCGTGGGCGAGCCAGGCCAGGAACACCAGGCACAGCTGTCCCAATGCATCGTGGCTTGGCTGTGACAACCCGAAATGGGCCAGTGGCAAACGTCAAGCAGAAAAAATTGCGGAATCCATGTGCCGCCGAAAAAGGCCCAGCGCACCCATCAAGGTACTGTAGGGGACGGAAGACCCTGTGCCTGTATGCCTGTATGTACGAGGGCTGCTCCGAGCCGAAGCTACAGATGTCAGCCGAGCGGCGAACAACATCATGCCAGACTCTGAGTGAGCGAGCCGCGCGGAGAACGAGCCCTGTTCGAAGCTGGTCTGAGTAAGGCCGCATAAGATGATGAGACACAAATTTTTAATAAAAGAAATTTGAGATGAATACGCAAGCAAATGTCTTTGTGGCGGAGAAGAGGAAAAGAAACAACAGGGCAGTGCTGCTTTTGGGGCTGCCTGAGAAATATACAGGTAGATAAGCAACGCAGCTCGCTCTGCACCGAGCTGCAGTAGCTACCTCAAGCAAGCATCTCAGATCGGAGGATCGCCTTGTGCTTCATTCAATGCAATCTATCACTACCCCTGCTCGCTCACCAATTAGCCGCCCCATCCACGGTAAAAATCCAATAGACCGGTATCGTTGTTTGGCCTAATCTAGCAATGCAGTGCCGCCTGCAACCGCTATCTGCGCCAGTTCTACCTAGACAAGCGCTTCATTGGAATAAGGCGATAGTCAATCACATGCATATCGACGCTGCGTCTGCGGCACAGTTTGGTTGCTCACTCGGCAAAGGCATCGGATGCAGAAGATGGCAATGCCAGCTCGGTGTCTGGCGCTCTCAAACGCTCATCACCGAAAACTCATTTAAGTATGGCTAAAGGAAAGTATACAGCAAGTTCCCTATCAGAGCTAGGTCTGTGTAGCCAAGTGGTTCAATACCGACATATCTTTACGGATAATTACTTGAAGTACGATACGCTAGCAGTCGATAAAGCTCGTGAAGTTGTTGACCGGTTTAGCCATCTACATAATGTTAAGGGGGGCCATCAAGGTCAGTGCATCTGGCGTCTGAATCTTGACGAACATGAGTGCAGTGATAATCGGAAAGGTTAAAAGCCCCCCCCTGAGGCCTCTATCCAGAGCTATTAAATGTCCAACAGTGTCAAGGGCTGCAATGGCGAGCTGACAGCTTGCGGAGATGTGATGAAGCAACAATTCTGCACTAGGTGGCATGCATATGATATGTGACCTTCAAGGTGGCCATATCAGCATGAAAGCTGAGGGACGACAATGATGAATTGCATTATACCTACAGCTCATTCGCAGCCATTAAATCTCCCGTCTCATGGCGAACCATGGTTTTCTTTCGCATTCGAGTGATCACATCCGAATAGCCTCTAGGAACTATACAATTTCTGAGACGATGAAGCAGTAAGCACCATCAACTCGCCTGATACTGCAATAGGTATGAAATGCTATCAGGTGCGTTGGTACGGAGACATGTATAGCCGAGGTTAAGATTAAAAGTAATCGAGACAGAGTAACGCTCAGCACGTTATAATACAAAGAGACATTATCATTACAGCCCGTATTACTGCGTGCATGCGGCTGAGATATGATATCGAGTGCTCGTAATATACAATGCAATTGGCCTCACCCGTCCTAACCCCAAATAGATTTCCCGGCCGGGATCCCGCCACCTCGTCATGCTATTCTCACTAGGCTTGTCTCGAACTGATAGCAAGACCGCTCGGTGGAGATGCGGCTCCATCTTCTCGCTCCATCTCGGGAATACCTACACGTTACGGCGCAGCCAAGGCCATCGGCGTTTTGCCGGCGCTTAAACGACCCCCCGGTTTTTCCCAGCTCAGGTCAGTCCGTCTCGTTGTTACTTCGGTCGCCATCCCCGGCCTCGTCGTCCTCATAATAGTAGTCCTGGAGCCCTTCGTCCGGCTCCTCATCGCTTAGGCCGGCCTCTTTGCCCAGAATCAGGTCCTCGCTGCCTTGCCATTGAGACGGCGGCGGCGGCAGTGCATCTTCGTCCTCGTCTGCCCAGCCGTAGTCTTCATCATCGTCGCTATCCGGCACCTCCAGCTCCGTCTGCCCCAGTTTCCTCTTTGGACGGGGTGCCATTGCCGCCACCTCCATGCCCGGATCACTGACTTCGTAGTGGACACTTGATATGCCGACCTGTCCAAGTTGAGATTAGCATTTTCAAATGCCGGCGCTTGCGTGTAGTCAATGTAACGTACGGGCTCAACTTTGAATGCAGATACATGCTCGACGGCGTCTTGGACTACCCTACCGTCAATCTTCTGCAGGCCTGCCAGAAAGACGCTGGAGGACTTGTTGCCGTTCCACGCCCAGTCCCGAAATAGAACTAGCCTTGTAGACACGCCTTGCTCCCACACCGTGGTGTTGATGGACGGAATTAGTGTGGGTTTCTGCTCGCTTCTCATCTTCGTTGCGCATTGCGATAGTAAGACGACGGCGCAGTTCTTAGTTGCGGCGAGCTTCTGCAATGTGTTGATGATAAACTGTAACCCTTGTAGACGCTTCGAAGCTTGTGTAGGGCCTAGGAAGTATGGTGTTAGAGAGAGATACTTGCGGTCACGATGATGCCTGATGGATACATACCTTTTGCTTGTTTTGGGTTTCCTTTTCGTTCCAATGACCTCGGCAAAGATGAATTGATCAAGGCCGATGGAGAGCTAATAATAATAAGCGAAACATCTGCAGCAATGGTAGTTGTTGTTGGTCGAGATATAAACGCAAGCAGATGCGGTAGTGTCATGCAAGAGTACTGGACCAACTTGCTTGGGTCTATTTCTTGCGGATCTCCTGTTTCCGCCGAATGTCGTGATTCTTTGACAGATTTCAGCACATTTGCTATCCTTTGAGTTTGTAGTTTTTGAAAGCAGTCTGAAGATAATCGGGTTGTGTTAGTTGACAGCGGTGATGACGGGGGATATCTTGTTTCAAGTCGTCAAACCGACCTACCCAGACCACACCGTTACCACCACTCAGGGCATTGGCGGCCAGTTGAATTCTATCACATCCCATTAGCATTTATAAATATGAATAAAGACACATTATTTGTGTTCAAACAGCATCTACATCATTGCGCTCGCTTACCCTAATGCAGTTTTACCACAACCTGGAGGTCCCCATATCTCAGTCACCTGCCCGCGCTTGACGCCACCCTGCAACGCAGCATCTTGTGAATCAACTGAGTCAATCCCCAGTAATGCACGATCAAGAGCTTCCAATCCCGTTGAGATGTGAGTGGCCGGGCCAGCCTTCAAGTCTTCCCAAGCCTGTGATGCCGGCACCGTTGGCAGACGATCTGAGAGAAACCACCGAAATTAGCCTGTTGCCGCCACGACCGGCCTGGGAAAGCTTACGCGTTGAGCTCGAGGTATCAAAACTGGCTATGTCATGGCCATGGATGGCATGATAGTCCATGATCCATAGCTTTGCCTGAGCTTTGGCGGCGCTATCACGAGACGCTGTGTGAGATGCCTAACGTGTGAAGCAGCGAGGCGTAGCGCGCACGGTAAATCGCGAAATCACGTGATGTGGTCTTTTCAATTTACAGGGACATCCGAAAGCGGTAATCAGCTCCCACCAGAAATTCTCCTTCCTCGAGCCTATTTCACACAGCTCCCAACTGCTCCGTTCTGATGCTAAACTCTCATGGTTTCTAAGTAACTATAGTGAACAACCTTTTCCATACTATTTTACTCAGTTTTGCGAGTTTGCGTGATCGTGGCCCAACCTCTTGGGCACGGAGAATTGCGGCCTCGTGTCGGCGAATCTCTGATACCAGGGCCTGTGTGAGCCCCATGCAAAGCACGAGCGTTGCTTGTGAGGCATAATCGCCAATAGCTCGGTCTTTAGTCATGACTCTCAGACAAAGCGGGTACAGCTGAATGATGCGAGAGGATAGAGCCGAGCATGGCTCCGTGTTTCCTTTTGAGGATTTTGCCATCTGAGCAACTATTGTGATTTGTGATGCCATGATACGTTGCCAATTGCATTTGTTCTATGTATAGGTACTGAGTATCGTACATTCCGTAACCGCCTAAGCGCCTGTATCATTTCTGTGTAGTTGAGGTGCATTTCTATACCCATCTCCTAGCCGCTTCAATGATGCTCTCATATCATGACAGAAATTATGGCGAAAGCGATATGTCTCGGCCTTCGTCTGCCGTTTTCTCCAATGCCAATAGTATCTCAAAACGGCGACTCAGTGCTAACCAAAACAACGCGATATCCATCCGGGTCCTCAAACGTCTTGCCGCATCGATCCCAGTATGGGTTAAAACTAGTCACAGCACTGAATCCAGCCTTTTCCATCCTCGTCACTGCCTCTTTGAAGTCGTCCCCCTCGGGGAGATAGAAGACAAGCAGGTTATCCTCTGTAGGCGCACGGCCGGCAGTGTGCCCGTTCTTGGCCGTAAACTCAAGGTGGTATCCTGCACCCTTGTGACCGAGCATGATGCCGTCGAAGTCTTCGTGTTGGTTGAAGCGGAAGAGCAGCTCGAAGCCTAGCCCATTGACATAGAATGGTATCAAAGCTTCGATGTTGTCCGATGGACGAGCGATACGAAGGGTGGCTGTCTGAATAGGCATTGTGGCGGTAGAATCGTCTGCTGCAAGTTCAAATTGCCAGGCAAAGTGTATATACTGTCATTACCTGACTAGAAGAGGCGTCTTGATACTGAGAATTGTCGTATAAAAGCAAAGGCAAGCTTGTAGCTAACAAAAACGCCACAACAACCTCAACGGTGGAATTATTTATTTCGGTTCTGCTCGTAACTACGACGTCGTGGAATTTTTACAAAGCTCCGTACCTCACAATTAGGTGCTTGCTGAGCAGCTGCAACAAGCAGCTAACATTCGTATTCCAGGAGTAACGATACGAACCGAGGAAAGTTGCAGAGAGACTCCGCAGATAGTATCCAAAACCAATTGAGAGGGTGTTTTTTGACGTCACCATATAGAACATTACCTCTAAATTTATCAGAAAAAGTGCCTTTTACATAACGAATAACTAAGACGTCAAGCAAAGGGCGCTGGTCTGTACCGTTGAAGGTGCCAAAACCCGACAACCCCTCAGTTTGGGGGCTGAGAAGATGTTGGTCAAGCCACATATCAGGGCGATTCTTCCCCAACGAGAGGGCAAGCCACAGATGGTCAAATTAAGGTAAAAGGACGGGTGACCAGAATCTTCCACTGAAGATCTGGGGAAAACGCCAAAGCTCAAGATCTACAGTATGGAGTGGTGCCGCTTAGTGTTTTCTGCTGCGAGAACGTTGCATGCAAGCCAAACTCACAAGCCAGACTGAGCACCGTAAAAGGAACAAGCACTTTCGTTTTTTCCACAGAAAGTCCGTCGTCGCAAAGGAGATCTAGGAGATTCGCCTCATCGCCCAAAACGGCGCTTTCTTTCGAGATCGGAGTACGCCGTACCGAAGCACAGCTCGTGCGTGGCACACTCACACAGACACTGTACACACACAGCACACAACAAAAAATTGCTCGGTGCTTCATTCAGGGCAACGTCTGTGTGGGGCGTTTCTCCAGAACGCCACCAAGGGTCCTTTCGGCTCAATGGCTTTTGCCCTCCTGCGCCTTTATTCGCGCGGCGTCGCCGAAATCTCCTGAAGAAACTTTGGGGGAGCCCCAAACGAGAAAACGAAACGAAACGGCTGCAAGGGCGGTGCGACGTGACGACGACCGTCGCGGGAAAGAGAGCCGAAGCTGTGTTCCCAAGTGACGAGCCTAGCCAATTGGTAGGCTACGGATGCTTCGTCTTGACGCTGCGGCATCCTTTGGGCTGGCGAATCGCAAGCTCTAGCACCCCCATTGTGAAGTACATACATTGGTGCTGCTCATACGTGGTGCCAGTCGTTGCAGTGTGTATGACAACAAACCGTTCGCAGCGGCCAATTATGTGCTTGTTTCACGCAAGGCAGCTCTAGACATGTAAAAATTGAAGCAACCACAGCGAAACGTTTCCACGCCATGGTCCGATGGCCGAACATTCCAGATCCCTCATCGTGGCACCTATCGCATCCGCCTCCTCCCCCATGGGGTGAGAAGTTTTGTTTTGCCTCTTTTTTCAAAAAGTGTGTGAGGGAGAGTTTGCTTATGCGGCAACCAACCGCCCCCTTGAGCTTTTCATTAATCAAAGAATGTGTTCCTGCGTCAATCGGACAGGACAAAGGGGGAGGGTCAGAAAAACATGTTTCAGCCTAAAGGCTGTTTTTGATGCTCATCCAAGAAACCGACTCGTCACCCAAAGAAGGTTTCCGGGAGTATTAGAGCTTACGGCATCAGGTAATATGCCAATATTTGCCCTCACAAGACACAAGTACTTGTACTGTATCAATTTTGTTAAAGAGCTTAGGGGCAAATATGTGTAATAAGTGCCCGTACTTTTGCGTCTGACAACGGAAGAACCGTGGGGAGTGAGCCCGGCAAATACTCCAGGTTTTAGTGCACACCCCCATGGAGGCGTAACACGTTGCATCGTCAGAAACGAGAGGGTGAAAAAGTCCCAGCCTGGACCTGAGGCTGATGATGCAATGTGAGGACCCTATTGGCTTTTTCCCATCTTCCTTCCCGGCGGCCCCCAATCGCCAAGGGATTCGGTCTCTTCCAACCCACGTCGTATTAATCTGCAAACTTGTTCTCCGTTGAATAAAGAGCAAAAAAGCCCGGAGCCCCGCATAAGCGTTTTCCTTCTCCAGGTCTAGATCTTCAAATGATTCGGAGCGAGATATGGCGTGGTATGTACCTGTAGTACCATTGTACAAACGAGCACCACTGTACCCCATTTGCCCATTCGGACCATGTTAGATCATAACTGATAGGAGAGGTTGTGGGTGGCTCGGCCGGCGCTGACCGTCAGCTTTAATTAGTATTAGCCGTCCCCTCTGTACCCCCCTTAGGCGTGGACTTGGCCTTTCCGTCCCATTAGCCGGCATAGTTTCTTATCAAAGAGCACGCCAATCGCGAACCGGAGGCGCGGAGTGTCGCAATCTCCAACCAAGCAGATGCGTCAGCCAATGGTGAGTTGATGCCGAGGCGATGCTTCGGCTATCGCACGGGGCACAAACACCCGCAGCAAGCTGTCGACAATGGTGAAAGCTTCCAAGGCCCGTATACCGAGCGGAGCCCCGCCTCCGCTGGAGAAACTGGGAAATTGGGGGCAGAGTCACGATAAGCACGTGGGTGATGGCGAGGTCTGATTTGGCTCGGTCAGTGTCCACCTTGTGCGCCGCTGAGCGAGAAGAGATAATCGAGGCGATACGCACGATGGCTTTTTTCATTTCTCTTCCCCGTGTTACATGTGAAACTGGGCAAGATGACGGGCGTCCAGCACGGAAATCGGGGCCCTAGGAATTCCGGCCGAGGGCCATCAAGCAACGTACCAATCTCGAGAGGCAAGGCCTGGGATGTACTGCCGCGAGCTCCCCGAGCTGAAGCATTCCAGAGTCAGCATCTGGCATCCCTTTTGGTTGATATCTGGCCTGCTTCTGCTCTGGAACCCGGTTGACCCCAGTCCAGGCCCTCTGTATGTTGTTGGGTCTTGCCTCTCCGTAATTCAGCCGAATAGGCCGTTCAATATCTCTCCATATTGGGACATCCCCCATCTTCCGTCGGGGAGATCCATTTTGAACCGGTATCTCGGTTTGAAGCAGTAGTCCATGTAGTATTGACTATTGTATACATCTTTGGTGCTAGCGCTACCCTTTTTTGTCAATGTTATGCGCATACTCAGCTGTCAGTCCGTACCTGTATGCAGTTGGCAGTGTTGCTTCCAGGCAATAGTTTCTCTAGCCACTTTGACAGGCATGGACCTTTTTCCTAGTTGGACTAAAATGTACGCAGCACTTTGTTTGCGCCGAGCATTGATCCGGAATACATGTCCCATTGATGTCCTGATACGAAGGATTCCATAGATGGACCGAATATTGAACGAAACGATCAGATCACGCCCATCCATCCTTATCACCTTTCATCTCCCCTGCGTGGGGTTTTAGCGGGCATTGATTTGACCTGGTGGAGGTAGTCAAGGGGTGCCGTCAGGATAACACCTGAGCGAAAATGGGGCGACTCCAAATATGGCCTCATCAGTTTATACCGCCGTTGGTACTCCGTAACTCCATACCTGTGCTTGAAGTACCCGCCGCGAGGAGGGTTTTCTGATGAATCACCACTTCTCTCCGGAAGAAGGCGCCAAAGGATTATTTGATGCTCACCTAAAGCGGCCGTGTTTGGTGGATTGGACGGGACGCAACCATGGTCATCTTTGCTCCCCCTTCCATACAGGTGATAATCCTCCGTATTGGTGGATATTTTCCCATTTTATTTTTGGGCCATGAAACCAAAGCACAGGCTCTGTAACCTCTGTTTCATCGCTGCATACTCCAAGCAGGTCGCATTCAATGCCTTGGGCAGCCTGGGGCAGCCTGCAGAGTTCCTTGTCCGGGGTGTCGGCCGGTCTTCCCCGTTCCGAGAAAGTTACGTGGCGGTTTGGTTCGGTGACAAGGGGAACAACACTCAGGAGATCTAAGATCATTGACCCCCCGGATTTCCTGAAACAGCTTAGGCGGCGCAAGGGTCGGCTTTCTAGATGTACATATGTATCCAAGAATACATGGCCAGCCAGGCTGATACAGGGCGGCACAAATTACGACTCCTGCACAGTCCTTGTAGCATGAACACAGGCAGCAGTGAAAGGCCGGGTTCGGGAAACAGAGTTGATAGAGAGGTGCGCTAATAGCAATGGCGAATCCGTTTGACGGGTGCCTAGACTGTGGAATGGGTACTTGGCACCACTGCGGATCAGCTCTGCTGAAGCCCAGAGCACGCCTTGCGATAAGAATCCATCACTTGGACAATACGAATGGGGAGGTGGCGGCCGTGCCAGAACTAGCCGCCAGTTTGCGCTGCCACCAATTGCAGGGAAAATCTGGTGCGAGATAACAACCCCCACATTCTACCGTAGGGAGGAACCAGGGGTGTTTCTGGGGACCCCGGCCGGGGTGATGGAGGTAGCATAATTTGGCAGGCCCCTTCCAAGACATGTTGCGCCGAGGATAAGGAAGGTGAAGAGTCATGGAGAATAATAGTCGGGAGTGTGTCTTCCGTATCTGGACCAAAGGAGCATGTACTTTTGGGCTCCAAGGGCGCGCTAGGAATGGTGGACGCCACTTGGGCCGGTTGGTGAGTGAGAAGAATAGGAAAGTCTGGGGAAGCATCCTCTGGGGAATGCTGCATACTTCCATATCCACACCCTTGTCTCACGGACCGTCGCGATCGCCTGTGAGGAAGCAAGATGAACCAGCTCAATTACGGACTCGCGTTCGGAAAATGGCAGTGGTAGCAGCAATGCCCACTCCCCAGAGCATCCAGCGAGCGGAGGGGCAACATGGTCCCAGCGAGCTAACAACTGCGCTGATCACCACGACCTAGCATTGTCAAGGCAGGTCGCATTTATTCGCTAACGCCATTCATTCTTCAGGTGAGGCAAGATTGGCTCTGCGAGATCGCTGAAGACTGCTTTGCGGACGCTACGGTAGCCTCAGACCCTCTGCCATGACCAACGGAAATCAGACCATAGGAAGGGCGACGGCAGGTGATGGAGAGGAAAGGGGTGTCAAATAGCCGAGACACGGGCGAGGTTGTCCACGGAAGAAACATTAAGAGACTGTATCTCGATCCTACTGCAACTAGCAGGAGGTACTGTAGCTGTTATTTGGTAAGTTGAGGCCTGGATACGGACTGGTTGCAGTAGTGAGTTGATTGCAGAAAAAGGCCAGAACAAATTGAAACGTAAAACAGTTGGTTGCGCTATTCTGCATGCGTCTGGTTCTCTTTGCTCTTTGGGGCTGCTTAAGCGCCTGGGCTGTATTGCCAACCAGTAGACGGCTGTCATTAAGTGATTGACAGGTTCCCTGGAGGCGTGACCACATACTCCATGGGGGTTTGCTATCCCACGATAACGACTTGGCTCTCCCCTGATATCGGCGCAGAGTTTGGAGGTGCTTGATAACCTGACCCCAACTGGCGAGCCGCCATGGCTATTGTTGGTGGGCGTGACACTTGGGGACCCCCACATTTGGTCCATGAATATGTATTCATTATCGTTGCGACTGATGGATGGGATGAGGGAGCTGTCACTGCGGCCCCCAAACAGCGGGATGTAGTGTCCTGATGACCCTCGAAACCGGGGATTGCAAGAGTACGGGCGCTGTCGAAGTAGCAAGACGAAGCCAGCTGACTGGGCAGTGCTGAGCATATCTGCGCAAAGAGAAGAAGAAGACCGCAAAGAGACGAGAACGGGAGTATGCGCACGTGTCCAGTTGTTGCACATACCACAGAACCAATCTTTTCCTACCCATGTTCTCTTTTCTCTCGTGAGCACTGTATTTTTCTTTCTTTCATTTCCTTTTCCTGTTTCTCCCTCATCGTCGTTCTCTCTCACTCTATCATTCTGTCTCTTTTTTTTTTCTTAGTGAAATTCCACCCCGGCATCGCATCATCTCACGTTGCCCTACTAGCAAGGAGGAATGCACGACGCAGTGGAATTTAGTGCTATAAGCACAGTTAGCATGCTGTGAGTGAACACTAGCACCAGGCCACCTTGGCTTTCAGGTTAGCGTTCGGCCCCACGACACGGGAAAATGAGTCGTGCCCAGAAGCCAGTTGAAAAGAGAGAGTAATGGCTTCGTCCTGGCAGCGAGCCACGGGCGATCATTGATGCGCAAAAGAGCCGGTTCTTTTGTGTGCGCAAGCCAAAAACCACCCACACCAGACCAAGCCGTATTCCGTACCTGTAGGCTATCCGCAAAAAGACGCCAGTATTCCCAGGTGCTGGTGGGCAAAAAGGAACCTGGAAAAACCCCGTTGGAGACGGCAGCCTCCAGAACTCGACGGCCGCACGCAGCGTCATGACTGTTCAAAACCGTCCTAGGCGACTCTCCCGTCTTGGTTTCGTCTCCAGGTAGTACTTGTTCGTCCTCCATACCTCAGAAAGCCACGCGAATAGCTTTTCCGGGGAATGGCGGCCAATCAGTCGAGCACGACAGAGGCTGCGCCTCATTCCGCCCGATACCGTACAGAGCAGCAAGCCGGGGGTACATCGAGCTGGGACATGGCAGTTGAGGTTAGTGATGGCGATGGACTGAGAGAAACGTAATTTGAATCTGAGGTGTACGAGTAAGAAGCTCGCTCGCCCAGTGGAGCGGGAATCAGAAAAAAAAAAAAAAACTGCTAAGAAAAAATTCTCAACAGAAAGACACACACAAAACCGCACGCCAAAAAATGGAAAGAACCTCCCTTCACCGTGGTTTCCACTCTCGCTATTTGGCGCCGAGGGGCGTCCCAATAGCGGCAAAACGCTCAACTCTTTTTGGTGAGGGGGGTGGCAGCGCATCTGAGAGAACACTGCATTGAGCACGTTAGTAACATGTACCGTCGTCGAGGTGGTACCTCCGTCAACAGCGAGAATCTCCCGTGGGCCGAGCTGGCATCGGCCATCTCACTGAGCCCTGTACTAGGTATCTGACCCAAGCGCACACCCCGCCATCGCACCCCCCCTCCTTGTGGTCCCCTTCGCCCCAGCTGGGGCTCCCACTGAGGGCGAGGGCTGGGGCTTTGAATGCTGGGGCTGGCTGGTACAAACATTCGAGAGCAGCCAAGTACCCCGTACCCCTTTCGTGCCCTGGCTACGTGTCCCGTCTGCTCCCCTCCAGCGCCCCGTCGCGCCATCCAGCCCACTGGACTGTGCCGTGCAGTGCTGTTGCACCCCCAAAGGCACTGCCTAAGCCCTGCGTGACGCCCCTGATTTACCGCCGCGTGTAGCGAGGTCTAGCATGTGCTTGCGTTGATGCATTGAGGTACTTGTCCGCAAGTACCTGCACTCCCTCCCAGTCCCATGTACGAAGTACCGACCCGGCCGAGCCCGCCCTTATTAAAGCGATTGCCTCCCCCAGTCCCCTCCTTCTCCCGAAGGAAAAAAAAAGTCTCCCTCGATCAAGAAAAAACAAAAACCACACCATAGCCACTCACCCAATCTAATATCGCATCTCGATCTTCCAACTACCGACGACAAGAGCCTCTTCCACCTTAGAAGACAAGCACAACATCAGCGTCAACACCAGCTACAAGCAGATAATTACACAGCGGTCCTCCCCACTACAAGGACAACGGCATATAATCACTCCACACACTCGCTTCTCTGGCCGTCTAGTCAACGTTTACTCGCTTTGGCTGCCGCTCGATCACATGCAACGAGCTCAGTCTGCCGTGGATTTTTCCAATCTACTTAATCCAACTTCGGCAGCAGGACAGGACAGCGACGCCGAGCAAGGCAGCGGAGCCATGTCTACCGCTGCGGTTACCGTCATCAAGCCCAATGGGCCTATTCCAGGAGCGCAGTCAACGGAGACTGCCAACGAGCTTCCTCGTCCTTACAAGTGCCCTCTTTGTGAAAAGGCTTTCCACCGTCTGGAGCACCAGACCAGACACATCCGCACTCACACGGGCGAGAAGCCCCATGCCTGCCAGTTCCCTGGCTGCAGCAAGAAGTTCTCTCGTTCCGATGAGTTGACCAGGCACTCGAGGATACACAGCAACCCCAACTCCAGGCGCGGCAACAAGGGCCAGCAGCAGCACCAGCAGCACCTTCACCACCAGGGTCTTCCTCACCACATGCACGTCGATGGCATGATGCCCCCTCCGGTGCCAAAGGCCATCCGCTCTGCTCCCACCTCGACTCTGGTCTCGCCTAACGTCTCGCCTCCCCACTCTTACTCCTCGTTTGTCATGCCCCAGACCCCCATGGCTCACTACAACCGTGGCAACGATATCACAATGCTGGCAAAGGCTGCAAACCAGATCGAGCGGGAAACTCTCTCTGGCGGCCCGTCTAACCACAACTCAAGGCATCATCCCTACTTCGGCCAGTTGCCGAACTCTCGAGGCCACCCGCCTTCCCTTTCCTCGTACCACATGGCGAGATCTCACTCCAATGACGATGATGATCATTACAGCAGCATGAGGCACGCCAAGAGATCGAGACCTAACTCGCCCAACTCCACGGCTCCCTCTTCTCCCACCTTTTCCCACGACTCTCTGTCTCCCACCCCGGATCACACTCCCATCGCAACTCCCGCTCACTCCCCTCGACTCCGCCCCTTTTCGGGCTATGAGCTGCCGAGTCTGAGAAACCTGTCTCTGCAGCACAACACGACTCCGGCGCTGGCCCCCATGGAGCCCCACCTGGATGCTCCCCAGTTCCCCCCTCAGCTGCAGGCAAACAACAACCGCAGCCCCGGCATGTCGCTTACCGACATCATCAGCCGCCCCGACGGGAGCCAGAGGAAGCTCCCTGTTCCTCAGGTTCCCAAGGTGGCGGTGCAGGACCTCCTCTCAGACGGTGTATTCCCTAACAGCGGCAGAAGTTCAACTGCAGGCAGTCTTGCAGGTGGCGACCTCATGGATCGGATGTAGAGAATCCCTTACTTTGGCGCCTCGAATGACTTGATGACTTTGGGCTATAGAAGGATAGAAAGAGACGGCGTTTATGGCATGGAAATGGAAATGGAAATGGAAATGGAAAGAGTCGTCCCTCGAAGGACTTGACACGGCTATTTTTTTCTTCCCTTTTTTGTTTTCTTCTTGATTTTTTTTTCATTGCAGGGCATGGAATCCTACACAAGATGGATGGCCAAAGGAAATATAGACATCACCACTTCCCCAACGGATTACTGTTGACTACTTTTTATTTTGTTTCTTCTCTTCTCTTGTTTCTGGTTGTTTCTATACAGTGGAAGATTTTATTATTGGATTCAACTGAAAGTTGGCCCAAAAAAATCGAAAAAAGATATGATTATTCTACACACTCACGCGCTCCAATCTTTCATCAGTTCTGTACAACCAAAGCAATTTCTTTTTACTTGTTGTTTCTTGGTATATTTGCATCCCACATGCCGCTAGAAAGCCCGTCTCCGGCATTTGGCATCTGAGGGCTTCGGCAACGGCATGGGCTGGCATTTGACTGGGGAATACCAAAACACGTTTGGTGTTACAAAATATGGGGAAACCTCATGCACTATGGGGGAGGCGGCAGCGCTATTCAGGGGTGGACAGGTAATGGAGGGGGGATTGAAGGGGGAGGAAAAGCCACGGGCAAGCGGTGCATCCGTGGGACCCGTGGTTGCGAAGCATGACTTCATAGACATGGAAAAGCTGAATGATTTATCTGGGATTTTTGGTATACTGGGTACTAGGTAGAATACGGTAATGGTAATGGCAAGTGGGCGGACACTTCTGCTCTCTTGTGTAATGTTTGAAAAGAGTTGATGTTTCATTCGCCTTTATTTTGCGTTTGGGGTTTGAGGCTATCCTTCCGGTGTTTCCCGCCTTATCTCCTGATGGTCAACCGGCTATCGTACGAAGGGGAATTGAGATAAGTGATCAGAAGTACCTACTCCCGTAATACGGAGCACTTGGGCTAAAAGAAAGAGCGAAATTGCGGGGGAGGGGGTGGTAGAGTTTTAGTTTATCCGGAGAAGCCTTAATTCAAGCTCTGTCTCAGTCTCATTTTCGCTCTCACTGGGTATGATCTTAGTAAAGCACCGGGGAGGAAAATGGCGAGATTGATGCTGCTCTTGAGCCAAGTTCGGTATCTGTCTAGCGTTGATTGCATGTACACTGAACCGACATTCTCGTAGGGCGGGTCTCAGCGCTAGGAAGGTTTATCTCTGGGGGAGGCAATCAGGCGGGATACATGATGTGTCCACAGTCTTTTCCTGGTGCATTGAGGGGGTGGTTTTGCTTTTTTCCCGGGGGGGTGTCTGGGCAGAATTAGAAGGGGGGGGGACGATTTGTTTGGCTCGCTTGGATGGAATGCAATGGAAGGGGGGAGGAGAGAGCCCTGTGTGGGAGGGAATACCACTGAGATACGGGGGGGGGAAGAGATTCTGGTGGTTTGAAATGATTTGCTGGGGGGGACGGCCATGATACGAGTGCTACTAGTGAGAGTGTTATCGTGGATAGGCAAGCATGTGCCTTGCGTGGTTGTGCTGCTGTAACTCTGGCTGTGACTCTTCGACGGCCACATGGCTTCCCTTGTGTGTTGAGTTTCTCGCACCTGATGCTGAGAAAATAATATGATGATGGCTTGATACGAGAAAAAGTGGCCTGCGTGTGATACACATGATTGCCTTGTGTGCAGCCTCAAGTTTCGTTGCGCGAGGCGGGCCTCTTTTGTTTGTGCGCAGGCCGAAAGGCTATGAATAGCACCAAATCTCAGGCATTCGCAAGGCATCTGGCGGATTTGATTGGATTCCGCCAAGTCTGGGGACTCCGTATTATCAGGCCTGTGTGATGCGACTCCGTACAGGCTGTGTGAGACGGCGCCATGCATAACATGCAGAACCTGAGGATGGGCAAACTCCTTGGCCTTTTCTGGGAGACGCTGTTATCATCTTACAAGCTCGAAACACGCGTGTTCCTTCCAGTCTGTTTTGGATCGTGTCCATGGTGGCGTCGCACGCTCTTGTGCGAGCCTCTGCAAAATCTCACACCCTCCTATCCTATCATTTGAGCGGGCATGTGGCCATTTGCTTCCCCATCACATCACTCTCCTCCCCCACAGCAGAACGACGACGCCCGGCGACGCCCGTCATTTGTTGTTCCTTTTTTTTTTTCAGGGTCCCTGGCACAGCCTGTTCATGCGTGGTTTAGGGAGTACATGGGCTGTATGAGTATGAGTACACGACAGCCTTGGAGCCTAGGCTTCGAAAAGGTGCCCCCGGGCCGGTTTAAGTCGGCCGGTAAGGCTGGGAGGGATTTTGTTGGGTTTTCCGGACTGTGACGCAAGAGAGCAAAGTCCTGCTGGGACGGGTCTAGATGGGATGGATCGAGATCACGTCAGCGGTCTTTGGAGCTAACTGCTGTTCCGCTGTGAAGAGAAATAAAAAATTGCACCAAGTTTGTCAAGAGAAAATGATATTGGTTGCCCTGAGTATGACGTGTTTCACTCCGGGACGGCACACGCGTTGCCCGTTCTAGCTAAGATGATGGCGGGTGATCTGATCAACAGATGATGGTGGTGCTGGTGTTCTCTTTACAGTACACCAAAACCATTAGGTACTTCCTCTTACATGTACATATTATCACGGAGATGGAATCACGGAGTAATATGGAGCGGTGATAAAGTCCATATCCGACACCGGCCAAGTAAGAAGGTGAGAAGAGCCCATGGACAGCCAAATGCTTTGCCTCGACTTTGACGACAACTCGTACGGAGTACAAGCAAGTAATAGGAGAAATGTAACTGTGTTTTACGTACAAGTACGGAGTGCTGTACGGTGAGTGGAACTAATGCAGTGCGTTTGCTACTGTTGTGTAAAGCGAACGGTGAGGTGGCTTGCATGATTCGTCTGTTACAGATGCTGCAGCTGAGACTCGCACTGAGACACGAAAACCACCTTTCTTTTTCTCTTCTCTTCTTTTTCTTCTACGTTTTACTTACACCTTCTCTTCACCGCTTCAAAACAGCCTGGCGAATGAAAAGACTTTGCCTGACACATACACAAGGCGTTAGCGGGAATGCGTGTTGCGTGTGTGTGTGCACCAAACAGTAAAGCCTTGTTATGTGCCTGTTTTACCCGCAGCGCCGCCTTTGCAACCACTCACAACCGCTCACCACCAACTCACGACCTAAGTTTCGAGGTGGTGTGGTGTAAAGAGCACGCAGAGACTCGGGTTGGTTGCCTGTCAAGAAATAAGGGGGCTTTTTCGAGGAATGGCGGGGCTGCGGTGGTGGGGGTTTGGGTTTCTCCTGGGCCTCCAGTGTGAAGCATTCGTCGTCTTGTGTCTCCCTGTGTATGTACTCCATACCGATGAAAAATTTTCCGCAGTGGCTTTGTTTGGCTTTGGCTTTTGGCTTTTGGCATTGGGTTGTGTTTGGCTTGCTCCGTTTCTCTATACGGAGTGCCGCGTCTCCCCCACGTGAGCCACAATATGAATCATGGGGAGATGTTGTATGGCACATGTTCCAAATACTTTATACGGATTGCTGTACTGTGCAAGAAACTTGGGCACAGAATTGCTGCACGGCCCTAATTGGGCGCTGCCCTCTTCTGATTCATTGCAAATGCTAATACACTTGAAGAAAACGCCTTGTATGGCTTCCTGAATTCCCAGTAGGATGGGATCAAAGATGCTACATCCTTCGTGGCTACTAGCTCAACTTGCCGCTCTCAAACATTTCAGATTTAGCCATCTCGCCAGTGTGGGGGTGGGGTTGGGAGCCGGGACGACGGCGTCAGCAGACTCATTGTCGTGATGTAAGCCTTTGATCGCGAAAAGACGCATTGGAATGATATTGTGCTCTCAGGCTATTTTGGCAGAGACGGGATGGAATTCTCCCCAGCCGTTGGGTGTTATCCTCGTCATCTATCAAGGCAAAGCACGAGGATTGCTGCTCCCGCGCTAATTATCTGGATCTTACCCCTCCGGAGTCTGAGTGGATGATCGACTGCTCGTTCATGTCTAGCTCCAATGTGAGCTCTACTGCACCATAGCCAGGCAAATCCTCGATATCAATCATATCAGTTTGCATGAGGGCCATGCACATGTATGGACAATCTCTGATTAGCACCGGCTCAGACATGAACTAGGCCTGGGGAAGGCGGGGAAATACAATCCGTCAAATTCTGCCTATCTTGCCGATAAAGCATTCATGCAAGCTGGATATCTTCCGGGGGGCTCCCTCGCAGCAGCTCGCCTTTGTTTCTTATCTTGCGTTTGCCGGCGATACTCGCGGGGAATTTGGTGCCTCGAGCTCGAAACAAAGGCCGCGGCCTCGCTTTTCGGTTTCCTAATCCGAGCATGTGGCCAAAAAGGCTGCACCGAGGCTAGATTCATGGGCTATTACAAGGCGATATCCTCGGGCGACGCGGGAGGAAGGGTAGAGACGGCCCCAGCTTTGGTCTCGGTGCTAGCCACAGCTTGATATGATGAAATTGCAGCCCCCACGAAGCCATCGCAGCGAATACCGTGCTGTACCGAGTACCATGCACCACTGGAGATCCTTCTTGTGCTGGGGATCGCCTGTGGGGTTAGCAAAAGACATCACGCTTCCCGGCGATAAGTGGCCAATATAGGAAAAGAGCAAGATGCTGGGGACCCTGAAATAGTGCCTATCTTGTCAGCTGAACATGGAGCTCCAGGAATACAATCGACGACCGGACCGCAGTTTTACGGGCGACTCTTCAAGCCATCGTCGTCGTTGCGGGTGGATCAGAGAGAGCGCTTGCGGCGCCAAATTCGCATTGTGAGACACAATGTCCCAATTTTGCCTGTTTGTGGATTGTTGCGATTTCTACTCTTACTCGTGCGCAAAAATACGAAGAGCCTGTTACAGCGGTAGCCGCATCAAGCTCCTCGCTTCCAGGGACTTGGGCTTTTCCTACGGATAATGAGGCTCATCTCCAGATTTCCCGCACCCCACCCGCCAGGGACCTCGCCATCGACGCACATTCATCTAACAAAAGAATCTCAATTGGAAGTAATATAACAATGGGGCTTTTCTCGGACACGGCTGGCCTACTACGTTGCAGTGCCAAGTTGGCAAAAAAGGGAACTCGGTCAAGAAACGAAAAATTTTTCCTCCTCGCCTGGGGAAGTCATCCAGGGAAGGAGAAAAAGTACTGTGCGTATCCGGAGTTGCTTTGCGCAAGCGGAATTCCCAGCAAGGAATGTATCAGCCAATCAATAGCTTGAATTGCGGAGGGCGTCAATCAATCAATCAAACGCCCCTGCTGGCCTTGATCTGATGCCTGTGTGGGCTGGTTCTAGGTCCTGTCTGCACACGGCGATTCATATGTATGGGCAGGGATTTGGGAGTACGGAGAACTTGGTATCAATTCTACGCACTTGTGAGATACGGTCCTTCAGCCTTGTTGATGGCTTTGTCGTTGAACTGACTTGTGTTAGGAAGAGTCGACGCACATCCCTGTTGTACGTGCCAGCACAGCTGTCGGCATTGGTCTGGGCATGTGCATCTGCTTGACTCTCATACCGCATGCATCTGCTTGATGCCAGCCTGTCTATCTGCAACTGGATTACTCGTGCCTGGATGCTGAATGACTCGGGGGAGGGTCGCTGCAGAGTGGCCTTGTTCGATACTATGCAAGGCACCGGAAGGGGGCCGGAGACGGACACCGCAACTTTCATCTCCTCTCCGTACCAATATGCAGCTCCGGCATAATTTGAAATGCGAAGCTCATCGTACGAGATCCGCAAGCAGCCTGGAACGCAGGCAACCCCAACAAAGAACGAGAGCCGCAAGCGACTGCTGGAGCCACTACATCAGATCATAAACTGTTATCATACAACACATGCAGGAGCGCAATTGATCCGAATACAACCCCGTTAATGCTGCCTTTTGATTTGCCGGCCTTCCGGCTACGTGTGTATCGGCACACAGGCAGCACGATCGGATGATAGCGATCCACTCCTATGATCATCTCACGCCTCATGCACAATATATTAAATCCGCAGGTTGCTGGCGCCGAAGGACACTACGCTGATGGCCAATGCCAAGAGCCGATGCATATGTACTCCGTACGGATGTATGTATGTGGCCTCTCCTTACCGCTCCACCGCTTCCTTGATTCGCCTTCCCTCCCATTCTTCGGGCAAACAGTGGACTGCGCCGTGGAAACGCCAGATTGATACGCAGGGGAGGGGGGATGCCATGGCTTCAATGCGCCGACATCGAGCCATCGTGGGGCTCCAGGGAACCCAGAGCAAGCTGCAACAGGTCCGTTGTCGAGGAATACTTGCTCCTTAACTCCCTGCCTGCATCGCTGAAGTGGATTTGAGCGGCCAGACTGGGGTAATGCCAATTACTCCGTAAATGCCGCTCCTCTGAACAATGGATCATGATGCAGCAGCAAACTCGAAATGTTTTCCCCACAGTCCTAGTGTCCCCCAATTGCCCAGGGATCGATGCGACAGCACGGAGTAGGGAGCACGGAGTAGCATTCAAGTTCTTTTGCATATGAGAAACAAGAGCTCGAGATGAATCTTACTTGTCTGGGCAGCTCAGTGCCTTGTCCGCACATGCAATCTCATCAAAGAGCGTCGGCTAACTCAAAAGCCCTCTAGCTCAAAAGCTAGCAGTATCACATCACCATCTCTCGGATAATTAACCGAACCAGAGGTTATTTCAACAAGCATGTGAAAATAGCACTTGGCATCTCCGAGATCTTTGATGTGTGTTCGGCACACAGGCAGTGCCGACATATCACTCCCCTTCCGCTCAGCCGATTGAAGAAAAAAGAAGCCCGGCATGTAAATTGAGTTTGGATGGCTTTCTGTCCCGCAGCGGAAGGCAAAATTAAGAGAGATACTCCGTACGATTACAATTGAGATGCAGGGAGATCCCAGGAATCGATCGGACCGAGAAGGTGTTAATTCGGCTGCTTAACCGACCAAAACCCTGATGCCAACCCCCAACGGCTCGGCAAGGAAACTTTCCGGCCACAAAGATCCAATCGGCCTGAGTGAATGGTACACCTGGGTTTCTAAATGCTTGTGTGTTTTCAATTGGTATCCGTCTGCACTGGTGCAGTGATACTTCCCTTTGTGAGCGTGAATACTGCAGATATAGATTACTCTCCCAAAAAGGGTTGTGAAGAATATGCCTTAGAATGGCTCCATTCGCCAGTGTAACTCCTGTCCTCTCTTACTATCAACAGGTAGGTATAATAGCTGCTATGTAGATAAGAGCCATCGGCATTCGCTGACAGCCCAACCCGATAGTTCCCGACGCTTGAGATTGATAACAAAGACAATCAGTGGGCTTGCATAACTTTGTATCGACAAACAAAAGGTACATCCTTTTAGGCAAACATGTGAAGAGCCCGCTACGCCCACCTCTTGGGCGAGTTATGAGTCGAATCACGTCAGTTTTGTGTTCAACCACTCGTTATAAGCATCAGCAGCATGTGAGATAACTTTGGCGCCGCTGATCTAGCAACCAAAGCTGGGTTGAGATTCCCTTCAAGAAAGATATACGAGTACGCGCAAGCGCTAATTCGTTGCAAATCCTTTTGAGATACCTTCAAGATGAAACCTGGTCTCGATTGTGCTAGTCAGCACATGGCGAAGGAACGTGTATCGTCGATTCTGCGGGGTTCAAAGGACACCCTGACGACGACTCTCCTTGCTGCTTGGCCGCATACCACGCATGAATGAGGGATAGGGAGGGTGAGTGTAGTGTACTTGCATTTGCTCAAACTCTTGTACCTTGAACTCAATGCGGAGGCTTCCCCGTTGTCTTGCGTGAATGCGTTACTAGTAGATGGACAAGGGCTTTGACAGCATCTAGCAGGAAGAGATGAGACCGATCGTGATCGCGGAGGACCGGCGATGTTAGCCGACGACGTCGAGGCCTTCTTGGTTTGCCTTTTGGATAAGGAACTTTCGTTTATTGCGCTATATGCGGTCTTGTTTACCTTAATCAGCCGACGTTACCCTTAACACGGCCTTTCTATATGGCTCGCACCCTCTTGGTACTCGATTGCGAGCCACACTCTCGGCTCTTCTCTGCATAATAGGGGCAATTGGGGGGGGCATTCAAGATAAGCATACACAAGCATGGTTGGCTTTCAGACGGGATGCATTCCGATATCACGCCCTTCTGCAAAACCCAAGCCCCTCATTTCCAAACATACATGGCGATTTGTAAACAAGAGGCCCACATTAGGTCAGTTGTTGGCCGCATCTCGGCGGCTTAAATCGATAGAATGGCGAAAACCAGCGAGTGAGATTCGCTTGCTTTAAGCTGCAGGGGAAGATGGGCCAGATAAATGCTTGGCCCGCGGGGCCCCGGGTTCTGCTGCGGTCGTTGAAGATTACCAGTGCTTTTCCCGCATTGATGCCCAGTTTGTCGGAAAGGAGAAGGTGTATATGGTATCACGCAGGTCGGGATGCAGGTCTGGTCGCATGGGGGCCAAAAAAGGTACGAAGCAATGGAACGAAACTGGTGTAGAAAGGGCCGACAGCGGGACAAAAGGGGACTCTGTGGCGATGTGCAAAAATACCTATGTAGAGAGGGAGAGGGGGGGATAGGACATGATGTGGCACGTACTATGGGGAGAAGATGCCGATGCGTTTGCATGAAAGATGGGGGATAGTTGATTTGGTGTTGTTCTTCTAGAGGTACTACAATTTAATTTACAGGATTGGTGTGGGCAACACTTGCGGTGACCGAATAGGTAGTGTTCTTGCCCGGCTGAATAGTAATAGTCCCTTGCGTCTTTTGCTTTGCATATCGGCTCTATCCAAGGAGGTGTGTGAAGCGAAATAGATTCCGTGCGAGGAGATAGGATAGAGGCTGCTATGGCAAAATAGATTGATGCAACGGCGAAAGGAACTCGACTATTCGCGAGGCTCCTCGAGGATTAGATGTGATATTTGCCGGCGGAAATATTTGACGGAAACATGTCAGTTTGTTCCTATTCGCTGGGTAATGTTGTTGGTCCTGTTGGTTGGTAACTTCGGTTTGATGGAATGGAGTAGTAAACACTCGGGTATGCTTAATGCCAACACTATGCTTAACTATCTGCATTATCATAAAGTGCATTCTCATCCGGTAGACAGATTTCCCGCAATGGCATTTGTGCATTTTTATCAGCCTCCCTTAAGAAGCAGACAATTATGTCTTCAATCATCTTCTCAGTAATGATACTGTTGATTTATCCTCGAGCAGCTGTATAGGGTGGATAAACAAGCGGGAAATGGCTATAATGTGCTGTCTCCTCAAATCATCGCCAGCCGTAGCATTTATCCATTAGGGAAAGTTCCTTGAGCGTGTAGTCTATCTGAGATCTATTGGAGCTGGACCAACTCTTTCCACTTCGTTTCCTAGACGTATTCTAACGTTGCCCTATATCGAACTGCAATAATGCTACCACTGAAGCAATCTCAAATTGATTTAGCCGTAAACCCTACGCTTCGGCAGTTTCGATATAGAACATATCGGATAACCCACATACAACTTGAGCAAAGACGAAATAGGGAAAAGAGACAGCGGTCAAGAAGGCAAAGGATAAACCTCAAGGAACAAAGCGTACTGTCCACAATCCCGCTTCAGTTACAGTCAGTTAAGCCATCTTGCTTTTTTTTTTTTTTTTCAAGATGAACATAAAGCACTCGAGCAATCCGTCAGTAGAGAATCAGGAGTGGCGAAAGTATCCTTCAAAGCAGGCAAAGGACATGAGCTTAACCCGTTGAAGCTGCAAGCAGTAAGAAAAGAGAGAAGTGTCCTCTTTGACTTCTTGAAGATTGGGATTTCAAATCGTAAATTGTTAAAATAATTCCATCAAAGAAATAGGAGATACTCGGTAACACCAACTATAAGACAGTCTGCACGACATAGACATCTCTATCTACTTGATAGATCTTGTATTCGCAAGACTCTCGACATCGAGGATGGAGATTATTCTGGAGGGTGTTCAAGTCATCGTTTTCTGGTATGAGTTCAAGATAGAGTCATATAAAAGATGCTCCATCAAATCCCACAGACAAGGCTCAAGACGGGTTTCCAAAGAGTCATGACGCAAATCAAAATCTCTGGCAGCATCTAACTATAGAACCGTAAAAGAATATCAACTCTCGAGAGACGACCTAAGACGTTAAGGGGACTTTCGTTGCTCTGCAGACGATTGTGCGGGAACAAAGGGTGTCCTTGGTGCCCTACATGGCTAACGAGGTTTATTGCCCCCAATTTTCTTCTGAAAAGCATAGGCTAAATGAGTTAATGATACAAAAATGGGCTTTCAAAGTGCAGATTAAGCACCTCATAGTTAACATGGTAGTATACATAGCTGTCTCTCGACGATTCATAAAGCTGTCTTGTGATGGACTTCCAAAAGATAGTCTCACAGAAGGACAAATGACTCTTTACTGTCATTCGTTATCCCCATTTGACTCCGAAAAAGGTCAGAGGTTTCTTTCCTGATCTCGAGGCAGCAGTGTCTGCATTCTCCAGATATATCCTTTCGTGGCCCTTGATATCCACGAATAAGTATTTGTACTCATATTCGCTCTGACCGCGAGGCATAACCATGTGGCACTGTACTACTCCGTTTGCCAGAGGGCCCTCGACCTAGGGAACATTAGTGAAATTTGTAACGACGAGATAATAGTCAGAGAGTTGGAACTTACATAGAAATGCATCATGAGATGCTGGTTGCCTTGGGAGTCTGTCCTCTCAGTAGACCTTTGAAACCATGTAAGTGTACTGTCTCGCATTCCCAGATACTCGCAAACACCTACGTAATGGGTCGTGCCCTCCTCCATTTATTAAAAGTCTCGTCTCCGTGAGCTGAAATCTTGTTCGCATCACCTAGAAGCTCAAGGCATCTGTGATCCTTCTTGATCATGTTAACAGCTCTGTTGAACTGATTTGTCTTGCTCTCGGGAGAAAAGACATCCGTCCAAAGAAAGTATGTAACACCTCCCTAAACATCAGCGATTAGCCTTTCTAGTTCCATATCCTACAATAGCCAGCATAAAAACACCATCCGGGAAACATACGGTGCAAACGAGACCAATGATAACCATGCCAAAGTTATAAGACTGTTGGGTTGCCCTCGCCGCCTTCTCGGCAGCTGATAGTTCGCTCCATGGCACAAATCCGGTGTCGTTGAATGGCGTGACGCTTCTCCGCTTCGTCTTTGGGGTTGCGGTTGTTCCCAGGCCAGTCGGAGACGCAAAATGGCGTACGAAAAGAGGCCGAGCAGATTGTGCAATTGCGGAATTCGTGGTAGATCGAATCGCGAGAACAGACGTTGTTGGCTTCATCATGGCGGCTCTCCGGCTTCCATCTTACCGAGAAGTCTCGTCAGGATGAAATCGGACGGAGAAGCGCAATAGCCTAGCAATTCGACGAAGCTCTTACAAGGTAAAGAGCGAAGCTTCCCTTGGCTGTATATTCGGAATCTTGCGCGACACCGCCCTCGGCAGAAAGTTGAAAGTGGGGAGACCACCAAGCCAGAATAAGCTTAGCGGCGCCGATATGCCACTTTACCGCATCGCCCTGCCTTGGCCTTGAGAGTCTCCTTAATAATTATCCCAACATTGGATTGTGCTGCGTCCTCTCTGTCCTCCCTTGACACGGTCGCTGCATAAACGGGCAATACAGCCGTTTCCCAGAAATCAAACGGCTTTGATCGACCTCGCCTCGGATCCCCAGCACCGCCTCCCAAGATGAGTGCCCTCGCGTCGAAACAGCAGTCGCTCAAGATCTTCGAGAAGTTGAAGACAAAGCCGGCCAACAAGGTGCGAGAATATGGTCGCGACGGCACTTGAAGTTCCTGAGACTAACGCGCGCCATTGCCTCCCTAGATATGCTTTGACTGCGGACAGAAGAATCCCACATGGACGTCGGTGCCTTTCGGCATCTATCTGTGTCTGGACTGCTCCTCCAATCACCGTAACCTCGGTGTTCACATCTCCTTTGTGCGATCGACAAACCTGGATCGTATGTATTCGGGATAATATCTTCTCTGTTTGCGATACCATTTCTGACAAAAGACGCTGTTTAGAGTGGCAATGGGATCAGCTTCGAGTAATGAAGGTCGGCGGCAACGAGTCTGCGACCAAGTTCTTCCAGCAGAACGGAGGTACCGCGGCATTGAACAGCAAGGATCCCAAGACCAAATACCAATCCAGCGCGGCTACCAAGTACAAGGATGAGCTGAAGCGACGTGCCGCACGTGATGCTCTGGAGTATGCTCACCCCGATGATCCCGATTAAGTGATAGGCCAAACCTCTAACCTCAATGTAGATACCCCGAAGAAGTTATCATCGATGCTGTCGAGGGAGATGGTAGCTTCACCCCTGCTGGAGAGCCAGACGACGATTTCTTCTCATCTTGGGACAAGCCCACGATCAAGAAGCCGACGCCCCCAATCTCACGAAATGCGACACCTCCGGTCGTTGGCCGCACCCCATCACCATTCCTTACCGCCGGTAACAAGGATGTCCCACGTGCAGCATCGCCTTTATCAAAGACCGACTCAACAGAGACGAAGCCTGCGGCCAGTCGAATTACTACTTCTGCTGCCCTGCGCAAAACAGCCACGGGTGCTGGCGCCAAGAAGACAAACATTCTCGGTGCGAAGAAGGTGCAAAAACTAGGCGTCAAGAAGGTCACTGGCGATATCATCGATTTCGACGAGGCAGAGAAGAAAGCCAAGGAGGAGGCAGAGCGCATTGCCAAGCTTGGATATGACCCCGAAGCCGAAGAGGAACAAGCACCAAAGAGCAGCGCGACTTCATCTGCCGCCGCTATTATTTCCCCGACCCCCATCAGCCCAGCTAGCAGCTCTCACACACGGCAAAAGTCGAATGCCGAAATGGAGCGATTGGGTATGGGCATCGGCCGCCTTGGATTTGGCCAGATTGGTGGCGCCAAGGCCGCTGCTTCAGCTTCTTCAGCAAAGAAGAATGCCGGTGGCTTCGGCTCTGTTGGGCCTGTAAAGGCATCTGCTGCAGGTAAGTCATCATCGCGTCTCGCAACATCTTTTCATAAACTGACAATTGCTTCTGTAGACGAGTCCGAGACGTTTGCTCGCAACAAGTTTGGCGCCCAGAAGGCCATCTCCTCTGACGAATACTTTGGCAAGGGCTCCTATGACCCCAATGCTCAAGCCGAAGCCAAGACTCGACTTCAAGGCTTCGAGGGAGCTACCGCCATCTCTTCAAATGCCTACTTTGGACGAGAGGAGGAAGAAGAGGTTGAGGATTACGGTGATCTCGAGTCAGCTGCCAAGGACTTTGTGCGCAAGTTTGGAATCACGGCCGCTGATGATCTGGAAAACTTGTCCACCGTCATTGGCGAGGGTGCTACCAAACTACAGAGCGCCATCCGTTCTTATCTTGATGGTTAAAAGTACTATTTAGCGATTTTCCCCCACTTGTAAGTAGTGGGCACGAAAGAGTCAACGACTTGCGATTTTGGATGGAAAAAGTTCTTTATTCCAAAGGGATGACATTCATGCAGGTGATGGGGGCGAAATGTTAATGGGCGGGATTCACAAGGTGATACGGAGTATCAGAGATGGTGTTGGCAGGGCGGAAATTACCCGAGGATGGCGTAAATTCAAATGTCATGAATAGACGTGGAGTCTTTTGTTCTGCCTTTTTCCAGTTTGTATTTATTTTTATGGCAGGCACAAAATATTTTAAAAAGGAAACCTCGTCTTCCTCCCTCTGTCTTGTGAATAAAAAGGGCAATCAATCTAAGATGTGTTACCTGGAAGGAGATTAAGAATGTCACATGAAGATACTGGTCATTGTATTCTTTTTAACGGTTTATTTGCTTTGTTGGTACATATAGGCTAATTATGAACATTTATATGCTGAATAGTCTACATGGAGTGGCATGAAAACATTAAGGAGATATGACAGGGCTTCGTGAAACCAGACCGAAGGAAAAACAAGAAAAGGGACAGTTTTCGTTTCTCAATTTTTTACAGCTTGGATGAAGGGCCAACCAGCATGGAGTTGCCCTTTTTCAGCCAGGCAACGGCGTCGGTAATGAACTCATCGACAACGGCCTTGGCGGGCTTCTGCTCGTTAACAACGGCGGCAGCCTTGCCCATCAGGAAGGGGCGGAACTGCTCAAGAGGATCGTCATCGTCGTCGTCGTTGGCACTGGTCTGGATGCCCTCAATCTTGGGCTTCTCGCCGCCGTTGAGGACCTTGTCGAGATCGGCCTCGTAGGGGATGACACCCTTGGCGGCAAGCTCCTTCATCTCCTGCTGGCGGTTGGTCTCCCAGTCGTTGATGTAAGAGTTGTTGCGGACGCGCATGGGGCGGCCGGTGAAGATGATGGTGCGGACGTTGTCGTCGTGGCCGGCGGTGCGGACGGCCTCCTTGTGCGACTTGGGCGCGCCGGCCTCATCGGTCAGGATGAAGCGAGTGCCGACCCAGACGGCGCCGGCGCCCATCATGAGGGAGGCGGCCAGCAGCTGGCCGTTGTGGATGCCACCGGCGGCGATGACCTGGACGGGGCCGCCGGTCAGGGGCGACTTGTGCTTGTTGCAGATCTCGACGACGGCGGGGATCAGGACGGTGGTGGGGATATCACCGGTGTGGCCACCGCCCTCACCGCCCTGGGCGCAGATGATGTCGACACCGACGTCGATGCACTTCTGGACGTGCTTGACGTGGCCGATCATGTTCATGTACAGGATGCCATGCTTGTGCAGCTTGTCGACGATGGCCTTGGGGGGGACACCGACGGCGGAGACGAACAGCTTGGCGCCGGACTCGATGATGATGTCGGTAAGCTCGTTGAGCTTGCCCTTGGTGTAGTCATAGCTGGAGAAAAAGCAAATGTGTTAGCCCTTTTGCATGTGCAAATCTCGGTCCATCTCTCGGGGTTCTCTCTTCCTCAGCCGAGACCGCCGTCATCACGAGCATGTGATTGTGATTGCTGACTGGGTGGCGTTTTGGAGGGGGGGCCGGCTTACTTGGTCTTACGGGCGTTGCCACCAACCTGGGGGATAAGCAGGTCAACACCAAAGGGAGCGTTCTTGTCGTTGAGGTAGCTCTTGAGCTCGGCAATCTGCTCCTTGAGCATCTCTGGAGTGTATCCGACACCGCCGATGACGCCCATGCCACCGGCGTTGGTGACGGCAGCCGCCAGCTTGGGACCGGCGGCGACGTTCATGCCGGCCAGCAAGATGGGGTGCTTGATCTTGAAAAGATCGGTGATGGGAGTGCGGATCTGCTCTGTTTGTTTTGCGCGACAATCGCATGGTTAGCCGTGCTGAATCCAGGGAGATTGGGGAAATCCTAGACGCGACGGTGGCCGGAAAGAAAACTTACGAGAAGCCATTGTGACTGATGATTCTGTCTGCAACACCGAAAGGGTATCAAAGGAGAATAAGAAAACACGGTATGAAGAGAGACGACAGAGGGAGAATGGTATGAAGAAAGAAGAGAAATGGGGAGCGGCCGATCAAGTTTAATAATGGAATTTAGATTCTGTACAGCCGAGAGGGGACCGTCGGAGGCAGATGCGTTTCCAGACATCTCCATCAGTTGACCCTGACGAACCGAGGCTTGGGCTAGGAGCTAGTGCCAAACGGGGCTTAGGGCGGTATCGGTCTGAGGTGGAGTTCTGGGGAAAGATGCCGAGGTGCTGGAGTTAGTCAGCAGACTTGGAGAATCTGGAGTACATACATCGTCATGAGCACGAGCAATTACTCCGTACTCTTTCTCCGTAGTTTCTTCCGATTTAATATGAGCATGGATTGACCCTTGCGGGGAAACACATGTGTCAATATCAACTTTAGTGATTTAAGTGTCATCATAGAAAAATGGACGTGTCTTGAATCGGACAATATTATCAAATTGTCTTCCGTACATGTACCGATACCAATTAGACACTTCCCGCGGGGGGTTGATCTGATTAGTAGTATTAGTAGTCACAAGAAGCCGAATTGCGGGATGGTGTAAACCGGAATTATTCAATCTGTATCTTCCCCAGGAATGCGGAGAGCATCGTCCAACAATCGGCAGCTAGCAAGTCAACCGAGGCATCCATTTGTACAGACGCTTGGCTGGTGTGTTCTGTGCCTTATTCTAGAAACTGGAGAAACGTGGCCACTAGACCCACTTTACAGGGTAGGTCAATGGATTTGACCGCAAAAAACTTAAACCTCATGGCTCATATGGTAAGCTTCAGCTCAAGCTAACTTAACTCATCGACAAATTGGTTTGCCACCTCATCCCAGAAGGAATAATTAAAAGAGATGAGGTTCCGTATACATCATGCTCCGATAACACGGGGGTTGCAAAGCTCTGGGGCACGCAATTTCCACTCATCATCACGATGCTTTCCTTCAACACAATCTCTCTTTACCACAATCATTCATCGACCGAGATCTCGAGCATCAACCAAGGAGAGCTCAGCTACTCACAGCCGATCTCACTCAGGATGCGGTTGCCATCCAGCTCCAGCTGTCAGCAAAACCAAGACGGCATACATCGCTCTGGGAAGTAACCTCGGAGATCGCATATCTGAAATCGAAAAGGCGTGCAATGAGATGACTAGGCGGGGCATTCGGGTGAAGCGGACTAGTAGTCTATGGGAAACAGAGCCCATGTATGTAACGGACCAAGACCGCTTCATCAATGGTGCTTGCGAGGTAGGCAATCCGTGATTCTGTTGTCATTACATAGAAAATTGCTTACAGTGTATGCATCTCATAGGTTGAGACCGAATTGGAGCCTCTACCACTGCTGGATGAACTGCAAGCCATTGAGCGTGAAATGGGCCGCAAGAAATTGATTGACAAAGGTCCACGAAATATCGACCTGGATATCTTACTATATGGTGATGAAAAGGTACAGAATGAAAGGCTCAACGTACCTCATATCGGCATACCGGAGCGTGAGTTTGTCTTGAGGCCTCTAGCAGAGTAAGTTGGCTTATTTGAGTCTCTTTGGAAGGATCTTCACTGACCGATTCAATCTTGTTATCAGATTAATCCCATCAAAACCACTTTACGCATCGCAACCATGGAAACTCGTCCAGGATTATCTGAATGATCTCACCCCTGGCGAGCCCCTGTCCTCTATTACTCCGCTAACACCAACACTGGCACCGCTGACGCCTCTGGTGCCTGACAGAAAGACCAGCGTCATGGGAATCTTGAACATGACACCTGATTCTTTCTCTGATGGTGGTCGGAATAACTTGGAAAGCCTGTCAAATACTGTTATTGAACTAGTTCGCAACGGAGCCTCAATCATTGATGTTGGTGGACAGTCAACAGCTCCTGGCCGCCCCGAGGTGTCTGCAGAAGAAGAAGCCTCTCGGGTTGTGCCTGCAATCGAGCTCATCCGCTCTATACCGGAAACTCGTCATGTTGCCATCAGTGTCGACACCTATCGGGCATCCGTGGCCGAAAAGGCCATTGCCAGTGGAGCTGATATCATCAACGATGTTTCTGCGGGTGCTCTAGATGCTGATATGCTTCCGACCGTGGGTAGACTTGGAAAGACGATATGCCTAATGCACATGCGAGGAAACCCTCAGACAATGACGAAGCTCACTTCCTATCCAGATGGGTTGGTGCCAACTGTTGCAGCTGAACTTCTGTCGCGGGTAGCCGCAGCCGAGGCAGCAGGCATCCGAAGGTGGCGGATCATTCTGGACCCAGGAATCGGGTTCGCTAAGACGGGTGCTCAAAACTTGGAATTGCTACGTAGTCTCGAGGAGTTGAGGGCGTGGCCTGGCTTGCAAGGCCTGCCATGGCTTGTTGGAACGAGTCGGAAGAGCTTCATTGGCAAAGTGACGGGGGTGGAAGAGGCATCGCAGAGGATTTGGGGCACGGCCGCAACGGTGGCAGCAGCAATTCAAGGGGGAGCGGATGTGATACGAGTCCACGATGTTCGGGAGATGTCCCTGGTGACAACCATGTCGGATGCCATCTGGAGGGCTCGAGACTGAGAGACCTATTCAACTGACTACGAGACGACGAGTTTCTATCATCCCCATCAAATTACTCCCTATTCTCATCTTGACTTTTCTCTTTTCACCCCTTTTCACCCCCCTCTCCCCCTTTCCCTCTTCCATTTACTCTCTTATCACGCCATCCGCCTCCGCCAACCTCTCCTTATTTACTCCCCTACTAATTTCCGATAAGGAGGAAAAATTGGATTGATCAGATGGAGTTAACGCAAGAAGAAGAAGAAACAACCGGCGGAGCACGTCTTGAAGACTGGGTAGCGGCACATTGGGCAAGATGCTTGGGCCAGATGCTTGGGCCATCCAAAATAGGAATATCTTGCACATCTCCCACAGGCATATTAGCACAAACTGCCTGAACTTTTCGAAAATGGGAAAAATTACTAGACTTTCTTCACCGGCCGGCGCTATGTTGGGTCCGCGTCTTTTTCGGACACTTTTTCCAATCGAATCGTATTCTTAGATGCCCCTGATCCCTGACTGTGTAACAATAACAAGGCCCCAAGGCCTTTGAGATGCACCGTCGATCACCGGTGTACGCCCTCCCCAGTCCTGTACGACTCCAAATACAAAGCTGATTAGCTGGACATGGGCTGTTCGGATGTGCTTTCGGGCTGTAACCCAGTATCACTTAGATTTGATCCTCGTGTTAGGCCGGAATTCTATGCCGGTGACACTCGACTTCTACACGAGAACGCCTACAACTCGTTCTCTCTTTCTTTGTGTGTGTTGTAAAAGACCAACGGTGTTACACATGGCACCATCTAAGAGCAACAAAGACTTCTAATGTGGTGTACAAGATGTGGTCTGAATAACGACAAGTCCAAAACACCCCCATGAGGCAACATGGCGTTCACTAGGATGATCTATGCATGTGGATAGCTACAAAAGCTTCTCGCCAAAGCTACAACAGAGGTACAGAGGTGTACCCCAATCCTGAGCAGCCGGAACATGCAAGGTTGCCATGCAGGGTCGCAACACGTGGATTCGGGTTACCTAACGGTAGGGTTGCAACAAGCGAGGCCAGGCTACATGGCGGCGTCTCTTTTGCAAAAAAGACGAAAAACGAAGCTGGCCGAGAACCGAATAGGAGATGCAAGTGAGAGGATTTGGGCATAAGTGTCTTGTAGAGGGTAGACAATCTTGGACATATGCGGAAATCCCGCGCCGCCGCAAGGCAGATATGCTTACTTGACACAAAGCCCGCTCTCTCCTCTCTCCTTGCTTCTCTTCTACTTTCCTCGTCCGTATGATGCTCGATGGGTACCACACACGCCCCCCTCCAGTTTTAATATCTCCGGAGAGCAACTGTCGTGAAACTTGAAAACCATGGAAGTGCAACAGGCAGAGGCACCGGTAGGGCTGATCCATCAAAGAGATTTGCGCGCAGCCGCCGCCGAGAAAATCACGTTAGAACATGAAATTGAAGGGAGTAAGCCCTGTCGGCGTATAACTCACGGCTCATCGGCGCTTGGGTGCGGATGAAACAGTACAGCTTAAGGCCGACTGACGGGGAGAGCCTACATACCTCTACTTTGCTCAGAGCGCTGCAAAAACACTCAGCATAGCCTCTCTTTCTTTCTTTTTCTCTTCCCTCCTTCTGAGTCCAAATTACATCATACGATACCACGATGCGGAGAATGGCTACTTGCGGGTAATAAAATGTGAGACACGCCCCTCCCCATGGGGACCAGAAAGATCAAAGCCGAGTTACTCGTTCACGCTCGTTTAAAAAAAAAAAAGTAAGAACACGCAAGGCTTTTGTGACCAGTTCGGTTCTTGTTGTCAGGGCTGTTGTAGTTGGTCCGTCTCCGAGTCTCTGATCCTCCCGGATCCTCTAATCCAAAAATCCCCCAGATTGGTCTCGGACACCCCGGTTTGGCGACGAACCCATGGGTAGCAGTACTTTGCACAGGGCTCCATCATGGGTCCGCCTAGAACATACGAGTACATGCGTGGTGTAGGTGTGTATAAGCGAGTGTGAGTGTGAGTGTGCGTTTGCGTTGGCCGGGCGTGCGGCAGTATCTTTGTTTCCTCCCTGAGAATCATGAACAACATGTCACGACTAAAAGCCACTGTTTTGCCTCTGTTGTCGTTGTTGTCTCCTACGTAGGGCGTGCGGCCATGACATACATCGACATGGATACCGGCACGCCAACAGTGTGGGCGTGGGGGCTCTGACTCCAAGAACCTGGATTTCACAAAAAGGGGGGGCGTGTGGCAAGAAGACAAAATATACATCTGGGTTCATATCACATGCCGCTTGGTACTTTGCGTGAGATGTTTTCTCCCACCTCCATTTCTTTCATCGAACAAGCAAATCACAGTGTAAGGAATGTTTATTTTGTACATGTTCTGTCTAGCAGACATGAACATCTTTTGGTAACACCGATCGAGCTGGAAAATCGCAACAGCTCGCATCGGCACTCGGGAGAGCTAAACAGATGTTACGTCAAAACATTGCTATCTCGACAAGCACAGCAGAGCTCCATGCTCAACACAGCATATACACGCTCTAAACCGGTCTCTTCAGCTTCGCACGCCCCTGGTCTGAGGCCCTGATTTAGAAGCCACCTGCCGTAGCGCTTGTCTGTGCTCTCTTTCCTCTGTTGCCACAATCTGCTCAGTGTTCACCGAGTTGCCCGGATGTTAAGATGGGACGGTCCGGCCGGGTTATGGGTCCAGGGACGGGAAATGCTGTGTAGCGCCGTTAAATAGCAACCCCGTGTTACTCGAGTTCATCCGAACTACGACCCCGTTCTGTGCTTCACACGGCGCGCTTGGCTGTGCTCTGCTTTACGGACCTCATTGTATGATATCTCTTCATATTACAAGAAAAAGGCTTGTTAGAACATCTTTTCTTCTCGTTGTAAGATGAGCCGAATGCCGATGTGTCTCCCAGATATGACGTCGTCTCATAAAGCAGAATAATTAATTTCCTCATGCATGTTGGTCAATTTCCCATATGGAAAGCCACCATCATAGCTGAGCGGGTAATAATAAAGCCACTCGTTTCAATATGTGCTGTGGAAGACCAGATATGCCCAAGTTACAACTCGTACTTGTAACGATTTGGGCGTCTAAGCAGACGTTTCCTGAAGGCTGCGTAGCTGAGGCCCAATTCTAGGCCATAATACAGCATATCAGCACACCAGCACACCGGCGCGACGTCCAAGCAAAAGAAAGAATGCAAGAGATGCTTCAATGATTGCAGGGTTATTAAACTCGACTGGGGGCGTACAACTAGCTGGATAGGGCAAGGCGAAGTGAGTTGTTCAAGTCTTCCGCAAACGCCCAAAGACAGAAGCGCTTCAAAAAGCAAAGGTATCACCGAGTGTCTCCGTTAATGAGACAACATCTTAATCAAAATACAGGGTATGCCAAGCGGGACGGCTGTTTGCCTTTTTGCTCAGCTGCAGGGTCTATGCTAGTACTTGCTATTCCATACTATAACAAACGCCAAGAGCACAGGCTGCATGATCGGTGCTAGCAGGCTGAATCCTAAAATCTTTCGATCCCTGCATTCAGCAATGACATTATGTTACCGAGATGCCAATCCGTTTTGTATAAAAGTCTCCGAATAGAACTCAGCCGTGGAGGTGATTGTCGTATGTGCCTAGAACCACAACGCCACGTTATAGAACTAGCAGCTTTACCTGTCCAGTAGCAACTTGTTGATTACAATTTTATTTTCCAATAGGACGCAAATGCATCTCTGATCTCCACAGACGAAGCATGCTCGGAACTACAGTATACGACCCGGAACGAGTAGTGTAGTAGTGTATCGACAACTTGAACAAGGGTATAGCCTGCCGGAAAATACAGCACAGTTCGGGGAGCCTCCGTCTTTGATAGAATATGGAAACAACATCATGCGTGTACACAACTCGCGAATCCGAGGAGTAACAATACGGGAGGCCCTCAATATATCATCTCTGCGCCAGCGTCGTCACAGTGCATCCGGCTAAGACTCAAAAACCCTGCGGCTCTTTGACCGTAGTGGCATTGTCGCTCGCTTGCGGCTTCGGCTGATGGACAGGCGGCAGACGCCATGCTTTGGACTCGCATCAATAGCGTGTCAATTTGATGAGAGTCACGAAACTAGTCTCGCGCTTAGTTGTTTAAGTCTTCACCTGCATGCTTGCATTGAGTAATACATTATACTACCACCCTCTTTCCTTTCGTTGAATCGTATGAGTGCTCATTAGAAGACCAAGAGCACCATTCTTGCTGACCATAAAGCAAAGAGCAAGCAAAATCGCAAAGAGGAAAAAAAAGATAAAAGTCATCTGTAATGATACCCTTTAAGAGGGGTAAATCGCAATATCGTGGTCCAGCCCCTGAATGATCATCCGCCAAGCACAATAGAGATGGTAACTGGGTTGCATTTCATAAAATAAAGAAAGACCCTGTGAACGCGAGCAATGCGAGATAATAAGAGAAAGCGCATACCGGTCGGTGATGGTCGCACAAAAGTACATATGTATGGAGTCTTGCTTCGGCCAATGCGAAACCCTGGCCACATCATGCATGGCCCCCCTCCTCCATTGTTGATTTCGTTTTGCGCCAGCGCCATGCATCAAGACCCCGGTACCCGGTGTGACGAAAGTATGCAGGATCTTACAGCAAACGGCGACCTCGGCTAACCACGCAGAAGCCTCTCTGACAAAGGGAATGACAGTGTGCGGGATGACGAGCGAAGCCCAACAGCCGACGGAAAGAAACAACAGGTGAACTCAAGTAATAAGTATCGTTGAAAAGAAGTCAACACGAAACAGAGCGAGAAAGGGGTAATAGTAAAAAGTAATGGGTAAAAAAAAAAAGTAAGACCTTCATTAACAAATTACATGGGCAAAAGCAAAACCGTAAATAATGATAAGAAGAAGAATAAAATCCAATCTCGAAGACATATTATGAAATCCAAACCCCGCATCATTGTCGTTTTCAGTCCCGCTGTTCCAAAAGCGTTGGCGTGGTTGATCCAGCTTATGAGGTCAACCTCATGAGCTATCCAGCAACGAGGGATTAAAGGACGACTCTATTTCCAAGCAAAAATGATTTCTTTTCCCAAGTGGCCGTAGCATTCATGTGTGTCCTGGAATGCCGCAGCTTGCTGCCATCGACATGAGCCCTGCGGCTTGCCCAGTCACGTATAGTTCCAGTGAACTCCCATTTATCCCATATTCCAAGTCCGTATTCCAATTCCATATCCCAACCCATATCCCAAGTCAATACCGCTTTTTATTGTCTGCTTTTGGCTCTATCATTGCAGAAGTTTCGTTCCCGTATGCTCCCGGATCCGAGATTCGATTTCTCACTCTCTTCATTCGGGGTGTCTGTTTTTTCTCATTCGTGAAAAAACGAATCAAGGGCTATAACACTGTTGTCGGAATCTCAGCACGCAATCCTATTCATCACAAAGTCAAACTTGTGGTTGGGGATGATAGGATGGTCGGGTAATAGCCTCCCGAAGTAGATTTGCCCTCAAACGGCCCAGGGTGACGACGATTCTCCGTCAGCGGTGGGTGAAAGACGCGAGGAGTTACGTCGTACTCGCTTTTTACTTTGGTGTCGGTTGACGACTGCGACGGTGAAGTCTCGTGGTCGCTGCGGGTGCCAAACATCTCCATGGGTCTCGAGTGGGAGTTGTCGTACATGGGCCCGGGATAATACAAGTATCCCTTGGTGGTTGCCATGACCTTATCATCTTCAGAAGGTATGGTCGCTTCAGAAGGAACATCATGACTTCTGGGCGTCCCATATACCGATCCCCTCGAGTCATAAGAATTCCCATATGTGCTGTTTCCGCCAATGATGCCATTGTGAGACGAAAATTCCCCAATGTTTGTCAATGATCCGTATCCTCCCATCGTCCCAGAAGAACCTCCAGGGCCACCACTATGGCTTCGTCTCTTTTCGTTCTGATAATGGCCCGGGGAGCGACCACGGACAATCATCTTCTCGGACTTTCTAAACGCAATCTTGAAATACTTGTCGGAAGACTGCGAGCTAAACGACGAGCCAAGATCTGCCCATAGCTCCACCATGAGATGGTAGTACTGCTGGGCAGCCCTCCGTTTGCCATTGTTCTGAGTGGCCTGCTTGAACTGGATGCGCTCAAACGTATGCTCAGTTGCAGGCTGAACAGCTCCCTGTCCGCCGTAGCCATCTTGGTACATTGCCCTAGCACCAGATGCGCTCGCGGGGTCGTTGTAGATACCATGATGCGACGGGACAGAGTTTTTGGGGGCCAGCTGGACCTTCTCAGGCTTGGACGTTGGTCCCTTGTCTCTCTTTGGGGTATGCTGGACCAGCTCAATGCTCTGCTGGTCATTGTCCGCCACGACGGCAGATATTGACATGTACAGCCCAAAGACTTGGTAGGCTTGGGTCGTTCCTGGGGGGATGAAATGGACTGCAGTATTGGGGTAATGCGGATGCAGCGAATAGGAGCAGGCGCAGGTCATGTAGTTGCGCCGATAGCAAGTCCATTCGCCCTCGGCAAGAAAGAAGCCTTTGTCAACTGTGCCCGTAATATCAATCTTGATTTGCGTCCCGTTCTCATATTGGAGGGAGCCAGATGTCTGGACAGACATGAGCGGAGGCACGGCTGTTGCGGAGGGTCTGTTTTGAAACTGGCCAGCTGCTTCCATCCTCCCGGCCGGAGTAACATAGGAGGTAAGTGGGCTTGGGGTTGGCGACAATGGCAGGCGGCGCAGAGGCACCCCCGGAAAGGACGGCGACCTGACAGGGTGCTCCGAAGCCCTCCGAAATGAGGGCGTTGCAGCAGAGTATTGCTCTCTGGCGCTTACTTGCCCTGTCAAATGCGGCAGTCCAGTGGTGCGGTGCTGCTGATGGTGAGCCTGCGCCATGCCAGTTGAGGGCCCGGTGCTGTTGTAACTGCATCAGTGTTAAAAAAAAATTGTACGTGCAAATCCCGGTGCAAATCCCGGTGCAACTCTATCGTTGGAACTTCGCGGAAGCAACTTACTTGGAATTCAGGCGAGACCTGATATCCAAACCTGGGAATACTTGAGACACCGGCTGGTAAAAAGCAGTGCTGTCTTGAGAATATTGCGTCGTTGCCCCAAGTCCTGTAGGGTGGTAGAGATTTAGAAGTGCAGGGGGTTGCGAGGGCTCTATTGCTAGAGCCGACGTATTTGCTTCCTGGGTGTACCTAGGAGCTCTAGTTAGAGAGCCTGTGAAAAGAGAAAGAGCTGAAAGAAAAGAAAAAAAGAGAGTGAAGGACAAGATGAAGAGGATGCTGTTTTTGTATACAGTTGGAGAACACAGATTCTCGGTGAAGGGGAATGAGAAAAAATATTAAAAATAGAAACAAAGAATAAAAAAAAAAAACGATGCAAGAGAGAGAGAAGACCCATTCAGAGGCCAGATGGCCGAGTACAACCAAAGACAAGAGGTTTGGTTATACCTGCCAGCATAGATGGTAGCACAGAGCCAATGCACGAGTCCATGTAGCGGCCAGCGGCAGAGGGCCTTGTACACATCCCTGGGGCAACCTCCACTGCCCAAGTAGAAGCTTCTGGGCCTCATTACAGGTAGATTAAAGTGAGGGCAGAAAATTTTCCGGATGGGCAGCAGTTCCCTGACCGGGCAGATTGGGTTGGGTGTACCAACGAGAAGACGATCAACAAAGTTGGTGTGATGGACAGAACTCACCTCATATCGCCCGGCTGTGAGTGTATGTCGAGATAGTCAAGCTCCGCACAAGGTGGTGGCGAAGAGTCGTAATCCTAAGAGTAGCAGAAGGTATTAGCATCAGATTCTAGCATAAGTATATATATTTGCGTGTTGAGGTACGATGCGGGGATCAAGGTCAGGCTTTGAAGCTGTTTCTGAATGTTATGCTGTATTCCAATCAGCCACAAGCAAAGCATCCTTGACAATGGCTATTGCGTAGGGGCCTAAGGAGATTAGAGACAATACATTAGTAGGCTGCTCTTGGCACTGGAGACAAGATTGGATTTGACCGCAGGGGGTGCGCGTTGGTAACACAGCTGTGAGGCGCCAGGTACAGCATAGGTACATTGAGATACTTCTCAGTCTCAGTGCAGTACCCAGAGGTCATGCAATGGCTGTAAATGGCACATCGGAAGAAGCACGCCAGGCAGTGCTGGGGGGTGGGTGGACTGGGGGCTGGTTACACAAACACCAGTCTGAAGAGGGAGGGGGAGTCTGCATCTGGGCTATGTCGTGTGCATATGGTGCCGAAATCGCCCATAGCAAGATCTTGCTACAAGTGAGAGCGGATATTGAGGACGCGCGAAAGGCGGCGCGGCAAATGCGTAAAATGACAACGATCCTGATAGCGGAATATATAACAAAAGAACATCATATCCATGAGAACGTACCTCATTGTGAAACAAGCTGCTACCTTGGCTCACATACGCTGAAGATAGCACGTCCATTTCAGTTGCCGTATCGAGAATAACAAGCCGCTTACTGCTGAACTTTGGCTTCGCAAGTTTGCCACGGCGACTTGTTGTTCATGGATTGGCAAAGAAAAGGGGAGGGAGAAGAAGGGCAAGAGAACGGAATACCTTCTGCTGCTGAGAATGCATACGTTAAAATCTCCGGAGGAAAAGGATGGCCGTAGCCAAGATCAAAATTCGGCTGGAAAGGCTGTAGGAATCTAAAAGTCGTAGATGAGGCGCAAGTGAATCAGCGGTAGCCTGATCTCCTTGAGAGCTGCTGCCGCTAACTAGAAGTGGGTATGAAATCGGGGTTGTCGATGGGATTGTTTAATCTCGATCCTTCATGTATGTCGTCGGGGAGCTTCAGATTCTGGATCCTTTAGCTTATCTCTGTCTCGATTATGGATCCGTCAGCTTTCTAATGTCGTCACAAGAGGAGAATGGGCATCGGCATTCTCAGAGTCTCGTAGTTTCAATAGAAACTCTGAGACTAAAGGCATTAGGGTCTCTTACCTGCTGTAAGTGTAGTATAGAAGGCGACAAAAGGCAGAAAAAGAAGTTGTGGAAAGGACAACTCGAAAGAGAACTGCTATGATGATTAGTTTTTTTTTTTTTGCTCCTAAGCCGTACCCCTTGACTCCCTTCCATAGCTCAATACATTTAGAGAAGGGGGTAATGTCAGTTGATGGACGAGGGAAAAGATTCCATCAAGTTGGTGTTATGCTGTGCGCTTTAAGACTGATGATCAAGATGATTGTGTTGCCGGCAGAAGAAGTGAAAACAGTAAGAAGAGGACTCACTTCCAACAGGCTTTCCTAGTTTTGTACGCGGAATGAGTGTATTGAGCTCGTAGCGATTGTTGTTGAAGAGTAGGTGGACTCTTTTCGTGCCGAAGGTATAGTATGCAAAGTGACAATAGTGGTGCAGGCTTGCTGAAGGACTGTGATAGATAGTAACAACAGAGATCACAACATCCGATCTAGTTGAGATGGACTTGGCTACAAGTGTTTCAATGAAATCCGGTATGTGTGAGAAATGAGCCAGGAACGAGTAGTGGAAGAAGGCCACAAGATGAAGGAGAAAAAAGAGAGAAGGAGATGAGCGTCATCGAGGCTTTTAATAAACAAAGCTCGGAAAGGCTCGAAGAGAGAGTCCGAGTTGGTTAGGCTGTGGAGCTCAGAGCAGATGTCTATCGTGTGGCTGCCGAGACCGAGACAGACAGGGTCGAAAGGACTCAACCCGGAATGGTGTGCAGGGAGCTCGAGCACGTACTTTTTCCCCCCTCTCCCCTCAATGCTAAAGGTATATATCAAAGTATTAACCTCGCTCGGTCGAGGTAAATCGTGGATGTACAGGCTGTGTGGATCTTGATATGCATATAACTGGCTCTCATAGGAGGTATGCCGTTGAAGGAGCTCACCGGCAGAGTGAAGCTAAAGGGTTTCCCAGTTACAGGAGGAAGCAAGAAGCCGCAGGAGTCAGAGGGTAATGTTTAAGCAGTTGCAAGCACCTCGCGACCCCAGCCAAACAGAGACTCCGAATTTCGCCGCGGAACCGGGGAAGCGACCCGCTCCTACTACAGTGAGCATAACTTGGCCATCAACCTCATTTGCGGTCAGGTCATTGAGCAATGGGCTGCGTGCTACACAATCCCGGAAATCCAAGCAGCTCGCTTCCATGGCCTGAGAATAGATGGTCGGTCTTGATTAGCAGGACTAAAGATACCCTCCAGCTGGGCCGCCATTGCGTCAAGGGTCGTCAAGTTTGTTTTCTTGCCTCAATTCACCTGGGATAACCGCCTGCTGAGTTGTTCGCGCACACCCCTCCCCCCTTCCGAGGAACTAAGCATGCAAGCATCCAGACGCCATGTCTCCGCCTCTAATGTGCTGTCGCGCGGGCCTCTTGATGAGCAGGAGATCCTTGACCGGGGGGTCGTTGCCAAGAAAAGGGACGGGTAAGTGCATACGATGGAAAATGCGTTGAAAGAGGAGAACCAGATCAATGTGTGGCCAGTAAGATCCAGAGTAGAAGCCAAGCTCAAGATGCAACAATGCCCCCACGATACGGCTTTAGGTGAGCGCATCTTCTCTCAGTAATGATGCCACAGTTGTGGCGTACTGAGAGTTTTTGGATGGTTAGGACTTTATAATTAAGCCATTGTCCCTTTATTCGTATTGTGCCACGTAGTCGAGTGGTCCACCAGCCTACAAAGCGGCAGATGAACAAAGGGTCTGCCGTCTCAAAGCAACGTGGCTTTGAGCCTGGACTTGCGTCTCGGCTTGAGTAGATGTGCTTTGTTTTTCACTAAGAGGTATCACAGCCTGGATAGCCATGGTTGTCAAGATCATGTTGTCGGCACGCGAGTTTTGAGTGCTCAAGTTTTTATTTCTCTTTCAGCTTCATGGGCGAGTTATCAGCTCCCGGTAGGCGGCACACAATCTGACACACTTTGGAGGCAAAACAAAAACAAATGAAGAAGAAGACCCGTGATGGTGATGTCAACAGGCCGCAGTTCTTAGCCTGTAAATCGTGGCCCAGCTGCAAACTCGACAAGAGGACCCAGCTTGCCCTTGAAGCATCTGTTTTTAGTACGCTCGAGGGCAACGGATTGATAATAGGAGCCAATGGCGAGGCCATCTACCCGAGCAAGGTGGATTTTGCCGTCTCTGATCAGCCGATCCGAGAACGGAGGATTAGATTGAGAGGCAAGCAAGGCCCTGGGCCGCAGTCCAGGAGGCTCTCCAATGGGAATGTTTAGGGAGCCACGCAGGCACTATTTGCCTGTGTAACTTTCCAGTTGACCAGGGCAGTAACGACTCTTGGAACAAAGCCACCGCGTCCTGTACACATCATAAACTCCCTGGAGGGGCGTTAAAGCACAAGCAGTGCGCTTGGTTGAGAGCAGAAGGCCCCACGATGCCACAATGTCGGCCTGTAGGAAGCAAACAATTAACGAAGTGTCGAAATTGCCAAGGAGGAGGAGGCGTTTAGAGCCAGGTCGGATCGGCCCGTTGCTGGGAATTCACGCCGGTTTACAGGAACAAGCTGTTTGACGAGGTAATTGACCAAATAGACCTGCCAGGAAAGTGAGGATTAGATGGAATCAAATGCCTTCATGGTAGTGCCCAGCAGGGTTTCCAACCCCCAGTGTTATGACAGGGCAGCCAAACCGAGGCAGGTAACAAAGAAAGAGATCAGATAGATCTCTGTACGAGGTGACAAATCGCAACTGTGATTCCGCATTTCTCAATCCCGATACGAACAGGAGGAGCCAGCCCTGAGCATGGAATATGAAGTGGACAGCTTGTGTGCCATGAGTTTCAAGAACAACGCAATACGTAGGGCCAGAGAATGTTTTGCATTTTTCGTGTTACCCCTTTGGCCGTCTAAAATCAAAAAGCAGCAGCAATGGCACGGCGTGACACGAAGATTGGGGGCCACTGAGCTTCAGCATTGTCGCCAGTCGGGTGAGGCGATGGCTGCCTCTGCTCCTTGCATCTGTGTCTGCCTTGATGCTGCCGCTGGTGCTGGTGTTATCGCCGCATCGCAGGCTAGAGGCCAACACGGGAGAGTCGGCGTTGGCCAAGTCCAATCCCAGGTCCCCATGTCTTTGCAGTTCTCGTCCTCATCCTCGTCGGCCATCCGAAGAGGTCCAGCCAGGGTCAGGCCAGGGTCAGGCCAGGACCAGGAAAGCCAGCTAGCAGGCGACAATGGGACTTGTGAGGGTCGTCAGGCCTCAGCTGTCGAGGACGTTTGTCTCACGCTCGGACTTAGCGGCGGCTGGCTGATGCTGCCGCAACGAATGCTTGCATGCTTGAAGCTCCTCGACACGCTGATTCGCTTACTGCCTCACGTTTGTCTCCATCACGTCCAGAGTGCCGTATCGTGCTTGCAACCGGTGAGCAGGGGGGGATGCGAGAGCGCCTAGAGGGCTAGCAAGGACTCGGAGGCAGAGGGTCAGAGGGTCAGAGATGCATAGCGCGCTCCAAGTACCCGGGAAGCGGTCGACCTTGTTTCGCAGACGGGATGAAAGCTTTGGAGATGGAGTTCTGTCCTGACCGGTTGGAGTGGAGGGTCAAAGTATCGGCCATGCGTCGTTGCTTCCCGGCCACTCATTGGCCGCTGCGCGTTTGCTCAGTTGCTCTTCTGAGTAATTTCCGTCTCCATGGAGCCGCAAGCTATGGGCCCTTGCCGCCTGTAGGTCGCCCTGTAATGCTCCTGGCAACGGGGCCGGATCCTCTTGAACTAGGGGCATCTAGCGCCCTGCAAGCTTGTTTGCAGCACCTATGGAGCCTACAGGGTTGGATTACGGGGGTTTTGTATCTGGAGAAGAGGGGCGGTTCGTTGATCATGGCAAATCGCCAAGGTTGTGGTCCTTGTGGATGATACCAGGCGTTCACCGAGATTGGCCGGGCACCTGGTGGTACCAGATGATAATCAATGTGTGCAGCCAGCTACACCGCAACGCCATTGATCTGTGATGGAGCTTCAGGTACAACATCCGTATTCTGTTCTCTCTATCATGTATAGGGTGGTATTGTCCATTACCTAGTAGGTACAGAAGAAGCACGCACCAGGTTTTCACCTCAGCACAGGCCTTTCCACCAATACAGGTACAAGGATACGGGTACCAAGATGTGTGCTCCTATCCAAATCTCCAAATTCACCACCATCTACAACTGTGCTACACCAGAACCAACCAAGAAATCTCAAACATCCATGGCTCATCCGCCCGTAGATGGGAGCGATTGAACTCTCATCTCGGGCTTCATACAACCACGCGATGCCTGCATCCATGGACAGCTGCTGCTGCTGCTCAATCCACCCCCCTGAATGGGGAGCAGGCAATGGGATGTTGGAGATAGCTTCACGCCCCTATTGCCAGTCACCCAACGCAACCTCATCAGAGGAGGGGAACTAGCAATGCCATCACCCATACTTCATACTCCCGTGGTCGTACACACAAACTCGTCGGCCGACGCTATCAACGTTCCTCGCCCAGCCTGCGACACCGATCAGATTCATGGCCAATGCTGCTCTGCTCTGCTGACTGCAAGTGAGACACCTTGTCGTATTACCTTGGTTCTAACATTTGTGCCACCAACTAGTTTCCTTCTCTCCAGTCACCCGGATGCCCTCCGGACTACGCACAATGGTGTGTATCAGAGACAAGCTGACGCATGCACACGCAGTCTCTTACGTTGATCTGGCCTCGCCCTCTTTTTGTCTCTACCTTCTGCTACTGCCTCCTTTTTCCTCCGTTCCTCGGCTTCGAGTGCAGGCCAATGTCGAGCTGCATTTGGTATCCTCAAGGCGAGGCGAATCGAGTCAAGGCTAGCGAAGGGAGGCATCTCCGACAACCCGCAGTCAGTAAAAGGGGCATGTGATGGAGGGCTGCTGCTTTTAGGCCGTATGTTCGGCCATATCCCAAAACCAACGTCTGTCTGCCTCGCTCTCCAAACTGACGCAATGCCTCAGCGCTCGATAATCGTGTCGGTTGCTACGTCAGCGCCAATATAGATCGGGGGTGCTGTCTTCGCCGCTATCCCTCTCTTCCGGCTACGCACATGATGTGAAGCAGCCCCCTAAAACGATGTGGCCAAGGCCGGCAACGTGTTTTGCGGGCATAGGCTACTATAACTGACTTTCTCTCCTTTTTTACACCCCCTCCCCCCAATGACCTTACTTAGATACTTCGGGTTACTTATCTCACGGCAAGTGACATGATTTCTACAAAGTTGAATTAGAGATCTTAATGTTCACTGGATTTAGAATTTCAGATGCTATATTTGCCTAGCAAGGCCATGGTGACAGTGGATCCCGTTGTTTGGGCATGTTGATACTTGCACGTATGGCAAAGTGCTCATAGCCTTAGAGGCGACGCTAGTCTCTTCGTGAAAGATGAGGCGATTTGAAAGTACGAATATTTGCTGTGGACAAGGATCTGCTTTGAAAGTACCGTCTCCATCCAACATCCAAGCTACAGATGAGCGTTTGTCGTTTGCCAGCCATGATGAACGGAAATGATATCTTATGTTCTAGCTTGTCTATACAATGGGAGATCACATTATTTTATTAACAAGGGAGAATTTCAAATGCAACTATGGGTCCTCAAAATTGTTCTTTGAGTTCTCTGGCAGTGCATATCAGTATTTATAGTTACTAATTCGTTCTTCCAAGGATAATAGCATTAAGCTGTCTCTATCCTCAGATATGTCATGAAATTTCAACCTTTCATTCATGATACTGCTGTATTACAAACAACCCCCAGCCCCCGTATTAGCTACCATGGTATCGTTGGTATGCCCCGGTAACTGCTTTTATCTTCTCCTCTCACCTTAGAGCAGTCGTTCTTTTATGATTGGCTGAAAGGAATCAGAATCCCGAGCTGCAGCGTCCTCGCTTCCTTTTTTCCTTTCTCTCTCTTTTTCCAATCCTTGGCGCAATTCCAGGCCGCTATACTTTCGTGGTATGTCGTACATCGCTGTCATATAACCGCAAAATTGCCCCTTTCTTACATATACACCCAGGCAGAAGTTCAGCCAAGGCAACTTTGTTAACCAATAGCTCAGGTGCATGGAACTTGCCAGGAGGCATTGGGTATGTTGTTGGTGGCAACCCCGTACGGATGCCTTAAAATTAGAGGCCCCTCGACAGCCTCCTGGCAATTACTATCTAGGTCTCAAAGCCTTAATGCTATCGGCTATGCCGATCCGCCTCTCCGTACATACTGCCACATGGGATTTCTTCTGGTCATTTTCATATGCTGAAACGTCATTTGACGGCTAGGACAATTCTAGGGCCCTTCACGTAACTCAGGCCCTTCGACTATCTCCTGATAATCATGCTTTCTCGCTTCGCGTTTCCGCATCGGGCTACGTAGCCCCATGGTTCCACGTAGCCGATGAGGCAAGTATTACGATAACCACTATTCTATCCGGTAGTAATGGGGATAGCTGCTATTTACCGCAGCAGAGGCCCATCAGCATATGCCTCTCCTCCCTAGGTTTGTCCCCTACTCCACCCTACAACGCTGGGCATTAGGAGCAGGGTGGTAACACACAGGCAAATTCAATTACGTTCTTGACCTTTTGCTAATGGCTGAACTGCACTTTTTCGATGTCAAGCAAGGAAATTCAAAAAGATGATGACGAGCAATGAGGCATGAGAGTCGGGAGCGGTGGCTAAAAAGGCGGAAGAAAAGGGGCCTGATAACTTGATTATTATCAAAGATATCGTCATGAAGAATCTCCAGATGGACGTATCGATGAGTTATCAATATGATATGACCAGAAACTTGCACATGAATACTCATTCGGACAGAAGTGGATTCAAATAAGGCGTCCAACTATCTCACGCCACTTCAGCGGAAGGCATACGCTATCTTCAAGGCCCAAGCAACTCTGTAGCACTCACTCAAACAGCCCAATCTACGGAACCACGCGTAGGTGCGGCAGCAGTCCGTTGGACAGTTTGGGGGCTTAATAGTTTTGAGAGAATCCACTATCCGATGAAGCTGAACCCGCTGCAGGATCGGGCAGTCTCAGATTCCCTTTTGACGGCTTTCCGAAGTTAAAGGGCCGATGGAGTGCGTATATAGCCCCAGTTGCATATGTAGCTTGCAATTTTCGTGGAACCTAGAGATTTACAATTGGTATAATCTAGTTAATTAACTCTGTAGGGATAAAACACAAATCGGGAACAGTCCTGAGAAAAGCGGCCTATAATCTGCATCGGGTGGAAGAGACTGATAAGATGCTGGCTAAGCCATGAGAGAAGCCAAGACGTGCCGGTAGATGTATCTCTAATGCATACCAGCCTTCCTTGTTATCAGGACAGCATGTGTGATTGCCACATAGCCAGAAACTGGCTTTTTGCTGAATACGGAAGAAACATGCTCAATTTCTTAGTCCAAATTCGGGAAAGTAGAAGTGGAAAGTAAGTGGTAGAGGCCAGAGGCCAGAGGCAGAGAATTCTGGCTAGAAGTCATCCGCGACAGCTCCAAATGAACCCTTGGATGAACAAGGCCACTTATCCTCGAAATTCCACACGCGATCGTAAGGGCTAACCCGGCTTCAGATGACAAGAAAAATCAACACATGGTTGTGTCGTGGAAAGTAACGATCGAGTCAGTAAGGTCACTTGCCTGTACACCACCACAGCAAGTTGCAGGGGTATGAGGCACGGCCCCAAGATGACACAACCACTCACGACGGATTTCTGTTGGACTTCTAGACCTGTGGTGGCGCATGCAGGCAGCCGAGCTTGCTTATGGAATACAGCAAACGGCCGGCTAAGCCCGCAGAGGGAAACGAGAATGATTGCGACGCTGGGCGGTGCTTTTTCCCACCCTTCAGAGGGCCGTCCGTATAAGACGAAGAGATGAGATGCTACTGTTAGTATGGAGGTGGCGGAATCAAAGGATTCAAGCCAATGACTGGACTTTGATCAAAGCGGGCCTAGTGTCCGGCTTGTGGCTCCTCAGGCTTCGGCTGGCGGGGCTTTGCAAGCTGCAAACATGCCTTTGGGAGTCATCTGAATCCTGGGATGCCTGGAGTCGAGTCATCAAACTGTTGGTACCAAGTATATGAGCGGTTCGCAACTCGCGACTTGGTTCCTGCAAGCTTCCGGTAACACAGGCACGTTTATTTTGCTTCCCTGCACTGGCATGCCTAAGAAAAGGCAGCATCTCAAGCCATTCAAGCCAGCCCCGACGGCCTCTCCGGCGCCCGGGTCTTCGTCCAACGCAGCTGGTGAGTCTCATCTCATGTGGCCTCCCCCCAGGTGGTTTGATCGCCTTATTCCTTGCCGCCTCGCTCGCGGGTGTGTTCATGTTGGCGGGAGCTGACCATCGATTGTATCGTTCCGAACAGGCAAGACTCCCAGGAGCGTCAACGAGCTGCTGGCCAGCTTGCGGCACGCCTCTCTAGACTCTTCAGTTCCGCGGCAATTGCCCACAGTCACACCATCTGTGCCGCCAGCCCTCAGGGAGATACTGCAGATCCCAGACACTCCAACCCCCGCACCCAGACGGCAGCACAGGCAGAGGCTTGACAACAATGGCCGCCGCCTCCCAGCTGGCCCTCCTCCCCCACGAAGCTGGGTTGCTACCAGCGGCGGTGCTACGCATCTCCAAGGCCAGGCATCCGGCTCATCAACCGTGAACCGGTGTGGCCTCGCTGATTCGACTTTGCCGGGCACGTATCTGCCAGCTCCGCGAAGTCTCATCGACATCATTCTCAGGAAAATCGCTGCTGACTGGGACCTTCACCGCGTGTTTAACCAGTACTATCTGTACTATATCCCTGCACATCTGAAAGCTGCTCTCATTCGATGGGTCGGCATTGCAAGCCCAGATGGTCTATCGGTCCAAGACCTCAAACTAATACTCCTTCCCTCTCCAGAATCTCTGGAGGAGGTAGAAGACGATGGCATTTCCGAATACCATACCTCTGTCAATGCTGAGGTAAACTACTTGGATTTATCGGGCTCCTTAGGCCGTTCCCTAACGCTCAAGGAAGTCTCCGAGCTTCTGTTTCCGTCAAAGAAGCAGGTGGATTCCAGCGAGCCGCAGGAGTCTTGGGACGAGAGCGAGATCATTCCCAGTCCTCCACGAGTACTACTACCCAACCTCACGCATCTATCACTCGCTCTCGACCCTCAGTTGGCCTCAGAAGCATCGTGGAGACAGTTACTGGCCCTGTCATCAAAGCTTACTACCATCACTCATTTGAGTCTTGCTTACTGGCCCGACCCATCTCTTACTCCGCGAGCTCGCCTCTCCACAGTCACTACACCGCAGGGCCAGAATATAGCATACGGAGGGACGAATTACTATTCTCACTCTATAGATCATGACTGGAGCGAAGCGTTGCTGGTACTAAGGATGCTCAGCAGAAACCTCTACGCACTCGAGTTTCTCGATCTCACAGGATGCGCACCATGGTTCAAAGCCCTGATGTTGCAATCGGAACATGATTTCGTTGACTGGGTCGGATCGTGGGGGAAAGTGACGCTGCTTCGAATACACACAGGGTGGACTCCTGGAGAAGATGCTCTTCCGTCAGAGGTGATTGCTTACCGTGAGGCTATAGACGTTGCGACTATGGTAGAGAGATATATCAGAGCTGCACGTGGGGGAAAGGGCAGGATCATCACGGTGGAGAGGAATAGGATAGATCCTTGAACATAAAAGTTGAAACATGGCATGTATTAGATATAGATTTGGCATATTCTTCGCAATATTATTAATATTTCCGTCTCTACCAGGTTGAGCTAGTAACATTGCATTATGCAGTTAATCAACGGGATGAATCCCAAATGCTGAACGGATAGACATTGGCTTTTCGAGAATATCTCTATGGCGATATTCTTCTTCTCCATTCAATTGAGTGCTCCACGGTTATTTGCCTCCCACAGAGCCTTGAACTTGCCATGACCAGCAGACTGTAGTAGTTCTCGAGGCGGCCCAACTTCCACAACACGGCCTTTATCCATGACCACGACGCGGTCGAAATCTAGAATAGTTTCCAAATGATGGGCGACGGAGATGACAGTATGGCTTTTGAAGTGCGTGTTGATGGTCGTACGAACCATCTGCTCGGTTTCCTTATCTAGACTTGATTTTTTTATTTTCTTGGTTAGCCTCAGCTTTGATACAATTGTTTGGGTTGTGTATGTATTACCTGCTACTGGCTTCGTCCAAGAGAACAACTTTACCACAATCTTTCTTCAGCACAGCTCTCGCGAGGAAAAAGAGTTGCTTTTGTCCATGGCTTAACATATCCTCTTCAAAAGTCGCATCGAGGCCACCGCGAGAATCGATCACGGCCCATAGGTCGACCGCACGCAGGGCTTCGACAATGGCGTTATCGGCATAGGAGGCTGACGGGTCAATGTTGTGACGTATAGTTCCGGGGAGAACGAACTGGTCCTGAGACACGGTAATAATGCGGGAACGGATGGTTTCGCGAGGGATGGTGCTAAGGAGGACGGAATCGATGCTGAGAGTGCCAGAAGATGGGTCGAGCAGGCGGAGGATGGCTAACAAGAGTGAGGATTTGCCGCTATGAAGATAGACACGTTAGGTTCAGTTGTAAAAGCAGAATGCCTTATAGAGTTCCGAAGAGCAAAAGAGTGAAACACACCTTCCTGTACGCCCAACAATGGCAGTCTTGTCCCCGGGCTTCAGGTCTAGCGTAACGCCATCAAGAGCCTTGATACCATCATTCTCGTCATACGATGCCTCAAGAGCTTGTATGACAACATGTCCTTCGTCTGGCCAATTAGCAGGCACCTCTTGATCTTCTCCCGGAAGACTCTCGTTTGGGGTCTCTTCAGCAAATTGTTTGATGCGAGCAACGGCCCCAATAGAAGTCTCAATCGAAGTCCAAAACTGGATGAGCATATTTAGCGTTTCACTCATGGTGATAAGTTGTACTAGCGACACGCCAGTGAGCCCAACAGAAACGGATCCGCGAAGCTTGACGGAAAACCCGACAATGAGGAGAGCAAGCGCCGTGGTGGTAAGATCGAGGACGAGGACGAGCCATCTCTGGACCATTATGAGGAGATAGAAAGGCTTCTGAGATTGGTCGACCAGTTGGTGATTCTTCAAGATGGCCTGATTTTGCCATCCAAACGCTCGAATCGTGGAAATTCCAGAGAGTGTTTCCATAAACTGCGTGTAAACCGGGGCCTTCTCCTCAAGGTCAAGGAGACGAAGCTGTCGCGACGTGCGAAGGTAGCCACGCTGGAGGAAGTAATACAGGGCGCCGAGGAAGGGGAAGCTGATAGCTACATAGTAGGATGAAGCTGCGAGAAGGCCTGCTCTAGCAAGGACCCCGAAGAAGCCTGTTGATATATTCTGATTAGTCGTTTGGAATACTAGGGAATACCATTTGGTGCTCTACTAACTTGCAATGGTTACCACAAGTGCGAGTGGGAGGTTGTTGTCTAAAATGCCAATGTCTTGAGAGAATCTAGAGTGCATATGTGAGCAACCGAGAGCTGTTGGAACGGCAGGATTTTGGTGTTTACTTACCTTGTGGTAATCGAGCCCAAGTCAGTCGTTGTAAAGAGTGACAGTGGAGCACTGGAAATTGTAAGTCTGAGCTCCTTCATTTACTGTGAAAGTATGGAATATACCTAACAACGGCTGAAAGGAGTCTATGATGAAGCGACACCCCCGACTTTGCCGCAATGACAACAAGAACGAACCTGTTTCCGTCAATCTTTAGAGGCCTCTCAAATCATAGTCCATAAATGCTTAACTCACCATATAAGTAAGGCAAACCAGAGGACGCCGATTACTTGCAAAGCCGAAAAGACTCCAAGATACAAGCCTGTTTGGGTGTGTCCTTGACTATTCGAGTCCGTCCAGAATTTAAGCCAAACAGCTAGACAGGTTATTAGATACATGGAAGTCAAATGAGAAAAAGTGGTGTGTAGCTTCTTTGACTTGGGTGCCTGACTTACTTGGAAAGCTTTGGAGAAAAGCCCAGGCGATCTCGAGAGAGAGCAGAGTTATGATGAAGATCGGCCCAATGCTGCCGAAGTAGTACTTGTATACAGTTGAGTCTCCGAGCTGTCTGCGTTTATCGTCCTTTATTTCTACTTGTTTGGCCTTGTATTCCACTTTTGGTGCAGTAGCTTCGGCTCTGGATTCTGAAATGATCTCATCTTGATGAACTTCAGGGTTGGGGGCGATGGCTCGCTTGGCGGCCAAACTCTGAACATATCCATCTGAAGCTAAGAGTTGTGAGAGAGACCCTTGTTCTATGATGTTACCCTCTCGACCTAGTGCAATGATGAGGTCTGCCGATGCAAGGAATTCGACTTGACCAAGGTATTAGCAAGTATGAGCAAGACGTGTTTAGGGCAGGAATAATGAGCCTACCTATTTGTGTAGCTAGTATAACAGTTGTTCCCCATCTTCGAAATAGCCCTGTAGAAGAAAACAAATTTCTGAAAATGCGCTGCGAAGTAGCGTTATCCAGTCCGCTGAATATATCATCAAACAAGGCGATACGGGGTCGAGAGTACACAGCCCTGGCCAGCGCCTAGAGGTGAATTTGAGACTTAGTCGTTCTCATGCTTGTGTATAAGAAGAAATGAGGGACCTACCACACGCTGCTTTTGGCCACCACTGAGGGCAAGACCTTTACTGCCAACACTGGTAAAATCTCCCTGAGGAAGTTGCCTAAAGTCTTCTTCAAGTTCACACGCCTTGATAGTCTGGTCGTACAGGTCCTGGTCGAAATGAGAGTACCCTGTTATGTTGTCCCTGATGGATTGATTCTAATAACAGTCAGCCATCTGTTCCTTCAAATTTGAGGATGCTCACCACTCACCAGGATCCAAGGAGTCTGTTCGCACCAGGAAAGACCGCTGCTAGCTAGGAAGACTTTTCCTTTGCAATGAGGTACCTCACCCAGGAGTCCTTTGAGCAAAGTTGTCTTGCCAGATGCCACGGGGCCAATTAGAAGTGCAAATTGACCACGGTTGAGAGAGAAGCAGATGTTGTTCAAGACCTGTCGATCTGACGTCCAAGCAAAGGTAGCATCCTCAACCTCAACTGCAGTGGCTGTGAGGCTTGACGAAGACACGTGAGAAGTACGAGACCTAAGAGTCTGGAGTTCAATCAAACTAGCTTCTTCCCCAGTGTGGACAGGTGTTGAATCTATCATATTGGCCGTTTCCACAGTCCGATACTCATCCCGAGTTGAGCTGACCAGAAACTTTTGGATTCTGTCAAAAGCACCAAACGCAGCACTCATGTCAAGCACCACTTCAAAGATCCAAAACAGAGGCTGCGCAAGTAACGTAATCAGAGAAAGCGCGGCAAACATTCGTGTAGCATCGAGGACTTGTCCCGTCACAGCCGTAATACCTTGGAACATGGCGAAAGCTAGAACCGGAGAGAGAAGTAGCGGCACTTGGGCCACCGAAGATGTCACTGCTCCTACAACTCGGAAGGGCTTGGATGCAGTGATTTCTTGGACGCGAAGAGTAGCAATTGTGTCGGAAAGGTGTTTGGAGAGACCAGACATTTTGATACTCTTGATGTGACCAATCATGGCAGAAGTTATACCTGTACATGTGAGCTTTTCTGCACGAAATGTCACATAGGAATTGGATGAATTCAAGATACTATTCAGCGTCTTTGGGACTTACCAACTCGCTTCTGGGTCTTTTCAAGCCATCCAACTTGATACTTTCGCGCAAATGGCGAGACAAACATGGTCGCTCCCAGCGAAACAACAGAGACGATTATGGGCCCTGCTGCCGCATACCCAATCTGTTTGCTCAAAAGCCAGGTCGCGATTGCAATCTGAAAGACATTGGCCCAGAATTCATGAACCTGTCTCATAGCACGGCCAATGACGTCGACCTTTGACAGCAGTAAAACGTGGATATATCAGTTATCCTGCTAACAGATATTGAGTGGTAGGTGGCAAGCGGATTTGACTTACATCGGAAGACATGAGAGTCAATGCGGCAGAATCGTCAACCGCAACGATGCTCACCTCGGTGACCTTGGAAAATATAGCCGAGACAAGAACTCCTCTGAGCATCGTCACACAGCGGCCATTTTGATGCCAATACAGCGCCTGCGTGGCTGCGATGCCCAGGTAAACGAGTCCATAAGCTCCAATGAGCCCGTAACCAATGTTCACCGATTGCGTCTCATCGTTGAGAAAGCCGAGAAAGCGGGTCAAGACCAGAGGCTGGCATATGGTAAAGGCAAGGAGAAATAGCCGAGGGACAACAACGGAGATGATGGCAGAGCGGAGAGTGACGATGCAGCAGAGGATGAGGCGATGCTTGTTCGCCTGAGTCGAGGGAGATGCTGAACCGAAACCAGTTTCGCCATGTTAGTAACGACGGACTCCGACAGGATGCAGCTCAGCGAGCTTCTACGGTTTTAATTTAATTGTTCTTAGGTTTGTATTGTATTTTGTTTACGACTATCTAATGGGTTTTGAAGGGGAAAGAAGAAAAGACCAACCTTTTCGCCAATGCCACCAAAACCTCTCGTTCAGTCCTGACGAACTCATCTTCTCATCAAGCGGAAACAAGTCGGCCGGCCGAAGCAGGCGCTGGAATCCGGTCCGGAGAAGCGGAGCAACCCATGCAAACACGGCCCGGCTATACAAGCCGGATGTCTCTTCCGGGGCGAGAGTCTGTCGACCAACAACGTGACCCGACTTTTCTCTTGCCTCAAGCACGAGCAGCGCCGTCTTGAGACCAAACGAAGCCGTAAGAACAGCCCGGATGGACAAACTAGCAGCTGCTGTGGAGAGGGAGAGCCACACGGTTCGTAAAACAGCAGCGTCGAGCAGCAGAGATACGAGTAAGAAGACATTCAGCAGCGACGAGGGACCAAGGGATCTGCCATGTTCAAAATACGAGAGGGCACAGGACATGAGGCTGGAGGTAAAGGAGACACAGGCAGCAGCAACAGACACACTGTTCAGACGCGCAGGCCCATCGTGGGTTGCCCAGAGGGCGATGAGGACGAGCTGAAGAGCTGCGAGACAACCTACAACAGACTGTGATTCAAAGGGGGGGCAGACGCGTGTTTTGTTAATTCTCAAGCTCTCGGCTACCGATCAAGGAAGACCACCGAAAGGGCGGATACAGGTAGATAGATGACTTACCAGTTTAATCACGCGCGATACGTGATCGACAACTTTGATCGGCGATTTCCGTAGCTGAATGAGTCGCAGAGGCGCCGCGAGGACAAGCAGCGACGCGGGAAGAAGGACAAAGATGGACTGCTCAAATACAAGAGTGAAATCGAACCCATCACGACACGCCGCGTCGACAACAGGGCCGAACGCTGCATCCGCAGTGGGAGCGCAGAGGGGAGTCGATATATTCATAACGTGCAAAACCAATTACATATGAAGATGAGAGTAAGGAAGCCGCTGAAGTTGAGGAGGAAGGGGGAAGAGGATAAGTGAGGAGAACGGGGTGAAATATGTATGAGGAGCGATTAGGCCCTAAGGGGGGCCGAAGGATTCGCTGGGTAATATTGCATAGTGCATCGGTCCAGCTCTACTCCGCATTGGGGTGTAGAAGCAGTCCTTTTGTTGAACCTGCCATTTCGGGCGATGGCTTCAATGTCTAGATGATATCTCGTATGGAAAAGCTGTATGTATATGCAATAGCAGTGTATGCCGCTTCATATGATAAGAAACTTGACCGAGCTGATGCAAGAGTGCGTGTAGGAGTAAGGTCAGCGCAGACCACCTACAGGAACCTAATAGCTCGCCGCTTTCTCTGCAAATGGTCTGCAATATTCGCACTTCTAAAATGTCACCTCCAGGCAATGCGATTGACTCTCCAAGAAGTGTCTACATACGTAGGTGCAGTCGTTGTCATACAGGGTCACGGCCAGCTTTCTTTATAACCACAAGAAGCTTCCAGTCATTGTAATGAGAAACGACACATGCCACTGACAGCTAGGCAAGACATGACTTGCTAAGTTAACCGAGGTGTCAATGCGATTCAAAGCTCAGACTGATCATCAAAAGAATGGCCACAATACACCACGTACTCCCCAGGGCAATGCGGAGACAATCTCTTCTTGAACAATTTGTTTAGTTTATTTCTTCATGCTAACTGGCATTCTATCCCAAAAGCCATGCGTCTCTAGCAACATGTATTACACTCGCAGCGTGCCCTCTTCTAATTCAATCCCGAATCTTGTCGAAATTAGGTGTATTTGGACTTGAGCCCCTCGACAAACTCAACGTACTTCTTCTGTGCCTCATCGGGGTCGGTGATGCCCTCCTCCTCTACGGCGGCCTTCCATGCGTTGTACTTGGCCTTGCCCTGCATCACAATCATACGTCAGCACCTTGAATACATACGAGAGAAGTGCAAAGATGGGAGAGACACTGGGGAGGGTTTCTCGTCACGCAACGTACCTTCATGTCGAACATTCCAGGCTTGGGAGCCGACTCCAAATCGAAGCCCTTGCCGATCTTGAAAAGAGCTATACAAAATAAGTCAACACATTGCACTCTTCACAAGCCCATATACTTTTCAAAGCTGCCTTCAGCTACCCAGCTCAAGCACGCCATGAGGTTTCCAAGGGGTCGTCGCGTACCATAGAGGCGAAGGAGCTCGTCGTTGGTAGGCTTCGAGGTGAAAGCCTCGGTGGCCTGCTGCGCCTGGAGAAATTCGGGGGACTCTGGGTGCGACATGATGACTTGAGTTTTTCGGTTTATTGGGTTTAGATCTTTGGTGGTGTATTGATAGAAGAAGAAAGTGGTCTGATAAGAAAAGAAAGCTTCTTTGTAGGTAGGTAGCTTTGGTCCCGGACAGCGGGGTAAAGCCGAGCTGGACTAAGGTAGCAGTTTATAAGGGGGGAAGGAGGGGCAAATGACGAGCATGAACGCTTTGTTGGGGCTTCGCGATTGGCTTGTTGAGGGTCACGTACAGACCGGCAGAATCACATGTTGGAGGCAGTATTCCTACTAATATGAATATGGGCACCTAGGAGCATTATATGGTAGCTCACATGGACGCAACGCTTTGAGTTGAGCAGGAAGCAATATTACAGAATCTCATGCTTGTAGAATCTAGGTTTGAGAAAAGATGCTTGTACGCGTGAGGCGCGGCCAAGCCAGATCCAAACCTGTTCTGTCTGCTCATCTCGTAAGCAGTGTTGAAATTAAACTTCACCTTGATTACAACCTCATCTATACATGTACATTTATATACCGGTAAACCATTAATCAACCAATCTCGCTGTCTGGTTCACGCGCAAAAACAACCACCCAAGATAAAATACCCCCAGATTCCGCCAACCATCTCCGACTACCTACCTACTCAACCTCTCTTCTCGTCCTCAATCTCTCTCTGCAACTGCTCCAGGATTTGCTCTCGAGACCTCAAATGCGCTTCTAGACCATCCACTTGCTCACGGACCGTTTCCAAGTCATCCGATATGCTCTTCAAGTTCCCACCAACGGCGCTTTTGCCCTTGCCCTCTTCCAAATCTCTCAGCTCCCTTCGCTTGTAGTCAAGAAGTTGATCCAGCTCTCGCTTGACGAGCGCCGGCTTGGAATCACGTTTGCCTCCCTTCCGCCTCTCTGCAATTTCTTCAACTTTCTTCATCTTGTCCTCTAGGTCCTGCAGTTGGCGCTTGAGTCTCACTTCCTCCCAGTCCTCCGTCTTCTCCGTTGAGAAGTCGGTGCCTGCCGTCTTGAAACCGCTGCGTCCGAGTCTTGTCAAGTATTGATCGCCGAACTTGGCCTTGCGTCCAGTCGCTGTAGAGTCATCTGCCTTGGTAGCCCACCTTGATGACACTCCGCCCCTTTGGTTGTCGACTTGGTAATCGATTTGGTTGCGCTCAAAGCTCGACCGCAGTGAGGCAGGTACTGTGCGGGGGATTCGGAAACCTTCATGTCGGTTGTTTAGAATGTGAAGGAATGCAAGACATGCATCCTTGTTGATGCTTGATGAGGCAGATGGGTTGATAAGGTTCCAGGCAGATCGAATGTCGGTATCGGGGACGTCTAACGACTCATAGAGGTCTTCGAGGGAAGTGACTGCAAAATCCGGTCAATCTCTGTCGCACCCGTCCAAACCAAATAGATACAGGGAAATGGGGCCGTCTTACATGATACCTCTCCTCGCATGTCTCGGCTCTCCTGATATATCTGCTCGTACTTGGCCTTGTCCTCCGGCTTCATATACCACTCAAATCCATCTTTCAGGCCAGGGGTATCGTCCTCGTCCTCGACTTGTTCAAATTGTGGCTGCTTCCCCGTGATGGCTTTAGTTGCCTGCACAAGATGGGCTTTCGACTCGGGAATCATCCAGTCGGGGAGCGTCTTTGGTACATCGGCAAACTCCTGGCGCACGCGAACAAGTTGGTCAGTTTCCAATCCAGCCCGCTGGGGACGCGTCACAGGCCACGCAGTAGAAGTAGCTTACCCCGTTGAGAATATCAAAGATAAGTCGCATAGCGACGCAAAACTCCTCAAAGTCTAGGTTTCCATCGTTGTCGACGTCGGCCAGGTCCCAGACCTTTTCCAGTTGGTCATCGCGAAGGCCACTGTTCTTGAGGACGGGCGCAGCCTGTTCGCCGGTAAGGAACTGTCCTCCCCCTGTCCTGTCCACGAAGATATTCCAGTATGTTTCAATTTCCTTCTGCTCGATCTTGGGAGGAGGAGCCATCGTTTCGGAGCTCGGATCCGAGGGTTGGAGATTCGGGGGGTTGGTTCAATCAACGAGTTCGACACGCAACTCCAATCGCTGGTCGCAGCCAAAAAAGCGAATGCGGAATAGCAGGGTACCAAACACTACGCAAAGAACTCGCGAATCGCGAAAACGGCCGCAACAGACGGTAGTGAGTGAATGGGCGCAGGACAAAGGAGCAGTGCAGAGTGACGAAGCTTCGAGATGCCAAGTACGGAGAGCCCATCTGTAGGTACTTTCCCTTTGTACCTGGACGCTACCATGAACGGGGCGCATGTGCCTGAGCCCGGATTGGCGGAGTCTAGGGCCTCATTTGGCCACTATGCGAATGTGCATACCTGGTAACCGCAGATGTGCTCTGTGCTTGTAATTAACATGAATGAGAAAAAGCAATTTCTATGAATATAAATGGTGTACATGCGAGTATTGAAAACCTTATTTCAACAGTGCCTGAACATAGTAATACGAGAAGAGAAGAAAAGCAAGAAAGAACAGCCCCGTGTTCAGCCTTCAATACAACATAAAATCCATTGCTCATACTGTAGCAACCAGAGCCTACTGAGCCGTGCCTGTTGGAATTTAGAGCCTGACCGCAAATCGGGCAGCCAATCGTATTCGCCCTGTTTAGCCCCACGAGGCAGCCCAGGGTCCATCCTTAGATAGAGGGGCTTTTCCTTTTCCGCATTGTTGGTTGGGGCATAATTTCATTTCATATTTAATCTTGATACCCATCGCCACTCAAGGCTGAAGCGTTCTTTTCCATTGCGGCTCTTTAGAAGTCAATTCGACTCTGCGCAACACCAAGTAGCCATGTCGACAACCACCACAACAACGGCGCAGCCGATTACGGCTGAGACCATCCTTCGTCTCTTCCCCGACATCGACACCACCAGCGAGGCGCTCTCAGGCCACGATGAGGAGCAGATCCGTCTGATGGACGAAGTCTGCATCGTAACGGACGAGAACGATGCGCCAATTGGCACCGCAAGCAAGAAGATTTGTACGAATCCCCTCTTCTCTCTTCTTCCCCTCCATTCCTTCCAGGGATAGAGTATTGCAAACCTCTCTCGACTAACACGAGCCCCTCTAGGCCACCTGATGACCAACATCGACAAGGGACTCTTGCACCGTGCCTTTTCCGTCTTCCTCTTCAACGACAAGAACGAGCTGCTCCTTCAGCAGCGCGCCACTGAAAAGATTACCTTCCCAGACATGTGGACCAACACCTGCTGCTCCCACCCTCTGAGCATCCCCACCGAGACGGGCGCCAACCTGGTCGACTCTATTGCCGGAGCCAAGCGTGCGGCTCAGCGCAAGCTGGATCACGAGCTTGGTATCAAGAAGGAGCAGGTCCCATTCGAGAACTTCCGCTTCTTGACCCGAATCCACTACAAGGCTCCCAGCGACGGCAAATGGGGCGAGCACGAGAGTACGAAGCTGAGCTGTCCTACCTTTATATAGGCCATACGATGGAACTTGAGCTAACGATTTCTCTCAACTAGTTGACTATATCCTCTTCATCAAGGCCAACGTCGATCTCAACCCCAACGAGAACGAAGTGCAGGCCACTCAATATGTCACCGCCGATGGCCTCAAGAAGCTGTTCGAAGACCCCAGCCTCAAGTTTACTCCTTGGTTCAAGCTGATCTGCAACTCGATGCTCTTCGAGTGGTGGGAGAGCCTTGACTCTGGACTGGAGAAGTACACCGATGAGCAGGAGATCCGACGTATGCTGTAATGGGTTTGATACGAATACGATGGTGGCGGAGGTTCATAATACGAAAGAGCGAGCGAATTCGACGAAACGTGCGTCTTGTTTCATCTCGAATAATACGGCGATAGAAGATGGAATAGAATTCCGGGGTTACATGTGCTGCTGTAATAGTCCTCCCGTTGGGCCCATGGTTTTTGCTATCTTCAAGATATCTAGAGAGTGTATGCAGGTGGAATCAGGTGCCAATGCGTGATAACCACGATGGCATGGAGAATTAGTCAAGCTGATATCCAGCTGATCCTTTGTGGTTTCAGAAACTGCAAGTTTATCAGCATCAATGCTACGTACAGTATATATAAAGCATATAAAAGGCTTTTATACTACCTAATAGGTAGCCTTTTATTGGACAGAGTCTTACGGACATGGTCACTCATGCAGCATGAATCATTTTGACAAAAATCAATGCAGGAAAAGGATCAAAGAGATGATTGCTTGTAAAGAATAAGGCTGTGACACAGCAGTAAGCGGCATCGTACTCGTATACGAACTCGTATAAGAGATGGCGTGCCACGCAGAAAACTGGGCTATTGCTACCCTGGAACAATCTGGGGAAAAGAAGGCTTCGAGAAATCTCGACTCTAAACCGGCTAGACAAACGAATTATGGGCGAAAGGTAAGCTACCGGTTTCGGTGACGGATATCTATACACGTATGCTGCTCTCTTGACTTGTATGTAATATTCCGTTGCATGATGACATTTCCACCCCGATATAGGTACGGCGAGAGAGAACATGTTCCTGCAAATAGGTTCCCTATGTAATTTGCCACCAACAAAAGCTGATAGTACACCGTTTTAAACTATTATATACCATTTACTCTTTACTGCAACGCGAAATAACCATCAGTTTCTCGGCTCAGCTGGCATCATCCATCTCCGCACATCCCATCAGAGTATGTAGAATGCGGAGTGCATGTAAGTGAACCATTCACATGCTGATCGCCACGGAACCGCACCTTACCAAACTTCCCCAACTGGCCGTTGCCCCAACGCTATTAATAACAGAAATGCCGTCCATTGCACGGAACCGCTTGGCTATCATGTATGCACAATGTAGGCTGGTCCTCGTGAGATGCGGTCAGGCCTTAGTCCCAGTTGTCTGTCAGTGCAACACACAATGATTCCAGAGCCTCAATCACTCCCCGCAAACTATCACTCTGCATCCCCCTCCAGAATCTCATGTCATTTTTCACATGACCCCGTCTGTCCGCTCTGTGTAACCCCAAAAACACAGGTCAATTCGTAACTCTTGATAAGAAGCACCCAGTTTCACCGATCACCCTCTCTCCTCATGCCACGTTTTTGGAGGCGCCCAGCGTTGCAGCCAACCAGCTCGTATCACTCTCACCTTCCCCCACGCTTCCCGCAGTCCACTTTACATAATGATGATTCCAGACGCTCAATTGAATCAATAGAAGTCGATTTTACATTATCTTCAATTACTATCAGCTAGATAGAGCAAAGCCTATAGCCACATCATGGCATCCATAGTTCTAGTTTATCAGCACACATTCATCGCCCGCCGTTCGCGCCACTAACAATTATTGAAACGGCACGGCAATCAGCCGGTATGTGGTCCAATCCATCCAACCACCAGTCACAATAGCGGATGAACCGGCTGCCCTGCGCGCGCTTCAGGAGCCCCAGCAGCTAGCCATTGGCGTTGGAGCCGCCTGAAAGCTCCCCCAGGAAATGGCTTGATGGCCCACCAACCGAATCCACACACGGCTGAAGTATCGGAGCAGAAAGTGGAAGTCGAAGTTGTTGTCGGCCGACTCCGCACTTGGGCTATCAATGGGAGTGCGAGATAGCAGCCTGTTGTGGTTAGGCGTTAGGGAAGGGATCTAGATAACAGGAATACCGGCAAGGTTGAGGCTAGGATTCAAGAAGAAGCCCGTACTGTACTGGTAAGCAGCCTGTAATGGACATGTTCTTGTCATTGATGCTGTCTATATCGTCATGTATATCGATATGTATGACACCGTGTGGCCAATCCTCAACATACATTAGCTCATTGCACCACGCAAGCCATCAACCATCAACAACCTCAAAAGAAGACAAACGACAGAAGCTGAGGATGCTCTACGCAAGCATCCCACGATGCCCCCCCGTCCAGCCGAGGCGGCGCATCATCTGACCACGACCTCGGCCACCCGCCCAATCGCGGGTCCCCTCAATCAACCTCTTCCTCCTGTGCGGACACTCCGGCCGGCCAAGCGTGGGACCGTCCACACTATCTACCTGCAGTGGTCTGTGTCTGTTATCTCTGTTAGGCCAACTTCCGTCTCTCTCGGTGGCGTTCGGCGTCCGCTTGTCAGATTCCCACCGGTGTTCATGCACGCTGTGTGTTCTGTTGTATTGATGCCCTGTATTCGTACGCCGTATTCCGTCCAAGCTTGCGTGTAATCCACAGTGGTAGGATTACATAGCAAGACGAGGATTGATTACACTTGGGTGCCAAAAGTCTGCGAATGCCTTCCAGTACTCCTAGAATACACAGGATTAAACATATCTTGGTTAGTGCTAATGTATAATATAATAAGTAAAATCAATAAAATTATACTGAAAACCATAAGGTACTGTGAGGCGTTCGCGGACTTTTGGCACGTAAGTGTTGCCGGGGGGTGCAGATCCGTGTCAGATCTCTCTCGGGTCCCCAGTTCCCTTGCCACTACATGAACCCAATCTTGCCCATCTTGAACTGACAACCCTTCTTCCTTTTTTCTCCACCTCACCTTTGTCTGTTCTGATCTGGTAAAACATCGATACCATTTCCCACGATTGTACGTTCTCACATCGGCTCTATTCATTGTCCTGTCTATCGCCGGATAGAAGGCAACAAGGAAAAGAAGCGAAAGGAAAACGGACGGGGAAAGGGAAAAGAGAAAGACTCATAACTGAGCCTAGGTCATTCACCCCGTGGACTTGGGAAAGAGGCTATCCTTTTTTTGTATCCCTCTCTTTGGGTGTTGTTAAACCAACCATTGCTTACCACAACTATTATTTTGACTCTTCTTGTCGTATTCTGACCATCATTGGTTACCGCCGCCCTCATCATCATCATCACCGACTTCACAAACTCTCGTCTCGTTATCCCACTGTGGGCTCCGTCTCTATCTTCACCCTCTGCATAGACGATATCCTTCTGGGTCGTCGTCAGTGAAGTGATTGATTGTTTGACTGGTGATTCATATCGATCCACCGCCGTCTCTCCAACTTGAAATCGAAACAAAACAAAGCAACAATTCCATCCTTGCCAACCGTTTCGACTTCTTCCTTCTTCCTCCAAAGCTCCTACATACTCCAATTTCCCAACTTAACGGTCCTGTGGCCTTAAACACCACATTGATGTCGGTTGACCTACGCGACTGCCTCAATTGCCTGCAGCACCCCTCCAGGTTTATGCCCGTTTCGAGATCCCAGCTTTCAAGAGTTCATACAGGCGATAGTGCTCAGAATATTATACGTGAGTGATCATATAGAGCCTACTAGAGTCAATCACTAAACTAGGCGCCCTTTTTGCGTTTCCCACTTATACAGGCAGTATCGAGTGAAGAATACACAAGAACTCGAATAAAAGACAAATAAGCAAGAGTTCAAGAACAACAGTTAGCCCAGCATGGCGCATGTTATAAGTAAGACCGCGATCAATACCATTGCTACGACAGCTTCCTCTGCCGTCGTTGTGGACCGTCGTCGCTCTCTCGTCCCTCAGGCCTGGGAGAAGTCTGTCCGTAAGATCGGTCTGGCCGAGTGCGAGCAGGCGGGAGTCTCTCTCGCCCACGCATTCGCCGCCGATGCTCTGAGCATGTATCTTCTCGACGGCGACGGCGAGGACCGCTACTCGGACGAAACCAAGTGGAAGCTTCACGTCCGCATCATGACCTATCTGGTCTCGGCCCATTGCTATAGCGGTGTCGTCACGACCATTGGTCCTGATTACGACGCTGTGGCCTTGTGGTAAGTTGATGTATCTCTCTAACTTGAGACGCGTGGCCCCGACTGACTCTTTCATTTTAGGATGCCTCCCGGGATGCATATGGACGACTGGTGGACCATCTTCCGAAGCGGCATGTGGCGCCTCTACTACCAACTTGGTTCCGAGGGCCGCAAGCGCTACTACGAAGACGTCCTACCTCTTCTGCATGAGACCATGGACGAGGTCATGGGAGACCGCGAGTATTATTACCTTGCTTATATCGGCACTAAGCCGAGTGCCCGCGGCAAAGGCTATGCCAAGAAGCTCATCATGGACATGGCTGCCAAGGTATGTAACTATCGAAGTGAAGCAAATTAGTGAGCAACTGAGCAGACAAAGCTAACAAGCAACCAGGCCGATGCTGAAGACCGTGCCATGTACCTCGAGTCGAGCTCCCGCGAAAACATCAGCTACTATGAGCGCTTCGGCTTCGAGTACCGCAAGGAAATCTCTTTCAAGAGAGGCCCAGTGCCCGTGCCACTCTTCATAATGGTGCGAGAGCCGGTGGCAAAGCCTGCAGTCAAGGGAGTTGAGGAAGTTGCGACTCTGAGCCAGATCGAGACTGTTAAAGTGTAAGTTGTTGTTGTAGCCTCACAAGCAACTCTCTGAGACTGGAGTTGTGAGACGAGGCCAGATTGATATGGTTGACTTTCCCTTCTTCTGTCTCTCTTTTCAATGCTCTTGACTTTATGAGAATTATGTTGCAAGGAAATGATGGTTTCTTTGCTTCTTCAATGCTTCTCATTTTGAGGTTTGGATGAATTTCGTTCAAATGTTTGTATTCGTCGTACGCTCATTATAGTTTGCTGCTGCTTCTGCTTTTGTCAGCTGTGAGGGAGATTTTTTCTCACTGGCTAAGCCCTGTCTCTACCGTACACTGAAATATATCAAAAAGTGCGCATATTAACTGCCCTTAATATTCTAAAATGGCCCATGTCTCGTCGTCAACTGTTGTGTAAATGATACCCAATCCCAGAAGCTCATCCGCCGCTGTGAGCACCTCTCGCATTGCCAACCCCAGTGCCCCTGTAATGTTACTCAGATGCATTCCGTCGCTGCCTCCCGGCGTGTCATTCAAGTAGTTGTACACTCTCTTTGCGGTGGCACTGCATCCAGAGAGCTTGCTGGGAAGCTGACCTCCACCGGCGCCAGCGTTATAGCCATCACCGCCATCAACAAACATGCTATCAGCGTTGTTTGGTCCTGCACCGGAGTCACCGGTGGCGCCACGAGTGTAGAACAAATGTACGTATGTCGCCTCGAGTAGATGGTAGTTGACCTCGTTAAAGTCCGTTACTGGTCGAATGACGTGGGCTCCAACGTGTCGCTTGTTGGAAAATGACTTGAGACGACCCCATACGCGGATGTGTGAATCAATTTCGAAGCCGGGCTCTGCGTCGCCTTGTTTGTCCGCGTCGATCCATTTCTTCACGTCAATTTGCCCTGTGCCGTCGTCGACCTTGATCGTCAGATTCGTCTGTTGTGGATTTATGCTGCGGACCTGGCCGACGAATGTGATTTGAGTGATGGGAGCGCCGTCCACTTTGAAGTCTGCACCGGAATACGGTTCCTCAGCCTCGAGGATCTGCTTGATGGTCAAGGGTCGTAATGATTCGTCTTGGTATGACTATTTCCCCCTCTCATACGTCAGCTTCATGCCAAAACAATGGGAATTTGAACTGAACTGACCTTGCCACCACCACCACCTTGGCTGCCCTGCTGTGAACCCCCTCCGGCAAAGAAGCCACCAGAGTCATCGCCGCCCTGGGCGCCGTAGCTAGTCTTTTGGTATCCGCCGTATGCAGCTGTATAGGAAAGTTAGGCAATGAAACAATCAGATGGACGAACAAGGGACGCCTTACACATTATGTTGAGAGTGACGTGGTGATGGTTGGTTTCACTCAAAAAATGGACGACGCGTTTGAACCGCGACGTGGGTTTAATGGATTTTGCCCCGCGACAAGCTAATGGGCAAAGAAAGTGGGCTGCTGTAGGCAGTAGAGTTGGCGGATGACTCAGCAAGAGAGGCCCGTGAAGCTGGTAGCGGTGCCGGCAACTGAGTGACAACCAGCTATCCACAGCTTATTAATGGCACCTGTATCTCGTGCATCACATTCTTCCCTGATATTGAGTATAAAGAATAAGACATAAACTGTTAGTGACGGTGATTGTGACACAGCATGCTCAGATTGCCATTGGATTACATATCGCAAGATGGGATGGATCCATTTCTTGGGGATTTCCCTCGGTAGCCATGGCATTGCATAGTACCTACATGTGGCCCAAACATTTGATGTAAACATTGAGCACACACGTGCCGCAGCAAACACCACATTCAACAGATGAATTTGATAAAAAGGAAAGTAAAATGCGCATTGCGTTGCTGCAATTGCTCTCCTCTTCCTCGCTTCATTTCTTTTTGCCACTTTCAACCTCGATGCATCTTCATCTCGATCTTCAAATGTCACGAGATGCTGCGCGGCATCTCCCATCCTCCACCAGCCAATAGGCGTCCTGCATCTTCAGCCTCGGCAACATTTCAGCCGGGGTTGCATAGACGGACTGACTCGAAAAGCTACCACTAAAACCACGGCAGCATTATGGCATAAGCCGGGGTTTGGCATCAACATTCGACGCTTGGTGCTTCATGTTTCCACCGCGTTCTACGCATCTACGAAGCCTCTCACGACCATCAATTAATACCCGGGCCACTGTTTTGCTGCGTGCGGCCTCATCTCCTTCTTAGCAATCTTCTGTTTACTTTGCTTACTGCAGGCGCTATTGCCTTTGATTCGTTTCTTGCGCTCCTCACCACATCTTCGGCTTTCGAATCGACTTTCGCATCGCATCGCATCGCAATGGGAAGATCCCTGACCGCGACACTTCCGCTGATTCCTCTCCCTCGCGGAACTGTCTTATTACCCGGTCTTGCCTACCGCATCACCGTCAACTCCAGCCGGCCCGACATCCCGGCCCTCCTCGCCCACGTCTACGAACTTGCCGCATCAAAGGGCCCGGATGGCCGCATCGACACAATCCCGATAGCATGTGTCCCTGTGTCGTCCCCGCTGGTCGGCCCGGACGGCCAGCTGCTCATTACCAATGGCGAAGACATTGATAACACTCGCATCGATTCCGTCAATCCGGGCACTGCGAAAAAGGATGACTTGTTCGGCTTCGGAGTCGCGGCCAAAATTGTGGGCATTGATGGCCGCGGCTCGGGCGAGTTCGCTCTGCGTGTTGAGGGATCGAGCAGAGTTAGAGTAGACGGCATCACTCGCGAGCGTCCCTTTTTTGAAGCCAAAGTCACATACTATGAAGACGAAAGTATGCCTCTTCCCCATTGTCAGAAGAAACCATCACCCGTCTTGGTTTGTTGTTCTCTAACCTTGATTTGTTTTGTTATTAGTCGACGTCACCGACAAGCAGCTGCAAGATTTATTCAGCTTGCTCAAGCTACGCTCAAGAGAGCTCGTCACAATTCTTCGCATATCGTCGTTACTCCCTCGCGCAAACGGCCCATCACTCTCCCCCGCAGTCACAAAAAGGTTGGAGATGCTTATCATTAGAAGAGAATTGAAAGAAGCTGGTATGCTGGCTGATTTCATGGCCAACCTCCTGGATGCCACGCACGAGGAAAAGCTTGGTATTCTAGCGGCTTTGGACGCCAAAGTTAGGCTCACAAAAGTCATTGAGCTTTTGGAGCGCCAAGTTGGTGGTATTAAGAACAACTTTAAGATTACTACGTTCACAACGGTCCCCGTTCAAATCATTGACCGTTTGAATGAGAACCCCTCCAAAAGACAGAATACAATGCCGCCGATGGCAGGCATGGGATTTCTGCCGCCTCCAGGGGGGAATGACCAGAACGAAGACCAAGAGGCGTCTGAGCTTGACGAACTGAAGAAGAAGCTTCAGGCTTCAAAACTTCCGCAAGATGCTGCCAAAGCTGTGGATAGGGAGCTTCGACGGCTGCAGAGAATGCCCCCCATGAATCAGGAGTACCAAGTAACAAGGAACTGGCTGGAGACGGTATCTGAAATTCCATGGACAGCAGCTACAGATGACCGGCTAGGGCCTGACACCCTAACCAAAGCCCGAAAACAACTTGATCTCGACCACTACGGCCTGGACAAGGTAAAGAAGAGGCTCATTGAGTATTTGGCTGTTTTGAGGCTTAAACAATCCATTAATGACGATATGGAGGAACAAATCCGAAAGGCAGAGGCTGATGCTGCTGCTGTTGAGAAAACTATTACCGATGGCAAGGATAGAGACCCTAACTCAGAGGAAATTGCCAAGAGTGATGCGTCTGAGTCGGAGCTTGCCAAGCTCCAGGTGCTCAAGTCAAAGCGCACAGTCGACAAGTCGCCAATCATGTTGCTGATCGGACCTCCTGGCGTAGGAAAGACAAGTCTGGCCAAGTCGGTTGCGACTGCTCTGGGCCGCAAGTTCCACCGCATCTCCCTAGGCGGCGTTCGAGACGAAGCAGAAATCCGGGGGCACAGGAGAACGTACGTAGCGGCCATGCCAGGACTCATCGTACAGGGCCTTAGGAAGGTCGGTGTGGCGAATCCTGTCTTCCTCCTTGACGAGATTGACAAGATTGGCTCGGCAAGCGTACACGGTGACCCCTCAGCTGCCATGCTCGAGGTTCTAGACCCAGAACAAAACCACAACTTCCAGGATCACTACGTTGGCATGCCGGTTGACCTGTCCAAGATTCTCTTCATCGCTACCGCCAACAGCCTCGACACCATCCCTGGCCCTCTGTTGGACCGCATGGAGATGATCTATCTTCCTGGCTACACCACGCTTGAGAAGCGCCACATTGCCATCCAGCACCTGATTCCAAAGCAGCTCAGGGCTAACGGATTGGCTGATGACCAGGTTGAGTTCAGCCAGGAGGTGGTATCCAAAATTATTGAGTCGTACACCCGTGAGTCAGGGGTTCGCAATCTGGAACGAGAGATTGGCTCTGTATGTCGTGCCAAGGCAGTTGAATACGCTGAGGCGAGAGACAACAGCGCCCTAGAGACATACCGGCGGCAGCTCACCCTTGACGACATCGAGCACATCCTGGGCATCGAGAAGTATGAGGAAGAAATTGCCGAGAAGACGAGCCGTCCAGGTATCGTGACGGGGCTTGTGGCCTACAGCACCGGCGGCAATGGCAGCATCCTTTTCATCGAGGTTGCCGACATGCCTGGTAATGGACGGGTGCAGCTTACGGGCAAACTGGGCGATGTTCTCAAAGAAAGTGTTGAGGTCGCTCTCACATGGGTCAAGGCTCATGCCTTTGAGCTGGGCCTCACCCCGGAGCCACACGTCGACATAATGAAGGACCGTAGCATTCACGTTCACTGCCCTTCGGGAGCAATCCCCAAGGACGGACCTAGCAGCGGCATTGGTCAGGCCATTGCCCTCATCTCACTATTCTCTGGCAAGCCAGTGCCGCCTACAATGGCCATGACGGTACGTTTCATTGCGCCGGGCTTGATTTTCCAATGTCATACCGTGCAAAAATTTTCCCTTCCCCTCTTCCAAAATCCCCAACACTGAATGGTATAGCTGACGTGACATGTAACACAGGGTGAGATATCCCTCCGCGGCCGGGTCACCGCTGTCGGAGGTATCAAGGAAAAACTCATCGGTGCCCTCCGAGCGGGGGTTAAGACAGTGCTACTTCCAGCGCAGAACCGCAAAGATGTCAAGGATCTGCCTCAAGAAGTCAAGGATGGCTTGGAAATTTTGCATGTTGGGTAAGCTCTCTTCTACTTGCTTCCTCGGCTTCCCCCCTTCCCCCTCTATTCCCTCTCCCATCTCAGTCGCTGGCTGCATAATGCTACAGCGTCTTATGGTTACGCACCTTGCCCTCACCGTCAAACATTAGAGAGGAAAAACGTAAAAGGCAGTGTTACTAACTCGAGTACTGGAATAGCCACATTTGGGATGCGATCCGACTGGTCTGGCCTGATTCCCACTGGGCTGAGGACCATCAATTTGCCGGCATTGAAAGCCGTCTGTAAGGGCTTTAGCTTTCCGGTTGGCATTCCGGGATTTCGGACCCCCACTGTGTCTTGTGTCGTCAAATCCTCTTACCCAATTGTTACCCTAATCTAGCATCATGTATATAATGTAAGGGAGTTGGAGCTTGGTAATAGTTTGAAATGTATCGGATCTGAGACAATTTGCCCTGAGATCGATTGCATCACTGATGCCCAATGCTGCTAGTAGTGCTAGGACCACTTGATATACCTTGCTAAGCTCACTCAAGACAATGTCATTTGTTTTCATATCATGTAATCCTGGAGTGTTCAGCCGATGTTAACTGCGTCATAGGCGTGTCTTTTGAACTCTATATATCTAAAGGCTCTACTGTATGTGTTTCCTCACATATCGTTCGAGGCGAGCTCTCCATGTGATTCTGTCACTGCATCACCCCGCTAGAAGAAGCGAGCTGATACTATTAATGTATTGCCGTAGCCAGTATGTTCCTTGTAGCTCATGTTGTAAAGCTGTTCTTTTGAACAAATTGCACGAGGGGGGTGTGAGCCGAGGTATCTACGTAGCTGCAATGCGGGCATGTGTACGAGTATTCTTCAATTTCAGGAGACCATGTGCTGCAGCACTAAAAACACATGGACATGGTGGCGTGAGGGTAAGACACCGGCACATTCCCACCTCTAGCGATTCAAACTGAGACATAAGGGATAAAGGGAGGGAATAAGAAAGAAAAGAAAAGAAAAGAAAGAAAAAGAAAAGAGAAAGCAGTAACCTAGCTGAATAATACGTAGGAAATGAGGCAAGCATCGTGGCCCACCCTTCTTCACTCTGCTATTCAACCAGGTCGCGATCCTGGCCTCTATCAGCTGCCCAAGGTTGCGCTGTATCGGTTCGACTTATTCTCCCGCAAGTCTATCCTAGCTCAGCTCTTTCAAATGAGACATACATACGACACTAGCACGGCTGCGTTGTCAAACTTCCCTTGGTGGCATAATGCGCATACGTAGAGGAGGTTTGTGCGCACGGCTGTGTAGTGTGTTCAGCTGGGCATGGATAGGGAAGAAAAAGAAAAGCAAACCGGGAAGCTAGCCTGACACAGGGGCTGGTTTTATCTTCTCGCAGAGATGGTGGCATACTTCTGTGGCTGATTCTCGTGCTCAACTTGAGTTGCTTGCTTCTTCACCAGTGAGGTTGACTTCCCCTCATGTTTCGAAACATTATCCTTCTTCCATACCTACCAAATCGTCAAGACGTATCATCGAGGCATGTCTCATTATTCCCACCCAGAATCACCATCCAACATGTACGAGTAATACGCCATATGGTGGGTTGTGGCATCTGTGGCTAGCTATCCGGCGGCGTATTCTGACCACTCGCACGCTCGCTTGGCTCTCCTTGCATACTTTTTTGCTCCGAAAAATGGGTATCCGGTCCAATGCAGGGAGGGACGTCGGCTGCATTCACGGAGTGCCCTGTTGTTGTATGCGTTGTATGCATATATGGTGCAGCACTATGGAGCCAAAGTCTTCAGGATTATATTTGAATTTCATTTCAATCTTTATCTTGGCTGACGTCGAAACGTAACTCATTGTTTTTGTATCGGGAATAGTCATGCTGCTGCACTCTTACATGGATATGGCCGGCGAAGAGCCGACCAGCCAGCTCAGCAAGAGCTCGGCTTGTTGAGCTCGGCATCGTAGTTTTAAGCATGAGATAATAAGTGAAACAAGGTCGTCTCGGTGATTCGAGTAGGGAGCTTCGGGCTGCAAAATCCAGAGGCGAGACATTGTTAGAACCAACTCAATGGGAGTCCGATTCCATACGAATACTCGTATGAGGACACTTGCTCACTGTCATATCTGAAGTCTTGAAGTACTGCAGGGATGCCGGTTCGCAGTAAAGAACAGCAGCAGAAGCAATGGAAAAGGCCCCCGACCTTTTACGAGAAAACTTCTGTCAACAAGGGGCTATCCTGGCACGTGGCGACCCTGGTGAAAGAGGTTGATTTCAAGCCAGGTGCAGCAAAACATAACCATCGAGAAGGAGACTGCGTTATTGCCATACTGATTGTACTCACAGCTCCGGGCGTGCGGTCAACTTTTTCGCGGAGCATTCGGAACTTACCAGCTGCGAGTACATGCTGTAGAGCTGTAGAGTCTAAACGACTGAGGGGGTTGAGCTCGTGATGTATCCACCTATCTCTTGGCGACAATATGCGTATCTCAAACAAAGATGTGATTATTCCGTAACTCCTGAACAAGGCAACACTCCCACTCCCACTTGGTACTCGTCCTCCATGTGTAGTCGGATCTTGGTGTAAAAAAGGACAGACTATTCCACTTGCACAGTCCTAGTGTTGGCGGCCGTCACACATCCGAAATCCTGACGGTACAGTCCAGACCCTTCCAGCGTGGAATGTCCGTGTCAATTCATCCACCCCAGTCACATCAGTGTGGCACTTGTAGCAGTACTACTGGTAGGGGTTGGGGTGTTCTGTAAAGAAGTGTGGATGCCAAGAGAAGTAAGGGAGGACTTTGATATTTTGTTCCGATTGAATGGCTAAGCTCCGATTGTGACGCATGCGTAGCGATGTCCTCGTATGAAGTCGAATCCCCGGGCACGCAGTTCAAGCGTCACTAGCGAGATTGCCAGCGTTGATCATATCGACGACTCGAAAGAAATCACGGCGAGCTTGATACATGAGCCGAAAGGGTCCAGGACCGAAAAAAAAAAACGCCGAACACATGGTACACCACGCCAAGTTTGTACATGTACTTGGCACGGGTTCGTTCGTCGCATGTATGTAAGATTGAACAATGTAGGAGAATGTCACGGTGGACTCGACGGACCGGGGCCACACAGCCCCTTCTATAACCCCCCACCCACATCGATGAGATGTGATGAAATACTAATAGACGCTTGTCAGAAAATTTCCGTCTGGTTTCCTTGCCGACTACGGAATAGTGACATGGCCACTAGGGGCACTGCGCTTTAGATTCCCGTTTCCGGCTGTTGCTTATCTTGGTCACTCTCTTGGTGTGGTAACAGCAGGGAGAAGCTTTCCCAGCTGTCGCATCATTGGATGCCGAGCCTCCCCGGAATGATACTCGGAAGAAGTGAAGATCGTATTGTTAGCCCCCCAAATACCCACCAGATGGCACGAAGCATGCATGTGGTGGTGGTGGTAGTCCGTAGTAGGAGTAGTAAAGCACGTACTGCCTCCTGCTAGTGGGATGAGCTGTGAGTGAGATAATTTTTTTCTCTCTCTTGGCCTTGCCGCCGCCGCGTGGCTAGATGGATCCGAGATATGTCGCAAGATATCCTGCAGAACAAGGTCAGCTGTTCTTCAGTAGGAAGGAAATCTTTGCGCCTTGAACCTAACGACAGCTCCGCAAAGGGTACCTGAACTCAAACCTGTACTTGTAAGGTGTACCCCCCAAATTTTCCGTCCGGCATGGAATAAATGAGATTGTACCATTTCGTACTTCGTAATTCGGACTCCATACGCCGTATTCACGGCCTAAAGGCTGGCTAGCCGAAATATGCACCTTCCTACTGGAACAAGACTAGATGCATGAGGCCCCTTGCTGAGGACGCGAGATTTTAGCAGGCAGCTCAGTGCCTGGAGCTTGTTGATTTCTTTCTTTCTTTCTTTCTTGCTTTCTTTCTCTCTTTGTCGCTGCGCCTGTAACATATGTTTGCATCCCCTCTTCGTTTCCTTGAAGAGATGATGTTTTGGATTGCCCAGTTACTGTAGCTCGCTTTCACGTAATATCGGGGCGAGTGGCCGCGCTGCAATGACCTGTATCTCTTTGAATCTTGTGCTGTTCCCCCAGATTCATTTGAGGGCATATCCCTGTCCCCCGGAAATTTAGCTCTTCAATAGTCCTGCGACCATCAGAAAGAAATGGGGTCCCGGCGGGGTGTTATAGAGCCATGGGAGGGAAAAAAATTGGCCTGGGCCTTCCGAAGCACAGGTGCCCGGCCGACCCCGGTGGGCTCGTTACTTTGGGCGATTCTTGATGAGTCCTTTGATGCTCACGATACCGTACATCGTGAGATGGAAGGCCCTCGGTCTGACTAGTGGCCAGAGTGCCAACCATGGCAGTAAGGATGCCACCTACTCAATCTGGGAGAGAAAGCTTGGAATCGACGGTACCATCTGTGATGGCATTAGAAAGTCATCTTCCTCCTCATGAGATTTCATGTCATAAGGGTATTTCTCGTATTGGACACAAACATGCAGAGAAGCGAAGGACATAAACCGGGAACTTATGCCGATCAGTCTTTTGCTGCTTGGCCGTGGCGTCGTCACGGATCAGCTTCCGGGCGGCCATGTACAGTCTGATGGAGGCATGCAAATGTAGCGGCTGTCGATTTCCACTGCAATTATTCGAGCTCGTGCAGCGGGAGACATGGGGCATTACTCCAGATACGAGGCAAGTGAAGATACGGAGAATTTCGATTGGGACGTTGGGAGGGGAGAAAGCCAAGCCAAGCCACCTTGCTGGCGGTAAATTAAAGTACAGGTAAGGTAGCATGGAAGAGTGAGTGCCCACGGGCAGGTGGTTGCTGTACCTAGAGGTAGCGCAGTGGATACAAGATACCAAGTACTGGGTACGAGTGCTCCGTAGTCGGTACCTCGTGCCTGGCGAGGTGCCCATTCGCTGTGATTTCGGCACACCCAACGGTAAGAATGAAGGTCGCGATTGCCATCACCAGACCTTGCTTTCGGTTAAAACAAATTCCCGGCCCAATGTTGGCCCTGCGGCGACATTCGACGTGCGTTGCCGACATGGCAGACTCGGACTATCAGCTTCGCCTCCGCCAATACGATTGCTTGGTGCTAGAACCTGAACTCTGAGCCTAAGCAGTATTTTGTAATCCGTGCCTGACCTCAGTGTCTCTTGACTGGTTGACTGGACCTAGGTGAGTGCCAAGGCACTTCTGCTATGCCAAAGAGGCAATAACGTGCTGACGAGATGCAGCTAAAGAGGTCCACCAACGCCGCCTCTCGTCGACGCCGGAATAATTTGAATGCCCTAGGCCTAGTGCCTCGGTGCTGTGGCTAGCAGTTCATGCTTTCGCAGATGGGATGAGGTGCAAGCGGCGGGATGGAGAGTGCTGAGAATCCGTACTCCGGACGATACGAGGACTTGGTCGTCGAAAGCTGTTCGGGTGGTTACTACCAAGGGACACTCCTTGTTCGGGGGATTTCGAGACCTAACAACATGTGCTCATCCAGCAGCATTCCAGGGATTGCTCAGCACATCGCCAGATTTGCATCTCTCCCTGCACGGAGTACTCCGTACCTACTATATCGGGTGCCAGTACGAGTATACCAAGCTTTCTTTATCCGTCCTGAGCTCCAGCCTACTCGTACTAGAGCTACGCCTACTCGGTAAGAGCACAAGCGTTTCCAACGCATATGGCGCCAAGGGATACAAATGTTCCCTCCTTCCGCTGGGAGGGCTGATATTAGCGGCTATCTCTTTCGTCGGCACGCAAAGTTCTACCTAATTATGGGGCACACGAGTCTGCCGGTACAGTAAACCTTGGTTATAACGATGTAGGTCAGCACGTCCCTTAGTATTATTATAAGTAAGTTATTATTAGAACTAAGTTTTACAGAGGTTAGGTAGTTAATAATAAAAATATTAGTAATTTATACCTAAAGCTATTATTAGATATTAATTTAAAGACTATTATTATTTTACTTTTTCTTATATTAGCTACTAATTTATAAAAAATATATATTATTTTTTATAAAGGATTTACAGTAGTATAAAATTAAAGTCTTTTTATTACTTTTTAAAGTTAATTAAAGTAGAAAATATATTAAATATTTAAAATATATTAATTATAAGTAAAAAAAGTTTATTTAGGTTATTATTATTATCTTTTATTAATATTAATAAGTAATTATTTATAATTTAATTAAAGATATTTTTTATTAAATTATAAATATATTCTTCTTTAGGTTTAATAAATAAATCTAAAGTAACCTTAGTTAAATTAATAATATAATTTATTTTTATTAATAATTAAATTTATAATTAATTTATTAATTTATAAAAAGTATTATAAGATTTATTTTAATTTAGTAAATATATATAAAGTTTACTAAAGGTATTAAATAGCTAAGATTTAACTTAGTAAATATTAATAGTTTAATTTTTAATTCCTTTATATTAAGCTTATATAATTTACCTAAGGGTTTTAAGTAAGTTAACTTTAACTAATAGATTATAATTATAAAAATAAATATTAATAATAAATTTAAATTAATAGTATTTATAATAAACCTTTAAATTATTAATAATTCCTTAGTTTAGTAGTTAATATAATAAAGTTATATTAACTAATAGTTAAGCTATATATATATTTTATAGTAAACCTTAGTTAAAGGTATTTTTAATATTATATTAATAAGTACTAAAGTTATTTATTAATAAAAGGACCTTTTAGTTATATATTTAATTATTAAACTAAATTAGCTATTTAAAAAATATTTTATTAATTATTTAAGTTATTTTATTATTTTAATAATATATTAAATATATAAAAATTCTATTATTATTTTTACTAAATATATATAGGTTAACTATTAGTTTAATTACTTAAAGATTTAATTAATAATAATTTAATATATTATAATAAAGTAGAATTATAATCTAGGTTTTATTATTTTTTCTATTTAATTAATATATTATAGTTAAGGTATAATTTAGTATAGCTTTTTAAAAAAAACTAGTTTTATTAATATTATAAATATTATTAAAATTATATTTTTTAATTAACTTTTAAAAATTTTTAAAGTTTTAGCTATAATTAAGGGCTAAAGTAACCTAGGCTTTATTATATTAATAATATTATTAAATTAAATAATAGGCTTTAAAGCTATTAAGTTAATTAATTAAAAATAAAAAAATAAATTAATTATAAAAATTATTTATTTTAATTTATAGCTAGTTAGCTATATTTTTAATAATATTATTAATAATAAAGGCCCTTTAGCTATTTAATTTAATTAAGGCTTTAATAAAGGTTTTTTTAAAAATTAGAAATTAATTATAATAGGCTTTTTTAATATTTTTAACTTTAATTATATTATTAAAATAAGTATAATAGCTATTTAATAACTTAGAAATTATTAATTAAGTAAGCTTATATTTAAATTCCTTTTAAACTTAAAAATTTAGCTAGGCTTAGGTTTAATATAGGTTATTAATATATTTTTTTTATAATAATTAATATTATTTTTAAGTTATTATAACCTAGGTAGTTTTATTACTTTATAATATTATTTAAATTATAAAAAATTAATTAAAATATGTAAAAAAATAGGCTTTTAATAGTTTTATTATATAGTTATATAAAGAAAAAGGTAATAACTAAGGTAAAAATTAGCTACCTAGCTAGGTTTAGCCTAAGACTATATAATAATTTTTTTAGCTATTTATATAGCTTAGTTATAAAAATTTAACTAATATTATTAGTATTAAGGTTTTACTACTAATAGGTATAGAATTTATATTATTTTAGGCTTTTTATTATTATAAAGAGACTATTGTTATAGGTGGGGTTCGTTATAACTAAGGTTTACTATATCATAAAGTAGTGATACTGTCCCAGAATTTTGCGACTTGAAAGCTGGTAACCGGATAGTCTTGGTGCTAATCTAATAAAGACCATAGCACGGAGCTAAAGAAGACGTGATCTTGTTGAAGAGCTCCAGCCGACGATGGTACACATCATTCTTGACTTGAGAATTTCGGTGACCGGCCGCACCTTGGTTCCCCGATGCCAAATATCGGTTGGCCGAGAAAAGCATCCATGGCAAGAAAAGAGGAAGAATCTGAAAAGAAGCGGGCAGAAGAGATCAGACATATTCGAGCTCCTCACCTCTCATAGACAAACGCAAAGAATACGGCAATCTATCTCAGTATCAAGTAAGATTAGCGCTACTCATCATTGTTTTCTTTGTGTCTTTCGGCTGTCGACCCAGCTTGATTGTCAGAGAGCGGTATCTATACTACCAGTATCAGTATGATACGGCTCAAACTATTTCGGTGATCACAATCAGTGCCCGTCAGCTGAGGTGGGACAAGCGCTTTCCCGTCTCCCGTCGGCGGTCATTTTAATATGGTTTTCCTTCAAATAGATTTCCACCACGAGTGATGCTTATAGTGAACATGCTAATTGTATCTAGTTGGCACGTTTTTGATACTTTGCTTGCCAAAGAGAACAAGGGGATCAAGGACCGAGAGCCGTGAATGGGCGCCAACTACTAACTAACGCGTCGTCGGGTCGGGGGATTTAGCCATGCATAGATCAACGCTCCGTTTATTAGGCCTTCTTTTTTACCACGGATGACGCATTCGGAAAGGAATCCGAACAAGAAATGCGGAGCAGCCAAGCAGACTTACTGCCTTGATTATATTATTGCCAATTGCTTTTTTACAAAAGAAAACAACGAGGAAGCACCAAAATGAGAATAGGTGAGAACGATGCCAAGTCGTCACAAGGGTACCAAAAATAAAGACGGCAGCGTGTTCTCACGTAACCCCAACGTTGTATTCCATGAAGAGAGACGCCGTTCTCAAAGTAGACAACACAAGGGTTTCCTACCCGTACCAAAGACCGGCCTTAAAAGATTGGGGTGGGAGAATTCCGGACAACCTTTACAGTTCTATTCGCTCCTCTAGTTCTTTCCTTCGACAAGGGCTAGACGAGTGGCCTCATGGGAGAACCTAGACGAGAGGTGTGATTACGTCTTCTGTGGCAACTACCAGACCACATCATGACTGGTTCAGAGCCCGAAGCATTGGGTCGATGACGGCGGTACCAGCAGCTTCCTGCAAGGGTTCATGCAGCTTTACAATGGCTTATCTGGGGAGAAATGACCGCCTGACTGGCATTGGAGCATCGTCGACGGCATCAAAGCGGGTCGTCTCCCAGCCTGCAAGCTGCAGCAGCGATACCTGGCTAACTCGGAAACTGCCTTAGGACCACTTAGCCCACGGTCCATCGTTCCCCCTCCTTTGATAGACAATTTCTTAGGCCCATTGTGCAATCCAGGCTGACCCCAACTGCGAGGTACGGAACATTTTGATATTACCGAGTTATACTTACAAAGAAGGAGGTGAGTTCTGCAATCGCTGAAATTCGTACAGTGGCAAATATAACAAGGGACCCTGGGGAACACTCAGACTCAAGCGAGTAAGCATCTGCTTCAGGTATGAGTACCGAATGACACCTTTCCCCAACTGAGATATCAATAAGGGAACCAGCATTCACATCTTCTTCGCTAATTGGAGGGGCGGGAGCAAGGGTGACTCCGTCGGGTGAATTATTAGCATCATGTGTCAATATCTGGTTTCGGGATGGCACGGTCGCACTGCTGCACGGGTATTCAAGCGCGCGCAATACGATTTGCCAGGAGCAGCTTTTTTCTAAAAAAGCAAACCCTCTTTGTTCTCGCGCCAGGGAGTTCTCCGGCGAGCGCTGAGATGCCCGGTCTGTGATTCCTGCAGGACACCAATCCGATCTGGGAGAGACACCCGGTGGATGATGGCTAAGCTTGCGTCTTCGATAAGTGACAGTTGGTATGTGACCATTTGTCTAGCGCGTCCCGTCTGTTAGAGAAAGTGAAGACCTCTTTTTAGCATGCTGTTTCCTCTCACCAGAAGCATGTTTGCTCGTATGACTGAAGACGCTGCTTCTCATGCACGCACTGAGTCTGTTCCATGATCCTGACGCAAAGACGGACCAGGGGATCCTGGTGGTATACATACTTGCACGGGTACGGAGCAAGTGATGACTTGCTGAGGTCCTGAAATCTGGCCAGGGCCATTTGACTAGTGCTATCATATTTTTTCTCGCTCACCCGCTTGGACTGGGTAGTCCATGTACTTGGTGCGTCGAGATGAGGTATTGGTTTGGGTAAGCGGGTGGGTTTGGGACAGCTCCGCACTAAGTCAAGGCTTGCTCGCAAATGGATCCTGTTTGCTTTTGGCAATGAGCAATACGGAGTAGGGATCGCAATCTCGTTGCTTTCTGGCCTGGCCTAGAATACTCCGAAGATACCGATAACTATATCCGACTTCCCCATCACGGGATGCCAATATAATCTATGGCTCAAACCGATAGGCAGTGAGGAGCTGTAAGCTCCGTACAAGAATGGGTTGACCTGATTCGGCATCTGCCAAGTACCCGTTACATTGCCAGGAACGAGCTACTTTTTGACATGATGGAGAAACTAATCTCGGAAATCTTGGGTCATACCAACCGGCAAGCTGCCACGCATTGACAAGGGGAGGCGCCGTTCCAACGCTAAATGGCACACCTCCCAAAATGTCCGCGGACCGCATGCTGGCCCGTTCATTTCTCATCAGATTCTGCAACTTGGGAGCACTCAGTCGGATCTTAATAGGACAGACGGATCTTTGGAACAGACCGGGCTGAGCCTTGGGGCCCGCGTTGGCGACACCTGGTTTCACACCTAGGATTCGACGAGAATGAGGAATGGGATTCTTTTTTCTAGGGCTATGCCTAGCCTTGTCGCGAATTGCAGTACATACTCGCACAGTCATTACATGGTCACATTAGGCATCGAGATACTATTGAGTGATACAAACCAGCCGGATTCAAAGAGACTGACCCACCCAAGAGAAAGGTACTGCCTAATGACAGGCCGCCACACAAACGTCATCTGGATGAATAGGTCCCCAATCTTGCCAGGGAGGAGTGCAATGGTAAACATTTGTACCTGAAGCTGCCTGGGAGCCAACTTTCCGTCGCGACAAGGCTAATACTAATGCTGGTACAACTACGGAGCATCAGGCATGTACGAGTAGTATATCGGAACAGAGTTGGTATTCCTACTACCGGCGGAGTGCATAATCCTACATCCGCACGGACGGGCTCAGGGTGGGATCGGTGACGCCGGACCTGGCGTGGTCTCAGTTTCTGGAGCCTTGTGATGCGTTGTGAAGAGCAAAAGGCTCAGGCTTTGGTTCTTGAGCCGTCGGACGAAGATTGGCAATTCACTAACCCGCGGTCTGAAGAAGTATGGGATCTGCTCTGCATGTTTTAGATCGTCGAATCCTACACATCGCTAAAGCCTCAGCTGGCTACGTTATGCGAGGGAGAACGGAGCACTGGCCCTTTCTTCCTCCCTTTCTTTGCCTCATTGGGTAATCTGCAGTTGTCAACACTACAGTACTCCAAGCGGCTTGCAGCACCGTGCATTTCCATGGTGGTATTACGCTGTGTATTTGTACAAGCAGGTGCCGTGTGGAAAGGTAAGGTATTGAAATCCCCTTCCTTTGAGCCCGTTTAGGTGCGAGTTTTGCAGGACGTTCTAAACTTTACTAGCAGCCTAAGCTTCGGCTTCCTACCTAAGGGCCCTGCCGTCGCGTGTCCACATGCCCATGCACAGAGCAACCGGATGATTGGATGGAGTCTCTTCCGCTGACCCATGCCACAGGTTGGTATACAGTATACATGTAAGTGGTATCCCAGGAGTTCAACGCAGCCTTGTCGACAAGCCAGGTCCAGCCCACAACCTTGGGCGCCGGCCAACAGGAAGATAGAGAGGGCGCTGGGAAAGCATGTAGCCATGTTTGGCAAACAGGGCCTGGGCGCAGGGTCCGGCACGGTCCCTAAATAAGCGTCCAGCTCGTGTCATATCCACCACCCTCCGCCATGATGCCACTTCGATTGTTTAGCCTGATGGTGCTTCGTAGAAAATCTGGCACTCAGCCGGCCCGCTTAAGCAGAGGCTCCTCATGGGCACCCTCTCTAGTACCTAGCTAAGTGCTCGTGGGCTTGCTCCGAAGTGGCCCATCCACGATCCACGAAGCCATCCCTCCAATCCGTCATCGAGGCCGTGCCATTTAGCCACACGGCGAGTCGCCATTAGCACTGCTAATCCCAGGTTTGCTAGCTTCCCCGACTCCCATGCAGGCTCCCTGTCTCCCAAGCTGCTTGGGGCAACGCGAGCTACTCCAACTTTTGATAGCTCCTGGAGGTACCTCCGTTGCAAGCCTTGGCTCTTGCGTCTGACGCTCAGGCCGGGGGGAGTATATGCAGACTAAAAGCAAGTACATGTACACGGGGTTGGCTCCAGACATCGTTCGGGCCCTTCTAAATGTGCCGAGGACACCAAAATCTTCCCAACCCCGGCCTGCTCTCGTCCTGCCTGCTTTGACCGATTCGATCATCTCTCCTAGTAGCTTGTTGACTTACTCGAGAATTGCAAAAGTCGCTCACCCCCTGATTACTTTTGTGCAGCTAGGTACGAGCAGTATAACAAAGCTTGAACGCCTCACGGCTTGCATTTCTAGAATACCAGGACTATCCCGGCATCGAGGGTTTGAAAGAGTGAGCACAGGTAAATGACCAGTCTCGCCACATCGTTCTCACTCCCTGCGACGCACACCCCGGAACCAACAAGAAAGGGAAGATATCACCCAGCCAACTCCAGTTTGCTGTCTCCCGGTTACGGCTCAGGGCTCCGACTCTTGTCCTAGTCCCTTTCAGCTGAATCTTACCTCTTACTCGCATGACACCTTTCCATCACCGTCCTTGAACGGCGAATGGTTTATCTCTTCGCCGTCCACCTCTTTGACCACCGTCTAAATCCTTCTTGCCGGCCTTTACTAACCTTCTGCTTGCTACTGAATCCAACCCCCAGCACGCCTCCTAGAAACAAGATACACGCCCCTCCCCACTCAACCTCCACAGCTCTCTTCTTGTTTCCCGCCTTTCCCTTCCCAGTTTGCCCCAATCATAGCCGTCTCCAGTGTCTTATTACGCTTGTGAAATCTCACACGCACGGTGGCCGTCTCTCCTCCCCTCTCGAGACAAGCCAGCGGAGAATTGTCAGATAGGATTGACCGGGCAGGGGATCATCATGGAACAAGCCATATCCTGTCGCCTCTGATTAACCCGCTGCAATAAGAACATTATTAGACCAGGAACTCGGTCCGTGGGCCCCCGACTCCTCAACGCTACTTGCTTGGCTACCTACTTTGCTCTGTAGCTCTCGCGCTTGTAGGCTGCTCGGCGGATAACCCTATTTTCTATGGTCCGACTACCTTGCATTGGCAACTGGGTCCCATTGACTGGGCCTAAGAGTCGCACAAAAACCGACCGTGAGCCGCCAATCAGCCTCAAGAGGCTGATTCCTGTTGTGTTTTTCTTCTGACTCCGTCGTTTGAGCCCGCGACTTTGGTCGGGTTCAGCAACTTCAGCTTTCGCCAGAACCCGTCACTCAAGTTGTGGAACTTTGCGATTTTGATGCGGGCTGCCGTTCCATCTCGATAACCACCGACGACACGACTGCATGCTGTATCACGAAAGGTTCTAATATCTCTGGTTATCAGGTATCACACTGTTCCAGCGGCGTCTGTTTCACGTCGGCTCTTCTCCGCCTGGCTGGATCTCGGTTCCATTCTTGTTTCGAACTTGCTGGCTGGCTTCTCAGTCTCGTGTTCATTCCCTGAGCCCAGCGAACGACTTTTCTCTTTGGACTCTCTCCCCCCTCATCAGTTTGAGACCAACCGCCGAGTTACTCTCCCCTTCGTCTTTCTACATTTGGTACTAGGGCACGGAGAAGTCGAGATTGCTATCCATCTTCGTCTAATTACTTCTGGATTGATCGTTGAAGAAAGAACCACGGGGTTCTAAGTTATCATTTTAATTCTGTCTCGTCTCGATATCCAAGATCGCGCCGGGATTTTACTGCAAACACCGCTTGCCGCCGATATACCACCTACATCTTCGAGTTCCAAATATTAATCATTAGAAAGAGCACTGCTCTTCCGCATTCGCTTCGAGCTTTCACGGGATCTTGAGGTTTACAGTAGCCCATCTGGATGATCCAAACTTGGAATCTTGTTTTTTGAAACTGGGCACCGTCGGTAGTGGCCCAGCTAAGCTTTTGAAGGAATATCTCATCCATGACCTTTATAACGCAACCTTCTAATCCGACGCCGCCCCTCCACCCCGGGCCTCCTCAAGCTTATTCCAACTCGGCCCGCTGTGCCTTCGACTTCAATTGGAGTCGTAAGGAGCTCCTCCCAGAGGAGTCGGCTGTACGGAGTAGGGCATATCCCTCGCCTCCTATGTCCGGCTCTCCGCCTCTGCCTCTGAGATCGGCTCATGAGGCCGGTGGTCGAGGTGAGGCTCCGAATTTCTACGCCACCTCCAGACTTATCGATGGCCTTCGTGGAGGTCCGACACAACCATCGCCTGCAAATATGCGGGAGCAGATTTCACCAATAATAACGAGACCATACCCACAAGAGCCAACAACAAGGTCGCCCTATTCATACCCAAGGCCGGACGAATCAGGGAGAATTGTCCCTTATCCTCCTCAGCATCACCATGGAATGCCCCAAGGAGTGTCACAAGCGCCGTACCTGAACTCAGCGTCATCGAATTCCGAAGCATATCCTGTGCCTGATCGATCACAGGCAGTCGAATCACAGCCGTTTACATCTCCAAAATCTCAGAGAAAGACAAAGGGCCATGTTGCCTCCGCTTGCGTACCTTGCAAGAAAGCTCATCTTCGGTTAGTCACCAGTGATTGAAACAGGCGTACGACGTTCTGCAAGCCCTAATGCAATTACTAACACTCTTTTCCTTTAGATGCGATGGTACGTTGTATTTGTCTTTGATTTTGTTCGTTTGAAAAATTACATAGTTCGCCGCTATCATTGCCCTGCGGGTCTGTTTCTCTCAGAGAGGGATAATCTATCTGAAGCCCACCAATATCATGAATGAAGTATACAAAACTTCTTAGTTCCTTTGGTGGAAGAAGATGGAAACCCTGCTTTGCCCCTTTGACGCTATTTATCGGAAAAGGGGGGGCTCCGCATAGAGGACGGAAGATACAATGAATTTCTGAGCTGACTGATTTATAGCACAACGACCCTGTTCTCGATGTCTTGGTAATGGGAAAGAGGATGCTTGTGTCGACGTTCAGCATAAGAAAAGAGGTCGGCCACGATTACGAGACGAAAGAGATGCTAGATTCGATCCCACGAGATATTCCCATCCCCAGGATGCGGCCCTCAGGAGGCCCTTAAGTATATATCCCTCAGGCATGGCAGGACTTTCACCATACGAAGACCCTCTTCGACGAAGTCAATCCTATCGATCACTCGAGCCGCCGTCGAATGATGTTACTTCGCGTGAATATCAAGAGAGATCCATGGCTCCAGATCCAAATATCTATAATCCATCGTATCCAGGCACACCACATGCTATGGAGCCTCTGGCGTACTTGAGTATGGAGTTTGATATTGTTAAGGCATCTCCAATGTTCATGGACATAGTCCACGCATCGAGCCCAATAGGGAATAAACTAAGCGATATCGTTACACCACACCAGGCAAATTTCCTCACCAACCTTCAAAATCAACTTTTTGAAGAGCAACGATTACACGAGCCGAATTATCTGCCTCCTATGCTGGGCAGGCTAGATTTAGCAATCAAGGACTTTGGATTTACGACTGAAGATGTCACAAGATTTCGCCTTAACCATCTCGAATATTTCAGCTTCGTTGGATATGATGGCTACACAAGGACTTTCCCGCTTCGTTTTGGGCTCGCAAAGGAGGGCTCGTTCTATTTCGTCGTGTTCTTGTTGAGCCTTCAACAGCCTCCTCCTCAGTTACCACCTCCGCTACCATCGCATGCAGCGCATCAACAGTATTCCCACCATCCACCGCAGAGACAGCATTCTCAACATTCTCAGCATAGCCAGCATAGTCAACATTCTCAGCATGCTCAGCACTCGCAGCATCCTCCATATGCGCAGCACTCACAACATCCACAACACACGAGGGACCCTGGTGTGGCTTATCATCATCCACCTCCATCTCATCAAACAGCGTATGGAGACCAGTCGAGTTCTTCCTCGGTTGATTCTTATCGACATCGGCTTAGTGATGGCTCTATTCGATCGCCACACAATCCGGCTTCTTCGAGTACAGGTACTAGCTCAGGAATCCCAACTTATACGCAGTCACAATACTCTGGGGCTAGCTATCAGACTTCGCAAAGTGACCATAACCCCGCTAGTCGACCTGCAACCCAACCCGCTTATCACTTACCTCCTATTCGAGCACAACCAGATCACAGACCCTCCTCTCGAGAAGTCGGTTGGCCCAATGGTGAACGACCAAGACGAGTTGATATCGGTGGCCTACTAGAGCAGCCCGCCGATCCTGGTCGGCGGTAGTGATGAAAAAGATTGGCCTGAAACCTTGAGGCTACACCCGGCAAAGGGCCATTGTTACGAGTACCAGTTTGAAACTTTTCTAATCCTTGAGAGTTTATCCATTGGCGCTGGCGCTTCAGGGGAATTGCTTTACTTCCATTACAAAAGTATGGAATAAAGACACTGATTTTCAACACATGAGCGAGATTGATTGATTTTTGCAAGCACGAAAAACTACGGACGATGCCAAAATGGCTAAGATTTTGTTTCTTGGCAACAATGTACCAGTAGAGATGCCCACAGTCTGCGTTTCTTTCAGAGCAGTTATTGTCTTTATATGATCTCTTGTTTTTTATTGCGTGTTTTCTCTCCTAATTTCCTTTTTTTCCTTTACTCGGCTCTACGGCAAAAGCGGATGGACAGGGAGCGGTATCATTCAGCAGGGAGATTTCAAGGGGTCAATTGGATTGAACGTTTAAGCGGTGCTACATTTTGAACAAGGGTTATGGGGTTTCCAACGCAAAGGGTTAATTTGTGTCCTGTCTTTCTTCCTTGTCTTTCTTTTTATGGTTTTATTGTATGCAGAAACAGTTGAGCGCTTTGCGAAATTTCTAGCGTAAGCGGTGGCATCTATGATATAGCGCATGAATATTCATGGAAATTGGTTTGACATATCAGAATTGTCGCTTTGTTCGCTCATTGGATGACTCTAGTTTGCTTGCTACAATGATTGCGCTTCAGGGGTATGGCTATCTACTTAGGTAGACATTGGTGGCCAACGTAGGTAATCATTAGCGGTATACAAGAACGTCAAGCATGACCCTTTTACTCCAATCCCAATTACTAGATGGCCTACCACATTGCTACGAAACGATTTTTGTGATAGCTACAGTACAAAGGCCACAATTTGTATATGTGCCTATGTAGCGAACCTGCGAATTTGCACCTTGGATGTAGCGGCTACAAGTGGAGTGAAGCTCCCTTACTTCGGCATATATCGACATTCGACATTATTCTTGTTCAAGACCATGACTTACTTCTTTTCAACAACCTCACAAAAACCTATATCGTATTATCAGAATACATGTAGCCCATCCTCTAATACCTATAGAATACCACATGATTGTAAATGCAGCTGTTGTGGGAGCCGCGTACCGAAGTACCGAACTCTAGTACCAAGGTCACGTGCATACGTGGGATCTTCGCGCACTCGCCCAATTCGTCATCCTCTTTCCACCGCCTTCCTTCTCGATTATTGAACAATTCCTTCCTTCTCACTTATTGAACAGTTCCTTCTTTCTCGGTTATCGCACAATTTGTTATGAGGAGATGGAAAATCTTCAGGGCATTCTTTTCTTTGTCTGATATTTATGACTTGCGTGCTACAGTAGGCTCCTCTAATTTCTGCACCGGGGATTTCTCTTTCATGTTGGCGTTGTTCTATGACGGTTGATGATTTGATTCGTGAAAAATTTGGGCGTTGTTTGATTGCGATTTGCTGCTACAATCGATCGAATAGTGTTGAAGAGAGGCGGCCATGGACGAAATGGAAATTGACAGCGCCCCAGGAGGGACTAAAAGGAAGGCAGAGGATGATATCTGGGTCCCGAGACCAAGACAAAGGATCAGGGTAATGCGCTTATCTCACTCTTCCACTCCCTTTCTGTTAGCCTTGAGAGCGGAAGGGTGATTCTCAAACTATCATCATCAACTGACTTTCTCCCGTTACTAGGCTCTTGATCCCGATGTTGTGAACAAGATTGCAGCCGGGGAGATTATTGTTGCCCCTGTTCACGCGCTCAAAGAACTGATTGAGAATGCTGTGGATGCAGGCTCGACGTCGCTGGAAATCCTTGTCAAAGATGGAGGTTTAAAACTGCTTCAAATCACTGATAACGGTGGTGGCATTGAGGTATTACAGTTATTTCACCTACAATCTCTCATTACCGCAGCTGACATTTTTCTCTAAAAGAAAGAAGACTTGGAAATATTATGCGTGAGGCATACGACATCCAAAATATCTACATTTGAAGACCTATCATCCATTGCTACATATGGATTCCGCGGCGAGGCTTTGGCCAGCATCAGTCATATTGCTCATCTTACAGTCACGACAAAAACCAAAGAAGCAGCTCTCGCCTGGCGTGCCCATTATCTAGACGGAAAGTTAGCTCCCGCGAAGCCAGGGCAGTCTGCGGAACCCAAAGCGGTTGCCGGCCGCCAGGGAACCCAAATTACAGTGGAGGACTTGTTTTTCAATGTGCCAACACGTCGAAGAGCGTTTCGATCTTATGCTGATGAGTTCAACAAGATCATCGACATGGCAGGGCGCTATGCAGTTCACTGCAAAGGTGTTGCCTTCACTTGTAAGAAGGCCGGTGAGGCATCCAATTCACTGTCCGTACAAGCGCAAGCAACAGTGATAGACCGTATCCGCAACATCTATGGCGGCATGGTCGCCAATGAGCTGATTGAACTAACTGTCTCTGACGATCGATGGGGGTTCTCGGCCAATGGCTACGTCACGAATGCCAATTATGGCATCAAGAAGAGTAATTTCCTCTTGTTCATCAATCACCGCTGCGTTGAATCATCAACCATGAAAAAGGCGATTGAACAGACATATACTGGCTTCTTACCCAAGGGTGGCCACCCTTTCGTCTATCTCAGCCTTGAAATTGACCCGGCCCGAGTGGATGTCAATGTCCACCCTACCAAACGGGAAGTTCATTTCCTCAATGAAGAAGAGGTTGTCCAAGCTATCTGCAAGAAGATCGAGTCGGAGCTCGCTGCTGTTGATGAAAGTCGAACATTTCTGACACAGTCACTGTTACCAGGAGCCAAACCAGTTGAACCTTTGGACGAGGATGATAGCGATGTCGCCCCTAAATTCACGACACCAGCTCTCAGGAAGGTGCGGCGAAATTCAAATGACCTTGTCCGAACGGATAAATCTCAGGGCAAGATTACGGCCATGTTCTCGCCTGCCGGCCCCGCTGCTAAAGCAGATTCTCCTGCTAGAGCAATGGAAGACGAACCGTTTGCGGTTCCGGAACCGATAGAATACACGACGATAGACCGCGACCAAGTAAATTGCCGGCTCAGAAGCGTCAAGGAGCTACGCCAAGAGGCTCGAGATGAGATCAACGAGGAGTTGACAGAGATGATCGCCTCTCACACGTTTGTCGGTGTCGTCGACGAGAAGCGACGGCTTGCCGCTATCCAGGCAGGCGTGAAACTATATTTGATCGACTATGGCCACATGTGCTTCGAGTTTTTTTACCAGCTTGGTTTGACTGACTTTGGAAACTTTGGCGTGATCAATTTTAGCCCTCCTCTAGATCTCAGAGAACTGCTCCAGCTGGCAGTAGAAGGGGAGCACGAAAACGTTGGGATAACACCCGAAGACAATTTCAATTACAATTTCATCGTTAAAACGGTAGCAAATAAACTCATCGAACGGAGAGAGATGCTCCAAGAGTATTTTTCTCTCGAAATCACGCCTACTGGAGAGGTGGTTTCCATCCCTCTTCTTGTCAAGGGATATACCCCGTCTATCGCAAAACTTCCTCGGTTTCTTCTTCGCCTCGGGCCCTATGTCAACTGGAACGATGAAAAGCAGTGCTTCAAGACGTTCCTCACGGAGTTGGCGACGTTTTATGTCCCCGAAGCATTACCCACGACGTCCACGGGGGAAATTGAAGAAGAGGACTTGGAGGAATCGTACTTGAATGACGAGCAGGTACAGGAACTGAACAGTGATGAGATTCTTGAGGAGGTGAGAAAAAGGAGACAGCACGTTCGATGGGCTGTTGAGCATGTCTTCTTCCCAGCGTTTAGGTCGCGTCTTATTGGGACGACGAAGCTCATGCAAAATGCTGTGTTAGAAGTGGCGAGCTTGAAGGGGCTATATAAGGTGTTTGAGCGGTGTTAATGACGGGACAGGAGATTTGTTGGGAGCATTCAACATAACGGCGTGATGATATCAGATTGTTTCAACTTTTCTATGTCTTATGCTGATATGCTTTATGATACGGGAGGCTGTCTACTCAGAAAATAGCGAAAGCTACTAATGCTTTATTTATTCTATATCCATGAAATCATCTATCTCAGCGTCACCTCCATTGGTTTGTGTTTCTTCTTGTATGCCAAGAATCTTGTCAAATTCATCATGACTTCGTCCGCCCTATCCCTTAGTTCTGGCTGGGCAGTCTTGTTCACGCTCTTGGCCATAGCCCTTGCCTTTGAAACAGTTCCGTCGAGGTGCTTCAAGAAGCCGCCTTTCCAGAAAACCTCTGCATCGTAGGGGTATTCTTCGTTTCCGTATATATCAAATACTTGGTTAAACGCCTCCACCGCATCGGCGGCAGGAGTGTCGGGAAGTCCAGCGAGTAAGGTAACGAGAAAAGTGCCAATCTCACGGTTGAGGTCCGTAGGGGCAGGATGAAGGGCCAGCTGGCCGAGGACGCCGACGCACTTGACTCCGAGGGCTTGGAAGGGATCTTCGGGGTCGAGGCGGGCGGGCGCACCCTTTGTGGCCTGGTAGAGCGAAATGAATTTGCGGTGCTCGTTGGGCTGGAGGGGGGTCTCGCCGCGGAGGATTCGGGAGATGGCCCAGGCGAGACCGGTGATTTGGGTGGCGAGATCGACGTCAGCCGTGTCGGACGCGAGTGTGGGTGAGATAATCTGTTGCCAGAGGGTACGGCCAATGGGGGTCCAGGCAGCTTTGATGCCGGCGTTGGACTCGTCGGAAAGGTCGAAGAGGGAGACGGACCAGGTGATATTGTTGAGGGCAGAAAGAGCATGGGCTTGCATCTTAAGGGAGAGGTCGTCGGAGGGTTGAAGGGTGGCGAGACGGATCAGCTCGGGCAGAGCAATCTGGACGAGAGATTTGAGAGTTGGAAGGTGGTCGATATTATCCTCTCCACGGTCACCACCCGTCACCATGTCCATATCGGCCTCCATCTCATCTTCGTTCATGTCGTCATCTTCATCGTCATCTCCGTCTTCATCTTCGTTGTCATCTGCGTCCGAGGCCACCTCGTCCATGTTTTCATCATCATCCTCATCCTCGTTGTTGTCCTCCTTCCCAGCTCCAGCGCCGCTATGGTCTTTCTTGGAAGATGGTTGCGATGGGCCACCCATTTCAGATACAAGACTTGTGCCGATGGATGCTAGCGTCTCCAGAGCTAGTTGCTGATACTCTGAAGGACTAGACCAGCTGCTTCCGTTGGCGACATTCTCTCCAGGGATATACGTAGCGATGGCTTTGGTGAGAGTTGGTATTAGGTCTGAGTCGTCGGCCACATCGGTCTTTGGCGATATGTTCTTCAGTCCGAGAAGGGAGGCGTAAATGTTGTGAAGGATGGCACAAGCCAAGATGCCATCTCCGCCGACATCATCCTTCAGGGCCACCAGCGCATCATAGCAGACAGTGTTGCCGCCAGTACAGGTGAGCTTTTGGGCTAGATCTGAGTTATCTTCGGAGAGAATCATGAGACAGGCCATGGCATCTCCGCGGATATTTAATAGAGGATCCTGATCTTCTTGAGCAGTGTACGTGATTAGTGTGAAGAGTAGATTAGTGATGGAGGTGTTGTTGGAAATAGCTTCCAAGATTTCGTCGCTGGCCTCAGCTAGAGCTGTTAGTAGCAAGACCAGAGACGCCGCAATGCTTGAAATGAAAGTCTTCTCGGCCTTGGGCAGCTTTGCATAAGGAGTATCGCTTGAGAAGACTTTGTCATGAATCTAGGTTGCACATTCAAGTCAGAATACTGAGCCGGGATTATTTACCTTGAGTTTACTTACCAGTCTGGAGGCAAACTCAATTGCCGTCAAGACGTCCTGTCTGAACAAATGAACGCAAAAATCAGCCTCCTCCTCCTGGGCCAGGACCTGCAAAATTCCCCATCCGGCAGCCCGACTCTCAAGCGCAGCGTCTGTCAGAGTCTGTGTGAGAACAGTGTAGACGATCTGTTCTCGCAGCAGCAGCTTGCGGCACTTTGTGTCTTGGATAATGCTTGAAATGAGAGAGGCGGCAGTAGAGCGTGATTTGGGATCGGCGCTCTTGAGGTCGTTGATAATGGGTAGAATCTTGCTCTCTCTCAGAGCGGCCAGCTCAGGATCTGAGGGAGGCTTGACGGCTTTGGCTACGGGATCGCTGCGATGGCCGCCTCTGGTTCTCTTGGATTTGCCCATGGCGTCGTTGTGAGGGAATGAGCGGGATTTTTAATAATTATTATATGAGTGATTGATGTTATAAAAGAGGATGATGTAAAAGAGAGTGTCGTTATTTGAGACGTTATGGATGGATGGTATTGATCTTTGTGTTGATGAAATTGTTTACATGCATGAAATATCAAAAGTTTTTTTTTTTTTTTACACTAACACTGTTACTCGTACCCCACCATGGGATGGCCACCTTCCTCCACTTACGGAGTATCAATGATATCAAATAGGCTAAGAATATGGAGCATTGGAACAAGCTCACACTGGAAACCACAGTTGAGCGCTTTCCAGTTGCTCATTAGTGCTTTAGGCGGACGGTTATAGTGCTCTACAGCCTGTAATCTTGGTGTTCATCGGGCATTCCTGCCGCCAGTAGCATCATTAAATGTCACCAACAAGTATCAGCCACCGGTAAAACCGCTGAGTGCTACATTGGGCTCCCCACAATTGCGCCACAGGGTGCTATCTAATCAAGGCCTCTGTGCGACGACAAGCTCCTCCAAATGGGCATAAGTGCCACAACACCGTTTTCATCTCTTCAACACTCTCACCTCTCATATTCTCTCAAGTCACATCGCTTGGAAGTTCTCGATTGAAACAACGAAAGCAATTCGAGGCTGATACAATCCAGCGATGTGACAAGCTGGTTCCCGAACCATCTTCATTTGATTTTGCTGTAATCATCCAATCGCCAACCAGAGCTGAGCTGAGCTACTATTGAAGTCCGAGACATCATGCCGCCTCCCGGAGCCCGGAGCTGGTCCTTGTCGCAGCTTTGGCGCGACGACGACGAGGAGATGGCCAGCAAAAAGGACGATGATCTTGGCTTGCCTCGGCACACTAAGCATTCTGACCAGTGGCAAGCCGCACCCAAATCTTCTCTTCACTGGACCACGCTGCTTCGGCTTATTGTATACACTGTTGCCCTCTTCATGCTTGTATATGGGCTGTTCAGAGTCATTGGGCCGGCTCCAGGAGCTTCGTCTCTTGATCCGGCAAACTTGATGCCCTTGTATGACACGCCACGACCGCCTCCCAGATACGATGCACCTCGGATGGAGGAAGAGGGGCCAACGATCAAGACACCAAAGGCGCCCAAGCCACCAACGCCAAAGCCTCAAGCTGAACCTCAAGTCGAACCTCAGAGCGGCAGTGGTAGCGGCGTAGGTGAAAGCAAAGGTGCAGCGGAAGCTCCCAAGACATACAATGGACCGCTGAAGCTCCCACACTTGGGCCCGTCGTTGCAAGCCATCATCACGGACACCTCAGGGAGGCTGCAGAAGAATCGCAACGTCTTATTCGCAACTGCCAGTCTTCGGAGTGCGGCACTTTTACTCCCAATGGCATGTCAGATGGCTACAGAGCGCCAGAACTATGTCCATTTTGCATTGATGAGCAGGAGTGATATGCCCATGAAAGAATTGCTCGCGATAAACGGCATCGATAAGGAGTGCCCTCTGATCGTGCATGGTACGATTATACGCGTTGCCCATTGAACCCCTCGGATCGACGACAATACTGATGAAATTGAATATTTCTAGATGCTCGCCCTGACCATTCCACAATTGCAACCGAGGCGCGAATGTCCCTCTCTGTGGCCCGAGCTCTATGTAAGCTTAAAATAAGAGCCTATTGTTAATCTCTTTGTTGGATGTAATTCTAACAGGCAGCCTCTTCCAGACTATGTCAATCTTTACATGCACCCTCAAGCCATCATCATAGACTCCTCAGCTACCGAGGAGCACTATTTTCTCTCTGGCATTCGCGACGAGGTTCGAGGCACCGGGTCTACTCTGATCGAACTTCCTGAGAGGCCAGGCAATAGATTCTCATGGTTGTCAAAGCTTGATGCTTCTGCACTGGCAGGTAAGGCATCCCATTTCCACAAACTATTCTGATGAAGTTGGTTCTAATCACAGTTCTGCGAAAGCGTGGAATGATGTCAGCTTTGACATTCTCATCCATGCCCCTCCACATGGTACAGGAAACCTTAAGCGGTTACTCAGATCTCTATCGAGAGCTGATTTGGCCGGCGTGGCTCCGCCTCACATGACCATTGAGCTTCCAACAAGGATTGATCAAGACCTGAACAATTTCCTGACCGGATATCAATGGCCGTCAAAGGCTCCCAGCTCAGGTCCGAAGCCACGGCTTCTCTCGCTGCGTCACCGTATTCCTAGACAGAAAATAAGTGAAGAGGAGAGCTCCGTTCGGTTCCTCGAGTCATTTTGGCCGACCAGACCGTCTCACTCTCATGTCTTGGTTCTGTCGCCTCACGCCGAAGTCACCCCTCAGTTCTTTCATTGTACGTTTCCTCATTACCTTCTTTCTAATTCCTTTTTGGCCGAAAATAGGCTCCGGATATGCTAACTTATAATAGATGTGAAGTATTCCCTCCTGCAGCGACGCTACTCTGCCATTGCATCTCGCCAGGATTGGGAAAGTAAACTTTTTGGTATCAGCTTTTCGACACCAACAACGTATCTCGACGGTAGCACCCAATTCGCACCTCCAAAACCACTCGAGGGACAGGAATTCGGCGCAGAAGGTACACCCTTCCTGTGGCAAGCCCCCAACAGCGATGCGATTCTCATTCTGGGAGATAAGTGGGTAGAGCTTCACGGTTATGTGTCCCAGCTTTTGGAAAAGCGGCATGCCTCGTCAACAATACCAGATCTCCTCTCAAAGAAAGAGGTTGGCAAAAGACATCCTGGTTGGCTAGAATACACGCTTCAGCTGTCCCGAATCCGGGGATACTTTACCCTCTACCCTACCCAGCTGACGGCCAATACTATTGTCGGTATTCACACTGATTTATATGAGGTGCCAGAGGAGTATCAAGGCGAGAAGGCTTCGGAGCAAGAACAGGATTCAATCAAGCATGCCACGGAACTGTTTGATCCCGCATCGCAGATAGATATGCTGGCGACGCTTCCGCACGAGGGCGAGTTGCCACTCCTCTATCACCTCCCTTGGCTAACCTGGGATGGCAAAGAGACGTATGACGGTGCTATTCAGAGGATTGCTGCCAAATACAGGCAGGAATTCCGCAAGCAGGTCGGACAGTGCAGCGATGAAGATCCGGAAGCTATTCCGGGTTTTGATTCATATGCTAGGGATCTCTTCTGTTTCAACAAAGAGGTGTGATTTCTTTTTATGGGACATGGCGCATGATGAGGTGTTATGGCGATTTATGGAGTTATGCTGGGGCGGTGCCGTCATATCGGGATTCTTGATCATTTTTTGTATTAAATGGGCATTGTGTATGCATATCCTTTTTGGGAGTCTTGTGTATTCTAATAGAAGAAGAAAACTCCGCCGAACTCGACCGGAAACGAGAAATTTGTGTATGCTATTGTGGTGTGCCTAATTGTTGTACATCGTCACCTTTGCCGTACTTTATCGACGACTAACAATATGATACACGTTCCAATGATGGAAGTAGCTATTATACCCAACACCTGCGACAGCGGAGTCAATGCAGTGCACTTTGCTTGGACAGAAATATCTAAACTTACCACCTGAGTCTTCCAGCCAGATTGCACAATGGCGGCTCTTTTACCATATAAATTAACGGTCCCTAGCGAAAAGGATCACGACTGCGGTTAGTTCTCATCTGTAGAGATTTGGAAACTGAGGCTGGGTAGGGATAACTAGATGACTGAAAGAGAGGGGTGAAACTCACTGATATAGTTTCCCGCTCCTAGAGCCAAAGTCACAACGGACAACACCCAAAAAATCCCACCAAGGGGCTTCGCCACTCGACGCTCGAGATCGCTAGGCGTACCCTTGATGTGGAACGAGACGGTGATGGCGACAGAGACGATGGCCATGTATATTGACAGGCGGAGGTACGAAAGAAAAGCTGCGAATGTTTTAGCTGCGAAACAAGAGAGAAATGTCGCTTGATAAGAATAGAGAGAGGCAAAGAGGCTGAGATGAAACTAACTTCGCTCGTTGGCGCAATGATCCCGCGCATCGCTACTTTCGTTGATGAACAGGAGGGGACTGGGCCACGGCCATTGGAAAAACGCGGATGATTTGTCGAGGCCATCTGGTCTATAGATTGTTAGTTACATTGTCGTATAGTAGACGAAAATCTTGAAGGATGAGTAAAAGGCGAGTTTGACGTGCCCTAGTTCGCTAACTTCGATGGGCTCTGTGAGAGCGAGGAACGGGGCGCAGCATCCTGTAGTGCCGCCCTCTTCATCAGACATGTTGCCTGTTGTTTTTTTCTTAGTCTCCTGTGCGATGATGTTCAATTTCTTTCAGAATATCGGTGGTTTTCTATCGTATTTTGTGATGTGGCTGAGCGCGATATGCGGAAATGGCGGAATGAATAAGGTTGCTTGAGGTTTTGAGAAGGCGAGGTTGAGAGCTGAGATGACGTCGGGAAGCGCCCCGGAGCTCACGTGCGGGCCTACCATGGAGCATCATATGAGCCCGATAGCATCACGAGACGATTAAATGCAACAGGCTTCTTTTCTATGGATATATATATCATTTTATTTCCCCTTTTAGTACTTGACGTCAATTCAATGTTGTCAATAGGTAAATCCTACAGTAAAAAGAAGCGTTGCATCTAATATTTCATGCACATACCGACTTTTCCAGCCGTATAATCCGCTTCGCCTCGGTGGCCCAACCATCACTTATACAAACGCAGCTAGAAATTTACAACGGTCACTTCTTTTTAAAATCCCCAAATCTCATTCCATCTTCCTTCTTCCTCTCTCAGAGGGCCATCCAATCTTCCAAATCTCGCAGGCTGTTCCGTATTCGCCTCTGGCAAGCAAACCCACTCTCTGACACAGTCCGGCACTTCCTCCTTGATGTGCGCAATGCAGATGAGCGCCTGTTGATCCGACAGCCCCTTCAACTTGACGACGCCATCCTTGGCTTGCTGGCTTTCGACAATCTCCTCGCCTACATACGTCTTTGATTCTCCATCAGTGAGGAACAGAGTGCACTTATCCCGGACAGCATCGTCCATGCCGCTAAACGACTCATCCAAGACGACGATATCAGGCCCCTTGATCATGGATCGCACAAACAGCGCCACGCGCTGGGCACTAAATGAAATCTCGCCAAACATGTAGTCGTCGGCCCACTTCAGACCTTCGCTGCCAGCGGCGCTGTTCGGCTTCAGCTCCGGCTCGAACCACTTGAGCGCGGCCTCAACTTTCGCGCTCGCTTCGGCGTTTAGCTTTGGTTTCGCTCCAAACGTCTCTGCCCAGGCATTCTCAACCACTTGTCTGATTGTGTGGCTCCTCGGCATGTGCTGGTGAACCTCTGGGCTGGAGTGGCCGATGCGAGACTGGATATCCCAAAATGTGAGCGGCAGCTGTCCAGAACCTGGCTCGGGGAGACGGCTACGACCAAAGAGCTTGATGGGCAAAGAGTAAGTCTGTGGGTGATCTGACCCGAGAAGAGAGACGATTGTCGTCTTCCCCGAGCCATTGGGGCCAAACACACCCCAGCGCTCGCCTCGTCGAACGGTCCAAATCAAGCCTGCTTTATCACCTTGAGGGGTCTGCTGCGACCAATTCCCAAGAGCAACTTTGTCGCCATAACGGACCTGGCATCCATCCATCTCAACAAGAGGCTCAGCGTTGGGGTTGATAGGTTTCTGTAAGTGAGCCGATGACGATGATGAGGCATGTGTCGTCAATGCCTCTTTCGACAGGACTCGCCCGATATCAGCCAAGGTGTGGACAGGCAGTTTTTCATCCTCTGCCAGCCCACCCACTCTCACGCCATGAACGTACTTTTTCAAGCCATCCAGGACAATCTCCTTCGGCCCCATAGACTCGACTTGACAATCCATCCTCAAGTACACCAGATGCGTAATCCATTCTGGTAGAGGATCCTGCGGCCTCGCACTCAATACCAGGCGCGGGTTTGCCTTGTTTGCAAGAGACTCCAGCAAGGGACTAAGCCCCGTCACCGTCGGAGGATCAAGTCCCATGAAAGGCTCATCCAAAAGCAAGACTTCGGGCCTTGTGAGCAACGCACGGGCTATTCTCGCCCTCCTGCCCTGCCCGTTACTTAGAAATGTCACGGGCAGATCAAGTAAATGTTCCAGTCTGAGATCTTTGACAACACGCTTCAACAGCTCGGCCGAGATTCCACCTTCCTGCTCGCTCTCCTGGGCCGGTGTCTTGGCAGGATTCAGCTCCGTATTGCCCAGTAAGAAATCTCTCAACGAGAAATCAGTAATCTCTCTACGAGACTCGTATCGTGCAGAAAGATACGCAGATGTCGTTACCGCACCGCTCAACCCTCCCGCCCCCGACTCAGCGTCAAATCCAACATACTGAATCGCCTTATTGGGAGCTCTCAGCCTCGACGGTACGGCATCCGAGGACAAATACGGATACGACCTCGCCGTGGGCGGCTCACATAGCAATCTTCCCCTGAGTGCCTGCAGGAAAGTCGTCTTCCCGGACAGCGAAGGCCCCACGATGCACCAGTTGTGCGGCTGTGGTGTTGATGAGGGCAGCTCAAACTGGAGGTCTTTGAACAAGGCTGGATTTGCATGTGATGATTGCGAATTCGGATGGTGCCGATAGAAGGTGCCATTGGCGATGCGAATGATGGGCGATCGCGCTGAAGGTGGGAGATTCCTGAGCATGGTTGCGAGTCCCTCGATCTGCCGTAGGAGCGTCTATTGGCGATAAGTCGTAGTGTAAGGTATGACTGAAATACGGGAGATGGAAGGGATTGTCAAAGCACTTTACAGGCCCAATTGGATTCCCACAGAATCAAGCATAAAAGACATGAAGGGAAAGAGTAGAAAATACGCGCAAGAGAAACAACCAGCTTATTCAATGACACACTCACTCATTACATTAGAATTGATGTTGACACCAGCTTTCTCCGCGATCGGGCCACACTCCAGGGTATTCTCGAGGTACCTTCTCGGGGTCCCTTTGGGGTTTAGCGCCCTCCTCAAGGCGGCAGGATGACAAAAGATACGTACCCCTCCTTCGACAAGAGAGCTTGTGGGGACCTTTTGAGCTGGACGCGAGGCTGTTTGGAGCCTGTCAGTGCTGAGAGCAGCAGAGAAGCATCACATCAACTCAACACCATCAATCCAACTATCGCCAGACCACGATTGTCTCTTCCTTTTTCTGGTCTTCCTCTATCCGCCTACTGTTACGAAGCAACCTCCATACGAGTTGGTCTTGTCCAGCATCCAACGCTTCGCTTCCTCGTCCTTTAATAGCAAAGCATCCTCCCAAACCGCCAACATGGTAAGGCCATCCTATCTATCTACCCAAAGCTCCCTCTCCTTCCAAAACCTCAAGCTAACTCAACACCTCTCCCCCAGTCCATGCGAATCGTCCCCGCCTCCGGCGCCCCCTCCACCTTCAACCACACAAACCACTCCTCCTCCGCCCCCTCCGCCCCGGGCATCCACGACACCCTCCGCCACGGCGTCGGCATCTCCCCCTTCGACGCTGCCGCCAACAAGCCCGCCTCCTCCCACCCGCTCGAGGCCCGCCTCAAGAGCTGGGAGGCCACCCAGGAGGCCGTCCGCATGGAGACGCTCAAGCGCACTTTCGGTATCGCCGAGCCCATCCGCCGCGGCATGGAGCTCAAGATTGTCCGCGACGGCGAGTGGCGGCCCATGGCTCTCGGCGCAGGACTTCCCAGTGTTCACGAGGATATTTTGAAGGGACGGGAGGATACCATCACCTGGGAGGATGTGTTTACAGGCAACGAGACGAGGGCCCTGCCTGGATTCCATGACGAGATGGAGAAGAAGCTCAAGATTAATCACTAAAGGGGGATGTGGCCAGTAATGAAGGAAGAATAACAAGGAAAAATCAAAGTACCCATGTGTATGCTGGTTAGACAGGGTCGTTTCTAGGACGATACAGGATTCTGCTTCCCGATTACATGAAATAGATTAACGATTTATAAGAACATGGAAGAGAAAAAAATAATCAAAAATTAATGAAAGAAGAGAACAGGAGACACTGTTGTCATCATCCTTTATACGGGCTGTACCTGCACGATGCATCATCATCATATGAATATGTTCTGCATTTCTATCCTGCTATAGCAACAATCATCCCCGTTTCCGAAGATCAAGTCCACTAGTATTATGAAAAGAGCGTATAAGAACTGAAAGCAGAGGTTACAATTGTACAATGAAGCAATGATATGATGATGCGCCGGTAATGACTCCCTAATTTTCCCAATTCTTCCGCGTCTTGATTTCCCATCGCGCTGCTTCCCTGAATGGCTAAACGGAAAAGGAAAAAAACAATTAAATAAAACACACGCAAAGGGCGGGGGAGTACTAAGAGTTCGAGACAGCTTGAAGAAGCTGCAAATAAAAAAAAGCAGAGAATAGCGAATGAGAGACACTGGGCCTTTCCACGCATAGGTAGTTCTAAATCGCTGAGTGCTTTCACGCAAGTCAGGTAATCTTCAGAAACCACTTGAGCGCCAAGTCGGATGTCCGTCTCTTAAAAACCAAGGGTCTATGCAAACACATCCTTGGAGCGTCCGAACATGTATAATTGCCACCGTATGTTTCAACAAGAGAAAGCACAAAGTACAAGACAGTCAGCACTGTCTGTACCACACGCTAGGATTGCTTTATAGAATGACACAGCAACGACCCTCTCGTACACGGTCCCCATCTGTGGTGCCAGCAGGGAGGCTCTTGCCCCCAGACTTGGGTTCCTCCTCATCAAGGTCCTGGGGCCGGATGCTCATGTGGACCACATTGGGGCTATCGGAGCTGAATTGGTACTCTGCAGACAGTGTGAGTATTGGAACAAGATTGAAGAAGAAATAGTAAGGAATCGACTTGAAAAGACAAGCACCAAAGGAAATTGGAGGATGGAGTTGTACATACTCTTCAGCTGCTCCTTATCGTCTAGAAGTTTGCCAAAATGAATCAGCCGTATGCTGCTGGGACTGGCCGGTTTGGCCTCCCAGTCGGATCTCCACTCTCGCAAAATCAATTCCTTCAACGTATAGATGCTGATACTGAAAGGATCGGGGTTGCCGTTGTCATCCTTATCGGGCATGTCGACGTGCCTTCTGCTTAGGTATTTCGCGTCAATCTTGTACGGGTGTCGGCCTCCAGACGCTAGCAACAGAGTAATGTTGCAAACTGGACCGTCGGGTCCAGATCCAGCCGGCTTGATCTCCTCTTCCGCTGGGCCGATGGCCATGACTGATTCCTCTATCTGGTCCTCTTGGGACTTTTCTTCCTTTGGGCTATCTTCCTTGGGGGACACGTCCTTGGGAGCGTCTTGCTTAACAACCTCCTGCTGAACAATATCGTCCTTCTTGTCTTGCTCGACTTTTAGAGCCTCTGATTCGGTCGCAGGCTCGGGGGCATTGTCAATCTGTTTGCCTTTTGATGATGAGTCCGCAGTAGATGTCTCGCCTTGGTCGGTAGATTGGTTGGTAGATACAGGCTCGGCAGAGGGCGTCGCGACAACAAGAGTGTCCTTGGCTACATCGGTTGTCGCCTCGTCTCCAGGCTTCTCATCTGCCTCCGACGTCTGAGCGATATTATTCAGCTGCACGGCATCGGTAGGTTGCTCGAGACCTGAGCCGTTTCCAGGAGCAGCGCTACCGCCGTTCGTGGTCGAATCCGTAGGAGCCGACATGTTTCAGTAGGGAGGCGCCGTGGCGAAGCGCGAGGAATGCGGGATCGGTGCAGCACCACCAAAGGGGTTGTCGACGTCGATGAAGGAGCGTATTAAACGACTCAATTCATCCACGACGAATAGAGAATAGAGCGCGTAAAAAAAAAATGTATGTCGCTGGGGTGGTAACGAACGTTTTCAATGCAGCAAGGTGGGCTTGACGGTCTCGGCTGGAGACTGGCTGCGCAGGGAGTGCGAGTATGGGTAGATGGATGTTAAGGGAAAAGGGAAAAAAGGCGCCGTTGGAACAAACCCAGTCGACGACTTGGCAGATCAATCAACGAACCAGCAGCAGGCTCAGCGACCAGCCCAGATTCAACTTCCGGGGACACGGGGTGTGGGGGGGCGAGGAAACGACGATGAGCGGGACTCCGGCTAGAATGTAGAGCGAACAGGCGACGAATGCGCTAGTGAAATCGAGCGGCGCTGAGAATTCAAGTTGCCGTGCTGTGCTGCTTCTGTCGACTGAGGTAACTTTGCCCGATGCAGGCGGAAAAGCGCACGCCTCAGAGATGGCTGGAGACGGAGACGCTTGGGTGTGGAAATGAGCGCCCTAGTTGGATGAGCCCTGCGGTCTTCCCGTTTCCCTTTCTTGCTTTTCCTCAGGCCGCGGGTACAGGGACAAGGGTAGGGAAAATGTGATGAAAACGATTGCCTAGGAAAGATGGAAGAGCAAGCGGAGATCAGCCGCAGACGAACGGGCGAGCGAGCGAGAGTATCTTCGTTATCTCAGCATGAAGTGGACTCCGTATTCCCAAGTAATCACAGCAATGCGGCCGAGCAGACCCCTGTCGCTATAGCGCCGACAACACACGCCAATTGGCCGCAAAGGGACACACAGACGAACACAGTGGCGCGGGGAAGCAGGGCAGCGGTCCGGCACTCCGCGGTAAGAAATGAATGGGATTGCGCTGTTGATGAAGGCCGCTGGAGATGATTTTTGTAAGTTGAAAATATCAAGGCAGACAGTTGCGTGGAGGGTATTGTCTAAGGAGAATAAAAAATGTTTCTGCCGCCTAGTCGGTGAGAAAGCTTGATGGAGAGAGGCACCTTCCGCTTAATGCTTGGTCAAGTCGGTACTGCTGACCGAAAGCTGAGAAGCGAACGGAAGTGGTAAACAGCATAGACAGGCAGTAAAGCACCCAGGCTTGAAAGAAGCAGGACAGGATGCTTTCAGGAATTGGGATGTAATCAAGAGCCGCAACTGCTTCAAATTGCGTCTATATACACGGTAAGTAAGTATTCGGCTCGACCAACAAGTCGAAATCTACGAACTACGGTGGCCGTCAGATCAGATACGGATTGCCGCGTACTCGTATTTGCTAGCATCTCTCCATTTGCCATCTGCGTGCTCCTCCCAATCCCCATTTTGAGACGAGACACAACTGCCGCCGAGACCTGGAGCCGGATCTGATCGGATCCCGGAACGTGGCTAAACAGAGGGCCATTGACGTCCTGTCTATCGCTGCTTAATCCTACAGATCAATACGAACTGCATCTTCTACGCTCGGTAACACAAAGAGCTAGCAAACCCCTTTGCTGCTGGTGGCGCCGAGAACTCGTGCAGTTGCTTCATCTTGCCGCACTCCGTGTCAAGTCTGCCATACGTACTCGTACAGACGAAAGATGGCGCCATTCATGCACTGCTAGACGATCTATTGGACAAATATCTTCCGCTATTCATCATTGCCGGCGGCTAGTGGCTCGCCCTGCAGTAAACACTTCATACTGACGCACCGCTTTCTTTCTCAAGCTCCAATCTCACCCACTTTCGGCTTCTTCATGCATGATAAACTCCCCTGACATCAGCCAACCATCTGCCGCTCTCAACCTTCCTACCCGGGAAAGCGTTGCCGTTTTAAAAGCCAACCATCAAGGGCCAGAGACAGGGCGACGATGGACGATTCCATCTTTGGATGGGCAAACAAATAAACAGCACAGGGGAAACAAACGAAACCAATTGAGCCCATTTCTTTTTGGACGACCGGGCGGCTTGGGGCGTTCGTCAGAGCTAACCGATCCGCTGGCAACGGGACGCCACCCAACACTGAGCCCATCATCTTCGACGCCATCTACGTCTACTGATAGCTATGACCCTCTACGTGAAATATTGAATAGTTGACTCGGGTACTCCATAACGATCAAGTTAACCTGTGGCTGTTTGTTAGTGCTCTGCCCCCACCGCAATCGCCGACATGATTGCGATGGCGAGTGGAAGAACATACTACAAGTACGCTCAGCGCTCCAAAGCTATCTACGATACGACACGATATGCTGCCTATTCGTGCTCACTAAGCTCTGTTCTCTTTTCCAATCCTTGCCCTGATTGAACTTTACACATCCCTTACGTATATCTACTCAGCAGTTGGTGTCATTGAATCCATTAGCCTAAGGACGCCTCTTTCATTCCAACCACCCTCAGCACTCTCGTCTGACAGGCACGCAAACTCTAAAGCAGTATCGACCAGGGTATGAAAATCTGTAGCCGTTGAAGTAAAAAAACTTGGAAATACCGGAAATCCCAAACGTCGATGGCAATTTGCAGCTCTGCAATCTCCGGCTTAGATGCTCTAAATGAGCTCCGCTTGCTGCCGTAGTTGCCGACCGCGATGCTCCCCACAAGGCTCAGCTCTACAGGCAATATCATGGTTGTTTTGTGCCGTGCTGAGGATGATAGTGCTACTGCTAGTGGCAGCATCGGCACGGGAGTGGAAAGGGATACTGCTAGCCGTCCTGTGACACCTTACATGCAGTATTGTGACTGGGCAAGCTCGTACGAAGCTGCCCATCCTCATTTGAAGAGCAAACGTACTGTAAACACTCAGGAGATTGCCGTCTTTCATTTTTGTAACACGATGTATGTGCATCTTGTAAGCTGACACGGCAATCCCTTGACCTCAAGCCGAAACTGGCATTTCCCCATTTTGGACGTAACTTGTTTCCATTTTCGAAGCGTCTTAAATCGACCATACAAAATACGCAAAGCTTCATCGAAGAGCAAGACTACATGCGGGTTACGAAGCCATATACACGTATTGCCACTAAGTAGCACGTGTTTACGCCTGAACCATAGTGATATCACATACATCATACACATATATACGAGTATATCGTCCGGATGCCTGTATAACCCTACTAGATGAGTCCCGCAAATAACTCATACAATCGACGGCAATCTCCCCAAAGACCCTCTCGATTCCCCACAGACGGGAATGTCATGCTGCTGTTCTGGCTCCACAAGGCATATTTGAAGACTGCAAGATATTAATAAATACCCTGGTTACCAAACCATGTAAGAATATGTCTTTGTCCTGTCAAAAAACGATGATGGTTCTGTAGTTTGGTTTCTTGGATTGTAATTCGAATCTACCAAGGAGAACTGTTGGACACTTCGTCACGATGGACTTTTGTCTTACACCGAGGTATCTTGGTGCTACAACTAAAAAGTATACATTCAAAAACTATTTGCAGTCAATAGGTAAAGTAGGCTACATTCTAAACCAGATCGTACAACGCTCCTCGAACCAAGGATACGTAAAGTACCTTGTAATAAGTAACAGCATCAGTTTCATCCCATGATTCGGCGTCTCTTCGTCTCAAGGCAAACACGCCCCTTATTTCACCAACCCACGCCTTGTTCCATTTACAAGACCAACAAGTCGCCGTTGCTTCCCTCGCCATGCGCTGGCTGCAGCACGGCTTGCGGAGCCAGAGCGTTGACAACATAGCCTGTGCCATTAAGGCCTCCTCCGCCGAACCCATCGTCCCCGCCGTCTATTCTCATTGCCGCCATCTGCTGCGTCCCAATGCTGGAGAAGTAGGCATCTGCGTCATTCACAGCCTGCGCAAGGTTACCTCCTCCATTGGCAGCGGGCGAAGTGGGCGAAGCGACGGCGTTGCGAGTCCGTAGATCGATATTGGTGGGCTGACTGCCATTGCCAAACATGCTGATGCTCTTCTGGGTTTCAATGTCGTTGGCCAGATACTGCTTCTGCAGCGCCGGAGAAGCAATTAGCTTTCGTGGCCTGGCAGAGCGGAAAACAGACTGCACCGGCTTGAGGTACACGGTTGCTAGGGTGCCGACGTTGAGACACATTTCCTCCAGTGTTGATGACTCTAGCCGCTCTGACTCCGCTGTGATTGGGGGCTTCTCTCCCATGACAATGCTCTTCGCTGAGTTCATGTCGGTCGACAGCAACCGCCAATACATGTAAGCCCGATCACGCAAATCAGGGTTATCTGTTTCTTCCGTGGCCCACTTGAGGACTTTTGGTACCAGCTCTTGGCCCTTGGTCGGCCTCTGGATGAAAAGCTTGACGGTTGCGGTGAGAAGCGCCAGCTGGACCTCTACAGGCTCTTCCTGGAACGAGTACAGGAAGTCCTCCAGCAATGCATCGCTGTTTTCTATACGGTCTGCGTATTGGCCAATGACCCAAACCATGGCAGCCTTGGCCTCCGGCTCATCGAGTGAGTCCAAATGCTCACATAGAGTGCCAATAATGGATTCATATTGGTTTGGGTATTTGCGGAAGATGTTTCGAATCACCACTGTGGCTTCCTGGACGATGTACGTGACCTTGGTTGCAACAAGCTCTAGGAGCAGGTCGATGCATCGTCGAGCTGCGGGCTCAATCTTGATGGCGAGCTTGCCGATGGCGCGAACAGCTTTTCGCACAAAATGGACGTCGATTTCAGTAGCATACTCTCTCAGCTCGGTAAGGACCTCATCAATGTTCTTCTCATTGGCTAGCATGAAGATGAGCTCCAACTTGGTCACCTTGACGTAGATTGGATCATTGTATTTGCAGAAGAAGACGCGGATATCGTTTCGTAGCACCTCGGGCCGCCTTTGCAGAATGAGAAGGGCGTTTCTAAGTGCGAGATACTGTACCTCGGGACCTTTGGCTAACAGGGTTACCAAAGGTGGAGAGAGTTTCTTGCAGAGTGCCGAAATCTGTTTCTGGTCCGCGATATAGTTCATCAGGTATAAGATCACTCGAATGCAGGTCAGGACAACTGATGAGTTGGAGTGAGAGAGTCGAGGGGCTATTCGTTCTGCCAGAAGTGATGCTTCCCCTGACTCTTGAGGGACATATGACATGAGCGCCTCTAGGATGTATGTTTGACCCCATCTTGACGGGTGGTTAGCTATGTTTTATAAAATACCAATCACAGATAGAGATAAGATGGACTTACTCGGAACAGTCAGCCAGGATAGCAACCATTTTGGAGGCGTTGGTGTAGTCAATAGTTAGCTTAATGGCATCGCTCCTCTCCCAGATGTCCATCAAACCAGCCAGCGCACTGGCAACAACTGTGGGGTTGTCGTCCCTGAGCAGGGAGTTGAGTCGATCAATGAGGTCTGACTGCTCCACCATGTGCCTGTCGTGGTCGTAGAGCTTTGCGACGCAGAATGCAGCTGTCTTTCGTACGTATGGATCCGAGTCTCTCAACATATGCTTAACCAGAGGAACTGTGGCGGCGACAAACTCGCGTACGTGGATATACGACATGGTCCGCAGAGCCAGCGCTCGCACCAGGGGATTGGAATCTTCCATGTCCTGATTTCATCCATTAGCTTGCTGATGCGTATCTAGATGCATGACTTTTGCGCTTGCTGTTAGACTCACATGTTCCAATATCGGGATCGCGTTGACCGCAATCTCTGGTCGAACTCGCGCATAGTTGACCAAGTAGAGAAAACACCTATCGGCAGGAGTATTAGCATCATTTACAATAGCTGGATGATATAAGTAGAGTCTGGGCGGGCCATACATTTTCTTGATCTCCAAGCTCGAGATGTGCATACACTGAATAATGTCGGGAAACAGCGCAACCATGTCGTTGTTGCTCATCGTCATGTTTGCTACAATGCGCTTGAGCGCAATCTTCTTGGTCGCATAGTTCTTATCCTTCTTTCCGCCGCTGTTCAGCTCGAGGCGCAGTTCCGCGACTTTGCCCTGTGACGATCTTAGTTTTTGAAGCGAAACAGTCGGCATGTATACGAAGCCCAGAGGCAGAGCCATCATGTCATCAGCTTGCGCAGTTGCGCAACAAGAGATGTCATTGTTGGGGCAGACGCCGAGAGATTGGGCACACCGCAGCTATCGCGGTCTCGCAAAGAGCGCGGCTGGGGTACTGCCTTCGTCTTCGCCGTCGGCTTGCAACGATGCAAATATAATGATGGCAAATACAAGCGGCGAAGCAGTAACAATGCGCACAAAGTTGCGCACAAGAAAAACCAACAGGATAGGGAAGAGGCAGATGAAGTTGACGGACACTCGTGGATGCCACATCGAACAGAGAACGGAAAAGAGACAAATAAATGAGTGCTTACCCGAGCGAACAGCTTGGAATCCCCTCCACCAGCGGTGTTAGACATGGTGTCGACAGCTACTAACAATTACTTCCTCCTCCCCCGCAGAATCGATGCAACGCAGCCTGGTCTGGTCTGGTTTCTTGGGATAGTTGCTCCGTAACCGAGTGTCGTCACGCGCCGTTGGCACCCCTTGATAAAAAAGCTCCAAACACACAGCAGCAGCGCTGTTGGCGGGCAGATCCCCCCTAGCTACAGCCTCCGTTCGATAGAGCCTTGTTCGATGTGCTGGCTAAACCGCCTAATTGTGAAACGGGGTGGCGTATGTAATGCACACTCGCACTCACACCAACCACTAACTGCTCAAATCACACGAGCGTCGAATGTCACAAAATGGTTTGCAGGAGGGCCCAGCCGTCGAGGTTTATCGGTATCGGCGAATTCACACCGTCGCATGTACTATGTCGTGAACGGAACGGTTATCGCAGAGAAGCGAGCTGACCAATCGGTGCCGACACGCGCCCGTTCTTTGCTGCCGCTTCGGCTCGCCGCAGGGTCGTCCGAGGAGTCGCGAATCGTGGGGCTCCGGGGTAATTGGAGGTCGAGGAGCTTGAGAGGCTTCGGGTCGGTTCTGTGGGCGCGAGAAGACGGGAATCTTGGCTCTCTCTTGCGGCTCAAAGGTCGCGAAGCCGTTGATGGGAAAAGAAAAGGAGGAAGCGCGCGCCGGCAGGGTCGGTATGCAGGCAAGGCTCTGAATGGGCCATGGATTTGGGCGGCCGGGGCTATCGATAAGATGGGCCGCAGCTGCTACAGCTAATTACAGGTGCTGTGGGCTTGGCGACCCACCATTAGCTAGTGGTGCTTTCGGACAGAACAGCAGTGCAGTGACACAAAGCATCATCGACAGCTACAGGCAATTCCAGCCTTTCGCAACATCGATCGCGGCGAATCGAGGCGAAAAGACCGAACCTCAATCAGAGCAATAAAATAGCAGGCAGTCCAACAATTCCGCTCACAGACATGGCCTCCAACCAGGACCCCGCGGTGCCCTACTGGGTTGCCCAGCTCAACTCCCCTCCCGCCGCAAAGTCCAAAGTCAACGGCATCATCGACCCTCCAGGCTTCTCTGGAGCGCCCAGCGCCGCCAAGGTTCGTGAATCTCGGCTTTACTTCTGGAAACAGAAAACTTTTATCGAAGCTAACACTGGGCCTTCTCTACAGAAAGGAAAAGACCTCAAGACACAGCCCCGGAAGCCTCCCTCAGCCGAAGAGAGAGACACGCTCAAGCTCAAAAAGGCCTGGGAAGTCGCCCTCGCGCCCGTCAAGGGCCTCCCCATGACCGCCATCATGATGTACATGTCGGGCAACTCGCTGCAAATCTTTAGCATCATGATGGTGTTCATGGCCTTCAAGAATCCCATCGTCGGCCTCATGTCCACGAACCAGGCCTTTGAGCGCTTCCAGACCGACAGCAACTCAGGCCAGATCTTGCAGACAAAGGCTGTGTATGTGGCGATGCAGTTTCTGGCACTGGCCGTGGGTATCTGGAAAATCAACTCCATGGGTCTATTACCGTATGTTGAATTCTTTTACAACACAAATATAGTTATGGGATCTTTCTCTATCATTATTATTTACTAACTTGATACTAGGACGACACGATCTGACTGGCTGATGTGGGAGAATTTGAGGGAACCTGTAGAGCACGCAATTCTAGCTCTATAAAAAAGAGAAACAATCAAAATTAATAGTATAGTAATGACGACTTTCATGAGTAAGGTACATTATGCTATGGACGGATGAGGTGTCCAGTTACCAACGCCGCTGCCATGCAGATTCCAAAATGCGATGCAACGCTATTCTTGAACCAGGTGTATATATGAGGAAAAAGTTAAACAAAGAAATAAAAAAATCATGCCATCATAAAGGACATCATCACCTTATCTCGTCTATGCCACACTCGACTCTGCTTGCTCACTGTTAGTGCTGTTTTTCCTCTTCAACTTTTCAGCCCTCCAACGAGGGCCTCGCTTCTCAATGAATCTAAGCCAAGGCAGGCATGCTACCATGAGTAGTGCTAGGAACGTGAAGCACCAGCCTCGGCCCATGGCATCAATCATGTAATCCACAACCGCAGTGGCCCCCGCTCCAAACAAACAGCGGACGAGATTGTTGGCCGCTGCAGCCGTAGCTGGTGAGCCAGGATATAAGTCAACAATAAGGGTGTTGAGAATGCTGAATGTGCTTGGGACCAGCATGCCGATAAAGAATATAAGGACGAGGGGTACGGCCACACTGGTCTCTGCTTGTAAAGCCCAGCCATAACCAATGACAGCAGCGGCGCCTGCTAACAGTGAAGGATAGATGGGTTGAATGCGAGCAGATTCTATTGGAAAGTCGCCGATTTCGTTTCGTCGCCCATGGCTCGCGTCGACTCCCAGCTTCTTTGCGATACGGCGGTAGTTCCAGTCCACGACGTATCCTTGTAGAACAACTGTCATGCAGCATCCGAGGCCGTACGGCAAGAAGCATAGCCCGACCTCTAGCTCGTTGTAGTTATAGATTTCTGTAAATAGTGTCGATAACGTGGCCGCAACGAGGATGAAGTTGCAGTAAATAATGGCTGCAATGAGCAGAATCTGGCTCATCTGCTTGTCGAAAGTAATGAGCAAAGTGCCCAGGGGATTGGGGAACCGCAACTTTCTCTTGGGCCCAGGCTCTCGTTCCTCGCCCGATTTTCTCCTCTTTAGAAACTCAACCAAAGTGATGTTCCATGATTGGGGTGGAATTGTACCATTTCCGACAACGTTTCGACACATTTCGGGAACCGTGGCAACCCATGGAACCAGCCATACGGCAACAAAGATGGCACAGAACCAAAAAATGGATGGCCATCCAAGGTATTGGCTCAACAACCCCCCTATCACCGGACCAATAGCCGGCCCTATGTTGATTCCAACGCTGACGAAACCCATATACTTCCCCCTCTCGGCGGTTGGTGTGATGTCCGCAACAACGGCGTACGAAAGAGCAAGGGTCCCACTGCTTCCTGCTGACTGAAGGCATCGTAATACAAGGAGCGCAGCGTAGTCGCGTTGTAGGGCGAGGCCGATGTTGGCAAATAGGTAGATAATGAAGGCCACGATAAAAGCGGGTCGACGGCCGGCCATGTCGCCGAAATCACCAAAGATCGTTGGCGCAATGCCCTGGAAGATCATGTAGGATGTCAGGGTGAAGTTGATGAGCGAAATGGAGACGTTGAGCTCTTCGGCTATAGCATCCAGTGCCGGAAAGTAGATGTGGGCTGTCATAGGAGAGACTACACTGGCCACGGTTGCCATGATGGTGATCCATATCTTCATGCGGCGAGAAAAGATGCTGTAGGGCTCGTTGGTTGACTGTCTGGTCCCCAGCTCGACATCGTTGAATATGGATTCTCCCTGGTTTTGACATGATGGTATCTCTGCGATGGTTTGATCTTCGAGTTCAGTAGGCGGATTCCGGATAATCTTCTGATCCCCGAGTGGTTCAATGTCAGATTCTCCTTCAACCGGTGAGATGCTCTCGCATGTCTCTTTGTCGACCGGCTGTGTCGTTTCATCTTGCTTCATGGCGACGCATTCGCATTGGCCACGATGTCAACTGGGCAAGATGGAATGAGGCGGCGGGATAGGATGATGAAGATGAAGGATTCGAGAAGGGAGAGCAGGTGGAGGAGAAAGAGGAGATGCTTTCAGCTTCAGATCGGTAGGGTAGCAGCGGAGACACTTGGCTGTGGACGATCGAACTTCGGTTTCCCCACAGATTCGGTCGATGCCCGTTATCTGCCCCCGAAAAGCCGGTGTCTCCCTCGGCTCTCGTCTGATCCAGGGCCGCAGAGACTCTTGGCTCGAATCGGGGCAATTATTCCGTCAGGGATTCAGACGCCCTGCATTGCAGATACGATGGAAGGAAGCAAAATCAAATCCCAAGCTTTCCGGGGAACCATGGCATTTGACTGCCGAGAGATGATGCCGTCGTCCAGGTCGCTTGATACTAAGACCGAAAGGCAGTATTTAGTCTTAGTTTTTGCTTTTAATACACATAAGACTTGTAGGGTCCGGGAATAATCAGTAAGGGAGAGGCGAGAAAAAAAATTCCCCTGCCATTAGCATCGCGCCGGCACGCCCCTTCCTCCTCGGTCGACGTCCGAACGAAAAAGAAAAACCCATGATATCTTTCCCATCCACGAATCACAGAGTTGTGTAGCCGTTAGCTCCCGCCCACACGCAACTCAATGTTGCTTTGGCATTAGCGTCGATATTCTCCGGTGGCGCATCATGATTTTCCGCATCCAACGTCAATAGTTTTGAAGTGGGAATGCTGAGCTGAGTTGAGTCTCATCACGAGATCCGATTCACTTATTGCCTGTCTGCCTCCTTGGATGCCTATTCCGTCACCTTGCTTCGGGTAGTAATACACATCAACTCTGCTCCAAGAAACACGGGGCAATACCCGGCGATCAGAACTGTTGGTAGGCTAGGCTTTTGAAATAGCGTCGCTGAATATGCTTCTTCTGTCTCAGTGCTTGCTTGCGAAGCCCGATCTTGGAAGCGGTAATTGAAGCTTGTGCTAAAGTATCAGGGGAGGATTATCTTCATTAGGAAATGTATAAGCCGCTGCCCCCCTGCTTTCGCATTGACACATCACGAGCACTCATAATTAGTATTAGTCCCTGAAGGCCGCATGTGAGATTTGAGCGGACGCGGTCAATGGCCGATATTGGTCGGACATTTTGCTCAGCACTTGCAGTAATATGGCTACCCCATGAATCGTAAAGCAGCAAGTTGATGTCGAATAATGGCGGAAATAGTCCGGGCCATGAATTTCTGTGGATCCATTTCCAATTAATTAAAGAAACTAACAATATTGGGTGAAAGCACTCAGCCGTAGGTCGTACAAAATCTGCAAAGTAAATCGTTCAGTTTGGGTGTGCCACGACGAGTGGATATCGATGATGACTAAGCATTTGGTTGCGCCAAAGCTTACACGATACGTAGCTCCAAATTGACGATCTGGATGACGTCCAGATGCAACAGCTTTGGCGACGGCTCCCTCCAGCGCGATTGAATATTGCCAAATAACTATCCACAACATGGACGGCTCAAGTTTACAAATATCAACAGCTGTGGATATTACAGCGCAGTTCAACGAACTGCTCCAGCAGCACCGCGCGCCGCCCGTTGTCAAGAAGGTTTCGCTGGACGATATTGACAGCTTCCTCAAAGAAGCATACCGAATTGTTAGTCCAGTCAACGCAAGCAAAGCACATTGAATTTTGAGAATCCTTTCTAACTGTTTTTGCATCCAGAACTCACACATAACAAGCCTACACCAACAGCTTCAAGATGTACGGCAAGCGTATCTCTCGACGGCGCAACCCCGCCGAGCACAGGCTCGATATGCCCAGAACCAGCCACGAATATTATCCGATCGAGAGCGAGAAGAGGTCGACGCCAATGCAAAGCAGATGATACGAGAGCTTAATGCAAGCATACGATCGCTGGACGAAGCGGAACAGCTTCGCCGAGAGACCGAATCAGCCATTATCCGCAAAAAGTACACCAAGGGGCTGGGCGCTCTGGGCTCGTGGGCATCCGGCGGCATTGCTAGCAGCAAGTCTGCAGAGCATGCCGCGGCTGAAGGCCAGGCCCTGCAGCTGGGAGGCTATCGAGACGGCGTGATTTGGTTTCTACGACAGCGGCTGGAGCTAGTTTGTCGAACGCAGCAGGATATGATGGAGACTCGATTGCGCAGAGAGTTAGAAAAGAGCCGTAGCATGCTACCGGTAGGGGACCTGGCAGAATTTGTCCCAACTACTCACAGATCACATCAGCAGCCGTCAGGCGATGCTGCCCATTCCCGGACGGACGAGTACTCTGCTCCAGTTACAGAGGGCTTAACACAAGAACAGGTTCAGATGTTTGAGGAGGGCAACCAAAGTATGATGGAGCACTACGAAAGCACATTGGATAAAGTGAGGTAGGTCAAGAACACTTGGGCTTTGTCTACCCTTCAGGCGCATTTGGAATTACTGACAACGATCCGTCACAGAACCGCCGAGAGGTCATTGTTGGAGATTTCCGAGCTTCAGACACTTCTAGTCAACAACCTGTCAGCGCAATCTGAAAACATTGAATTGCTCGTAGCAGATTCAGTCTCGATGGCGGATAATGTTGGCGGCGGCAACAAACAGCTTAAGAAAGCCACGCAGCGGCCAAGCACGGCACGATATACCTTTTTTGCAGCAAGCGGCCTGTGTGCATTCCTGATTCTCTGGGATCTGATTATATAGTTTAGACATCTGCCAGCGACGACTTACAATGACAACTTTATTGCGCGAGGGTATTGCAACGAATTCGATATTATTTTGCACTGTGAACTGTTGCCTCCATAGCTGTACTATCATTCAAGGGCCCATGGGGCTGCGTCGCTAGGGGAGGACGGCGGCATGTGAAAAAGACGGGGGACCAAGCAGGAGCCGCTTTTCTGCGGGGAGTCAGTCCTGGGGGGATTTTTTTCTGTTCACGGGGCTTTGGACCCATTTACACGCCTGGTACCTGACTCTCAGCCAACAAAGCCAAGAGGGCCAATGTCGCGGAGGGTATTGGTAACCATAATTATGTGTCATCCGAAGAAAAGGGGAAACTCCAAGGATCCATGGCTTGCATTGGGCGTGTCCAATCGGGTGGGTTATGCTGTTTTTAAACCTGGGGTTCGAAAAAGCACCGGCTTGGACAACTTCTCAGATGCTGCACTTTAGACTGCTCTGTACTATTCTGTGTAAGGATCGGGTTGTATCGGCGGATCGTCATGGCGAGTTGCTGATGGAAATTTGTTTGCGTCATAAAAGGCCACCTGAGACGAAGAGTAAATTATATCACTGTTACAGAGTACAACCTCGCACAAGAATGACGGCAGTGTATATGAAGCAACAGATGGAGGCAAATGAGATAATAAATAAGAGAGGTCTCATGATAGAGACCGTTGGTCATCAGCTGGGACCAACGCGTACCTGCAGGTACCGATCTCACTTCGGCAGCGGCCCCTAGGTACTTGTACGCACCAACGACGACTTTACTCTGCCAATTTGTTGGTACCGTCTACGGGGAGCTCTATTTTAGTACCCCGTGTCTACTAGTCGGCTCTGCTGCCCGTGCGAGCCGACGGGGGCCTCGGCCAAAGCTCCAGCGCACATGGCATGGCGACAGATAAAAGCGGCTGGACAGCCCCGATATGCATGAATCTATTACTCGTACTGGCCTGTTTGTTCCGAAAACATTACAAGTAGCAAATTGTTTTCTTATTGCACGGACTTTTTACGGAGTATTTGTCGTCACTCTGGCCCGAGCCTTTTGACCGTTTGGCCGTTTTCAATACTAGCTCCGTCCAGCATCAAGGTATGGATGTCTGCCTCTTGCATAACAAACAGTCCACCGCTTGCTTCCCATCACCCGCTCCGTTGCGCCGGATTCAGGGTTTCAAAGAAATCATATGGACTGCTAACCAGGCAGAAACAGATTAAGTTCGCTGACTGCATTACTGCCCAAGGATCCCCATCGATACGACGTCGAGATACCTGGTATCTAGCTGTTTGAAGTTACGAGTTGCGAGTTGTCGATATTGACTTCAGCTGCCCTATCCTATCACACAGCCCAGGGGAACAACGCCCCTGATAAGAAAAACAAGCTCCAGTCAGCTCCCAGTCCCGCCGTCTCCAGCTTTTGGACCCCGTTTGCCTCCGTGCAGCACGCATTGGATCCCGTGGCCCTCAAAAACTCAACTCAGGTCTAGGTCTGGTGACGTGCATAGGCGGGCCTTTCAGGCGTCGAATCGCACGTAGCGGGTTCTCCAGGCCTCTCTCCAGGCCCTGTCCAAGGCGCAGCGACAGCCTAGGCCGCCACTCCTTCCCCCGCGAATTTAGCCGTCAACCCCACCATCAGACCACTGCGTCGCGCCTGTATTACTTTGGTGCTCCGTACTGCTACTGGTATAGGGATTACAGGACAAGAGCCCATTTATTTACAGAACGACATCCCACCATCACATCCCACCATGGCTCCTTCATCATCATCATCGTCCTCTCAATCTCGTTCCCAATCAACTCCGTCCGCCTCTCTCGCCCGCATCAACAACATTGCGAGCCATATCTCTCCCACAATGGCTTCCACCACCAGTTTCCCGGCAGAAACGGTGCCCCAGGCGCCTGAAGATCCCCTCTTTGGCCTGGCCCGCGCCTACAAGGCTGACAACAGCCCGCTAAAGGTCGACCTGGTATGTCGCAAGCTGCTTGTTGCTGATAATGTTTTTATTTCGTCTGTTTTCACATCCAACCCCTTTTGTCCTTGCTGTCCTCATCCTCCCCAACCGTTCCCGTCGCAGCCGTGACGAGACTGGCGCAATCCTTTACTGTTGCGACGTCGGAGCCAGCGAACCCACAAATATCCCATCGCTTGACTAATAGCTACCGTGTCTAATGAACTCTATGACTGATGATATTCTTGCTTACAGGGAATTGGCGCCTACCGAGATAACAATGCGAAGCCATGGGTTCTTCCTGTGGTAAAAAAGGTACGGTGTCTTCTTCTTTTTGCTGGCGGCCCATCTGGAGAGCTCGGCGCCGCGAATGCGACGCATGCAAGCTAGCTTGTGATGCAAATAATAAGCTCAATTGGCGCACCAATTATTGGTCCAGCCCACTTGCTGCTAGACATATTCATACATCACAGCATCGCTGACCCACTGCTTTATACAACAGGCTGATGAGATTCTCCGAAACAACCCCGAACTGAACCACGAGTATGCCCCGATCGCAGGTATCGAGAGCTTCACCAGCAAGGCTGCGGAGCTGATGCTCGGCGCCGATTCACCCGCTCTGGCAGAGCGCCGCACTACGTCCGTGCAGACCATCTCGGGAACCGGTGCCGTTCACTTGGGAGCTCTGTTCCTCGCCAAGTTCTACAAAGGCAGCCAGACCGTCTATGTGTCAAATCCCACATGGGCAAACCACCATCAGATCTTTTCCAATGTCGGCATCAAGGTCGCCCAGTATCCCTACTTCAACAAGGAGACCCGGGGGCTGGACTTTGATGGCATGACCACTGCCATCTCAGCGGCTCCTGAGGGCTCCATCATCTTGCTCCACCCCTGTGCCCACAACCCAACCGGCGTCGACCCAACACTTGATCAGTGGAAGGAGTTGGCCGTCATTATCCGAGAGAAGAAGCATTTCCCCTTCTTTGACTGTGCCTACCAGGGCTTCGCCTCTGGCGACCTTGCCCGAGATGCCGCCGCTGTGCGTTACTTTGTCGAGCAAGGCTTCGAGCTCGTAGTTGCCCAGAGCTTCGCCAAGAACTTTGGTCTTTATGGAGAGCGAGCTGGCTGCTTCCACGTTGTGGCTGCTCCTGCCGCTGATGCCACCACTACAATCACTCGCATTGCATCTCAGCTTGCCATCCTGCAGCGATCAGAGATCTCCAACCCTCCTTTGTATGGCGCCAGAATCGCTAGCACCGTTCTGAATGACGCACAGCTCTTCGCTGAGTGGGAGGAGAACCTGAAGACCATGTCTGGCCGCATCATCGACATGCGCAAGGCTCTCCGTTCTAAGCTTGAAGAGCTGGAGACTCCAGGAACCTGGAACCACATCACAGATCAGATTGGCATGTTCAGCTTTACTGGCCTATCAGAACCCCAAGTTCTGAAGCTCCGCGAGGAGTATCACATCTACATGACCAAGAACGGCCGAATCAGCATGGCCGGGTTAAATACCAACAACATTGACCATGTGGCTCAGGCCATCCGAAAAGTCGTTGGTGAAACTCAGTAATTTGTATGATAATGGTTTGATAGATGGGCTTCGAGGACGTGACGATAATGATCACTGCCGCTGGCCAGGGAGTTGCTTTGTTTCGATTAGTGCTCTTTTTTCCTTTGTATTCGATAGCACATGGGTGTGTGGGCATAGATGCAGCTAGACAAATAGCAAATGAGGCTTTGAGGGCCTTGGGGAGTTTCGCCCCTTGACAACGAACAGACAATGCCAATTGTTGTTGCTTGTGATACTCCGGATCAAGACCCGCTTACCCCAGATATCCCCACAGATTCGATCCCGATCGGCGCCGCATTCCGGATGCATGGCCTGTGGAACAATCACCGTGCTCCGTGTCTAGACGAAATGCCTAATTAGGACGCCTGCCGTTAGTAAACTGATGTTCTTGTTAGGATGAACTTTGCAGAGATGATGTTAGACGGCGGGAGACATCTCTGGGCAGTATGAGTAGACAAAGAGCAGAGACAGACAACAATAGGAGAGCACTATCGTCTCTTAACATGTGGCAGGACAAATTTTGAAACAATTAGAGGGAAAAAGATTACCCGAAAGCTTCAAATTCAGAAGAAGTCATCTCCAGAGCACCTCGTGATGTTGTGATACCTCATCCGACCTACGACGTACGTCCCCTGATACCGACTTTTTCGAAATGATCACGCAGCTTGCATACGTGAAGTTCCAACACGAAGGAAGGTTTCTCCCAGATGGTAGATGAGATTTATATAGAAGAGTGGGGAAAGAAAGCCATAGAATATCAAGATAAAACAACATTACCCTGTCCACGGGAACGAATACTCCAGATACTTATGAACTAATATTCTCAGTATATCAAACATGTCTAGGTAAATTAATTTCTTACTAGAAATAGCTTTATCAAGCTTGAGTAATGAGAAATCCGCTCGGCTCCGAAACCCAGGAGTGGGCAGCTTCATACTGTAGGTCAACAAACTCTTGGTTCTTCGACTTCAGTCTGCTTACGAGGTTTCGATAGTGGTGCTTTTGAACAATGGCTAGAGCGATGCGTTTGATGGCCAACTATACGAGATGATTCACCCGTTAGTATCTTATGTTGGCAACCATTCATAAAGACTATGTTGAGTTTCAGTCGAGAAGACAAAAACGTCAGCAACATGGACTGGGCGAACCTGAAGTGTACGGCGATGGCGAGCAAAGTATGAGTCTCTACCTATGTCAAGTAGCTCTATTTGCGTATAAAGCTTCTATGTTGATATAAGTTGTTCTCCTCGATCTATGTTGAAGCACAACTCGTTCTCAATCCTCATCGTGTAAATCACCGAGCAATTATCCCGAGTTGAGTTGGACTGTCGAGCTGAGATTGTGTGGAGAGCAATTCAAAAATTTCACATCACAATAGCTTACGGTAATCAAATAGAGCAGATCTACTTTTTCTTGCTTTATCATCGTAATTATATACGTTTATTTATCTTTCTGTTTTTATTAGGTTGTTGCATTTCCGTACAGGGTACCGCTTGATGGCCTGCCCATTGTCATTATAGCAGTAAAACGGCAATTTCACATAATTTAGTTGTACTGGAGCATAACTTCGAGGACATAAACTGCACATACAAGCTGCAAGAACCGCAGAGATACACTCACACACCCCTTGCGTCCTTGAAGCCAAGTTAGCCTGCGAATCTCAGTTATACGCCGCTTGTCGAGAGATGACGGCATTGGCCTCTTATTACCGAAACCAAGATGCTAATCCGCCTACGTAGTGAAATTGGACAGAGTGGTATGCCATTTATGAAGGCATAGTACTTGGCATTTCATGAACAAAGCTAATTTCCCATGTAATGCTCAACATCCAACCTGATTATGCTCTCCCCTTCTGCATCCACACAGGGCCATTGGACGATACAATTTCACACCATGTACCCTACACCAACAGATGGATTGGTAGCATCAGTGAAGCTCATCGTAGACATAATTTATGTCATCTTGACTAGTGTAGCTGAGGTTGGGTTATTGTAGTCCTGAGACAATTATACCACGACACGATACAGTTGCACAATAGACATGAGGGATCTGACTACGCCTCTCGTCATCCACACGCTCACCAACGTAATATCTGAAGCCAGATATACTCATATCAATGAAAATGACACTATCATGCCCCGAAAGACGACAATGATTGGCCAAACTCCCCCACGCTCCAGAACAAGGCTCTTGATGCCGTAAACCAGATAGCTCATCACACAGTGCAATCTCCACAGACGCAGCCGGACTGATCTATTGACTTCCAACTCACATATACACAGCCTCCTTCTCCACAGGTCTCTCAGAGCAATCCACAATCTCGGTGTGATAGCTGGCTGCATGGTGCATGAAGCCCCAGATCCTTCCGGCTCTACTTTCACAACTTCCGGTTCGTCTACTTCCTCCAACGCACCTCAAGAAAGGACAACACACACACCCCCTTGCTCAAGAACGCACATCCAGGCAGCTTCTAGCTTCCCGAAGGCAACCATCTCGGGCAAGAAGTTTAGGGTCGTATCCCGAGATTGCCTGCTGAGCAAAAAAAAAAGAAAGCAAGACAGCTAAGATACAAAAAAGAAAACAAAAATAAAAATTACGGGGCTTCTAAGTGGATTTACTTACATGGTATGTTATCCAGTAAGATCCTTGTGCGGCTGATCGATACCCAATGGCCCAGGCTGGCCAGGCTGGATGGGTGTCTGCGTCTGTGTGTACCTGTACTTGGGACCCCGGTCAAAGCCTCGCCTCGCGAGAAGCGTCTCAGCCTGATTTTCAACTTATCAATCTAAGAAACGCCACTCAATTTCAGTCAAGACAATTGTCTCTTGTTACGAAAACTCCGTCGAGGCGGTGTAGGGAGAACCAGGATCTCGTATGCAAGTCCTCCTCGTCCAGCTCATCCCATCCAACCACGTCGGTCTGAGATTCTAGGCCGCTTCCCCTCCTCATCTTCCAGGTGACTAGATGATCGAGAAGCCTGGCTTCTGGGCAGAGCCCACTTGGCGCCTTTCTTGGTATTGTTCACTCGCACCTAGTGGTCACCATGTGAGTGAATGGCTGCCCTGCATATATTGTGTCGTATGAACGCTTAAGCGCGAGAGAGAATGCTAGGCTGGACTGTCGGGCATACAGACCTCGATCCGCGTGCGTGTTTGGGGGCGATTGAAAGGATGTGAGTATCGGCACGCCCAGAGAGTGGGTGTCCATGTATACAGAAGTTGGGATAGTCGCTCATCCCCAGGAGATGTGAGGTGAAGTTGTAAAGCCCAACTTTGCTAAGGTCATACTTCTGATGTGCTTGGAGGATTTCGTTATAGCACAGGCTAAAGGAAACAATACCGCCTGCTGCTATGCTTGAATGCTGAATTTTGACATGGAAACTCAACCCATATATGAATGGGATGTGGTATTGGTCTGCGTGGAGAGTTGATGCGGCGTGCACTTTGACTTCCAACTACAATAATATATCTTACGAAATGCTGTTAACGGGAAGAGATAGAATAACAAAAGACTGACTTAAACCAACGTTTGTATCACTGTAACATTTGAATCTTATCCTCATATGCTATACCACCCGCCACGGAAGTTGTCTAGGGAAATATGGTGGTAGCATTACCATGTGTTTTGAATACGTGCGTGCCGATATGTATTGAGCTACAATACCCTAGTAAAATCCAGAAATGGACGAGCATTCTTATAACCAATGTCCAATCTAGAAATAAGCGCTGTGATCCAAAAAGCGCGTCTGAAATGAAGAAGAAAATCACAAAACTATTTTAAGTGTACTCCAGAACCACTATGCTTAAAACATGACCCAATAACCTCGAAGGACAGCCAATGCCTTCAAAATAGCTTTGCGTGTATAATAAAGCCCCCTATTTCCAAAATGTGGTCCAATAACCTCGAAGGCAATCCAATGTCTTCAGAATAGCTTCGCGTGTATAAAAGCTTCCAAACCATCCTAGTTCCTATGTTAATCAATCTGATTACATCTCATCGGTGACAGTGAGAGGTATATCATCAATGGCAGAACAGACCCGCCTGTAATGGATCGGCATCCAGTGATCGTAGAGGTTTCTGGTAAAGCGGTACGCAGCCCACTTATCGACACAAGCAGGATCGGCAAAGTCAAACGAATAGAGGACCTTCTGGAAGTAGCTTGTGTATTCCCCGAGGATGACCGGGTAGTGCGCAACAATCTGCACCTCGTGATGGCTGTGCGCAATAGAGAAGGCTAAGACCTGACGATCCAGTTCTGCTTCACGCTTGACGCCGCGGAAGAGCTCGACAACCCCATTCATGCCAATGGACATGCTGTGTGTGTTCTGGCGCTGGGCCATGGAGAGCGATCCGATTTCACACGAGAAAAACGGGAAGAACATGAAAGGTGTGCTCGCGACAGGAGATGATTCATCCGTGCAGCGGTCCTCGAAGAGTGTATAAACCTTCTGGTATCGTTCCGTTGTAAAAGCTGGACCCCGGAATCCAACTGCGTATGTAGGCTGCGGTTGGACGCGAAGAATAGGCTGAGAGTGAGCCCATATTTCATTTGTAGATTCGTACATCAAATCCTTATGGGTTTCGCCGCGCAAAGCAAGAAGCTCAGCTGACGGCGCAATCAGAGGAGTGATGTCGCGGAATACCATGGTCTCATTTCGATGTTGGATCATCTCGCACGTTGCGCGGATGATGTCGTCGTCAAACAGGGACCTTGCGGGGAGCGGTTGATCGCCTTCAAGCAACTTCTTACAGAGAGCCTCGCTTTCCTGGCAAAGACCCAGAGGGTGCTCGTGTAAAAATGTTCCAAATCGCTGAAATTCATGTTCCCATGAGGGATCTCGGAACGGATCAGTCTTGTGCTCTACTGGCCACATGGACTTGGGAAGCGCATAGCATTCGCTGTCGGCTTCAGAGACAGGGTATAAGTATAGAGGACGATCCGGCGAGTCTCTGCTAGCCATAGGCCTCCAAGAAGAAGGATCGAATTCTGTGTCTTCTTGGCTATCTGTTTCTCCATTGCCTTCTTCTGGCTGAAGACTTGTTTCGCGGGTGCTTGGATTGCCATTGCTGGCTCCTCGGGCGCTTGGTTCCCGAAGACTACTATTCCAAGTGCTTGCACCATCATAGCTGGTTTCGCGAGTGTTATTTTGTTCAATATAGGCGGCCAGCACCCGTCTTCGACGGGCCCTTTCAAGATCATTGGCCGCAGTAAGAATGGCCTGAGTGGTCTCCTCATTGGTCAACCCTTCTATCTGCCCACTCGACTCTGAAGAAGCCCTCTCAAGAGTTGTCCCAGAAGGCTCATCTTCAACAGTCACTTCAATTGATGCTAAAATTGACGCTTCAACTGGCGCTTCAACAGCGGTCTCGGTAGCTGCCTCAGCACCATCACGAGAGTCCAAAGTCTGCCGCCGTTTCACACCACGCTCCTCAATAGGGTCGTCATCGGCGATGATTGGATTCTCGCGAATTCGCTTATTCATGCGTGCAAGCCCAGCGATAGCCTCCTCCTCGGCTGGAGACAGCGAGGGCTGGCGTGAAGGGCTGGCAAGACGCTGCCCTTGCTGAGGTTCTTGCTGCTGAAGCTGCGTAGACTCCATTGTGACAAGAATGATAGATTGATTGATAAGATTGTACTCAATAGAGGTTGAATGTGTGAAGTAAATTTTCAAAGAGGGGAAAAGGTGATGAGCGTGTTGTGTAATGCAAAAGAGAGGGGAACACAGGTTCGAAGGGCAGAGCGAGTCAGCTCAGTTCCAAGAGCTGCTTAAAAGGGAAAAAGGGTTGGAGTGGAAAAAAGAAAGAAGAAAGAAAAAAGGAAAAGAAAAAAAAGGGCAGAGGAAGCCTTGGCACCTCCGACATATTACTTCATGTTTCTCGTTCTTGCTTCTATTCTATCATTTGTCTCTTTCTAAGCCTTGAACACGTCTAACACGCAGGTTCCGCACCTCCTCATGACGCTTTCCTCCCGCCTGCCAAGTACCGGTACTTCTGGTCTCATAGCCATCCTCCCTTGTAATACCAAGTACCAGGGACTTGGTAAAAAATAATGTCATGGGAAAAATTGTCTCAAGGCAGGTGCAAAGGATTGACGCAAGGAGGTGAGCTGGATTTTGGGGGCAGAGTAGCAGCTTCCGGTTAGTGATTGGATTGGTTTTGGGGCTGAGCGGGGCCGGATCTGGACCAACTAGCCGTGCCGGGGGATCCACCCCGTCCCGTGCGCCATCCTCGTAAGGTACCATGGTCAGGTACCAATCCAGGTAGGTACAGCTGTGCCTCTTACAGTGGGAGGCCCAGTGCTGAATCAAGAGTCAAGAGTCAATCAGTCCGAGTACGTAATTGATGGTGAGAAGACAACCCCCCCTAGGCAGCCAATAAGACAAAGCGATTACATCTGATGCTGTTCTCCCTTGCCTCGGGATGACATGATTCCGCGGCGTGCGGGCAGCCAATAAGGCAACCACTTTCATCCATTCCAGCTTCCATGCTTCATTTACGATTATTACACCGATCACAGCACAGGGCAAGGCACATAAGGCGCCAAGTACCCCGTAGGCGACCTGCATTAGCTTTGCCCCTCAGCGGAGTACTACCACGGTACCTAATGTAGCTTTGCCAGCTCAGGTACCTTTCCTGATACGAGTAAGGAACTCGAAAGCCAAGAAAAGAAAACGCAGGAAGCAAAAGCATAACAAAGTGTCCGCGCATAATGAAGGAATAACTACAGGCCGCGTTGCAAAAACAGGCTGTCTACTGCAGCTGTGGGTGCATCGTCTGGGCCTGTGCGCCAATCATTCGTACTCATACTCCGAACATTATCGGCCTCTTATTGATGCCCTCTTTCTTGCTGGCTGGGACACGGCACGGCTAAAGCTCGTGCAAGTACTATAAATGAAAGAAAAAGAGCGCTAACGCACGCTGGCCCCGCACTTTGAGCCAATCTGGTCTGCTTCCGCTGTCTTAGACCAAGTTGGAAGCATCCAGGCTGCTAGGCCAGCCATTTCTTGATGTACTAATGTAAGCATTCTCGGCTGGGGTTTTCATATTATGCCGGTCATGATTGGGTTTGTTGTCTCTTTTCTCGCTCTTCGCTCTAATAGCCTCTTAATTGGCTTATGAAGGCTCTATTCTCGCTTTCGACTTCCTTTTCTAAAAGCCGTGTAAGCCTATCAGGATTTGCTTTGCTGCAGTTCAATATATGCAAAGCTTGCACATCTTTTATTCACTCTCTTTAGATGAAGCAACTACTGTAAGCTACTACCTAAGAATTAATGAGAGGACTATTAATTAGGTGCCTAACCAAGAATTACGAAATACACACTTGCCGCCAGACCAATTTCCTCCTAGCTCCCTTATCCCATGCCCAATGTCCCATATTACCCCAGTTCCAGTGTCCCGTCCTTACCAATTACCTGGGAGCTTGCCAATTACTACCTGGAAGCTTGCCATTTCCCCAATTTTCCATCTCAAGAGTCCCAAATCCCAAATCATGTTGTTGCCTGGCTTTTCTATGTATCAATCTATGTGCCATACCCGTGTTCCGCCTTGACCAATCTATATGCCATACCATTGCCACCTATAACAAAAAGGAAAGGCAAAGAAGTGAAATGAAATAGCAGCATCTTCTTTACACAAGCTTCTGTACCTCTCCGATGCCAGTCATTTCTTCTTCTCCACCTTCTAAGCAGTAGATAACAAGTCAGTCATGAACAGAAAAAAAAAAAGATATCGTAGCACGCTGAAATGACGGGCTTACTCACCATTGTTGCTGACAACCCACTCCTTGACTCTGTCCATATCCGAGATACGCACCACCCCTTTAGGCCTGCGCTTCTCCTGCTCAACTAGAGCGAGATGTCCCTCTACGTTGACCCACGGGTGCGAGTAGATGTGCTTGCCAGTCTCCTCCATTTCAGTGGCGGCCCACCGGAAGATGTCGCCGGTAGCTTGCTTAGATGCCGTGTAATCCATGTCAGGGTCTGGCTCGCCTCCGCGAGCTGGGGGCAAGTTGATGTGCGACTCAGCCTCAAACCGGGCCCATGAGGTGGTCAATACACGTGGTTCATGGGTCAGGTCGACGCCATTGTCGAGGGTCCAGGTGAAGCCGGAATAGATCCATTCATGTCTCGGGCATTCCAAGTGCGGCCGCACCATGACTTCCACTTCTTCGGCGTCAATCGCGCCAAAGGGTCGGAAGGGGGTTCTTGGTAAGTGGCGGAAATGAACACCACCCTTCCAGGTGTTCCAATTCTCGTGTCGAAGCCGCCACAGATCCTCGCGAGATATCTGATTCCCCTGTAAATAAGGGCCAGATCCGGAAAGGTCCATAAATGACTGAGGAGTGTCGGTCCAGACAGAGACTTCTGGAACATGTTTTGCGGGTAACGCAGTGTGCAAGGTCTCAAGGTAGGGAATAATGGATTGGATGACATCTGTATTGCCACAGGCCACCAGGCCATACCATAAAGCAGCAACGCCAGGCCTTCTCTGAGCAAGTACATGACCCAGCGTCTCAAGCCGATGACTGTCAATCAAAGGCTTAAGAACATCAATGATTGCATTGCACCAGGGGCTGGCCAAGTTGCAGTCAATTTCAGGTTCGAAAAAGACAGACCAAAGAGCCGAGGCCATGAAAGTAGGGTTGGAGCTAAGAACCATGTAGTAAGACAGGTTGCGAAACTCTTGGTCAATGATGGAAGAGGGTACAGACACAACGTCTTTCCTGGTAAGATACGGCTCTGGTAGCTGAATGGTCGAGGACATGTTATCGTGAAGTGGAATGGTCAGTGCCATTGCAAGCCCGAGAGACGCCTGGTTTTCCAAGTTGAATCTGGCAGCAAACCGAGAAAGGAACACAAGCGCCTCCTTGGCAGAGGGAGGATTGACCTTGGTCGATGGCAAGACGTTGCGTTCGTTCAGAATAATAAACTTGAACTGGTTCCCAAGCGTCACAGCCCAGACCGGCTGCGAAGAATAAGCAGCTTTCCATCCTCGGCCAGGGTGGACAAGGGCTGACCACCAGCGATATTCTTCATCACTAGCGTCCCCAAGGTATATGAAGAAGGCACCGCCTTCGTAGGTTCCATTGCCCCATTGTCTGTATGGGTCTTCATAGACTATGGGTATCTGCTGCTGTTCAAGCAAAAATGCACAAAGAATATACGACCAAGCGAGGAACATGAAAGCAAGTCCATTAGACTCGCTGTCTGAGAATTTGAAGCCGCTGTGCCTGGATATCTCACAGACTGTCGGCGTGAGCTTCATCAAGTCCCATCGCCGTCTGAAGCCATGGCGAATACCGTGTATCGCGTTGAGGATGATTGCTACTGCGGGCTGCCCTGCTTTATACCATTTGGCATATCCCGCAAGCTCGGTGGTCCCCTCCATTTCGTCGGGGAGCTTTGGCCCATACTTGGCCAGGCTGGCCAGATTGACCGTGTCGATATTGAATGACATGGAGGCAGCATTAGCTACAAGCTCCTGCCAAGTTCTTTTGCTGAACTCGGACGCAGAGGCTGCATGATCTGCTGCTGGGATGACCCTGTCAAAGGGGGAGTTGATCGAGCCAATGCTGGTGATGGGGGTAAGGGGGAGACTACCGGAAGAAGACATCTTGATAGTAATGTGTTTGTCTGATTTGTAAAGAGCTAAAGACAAGGTTGTGAGATGAGTTTGGTTATGGTAGAAGTGGCACGAAGAGTGTCAATGGATTATCAAGCTTGAAGCGTGTAACGAGACTGTATAGATGAACAATCGAGATGTTTGTAGGACAAAGTTGGTCATCCAGAAAGGAACGAACCTCTGCTCTTTATATACCGATTCATATCCATAGAGTCCGCCACCGTGATAGACCAAGTACACATAAACCGGCCTCTGTCTCGGCCATGTATTGGATCAATATACGCCACCAAACCCATTGTCACAGGATGATTGACGTGGCACAAATCATCTGGCGCCTGCCTTGGCAATCCAGCTGAAACGATCAGCATGCAAGAATGGTCTAGGTCTTCCCCTCGCGTTCCGGGTCTCAGCCTCTATCTGCCTCTATCTGCCTCTGCCCAAAGCTCGCTTCTGGACTCCTTGTCGAGCCGTCTTCCCCTTGTACATACTGTGTCTATCTTCGGCAACACTCTTACTAAGATGACTCTTAAGTCGTGGGGTGGGTGGTTGGGTGTGCGTGTGATACCTGCTTGATGACAAGGGCCCTGGTAACTCCTAGCTGTCAAAAAAGCACAGCCGTGATACCTTGTCCCAATCTGTACCATCCTTTTGATCTATACCTAGGAAAATTGAGCTGAATACTTATCTCTTTCTCTTTCCCCTCACATTTGCTGACGCATATCATATAGCGCCCTGCTTGCAGTATTACTCCGTGACTGGGGCCTAGAACTCGATTCCTGCGAGAGCTGCAGCTTGCATGAATAGGCATGAGTAGGACACCACGGTATGGAGCAGAGAAGGCCTGTCTCGCATGGACATGGAATGACACACTCTAGATACCTCTGCGTGTATCAACATGTATTCGTAGGCAGGTGTGCTCCGCACTCACTCCGCGTCCGTCTTGCATCAGACATGTACTGTAGTACTACCACACCCTCAAGTCGTCTTTTGAACAGGCTAGACATGGAGCCGCGCTAGTTCTAGTTCGGCACATTCAAAGCCCGAGATCAGCGATTGTGAAGCTCCTCAACGGAAGGAGAGTTGACGTACCTTGTCAACTTGTATGCTGGACATAGATGCCATGCCAATGCCATGTCTTAGGAGAATTTATGCAGCCTTGGCGGAAGCCCCTCCTGTACTTGTACGGGTTCTAGTGGTTGTGATTTCCCTTGGAAGCACACTACCCTCCCCAGACTGCATGGTTGTTAGTACCACCCACCAAGCAAGCAATAGTAGAACGAATGTAGCCACTCACCTATCATCCCACAGGCCATGGGTGCATACGGTTCTTTCCCTTGACAGCCAACCGTATGTCGATTTGGGGTTGCCTGGTGACTGATGGAGGCCAAACACCCAGCAGGCGCCGCGCGTCTCAGTCTCACTGTATGTGCCGTGCCATACACAGCATCTCCCGGAGTGAATATTAACCTCGCGGTTAGCTCCCCCTAGCAGGCACGGTATCTTGGTGTATCCACTGATCCACGAGACGATCGGCCGTAAAAAAATTTAAGAGATTCCCGGCATTAAGATGCCTCCACAGTAAGGCTCGCCCAGAAACACCACCTAGTACCAAATGGGAAGAACAAGCATTAGACCATCTATCCAACTACTATCCCATGCCGCTAAAACAAGACGAAAGGTGTGTTGCTCGCCAACACAGGTCGGAGGGCGAGCCGAGTAATACCGGGGATCTCGTACCGAGCCAAACTGGGAGTGTGGGTGCTGGGGGAGGGTCCCCGGCGAGGCGCCGAATGCCTCTCCGGTCTCAACCCTGGTCGGTCCTTTCGTCGGTGCTTTGGTAGCTGCTTTTTTTCCTTTCTTTTTTTGTCTCGCCCGCTCATCATGGTACGATGTGTGGCTGGGCAGAACTGGAGCTGCATATCACACTTCCTGAGGGGTTCCGGCAAATCAGGCTGTACGTGCAGCAAAGCTCTGACTGGCTCGGAGCGCGTCTCCGGACACGTGTAATGCTGCCCGTCGTTCTGAACGGAGCAGGGCGCATCCCACGAGCACCTCGGTTGCGTCCAAGGACCATAAACCAATATCGAGCAGCGTCCAGTATTGGTGCTGCTGGGGGTTCCCACTCACCGCCCTCCCTGTCCTGCGGCTGGCTGGATTTCCATCCATGGATGCTTTGCCCGGGCTCATCTCCACCATATTCATGCATTTCCATGCAAAGCGTTTGTGATAAGAGCTCGAATAGGCCAATTTAGACGACTCGGTCAAGAACACGAGAACCACATGCTGCAAGGAGAGTCGAATCCTCCAAGACGCCGTCGCATACAGTGGCGGCTAAGTACTAGTCTGTGCACTTTGGGCATTGTGTGAAACGCCGATGACATGGCAGTACTCGTAATAGTAGATGTCTGCTTTTACTTGGCCTCGACGAGGCGTGCTCATTTCCAGGAGTTCACAACCCCTGTCGTATGCCGCCTCGTTTGCTTTTCGGCGGCGTGCTAGTGCTTTTGGTAACCACTTTGAACCAGACAGCACCCTGGCCTGTCTCAGTTGACCATTACCACAAGGCTTCGTCCTCTGCACTGAAAGGCTCATTTCCCGTCATGATGCTCTAATTATAATGAGTGGCGTTTTTCATGCCTGAGTGAATATTTGCCAGCCGTGTGTGAGAGCAGTCCTGGCCAGAGTAAGAGTGGAGGATCGGCGGCGTGGGAAACTTGGGCTCTCCCTTCCATTGTAACCATGACCCCATCGGTATTATGTGAGCTGAACCAGAATGACATGATTCTTTGATTGTAGATAGAGCTGGCTCGGAGTATTTGCCTTGTATGGGCAGTATGATAGATCATCTGCTCGGCTCAAAGGCTCCGGCAATCGCAGCCTATCACCAGGCATTAGAGAGTGAGATGGATACCGTTGTATACCAACATCTTCCGGTTCATGCCACCCTGTTCCGTGAATATCTCAATGAATTCGGTCTTGAAATGTAACTGCCTCGCCTCACGTTTGGTGATAGACATTCCCCTCTGTGGAGGGTAAAATCCGTTCTCGTAGCGATGTTGTTCCTCAGCACGCTTTCAGCCCACCATCATCTTGGACCTTGTCATTCTTCGTTATTCCTAGCTCTGCGAATCCCATATCTCTGCAATCATCTTATCTGAGCGGTAAATCATGTTTGGATGAAATCAGAGAGTCGTTCAAAGGGTTTTTCTGCGCAAAAATTGAGAAACCTTCGAGAATACCTATGATGAGGATTGGACTTAGAACCCCCCCGTCGTTGGGCACCTTGTAAAGCCGTCTCTCTGCATACCCTGAGGCTGAGTTTGGGAAGGTGCTGGTAACCTTGTATCTTAGCCGCGACAAATACCCGGAGTTTCGACGAACTTTTGCCGCACCACCCACCGAGGCAAGTACGTCACCGCACAGCCACAGCCTTGCTTGCCCGCTACCGTCAAACACGTCCGGATAGCTGTTTTGGACAGGATTGCGCAAGCTTCAACATCACCAGCTCGCATCTTGTGATTTGTTTCCATGACACTCACGTAACTGCCTAACTCTTCTCCCTACTTCTCCCTCTTCTTAGCCTCAGCTCCCCGCTCGAGCCGCTGTCTAGAGCGCACGTGCGACGAATCCTCTTCCCCGCGAGACTCAAAATCCACGCATCGCGACACTTCCGTCTTCGTCGAACTCAGTTCCGACTCTTGATTCAGCTTCTTTCCGTCAATCAGCAGCTATGGAAATCTCCGATATCTTGTATGTATCCAGTCTATCATCGTGGTTCAGGCGATCCAATTGAACTGTTGTCGCTAACATTTGCGCCTCGATGCGCCTCAGCCGCATTGTTAACCTGGCCGTGGCGGGCATTACCGTTCTGGGGGGTGTTTTCCACATCTTTCCCGTTGGCTTGTAGGTTTCCCCGAAAAGAAAACAACTTCCGAGTCTCTCTCATTTGAATGCGACGGAAAGTGCTGTCATGTTATGATGACGCAGTGTTTACCGATCCTTTTGACTTGCGGGGTTGATTTATGATCGACGGCGCTGATTGTTACTCAATTTTTAGCCAGAACCTCGTCATTGGTATCTATATGATTGTATTTGGTCTTGCTATCGCACTTCTAGGTATGTCCTTTCCTTGTATCCCAGATGACTTTGAAAGTAGGATGGTGCTAACTAGGACTTCAGAGTTCCAAATCCCCCCGCAGGTTTCGAGATACGCCAACTTCCTCTTCTCCTTTATTGGTCGTGGTATCTGTATGTTTCTATCTAGTTTCTATTTTGGGGGACTATTCTGACAATTTGATAGTCTATATCCTTCTCGGAGGCCTTCTTCTCGGAAGTCGCCTTATTAGCAACCTGGCTGGCGGTGCTGTTGGTATCATCGGTGTCGGATACGTCGCCCTCGAGTTCATTCCTTCGATCGAACCCCCTAGCAACATGCGAGAGGCTGATGTCGGCTGGGGTGCCGAGCAAGTCTAAACGGCCATTACTGGCAAGACTAAGCAATGAGGAGCATGACCCTCCTATTTGCGCGAGATTACAGGTCATATAACAGATATATTGGGATTGTGTTCTTCTTTCCGCGCGTTGTAATAACACGCGGTTCAGATAAACTCCTCTTAAGGATCATTACGGAGATAGAGTCTACGGCGTGAGAATGGAAGGGTACGGGAGGTTCCTATGTGTTACACTGCAAGTCAAGGGTTTTGGTTTCAGCCGGATCCAAGTATTAGCATACGGTAGTTTTACAGGCTGTTAATGTCGATATCACGAAACAAAATACAATACATGGTATGACAAGATTTTGATTCAATTTTGTTCCAAATTCGTAATTAAAAGTACATTTGGGCTCAGGGCCCTTTCCCAATTGTTTCCATATTCACGCCCGCCCCTTTCTTCTTGTGTTTTGTGTTTTGTTTACTGCTTCTTCCACTGCCCCGCATCCTCCACTCCCTTGGAAACACTTTCCAAGCCTCCCTCTAGCCCTGTTCCAATGTTGCCCACAGCATCTCCAACAGGACGACCAGTATCTCCGGTGACGCTGTTGACAGTGCCTCCAAGGCCTCGAGTTGCCGCGCCAGCAACTCCTCCGACAGTGCGGCCCAAACCGCCGACTGTGTTGCCCAGGATGCCCGTGACGGATTGGGCGGTGCCAGTGACTGTGTCAGTCAAGTTGCCGGTATCGGGCTGCTTCTTAGTATCTTCAGAAGACATGTTGTATGTTGTTGTGTTGTTGGTTGTTATAAGTGGTTGTTATCTGAATGTAGTTGGAGTATAAGTTACTTCCTTTTTAAAGATGAAATGTAGAACTTTCCAAGAATTCCGAGGATGAAACGAGGGTATGCCAGATTTATATAATAAAAACATACTTAGACAGTGAGCTTATGCAAAACAGACTGGCGATCGGCATCGTGGCGCATGACGTCAAGGAAACGTGGAGGAATAATGCCCGCCATGTGCTTTACGCACCCTCCGCAATTCATGACGTTTTAGCGTGTTAACCATCAAGATTCTGGAAGACATGCTGACAGCTGTTTATTGGATGCGAAGCTGAGGAATGTTTGTTGGGGTATTCGCCATCGACTGTGCCTAGGCAAATCGCATGTGTTTGAGATGCAAATGCGTAGTTATTGAGCGTTATTATATGATGATAGAACCAAATTTATTCATTCAATGATAACATGATGCATTGACGATCATTTCCTTCTCTCAATCATTCAACAAGCAGATAGATGCCTATACGATCGCCGTTGCTGTCCCCTTCTTGCGTGGCAACTATCTAATAATTAAGCATGTTGTATTCAATGTTTCCCCACGAAAATATTCGATATTATTGATATTCTAAGGAAATACCACATTGGCAACAAATGAAAACAAAATCAGTACAATTCTATTTGCATGTGATTGATCATAAACATCTGCATGTGAATGTGGCGAACATCTCTGTATATGGAGGTCAGCTACAGCTGCCACGCTATATCCGGCAATAAACTTCGCCCCAACAAATCTATTTCGATGGTAATCTAGATTTACCATCTGGAGGCATCTCGTGCTTTGTAATGTTTTTTGACATGTGATAATTGTTTCTAATAGCCATCAAGGTGCGATTACCATTGTCCTGCATGTGTTGTGTGTAGATTCACGGATGCTGCACGATCTTTAGAGCAGTCACTTGACAGATATTATTTTCTCACTCAAACTATATGGGACACTATTGAAGTTCCAAATATCGAGTGGCAATATCACGAGTTATCATCGAGTTCCTTGTATGGTCTTTCACATGCTTTTTATATCTTAAAAGGAAATACCGGGATAACTAGCGCAAAGCAAGTCCGTCTTTCATTGTATTCTCATAAATCAGCAAACAAGTCTAACTCTTGGTTTAGCGTCTAAGGCTTGCAACGGTGCATGTAACGAGGATACAAGCAGCAATCTCTAACAGTATGCTGCTTGCAAAGCCAGGCAAGGAATCGCTCCAGTCCCAGACCGTAGCCTCCATGAGGAGAGCTTCCATACCTAGAAAAGAAAATGTGATTAGCCAATGAACGGATGGGTTTCCAAAACGAGAACTTGTTATCACTTACTTTCTCTGATCAGTGTACCAGTAGTAGGCTTCGGGGTCAATGCCCTCGCGCTTGTAGGCGGCCATCAACTCCTCGTAGTCGTCCATTCTCATCGATCCACCGACAATCTCTCCGACACCGGGCATCAAGCAGTCAACACTCTCGGTAACGCGAAGATCGTTCGGATCTTTGTACATGTAGAATGATTTGATCTCAGCAGGGAAGTGAGTCAGGAAGATGGGTCTGTTGATGATATCCGTCATGCGACGCTCCGCAGCCTCCGCAATATCGTCACCAAAGGCATGGGGTTTGCCCTCCTCGTTGGGGATATCGTGCTCAACAAGCCAATCGATTGCCTCCGAGTACTTCATGCGCATAAAAGGCCTCTCGGGAAGCTTAAACTCGGGGTTCATGGCCTTGATCTTCTCAGCAACGACAGGGTCGTCCATGACCAATTCAAGCACACGGCACATGATTTGCTCAATGTGGGCCAATAGGTCGTCAAAGGTGATAAAGTCAAGCTCAGCCTCAACGTGTGTGAACTCAGACAAGTGTCGTCGGGTCAGAGACTTTTCGGCTCGGAAGGACTTCTCGATACAGTAAACGTGACCCATTGAAGGCAGGCAGGTCTCCAGGTACAGCTGAGAAGACTGTGTGAGGTAGGCATCTTCGCCATAGTAGTCAAACTTGAACAGCGTAGCACCGCCTTCGACTTGTGTCTGGACGAGGGCGGGAGGGCTGACTTTGCGGAATCTCAGCTCCTTGTAGGCCTGGTTGAAGGCCCACTCAACGGCATCGCGGACAATCATGACACCCGAAGCGACTTCACCACGAAGTGTAAGGTGTCGTTGGTCGAGGAGCATGGCCTGCTCGGCGTCTGCCTGAACTCTGTTGGTGATGGCATCGTCACCACCGGGGGCCTTCCAGTGCTTGGGGATCTTGAAGAAGTCGGCGTGCAGTTCGCGGTTGAGAGGAGCCCGGGCACCGGCAGGGACTTCTCGCATCTCTCCCAGGATTTCCATTGAGGTTTCACGGGTGAGGGTGACAGCATCGTAGGTCTTTGCCAGCTGGCCGGAAATGACTACCTGCATAAAGCCATAGCCGTCTCTCAGTGTGACAAACATGACATCCTTTTGCTTGCGCTCTCGATGCACGCGACCAAAGACGCGTACTCGGGTACCTTTGCTCTCAGGGTCATCCACCTTGCGGAGCTTGATGTGATCGCCAACCTCGTCGAGCCCAATTCGAACAGCAGCAGGAAGGCTGGGGTCCTCAGTGATAACAATAGCCTTGGCAGCTTCCAAGGCCTTGGCTCGCTCCTCTTCCTCCTTCTTGCGCCTGACAACCAGCTCCTGTTCCTTGGCTGCCTTCTTCTTTTGAACGTCAAAGAAGTTGACTGCCTTCTTCAAGGCAGCCTTTGCGACGGGTTTCCACTCCTTTGCGGCTTCATCTTCGGCTTGCGACTTGCGGGTCAGATATTGGGCTTCAGCGGGACGCTGGAGATAGGCGAACTGCAGCGTATTGTAGGGGGACTCCTCGGTGCCGGTCTGGGAAACCTCGTCCTTGCCGATGTCTTCGTCAATGTAAATAGTCGCCATCTTGGGCTGTCGCTCGTGATCCTGACGGGTTTCTTTTGCAGGAATCAGGCCCAAAGGGTGCGGGGCGGACGTGTGATCTTGTAGTTGAGTCACAAAGAAATTGGGAGGAAAGACGCATTGACCCTTATCTTTTCTTATCACCCCGCCGGAAGTCGCTCTGGCGGCTGTTTTGCTATTCGCCCGACATTGACCCGGAGACCCTTATTACCAGGGTTGCCATTTCGTACGTACGAAAACATTCGTACTTTCGTACTACGAAATTTTTCATATTTCATATACGAATTACGAAAATTTTCGTATTTTTAGTACGAAATATGAAAAAATTCGTAATTCGTATATGAAATACGAAAAATTTCGTATTTCATATACGAATTATTTTTGATTAGTCAGCAAAATAATCCTAAAAAACTTAAGAAATTTAATTTATTTTTAAAATTAAATATTTTAATTAATAAATAATCTTATAATCTATTATATATATTAAAAAAGGTATTATTTCTTAGCTTTTAAATAACATATTATAAAAAAATTTTTTTTATGAATTTTCGTATTTCGTATTTTCATATTCGTATATGAATTACGAATTTTTTCATAATTCGTACTGAAAATACGAAAATTTTCGTAATTCGTATACGAATATGAAAGTACGAAGTACGAAAAAAAAAGTACGAATTGACAACCCTGCTTATTACCTTACTTGAAGGAGAAGGTTGGTAAAGCACCGTGTTTCGACTCCAAATCTTTATCAGGGAGGTGTCAAGGCTCACGAAGTTGTATTTTGTTGGCATGCGATTTTTCTTAGTAAACGATTGCGCAAAAGATGGAGAACCTTGCCCGTCGTGTAGAGAGATTGGTGTGGCTTGATTGCGTCACGGAGTAACTCTGACAGTTCCTTGACCGCATTGAAGCTGCTGATGACTCGACCTGCTGGCGAGATAACAAGACAGGAGTACATCCTATTCTCCCACAAGTCCTCCCTAGGGGTGTGCAGGTTCGACTTGTTCTTATTAACCGGCAGCCGATTACCAACCGCCGTACTATGTTTCAGCTTTGCGCTGCTGAAGCGCATTCTCTTAGAGTTTGACGAATTGCTAGACGTATAATCGGACCCTGACTTACGCTTCTGGGCTGACATTTTCCTACTTGTTGTCGTTTGTATGTTTGTTTGCGTTTTTATGCTTGCTGGCATCTTTGTGCTTGCTATTGTGCTTGCTGGTATTTTTTATGCTTGCAGCCAGATCGTCAAGTTAGACCTCTTCATTGCGAAGTTGATGGCGTTCTGGAAACTGCTGTCCCTCTTGCAACTCTGCAACAAAGATAATTTAGCGATACGCAATTAGGTACCTATGTATATGTAGAGGATTTCTTGATGTATGTCTTGGGTGCTAAAGAGTACTCACAGGCAACAGTATGTAGTAGAGGCCCATGCGGCCGCTTTGTCCTCATGGTGAGGCATTACTTCAACTCAGCGCGGGGGAAATACCTTCTTCATAGGTCTGCTTCTATATATATTTACTTAGACCTATCAAGACTGCTTCATTGCAATTTTACTAAAAGAGCTGCATTACAAAAAAGAACCTTGAAGATGGAAAATCTAGACGAAGCCACCGATATTCAAGGAAAGTGGCCACAGGTAGATCCCAGCATACTCGCATGTGAGTCCCATTATCGAGCTTTTGCCTTTCTATAATTCATCATTGTACTAATAATAGGAATCGTTTTATTTAGTATTGCATGAAGTGGCAGAAGTAGTAGAATTTGCCGGAATAAGGGATGGCAAGGTGGATTCTGCCTGGGCAAGACGCCTGCGTCTGAAAGTGCGCCACACGGACGGCAACGAAGAATGCTACTTCATTAAGGTCTTAATATTGTTTAAAATTTCAATGTCAATCAGCTAACCAGTCACAGGTGTCTGTCAATCAGGAAGGCAAAGAGGCTCTAAAGGGCGAATTCGAGTCTACATTAGCTATTCACAATATCGACCCTAGATTTTGCCCGAAACCCATCGGATGGGGGACTCTCAAAACAGATTCAAACTCCCACTTCTATATTTGCAACTTCTATGAATTCACCGGTGGTATGCCTGAGCCTACTTCTTTCTGTGAGAAGCTGGCTCAGCTGCATCTGTCTTCCCGCCCCTTGTCACCAAATGGCCATTTCGGATTCCATTGCAAGACGTATAACGGGAATCTTCCTCAGGAGAATACCTGGTCCGACCGCTGGGAGCTCTTCTTTGCCGACGGATTGCGCGACGTCTTAAAGATTCGGCTCAAGAGGGCTGGACGTAGCTTGGAACTTGAAGCACTCGAACCTGCGCTATTTGACAAGGTCATTCCCAGGCTTCTCCGACCACTTGAAAGTGGCGGACGGCAGATACAGCCTTCGTTAGTACATGGAGATCTGTGGTACGGGAACGCAGGCGTCATCTCTGGTGATGTAGAGAAAAGTATTATTTACGATCCTTCTAGCTTTTGGGCGCACAATGAGTGTATGCAGCTCCACGCCATACTTCAATACCAGTGTCATGCTCCTTTACTATTTAGACTCCGCTAATGAATCTTTTGAATAGATGAACTAGGGAACTGGAGACCTCGTCGGAATAAGTTTACAAGCATTTACTTTGAGGAATATCTTTCTCATATACGCCCATCCGAACCCAAAGAGGACTTTGAGGATCGCAACGCACTCTATGCTGTGTAAGAGGTCTGTTCGTATTTGATAGATTCTAGTGTAACTGATTGATGTACCTATTCAGGAAATTTAACCTGCAAGCGGCAGCTATATTTCCGGATAAGGAGGAATATTTTCAGATGTAGGTTAATCGTTTAACAGCTCTATACACATATCCGGATACATGTACCAACTGACTCCTCTATAGGGCTATGAAAGATATTGAGGTGCTTGTCGCCAAGTATCCCCAGGAGTATCAATAGATACTAAATTAGCAAGATATTGTATAGCCATAACATATAGGAGTATGCTCAGTTTTTGGGACCAAGGAAAATACGAGAAGTTTGCCTCGATGAGAGTAATAACGTGGAAGATAATGATTAATATTTCGCACATCTTGGAGACGCCGCTCACCCTAACCAAGGATACTGATAGTTGAACAAAAGGATATCGGTAAGCTGAATATATGAGGACCTCCGTACGCCAAAACGCCATGAACATAACTATAACCGGCTGCCATCAGTTGCTCCCAGACATCATACGAGAATTCCCCCCTAACTCCGAACCCGAACCCGAACCGTGTCCTCGTTTGTTCTTTGTGTGAACGTTCTCGTCTATGATCGGCATCTTGAGAGAAGGCTCGAAATTATATTGGTCCCGGCGATTGCCGCAGAGCCGATATTTGGATGGGATAATTATCCATCGTTCGCTTTCCTCCCCATTAACATAACAAACAGTCTAGACAGCAACAACAAGCTGTACCAAGAGCTAGACCACCAAGAAGACCGCTTGTCGTTCCACCTGGACGCCTATCCCCATAATAGCCTTGAGGGGGGTATTGTTGAGGGTACTGGCCTTGAGGGTATTGACCCTGGGGGTACATATATTGGCCTTGTGGATATTGGTTATAGCCAGAATATTGGCCCTGTCCAGGCGGGTATTGCCCTTGGCCGGGGAAAGGGCCCTGCTGTTGCTGGTTATAATATCCCATTTGCGGTCCTGGTTGATAATATGCCTGTTGACCTGACGGACCCTGGATGCCCTCTTGATAGTTGCTTGACTGGCCCTGTTGGTATCCTTCATAACCCCCGTATCCCCCGTATGTGGGTTTAGGTGCTTGGGGCTCTCCGTAAGCTGGAGGTTGGTCCCCTCGGTTGGTATTCTTGGCGGCCATGGTTTATTCTTTCTAGATGTTACTGCGAATCGCCAGAAGAACGAGAGAAACTCCGTCGAAATGAGTGAATAGGACGCAGAAACGGAGGGGGTAGTGATTGAAATATATTACTCCGTAATGAGGCAGTGAGGGGAATTATAAGGGAAAGCTGGGCAGCGCGTGATCAAAAACCTTGGGCATTGGGGCGAACTTAACGGTCTGATTCATGACCGCTTTCTGGGCATTACGCACGCAAAACGCTGGGCGCGCCACACTGGATTACGACAAACCTTCGGGCGTTCGGCTTGAATGGAGGGTCGATTTCGGAGCATGGCGCATCTTTAGCCTCTCAGACGGGAAGACTCCAGACACGATTACGGAGTAGTTTGGCATTGAAAAGCAGCCACAGGCTTGGAAGTTTGTCTTTCCTCGGCGACATCAGCCACACAAATCTCGCCGGAATCTATAAAGCTCGATGGTGGCGGCTGCTGCGCCCATGCACTTGGCACTCAGCTACCGGTTTGCTGATTCTATTAGCTTTGCCGATAAGATACCCATCACGTGACTGAGCTCACAGCCACAGTGTGGCTGCTCCACCAGAAATTGCAAACCGCACCAAATGTTGAGAAATTCGCTGGATTGTTTCGACGGCAAACCCCACGCTCACAATCAGTCCTTGTAGAATCGCTCCAGCGACGCGGCACACGTCGATACACTGCAGGACAGATTGCTTTTTTGAATCGACGAATTTGGTGCTACACAGCAGGCAGTAATCATGGCTACCACCGCGCCGCCCAAGGCCAAGTGAGTGGCCTCCATTCTCGGAAACTTCATTTGCAAAGCCTCGCTAACCCCACCACTGCGAAAATCAGGCACGACTGGGCCGACGACGATGACATTGAGGAGGTCTCTTCTGACCTTCCGCCTCCCCAGACCATCTCTAATAAAGATGGTACCAAGACCATCATCACATTCCGATACAACGATCAGGGCCAGAAAGTAAAGACCACTCGTCGGATCCGCTATGTCACCCAAACCGAGACAGTCAACCCCCGCGTCGCCAACCGGAAAACGTGGGCCAAGTTCGGTCTGAGCGCCAAAGATCCCGCGGGACCTGCCCCCGATACCACCTCCGTCGGCGAGAACATCATCTTCCGACCCAGCGTCTCCTGGCGCAAGGATGCCAAGGAGGAGGGCGCCGACGCGAACGCCCAGGCCATGAAGGACAAGCTCAAGGACAAGAAGGTCAAGTGCCGTATCTGCAATGGCGAGCACTTTACAGCCAGATGTCCCTACAAGGATACCATGGCGCCTGTTGGAGAAACGAGCGGCGCAGATGCGCCCGCCGGTATGGCAGAGGATCTCTCTGCTGCCACTGGTGCTGCCGGGTCTGGGAAGAAGGGCTCATACGTTCCGCCTGCTCTGCGTGGCGCGGGTGGAGGAGCCGGAGAGCGCATGGGTGGATCAAAATACGGCGAGAGGGACGACTTTGCGACACTGCGTGTCACCAACGTAAGCTTGTCACTCGAGCCCCCTTTATTAAAGATGTCATTTTATGCTAACGGTTATGTTTCTCTTCCAAACAGGTCTCAGAGATGGCAGAGGAATCAGAGCTGCGCGATATGTTCGAGCGTTTCGGTCGTGTCACCAGAGTCTTCCTTGCCAAGGACCGGGAAACTGGTATGGCCAAGGGTTTCGCCTTCATCAGCTTCGCAGACCACAGCGACGCTGTCACGGCATGCAACAAGATGGACGGATTTGGTTTCAAGCATCTCATTCTCAGGGTCGAGTTTGCCAAGAAGGCTCAGTAAAACAACAAAAGCTCTTGTTTTCTCTTGTTGCGGGATGGTTAGGAAGATATGGTAATGCATTTGCTATGACTATTTGCTGAAGTAGCTAAGATTGTCTCCTTCTTGAACTTTTTTTGAGTGGTTCATGACTGTCATACTGTCACCTACTAGTATATACAGTTCCTTCGTTTGTGTCACCAATGTGTAGATCACTTCCGCAATGAAAGCTTCGGTGTACAGTATATACACAAATACAGTTGGGTTGCTATGGAGATCTGTATAATAAACAAGATTGACTGTATCTGTGGCGTTGCAAAAACTTTCTTCTGAATACAGACAGCTGAATGTTGGTTTTTATATTTCCGAGTGGCATCATCGAATACAAAGGTACATAAGGGGATTTTGTATCATCATTGGAGAATTACAACCTTGAACGACAAAAGGCGGCGTGGCCAAAGCTATTAAGAGGTACCTGGGTACCTAGATTTAAACAAGAAGTCACCTGTAGATAAAAATCGCTGAGATAACTTATACAAGAGTCTCTTTAAATGGGCATTGATTCATAAAAATAGCAAACAGAGCTTACTGGATTCAACCAAGCATTGAGCGTCTCTCCGCGCTCAGAGTAAATCTCGCTTGTGTGGTGAGAAGCCCTCCGTGGTGGGGCTTCCATCTGTTGGGCAAATGTGGAGTGCTTGCACCAATCGAACAGCGTATCGTGGACCAGGATTCCGACTTTCACATGTCTGACTTTTGGTCTCAAGTTCTTTTTAGCTGCATTCGTCATTTTGCTGGAGAAGTGGGCTGGACTCTATCTCAGTCCGCCCCGATGCTTCGCGCAGTCCATGGAAATCACGTTGTTGCGCTCTCGCGACATCCAGTTATTTATATATCTTTGCCTCATCGGCTGAATTAATTTTTATACCCTCGTACCCTTTTTATCATCAATATCGTCACCGTTAAAGGAGAATTGCCAATGGATGGAACTCAAAGCACAGCCTCTTCCCCTTAGGCTCGTGTACAGTAAGGAACTAATGTGCCTGCTTTAGCCGACAGCAGCGATTGCGTTAGGGGGCTACCAACGATTCCAGTGGCTCCCCCCACTATTGACATCAACTTGGCAGCCATTCTAGTGCGTTAAGGTGTCTCTCCACACTGGCATGTTGCTCGGTAGCAACGGCGCCTCCCAGAGCTGGGCAGAGGTCACAAGACACCTAAGCAGCCTTCTCGCCTCTTCCGCCGTCTTCTCGACTTTTCACTCTCAACAGCAAGAAAAACAAACCACAAAACGGCATTCAACAACGCCGTTTTTCTCGGTCTGCGTCGACAAGCGTCAACCGCTTGTTGTATCAAAACATTACTACCAATTAAAGGTGACACGGGACGCCATTCATAGGCACCTCGGGTTGAACATCACTTGCGCTTCGACATTAGCCCGGAGATCAGCTCGCTTCTAGACTCCGGATTGGTGGCTCCGCACTGCAATCAACGAACCCAGAAAGGGCCCTGCAGCCGTTTCTCAACAATCTGTCCTGCCGCCCGTGATTGGACGTTCCGAGTTCATGCAGAAGTTCATCTAAATAGCCCACAAGCTCCCAATTGCTCTCAACTTTCTGCTTCTTTACCCTCTTACTCCTCTCCGCTCTTCAACCTCTGTCACTTCGGGCCCACTCGGACGATCCTCAACTCCGTCCACCATGAGCACGGCCGCCGACCTCTCGGCTGGAGGTGCTGAGCTGCGGCACCGGCAGCTCTACGATGATACGTCTGACGGTGGAAGTGGGAGCGTCAGCCCTGGTCGTCCGGCGCCAATCGAACCACAGAGCGCTGGCCAGGATACCCAGGATGGTGACATTGGCAAGCAAAAGAAGACTTTTGGTCGTACACCAGATGGCACAGGTGAGTGATCAAGGCAAATCGCACCGTTTTTGGCTCACACAGGCCATGGAACTAATCAACGCCCCTCAATTGGAATAGTATTCGTTGTGCCGACTACGCATGACATGGTTTCACAGCTCCTTGATCCGCGACAGCCCAAGAACCTTTCAGATGCTGTCGTCTTGGCTATTCTAGCATTGCATATCCTAGCAGCATATTTCCTTCCGGCTGGGTATAAGCGCCCCGTATTTGCAGCTGTTTTCCTCTTTTGGAGAGCTTCTTACAACGTTGGCATCGGCATCCTGCTACATATCCAATCCCATCACCGGCGCCTGATCACCTGGGCCCAGAAATGGAAGCTATTCGAGCATCCGAGCACTGGCAACAATCCCCGCCCATGGCTGTACAATCTGCTGAAGCGAGAGCTCGAAGCCAAGATCCCTGAAGACTACGAGTTTGAAAAGGCCCCCATTGAATACAACACCTGGCTCGTCTTCCGAAGGGTCGTCGACTTGATCTTGATGTGTGATTTCGTGTCATACTGTCTGTTTGCCATTGTCTGTAGCCACACACCAAAGGACGAGAGTATACTCTTCGGAGGCTCCCGCTGGCTTTTGGGTATTATACTGGTCGGCTTCAATCTCTGGGTCAAGCTGGATGCGCATCGCGTTGTCAAGGATTTTGCTTGGTACTGGGGAGATTTCTTCTATCTTATCGATCAGGATCTCACATTCGACGGTGTCTTTGAGATGGCGCCCCATCCCATGTATTCGATTGGCTACGCTGGATACTATGGTATATCGATGATGGCAGCCAGCTACGAGGTGCTCTTCATCTCCATCCTCGCCCATCTTGCCCAGTTTGCATTCCTTGTGTCAGTGGAGAACCCCCATATCGACAAGATTTACAATCCTCCTGCCCCAAGAGAAAAGGCTGGAAATCGAAGCCCAGTAACCACCCCCACCGTGGCTTTCGATCTTCCCGCAGAAGATACATTCGCGCGATCCGCCTCCATCTCACTGAAGGATATGCCAGCGCCGGTGCACAATCTTGTTGGATTATCCAACATGGATCTATTCCGAGTTCCAGACTGTGTTGTCGTTATTCTGCCAATCTATGTTGCGGTCCTTACACTTGCGACACCGGCAACATCCTTCTGGAAAGCAATTTTCGTTGCTCACGCACTTCTGTGGCGGGTGTGGTATCACGCTGGCCTCGGCTTCGTGTTGGACCAACAATCTAAATCAAAGATGTGGACTCGCCACTTTCTCAAATATGGCGAGAGTGCTGGAGAAGCCTGGCGCCAGTGGAAAGCCATGTACCATATCAGCATGATCATGTGCAACACATCTTTCATTGCAGCTTGCTGGAAGATGTACAACCTTCCAGAAGACTGGGGTTACGGCCTGGTTCTTTTTAAGCACGTGCTTGGAGCTGGCTTGATTGCTCTACAGCTGTGGACCGCTTTCAGCGTGTACGATTCTCTCGGCGAGTTTGGCTGGTTCTGCGGCGACTTCTTCTTCGATCATGAAGCCAAGCTTACATACACCTCCATCTACCGGTTTCTCAACAACCCTGAAAGAGTTTTTGGAACTGCTGGCATCTGGGGCGCTGCTCTCATCACCTGGAGCCGAGCCATTTTCATCACTGCTCTGGTCACGCAAATCTTGAATGTCATGGTCATCGCATTTGTCGAACGACCTCACATGCAGAAGATTTATGGAAGAAGCATTCGACAGGAGGCAGGTCTCACCAAATTCATCAAGCGATCATTACCGCCTCCGGTCAAGGGATGGCAGGAGAGTGTGGACAAGGTTCTGGACGACACGTCGCACTTTGTCGAAGAGTTTTTGGACAGTGCCCGCCCCAAGTTTACTTCTGGTGTTAAAACTATCGTCCGAGACACATCTGCTCTTTTCAACGTAGCACCTGCCCGCCTTACGATTACCAGAATTGCCCCCGACCTAGCTGGGCTGGATCCTAAGCAGTATTCGCTCACTATCGAGGGAACCCCCTCCCTTCAATCAGCCGTTGATGAAAGAGCCACCGGTAAAGAGAGCTTCTCAGGACGCTTCCCAAAGCTGATCAAGACGAAGACATTCGAATACGGTGCCCCTCTACGAGTCAAGTGGCGAGCGCCTGCAAACCACAGCAAAGAAGATTGGATCGGCCTCTACATGGTGACGGATAATCGCCTTCGAGACACGACCGAGGTTTCGTCACTTGGCAGGTGGACACCCACATGCACTGGTGCATACGATGCTTCGACGGCAAATACCAGCATTACTGTCAAGGAACATGTCGTGGCCAAAGCTGATCCCTCAGAGCCTGATATGATGGAAGGCGAGGTTGTTTTCCAAGGAGATAAGCTATGGTGGACGCAGGGTGTCTTTGAGTTTAGATACCACCATGATGGTCGTCACACGGTCATGAGCATCTCGGAACCTTTCGAAATCCGCATCAGCAAGTTTGACGAAGAAGATGTCGATGTCGATGTTGGTACTAAGGCGCTGTATGCTAAAGCTGTCGAGTCGGCTCTTCTTCCCATTATCCAAAACTGTCTGGATCGTGATGACGATATTGCGCCGAGCACCGTGGATGAGAGCTTTGGTAGTCATGTGGAGCGAGATGGCAAGTACGCCAAGAGAATTGTTTACGCTATCCGAGAGATGTTTGGTGTAGAATTTGCGCCAGCCGTCGTCCTTGCGGACCGAAGCGTGAGGAAACTGGCATGGAGAATCTGTAATGCCAAGGAGGTTTTGGTAAGTCGATTTACTCATTTCGTCTGCTGCCAGAGCAAACTAACAATCCTTCTTTCGTTAGGCACCATACAGCATGTCGCACTCGAAGGGTACTACAACACCAGCAAACGAAGAAACGCCCGTGAAAATTTGATGAACATTTTGGATGCACGGAAAACCTGTTGGAATGATATAGATGGCGGCGTAAGATGGATGAAAACTATGATACCAAGAAAGGCGTCAGGATATGTGGTAAAGGTGATAGGATAGACACATCTCAATAAAAAAAATACATTTATGAAGCAGCAACGAAGACGTACAGAGAATTTGATGATGAGTGCTACCAGGCTGCTGGCCATACTTTGGTATCCTATGTACATGCGTGACGCTTGAGATTGGTGGGAATTCTTCAACAACAGGTATCGATAGGATGCTCCCAGCTGTCACCGCTCACCCACAGAATTGTGCCTTGCATGAGGACGGCTATTCGGATGCCTCCCGCCGAGGCGATATCTAAGAAGATGAATTGCTTGGTGGGGGTCAGTGGAGGGATGAGCTGTCTCTGCATTTGTACCTAGTGGTGATCAGTATGCAGGGTGGAAGTTGGGAAGGGGTTTACCTGCTGTCTTAATACTTAGTACATATAGATGCCAATTAATTGAATATTGAATTTACGTATTCAGCTATGAAGAGATTTTCAAATGAGCACGATGTAGCGTAGTGTAGTAGCAGAGTCTCGACTATGGCTTACACGAGATCCGGGACAGGCGGTGCGTTGAAACGCTAGGGACGAGGCGGCAGTAGCGCTGAGGGATCAGGCCCGAATGCGGGATGCGGGACCGGCGGTGACGGGGATGCTTGCTTTATTTTAGGTTGCGGTTTATATCTTGGCTTCTTGATGATAACAATGGAAGGAATTTATTACTTCTTGGCTTTGGATTCTATAGAGATTGTCAAGAAGAAATTGGCTATATGTGAAGGAGAAACATCAGGTAGATACGGTATTTGCAACAAGTGATGCTTGTCTTTGATATTCGGTGAGCCCGTGAGCTTGGATGCTCCAGTTGTTTCAACGCTGGCAAAACACATCTTAGGTAGGTCTAGAAGCCGAGCTGACTTGACAGCTGATTCTCATCTGGTGCCATCTAGGCTTGAATCGATTTGTCTCAGTCCAAGATCCACACTCTCCGCAGAGGCTGACAGATTTGGGCCCGTATTCTTGGCAATACGCGACTGACTGTTAGTAAACTCGACCAGCTTTTGGGCCGTTTCAAAGTGTTACGTAGCATGCCAATGCTGAAGCTAGACATGTGTTGCCCAATATCTGCATATTGCAGTACTGAAAGTTGAGTCGAGAAGACAGGATAAGATGCTTCCAATGTGAAAGAATAGGGCGTCCCAGCTTTCAACCCCCCAAATAATGTAGGTACCTTCTTGCCCCCACCTTGTCAGCGGCTTTCGAGCTGATTGTTCCTCCTTCCCAGTTAGGCAGCCGATGTCACTGTAACAATGCCTATTCGTCATCAGGGGATTCCCGCGATGCTTTCTCGTAGTCACGGATATTCCGTTGATACCATGTAAATTCTGCATGCAGGTGTCGTTTTCCAGCAGGCAGGACAAGATCTGCGGTGTAGTAGCTGACAGTGTTGGGGTAACAAAAAAGCTTTGAATCAATTGGGGGGTTGTGGTTGTATTGATCGCCCTCTCATAACCTTGTACGCGGGGAGAAGCTCAATGCCGATCTTATAAATAGTGCCCGGACGTGTCTCAGATTCTTCCGCCCTCTTCTTTTTTTTCTTTTCTTGTTGCAAGCTCGCTTCAGTTTGAATCTTGTCTCCAGTCCATTACTTATTCTTCCGTCTTTGCCAATTGAGCTTCCTTCTCGGCATTACAGCATCGCCTCACTTACACAATGCCTAGCCGCCGCAACAACCTCCAGAAGAGCCTCGCCGCAACGCTGTTGTGCGCAGGTAACCTTGCCTCCGCCGGCCTGGTCTACGTCTCTTCGTACTCCCAGACCGTCACGACGCTCAACTACACGCATGGCCAGAACACGGGCATCCAGAAGCTGAGCCCCGTCGCCGTGTCCCAGAGCTGCTCTGACAACCCTTCGTGGCTGACGCTGGACTCTCCCGACTCCATCCTGTACTGCATCAACGAGGGCCTGAACACCCCCAATGGTGCTCTGACTGCCTTCAAGACCTCTCCTGGTGGCACTCTGCAGCAGCTTGGCCAGGTCAGCACCGCCAATGGCCCTGTGAGCGGCGTTGTGTTTGGTAACAACCGCCACGGTCTAGCTCTGGCTCACTAGTAAGTTTTCTATCAATTGAGTGATTGAACCCACTGGTTTGGGGACATATGTGTAAACCAATCAACGCAAAAAGCTAACCATGGTTTTCTTTGCAGTGGTGGCTCTGCCTTCACCACCTGGGACGTCTCCAACCCCAGCAAGCTGAAGCTCCTTCAAACCAAGAACTTCAAGCTGACCGGCCCTCCCGCCGACCCTTCTCGTCAAGATGCCCCTCACCCTCACGAGGCGGTCCTCGACCCCACGGGCAAGTTCTTGCTCGTCCCTGACCTGGGCATGGATCTCATCCACCTGTACTCCTTCGACCCCAACACCTTGGCTCTCAAGGACATCACCCCCGTCAGCGTCAAGCCTGGCTCTGGCCCTCGACACCTGGCCTTTGTCGTCAAGGGCAGCAAGACGTTCGCCTACCTCGTCACTGAGCTGGGCAACACCATCATTGGATATGACGTTACTTATCCCAATGGTCAGATCAAGCTGACTGAGATCTTCAACATCCCCAGCCACGGCGCAGGCCCAGCTGAGCCCAGCAGCTATGCCGCTTCCGAGGTTGTTGTTTCTGTAAGTTCAATGATTCAACCAACACCAGCCTTCAAAGGAAGAATCCAAGCTAATGTATACTGCCAGCCTGATACCAACTACCTCATTGTTTCTTCCCGCGCTGAGAACAGCACCACCATCCCCGACTTCGACAACCCTTCAGTCACCATCCCCTCCGACCCTCTCATCAACTTCAAGATCGACGCAGCCACTGGCCAGCTCACGGTCCTGCAAGTCGTTCCTGCTGGCGGCCAGTTCCCCCGTCAGTTCTCCATCAACAAGGAGGGCAACCTGCTCGCCGTTGGCCTGCAAGATGACGGCCGCGTTGTCTTCGTCGACCGTTGCCCCGAGACTGGCCTGCTGGGCGGCTTTGTTGCGTATGCAGATATCGCTGGTCAGATTACCTCGGCCGTCTTTGCGTAAAGGATGGGCTATTCAGGAGACCTTGGTCGATTTAGCTTGTTCGATTTCTGATGCGATGTAATGATGGGATGAGCTCTGTGTATATGACTCACTGTATATAGCTTATAATTGAGTAAAAGAAAACTTCATGATGTTATCCTGCTGTGTTGAACAAAATGAAGTATGTGACATCAATCCTTTCACAAAATGGTTTGCTCTGACTGGGCGTCTACGCTGCAAGTTGCCATGTCGCTCGGCCAATCAGTGTCCTTACTATAAACAATGAAGTCTTCATCCCCATCTGATTCTAGCGCCGTTGCTTCTCTCGCTACAAAACATCCAAGTGGGTATTAGTCACGATACCAGTGATACTCTTGTAGCACGTGAAATAGCGTTGCACTGAGATGTCTTCTGCGGATGCACGACTGCGTCTTTATCAGTCGTCGTGAAACAGGTACCTTGCGTGTATGCGTCGGAAGCACTACTGCATAGGTATTCATGTAGACAGGCACAAGCGCATGCACGTAGGGTATGGCACTGCATATATACCTCTGTTGATATTGGATATCATGCACCCAATCTCTGGTGTGTATGGCCATTCCGGCGGCTAAAGAGGCTGCGTGATTCGGTCCGACCCACCAATTGTTACTCGATGTTCAAAGTCATTGGTGAGGTTCTTGATTGCAATACAGCAGTTGTTTGGATAAATCATTATCTTCGTACCTAGATGCAACCCGAGCATTTCACTGTTAGTATAGACGAATGAGGTTTAGGGTTTCTCTCCCATCTCCTCTGAAGTGGCCTTGGGTCGAAAAGGATGCCCGGTGGCGCTTTGGGGATTTTACCATTTCCGGTAATGTACCTTGGCAATACCACCAATGCCACCTCTTACACACTGCAGCTTGCAGGCCGCTAATGCTCTCTCGCCATTGCAACGCCAATGGCCAGGAGAAGCTTTCTGCGTATGTCAAAAACAAGAGCTGCTTTCTCATGCACCTCATCGTGGAAGTCCCCAATTCTCTATAGCCACCTTGATCTTACCCCGTGCCGTGGCTTCGGCATCGGATCCCAAGACCAGGCGGCAAAAGTATATGCTTTGTACGCGCCGGTGGAGGCAACGGGCCGGGCGAGCGACGCCGCAAGGGGGCCGAGCCGCAGACTAGCTTCAAGCCCGATGATTCGACAGCCCAATCTCCACGTGAGGGCGTCGAGTGTGTCTCATGAGGAGCTGCAGGGAGGAGTCAGAGGCAGCCTGAGGAGACAACTTGGTGTGAGGCATCGAGGACTGACAGGGGCAGAGAGTCAGGTCATGCTGCCGATTCACGGACAGGGAGGCTACCGGCACAGCCTAGAGAGAGTCACGAGCCGCCTGTCTGGTGGATGATTCGAGGAGAGGCCGATGAGGAGACGCAGTCGAGATGCAGTCGAGATGCAGGCGAAGAGGTACCTGGCAAAGACAGCACAGTGTGTTCATGCATTCGCTACTCGCTTCCGCCAGAGTGTCTAGCGGCTTATGCAAGGTGAAGTGTGCGCGCTTCATCGCATGCATCTTTGGGTTTGGTGATAATGCAAGAAAATTGGTGCTAGAAGATCGAGGCTGCTGGGATATTGTGAGTTGTATCTTGTGAGTTGTATCGTATCCCAGCACTCCATTATTAGTACTCCATTCTTCGTACACCAAAATATTACGAGCCTTCATGGGCAAGCACGGAATTCCTTAGACTGGCAGGCAGCACCTTCCCATCGCCTTTCCCCTCCAACCCCACACGTGATGTTTGTTTCGCCAGCCAGCTTTTACCACAATAATGCAATGCCAACCACCGCCATTTGATCTTCCTGATCTCTTCAAGAACAAGCCTGTTTCTCTTTTTCTCTTTTATTCTTTGACTTCCCAATCTGCAGCGTGCATCTCCTCCCCCTTGCATTAAAATAGTGCTCAAGTTACACGCGCTGTCTAGCCCCCAGGTCTTCAAGGCCCCCAACTTTTGTCACTTCATCCCACTACATTTTTCTCCCCCGCCCTCTTTTTGCGCAGCAAGCGCCGGCTCAAGTCTGCTGCATCCTTTGTTTGGTGCGTGTTTCGCAGACGCAGGTTCCGTGTCCCCGTTTCCAAACCGGACAAGAATTCACGCTTCAGCCGCCACGTCCATCAAATCTCTAAAGCGCCGGCTTATCTGGGGGCCTTGACTCCTTCTTCCCCAGGCGCATCCTCCAGGCCAAAGTCCCCTTGCACGACAAAACCTGTGAGGGCGAAGGCGGGCCAGTGAAACACACGCCCAAAGTCCTAGCAGCCCAATCTGCTACTCCTACCACGCAAGGCAGCATTTCCCTTGCCGCGGCTTTTTCTTTTTCTTTTTTCTTCTTGTCTTCCTCCCTGAACCTTCTCCATTCCTCTGTCCCTGATTTCTCGTGTACTTCCATCTCCAGTCCAGCGGCATCTCTCTTTCCTCCCCCCCCGAGTGCCTCTTGGGGTCTTGTCCAACGGCGTTCTCACAAAGGTGGTCATGCACGTTGTGACCCCTCAACTCCAATCAGAATATTGTGGGATGCAATAGTTGGTGCAGCGTGGACGTTCCTGACTGGCCCACGAGGCTTCGATCGCTCCTGCATAACCCGACTGCACCATCTTTTTTTTTTCTAATTCCCCTCTCTTGTTCCGCCCCTTGATAGACCTCAGAGCGAGCCAAAAGGGGACTCGTTGGATTCAGCGCCCTTTCCGTGCTCTGTCTTCGTGAGCGTGCGTACGTGCCTTGGTTCACACCCGTTTTTCTTTTTCCCCGCCGCTGTCTGTGCGCGGTAGCCGAATCAACACCAACGCTGCTGTCTGTGGTGGCGAGCATATAGAGAGACACATAAGCACAGCGGGAGAGTCGGACGCTGAGTTAGACGCAAGAGTCAAAGTAAGTAGATTGCTGTGACTCTTCTCTCCAAGCGAGACAATATGCGGTTGGAATCAAGTCGAGATCCTGGTGCTGCCACTGTCCGTTCTGGACGACGGAAACTCAGACCTGGGGAACCAAGCGATTGGAATCAGAAGGCCAACGATGCAGCTCCGCAGCCTCATACCCGCGGTACAGTCCAAATACAACGACGTCTGGACCTGGGAACAGCACCGTCGCTGCCGCAGCTGACGATGCGCAGAAGGGAGTCCAACAATTCCAAAGCTATAGACGCCGCCGCCACTCCCACCGTACCTGCAACTGCTGCTGATGCCGTTGCTGCCGCCGCCGCCGCTGCGAATGGTGGCCGCTCCAAAATTCCACCATGGCAACCAGGGCTTGCTAGGGCTGCTTCGGATGCCTACCGTCGCCCAAAGGGTACATTGATGGACTCGTACGATGGGGAGGATGAGTCTGCCAATGAGCAACCTTCGCGCCGTACAAGGAGGAACTCTTCACCCCCAAACCAACCTCGTCGCAGAATAATGCCTGGCGCATATTCCGAGCCCTCGACACACAGATCAGCGAGCGTCTCATCGTATGGCGGCGATGAAGATGACGATCATGGCCTCGAGGTGGAGGAGATCCCACCCGACGGTTCGTCACGTCATAGCAGACAGCGCCTGTCCAGCCGTGATGAGTATCTCGATTCCTCAAGCGATAGAAACCGCTATCGAAAGAGATTTACACCCAGGCGATATTACTCTGACGACGAGCGGGACTCTGACCCTCCGCTTTCGGCCAGTGATGTGCCTTCTACTTCGCATACACGAGAATCTTCCAGAGTCCGTGAGAGGAGCGAGTCAGCCCATAAGGCTCAGCGCTATCAGTTGACGCATGTCATTGAAGGTTCACGGCCACCTATTGCCTCGAGAAAAAGGTTTGTTCTCTTCAGTATATCTCTCAGCTTTGCTTTTGTGAATCCAAGTTAACAAACTTAGCTCCAATAATAAGTTGACTAGACGAGCAACATCAACTGGACGAGACGGTGTAGGGTATAGATCGGCAGAATCGGCCTACGAGGATCGAGATCCAAGAAGATCATTGAATACCATGCGGTCTGTTCGCAGCCTCAACGGCTCGACTTCAGGACCCGCTCGTATCTTGGGGAATATTTTTGGCAATGCCGCTTCTGGGCCTATATCCAGACCTGCTTCCAGGCCTGCTTCTAGGCCGGCCTCCAGGTCCAGACCTTCATCGCCAGACAAATTCTTCAAACTTGAAAAGCAATCTAAGATGGAGAAAAGAAAAGGGTAAGACATGAACAGACCGTCTCATTTTTGGCAGAGTGGAAATCGAATTCTAACTTATACAAGGGTTGAGTGCGTCATATGCATGGAGGATACTCCGTCGTCAAAGGGAGCGGACCTGAAGTGCGGCCACCGAATGTGCAATGCCTGCATGAAGCGCAACTTTGAAATGTCGATTCACGATCCGCAGCACATGCCCCCACGCTGCTGCACAAAAAGCCATATCCCACTCAAACATGTGGATAAGCTATTCGACAATGCTTTCAAGATGACTTGGAACCGCAAGTTTGCTGAGTACTCAACTGGAAACCGAGTCTATTGCCCATCAAAGCGTTGTGGTGAATGGATCAAGCCAACCAGCTTTTATCGAGGAGAAGATGGTAGAAGAGTCGCTCGTTGCGGTCGTTGCAAGACCAAAGTTTGTCCAAAGTGCAGTGGTAAATGGCACAACTCTACTGAGTGTCCACGTGACGAAGAAACGAACAGATTCCTCGATCAAGCAAAGGAGGAGGGTTGGAAGAGATGTTACAAGTGTAAATCAATGGTTGAACTCAAAGAAGGGTGCAACCATATGACCTGGTAAGCCGGCCGTTCCTTTACTTCTCACAGTCCTACCTCATGAGTTCCTTCAGTTACTAACACCGAGTGAAAAGCCGATGCGGAGCTGAATTCTGTATGATATGCGGCACTAAATGGAAAGGCTGCAGCTGTCCATGGTTCAACTACGAGAATGGAACTAATCCATGGGAAAACAACCAAGTTCACGATTTGAACATTCCCACTGAAGACCTGAGGAAGATTCTCCGGGCTAATAGGCCGAATTCAATGGAAGAACTGCGATCCTACTCAAGGCCCACTTCCTCGATGCCCGCAACAAGATCAAAACCTCAGCCTTACGACGAGGAGATGCACCTTCGCCGGCTGCAAGAGCAGCGTGATGCCGGATTTGCAAGGAGACTGCAGGTCTCGGATGAGCAAGACGATGAGCAAGAAGATGACCGCGACTATGACCGCGACTATGATCGTGATCGTGATCGTAACCGTGACCGAGATCGAAAGCGTGATCGGAATCGTGGTCGAGATCGTGATTGGGAGCGAGAACGAGAGCGCGAGAACCCCTTTGCTCCCATCACGCCTGAGGAAGATGAGGATGAGATGGATTTTGGGCTCAGCGGCAGCAAGCATCACCAGATGGAAGATTATAGACGAACAAGCTTGCCAACTTTGCCTACCGCAGCCCCAGCCGCACAGCCGCCGGCGCCTTACAACAGCTACGTTTCTGGGGTCAACCGTGCCAGGGGTCCGCAGCGCAGTGGTTCAATGGAGCAGCGTCTGGCTGATAGGTTGTCAGAGAACCGCCCAGAACGCCGGTCGAGAGGGCCATCTCCTCCAGCTCCAGCCCCAGCTATGCGACCCCATGTACTGCACCCAAGAGATGCTGCCATTGGACACGCTCCAGATATGGGAATCGGTATGGCTCTTGGCGCGATGGGAAGAGGTTCTGCACCACCACCGCCAGCCTATGCCCCCGTACCGGCGATGCCCTCGCCCGGATTGATGAGGCCGAATCCCTTTGCAGGAGACGCGTACTACGATAATGCGTACACCACCACGCCACGATCAGTTCACGATCCGTATTACTACGGAATGGAGACTGCTGAAACCGAGCTTCCCTCTCCCCGGCGCAGATCACGGCGTAGTGGAGAAGAGCGCGAGAGACCCAAGTCATCGACTTTGGCAGGATTGACGGGGTATGGCCGAGGTGCGCATCGGGTGTCGGAGTGGAGGAGTTTTGTTGAACCAGGATTTCCTGATGAATAGGCAACTCACTACTATGTAAATGTTCCAAGTATGTAAGACTGAGATTGACTGGTTTCTGGATGCTTGGGCACCTATCGATACTTCTAACCATTTCATGTATTTTGAATACCCGTGGAAAAGGCAAATCAGATGTGATTGTAAAGATGATGCTCTTGGTCGAGCTTGTACTAATTTTTGTGCATCTCTTTTTGGTCATTATCTTCCGCCATTGCAGTCAGCTCTTGTGCCCCTCAACACCACAGCAGATAATAAAGGCTAGAAAGGATGCACATTCCACCAAAAACCACCGAAGCTAGAATGTCTTGTTTTGGAGCATAAATCTCTATAAGAATAAACAAGCAGGAGACCCACTGCCCAATCCAGACGTCCCCTTTTCAGCACTTCATTTTAATAGTAGCAGTGATATCGCGCCGGGAAGCCAGGATAGTAGCGCATGAATACAGCGTCTTCCATTCACATGCCAATCTGAACAATGCCCGGTCGCGTGACGCCACAGGCCCCCGGATCGAATCAAAACGAGCCTCGTGCCAGATGCCCTGCTTGGGCGTGAGTGGCTAATAAAGACCTAGACGAGGCGTTTCTAGCACGCTAAAATTCTGGAAAACGAAAGGATATGCTTAAAGGGGGGCCGTTGGATTCGATGACGGCAGCTACGGTGTCACAGCGTCTTTTTTGGGAGACTCGACAGCACCGTCATGCAGGTAGCGTCATATGCTGGAGAGCGTCGAATCCACGGGAAAACGGGTTTCCCGACAGATCCGTCTTCTTGGGTACCTTGACTGTGTATGGAAGACGCTGGCATGACTTCGTATCTGAGTAGTATAAGCGCAACGAATAGCTGTCGTTAAGGAGTGGCGTTACGTACCTGGTACCGGCGCAGGGCGAATCTTTAGAGCCCCAGATACCGACGTGTACTCGTACTACGTACCCCGTCCGCCGGGACCGTCGCCCTGCACATGCCGCCAGCCTAATCTTGAGCGGCCCATTTCTTCTTCATTCGCAACTTCAATGCAGAGTACGCAGTACGCCACTCTCAATCTCCTATCAACCCACCTCCAAACCATTCCCTTTTTCTTCTCTCCTAGCACTTCACCCATGCACATCTTTAAATTACCCTTCAAATGAGCGTTTGGCCTGTCGACCTGTGCACAGTCGTATCGTTTCGCATAGGGTGCCGGGATAGAGGATAATGTGACGTTTAATACGTCCAAATCCCAACACTGCCTTTCTGTCGTTGGGGCTGCCACTATCTTGCCTCTCCTTTCCTCCACACCATTTCCGACTGAACCTACAGGAGCCCATTGAGGACCGCGTTGCAATCGTCAGATCTCCTTGGATATACATTTACGAAACTCGACCGGACGAACGATCGATCGAGCGAAACCAGCGAAACACACAGCTGAAGGCTTAAAGCAACTGCGTCAGAGCGGCGGGGCCTTGCGCAGCCCGGAAGCCGACAAAGATGCTTCTCATCCACCAAACTGGCAGCGTCAAGATTGGCGAGGTTGTCCGCTACACCGTCACCTACGCCCCCTCTCAAGACCGAATCCTGCCGTCGCCGGAGCGGCTATATGTGCGAATACGCAACACGTCCAACATTGCACTGCGAGCGGCCTTTGTCCATGGCCCGTATACCCTGAGCGTGGCGACGTATCCTGCCAAATTCAACCCCAACGAAAAGTTCCCCAGCCCGCGCCGCTATGGCGTCCCCGAGTTCGAGCCGATGCTCAAGGCCGGAGGTTCGTGGGAGTGTCAGCTTGTCGTGCCGGAAGACATACGGCAGGCGGCGGGGACGGGAAGCCATGGCACGTTTGGCAACGGCCCGGAGCACGATTCCGAGAGCGTGAGCTGGATCATTGAGATCTCGTCACAGGTCATCTTCTCTACATCGGCGGCGGTAGGATACGAGCTGTTGGTAGCGAGAGAACAAAAGTCACTGAGCTTGAGCTCTTCGGTCCCGGTGGTAGGCGGCCAGGCCCAGGTACCGCAGCCGGGAAAGCTAGTGGACCACCAGCAGAGCATTGGAGCCAAGGACGGGCATCATCCGGGACAGCCTCGCGGAGTCTTTTCAAGAGCGGTCCATGTCAAGGTAGAAGACACGGCGACTTTGTGGAACACGCCCCGGTTACCGGTGTGGGATGATGCCGGTGATAAGAGGGTTGAGGACCGGCCTACTGCCGACGAACCAGTGGAGAGCATGGTTAAGACCGGTGATGCGGAAACCGAAGACGAGCCGCTTCCACGGAAGCAAAAGAAGATTCACCTTGTCATTCTAACGCATGGACTGCATAGTAACTTGGGCGCCGATATGTTGTTCATGAAAGAGAGCATCGACGCTGCTGCAAAGCAGGCCAAGATTGATGCCAAGGCGAGAAGAGCAAAGCAGCGTGCAGAGGCCGAAGCTAATGCCGACGACGCCAGCAAGGCAAAAGACGGTGCTTCTTCGGCAGGAAGCGAAGAGGATGACGAGGATGAAGACGAAGAGGTCATTGTGCGAGGATATTCTGGAAACGCCACCAAAACGGAGAAGGGAATCAAGTATCTTGGCAAAAGGCTAGCGAGATATGTTCTCTCTATGACCTACCCAGACCAGCCATTCTTACCGATAGGAGGAAAAGGCGCCTTTGAAGGGTTTGCCCACGGGCTAAGCGATCAGGGGGCGCACGACCTTATGCAAGCTCACAAACACAGCACCATCGTCAAGGCACCGGACTCGGAGGGAGCGGACGACCACCAATTAATTCGGAGACCTTACAAGGTCACGAGCATCAGCTTCATTGCGCACTCACTGGGCGGCCTTGTTCAGACCTACGCTATTGCATATATACAAAAGCATTCACCACGATTCTTCGACCTGATAAGACCTATCAATTTCATCGCACTGGCCACGCCCTTCTTAGGCCTGAGCAACGAAAACCCTCTCTACGTCAAGTTTGCACTTGATTTTGGTCTCGTGGGGAGGACAGGGCAGGACTTAGGCCTGACGTGGAGAGCACCGACGATTGCACGAAGTGGCTGGGGTGCCATTGTGAGTAACCTAGGCGAATCTGCTCACAAGAAAGTCTACGGCGAATCACAGCCCGAGTCCAAGCCTCTATTACGAATCTTACCCTCAGGGCCCGCTCACATTGCCCTCAAGAAATTTCGGAACCGAACAGTCTACTCCAATGTGGTCAATGATGGCATCGTTCCGCTGCGCACAAGCTGCCTGTTATTCTTGGACTGGCAGGGTCTAGGGCGAGTTGGCAAAGCAAGGAGAGAAGCCGGTCTCGTCGAGACCGTTGTAGGCTTTGGATGGGCCGAGCTCACAGGTGCTAACATGGGATCATCGCGGCAGAAGCTGCAGCTTCCTCCCGACGACATTGAGACCGACTCGGGTGCTACGACCCCCAATGGTGATGGCAGCACCAACAATGGCGAAAACAGCAACAGCCATCAAGTGCCGCAGCCATCCAACGATGCTCTCGCCGAAGACGATCGGGCGAGCCTACGCTCTGTTCCAGCGGTATTTGCAGATGAGCCACTGGAAAGCCCGGGAGATAACCTGCTTCACACTCCGCTCACCGGATTTTTCAATTTATTTAGGAGCAACGACCCTCCAAAAGAGCAACCTGTGACGGAGAAGCAGAAGAAGATACTGCGCAGAAGCCAGACACTTAAGAATGGTGGAGATGCTTCTAGCACTGCCGACAGCTCCAATTCGTCAATGACGGGCAAACAATCCGGCAAGGCAACTGCAGGGCACGAGTTTGAGAACGATATAGAAGGCCTGACGGCACCGCCTAGGACCACGTTCTTTGAATCTGCTGGAGACCTGCTCAATCCCAAGATTCCGGATGTGGAGTGGCTCGTTGATCCGTCGAAGCGGCCACGAACAATCTTTCATGACCGAGTGTATCATCCAACGGACATCCCCGCGCCACCCTTGAAGAAGCGAACTCCTTCTGCGCTTAGTAAAATGAAGCTCAAATCCTCGTCTTCGTCGCTGCTCTCGCCCGGGGGCAGCGGTTCGTCGACGCCTCACTCAGGAATCAACCACGAAGATTCAATGGCCTCGACAAAAGACTACGACGACACTGCACATACGGGTCCTGAAAAGCAGCCTAACGAGGTTGTTGATGGCTCGAGCATGCGTGTTGAGGAAAAGATTTCGCGCGGATACCACAAGGATTTATCGTGGCGCAAGGTGCTTGTGAAGCTGGAACCAGACGCCCACAACAACATATTCGTACGCCGCATGTTTGCCAACGCTTACGGTTGGCCGGTCGTCAAACACTTGGTTGATGCTCACTTCAGCGACTCAGCTGTTTCGCGATTACGCACTGAGGACGAGCACATGGGCGAGCGGGCTTTGGACATTAGTCAACCCCCTGGCGCGGATGGTCGCGAGACTAAAACGGTGTCTATGCGGCAAGCCCGCGGCCTTGCTCCGGAGCCGACAAATGCGAGCGAGGCCCGTGAGGCTCTCGACGAAGTGCCTCCCCTGCCAAGGACACAAGATACCGATCGGACTTCCCTAACGAATCACAGCCATCAGGGTGATAGGGGGGATTCAATGTCGTGGAGTGAGCGCGATTGGGCGAGCAGTGAGAATGAGAGTGAATTCGATAATGATGCAGTGGGCGACAAGAAATTGGACAAAACAAAGGAAAGCCAGGGCGGGAGACTGAGTCCTTCATCATGGAACTGGACGGAGAAGATTGTTGGCAAGGGGGCTATGAAGGCCAGGAGCAAGAGTCCTACAAAAACAACGGCAGGGGGGTCTCTGTAAGGATAGTGATTTTGCACATTACGGAGAAGAGGCAGCGAAAACATTCCCTTTAGGTACGATATAGATGGCATTGGCATCCTTTGGTATAAGTAGACGGTAGATGCGGATGGGTAGCAATTGGTGCTTTGGAGAAGGAAAAATACATTTCAAGTTGATTAAGTTTGAGCGAGTCTTGTTGGATGATATACGTGATGAAAATTGTTTGCCAGACAATGAAAGAAAGGCTAGCTAACTCACGTATCGATCGGCATGTTGGAGCATGTCGAGATGTATAAAAACAGGGCAAAAAAACATACAACAGCCGGTGTTCGCTGATGGTCTCCCACTCAACTACTAATCTGCCGGTTAGTGGCTTGTCTCTGGGGGAGCAGACGAGACCCCGAATTTTCCACTACCTATGGTCGTATGTGGAGGTTTACGGACGATATTCAACTTATATACATAGGTATGTTGAAATAGACCGCTATGGCAAAAGTAAAGTGACCACTTCAGTCTGTATAGCGTTGTATCTCTACATAAAGAGTCCATCCATTCCGACAATGTACTAGTATCATGCCTCTCCCATTTACTGCTAACCCCTGTCCTGGGTTATATACTGTTTAAAGTCCAAGTTCTCGATGTTTAACATGTAACCTGTGTGACTTATCCCTTCCCGTTTCCTATAGCTACCCATGAGACCCCACATTCGAATAGGTTCGTATCAGCCCAATAGTTGGCATTAACAGTGAATCCTTCCGGATCGATGCCCGATGCATACACACTGAGTCTGAAGTTCCTGTGACAATCTATATCCGCTTTGCATATGCCCACAATGACCCTTGGCGCCGACTCAAATCTCTTCGAAAAGGCGATACGCTGTGTTGGTGGAGCCCCCTTCATACGCCGCCACATCCCGTTGTCAACCTGAAGTCTAGGCTGTGGCTGCTGGGCTGACTTGACCTGTGAAGCAAGCTGCTCGACTTTGTCTGATAGAGCTGCGATTTGGCTCTCCAGGCGCGAAACGACGGCATCACTGCTACCGGATGTGCCAGTACTACTGGTGGTAGTAGTAGCAGCAGTATGCCCCGTGTCAGATCCCCCCGTAGTTACTGCGCCAGCACCAAACACATTGATTGTCACCGGAGGCTGAATAAGGATGCGTTCGCTCGGGCCACGATTATCGACATCAGAGCCTATGTCGGTGAACTGAACTGTGTCGTCTGAACTCACGGTCGAGTAATCATCTTGTTGCGGCGATTGATCTCCTAAAGGCATCTTCATAGCCCGTATAGGTTTCTCGATTTCGAAGACAGCGTATAAGAAGGTCAACTAGAACAGTTCCTGTTATCTTGGAGATGCAGATTGACGGTTATTTATTTGATCATTCACTTAGGCTCTGCTGTAAACGAATATGGGATGTTGGCCAAAGCGGGGTTTCCTGAGGGACATATTATCAGGCATACGATCTCGTGACCAACAGAGCGGCGCGGCTCTGTGATTGCATGTTGTTGGTTGGCCTGAGATTTCCTACTTGGGAAGTCGAGGCTTCGCGGGGAAACGGCCCCTATACCCTCAAGCGTCGGCACATAAAATAGACCTTTTTCTCCTTCAAGCTTCAGTTCGAAAACGATACTATTGCTTATGTTGCCGCTAGTTGGGAGGCAACAATATGTGGTTATGCCTCAAAAGTTCCAGTTCTGACTATGGCCTTTATCCCGAGAGGTATCACCTGCTTGGAGCTGCGACGGTATTAGCCACGGTGCGCCACAGGAGAGGTCCATGCAAAGAAAAACGTTCAATTAAAAGAAGCGGACACTCATTTTGGTTTCTGCTGTAACAATTATCTAATTGCGTAGAGTTAATCAAGCGAAGAAATCAGAGAAATCCACAGTTGAGTTTTGCGAGGAAATAGTAGCAGTATGTATGTATTGGAGTAGACGGAGTGCTGTTAAGCATAAAAAAAGAGCCAAAAAAAACAACTATGGACGAACGGGGAATCGAACCCCGGACCTTTCCCAGGCGGTTATGCAACTCGAAGGTCGCACTATGCTAAGGGAAAATTATACCACTAAACCATCCGCCCATTCGCTGATGTCTGCACATGTGCAAGTTTGGTACATGAGGACTGAACAGACGTCTTCTTGGTGAGTTTTTTGAGTTGATGATAGGGTAGGTAACGAGACCGTTGAATTTGAAGATGTAGACGGATGTAGGAATAAACGGCGGGCGAATTTATTTTTTCCTTATCAGAGACGTCAGATAAGAAGTAGAATTGTTCCCAGATGTGCGACTTGTTGGGCTTACTTGTTTCTATCGTGGTCAAATTAATTTGATGAGTGGTGAAGTATTAAACTGTGGTACTAGACATTGAGCCTAATGAAACATGTAACCATGATTATCTGATGACACCTAATTAGGTAGGAGGTGACTTCATTTCTCGGAACATAAGTGATTTCCAAGTTTCTTGCCAATTCTACACTCCGCACAATGCATCCCATCTTACCAAAAAAGAAGCAAAACTCACAGCCCGCCATGATGCCCATGTGCGTCACTGTTTGGCCCGCCGACATTTGGCTCAGAAAAAGCAAAATCCCTAATCGAGCCTAGCCTCCGTCACAGCTTTTTAAGTTCGCAAATCACATACAGCTTTTTAGATGCAAGGAATTACGGCGATTATTTTTTCTTCTATTCAATTTGATTTTTCAACGCCAACTTTGGTTCCCCCTCTTTCAACATTTGGTATTTTACTTCTTCTCTTTTTTATTTTTGGGTGTCTTGTATTTTTCTGCGTCTGTGAGGGAGTCAATGGGCTTGACGGGTTGCTTGCGGCGCAGTGTCTTGACCCGCTTGTGACGTCTTTAGTTAAACTGCTAGCTGATCCAGATCTATCATCCCGAGAGGGATCCGTTTTCTTCTTCCCAGCTACAGCTACAGCTCCTGATAGAGATTATACCCTCACTTTTCTCTCTCTTCCTCTCTATTCAGACGACGACTATTCAGGTTCACAATGAGGCTGTACTTGCTTCCCGTATCCACGCGGCGAACGCTCCTCTACGCCAACAAACTCAATGCCGCCTCCCACGATGGCAGCCTCATCGACCGCGGCGCCGCCTTCGCCGCGCGCAAGTGGGCGCAGTGGGAGAAGATGGAGAAAGGATGGCAACGCAAAGTTGTCGACTACGGCAACCATGCCTTCCGGCGCATTCCCTTTGAGGAGTGGGGGCTCAAGTCCGTACCACCGCTGTCGGCACGGCGCCGTGATGATGAGCTGCGGGGCCGTGATGCCGTTCAGTTGGTGTTCCCGCCGGCTGCGATTCCGGAGCACAAGGCTGAGGGGGTGGTACGGAAGTTAGCGACGGAGAGGCAGGCACTACATCGGCAGAGGCTGATATGGTGCTTTGTGGGCATGCCTATAACAGCGCCTTTGGGGCTGGTTCCTCTGTAAGTTTTTACATTCAGAGGAGATAAGAGAAGAAGGAGTTGAAAGGAGATGTCAGAGACAAAAGAAGAGAGGAGAAGAAAAGAAAAGAGATGAAGAGACAGGATATAAGAGCAACCCCGGCTGACAAGACGTACACCATAACAGAGTCCCCAACCTCCCCTTCTTCTACCTCGTCTACCGCGCCTGGTCCCACTGGCGAGCCATCAACGGCGGCAAACACGTCCAATGGCTCCTCCAGAACAACCTCCTCCACCTCGCCCCTTCCAAAGAGCTCGACCAGCTATACACAAAGGACGGCCAGGCCCCCGCAGATGAACCTGACGGCAAGGAGCAGATGCTCATCACCCAGAAGCAGATCCAGGACTTTTCCGAAACCCTCGACCTGCCCGCCGTAGAGATTGAGCTCGAGAGGGCCATCTGGCAGGTCGAGCGCGCGTTGGGCAAGGAGCAAGAACCGCAGCAGACGGAAAAGGCGCCTGAAGAAAAAGATAAGCAGGCGCCTGAGGAAAAAGACAAGCAATCATGAAAAAGAAAAGAAATGGCGAGAGAGAGAAATTTGTAATGTTGATATGAGTCAATGAAGTCAAAAATCAATGGGCGGGCGGGCTTTGATGAAAATAACAATGGGATATTGTTGGTTTTATACCTACCGGAGGAGGGGACGGACTATATACACGGGATTCGAATAGACTGGCGGCAGGGAGGGCGTGGTTTATATAAAATGTAACGCATCGTTTATTTTAGGGGGTTACAGCTGGACATGAGACAGATACGGCGTCATCTTACACACCCTACTTTATATCATATATATGCGAGAGGACTCTCCAAGTCTTTGAGCTTCATTCCTCTCTACTAGTTATTAAGCATTGGCAAATCGTATTCCACTAGGCGTTCTCAAGATTCAGTAGCAGATAAATATGAATTAGAAAGAATTAACAACCATCCACAATCCCGGTACACTCATTGCTTTCAGTACACATTATATAAAAGGTAAGCTCTTTGTTTTCCCTAATATATCAAAATTAATGTGCTGGTTGATTACGCATAAGCAGATGTAAAAAAACGAGCGATTAGTAGTATTATAACCTCTCTCCAACGCCGGTTTCATATTAGGTTGTATCCAAACATGTCTCAATCAATCATTCAGTTCTTTACAAAAAGCCCTGTATTTGTATTTCTTTCCAAAAACGCAATATTATTATGTTTATCCAGAGGCAGCGAGGTCGGAGATAAAGGTGGCCTCTGAGAAGAGCTGACCTTCCTCAGAAATCTCCTCATCGCCAACCTTGAGTTTCAAGGTGGTCTTGGGGGCGAACTAGAGAGAAAAAGAGAGTTAGCCTTGCAGATAGAAATAACGAGATCGGATTACAAACCTGGTAAATGTAAGGCTTCGTTCCAGCAGCAGCAGCTACAATGGTCTTGACGAATCCGGGCACCTCGGCCATGACGTCAACCCTGTCAACGCGGTCGCCAAGGGCGGCATCAATGACAGCCGTGACAGGCTTGCCGTCCTTGGTGGATGCTGACCATGAGAATTCGACCTGAGTGGGCTCGGGCCAATCGCTGGTGGCGTCCTTCTTAGAGGCCTTGTGCGTGGCCTTGTTGTTCTCGGTGCTAACGGCAATAATCTCGCCGTCCTTGACAAGGGCGCCGACATTGACGACGGTGTCGCCATAAGAAGGAGGGGTGGTGAACTCCATCATGACGGCAGTGTGGCTAGGGCCCTGGAAGCTGGCAAAGTTCCATTTTGCGGCCGCGTGATGCGGCTTCATGCCCTGCAGAGCGTAGATGTAAATGGCCTGGCCCTTGAGGTCCACTGGGCCTTCCTTGGTAGTGATGGTGCCCTCAGCTGAGCAGCGCGGCCAGAATGCATGGCGCATCGAGCCCCAAGGGTTCTTGAGATCTGTGCCATACAGCGAAGTGCCCGTCTTGCCGGCTTGGAAGCCGGGGGCAGCTCTGGTAACCTTGAGGTTGACAAGCGCCCTCTCATCGTTCATGCTCTTGATTGTGTAAGAGTTACCGTCCTCGGAGAGCTCGACAGCGCAGTCATCGGCGTAGAAAGACGTCTTGTCCTCGTTGAAGGCGACGTTGCTTAGCGGGTTCGAACACCACAGGTGCGGCTTCGCCGGATCACGGGAGAAGATCTTGGCGTTGAACTGGCAGGTAACTTTCAGGCCGCTTCAACAGGAGAAAAGTCAGCTAAAATGATATCGATATCATGGCAACGGGACGCATCATACGCAACGTTGCTGTATATGACCTGGGCCATGGCAATGGTGCCATTCTCGGCAAAGAAGTAAAAGACTTGGTTTTCGACGCATGTCTTGTCCAGCGCCAGCCAGGTGTGGTCGGCCCTGGTCAGCTCGCTGTATGGCGTGTTGGTCTCCTTTGCCTCTTGGGCAACGGACTTGATGGCAGACGGGCCATAGATGGGCTCTTGGGTGCCGGCGACGTTGGCCAGCCTAGAGGACAGCAGCTTTCCATTAGCAATCGTCATTCGATTTTTGGCAAAACCTTGGAGGGGTGGACAAGGGAGAATGGCGGGGCTTGTGCCTTGGGGGCCCGATGGGAGGATTCTTACTGCTGCTTTGCCCAGTTGAACATGTTGGCGGGAGTATCGGATGGTGACGAGGCTGGAGGATTAGAAGCGGCGGTGATGAAGGTTTGAAAGAAGAAGAGACCAAGAGATTCCAAAAGGCCAGAAGATGGAGAACTTAACTGCTCTCCCGAACGTTGCAAGGTTTAGCAGTGCGTAGTGCCACTAAATTAAGCTCCAGCGAGAACCCACGGAGTTCTGCTAGCGGTACAACTGCTATGGAGCGCTGCGGTCGGGCACTTACAGGGCGCACACCGCTGAAGACTGGAGGGGCCGCTGTGCTAAAGCCGCGTCCATGAGGCTCCAATGACGCCGAGGAAGGCCTGTGGCTTGGGCGCTAAAGCAAAAATTGCCGGGCTGGTGGGTCGATGGCAAAGGGGTCGTGGCTTGATGGACAGCTGTTGGTATGAATGGATTTTCTGGGAGGACGCAAGGGCAAATCGGAGGGGCACTCTGGGATCAACACCGTGGTTACGAGATTCCAGAGCTTATGGGGACGATAGTACGAGTACGTCCAGGTGGTATGTGTATAGTGGGCATGATGCTAAGCTTACTGTACTGTACCTATGGATTCAATGATCCATAGGTATCAAATGATATTTGATGGTCAGGGCAGATCGGAGCCTTAGTTCTGCCTAATAGCAGGTGGTGAACAATCATTGGCAGCATATCAGCATCATCGCGGAAGGAATCCCTATTGATCCAAGCAGTTCATTGGTAGATATGTTTGCCTCGGGTTCTATTTCCGTCGGCACTTCCAGCCCAGCGAACAGCTGGCTAAATTGTTGCCAAAACTTCCATAGCTGAGCTAGCACCAACGTCAAAAGATCCAGGGTTAGGCTGTGCTGCGATTAGATGGGCTGATAGCTGCGATACGCGTTATCGGCATCGTCCTTATCGACTAGCCGGCACAAGCTTTGCTGAATGCCATTATCAAGCTTTGTTATACACAAAAACCAATCTCGTCCATGTCATCTCTCGTCTCGGCCCATATGCCTCAGGAAAATGCAACAGCAACAGCAACAACAAATAACAACAGCAAACCCCTCACTCTCGCTTGCCGCCGTTGGAGGGGCACTGTCAAATATGGAGCTGATCAAGTGCCAATGACATGCATCCACGACTGTCATCTGCATGCAGCAACACTCATCAGACGTACCTACATTGAGTTTGGCGATGCTACAGGCTCGACGGCGCTCTGTCTATCAGTTGTGCCCCCCCTCTCTTGACTCTTCTCCTCTTCTTCCCCCCTCTCGCCGACATGCGCGCTCTATCGTGGCACGGCTAGATATCTGGTAAAGCAGAGGATCAATCCCGGACAGACGCGGTCGTCGTGGCCGTGGCCGTGGGGTGGGACAGATCAAGATTGGGATACGCCTTCAGGCTGGAGCAATCATACATAAGGCTGCTGTTGAATCTGTTTAAATTAACCCTGCGGTTCTTCATGCCCGCCGCGGCCAATCAGCGCCCGCCATTGCCGCAGCCAGGCATCACCAGAGCCCGAACTCACGCTGAGGCCAGCGCAGCTTGGTCACTGTACAGCGCGCAGACAGCACGCAGGGCCTCTGCTTGGCGGGCTTTGCGCGCTGTATAAGTACGGGTACATGGGGCGAGGTAGCACCTTTGGTCCTCACGAGCCCCTCCCTCCCACGCGTGCCTTCCCAGGATTCTTACCACTCGTATCCGGACTTCCTCAGTTGTGTGTACCTACCACTTTTACCTGTACTTTGTAAGGGGGAACAATAATTACATCGCGATACGCCTCCAGGGCCTTTTTTCGCTCTTTCCTCTTTTCCCTTTCTTTTTTCCCCACGCTTTTGTGCCGCGCCTAAGCCTCAATCTCCTGCACCTCCGCCACGCCCATCGCCTCTTCCTTACATCATCATAGCGCGAGACGAAATCTGCGATCCCGCGATCTTGTGGCTGGTGCTTGTTTTCTCCTGAAAAAAAAGCAACCACCCTTGAGCAAGAAAGGCACAAAAACACCCTGGCCTCGATCACCACTTTCACGCTGGCGACCATTCGACTTCGCATCTTGCCTTGCTGGCCCTTGTCTGCGCTCCTGCAAGCCCTCCCGAATCCCTAGCCATGATGGAAGAAGCACAAGTCCTGCCGCCACCACCGATCGAGCCCATCTCTCGACCAAGCTCGACGTCTACTTCTGCATCTGCCAATGTGCAGCAACTGCCTGGCATTGCCTCCCTTGCAGCAAGCAACGCGACAGCTGAAGCTCCACAACAAAGGTACTGCGCCTGCATTCGAGTTTGAAACCGTACAATGCCTTCTCTTGTTGTGCCTGGCGCAAGATGGGTCGTGGCGAGATTGGCATCTCGAGCTCTTGGATTGTAGTGTTCTTTTGGCACTGACTCTTCGCGTCTACTAGGCCACCTCCAATTCCTCAGAACCAGATGTATCATGGCGTTTCTCCCGCTGCTACTAGCGGTGGCACAAACGGCAACATGGTAAGTCTGTGTTTTCCTTCATTTATATCTTCGTCTTCCCTTGTTTTTTTCCCTTGTTCGAAATGCCGCCGCCCTGTTGCGACTCCAACACCAAAACTGCCGATCCGACAGCGGGCCAATCGGAGCCGGCATATTCCAACTTTTACATCTTATCTCATATCATTATCGCAATCACGTGTGTTATCGCAAGAATCTTCACCCCTAGGCCCAAACAGGCAATTCCCACCCACCCACGTCGGTGCGTGCCCGGTTTATCTTGGCCTTATCGGTCGACCGGGGCCCAAAGTTTTTTTTCTCTGTTCCGTCATCCTTATCGATGATGATAATATCTATCGGCCTTTCTCCCTAATCGATTCCCTAATCGCATCCCCCATCGCCCAGTGCTAGCCGACAAAATGATGGCAACTAATGGATCAACGCAGCCCGTCTGCCAAAACTGCGGAACGTCGACAACGCCGTTATGGCGACGCGATGAGTTTGGATCTGTCCTGTGCAATGCGTGCGGACTTTTCTTGAAGCTGCATGGACGACCCCGGCCGATATCTCTCAAGACGGACGTTATCAAGAGCCGAAATCGCGTAAAGACGATGCGCCCTGATCTTGCTCCGAAGCGAAAGGTTGGTGACACGTCAAAGCACGCTGCGCATTGCCCGTTTTGCTAACCATGATGCCTCAAATATAGCAGCAACACGGATTCCCCCTCGCGACGGATCCCAACAGCGCAGAGAGCACCGCAGCGCAGGCTATTCGCCGAGCGCAAAAGGCCAATGGTGAGGGACCGGATTCGCCAATCTCCCGAACCGGAACTCCCTCAATGTATAACCATTCACTTCCCGCTTTCATGGTGGATGATCCGTCCCAGGGAGGCGTTGCCGGCTTCAATGGCGGAGAGGGGCGCGCTGGCTCACCCATGAATGGAGATCGCGGACTTGAATCTCCTCAGACGCAAGAGCAACTCATTGCAAATAATTCCAGCTTGAAGACGAGAGTCAGAGAGCTCGAATTCATAAACGAACTGTTCCGCGGTCGTCTAAGCCAGCTTGAGCAGCAAGAGGCGGCAGCCTCCGCAGCGCTCAGGGGCCAAGAAGTCGCCGGTGTTGAGCACACCCAACTGCGAGCCCAGTTGGATGCCAGCAAGGATATGGAAAACCAACTCCGCATCCAGTTGGAAGATAGCCATCGGAGAGAGAACAATCTCAAACGACGCCTCGATGAACTGGAGCTTGAGCTGAGAGCCACTAAAGAGGCTCTGAATGAAGCGGACTCGCGACCCTATAAAAAGGCACGTATTATTGACTCTGAAGAGGCTGTCAAGGCAGAAGCGGCTGATGCTTTGGCTGCGGTCGCTGTCGCCGTCGCCCCTGAGTTGATGGTTGATGCCCACATGACGGAGGTAGCTGCTGAAGAGCCTGTTACCGAAGCCATTGAAGCACCAACTGGTGCCCCTGTTGATAGCGCTGTTGAGCCATCATCAGAAGCCACTATTGAACAGCATACAGAACTGGCTGCGGAGGAGGCTACTGGAGAAGCAGTTGAGACAGCTGCGGAGCCGGTCACAGAAGCAACCGAAGAGCCATCTGCAGAGCCAACTGCAGACACAGCTGCCGAAGTGGCTATCGAGACTGCTATCGAGCCTTCCGCTGAAACAGAAGTAGAGCAAGCTCCAGAGACATCTGAGCCTGCTATAACGGAAGCTAATGAGGCTGCTCCCGAGTTGGAGGGTGCTGCCGCCCCCGCAGAAGTCGTTGCGTGATTGCATTTTCGACAACCACCACCGCATACTCGCCAACGCAATAATCTTTTCTCCCCTTTGCCCTAGGACGCGGCAATGACGGATGCGCTGTGAATGTTGACAAAACCTGCTCAATCTAATACCCTTTGTACGAAACTTCAATTTGATGCCAACTGCGACGCACGCATCGACCGCATCAAGCCTACCCATTCTTTTCGAGGAACCGAAACGACGAAAACAAAAGTCTTGGCGTTTTACGGTAATCTTTTTTGTTATTCCCTATTTTCATTGTGCTTTTATACTCCCTTTCCGCACTACTTTTAATTAGATGACCCGGGATGGCTTTAATGTGGACGAAAATGGTTGGTGAGTGTTGGAGATGGTTGAGCAATCGATACCCTCGTTTTGACTTCAACGCGGCTGCACTGGAATGCAGTCCGCAGGATGAAGTCGCAAGATAGTCAGAGGAAGAGGAGCAAGAAGCCTCAGGGCGTCTAGAAAAGGAAAAAAAAGAGGCGGGGCCAGTGTCACACACAAACAAAAAGTTGACTTTGCTGTTCCCAACGAAAATATATTTAGAGCCATTTTTGCGCTTCGCTGCCCACCTTATGCCGTATTTTGTCTCCCCGTGTTTGCTTATGTGGTGTCTGTCTGTGCTCCGGATCGATCGTAAAAGAGATGCTCCACATGCTGCACTACCATCTAGCTTCATCTAAGTTAATGATTGCCCACGATTTAGCAGCAGCTAATCTAGAGAGCTCGGTGCGCTAAGATATCCGGACTGATATCAGATATGAATGTCAAGGCTTCCAAAGCTCTCAACATGGGTGAGAAAGGATGAAGTGCAGTGAATTGGGTTTATTAGTCACGTGCCCCACCTCGGGACTTAACCATGGCAACTCAACCAACAACAACAACTCCCCCCAAGTTTCAACAGGCGCGCAGAAGCAAGCTTGTTTTTTCTTTCTGGAAAACGTATCTTACGACTGTTTTAAAGCTTTTTTGTGTTTGCGTTTGAAGTGTTTTCATCTCCATTTTGTGTAACAAGGCATCCATCCATCCCGACTACGATGCCTCCGACTGTTCCAAACCGCGGAGGACCAAGCTCGAGCCAGGGCGGCAAAAGGTCTCAGTTAGGAGGCAAGACTATTGGCATCGGCGTCAAGCGCCATCGGTAAATTACATCCGCTTTTCCCGGTTGAGGATATTCATGTCGGAACGTGGAATCAGTCGAGTCTAACGCGGTTATGTTGTTGGTGACAGAAAGATTTTGAGGGATTCTATCCATGGAATCAGTACGTTCTTTCTATCTCATATCTCTCCCTCTCCTCCTCTTTCATTCTCTTTTCCTTCCTGAAAGATGAATCAGATTGCTAACCTGGGACTATAGCCAAGCCTGCTATCCGGTAAGTGAAGTCGTGCGATATGCCAGGGGTATTCCATGGGAAAGACATGGATAGGAGTGTGAACCCAAAGGGAGTAGACGAAGCCACTTTTGCTAACCACTACTTTTGGGTTGTATTTTACAGGCGATTGGCGCGACGTGGGGGTGTCAAACGTATTTCTGCCACGGTCTACGACGAGACTAGAGTGGCCATGAAAGCTTTTCTTGAAAGTGTGAGAACGACCAAAGTTCGATCATCATGCTTCTCTCCCCCTTTTTACTAACGTAGGTTTTCTTTCTGTTTAGGTCTTGCACGACGCCGTGGCGTATGTTGAATACCGGCGAGCCAAAACAGTCACTTTGGAAGACGTAAGGCCTTGATCCTCTCTGTCCCTTGACAACAGCTGCTTTGAGAAAAGAAGAAGCCAAACTGACCTATGTGATTTTGCAGGTTCTTCATTCCCTCAAACGCAGAGGAAGAACTTTATATTATTTCAGCAAGGAGGACTTGTGGAATGAACCCAAGCACCACCGCACGAAGGTGGCCAGAAGACTGCCCTATAGGGCGGATCGAATCGGCTCGCCATGATCCAGGATGACACGGCACTCAGTTTCTCTGTTGTTTGTATTGTGATTTTCTTTGATTTGGTCATGCAGTCAGCAACCTGGGGCATTTAGCAAGTTTGGAGGCAATGTGCTTTGAGTGTTTATTTGAGACAGTGATGATACTGTTAGTCTTGACATTGTTCATATGTATGAGAATTGATGAGAAGTACAAAGGCACTTCATTTTGCGCTATTATAAATCCTGAACATGGACGAGCATTAATGTATATGAAAGCAAATAACAGCCACGAATCGCAAAAGACAGAATGAAAAATCATATGGGGTATCTCAAATGAAGGAATTCTCGCAGCAAATCCAAAAAAATCCTGGTCCACTTATGGGCACCTTAAGATCAAGCTCCTCCAGGGAACGCTGATGTCCATTACCACTTCTTTCTCTTGCTCGACTCCCACTCCTCCAACGCCTTCTCCAACGCCTTGGCCGCACGAATCTCACCCCTGCGAAACGCTCCGTTGAACATGGCCGGCAGTAGCATGGTGCTGTTAGCATGCTCCTGCGCAAAGCCTACCTCGGCATCCTTTCCGCAGCGGTCCTTGACAATGCGGATGGCGCCATCAAGTAGGTCTCGGCCGATGCCCTTACCACGATACCGGAGGCGTGTGGTCCATGCCCGGATGACACCTTTGCCTCCCCGGAAGCTCACGCTCCTGCTCCTGTTCCTGCGCTTGCTGCCCCCTGACGTAAGGGAGGAAAAGCGAGGCTCCAGCCTGAGAACCAAGACTCCAATCAAAGCACCGCCGTAGCGTGCGCCAATGAGGAGATCACCTTCGATGCTGTCGGACCCCTCGAGCCATGACCAACGCAGATTCTCAGCTAGGTTTACGTAGCCGTCTGTGAAGTAACGTATTGCAGTGAGGTAGGTCATGGTTACACCGCATGAGAGCAGGAGAGCCATGCTGGGATCCTCGGTTGAGGGGACATAAGACCAGCGATAGATGCCGACCCATGCCATGAACAGGACGCTCATGCACAGGGGATGAAAGACCATGGAGTGAGCAGCCCGCTGTTTCATCTGCGCTATCGAGTCGGCAATGAGATTCAGGCCAGAGACTTTGTCATCATAGGTAAGCAGCGGTTCCAGGGACAGAGGAGGAACATCATCGAGAGAGTCGAGAGGAGCTGCGGCGTCGGCGCCAGTATAGGAGTGAGAATCTGAGAAGGACGTCGAGGAGCTTAGAGGCGAAGGAGATGGTGGGATGGGAAACTGGTGATGCGAATAAGGCTCGAGGTATGGCGTTGGCGCATGAGAAGAAACAGGCGTCGATGGTGAGGTTGCGCTGAGAGCAAGATTTGCTCGCAGAAAGGTGAAGAAGGCTGTCAAAGTTAGTAAGAAGCTTGATGAGAAATGTTTGGTGTTAATGAGCTATAGCTTGGAGCTTGGAGCTACACTATGGGCAGCTGACAAAGATGGTGGGGGAGATGGAGAAAAATTTGAGCAATTTGAGCTCATGGTAAAAGTGTAGACGCGGGGAATTCTCATTTTCTGATATACCGCAAGAAGAAATGAAGATGAAAGAGAAAAACAATGAAATGAAAATAAAGAGAGATATAAAAAAAAGTCTTACCGGCACTGGTTCTCAAGCCCTGCACAACATTAATTCTGTCCACCACAGAGACTGGCCCATAGTTTGCGAGATCCAGCTCGCGCACACCCACGAGGCGTTGAGCTTCCTCCATGGTGTCATGCAGTGGTATTTTCCCACCTCCCTAATCCAGGATAACGCCCAGCGTATTGGGTACTCAAGTGAGATAAACAACGGCGGAGGGACGGTGCCCTCGGGGAAAATAATTTAGAATATTAACCGCGGTAAAGGGTCCTACAGAAGCGCGGGAGCTTTCTGATTTAGCCGCAGCCTGGCGACCCAAAGGGTAAGGAGGAGAAAATAAAGCTTTATGCAAGCAGGAGAGCAATAAGATAAGGAACGATAAACGAAGAGGAAGAAGAAGAGGAAGAAGATAAAGATAAAGATTTAATGAGATTATAGCTGGAGAACTGGGGCTCCAGGCCTCAAGGATTCCGGAGAGGTGTGAGCGAGTAATTTTTCAATGTCTCGTGTAATAATGGGTATAAATCAGCAGCAGCAAACAGACGGCGCACAGGATGTGACGAGCGCCTATGCCGGGCAGCGCATGCAATATGTATGTTGACAAACAAAGTGATACAAGGGGATGGATAAGGTTAATGGTAAAACTGTCCGTTTCAGAATCCTCAAACGGTGTAAGAGACGGCTGGTGAAGCGAGCAGAGGAGTCAAGAGTCAGTATGGGAAGAAGCTGAGGAAGAAGAGCACGAGCCGGAAGGGGGCCTGGGGGGATAGATAAAAGAACAGGCCGTTTTCTAATCTGCAAGATCTGCATCATTTACTCCGTACACTAGAAAGGAACGGCTGTCAAGCCCATCGACCTACCTAGTACGAGTATAGCAGCACCTAGCAAGTGGGAAGCAAGTGGGAGGCAGAGTTATCGACGAACCAACACTCGGCATTTTCGCTCATGTAAGAGAGCAAAACCTTGCACATACTGTACAGTACGCAGCCAGGCCCAAAACCAAGCGAGGGCCAGGCGAGGCGAGGCGAGACAGACAAGGCCCCTGGCCCTCTTTGGCTCCATGTATGTAGCTGCTCCCCTGGCAATACCTGCTCACTAGCCGCCATTTACACAAAAGCATCGAGTACCGAGGACAAAAACAGCATAAAAAAAGTATCAAGACGAAGCGGCTTTTCCCGTTGAAATTTCCGCGTGTTGATAGTGCCATGTAAAAGCGGGCGGTGGCTGACCATCGACCATCTTGGACCTCTCTAGAGCTTCTCTCACCTCCACTTGAGCGTTGTCAGTCAAGGCCAGCTGAAGAGCTGTAGCGTGTTGAGGTCTTTGGCTAACATTATTAGCTAGCTGGGACCTTGAAGAAAATGTTCACTTGACCAGGTTGCTAGCAATAAGTGATGGCCAGGCGTGTGTGAGGTGGTGGGGAAGAGGAGAAGCCAGCTTTCTAGGGAGAAAGTGGAGGTTTTGCTTTTCCATTTTTTTTTGTGGACGATCAAACAGCGGGCAAATGCAAAAATGCAGCAACGGCGGCAGCACCTGCAGCATCAGCAACGACGCCTAACATGGCCCTTCCATTTTGATTTCATTGTAAACCTAGCAGTTAGTACGTACCAGTCAACTCAAATCCAACTCCATTTCTTCATCTCTTGCTTGCTTGCTTCTACTCTCACATGTCATGCCATTCCATCGCCTTTCCTTCTCAACAGGATCCATCTCGTGCTCCCACAAACCGAACGGAACCCCATCAAGCTAAAACAGCCCTTGCTTGGACAAAGCTCAAACAAACCTGGGGTTTCAAAACCGACCGTCTCTCTCCACCTTGAACCCAAGCAGGCTAGCGATTTCCCAAGCGCCACAACTCTCTCGACAACGGTCTGGGCCTCCCCCGGTTGGCCAGTCTAAGCTGGAGGGCACGCGATAAGACGGACAAGGGAGCAAGTCATCCAATAGACGAGACGAGGCGTCAACCAACAGCGACGCCACCGTTATAAGCTGCTCCCCTCGATTGGCTTTTGACGTTCCGCATGAGCAGCAGACGCACGCGGGCTCAGGGAAGGGCTGCCAAGCAAACACGGCTATCGGGGTCCAAATTGCGCAAATACGGCTACGGATTGAGCGATGGAGATAAAGCAAACCGCCGGATGGATTCGGCGTCCCGTCGCGCATGATACAGGCCGTTGCTCTGCTCTAGCTCTAGCATCAAGCATGCTTGCTACTGTATACCTTACATGCATGCAGCTGTGAATGAGGAGCGGGCGTCGTTTCATTCTCTACCCGTTTGCATTATCGGCGTGCATCTACTGTGACGGGCGAATCGCCTTTCATGCTTTTATCCTGGAGCCAGCCATGCCGATGTGCAGGTCTGAAGGATCATATCGGCCTCAACCCCTCCTCTCTTGCTTCATGGATGCTACTATTACGACTTTGTTGCCTGGGCTCTATCAGTCCACAAGATCACAAAAGATAACCAAACCGAGCGAATCAGCAAACGGTCCGCGCACTCACCAAGCATAATTCGATGTATCACATCCACCACATGCCCTGTCCCGGGAGCGTGGTTTGCGCGGGTAGTAATCAATCACTAATACCACTACTACCTCTCTATCACCGCTAGCACCCATATTGTGCTGCAGTAGTTCTTTGGCCTGACAGACGGCTGCCAGTGTGATACGATATGTGCCCAAAACGCGGCAACATCACCACCTCCGATCAGGGTCAGCCATCGCTCAATCTTTCGGTAACACGGCCACTTAAGCTATCAAGCTAGCATCGACCCTCTTCCCTTGGCGACATTTCTTTTGGAGGGGTTGTCGTCTCCCAACGGAAGAACAAGGGTTATCCGATCCACTGCTGACGTACAGAGCGTACGCGTCCGAACTCTCAGTGCCGACTATTTACGTATTTGAGCAGTTGAGACCGCTCCGTTTTCTTGCCAAGGCGGTTTTAACGGAATGTCGTGATGATATTTGAGCAAGATTTCGAGACAAACCGGCCGTGAGAGCCGGTAGGGCGCACAAGAGATTATTAACAAGGCTTTAGGGTTCGTTGAGTATTACGAGCGCTCGTATGCGTGTAGCGTGTCGGCGCTCATCAAACCCCCAGTGACAAGGGATTTACAGCTTGCTTTCAATGGCCGAGTACCCTGTCGATACGTCAGAGATCTCCAGCATGCCGGTAGCATTAATCGCAGAGCCTAGTGGGGGTTTCGCTCACACATGCCCGTTACTGTTCAAGGGATCTATCCACTCAACAGGGTAGCATTCTCCTCTTCCCCGCTCCCCAGAGTTGTACATTTATCTTTCTAATCTCGTATGGAGTACGCAGTGCATGCCGTTGAAGTCATACATGTTTTCTCTGATGACGGATCACAACTTCGGTTGTGGTGAAATATGATCTAACTCGCAAAACGAAATAATTGTTGCTTTAGTTGTCGAGTAGGTCGGACAGCTGCTTGGCACTATCGTTAGACGACGACGCGAGGAGTCGTTAGCGTCCTGTCAGTGCACCTGTTAACAAGCTTTACTCATTTTGGGCTCTGGGAAAGAATGATCATCTCCTCCTGGAAACGCATTGCAGCAGAGACTCTTTGAGCTAGATATCTGTGCGAGTATACCCGCGTTCTTGGTCTCTGCAACTGGCGTCTATGAGGAGAAAGAGGGAATAAAAACGCCAAGATTGACTATGGGCAAGATCTTTGACTGTACCTTGACTTATCATAGCCATCTCACCCGAACAATCTTCGGGAGGCTCATTCTGCTACTCCTTTTTCGACTAGGTGGATCATGAGTCAGTTGGAGTGTTTGTGAGATGCTTTGAGCGCCGCTATGGCGTCTAGCTGACCGCGTTGATTCTCGGCTAAACTGACATCAAAAGCAAAATATCGCTAGGGGATTCCAATATTCAGCTAGGCCAAGATGCGAACACGACGATATGATATCCGAAAGATGAGCAGGCCGAAAAGGAAGGAGAGATGTCAGGCTTCGCGAATAGTGTCTGCTCGCATTCGCCAAAGCCCGGGACGCGACGGATTTATCAGAGTGTCTGTACAAGTCGTAATCGCCGACTCCCATGCTTTGTATCGCTGCCCCCACGCACAGCGAAAAATAAAGCCCATTGCCTAAAGCCGAAGAGTCTAGGGATCGCTTCCGCGGAAGGATGAATGACAGCCTATTAGTCGCTTACTTTGCAATCAATGCCAAACAACAAGGACAAGGCGCATCTTAGCACATCAATTGCCGAGGAAGGGCGCGCCAGACCGGTAGCATGATGACCGATCTGGGTAATCGGGCCCTTTGGCTTAAATTAGTATGTATCTACGGAGTACGAGTTCATGATTCACAGGAATTCGACGTTATACAAGAGCAGCAGGCAGCATTTCGGACAGAACAACATATTTTCCTTTGGTTTTTTTCAATTCAAATCAAATTACGTTACTTGGTGCCAGCCCTATTGAATTCGCTCCTCAACCGCGCCAGCCATGAAGATAACGGCGGTATGTAAGCATCTTAGCCGGACAGGGCAGTCCACGATTTTTAAGGTTGCTGACGACTCCTCTCTTACCCCAGATTTGGGTCTATCCTATCAAGGCCCTCCGCGGTATCCCGCTCCACAATGCTCATCTTGGCCCCCAGGGGGTCAAGTATGACAGACGCTTCATGCTCTTCAAAGTCGGCGACGACGGGGAGCTGGCCAAGATCCAGCTTGACCGGTATCCCGAGTGCAGCCGCTTCACCCAGGAGATTGTTGGCGATGAGATTCATGTGCGATATCAGCCCCCGAGAGATCCGCTGGTGCCGCCGCGTCCGGAACAGTGCGTCGTCCTCCGCGTGCCTCTGAACCCTGATGTCTCGGGTCTCGACCGGCAAGTCATCAACCTTCACCAGGCCATGGTTGACGCTTATCGAATGGGGGCATATTTCGACGAGTGGTTCACAGCCTGCTTCGGCTTCCAGACTATCCTTTGCTACATCGGTGACGAGCGTCGCCCTGTTTTTGGCACCTTCTCACCTAGAGCTCAGCCCGCTGTCTCTGCTGCGCCTCCCGCCAAACAGGGCTGGCTTCCTTATCTATCTAGTTTCGTATGGGGAGATCAATGCAAACAGCAGCAACCCGAGGCGGACTGGCTGGCCTTTTCAGATATGGCTGCCTACCTCGTCGTGACCGAAAAGTCACTCGGCAGCGTCAACGCCCGTCTCTCAAGCGGTCCCGTGGATATCGTCAAGTTCCGCCCCAACATCGTGGTTGACGGTGAAGGCGAGGGTGAGTTCGAAGAGGACTTTTGGGCTGAGCTGTCCATCGGCGGCCGCCCTACCCTGGCAATGACGAAGCTGTGTAACCGTTGTACTTCCCTCAACGTCGATTATGACACGGGGCGGTTCGGCGAGGGCGAGAAGGGCATGCTCTTGAAGAAGCTTATGTCGGATCGACGGGTCGATGCAGGGTCCAAGTGGACGCCCGTCTTTGGCAAGTATGCATTCTTAGTTGATGGCCTGGACGGAGTTGACGTATCAGTTGGAGATGAGGTGGCTGTGACGAAGAGGACGAGCGAGAGGCCAGTGTGGGATTGGCCTTACAAGGACAAGACGGTTGCTCGCTACTACCGATATGCGTAGATCAGTTCTCGGATCTTGCCTCTTTCTCTTTTAACGCGAGTAGCACCCAGCCAAAACCTGCTTTTTGTCCAACCTTGCCTCGATTTGAAGTAAGCAAGAATAGCAAGCAAACTATTGCATCCGTCTACCCATATGACCTGCCCGTCACAAGGGTATTGTTGTTACATCACCCGCCCAACACGGGGAGATCCCATTGTTGCCGCACATGGCACAGGAATAGATCGCCTCGCACGGCAAATCTTGTATCACAGCCTTTTTTTTTTTTTTTTTTTTTTTTTTGCCTCCTTTTCGGTCTTCCCGCGGGAGGAGTACCAACGTTGTGTTCTACAGTAGACATAAATATATAGAAACCGGAGATCAAGGATCGAGTAAATCTCGGAGTATTTTCTCCTCTTGAGTATCCCCCGTCTCCTGATCACAGTAAATCGCGAGTCAAATTCGGTTTCCTCTGTTTCATTTCCACTTAAATAAACTTCTCGATTTCTTTTTCCCCCTCTTCTGTTTATTTCTCTTCCTCTTCTGTCTATGAAAGAAGATGCATCCCTCCCCTTGTCTCACTTGTCTTGCTCAAAATAGTAGATTGCTAGTAACCACTGAAATTAAGTATAGCAATGGAACACGTACAGAGTAGTTTCTGTCCCCTTGCTGATGGCAGCGTAAAAAGACTATCTCGTAAACCCCTGTGAAAGACAAAGCTAAATAGCGTGTTGTACCAGTTTCTAGGGGGCCGTGAAACTGACTCGCATCCAGACTTGCGAGCCTACTACTGTTCAACCGTCGACCTGTACAAGTATGTAATTGTTCACCATTACCAAGAAATTACACAGAATCGTATGACAAGTGGTGTGTTAAATGTAATCATTGTGTCCCATGTCTATTTACTATCTATGAAGTCATGCTCACGTCTCCAGATTGGAGTTTCCTTGCCTTACGACAAACCAGTCTATCCATGGGGTTACTCATACGTTGAGATAGCCCCGTTCCATCAATCTAAATCTCAAATTGCGCCGGTCAACGGTCATGAGAGAACGGCACTGACCCAAGTGACAAAAAGCTAACCCCGAACCCCAGGTCCTTCAACCAAAAAGCAAAGACCAACCATGGTCCCAAAATATCAAGACTCCAACATACCAAAACCAGAGGGGGAAAACAAAGCAAAAAGGGACATAACAAGTCTGGTGACCGAGACAAAGCAGGGAAAACGGCTATTGCAGTGCAGAGCGCAGCACCTTGTCAGACAAAACCCTGATCATGAACGGAAGGCCAAAGCTCCGCCCAGCACCTTGTCTTAGCCCTTGTCCTTTCCAAACGGAATAGGGTAAACGGGAAATACGAGGGCGAAGTAAGTCGCCGGTGAGCATGATGAGGACGAAAGCTGCCAGGCTGCGGCCACCACACACCTCCCCGCTTCCGATTCTAGAGTCGCCGAATCCCGTCTTGATGCCCTGGAGAGCCATCTCATAGGTCCAAGTTGTGTCCACTAGCAGAGTAACATCCGGAGCAGGGGTCCTTGTACCAGCTTATGGGGCGCGTCGCCAAAAAGGGAGCTGCCCACGTGGGACTTGCAGTTCCAACTGCATGGAAGTTTGTAAACGATGAACATGACCGGGGGCAAACACCGCTGCTTCTGCAGGTAATACTGCAGGCAAAACCAATTTTGGCATTGTGGCCGTACAGCTATTTGCAGTTGTCAATCGGTTTGCACAAAGGGCAAAAATAGGGATGCTGCTGAGTAAGATGTGCAGTTATAAAGCAAAACAAAGGAAAAAAGTTGTCAAAGATGGTCATGATTCGTCGAGGCCGTATCAGTTAAAGTGTTGTTAGGGAGCGAGTGGCTCGCCAAGGGTGAATTTGTCGTCGTAATAAGGGTAGTGGGCCGCATTCAAGATGGAATGAACATCATGAATAGTGGCGGCGGCATCATCAACCAACCAGGATTGACCGAGGAGAAAGAGAATCCCCCCAGATGGCCTGCCATGAAAATGGTCAATCCGGTAGTTGTTGTCGATATCAGCCTTTGCTGATTAACTAGCTTAGGCTGCCTGGGTGCAGGGGCGGCATAGATGAAGCTTGCAGTATGTGCATTCATAGATGGCCCAGTGAGGTCCCGACCGGCAATGCTGGCAAACCCACTGAACGAGAGTATTGTCAGACTTGATCATGACAAAAGAGTGAGCGCAAGAGACTGCCATTGTCATTGGGTTTGCGGTTGATGGTCGGCTTAGCAGAGCCTTGTGATTGAGTCAGGAGGAGTTGGTTGGCTATCAGAGATGAAGTCTCTGAAAGAGATAGATTCTTTGACTGATTCTATCAAAGAACAATAATAATTCAGACAGTGTGAAGCCAAACAACTTTGACTCAAGGCGGCTGATGCAAATAGATGATGTAGTAGATAGAGCGTTGGTATGGATGTCAGACTGTGGCGGCTTACAAGAGATGAACGTGTCTCTTTTAAGTTTTCAACGGTGGAGGGTTTCTTAAAAGATAAAAGCTTGTTAGAGATGAAGAAGAGGCTTTGAGTGAACAATGCGTGAACAATGTGTGAACAATCAAGGTGTTTTATAGAGGTGAATGGTTGAGTGTTGATGGCTGTGAACGATAGACCAGAGGGCTGCGAATAGCAACCTTATATGTAGCAGTATCGGCGTACTGAGCTCGGCAACCAGTTCTACCCGCGTTTGTCAAAAAAGCTCCTAGTAGTAGCTCCTCTTTCAAACACTACTACTGGGCTTTCAGGGATATTACATACGCTGGGAGGCACGGGACGTGAAAGCAGGGGGAGGGTTCGATAAGCCGGGCGTGTGGCCTGTCAAAATCTGGAGCAGTATGACGATGTAAAGCTAAACCGTGCCCGACGATTGCGACTAAGTGACGAAACAGCCTGGCCGGGGTATATCAACAAAAATAGAACAAACCAACAAGGCGTTTGTTTGATCCTCGCCGGGAAGAAAACGGGGATGCGGGAGCGGGTGCCGGCAGAGATGTAACACCGGAGCCAGTTCCGGCGGTAGACAAGTGCCGAAGTGTTTCTGGAAGGCGACGAAGCGGGAGTGTGTTTGACGACGATGAACGGAATCAATCGATGGCAGGCGAAGTGAACTGGCGGGCTGCTTGCCACACAAGCCTCTGCAGAAGGATATTAATTGTCAATCACGCCTTTTGCTGTTGGTAATTGACAACGAAAGGTGCAAAACCCGTGCAAGGATGGTCGAGAGGGAGGGGTAGAGGGAGGGGGAGGAAACAGAGGAGGAGGCAGAGGGGTTGAGGACACGGACGAGGATGATGGGATGATGTGATTGATGATAGAGCAGAAAAGAGAAGGGAATGGAAATGCTGAGGAGGAGAAGGAGAAAGGAAAGGAAGGGGGGCGTGTGGTTGAAGACGTCAAGCAAGGGATGGGCTACATGTGAATAGAGACGGCAAGGCCAAGGATGCATCAATGCATATGTACACGCAACTTAATATAAAAGGTACTTACTTACATGCAGCCCACAAAGCAAGGCAATGCAAGGCAGGTATTTTCTCTGGGCCCTCTGTGTCCGTCGAGGTACCCAGCAGGTGCTCTGCAGCCCGACTATCCATCTGGGACTTGAGGCAGCAAAGATCAATGCCTGATAGAGCGCATGTAGTCTTTGAGGCTATACTGACTGGATCAAATCGCTTCACTGGATTTCAAATGGCTCTTCTCTCTTCTCTCTTCTCCTCTGCTCTGTTCTTCTCTCTTCTCTCCTGCAAGTAAGAAAGAGTACATTGCAAGGTGCCTCCCTCTGTGGAGATGCAAGCACGGCGACCCGGCGGGATGGAAGGATAATCAGATCATCGCGCATAGCCCTCCTGGCCCTGGCCCTGGCCCCCTCCAGCCCTGGCCCTGGAACCGTCGAAGGCCAAAGCAGATGATGCGCTCAAACACGCGCGGACGGACGCAACTCTCCGTTTGAACCGGAAAGATCGCTGTTACCTGTCTGCTGGTCACGCTGCGGGCGATTCGACCGGGGCTAGCAGCCAACAGAGCCTCAGCACAGGGGTGCAAACATTCCAAAACGGTCAAGACCAGACCCCCGGTTTGTCAACGACGACTAGCTCGGGGTGGGAAAAGGCCATCGTCATCATCACTGCTCAACTCCGTGTTGTATGTATAGAAGAGAAAACGCACACCCCTCCGAGCTGACCGACCCGCAAGCGCCGCTCAAGTCTCTCCCAAAGGAAGGGTCTGACTTGCCCGGAGACACGGGAGCGGGCTTTCACCCCTGAACCTGTCTAGCACTAGGACGAGCGTGAAAGACACCACGGGTCACCTAAATAAGAGCTACTACAAGTAGCAGTAAGCTAAACTGCGCCCACTTGCGACTCTGGGAGCGGCCAGGCCTAATTCTCGGCAAGAACTCACATTGGTGCTTTTGCTGCCATTTGTAATGCTGGTAGTGGTGAGTGTAAACTGACGGCTTGCTTGGGCTGAAAGTTGTATGCCGGCAACGTCCCGAGACAGGCTGATTCATGCAGCAACAGGCTGCGAAGACGTGCGTTTGGGCCTCATACATGGCAAGCCACGTCAACGTCCTCGTACGGGTGCGGGTGCTGCATGTACATGCAAACACATGACGCACCTTGAGCATCTGGCAAGGAAGCATCTCTCCCGGGGCATTGCGGAACAACCCTGGCAGTCATACAACACCTGCGCACCTGCAAGTATTCGGGCTCGTATGCTTCAACAAGAACGGCACAGACATACGACTAATCTCCAAGACTCGTACGCCGCATGTAGCCCTACCGGCTAACGGAATGGGGCCGCTCAAGGGAAAAGTTCCCAGTCCCAGCCAGGCCCGTATTGACGACACTTGTCCTAGATGGGATCAAGATGCGCCGAAAGCGAAAGTGAGAGGGTGAGACGAGCGGGTGACAGCCTACATGTATGGACTTGTATGACGACTTGCTTGTTCCGGGTGAGCAGTTTACCGTCCATGATGTGCGTCGTGGTTTGGTTCTCTCTTCTCTTCCCTCAGCCGGCCCCGGCGTGGACCTTGACAGCGCCTCATGTCGGATGCTGTTTATTTAGGGCTCTTTGGGTGGGACCTTGCAGGCAGGGCTTTGCGTGTGTCGGCGCCGTTTGGAGCCTGGCACTGAGCCGAAGCTGGAAGCAGATGGAGACGGGCGGCCAACCCTTGGAACGAGACCGAAAACACGGAGGAGGATGAAGCAGGCCAAGATGTTGACTGAATCAGTCTTGCTGAATCATTTTGCCGCGCCATGAGAGCGGTGTGTTTTGTTTTTTCTGTCAAAGCGTTGCAAGGCAGGTGCTCTCGGCGAAAGGACACGAGGTAAGTAAGGCAGCGAGACTGACAGGCACTAATAACTCCAATAACTCCATATAGCCAGGATACGCTGAGGCTGATGAGCTTCTGCTGCTCTTTGCATATAAAAACAAGGCTTCTCATACATTAGCTGCGCTCATGCATGTACGGGCATGCACTCCGTATCTTGCCTTGTTACAGGTCCAGACCTGTACTTTTTCAGCCCGTATGGGGGTAGCGGTTGGGTACTAAGGCACCCTTTTCCCGAGGTAGCATCTCGCAAGCTCTGCCTGCTTCGAAGTATGCAAAAGCAGGCTTGATGAAATTAGCCCTAGCAAGGAGGGAGATACCGACCCACAGGATTCAATTGCGAAGCGAGGGAGGACGTGAAGCCAATGTGATTGATTTGTTTTCTCACTGCCCTGGCTGCTAATCTAATACTACTAACATCTCTCAATCTGGTGGCTTGAGTTGGCCCAGGTACATCGACTAGGCTCTAATAGCGGGATGGCTTAACAGAGTAATTCAGTGCGCCAATTGACCAATGAGAGGCGCTCCCCCAAGACCAAAGTACATCTGCACTTGCATTTCATTAGGGCATCTCTCAACCTTGGGCAAATGTACCGAGTCTAGAGCTAGCCGTGGGACGATCTCGCGCTGCTGCATACGAGTGCTGTAGCCTGCAGTAGAGCTTGCAGCAGCATGCAACAGCCTGCAGCTTCTTTTCACCGGTATGCAGCCCAATAGCCAATGCGATCTTAGAGCTGTTGTTTTCTCACTCAGCTGCTGTAGGCACCGCCCGCATCTTCTGCTCCCTGCCTGCACCGGCGCCAACAAGCGAGCCAGCTAATGCAAACGAGGCCGTTTTGGGTCCAATGCGCAGCATCTCTCACATGGGAACACCCAATGATGATTTAAAGTAATTCTTTTGTTTACTACTTGTAAGTTATCACTCTTTACACGCTTTCTTGCATGCCGCATTGATTGGCCTTGGCATGGGATTCAGAGTCTCGACCACAGCAGCGTTGTCATAGAACCTGGTCAAACGAAGGGGAGAAAAGACGCCCTCAGCTCTTCTGCGCTGGCTTTCGCATTTTGAGGCGTTTATTTTGGACGACTAATACTTCGTGGTCTCATCTCTCAGGGCGGTGTCTCAGGCTGCCACTTTTTTCTCTCTTCTTATCCTTTCCAATGGATATCCAAGGCGTTCTAGCTTTTAACCCACCACCCCATGGCCCGCAATGAGTTGCCTGATGTCCCCTTACCATCCACACCACCCATAAAGCCTGCTCAGTACGAGACGTGTGTATGTTTGCATGTGGGATGAATCGTTTGATGGCCAGGGTACGTGTAATGCTCGAGGGAAGGGACAAAGGGAAAAAGAAGGAGAAAAGGACGCGGCAGTCCGGAACATCGCATCAATTCCCGCGGACGCGGACAGACATCGGGGAAATGCTGGAAGATGTCCCGGACAAGGTGTTTAGTGCTCTTGTAATACTTGGTAGTGGGATTCAAACCGTGGACCTGGACGTGCCCGTGCAATTTGAAGTGTTGCCCGAGAGCATTGCCCGACGGGCTTATGTAAGGGGAGCTTACCAAGAAATTCAGGCGTGTAAGGTATTCCGTGAGATGGATTGATTACCTTGACACCTTGCAAGTATTCCATGCTTCATGTTAGGTTGAGACTCAAATTAACCTCATCCAACAAGGGACACGGAAATCTGTGGCTTAGCGAGCCTTGTACGTACCGTGTTACCCTCAGGTACTACGGGCTGATGGATTGCAGGGCACGCTGCGTTAATACTTGCAAAAGTACCTTCCACTACTTCGTATCTGTAAAACTTGTTCGTATCGCACATGCACTACAGGGCATGAAGCTCTCGGCAAGCACAAACAAGATGACAGGGGGGCTATTTCCCTATTTGGTACACAGAATGTCAGCGAATATAATGCCCCGCTATTCCACGACTGCTTCCTTTGTTGGTTCTGTGAAACTGCTGTTTTGGTTCGCCGCCCAAGTTCCGTTTGGAAAAAGGAAAGAGCACGGGAAGAAAGGAGGAGGAAGGAGAAAGGAGACAACAAGAGTAGCCTGCAAAGGGAAGTAAAAATGATGGGTTCCAGTAAAATGACATGTGATGAATAAAGGAAAGAACTGAGAAAAGCAAATAAACAAATAAACATGGAACTCAGAGAAAAGAACGATTGCCAGTGTTTAGGCCTATCATCATTCTCTCATACCTTGGGTACACACACTGACTACCCATGTTTTCTCCTCTTCTTTGTTGTCACCACTACCTTGCCTCTTCTCTCCCTCCCCATCAGCTTGGCCACATTTTGATACGTTCACCCTTTTCTCCCTTCAACCGCATCTCGTCAAATATCATCTTCGCAGCCGCAGCAGAGCGACCAATCATCGCTGTATGCCCTCTCTTGAAACCCCGCATGGCATGGACCGACAGCAAACGCTCCGCAACCCCTGCCAAGTTGCTTTACCCAGTTGTCATCCATGGTACAAGATGTGCTGGGTATGATTGATTGATGTGCAGCGCTGCAAGACGAATACTCGCACATGCATATGCCTGCGCCTGCGTCAGTGCCAGCAACGGCATTGAGGCAAAACACCGTTGCCCGGGCGTGGCTGCGCAACACAGCACGGGGAACCGGCCTGCCCTGGTTCGCGCCCCATGCCATGTTACAGTGAACTCATCTCGCTGTACAACAGGATCGTGCTGATTGATACATGTAGTCGTACATGTGCCACTCACTCGCTGCCAAACCCAGCCGATCTACGATTCGCCGTGCGCCACCGCCTGTCTGCCGCCAGTAGCCTAACGGCTAGCGAATCCTGGCGCCGTTTCTGCTCCTGTCACATCTTACCACGTACTCCGACCTCGATGCTTTGTTTTATATGCGATTTGCTCTTCTTCCACGCACAAGGCCCGCCATCAATGGCCATCCAAGGTATCTGTGCTGTGATGATGCCGTGGCTGCTCAGCTCCCGGGATTGACCAAGTGCGTATCAACTCGGTACAAGCACGTAATATCGTCGCACTAGGAGCACCTGGGATGACATTGGCTCTTCTCCCACCCCGCCTGCATCCTACTACTCCATGGATGCAATCTAGCCCGCTCCATCCATACGACTCTGCTTCTTAAAACATTCAACCTTGGCTTGCTGTCCTTGCATGCAGGATACCTGAGCTATTGCCGCGGCCGATATATGACTGCTCTACTCATCCGCTCTTCCCATGGGGCCCTGGCTAACCCTTACATGAAATGTACGGCCAGCTTGCCTCGTAGGTGCCACATCCGGCAGACCATTGTAACCACGCAGTCCAGCTAATCTATGCTCTGAGCAGCATGACATGCTGAGAAAACGACATGTCGTCCTCATCCACGAATGATTCCCAAACATGAATTATCTGTCCAAGGTTACAGGAGGGCAAGCCACCTGCAAACGTAACCATGCGCTCACACCATTACCATCGCCGACCTCGTATGGGCGGCATGACCGGAAGCCATTCCCGGCAGCACCAAGAGCGTTGCATCACCGAGACGCATGCTATTTGTACTCGTACAGATCAACTAAAGCAATCGGTTGCTGTGCGATTGGCAACTGCAATTGACCACCAACCAAAAGTCACAGGGCTACGCCGATCAACAATGCATTCATATCTTAAGCCGCCAGCCTATCATCCCCAGTCGTGAGTATACGAGTACACTTATCAGAAGAATGGATTTCGCAAGTGTGTGCTGCGCCATAAATCATTGAAACACGTAGCCCAGTGTTCCAGATCCAGCAACCCCAGCCGAGAGGGAGGAAGATGAAATCGGCAGAGAGCAGCGGGAAAGCTGGCCGGCAGACAGCGACGGCAGTGAAATCACAGTCGCATGGGATCCTTACTGCTGCGCTCCTACCACCTCTCTTCCGGCACCCGGCTTTCTGCTGATACCAAGTACGCAGCTCTGCCACCTCAACTTCTTCTTGCTTCAGTCTCAACCCACAATCACAGTCACCCGCTGAATCCGTATAACAGATGCCCCCAATAGTTCCAAGCTCGGCCCTCACGGAAGAGTTTGCTCAGCAGCCGTCGCATATTTTCCTCATTCCTGGCTTGTTGTCCTTAGCAGATGCAGATCTTCGTGCACATTGACGACACCAGCCTTGAGAGTCATGATGAGTCGACCAAGGTAGTTGACCACAGTCCGATGATCTAGCCATTAAAGCACCGGCACTCGATTCCGGTTGGTTCGCATCACATCGCACCTAAAACTTGCATGGACGGGCTTTCTACATATCAACCCAGTCCGGCTATCGGCTGACAGGGCCAGGGTCTGGCCGCCGTTTTACTTGTACTACATACTACTTTATTCCCGGACGCATGAGGCCTCTGAATGCTGGCTGGAATGATGAAACAGCTCCCCCGGCCGTGGTTATTGTCCATCTCTTTACCCTTACCCGCACTAGTAGTCTATCATGTGACTGCTACGGTAGGAGATGAGCCATCTGTTCCCAGCGCTCCGTGTTCCCTGTTCAGCGTGGTGATCGAGTCATTTGAAGATGATGCAGCTCCGGTGTTCTCGGCGTTACCTACTCCCTACATATGAGAGGACGCACATCTGGCACCCGAACAATGGCAGACACGCCGCTGACAAGCCCCACTGTGTTGGCTCGAAAAGGTGAAAGGACGGCGCGGCCATGCCCGGAACATGGCCTTCATCCGACGCCGGCGCATAATCAAGTTTGAAGAGAATCTTTCCAAACCAATGACGCTCTCAGATGGGATGACTTGTGGCCTGTGCAAATCCTGATTGCGGGTGTAGTGGCATAAACGGCGCCCGTGAACCTCGACTTTTATCTGCGCCATCTGCGCCATGTTGGTTATAATACGGACTGACGGCTCTTACATCAAGCCCCGTCGCTGGCGAGCATGGCCCCTTGCAACATCTGGCGCTGGCGTTTTAATAGTCTCGCTTGGTGTTTACGGTTGTACTCCAATTTCGACATCTCAACATACAGTACTCCGTACTCATTCCCGCTTTGTAAGCGATCTACCTCGGCGTTACTGCCGATTTCAATGATGTACCGTTGTGCAGCAAATGCCTCCTGGAACACGAGACATGATATTTCGATTGCGATCAGCTAGGCTTTGGAATTTGAAATCGGGGACTGGTTCCCAAGTTGACCAGGCGAGGTTTTTGGATCAAAGAGGCATCTCTCGGAGTTCTAAAATGTCTATACGTGCGTTATGGGCCATTGCAAAATCGAGCTGTTCACTGGTCTCATAGCTGGTCTATATGCCAGGACTACCAGTGAATGGTCTTGAGCGACACGGTAGACAGGTATATTCTAGAAATCGACTTCTGGGGTATTCTTAGACACGATCGGGGAGCCCGGCTAACTGCTCCCGTTTTCACAGCACACCTATCGGCTACCCTGTTCACCGCGCCGCCGGCTCGGCGTTTATGAAAACAGGGCGGGCAGAAGCTATCCATCAACGTACTAGTCCGGTCCGCAACTCTACTTGTATCTCAGCTCCCTGGAAGCGGCTGTGGCGTATGAAGACGCCCATGTATTGCTGAATATCTGTTGCTTCGAAACTCGATTACTCATTTCAGATCTTATACCTTGACGCGAGCCTTTCACAGCAATCAGTTGCCATATATGGTCTACGGAGTTGTAGTGCTTACCGATGCCGACAAAAGAGCACGACCCTTGGGATCTTGCGTACTCGAACACAGGCAGGGCTCAAGATACATAGGTTATGTTTGATGCAGCCCTGAGTCTGTTAGTCTGCTGACTTGGCCTGTCAGCAATATGAACGAAGTGCCGAGGACCACGTGTTTGGCCATGGCAGCACCGCCAAGAGACCCGTCAAAGATGGGATGGCATGCCACTACGGACTCGTAGCAGCATTAATTCCAAAACCTCTCCGCAATACCCGTACCAAAAATACAGGTACTTGGTATATCACATATCACACCCCCCTAGGCGGCCGCTCCGGATTCCTTGATGGGTATCATGGAACACTACTGCAAGTTTGGTCATGCTACCAGCACCGCTGCGCCGGCACGCTAGACAAGGTCCTGAACCAGCGCTAATGCGCCTCCTCCCGTGCCCAAGTTCCTGGGTCTGACGTTGATTGGGGAGCAGCTTTTGCCATCTCTGGACGGTGAGACAAGTCATCCTCTAGGGTGTTGTACCGAGCGCGCCCTCGAGGCCGCTGGTGGTGGGAAGCTGGCTCAAATTGTGTCTGCCTAAATCACACACAGCTGGGATGGCCAGAGAATGAACCCGTTTTCAGCCGTGATGGAAACCGTGGCTTGCAGTGAGTAGCAGGGGTGTTTTTGACGTATTGATGGCTTCGCGCATGACTTTGAGCATGACTTTGAGCATGACTTTTTGCTGCCAAGACATGCTATTAATGGTACTGCTCTCCTGCCATTACGTTTGATGCAAAGCTGTGGAGCCACTTCTCTCATGAGAGTGAGAGAAATGCTTACTGTAGTGGTCATAGACAAATGGTCTTTGCATGCTCTCAGGAGGGGTGACATAACATCATGTAACTCCGGAGATGTCTTCCCATTGGCCCACCAATGCTAGGATAATTGGGAGAATGGCATTTACATAATAATTCGTAGTCCATCTGCACTACTGCAAACTTGTGATTATTCGAAACAAACACCATCTTGTAAAAGTATTGCCATCTATTGATTCCAAGGATGAAGACCAACCAAGGATGAAGGCTCAAAGAAAAAAAAAAACTGCCTAAACATGCAAAGTTTCTACCTATCTATATGCAAACCCCTCCCCCCTCCCCCTTTCCCTGTAACCATTCCAATATCCTTGATCCTAGAAAACAAGAAGAGTAATGAAGAAAAAAAGCCCCCTATCTAAAATGCTGTTATTCCCGACTATGCATCTCACTTGACACATGGCAAAGGCGTTCTCCCACTTCGATCCCGATTCGCGCGCGCGCCATGCCCATGGACAATCGATCCTTCCGTTTCCCCCCGACAGAGGCCCTGGCCCTGACACGAATATTTCCGACATGTCATAACGGAGGCTGAATCAGAACACATGACGTTTGGAACATGTTCTGTAGTATCGGCGGCTGTGTCGGCAAGCCTCGGCTTCATCATCAGGGCGTCGTATGTTTCAACGAATCTTAAACAACGAACATCGTCGTCAAAAAGTAGAGTCCGAGAAAGACAGCCGCCGACAGCCCTAGGAAGAGCTGTCTTATGTATGGGTACCCCAGTAAGGATAGAAAAACACCCTCACATCCCCTAGTGAAAGAAAGAAAAAAGGAAAGAGAATCAAGGTTATTCTGAAGCCAGGGCATCGCTGTCATCCCCACCAAGGCATGATCGTTGTCTCGCCCTATAGGGCTAAACTAATCAAGCATTCAAGTGGGATTGACAATGGGACCCTCGTGTTCGGGGATAGGAGCAGCTTCGTCGTCGACGACCGCACAGCTGCTTTCTTCGTTGCCGGCATCAGCGGGTGCTGCCTTATCCCTTACATGGGTTGACTTCATTTCGAGGCCACCCTCCTGATCGCTTCCATGTCTTTCGAGCTCTTCAAAGGTGAAAGCGTCTGACAAGTTGATGGCGAGGAACGTCTTTGGCAATTTAACCCTTTACATCATAAACATGTTAGCCACAATATTTTCTTGGCGGGAACACTAACCAAACGAAAACCAAAACAAGCTTATACGGGAGAAGAGCCGAAAAACGTAAGGGAAAGGAGGGGAATTAAAGGGGGAATAACATACTGATTGAATTTGGCGCGTAGGGTCTTGATGACATGCAGCCAATCTAGATGGGGCGTGAGACTGCGCCGCGGCGCACATCCGATACAGTGCCGGCTATCCAGCTGGACGTGCAAGGGATCAAAGACATGGCACCCAGGGCTGATGGTGATGCGGATGCTATAAGCAAAAGCGGGCTCGTCGCCCTCCTCGGGAGGCGGGTTGACTTCCGATTCATACAGCTCAAAGCAAATCTGCGAGAGATAGTCCAGCTCAGGGATGGTGCTGCGGTTAATCTTGGTCTCGATGCCGCCCTCGATAATGCAGTTGAGCAAGGTGTAGATGTGCGACTCCTTGGTGAAGTAGAAGAAGGACTTTGCGTCGTTGGAGGCCTGCATCTCTTCCAGATCCTGGACAATCTCCTTGAGGAGGGGCAGGGATGTCAAAAGTCCGATTTCCAGCTTCTCGCTATCCGAGATGCCGTACTCCTGCGGGCAGATGAAATCGAACAGAATCTTTGCCAGCCGGTACAGCTCCTGAAGCGGTTCGTTCCGCGGATCCGTCTTATCCGCCGCGCCGCTATTGCTCTTATACAGCCTAAAGTACTGCTCAGGGGGCGCCTCGTCATTCATGTGGCGGAGGCCATTGAGGAAGGATCTTCGCCGGAAGAGCTTGCGTACTGTTGCCGACCGGTTGGAACTGTCAGCCTTGTCTGAGTTGTCGGGAGTTGCCCCTGTCGCCTTGCCATCATCCGCCGCCGCCGACGACCCTTTGCCGGCAGCGACATCCTCGCCGTCCTTTGTTTTACCATCTTTGACACCATACTCCTCCTCGAGCATGCTTCGTGGCGGGGTAAACACCCACTCCAAAAACTGCCGGTTGTGCAAGGCGTCAAACTTCATCGTGTCGTAGAGCTCAGAGATCTTGCTAGGATCCACCTTCTCCGCGTCGCAAAACTCCGTAAAGAGCTTCTCCCACCTCTCGCGGAAGAGATCCGCGTCCTCTCCACAACACCATCTGGGCTGAATGTTGGTGACTGCATTAGCCTGCGATAGTGCTGACGAAAGCGACGAACTAGATACCTCCCCATTGAGCTTCTCGGTGCTGGAGCTTGAGATGGCAGTAAGGGACGTGGCAGCGTTGCTGTTTTGTAGTTTACCGTAATTGTACTGCATCACTCGGCGGTGGAAGTTCATCAGCTGAACGACTCGGTTCTGAACCTCTGACGGCTCCGGCATGTTCTCAGGCCAGGCAAACTGTGCTGGACGTTCATTGCCCTCACGCAACAGCCCCTTAAGCTTCTTCTTGACTTTGTCTGTTTCATCTTTGGCGGCATTAGAGTCATCCAAAAGGTCCTTGCGGATGGTGATGAAGTCTTCCGGGAGCTCTTTTTCGCCTAAAAAGGAGCATGCCCAGATCTGTGCGCTAGCAGTAACTCGCCTCTCGGAGGAGCTGTAGATGTGGACCTCGTCGAGGATATCCCTGTTGAGCAGCATCAAATCATTACGCATGTTCTCTCCCAACTCCTGTGACTGGTACCTTGCCGAATGGGTCGGCTCGCCACCCCATTTGACAATGAGCTGGAGCTTGTCGAGGACTAGGCTCTCTTCCGCGGCGGTAAACTTCGACATGGTGACTTCTGAAACTGAATCATGCCGTTTGGATGATCGCCCCTCAGCTTTATCTGCATCGTCTCCTGGGACCAGGGGTGTGCTATCGCCGGTTTGGCCCGGCTGGGGAGCTTCCTCAGCTTCCGGTACTGGCTCCTTCTTCTTCTTGCGGAACATGGGCTTGATCTGCACCTTGGTTCCAGCCCAGCTTCCCTTTTTAACAAGGACATTTCGGAGAGATCGAAGTTTTTCTCGGTCCTCAACACCTTGTATGTAGGCAACATCTACAGCTTGTATCACGCTCGCCAGGGCAGGCTCTCCAATAAGGAGCACTTCTTCCTGGTGGCCTTTTAGGAGATCGATGAAAGGCTCAGTATGGAAAGTAAACTTGTACTTTTGCTTGGGAGTCCTGTCCGCATGTCTGATAACTGAAACCATGCCCTTCAACTTCCACGAGTGCTTTGGAGGAGGGGGAGGGGGAGGCGTAGGTTCAGCCACGTCTTCTTCCTGCGCTGATGGACCAGCAGGAGATTGTGATGCATCCTTGCTGGACCTGGGAGTTGATGACAAAACACTGGGTGACAAAACATCTGAGGGCGGTAGCAACGGCTGTGGAAGCAAGGGGCTCCCTGCCGAGCTCTGGCCAACGGACGTCCGCGCACTCTCTATGGTTGGCGATGCCGTACCGCTAGGGGGGACTAGTGCCGACTCAGCTTGACTAGGTTGTTCAGCTTGTGTCGTGCTGTTGTTTGGCTTCGCCGCAGATATGGGCTGGCTGGTGGTGGCCCCGGTGGTGTTTGTGCCTCCTGGTTGCTCGTGTTCCGTAATCGTCTGTCCTGCTTTCGCCATAGGGTCGGCATCCGAAGACGGGGCGGGAGAAGCAACAGGCGGCGGTGTTATGCCGCCACGGCGGATTCTTTCTTTGATGAAGACATCCTTTAGAATGCTGGCGCAATGCTCGTAATAGTCCTCATTGTCCTTGACAAAGCTCCAGCCGTTGACATCAATGACATAGCTCTTTCCCGAAGCTCTGAGCAAATCGAATCCGCAGACCCTCTGTCCGAAAGCAGTCGAAATCTTGCGAGCAATCTCTCGTTCTTCCGCACCGAGACTCGTCACATAGCGCAGCTCCTTGCCGTGCGTGTTTCGTCTAACGATGCCATCGACAACGGGAGACTTGCGGGTTTCTGCATGGCAGTACTGAGGACCAACAGTATATGCCTTGACATCCTCTGCATTATCCACTTCCATAAAGCTTTCGTAGATGTAGCTGCCTTCGGGTTCGGAGATGGCTCTAGGGACGTTGAGCTCGGGAATGTATTCAGAGCTCTTGTTTCCAACTTTCCGGAACAACTTCCGTGCTCCTCCTCCAGAGCTCTTTGGAAAATATATGATGATGTTGTGATCTTCGCCGCTAATTGGTTTCTCTACAAAGGGCTTTTTGAGAAGGGCTCCATCGACGCTGAGAACGTCTCCATCGTCTAGAAGTTCAACCTTTGTTGGTGGCGGAGTATTTTCCGGGTCAGCGGGTTCCAGTGTCACTCCTGACACTTCCTTGATATATTTTGACATTTCTGGAGTGAGAACCTTTGGGCCACCGTCCCGTGTCACTTCAAGCCGCTTTGGCGTGCGAACCTGAATCTTGTCCAGCAGACGCAAGCACGCTCGCCTGTCCCAGAGGATCTTTTGCATCGGCACATCATTGACACAGAAGGGCTTCCTCGTCTTTATATATGCAATAGCCTTTTCTAAAGGAAACCCATCCGAGTAGAATGATATTAAATAGTCACTGAAAACTGTTAGCCAATATTGCGTGTTCTGTGGTCTGTTGTTTTTGTCATCTGGTTGATACGCCAAGGGGATCATGCCACTATCCTCTTTACGCTGACCGAGAAGGGAATTGCTCACCACATTGGCCAATTTTCAACCTCTATACGAAAAAATTTCTGTTAGTACCACCATCCTTTTCAAGAAAACATTAAAGACGATCTGTATTTTTTTTTCTAATCCGAGGCTGGAGAAATCGAAGAAATGTCATACCTTCATCGAGAATGGTTTTGTCACCAAAAACCACCACATCGAACTCGCGGTTCGCTATAAGGCGATTAAGAATGTTCCGGCTCGGCTTGCTTCTGGCTTTGATATCGAGAGCGCATATGCCAATAACACCTAGGGGCGCGGGTTTGACTGAAGCATAGTTGTCAGCTACAATGCACAATCCAATGAGGGAGACTTGCCCGATCGATGATCGATTCCACACGAACCTTCTTCTTTCTCTCGATGATGCGGTCCTCGTTCACTACTTGGGCTCTGACTGCTGTATGCAGTGCTTCCACTGAACCGTCTCTTTGCTCTACTTCGAGAACGATCGGGCTGGGTAGTTCGCATGGTTTCGGATCGTTGGTTTCGCCTGACGAGATCAAGATGCGGCGGCTGCGAATCTCTGGCCGCGAGGCTGTGAGTATTAGGCGATCCATGTCCCGACTGGCTTCCTGAAGAGGTAGTGACGGTGACGCTAGACAATGCGGCTTCAGGTTGTGCCGAGGCTGGCGCTTTTCCGGACGACATCAGACTCGGTACCGATCGCGGAGGCGGTCCTTGATCAGACGCTGGATTGGATTGCGATTGCGATGGGCTGATGATGACGCCACGTGCCGAAGCCAATGAATACAACGATGTTCCCGACAGACGCTTCGATCGAATTGAATGAGAATCAGAAAACGACGACTTGGTAGTCAGAGCGGGTTCGGGGAGAGCCGAGTGGTTGGCTGGAACATCTGGGTTGGGGCGCATCCGAGGAGTATCGTTGTCAAAGAAGACCTGGCTCTGCTGAGATTCTCCCAGGTAGAGTTCCTCAGTCAGGGCTTCGGAAGCGGCCGAGTGTCGTCGACTGTATGAACTCATCGATCGAGCGCCTTTGAGAAAATTGGAAGAGTGAGGGCTGCTAGAGAAGCTAGATCGTTCGGCGTGGACGTCGGAGGTGCCCGGCTCGGCATAGCGGCTCTTGCTGCTGACTGAGCCCGTGAAGGAGGAAACAGACACGCTGCGGGATTGCCTCGAGGGTTGGGACGGCAAGGTGTACGGCGAGGAATTGGCGGCACTGGCGTCGTACGAAGCTTCTGACGGTGGTGGCAGCGGAGCCTCTTCGTTCCCCATAGCGGGATCGCTGAAGCTGGCACTGGAAGGGTCCATGATATGATAGTGGCGGAGGCTTGCCAGCAGAAAGAAGCCTTGGACGGGCTGGCGGAGGGGAGATAGTCTATCGACTAACGGTCTGGAGGTAAGCAAGAGGAAAAGAAAAGACTGGAGTCTTCTCGCCGAACGGGATCCGGGAAGAACCCACTCTTGCGGTCAATACTTTGCAGGAGCTTGGCTGCAATCGTCCGGTGCTAGATACGGGCGGGCGGTGACATCATCCGAGAGCGGCGAGTTGACACGCTGCAGCAAGACACGTGGTGGCTGGAATTGGATCAAGATAATGGAAAAAGGCTGGATTGAAAGAAAGATGGCCTTCATGGGAGAAGAAGAATTAAAAGGGTATTGCCTTCCTCAGTGCATATGTACCTACATCGAACCTTATCGAAAGTGTAACTTGGCTACTGTAGTCGCTCCAGAGACGGTCTCTGTGGCGGCGTCCTTGGAATAATTTTTTTTTTCTTCCTTCTCTAGGCTTCTGGACGGTCCCTTTTGGCGATTGCTGAGATATAATTGGCTCAAGCCACATGCAGCGTCAGCTAACGAGGGGCAAATCGGGGAGCTGAACAAGGATATGCTTGGCACCAAGTAAGAGAAAAAGAGGGAACAAGCTGCAATGGAGGGGCAAAGGTTGAATTGGCGAATGGAAATTGATGCCCTGGGGCTGCAAGGGGAGAAACCAACCAACAGAATCACTATTTGACGTCCAAATCCACTTAGCGGTGAGGCCGTCGTCGAGCTACCATGACAAGCCTGTGCTATGAGGGTCTGTTTATCTCATTGATTTGCGCTGCAGTCTGGGGGACTGTGATGAGGTTTTTTAGTCTGCAACATCAGACTGGTAGGAGATGTCGCCTGTGTAACCGCACAGAGGATCCAAACACATCGAAAAGGTGGTCATCCGGCACATGTGGTTGGTTCTATGGCGATCAAAGAAAGTTTGCTGAAGATGAATACGAAGTAGAAGCTCTCTGGCATTTATTGACACTTTGCAGACTTTTGAGATCTTGCCGTAAGCCTTCGTATTAACTTGCGCATCCGTAATATGTCAAATGTAAAACGGGTAATATGTGCGCGTATATCGAATCAGAGAGAATTTGTGCAGATTCTTTCAAGCAGCCAAGGACGTCTGTCGTCGATCGGTATGATGCTGCACATATATATCACAATGAAGGGAAATAATTGGTGCTACAGACTTGGGATGAATTTCTACTTATTACACACACAACTGCGAGGTTCTGACTTGGAGGGCATGTGGCGGTGTCATGTGGCGGGGACATGCGCTTCAGCCACTTGTCATGGTTAGCTGCTCATTAAGTAAGCGGCAGAAAACGGCAGTATCCATCACCGCCAAAAATTTACAGATCCACGACAAGTTGAGTGCTGCTCTCGACGACGAATCGCGAAACGCTGCACAACACCAGCGTAAAGATGCCGCATTCCGATCCCGATGGGCCGCTTGCCAAGCGCCAGAAAGTGTCGACTTTGGCCAATGCGCCTCAAACCTCGAGCAATTCCTCCCGAATCTTTGCTCCATTCCGAGTACGTATATGCGATGCACTCTTCCTATGAAAAATAGCTTTTAGCAACTAGATGCATGTTTCTAATTGTTTACTTTGCAGACTGTCGGCCTCGTCTCTCCATCGAGTATTCCTTTTACGTCTTTCCCATTAGGAAAGACTACTTTCCAAATTACAACATCGGTCGGCCGGTCTCTGCAGACCTACGATTTGCTCCGAGGTCTCAACCTAGTCTTTGTCACCCGGCCACAGACGCTCGCCGATATCACTGCTACGTATGCCTGGGGAAAGAAGGTCTTTGCCGCATGGGGTGGATCGCAGGATGGCGAACCTCAGGGCCTATGGATCTTCCAAAGAGGTAGAAAGATTGATGAGGTAGCTCTCCCCAGCGACCTGACCGAGCCAATCCAGCAAATTACCATCTTTGGAACCTGGTTTATCGCTTGCGCAAAGACGAGGATTGAGGTTTTCAAAACCGCGACACTCGAACATTACACTACTATCCACACCATGGCTGCTGCCAAGGGCGGTCATGAGATCACGAGCGGCGTCGTCACTATGCCAACATTCCTCAACAAGATCTTCGTTGGTCGCAAAGATGGTTGGGTCGAGATCTGGAACGTCAGCACTGGAAAGTTGATATACACCATTTTGCCTCCTTCCCCCGACTCTGGCGCTGTCACTTGTCTCGAACCCACTCCAGCTCTCTCCTTGCTGGCTATTGCCTACTCAAGCGGTACCCTAGTCATCACGAATGTTCTCACGGATAAGCGCGCTCTCCAAGTCGAAGCTGGAAGCCCAGAGGCCCCCGTTACTTCGATATCGTTTAGAACAGATGGTATGGGAGCTGGGCATGATGGCAGAAAAGATGGTGTCATGGCCACAGCTACACCGTCCTCAGGCGATATTACCTTTTGGGATCTGAATAAGGGAGGTCGTGTGATGGGAGTCCTTCGAAGTGCCCACAATCCACCTTCAGGTGAGGGTGGTGACGTCCGCGGTGGCATAAGCAAAGTTGAATTCTTGGCTGGTCAGGCAGTCATTGTGTCCAGTGGCCGAGACAACTCGCTCAAGTCATGGATCTTTGATGAGACGCCTTTCTCACCTATCCCAAGGATCCTGCATTCCCGGAGCGGACATTCTGGTCCTGTCAATTGTCTCCAATTCTTGCCCTCCGATTTCGATGGTGCTGAAGCTGGAAATAAATGGATCATCAGCGGCGGCAAAGATAGGAGTCTCTGGGGGTGGAGCATGCGTCGCGATGGTCAGAGCACAGAGCTGAGTCAGGGTAACATACGGAAGAAGGCAAAGAAGATTGGTATCCTAGCCAGCAATGCTCTCGCACATGGCCCAACGACAACACTGGAGGACCTTAAAGCCCCCGAAATCACATGTATTGCCACTTCACTTAACCGCGATGGTGGTATTGGCGCCTTGCCTGGCAAGCAGGAGATTTGGCAGAAGGGACGGGACCCGAAGAAGAAGATGGACGCGGAGATTAGCGGAATGACGGGCTGGGAGAGTGTAGTCACTGCTCACAAAGGTGACCCTTTCGCCCGCACCTGGTTCTGGGGTCGAAAGAGAGCTGGTCGCTGGGCATTCCCAACTGGCGATGGTACCAACGTCACAACTGTGGCTATTAGCCCCTGCGGAACGTTTGCGTTGGTCGGCTCGGGGGCTGGTGGCATCGACATGTACAATCTTCAGTCTGGAGTCCACCGCCAACGCTTCCCCTCCAAGTTGACGCCAGCACAAGCCCGTCAGCTGAAGATGCAGCAGCTTCGACAGGCAGATGACGTTGTTCAGCTGCAAAGCGAAGGCAATCGAAAGTATCCTGCCGGTGTTGGCAAGCATACCCAGGCCATTACTGGCCTTGTTGTTGATTCTATGAACAAGACTGTGGTGTCTTGTGCGCTAGACGGCAAGATCAAGTTCTGGGATTTCTTGACAGGAACCCTCTTGGAGCAGTTGGACTGGGCGCCCATGACATTCCCGACTGGCTGCCGTTACCACCCTGCTAACAACCTCTTGGCCTTTTCTTGCGACGACCTTTCCATTCGAGTTGTCGACCTGGAAACAAAAAAGACGATTCGAGAATTCTGGGGCCCCAAGGATGCCATCAACGACTTTTGCTTTTCAAACGACGGAAGGTGGATCATTGCCGCCTCTCGCGATTCCGTTATAAGGATATGGGATCTACCCACCAGCCATCTCATTGACGCTATCCGACTAGAGAAGCCGTGCAAAGCTGTGGCCATGTCATACACAGGCGAGTACCTGGCTGCTGCTCTGGAGGACAGCCCTGGTGTTACGATATGGACGAACAAGGCTCTGTATAAACACGTCCCAACTCGCCAGATATCTGAAGCCGAAATCGATTTGGTGACTGCACCTACAACGTCCGGAGAAGGAAACCTCGGCTTGCTGGAAGCAGCATTTGAGGAGGACAAGGCAGAAGAGGACGTTGGCGTCGTCGCGCCTACTGTCGATCAAATCAGTGCTGACCTTATGACACTCAGTTTGGTTCCCAAGAGCAGATGGCAGACGCTGCTCCATCTGGATCTGATCAAGGAGCGCAATAAGCCGACGGAAGCACCTAAGCTCCCCGAAAAGGCGCCCTTCTTCTTGCCATCCACATCCGGGGCGCAAGTGCCTGGGGCCAAGGACGGATCAGATGAACCAGAAAACGGGAGCAAGTCTCGTATCAGCAGATACGACAATGCTCGATTTGAGGAAACATTCACGTCGAAGCTGCGTGCTGGCGCTGCCAACGGCAACTGTAAGTTCTTTTTTCTTTCCAGACATTACCAAGCTAAACAAAACTGACATTCTCCTCTTCTAACCAGACGATGATTTCATTGAGCACCTCAAATCTCTCTCTCCCTCGACTGCGGATCTTGAGCTTCGGTCGCTTTCCCTGGGCGAGGATGACGAATCCAACGAGCTCCTCCACTTTATCCGAGCTCTTACGACACGGTTGCAAGCGCGAAAGGATTACGAGTTGACGCAGGCGTGGATGACGGTGTTCCTCCGACTTCACTTTGATATGGTGATGGAAAACAAGACGCTGCTAAAGGCTCTTGAGGAGTGGAAGGGACAGCAGGAGAAGGAATGTAACAGGCTGGATGATTTGGTTGGATACTGCAGCGGCGTGGTGAGCTTTTTGAGAAGCCCGAGAACGTGATGGGCTGTGGGTTTTTAAAAGGTACATAATAGATGGATAGATGAGCGGATGAAAATAATGCATTTGGTTTGTCAAACTTCATTTTTGATGTGCACGATGTGACTCGACAAGGAGATGATGTGAGAAACTACTACTCACCAAAAGACTGTTCGAATACAAGACGCTGCAGTTCGCCAAGGCGTCCATCGGGCACTACAGAGATGGAAATGCCGATATCATACCAGCGACATTAGATATCACGAACTGGACGTCGCAGCAGCCTGGCGCCGTCGACGAAGAAACCGAACGCGAGATAGCAGCGGGACTCGAGCGCCTTGAAAGCCGGAGACTTATCGACGTGAAAGAGGAAGCAATTCTCAGCGATGATGATGGAAATGCAACATTGCATTCTACACACCAGTACGGAGTAGATACCAGGTGTATTTCTGTTTGCTGTTGACCATTCTACGTGATTATGGCATTCCTCACCACAAGACATCGGCACTTTGAAAATCACGAAAAGTCTTCTTCGTGGCTCCCGCAAGCAGAAGCAACACAATGAAAACAAACAGCGGAAGCTTTAAAATCAAAAATTGCGCCTCCCATGGCCCCGAAGGACAATGGAGCAAGGAGTCGACTCCGCGATGTGCAATGCAGGCCCTCCATACTAGCACTCCGAATTCTTGAGCTCAGAAATGCTTAAGCAAGGTAAGTATGAGGAAGGAAAGAAGAAAAGAGAATCGAAAGGGAAGAGGGAGGAGGGTGATATATAGTCGGGCAGAGGTGGTCTGTGCGCGAGAGAATCTGGGCGGTGAAGTTGGGCAGGTGAGGCTGCTGCCTGGAGGGCTGAAGTGAAAGTGAATTGAAGGTATAGGTACTGTAAGTGATGTATCTTTGGGTGGATGATGAGGTGAATGTACTTGAAGTTGGTCAATCGTGTTTGTAGAGGGACTTTTTCTTGAGTCAACTGGAGTTGATGGCATTACTCCTGAGGTGAGGCTGAGATGGATGCCTGATGAGAGGAAGAGGGGAACTTCGGATCGCCGATGGTTGGGGTACAAAGCGTTCGAAAGATTGTCATTCCGCCTCATTGCTCAAGAGTGATTAGAAATCTTTTGTATTTGAAAGTCAAGGTATAATTGGTACGCTACTAATTCAAGGAGGCGGCCAGGGAAATGAAACCCGTGATAAAGGATACCAATGGTGCTAGGATCATACGCCAGTCGATGATAGATCAGGCATGGTATGATGGGTTGATATCATATAACATATTGGTAAAGGAGATTGCAGTACAAATTTGCAAAGGTGTTGAAGTTCCAAAGGAAATTGGTCAACGTCTTTCCGAGATCATGATCGAAGCAGTCGTCTAGCACTGGATGATGGCGGGCCCTGATAGTTATGCCCAACCATCTATCATGTTTTCGAGACCAAGATCGAAGAAAAGTCAATACATAATCACGGTTATTTCATTGATCATTTTGATGCCAATTTGAATCCGGTATCAAAGAACTGATCGAGCTCAACCCCTTCCGCCCTGTCTTTGTGCAAGATTTGATGGCCTCGATATGGCTTGCCAGCACCTCTTTGGCATCAAATGTGTTGTGAAGCGAGGAGAGGGGCAACCAAACGCATGTTGTATTGTATCTTCTAGCTCCTAGCTGACACTGTATAGTGATTGCCCTACCAATTACATTATCTAGACATCTCCAGCCCTTTCATATACATAGCTTGAAAGATAACGGCAAACAATATGCCACATTGAACTCATTTGCGGCACCACCGGGCCTCTCTCTCAACAATGACTGTTGATACAAGCGCTAAAAAGTGTTTGAAAAAGGAAGGTCAAGGGGTACGTGGCTTTAGATGTAGGTTAGAGAGTGAATTTACCCTGCATCGTGTGAAGTTAGGGAGATGTAAATATGAGAGGCCCTCAGCTATTAATTGAAGACTAAATACATCGTCGCCATGGAAGAGATACCCTATAATAGGTGTTTAAAAAGGCCTACAACAGGCGATGGGAAAGTAAACCTCGAGATCATTTCCTTCTGGATGAGTCTGCATTCACCATCTATACCCACGATCCATCCATATTATTTGAATTCTACGGCTGCAGGCATCCATCGTCAATCAATGGATGGATCAAATGCTACCAACCTGCATTCCTTAGCGCCCTTAGTCTTTGAGTTTGGAGGTTTGGCGCCACCCACCCTCTGGCTTTAGCGCATTCTACCCGCGATACAGCGGGGCATCCAGATTTTCTATCCTGTAAATTTTCCAACCATCACAAGCTCCAAACGCCAGCAGGCCAAATCGCAACGATGGGCAAGAAATTCAGAGTGAGTTTCGTCGAGGAGCCAGCGGGTTCAATTGAAAGCAATTGTCAAATACTGATGATTTATTTCTCAAATACAGGGAAAAGGACGTCGTGGAGGCGGTGGTGGACGCGGAGGAGGCGGTGATCGCGGCCAAAGCTGGAGGGACTACCCTGCTCTCAAGAAGGAGAATCAGAAGCTCCAGGAGTTTTACGACTCGCTGCTGCAGCTTCCTGAGGAGGAGAAGACGCAATTCTGGGACGCATTGAAGCGCGAGTTGCCCAACAGCTTCCGCTTCTGCGGCTCCAAGGGGTACGTTGTGCTTTGCGCGCTCATGCTGATTTTTCCCAACTCTTCCAATTGCGTCGGTCTGATTTCTTGCGCTCAACGCTAAACTTTGTCGCATAGCCATGCGCTCGCCGTCGAGAGACTTCTGCGATCACGATACATTCCCGAAATCGTCAAGATTGAACACCAAGATGGCCGCCCCGTCGACCCTCCCAAGCCAGTGTCCTGGTACCCCGACGAACTTGCTTGGTGGATGACTACGCCCAAGAACGTTGTTCGCAAGTTCCCGCCCTTTGCGGCCTTCCAAAAGTTCCTCGTCTCTGAAACCAGTGTTGGCAATATCAGCAGACAGGAAGTCGTCAGCATGATCCCTCCTCTTCTGATGGATCTCCGACCAGGCATGACTGTGCTGGACATGTGCGCCGCGCCGGGAAGCAAGTCTGCTCAGCTGCTGGAGATGCTTCACGTTGGCGAAGAGTCTCGCGTGAGGAAGGTCCTGCGAGAATTTGCCAAGGAGGATGGTTTGGACCTCGGTGCTGAGACCAAGGACGAAGCCGAAGCCGATCTTGAGGCCGACCCATCTGATAACGGTCGCGCCACGGGCCTACTGATCGCCAACGATGCCGATTACAAGCGTGGCCATCTTCTTGTCCATCAGCTTAAGAGACTGTCATCGCCTAACCTCCTTGTGATGAATCACGATGCCACCCAGTTCCCCTCTATCAAGCTGCCTTCGACCGACAACAAGCCTGTCTACCTTAAATTTGACAGAATTCTGGCCGACGTTCCCTGCTCCGGAGACGGAACAGCCCGAAAGAATGCGAACCTGTGGAAGGACTGGCAGCCAGGTAGTGCCTTGGGGCTGCACGTCACCCAGATCCGTATTCTGGTCCGAGCCTTACAGCTCCTCAAAGTTGGTGGCCGCGTTGTATACTCCACATGCAGCATGAACCCAGTTGAGAACGAATCGATCATTGCTGCTGCTATTGAGAGATGTGGTGGCTTGGACAATGTTGAGATTGTTGACTCTAGTGACCAGCTCCCTGGCCTCGTGCGACGACCCGGTCTGAAGACGTGGAAAATCATGGACAAGAGCGCTAGGATTTGGAGCTCATGGGAGGAGGTCGAGAAGTTCGCCAAGGAGAGCAATGAAGGTGTGATTCCTGGACGACTTCAGTCATCCATGTTCCCAGACCCTGCGGGCACAAACCTGCCCTTGGAGCGCTGCATGCGAGTCTACCCTCACCTGCAAGATACCGGTGGCTTCTTCATCACCGTTTTGGAGAAGAAGACTGAGTTCAAGGCGAAGCCGGAGAACGAGGCAAAGGAGACTGCCCGGGCAAACGAAGCCTCTGAGAACCTCGCCACTCCTGCTACCGAGGCAAAGCCAGAGGAATCTGCCGCAGCGGAAGAAAAGAAGGAGGATGAACCAATGGACGATGCCTCCCCAGCCGCTAGCAAGCGCCCCCTGGAGACTGACGATGGTGCAGAGCAACCAGCGAAGAAGACCAAAACCGGAGAGGAAAGCTCAGCAGCTGCCACCCCCGTTCCCGCCCCTACCACACAACGCGAGGACCGCCCAGGCAAGCCCAAGCGAAATGGGCCGGTTGAGGAGCCCTTCAAGTATCTCGACCCCGAGCACCCGACCATCCAGAACATCAAGGACTTTTATAAGCTGTCTGGCCGCTTCCCCACCAACCGATACATGGTGAGAAACGAGATGGGTGAGCCTGCCAAGGCCATCTACTACACCACAGCCTTGATGCGTGACATCCTCACGGAGAACGAGGGCCGCGGCCTGAAATTCATCCACGGCGGCGTCCGCATGTTCATGAAGCAGGACGCACCCTCGGCCGAAGTTTGCCGCTGGCGCATCCAGGCCGAAGGCATGCCCATCCTGCAGGGCTACGTCGGCGAGACCCGCATCGTGCGACTCCGCAACAAGGAGACGCTGCACAAGCTCCTGATTGAGATGTTCCCCAAGATCAGCGACGGCGGGTGGAAGAACTTTGAGGAGATTGGTGAGCGGGTGCGCGACATTGGCATGGGATGCTGCGTGCTGAGGGTCGAGCCCGAGGGCGATGACCAGGAGTGGCAGGAGAGGATGGCGCTTCCGCTGTGGAAGAGCATCCATTCGCTGAACCTGATGCTGCCCAAGGAGGATCGGTCGGCGATGTTGTTGAGGGTGTTTAACGACACTTCGCCGTTGATTAACATTAGTCTGCAGAGGAAGGAGAAGAAGGAGGCTGAAGAACAGCAGCAGGAGGAGGAACAGCAGGAGATTGACCTGGAGGATATTCCCACCCCAGAAGGATCTGATTAAATGGGATCTTGATAATGGCTACCTCCTTGTATAACCCTGAGACAAGGATGAAAAATGTACAATTGGAGCTTATATGGAAAAAATTGGTAGAACCATCTATTTAGGTACTTATATCTACATGTTTATTTTCGTTTTATCCAAACATTTCTTTGTCAGGGTGATTTTGCATATCACATCTATCTATTCATACAAGCGCTGCCATCCCATACGTATCGTACATGTCCCATTATAAACTCTCCCTTGAATGCGACAGCTCTACTCGTCCAAAAGGCCAACAGTCCAGTGAACAATCCGGTCAACCCCCTGGCCGTGAATCGCACTGACCGGAATAGCCGCGCAACTCTTCGTCCACGCTCCCTCAACACCACTCGGGTGCGGCTCTCGCCCCTCCGTCACATCATCCAGATACGTCTTGAGCTCCCGGAAATTGTCCTGCGTGTCCGACAAATCCGCCTTAGTAGCGACGACAAACCAGGGCTTGCCCGCAATGTGCAGAGTTGGCGTCCGGGTTTGCGCCTCCTGCATGGGCAGCGGGGTGCCGTATGAGGCGCCCATCAAGTTGACGGGTCCGCGTGTGACCTGGGAAGCGAGATCCCAGTCGACTCGGGACTCGATCTCGCGGGAACGTTCTTCTTCCTGACGCATTTCGGCGTAAAGGCTGACTTCGCGCCAAAGGGATTGGAGGGCCTTGACAGCGTTGCCGGCGTTGAGGTCGATGACGAATGCGAGGACGCCTGCGCGCTCGACGTGACGGAGGAAGGCTATGCCGAGGCCGCGATCAAGATGGGCTCCTTCGATGAGACCTGGGATGTCTGCCACACTGAATCGTGTCCGCGGTTCTCCCAGAGCGGATTCGTCAGAGCCAGCTTCCTGAGATGAAGATGGGTAACGGTGGCGGCGCGGTTTAACGCTGGGGCGGCCAGAGTATCTGTCTAAAACGACAGTACCTATGTTGGGCTGCAGAGTTGTGAAAGCCCAGTTGCCCACCCGCGTGCGGCTGTTGGTGAGAGCTCGCAGGAGAGTGCTTTTGCCGGCGTTAGGCAACCCGACCAGACCTACATCGGCCAGGAGCTTGAGCTCCAGGGAGATTTTCATAGTCACGGCCTCATCGCCCTTGGTAGCGAAGACCGGTCGGGGGTGGTTTCTCGAAGTGAAATGAGGGTTTCCAAGGCCATTGATACCACCTGCGGCTAGCAGAATGGGCGTGGGCGTCGGTCTGGAGAGGTCGAGATAGACTGGCGCAGCAGGCTGCTGGAAGAAGCGAGTTCTCTTGGGCAGTTTGGGAAACTCTGCTGATTTCATGTCGTTTTTGGACATGCCAGGATAGAGAAGCCACTTCTCCCGCTCCGGATCATCGGCATCTGGATCGTAGTCGTCCTCGGGACTGTATTTCTTTGAGCGTCGCTCATCCATGGCGTCTTCTTCTTCTTCTGCCTCTTCTTCTGCTTTTAATTCCAATTCCTGCTGCTGCTGAGCCAAAAGCTCGCGCCGCCTCTGTTTCTTCAGCGCATTGTACGCCTTCATGGCCATCTCCTCTTCGGCTGCTGGGTCATGGCGCTCAATCTCCTGGACGATTGTGCCCACTGGAACAGTAATGACAACGTCTTCTCCTCGCATGCCTCCTTTTCCACTTCCCTGCCCGTGTCTTCCACGTCCAGCACGAACAAAACGTCTGCGGGCTAATTTATGCAATGAGGTTTCACCATGCGCGGCTTGGATATAGACATTGCCCCCGATGCCGCCATCGCCGCCATTGGGAGGACCATCAGGAAGAAATGCCTCTCGCTGGAAGGAGACGCAGCCGTTGCCTCCACGGCCAGCGTAGAGCGTCAATTCGGCTTTATCAGCAAAGCTCGGCGCTGCATAATCGTCTGGTGCGGGATTCAGTCGTGACTCGGGGAGGCTGTTGCTGTTCAAGGTAGATGAAGAGGACGAAGAGTGGCGAGTGAGAGTCGTTCGGAGCAGCACAGAGTGAACGAGCCGAGGGCGAAAGAGTGCCGGGTAGAGGAACGGTGCCAGAGGCAGCTGGGATGGGCCGGGACACCGAGGCGGCATGATGGGATTGTCTACGCGGCTATAGTTGCTTGCCCATGTTTATATACTGGTGTGTCTGATGATGCGACATTGATGCACCAGAAATTTCGACGATGCTGCGTCGCCGATAAGATAAGAACTCAATGGCTCACCCACTGGCCATGGAGGGGTTCTAGTGGTAACTACGGCCTGTAGCCGGGGCCTGACCCCACCAGCGCCGGCATAATAGCGGGCATGGCGGGGTTTGGAGGCCGATCAGAGGCTCAATTGAATCAAGCATCAGAAGCTTGATCAGCCGCTATAATAATAGGCAGAAGAAGAAGAGGCTGGAGTTGCTACAAGCTCCAGTAGTTGTTTGTACGACGGGCTACTAAATGCACATGTGCATAACGTCGTGTACGAATGAGTCAGTTTGCACTCATGGGATTTGTGCATTTGCATGTACCCTGTACACACGCTGCAGGTGTTGCCAACTCAGCGAGTCCAGCTGGCAATAGCAACTGCGCTGTAATCAACACTCGACTTTTCTAAGCTTGATTCCATTTTGTCTCGCTTCCCCGCTTTGAGACCAATCACTGGACCCTGGCTCTTCAGTCCCCCATGTCGAATCCGTGACAGCGAAGAGAAGAGGAGAAGGAGAAAAAGCACGCACGAGTGCAGAATTGAGGTTGGCAGCTTGTGATTTGATTTGCTGCCGCTGTCAGATCGCCAGTGCCATGTACGAGTACGGCCAACAGAAGCACTTGGTGCCGGCATGCCTCTCGCGGAGGGGCGATAGCAGAGCAGACAAGTCAACAGCCAGAGCAAACGAGTAGCAGATCTGCCAGCCAGCATCGCATCGCATCACCAGTTTACCAACATAGTCAGCACATCGTGACCTCTGCTGGCTGCTAGGGTTCCTCTAGCTCCTCGCAGCCTTGTCCACAGGGAAGCAATCCGGCCAACGGCGGGCCTCGTCCATGCATGTCCCGCCCCTCGTGATTCGACGGTGCATGCTCGAGCCCGCTTCCCAATGCTACAAAGTGCGGTGAAATCTCGCTGGCTGCCAGCTAGAAGCTAGCCTAGATGCCCGCTCATCGGCCTGGCTGTCTGATGCTGTTACTCGCAGATTTGCGGCTTCAACTGTCTCCATCCGCAGGTGACTTTCCCACCTGTTTGCCCGCATTCCCGCAGCAAGCACCTACATAATACATACAGCATATAGCCTACGGCACAGCACGCCCGCAGGCAACACAAGGCAAAGAGCAAAAGAAAAGGCACCGGTATGGACACGACGGGGCCGCTGCAGGCAGAGGATATCAGTGTCTCGCTAGGCCAGACCCGATTGGTGAGACGAACCGCCGTCAATCGGTTTGGCCCTCTGCCGGCTCCATCCGCCTGCTGAGTTTTCGCTGCATGAGACCAGCCCATCTCTCTCCTCACCACGGTCAACAAGTCAGCGGTCGGTCCACCAGCCTCCCTTGTGTGTGTGTGTGTCGTGTCTTGCTTGTGTGACACCAGCGGCTCCATTGCTGCACGGACAACGAGACGCCAGCGGCCACATATCCAGACTGCAAGAATCGACCGCCACCTTTTAGATTACAAGTACGAAGTGCTGCTACGGGACGACGGACTGCGACTCTGCGTCTCGGCCACGGCAGATACTGTACGGCCTGGGGATACTACACGTACGTACGAAAACCAGCTGGCATTGTTCTGCATCTGTCTGTGTCTTTTCTGGCAGCCAGCGGAATTAATTACTCAGCCCAGCCTACTCTTTGCAATCTCGGATTTTCTCTCTTTTGCCCTCCCCAAACCCTCTCGCCACCACAAAAGAGACCTCGCCTGCTCGACAGTCTCTCCTCTCCTCTTTGGGCACCTTCATCTTCGTTGGGCCAGTTCGCTGCTCGTTAGGCTAGCCTGCATAGGCTCCTCGATCCCGCATTCGAGCCACGACAGCTGGTCACCCACCTGCCGCCTCCTCATTCGACCCCCAGGACACGCTCGTCGTGCTGCAGCTGCCCTTTGGCCTTCCCCACGCTTCGGTCCCGGACCTTGAGATCTTGTCCCTCCCAAAGGCCCTCTTTCTGGTCCCCTCCGGAAAGCTTCATCCTGGGCCCGACGCCGCCAGAGCTGCTTCGTGCTTGTGCTGTGCTTGTGCTTGCAGGATACATCCCAACTCACCGGCGAGACAGCGTCAGCCTTCTGATCTAGCACAGCAGCCGCTGCTTCTGCTGGCATTTCCTCTATTCCCTTTACCGCTTGGCGTGACTCTATCGTTGCTTCTGCTTGTCTTATCCTTTCCTCAACCAGGTCAGTCTCTCTCTCTCACTCTCTCTCTCTTGCATTCTCCTTCTCTACCATCCCCTCCCCTCCCTCTTCCTCTTCCTCTTCCGCTCCTCTTCTCTGCCCATATACCACATCTTCCATCCGATATCTGCCACAATCTCCCGATTTTCCCACTTGCATCCCCCATGAAGCCCGTCTATGGGCTTGCCAAAGGGGGAGTGAGGCCTTGCTACTGCGGTTGATTGCCTGCCAACAAGCCCACCGTGCCCTTTCTCTCGCGTGCCTGAATGCTTTCTGTGTAATACTAGCCCGTATTCTGTTTCCTATCCGTCTCTCCCTGGGATACCCTCTCAATTACACCTTTCAACCTAAACAACGCCTCCACGCCAAAACCTAAAGATACCCCATTGCTAAGATGCATACCAGAGATACCAAGGTGCGGAAGTCCTTCATCAGGATGGATCCGGACTGCGCCATATGCCATGCTCCGGCCTCGATGGCCTGTGACTGCGAGGCAAAGGGCCTCGAAGTAGCCGTTAAGCAGGCCGAGGAACGCATGATGCGATCCATATATAGTGACATACGGTTGGTTTGGCCCTCTCATCTTCTTTTTATACTGCCCTCCCTTGACCGCCCTTGATGCTGAGGCTTAGCGTCCACTAATACGTGAGATAATAGTTCGTGGGTAAGGGCCCATGCTCAAGATTATATTCTCGAGTATTTCCGTCAACTTGCCGAGCGACGAAAGACGGCCCACTCGGCTCATCTCGACCACATCACTGCCCACGCATTCTACCATTACAATGCGCCGCCACACCCAAACCAGATCGCCGAAGCTCAGGCAACTCTGAAGCGAGGCATCGATGAGGATTGGCAGGCCAGCGTGCAACGTTATCCCGAAGTCCTCGAATACTTCTATAGCCTCATTGAACTTACCCTTCCCGCCGATGACGAGGCTGCCGTAAAGAACCCTCCCCTGACTGCTCCTCCTCCTCGAAAGCCGAGCCGTCGAGCCGGCTCAATCAGTGCCAGCGCTGGTTCCGCTCCTCCTCCCGCTATAGCTCCCCCGTCTCAATTTCACGCAGATCGCGATGCCCTCATGGAGCGTCGTACTCCTGCACCCGCCGCAGCGCCCCGAGACCGAAGGACATTCAGGCCGCCACCTCCCCAGCACCACCCATCTTCATCATACTACGCACCATTCGGATAAGCGGGAGAAAAGATACCAAAACAAATAAGCAACTCAAAAAAAAATATGATTGAACTATTTTCTTTCATCATGACATGAGCGCCAGAGGCACAAACAGTCTACATATCATTTTACTTTTACCTCTACCACCTCTGCGACAAAAGCATCACGACATGTACGATCACCACCATTAGGTTTCATTTGTCTTGGAATGGGAATGGCATGATTGCATGGTAGTTGGAGTAGCCTTACTTTGGAACCCCGGACGTTGGAACTTTTTCCTGTTTTCTTCTCTTCTTTTTGGCTACATTTACAAGATTTTGGATCACTGTGTTTAGACGAGTTTGGAAACACACACACATACATACCATTCAGCCTGGCGTATAAAGTATGCATCAAAGGAAGCGAATGATTTTGTCTGGAGCACAGCATGACCACGGTTCAAAGTGTGAGTGGCTGAGCCAAGAGGGGAGCACGCACTGGATTCTTTGTGTCTCATCATGAAACCGTTGATATAGTGAAGGATAAAACGGTCCGTATGAGTCACTACGCGCATGTTTCTCAAGATGAGTTTCTCAAAATAGTTGAAATTAGCTGAGCGAGGCCAAAACATCTAAACAATGAATGAATACCTCCTACACTACGAACCAAGCTTACAAACGCGGTGAAGAATGTTGCTCAACTACCTACCTTAGCTTGTTCATGCGTTGAACAGCTGTGGATGCGCCTACTAGTAGTTTAGCTTCAATTTGTGCCAGCCAATTCACATGTGATCAATTGAATGTCTTTTGTGTTCCCCTAGACGCACTCTCATGCAGCCCCTTTTGATGGCCTCGGATGCAGGCCGCTGAGAAAGCAAGCCACTCAAGGCCATCACACTCACCGAGAATGAGCAAAAGATTCGGCATGTATAGAGTGCCGGATGTCACATGTCATGTTGCAGGGAGGAGAGTGTGTTTTCCTTTGAATCTCTTGTTTTCTTTGTTACATCAAATCATGAGGTGTATATTTCGTGCTTGGGCCTAAACTCCTTTTCCCATGAGAGGAATAAAGATAGATATACCTAGGTACAAAATAAAGAGATGACAAAAAGCTAAAAAACTAGATAGAAAATTTTGACAAAAAAATCAACCCAACACACGCGGGCACACGTATAACGATATAGGGGGGAGATGAGGAGAAAAAAGAGTGTCCGAGATGGAATCACCCTCTCCTGCCCTCTCCTTTTCAATTTCTTCTCGTTTCCCTTGCATGGACATGTTTTTAGAAAACAGATTCCTTCTTTTTGATTCCCAAGGAAAACTCCCAGGATTCTACATTCTTGAAGCTGACGGTGTAAGAGGTATATAATATAGCGATGTATAAAGAGACGAGAGTGGAGCTGGGAACGAAAGATGAGGCTCGTCAGCTTGATATGATGAACGTAACTTTTAACAAGTTTAAAAAAAGAGGTGACCATCGGCTGTCGATGGTTGTCGATGGCTGTTTTGACCTGCAAGGGGAGACAAGAGACTGAGGAGCCGTTTATGACTCCTCCTGCTTCTCCTTGTCCTCGAGGGAGGCGTCCTTGAGATCAGCGGCGACCTCCTCAACCTTGTCACCGTTGGCCTCGGCCTTTTCAATCTCCTCGAGCTTCTTCTTGGCCTTCTCAATGTTCTGTTCAGGGGTAATTAGTCTATGTCTTGCTGAAAAGATGCTGTTTTTAAGGGGTTAAAGCACTTACACGCTGGGTCTGGGCAGCCTGGTCCTCCTTCCAGTGCTCAAGCTTGGCCTTGACCTTCTCAATCAACTCAGGAACGTCCTCCTTGCGCATGGGGGGATCAAGAGAGAGGAACGTGCAGTCCTCGACCACGGAAGGAGGGCAGTTGAAGCCCTTCTGAGCGGAACCGGCGTTGTTGCCCTTCTTGCCCTTCTTGCCCTTGGACTGGGCGGGGGCGTACTCGTCATCGCGGTCCTCCTTGCGGACAAGCTTGGTACCCTTGAGACCAGCCTCGTCAACGGTGCGCTGAGCCTGAGCAGTCAAGCCAGAGTTGGCCAGCAGAGGGGTCTTCTCAGCCTTGAAAGTAGGGTCGAGGAAGACCAGCAGGCTGTTAGCACGGCGGATCTCGTCGAGGTAGGCGGGCTCGCTGGCCTCGGCAAGGACACGCTCGGCATCGGCCTTCTTGCGCTCCTGGACGTACTTCTCACGCTCCAGGCGCTGGCGCTCGCGCTGCTTCTCGCGGGCCTCACGCTCGTAGGCCTGGTAGGCCTTCTTTGCGCCATAGTACTCGTCCTTGAGCTTGCGGATGGCGGCGAACTTCTCCTGCTGCTCGGCCTGCAGCTTGGTGCGCTCGTCACGGAGGCTGGACAGGCTCTTGTAGGCCTCATCCTGCTCGGCCTTGATGGTGTCGATCTCAGCCTGGATCTTGTTGTACTGCTCGGACAGGGCCTTCTGCTCGGGGTCCTCCATGGAGTCCTTGATCTCCTTGATCTTGGCGCGGAGATCGTCAATCTGCTTCTGGGCCTCGTCGAACTGGCCAAAGTTCTTGCGGAGCTTGCGAAGGTTGGAGATGTCGGTCAGGGCCTTCTTCTCGTCGACAAGCTTCATGGTTCCCGAGTTGACCTGCTTGTCGAGAGTCTCAATCTGGCGGTCGATATCCTCAGCGCTCTTGAAGGGGACCTTGGCCTTGGCAGTCTTCTGCTCGTTGATACGGCTGCGGAGCTGCTCGTCGAGGCGCTTGATCTGGTCCAGCTTGGAGGTACGGGCATTCTTGCCACCGGCCTGCTTCTGGCGGATCTCGTTGGCTTGAGCAATGAGCTCCTGGCGACGCTTCTGGGTAGGGCTGGGCTGGTCCTTGTTCTTGTTGGGCAGAGCAACGTCAATCTTGGCCTTGATGGCGTTCTAATCAAGGGATGGTATATTAGCATAAGTCCGGCATCAATCGAAAATCTGCCTCTTGTCATCATCCTTTTCTCTTCTCCTCCTTTTCCTCTTTTTTTCTCCTTTATATCTTCTTCATTGTGCGAGTTGCCAGTTTTTGTTGGGGAGAGCATGTGGAGATGGTGTCACTGCACACTCGAGTAAAGCCTCTTATAAATCGAAGAAGGGAGGTATAAACCACCGAGGGAAAAGCAGCCACGCCATGAGAAAACATACAAACTTGTCCATAGAAGCCTTGTGCTCCTTCTCGGCCTTGGCGAGCTCCTGCTTAAAGACATTCTCGTCGGGTCGAGTCGGGCGAGTAGAAGGCGCAGAATCAGCCGCGGGGGCAGCAGCAGCAGCGGGAGCGGCCATTGTGCTAATCAGAGCCGATGGGCAGAAGATATTCTCTGAAAAGAATGAAGAGGCCAGACGAAGCCGTCACGACTTCCCTGTGGAGAATGGAATGGGAACCGGGGGGAAGGGGGAGGGAAAAGGGCGAAAGTTGACGATGGTTGGTGCGACGTAGCAAGAGGAGGAAAAAAAAAGCCGAAGTCGACACTGTCCAATAATTTGGTGGTGAAAAAAATTGCCCTGGACGCACCACGTTTTTCTTCAATGGTCTGGGGCCCACACCCAAAAAAAAAAATCAATATAAAATTCAAGGCTGTCGAATCCAACGGATCAATACTTCAAATACACTGAGCGGCGACACAATTGGACTTTTACAGGTATATTCTAGCGATTGGGATGCTACAACGTCCACTAAAGACCAGTGCTGTAGAGGACACTGTGGTGCCAAGTCAGGGCGAGTTTTAGTGAGAAACTTTAAGTGCGAATGTTGGAGCTGTTCAAAGCAGCAGTATCTTGTTTGTGAAGTGCTAAAGTGCTTCTGGTTTGCTGCGGAGGGTTTCCGAAGTGGGATTGAGTGGGGGGGGGGAGAGAGTTGGGGGAGCCAATGAGAGCCCTGGAGTTGCTGTAGAAGCCAGCACATATGTACATGTACGAGTATGTAGCTCTTCTGCCCGTATGCAGCCTCAATTGAGCAATTCACTGCAATGTTGCATTTTCTGTCTTGATTCTACTTAGGAGTCCCAAGCTAAGATATCCACGAGGCTCAATTTGGCCCCCAATTCACAACCTTGGAGAAATTATACCTCCTCTTGGGAATTTCAGTTACAGGCACAGGCACAATGCCACGTTATTGCTTACTAACTTATCAGCCAAGTCACATGACACTTCCTTATCAGCTCCGAGCGGCCCCAGCAAATCGCCCAGCAAGCCAGCCACTGCAAGGCTGCGCAAACAATTTTTGAACGACCGCCCATCTCTCCTGCGCAGCGGATCTTTGGAGCAAAGAGAAAAAAAAAACCACCATCGCGACAACGCGCAGCCCGCCTTTCCTCCGACCTCTGGCCCTTGTCAATCTTCTCCTCGTACACACTCTTTCGAAGCGATAAATCAACAGCTCGCCAAGATGATTGACGATTTGCCCAACGATGCCAAGTCCAAGGAGGTGGTGAGACTCTGGCGCGCGTGGAGGACTGTTCACGAGATGGTTGCGGACCGAGTATGGCTCTCTCATCCTACTCTGCCTCGTTCTTTGGCGTATCATATCCTCGAAAACGCTTGACTGACCGTGTTGCCTTGTTCAGGAGTACGAGCTTGCCGAAGACGAAGTCACCATCTCTCTCGACCGGTTCCGCGACGAATACTGCCATCCCGACGGCACCGTAAAGTACGACCACCTTTCCGTCTCTCCCCTCCCCCCAATTCTATAAATATCATTTTGTTCACGTAACAGAGTCACAAAAAGGCTAACAAATGCACACACAACAACAGCCGCGCCAAACTCCAGTTCTCCGCCCGTCCCAGCGACTCGATGCTCCGCAAAAACACCCCTCCCGCCACAGCCTCCAACCCGGACCCCGTGCCCGACTGCGGCCCCATCTGGGTCGAGTTCCTGACGGACAAGCAGTTCGGCGTCGGCCAGATCCGCCAGTTTGCAAAGTACACAATCTCCAACAACTACAAGACGGGCATCATGGTCACCCACGTGCCCCTCTCGCCCGCCGCCCGCAAGTCCCTCGCCAGCGTCGAGAACCTCGCCAAGATTGAGTGCTTCCTCGAGGACGACCTGCTCGTCAACATCACCCACCACGAGCTGGTGCCGCGACACGTGCTGCTCTCCCGCGAGGAGAAGATTGCGTTGCTCAAGCGCTACCGCCTCAAGGAGACGCAGCTGCCGCGTATCCTGCAGAAGGATCCCGTGGCGCGGTATCTGGGGCTCAAGAGAGGGCAGGTCGTCAAGATTATCCGAGTCAGTGAGACGGCGGGTCGATATGCCAGTTACCGGTTGTGCGTTTAATGGAACTTTTGCTCCTTCAGAGTCTCCCAGCTTTTTGAGTAGAGAGACATTGGGAGACAGGGGTTGAAGCGTGTGACGATTTGGGGGGAGGGCATGTGCTCGCGAGGAAGTGACTGGAAGAAAAAAAAAGCAAAATTTTCAAGTTGGATTATTTCAGCTGGAGGGGAGCAGCGACGATGCTGTTTGATATATTGTTTTGCATTTGCAGTGTCAAAGCTGGCGTTTTGGGGGGATTAATTAACTAGAATTACGAAACAAACCAATGCAATAAATTACCAAGTACATTTCACAACATCAAGAAAGAATTCGCATGAATGACCACGGACTACTAGTAGACATATGCCGGTAGGCATGTTTCAATACAGATAGATATCATGGCACATACGAGCACATCAAGACTTATGCGGGCACACAAAATGTACGTTTAAATCGTTTTAATTCTCAACGTAATCATCTACCACGTCTTCATCGCCATCATCAACCATGCCCAACACGTACAGGACATTCCCTCTTCAAAAACGGTGCTAGTCACCGGGGTATATGCTTGCCAAAGTACCTGGCAAATAAAACAAATCGCATTTGCCTCTCCCGCTTCGTTCATCTCTCTCTCATCGCTTGTCGCCCCCTCATCTTCATTCCAAAAGCTGGATATGCCAAAGCCATCAAAACACCATCATTTCCGCCGAGGTATCGTTCTTGATGCCAGGAAAGATAAAAGAAAAGAAAAGAAAAGAAACAGAAACAGAAAAGAAGTGTACTATATGTATATATATGTGTATATGTATACAGCGAAAAGTACTGTCGTGAACGCCATGCCTGACGGGTCATATCTAAAGATATAAAGGTAAAGTTGGAAAAAAAAGGGCCAGATAAAAAAAGTATTTCCCAGAAGGAATTAAGAGATTCGTGATATCAAGTCGTAGATTAGTTCGTCAATTATATAAACGGCAGGTGGGTGCGGCTGCCGTAGAGTGCGTCTTCGTCTCATGATCGTAAAAGACCACCGGGGTCCATGAGAACGAGATCTGACGCTGCGCTTCCAGAAGCATGATGCTCCTGATGAGACTGTGGGATTGGTTGCAATTCAGTGCCAGTTCTGTGCTTGGAACGGACTGATGACTTTGAGTTCAAGGGGCCTAGAAGACCACCCAAGTCTTGCAATAGAGCTGTTGAGCCACGTCGAACGCCGTTTGTGCTGGCTTTTCGGGACGCCTGCGGGACGGCGGCTTGAGAGGTGCTCGCTTCCTGGGAAGACGAGGTAAAGCTGCTCCCTCTTCGGAAACTTCCGCTGCTGGTGGCGGGCCCCTCTTCAAGAAGGCCACCGACATCAAACAATGAGAGTTTTCGAGATTCGTGCTGAGATCCGTGCTGGGATTCGGTCTTGTAGATCAACAAGTCCTGGCTCGCTTGAGCACTCTCCTGGGCGCTTTCTTGCGCACTCTCTTCGTGCTGCTGCTGTTGCCATTGCCGTTGGCGGTCCTGTCCGATAGAGCTCATCGGCTGGATGGGTGCGTAAAGATCGGATGACGGGCTGTCCGGCTGCTCTCGGAGCTCGGGTTCAACGGCCAGCCCAACATCCCTGACCAAGTCTTCATCGCTACCCCACTGCCTGTGAATGGTTGGCCTTCGGATAGTGTTGGTGCGTTCGAAAGACTCAGCGGCAGTCGACGTTCGCCTGGGCTTCTGCTTCTTGACACCTCGGTCTCGGACGAATGAGCCCAGCACGAGGGCGTTTGCGGATGCAGTGGCGAAAATCAACTCGACTGACGCCAAGAGCGATCGGTACTGCTGTCGGCCGTCGACATCGATAATCCGCGGGACCCTGTAGAGGGTGACTGCCACGACGGACAAGCTGAGGGAAAAGAGGATGAGGAGCTGAAGCTTTCTGCGAAGCGGCATGTGGCTCTGGATGATGATGGGGATGGGAAAGATGACGAGCATCAGGTCGGTGAGGATGTTGCAGGTGGCCATGGTGATGAGCTGGACATAGCCTTGGCGACACTGACCACCGGGGTCAGGCAAAACCTGCCAGTAATGCTTGAAGGGGTTGCATTCGGCAAGATCGCTAATGATGACGGCGATAAAGGTGAGACCAAGGGCCCATCGAATGGCGATTAGCGTGTACTTTTGTGACTGTTGCCATGACAGGTCGGTAATTCGCCTGAGGAATTCGAGAACAGTGCCCTTGAGGATCCATAGTCTGTAATTCGGGATAAGTCAGTCAAATGTGTCTCTTTTCATCAATTCATCGATTCATTTATCCATCGATTCATCCATCCATCCCATTCACTCCACCACTACGCGCTGAGTAACATTGCAAGCATGCGGACTACTTACGTCGCGGCATAAAGTATGCGGCTGAGGAGAACGAGACCGCTGGCCACGGATTTCTTGTGAATCTCCTCGGGGGTAAGGGTGACGCCGGTGAAGTCGGCATTGTTGGTGCCGTGGGTGAGGATGAAGTGGACGCAGCCCATGCGCAGGAACAAGGGGACCAGGGCGACGGCGGCGAACTTGTCTTCGGAGAAGAGCTTTTCGGTTCGGATAAATCGGCCGGCGATGCGAAACAGGATCATAAGGGCGCAGAAGATTGTGGCCCACCAGCAGACAAGCAGCGAGGGCTTGTCCTCAGAAAACGCTCGCAGCGCCGGGGGATCTGAGTAGATGGACATGGCGGGCTTTTTTGCTGCTGTGGCCCGCGCCCGTCGACCTCCGCAGAGGGCTCGACGAGCGAGGTAGGGCGGGTTTCGGGGGCGGGTTTTTAGGAGAGTCGCGATGCTATTGTTGGTGTTGTTGTTGTTGAAGAAACGCAGACGCTAGGGAGTCTCTGTCCAGCGGGCATTCAGACACTGCTGCTGGAGGGAGCGCTGTGCTGGCGGGAGCGTCGATTCGGATAGCGGGATTCGGAGGGGTTGCTGCATGAACGCTGCAAGTATAGTGGCCGCAGAAGGCGGTTACATCGGGGGAAGGGCCTCGTCGGGACAGCAGCAAGGAAAATATAGAGGGAGAAGAAAAAAGAAGAAGACCGATGGGGGGTTGGCGAGAAATGAGATTCTTCCTTGTTTGGAGGAGGGATCGAATGTATGTATGTATGTATGTAATGGGAAGAAAGGTGTGTTAGGATGTGGAAAGTAGTAGATATGGATGGAGGGAATGGCGGCTGAGAAAGAAGAGTGCGTGCATGTACTAGGCCTAGTAGCAATGTAATGTAAAGCACGGAGCAGAAGTACATGTATGCACAAAAGCGAGGGAGTCAGAAGGCAAAAAATCCGCTGCAAGGCCAAGACACAGGGTTTCCGTCGTTGATAAGACTGGAGCAGCAGCAGCGCGGGAGATGGGACCTGAAAGGCAGCGCAGCCCCGGATGCGGTGGCGTGCGAGGCAATACCTAGCACCTGCTAGTGGGATGGAGGGAATTAGCAGTACCAGCACCTGCACCTGCACCTGCACCTTGGCCGACTTACTGTAATTAGAGAGTACCTGGCGATACATTCCATGTCTTGGGGCGATGGGGGGATGCACACGAGCGCGCTGGTGCTAACCCGTTGCAGTCGCACCAATTCCGTGGCTGGGCCAGGATTTGCTACCGCGCATCAGGTCGACTTCGCCAATTAGCCGCGACTGGCCTTTCAGCACTAGAGCAGCTGCAGGTTCCATGCAAGTACTGCGCCGTATCTTCTTGGGGCGAGGCGAGGGGACGGAGTAGGGGCTAGACTCTTCAATGGTTGATTGATTCACCAACTGCGCGTTTGATAGATAGCGGTCTATCCTTTTGTCCTCCACGTCTGGCCCCCGAATTATCTGACGAGAGACGGACGGGTGGTGCTAGGCTATGGAATCAATAGAATAAGAAGACGCTTACCTATTTACAATGCCTGCCAAGCCTTTGCACAAAACACAAAACACAACAAGGAAAACACAGACGGCACATTCCGCAGGTACCTTACAAGTACACTGCCAAGTACACCACCGTACGTGGGTACCTGCTCGCTGCAGTGCTCGTCGCACAACAAGTCGCCAGGCCCCATAACGCGGACCCGAGTCCTTGTTCCCTGGTGCTGGTGCTATTCATGGAGCCCGCCTGTCTCTCAAGGGCTTGTCGCTAGCAGCGTCATTAGCTCGTGCCTCATTGGAATTACTCGATCCAGTAAACTGGGCAGGGGTTGTGGAGCGCAGTGGCGCAGCGCCATTGGTGCAGCACACGATGCACGATTTGCAGCCCCATCCAATCCAACCCTCCTGATCCCAAATGCTGCAAGCCTTCGGTCCAGACGCCAGACAAAGAGAGGGGGGGCCTGTGCGACCAAGGCAACCTATCCGTTCACTATTTGCACCAGCTGGTTATCTATCGACCGACAATCGATGATTTAATATTGGCCACCGCCTCTTAGATGCCCTGCAAAGTCAGCCACCGACTCTTGTCATTGGAGCCGTCGTATCAAGTAAGCCAGGCAGACTGACTAACGGCCAGCTTACATGTAGCCCGTGCTCAAGACGAGGCTCAGTAGTCCGACTCCCCAGAATGCCTCGCAGCAAAAGGATGAAGAGGCCGCATGCCAGTGTCAGGGCTGGCTGTTGTGTAACGGTCTGGCGCCATATGGAACATGTTCGGAGCTCGGTAAAGCAAAAGGCAAAATTTTCTTTCAAGGGGGGGGGGAGAGACGTTATTGTGGGAAAACAGCCACAAAGCCTCAACAACAGCCATGGACGGCGACCACCCGAGGAAAAAAAACTGGAGGCTATCAAGCATGTACTTTGTACTGTACTCCGTACTGCACACCAATGATGGCCCCACGAAACAGAGCGCGAAAGGGCGAGATAGGTATTACGGGGCTGCCAAATTGCGTGTCGCTGCTGCGATAATGTTGCCAGGAGTTAGGCGCATGGCTCCGCCCGCCGATATCCAAATTAACCTACCGATGCTGGTCTCTGAAGGATGCGATACCGTCCCTCATCTCAGTCTCTGCAGCACCGGTCAAGTACCAAAGTGTACAAGTGCGGTAGGGTATCTCGCGTCGTTATCTCAGCCCGCCACTCGTCGGAACAGGTAGGTACTTTGTTCCGAGCGGTAAGGATGCTGCATCAAACTGCTGTTCTGTGCATCCTTTTCAGCAGGTCGCTTTATGTACATCTTACTGTACGCCGACATGTTGTTCAGTAAGGCAATTCGTGTCTGATGTGGTGGCTTTTCGCCTGTGCCATGCGAGCCTCACGTGTGTCAGTCTCTGGCCCCTCCGCATGCCCTCTGAGACATTGATCTAAAGCTAGCGAGGCTTCCAAAGTATGGAGTACGAAGATCCTGACCTGCAGGAACCTAGTGCGCTAGCTGCAGCCCGCAGGACGCGCAAGTACCTGCGTCGGTCAACCAATGTTGCAGTACATGGGCCCCGGCTTTTGAGAGTTCAGGCGGCGGCGGGTGGCCACGAGGCGAGAGTTGGGAGGTGGCCTGAGCGGTTGCTTTTTCTTGTTCCAGGCTCTTACGACAAGAAAGCCCTGGCGCCGCCGCCGGAACGCTCGAACTGGCTTTGCAAAAGCGCGGTACCTCGGCCCGGCGTTTGTCCAGGCGCAGTCCCAAGTACCATGCAAGAGTAACCACACCCGCAGTAAAATCTCCCATGTTCTGAGTGACACAGTGCATCACATGCATTCCCATGGCGATGATTCCCCTCGGCGCTACTACCTACTCATCTTCAAAGCCAAAATGTGTATGCAGCGTCGCAGGACACAACGCGTACGGAGCACAATGTGTGCATGCCTGTCTCATGCAAACACTCAGCTCTTAGACGAGCACTCGTACCTCTTGGTACCTACAGGGACAAAGAGAGCATGATACTGCCCACCCACCAGCGTCATCTCGACTGCTGAGGATTGGCTGGCAAGGTAACCCAGCACGCCTTCTGGGGCTGAAGACCCAGTCCAACCAAGCACAAACTTGCGACAGCATCCAAGGCCGTTCCGCAACGCTGGGAGCAGCCGAGGCCATGGAGCCCCTCTCATCCAGCGCGCACGGAGCAGCATGAGGCATCGGCCTCCAAGTGGGCTCCTAGTAAAGCTCTCCCCGCCGTCCGTCAATGAACCCAAGAGCCGGTGCTGGCAGATGGCACAAGAGAACAAAGCTTTGGATACGATGTGATTGAGATCGCGATTTTGATCGTGCGCGGGCCCCTCGTGTCGGCTTTTGCTCCCCTCCAACCGAAAAGTTCGACTGAAACGGGCAGCCCTAAAGAGGAGGGTCAAGAGAGCAAACTGCATTAGTGCCAGAACTCAAAAGTCGAGCCAGCTTCCACATCGGATAATTTTTAGGGGACCAGCTCATTCGAGCCTTGCAGATTGCTGGACTTTGCTGCTCTTCCCCTTGTCCCTTTTCTAACCCTCTGCTTTGTGCAGCACGACGGAAAATTGAGTCTTGACTGGAGGGGATGCGGTGAGCGCAAAAGCTAGCCGGCTCGATGCATGCGGGCGCCGGGTAGCTAGCGGTTTACCCTAATTGCCCACGAACTAGAGATCCGTGCTGGGGATGAATTTCAGCCAGAACCCCTGATTGGCGTTCTCTACGAGGTACGAGTACGCGTTTTCTGAGATTGTCGCCGTCGTTGTCGTTGTTTGCAGGCTTACGGTTTGTTGATCTCTTACTTGGGCCGTCAAAGCAGCTCTGTGGGCAGTGGAGAGCCCATGGCAAAAGACAATGGGTCTGGACTGCAGCCACCGACGGAGCACGGGCACCAAGTAGTACGTCACGACTTTGGTTCGAAGTCAATTGATTAGCGGGGCCCCTGTCACTGTGTGCCAAAAAGCTGGGCCATCATCACCGAATGCCTTCTAGGCGTTGATATGCACAGTCAAGAGCCTTATCACAATGCCCAGGCAGCAGCATTCTCTGCCGTGCACATTAGTTCTTGGCATAATCCATCAAGATGGAAGCGCTCTAGTGGTGGTAGATGCCGCCAAATCGCATGTATACGGAGAGGTACCTGTACTGGTATTGGTACTTCAAAGTTCGCATACGAGGGTACATCCTGTTAGGTGGAATCTGGGTACATTGCGCTCCCGCCTTTTGGCACGCGCAAATGTTAGCGCCTCCCGTGCTGTCACTGCGCAATCTCTATCTCCATCACGTGGTCGTGGCTTGTCACCAAGCGCCTGTGCGACGGACGTAGCTCCGTACCTTCGTGCGAGAATGCCTTTTGTCGCTCGCCTCTGCCTTGTGCGCCATCCGCCACAATGATACAGTAACGAAGGACGAAAGGAACAATGAATTAAAAAAAGATTAAAAAAGAAAAACAAAGAAAAACAAAGAATACTAGACCATCCTTGTACACTTTAGATTCGCCTATCGTACCTATCACCACTCGATCCACCGTTGCGACAAGCACTGATTGATTCGCTGTGGACTGTATCATCCATCTGTCTCATTTCTTATACGGAGAAGCGGGTACCGGCATGAGGCACTGCATGTACGGAGCAGGAGCGGTCCGACGTGTGGAAACCAAAGTATTACAGACAACTGGAGCCGTTGCTTTTTATGGAGTCCTCCTTACGAGTAGGTACTCCATCAACTCCGTATCAAGACTGAAATGACGAGCGTCGATGGAGCAATCGCCGATATCCAGGGGTGGGAAAGGGCCCCTCAGGGAGCTGTCAAATTGTTTTATTTGCTTTGCTCTCGGAATACGGCTCCGCATGAACACGCGCCATGCATGATTGACTGCCCCCTTTCGCCCAACCTTGTTGCCGAAAAGGGACCTGTCAAGTACAGTAATCTAGCATCTTCAGCTGGCTGCGTCGTGACAAGAAAATGCGAGCTGACGGGCTTGACAGTGGCCATTTTCAACAGCTTTTACTGTCTAGCTGGGCTGAAAGCTTTCAAAGTCAGCTTGCACGTGACTTTGCCTTCTGTCAGCTCTCCACATTACTAATCTTGAACGGCAATTGTGTCGGCAATGCTGCGTCTCGAGATAGCAGCAACTTCCTACTTTGTACTGAAGCAACGGCAATCCCAGCAAACCCTTGGCGCCACCAACAGATGAAATTTCTATCCGCCGGACCGATGCGCATCTCGTGCGAGTTGAGCTGCTTACTCCGTTCCCAAAATACTCTGTGATAGTGGCCGTTTTCTGTCACAATCTCAGGTCAAAGACAGGTTGGCATTGTTTGTCGCGACTGTACTGTTGGTCAATGGCGAGACTTGAAGCGTTACAGGTCCACCAACAAGTGCCAAGAGCAGTCGAGATGAATTCATTCCAATATGAAACCATTCATTCATAGCCTCCCGCTGTATTGAGACAACAACAACAACCACAACGCCTCTTCCATTCACCCAGAAAGTCGGGAATAATGACGAACTACCTCCGAGTTGTCACTCCACTTCACCCAACGTCCAGATGGCTAAGAGGCGCCACGCCGCTCTAGCTGAACCATGGCCATCAGATTTTTCTTTCTGATCTCAACTCTCATGCTTCTCATGCAATACGGTACCCTGCAGGTACAATATGATGGAGCGAGTTCTTGAAACGTTATATCGAAAGAAAAGGTACATATTCATACAAACGGCGTGGGGGTAGCTACCGGGTTCGCCATCCCGGCGCTCCATAAAATCTTTCGCTCGGTGAATGATACGGAATAGACGCCATCATCTGCATCGACACTCAATGAATACAGACAGACATACACCAGATTGAGTCTGCCACCATGTCTGTGCGCAATGTCTTGTGACCGCAATAGTGCGACACGGCTTGATCAATGTCGAGCGTCAACGTTTCCCCTGTGCTTCTTGCCCTGGACCCTGAAGGCTCTAAAGTTCCGATTCACGCCATGTGCTGATAAACCTCCTATCATCACTAGCTCACAGGGAGAACGTGCGAGATGGCATCAGCATCAGCACCTAATATTGCCCTTGCTCTTTAGTTGGGTAGGCTCTCAACCGCGTGGCAGGAATGCGGACCGCTGCTGTTTGTGACCAGCCATGTGAGAGAACGCATTTCTGAGAGAAGCAGCAAACACGGCTACAATGCTTCAACTTTGACTCAAGGGTCGACTGGCTGCAGCTTTCGTTTCAATTCTGTGGATGCCTGGAAAATAAGCTTCTCACCACCATTCTGCAAGCATGGTTCGTGCGCGCGATAACACTGTTTTCCGGATCGGGCGATGTGCATTTCCTTACTTGAATCTCCAGCCTAAACGAATCTCGGTGGCGGTCTCACCACAGGGGATAATTACAAGCTCCCCATGTGTTTACTGTATCCTAGCGGTCCGGACGCGACATGTGGTCATGTATCTTGCGATATGTAGTTTCGGATAACGCCATTTTCAACGTTCTTATCAGGGCTGACGGATGCGTGCTGTCGTCTTTCGGCAACAAAAATCCCCAAGATCCAATCCCTGCAACAAAGGAGCTATCCTAGCAACATTGCCAACAAAATCCTGGGGTCAAAGCACGTTGCCACCAAGGTTATCACTCCACGTGTTTGCTTCCTGGAAAATTACTACCCTGCATCGCTTCAAGAATGGAACGACAAACTATTGGATCGACTAATCCCAGACCACAGGCACGGGTACGCCACGCTTTCAACGAGCCCCTGAAGCGGTAAACCCATGATTCAGGGACAGTCATTGTTCACTACTCGTTCTACTACATACGAAGGCTTGATACTACTAGAATCTAATTTCGTCGCGACGTACATGCCTGTACTCCTCCTATACCGCTTGGCGTTCGCCCGAGTTCGAGGAGAGCATCGCAAGTTTCAAGCCCCTTTGGAACCAGAAGCAATTTTACTTTTGCCTAGAAGCAGGCCAGACGTTTCTACGACAGGTGGCGTCAAATTAAGAGTTTGCGACTGACACGTTGCCACCCCCGTGAGGCCTCACCGCATGAGTCGTTTGAGCAATTACGCGATCTTGCCTTTGACTTTTTGACTTTTGTGATGACTTTGTGGTGGCGGGAAACTTTATTTGAGCGTGGTGGTTTGAAGTTGTTCCAGGCTAGAAGGGTGGCTTTCCTTCTAGCCTCGAGGTGAACGTCTGGGGTAGGGAGATGGCTGTTTCTAGCCTGTAAGGCTGGCCAGCAAGCGCTGGAGATCACGACTCATTCGTTCAGCTCAGTCGATCCCATTATGTCAAGAATACGGAATACGGTTCAGCTCGTGTACTAGCCCCGGCTCTCAGCTCCGTAGGAAATGCCACCCGGCATCAGATGTGCCGGCAGTGAAGTTTCACGCCAGCGAGCGTTGCCGTTTGCAAGAGTGGTTCTCGCTCATGGACAAGATTATTGCATGTTCTGTTAACCGGAATTACCATTCACTGCTCGATTATCATATGTCTTGGAGAAACGTCCAACTAAAGGCTGAGACTATTGAAACTCAGAATGCTAAACGAACGGCTTCAGCTCCTCCACAATATGGGGGATCAAGCTAAGAGCGGGTTTGCATAGGATACTTGCCTTGAAGTTTTTGATGATCTTGTGCTTCCAAGAGTTGAACAGATTAAGCGCCTTCGTGTGTCCCTTTTCATTACAGTATTGTCTGTGAACACCATCAACTCGCGCAGAATACGCCTTGTTATTTCGATTTTGTGCTAATAGAGGGCGGCAAACCTCACGATACCCCATATCTTAGGTACCCGACAATAGGCCCCATTGAAAGGGAATGGCTTCAGTATTCAGCATCTGAATTTTGCTATCCAGCATCCTGTGTCGCAAATAATACCGAACACTAGACGAACATAATTATAGTAGTATATACTAGAAAAATATAGCTATAGTAGGAGATAGCAGCAATAGTAGAAAGTAGTAACAGTGGCAAATATTCTAAAGAACTAAGTGTCTATCTAATACCTACTTAAACAATGGCCAGCAGTATTAAATAAATGGCCTTCCTTCATGTTCTCAAACTTCACGCGGTCGCTGGGGTGATGAATGGCCCTCCTTTGAAGACTTTGGCAAAGCATCGAGTCTTGGAATCCGAATGATATGGAAAGCTGATGATAAGTGGTTATCAGTTCTATCACGCGGCCCATTTAGTAGACTTGTGAGAGTGATATAAGTTCTGATGCATGGATTTCCGCTTCACTTGCTGAACTATATTGTACGAGGCTGTTTGCGCGGGCTTTTGTGGTTCGCTTCCCTCCTTCTTCTGAGTATGCGTGAAGTTCGTAGGTCTGTCGCCAATCAGGTTGGTATAAGTTAATACAGAGCTAGCCGTCCAGACGCGCTCAGTGAACTGACTGTGTCTCGTTCTCTGTACGGGCAAGCAAGCAGTCGAGTAGCAGGCTTTATGTAGTTGCTATCACATGAAATCTCACGTCGTCAGGGGCCGAGGGTCAAGTCAGAAGATCACGGTCGTCAGAGACGATAGACGAAATGTCTTGGCTTTCTCTCTCTAGAGTTTAGTAAGGTAGTTATCTGGTAAACAGAATAGATCAAATACAAAGACGCGATGTAGTCTCTCACAAAGTCGGACGCCTAAGCCCAAAACCTAGAGTTCTTTTGTTGAAAACGCCCAACCTCGAAGATTCTCTCGTTTAAACCGCCTAAATCAATAGTGATTGTGCCTTCCAGCATTACCAAGCTGGCGTTGAGTGATTGAGAGCGGTGGTAAGCTCACAAATCATCTGCAAAAGAGCAGCCTTTTCATCTTCTAAAGTTCTAATTCTCTCTCTCAAAGCCGCGATTTCAATAAGGCGAATATCGGCCTTCATTGGCTTTGGGGGTAGTGTTGAGCTGAGTGACGAGCTCAAAGAGGAGGGGCAGCAGGAGCAAATGGTGGCTCGTTGCGAGGCGGCGTCATTGGCCGATTAATGGGGGTTGCACCAGTAGAAGGAGTCTCATCTACTAAAGTTGATCCATGGGCTGGTGTCGCAACTGCTGAAGAAGGACCATCTTCAGCTGGCGACGGCGTCGAGTGGTGATAAAAATGATCGTAGTGTTCTGAGTAGTCCATAATTTCGAAAACATCGCCAGCGCCTTCAACATTATCTCGAAGATGAGAGAGCTTGGAGATGCCATAAGCGGCAGCAAACATGACAAAGTGAGCACGAGAATAAACATTCTCTGGGTCCTTGAGATATTTCCACAGTTTGTTGTTACTGGGCGTTGTTCTGCTCGAGGGACCAGTTTGGCGTTCCTCACCTCCAGTTGGGCAATCTGTTTTCCCTGGCTGGTGATTGTTTCTTGCTGAGCTTGACGTAGCTCTCTTTCTGTCTGGAGTTCCAATTCCAACGCTGCTATCTTACTCTCCATCTTGTTAGTTCGACTCTCGCCTGTTCCCGTGGGGTTGTTTGGTAGCGGTGTTCCCGCGAACCAGGTCGGGGAAGGGTCTTCGCTGTAGTCGTCGTCTGGCAAGCGGAAGCGGGAGGTGGGGACTTTGAGTTTCTTTGGCCGTCGATTGTCATCTTCTTTGTCCTTGCGCTTGTTCGGGGTAACCTCTGGGTCATCGAGCTGTTCCCATCCCGATGCTGGCACCCATGTAGTGTCGCTGTCTTTCAGGATTCTTCGAGTGTCTCGTGGCACGACGCCGACCTGTCCGCCTGTATTCAAGTCTCCGTGGCTCTACGCAAAACTCGTTTCCCTCAAGCTTGAAATGGCATACTTATGTTGGCCATACTCTTTCGCCTTTCGAAGAAAGACGAGTCCGTCAAGGTGCATGTCGTATCCAACAAACGTAGCATCAACGCAAAATTCCCCGTTTTTCATGTAGCCAGCGATCTGTTGATACAGGTTCAAATCGCTTCCTTCGGGTTTTGGAGCATCAGGCAAAAATTTCTTCAGATCCCACATGTGGCAACAGCGTGCGTAACCCTGTGTTGCGAATATGTCACATCCAAGTACATCACCGGCAACGGCGTTCAAGCCTGAAGTATCTGGTCGGGTGGGCCTTGTTCGCAGTGGACTCTCAGCGGATTCGAGTAAGGGAACGCCAGTTGGGGACAAAATGACAATGCAACCGTTCTCTACCACGCATTTGTACCATTTTTGTTGGCTGCATAGTTGTGGTCCAAAGTAGAAATGCGGACCATTTCAACGTATTTTTCTTGCTCATCCGGGGTCATTGTTATGGCTTGTCGGTGATAGTAATCCACCGTTTGAAGAGCGGTGGTGTACGATTCGTGGGTAATGCTGATCTTGATGTCATCAAGATCCAATCGATGAGGTCTGCGATATGGGTATTCGCTCGACATTGTGATAAGAACCGCTAGAAAGACTAGTCAGATAGGCGCCAATAAACTATCAAAGTGTGACTTCAAGGGGTAGTTATTACTTGTTGAATATTTGTAGAGATACAGGTAGAAGGTGGCTGAAGATGTTGAATCTTTGTATGTAGATGGTGAATCTAGATAGATGTTGAATCTAGATAGATATTGAATCAAAATAGATGTTAAGTCTAAATAGATGTTGAACCTAGGTAGATGGTGACTTTAGAATGATGTTGAATCTAACTAGATAGTAAATCTCTGTAGATAGATGTTGAATCTTGATGGATGGGTGTTGAATCTGAATGGGTGCTGAATGTGAACTAGATATTGAATCTAAATAGGTATTGTTTAATGAATGGTGACCAAAGACAGCGAGGATCAAGAGGCGTTGCCAGATGTAGAAACTACTGGACTTAGTAATAGTAACGAGGCTATGCTGCTCGGCATAACACTAGATGTTGGTTGTGTGCTGACTGGGTGGTGTAACAGGCAGGCCGCCCAGAAGTAGGCTCTTCCATCGTTAATAACGGTGTCGATGGGTAGTAATAGTAGGAGTAGTATTCTGAGGAATCGCAGATTTTAAATAACCCATCTCCATGTTCAACAATATCTCAGAGGCTGGAGAGACAGTGAATACTATAAATACTAGTCAGCAGTAAACAACAAAGACGGCAATATAGAGACGGGAGTCCTGTTGGTTTAAAACTCTGGAACCTTCTAAATCTGCACGGAAGGCTACAGGAAAAAGTGAGCTGGCACGGATGCAGGCTTCCGGCCAGAGTGAATTGACCATGTAGATAGCTATCTTTTGTTGAGCTGCTTAAGCATGTAGCCTTTTGTTGAGTTGATAGATGGAGCTGGATATTTCACCCAAGTAGCCGGATCATTGTTAGATTTCCAGTCCATTCGAACAAAGGCTGCTTGCTCGTCTGGGGTCATCAATGCAGCTTGCTGGTGATAGTAGCCGACAGCCTGAACATCGATAAAGTTCATTATCAACAGGTGATGCCGTAGATGGAAAGACTAAGATAACACCAACGAAATATCAATAGGCAACGAGGATGTGGTTGATTAGTTGCTGCAATAGCTGCAGAAACGGCTTTTTCTTGCTCTATTCGCGAATCAATTGTTCAGCACTTCTCGGCTTGAAATATTCTTACTTGAAATATGGGCGTTTGGTAGGCCTCCCCTGTTCCTCCGTCACCACTTCCTGCACCTCTTGCAACTGCTCTCCGCCCTCCTCCACGGCCTCCTGCTCCTCCCCACGCATCTGCAAATCATTGCGAGGGTTCGGTTTCCAACGTCCTTCGTTGAACAGATTGCTCAGGGCATTCGTGCCAGGCACGGACATACTGATGCGTTGGTGCACCTTGTCGCGGAATTCTTTCATGGCCTCACTCCCGCCGATGTAATCGAGCATCTTCTTGATTTCTGCGACGTCGGTCTCGGATGCCTTGTCGTTGACGACAGTCTCGAGCATAACCACGGCCGCGTACGCGATGGATGAGATACCAGCGACGTTTCCAGGGATGTCCTTGTCGTCCCACACGAGGTTTCCTGGGGAAAATATGATGGAAACGGGTCGAAGACGTTCGACCTGGGCAGCCTGCTCAGTTTGAGTGGTGGTGGACTTGCTTTCGGCCCTAGCCTTTCGGGCTGTCTGTTTTGTTCGAGCCATCTTCTTCTGTTGTGTTGGTATGATGGTATGGTACTGTTGGCTTATCAATTAATGAGAGTTCATATTGCTTACACATACTGGACAGACACATACCGTGGAGACGCAACGTGGAAGAACGAAGACGAAGAAAGCGAGGACGAAGGAACTGAATACGAAGGAAGTGAAGACGAAGAGAGTGAAGACGAAGGGAGAAGGAAAAGTTTTCAGCAAGCGTTGCAGAAGTTTCCGCGTTTTATGTTTTCTCGGTGACAGTGGCAGGCGGCCCGTCACTTTTTATTCCTGAGGCGTTGCCAGCTGTTTGCATTAACGCCATCACTTTGAGGTTAACAGCTGTTAACTCAAGTTTTTTTACGCACATGCTTGGTATTGGGTTCGTCTATAAGATATTGTAAAGAACTAAATTAAGTCTTACGCGTGTCGATACTAGAAGAAGATGATGGTGGTAAAAGATGATATCGAGGGTAGAAGAAGACATCAGTAGTAGAAGAAGATATCAATAGTAGAATAGAATAGAAAAAGTATGGCTACGATGCTATCAAGGTAAGGTACCTATGTACCAACCCTACACGGCCTGCTACTAACAATTTACCACGACGTAGCTCATCAAGAGTAATACACGTAGCTAGAACAAACTCAAAAGCTCTCATTTGTCAATCTCTCAAACACATTCCTCAAGGCTTCTTCCCTTTCAAAAACCAACGGTGCAAGTAAATCACCTTCCCTTTCAGAACAATCTTGACAACGCCCATCTCGTATCGATCCCTTTCAAGTTACGACTTATCGCCGCTCTGCTCTTCACCGAGAAGGCTCTTGCGCTTCGTCTCGGTTCCTTTGTCTTTCGAATAAGACCTCTCGAGGAGATTGGCCTGACCCGACTCCGGACAAAACGGGTGAGATATGGCTTCGCGGCTCGGATGCTGGCTTCCAGTCGTGACGCTGCCCATGCTGGAGGGTTCTCGGGCCTTTGAAAGGGCAAAGTCTCCGGAATCGAAGTAGGTCCTTCTCTGTTCGTGAGTTGCAAAAGTCAGTCTTGGGACCGCAATATCAGGAGAGCAAAAACCGGAAGGGGAGATTAGATGGCCATACCTCTAGCTGGTGGTCGAGGAGTTGGCCCCGATTTGGAACTATTCCGTAGATATGTCGGAGATGCGTTTCCCTGTCGCTGTCACGCTTCCTGGACGCCTCGGTTTTGGGTTCCATAATGATCGTTATAGTTATAGATGGGTTCTCAAGTATTCGTGAGAGTTGAGTTGATATAGAGGAAAACAGATTCGAGCGTGCGATGAATTGTCTGGGCAACGATTCAATTTATTTGGCTGCTCTGAAGAGTGGTTGCCTTGGCTGGTCATTGACGGACATAATAACCAAGACTGCAAATTGTTAAGAGAGACAATATTATACAAGCACTTTTGTTCCCATATTTATTTGAACATCTGTCTCACTTGATACTATGACAGACATTCCTACTTACTTATTGCTCTACAGTGGGAATCATACAGGTATTTTGTCCACCAGTCAAACTGACAACTCGCACTCAATTCATTCTGTCCACTGATTGCTGATTGCTATTTGCTAGCTCAACAATGTGACATCATTTCCATCGCGCCCGCTTCCTATTGCAGTTACCCATGGCTTGGTAGCATGTCGTCTCCATCCCCGCATTCTGTCTCGACGGCGTGGCTGCCGCACCCAGTCACGCCAGTATTTACAGTGGCGATAAATGTCACCTCTTTAGATAGACAGCCATGCCCGTCCAATTTATTTCAATACTCTTTCTTTATTACTTGAAACTATAGAATAGTGGAGTTATCTTCTTTGTCATTTTCGGTTAGGCCAAAGAATATTCCATCTACCTACTAATCTTAATGGTGGTCGGAACATAGACAACTAGGTAGTTATGCTGTATCCATGACACAAGCTCCTCTTAGTAAACAACGTTCTTAAACAGCTTTAATCTATCAGTAATAGTACCTCTTCTTAAGCAGCTTGTAATCTATCGGCAACAGCACCATGGCAAAGTCTATTCCAACTTCAGCTCCGTCACCAAAGCCTTGATCTGACTCTTCTCCGCACTCGCCCAATCCACACCCGTCAACCCATGCCCATCTACCTCTCCTTCATCCTCTCCCTCCGCAGCTCTGATCGCCTCCTCGCCGCCCACAAGCCCCCAAATCTCATCAACCACAGCACTGCGAACCTTCGGCCACGGATGCGATATGAGCGCACCGAGTCTCTTCCGCGCATCCTTAGCTCCAGCCTCTACATTCACTCCTCCATTCGCGGTCCCAGCTGATGCAGCAATACCGCCGTACACTTTGATGCAAGCAATCACCTTGCGCACGTTGCCCGTCTTGTATCCCGCCTTTTGCGTGTGCAAGCAGAGGCCACGATAGCTGATACCCTGAGAGCGTTGGAAGAGTCCTGCGTAGAAGAGAAACGCGATAATCTCCAGAGTGGGCACAATGATCCGGTCTTCGCTCTGGCATGTCTTTAGGTTTTGTACTAGCGCGGAGCATACTCGTTGCAAGTTTTCTGGCGATTCTTCGCAATACTCTGTGAGCGCAGCTCGACTTGCAATGACCAGCTCCTCGTTTCCGGTGTCTGCTGATGAGACGAAACCGGCCATGAGACCGGCCATCCAGTTTTCGTCGCTGTTTACTATGGTCATGATGTGCGGGTGCAGAGCGTCCTTGGGGATGAGATTAAGTAGTAAAGCAAAGTAACCCTTTGATGAAAAACTCAAGAATTTCGTAAAGTAAGTTTTTCTTGATGGCTGATTCGAGTCCTTCGATTCATCAACGGAACTAAAGGTGAAAAGACGAGTTAGTATTTGATACTTCACCAGTCACTCGGGGAATAGGGGCAAGAAAGAAACCCACCTCTCACTCATGAGCAGCGCAACAACGTCCTTAGCCACACGACGGACACGATCCAGTTTCTCTGCAGAGAGCCGCAGAATGTTGAAAATCAGCTTTCGGACAGACGCCTCCACCCAGTCTGCCTGGGCCGTAGGATGGCCAATATCTCCCCAAAGAACTGCAATGGCTTTAAGTGTCTGAAACCGCACCAAGGAACCCTCGTCGCCTCTGGCAGTCGTCGTGTAGTCGTTGAGGCCTTCTGCAAGAAGATCCAAGAAAACTGTCGGCCTGTCCTTGAGAATGCGGCTGCTCAAAAGACTATGCAGAATGGCAACCCTAGTCTCAACCTCACTATCGACGCTCCATCGCTCAAGGAAAGCATTGCACACGACGTTGCTCCCAGAAACATCTTGCAAAGTGTGAGAGAGAGGTTGTGCCATTGCCATGACGTGAAAGTAGCCGTTTCCAGTGACTGTCGATCGGCTTCCAGGCTTAGCTGCGATCAATTTGGCCCACTGCTCCAGAATCTTGATGCGTTCTTCCGGTGAAGAGAGCAAAAGAAGCATGAGGCCAGCGGCAGAAGCAGAATCGGCTGTTTCTTGCTCGTTTCTACTAAGCCAATTTGGCATCACATCTCGCAGCCTTGAGGTCAACGTCTCCATCTCAGCAAGCTGCTGTGCCGAGGCAAAGGCCGAGGCAATGTCTGGTAACCCATTCGTTTTTTCCATAGATAATACATCGCTTCCCTTTTCTAACTTGTCGTGAGAAAATTCGCTTAGCGTTGTAGCCTGGATGAGAGGCAAAGAGGAAACAACCAAGCGGCTCGCTGCCTCCACAATAAGCTCAGGCCGACGATACTCATTGTTCTTGCAATCTTCAAGAATTCCAGATATGTAGCCCAGTATCTTGCGGACAGTAGCTTGGTCTAGCAACTTCCCCTGCGCTTTCTGAGCAAGTTCAGGGAAGCCGTCCACGACTCCGGCAAAGCATGCCAGCAAACCGTGTCGTTCTTCTACCTGTCTTTTCTGCAAAGTGCTCAGGCGATCCATCACCAAGTCGATCGATTCTTCAAAGCGAGAAAATGGCGTTTCCGAGGCCGTGTTGGACAATTGTACTATAAGCGTGCCAAACGCAGAGCCAGTAGCTCGCCTCGAGCCCGTATCCAAGTCTCCGATCCCCCGCCAGCTCAAGATGCCATCAATAACAGCCTCACCGTACTGCGGTGATAGCTTTGTCGCACCAGTAGCAACCTCCTGAACGGCGCGCGATCTCCGGGCCACGGCGTGGTAATCGACGCACTGGACAACTCCAATACCATGCTCCACGGTATCTGGGTGTCGGCCAATGAGTTCCTGCAGCGCAGCTGAAGCTCCGCGCCTGATGTTTCCTTCCGGGTCCAGAGACGCCGTCGTTACCAGCTCCGTACCCAAGACTTGAAGAATGGAGCTCGTCGCAGGGTGAGATTTGGCCGCGTAGACGGACTTTGTGGACACGGCGAGGAGCTCGTCAGTCGTGTATCGGCGAGCAAGTGCCCAGATGCCAAAGCATGCTGCATCGCGAACGTTTGATCCCACGCTAGCTCCCGAAACGCCGCGCTGCTCAAAGGTCAAACCTAGAAGCAGAGAGTGAAAGATGTCGGAGAGCTGGCTGGCTGGCGGAGATCGCCGATAGAGCAAGTGCGACAAGGTCATCATCAAGCCATGCCACTCCAAGGGATTCACGGCGGACAAATCGCGGACCGGTTTAGCCCCTGACTTGGCTGACGTCTTGCTCCAAAGCACATTGCGGTTCAAGGACTCAAGGACAGCTTCAACAACCTGGGATGCCATGTCTGGGTCCAACTTCAACGTGATAATGCTAAGCGACTTGCTAGCAGACAGACGAACCGGAGTGTCGTTATCAGAGAGACTCTCAAGGAAGTAGCCAATTGCATTCTCTACCAAGACCGTGGTCTTCATATCCCGCCGGGAGGAACGCAAGAGCGAAACAACCAGCGAGCGGATGACTTTTAGCATCATCTTCCGTGCTGATGACTGCGACATGATGATTTTTGAGATTGTGTCTTCTCCAGTCGATAGTTCAAGCACGGATTCAAAAATGGTAGGCAGATAGGCGTTCATATCAGACGTCTCGGATGAAGACCGCAGTATTCCAGCTAGAAAAGAGAGAACACCAATGTAAAAATACGGGTTCTCAATCTCAGTCTCCCTTTGTGGCCGTAGCGATTTCAGAGACCACTGCACGAGGCTCTCCAAAATACCAATCTGCTGCATATCTCGCCGCATGGCGAGTCTCACAAGGAGGGCCTTGGCGGCATCTCGCTCTTTTCCTGCAGAAGCAATGTACTTGGTAGCCAGAGGAATAACTTTCATCGTAAGGCCCGGTACATTCGCAGGCCAGTTAAACCCAGCAATAGACGGCACACCCTCTTCATCTAGATCGGCAGAAGAAATCGTCGACAAGTCAAACGGCGCAAACAAAAGGTGAGAAAGCCAAAGCAGCGCAATATAACGCTGTTCCCACGACCATCCATCACCGGAATCTCGTTCAGCAAAGAAATCCTTCTTTTCCTTGCCGGCGTGGACTTCCGCCTCTTCGACAGCTGAAAGGATGAGCTCCAGATACTTGGTCTCGACGTTGAGAAAGCGCACAATGACCTTTTCGCCACGGACCTTGCAGAACGAATAGAGGATCCTGGAAATTGCATAGTCCAAGGGAGCAAGCAGGTTGGTCTGCTCTGGAACCCTCTTTTGTCGATGCCGCGTCTGCAGATACTCCAGATATGACTCTGCTAAATAGGGAATCCACTTGGGCAGATGCGGATCTAGCAGTTGAGGCAGTTCTTGAAACTGATCCAAGACCTAGAAAGACAGAATTCTCGTCAATACACACACTTGCTCTCTGTCTCTTTCAGAAACTCACAGCACAAGTAGCCTTCATAGTCTCCCTAATCCGCACCCACCGCCGTATGCGTGTTCCCCCGCGTCCATCCGGCTTCCGCAAACAAGTCACCAAGCTCTGATCCAACTCATCGAGCAGAATCTTGGAATGCTTGTGCAGATACACGTCAATGTCATTCTCAGAGGCATCCATTTTAAAAAGAAAAAAGCGATTGCTATCGCCAATATCTTCAAAAACGAGTTGGGCTGAGCATCCCTTTTACATCAAAAAGGATAAGGGAAAAAAAGAGGGACGTTAGGCACCACTTTATGAGCGCAGCTGGAGGCGGTGACGATGTTTTGTCGTTGCAGCTAGGCAGCTGGATAAAATCACGTCGGCTTACAGATGGGATTTCTTGGTTGTGAGTTCGTCTTGGGGACCGCCAGTGACCTTTTGACGGCTGCCTGAATATCAGGCTCACATCAGTATCGTGTGCATCTTGTCGAGTTGCAATCTAGTCTGGTAATATACAGTGCGCATACTGTAAATTTCACTGTTTGCTATAGGGTAGGCTCCGGCTGAGTGACGCTGCACTTGGTACAGCTTTGAGCTTGCTGCCTCACATTGTGCATTTGCCTCGGCAATGTCAATCTGTCTACGGACTTAAACCGGACCAATTGTTCCCAATTAACCGCTTCCAGATCGCCATCTTGCAATTCGGAGCTACATGTCAATTAATTTTTAAGGTTTTGACAAATGTGTAAATGGAGTGTTTGATGTAAAGTATGATTAACACTAGATCGAATCTATATCTTATCGCCAAATCGATAGGCTTTTCTGGGATCTGCACCTTTTTATCCGTCTGCGGTGCTCACTCTATGCTGAACTCGTTATCCTCGCCTATTAGATTTCGATGCTTGCAGAAGCTCGTATTCAAAGATTTCAGTCGCTAGAGACATTTCGGCTCACACATTTTTTCTCTCGGTCGCATAAAGCTTGGCAAAATGATAAAATTGCTTAGCTATCACTGGCGAATCATGACCTTGCCACTGTCCAATATGAAACACGACAATGTGACAGGGGCATTTGCCATGTGCCCCATATTAAGGCATCGTCTCAAGCGAAGGGGGAGAGGGAAAAAAATAAAGGAATGTTTCACAACATTATGATTTATCATTAATGATGCCCAAAATGGTTGCGTGCCCGTCGCGCAGATTAGAGAAATAAAAACTCCAAGCCCACACAGCAAACGCCTGGCTCGGCTGTGACCTGAGTAAGGAGTCGTGCTCCTGAAATGTTGTCGTCACCAGACGGTCCAATTCAAAAGCAGCAAACGATGAGAGAGAAAGGGGGAAGTAAAAAAAAAAATTATCAAATTGCCAAGACGGGGGAATCAAGGTGAAACTATGAAACAGCAATCGCGGCCACTAGGGCATCTAGAGCACTGCTGTGGGACGAGCCAGTAGCCGCCACATAGGGTCCAGTCCAGGCGACGCCAAGCATGTTTTGGCTGTTGCGATCGTTGTTCCAAATGGACTGAGCGTTGCGGAGAATGAAGTTCTTGAAGGTGCTGCTTGGTGCTAGATCATTGAGGTATCGCAGGTTGCGGATGAAGGCACCCTTGAACTGTTGACCATCTGTGCCGCAGTTGCCTGGGTTGAGCTCGCACTTGTCTGCCTCGACGAGGATGCCATCTGAGTTGGAGAGGGCGTTGATGGCGGCGTTGGCAATGGCGGAAGCTTTGGTGAGAAGAGAGTTGTCACCAGTAGCCCTGGCGAGCTCGCTGAGACCACCGAGGATAACACCCTGGTTATAAGACCAGGTGGTCAGGCCGTTGTTCTTGCAGTTGGAGTCAAGACCATCATTGATGAGGTTGTTGGAGTTGATCATGCCACTCTGGGAGAACCACTGCCATTGAGCCTTGGCAATCTGAAGGTAGGTGCCGTTGGATGGCACCCGGTTGGCAAGAGAAGCGGCAACAGAGAGGTACAGCTCGTTGGCAATGGCGTTGACGTAAGTGCGGTCCTTGCTCCAGTAAATGCCCCCACCACAAGGAGTTCCTTGACCGGTCTGCATATCGTTGAAGATTTCAATAGCCGAATTCAGATAGTCCTGATCGCCGGTGGCGTCGTGAGCGTGAATCAAGGCGAGAGCCCACCATCCCTCGTCATCGTAAAAGTCATCGAGGAAGTCGGCAAAGCCTCGCTTCTGGAGGCTGGTAGGCAAAGAGGCCGCAAAGGAGGCAGAGCATCCCCTGCCGTTGATGCAGTGAAGAGTTTGGGGAAGACCGGCAGCATTCACAAACTTGGCGACAGAGACGCTTGTGATCTGAGCCTGGGCGTAAGTGTTGCGTAGAAAGCCGCCAACGTTGAGCTGGTTTGCCTCATTGAGACGGAGCTGTGCAAAGTCGGCCAATGTGGTGAAAGCATTGGCACTGTTCCACCAGGCAGCGCTCCAGAGACCAGTCTCAACATCATAAAAGGCATTGTTCAGCTCCCGAATAGCTGTGACGGAGTTGGCGACATAGTTTGTAGCAGATAGAGAAGTAGAAGGAGCGGCGGATGAAGGGTTAACGAGTGACGAAAGTACGGCCGAGTAGGCAAGAGCGTGCTTCCAGATCCAGCTTGGAAGTGCCATGATGTAAAGAATGTTGCGGTGGGAATAAAAGGCAAATCGATCCAGCTGGGAAGCCGGGAGCTGCGTCTATAAAAACAAATGAGCGGAAGGGGGTAAATGGAAAAGAAAGGAAAGAAGATACCGAGACATCAGGAAGAGCTGCATCGAAATCGGGGCCGCGAGCAGTTAATAAACTTAATAAACCGGAGACTAACAATGCAACGGACAGCAACACGAACACCAAGCAAAGCTTGTGAATCAGGGACGCGAGGGAGAAGCTCCGTGGCGGGTCCGGACAAAGCTTGGGACTGGCATATGAAGGGCTAGGAGACAGGGGTCCGGATTTGGATCCATGGTGGTGATAGCTCGGCGGCTCGGCAGGGCTGCCGCGATTCTTTTCGGACTGGTCGCAAGCGGCTTGCCTAGAGCATGAAACTGGTTAGCAGCAGCAATGGATTCGGGCTTCACCATGTGCCCCTTCATCAATCGTTTGCATACAAGCAGGCTTGGCCGCCTCTACCAGCGCCAGCGGTTGTCATTTGCTGGGTCGGCGTCAGGGGTACACAGGATTCAGGGCCCGGCGAGCCAGGCAAAGTGGCGTCCAGACCGATGGCGGCTTCAAAGCGGCCGAGCCACGGCGCAGCATCGGGAGTGGCGCTACGGGGGAACATTGTGTGAATGATGCTTTTGTGTCTCACGCTTCCGGACCTTTGTGCTTTGTCCGTCTGTCCTTTGCCGGTGTTGTTGTTGTTCTCGTACAGTCCGTATGAGACAATGCGGGGCCTGTCCGCCAAGACTCTCGGATGATTGCAACAAAGCGCTTCTAGAGACTAATGCGAGGCTTCAAGCGGTGGCACCAATTGGACTGGATTGTTCTCTTCTATTTTCGGTCTGTTTCTCTCTCCCTCGTTCCGAGAGTGTTAGACAGCGTTAGTTAGCTCCAGCCGGCGCGTAGGTTTAAGATCAGGGCGATGAGCTGCGGGCTATTTCGCGTGTTTAAGTTGGGACGAAGCGGACGAGGCTTGGGATTTAACGGTAGCACTTGGTGCAAAGTATGTATGCGAGGCGAGGGGCAGATGATCGACACCGATCCTTCTTTGGGAATCCATCACGAGGATCAGTGTCTCGCACGGTGCACCACATTTTGCGATGATTGAGGAGAATCGGAGGTGGTAGCGATTGTTCACGAGATGTGTTGTGGAAGAGGGGAAAATACAAAAAGGTAGGATAAAAAACAAAGAAGAAGAAAAAGAAGACTAGGGTGGCTTGCCTCAATGAGGAAGCTACAAAGGATGCTGTTGTCTTGCCGTGTAATACCTTGACCACATAGACTTGAAGCAGTCTTACTGAGGAAATCACGACCACTGTGCTTGCTTTCACAAGCTTGTGCTATTAGTCTATGATGTCACAACAAATAATGACATAGGTTATGAATGAATTGAGTTTTTTTTCTCTCTCTGACATACAATCATCCGTCGTATTTCTAGATAGGCACTAGTAGATATTCCTGCTTGATGATCCCGTACGAGGCAACACTTTGTAAATAAGGTTGTATCGACATCTATACTCTGTCACATCTCGATATTCTGCGTGACCTTCTCTCCATCAACTCAGTTGCCTCTTCCACTCACGCACGCGGCCTCATCGGCATCATTGATTGTGCCGGCATCTCGCATCTTGCCGGCAGTGATACAACCCCAAAAAGAGCCACGAGACAATGGGCTCCATCTCCGCATGCTCCCCTCACTCACCCACGCACTGTCCTCCCTTGTTATGCTCGGTTGTGAATGTCTAACTTTCATCTCCGAGGCGTACAATCCAGAGCGGTGTGCGGTGCAAGCTGATGTGTCTCAGATCGGGAGCTGTGATGGCTAAGGCATGTACACACGTTGAATGAGGAAAGACAATGAATGTTATCATTTTACTTTCCCCTTTGTCTTGGAATCCGAGGCTTTCGCTTTCAGGTCCAAAGTCTACTACGCTTACATGGTGGCATCCAGCATTGCGATCTCAAATACAGACGGCACATGGCGTTCAACCCGAGCGCCCTCTTTCTCGGGCAAAAAACAAGGAAATGCAACTTTGTTTCCCCTCACGCGACAATCTCGTATTTGTAAGAGAGGACAATGCAGAGTAAAAGCAAAACAAAGCTATTCAATGAAACGTGTGTTGAGGCACGTGTGTATCTGTGTGCCTTGATTCCTGTGCGCAACAAAGCCCCTCTGTGTGAACGACACAACATATCTGTAATAAAGAAGAGCATGGCCAAGGCGACACAAGCGGAAATAACAGCACCTGAACAGCACACGAGCTTTGCATTCTCTTTGTCCGACTCCCGGACCAACAACCCGGCGTGACAATGTGTAACCAAATGACTGCTTTATTCTGCGGTGCCACCACTGAAAAATACCAATGCTCAGATGTAACATAATGATCTCGTCATTGTTCACATTGATGAAAGCAACTTCCCATCGTTCTAAAGAAAGCTCAAAGCCAATTACCCAAATCGGTAGACCTACCTAACCAAAAAGCCTTGACCACTTTCACGATATTGAACTCATCTTACAACCGTAACCGATTCATTAAGCTCCCATTAATTCCGTAGCCGAACGCACTACCCCAGCAAACCAATCCCACAAAGCGCAAATCCAGTGGGATGCGCCACCTGAAAATTCCCCCTTGGGCAACAACTCGCTGAGCGCTTAAAGCCAGAAGAGAAAAAATTCCCGGAGTTCCCTAAATTTAGGTTCCATTCACTTTTGACCACAACCACCCCGGCCTCGTCCCCCCCCCCCTCGTACCCAGAAACAGACAAGAAACAAGGGCCTGCTTAGCTGTTCCGGGGGGCATTGACGCCTGCATCCTTTCATTTCAACGACAACCACCCCTGTTCTTACCAATCAACTCTTCTCGGCTTCGTTATCTCGTCACCTTCATCGATAAGGCGGCGACGAAAGGCTATTCGTGCACCTCTGCTAAATTAAGCCTTCGAAGATTGCCAATTCGCCAATGGAAGACGAGAACGTCGTGTAATTCCCGGGCAGACCTCGTAAACGAATTATCGTCGAAGGAAAGCCAAAAACCAATGGAAGACGAGAAACGTCGTATAATTCCTCTGCAATCCCGGGCGGACCTCGTAAACGAATTATTGACGTTATTTTGCTATCGACGCAGGAAACCCAAACACCACAGACGCTGTGTCTTCGGACCTGGGCTCTTCATTTAGTCTAGCATCATGATACAAACTGCTCGTTGCCGAGCAATGACGAAAGGACAACCTTTATGGTGTCATTCTTTTTTAACTCTCTCTTCAGGCACAGGCACAGGCACAGGACAGGATTGGCCCAGATTTAGTATGTATTTTTTTTTTTTTCAAGTGCGACCAGTTTGTGTACATTTCCAATATCTCGTGTCATATTACCCATGATCCTCAGCCCAAAAAAAAGGTTCGTCTCCGACATTTGCCCTCCAATAGCGTCTGTTGATGACGTCTTCACTTCTCTCTATGTAATGCAGAGCGAAGAAAGACAGAAAGAGAAAGAAAAAGTGTAAAAGAAAAAGAATGATGAAAACAGATTTGCCCGGCTCACCCAAAAGTTCCCAAGATTTCCCAAATGTGCATTTTACAGATAGATATACCACAAAGTGAGAACATTCTCAGGTGGGAGTGTTGCAAGCCAGGGCTTCCGTCAAACGCCCGCTATGATATTAAGAAATCCCATTGGTGCCCATATTAAACACATACACCACACTCTCAATATACCTATATTCCTGTTCAGTAATCCTCTCGCGATCGTCGAAGGCTCCTTGAGTTTCCAAATACCGATCGTGTTTCTCCACTGCTTGTCGATCCGGCGACGCTCGGCGGCCGTCCGTTCTTGCTCCGGGTGGAAAATTTGGGTAGCATAGTGTTCGACTTGTTCTTCTCGCTGCTGAGAATGCTGGCGCGGTCCGAGCTGATGGTCGATGTAATCTCTTGCAGCGAGTTTGAGTCGAGGAACGCCTGGGGGAAGACTCCCCATTTACCCTTTGAGTTTGTACCGGCCCAGCACCAATACTCGGGATATGACCCTGGCCAGATGTTAGCCCATTCATTCTTCTTCTCTCTTACGGTTCATGTTAGTAGTAGTATAAGACTTACAAGTGATGTTGGTGATGATTTCGTCCTTGTCAAACTTGAGCCAGTCCTCGTTCTTTTCCTTTGGAGCAAACTTCCACTTAGCCTTGGCACGGATGCGGCTTGTGTTGTTTCTCTTGATCTGGCTGAAGGGGGGTCGATCCAGCTTTATGATTTCCATTGGAATCGACGCGTGCACACCGTCGTGCCAGCCGAAAGCCCACTCTCCGCCATATCGAGCTGGCCAGGTCAGACCCGTAATCTTGGCTCCTTGAATCAGCTCCAAGGCTGGTGTTCTGTCAGGCAGCAGTCTCTGGCCAAAAAGTCTTCGAGCTGATTCCTTTGCATGAGCCGTAGGGAGATGGGCAATCTCCGCGGCTCTTTCTTGTACGGGGTGAGGTTCGGGAGGGCTCTTGAAGAGGAGATCGTAATCGTTGACCAGATGGGGTGGAATCTCCTCTTGGTCCACGACAGCGATGCCAGGGACATCTGGGAGTGGTCGAGGATGGCGGGCCAAGTGAGCAAATAATGCAGCTGTAGATGTAAAGACCGTGGCGTCGCTCTGGTCCAGTGTTCGGCTGGTGTGGATGCAAAAGACGCAGGCATACATGATATCATCAACGCGCTTGGCTTGTAGGTGGCTCTTTTGCAAGAAACGGAGGCGGTATCCAACGCCATGCTTGGTGTAGTTGCCCTCCTCCTTCTTGCTGATATCATACTCAAGGTGCTTAAAGTCGAGCTCATACAGACAATGCGTGCATTTAGCAACCACGGCTGTTGTGAGGCCAGGTTTCTTTTGTCTCTTGACACCAATTCCTCCGTTTATAACGTCAGTAGCTCCAGCGCAGAATTGCTTCTGCACATAAAACGAACTGAAGTTGTCGATGGATAGATCCTGTGGTGGTAGATTCGCCAGATGAGCTCCAGGCACGGAGGAGTCTACCGGAATCAAACCACTATCCATACCATCGGACAAGGTATGGCCCGTGTTGCGGCGAGCGAGCTCGAGCCCTGGCTGTTGCTGTTGTTGCTGCTCTTTTGTTGGTAGCGGCGGCTCTGGGTTAGGAGCTACTGGCGGCCCGGGGTCGGCAACGGATCCTCTTGTGCTGATGGGGAGAGGGTTCGGGTCGATTAAGCTCTCAGCGTCGGATTCTCTACGCTCCATAGCTTGATGTCCAGGCTCGCTTAATGAATCGTTTCTGAATGAATCATTCCTGCGAATAGTCCTAGTGTCATCCATTCGCTCATCAGCCGAGGTTGGGTGCGATGGCTGGCGTGGACGCTGCGATCTGTAGGGCATCGGCGAGTACATGACCGCAGGACGTTGTCGTGAAGTGCTCCTCGACCTGGGGTTTTGAGTCTTTAGCATTTCCTCGGGAATGGTTGGGGTGCTGCTGCTATAGGTGATGTTGCTGTGATTGCTTGGTGCTCGAGGCCGTGAAGTTTGAGTAGGGCTCATGCTGTAGTTTGACAATTGGCTACTGATTGTGGTGGCCATGGACGAATGCTTGTCCTCTGAATCGCTCGTGTACTCCTGAAGCAACCCAGAGCTGCGAGCACTGTCCGGGTGGTTGGGACGTGGAATTGAAAAGTTTCTAGAAGTAGTGTATGGGCTGATTGGCGATGTTCCTTCAACCGGTGTGTGGAGAGCTGGCTCAACAGGCGGCCTTCGGCGTGCTGAGGGAGCATCGCGCGGCCGTTCATCGTCAGAAGCGACAGTCTTGACTCTAATGTCCCACGGGTTCGTTGACGGTGGTCTTGGGGGCAGTTGTTCCAGTGTTGCCGGTGGTGGCGGCGGAGGGGGAGGAAGGGCCCTGTCTGGAGGTGGCGCTGGGGGTGGTTGAGAGATGAGCTCGAGGGTGTTGCTGTCGCTGTTAAACGCCTTGTCAAGTATCACACTCAACTGCTCGTTGGCATTCTCAACCGGACCTGTATCCATGACAGATCTGTTGTCTGTCTTGGAGCTCGATATGGAGTCCCTGCCGACTGAGCTTGCACCAGTCGTTGAAGGTGGTGCTGTGCTGGGCATCATGTTAGGCATCATGGGTGGCAGGAGCATCGTTGGTGTGGGATGAGGCGATGAGGGAGGTGACAGTTGTGACATGAAATGCTCTTGATTGAATGGCTGGGCCGGCGCTTCGAGCTTCATCTTCAAGAGGATATCATAGATCTTTGGTGCGGCCGTCCGTGACATCATCTGAAGCTCGGTAAACTTGTCGGCATCAAAGTCATCTACTTCGATATAATCGTCAAACTCCCACAGCATGTCGGTAAGTTGGACTCGGAACTGGGCAATGTCCTCTGTTTGGTGCAGTTTTAGCTTCTATTGTTTTGAAAGCATATCAATGTATCTCTTCCTTTGGAAAAACTTACCATTGTCCTTCACTGCTTCAAGAAAGGCCGGCCCGTAGTCGTCAAAGTGCTTCTTGCATAGCGGCTCAATCTTCTTTAGAGCACGCTCGCCTTCCTTCAGCAAGGCCTGGGAGGCCTTGAGCATGGGCTGCGTATCACCCGCATTCTGGATAGCTGTTCTCCCCTTGTCGACGATGTCCCTAAACGGGGTGAGGATCAGATCGACAATGGTTTCCATCGTTGCTGTCCCCGGGCAGAATTGCTCAGGCGAGCAGCGTCAACTTGCCGGCGGGGCGAGGGACTGGGGGGGTTTTTGTACGATGACAGCCTCGTGCAACCGACTTGGTGCAAGTCGGTGCGTACGACACGTGCGATGTTAAGCGCAGGTGGACGCAATGCAATGGGAGGCGGAGATTAAAAGAGGATAAAGATGTTATAGCAAACTGATAGTCTTGGACGGTGGTTGCTAGGCGTGGCGCTTTATAAAAAGGGTATCAGCACCGAGAGACTCCCCGCGTGGGGCAAAGCCTGTGTGAGTGAGCCTGGGATGGAGGATCTTGAAGAGACTGTTGGGTGGAATGGGGAGCTGCAATTCGACAGCAGACACTAGTGAGAAAGAGTGTAGAGTTGTAGAAATTGTGAAGATGGGAGAGGAGGAGAGAGGTAGATGGAAACGGGAAGAAGGAATACAAAAAGTGGAAAGAGAAGAGAATGCCTGGAGAGTGCGAGGAAAGAGAGGCGTATGTATCAACAAGAGAAGCTGAGAGAAGAGCTGAGCAACACCCTGACACAGGTAGCACCACTCGTGAGCACTGTTAGTCTCGAGGCTGAGGGATCCATGGATGGATGAATGCCTAGGGCAGATCTTGGCCATGGCTGCAGCCACCCAGGCGTCGATATAGTATAGCATCCATTCGCCTGTGCTGGTCTGGCTATCACGGACAATCAATCACAGCAGTTGGCACGGTTGCAACAATCAATGGACAGGTACCCGCCTACCTTAGCCTCAGTAGGGCAATTTGGATGCATGGATGCATGTGGATGGATGCACGATTATGGGACGGAACGGAGACAGACAGACAGACAGACAGACAGACCAGACATGCCAACCACAAGCACGACCAGCAACGGTTGGACATCCATGGAAGCGAACGAACGTCGGGTCCGCATCCCCTGAAAGATCCATGGATGCCCCATTCCGGGGCAGCGTTGCCAGCATGAATGAATCGACCGAGAGCGAGCGAAACCCGGGCGGATTCTGGCAACTGGACCCTCGAACATCATCTTTGTGAGGCTTGTGAGCACGAGGGCAACGACGATTGGATGTCAATTGGACAGGCTCCGTATGTCGATTGGTACAGGGCACTACAGGCTCCCCCCAGTGGATGGGCTGATTCGGAAGCGGGCTGTCTAGTGTCGCGATCCTGCCGGGACCCCCTGTAATCCTCTAGCACTTGTAAGTAATCCCTGCTCGGTCAGAAAGCCCGGGACTCGAGCTGCTCTGTCCACGTTGCGCAATGGCGATCGTGCATTGGCCGGAGCTGTCAAAGAAAGCGCTATTTTGGGAATAGCGGCTGGGCGCCAGTTAGCTCGTCTGCGCGCGCCTTTGAAGTTGGAACTGCAGCAGCCTCACTTTTTTGCCAATTTTCTCGTCGAACGAACCTCATTAGTTACTAGTTGAACCATGCAGACAAGGAGACAAGGGTAACGGTTGCGGATTTGCTTCCCCTCTTTGTCTGGAGCAAGCAATTCGTATACTCGTAATGGCGATGGTGGTTCCTCGTACGAGCGAGCATGAACTGCACAAGCACTAGATAGATGGATATCACCTCGCGTGGGAGATGGATCCCCGTACCTGGATGCAATATGCAATGCAATCAATAAACCCCAACCTCGTTTCTTTCTTCTCGCTGCCCACGCTGTGCCAAGCAATGGAGCAGAATAAGAAAGAAATCGGTGACTACTTGTACAGTAGCGTCCCGTATCCGGTGGCGTTTGGTCATTGTTTCGCCTTGGCCTTTGATGCGTCACATTCGCCTCTGCTTCTAGTCAAAGATCTGGCACGACGGTGCGGTGTCGCAAACGGAAAAGGCTGCAATAGTGCAAAAGCTCTGAAAGGGGCCCCCCCTCCCCTTTGTTCAATCTCAATCAAACCAAAGCCGCCGCTGAGCGAATATTTCATCAATCTTCTTTGTGGATGCCAGTTCCAGTCCAGTCCAGTCCAGTCAGTCTCTTTAGCAGCTCCTGTAGCCCCTCCACTCCATGGATCCCGTTCCTGGATGGTGGTTGGGCTGAAGATGGAGAAGTTTGGGAGCCGCGAGTGTGGTGAAGAGTGGAGAAGGCAGATGCACAAGGTAAGACATTTGATCCCATCCATCCATCCATGTATTCGTAATCCATGTACCTACCAGCATCCAGGTATGACGGACCAACGGGTAATTGTTCTGTGCCCGAGCGTCAATGCTGTGGTTACATGACATGAACCCTAACACGAACTGCTGTCGCTTGAATAATACCCAATTGAGGCCCTGGAACATGGCTATCGGCATCCTCGAGGCCAATTGAGTCTCAGCAGGTTATCTCGACAAATCCCCAAGGACTTTTGGGCCGTCGAGTTTCCCTTTCGAGAGTAGCAGAAAGGGGGGGGACCTCACGATTTAAGCAGATTAGCATCTCACAGTCTCACAGGGGAGACGCACCTGTATCAGCCACTCACTCTCCGTCCATCCATCACAAAGTGACGTTCCGGGTAATGTTGCAATGCACACACCCCCTTTGGTTGGCCGATGTTGCTTATTTTCGATGTGCCTCTAAAGAACTCGAAGCACGGTTCGTCACATTCCAGTGAGCACTTGTGCAGTAGTGTAGCTCAAAGCAGGCACCGTTGATCGATGTCGATACGAGTGCCGCGCTGGAGCTGCTCCATCAAAGGACATTGAGGCATCAACAACAAGTGTTGATCTGCATCAGTGAACGGGAGAGGATGAACGAATGAGAGCCGAATACATGCATGAACTCGCAAGTATCAGGGCAAGACTCAGCTCACCCATTGGCTCTCGGGGTGTCATTCGCTCAACGTGATGAGCTCATATATGCACATGTATGTAGTCTTACTGTCCGTACCTTGCATGTACGACATGTAAGTGAATGCACTCCAACCCCCATGTCTCCTTAGTCCGCATGCCATCCGCATGAACAGATCCTACTGGCAATCTACCAACACCACCTAGTCGGATCAGTCGCCTCCATATGGGCTAGCCACCCATCAAGGGTTCTCGACCGTCAAGGGTCTCATGGGAATGTGGAATGTGTGGAATTTGGACCGGCCAGTAGGGCCATTTAGCACCACTTCCCCTCGGGAAGTTGACGCCGCGTAACAGGTTAGCCACTCGTAGCTCCTTGAAGTCCTTCATGCAGCCTTGCTAGTATGGTAGCGAGTCGCGAGAAATTGCAACATAATGAGCCGAGATGTGGCCAGCCAAGTACATGTATCCAGCACCGGTTCGAGATGATGTAAACCATCCGCATGAAGCTCGCTTATGTAGTATTATCAAGGGGCCTGCCAGAGAGAGCAAAGTGCTATACAGTACATAGACCTACCTACTAAGCACATCGGGCTCCATCAACATCTAATTAATCTCCTCCTTTGAGTGAGGAGAGACCAAGGCGTTTAGTCTATGTGCTATAATAGCCCGTACAAGTTTAAAGCTCTCAGCCTTAAGAAAGACCGAACCCTGGTAGGGCCCATGACTCTACTACAATGCACGTTCCAAGTTTATTAGTGGTTTGCATATGGTCAAGCTCGTAGGACTTCAGGTTTGTAGATGTGATGGATGCTGAACAGGTGGGGTCTCACAGAGAACCCGAGCCTTGTGTCTTGTTAGGTGGGGAAGTATGAGAGAAGCTCTTTTTTAACACAGAATTCGAAAACCCATCAAACTGTTAGATATCGGAACAATCACGAAAGCAGTTCCGAGGGAGACCATCGGTTCTACTACAGTCTCTTGGGAGACATCGGGCATCGTCCGGGCTGTTCTACTCTGGCCTACATACTTCGTACAGCTTACTGCATTCAGGTTAATAGACCGCTAATAGCCATGTTTTATCCTGTTTGATGACTGCATATCAAGTTTATCCGGCGGATTATTTTTCGGCGACATCGTTGGGCGTAAGATTGTGTCAAGCTCACCATTCTACTATATCAAATCTTGGCAGATATGGCACCAGGATTAGTTTAAGAAGACTGCTATGACGAAACTCTCGCTTGAAGCCTCGACTAATATACCTCGATTTGTTAAAGTCGAATAGCCCTGCAAAGCCTCGGAGATTATGTTTTTGAAGTTTTTCCAGCTGAGTGGCGGGGGTACTTGCCCACGTTCTTGAGGAGCAAAGGATGGTATTGGCGGGGGCCGTGATGATAACTTCTGGAGACACGGCTGGGACACGGCTCGGCGGAATAGCTACGCGGACACACTTACGGGGCGGAGTGCGGAGGCAGTCAAATCGGGTAACTGCTTTGCATCCTTTGTAGCAATCATTAGCAGTGAGTTGACACCATTTGAAGAACTAGGGCTGCTTGCATTTATGGAAGGTTGATGAGGTCTCTAGTTCTGGTATTACACGAATCGGTGATCACAGGTCGAGAGAACACTGGCTGAAGTTGCTCGATACAGCTGATCACGTCGCTTGGCCTGTTCAATTGTATTGAGGCCGCTTATTAAGCTCATCTGTTAAGTTGAGGTTATACAAGTTCCATATCCTCTGTCAAACTCAGAGAAAATCCTCCAGCGTCAGCGTCGGAATCCTTACTCTCATATTCGGTGCTACTGCATGCTTGGCGCCCTTATATTTACTGCCTACAAGGCACCAAAGTATCACAATGACGGAATGGGCACAAAGGCTGTAGTCCCTCCCAAAATATGCGTCTCTTAACGTCAAAGGCTCCATCCAAGCAAACCTCAACACAATTTTTCCCCTTTCGTCAGCGATCCAACGATAAACATTTTTCAACTATCAAACTCCAGCTCGTTTTTAGCCACATATTTTCAATAAAGCAGCCTAATCCAACTGCTTGCTAGCATGGTATTCACTTGTCACATTTACCTGTGTGTACATGTTATCCTGAGTATGGGGTAAGATCGATTAAAAAAGAGATGACACAGAACTACCTAGGTGGATCTTGGGACCCCTTGTTCAAAAAAACTCAAATTCTATCAACAATTACATACAGAAGCGCATCGTGATATCAAACTTTCGGAACACGATCGGTTGAGTCCTGCCGAGTACCTGTTGAATGGGGCAGGCAAGGCCTGCTTTGTTGAGGCCAGTATTGATGCATGTGTGACTTCATCTCGAATCTATTGTTAAATCAATCTTCCTCCAACATCTCAATCTTCCCGCATCGAAACGAAAAAGTCGGTGACAGCATCAAATCCCTTGATCCTTGAATTTTTCTTGTTTGACTTCATCTCGAATCTACTGTTAGATCAAGTCTTCATCCAACGTCTTCCCGCATCGAAAAAGAAAAAGTCGGTGACAATATAAGTCCCTTGATCCTTGATTTTTCTCCATCGTCAAAGGGATTGCAGATCACTTTCATGTCTGTGCGCCCTCATGCAGAGCATCTATAGGTTCCATCCCATCCTTTTAAATCCTCTAGCTGCATCATGTGCGAGCATTGCGGATTCCTATTGTCCAACCCGCCGATCAGATCTGGCCTTGTTTGCCTCGCCTCTCCCCTCGTGATCAATCGCCATGTTGGGCAAGATGGTGCTAGCTGCACGGGCTTCCTATTGTCTGAAGACGCAAGCGCGACTTTTTTTTTTTGTCTGATCCTCAAGGGGGCGTGAGTTTAAACCAGGGGAGGGGTGTCTTTTGGCGTTGATAGTTCAAGCCAAGCAGAGCCAACGTCAACATGCTTGAATTTCGTTATTCCATAGGCGAGAGAGCGTATCCTTGTATAGATAGCATCAAGTTTCTACAGCACGAAACACACGACAAACTCATCGCTTGTGAAAAGGATTCACGACAAAACGCTAGCTAGCGAGCTGCTATCCAAAACCCAGCAAACAGTCTCCATAATCAACCTCAGACCCCCGTCTTCCGTCCTCCGGCTTCCGTCTTCCGTATCGGTCGCAAGCTCCGAGCACGTGCTGTGTCTTCAACATCGTCAGCCCCACCGCAAACGCCTCCACATTGTCCCATGTCCAAAGTTGTCGGTATCGCAATGGGGCATATCCCCATTTCCAGAGCCCGCGGCAAAGGTTAGTCGACGGGGCACGCAGCGTATTAATCCGTACGGAGTCTTCTGTACGACGGCTGCAGGGTGTGGCCTTGACCTGGACGCCAGAATCTCCGCACTCGAGAGATTAGTACAGATGCCCCTGATGCCCTTACGCAGGCTCAACCTTAGGCCTTGCCACTAGACTGCTCTGCAATCAATTTCCGGCCGACCAAGATTGTATCCTGCATGCCTCGCTGGCGTTGCCAGAACCTGTTATCCATGTCAGCCACAACTGAGTCTGCACGACCTAGCATGCAAGGCTATCCAAAAGCCAAGCAAACAAGTTTGACACCAAATTTCTTACAGTTCTTCGGGGGATCCATGCCCATGGATCGAGGCCAGCCTGGCTTCCTCCTCCAACGTTTGCCTAGTGATTTGCTCCGTCTTTTCGACCCCTGGAACCTCGACTGTGGCCTTCTCGCTCGCCACGTGGCCGACGGTCTCCTCTAAGAGCTTCTTCCTCATCTGGAAGCGTTCCTTGCGTTCCCTCTGGAGGCCAGGGCTCTCCACCTTACCCATGACAAATCGGACGGTAAGCTGGGCCGCAAAGTAGAGGTGTTCAGCTAGGAGGATGCTCAAGAGAACGCCGCCCGCAGTGATATATGATACGGTGCCGTCTTTCTTGTCGGCACTGCAGAGATAGACAATGGCAGCGCTAGTGACGCTGCCGAGCCATGAAAGAAAGCCCAGGGCCGTCAACCACGGTCCAATGGAGTCGGCTCGCCATGGGATGGGTCTGCGACAGCCAATGACAATCTTCAGAGCATCGGATCGCAGCTCGATCCAGTTGTTGAGAAGGAAAAAGCAGGCCGTAAGAGGCCATGAAACGGAAAACAGAGAGAGATAGCCTGTTCGAAGTTAGTAAAGCTATTCCATCATGATAGAATGTAATGCAGAGTCTCAGCTCACCAAACTGCATTACCATCTCACGGTAGTCTGCAGTAACGTCGTAGACCTCGAGCCCAGTTTGATTTCGTACGCGCTTCAAGAACTCGGCTTCTTCGGGCTGGTCATTAGACTTAACCGCGCCATTGGACGACAGCTCCTTTGCCTTAACAGTAGCTTTGTGCTTGATATAGGGTACAACGACTTCGGTAAGAGTATTGATAATTTGTGCCGTGACCGTGGTGTAGTACATTTGGTTGGCAATCCTCTGGGGGTTTGATTCAAACTGGCGCGTCGTCAAGGGAACCTCGCTCATCGTGAGAGTTTGAGCAGTTTTGCCCCAAAAGTGAAGGAATGGCTGTAGAATGCTACCAAAGGGAATGTAGACAAAAGCAGTAAAAATTAACGCCATATACGAAGTCATGAAGTTGAGCACAAACTGCTTCTGAACCAGAGCCGCATGGTGAGCTTCAAAGGGCGATCCAATTAGTTTCAGTTCAGAAAGACTGGTATTGAGACTTATACTTTATACACGTACCGTCCATGGTATCATAATTCTCTTTATCTGTCAACTTCTTAGCAGCAGACATGAGAATAGTCGAAAATGTTGGTGTCAGGGTGGCAAGTAAGATGGATGGCAGGAAGCCCTATGCCGCAAGTATTAGCATTGCATGTTGCAAAAATGATGAATAAAGACAGGATAGGGGGTTCTCGAGTCAAAAAATGGCATACTCACCAGATACGCCTTCCCTGGACCAGCATATACTTCGTTAATAAAAATCTCCAGAGAGTTTACCGTTGCCACAAGCCCGCCCAATACAACGATGCAGGCTAAAGCAAAAGGTATCTGAAGAAGCTGAGTTTGTAACCGCTTAATAGGGGCATAGATCTTGATGGGCTCTCCCGTAACCGCGTCCTCCGCCTCAAAATCCCACTGAAATTCCGCTCGTGGATGCTGTATCTTGGAAACGCCGCGAACACCCCAGGTGATGGACAAATCAGCTTCCTTGCGCTTCCAATATTCGAAAAACACGACAGACCAGAGACAGCTACAGATGGCATAAAAAGTAGAGAACTGTCCCATCAGCATCCAACAAGAGAAGCCTACCACGGCCGGGAATATCTGGAAGCGGAAGTAATCCTTGAGGAACGCAAAGTAAAAGGCAACGCCCTCGCCAAACTTGTCTCGAATGTCGTCTAAATCGGATTGGTCCAAGATGTACTTTTTGCTCCATTTATGTAGCCATTCCTTGTTGAATGCATTGTTATGGAGTGGAAAGATGGCTTCAACGTACTTCCACTGGCCTTGACCCTGCGTAATGCCCGCGCCTCCCTCATTTCGAGACTCGGTAATCAGGAGATATACCAATCGAAGCCTCTCGGCCTCAGTAACAGGCTCGTCCTTGATTGCCTGCGTGACATCGCTGGCAGGGGCATTGATGCGGACTCCTTGCAGCCAGTCCTGGAGGCGAGAGCTGTAGACCTGCCGAGCCAACAGATCATTCGAGGCGAGCCTGGTGAAGACGAGAAGAGAGTCCTTGTCACCGCAGCGAACGGCACTGGTGAGACCGATATTTGTGAGAGCTTCAATGAGCTGAACAAAGGCGGCCTCTGCCTTCTCTTTCTCTGGGGTGGTGTAAGCCAGCGCAGGAGAGAATAGGTTCAAGTATCAAGACGGACATACCCTTGGGTGGTATTCGGTAATGAATCACATAATCGACCCTTTATTGTTTTCAACAGGGGCCGTTGGTTAGATTATGAGATGGAAAGCTGCAGGTCATCATCACATGCTTACCCAAAGTTGCCCTCTATACCCTGATCCTCCCCCTTACCGTACAAGCCCCGCAGGCTTGACATGTCGATGACGTCGAGCACGAGACAAGCACAAAAGCTCAATGAGGATAGTTAGAGAGAGAGAAATGGATTAATCTTTACAATTGACTGCATGCAACACCAGGAAGCGCGCGTGCAAGTGGTAAGCAGTTATAGGGGGTTGCAAAAGAGAGAGAAAGAGCTGAGCTGCGTATGTGGTCAATCGATAGCAAGATTGTCAGGAGCTGTTGTGGGGATGGCGGGCAAAGACGTCACTGGGCTGTGTGGTTACCCTATAAGGATTAGCTTGCCCAGAAAGACAAAGAGGTTGACGAGTGCTCTGGAAAGAGAAATAGACGAGATGGTGGAAGGTATAAGAGAAAAATTGAAAGGCATTGGGGAGGGATGGGAAATAAAGAAGAAAAAAGACGACGTGCATCATCCATGACAGCTGAAAACCTCGTCATGTGAAGCCATTTCCAGCCATTGACGATCAGCTACTCCGTAGGTAGATCCCAGATTGAATCTCCAGAAAAGCCGGGCTAAGCCTCTCCCGGGAAGGGCTAGCATCCAGCCAATCAGCGAGCAGCATTGACACCATGAGCCATGAGCTCATCCCTCTTGAGATGCGTCATACCTTTCAGCCCTTCTCATTACATGCAGATTTTCATATGCAAAAACACCACAATGCTGGCCAATCTCTAGCAGATTTAGCATCACCATATTCAGAGCCAGCGCTGCTTTAACGCTCGTCATGGGCCTGCTCACTTTCCTCGGCCTTCGCCGGGAGAACCAGTGGGAGCGCCTCACCCTCCTCGACCAGCTCCTCCTCTCGCCATTGACATTCATCACCGTCAGGCTCTATCACATCTTTCTCTTCCTCCGAGGCCAGCCGTTTGTTCCTCCTCGTGGCAAGCCAGCTATTCGAGTCGTCTGCATCTCCGACACCCATGACCAAGTGGTTGACATCCCGGCGGGCGACATCCTCATTCACGCAGGCGACTTGACTAATTCTGGGACGGCTGAAGACATTCAAAAGCAGCTCGACTGGCTGAAGAGCCAGCCCCATCAAGTGAAAATTGTCGTCTGTGGAAATCATGATAGCTGGTTTGACTCGCGTAGCCGCCTTGACCCGGACGTCAAGGCTGGTGCTGTAGTGAACTTGGAGGGCTTGCATTATCTTGAAAGTGGCTTGACCGTACAAGAGATTCACGGACGTAAACTCACTATTTTCGGTGTGCCCGACATTCCGGAATGTGGACCGGAGAGCTTTGCGTGAGTGTGCCGGCGAGAGATATTGGTTTCAAGTTGGGACAGTTGGAATGCTGACTCGAATATAGATTCCAATATGAGCCTACCAATTCACCGTGGTTTAGCAGAATCCCGCCTCAGACCGACATTCTGGTGACACACTGCCCTCCGGTATAACAATTCTCCTCTTCTGTCTACCATGGGCTCAGGTTGCTAATTTGTCTCATACTAGAAATACCACTTGGATCTTGGTCTTGGCGATCCTAATCTGCTTAAAGAACTCTGGCGTGTCAAGCCTCGTCTCCACGTCTTTGGCCATGTTCACTGGGGCTACGGCAAGGAATCCATCTTCTTCGACGACATGCAGCTTGCCTATGAGCGGTTGCTCTCTCGGCCTACTCGCGGATTCTTTTGGGATTTTATTCCAAATGCTGCTTGGTGGGATCACTTCTACGTGCTGTTGCATGGAGTTCATGCCGTGCTATGGAAATGGATCATGGGAGGCCCCGGAAGCAACCAAGGTGGCCTTCTTGTGAATGCTGCTCAGATGTATGGAAGCACTGGCAAGGTGAAGAATAGGGCGGTGGTCGTAGATATTTAGCTTGGATGTTCATTGTTTACTAGATACGAAACTCAAAGACCGATCCGATTTATAATGGCCATGTTTTGAAATGAAAGAATTACGACACAAATGCTGTTATTAAGAATTTGTCGTTTGTTAAATCTTAAAAGCTACATACTAAACAAAAGAAATCTCTGTGATTAATGTTGATACAATGCGCGCACTTTATGCTGGGGGTAATCTGTATACAAAAGAAAAAGGCCCCGTCCCGAGTGTTCATATTATGTTGTCTTTTTTTGGTCTTTTCATCTTTCTTTTTGGATTTGAGGTTAAATGATTCTCATGATAAGAACCACTATGCTCAAACCCAAGATTGCCAGGTACTTCTCCAATCCCGCATACACTGTCGATGCTCCTGCAACAAGCACCACTGGTGGGCTCAGAGGCGTGTCTGGGAACGTTGAAGGCGGCGGATGAGGTTTGTCATGATCGTCATTATGTGAAGGAGGATCGTGAGGAGGATCATTCCAATGATCGTCGTGTGATGGTGATGGCCCAGGAGGAGGGTGAGGAGGGTCAGAAGGAACCCAAGGCTTGGGATCAACATGCGGTGCCCATGTCGGTGTCGCAACAGCTTGCTTTGTCTCGGGGCAGTCAACGACCGTCTCTGTCACGGGGATCACAATCTCTGAGATCTCGGGTTTCTCTTGCCAGCCCTTTTCCTTCGCTGTTGAGGGGTCCCAAGAAGCGGATTTTTGCCAGTCGCCATCGTTGTGACCGTGTCCATCTCCTTCATGGTTGTTCCTCTCGTGCCCGTCTCCGTTCTGGTCGTCACAATCACAATCTTCGTGATTACCATCTTCATATTTGCCGCCGTCATGCTTCTCGCCATCGTATTTGTCACCTTCACCTTTCTGCCAGTCATTCTTCTCACCATTTTGGCCACTCCAGTCATGACCACCTTCATGCTTGTCACCCCATTGCCAGCCCTGTTCACGAGAATCCTGCTCAGAAACCGGGAAGACAGTCACCTCAGCCACCTCAATAATGGTCTTAGACCACCCCTTGTCAGTCCAATTCGACCCCGGAGCCATCGCCGGCGGTTGTTCCAGCTTCTCATCTTCAACACAACCATACACAGTCAGCGCATGCAGCGGCAAAGTCTCTGAAACGAACTTCTTGCGTGGCGCATCAATGTCTCTGGGCGTGACGATACCACCGCAGAACTCAAACTGGTTTCCTGGACACTGTTTGTTGCATAGACCCTCCTTTTTGGTGGCCAATGTTTCGGCATCGAGAGTATCTGCGCAGAAACAGTGGGAGTCGAAGATGCCAACATAAGTCTTCTTGTTGCATAACTCGACGCACCGCTCGAGAGTCATGTCCCTGTTGTCAGCAACCTCATGGAATGTTTCAAAGCCGCTGTTTGAGTAAAAGCAGCCGAGGTACGAATAGTGATTAATCTTGATGGGATTGACAGGTGCCCTGGTTGCCACTGGTTCAATAGCATCAGTCGTTGCAGCAGGAACTTGACCATCCCAGGGACGGTGAGAAACATGCCCAGTAGCAAATACCGTCACAGTCTCGGTCAAGCGAGTGTGCTTGTATAAAGTCGTTGTTTGCTCATCACTGTAGGGACCTGGACGAGGACGAGGAAGAGTCAAGTTCCAGCTTGGCTTTGGCTGGGTTGAGTTCCAGCTTGGCCACGGGTCGTGGACACGCGGACGGTACTCGTAGGCATCGATATATTGCACGTCCCAGTATGCGTTGGTAAAGGCCTCTGGGTTATTTGCCACGTATTCATCGCACGTCGGGGCAAATTCGTTGCACTGGTCCGTTCTGCCCCAGACAGCATCACCATAGTCGCCGCAAAAGTTCTGGTTATCTGGGTCAGTCTCGAAACACTCTTCTCTCTCAACGTCCATCGGCTGATGTGTGCGTATGAGCGAACATATTTATATACTCACAATATTGAGAACCAATCTCATGTGCTTAAAGTAATTGTCAACCTTGCATTGAGATCCCCCAAAGATAGCAATCGGCTGCCCCCATGTGTCAGGATTGGGCTTCTTGGCCTCGATGTCTCTCGGGATCGACCCGCGAGGGAAGTGCCAAATGCGAATATGCACATTATCCCATTGCATAGCATAAACACCTCCATGAGCGGCATTAAATCCGTCACCATATGATGAAGTGTCGTCAGGTGAGGGATGAAAGCCGCAGCCAATGTTATCTGTGCCAACGGCACATTGTGTGTTGATTTGCTCGCCGCTGAACAGTCCAAGGATATCATTGCCTTGAACACATCCATCTGCAGTGTGGGCTGATATGATGTTGGCGTGGGCTGTGTTGACTCCTTCAATGATATCAATCTCGCCGTCGTACGGCCAGTTGTCACCATACGTCCAGACTGTTCATAATCCATGGTCAGCCAATATCCTGAATATTTTGCGGTGCCATAAAGGACTCAAGTCAAACTTACATGCTGGCCACAATCCACAATGTGAAGGAGGCATGTGTAAGAAGTCGGCAATGAAAAGGCCCTGATCAAATGTATCTTTGCTCTCAAGTCGAATACTCGGCCGACCCCTATCTGAGACGGAATAGCTATTCGTGCTGTCAACCCCCAGTCTCACAACTCCCGTTCTATCATCGATTTGGTATAAGCCCATTGCGTGAGCATTTTGTCTATTTTGATAGCTACATAACGCAGATTAAGTGTCAGTTCAGCAAACATAGACAGTGGATAAAATCACGTCAAAGCACTTACGAAACGAATCCATGAGAAGGATCTACTCCATCGAACCAATTAAAGTTGGAGAGCAGAGACTCTCCAGCGTACGTTGTGGATAAAAAGTACTCCATCCTCAATCAACTGCAGCACGACACTTGATACTGCAGTTTTTGGTTGAAGACAGCTTGTCATGAGAGAAAAAGAAGAAGGAAAGAGGAGATTTTCAAAGCTGAAAAAGGTATTTGCACATTATATACACGAATATCTCACAAAGGGCTTGAATCCAGGCCCTGGAATGTCCTCTCTGACCCGTAACCTCATGGCGATCAAGGCCATAAATAAGTGAGACACACTATAGCCAGACTCAATCCGGACGCGCAACAAGCATCGTGGCATTGAGAGGCATTGTTTCCCGGGGAGATTTGCCTCGCCTCTGCATTGTCTAGAGCTAAACAGGAAAAATGCCAATTCCTGGAAGCCTCGTTGCCGGGATGGCCAAGACAGAGAAGAATGGTGGTGCTGGCAACACACATGAGAGGGCATTCCAGAAGGTGAGACTTTCAATTCACAGAGTCACAGAAGTGGCCACCAGTCGCGCAAATCCCAAGCTTTTGACGCGTGCCATTGAAAAGTTTTAATTGAAACAAACGCGCATTAAGTGTGTCTATTTTCAGGTCCCGAACGGGTATTTCGCCCAAGTAACGCCCATGATATGCCTCCATCTACATTTGCTTCCCGCTTGCTTAGATCTTTTGATGTACATGTTCCTAATCGTACATGCCGAATTAAACTCTGGCTGCCATGTTATAATATCCACCTCTTGTATATATATGATACCCTCAGGTATCTTCCCATGACCCCCCATGTGTTATTACAGAGGCTCCTTTACACAATGATCCTCCTCAGGCCTTCTGTGCCACCAAGGACACGTTTTCCGGTAACGGCGCATCGGCCCTGGCCACTCTCCCACTTGCCCTCGCGGTCTTCCATGAATTCCTCCTGTTTAGGATGCATGCCCTCAATCCATCGGTGGATGCATGTATAACAGTAGACAACACCCGTCTGGCAAACCGTTGGGGTGACGATCTCATCCACACAAATAGGGCACAGGGAAGAGTCTTCAGGGAACCGAACAACAAAGATGGGGAGCATGGAAGGCGTTGCAATCGGCGCCTCCTTTTCCGTAATAGCCACCTCTTTTGATTGCTCCTCTTCCTCCTTGCCCTCCTCCTTCTTCTTCTTGCCGAAAGAACCCTTGCCGGATACAATAGGAGGAGGCAACTCGATGCTCTCAGCTGCCTTTCGTGACAGCTGCTTCGCAAAGTCTGACTGGTACCACCACTCGAGAAATTTCAGTGCGAAAATGCTCATAGGTAACAGCAGAGAGAGGCTTGACATGGCCCTAGATGCCAGCTCCTTGGGCGTCGACAAGAGAGATCGCGGGCCGGGCTTGGCGGCATTACTCGCCGGCTCGGATAGCTTGTCGATGGCCTGGTAATCGGCCATGGTCATCCTTCGTATTCTCGTGCCGATGAGCCACATGAGCGGGTTGTGGTATTTGGTACGGTCGAACAGGTAGGCTAGGTTAAAAGCCAGCATGGCGAAGCAGTAGGCCGCGTTGACGTGCGGATAAATATTGCGCAGAAACCATCTGTAGTAGTGCATGAATCGATCGCGCAGAGTCGGATTCTCGGGCATCCGCGTGTATGCCGCGCCCAGGAGCGCTCGGGGCGCATTAATGTCGTATGACTCGTCCAGCTTCCGCTTGAGATACGGCACGCCGACCAGCACGGCCAGGTTCTGCCACACATCCTTGGTTGTGAGCTTCAGCGTCTCGCGGACCAGATGCGGCGCGGCGAGGCTTGCTCTCGGGATCTCGCCGTGAAGCGCTTTTTCGCGTTTCAGGCCGTAAAAGTTCTCTGTGAAAGAGCCGCCACGGGTGCGCAGATAGTGACGCTCGACGGCAAGCATCAACAGCGCGTATAGCTCGTCGAAGGAGTTGAGGATTCGGAGCAGGTATCGCGGATGACGGTGCGTGGCGACGGTCAGGAGGTATCGCAGCGTCGGTGGTAGCAGGCTGTTGAGCTGCTGCTCGGAGAGAACCTCGAAAAGCGAGGGCTTCTGGCCGTCAAAGGTGCCCCTGAGGGCCGTGATGAACTCCATGGCGGCGGCTTGCTAAGCTGCTGATGATGCTGCTGTTGTTGCTTTGCCGCTGCCAGTAGCCGTGCCAGTCAATCCGATGCTGTCGCCGTCGCCGTCGATTAACGCTGTATTTCGTGTGTGATGCCGTGGATAGGAAGAAAATACTGGTAGTGCAAGGATGGAGGAGACGAAAGTGTCGATATGGTGGATTGTTGATGATGAGGTGAAAGTGTCAGGAGGAATAGCCTGGATTTCGGCATGGCGCGGTCCACGCACTAAGCCAATGACGCTCCAGCCATGTGAAGTGCCTCGGTAAAAGTGCCGCCGCCATCTGCCCCAGATTCCCCGGAAACGTTGATTTGATACGGGCACCGTACATCGGCTCTATTAACTGATTATTGATTGATGCGAATTGTGATGTCGTGGTATGAAGATACAATTCTTTTGCTAGAATAGAGGACATTCTCGTAGCACGCCAATTCCACCGTTTCTTCGGACACTCCAGCACCGAGTCCCGGGTACATGTACTTGCTAGCTTCATGGAGCAATATCCAAGTTCATGGATGCATATGCACTTCCTGTTAAATCGGTATTTCGATATTCTATTGAAAGACAGATAATCTAACTACTACTAGGTACCTCTATGTCGGAGCATCACTCAAACTATATTTCTTCATCTCATCTTGCCAATTATATACACAATTATGCACAGTACAAGTATGACTGCGGCTCCTACTTTACAGCCAAACAAAGCCAGCATCAGTCCGCTAATAAATACAATCTAAGCTCCCGCGCTAGCGAGATCCAAACCGAGGTTCATTTCACTGCCCGATCCGACACTTTCCCATCTCATTCTCAACTCTCACTAATCACGTCCACTTCACCAGACATCAACCACCATTGCATTTGCGCAATTGACAGTGAAATTCGCTCCAAACGACCTTTCTAAAATCTCCATTTTAATACTATTTATTTACAAATCAATTCCAGCCAAGTTTGAAAATTTTTCGCGCAGCCTACGTCGCGATCTGTCTCATCTTATCTCCCTTACACACCTCAACCACTCATTCAAGATGAGCAACAATAACGACATCCCCCACGAAGACACCGACGTCGGAAAAGTCGAGGCTTGGTTAAATCACTTTTCTCAGCAAGACGGCGAGGAAGTATGTGCAAAAAGATTTTTTCCAAAAGTAAAACTACAAGTGCTAACGAGTTCACAGAATCAGCGGTGGATGAGTAACCTCATACCCAACATCAAAGTCCTATCTGCATCATCAGCTCTCCCCCATCCTTCGGTGAAATTTTCTTTCACCGTTGAAGGTAAACACACCAACGGCTTCAACAATCTTCATGGCGGCGCTGCAGCGTCCTTACTTGATTTCTGTACATCTTTGGTCCTTGTGCTGGTTAGCAAGCCTGGCTTCTGGCAGACCATGGGTGTTAGCCGAACCCTCAACACCACGTACATGCGCCCCATTCCAGCTGGCATGGAGGTACTCGTGGAGTGCGAGATCCTACAGGTTGGTAAGAGACTTTGTGCATTGCGAGGCACTTTGAGAAGAAAAAGTGACAACGAGCTGCTTTGCATCTGTGAGCACAACAAGGCAAATGTTGATGTTGTTGAACCAGAGCCTTCTAAGCTTTAACGGGCGAAGGTCATCGATTATCCAACCAGACAAATGTTCTTAATGAGAAATGGGATTTGGTATGAAAGCTTGCTAGTATAATAGAAAAAGGGATCCGTCATCCTACATAGACGCCATAAGCAATAGAAACAGTTCAAGCCCCAGATGACGGCTCTGGATGATCCTCGATGTGATGGGTAATCTCAATAATCTCCAATTCCGCATCCAGTAACAGCTCTGGCAGCTCATTCGCTACCGGCTCGGATTCAGAATCATCCTCTTCCTCTTCCTCTTCATTCTCCATAGTGTACTCCATGTCACCCTCCGGATCAGAATCTTCCATCTGAATCAGTGCGCTCCATAGGAGGAAGTTTCTGGGAAGAACAGCGTGCGTACCATGCGCCGTCTCCGAGTCGCTAGCCTTCCAGAAAGCTGATGGCCCACAGGGGCCATGAGGATCGTAGTCTCTGCAAAACATTCGGGTCAGTTGAGGGATAGAGATAGGACGCACAAGTGTTTGGCCTTACCTGTCAAACCAGTTACCTATAACTTTGCCACTTTTTGGACCGCTAAGCTGTACGCCTTCTGATTTCCAACGTTCGTGTCCCTGAAAGATGGAGACTGATGTCCATCGGACCTCACCCTCCTTGGTCAAACCAACAGTACCTTTCGAAGTAAAGTCTTTAGCTTCAGCAACGCTTATCAATAAAATAGCTACAGCGATCAAGATACATACCTCGGAGATCAGATGACGCATTGTCGTCCCAAGAATCATCAAGCGGGCGAGAGATGCCCTCATAATGGACGATTGGCAGATCCGAGGAGTACTCCGAATCCGGTCCCGCCTGCTCGATTTTTGTGACGTGAATCCTCATAATGATAAGACGAGTAGCTTCCCCAACATCGAGCGTGTGAAGAGGGGATTCGTCTCGTTCGGGGTTGGTGAAGTTGTAACTAAAGAAGTCATTGTAGTCAAGGAAGCATACAATCTGCGACCGAGTGTTAGCTATTGAGCGCGAGCCGTATCAGAACTGGCTTTAGGATAGCATACTCTATACCAAGTGCCAGTCACGCCATATGGGTCCATGGCATCTAGTGACGACTGGTCGGTAATGGGGGAGGATATGAAGCTGCCTTTCCACGACCCAGAGAAAGGGCTGTCCCAAACATCATTGAAGAGTCGCGTGAGCTTCTTAGTGTAAATGTTACTTCCGAGTACAATGAGGATTGCCTCCACCTTCTCCCAATCTACTTTTAAATCGCCAGCTTCATCCATGAAGGGGCCCCATCGAGTCCGGTTGGTGTACTGCCGAATATCGTAGACTTTAGAGCAGGCATAAGGGTACGTCCTCGCAGATCGCAGTCGTCCAGTCTCGAGAATCGGCTTGCCGTATAAGCAGTGGAGTTTGGCGCTTTCTTGTTGTTGCTTCTTATCCAAAGCTGGGAACGGGTGGTGCTGAGTTCTGTAGACCCTCTCAAACAGAGATGACTTCTGAAGAAAGGCTTTACGGTTGGACTCGTCTTCAAAGATGGCATTGAGAAAGTCTGCGTTCCTTGAAGCATACTGAGTGTCGGATGTTTCCACAGCATGGCTTGCGGGTGAGGCATGCTTAAGCAGCCGAGTCACTACTTTGTATACAAAACTCAGCTCACCCTCCTGTATTGTGTTAATGGTTGGTCAGCGCGTGATTATTTTTACAGATTGGTGAACCAGTAACATCGATACATACCTTGTCTTCAACATTCTCACGGTGACAGATATTCTCCAGCTTGACGATGTCATGCAACTCAGTCTCCCAATCAAGTCTGTCATCATCATCAGGAGGCGAATCCTAGCTCCCATGGTTAGCTCGCGCTCTCAATACATCAAGCCGAGATATAAGACCCGCGAATGCACTCACAAAATGATGAATATAAATGTCTTCACACAGCTTCTGATTCCCTTTCACGAAGCTGTGAAGTGCTTTACAGACGCGGGGTAGCGACTCGAGGTCCTTGGGCGCCAGCCATTGCAGAATGTTGTGAAGGATCTCGTTTGGCAGCGTCGTTAGATGGGCCATGTTATCTTGTGGTTTATGTGATAAACGGCAAGCTTTCCGCAGTGCCGAAGCTGAAAGTTGAGGTGACAGGTTCCCTATCAGGAGGCGGGCTAGGTGATGATGCCATATCACTTGCCCGGGTGCAACTTGTCGGCCTTATCTCCGTTCACACGCACTGTGCTGTGAGCACTATGCGGGGCGTTTCGGCGTGGGGGATCGGGTCTAATCTTTGTCCGTGCGGAATATAACTCCGTGCGGGCGGACCTGCGGCGTGCACAGTGCCGAGAATAGGTACTAATCCAATGTTACCCGTAGAGGCCGGTTGCGGTTCTGGCCAAAGCTTGCAGATACATGTATCCAAAAAGGCAAGTCTCATAGCCACTCATCCTCCAATCATAACCGGCCGCGTCGGAAAAGAGAACTTTTTGACAAGGCAGGGGATGATTTCCATCGTTCTTGGATCAAGCAGTGAGGACATCGTGAGTATGTCGAGCGTCCTTTATGAGTTGTTCGTTCTTTATTCATCCCGTCGGCCAAGGATTTTTCCGCTGCTCCAAGGATAGCAACGACCATGTGCTCTGACAGAACATCGTGAACACACCTAAGCACGTTATTCTTTACTAGAGCATTCCTCTTGTAGACCGGATCGGGAGTGAGCAAGCGGCATTGGGAGTTGTAGTCATGGGATGCAGCTTTCTTGTTGTTGATGTTAGGAGCAGCAGAACCTATTACTCTCGTGGTCAGGCGAGTGCCTTGGACAATATCCGGTGCCCGCGCATAGCTCAGCTGTAGATCTGTGCCCCTGCCTCCGTTGAGAGCTGCGTCGATGAATTGTATGTCACTCTGAATACAGGTAACCAGCGTCCCGGAAACCTCCGTATGCTGACATCGTGCAGGAGGAGGCGCAGTTCTGAGGAAAGTCTTGAGCAAAGTGATAGGATACGATGGTTGTTTGGTCTGCTTGTGAGGGATCAATACAGCGATGATAGTTGTCGTGACATTCCCGAAGCATTCGTTGGTCGGGTAAAGGATTTGGTGGCTGCTCTCGAGGCTCACAAGAGTTAGTCCAAAGGCTCAGACTCGTGCCGGTGGCGGAAGATGTTTCATGATAGCTCCTGGAGCTGAGCCACCTGCCCCGTTTGCATGGCGTTAAAAGCGTCATCGTCGGGAAGCGTAGTAGATCCTCCCTCTTGCAAGTCGTACGGCACGGATGGGTGGCATTCACCAAGACTGACCACAGGCGAGGGTCGGTGATCCAGGATTCAACCACGAGATATGTTATTGAACAACTGTGGAGTTTTTAGCCAAGTGTTTGCAGATTTAATAACACAAATCAACGAGACTTACAACAACCCCCGCAGCCGAATATCGATGGTTATGTGTATCTGTCGCCCCCAATCTCACATGTTAGGGGAATGCCGATCTTTACGGCTGATGATGAGAGAATCCCACGGCATGTCTAATTAAGCTCGCAAGCCAAGTTTTCGATATGCGAAGTTAATTGAATAATACCACCCTTCCCCCTTGGCAAGGTTCGAAAGGGGGTCGTAGTGGGATCAATATGCAGCGGGGGTCTGAAGAGAAGGGAAAAGATCAACCCTGAGGTGAAGTACAGATGGGCGAAATTCAGCTCACGTATTGCAGCCTTTCGTCCAGCCACTGGCTTTATATGAGATTATACGAGAGAATGCGAATCGGCGCTACACTGCAATTTGTGATATGACTTTGGTCTCCAGAGCATGTATTCACCATTGTACTATGCCGGTTCTGGTGTTTATTACCTACTTGGTTTGTCCTCCGTATTACTCCATATTACAAGCAATGTTTGAGGAATATTTGAAGCGCAATATAGAGTACATGATTAGGCAAAATGGCAAGCATCTTGGGCTGGTAGCAATGATGGTAGCACCAATAAAAAGTCACCCCATCATGTACCTTCGCTGTATTGTCGCATCTTTTGTGGATTGAAGAGCCATTTACTCCTATTAGAAAGCCGCATTGATTTGGCGACGCTGGAGGCTGACTTGTCTCCCCATGCTGCCTGGAAATCAAGGCGGCGTCAGCTGAATCACCCAACATGCATGTTTCTGTTTGCTTATTCTTATACGAGAATACCAATCAAAAGAAGAAATTTTACCGTGGCAGCAACATTTGATGGCATTTGGATGCAAGCTGTGGTGAAAATTTGTAGCATGCTGCCTGTAAGTGGAGGTCGCACCTCCCCATTGTATGAGTACAATCACTGGATCAAAGGCACATTCGGCCCGACAGTGCGAGATCCGATCTCTTTGACATTCAGGACACGAGAAAAGCAATCTATCCAGTGCGCCTTATTGCTGCCAGTGATTGCTTTTCGGTAGAACTTGATGAGGCAATTACATCGAGGTACATACATGTACGAGTAGGCCTCCTCTGCGCGTGCTCGATTGACCCAAACCCCGGCCTCAAACATGGTATGTACCATTTGCATATGAGCAGTCAATAAATGCTGACCGAGAACCTGCAGACAGACGCCCCAAGTGCTTCGATTGATGCATCTGCCATTCAGCTGGCGTGGGCTCAGCAGATCCCTGCTCTGGTCCGTGGCAGCGGCGCGGGTATTGCTCCAACAACAATCGACCTGCTGCCACTTGGTGCAGCTTTCTGGCCTATCAAAGCATCGCGAGCGTGGAGGCTTGAGGATTCTCGACCGCTAACCCCCGCACTTGGCCAGCGCCCCCAACGCCAACGGCTTTGTGCCGGGTCGTTAGACAGAACGTCGAAGCTAACGGCTGTCCACGCGGCATCCTTCCTGGACTTTAGACCTCCCTGATCAAGAGCGACGATCCATGCGAAACGGAGTTTTCGCTTCGGAAAACGTTGATCTCGGCGTCTTCCGCGCCTTGGGACCGGTGCCAACGGCCTGCGTGGGCATTGAGGCGTGCTCATGTCATGTGGTGGCCCGCTGCGTAATCGGCGATTATTTGGCCGGTGGGATTGATGATTGGGATGCTCCGCATTCTCAAGGCTCGGCTCTGCTGGCCCAAGCACCGGAGCATCGCGAGATCGATCAAGGTGTTACCAGCACCTGTATACGAGTACCTCGACGGTCCGGACTTACCCCCATGGCCTCGATTTTTAGCATTTTGCATTTGGGGGTTTGTGCGTCTTACTTGTGGCTATCGCCCGATTAGCTTTCAGTCGGGCCCGCTGCTACACAGACTACACCGGGCTGCAGCCACTCAATTTTTTTCCCTCTGCTTTCTCTTTTGTTATGTCCTCTCTCGAATCTGCGGCTTGCAAGGGAAGTCTAAACTCCACAGCGGGCGGGTCAGGCCGCGCCAGCCGATGAGGGTGACATAGCAAGGCTGAGGACAATGCACTACTGGGAGAGGTAACTGAGAATGGTGTGCGAATGGGTGCAATGGGCTTGGCATGTGAGTTCGGCATCAACCTTTTTTTTCTGACGTGCTCGCATTGGACGCTCGACTTGTCTTTAACAGGCCGTTCATCGAGCCTGCAGACCTATGAGACGACGACATGGTTCGAAGCGGGCGTCTCTGGGGCTGGCATAACGGCTCGTACCTACGTGGGAGCTCATGCTGTGCAACATTGACGGGTTTGGCCAGGGTCGTGAATGGTAGGCCTGTGCTGGGGTATCCCTCCCTCCCATGGGCATGGATCACGAACATGGGACTCGCCTCCGAATGTCCCGCCTACTGTCCGAGTATACAGCACTTGCACAAGCAAACACCGATGGCCGTCCGTTGGCGAGATGCCGCTGCAATGCGAGGCAGACTGCGTGCGTGCATCGAATAGCACTAGCACACGAAGAAGCCACGGAGCACGACAGCATTGGATTACTTGATGAATTATTAATGCCGTGCTGTCCCGCGGATGTTCCCTCATCAAGACACAGGTAACGGCCGGGGGGCCATCAGCCGTTCGTTACGCGCATCGGTTCGTACCCTTTGCCTGTGCCAGTTAGTTAGGCTTTAACGGCTCCCGCGTTGGACAATACCCGCTCTACAAGGTGCTGCTGCATTCCACCGAGGGAGTTGAGCTGGGAATGATTCCAGGCTGCGACATCCAGCCCAGCCTCCACAAGGCGGTTGCGCGGTTAATGTTCAGTGCCTGGACGGGAAATAAAACTCCGCAAGACCAAGGGACAGGTATGGAGTAGCCGAGCTGAGCTGTACGATGGACGGGGTACGAACGAGTACAACCGTTTCCTCTACTCGTACAGAATCACAAGTAAACTGAGTGGTGATGCATCCTCTAAGAGAATAGCACTATCCGTGTACTGCAGACGATGCACTCAAACTTCAGCCCTTTTTTACGTTTTGCTCTCAACTTCTTCCATCCTCTTTGCCCACACCCTGTCCAGTCTAATCCAGCCTTTCTTGCGCACCCAATCAGGGGTCCAGCCGCAGCATCGCTTGCAAAGGCCCGCCCGCCTCGCCCTCACTGGCTCAGTCCCCCAAAATAGCGCTTGTAGGTGCATTTAGCAATTACAGTGCAGCGCTGGAGTGCATGTGCTAGGCCTGCCCAGCATGCTAGTGCCAGTAAATCCATGGGTGACCCCATGGTTCAGCATGGGGCGACGTTCCATGGGGGTCCCTCCACTGTCAATCCTTCTTTTGCAACGCCCAATCTCCATCTGATCGCCCATTGTGCCCGCGCCATCTTGTCGTCCCATCACCATCAAAAAAGGGACCAGGAAAAAAAAAAAAAAAAAGAGGACGGCTGACTGCTGCAACTCACCAGCAACACGCCCGGCCCGACAAACGGCTACGGTCGACTCGACGCCTCGCAGGATCTGCCCTGCTCTGCTCGGATCTGCTCTGCTCAAGCAAGGCATCTGTCTGTGCTTTGGGCAAGCTCCAGCTTTTTTCAGCTTTGAGGCCATCGTCGAGTCGAGTCGCTCAGCTTTTGCCCCCAGTCCCGCACCCGTCGCCGCCCCTCTCCAGACGCCAGACGCCAGACTCCATCGTGAGCCTCAGTCTCGCCAGAGTCTCTTCTGCTACGCGCCCTGTACTGCACTTTTTCTGCGCTTCTCTGCCTTGCTTTGCCCTGCCATTGCCGGCGTGTCGGTGCTGAGCCTTGCCCTGCCAGTCACACGACGGTGCGCTATCGGCTGTCCATCATCTTTGCCCAGTCCTCGCCGAGCCTCTTCGTTCCCTCGCATGATCGGGCCCGGATCTTAACCGTTGGCCGGGTCGTTCCGTTGGGCTGGTTTTGGCAGCCATGTTGTATTGAGCGCATCCTTATAATCGCTTTCCTAGGCAGGCTGACATAGAGGGACGCCGTCTCGCCAAGTCCAACATCTGTCCTGTCTCTGTGTTGTCCTTTTGCGTCCCGCTTCCGCTGCCGGTCCCGTCACGGAGGTCCCGCAAGACTAGAGATCAAGGACAAGAAAGAGGAGGAAAAAGGAGAGCCACTCTGCGGAAGAATATCTTCGAGCAGCTGTTGATCGGAGTCGAGGCCGTTGTGCAATCGTTTCTCTGCCTATTTTGTTTCCCGTCTACCGACGCGGCGATCCGGATCCCTCCCTTGACGCTGTCCACACCTTGTTGGTGGGCCCTCGACCTCTGCCCTCCTGACATCTCTACCCAAGAGAGAAACCGTCTCACATCAAGCAATGACTATTAGTGTTCAGTCTGCAGCGGCAAAGCCAACTTTACCCATCTCTCCGGCCAGCTCCACCGCCATGGGCTCCGCCCGCGATGGAAGCGGCGCGTCGCCAGAAGACTCTGGACAAGCCCGAGTTCCCAAGACGGAAAATGGGACCCCCAGTCGTGATGAGAACCCAAAGAGAAATGGCGATGACCAGAATGAGGCATCGTCAAATTCCGAAGAGCCAACACGCAAGCGGAGGCGGAGCCGTAAGGGCCTCGAGAAGAGATTCGAATGCAACGCCGAGGGCTGCGGGAAGAGCTACTCAAGAGCAGAGCATCTGTAAGTTGACCAATTCAGATACCCGTGTTTTCTTCGTTGCTTTTCCCTAGGACGGTAACTGGCATCGATACCGTTCCTGGCTGCAGCACCCGTGCGTCTTCTTGGTGCGGGATATACAACGTCTGCATTCTCCAGCCCTTGTCAGATATGCTCGACTAACAGCATCTCAGATATCGACATCAGCTTAACCACAACTCCAAACAGATTTTCCGCTGCGAGTACCCAGACTGCCCTCGGACATTTGTTCGAGGCGACTTGTTGAAGCGTCATATGGACCGGCATACAGCCAAGGGCTCACAGCTCAACAGAAGAGACTCCATGGTTAGCCATGCGGCATCTGTTACTTCTCCCAAACTCGTTCCCGTTGATTCTAGTCGGCCTGTGCCTGTGCCCGTGCCTATTCCCGCGCCCGTGCCCGTGCCTGCGTATCATGATCCCAGGCCACCCCCACCAATACATCATCATCACCCCTCTCCTCAAGAGCCTCCGGGGGACCCTTACCCTCTGATTAACAATGCCGGTCCTCCTCTATTCCCCGGTAGTGTGTCGTCTGTTGGGCATGATGCGTATGGACGTGACCCCATCGCTCACGGCGCGACTGCGCCTCGCAGGCTAGCAGGCGGCCAGCCTTCTCATGGACCGACCCGGCCTTCGATCCAAACCAATGTCGGGCCATATGGCGTGATATCACCGGCCTCCAGTGGACAAGGCTACCATAGCCAATCTAGCGCTACTCCACAAACTGCCGGCTTCGTGCCTCAGCATAATGTTCTTCCATTTAGCTTGCCGCCAGCACAATATTCTCACTTACAAACGGCTCCAGCGCCGCCGAGGGATGGACCGCCGTCTCATGGAACGACAACAGCATCGGCGCAGTATTCTGACGCCCACCATCATCACCCAAACGAGATGATCATGCTGGACCACATGGAAATGTCAAGCAGCGGACCCGTATTTGCTGACGATGGTGTCAACAAGTCTCCGTATGTAGGAATGCCCGAGGATTTCATGGCATATCTGTTCAACTCCTTGCCAGCAAATGGTTCTCCTCACCCACAGGCGCTGCCCCCTCCTCTCCTACCGTAAGCAAAACTCAACGCACCCCCAGCTGGGATTTGCTATAATACCAAGCTAATGCCCCTTTTTAGTTACGGCAATTCGCAGAATGGCAGTCACGACGACCACTTCTTAGGCGAACATTCAACTGTGGGATTCTTTCCTTCTGACCCACAAGATGTTATGGCTGTTAATAACATCTTGGAGCAGCATGCCCCAGAGGCCAATATCACAGAGGAGCGTAGCCAGGAGATTTTTGACCTGATTAGCGACCGCTTCCAAGAAGACAATGAGGACATTTCAGCGAGACAACGGCGCAACAGCATTCTGGGCGGCGACCGCTCTTCCGGAGAGCACATGCTAAGCAGACGGATGATGCAGGCCTATGTTGGGTCGTACTGGTACCATTTCAGCGATCAAATGCCAATCTTGCACAAGCCCACCTTTGCCACGGAGAAGACACCCAACCTTTTGCTCATCGCCATCATGGCCATTGGCGCCGCTTGCCTGGACAGAACACACGGGACGAAAGTGACAATGGCAGGGGCTGAGGTGTCCAATTTCCTTGCGGAGCATCTGCGATGGGAAGTATTCATGGAGCGCAGTTTTCGGCCTCCCGCTAAGTTATGGGTTTTCCAAACGCTGATCCTGCTTGAGCTTTACGAAAAGATGTATTCAACGAGAGAACTCCACGAGCGAGCTCACATTCACCACGCCACTACGGTTACCTTGATGAGGAGAGGACGATCTCTCATTGGAAAATCGACATTGGACTCGCCACCCCAGCACAGTTCCGACGGATCACGAAAATCTTCGGCTTCTGGTATCGCTCACACAGCAGACGAATGGTGGAACCACTGGATTACGAACGAGGCTACCCGAAGAGCTGCATTTGCTGCCTTCATCATCGACTCGACCCACGCTACCATGTTTGGCCATTCGGCAGTCATGGTAGCCCACGAGATGAGGCTAACGCTCCCTTGTGACGAGTCTCTATGGAGGGCGGCCAGCAGCGCCGAAGTCGGTCGAGTCGAAGCCAACCTAATGTCCCGTGGCATCAAACCCGTAACATTCCTGGAGGGCCTTAAACGCACACTGAGCCATCAGGACGTACGGACGACACCGTTCGGCCGGTCAGTCCTTATGGCCGGGCTTCTTAGCGTCACATATCATATGCACCAGCGTGATCTTCAAGTCAACGTGCTAGGAGGAGGCGTCATTCAGGCCCTTGGCGGGCGAGACAAGTGGCGCGCAACTCTCACCAGGGCATACGACTCGTGGAAGTCCAACTTTGACAAGGCGATTGAACAGAATGAATCTGATCCTTATCGATTGGATCTGCAACAACAAGATTTCAACGTCGTATTTGAGAGCCGTACGGTGTTGCACCATTTGGCCCACATGGCTATGCACGCCGATATTGTAGACTGCCAGATGTTTGCTCGGGCGAAGCGGCTTCTTGGTCGGTCTATCGGCCATCAAGAATTCCTCAGCGCTCAGCGAAGAATCAAGGAGTTTTGGGCACCGTCTGCAAGGGCTCGCGATGCGGTGTATTATGCACTCAAATTTCTCTTGTCTGTTCTTGTACCCGACCAAGCGGGGCCTCCGTATTCGACGAGTCCTGATCACGACAAGCCATACGAAACCCGCGATGATGTCCTCTTGAATCGACCTTGGGTCCTCTACTTTGCGGCACTGGTCGTCTGGTGCTATGGGTTTGCGGTCGAGGGGCCTTGCTTGGCTGGATCGACGCCGGTGGGTCATCATGAACAATGGCAGCAGATGAGAGCCTACCTCAGCAAGTATGGCGGGGTTACAGACCCCAATGAGCTGAGAAATATGCGAGGGATAAACGGCAACACGGCGTTGCTCATGGTCCTCAAGGATACCTTTGATAACTCTCGATGGGAGCTGCTCCACGAAGGCGCCAACCTGTTACACAACTGCATAGTGCTGAACTCTGGAGGCAATGTCTTGTAAAAGCCTTGTGAGCGACTGACACTTTTTTCTACTTTATGAATTCATGGTATATCTTTTTGTTTTCGGTATTATTTTTTTCTTCTATTGGATTTTTTTGTTCGTCTACGCATCACGATTTTAAGGGATACATCAGCCGGAGGGTGGGGGGTTACAGCTGAAAGATTTTACATGCGGATAGCTGGCGGATTTTGCCTCCAACATATGGGACGGCGCATACTATTGCTTGGTTTCAAAATACCCCTTTTTCTAGTGACAGCAATGGCGGGTTGTGTACGGTCTTGTGTTTATTATTGAGGATATGAAATCTTTTGGGCTTTGTGGGAAATGAAGGGACAAAAAAAGCCGGGCTTGTTAAATAAAAATGGAAAGTTTTATGTGCCTTTCTTCTTCTTCTATGCTATTCTGTGATGATGTGAACACTGGCTTTCCTGTTGCAGATAACGCCTTTGACCAATACGCCACCTTGTGAAAATACAGAATTCTACCTTCAGTACTATAGTTATACAAATCTCATGCTCTACTAATCGTCAAAAATAAATGTCTCAATACGTCTAGGTCCGGGCACGGGGTTTCTTTGTCGGCACTTTTTTGACAACGACCTTAATTGCAGCCTTGTTCGCAGCCGTTTTCTTTGCGACGACCTTTTCCTTCTTTTCCTTCTTTGGCTTCTTCTCTACTTGAGCCACTTTGATTCGCCGTGTTCTCGGAGGGGGGCTTTCACTCTTTTTCTTTTTGATGAATATGATCCTGGGTTTTCGTAGTGGCTTGGCGGGTTCCTCGTTCTGCTGCTTTATTTCTTCCTCTTGCGCCTTCTGTTCCTCCTTGACTTTTTTTGCGCGAGGTCCGGCTCTTTTAGGTCTTCCCCTAACCTTTTTGGCGGGAAGTTTGTAATCTTCGTCTTCGTCTTTCATCTTTTTCATCGGAAGGCTGTCATTTACCAAAGTGAGCTCTGAGTCCACCGACAGTTCTTTGTACTGCTGCACGCTGCCATGCACCAAGGTAAGCTCCGGGCCATGCTGCATGCTGTTGTTGCCACCATCCTCCAACAAATCCCAATCATACACGCCATCGTACTTATATCCCAGGCGTTTCATCAACCTTCTGTACATTGCCCTCAGCTCGGCGTACTTGGGCTTGTGGTTGTACCTGGACGAGCGGGCGTACATGAGGTGTCGGGCGAAGGGGGAGGGCAGGCCTTTGCAGATGTCTTTGATTGGGAGGCCGAGCTTGAAGCGGGTGACACGCTCGCTCAAGGTGTCGTCGTTATCGTTTTCTTTGGCGCAGCCTTGCCAGGGGAGGGAGCCGCTGGCGAAGTAGATGAGCATGTAGGCGAGGGATTCGAGGTCGTCTTTGGGAGATTGAGACTTTGGACGTTCTTCTTGTTAGCTCTATGGGAAAGCAGAAGATGAAAGGGGAATACTTACGCGGTTCAGATGAGCTGCTATAGGTGCCCAATAATAAGTGCCGCAAAACGCATAGCTAGGCGCAACAACAACCTCCTCGTCCTTCGTATACTCACCAACCAGACCAAGGTCCAGGATATAAACCATCTTTCCATTCTCCTTACCAAAGCCCATGACGAAATTGTCCGGCTTAATGTCCCTATGCACAATCTTGTGCGAGTCAAACAACTCGAGACGCTCCAGCAGCTGGTCCGCCAGCATGAGCGTCGTCTTGAGCGAGAATTTCTTCCCGCAGCGGTAGAAGAGGGTCTGGAGGGAAGGGCCGAGGAGCTCGTAGACCATGAACTCGTGGGCGGCTTGACGACCGACTTTTTCTTGACGGCCGTTTTCGTGGTGGGTTGCGATGCCTGGGTTGTTGCGGAGGAGGGTGTAGTAGAAGGATTCGCTTTCGAGGTTGTCCATTTGGGAGGGCGAGGATGTACTACCTGGGGGGAGGTTTTGGAGTTTGACGGCGACGATTTGGTTTGTTTGGAGGTCGGTTGCTGATGGTTTCGCGCGTTAGTGGTGGATTTGGGTGTGATTGAGATTGAGGGAAGAGTGGGATGAAATACCGATGTAGACGCTGCCGAAGCCTCCTTGGCCGATGAGGCCATCGAGGCGCCATCTGTTGTTGATGACATGTTTCTTGAAAGCCTAAGATGATTAGCTTTCTTTTCGCTTGGAGATAAATGAGTTTGGATAGTGTGAGATATACCTGTATTATTTCAGACATGATGGCCCACTGAATTGTATTATTGGCTATCAGAAACTTGGATACGAGTAGAGGAATATCACAGTTGAAGTCTTGGGGGTGATTCTACGAGGACATATATACAGATTACGGAGTATTCTTCAATGTGCATTGCTTCTTTGTACGATTTGACGGCCTCTTTTATTATCATCATGATCTATAAATGGAAAATGGAGACACACCATCAAAGAGAGGATGAAGAAATATATGCAACAAAGAATATGATGACAAGAGATGAAAGATGTTTCAATGCATCCGCTTATCTATCCATTGTCCTGCAACTACGGCCTAGTATGAGCTGGGTTCATTGTACGAACTATGCATGTGAGATACTGCTGATATTTCCAAGCCTGACATTTCTATGTACCTAAAATAAGCACATTGGAATTAGGATCTCGAGCTCTGGGCATTTGAGCTCCGAGAAGTCAATGGCTTAGTACTAACCCCAATGCGGCAGTATATTGTCAGGGACTCCGGTGACATCACCGATATCTTATCGCAATTCGGGGTTCACCGTGCTTTTTGTTTTATTTTTCTTCAGCAGCACCAGCAGCGGCAGCAACATCAGCAGCAGCATTTGCAAATAATACTTGCTGGGTAGGTAGTTGACATAGCAAAATAAAAATTTTGAATTCTGTATTTTTCCAAAAAGAATAGCCGCGGCTATGGCAGATCTTTGACTCAGCTGCGTGTCTCAATCCGATCTTTTTTTTTTACTCCTGGTGAGACGCTGCACAACTTGCACCGCGCTTATCCAGGCGCTAGCACCTTGCACCAGGAACAAAAAAAAAATTGAAATGGAAGAAAGAAAATCCCCATAGTGGCAAATCCGGCAGAGTTCAAAGAGGCGAGCACCTAGAAAGGCATAAAGAAGCATTGGAGAAGAAAAAGAAGAAAGCGACTGGAAGAAAAAGTCAAAAGCCCGCCCTAGCGAAGCCATTGATGCAAGTAGCTCTGCTCAATGCACCACTGTAGGTACATGGTGCCGCATACTGTCTGCCACCAACGTGCAGTACCTACCGCACTTGGCCTAACTCTCGTCCCATGTGCTCTAGCGCTGCCAATGGCTGCTAATGGCTGTGGAAAAAAAGGCACCGGCACACGCATCCTCTTAGACGCCAATTCGGTGCACGCGACGCATTAAAAAGCGACCCCACCAGAAGCGCCTTTGGTGGCTCCCCCACTTTCTGAGGGCGGAAGGTCAAGGACAGCGACAGGTACCCTCGCACCGAGAATCCCCGTCAGCGGTACTTTGCTCGGCGCTGTCAAGGCTCGGTAGCGCGTCATTCCGCCCACAGTGCCGGTTCAACGTTCCTGTACTCGCCCTCGTAGCGGAAAAAAAAGGCGGCCATAGCATTAGCAAGAGTCAGGTGCTGCACTGCTGCAAAGCCTCTCCCTCCAGGTTCCTTGTCCAGACCCTCGCTTCTCCTCCGAACCTCGCAGCCCACACGCAAGCCAAACCAGCTGAGCACTTTTCGTCCATGAGATGTGACGATCGACCGTCTCCTCTTCTTCTCCCACAGCTCCATATCCCGCATTCTCGCTCCTGCTTCTTCGTCTAGCAGCTCCAAAGCCACAGCTTGCATTGCCCTGATCGGTCCATTTCCCTCTCTCTACACACTTGCCATGGCTCCGACCAAGACGTCTCGAAAAGATCACGACGACCACAAGGCCGACGCTCCCGTCGAAAAAAAGAACGGCCATGGTTCGACAAAGATGCGCCGCGGCGCAAGCCAGCAGACTCACGCTGCCAAACACGACCTTCATCCCGCTCCCACATCTGTGCCCGTCCAGGTGCCGACCGAAGCCCTGCTCCCAAGTGTACGTCTTCTCCCTCGGTGGTTGCTCAGTCCACCTCTCCAATCCTCAACTCAGCACGTCAACGGCGTCCAGAAGCGCTGCTAACACAAACCTCACAGCTTCCCTGGGCCTCCTTCGAGCGACGATCCCTCCACGCCTACCTCCGCGAGCACGAGCTGACCACGCCGTCGTCCTACTCGAGTTCCTTCCACAATTGGGTGCTCTCGCGACCCGGCAGCTTGGGCCTATACTCTCCTACAATGGTCCGCAAGCAGCAGATCAAGCGACAGTCCAAAGACCAGCTCGCCTTGGCCGTGCGCAAGCACTTCAATGGGCTGGGCATCCAGGAGAACGATGTCATTGTCGACTTCATATACAAAGTACGCAATCACCAGGTCGTAAAAGACCAAGGCACGGTCAAGCAAGTCATTGTCGTGGCCGAATGACCTGATGCCTCATGATTAGAGAGCTCTGGTGAGCAGCTGCATCGTTTACTGGCATGGATTGGTGTTTTTGGCGTTACAAGGTTCCTGAGCACGACACCAGAAGTGTGTACGTGGTGGGTAGATACCCGTGGGAGTCGTTTGGCACTCTGATGGCATTTTGTTTCTTTTTCTTCCTTTTCCTTTTCTTCTTCTTGTCTTTCTCTCACTTGTTTCCTGCGAGGCACATCGTGGTGTGCTCTATCGCGCCACTTGTTACAATGGTACTACGGGCCAAAGAACCCGTCGGTTTGGGACTGGTTCAATTGTTTTAAGCAGCATATCGACAGGCACTGGTCTAGGAATTCGCAGCGCCACTCATATAGAAGGGGACGAATTGGTGTTTTCTGTTTATAAATATCCTGTAGAGAATTGACGAATACAACATGATGCTGAACGAATCTACAGCTAGCTTCTTTCCTTTTTTTTCGTGTCGTTTAGAAAAAACGGTGGCGTGAAACATTGCATGCGAGACATAGGAGGGACACGAAACATGCTGCAAGGATGAGAGACACACTGAAGAAATTCCTTCATAGGGCACGGGCCTGGCTCAGGTGGTTCGACGATCCACCCGCTGCGCTGCGCAGTCTTGCATGTTACTCGTACTCGGTATTTAAGTCCACAGCGCTGCATGTCATCAGGCCAACGGCTCGGGCGTCGCTTGGCTACGACGAGACGTGCATGGAGCTGCCCGACAGGTCACCAGCAGAAGCGCTCCGTTCCTCGCAGCATTGTACCAGGTACTTGTGCTTGCCACTCGATGAAGGTGCTGCAGGCTGACCTGATAGAGGTAACCGTACCTTAGTAACGTCGGGTTGATATGCGCATTACAGTGAGCAGCAGACTGCATATCACCTGATTAGCATCCATAGTAATATTCGCGTCCAATTGCATGAGTGAAGCAGTTCGCGAGCTTCGTCAGTCAGTCCGCCAGTCTGCCTGTCATCCATGTCGGTGGGTCTCTGCGAGCGGCTGGCTTATCAATTCTCGGCGTGCAGTAGGAAAGTGACAAGGGCAGGCCTCTGCTGTATGAGTGTTGGCACTCTGTATTATTCGGAGCTTTACTAATATCGCCCATGCTACAAGCACAGAATCTCCCCCATAATTGAAGTTACTCACAGAGCCGATCGAGTGCAATTATCCGTTTCCTCAGCCAAGCCGTTCTCCCAAGCAAAACGGCACGAGGGCGGGATCGGCCGGGTTATGACGGCATATCGGATTCGCGGAGAGCGAGCCACCAATCATCAGGCACGCAAAAGGCGTCGCAGACAGCAGCTCGAGCTCGGCTTAAATTCGGCAAAAACGCGGCAATTCCAATGACGAGCCAGAGAATCAATTTACCCCCACCTTTTTTCGGTGCATGTTCGTCTAAATTATTTCTCGTCGCAAACATCGACGTCCGTGGAAGCTTTTGGTGGAGAGCTGCTTAATAACTTTTTGGAAGGGACAAATTTCGAGCCGATCGCCGTAGAGCCGGTTCTCTTTTCCTTAGCTTTCCATCTGCTACTCGGTCTCATTCTGTCTGTTCTTTATCTCTGTTCGGGTTTTGCTCGGTTTAGGTGAAGGATTGAGAGGCAATCGGAGGACAAGACTAATCGAAAAAGAAGGAAGACGAAAGAACATATTGGGATTTTGACATCTTCAGCAATGTCCAACCTCCTCTTCAAGGCCGCGGCTCCGGCGCGCGCACTTGCAAAGAGCCATAACCTTTCCGGGGGACCGAAACTCCAACAATGCCTCCGAAAAGGCGCTCGGCTTCACACGGCTTCTTTCCGCTCTCGAGCTGAGCGACCCAATGCCCGGAAAGAGCACAATGCTCGGGCGTCTCAGAGGGTAGGTTCTCAGCACCAGAAATGGATGGGTTAGAAGCTAGATACTGACAACATACTGGTGATTATAGACTTTCCACGCGACCAATACCTTGCTGCAGAAGGATCCGTACAAGGCCCTCGGCGTAGACAAGTCCGCAACCGCCGCCGAGATCAAAAAGGCATACTACGGCTTGGCCAAGAAGTTCCACCCCGACACCAACAAGGATCCCACGGCAAAGGACAAGTTTGGCGAGATCCAAACCGCCTACGAGATCCTCTCCGACCCCAAGAAGAGGGAGCAGTACGACCAATTCGGCGATGCCAGCTTTGATCCCAACGCGGCCGGAGGCAATCCGTTTGCCGGCGCAGCTGGCGGCAATCCTTTCGCAGGATTTGGTGCGCAGGGTGGATTCAGCGGAGGATTCGGCGGCGGTTTCAACTTTGAGGACTTGTTTTCGGCTTTTGGTGGCCGTCGATCGAATCCTTTCCAGCAGGAGATTCTCGTGGGCGACAACATCGAGTCTCATGTCAGCATCAGCTTCATGGAGGCTGCCAAGGGAACGAGCAAAACTATCACCATCACACCCGTCGAATCTTGCAACACATGCTCCGGCAGTGGCTTGAAGTCTGGCGCTCAGAGGTCTCAGTGCCACAGCTGTGAAGGAACGGGAACTCGGGTGCACTATGCGCAGGGCGGCTTCCAGATGGCCTCGACATGCGGAACTTGTGGAGGAACTGGCTCAACGATCCCAAAGAGCTCCGAATGTCGGACGTGCTCTGGCCAGGGTGTCGTGCGCAACAAGAAGACCATCACCGTCGACATCCCCGCAGGTATCGAGGACGGCATGCGGCTCCGGATAGACGGGGCCGGTGATGCTCCCATAACCGGAAGGTCCACCAGCCCCGATGCCCGGGCCCAGCGCGGAGACCTCTACGTCTTTGTTCGGGTTGCTACGGACCCCAAGTTCAGCCGCGAGGGCTCCAACATCCTCTACACAGCTAACATTCCTCTCACCACGGCCATTCTCGGCGGACAGGTCACGATTCCCACACTGGACGGCACAGTCAACCTCAAGGTGGCCACCGGTACCAACACCGGCGACAAGGTCACTCTGCCCGGGATGGGTATGCAGCGCCTCGGCTCTAGGAGAGCGGGTTCCGGTGATCTCAAGGTCGAATTTCGAGTCAAGATGCCCAAGTCGCTCAGCGCCAGCCAGCGCACCATTCTCGAGATGCTCGCCGATGAGATGGACGACAAGTCAGCTCGCCGTGTTATGAACGTTTCAAGGTCAGAGGGAGATTCCAAAACTTGAGCTGCCACGATCGCTTTACTAACATGCAGGTTTTTCACGTGCAGCCCTGATCCCAAAGACCCCGATTCTCACAAGGACGAGGGCTTCCTCAAGTCCATGTGGCATAATCTGACTCACCATCCCGCACATGAAAAGGACGCCTCTGGAGCCTCTGGATCTACCGGCGAATCCACCAGCAACGACAAGGGGAAGAAGGAGAACAAGTCTGCGTCCGACTAAGCTCTTCATATCTTCTGAAAAAGTGTCAATATCTATTGCCAACCTACTTCGCTTTTACTCGTACGACATTCGAACCGAGGAAACCAAAATTCTAAAAAACTGAAAAACCTAACGCGATCATGCATGAAACGTTGGTAGCTCCGAAAGGAGAAAGGAGGATCATTTTTGCATAGAGCTGGGAAATTAAACACACATCCACACACTCATCACAAAAAAAGGGGAGAGAGAGCTTGCATTCGACGGTGTTGTCGTTGAAAAAAAAAGAGGCCTTGAATTATGTATGATATTATTTGACGGCGGCGTTTTTTGCTCAGAACGGTTTGGGGCCCTGGCTTGCTGGCCTTTTGGGGGGGTTTAACTGGCTATGCTCAGGGCGGTAGATGCTTTGGGCATTGTGTATATTAATAGCTGAGAAGATGATTTTGAAAGAAAAATAAGAAAGGGGGAGAGGGGGACGAAGAGACGCGGTTTTCGCGGAGGCCAATCTCCCCTCTTTGATATATACGGCGCTGTTTGCTACCTATTTCTATGTGCATTTGTGTTCTAAGCTTAGACGTGGATTGAATCATGGCCGCGCAGCCAGATTCATCATAGGCCTTCGCCGTGTAAAAATCGTATATTCTGTGATCCCATCTTTGTTTCTAATCCGTGCCAGAACATGCTTAACCATGACCCAAATCATCGTCGGGGCAGCGAGAACCTGCTGAGACCTGTTTGCGGCTGATGGTATAATATGCTTGGCTACCATTGTCAGACGAAAAACCTTCATTAAACTCCAAGCGACTCACAAGGAAAGATATCATCCTCCAACCAAAGACTCTCCCAGTTCCCTTGCCTCCGCAAAATGCAAAAGAGGCAGTTCAGAGGGAGCCCTGACGATTCATATAATTTAAATCCCATCCTCCCCTCTCCTTCAACCAATCGGCTTAAGCTTCTTCTTCTTCTTCTTGTCCGAATCACCGCCCTTGCCCTTCTGAAACTGCCGCCAGCTATTAATTCTGACGTCCCTCGTCGCCTCCCAGTCCTGCTCATGCTGCCTCTTGCGCTTCCTATCCTCAACCTCCTCATCCTGCCGCCGCTGCTCTCTACCTTCCTCCTGCAGCTGGGCCTTCATCTGGCGCCTCCTCCGATGCTCGTTGTCGATGAGCACCTCGCGCGTCTTGTCGCGCCACTTCTTGGCGAACTCGTCCGTCTTGAGCTCGGGGCTGTCGACGGTCCACTTGTTCTCCCTGATGAGCAGCATGCGGGCGTCGGCGATGGCCTCGTCGAGGCGCTCGCGGTGCTTCTCGTCCATGAGCTCCGTCTGGGCCTTCTTCAGCCGGTCAAAGGCGTCGGGCGCGCGCGGGTTCTTGGTCTTGTCGGGGTGGATGAGGAGGGATTTCTTGCGGTATGTCACTTTGATGTCTGATTCCGGGACGCCGGGCTGCAGGTCTAGAACGGCGTATCTGTGGAGATGGGTGTTAGAGGGTGGGAGATATTCTGGTCTTGGGGGAGGCCGTGCTCACGCATCGAGGCGGAATGCCTTGAGGATCCGGTCAATCTCGGCATCCTATGGTTCGACTTGGTTAGCATTCAACTGGTTTGATTCTGCGCGGCGGAAAGAGGAGGGTAGCTGCAGCGAACCTTGTCGAATTCCTTGGCCTCTAGCTCGAGGGCATCGAGGGCATCTTTATCATCCTTTGTAGTCGCATCCGCCATTGTGACGATGTTATCAGCCGAAAGACTTTCGCTCTATAAATATGCAACAAACGATTCTTTGGCGACAAGAAACGGAGGAAGAACAACGAGCGTGAGGTGAGCGGTTGGGATGTCGACAAGGCAGCTTCTCGCGTGCCTTTTGTCAATTGGAGCGATGATTCGCGCAAGGCTCGAATGTAGCAGCGAAAAAGAGTGGATGCGATGCCGCATTAAGACTCGACCGGGGTCCATAATTCCGCACCCCCACTGGGCCGATAAGATAAGGCCCGAACTTTTAGATGGAGAAGAAAAAAAGTTGGCCGCGAGTTTCAAGTTCCAGCACGTTGATGCTGGTGGCAGTGAGACGAACACCAAAAATTACATTCAATACAGCGAAATATATCGCTGGTTGCCCGTCATGCCCAGTCGTCGTGCAGCTTCACCGGCGGCCTCAGAGCCCGAGCTGGACATTCTCGACTCACTATATCCCGGCGACGACGACAATGGAGGGCAGGGAATGAGCAAAGATGGCCAGGATGGATTGGACTTTGATGCCTTTCTCAATGCGGGCGCAGCTGGAGGAGGCGAAGAAGATGATGAGGCGTTCATTGCGCTGCAGCAGGCAGCTTCATATCGCAAGGCTTCAAACTTGAAGGGCAGAACAGTCAAGAAGGGCGGTGGCTTTCAGGCAATGGGTGAGTTGGAGCGCCAGAGAAAAGACTGAGCTTTGCAATGCATTGGCTCTCGATCAAGGCATTTTTCTAATTCTAACTCTATACAGGTCTCAATGCGAACCTTCTCAAGGCTATCGCTCGCAAAGGATTCTCAGTCCCGACCCCGATTCAGAGGAAAACGATCCCCCTGGTTCTCGAGCGGAAGGACGTCGTCGGCATGGCGAGAACAGGTTCAGGAAAGACTGCGGCATTCGTAATCCCCATGATTGAGCGGCTGCGCGCTCACAGTTCCAAGTTTGGCAGCCGAGCGCTGATTCTGTCACCCTCGCGAGAACTGGCCATCCAGACCCTCAAGGTTGTCAAGGAGCTCGGCCGAGGAACAGATCTCAAGTCGGTGCTTTTGGTCGGTGGTGACAGCTTGGAGGAACAGTTTGGCTTCATGTCTGCCAATCCCGACATTGTCATTGCCACTCCAGGTCGATTCCTGCATCTCAAGGTTGAGATGGGTCTTGATCTCTCATCTATCAAATATGTTGTCTTTGACGAAGCCGATAGACTTTTCGAGATGGGTTTCGCTACTCAGCTGACCGAGATTCTACACGCCCTCCCCCTTTCAAGACAGACACTCCTCTTCTCCGCGACGCTTCCAGCTTCATTAGTCGAGTTCGCCCGAGCTGGTCTACAGGATCCCAGTCTTGTGCGACTCGACGCAGACACCAAGGTTTCCCCTGACTTGGAGACAGCATTCTTCTCAGTCAAGGGAGCTGAAAAAGAAGGATCCCTGCTACATATTCTCCACGACGTCATCAGAGTTCCTCTAGGACCTCCCGCGGGCGCAGAGGACGAGACGGAGAAGAACTCAAAGAAGCGGAAGCGCCAACCAGACAACGGCGCCGGAAAGCCCACACAGCACTCAACAATCATCTTCACAGCTACAAAGCATCACGTCGAATACCTATACAATTTACTAAAGAGCGCTGGATTTGCAACATCTCATGTGTATGGTTCTCTTGACCAAACCGCTCGACGAATACAGGTTGAGGAGTTCCGGATGGGCAAGACGAATCTGCTCGTCGTCACAGATGTCGCCGCCAGAGGTATCGATATTCCTGTTCTTGCCAACGTTATCAACTACGACTTCCCCCCTCAGCCAAAGGTATTTATCCACAGAGTCGGTCGTACCGCTCGTGCAGGTCAGCGAGGTTGGGCTTATAGTCTGGTCCGAGATGTGGATGCCCCATATCTTTTAGATCTGCAACTTTTCTTGGGCAAAAAACTAGTTGTTGGACAAACAGAGACAGAACCGTCATACACTGACGATGTTGTTGTTGGAGCTCTGCAACGAGACGCTGTCGGAACGCATGTAGAATGGTTCAACAAATTCCTTCATGAGAATGAAGACGTCGATGCGTTGCGAATCGTTGCCTCTAAGGCAGAAAAGCTCTACATGAAGACGCGAAACTCTGCCTCAAGCCAGAGCGCGAAGCGTTCAAGAGAGGAGGTGGCATCCAGGGGCTGGTCGCAGCTGCATCCGCTCTTTGGCAAGGACGTCGACGGCGCAGAAGAGGCTCGAGCCGCCATGCTGGCCAAGATTAGCAACTTCAAGCCTCAGGAGACGATTTTCGAGGTTGGTCAGGGAGACAAGGCAACGAGCGAGGCGGCAGAAGTGATGAAGCAGCTTCGCAAGAGAGTCAAGCCGCGCAAGAAGGAAGACACCAATGACGAGGAAATGGAAGTCGACGACGACTACGGCGGCGCTCCAGCTCCAGATAGCGATGAGGATGCGAATATGGATGAGGATGATGATGAATACGGCGACGATCTCGAAGTCACAATCACCAACACAGGCAAGACCAGGAAAGAAAAAGGCCGGACCGACTGGCGCGACAACGACGTCTTCATGTCCTACACCCCCCGTACCATCAACGCCGCCGAAGAGCGCGGCTACGGCGTCCATTCGGGCGGCCAGGGCTCCAGCTTCGTCGAGCTCGCCCGCGACGCAACGATGGACCTGACCAACGACGACACGGCAAAGGCCTTTGGCGCGCCCACGAAGCCGCGCATGCGCTGGGACGCCAAGTCCAAGAAGTACGTCAACAGCGCCAACGACGAGGACGGCTCCAAGGGCGCAAAGATGATTGTCGGCGAGAGCGGCGTCAAGATTGCTGCCAGCTTCAGCAGCGGCCGCTTCGACAAGTGGAAGAAGGCTCATCGCGTTCATAAGCTTCCTCAGGTCGGCGAGTTGGTTAAACCTGGCAGTGCTGCTGCACAGCTGCCGTCGGGCGTGAGATACAAGCACAAGAAGGAGCTTGCGCCTAAGGAGGCAGACAAGTACAGGGATGACTTCCACGTGCGCAAGAAGAGAGTCAACGAGGCGCGCGAGAAGCGTGTTGGACGCTTCAAGGATGGTATGGGCAGTAAGAAGGAAGTCAAGGGATTGACTGATATCCGCAAGGCTAGAGAGGAGAAGGAGCGCAAGAGGGCGAAGACGGGCAGACATCAGTCAGCAAAGGCAGGAAATGGCCGGAGGAGATAAATGAGCGTGATAGAACTTGATTATAAACTGTATTAATTTCTTTGAAAGCAAGGATATGTCTTGTGTATCAATGGCAGCCGAAATGTTCCACCCACTTAGAAGCACGAAAAGGAAAGAATCCCATTCTAAAATCACTTGCATATCTTACACAATATCATCACATGCGCCAGTACAATAGATTGAAATGAACATAATTTGTGTCTTTCAAATTAATAAAAAGCGTACTCTATCAAAAGTTCTTAGCAAAAGAGAGCTCTTGTGTGGCTAAGTTCAACGTAGCAGTCATAGCCCGTTTCTGTCATGTCCATCCAACGCCTCGCTCAAAAATAAACGCGAGAAAACAAAATCAAAATATCGCTAGGCCAGAAGAGAGCTGGAGAGACAGAATCTGCAAGAGCATGGCCGCATAGAGCTGGAATTCGAGCAATCGTATATTGGTTTCCGAACCAACCGATAAAATCAAAAGATGAGGTGCGTTAAAAACATCTTTGCACCGCTGGGGTATCATATGTTGGGAGTAGGAACCAGAGTATTAGGGTAGTGGTAGTGGTGGTGATACAAGCTTCGTTTGGTTGGTCGTCCCATATCGTAGAAACCAAAAGTTCATAACGTCGTTAATAGGAGAAACGTCAGAGGAAGTATTGTAGAAGACAAGAACAGAAAAGAAATAAAGAAAGATGATACAAGAGGGAGAGTGTTGCTGCCCTCAGGGCTTATTCGCTAGAGTCAAGAGTGCTTGCCCACTGCCTAACCGCGTCACGCAGAACGCTCTCGCTAGCTGGCCCTTGCTTGTTGCGTCCAAAATTGTTGCCGTCGTCATTGTCGATAACCTCTCGGATGGTGTCTTCCAAAGCAGACAGCACAACCGTCTTGCACTGTCTCCGCGGTATCTCGAGTGGAGGCTCCGGCATCTGCGTTGACTCCGAGAGCGTATCCGGTATGGCACTGCTACCACCGCTCTCGATAGGGCCGAGGATATCAACATGAACCTGAGAAGAGGCAGAAGAGTGCTCTTTACTAGAGTCAGGGATGAGGTGGATAACCTTCTCCAAGGCATCTGCAAGATTCTCATCAGGCACGGTTATTGTTTCCTCAATCCACTCCTCATCCAATGTCGTTTCATGAGGCAAAACCGAGGGAGTGATGGCAACACCTCCAATCACAGGCTTTTCCACAGTCGGTCTCGGCTTGACCAGCCTGCGGTAAGTGATGCGGAGAATCGAATCTGTGGTGGTGTCGGCGACAAGAGCCGAGCTGACATCAACCCAGCGCTCAGACACGTCGTTGGCGTCAGATTGGACAACTACCGGAGTAGGCTCAGCCTGGAGTGCAGCCTTGATCTTATCAAGGAGGCCTTCTTGAGGAGGAAGGCCCTGCAAGACAAAGTCGGGATGGAAGCGGTTCAACCAGCCAGCCGCGTTAAGGGGCAGGTCGCCGTCAATCGAGATGCGTCCAGTCTGCTCAAAGGAGTCAAGGCCGGGCAACCCAGGCGTCGAAAGGTACCCGCTGCTAGAGGGAGAACTGATGGCTGATTCAAACGAGGCGATGTAATCCGGGAATGGAACATCAACATCAATGACGCCATCGTCTGCGTTGATCGAAGTCTTGACGGGAGACTCAAAGGCGCCGTTAGGATCGGGTGTCCTATCGCTCTGGGTGAAGGATTTGCGACCGCGCTCGGTGGTTTCCCGCGTGACATCGACATCCCTAGCATTACTTGCCCGGCGGAGGTTTCCCAGTCGTCTATCAGGCCCTTCTTCAGCGAGAGACAGCTGAGCCAGGTCGGAAAGCTTGTTTGCTTGGGAGAAACCCGCCTTGATAGGTGACCGAAGATCGCTGGCTTGGCTATACGTGCTGCCGCTGTCCATTGACTCACGGCGGCGTGCGCTCCACAGTCCGCTCATAAGGTTGCCCCATCGCAGGCCTTGGCTTGGGGGCCGAGCATTTCCTGCTGTGCCGCTTTCGCCCCTTTTCAGGGATCGCTTAAGGTCATCAGCAGCAGCACTGCCACTGCTTCCCGGTCGTCGCCACCTAAGGCTATCGGCCCGTTGGATAGTTGCAAAGTGCGGGATTGTTGAGTCCTGAATAATAGTGGAAGTGGCAACGCTGCTCTTCCGGCTCATCAAGTCATGGCCCGGAATTGGAAGCCCGGTGGTCCGAATGGAAGCAGCGTCGGAAGCGCGTCTGTGGTGGCTCGCTTGGTCCGCAGCGCTCAAGTGTCCTATTTGAGACGAGACCGTGCCGCTCCGGGTGCTTTGGCTTGCTGTCCTGGAGTGGGAGACACGTCCAAGCCCGGTGCGGCGGTTGATCTTGCGGCGAAGAGACTCTTCACGGACGACAGGAACAACGTAGGAGGGAGGAGAGTTTGAAAAGGCACCAACCGAAGCCGAGGTGCTTGGCCGATGCACTCGGGGACCGGGAACGTGTTGGTTCGCCGGCAGGAAAGCAGAAAGCAAGAATATGATGCGTCGTGCGGCCATCTTATCGTCTGAAACGATAATAGTTCGCGCCGGCAGTGACAGATCATCTTCGTTTTGATTCTGCTTTCGAAGCAGTGCTCGCCTCCTGTACGCGGGAGAGCTGAGCGCTTGAAGCCAGTCAACATGCGTGGCCAAAAATCCAGTAAGCAAAGTGTGGAGGAAGACGCCTTGATTAAGCCCAACAGCCCATTTACATGTCCAGATAGCTTCGTCTCGCCAAATTCCCCAGCGTCCTTGTCCTGTGACAACACGGGAGGCGCTCAGGCCCATGACAATTCTGGATCTGGCAAGACCAACCTCGGATGCAATATGCACGTCATCTGAGAGACAGTTAGGCAGCAAGGAGACGAGTTTAGTAGTACCCTTAGACGGCTTGACTCGTGATTCGTCCAGGCGCCTCTCGGTCGGAAGAGACGGCCTCCTGGCGCTCATGTTTGCCCAAGAGGCTGAGTAAGGACCTGGAGAGGCCATGTCGGTTTGTTTAAGCATGGTGTGCAACCTAAATGCAGCAATGGACTGGAGATGAGTCAGAGTGCGCATGATGATGTCCCAGTGCTTCGTAAGCGAATCGATGCGATCTTCGACATCAATGGAAAAGGATGAGTCGGTAGTTTCGCCGTAAAGGCCCGATCCGGACATGTTCCAACCAGACATACGAGTTGAACTGTAGGACGAGGAGAAGAGGTCTTGGTCATTGTACGATCCTGGTTCGCGAAAGACAGGCTTAGGAGGTACGGCCGAAGATATGCGTGACGGTGACGGTGGGAGCTGTACGACGAGGACTACGGCGTACATTGGCGTGCGCCGCTGCTTTGGCTGCGGTTTCTTCTTCTTTTGGGCGGGCTCGTCGCCGGTGGGGGGAAATGGAAAGCCGCCATTGTCATCTGAGTACCGGCTGGGAGGCGTAACGGTGGAATCCAAGTCGTCGGCAGCGAGGGTCACCGGGAAGAGTCGAGTGATGAGAACCTTTTTTCTCTCACTCTGGCGCGGAGTAGATGCGCCAGTCGGCAGCTGCGGGTGAGTTGGAGATACGGTTTGTGACGAGTAGGATTGGGACAGCTTGCTCGAGCGGCCGGTGGCACGTCCAATGGAGCTGCGGCCGTCTCCGAACATGGAGCTTGCATGGTCCGGGATGCGAGATTCCGATGGCACGACGTGGACCTTTGTGGAAGTGCCCTTGTAAGCCATGAGCTCTGAGTTGCCAAAGATGCAGCTCGAGAAGGTAGCCAACTCCTCTCGATACTCGCGCGCAGCTCGCTGCCCATCCGTTTCCCCAAAGCTATGGCTACGGCTGTGTACTGAGGCCCGACGGTCAAATGCTCCCTGGCGAAACTGAGAGCTATCCGTATGGGGGATGGTTGGCCGAGAGCTTTGGCTGTGGCTCCCCTTGCGAGGTGAAAGCGGGTTTGTCGTCGTCCTCTTTACGTCCTGGGTAGCAGTAGAATGCCTCTCAGTAGAGGCTGCAGCCTCGGGAAGGGGGTGGCTGTCGAAGAGGAGAGATGCATTAGTGGGACCGAGCGCATCCTGCATGATGATGACACGGACGTCCTTTACATCGAGCTCGAGGTCCTCGTTATAGTCGAAAGCGTTAGCCGGAGAGGCAGATGTTGCCGGAGCATTGAAGAATGGAAAGACTTGGTCATTGCGATGCTGGTATAGATCCTGGGCGTCGGGGAAAAGCAGATTGCGGGTGTGTGAGTCCTCTTGGACAGATTCTAGGGAAAGGATAGGACGAGAGCCATTGTTGGACTGTGCAGGACCCGTAGACTGGCCACCGGAGCCAAGATGCAGAAGCCGTCCTAGCATATCGTGTAGCGCCGTCGAATGGTAAAAAAAAGAAGAACAGGAAAATAAGACGAGAAGACGAGAAGACGAGAATAGAAGTGGAATATCCAAATGCCGGGAAGTAAAGCTCAGCGAGGGCGCGGAAGATGCGGGATATCAGCTTCGGCACAGTTAACCCAAGCGATGCGCCATCACCAATAATAAAGTCGGGACATGGCGGCGGCACATGGACATGTTCGTTTCTTCTTTGTTCTTTTGATCTTTGCTTTTTGCTGCCCTTGATTTAGGTTCCCTCTCAAGTCTCGTCAGGCGCCAGTGCGTTTAGCCTCTTGGAAATGGGCTGTGAGTCGCAAGCCGTGTCACCAAGCTGAGATGGTCGCCGTTCAAGGTTTCGCTTATTTCCCAGATACTAAACGGCTGCAGTACAATCCAGCCGGTTCGGAGACCAGGGAGATTAGCCTGGCCGAAAGGGAAAGGAAAAGAAAGGAAAAAGTGATGTGTCTATCGACGCAAGACAAGACACGCAGCGCGCCGTGATAGATGGTGTGGCGGCAGAGCAGCTCCAGCTCCAATGCAAGGCACGTGCGTAAAGGGAGATGCTGGGCTGGGGGGGCGACGGCAGCGACGACGATGCGATGCGATGCGACGGTTCGTATAAGTAGTCGAGTATGGATTGGCTGCGAGCGAGAAGCAGCAGGAAATCGCCCCTCCAAAAGGCTGATTGTGCGAGGCCTATTCGCGAGGCAGCTCGAGCCTTTTGTTGGTGATGGGCGAATGAATGGTGAGGGAGAGGTCGGGTTGGAATCCAAGAGGTCGGGACCAGCAGACGAGCGCCTTTAGGGCGATGGGGGCGAGGGCGAGCACTGAAAGCGAAAAAAACAGCAGCCCCCAGCACGGCCAACTCCCGCTAGCGCTCAGCAGCAGCAGGTTGCGTAGTGGGCTAGGCAGTGGGCTAACAGTGGGTTCGCTGCGCTGTTAGGGCTCTTGGGGTGCCCCAGAACGCTGGAGCCCACTGGGGGCGTTGCCAGTTGAGGTGGCGCGAGCCAAGCACTAGGAGCCACAGCGCAGTAGCCGCGGCGGAGAGCGCGGGGCGGCGTGTGCGCTGTGGATTTGGTTCGAGTACAAGAGCAACCGGCGGAGGTTCAAGTATGGGGTACCTGGTGATTCCCGCAGTGCCTTGTGCAGCTTGCAGGTACTCCATACATGACTCCTCTTGTACATTCAGGACCGCTGGACTTCAAATATCGACAGGTTGACTGGCAAATTCAATCCAAGGACACACTCGCAGCTGTGGGTTTCGATGCTACTAGGCACTGGTGACCAGTTTAGAGTCCCGTCGTTGTGCATCACTTTTCTCCTTGCGTTATTAAAGTGCCGCCGCTGATTGGCTGCAGGAGCTCAGATCCCCAAGGACAGGAACGAAGAAGCTCCAACTGCCATTTGATTTGCTGCAAGTATGACGGCGCACCGATACGATCCCGACCCGAGATATTGACAGCAAAACCACCGCCTTGTAAAGAGAAAATCATGAGCCAGGCCATCCTGACCGTTGCCATCATTCGCATGGCCGTAAATGCTGGGGCAGGGCATGGAAGCAGGTGCAATCCTCGTACCAGCACTTTATGCGAGCTTGGGACTTTTGACTCGACCCTCAGCTCGCCAGGTATCAGCCCGAAATTGCCTGGTACTTGCTTTTTCTTCCTTGCTTTGGTAGGTCAAGTTGGTTTTGCTTTTGTTTTGCATATCAGGGCTTGAATCCAAAATGCGCCGAAAACACAGCGTCGAGACGTCACTCGCCTGTTTTCATGGATGTTATACAGTAGCAATCGGTGCGTTGTCTTCACCCAACGCCAATCCAACCAGCACATGGCACCCATTTACAACCACTCAAGCTGTTCCGTCTCCCCCATCCTCCATCGCATCTGCCGCCCAATGATGCCATCGACGCTTTCTCAATCAACAACGATGCAGCACAGCTCCAGCCCATCATTCCCTAGCCCACTCACACTGTTTGACAGTTAGAGTCACTGTGGTAGCGTCAGCGCGAGGGATGAGATGCTCACATGCCACATTCAAGCACAGGTGGCAAGGAAGGGCCTTGCTCTCTGAAACACAGCTACGAAAATGCGGTGAATGCAATGCAAGCTGGATGTCCCAAGTCCTGGCCTGGTATGGGCAGGAATCGGCGGCGCACTCCTCGGCCGCCCACTCCATTTCTCCCTATGCTACGGAGTATGCTGCTACTGCTATGCCTATCCACCCCCGCCTGGCTGGCTCGATGCGCTACTTTGTCTTTGCAAGCAAGCCAAGGTCCGAATGACCTGTGACTGGTGACCGACCAGGGACGGCGCATCGGTCTTGTTCGGGCCATATCCACAGCAATGCTGATCTTGCGAGGGGCCAGAGCTCTCAACGATGAAAATCCAGGGTCCTCAATGGGTCCCCGACTCTGCGGCGGCAAGGGAAGCAGAAGCTGAATTGCCACTGGAGCACAGCTCTTGTTTCTGTACTCTACTGTACGTTGGTGCGCGCATTTTGACTGCACATCTGTTGCATCATGTCCAACAGATGTGCAGAGCATCGCTGCTGAGAATTCGCCCTGAGTTGGTGCAGAGCTGCGAGATCGCCTTGGCCTTGACATCATCATCCCGTCTCTCTCAGGCTCGGCACCTTTCCAACACGTCAGTCGAGACCAACGGGACAGGGGCCCAGGCAGCAAAAACGCCAGACATCCACTTAGACTACCGTACAGACAGCGAATTAGAGGTGCCGGGCACCAATGGGGCAAACACCTCGCGATGCCCAATGAGCTGGAGGACGCATTGCTCCTCTAGGTTCACACGAAATATGCTTTTCACGCGCCTCATCCGCGCGAACCATCAGTCAGTCGGCCGCGCCGAGCGACAGACCGTCTTTTCGACGCTCACTTACAAAGTCCAATTACTCAAGCATCTGCGTCGTGACAATCACTAGCGCTGGTACCGCCAGTAGTATGATCGTTGGACCGAAGATCATCTGAGCGCCGCGTTGGTCTAAGCCATCCGAAATATCATTTGCTCAACAAGTCAAAGTTACGCAGTATGCTTGGAGCACCTCTCCTCTGTGCCGGACCGACACGACACTGCAGACGGACGGGGCATGTCGTACAGCATGCTGCGGGTAACTAGTAGGTAAAAATCTGACCGTCGCCTGCTTTAGCGAGAAGGAAGCCCCGTTTTTTTACCATTCAGATATCAAGCACTAACTTGAGTGCTTTGTACGAGACTCCCTACAGGTAGGTAAGATGAATACGGAGCGCGGGACGGCATGGTTCGTGCATATAGAAGCAGCATGCAGCTGCTCGTACGCCCGCACTTTATGGGATATGTCTATTCAGATACACATACGATAGGGAGTTGTATTACGAATACTCTCTTATTTTTGGAAGCATCAAGCGGTATTGCTGTATTAGGTATCTGTTCAATTCCATGGAGCAGTGATGCCCGGCACTTCACCAGCGGATACTTTTGCCTCCATATATGTGGGTTTGGCCTCGAGGGCTGTGAGACGGTCCAGTTCGAGCGGAGTCGCTTCGGTTCCTGGAGGAGTGCCGTACCCTGGCATGTAATAAACGCCGACGGAAGAGGAGGAACCCATGCCCTACGGTTACTAGATCTCTGGAAAGTCAATGGTCTGCTCGTATCTCGCGTGTGGGTTGAAGCCAATGTTGCTGAAGCACCAAATATCTTCCATCGGAACGACGGCGCAGCGGGCTCTTCGCTTCAAGTGAAGCAGTTGTTGAATGTGCAAGCTCTGACAAGTTCTCAAGCCACAGAAGGTAGTGTTATCAGTGAGGACGGGTCTGCCGGCCTCTCTCCAAATAGACGCCCAGCATAGCCAAGCTTTCTTCTCTTACTTTCCATGCCGCCAAGAGAGAAAGCATGATTATTGGCGCTGGCTCGAGTAATCGTGCCTCCTATCCTGGAAAGGATGCAGGCATTATCCTGCAATCGGAATGTGAAAGACAGCCGGCATGTAAAAACGATTCGTCAGTTGCTAGCTTGACTTCTAGAATTCACGGGCCTGTATGTGGCCAACATCTGACAGAGATCCAACGACAATGGTGTCCCAAAATGGAATCTATCACACACTCTCTATGAATCTGTCATTTCCGGAGCTTTCCGGCCAGGATAGGTCTCACAGCCAAGCTGTCAAAGCGCGTTGTTGGTTTTCTGTTCTATTATCAGCAAGTGAAAAAGCCCACATCAAGAGCCGGTCCCACCAAACGCCAACGCCACGACTCATTGCCATCGAGCTTGTCCAATGGAAAGCGCAAACTCTGTTGCCATTTGCTAATGGGGCATTCTTCTAGAACAATTCGCCGCCGTGCCGAGTGAAGGGGATCCCGGTGCAAAGCGAGGGCCCTGAGATGGAAAACTTTCACAAGCCAGAGAAGCGTTACACGGGCTAAGCTGGCATCAACGGCCAACTGCTTCGCTCCATGTAGGGTGATGTAGGTGCGCAGTTTCGCATGTACATACAGAACGCAGCCCTGTTATCTGTGCGTCTCGCCTACTGCATGCCGCTTGCACATGTGACATTTCAAGGAATGATGGATGCAACCTGAGACAAGCCTACAGAAACCTTGGAAGCCTTACCAGGACCAACTGATGGTGGCCTAACCACCACTGCCCAATGTATCAAGATGTCGAATGTGCGAGTATCGAGTACTATCTATCCGGGACTTTGACCTCGCTTGCGGCATGCCGAAATTGCTTGCTTCATGGCTCTTTCACCAAATGCCCACATTCCGAGCCTCGGCATGGTGGAAACCGGCTCCAATCACTACAGTAGAAATGCCAGCTTGATACCAGTGAGGCTCAGTTACAGCCGAAGACGCCCTCATCGTATTGCCTACATTCAGGAACTCGCCGAGATCAACCCGGCGAATAGACGGAGAATCGATTCATGCTCGTCCACATTCATTCGCCGCTGCCCACTTCATCGCGAGTCGTATAGCGCAGTCTGCCATCCACATACGGATCGGGATATACTAACGTTAAATGGAAGATATTTTCCGTTGCTAGAGCATTTAGGTTAAGAGCTCGGGGAAACAGCTCCGTTTCTGTGTTTACATGAGATATATATACTACTCCGTGCAGATCTGTTTCTGGCTTTGTACCATTAAAACTTGTCCATCTGAATTTCCTCAGCATACTACTTTGGAAATGGCATCCTTTTCAAGTATTTAGATAAAATGAATGAACTTCGTCGTAACCGGTGAATCCAAGATGAATTTAATGATGTGCTTTTTTTTTCTCTCATTATTACTGGTCTCAGTGCCGGACTTGAGCGGGGGCATAAATGAGAACCTTGATGGCCACCGCTATTAGAAATACAGAACGTGGCCTTCTCCAGTTTTCAACCTCACTTCCTCTTCTCTCAGATGCGTGAACAAGGTTCGTCAGCGAGAGACGCGTAGACGAATGCAATTTTCTGGTTCAAAAATCATGATTTAAGATTCTCAAAATCTCTATTTACTAGGCACATACTATTTGCTGCCGTGGAGATGTGCTCCCCCTATTGCCAAAGCTGTCAGTAGCTGCGAGTATTAACTACATTCTTTCCCCATGCGCCTGTTTATCGCAGCCTCCAGAGCAATCATCTCATCCAGCTCTGTTCAAGTGTCTCTTTCTGCGGTCTTCAAGTGAAGCCAAGACTTCCATTCTTGTTACATTCGCAGCGTGCCCTCTCAACCCAGCAGTGCTGGTCTTTCAAGAGATCTGTACCGTTGTGCAGCATCTCATTTCGCCGCACTGGCTTCCGCATACAATCTGGCAATCAGTGCCGTTATCACGTCGCCGTTGAGTCGGCGCTCCGGTACCAGAGTTCGGGGACACGGATGAGCTTTGAGCTTGCTGCTGCTGGTGAGCAGGCAGTACCTCAGGCTGCAGTGTTGCCGAATGGATGCCGTACGCATGGAGGCATTCCATGATGATCTTGGCCGTGTCTGCAAAGCTTCGGACGGTCCTACCGTCAACGACAACATGTGCAGACGCAATCGACTTGCGTTGATCTAGTCGCCAGACGTGAAGTTCATGCACAGATTCGACACCGGGGACCTGTGAGCTTAATCAGCATTCAACCACTTGTTTGCTGTGCGGCAGCTTGAGGATGGGAAGCTGTGTTCACCTTATTGATATCGTGCTTAATGTCATCAATCTCTATCTCAGTAGGAGCAATCTGCAACAGAATACGGCCGCTGCTCTTAGTCAATGGCCAAGCGGTCAAGAAGATCATCAGAGATATAAACACGCCAATGGCAGGGTCGGCATAATAACGCGCTTCCCCTTGGGCTTTCCAGATAATAAGGGCCGATGCTATGACGCCAATGTTGTTGATGGCATCACCAACTACGTGGATCATAACACCAAGCATCCCCAAGTCTCTGCTAGGGCGAGATGGCGAGACTGATACATGCCTGTGTTGGTGGTGGCCGCTGGATGCCTTTGAGGTTTTATTGTCAGACCAGCGAGCTTGATATGGTGGGCCAAAATACTCACCAACGTGGGACGAGCCTCTGCCTCAGGCGCCGTTCCATCATCTATCCTGGTGGCAGCGTCTTCCTCGTGCAGGGTTTCATGCCTATGGCTGCTACTATGGTCGTGCCCGCGCTCGTGCTCGTGTGCGTGTGCATGTCCATGGTCGTGACCGTGGCCGTGGCCATCACCATGATCGTGATCATGATCTAAACGATCATGCGTTAGCCATTGGCTTGAGGCATTGCAGAAAAAAGGGGGCTCAGGGTGAAGTTTACCATGAAGAAACGACAAGACTAGGAGATTCAGACCCAGGCCAACGCATCCCACGATCAGAATGACCTTGGGCTGGTCGACGACTTTCGATGGAATTCATAGTCAGCTCAACTCCGCCAAACCGTCCACAGCCTGGGTGCTACAACTCACCGGTCACGTTGACAAATCGTTCGATAGCTTGAACAAGGATGCTGACGCCGAGCGCCAGAAGGAACACGCCGTTGAAAAAAGCGCCCAGAAGCGTTGCACGAGCCCATCCAAATGTGAATTTTTGTGGTGGCGGATTTGGGTCCTCAGACACCTAAAAAAAAGTCCATCAGAGGGTGCTGCTCTATTTCAGATTGGGGGGGGGGCGAACCACGACAGCGACCAAGGCCACCACAAATCCAATCAAATCGCTCAGCTGCAAGGGGTCAGCGACGCAATCAACTATCTTGGAGATATACCATACATAGTGGAACGCATCAGCGATCAACGCGAGAGAATGGGTGTAAAATCCGGCTTTGCATTCAAGTTAGGGCGATTGGTACTCAAAATCATCATGATCAAACACACCAATGAGTTCGGCCACGAAAAAGGAGAACGAAATAGCTATCGTCGCGGTCAATCGCTGTTTGCGATTCATTCGGATGGCCATCTTGCTTCGGAGACACAGATGCGGAGTGTATCTTGCAATATCAAGAGCGACGTTGGATCTTGTCGACTGAACAAACGCGACGCTGGTCACAGCTAAGGCTATATGAAGGGGAAGAAAAGGAGAAGAGACGTCTCCTCATTGACCGCAACATACCACACAGATCCCAAATAGCCGGGCAGCGGCGTCGCTTGGGAATTCCGATGGATGTGCCTGAAGCGGGGCTATACTAACCAGCTTTTTGCTACGTGGTTTGATGAGATGCAATCAGTTTTAGCATCAACATGGTTTCAATGCTACGTGCACGGAACGTTTGACAGCTGCACCTGCCAATTGCTATGTCTGGTTGCCCAGCGGACACTCCGTATTATGCGCAGGAGACCATGTGCAAACAAGTACCCGATCAGAGAATAACAGCAATCTTTCTCCGATGCTGTGGTGATTCGAATTGAACCCTTGCACGGAGAACGGCGCGCTAGAAGGCGGATGAAAGGCCCCCCAATAACGCAGCATCTCACAGCATTGCCACCGTCTGAGGAGTCAACGGGGCTCAAGACCGTGCTCATGGCGTACCCTCTGTGGAGGGGCAGAAAAAAGCTATCTGTTGGCATATTGACGGGCCGAGAAAAAGCAATTAGGGCTCGGCGCATGGGCTACGGACTGACAGAAGCTGATCCCGCTGTCATCGGCTCCGAGGCAAACAACTATGCTTGAAACGGATTTGCCTGTGATGAGTCTTTGTTCAAACGTCAAAATCCGGGCTGAGCAAACTTACACTGCGTCACCGGGAGGGGGATGAGAAAAAGGGCGGGAGCTGCCTAAGTGACGGACTGAACAGGATTGGGGTAAGAAGTACCCATCTCGTAACGCCGACATTGACTCGGTTGCCGGTGTTTTGATGCCCAGTCTTGATCATTCAAGTGACGGTCTTGTTCAGTGCTGACCATATATCGTAGCCGGACCGTAACATTCACAGAGCGTAGTAGCAAACTTGTAATGACAAACACACTAGAATCGCAAATTTTTCAGTCTTTCATTGTTTGTCAGTTTTCTCTTTGTTGACAGGCCTTGGCTGTGATTCGATATTAGGTACTGCTAAGTATTCGAATAGCCCCAACCCTGGAAGTCACGTCGTGATAGAGAAATGCGAAATATGCAGTGTGCGATTTCTCTGATTTAAACTTTGGGATTTAAGTCTATATCTATGCCCCCGATGAAGGGAAGATAGGATAAACAATAGTAAAAGTAAAAGTAAACCTCTTTAGAAGCTTATCTCGAGTGGCACTGGAAATGTTTCATCCCAACTTAAAAACAGCCATATAATACAGTATGAGACACAGTAAGAGCAAAGTATGGTCAACTTTGGTTGGGTGCTTCCTCGTGGCATTGCGGCAGGTAGCGAATACCCGCAGTCTTCAGCCCCACAATGCACCGTGACCCCACTGAGACAGTGCGGATGAATCCAGCAGGCGGTGAGGCGCCTTGTGCTACCATCAAGCTCCGTTTCTGCCGTCACTACTCAGCTTGTTGAACCGTCTACATTCATACCCCCAAATTGTCGCGCGACACGCATCAGCTACTGAACTGGCATACATCTGCGCAGTTGCTCGCGGGCTATGCTCCCATAAACCATCCCCCCTATGATTTGCACATTGTGAAAACGCCCGAGCCGATTCCATGTCCCGATATGTCGGCGCAGCACCATCGGCTCCGCGGAGGGGACCGCATTGGTCCCATCATCTTCGACAGTCGAGCTCGACCAACTCGGACCGCGCATCCGAGATATCGGCCGCCTCGCCCAGGAGTGTTTCTACGCATTCGACTGTCAAGGACGTCAAGGATGAGAAGCCGCGAAAGACGGAGCGCTATTGCGCCGTCACGCTCAATGACGGGTATTCGCGAGACGAGGTGTTGTTAAACCTGGACCTGATTGGTGGTGATATCAAGCCAGGCACCTTGATGTCCATCGCCGTCTTGAAGTCGGAATCTGTGAAATCGGCGGCGGGATTTGGCGGCCTTAAGAAACAGTCGCATGAGGACAATGGCAGCTTGCGATACCAACACCTCGGCCCCTGCGACCCGAGCTCCCTCGGCGACCAGTACATCTTTGTCGCCAAGGATATGCCCAAGGAGACCAAAGCTCGGCATCCCGATATCGAAGTACAAGTTGTTAAGCACATTGCGGACATATTTGGAATGAAGAAGGGGTCCATTGTCCTACTGGCACCAGTTTGTTCATTCTTATCACGTATACTAAGTAGATCCCTATGGCTGACATACCTTTTCCCCCTTCCTAGGTTGATAATGACCACCCGGTTACCGAAGCTACACACGTGGAGATGATATTTAAGGATCAGTATCTATCACGAGCGGATATGTGGAGGGTAGCCGTCGGGGAGCTCACGCAGCGGACCGTATATAAAGGACAGTCCCTCCTCTTTTTGGGCACGATAAAGGCGCAAATCACGACGGTCTATGTGAATGGAAACAGCGTTCAATCCGCTTTCTTTGGCCGAGAGACGAGGCCAATATTTCGCAGTGAGTCAGCCAGATATGTCCTCTTCATCCAAATGTCCAAAGAGATGTGGGACTTTGATTCCGACAGCTCTGGCGAAATCATGTTCAATAAGGTTGTCAACGGGTTTCTGCCAGCCCTCTTTAAGAGATGGGCCGTGCTCAAGGTAAAACATTTGGTCAGCATTGTCCTCTTTGCTCGTGTCGAGTATGATACGGGCTTGACCAATGAGCTGGACGTGAGCGCCCTCCAATCGGATTACTACACGGGAATCCAGCCCTATGGGAACCGGCGTCCATACAAAGACTTCTATCGAGTCGTAGTGAGTGAAATGGCTAGCGGAGAGTGGACTAAAATCCTGTATCAGCTGAAAAGGCAACTGAACTACTTTCGAAAAGACATCACTCTGCATCATCAGACAGCGCTAGATGGCCTCAAAGAAGGTGCATCTGGGAATGAGGCAGCCAGTCGGATCAGAGCCGAGTCTTCCTTTTCCATCCACGGCAATATTCTGGAGGCCATTAACCTCGCTTGCGCACAGTTCGCTCACGATTATATTGATCGGGACTTAACTAGGACAGGCATCTCCATCGCCGTGATTAGCGCTGGCGCTGGCATCTTTGAAGTGGATTATGAGACACTGCGAAGAACTACAGAAGCCCTTGTAGGAAATGGCATCGGGATTGATTTGATTTGCATGGCTCAAATGCCTCTGCATTCTGTTCCTCTTTTCAGATACCGGAATCCACGATTCTCAATAGCGGGGGACTCTCAAGATCGCCATCATTCCCTCTCAAGGTCTTTCCACAGTCGTGATAGCACACCAGGCCAACCAACTCCCGTTATCGGAAGCTTTCAGTCCACCGGTGGCTCTTTCTCACCCTCAAAAAGCAGAGACATGATGCGCCGTTTTGAACACTTGGATTCCCAGAGTAGGCGTGATGAATGGTGTTATGTACTGCCGCAATGGCTGCACGTTTCATTCTGGACGGGCACCTCAAACGAGGCACTTTCATACGCGGGCGTGGCTCTGTCTGTGTCCAACAAGGTGGATCAGGACGACGATGATGATTTCAAAATAAGATGCCGGATGTACGACCTTCAGATGCGGAGCGCACTTGATACGAATGAGATCGAAATCACCCCGCTGCACTCGGACTCTCATTATCCTAGCGATATCTTTGAGAAGAGCAGCTTCTTGAAGAGACGCCAAGAGGCGATTGGCGATATCTGGTACAACCCCCCGACTCGTCTTCCGGATCACCTATACGATACCATCCAGGGGATTCAGAGATTCTCGCCCGAAAGGCACGCGCGGCCCGCGGAAAGACCTTCTTGGAGACAGCTACAGGAATTTGATGATTCTAGAGCCATCTTGACTCGCCACAAGCGGCACCACCACCATAGCTCGGAAGCAGGTGTCAGGTCGGATGAAACTCGAAGGCATCATATGGAGGACTTGAACATTCTGGGTTCGTCTCTTCCAGAAAAGAAATTATTTAATAACGCCCCTTCGGCTAGGAAGCTCTCCATGAATCAAACAGAGATGGAGAAGCCGAACATATTTCCAAAGCGAAAACTACCAGATCCGCTACCTCTGAAAGAATCACCTTCTACACAGCAATTACCACTACCGGCCGTCACGAAGGTGTCTTCATCTTCATCTTCGTCGTCGAAACAGCCCAAATTTATGAAACAAATTAGTCTTGGGCACCGAGGATTCGGCATAGCAGCCCCAAAGATTGCAGCAGCCGAAGTGAAGGCAGAAACTGTCAATGCAGCCGTTACCAAGTCAAACGCGCCACCAACTCCTCGATCACGTCCGGATTTGAGACCATCCACTCCCCAGACGATCAGAAGCCAATCGCCGTTCTCAGTAAACAGGCTCAAGCCGGAGACGACTGATCCTGAAATGGTGAGAATGTCATCAACGCCAAGCATCCCCATCCTGAAGAAAAACGGGTCAACTCGTCACGATATGCATTTGTACAACCTAAAGGCGGGAACGCCTGCACATAATTCAACATCCCGCGCTCATGGCGACAGTCCTGAAGATGATAGCGAATTATATCAAAATATGTTCCGGACGGAAGATCACAAAGTTGTTCTGAGCAAACTTCGTGCAGGAGTTGGCGTGACACCAGAGCCTCCCGTGACGGTTTCGCCAAGTTCAGCAATCAGTCCTTGGCTGGTGTTGTTGAATCCATCTGATCCAGAGAAGAATCAGATAGACGCGGCCAACCTGTACACGCGCTGGCAGCACATCTTTCCTCGCATCTCCGAGATGAAAATACAAAAATGGAAAGCCTTATGCTGCCCCGCCGCAGTTCCATTGACGACTGAATACTTTCCCACTAGAGCCCAGTTCGATACCGAGTATCAGAGGCACCCTTACAACGTGGATCAAAACGCAGACGATGATGAAGAACCAAAGACTCGACAAGAATTCATCAGCGAGCTGATTAGCCTCCGATTTTCACAAGGATTTCAGGTGGTAGTTGGTCCAGCCGTGGCGAGAGCATTTGGCCAAAAGGTCATCAAGCTCGGAGATATATTCTCGCGTGACCAAGTTCTTGAAGACGGCACGAGTATATTCATGTCTGTCGGCAACATTATTCATCAGCTCTCATGCGTAAATGGGACTGAAGTAGAGGTCAACATCTACATTAGAAAACCCACGGCAGACATGTCGGGGTTGCCAGAGGGATTCTCTCCCATGTACAAGCCGGCCATCCGAACGCTGTTTGATACAGACTATGAGGCTCGACATATAGAACTGCTATCGATTCCAAGGCCCGATCGTAACTGGAACATGATCGATTCATACGCTGCGGGCCATCACGACGAGATGATGGAGAGCTTACGCTTCTGGAGGGCCCGGTTCGTCCTCATCCCACTGGTCGCCCACAATCCTTCGGTGCCCAGGACGCAAAACGGTCTGTATCCTGAAGAAATCAGGATAGAGGGCATCAAGCGCTTGGCGCAGCTGTGGCAGAAGAATCGCTACATACCGCCGTCGGAACGCCGATTCCAAACTGCCAGAGGGCGCAGGCAGCTGGACCGTAGTCCCTTAGACATTGTCTACAAGACAGAGGATCCGTCCGTTGTCATTGCAGCTGAGCTGGAAACACTACCCCTAATCGAGGGCCTCGAGGGCGGCATGAGTAAGAAGCATCAGCTCGTATCGAGGAAAGACCGGTTTGAAAAGTCCAACTTGAATTTTTCTGTCTTGGCCGAAGCCATGCAGCAGCCAGTGGAACAGGGTGGCGTGCCTCTGCGGAACCGCCGCTGGCATCTTCGGTTGCATTATCACTCTTTCCTCGGGTCTGATATGACAACGTGGCTATTGGAGAACTTTGATGATCTCGAGACGCGTGAAGACGCAGAAGATTTAGGTAATGCTCTGATGGTACCAGAAGAGCCCAAAGGCAAAGACAAGGATGGGTCCGAAAAAGAAAAGGAGAAGGAGAAGGACAAAGAAAAGTCTAAGGGGCTTTTTGTGCACGTCGAAAGACGACACCGTTTCCGAGACGGTAATTACTTCTACCAGTTTGCCCCCGAGTTTGCGAAACACTCGTCGGGCTGGTTCGGCAGCAAGAAGAAGGAAAATCCCCTGCCCTTGACACCGATGACGGAGTCGTCCATGGGCTCGGGTAGAAGATCGGTACACGAAGACCACTCGCCGTCATCACTGACCAGCACTCCCACGCTATCGTCAGCACATATAGCCAAGAGTCGCCCCAAGGTTATCCTCAGCAAGGTCATCAAATACGATGTGGATCCTAGGAAGAGGTCATATCGCCCTGAACGGATTGACCTGCATTATGACCGCCTTCACAATCCCGATAACTGCTACCATGTGAGGATCGACTGGATGAACGCAACAGCCAAGCTCGTGGAGGACGCTGTCGATGTTTGGGAGCGCGAGGCTAGCCAGTACGGCCTTCGCCTCGTCGAGGTCCCCATAAGAGAGTCCAGCGGCATCACGGAGGTCAATCCCTTCCGTAAGCCATTCCCCATCAAGCTTGCGGTCCAGCCACCCGACAAGCAGCCCGAGACGTTTTACGACCCAAACTCTCTGGGACCGCAGACGGTCCCGACGAAGCACTTTTATCAAAAGTCCATACTGCGGCACTTTGACTTTGTGCTCGATATCGAGGCGGCCTCGAATTATCCCAGCAATGTAGATATTATCTACTCCTGGGGACGTCCGGATTACAGATACACGCAGTACATTCATCGTTCGGGAGTCCTGCTCGCCCAGGTGACGGATGATGGCAATTTCATCGTGTTGGCAAACAGGCTGTACGGCAGAAGAGCTGTGAAGGAGAGAGAGGCTGCGGCTAGGAACATGGCCCCCATGGAGCCGCCTCGTCGCTTAACGGACGGAATAGGCCCACGAGTACCGTCATACGACTCCTTCAACCTCTCGGAATCAGTCATGGCGGGCTCCTCGATGCACCATGCTGCTCATCAGGGGCACCTGCAGCACCATCACCATGGTGGACTGCACCAACACCAACACCAGCATCACCACCACTACCAGCATCCATACCACCACTATTCGCCCAGCATCAAGGCTGTCAACATGTCCGGCCCGACCAGCGACAGCCCCGTGGGCAGAAGCTCGAGCCAGCATCATCAGTTCCATCCCTCCACCTCCCCCACAGCCCAGCTTGGCGAGCCCGAGGCCATCAAAGAGGAGCTCGAAGCTTTTTGCTCCGACGCCGCTGCCCTCGAGGCGTTTTACAAGGAGACGCTGGAAAAGGCCCAGCACATCGAGGGCACGCCCGCCGTCGCCGCGGCAGCCGGACCACCAGGTTTGGAGGCCGTGCCTGAGGCGAGCATCCCGTCGTTAGGCCTGCCGCCGGGTGTTTTGGCGTCTTTGGATGGAGGTAATCCTGCGGCTGCGGCGCTGAGGATCGGTAGCCCGATGATGTTTTTGAGGAGGGGAAGTGTGCAGTTTGATGGCATGGGGCTGGGATCTAAGAAGTGAGTTGTGATAGTTTACTGAGTGGTTGGATTTAGTTGTCTCGCTGGATTATATGTAAGTTGAGAGATATTAGGAATGAGGAGTAATGTAATGAATGTCATGTATATATATACACATCAATTGGTTTGCCTTTCCTTGGAGAGAATCTTGTTGTGGCTAGAAATCAAGTCAAAAAGGAATCAATAAAATCCTCTCATTATTCACAAAGTTCCAAGTGTCAAGGATTCGAAGTAGTAAAAACCATTAATTCTTCCTTTAATCATTCTCTACTCATGGTATATCAAAACTACCACCCTGTTCTACTCAAGACAACTTGTAAAATTTCCATGCCATTTCATAAAATAATAAAAAACTACCCAAACAATAAAGCCCCCATCCCTTTCGTATCCATCTCAAAAAAAAAAAAAAAAAGCAAAGCCATCATAGTAAAAGTAATAAAAAAAGGCTAATAAAAAAAGCACAAAAATGCGTCGTGTTGGTCTTGGATCTTTTGTCTTTATATGTGCAAAAAAGGTGTTTTTCGTGTGTACGTGAAAATAAGTACATCGAAGTAAGAAGAAACATTGAAAGGTTCGTATTTTTTTTCTTCGCTGCAGAAAAAAGCAAAAAATGTCGGCCGCTACACATGATAAAGGGTATATCCCCGCGGATTTCCGTTCTAGGATTTTTTTTTCTCGCGTTGAGTTATGTTTTTTGGTCCGTAAAAAGGTGTGTATCTTCATAAATCCTCCAACAGGCATTAAAAATCCGAGGCAAATAATTTGCTGTATGCAGAAGACGAAAAAAAATTAAAAGAGCAAATGTGAGTGGTATCAAGAGAAAATAGAGAGAAAACAAAAACGAATGCAATAGATTTTTCTTTATTTTCTTAATTCCCCTCGGCTCCGGTGTCTTGGTCGGGATAAACTAAAGAAGCACATGTTAGTAACCAACCTTCTCTTTGATATGTTCCTTGAGTTGTGGTGAAACTTACAGAATGCGCAGACTGCAATGATTGCATACAAACACATCAAAAGCCAGCCTTCTAACCAGTGGCTCTTTCCATCGCCAATGAGGTAGTTGACAAGCAGTACAGCGACAAACATGACAGCGACCTGGAAGGTATCGAAACTCAGGTTCATCTCGTCGTTGCCCATACCCCAGCCAATAACGACCAGCATGGGGATGAGGAACAGGGCGACTTGCATACTGGATCCGACGGCAACACCAATGGCCAGGTCCATCTTGTCCTTTACGGCGACGGTGACGGCGGTAACGTGCTCAGCGGCGTTGCCAACAATGGGAAGCAGAATAAGACCAACAAACTCCTCAGAGAGGGCGCCGTTCTGGGTGATGGCATCGATGGAATCAACCATGTACTCGGCGCAAAGGGCAATAATGGCAGTGGAGCCAGCAAGAGTAGCAATGGCCACCCAAAAGTGCAATTGGGGTTCCTCCTCCTCTTCCTCCTCTTCGACCTTGTTCTCAGAAATGTTGGCCATGTGTCGCCCGTTGTCGGTGTCGATCATGATGCTGCCAAGCTGAGCGCTGGATGCCAGGCCTGATTTGATGTTCGCCTTGGAAGTGCTACGGAACGGCTTGCGCTCTACCTTTTCGCTCGGGGTCGCAAATACCTCCTGGTGGGTCTTGAGCTGGAAGAACAGATAGGCGCCATAGACGACAAGCAGGATGACGGCAGTACCGCGAGACAGCTTGGCGACCTTGTCGGTGGGCGTGTTGGCGGCAGCGTCGAAGACAGTAGGGACAATGACCGAGGCTGCAGCCAGAGCCAACATGGAAGCGGCCGTCTGAGCCACGGTCTTGTTGAAGTTCTGCTCGGGGCGACCCAGACCGCCAAAGAAGAAGCAGAATCCCATGACAAGCAACAAGTTGGAGAGAATGGAGCCGATAAGAGAGGTCTGGACGATGGCGACCTTGCCGTCGACGAGGGCAAGGATGGCTACGATGAGTTCGACGGCATTACCAAAGGTGGCGTTGAGAAGACCTCCGAGAGTCTCACCAGTTCGCAGGGCGATTTCTTCGGTTGCGAAGCCCAGTATGGAGGCGAGTGGGACGATGGCCAGGAAGTTGACGACAAAGACTGCTTTGCGGTCGACGGCAGGGATGTAGTTTATCGCGATACCGACAGGGGCAGCGAGAAGCAGCAGGTTGATCCACGAGCTGAGAAACGTTCGCTGGATCTGGTTGGCCACGGTAAAGGGCTCTTTGGGGTAGACATGGCGGAAGAAACCACCCTCCTTTTGAGGCTTCTTGGTCTTGCTGGTTTCAGGGTCGTCGACCCGTAACTGTTCGGTCGTGCCATCCTGTTCTCCCTTGCGATTGCGCAACGAATTTCGTTCGATGAGCGGAATATCGTGGCTGTCTTCGCTCACCTGCTTGCCAGTAGCGTCCTCGGTGCCTTGGCCTGTTCCAGAGGTCGAGATGTCTCTCACGTTGCCGCTGGTCGGGTAGGGCGAGGTCGCGGCATGTGTCAGATCTTCACCGTCGCCCTCGGTCTGAGCTTCGAGTTGGCCGCCGGTCCATGTCTCGGCGCGCTTGGGTTTCCAAGAAACGTGTCGGAAAGGATTCCATGCCTCGGTGCCTTGGCGGCTGATGTTGTGCGCCTGGCGCTTGATGCGAAAATGATTGACTGAGAGTAGCTGGGTTAGTCTGTGTCTCCCATTTTCGCCATCGGTCGTCTCGTGTGACGACATTCGCGATGTATGGCAAGGGAGTGGAAGCGTGCTGCTTCAAGGGCACGGCGCAAGAAGCATGAGATGGGCGGGCCCAAGATGGTAAAACAAGAGCACAAGGAGTGACGGGTGAGATGAAGGTCAAGGAAACAAAGCTAGGCTAAACAGAAACAAGTGTCTATTGATGCTGCGCTCAAGTGAGAGAAATCCCGATAAACCACACCAACGACAGGGCCATTGAATGGTCTGCGGATTGCGTATAGGAAAACGGGTATAGGTATAGGTTCAGGTATAGGATCGGGGTAGGGATAGACAGATGGGATGCTTTCGGCGCGGCCGGGGATTGTGATGGGGATTTTGAGAGACGGGGGAACAAGGCAATTAACAGGAAATGAGTGGTGCAGAGACGTTGCGCATAAGAACTCACAGGTATCCATGGTATGGTTTGGGTCGTCGACTCAGCACTGCCCGGTCCACAACAAAAACTCCCCACTGAGCGATTAGTCCCGTCAGGTACAGACAGTCAAGGGGATTGGGTTCTTGGGTTCGGACGGAAACTTGGCGCGCGCGTCCGGTTCGGTGTCGGAGGAGAATGGATGCCGGATGGTGTTTTGGGGCGGCAGGATTGGGGAGGGACTTTGTAGTTCTTAGTTCTGGATCAACGGGCGGCCTCGATTGAACAGCCTCAGCACTGCTCCCTTGAATCGCCTTGGGACGCGTATTTGATTTGGAACTTGGGGATCCAGCTGCTGGTAATTCCACCGTTGCTCCTGGGGCTGTGGCTGGTGATGGTTTCTGTAGCGGGACTGCTAGTACCGGAAGAGTAAATAATATCCTGGGTCCCCCCTGGCAAGGCCTAAACGCGTACTTGTGCGGAATGGATTCGTGGGAGAGTATCGCAATAAAAAGGGTAATTTGCCCTTGTCTCGGAAAATGCCTGTGCTGGACTGTAGCGGACAGGTATGTGAATGTGTGGCTGATGAGCCAGATAGTATATCGCAAAGAGCGACTGGATTGTTATTTGATATTGTTTGTATGTCGCTATGCAAGCTGCACGCTGCAAGCCAAGAAATCTCCAAGACACTTCTTTCAGCGTCGCACAACAGCCGTTCGTTCGGATCGATGGCCCGAAGCGTCTTGGCTCTTGGCTCCTTGGCTTCTGGCGATCCGTGAGGCAGACAGACCGAAAGTTCGCTATTGATTCCACGGCTTCTTGATCAGGCAACCATGGAGGTCAAAACCGGAGTCCGGAGGCGGGGTTTGCTCTGTTGGGATCGAGAGAGGCGAGAAAGGAGGCTGTGCGAGATGCCGGCAGTAGTAGCAGTGGGCAGAGGCAAATGCGCGCGCAAAAAGGAAAAAGGAAGGGCTATGCAAGGAGAAAAGTCGAAGTGAATGAAGGCGCCGCTGTTTTCCGTTAGAGTGAATGGCGAGAAGCAGTCAGCCGTGAATAATCTTTGCTTTTCTTGCTGCAATCGAGAGAGAGGAGGAGAAGAAGAAGAGGTAAGAGAAGATCAATGCCTCCAGCTATGGGAGAGAGTTGTTCAAACGAAAAGGAAAAATAGTCTAGATCAATTGGATGACGGCAGGCTGATCCCCTAAAATTCAAGGTTCTTTCTGCCACAAGCTTAAAACTGCCCGCCAACACGTTCTCAGTTGTTGGTGCTGCATCTCTTCAGGGGGCCTACAGAGGGCTGCTCGTATCGTGCTAGGACTATCAGGTGCCGAGCAGGTACCGCACAAGTACTCCCCAGTTACTCGTACACTTGGGCAGAAGGGGCAAGAAGGGGGGCCAGTGTGACGCTACGGTATCACTGGCTACTGGAGATTGCGTTGAGATGGTCTGCTGGTTTTCACTGTATTGCGTTGCAGTGATCAATTGATCTCATCACGGGATCCCTGTTCTGCTGGAGGTTGCGCTGGCTAGTGTGTCTGTTAGCGGTCTAGTAGCATCGCCTGCAGGGCCTTAACAACTTAGTATTAGGACGAGACACTGTATTCACATCTTGGGCACGCAGCCAATGACCACCTAATGAATCGTGCATCGAAACCGACTGTTTGATGGCATGCCAATCAGTGGGCTACTGTATAAGGTACGGAGTACATACACGCACACCGGTTCAAAGACTCGGAGGCCTCCTTGACACTCCTCAAACGGGTGTTCAAATCTGTTTGTCGTAGGAAAACGTCAATGTCTAGGTCAGTGCCGTTCAATAACGTCTGTGCTGTTCGTCTGCTAAAACAATACGAAACGTTTCCGCCTTTTTGCTTACAGCATTCAAGAGGACATCAAAGCCTCGTTTGCTATCCGTTCACTGGCCCTTGCACCCACCGCCTGATTCAAGCTCCCGTTCAGCTTCAGCTTCAACTCGTCTCAATATCCACCTCAGACAAACAAAAACCACCACCCGATGGCAATGCGGTACCTTGAAAGTACCTCACAGGTACCCCCCTCCACCAAACAAACACACCGGCGCGTCCCATCCACACAAGCGCTTTTCTCAAACCCCTGTCCCGCTCCTCCACCCCTGATTGATGAACGAGAGCGAGCTAAACTCTCTTTTTTCCCATGCGCCTTGGGATGATTTTCCTTCTTTGTGTCTAAACGTTGAATCCTTCTCCTCGCTAGCATAGAATCTAGAACATCATATCAGGCTCCGTGGAACAAACAGTTTTAACAGGTATCAATACATGTACGAGTACTCCCAACCCAGAGCCACGGCCCAACCAACGACCCATTTCACAAAACCTGCTTGCATTGAGCCAATCACTCGCCCGCCCAATGCCCAACACAGTAACCAAGACGCCACCTCATAATTACAGTCCAACTACGTACTCCAGTCGTTACTCCGTAAAGTGATCAACATCAATGGCGCCCAAAATCAAGATTTCCTCCAATTGTGTGAATGCCCAGCGCCCACCAAAAAAAAACCTCTTCCACTATTTTTGCCATCCATCAGTTTCAACAAACATTCCCTGCATCTCTGTCTGTCCAAAGCAGTCCCTTTAGTTTCATGCACTCCTGCGTCCCCTCCAAACAACTGCATCATCCCCTGCCTGACGTCAGATGCTGCACTCCCTGCAGCCTGCGTTAGGAATCCCATTCGACTGGAGCTCTTCACCGTTCTCCGTTCTTCGTCATCTCCTCCTCCGTATCGGCCGTTATATCCCCCGATCGCTACTAAAGAATAGCCGTTACGACTCAAAGAGCAGTCTATACTAAGGTTATCTCGGGCGATTTACAAAGACACTGCCCTCTGCCAGGCCTCGTAATGCGCTCAGGCTCAGCCTTGGTGATGACAGACACCAGCCACCCCAAGCATGCTCGTACAGTTTACCCAAACCGGCAAATTTCCATTATCGTCATCCTCACCCTCACCGTAAGCATCACCACATCTTTCCTATGCAGCAAAAAAACAATAATATATCTCTCGAACTCTCGTAAGCACATAACAGTCATGGTCCCCAACCCCCGAGTATTCCACATCCCCCGTCCAATCCAGTCCTGCCACACACCTTGACCTCATCCCTAGTCAATGCAGCTACTACTACTACCATTCGTACAAAAACACCTCGCTACTACTATTCGTACAAAAAAAAACCCCCGCTGCGCATACGCCAATTCATGCAAAAGCTTCTACTCGTAACCACTGTCTCGTGAATTACAGCGTATCAAATAAGCCACTTTGGCCTAAACTGCTAGCTCTTCCGCTAAAACGTGGAAAATATCACCTTAACTCCCAACCAAATCCATCCACAGCATAAAAATGCCAAGTCATCTTTGGGCTGCGACGAGAGTCGAATCCTTCTAGTACGCCATCATCGCCAAATTCCCACCAGTACCATCGAGGAAACCCCCGAGCATGACGCTTGCAGTAGTACAAACAGCCAACTGTCACGTCTCAGCATCACCCCATTGTCACACATAGTCACACATACGCCAGCTTCTTCGTCGTCATTCGGTAGTAACGGTGTCTCAATTACAGTACTACCAAAGATGCTAAGTCCTTTCCCATCTGCCGCCCTTGTATCTCTCTGTGGCGCAGAATCCTTTTTCTATCATACAGACTGAATACCAGTATCTTTGAAAATGCCTTGAATCATGTCCTCCCATTAAACGCCATTCCTCCATCAGATACGTCTCGTCCGAGATTTGTCTTGTATGCTGAGCAAATGCACACCCCATATTGCTTTCTGCGCCTTGAATATGACATCGATCCAGGCGTTGCCCAACCATGTATAGCCACCGTCGTAGATCAACCAGTTCCCAGTGCCCACCGCCACTCTCACTGTTGTGTATAAACAATAAAGGAGAGGGGGTTGGGTAAGGGAACTAAAAAAATATGAGAGAGAAAGAAAAAAAAAAAGAGAGCGCCTTGATGCCGCTAAGATAAAACGAGAAGAAACATGAAAAGTGATAAAAAATAGAAAAAGAAGAAAGAAGAAATCATCAAGTAGCATCCGACGCCGGTTCGGCCCAAATCAATAAACCCCATCTAGGCGCTCTAGATCCATTCCATATCTTCGTCTTCATCGCGTGACTCCGCTCCTTTACGTGGACGACCCCGTTTGCGTGGCTGAGATCCTGAGCGAGCTCGCTTTTTGCGGCCTCCGGGAGTGCCTACGCCTTTCCTCTTGCGACCCCGTTCGGGTGTTGTGCTCTCTTCTTCGCCTTCGCTAGGCGTACTCGGCCCCTCCAATGCCATCTCCTCGTCGTCGTCGTCTTGCACCTTGAGCTCCTTGTCGACGTTCATCAGCTCCACAAACGCCTTACACTTCTGTGCCATTTTGCTGATCGTCTCCAGGCTGTTCACATGCGCCGTCACCTCGTCCCAGAATCGCTCTCCGTGAACTCCCTGCACTTTCATCGGCATCTTGTTGAGGTCCTTGGCCAAAGCCTTGGCTTTGCCGTCGTGTCGGCTTGTTCCCATTCCATACAGACGCCGGAGATGTGTGCGGGCTTCCCACAGGCAAGAAAGAATGATGGCCCCGGTAGTCAGCTGGCGAAGTCGATTGGGGTCAACTTTAAGGCCAATGAGGGATTCACCCTCCTTGGTTGCCTGCGCTTCAACCGTCTCGCCCATTAGCTGGTCCGTAACTTCGTCCTGTTCCGTATGGTCCAGATCCAGACGCACGTCGAATACTTCCGACTCGATTAGGTGGGCAACTGCTGCGCCTGTTGTGCTCACAATCTTCTCCATCATGTTCACAATTGTCTGAAGCTCTCCAACCGTTTGATACTCGAAAAAGGCCATGTTCTCGATGACGAACCGGGAAAAGTCGAGGTGTGGCGGCATCTCTTCACTCGCGTCCAGCTGGGCAATGTCAAAGTTGACCAGTCCACACAGCTTCTCCAAGAAGCGCTGCCTGTTCTTCATCTTGCTAATCTTCAACACTTCCATCATAAGATGCAGCTTGGGTTGGAACAACTCAGGAATCGCCCCGTGGGAGTCTTTGACAATGTCTCGCTGGTAGTTGTAAGCCGATTGGATTGCCTTGACATATTCTCTTTCAAGCACAGTCTCGTGCTTCTCGTGAAGTGATCGATGCTCCATAAAAGCGAGTTCCGCAATCTTTCGGTTTGACGATGTCTCTAGCGTCATCAGTGTCACTCCTGTCTCCTTGGGGTGCGTCAGACCTTGGCGGTTGATGCTGCCCAGGACTTCCATAGCTAAAAAGGCGAGTTCATCTAGGCTTCCCAAGGAGATTCGCGTAATGTCTTTGAGGAACCTTTGAGTAGTAGCACTGGCAACGTCGTCAAAGTTAGTGCCGCCCATCACCGTCAACTCTCTCTTTTTCTCCGTCGCCCCAGACTCGGCGGCAGCTTCGGATCGCCTTTCTTCCGTGAGAAGGAATTCTTTGAATGACTTGAGAATCATTGTTTCCAGAATAGGAACCTCCTCTTGGAAAACCTGCTGGAACGCCGTGTAGACCTTGGCCAACACGTAATTTCGCGGCCAGGACTGGCAAACCAGGCCAATCGCTTCGAGAGATGCCTTTCGTGCCTCCAACGGCTGGGAAGGTGAGGAGAATGGCGATAGCACGTCCACAATGAGCCGAGGAACCGAGTCGCCCTGCCATTTGGGAAAGCGAGCCTTGAATATTTGCATCTGCTGATCCAGGTCGCAATGCTTCCCAACGCTGCCAACAATGATAGAGTAAGCAGCCAGATGGTTGATCCTCTTGCTATCCAGGGCAGCACCCCCAGCTCCTAGTTTCTGAATACCCAGCAGACCGGATGCGACTAGATTGCCCAATGGTCCAAAGTCTTTGAGCAAATCGCAGACTACTTTGGTACATGCGATCAAGTCATCCAGGGCTCCACGAGAGGAAATCTTTCCAATGCCTTTCAAGAGCTGGAGGCGAATTTCGGTCAAAAATTCAGAGTGCACCGTGGGCAACTGGGGAAGTACGCGTTTGTAGATGACCGTCACGGCTCGGAACGCTGCCAATTCGTCGGTGCCACTGAAGCTTGCGAGATGAGGTTTCAGAAGTCTAATCTGCTCAAGACTGAATAGCTTGGGGTCGGCCTTGGCAAAGATTGTGAGCACTTGCAAGGCATCACGGCCGGTCGGTCCTCCTTCTTCCGAATCTCCGCTATCGATGAGGCCAAACATGCTGCTCACCAGGTGGGAGCAAACAGCAAATGGACCTTCCAGCGACTTGTCTTTCGGCCGAAGAATGGACCGAAACACCTTGTCTAGAATCTCCGTCACGTTTCCTGACTTGACGGTCTGGATGATCAGGGCCACATGTTCAGTCAAAGAGGTTTGGAATGCGGCTGAGTTGTCGCGGCCGTAGAAAGGAGCAAACCAGACTTCTTCAATCATCTGGCGGGCAAGGTCGCGAACACCTTCGTCAGGATCTTGTACACGTCGGAGAAGGCCATTAGCTATAGAACTGCGAAGTGCACTGTCGTGGTTGCGGAGATAGATGTCGCGGGCAAGCTTCATGGCTCGCTTCCTAACACCAACACCGGCGTCTTGGAAGCGGTCGATGATCTTGGGTGTCAACGGAGATTCCAGAGCCGGCCTCAACGTGATGCAGCTTCCCAAAAGGCCAAGGGCAGAGTCTCTCACTTGCGTAGAGGAGTCGCTCGAACAATCTAGAATAAGTTGGATCACTGTGGAGTCCCCATCTAGGATGGATGGATCCGTCTCGAGAACCTGGTTGATACTCTTCAAGCTCTTGCTGCGGACTGTTGCTTGATCACCTGCCATTGAGCCAAGAAGAATGTTCAGGATCTTGCCAAAGGACTCAAAGAGCGGAGAACGCAGCAAAATAATAGAGTAGGAAAGCTTGGCTTGAGCAGGGCTCACAGCCTTGAAGGTGTATTCGTTGGAGAGCCATCGGCGGTCTTGAATCATCATCCGCAATCTATAAGCAAGACGTCCAAGTTCCCAGTCTCTCTCATCTTCGCTGTCCTGGATTGCATCATAGCCCGCATGCACCCGAGTAGCCCAGTCAGTTATAAGGAACGACACAGCGCTGAATAGATATGGGTCATCTGATAGACGAGCCTGCAGGAACTCAAGCGAGGCACGGTAAGGTCCATCCCAGGCCACAATCTGCTCGATTGAGCTCTTCTGTTCAAGGACGTGGCAAGCCAGCGCTGCCAAATACCGCGACAGATCGTCGACGTCAGTGGTTTCGAATGTGTTGGCAGTCTTTTTGACGTGAGATCGCAGGCGAGATATGGCCGCACTCATGGTACCGAGGAGCTCAAGAGCCATGTTCTTGGCGGGAGCGGGTGTCTTGGGGGCCTCGAACAGCTGCACCATCATGAGCATTAGGAGGCGCAATAGCAGCTCGGCTGATGGCCAGTCTGGGGAATCAAGGCATGTCGTGAAGTCTTCAACGAAGAGATCCAGAAGGTTACGATATGGTGTGTCACCCGACTTCGTCGACCCAATAGCGCGCTTCACAATAAAGTTGATGATGTACGAAGCATTCCGTCCGGCACCTTCACTGAGAGGGGCAGCTGCTGCCTCTAGTTCTTGGATGGCGACGGCGTGCTGCTGTGCGCCTTGTTCTTCGGTGTTGATAGAGGATGTGAATTGCGTCTTTTTGGTCCGGTTATCGGGCAATTCATCCTCGCTCTCGTTGTCCTCGTCCATTTGATTATCGCCATTCCCGAGAGCTTTAAGCACTGCAGTACGACCACCCTCGTTCTCTTCCACCCTCCCAGAACTAGCCTGTACCAGTCGCATAAGAAGTGCCGACACCGGTTGAATGCTTCCGCCTTCGGAAAGCTTAAAATGGCGTGCGCTCTGTTTTCCCACGGGAAGCTTCTCTAGAGAGGTGAGGATATCGTCAATGATGCCCTGTCGCTGCTCAGGTTTGATAAGAAATATTTGGCAGAGCATGTCCATAGCAACACTGCGAATTCCATCAAAGCGCTGTACTCCGACGGCTGAGTCTTTCTCAAAATAGGCGTTTTCGACAAAGATAAGCTTGGACGCGGTAAACTCTAGAGTATTGAAGACGCTTTCCGAGAGCTCTACTTTCGTCACCAGCTCGGCAAGCGTGGCAAACAACTTCTGGCAGTTGAGAAAAGTAGACGACACAGCCTTTTTATGCTTTAGTACCATTCGGAATAAGTTGGCCGATATTGAGTTTCGAAGCTCAACGAGGGGGATTATAATGTCTTCGGTGACAGTCTTGAAGATGTTGACGCATCTGTTGATGATGCTTTCCGAGTAGAGTCGCTTGTCTTCTCGGCCTCCAGACAAGATTCGTAGACAGGTACGCGCAGCTTTCATTCCTACTTCAACTTCTGCCAGCTGCTGAACCCACGAGTCAAAGGCAGCTTCATCCCAGCTTTCGTCAGCACGGATATCCATGCCATCGACCTGCTTCAAGCTACCATCGCTCAGTTTCATGATCTGGAGAAGGCCCTCCACCGGAACTCTACCGAAGCACTTAAGTGCGATAGCCTTCTGAATAGCGCCTTGCATCTTCTGCTGCGTCGCGCCATTCAAGACGACCTCATTTTCGGGTGTCAGCGTCACGACGTGATCATATCCGGAGTCCATCCCCAAAGCTCGACCAACCGCCGAGAAGACGTTGCGCATAAGCGAGTCGAGAGACTCTAGAGCGGCTTCAGCTCGCTGCTGTTGGTCAAGACCACCGCTGCTAACGAGGCCTTGGTCCCCTAAGGCCATATACCTCTCCTTCTTACGGGAAGAAAGGTTCTCAGGGGCGGACGGTATATGGGCCACTTCTAGGTACTCGTCCCTCTTGATATGAGACAAAGGAAGCTCAACTCGAAACGAGGCAGGATTGTAGTTGAAGTTTACATCAGAGGATGCAGAAACGGCAGTTAAATTACCGTCCGGGCTGGCAGGCAACGCTGACGGCGCTTGTTGTACAGGAGTTTCGAGCTCAGCTTGAATCTGAGAAGCAGTTGCATCAACATAGGCCGAGGGATCAAAGCCCCCTCGTCTGGACGGGATAACCACTTCTATCCTTGACTGAGCCTTCGGTGCCTCGTAGTTGTTTGTATGAGCTGCGTGGTTATCGCTATTGCCGGGCTGTATTGCCATGTCCCTTGAGACGGTTCGGCTCTTGTTGCCGTTCACGCTAACAGCATGAGGGTTCACAACATTTGGCTTGGTAGCCTTGAAGTAGCCTCCGACCTTTTCGTAAACGGCTCGCGTGATAGGAGATAGTCCCTGCGAAAGACTCCCGGGCCGTGAGGTTGCTTGCCCTGTCAACACGGACTTGAAGTTACTATATAAAACGTAAGCAGAGGCCCTTGGGACGACGTTTGAGAAGCAGTTTGTCTCAAACTTACTAGTGCGTTCTTTGGGATGGCTTTATTTCGTGCAGCACAAGGTCAACGGCCTGCTTTGTGTTTCTTGGTAGGTGAGCCTGCCCGAGAGCTTCTCTGTTGAGTCGGTCGAAGTCGCTATGTGGGAATATATCGGAGATGGACGGAGCTGGCGAGCCAAAGCCTATGTTGGGATCGGGGATGATTTCTAGGAGGAGGAGATGAGTAATTTTGAAATGGTGGAATATAGATGGATGCAAGAAAAGTAGAGAGTAGAAGAAATATCAAGCAGAGGTAGAGCAGCGACTGACCAGGAACAAACGGCACAGTGGAGGTTTGTGGTGAGTACGGCAAAGATTCTTGCAATGTGAAAGGTCGTGAAATCGCGTTTTGCGAGGCGGCCGCGCTGTGGTTGGCGCTTGGCCCATCCTCGAGGTAGTCCATGTTGCGTGGCTGCATTGTGTTTGTTTGCCAGAGTCTCGATGTTGGCGAGGCCTCACCAGAGACGCATTGTCGGTACAGGAGCTACTGGGACATCAGCCGCTCCCCCAGCGTGTCATGGAAAGAAGCTGCGAGATTTGAACACGGCGGAAACGAGGGAAACTTGGGCCGAAAAGAGGACTCGTGGCGTCGAGACGGATTCCGGGGCGAATGCACACTGCATTAATAGAAACGAGTGCGGCTTCAATGCGTGCCCAAACGCTGCACAGTTGGGTTTGGGTATTGCTTCGTCGAATCTTCGAATCACGCGCTGGCGCAGCCTGGAGAATCCGACAGCCTCGCTGGACCAATCTCGAAAGTCAAAAAGGATCCAATGGCCCGTGCGCCCCGCCTTGCGCCAATCAGCGGCGCTTCCGGAGCCGGTACCTTGCTTTATCAGTTATTCCGGATTATCAACCCCCTGCAAGGCCTGCAAGATCTTTTGCCAGTTGTCTTGCATGACAATTTTTGTACAGCTGGTTCCACGCGATCCCTCCCATTGCACAAGTAGAATTCGTCATAGTGTCTCTGCGCTGGCAAACTGACGAGCAAAATGGCTGCCATTGGGTCCATGGTGTTCTGCACCGACTGCGGAAACTTGCTTCCGGCCACCAAAGGAACTGAGCAGAATGTGCTGAGCTGCGAGTGCTGTAGCGCTGAAAATAAAGGTTTGGCTCTCCGGATTGGGCAGCATTTCATTTTGGAGTAGAGAGAAAAAATTTTAACAAATGAGCTTCTCAGATACTGGCGCCAAGATCATTGTGACAAAGTCCAAGCCCTCAGATTTCCCTTCATTCCTGCGGCAAAAGCTGCAGTCCAGCGTCCAATCCGTCGAGCGTCACACACTCAACACCGAGAGCACTGTTCGCGAGCGATGTCCCAACTGCGGCCGAGAAGAAGTCAAATACACAACGGTGCAACTACGAAGTGCCGACGAAGGCTCAACCGTTATATATAATTGCGAGTGCGGATTCAGTTGGCACGAAAACAATTAAAAATCTACATCTTTTATAACTGGGAAATTCTACTATTTGTAACACGGAAATTTTATCTATTTTTTTCGTCCTTTCTTCTATGCAGAGGCGCCGGCCACTTCTGGGATCAACGCATATTCCGTCTGGCCACCCCTCTCATACTCGGCCATATCTAATGCTACAATGACACTCTCACGAACAACCTGTTCCTTGTCTTGGAGGAACCGCTTCAGGATGTCCTCGACGCCCTCTTCATCACCAAGACTGCCTAGAGCCTCGGCAGCTTCATGACGCACCATGCTGGCCTCTTCAGTGTTGCTCAGGGCCTCAGTAAGGGCCGGAATAGATGCAGGATGTGAAAGCTGGCCAAAGACGAACGCAATTTCGTGGCGGAAAAGTGCTGAGGAGTCAGCGAATCCCTTGGCGAGAGCGTTGACGGCAGGGACAGCAGTCGGGCAGTCTGGAGGAGAAGCGAGATCGCGGAGGGCAAACATGGCACGATATCGCATGAAGAGAGGCTGGTTGACATCCATCAACACTCTGCCGAGTTCGTCAACCGACTTTTCGGACTCGGGCATAGGAGGTGCCGGGTCGACTGAAGCAAAGTCGCTAGAATAATGTATTAGCGAAATTCAATACCATCAAGAATATAAATCATTGGCATAGATTTACCTTTGACGCAGCTTCTCTTGCTTCCTTGCCTCGGAATTTTCCCATTCAATGCGATCAATAGCAATCTCACAGGTCTCCGTAACAACAACTTCCTCACCAGCACGATCTCTGAATTGTCGAAGCAGATCCAAGCTGGAGGCATTGCCCAAGGCTCCCAGAGCTTCAGCGGCCTCATGTCTGCACATAGGGTCCTCCTTAAGATCTGACAGGACATCACGCAGCGGTGCAATAGCTGCCTCGTTACCGGTCTGGCCAAGGCAATAAGCGAGCTCGTGCTTCAGCAGAGCAGATGGTGAAGCGAAAGCAGCGGCGATGGCTTCGATAGCCGCAAGTGCAGATTCGGGATCGGTTTTGGCGACATGTTTGAGAGAGAACAGGGCACGGAAGCGCACAGGAAGGGGGGTGTCTTCAGAGCAGAGGCTCTGCCTGAGACTTGCGACAGTAGCGTTAGACATGACGAATTCCAATTTCTATAAAAAAGTTGAGGGTATCTCGAACAAACGACAAAAAAGACAAGTTTGCACGGCTCGTAAACCGAGATGCACGCATCTATCGAACGAAAATTTAGGTGGGGTGGTGGGGTGACAACTTTGAATTTCTCTTATCAGATGCCGAACGGCGATTTGCGAAAAAGCGAAAGGGCAAAAAGAAAAATTTTCATTGCCGCTGCGTTTATAGTATGCAATTCGAACTCAATTGGCATGCCATGAGAAGTGGATAACCACTTCAGCGGTTCCATGGTCTAACGGTTATGACTGCGGATTCTGATTCCGCCAGCGAGGGTTCGACTCCCTCTGGAACCTTAGATTCTTTCTTTTTTTTCTTTCAATTCTTTTTGCCATGTCATGTCCAACAACGCGATAACAGTGTCCTGATCGTAGTCTATGCATATTGTACTCTCTTTGGGTTTCAATTTGTTTTTGCCCTTCTCTTGCCACCTTCAAAGATCTGTCTAATGTTTTTTCTATTGAAGGAACCTGTCAACATCGTAGAGACACTCCAGAGGTGGCGAATAGCGTCTAATGGCTAGCGCATTCAGCGTCTTCATCTCTTACCCTGTATCATTCTCATGAAAATCCAAATCTTAGTTTTCCATGACTTCTACAACATTGGTACTATTCAATATCATATCACAGGGCTCTCTAAAGTTCATTCCTTCATATTTTCATCCCCTGGCTGTAATAGTGCTGTTGTTTCGTGATCCCGATCTCGGCCAGATTGGATTACCAACTCCAGCTATCCACTGAAGCAGCTCACATTATTAAGCTTCCGTCCACCCTCCAATTCCGGCCCGAAGAATCAACAATTCTCCCACTTCATACAACATCACAGGACCTTTGATACCCAGTACGAACTTTTGCACTTAACTCCGCAAGAAGAAAGGAACCGAATCTTTCGACTGTTGAAACCACAACGGACCATCACTGCAACTCAGAACCTTTATACATCCAGCCGCCGCAATGGCGCCATCATTAGAGGAGCCCGAGGCCATCGCCGACGTCCTCGCCAACCCTCTCAAGCAGAAGCCCCAGCTCGTTGCTCCCGAGCCAGAACACTGTCCAGGCCCCGAATCTGAGCGTGCCGGAACAGCGTCATCATGCGATGGCTGTCCTAACCAGGCCATCTGTGCATCTGCCCCCAAGGGCCCCGATCCAGACATCCCGATCATCACGGCGCGGCTGGAGCACGTCAAGCACAAGATCCTGGTGCTGAGCGGAAAGGGCGGCGTCGGAAAGAGCACCTTTACTAATCTTCTCGCTCACGCCTTTTCAACGAACCCGGATAGTACGGTGGGCGTCATGGACGCCGACATTACAGGCCCCAGCACGGCCAAGATGCTGGGCGTGGAGGACGAGACCATTCACGTCAGCGCTACGGGTATGTCGCCCGTGTGGGTGACGGAGAACCTGGCCGTCATGTCAATACAGTTTATGCTGCCGGATAGAGACGCCGCGATTATCTGGAGAGGCCCGAAGAAGAATGGACTGATTAAGCAGTTTCTAAAGGACGTGGAGTGGGGAGAACTGGATTTCCTACTGGTTGATACGCCGCCGGGGACGAGCGACGAGCATCTGAGTGTCAACTCGTTCCTGAAGGAGAGCGGGATTGACGGCGCCGTGGTGGTGACAACGCCACAGGAGGTTGCGCTACTGGATGTGCGCAAGGAAATCGACTTTTGCCGCAAGGCCGGCATCAGGATCCTGGGGCTGGCGGAGAACATGAGCGCCTTTGTGTGCCCCAACTGCAAAGGCGAAAGCCAAATTTTCAAGGCCAGCACAGGTGGTGGCCGAGCGCTGGCGGAGGAGATGGACATTCCGTTCTTGGGGTCGGTGCCTCTGGACCCGAGGATACGCATGGCGTGTGATTATGGAGAGAGCTTCTTTGACTCGTTCCCTGATAGCCCGGCTTGTATTGCGTTTAAGCAAGTGGTGAGGAATGTAGGACGGCAGCTGGGCTTGGATGAGAAGAGCGTGCTGCCGGAATAGACTTGTCTAATACCAGAACAGAAGGAAAAAATCTTGTATATAATTGAGCAAATAACGAAATCAGGCATAGCAAATGCGACAGTTCCCGTTTTATTTTATTAACAATTCTACGTGGTTAGCTGCGTTGGAACCTCCTCCAAGTCCTCTGTCGATTCTATATCAATAACCTTGTTCACCTCAGCCGTGTTGCGTATCAGCTCCTTGGCGCCGGCGTAGAGCATCCTCGTCTCGGCATTGCATGTGATGGGGAGGTAGTACAGCAGAACATAGGGCACGGATAACCGTCCGTCGGGCTATATAGTGAAATGGTTGGTTAGCCATGCTGAATATGTATGTATATCGGTATTTGACAGATGGAGAGGGAGGGATATCGGCTCACCATTGTCAAGGGATAGCTGAGGAGGATGAATCGAGGGGCGTGGTCGGGGAGGTCGTCGGCGATCTCGTCGAGGGATGTGTATGTGACCTTGTCTGCATCCTGGTGGATTTCGTGGGTTGTTTTATCAATCAGGTCTATGCAGTTCAAAGAGCCGCTAGTTAGCATCGTATGTTCAACTGGCTCCTCCCCATAGCCATGACTCTCGCTGCAACTGCCGCAACCACAGGAGAGCGACAACCACGACGTACATACATATAACTGCTTGAGGCTTGCTGGCCCGAGACGTCGTCAAGCGAAACTTGCGCAAGTGCTCTTTGGTCTCGCCGGAGATGTTGTAGAGCCTGGATTCGGAAGCCTGTTTTGCCCTCGAGTTAGAGGGGTATCTTCAACATGGCGGGGTTGTGGTGGGAGGACAAGACTCGCCATGGCTAGGTGGGAGTTTGTGAAGCTGAAAAGAAACTGCTGTTGGTAATGTCAAGCCTTTTAGGAGAATTGAAGCAATACAAATCCAGCGAAGATCAAAGGTGGCACGAGATTGACGGGATTTGATGCCTCCAGAAGCCCAACCCAGCAGTTTGATCTCGCCTTACTCTTAGCTCCGGCCCTGATAAAAAGCTCCCCCCCAAAAGTCACCCCCGCTATAAGCCCATTGATTATTTCCCCCACATAATCCAGGTGTAATCCATCGCAGCGGCTTTCCGGCCTCGCCCGCAAAAAAATGGCGTCACGGGCCGTCTTCACGCGCCCTCTTTGTCCCATCGCTGCGGGTTCCGGTTTTTGCTGAAGCTCGGACTCTCGAATTTTCATTTTCCATTCCAATCTATTTGAATACGGAATTGAACCCCTCTTCTTGTTGCTATCATTTATGATTGATGCCCAATTGGAGCAAACTAAGGCACAAATAAAAAAGAAGAAGAAGAAGAAGAAGACATTCACGCTGGTTATATCTTTGACGGCTTACCCGTCTTCCATCTCCACCACCTCTTTTACCCATGTTCTCGCGGCTATCACAGGCTACAACTCATCGCTTACTCACAGCCACATCTCCCTCCTCCATCACCCAATCCCTCGCTCGACCGGCCGCCTTTTCCTTGAAAATGTCAGCCACCGGAAGCAGCACCATCCATACGGCAGCATGCCTCATCATTGGCGATGAAGTGCTGGGCGGAAAGGTATGTAAAATGAGCTGCGTTATTTGAGCCGGATGGGATGAAGAGAAGCTAATGGAAACAAAACAAATAGACTGTTGATGTCAGTATGCCGAGGTAGAATGAGTGGGGGAGCGTGAGTTGACGGGTTTCACAGACAAACTCGGCATACTTCGCAAAATGGTGCTTTTCTCTCGGCATCGTGAGTCTTACATCTCGATATTGATGTTTGAGAACCTTGATGAGCTGACGCCTTATGTGCTGGCGTAGAACTTGAAGCGTATCGAGGTCATTGAAGATGATGAGGGCGATATCATGGAGGCCGTGCGCCGAATGAGCAACCGCTATGACTTTATCATCACCAGGTAAGCGATTCGCTATCTAGAACTGAAATACCAAATTATGCATGTTCTCTTGCTAATCATCATGAAACCCAATCTTCAGTGGCGGCATTGGCCCAACGTAAGAAATCCTCTTCTCATCTTCCATCTTCAGTCCCCCGTCTCACAGCAATCAAAACCTCACAGGCACGACGACATCACTTACCCGTCCATCGCCAAGGCCTTCAACCTCCCCCTCAAGCTCCACCAAGAAGCCTACGAGAAGATGAAGAAGCTCTCAAAACCGCACCCGAAGCAGCCCAACTTTGACTGGAACGTCGATTCGCCGGCCCTCAAGGCTAGGCTGCGCATGGTCGAGCTCCCGACGGACGAGTCCCGCGATCTGAGCGAGCAGTTCATCTTCCCGAAGGAAGATCTGTGGGTTCCCGTTGCGGTTGTCAACCGGAATGTGCATATCCTACCAGGAGTGCCGCTGCTCTGTGAGTGACAAATCCTTCATTCTCTTCACAGGAAACAAGTCTAATGAAATGTTTTCTGTGCTTTATAGTCCAAAAGCTGCTTGATGGACTGAAGCCCCACGTCATCCCCAGACTGGAGGGCAAAGAAACTCACCGAATCCTAATTTCCACACCTCTACCCGAGAGCGAGATAGCAGAGTACCTCACCCAGTTGGAAGCCAAGGCCAAACCTCACGGCGTCAAAGTAGGCAGCTATCCTCGATGGGGCCTGAAACGAAACACCGTTACGCTGGTTGGAAAGTACGTTCTTATTCTAAATCTTCATCCCGTTTTCAGACCACCCCGATTAATGTTTTGTTTCATAGGGATAAGGACTATCTGGAAAGCCTTGTGGCGGAAGCAGAGGAGGCGGTTCAGGGCAAGCGTGTCTCAAAAGAAGACGAGCTCGACGAGGCAGAGAAGAAACTCTAGTCGAGAAGAAATCTCCAGCGTCGTATGTAGCATTACATTCACCTCATCCTCTATACAGGTAACACAAAATACAACTTGTCCTACCCTAAGAGAGGATATGGATTTTCTACTACCGTTCCCTCCACTGTCTCGGACCGCGCCTCTCGTCTGTTCCTTGCTGGCTTTTGCCGAAGCGAGCTTCTACGACTCGTACTAGTCCACAACGCCCGGACCCTATCGCGAAAGGCACTGCTTTGGTGTCAGTTCGGACTAGTTAACCGTCAATGTCTCACCCAGAACCCGTGGCATGGCAAGGATGTAATTGATGCCTATAAGACCCTTGTAGAACCCCGGAGATAGGCGCACAACGACGCGAGACAGGCGTACTGTAGCGGAGAGGAGATGGCTACAGTAGGTACGGTGATATATCCATCCAGTATACCGTGGCTCGATCCAAGTGTTGGAGGGCCTGGCGCTGTTTTACGCTCGTGCCATCTTCTCCACGATTCAGCCTACAGCTAAGGCATGTCTAAATGGTGGCATGGCTGAGCTATTGGAAACGCGTAGGTTGGACTATAGCTCTTGGTTTCAGCCTCAGGGTAACTACGCCAACGGTATACACGGGCTGTACAGTATATGTTGTAGAAGGAGAGGCATATTCTAGCTATTTTCCCCATACTCCGTCTAATTATTTCTCTCCGTCTTACTCATCTCTTAAAACTACAATTGAAGAGTGTAAATGTAAACCCTCGGTAATACGTCGACACCTTTTTTCTTTAAGTGTAAGCCGCAAGCTGGCATTTATACTCGGCAACACTCTGACACATCCAAAGCTCAACTCAGAGCCATCACCGCTGATCAAACCCCACTTGGCTCGTTTCTCGACCGCAAGCCAAGGACGTGACGAACTGGTGCTAATTTAGTCATTTTCCCGTATCATCATGGATCCCCAGAGTTGCATCGTTGTCAGCTTTCCCAGCAGAAGAGCAGCTGCCCAGTTCGGATCTGACTGGCTCCCCCTTTGGGCTCTCTCTGCCCGGCAGTTATGGATCGAGCAAAAGAAGAAAAAAATCCGGCGAGGGGGGGAGCGGATGAACGTATTACGTGCATGCTGATATCGAAATCCCCGTAGTCTGCGTGCCGTTGCTTGACTTTGATGAAACCAGCTATTAGACGGAAGCCAGCTGTTTTAGATATGTTGCTGGGACCATCTCAGCTGAGCTAGCAGCTCTGGCGCTACCTGAGCTGTAACATCGGCACTGATTTTAGACTCTTCAGTACTGCAGGTACGAAGTACAGAATAGGATGTTGGTTCTCTATATCAGGTAGGTAAGCCAACGTAGGGTGGTAATCTGATGCTACAGTACTCCGTACGAGTACGTGTAATACTCTGCGAGATTCGTGATGGCTGAGCGAAATACGCCAATTTTGCCAATTGATAATGAAGCTAAAAAACAATCAATTGAGATTTGCGGCAGGGCAGAGAGGGGGTGCCAAGACAAAGATTCAGGTGCATCATCGGAAACACACTATTGCGATGAGAATCTTTATCGAACCGGCCTGTCGTACCCCGTATTACGGGTACAGGTACAACTGATGATGACGTTTTTGGGTCGCAAATATGCTTGAAAATGTAGCACTTTCGCGCAAAAAGAGCTTTCGCCAAGGGCCAAAAGGGGGACAAGGGGGCAAATGGTCGACCGGGAGGGGAGATGAAGAGGCCAGTGGAGACGGTGCGTGTGGAGGTGTCGAATGTGGAGAGCAATCATTCTAGAAGGTCGATAAGTGGCGCGAGATGGAGCTTTTTGGCTTGAGCTTCATTTCAATTGATTGCGGAAGAATATATCCATGCCCGATACCTGATGCTACTTGAGATGAGATGTGGAAGACGCGGTAGGGCAATTCAAGCAGTAGCTTCCCCGAGGATGCGGTCCATGCTAGCTTCAGGTATGGAGTATGTTTATTCTGCCTGTACAGATAGGGCACGAGCTGTATAGCTTGTGCATGTTGTATTTGTACGCATCTGTAGCATAGTTAGTCTGGACATGTAATTACTCTGTCGGGTCAGAACAACGGTCCTTGACTCGTCAATATAGAGCTGGGAACGACAGGGGCTACTAGAGAGAGAAATGGAAGAGCGAGAAAACCCGAAAATTTGTCCGCCTGAGAGACATGATTGACATTGAAAAAGTGACAGAAGAGGAAGAAAAAATATGAAAAGAAAAAGCTTACCCCGGATGCCGGGTCTGCGCAAATTGCTAATGACGTTCACGCCTCCAGTGTTGTCCAGGGTCATTCCGTATCAAAATTGGCTTCACAGACTCGCGATCCACCTGCGACGGATCGTCTAGGCTGGCGCTGGGACCCAAGAAATCGGCACCGGACCGAAAAGAGGACTGCGGCGCCACGACTCGCTCACGATTCGACGGGCGAAACGGGTTCCGAGACAGAAGCTGGTGTCGCAAAGCTGGAAAATGAAGCCTGACTCGCCCGTGTGGTTGTGCGTGCGCGCGTCAAGATGCACCAAGACCCAATCATTTCCTCACTTTCAAGCAGTAGTCGAGATGCTAGTAGGCATAGCATCCTCGCAGCGGGCGGCATCTACCATCGTCGAGGCTTTAGACTGGCTTGAGACGAGCGGCTGTGGTGTTGGTCGTTGGCAACAATGTCCAACCACGGCCCTCTTTTTGGCGCTTGATCTGCGACGTACGTGTACCAAATACCAAATACAGGCTCATCAAGCGCTTGATCTGCTGCCTCAGCCTCTATCGTGAGGCCAACAACACTGTACAGTAGGTTGCATGTGAGTAATCGGGTCGGCCTGCCGGTCGCATTGCCGCCCGTCTCAACATCTGCATGACAGAGAGCTCAACTTGGGTTTGATCCACGCCCATGTTTGTATGCACGCCCAATACCAATCGCCTGCAAAAGCCCACGCGAGGCTGCATGATATCAGACCTGGCGATGCAGCTCCAGTCGTGTGCTGTGTTGCCCCAACTGCAGCCTGCTTCCGGTCGGCGGCAATAGTAGAGCCGGCATGGAACAGATGTACGAGTAGGTAGGATTCATTCACTGGATGGGGATGATGGCTCCGTGAGACCTCCAAGACATGAATGTGGTCGAGATGGAGGAGCACATACACACACGCCCAATACACCAGCAACTGTTCACCCATCCATCCATCCATGGATCGAATCGGGTTCCGCACTTTGGGCGAAAGTTGAATATGGTCTCATTGTTGAAGTGAACTGGAGCCCAGTTTGATTGGCGCAGGGGTAGTTAAGGTAATTGCACCTCCACCGGGCCATCGTGCTAGTACTCGTACGGCGTAGCAATCGAGCTGTAATTGATGCTAGCAGTGGTAGCACAGCGACTGTACGGAGTGCGAGTAGCGAGCTGCGATTGATGCGTCAGGGGCGGCAACCAAGAGAGACAAGCATCAGGACTTTCTTGATTATGAATGGCGCCATCCGAGGAGCAGAGGCCACTCTCGGGCAGCAATTGACGACCGGGGTGCTGCTTTCAACAAGCACCCATGGATCACCAAGCAGCTTACCCCGGCTATACATGTCCAGGTACGAAGTAGCAGTAGCACCAATGTGTCTGCCGTTGAATTTGCAACGCGAGCGGCGGAAGAACCGGCTCGAGTTGCCGCGACATTGGCCGGATCTTTTTTCCTGGTCCTCTCATAGGTATGTAGAGGTTGTAAGTACGTGCGAGTATCGTAGCATCGTGTAATACTGCCACTGCCGCTTATGGCCAGAACTCCATGTCTGAGGCGATACGGAGCACAAGGACTCTGGATTGCCGAACCAAATCCAGGGGCTGGGTAGCGAGAAGCGACGCGACGGCAGACGAGACGAAGCAACGTTGATGCTTGGCTTGGTAGAAGTACAGTTGAATTGATGGTGTAGAGAAGTACTCGTACTCGTAGAGCATCGGAGTACTTGCAGTGTTTGGTGCGACGGAAGGCACTACTAACGGTCGCCACGTGAAGCCGGATATTACAGGTCCCCGGTTGTACTTTCTTTCTATTCTTTTCTTTTTGCTCGCTTCTACTTCTTTAGCGAGAGAGACATCGCTTGGCTTATCTCGAGGCCAATGCCAACGATGCCAATCAATGCTGAAAATAGCATGTGAGTATCGAGCCTACATGGTTGTACGGAGCAGTGGTAGCAGCAGTGATTGATGCTACACGTCTGTGCTGGCACTTTGGCCACAACATCACGGCTGGCCTGCCTGTTTGGTCTGGTCATTACAAAGAACGAGGGCATGTCATTGACGGAAATAAGACGAAGGTGGCATCGACGTCAAAGGAGGTTTTGTCGGTCAAAGACGGCATCCAAATCTAAGGCACGGGGACATCACGGATATCGCCTGTCAGAGTGCACGTGCTTGGTCAAAGAGACGGAGGATCTGGCGAATCCTTTGTCTTTGCTGCTGTGAGCCCTGAAAGGAGAATTTGGAAGAAAAAGGAGCTGATTGGGAAACATCTACGGTCAAAGCTTGATACTTTATCTCTGTCTTGGTTGCTGCTGTGTTTGCCCGAGATGACTGTAGGTGTACCCCGTACACAGGATGTGTATTGTAGCTTTGTCTTCAACGGACAAAGCTACCTTAGTGTACAAGACATTCGATGCAATTGAAGAAAGAAAAGAAGCTTGGACCTCGTGTAAGACAGTCGGCAAAAGAAGATTGAAATTATAAAGAAATGGAAGACAAGCACACGGAGAAAAAAACAGCCCGTGAAGGTGGAAGCGAGGAGCTAATATCAGTTGATTAATGGCAGACGCAAAATGGAGCTCACGCCCCCCCACACGAACTACGATGGTGCACTTGGACCGATTCGCAGACCGAGGCACAACGGCCGCCGTCTCTTGATGGGGACGGATGCGGATCATGGCGACCGAATTATAGCTTCGAGAAGCCAGTATCTATGGCTGTTGAAGGAACGTGCAAAGAAAAGAAGAGGATGAAGCAAAAGGGAGATGGAGACAGACAACGGAAGAGACTCCAAGCTGGGAGAGGCAGACGACAACGCAGACAAGCAGCAAGCAAGGGGTTGCGCTAATAACTTCCTCCACTTTGGGCACATGCTAACTCTGTACGAGCAGCCCGTGGTAATTCCGCCTGATGCTACTGTACCTTTATATCTCCCCGTAAAGGATGCGTGAGGGTGTCGCGTTCTAATTTTTTTTTTTTTTGCCTCCATCGCTGGCGCGTGCCCTTGCATTGAAAGCTGCGATGCCGACTGGCTGCGGTCCGGGGTACATGCTACACGCACCTCGACACATGCACGGCCTAGGGAGTTAGTTGCAGCGGCAGACGCGCATGTATGGAGTACTTTGGGCCGTCGCTGCACAGTGATGTGATGAGCGACTGGCAAACATGAATCAGAACGAGACGGGAGGATAGAAGAGATGCCATGACAAAGCGGCCGGAAGGGGTCCGGGCGTTGACAAGGGGGGAGCCAGGGAGAAGAAGCCAAAAAAGGGTGATTTTTTGAGTGAAATATGAGGAAGATGAAGTGAAATCAAGCAAATGGGGAGCTCGTACTGGGGGGACGCTAGCACTTTGAGACTACGACAGTAGTACCCGTAACTTGTACTTTGACGAGTTGAACTTGAACCCAGACATTTGATGGATGGATGCCATGCAAACAACGTTGGACAAACATTTGGTGAATGTTCGCATGCCGTGGTCCGTATCTGCAGCGGTGGCGTCCACATCAGATGTACACGACCGGTTACCAATGCTTGTATACAAACAGAGGAAGAGATTGATTCATGTTCTCCTTTACTCCGCGTATGTACTCGTAGTGCTTGCTCCATATCGAGGTCTACTCCTACATTAGGCACAGGCAAGCATTGGCAAAAGAGCACTGACTGGCACTTTTACGCGCGCTCTTGAAAGCAGTCAATGGAGTGATAGGGAAATCAAGGTGCGCTAGTCAAAACCCCATGCTTGCTTGAAATGCACTTCGCAGCTCCCTGCGGCAAGGCGCCACTCCGACCTCCTGTCCGGCTGCAAGTACCCCGTCGCGGAGTACCAGGTACTGCGGATTGTGTGGAGTACAGGTATCAACCGCCGGCCCTTTTTTTTTCTGGTGCTTCAATTCTTTCAATCACTCTTTCATCATATCGTACAAAGTGGCACTGCGTGCGAAGTACATGCCTGTCTTGGTAAGAAGATGTCTCAAGCTGTGAAATCTTTAGACTTTCGTTATCGAAAATGTATCATGTTATACTGACCCCATCATCTTGTGTTGGGCGAGCAATATCAGCTTCAGTGTACTTCCAACTCCATACCTCAAGTCTGGTGTCTTTTTTCCCCCGTGTTCCCTCTCGCCTTTTTGCTCCGCACCCCTTTGGTTTGCTGCTAAACCAGGGACCAGCAGGGGGATCCAGCAAGCCACTTGGACCGCTGAAGCACCCGATCCGCCGCTCCTTGCACAAGCCTGGACCAGTCTGGCTTCTTTTCACAGCAGATAGCAGCATCAAGCATCAAGCAGCGTCGGGCTCGTGAATGTACCCTCTACCGGCGCGCGTGTACCTCTCGTCGCACGCTGGTGCCTGCTAGCCTCACAGCACTCCCCCAAAAAGGGCCCTGAACCGCTCACCACCCCCTCGATCGCCCAATCCGGGCCCGCCATTCGCCTCCACCCAGGGCCAGCCTCCACCCCCCTTCTGCTGCTAACCTGAACGCCTAGGCACTGCTAGGGGACCATTGCTAGGGACACCGACCAGGTGCTACTAGGGGCCCTGGCCTGCTCCATGGCCTGCTCCCCAGCAGCGCAACCAGCCAATCTCTCAGGGCCGTCCAGCCTGCCGTTCGACCAAGGTTCCTTTCCAGTTCCTACTGCAATCCGCGTTCCTCCTCAGAACCTAAACCTCTCCTTCACCCTTTGCTTTTTCCCGTATTCCACCCCTCTTCCATCTCTCGTCTTCCATCTTCCATCTTCCTCATTCATTCCTCTCCCAATCGCCCTCTGCGGCTCTTCTTCTCTGCTTTGCATTGTCTTCTGGCCAGCTCTGTTTTAATTTTCTTTTTCTCTACAGCCTCTAAACTACGAAGCTCTCAAAACCATCCTCTTCCTTACTCTCCCTACCAGAGCCGCCTTTTTCTTGTCCCTTCATTGGCTGAGGTACACCTCCTGAAGCCAAGAAGCAGAAAAAAATATTACACAGCTGCGGAAGCAATCCTTTTTTCCCGCTAGCATCATCAATCAGTGCCTTTTACAATGGCTTCAGCAACCAAGGTACGTTGATCAACCTGTCTCTCTGCGCGCGCGTTTTTTTCTTTGTCTCCCCTTGTCCTCCCCCTTCTTTTGCCCTTTGCTTTAGCCTGTTCTGTATAGCTAACATTAGCTGCTTCGCCTGCTAGTTCCTGCGAGAGTATAAGCTCGTCGTTGTCGGCGGTGGTGGTGTCGGTAAATCTTGCTTGACTATCCAATTGATCCAGAGCCACTTCGTCGACGAATATGATCCCACAATTGAAGGTTCGTCGCTTTCTTGCAGCAGCTCAATGCTACCCCCTTTCCCGGGCTTCGCGGCTCGCGAATACCATCTCCCTATCCGCCACCCGTCTACCTTGCCTCATCTGGCTTGAGTATTCGAATCCTTGGCTAATTCGTCGACAATGACAACAGACTCATACCGAAAGCAATGCGTCATTGATGATGAGGTCGCCCTGCTCGATGTTCTAGACACTGCCGGCCAGGAGGAGTACAGTGCCATGCGAGAGCAGTACATGCGCACAGGAGAGGGTTTCTTGCTGGTTTACTCAATCACATCACGACAGAGCTTCGAGGAAATCACAACTTTCCAGCAGCAGATCCTGAGAGTCAAGGACAAGGACTACTTCCCTATGGTGGTTGTCGGCAACAAGTGTGATTTGGAGGGCGAGCGAGAGGTGACCAGGCAAGGTAAGCAACCGTCATACTCTGTCGTGAGCTACTTTACAAGTATCTAACATGGGATTTTCTACTTGAACAGAGGGTGAGGCGTTGGCACGATCATTCAACTGCAAATTCATCGAGACGTCGGCCAAGTCCCGAATCAATGTTGACAAGGCCTTCTACGACATTGTCCGCGAGATCCGAAGATACAACCGTGAGATGCAGGGTTACTCAACCGGCAGCGGCACCAACTCTGGCGCAAACCCTCCCAAGCCCATGGATATTGAGGGCGAGGAGCAGGAGGGCGGCTGCTGCAAGTGCGTCATCATGTGAGCGCCACAAACCATAATAGGGAGGCTGCATTGTCTTGTTGTTCATGATGATAGAGGCGACATTCATGGTGGAAACGGGAGGCTTTTGGACGCTCAATGGCATGGCATGGAGTGTGCATGCAACACCACGCGCGGCTGGACGGCCTTGGACGATCGACGAGCACGATACCTCTCAATGCATCGGACGGGGAGTCGGGTTCTGACTTGGGTCGCGCATTCGGATTTTCTTTTTTAGTTGCCTTTTTATTTTTTCATGTCTTGTTCTATTTCGATGAAAATATTCTCCGCGCGTGGTTGGGAGATGGAACCGACGGGGTCGCTGTGTCAAATGGTACACACAGCCTGGGAACCCCCTGTCAAGAGCGCGTGCTGGCGAAAGACGGCTGTCTCGTTGCACTACCAGAGGGGGAAAAGAAAAAAGAAGGCTTGGGAGCGATTTTGAACGAAAGGGGGCTGGAGGCGCGGATGATGACGAGGGTGTTTCGACACTGCGCCATGCGTGTGTGCGTGCAGGCGAACAAAGGCCTCGGGGGGGAACCATGGCCATTAATTCCCCTCTTGGGCTTTGCGAGGATGGTTTTCTCAGACTCTGAAACTACGGGTCATACGTTCTTCTCTTATATCCCATTATTTCACACGTGTAATTTCATTTTTTTTTTCTACTTATTGACTGTTAACTTGCATGGTAATGAGGATTCGCTTCAAGATTCTACCGTCCTTTTTGTATCTAGGACATATCAATTCTACTCGAGTGCCTTTTGGGCCTTTGAACTCTGTGCTCACCTCTGGTTTTTTTTCCCCATCTTTCTTTCTTTTCTTTTCTTCCTTTAGAACGTCTTGTCAGTTTTTCATTTCTTCTTTTATTGGAGTATCTTCTCGTCTTTTTTTTTTTTTTTCAAACTTCAGTTTTATCTTCCTTTTCCCTTTCTTTGTTCTGTTCCCTTTATTTTTTATCTTTTCTTTTTTTGATCCCTTCTCTTTCTTTTTCTCTCCCTTGATAAGACCAATAAAAAGCAACTTGTAATTTTTTGTCTCAAGTTAAGTGGCATGGGTGACTCGATTGGCTTCAAAAATACCTTAGGTTGTCTAGTGCGAGTAAACTAGACTTGCGTTGAATGGTGAGACGGCAAAAACGCGGCCGGGCTCAAGCTACGGAGGATTTCAAGATGCTGAAACCCGTCGGTTTAAGTGTGTACATACATACATACATCATACCCTTGTAATTGTGATCGATTGCCAACACGTGTTAGAAGTTTAACGTGTTGACTGGAGTTGAAATGGCACTACTCCGTACTGGGCACCGACAGTAGACTTCCGACTTCAATGGTGAGTTGCGTTTACACTGTCACAGAGAATAGGCTCAATATTTGTTTTTCAAATCGTGTTAATTGTTGATGACAATAGACTACTCGTACATGGTGTAACAAAACCCTCCTTCTGGGTTATGAGAAAGGGAAAAATAAAGCAAGTATTCAACACCGCGTCTACCAGTTCTTGACCTCCTGATGTCAACGAGACGCACCCAGTAACGACAAAAAGAGCTAGATCGGGCGGTGAACAAGAGTCCAAGATCCTCCCCAAGAAGCTTCTTCATTCGACTCGGATGTCTCCCGTTCTTGAGCTTGTTCTCCATCTCCCCGTGCATTCCGTCCTCCATCTCGGCCTCGGTGCTCTGCTTCAGCTTGCTCTTCGAATAACTCCATGTCCTGATTGCGAGTTTGCTCATATAGCATTCCTTCTTGGATCCCATTTGATTCTTCGTCCCAATACGTTACAGATGGCGATGGCTCCCCGAAAGATAATTGGCCTCCAGTTGCGTATGACCGCAGCGCTTCTTCTCCCATCAACTCCTCGCTAGATATTTCCTGTACACCATACTCAGTTTCTTGCTCTTCTTCATCCTGGCTCCCATATACGCCGTTAATAATTACCCGAGGTATCGAAACTATGGCTTTGGGCCCTTGCGGTCCGAAGATGCTCATAGTTGGTTGGTTCAGGACCAAGTCACCGCAGACAAGACACTGCCAGGCAGTGCATTTGGCCTGGTTGGCAGCCCACTGCCGTCCCTTAAAGGCAACTACACGAGGCTGGCTTCCTTTGAGACACACAAAGCAGGTTTTGGCGCCGTATTTTCGCTGGCACCAGTCCTGCATCTCCTGAGCCTGCTTCACGACCTCGTCCCCATACTTGAGGCGATGACTGTAGCAAAGGCGTCGGTAGAGAAGCTTCGTTCCGCATAGGCATCCAGTGATCTTCTGGGCGTCGCCCATGAAAGTGATGGTGCCGCCGTCCTTGTTGAACGGGACGGGAATACGACTCGCAAGGGGGAAATCCTGGCACTTGCCCCAGACCTTGAGGTCGCTGGTGAGCCTGTTCCGCAGCACGGGGCGGACGTCTTTGCTGACTTTCTCGGCGCAGTGGTTGCAGAGGTACGCGCGCATGTTCTCGATCGCGGCCAAGTCGAACGAGCTTCCGATGCTGACGAGCTCGAGGGCGCTCTCTTTGCTGCAGTGGTCGCAGACGTGGACGCGGTCTTCTTTTCCGTGCGAGCCGCTTTGGCAGATGGAGTCTGCCGCGACTTTGTGCTCGCAAAATTGGGCGTCTCGTAGTTCTAGGCATTTGTTAGGATAACTTGGTGCAACGTGCCTGACACGTCGCGGTATGTCGTTTAGGACATTATTGAAACCGCTGCTTTCCCCGTTGAGCTTGTCTGAAGCGATGCCAAACGAGGCTTTCTTAGGGTTCTGCTCCATTTGGTCAAACTGGCTCGTCATCTACTGGTGCAGTCTCATCAAGCTGAGGAACGTCTTTAGGGAGTAGAGGCGTCGAGTTGGTTACGTCGCCTAGAATAGTCATGCATAAGGCGATATCTCTCCTTGTTTGTTCGGGATCTATCCTGGGATCTGTGTTAAGATTATTAAATGGAAGCGGATTGAAGTCGACAAATTCCGTACGCAGTCTGGGATCGATATTGGCTTCTCTATCTTCCTCGTCGACGAGAACCTCCGGTGGATTGATTTCCAAACCCGCCAGCAAGCTGAGATCGATATCGGTGCGTATATCAGGTTCACCAACGGGAAAGTGATTCGAGGAGAAGTTGAGATATGAATCGAGGTCTGCATGGAAATTGCTAGAAGAAACCTGAGGCGGGTAGAGTCTGGCAGCTGGCACGCAGGGGCTGGGATAGAGATTCAGACCGAAATCAAGATCCATGTCGGCTGGCAAATCTGGGCTGAACCTGACAACTGGCAGCTGCTGGTCGGAAGGAGCTGCAATGGTAAAGTCAAACTGCGGGTTGTGCCACTGGGAATTGAGAAATCGGAGTGCTCCTGCTCCCTGGCTCATGGCATTTTCATTTTCATTCTCATTTTGATTTCCATAGATGTAACCCGTTGCATTGATGGTGTCGTTGCCATCAATATCCATTGGCATTGGTAAGAAAGCCATGGCATCATCATTCAAGAAAGGAATCGGAACCTGAGCTGACACAGGGACAGGGCTGACGATGGCAGAAACAGCAAGATTATGGGCAGCGACTTTGCCAGCAACATCGACGCAACAATCCTCTCCGCAATCAGGGCCGTGTGTGAAGCTCCTCGGTCCGTTGCTCAGGAATTGCTCGGCGCGGAGACGAGGCTTTCCGCTGCGAAGATCCTGCACAAAGGACTTTGCCGCTTTGATATAGTCTTTGTATCCCAGAAACTCGTTGATCGGGTGATGTTGAGGATAATTGGACTCGATCCATGCCACAATGTTTTCCTTGGTTATCGCGCTCGCTGGTCCAAACATGACGCCGTTCTGAGCGACATCACCGTGAGGAGGCTTTCCGTATGGAATTAGTTTTCCTCTTAAATCAGCGGCGAATGAGGCGACGAGTTGCCTATTGTCCCTCCCGGGGATCATGCCGTAGATGCTTGTCAACGGACCTACCCAGTGTTCCACGGCAGATCCATCTTTGACATCGTTGACACCATTGGCACCATATCCCAGCGCGAGATAATAGAGTGGCCCAGGAGGCGGATCTAGTCGACCGTTTATACAATACCTGGCTGTATCGCCCGCGAAGGCATCGCACTGGTCGCCGTGCTCGACGCATGAATCACAAGGGCGCTGCAAATCGCAGTTTCTCCCGTTCTTTATGCAACATGAACACTGGAGAAAGGGCAAGTGTAAGCCGATGCCAACTCTGGCCAGGTCGAAGATGGGATAATACGTGTCATTGCCACTATCGACACAGTCAATGCCGAGCTCAGCACAACGAGTACACGCATAACGATAATGCCCAGCATCAGCATGGCAGTGACCGTGTTTGTCCTCGAGACATCTCTTGCAGGTTCGACGGGCTGTACCGTCTTTCCTACAGTCAACAAATCCAAATTCGTGTGTGGCGGAGACATTCCACACTCTGGGGAGGGTCAAGTTTTGAGGCTCGGCGATGAGGCATCTGCCATTGAAGCACGCCAGGTTGCGGGATTGACAGTTCCAGCAGGATTTCTTTTGATTCGCGCGATCCCTGAGCCAACTGCATCCAATGGTGATCCTGCCATTCGTCGTCATATGCTCACAATATTGGCATTCTCTGCGTGTCCAAGGGCCATCGGGGGAAATGACAGAACTGGGCGCTGCCTCCAACCTGTGGCCGTTGAGTGTACAGCGGCCCTCTCGGCAGGCCTTTGTTGCTGTACAGCCGTAGTTGAGAATGGAATCGACGTTGCATTGGTTGGATTTGCCGCTTGTGATGCACTGGTCGCAGGGCTGCGCCGGATAAGTCGAAGGATGGCTTATACCGTACCGGCGCCATACCTTTTTATTGCGCAGAAGCTCAGGAGGTTCACACTTGATCTCTTTTTCTGGATGCTCGGAGCGGTAATCGGCGCAGTTTTGACACTCGAGGATATCTCCGTTCGCAAGTATTTCGTAATTGCATGCCCTTACTTGGGCCATTTGCATGCCTTGGGAACCGTGTGAGCAGAATTTGCAGCATTGTTTAATTTTCTTCGCCGGTGGACCGTTGGCATTGGGATCATTATTGGAATTGCCGTCATTGTCTTGTTCATAAGTATCGCGGTTTCTCCTTTTTGTGGACGTTGGGTCGCCTGTAAGGGTCATTTCAAGACCCTTGTTCTTGAGTCTATCTGCGGGACTGGCCATGATATCGAATTTTGGATATATTGCGCTCTAGAATATCATGCTAACTTGGTGGCTAGTATTGAGTTGAATGTAAAGTACTTTTACAAAGATGGGCCCATAGATCAAGGGCGTATATGCTAATTATATAGAGACTTTGAATCGACTTTTATCATATTCGCGAGTGTACCATCTTGGACACATCTTGTTGACAAGATAATTTAGTGTTCAGAAGCTGTTTCACCAAATCAAAATAGCGGTAACGAGATGGCTTTGTCTGCTTCATTGGAACAGCTAGAAAGAGAAAGAGTCTGTACAAGAACAATTACAAGAGAACGGATGGCTGCAGATTGAGGCGAAGCCTACGAAAGGAACAATTGGAAGAGAGGTTCAGATAAGAGAAGAATAAAGGAGAAAAGTGCTTCCAAGTTTCAGACTAATCTGAAGAAACAAAGAAAGACGGGAAGACGCTGAATGGTAGGGATTATGAATACAAAGAAAATTCTTTATTTAGAACAAAATAGTAGCTGCCAGCGAAAAAATCTTTTATTTTCACAACAACATCGAAACGTGTTTGTTCAATCTGGCGAAATAAGTGGTTTTGAGTTGACGAGAGAACAAAAACGAGACAGTTGCACAAATTTTGGACCTCAAAGGCGATGATTAACAAACAACACTTCCATTGTATACACAGTAAACCTACAGTAACCATTGCATCTACGCCGTCTAAAAAACATTTATTTGAAACAATAGAAACCAACTCAACTCCATCAACCGTTCAAACAAGCTGTTTCTTCATAAACACCGACGGCACCGAAATCGCAATCCCCGTCTCCTGGTCCACCCACTTGTACAAATCATCAACATAACAAATAATGTCGTACCCCTGGCGCGTGTACCACTCCTCGTTGGAGCGGAAGTCTGCGCTGGCGACCTCGGAGCCGCGGATCTTGTTGAAGATGGCGATGCTCTCGGGGGTGGTTTGGAACTTTTTCGTCGTGGTGTCGAGGGCCATGACGGTTGCGTTGAGGGGAGGGAGGGCGGCGAGGCGCTCGAGTTGGTGCATTGCGGAGCGGCCGAAGCCGCCGGCTTGGATGGCCCTGATGGTGATGATGAGAATTGAGTATGAGATGAGGGATGATCAGATGCGGGATGATGTTGAGATGAGATGAGAGAGTAAAGAAGAAAGAGTCTTGACAACTTACCATGAAATGTACAGAGACTTGATCCAGACCGTGGAATCGGGCAGGGAATACTGCTCCTGGCGTTCCGGGTACAATTCAAGAGCAATATGGCCGATGGGAATGAAGGAGACTAATGTTGGTGTTCTCGACGACTTGCCCAGAGTTTCTGCTGTGTCGACGATGGCTTCTTTTTCCTGCATAACAAGGTAAGCATTTCTTTTGTTTGAGGGTCACCTCTCTTGTCTGACTTACTTTGGGAAATCTTTCAATATGCTTAGCAAGAAAGTCGTCTTTCTCAGGTAACCCATCATCAATTGTCTGTTACCGCTCGTTGTCAGCTCTTCAAATCCCCTTCACTCTCATCCCCTAATCTCACACGATTACACTCACAATCCAATACATAAACTTTGTCCCCTCGCGCACTTTGGCCCTCCACTCCTCAATCAAGTCGTAGTCCCACGTACACGCCAGGCGCTGTTCGTACAGCCGCTTGCACTGGGCCTCGCTGTTGGGATCAAAGGGGATGAGAGTGGCTGAGCCGTATTTGGGCGAGTTGATGAATTCTTGGGGCGACATGCTGTCTGTGTCTCTTCCGTTCTGTCTTCCTTTGCTCTTTTGTCAATGTGTGTGTTAACTGGCGGATGTGAAAGGGTTTCAAAAGCACCTTCTTTCTTTCTTTGTATTTATCTTTGTTCTATTTCACTCAATTAATAAAACTAATTGAACAAGTAAAGATTTATATGAAAACAAAAAAGAATGAAAGAAAGAGAAAAAAGAACAAGTTCGGTGTGTCTTACATACACATACAGAACAACTAACTAAAAAATGACTCCCCGGCGTAACTAACAGCCCAAAACTCACACCCCAGATCCCAATCTCAGTCACAACCCCCACACACTCTCTCGACTCGTAATCCGTTATAACTAAAAGCTCAACTAATAAACTCGAATCCACTCCCACTCCAGACTTCGTTCTTCTTTTAGCCTCCCAGTTTAACGGGCGCCCGCCTTGCTGTCCGTCTTCTGACTCATGCACGCCCAGGGCTCTAGTCTCTCAATTAGGCAAAGACTAAACTTCATCCAGGATGCCCGATCTGGTCACTTGTTTAAAAAGTGCTGGAATTGAGTTTTGTTAAGCAACTCCCGCTTGTTCTGGTTTAGGTCTTACGCACACAGAAATATTTCCGAGCTGCAGATACAAGAGAAAGTCCGACTATGAACTTGCATGTGAATGATTCCATATCAACTATCGGTACTTTCCGCGTCTTTTGTGCCATCTTGCAGCCATTAAATCCCTCGTATCTTCTTTTATTGTTGCCTAGGTATTAAATAGGCCATTCTAGGTTGCTCCTTGACGGAAATAGATATAGATTCAGGTTGTGTGTAAGCACATTGTCAGTTATTCAGCAGACTTATATAATTAGAATGCAGATTTGCCAATGATGCTATATCAGTATTTCAACGTTGTATATCAAACGCCCATACAAGAGCCAACAAGACCGCCATCAGCGTTGCTAAATTTACATCTTCGGTATTATTCCTATTCTCCTCGTCTACTACTCCTTTCTGGTAAAAATATATGTCTCTATCTACTGTAATATTCGGATATTTGCATAGTCGGCCTCCCCCATAGAACAACCCAGATTTCCTCCCTCCCAATAAGTCCTCAGCTCCAAATGCCCGTTCATCACCATGTCGTTAAATTGTTGATTCCTTGCTTTAATAACGCTCTTCTTCTCTTTCTTGGCCCTCCCTTGACTTCGCCTTCAAATTTCATCCCCAAGCCCCCTCTTACAGTTCTTCCCCCCATTAACTTTGTGCTCTCTGAAACATACACGCTTGCGTCGCCTCGTCCTACATTGCCCCAAGGTCGGATCCGTGTTGGCGGACGACTCCTATGCTCACCACCTCTCTCATTTGCTTCACCCTCCCCAGCCCCTTATTGGTATTTGCTGTCAAATGGTATTTTCTTTCATTTCAAATTTGCTCTCTTTCCATATCTGTTTATTCGTCCTTGAATCCACCTCAGCCGGCAAACTGGAATCTAGTTGCCTCGAGCTGTCCGAGGCCGTCTCGAGGGGCAACGTTACGGCGCCGATATGTGTTGGTAAAGTCTTGCAGTAGCACTCTCACATGTCGGATACCTCCGGCCTCATTCACCGCAAGTCGCTCCTTGATTTTGGCCATCAGCCTATTGGCTTCTTCCGGGGATACAGTGCCTTGGGGCAGTAACTGAATAGTGCGCGAGACCCATTCCGTCGTCTCCACGGGCAAAAGCTCGAAAAGACTAAGCAAAACGCCGCTACCGTCCGCGAAGCAGTCCCTTGGGAAGGTAATCATCATGCCGGCCATGCACTGCTTTACCAGGTTTTCACCGTGGCTGGCAAGGAGGCTCTTTACTATAGTCCTGATTTCAGCCGCGGTTGCTTCCGGCAGCCCCTCACTGGTGGCCGGGTTGTCGCCACCGTATGACAGCAGATCCCTCAAGAAGTGAAGAGTGGAAGAAAGAGGATCCCGCTGCTCCAGCGTCAAGGCGTAGATGGAGGCCTCGAAGATGGGCACCAAGAGTGGGGACGGCACCAGCTTCTGAGGATAGTACAGCAGCGCATCAATAAGCAGTCGAAAGAAGTCGTCAATCACGTCCGGCAGCTCCTTGGGCTGTAGCTCGGTCATGACTCTCAGGAATGTCGTCATTTGCGCCTCAAAGAACGTGTAGATGTTTTCGGTGATGGATGGATCCACGTGCTCCCGTGCCTCGGAGAACTCTCGCAGAATGGCAGACGTGACCCAGAGGAAACAGCCTTCCCTAGAGACATTGAAGCCACTAGCCAATTTGTTTGCCATGTCCGCCAGCATGGGCGCGATCGCAGTACGGTAGGAAATGACCATGTTTCTCCAGCACCTACATACTCTCTCACAGATAGGAGAGAAGGTGAGGAAGTTGTCCAGAACAGTAGACAGAATAGGGAAGATCTCCTGCCAGTACTTAACTGCGGGATTCTCTTCTCCAGGGTTAATGAGTGGCATCACGTTTTGCACAAAGATGGTGATGAGCTGTAGGTGATCTGTCATTTCGAAAACGTTAGCAGAGGAGCCGGGACCGCAAGAGTAGTGGGAGAAAGGGGAAGGGAGAAAATGATGGAAGGACAAGTCATTACCTGCTACGGCCAGTTTACCCTCGTCTGTGGTCGCATGGTTTGCCTTTGTCATCAGCCTTTGGACCAGAGGATCGCAGTACGTCTTGAGCAAGTGATAGGTCTCGGAAACAGGCTGAACAGCGAGGACGTTAGAAACGCCTTCAGTGACCTCTTCCTTGCTGAGATCCGGCAGCTTATCCAGAACCTGGTCGTAGAACGTCTGAAGCTGCAGCACTTGACCGCTGAGGAGATGCTTGCAGTCAGTGCAGAAGAATTTGAGCGACAGCGCCGCCGCCCGGTTGATTTCTCGCGAGTCGGACTGGAATGAGTTGACAATGTAGTTGAACTGAGGCTCCAAGTACTCGGGGTGAGCCGCGGTCCACTCCGTATAGCGTCCAAGTACCATGATTGTGGCAAAGCGAAGCTTTTCGTGGCTAGGCATCTGTACCAAAAGGGGCATCAGCTGAGGGAGAACAACATCCTCCTCCTTGTCCACCATGCGGCCGAGGGCACGCATCGCGAACAGCGGAGCCTCGAGCTCCTGCCAATGGGGTACTGTTGCTTCGGTGGCCTGGCTTGCGTACTTTTGCGTCCACAACTGGATGGCATGAAGCACCTTGGTGAGGCACTCGGTGACACCCATTACTTCACAGCAGTCCTTGAGCGTGTCACCCATCTGGTGTCGGAACTCGCGAAATTTCTCTTCTTGCTCACGGTCTCCGTCAAACAGATCTGTTTCGCTTCCAGACTCTGGTTGTGGGTATTGCAGATGCAATAGAAGAATATCCACAAGCTTGGAAAAGACGTCGACCAGCTCCAGTCTGCCTTGAATATATCTTTCCAGCACAAGATACTGCTTCAGTTCATACCAAAAGTTGAATGTGTGCTCGATGACCTCTCGATCCTTGTCTCGGGCGGCGCATTCGAGGACAGCGTCAACGAGGGGCCGGAATTGAGTCGGCTGTCGTGCAATGGCTACCACCCAGCTTTCGGCTGCTGTTGCTAGAACCTTGGTTAGAGATTTCAGCCCTTCGGTATCCTCTTCTTCGACGAGGGTAGCAATGCGCGGCGTCAGACTGATGATTCGGGGGAACAAGGTCTGGATGATATCTTGGGATTCGTCGACGTCGCCCGTCTCTCTTAACATCGTGCTCAGACACTCTGCAGCCTCTTGACTGCACCCATCAGACGCTATCCCATGGAAAATCGCATCCAGAAGCGGTGAATTGGCGATGGTGGCCACGGGGACTTCGCGCAGCCAGGATGTGATGCATTCCATCAGGAGTGGGTTTTGGGAGGCGGCAGCTAAAGAAAATCTCATGTCAATCTTTCTTCTTCTTTTATAGATAGGCCATGGGGGCTGAAAAGAAAGGGGATAGAATAACTTACGTGAAGACTGTGAATAATTGATGAGAAGCTGCACGACTTGGTCTGCATTATCTCCCAGCAATGCCTGCGTCCGCAATGCAAGGTCTTCTTCCTATTTCCAAACAATTAGATGTATTCTTCGAGGGTGACTACCGACCGGCCGAAAGGGTAATCGATGAGGGCCAAGCGTCGCGCCGATTTTTTATAGAGTATCGCAATCCACGTACAGACAAGGTAATTTTTCGACCTTCAGTCACCTCCTCGGGAAGGACTCGTAAAAAGTCGAGGATACAAGCATGGCTCTCGGGGCTGTCGCTCAGGGACTGGACAACCGAATGGAGCACATCGTTCCAATCCTTCATTTGGATCGCCAGAATGGCCAGACACACGCATAGCTGGACCCGGATGGGTTTCGGTCCGGAGGCGTAGTGCTTCAGAAGGAGCAGAATCTGATTTCGAAGTGCGGGCAGCTCGTTCGGAGGCACCTGGGTGATGAGATCATAGGTGATCTAGTATTGTTAGTAGTCTGCGGACAAACGCATGATGACAAGAAAATAGAACAACCTTTCCACGAAGTGTGATGGCGGCGAAGAGTGTCGCCTCGGGCTCGGCCTTGGACTGGAGAATCCCAATTACTGTTCCCCACGAGTCCTTCTATAGATTAGACGGGTGGTGATGATTAGCAAGCTGTAAGCTCCAAGCTGAGAGCTGGTCAACAAGACAAGCAGATGGATTGCGACGTACCGATTTCTGGAACGCCTCCAAGTATTCGTGCGCCTTCTTCTTTGCCTCCTGCTCCCCGCTTCGCATCGTCATGACGGCACCTAAGACGTCCGTAGGCGCAAAGGCCTCCTGCGTGCCGTTCGAGGCCATCTCGGGCGCAAAAGAGAGAGACAGCTGGGGAGCTCAGAGAAGACGAGATGCCGACAGAATCTTTTCAGCGCTGATTTAAGTAGTCGAGGAGCGAGCAGCGCTCATGAGCCAGCGTTGACGTGCTGGAGAAGAAAGACAATCGTGAGCTGAATCCCGGGTCAAGAGAGGCTAGGCCAGACCGCGAGAAGACGAGGCCAAAAGAGGGTACTAGAGGGAGAGGAACGGAGAGGGATAGAGAGGGAGGAGAGGAAGCGACAGAGGCCTGGAGCGCGAAGAGGCTTACAAGAGTCGCAGACTTGCTGGCTTTGCTGGATGACTGGCTCCAGGTAAAATCATGGAAGTCGGCCTTGCCTTGGTCGAAGTGGCATGGCTCCTCAGAGGCTTGAATTGGCGGGGCAAATCTGCTGGAGGAGCTCTGGCAGCCGACGTTTTTCCGCCTCCGTGACATGTGGGTGTACTTGGTCACTCCCGCGCCCGAATGAGGGGAGCTTTGTACTCGTAAGTGTACTCTCAAAGACGACGAGATGCTTCGGACCAAGAAAACCATGATTGACCAGATCCCAATGTCCAGCCATGGCTTAATTATGGTTTAGTCGCCTCAAGGCTTATCAAATTCTGCACAATTCCAATTGCCACAAGTCAAGCCAAGTAGTGTGTGTGCCTGCATCTTGAGTACCTTTTATGATATTGCCTTATCCTGCCAGTCGGTACGTAGGTGAGAGCTATCCTGAAGCCTCCAGAAAGACAAATTCTCATCGCCAGATTTTACTTATAACACAAGCTTACTACTACTAAGGTACGCTCAATTACCTAGATGAATAGTAATCATTATAATGTTGCTGCAGAACGCTGTTTCTGTCCTTAATTGCTATGACATAATGATGTCCGTGTCCATGCAGGGATTTAAAAATAACTGACGGGAAAACAATATACTGCGGAATTATTATATAAAAGAACCATCGAAGGTATTTATAGAGAATCTTCTCCGAACCAGTTGTTCTAACTAGGTATATATACCGCGTCCCTCTCCGGTTTAGAAAGCCATGTCGAACAACGAACAACCAAGTTTGAACCAAGTTGTCATTTCAATTCAACCAGGTTCTCTCAAATCTCAATTTTCACTATATACTTAACCTACCGATTCGTGAGTTTTCTATCTACCCTGCATATTTGTACATGCACACTATATACAATATATGAGACAAGAGGCTAACATCCCGTCAAAGTTATCCGATCTGATAAGACGACAAATCGACAAAATGAAGTTCAATAATTTAATCACAAGTTTGATGCTACATCTCAGCTTTGTGTCTTGCAAGCCAGTGGACCTGAACGACACAGTAGCTGTTGAGGCCAGAGGATTGGAGGCTAGGACCTTGAATCGCATTGGCGAGACTGCTTATTATTGTTGGGCAATAAGCTCTGGAACATTGGCGAATGCAGGATATGCCGCCAGTCTAGTCGACCTCCACCATCAGATGTTTGCGTACTTCAACGTGCCTGGCCCCGTCGGGACTGGCGAGTTTCGGTTTACAAGCTCGGTCAACAATGGAGTTATCTGGACAGCAAAAATCATAGTGGTGGCTACTACGCAAGCCTTCACGATAGCTGACGCAGTCAATGACCTATACAACAGTCTCAATCAGGGCACAGGAGTACATGTTTACAAGGGAGGCACTGCTGCCGCTGCGTCTATTGTATCTTCCAACGTCGGAGCGTTAATAGAGATGATATCGATGACAAACGGCGGTAGTTCTTACAGTGAATTAAAACGTGATGCTGACTTGTCAGCACGGGCTAGCTGTGGAAGCGGAACGCAGAATTTCAACAAATGTTGCGCAATCAAGATCGATTGAACACAAACAACGACATATCAATTCATCCATCGATCCAGATATACGACTCATCAGACAACTGGGATGAGTCCAATGAGCCACTCGCCTCAAATGGATATACAAGCCCACTTCTTACACTCATTTAAACAACTTAGATAGCCAGTTGTTAACACAGAATCAAGATTCGAGTATTCATTTAACCCTTACCCACTGGTGACTTCCATCCATATCATTATTTCGATACGTTACCCATAAATCTCCCTCACCTATCCGCCAACATAAAACCAGCACTTAGCCTAGGTTTGTCCCTTGGGATTTCTGGCTTTGGAAGAAGTAGGTACTCTTAGGTTGGATTTTGAATACGCCTGGCAACTGTCGTACATCTATGTAGTAACATCTAAAGTTCACACCATTTCGGCGCACTGTGAGCTCAAGCCAATGCGGCCTCCTTCCACCTCGACCACACAAATGAAGATCTATCTTCAAGACTTTTGACCGAACGCGGGATCATCTGGTACGGAATTTCTGCACTCTCTAGCATACGACAAAATTCATTGTCATATTCCATCCAGTCCTCTACGTCTCGTGGCATAAGTCTGACTCCATCGCTTACAAGCCAATCTTCCACAGTTTCGCAGACAAACACCAATGATTGCGACATGCGATCTCTCAATTCTTGCCAACAATTAGACGAGGTCATGAGATCCACGGCCTCACTTCCAATATGGCGCGATGCGTATATGATGGGATCTATTCCCGAGCGATCTGATATAATCCAGGTATTCCTAGTCAAGGCATCGCGCTCGCTGTTGAATTGAGCTTCCAGTATGAGCGCCTGTAACTGCAGACAACGGCCAGGATCTGAGGTGATATCGTTGGCAGTAAATCCATGAATCTTAAGCACTGAGCGAGCGACCTCTCTAACAACAATGGGAGGCGGGGTGCTGAATAAATCGACAAAGGAGCTTTCTAATGCGTTGACGAGTGAAGTTTTGCCTGTACATTGTGCACCGACAATGTATATGTTCTTTGGCTTGAAATGCTGAGGTACGCCGACAGCTCCCATTTTGCTCACAAATTGCGTCCGTGAAAAGTGTCTGGGTGAGAAACGTGGAAAGGTCCAGAACAAGGGCATCATTGGCGGAATACGACGATATATAGAGTAATCGGCGAGGGCTAATGCGGGAGGCCTTCGATATGTACATGTACTACGTATCACCAGAGCCTCGTGCGAGTGCGGAAAAATGCCGTGCAACCAACCGTGCACATTCACATTCCCCTCCCTCGGGGATGCTGACATTCACGTACAGTGATTTCTGTTTCTTAAATTGAACCAGCAGCACAATATCGCCCAAGTGAATACTGGTGAAATATTTCCACTTCATCCCATCCATACCTATACACCAATCGCAGTACTGAAACGAGCAAACTAAATACAGTCACTCAAAGATGCCTCCCCGAGCCTCGTCTAACCCTAAATCCTTTGAACATGTTCTGCTCGATAGGATCTCACTAGATGATCAAAAATGGGAATTTCAAGTCCCACGGCTACCCACTGCCGAAGCAACAAATGGGTTGAAACTCATCAAAATGGTCAGCCTCTCGACCAAGAACTCTCAACATCGGCTCGAACTCCGCTATGGGCCTGTGGATATGAATCGTGCTATTCAAGATCTGCCCCTTGACCGGTATCTAGTGATCTCGCTGGCTGAATTTCGCTCTCTTAAAGGTGCCAGTCCTTCGTCTTCGTCAGAGGGAGCCACAGACAAAGTGGTACAACCAACGACTTTCAGAGAATGTTCAGACTATGCAGTCAGACTTCTTCGTACAGGAATTACTATACAAGGAGTGCATTACAACTTCTACGGTCACAGCAATAGTCAACTCAAGTCTCGGACCTGTTATCTCTGCGCAGCTTCTAAAGAGCAGATCACACAGAAAGTGGAAGCATTAGGTGACTTTACAAAGATGAAGACTGTAGCCAAAAAGGCAAAGCGAATTGGGCTACTATTCTCAGTTGCTCGCGCAGCAATGCAAGTTGATCCGAAAAAGGTCGAAGACATCCCGGATATCGAAGTGGGAGACTTTATATTTACAGATGGCTGTGGGCTGATAGCACCTGGCCTTGCTAGTCAACTATCGCGACGCATCAAGATTTCATTTCGCAATATTAGATACACGCCTTCTGTATTCCAGATACGATATCGTGGATACAAGGGCGTGGTGACGTTGGATCCCACCCTGCCAAAGGGGGGACCGTGGCTCAAGATGAGAAAATCGATGAAGAAATTTAGCGGCGGCGACGACTTGTCTTTTTCGGTCGTAGAATACTCAAAGGTAAAGTCATTTCATCTCATCATACATCAGCATACTAATGTCCTAATGTCCTATACAACTATAGCCGTATGTGTTTGGACATCTTAACGACGAGGTGGTTGTTCTTCTCGACGCGCTGGGCATAAGTCGACAGACTCTCCTTCGCAAACAGGAAGAGCACTTTAAATTTCTCGCCGAGGCACATCAAGACCCACGAGTTGCATTTAGAATTCTCTGCCACTTAAATATGCCACAGGTTGCTGAACGGGTCATTATCGATTCGTTGGACGCCGTACGGCCAACAATCAACAAACTCATCAATGCGGAATACGACAAGATGCTGAACAAGCGAGACGAACAAAAGTGTCGTATACTAATCCCGAAATCAAGGCTCTTGTTTGGAGTTTGTGATGCTTGGGGCGTCCTGAAACCGGGCCAATGTGCCGTCAAAGTCACCATGGACGGGGATGGGCAACCTTACGCATTGAAAGGTACGAAAGTACTGGTAACGAGAAATCCTTGCTTGCATCCAGGAGATCTACAGAAGCTCGATGTTGTGGAAAGACCCGAACTTGCACATCTGGTTGACTGCATTGTCTTCCCTACAACAGGACGGCGACCAGCGGCGGATATGATGTCAGGAGGCGATCTGGATGGCGATACCTTTTTTGTGACGTGGGACCCAGAAATCATTCCGTCGACGGTATCCCAAGCAGCACAATATCCAGGGGTCCGTGAACCCTTGAGATTCTCGCCAATTACAGATGATGATCGCTTACTCTACTTTGCCAAGTATACAAACGCCTCACTGGGTCGTGTTAAAAATCTCTATCTAAAGTGGGCGAGGGCCACTAATGCCATGAGCCCCGAGTGTCAAGAACTCAATCGTCTCTTCTCACAGTGCGTTGATGGTAATCGCATCAAGGACGATCAGCTCAGGAAGTTTGAGAAACCGCCGGAACCAGGTGCAGAAGCGCCCCCGTTTGTTCTGGACGAGCTTCACGAAGCAGCTAAGAAAATCATCATAGAGCAAAAATCCATGACTCGGAATCACATGAATAATATGGAAGGGTATACCTTTGACGGCGTTCAGCTATTGCTGTGTAGAGACGATATCGCCATTTCTGAGGCTGAATTGATCAGGATGACTGTGAGATGGTGTAGAAGAACAAATACCTCCTTCTACGATCTGATGCACATGTTTGACCTGAATTCTCTAAGTTCAGAAGAGAAGGCATGGATTTTGGCTCAAGTGCCTGCGTACATTGACGCTCCAAGTCTAGTTCTCAACGCCCTCTCCACGTCTAGCTTGGTCACCGAAGCAGAACTGAAGCATTTCCATCTCAACTACCCCGGCCTTCATTGGAAACGCGTCTACACGTCCGAGGAAGACCGACTAGCCACCTTTTTAGAAGCAGCAAGCAGAAATCTCGAGTTGTTTCACAAGAAACTAATCGTCTTCCGCCCAGATGAGCGACTGACGTTGGCAATGTACGTGCCGCAAAAGATCACGCCTGCCGACGACTTTGTGGTGGGCAACAAGGTTAGGCTTTTTGCCTTTCCGCACTCTCAGGGAAGAGAGACGCAAAGCCGACTTTCTCTGCCGACGAAGAAGGAATATAGGCTCTTTTGCGATGAGAATAGATTGCAGTTGTTTGATCGCACCGTGGGGAATACATGGGTATTTATTGGTCGTGGGGGCTCAAACGATAGCAGCTACCGGAATGCAGCCAACGAACAAGATCGCCGAAGGGCAAGGCAGCAGACTCTTGCGAATGGAACCAATGTTGATTACAGAGCGAGTATTGCGCTGGATAAGTTTAGCAGGAATCTTCAGACGCATATTGGGAGGCTACAGAGGCAGGGCATATTGGCTGCAGTGAGTTAATGTTCTCTTTTACTAACTGAAGGCGTGTTTTGGCATACAAGATTTCTAATCACTTCTTTCTATTAAAGGAGATTTACATCATCAGCAACAGAGATGTCAGTTCGATGCGCAATCTGGACCTATGGGAGGACTACATTGGCACTGAGCAAGTTTTGCCCCTATTCCCTCGCGAACCCAAGCAGTACGATGTCCCAAAGCTTCATGACGTCGACTGGTCTTTAGGAGCTCAACCTCCTCTTGCAGTTGAAGTCGTCAAAAGGGGCAATCTGTCCGCTCTGCAAGACGTGCTAGATCCGGCGACTTTGCAGCAACTCTTCACCTGGCTTGCGGAACATGAGCAGCGAGGGCTGCTTACGCGCTGCTTCGAACACTTGATTACGAGCATCAGGAATGACAAAGTCATGGCCCCGGCGGAAACTCTGCGTACCATGGCCGATTTCCTGCAGATGATGCCCTGCGTCTCAGCTACATTTGCCAATTTGGGTTCGTGGAGAGAACTACCCGAAGAACTGAGCGTTGTTCTACAGAATAGCAGCCATATACTACTCCGCAGCATTATCCTATCGGAAGCTGAATTTGGAGACCTTGTGTTGACTCCTTTTCACAGTATCTTGGATAACGTGGATTGGCTCAAGTTGTCCTCCTTTGCCGACCTCGTCGAGCTGATTTCGCTTACCGTTCACTCGTCGAGTACGGCACTGGATCTTCTCCTCGAAGGCCTTGATAGACACAGTTCCAGGCTGTTGACTGGTAGGCCGGCCATTTTTCAAAATTTTGTTCACAACATAATTGGCATCGCGGTAGAGCACATTGGGTCGGTGCAGGAAGAAGCTAAAAAGAGAGACGAGCTTCTGAACATCCGAATTGCCAATGACGAGAAAGAAACAAACTCAAGCACAGAACAGCCAGGAACTTCAGTCGAAGTTACTTTTAGAATGGATGCCATTGGCGGTACGCCGATATCCAATACTCACGTACGACTCATCGCAGCCAGTCCGCCATTAAGCTCGATTTTAGACAGAGTCTATTCCATGGATGGTCTAGTTGTCGAGAGCAGGTCGGGGTTTGCCAAGATACGTTGCTTTCATCCACCGCCATCTTACACTGAAAAATGCTCTTGGATACTGGAAGAGTGCGGCTTGTTTGTGACTGCAAAGACGATGCTAGATGCCGTGCGTGATCTTGCGACTTATGAATACGCTTGCTGTGGAGTACTCGATCAAATCATTGGAATTCAGCCCCAAGGTGTCGCCAGCGCACCAACTATTACTGAAAATGCAAACAATGAAGTGGCATCAACTTCGACTCTATCTGCAACAGAGGCTTCATTAAACCCAAGTCAAAAAGCCGCAGTGGAGGCATCACAGAAGAACAAACTAGTCTGTCTCTGGGGTCCCCCAGGCACCGGAAAGACGCAAACCATCGTGGCTATCATCAGAAGACTACAGCTAGACCCCAACATCGGCAAGATACTAGTCACTGCTCCAACTCACAACGCTGTAGACAATGTCATGAGGCGATATCTCGGGAGAATCAGCCAGGAAGGTCTCCTGCAGAGCTCCAACATGGCTCCTTTGCGCGTGGCGACAGAGGTCCGCAAAGTTGGCGAAGACTTACGAAAGTATACATGCGATGCGTTGGCTGGGCAGGAAGTACACTCTAGCCATGCTGCCATGCGTGAGGCTAAGAAGCGTGTCAAAGCCGCCGGGATCATCTTCACGACGTGCATCGGAGCTGGATTAGGCTTGCTGAGGGACCAGGTGTTCGACACGGTGATTGTTGACGAGGCATCCCAGCAGACGGAGCCCGCATCGCTCGTGCCGCTGGCAAAAGGGTGCGAAAAGGCAATTCTCGTGGGTGATCATGTACAGCTGAGGCCGACTGTACAGAATATTGCACTTGCGTTTGACTTTGACGTCTCACTGTTTGAGAGATTATATATTCGAGATAGAACAACACCTAATATGGTCAAGGTGATGCTGGATACACAATACCGGATGCATCCCTCCATATGCAGCTTCATCTCGAAGGAGTTTTATGAGGAAAAGCTATTGTCAGGGCTCAGGGATGAAGATAGGCCGATGCCGCCTTCATCTTTCCCCTGGCCAACGTCTCCAACTGCCAATGATTCAACTCATCTCCCTCGGATGACCTTTGTGGAGTGTTCTGGAAGGGAAGACTTGGGCCACAAATCCAAATCTAACAAAGAGCAGGCAGACTTGTGCCTCTCCATTTGCAAACTCCTACGCACAGCTAAAGCTACATCATCGACTGAAACAGACGCCAATAGCCCACAGGTCACTAATAACACATCCATCGCCGTGTTGACTCCTTATTCACGGCAATCCGAGATTCTCCAAAGATCGCTTTCCGGAATTCCAAACGTCGAAATTTCTAGTATTGACGGCTTTCAAGGGCGTGAAGCCGATATTGTTATTTTCGTCACCGTCCGCTGTAACGAGAGCCGAGAAATTGGGTTCCTCAAGGACCTGCGTCGGATGAACGTGGCTCTCACCAGAGCCAAGTTTGGCATGATTGTTGTGGGAAACAAGGCGACTCTGACAGGCGGGAGGGAGGAGGAGGAGAGTACGGGAATGTGGAGGAGGTTTATGGACCAGCTTTCTATCGTTGAACTTTGAGCTTTTGCTTAAACAGATTGCATGTAGTAGTAGAATTACGAAGGAATGATCAAAGATTTTATGATTGATAAGACGGTGTCATTTTGATGCTGTTGAAAAGTGGACTCACAAGGAGGTGCCGAGCATTTAGCAAATAGAACAAAAGTCGTAATGGTATGACATGGTATCATGATGCGCTTATTGTCTGAATATCGGGTGAAAGTTTAATCTCGCCATTGCCCAGTATCAAGCCGTGCAGCTTCCGGTCATACTGGCCCATGGGCACCGGCTCATCCGTCTCTGGGTTGAGAAGCTGCTCCGTAAGAGCCAATCCATAGAATCGTAGTACAGGGCCGTCATTACCGGCTTCATCATGAGGTTTCGCAGCCAAATACCTGTTGAGAAAGAAGTCGTAGAAGCCTTTGCCGTGGCCGAGCCGTCGAACACTTCCCGCAGCATCGGTATCAAAAGCCACACCAGGCATAAGGATCAGGTCCAAGGTAGACTGATCTGATTTGTGCACATCTGGCCCTCCGAGGATGCGCTGCCGCAGATGGACGGTAGCTGGATCTATGCTGGGAATACCCCAAGAATCTCTCTGAAGGCCGTCGTAGTCCTGGACATCCTGAAGCTGAACCATGTCCATTACGCGAGCTGGGGTTCCAGGTTCGTCTAGGGGTGACTTGTGCAGATATGGGACAAAAACTTGCTTTCCCGAGTTTAGAGCATGGCGGACAATTGCGTCTGTCTGAATCTCTCCGACGGGCATGGAGAGGTATACGCTGATGCGGTTGGCGTCTTGGTAGGGCTTGAAGGTTTTGAGCGTTTCGAATATTGTGCTGCCTAATACGATTTAAGTGTCAATTTTCTAAAAAAGAAATAAAAAAACGAGAGAAAATTCGGAATTTGATAAGGAGTCATTGGATGTTGATGCTGGTCGGGTTTATCATACTTTGAGCGAGAACGGAATCCTGAGAGACTTTTGAGAGCCTCTGCTTGAGAAGCCGCCTAAGCTGCTGCTTGGCAGTAGCCAATGGAGCGGCCATGATTAAACCAACCGCAAACGCCCAGAAATTTCCAACAAAATGACAGAGCTGCAAAGTCAATGTGAGCTGGTGATGAATGAGATGAAAAGCTGGTGAAATCTAGTGAGCGCCGATGGCGGGGAGAATTATCGGATCGGAGGGTCCGTGATCCGGCCGGGATTCCGTTTGTACTCGATTGCATAGAGACAGGACCCGAATCAGGCCATGGCTATAGCACACTAAGAGGCTCGGCTCGGGCCATGGCAGTGATGGATGGGAAATTATACGCATCTGCATGCATGATGACGACGATTAATACACAGCATTTTTGTAGAGCTGAACTGAGCTGAAGATTTTCTGTGTAACCCGAGCGAGAGTTAGAGCTTTCAGGCTTTTCAGGCACCAGCGTGTGTGTATGGGTGAAGAGGTGGTGATTGTTCTATGGTGTGTGCAGTCAAGATCCAATCAATGCGATTATATTTCATACGGGATGCATTATCTATTTCGTCCATCCTTTCTATGCCGTCTCTCCCAGGCTTTTCTCGTCCAAGCTAAGCGTTGTCTCACATTTTGTATGTCACCGATCCTTCGGAACCGCATTCGGACAAGGTCGGGCAAGCATCAAGAAGGCCATTCACGAAAGAGAGACTTGTTATTAGTATAGCTGAAGAAGAAAGACAGCGAGTGATTCATTTGTTTTTACTTGGCTGCATATGAGAGAGACAAATGACAGCGCTGGGAGGCATAACGGTTGGAAATCAAGGCACGCCGATTGGGCTACAAGGCAGAGGATTTTAATCTGATATAGATTGCCGGTGTGACTAACTCCAGCTCCAGCCGGAACTTTTGATTGCATCACTAGCTGGATTGCGGGTGACACGCTGCATGCAGGCAGATGCTCTATTCATGCAAGGAGAGGCCCAAACGGGACACGGCAGCCGAAGCGGACAAAGGTGGTTTGATATCTGATGCCGGGGATTGGGCCAAAGTCGAGCAAGCATCAGCCAGACAAACAAAGAATGTTTCAGCCGTTGGACATCATCACATCAAATTGACTGCCCGATCCTTGTCCTTGTCCTCTGTGTTCCAATTACAGCGCCCGCATTAGTGCATTCTCCCGCTATAACCCGCTATCCAACCCTCGTTGAATTTTCGGCCCCCTCTCCCCCACCATCACCATCGATTCGATCCGCCCTTTTTCGCACAACCGCCCCGCCATGGGTCGAGCCAGCGAATCCAGAGATCCTGAATCCAAGTCCAGGACTTCAACAAGCTCCCCGGCCAGCGATTCCTTTCCGAAGCAGCATGGCGTTGCCCTGCAGAATCTGGCGCGAACAAGGGAATCACAAGCAGTAGCAACGTCATCTGTCACCACCTCACCACCAGCCGCTGTCTCAGTCTCAGCCTCGGTCTCAGTCCCGGGCTCTCCAACAACCACAGGGATCCCCGTCCCACAACCTCAATCCCGTCCCCATTCCCGCTCTTCGACTACTTCGACTACTTCATCTCTTTCTCTCCCCCCTCCTCTCTCGTCCTCCGTCCAGCATGATCGCTTCCCTGGGCGTCAAGAGGCTGTAGCCCAGCCTGCTGCGTCTGCTGCCATGGCCTCCTCCAGCAAAGCCTCCAGCAGGGCGACGAGATCAACAGCTTCAGCAACAGCAACAGCAGTAGCAACGCCGCCGCTGCTCTTCGCCGATGGCCGTCGATCCGACTCGTCGCCCTACGGCTCCACGGCCATGACCCCGAACCGCAGCCAGTCTCCCTCCGGGTCCGGGTCCGGCTCCGATTCCAGCAACCGAGGGCTTCGTCTCGCCCGTTCAACCAGCCGGGGCGAGGTCTCCAGACGATCCTTTGCTTCCCGGCGCTCGTCTCGCAGGTCCGGGAGCTTCGACGGCGCGGCGCTGGTCTCCGGTGTCGAGGGCCGGTTTGGCATGCCCGAGGCTCTTCTGTCAACCGTCGTGCTCGACGACGACATCTCCGAGGACGGGCCGCTGCTCGACGGAGCCTCTTCCTCAACCGAGATCCCCGACCTAGACGCCGACGAGAACTCACCCAACGAAGCCGTTCGAGCCTCCGTTTCACCAATTGACGATACGACTCTATCTATAAACACGCCGCGCATGTGGTGCTTGTCCATCCTCTTCTCCATCCTTGGCTCCTCCACCAATCTGTTTTTTTCTTTGAGATACCCCAGCGTTGCCATTACCCCCGTCATTGCGCTGTTACTCGTCCACCCTCTGGGCCATTTATGGGACTATTTGTTGAAGCGGTCGTACGACCCCGAGGAGGAGTTCACCGACGGCGTACGGACCGCCATCTCCTCGCATAGCCATGACGGCCATGGCCAGAAGAAGCGGCTCAACTCCCTACGTCTGTGGCTTGCCCAGGGCAGGTGGAACGAAAAGGAGCACACATGTGTCTATGTGAGCAGTAATGTTGCCTTTGGCTTCGCCTTCGCCACGGACGTCATTGTCGAGCAGACGCAATTCTACAATCAAGAGGCGCCCATTGCCTACCAGCTGCTCTTGACGATATCGACACAGATTCTTGGCTATGGCTTCGCGGGAATGGCTCGCCGCTTCCTGGTTCGCCCCAGCGGCATGGTGTGGCCCGGCACTCTCATGTCCGCCGCCATGTTTACCACTCTCCATAAGCAAGAGAACAAGCCGGCCAATGGCTGGACTATCAGCCGCTGGAAGTTCTTCTACATCATCTGGGTTTGCGCCTCCATCTTTTACTTCTTGCCGGGTCTCCTGATGCCCGCTCTCAGCTACTTCAACGTCATTACCTGGTTTGCGCCCAAGAGCGTCGTTCTCGCAAACCTGTTCGGCGTGTCCTCTGGTCTTGGTCTCTTTCCCATGACCTTTGACTGGGCCCAAATTACATACGTCGGCTCACCTCTCTTAGTACCTTTTTGGGCTGCCATGAATGTCGTTGGCGGTCTAGCCATCGTCATGTGGATCATAGCACCGCTGTTCTATTACAGCAATGTGCTCTACTCCTCTTATATGCCCATCCTTTCTACGGCCGTCTTCGACAACACGGGCAAAGTCTACGACGTCAGCAAAATCCTCACTCCAGACTTTCTCTTCGATAGGGAAGCATACTCAAACTATAGCCGCGTGTTCCTACCAGTCACGTATATGCTCAGCTACGGCGTTCAATTCGCCGGCCTCGCTGCTCTCTTGACGCATACCCTATGCTGGCACGGCCAAGACATCTGGCATACATGGAAGAAATCGCTAGTCGAAGCGAGAGGACAAGGCAAGGAAGGCTATCAACAAGTCTCTGACTCCCCCGACCCTTCATCAGCCACCGCCGCACAGCCAGAAGGAACTCCCCGTGTGTCAATGTCGGGATCCCATATCATCGAAGGCCTCATGAGCCACGAAGATATTCACAGCCGCCTTATGAAGCGCTACAAAGATGCCCCCATTAGCTGGTACTTTGCCACCTTTGTCTCCATGGCAGCCATTGGCATCTTTGTCGTTGAATAGTAAGCTATTCCTCTCAATATGTCCTCAAAGTTGTTACTCACCCTAATCTTTTTCTTCAGCTATCCCGTCCACCTCCCCTGGTACGGCCTTCTCCTCGCCCTGGCAATCGGCGCCATCTTCTTTATCCCGAACGGCATCATCATGGCCATCACCAACCAGCACAGCAGCATCTACCTCATCTGCCAGCTCATCTGCGGCGTCGCCTTCCCCGGCCGCCCCATCGCCAACATGGTCTTCGTCACCTACGGCTACATCTCCTCCGCCCAGGGCATCAAGTTCGCCTCCGACCTCAAGCTCGGCCACTACATGAAGATCCCGCCGCGCATCATGTTCTCCGTCCAGATCGTCGCCACGCTCGTCTCCTCCGTCACCCAGATCGGCGTCCTCAACTGGATGTTTGCCAATGTTAAGGGTATCTGCACTCCCGAGGCTGTCAACGGCTTCACATGCCCCATCGCCCGCGTCCACTTCAACGGCTCCATCCTCTGGGGCGTCGTCGGTCCGGGAGAGTTCTTCGGCGCAAGCGCGATATACCGCTCCTTGGTATGGTGCTTCCCGCTCGGCGCAATCCTGCCCATCCCCCTCTGGCTCTACTCCCGCCATAAGAAGCACAGCCTCTTCCGCAAGGTCAACCTCCCCGTCATCTTCGGCGCCATGGGCTGGATCCCGCCCGCCACGGGGCTCAACTTCTCCGTCTGGGCCCTCGTCTGCTTCTTCTTCAACTACCTCATCAAGCGCCGCGCAAACGCCTGGTGGGGAAAGTACACCATGACCCTCAGCGCCGCCCTCGACTCGGGCCTCGCGTTCGGCATCGTCATTGTCTTCTTCGTCTTCATATACCCCGGCTGGATGAAGAGTTTCAGCTGGTGGGGGACAGAGGTGTACAAGCAGGGCTGCGACTGGCAGGCTTGCTCGTTTAGAACCGTTGAGAACGGCGAGCATTTTGGACCTGATTCTTGGTGAAGCGGTGTGTGAAAAGCTTCACTTACATATACAGATCCTTTGTTTTTGTTGGATATATAGATTTCTGTCCATCTGTCTGCGATGTTCTACTGGATGTCATGCACATAATTACTCTACTACTTACTACAAACCACATTTGACGATATCAATGACAAATTAGCAATAGAACTTACCAATCTCAATCTAAGAAACATCTTCAACATACAAGCAGTGCACCATATCGTAGGATAAATGCAAGATATTATTTGCTCATGACCATGTTTTTTTTACTTTTGAAATTGAAATTTGCTTTCTTGTGGCGTTCAAGTAAATTACTATACAGCGCAGTTTCGCCTCCTCCCTTTCTCGCCCGGCCCAAGAAATATCTCTATACCAGTGGTTTCTCACCCGACCTCATGTGATGCCTTTTTATTTATTTAGTTGCCTTATTTATTGCTCCGCCTGCCATTCGGGGTTCTATACATAAATTGTTAGTCAACATTTTCCAAAGATAGGGTCAAATCAAAAGGAGTTAAGGGCGGACAAGCTCACCTTTCGCAGAATTACTATGCCTTCCAGAAGGGTGCTGTTAAGGCTGATGTACTCCTCGTCCTCCAGCTCCGCTCGGTCGCCGTAGCTCAGCACCACTGGCGTGCTCTGTGTCTGCCAGCCGGTAATAGTCTTGGGTCGACCAGCCTGGCCGACAACGTCAACTGCCTGACCCACCCGAACGTTGACCTTCAGGAGATTCAAGTCTTCATCCACAGTGACAAGGAATCTGGGGTGCATGGCAGGAACGAGGAAATAGAGGAGGTAGTGCGAGTTGGAAGCGATAAAGTCCTTGGGGTCAAGCATGGCAATGATCGTGGTCAGAAGACCTGCGGTCGAGACGGGGGACAGCACCTGTCTGTCGGAGTGGAATGGGTTCAGGGAGAGCGTTCCCTTGCCCATGTGCAAGAGACCCTGTGCAATGCGGACCATGAACAGGGCGTCTTGGTCTCGGTGGTAGTAGCTTGCAAGCTGTCGGAGTAGCTGAGCCAATCGAGCGTTGTTGGTGCCCGCACCCAGCATACCCATGGCGAAGATGGCGTTGATGGCCACTTCCGGATCATTGTCGTGACTGTATCTTGAGAGCGTGTCGTAGACCTTCATCTGCGGGTTGCTCGGGCTAATCAAGCCCATAGCCAAAGGCACGGCCTTACGAATGTTGGGCTCGCCGTAGTGCATGAGATGACCAAACTGTCTCAGCACCATCTCCTGGCCAATGTCCTCTCCCATTGACACGAGCGCAATACCCAGGACCGCGTACGCTTGCAGAAGTTCGTCGCCCTTCTTATCGTCCGACTCTTCTTGGTGCTCGTTGCAAATGTGCAACAGCTCCTGGATCTTCAGGACAGCACCGGTACCGGCCCAAGCACAAATCTCGGCCAGAACAGCTGTAGGCTTGGCCATGGGGTGGTCCACAGCCTTGAGCGTCTCCAAGATAACATCCACCTCTTCCTGACGACCAAAGAAAAGGAGTCCCAAGCCCAGACCCAAAAACCTCGTCCACTTATCAGTCAGTTGGTTCTTGCGCTCTTCGTCCATCAGTGTCGTCACGATAGCCTCGCTCACTTCGGGGTGAGATGTGCCAATAGCAATGAGACCACAAGCCAACGCTGCCATGGCCGAGATTTGCATGTCCTCCTTAGAGTCAACAATCATGGGCATGATCAGATCAATAACATCCTCCTTATTGGATCCAGCATAGGCCAATCCGAGACCCATCAGGCAACCAGTACGGACAAGAGGGTTTTCATGGTGCAGCTTGTCAGCATCTCCCAAGAGCGCAATGGTTGGCTCAGATTCTAGCCGAACACCCGAGTTCATGATACCAATGGCAAGCATAGAACCGGCCGTGATCTCCGGCTCAGTGGCATAAGTGTACCTGTCGACGCTGTCGAGGCCGTTTTCAATATCCCACATCAACAGCGTGCCGAGGGAGGCAACAGTTGACATCATGCCCTCACCCTTGGTCTTCCACACCCAAGCCTCCTTCTGGGAGTCGACGAGCATCATCTTGTCGTTGCCGAATCCAGCATTGACAAACGCATTGACGAAGGCGGCGGCGAGGTTGTGTCTGGCAGAGTCCAAGTTGGTCATTCCGGCTACTCGACTGCTCTCCAAGTGGCTCTTGTAGATATCCTCGGTGGACTTGGGGTCGAGGATGTTGAGCTCCTTGCCCAGACCCTTGAAATACCCTGACAGCTTGATGTTGTGTAGACACTCGAACAGCTCCTGGTCATCGCCCTCACCATCTTCAACCATGGGCATGACAATCTTCTGGCGTGAAATCAAAAAAGCCAGCTGTCTCTTGAGTATGGGATCTTCCGCCTTGTCGAAATCTTCCTGGAGCAGGTCAATGTCGTGCAATCGAATCGCAAGAATAACAGCCTGAGTGAACTGCTTGTGGGTGATGTAGATGTCGTGGGCAACACGGAGGAAGGTCTCGTTGTCGGGATATGTCAACAAGTTCACCATGGTGACCATGTACAGGCACACTCTGGGGTAGGAGTTCTCGTCGACAAATTTGCTAATCTCCTCAATGATTTCCAGCTCGCTCATCAGATCCACGGCATCAGCCTCCTGGTTGCTCTTGATGAAGAGCGGCACCAGAATCAGCGCCAGGTCGACAAGGTCCTTGGTGGGCTCATCGGCCGTGATGCGCTTGCTGTACACCTCGCCGATCTCGAGAGCCAAGTGCCGGACGTATTCGTGTCCCCAGGATCCAATGTCAGTCGTGGGGGCCAAGAGTCGGTACTTGAGTGTGTCTTGTCGGTCTTCATCGGAGAAAGTCATGCCAATCACTGACAGAACATCGGCTAGTGATACCTTGTTCTCATCGCTGGGCCACTCGTCGTACAGCTTGGTCAGGGTCTCGTAGTGTGGTCGGAGAAACTTGAGCGGCTTCGGTACTGCTGTCATGGACGATGTGGAGGTCTTGATTGCGCTCTTCATCATTTCAAGGGCGGATTTGTAAAGGGAACTATCGGATTCCTGGAGACGAAGAGGTAAGCTTCCAAACCTCATCGGACAAACGCACAGCTTGCCCCTCCCTCATCTCCCCCTCCTCTCGTTGTATGTTATCGGGCAATACTCACTGTTAAACGCTCCACCATCATATCTAGCTCACTCTTGAGCTGCTGGTCCTCTTCATTGAGCTCCTCTTCGGCAGCTGGTACCCCTCAAGTCAGCCATTGCAGAGAAAACCACGGGATATCGGGCGTCTCGTCTCCAAGGGAGTGGGGTATTTACCATCCTTCTTGTCGTCCTCCTTCTTGCCGTCCGCGACAGCCTTGTCATCTTTGACCTCATCCACGGCCTTGCCCTTCCCCTTATCAGCAGCCGCCGCGGGCTTTGGCAAATCGCTGTCCTGAGCCATGGTGACGTAGAGAGATTAGGCGTCTATGATGAACCCCCCCAGCAAAGAAGACGTCGGGGGCTTAGGATGGATGAATGCGGAGGGAGTCGTTAAAAGGTTGTTAGAATTAGAATTGCTCAGTATCGCAGCCCCGGGGAGGTTGAGCAGGTCGAAGTTGCGGGCGGAATCAGGTGGAAGTGCTGATGGAGACTTTGCTTGGTAAAGCTCTGGGCTGGGTTGAAGCGCTACTCTCAACAGCTGCCATGGGCTGCTAGGTACCAGGTATTACGCGAGGCGCTGCCGCCTACAGAACCAGCTACGTACTCTGAACCCCAGCCTTATGATCACGTGCACCGGCTCCCGGAATTCGCCCTAGGACGAATTAGGGCTAGTCGCAGCCATTCCCATCTCTATCTCTGGTATCGATAAGATCTTGTTCAATTTTCTTTCATCACAGGTTGTTTGCTGCTTGGTAGACCCCACCAACTTTCCAACGGAACCCCCCATCTGTCGAAGAATTGAGTTGAAGACAAGATACTCGCATATGAGATTTTGAGGTTTAGTGTTTGACCTTAGCAACTTCAACAAACAGTTCATATACATAGCCAGCCATGAAGTTGGACACCAGAGCAATGCGCCATCTGGCGGCCGAGGACTGGCGAGTCCTCACAGCAGTACGCCCAACAAACCCGATATAATATACAAACAACAGATTCGCTAATCATATACCCATTCGTTATTACAGGTCGAAATGGGCAGCAAAAACCACGAGATCGTTCCCACCCCTCTAATAGAAAAGCTGGCTCGCCTCCGAGGCGGCGTAAGCGGCGTTCACAGGAGCATATCAGCTCTCGCCAAGGTCGGCCTCATCGCCCGTGTCAAGGAAGCCAAATACGACGGATATCGCCTGACATACGGAGGTCTCGATTACCTGGCGCTACACACCCACGCCAGCCGCAAAGATGTCTACAGCGTCGGCAACCGAATCGGCGTCGGAAAAGAGAGCGACATCATGGTTGTCGCAGATCACTCCGGCAAGCAGTGTGTGCTAAAGATCCATCGCCTTGGTCGCATATCTTTCCGAACAGTCAAATCAAACCGAGACTACCTAAAGAACCGCAATGCCCAGTCGTGGATGTATCTCTCAAGGCTCGCCGCCATGAAGGAATACGCCTTCATGAATGCGCTTCACGAGGAAGGCTTTCCTGTGCCAGTACCCCTGGCACAATCCAGACATACCATCGTCATGTCCCTGATAGACGCATTCCCTCTCCGACAGATCAGCGAGGTCCCCGACCCGGCCTCGCTCTACGCAGATCTCATCTCCCTCATCCTACGCCTAGCAAGCCATGGTCTGATTCACGGCGATTATAACGAGTTCAACATCTTAGTCAAGGAGATTAAATCAACAGCCGAGGATGGTACAGAGTCCATTGTACTCGAGCCAGTTATCATCGATTTTCCACAGATGGTTTCTATGGAGCATGTCAATGCTGAGATGTACTTTGACCGAGATGTAAACTGCATTAAGCGTTTCTTTTTACGAAGATTTCATTTCACACCCTCCCAACCGGGACCCTTTTTCAAGGACGCAAAGAAGACTGTTGGAAAGGGTGGTCTGAAGCGATTGGATGCTACCGTTGAAGCATCAGGCTTCACCAAGAAGATGTTAAAAGATCTTGAGGCCGCCATCAAAGATAAAAAGACGGTCGAGGAGGGCCAAGAGGGAGCAAACGAGGATGACGATGACGAATACGATGAGGATAGTGAGGAAGAGGAAGAGGAAGAGGAAGAGGAAGAGGGCGATGATGAGGATGAAGGCGAGGGAAAACAAGAAGCTCTTTTGAGTGGTGGACTCTCTGAAGGTCTCTTGAGTGGTGAGCCAGCGATAGACAAGGCGAACAGCGAAATGGCAAAACTGGCAGTATAGTGGCCGGATGACTGATACCAAGAACCAAGACTCGACATGATAAAACAAAATTGAATTTCATTAGCAGCCGTTGTTCAAAAATGGTCAACGGGAAAAGAAGGCACAACAAAAGAATTTCTCATTATGTGATGGAATAATATCTCATCATTGTGTATAAAAACGATGCTAACGCCGCCAACTTTTGCCACACCCTGCCATTATCTAGACTCTAAAGTACAACGCACATAAAATAATCCCTTTTCACAGTTTGATCCCACTTATTGGCTACCTCCAGACCTAGAACATGTTTCAACCGTGGCGTAAAGGCTACCGTGACTGTTGGGGTAAGTGGTCCCAAAAAAGTCCAAAACAAGTAGTGGTAGAGATGTTGAACCAGCCGGCATCATATTATGGCACAAACGTGCGGACAAAAAAGACACAAAAAAGCAAAAGAATGAAGACTGCATGGGTGTTCACTGCGAGTCCTTCTTCGAGGCCTCTTTCTTGACCGAGGGAGACAGCTGGATGTTCTCCTTGCCGGCGGCGGCGACGACGGCTGGGTCCGCTCGAATCGTGACACTCTCATCGCACTCAGACGTGGTGGGAGTCGAAATCGTAGCGTCCGCGCTCGTGGTCGCCCTACCGAAAAAGTTAGAACTTAGCAAAAATGCTGCGGCTATATCCATACGCAGACTGTGCACGGGGCACTGAGCTTCGCGTGTCGTCAAGCGACGAGGACGATAGGCCGCTGCGAGATGTTAGTGGCAAGTCAATGTCTACCCCGGAATCACCAGAAGCAAACCTTCGGGACTGGGGTAGATTGCGTCGCCAGTGGGCTTGCTGGTTGTACAGAGCAGGGTTCAGGCCAACGAGCGGAGTGCCGTAGGCGCCAATATTGTACTCATTGGTTCGGAACTGACGACGTTCAGCGGTAACTCGTTTGAGCTCTTTCTGAGCTGGAGTGTCGGCATAGCGAATGTTCATTGGAAGACCCTCTTCACCAATGCCGATGCCGTTGAACTTGCGAACGATCTCGTCGCAGATCTCGCGAGAGTCAAATCTAAACTGCGTCAGAAGGTAAAGGACGTTGTGAGGGCCGACAGGGGCTTCGAGAAACCTACCGAGCAAAGCCGACGCCACGGCTGTTTCCCATGCTATCGCGAAGGATCTTGCTGGACTGAATGTGGTATCCAAGGAAGATGGTAGCGAGTTCCTAGGTCAGGGTCAGCCACACCAGCTGCGAGAGAAGAGTCATGTAAATCAACATACCATCTCGTTCAGGCTCTTGGGCAGGTTGGAGATGTAAAGGTTAGTTGAACCGTCATCACCCTCAGCTTTGAGCCGAGAATTGAACGACTCCTAGAAGTTGTTAGCTCAGAAGAGTTGAGAAGGGGGGAAGAGGTTGAATCGTACCCGGGCAAAGCCGATCTCGTAGCCGAGGCGGTGGAAGGCCCGAATGCACAGTTCAGAGTCACGAACATCGTAGAACTTGGCGAAACCAAATCTATGGCCAGTCAGCATCGAGTAGAGAATTGAGTGTGCTAGGACGAGCAGAGCTTACCCCTTACAAGCTCCAGTGTTAGTGTCGATGATGGCCTTGGACGTCTCAACAGCACCAAAGCGAGAAGTAAAATGGTAGAGCAGCTCATCATCCGTGGTGGGATGAAGACCACGAATGTACACGTTGCGGTTACCGGGAATGCGATTCTCCAAACTTTGCTCAAGAGTCTTCATCTGGCCTGGAGGAGTGAAGACAGCTGGAACTGCCTTGGGAATGGCCGGATCTTTCTTGAGGAGTTCATCAATGGTGCGATCCGAAATGACCATGGGAATTGGCTTCGTGGTCTCAATGGGTGCAAGGCCCGTAGCATTAGGAGACGGGGTCGTGTATGAAGACCGATCAAGGCTAGCAACACGAGGGGGATAATCGCGGACAATGGAGAAGGCACCGCCGTAGTAGGGGGTAGCAGGAGCAGACTCCGTCGTAGAGTAAGAACCGCGACGATTCTCAAGGCCAGGAACATCTGAATGGCCACGATCAGCACGAGGCTGGGCCGTACCTGGGCGGCCAGGGGTAAAGGGCATAAGAGGCATCGAAAGGCCAACATAGGAGGCACCATAGCCGCCTGCGGCACCCGGATAATTGAGATAAGGGTTCTCATTAGAATGGCCAAGGCCCATGGGTTGCGCAGTTGGCACAGGCGTGAGGACGAACTGGCTGTCCGAGTTGACCATGAACGCATGACCTGGTCCCATTGGGACAGGAGCAGCATTGCTAGGCATGCTCAAGCTGCCGAGGGTCAATCCATTGAAGTGATTAATAAGGCTGCCGGGATCAGCAGCTGCATGAGCGGCTCGACCGGTGTAATAAGGATTAGCGACGCCGCCGTTGGCTTCCATTTTGGATTCGGCAACAGTGTGAAGATGGTAAGACATGTGTTTGCCTGTCATTGTCTCGGTCAGTGAATTGCGGTGACGTAGAGCGTTTTGGTGGCAAAGATGGCAGATGACATGACCAAAAGATATCCAAGGGTTGTGACTGATGCCCCGACTGGCAATTACAGGTGGCCCATGATTCAGGGTATCAAACCCAAGTCGAGAGGAGTGGGAGGCAAGTGGGAAGGTTGTTCAGGTGGTAGTGATTCAAGAGATGAAGTTGGAAAGAAGGCAACGTACCCAAAGAACAGCAGATCGGTCACAATGGTGATCGAAGAAATGACAAATGATTCGACAGTACGACGAAAATCTGGAATCAGTTAAGAGTTAGCAATGTAACCAAGATGAAGCATAGTGGTGCTGAAGTGGTATTCATGTGCAGAGCCGACTGGGGATGATGAAAGACGAATATCAGGCAGCCTGGCGAAGAGCCTGAAAAGGAGAGAAGAAGAAACCATGGAGAGGACAAATGGAGAATGACTTCGCAGATGTGTAGAGAAAAGGGAGATTCATCTACCAGGCTGTAGATGGACAGCTCAGGAGGGGAAGATTTGCTCAAGCAAATGGAGACAAATGCGAAGAGAAGCAGAAGGCTAGGTGATAGGACGAGACTATCAAAAGGTATGCTCACCTTACCCAGTCTTGGGATTACGTGGTGTTGCAGACAATGAAGCTCGAGGGCCAAAGGCAAATGGTGCTACCAAGACAATTGATTGAGATGAAGCGAGAGTAATTAAGATAGAACAAGCTATCAAGCAAGATGAAGTCTCGAAGAGATTTGATCGAGGCAGAAGACTGCAAGAGAGTGACGAGGACTGTGGGATGTGATGCTGTGAGGAGAAGGAAAAGGAAGAAGAGATTGAAGAGGAAGAAGAGAGAAGCAGAGAAGTAGGCGGAGGCGTAGACGAGACTTACCTAAGCCCTGCAGAAAAGGAAGCTGCAACAAAATCTATTTTCCCAAGAAAAGGAAGGAGTCGTTATGATAGGCTATGCCAAGGGGAGCCGATGCCGGTGCTGGTGCAGGCGTGATGGCCGCGATATTAAAGACTAGAATTACCACCAAGCCAGGAGAGACGCGTGTGAGGGAGGAAGAAATGACAACAGGGCAAAAGGAAGCGAGAAATGACGAAATACTCGCGGCGTTGAATTGGCAGGCCAGGCTGAACAACTGCCAGCTGACTTGACTTGCTGCTGCCAGGTGTCGGTCTGTCTGCCGCCAGTGCAGATGATTCAGCTCGGGCCGTTTATATCCAGGCCGACGGATTGAAGGATATTGATGTGCAGGATTGAGAGGTTAGTCTTGATCCTTTTTGTTGCAAAAGATGATATCTGTTTGCTTCTCTGCTTCTGCAAGGACAAGGTCGATGCTGGTACCTGTGTTAACGATTAATTCTCGGTGGTAGTCTGGTAGGTTCGTTTCTTCTCACAAGCGTGATCCTATCTGCTCCAACGAGCTTTGGCCTAGGCCTCTTCTCCTCCCAATACCAAACAAACTCCTTCCGAGCTTGGCTTCGTCTCTAACAGCGATGCAGTGAAGAACGATATCTTCCGCCTTTGTCGACACCCACACGTTCGCTTTGAGCCAACAACGCTGCTCAAACCTCCCTAGAAGGCACTGTTCATCTGCGGAACCAGTTGAACGCTATCGCTCCAAACATGCATTACCAAATTCGAAAATCTAGCAGAGACACTCGAACGATCAAGGCACAAACCACTGCGACAAATACCGGGCAGATTAGGGGCGATAGAGATATACAGTCGAGCGTATAGAAGGACATGCAATAAGGGAGCAGAATGATCATGGAATACTTGGACAGGCACAACCACTGTCACGTTTCGTTTTGGGATACGCACCTCTTATAAGTGCCATGGATCTACCCGTATAATAGGGTGGATGCAACAATGCATTACCACGACAAGATGTGTAAGTATCCCAACAGAGTGCATCCCTCTGGCACCGATGGCACCCAGCAACAACAGTCTTTCCTTTTTCCCCCCTTCGCTGTCAGACATGCGCACAGAGGGCCGTGGTTCACTATTCCCAGAGCCAAGGTACTGGCCAACCGGATTTCTGGCCTTGATGAGACCAGATCCATACTTGGACGGGACGCAGCCCCCAGACTGTACTCCGTACGAAGGCCGCCAAAGGGTCCCGAATCCACTCGTCCGAATTATTGTGCCTATCAACCCCAGCAAGGAGCACGGGGCAGGCGGGAAGGTGGTTGAATTTGTCTCAACCCGCAAGTGACTAGTTGGGAATAAGATTCGGATGGCTCCAGAGGTCCATTTTACTAAGACATGTTGTTTGTCTGGCAGCCGATCCTGTGCTTGGACCGAGACTACGGGATGTTGCTTTTTATGGTGCTCATTCAAAACCCTTTGACCATTGCCCCCCACAAGTGTACTGATTATGCTACGCCTTTTTGGTTTGAATAGAGGTTTTCACTCACGGTTATCTCTCGCACGATGAAGAGCGGATATCGACTGTATGGATCGGATCTCGGTAGATCATCTCCCAGGCAACTGACTAGAGCCCTTTTACTCCCACCTCCGGATAAAAGACGATCTCCTATGCACGGCGTTCAGACTATCAATCTTTTCCACCAGAGATGGATATTATTTCCCCTCTGGGGCGACTGACAAGAAAGCAAGGAGGATGGTGCTAATTCCGCTTGTCTCCCTGGCCAACTAACAGCCAATCCAAGATGCCTTTGCTCCATAAAGCACCAACCACGGTAGCTTCATAATTGCTTTTTTCTTTCCTGATACCAAAATTAATTTCACTATCAAGGGTCACGAGCGCCACAAACATACTTACAACCAAGACTCCTGGGGGTGGCTCTTTTAAAACCAGAATCATGACCTGTCATTATCTCCGTCTCACATAGTATCTGTGTTGAGAGCGGCTGACTAAGTGCGATAATGGCCCTGGCTGAGACATGGACCCTATTCAAGACAATTATTATCCCAAGTAACGTCTCGTACGATACGAGTATTTAGTAGATTTAGTAGATTTAATACATACTATCAACGGCGATGCACATGGCATAAAGAAGAATTATGTCAAAAATGTGTAGTGATATTCTCAGTATCTTCCCAGCCTGCACATGTTTTTTCCACCAAAACCATACATATCCAAGCCATCCATCTCTATTTACCGGCCGGCCTACCCTTTCCCGCACAACAACGAATAATTACCAAGGTCTGTAAAATAAAAACAACCTCTGTGCAGAAAATGGGCCCGGCCTTCCCTGATATAACCTCTAGATCCGATAGCCCAGGTATTTAACGGATCCGTCTAAGTAAGAGCAAATGTCAGATGTTGTGCATGGCTTCATAAACAAACGCCGGCGATGTGCTTTCGCAGTCGAAATGACTCCGGCCCTCCCCTTCCCGACAAAGTATTTATGCAAAATTGATTTTTTTCGAGTGGTAGGGGGTTTTGGCCCCCGTACAATTGTCCTCGAGAAAAAAAGTAAATCATTTTGTGCTAGATGCAATTTTTTATGACCAGACATCCTCCTGTAAAAAATGTATTAGTTGATGTTTGTTCCTTGGACGATGGGGGATGGGACATACCTGGTACTGGTTTGCTGCTCTCATGTTCTTGACAATCTCCTCTGCCTTGGACTCTGAGACGCCACGGCCCTCAGCAATGATTTGAGCCAGAACAGTGTTGACTTCACGGGCCATGTTGGCAGCGTCACCGCAGACGTAGAAGAAGGCCTTTTGAGAAAGCAGGTCGCTGATCTCGGCAGATCGCTCCTTGAGTCTGTGCTGAACGTAAACCTTTTTGGAAGATTCTCGAGAGAAGGCAGTGACCAATTCGAACTTGTCGCCAAGGGCTTTCTTGTATTCCTATACATGGCAAAAATGATTAGTCAGTGAGAATCAGATATGAATAGAACGGGGGAAACATACCTCGAATTCAGCTTCGTACATGAAGTCCTCAGTGCTCTTACGGCAGCCGAAAAACAGAATGGTGCGACCAACATTGATACCTTCGCGTGCCTGCTGAGCTCGCTCCTGGATGAAACCACGGAAAGGAGCAACACCAGTTCCAGGGCCAATCATGATAATAGGCTTGGCAGGGTCGGATGGCAGCTTGAAGTTGGAGTGGCGGACGTGAACCGGGACGTGAATACCATCGTACTTGTTACGGGGACCGTGGAGCTCGTAGGTCAAACCAAAAGGCGAAGGTTCGGGATCTCCGTTCTGCTTCTGCTTCAAAGCCAGCAGGTAGTTGGTGGCGACACCGCGGAACGGGTCCTGTCGGCCGACAACCATGGACGACTCGACGACGGCAGTGACGGAAATCTTCTTGGGCTGAACGTGGGAAGAGGACGAGATGGAGTAGTAGCGGGGCTGCAGCTTGGTCAAGCCTTCGATGAAAGCAGAGAAGGGGATCTTGTCCCAGGTCTCTCCGTTGCCGACGTGTTCCAATAAGCGAGCAATGTTCAAGAGCTGAGAGCCAGTCTTCTCATGGAAGTAGTCCTTGTCGCTTCCCAGCTTGGTCATCTCAGTCTTAATCTCCTCGTTGGGGGCAAAAGCAGCCAGAGTGGAGACGAATTGACGGGAGACGGGAGCACCAATTTCCAAGTGGTAGCGAACGATGGCATCGTAAGTGGTAGGAGTCGGGAAGGGAACCTTGGCAGTGGGCTCGAGAGCCTTGACGGAGATGACTTGCTCACGCTTGTCGGTAAGACCAGTGATGCGCAGGAATCGGTCAACCTCGTCACCAGCGTTGGTAGGCCAGATGGCAATGTGGTCACCAGTAGTGTACGAGAGGGTGGAGCCGCTGATGTCAATCTCAAGGTGGATGCAGTTCCTGTCCTTGACCTTGAAGAGTTCGTAGGATTCGGCAATGGGGGCAATGTACGGGTTGTGGGCGTTGAAGGGACCCTTTTGGGCGCCTTCAAGGTGCATCTTATTGGGCTCGCCGAGGTAGACTTCGGGGGACTGAGGAGTCAGGCCCTCACGGACAGTAATGCCAAAGACGGGTTCGTAGACGGCCTCGCGCTCTTCCAGGCCCATGTGAGCAGCCAAAGCGGCCCACATAGGTTCCTTCCAAGCCAAAAAGTCCTCTTCCATGGTTCCAGCGCCATCGTCACCCTCGCCGGCGTTGCCAATGCGGTGAGCGCCATACTTGGTCAGGAGCCTGTCGACATCCCTCACCATGGAGTTGTAGTGTTCGTAGGTGTTGTTACCGAGACCGAAAGCGACGTAGTGGAAGTTGTCGAGAGGAGCGTCTTCGCCGCCCTGGGAGAAGGCGACGTCGTCTCCGTTGATGAACTCGTAGAACTCGACGGCGTTATCAGTGGGCTCGCCCTCGCCGTAGGTGGCCATGACGAAGAAGGCGATCTTGTCCGAGGGTAGCGTATCCATAGCGTCGAAGTCGTACTCTTCTAAGTCAGCGACCATGGTCTCAAGGCCGAAGCGGCTCTTGCCCTCCTTTGCGAGACGAGAGGCGTAGTCTTCAGCGGTGCCGGTCTGCGAGCCATAGAAGATGATGCAGTTTTTGCCAGACTCCTCCATCTTCTCGACAAAGTTGCGCGTCTTGCCCGCCCTGGCGGCATTGCCGTTGAGGTAGGCGGCGTTGGCATAGGGATCCTTCTGCTTGGCCCAGAGCGTGCCCTTTGTCAGGTAGGCAAATGTTCCCAGCAGGATGACACCCAGGACCAGGATGTCCAACGTGTCCAGTTCCGCCATGGTGGCGGGGTTGCAGCAGCAACAAGCGATGCTCTGCCTCTGCTCTTCACTCAGTCAAATCAAGCGATTCCCGCGAATCAGAAGCGAAACAACGCAAGCAAAGAAACCAGGTGCTCGAGAGTGTCGCGCAAGTCGGTCCCCCTTGCAGCAACAAAAAGGTGTTGGCTTTTGTCGATTTAAGGCTGGATCTGTCTGGCGGTTTTGCGCGGCCTAGTCCGGAATAATTGGACGGGGGAGGGTCGGACGAGAGAGAGGGGTGGGCCGTGGCGCGGAATAGAAAAAAAAAGAATCAAGCCAACCCAGCCAGATAACGGAGCCTGGCGGGTGAGAAGCCACGGCTTATGCTAACGTGTGCTTGGTATCGCCCTACTTTGTTTGCGGGCAAAAGTCAGCCCGATGTCGTTCTCAGCCCCTGGGCAAGAAGACGGGAAAGGAGGGATTCAGAAGGAACAAAAATTAAAAAAAGAAAAGAAGAAAGTTTGGGCGAGTTTGGTTGAACTTGGAGGGGGGAACAGCCTCTTTTTCACATGATTCGAGTTCGGGATTACGACCAGGCATTGCTCAACAACAACCTCAGCTTACATGTACTTTCCGTGTACGTGTAAATCTGATTGAGGAATTCCGCCCCAGTGCCGGCTCCGCCCCCCGGCGACGGACTACGGAGTAGTGGTGCAGCCCGCGTGCAAATTCAATGTTGACGGTGCGAGAGAGTGAAACCATTCCGAGTGCAAGGCCGTCTAGTTCCATGCATTGCATCCGCTTACTAGTCTGTCAGGGTTACCTGTGCCAATCCCATCGAGATTGCATCCTATCAGAGACTCAATGCCCAAGTTGGTGATAAGAGGCCACGTTGTAAGTTGGTATCGGTGAGCAGCACAGCTTGCAACAAGGTAATACATATGACGTTGAACGACTTAGAAGAGATGCAACAACCAACAGTGTGTCTATATAACATTGTATACAACATCAATGATAGCCAGCTCTACCGCGTGGAGAAAACTCGGCAACAAGTTGAGGCTATTTGCTATTAGTCCTAGGTTCTAACAACCGCCAACTCTTAAAGAGACCAAAAGAAGAAACCCCAATAACCCGATCTCGCTCAAGCCAGCCAGCTTTGATCAACTAGCCCATGCGACATTTTCCAACAGCCAGGACACTCTTGCACTGGTCGCCTCTTAATTTCGTACCCGGCATGCTCCTAGCGGGGCAAATGACCTGAGACCACTGATTCCATCGTGTCGTGGACGAGCGACGTGCAAAACCCGAGTACGGGGTATGGAGTCCGAGGCGTCGGCGCGGCGTCGGATCAAATGGTGGCACCGCCAAGGTACGGGGCCAGGGCCTGTGGTTCTGGGGGACAACCAAGTACCATGCGGGTACCTAAGATAATGCGCATCAGCTCGTACGAGCTACTCTACTCGTACGAGCAACACATATGTACGATGCGTTTTCTTTCCAAATACTACATTGACAAGGCTGCTGCAACTCTATTATACCTTGATGGGCATCTGCATCCTAGGGTATAAAAAGAAAGAAGAGACACGGCCGGAAGAAGGAGAGTTGTGGTGATGGAATTTGATGGAAACGATACAACACTATCATTCAGCCATCGGCACTGGATGTGGATGGCAAGAAGGGTTACACTTTATGCTCTCGTGCATGAGTAGTCAGCCATTACTAGACCTGGTTGCAGATAACTGATCACCACACTACCGAGATCCTTTTCGTCTTCCAGTTGCAATATGCTTGGCCCTGGCCCCCATGCTCACCTCCTCGCGTACACAATTAATATCAGGACAAGTGTTCATACAACCGCGGAACCCTCCGGACTGCATCTGCAATGACACACTGCGGTAGCCTTTCCAATAGTATATTCGCAGTAAACAGGCTTTGATCCGGAAACGAGCACCTTTGGCCCTGTCCGTCTTCTCCCGTGGGCATCGGTCTCGGTCGTCGCGTATTCGGGATGTCCGCGGAAGCGAGGCTTGCGAGCTGCTATCCGTCGGAACCTCTTCCGAATTTATGAGAGACGAAAAGACGTCCAAATATCCCGAGCATAGGCGCGCAATAGATCAAAATGCTGGGGAAAGGAATATCACGGGTAAGTAAGGAGATCTAATACTCCCCGCCTCTATTTTCTTGCCGATTCCGATTCCCCAGGAAATCCAAGTGCCGGCGCTTTGGTCCATTTGCTGGAGAGCACGCGCCACCGACGCTATTTGGGAGGGCTAACATACCGCATTTGGTGCAGTGTCGTCAATGTCTATCAATTCGGCATCGAGCTAGAAATCCGCGGCAACTGTGCGTGTGCTTCAAGTTGACTTGACCCTGCGGCTTTCGGACGGCAGAATGCGGGGACTCTCCCTCCCTCCGTATTTTTTCGTTTCTTTTTCCTTTTCCTCTTACCAACCACCAAGGAGAGATCACATGCATATATAAAATTGGGCGATGCTTTCTTCCGCATGGCCGTGGCGTCCCAGACAGACATCAGCCAAGGCGCTACCCTGGAGCTCTCCGCATTTTCAAAATCTCCCTTACATGATCTAATTGACACCGGTCCAAGTTCTCCCCACAAAAAAAAAAAGAAAAGGCTCAGAGGCAAAGGCAAGGGAGAATTAGAAGAGAAAAAAAGACAACTCAAGGAGATAGACAATGCTATTCAGATTTCGACCTAGCTTCGCATCCCGGAGGACCCTTAATCCGCGGCCAATCGTCTGCCCGCCGGCTGCCCCTCCCTTTATCATGGCCGCCGCTGATAGGACCAGCCAAATGCCCTTGCAGCTCTCGCAAGACACCTTCTAAGCCCAGGCGGCTGGGGAAAAAAAGAAGCAAAGAGCCCAAGCCGGGCCCTATAAGGAATTAGTCTCGCTCGGACAGCGTAACGGGGAGCCAGGCTAAATTGACTATCCTGCTGTGTTTCCCTGCTCTGTGCTTCCCGGCTGCAGCCGTGTCATCGTACTGGCTGATAGCTCCAAGACTTGCTGTTTGGCGTCATCGTTGGAACAGCGCATGCTACCGTAGGCAGATGATGGGATTGGGCTGCGGTCCGATTCGAGATGGGTAAGTAGAGCGACATTTCTGCCTCTGCCTCTGACCCTGATTAGCAAGCTCCAGTTGGAGTTGGCTTGGTTGATTGATTGATACAATTTCAAATCGAATGGTGTTGCTTGTTTTGCGTCTGTGTGTCATGACGGGCGCACCAAAAGCCTCGTTTTTTGTCAAGTCTAGCTGCTGACAGATGAACGCGCCCAGTGCCATCGCAATCGGCGCCGGACAATGCTCACGAGTCCGCCAAGTTCCCGAGGCCTGCGGCGAGGCTCGATGAGGAATCCGACTGGGATCAGACATATCGCCCTCCACCTCCGGCCTTGGACCCGGCCTTGCGCCATCCTGCAGACCCGGCCGAAAAGACGACTCCTCTACCTTTGCCTTTGACATCGCCACGAACTCTCGGACCTCCCCCGCGGTCCACCGTCGTTGAACCGCCTCTTAGCTCGGCCAAGGCCACGTATGGCCATCATCGCCAGACGTCCATCGTTCACGGCATCCAGCACTCGAGAAATGGCAGCGGCGCGAGCTCTTCGTCCAACCCGCTCAGTCCCCAGATGATTGCGGCTGCTGGCTTGGGTCTTGACCGTGTAGACTTACAGACGGCCCTAGCACGCTTAGAAGGAGATACTGCGCCCCCCAGACCTGTTGCTACACCGACTGGGCAGCAGGCAAATTCCAGCGATGGAACCTATTCGATGAAGCGATCGCCTTCGGGCAACGCCGTTACCCCTCCGGGAACGGCTCCTTCGCGAAGAGCAGAGAGAATGCATAGCAAGTCGAGGCGTGACCATCCATCACGTTCATCCCGCCACCATCGAGACGAGCAAAAGACTGTGGGCGAATATGCGCTGCATGTGCTGTTTACATCTGTGAGATGAACCGAACCAGGCATGACAATATGATATGATATGCTAATGCACCTGGAACAGTTTATTGCTCAAGCAGAAGAGAAGCTGAACGAATGTATAACCACTCCGTTCGACCCCGAGCCTCAGATTGACAAGATATGCGGCCCTGGCGTGGACCCGGCCTTTGACCAACTCATTGTTGCCCTTGGCCATATCGCGAGCCCCAAGCCCAAAAACCTGATAGACTCGATGATGCTCTGGAGGAAGAGTAAAAGCGATGCTGCCAACGAGGCGAGGACGCAGCTGCAACAATTGCGAGGGGCTCAGGGTCAGCCCCTATCACCTCTGCTGCGCAGAAACACCGAACCTGTCCCAATTGGACCCGTCATCTCTAATGGATCCGACAGTGGCCTCTCCGGAGGCAGTATGCTAGCTTCAAAGCAAGAATTTGTAGCCCAGCAAGAGCGCCGCTCGACTGTTTCCATCTATATCCTCTGCCGCGTCTTGCTCGAGGTTATTTGCCAGAGCAGCCTGGCGGCCATTACCCCAGAAGTAGAAGACAAGCTTGAGAGCATCATCTTTGGCCAACTCAAGATTGCCGATAGTGAACAGCTGCTGGCCTCGCCCTTGAAGATGGCCAATTGGAATCTTTTTGCACTTCTTCTTGGCCATATGAGCGACATAAACTTTGCCGGCGTTACTAAGAGGTTTATCGAAGATCTCGACAATTCCCTAAGTGAGCGTGTGGCCAAGAGTCCCACCTCCTTGTCCAGTCGTGTAGATGTCAATGACGGAAAGATGGATCTTGTTCTGGGGGGTATGAAACACCTTCGCATCAAAATCTCACCTGAAGATGCCTGGGAACAATCGTGCGATTTCCTCGTTGCTCTGGGCCGCCTTTTCAATAGATCTCATGGCCAAAGAGTGAAAACAGCCTTTTGTCAGATTATCGACTTGTTGCTCCTCGGGATTGCTTCTAAGGCGAGTAACAGCCACCTGATGCATCCAAAGTGGATGGAGGTCGTGGCAGCTATTGGACCACGGCTGGCACAAATGTTTACCAAACCGCGACATTGGGCCGTCGCATTCCCGCTTACAGCCACGATGCTTTGTGTTTCTTCGCCAGATAACTTTGGAGCTCAGTGGCTACAGCTGGTCTTGCCTCTGCAGACGAAGATAAAGGACCGATTGATGAAGCCGCTGTGCCTACAAGTCATCTCCCGCTTGGTGTGGACTTACCTCTATCGTACCAACGATACCTTTCAAAGTGTGGCGCGGAAGCTGGATGATGTTATCAAACTGGTGCTTCCACCCTCCAAGCGCGGCGTCGTCGCATCTGATGCCACCATCACAGAGCCCCTAATCCAGATAATTCGCATCATTGGGTTCAAATACCCCGAGTTTTGCTTCCGCACCATAATCTTTCCTCTCATCAATGCCGAGCTTTTCATTGCTAATAAAGAGCTGAGAGTTGAGCAGCTGGACCCGGACAGAATTGTAGTTGGCATCAGAGCTTTCTTGTGCATCATGTCAGATTTGGAAAAGGGGGAGCAAGGCAGGCCACCATTTCCCCAGTTGTACGACTCGGGGACGCCAACCATCGCAGAACGATTCCCAGCATCACCCATGTTGGCGCCGCCTCGCAGCGCTTCTATATCTGTAGCGAGTTCTTCGACAATACGAGAAAGCCACGTTTCGCGTCCCGTCCTCACGCACGTGCTGACGGATGGTGTCCGAGAGTACTACAATAAGTTTTGCGAAATTCTTGGAAAGATCACCATTGTGTGCGATAACACATTTGGTGGCCAGGCCGCCCTGGACGAAAAGTTTGGTAGCCCTGGACCTAAGACGCCAATCACAGAATCCTTCACCTTTTCTCGGAGGGATGAGCATCAAACTGCGGCAGACCAAAAGCAGGCGTTTTACGAGCTGCTACATGTTGCCGTCCAAGCACTCCCGCGCTGCCTCTCCGTTGATATACCCTTCAATTCCCTAATCAACCTTTTATGCACAGGCACTGCTCACGTCCAATACAACATTGCGGAATCTTCTGCCAACTCCCTCAAGGCAATTGCTCGCCAGTCCCGCGCGCAGCAAGTCACCATGGGGTTCGCCCGCTTCATCTTTAATTTTGATGACCGATACTCGACCATGTCTGACGGAGGAATGCTTGGGGCTAATCATATTGAGAACACGCTACGGCTCTATGTCGAACTTTTGAAAATATGGATAGAAGAGATTAGGCAGAAGGCTAGAGACGCCGCTGCGGCAGGTGAGTCCGAGGCCAACGGGCCCGGTGACCGGGCTCTAGAATTCTCTGGCATTTGGGCCGAAGTTGACCAGGCTGAGGCGCATGGATTATTCTTCCTTTGTTCCCAGTCACGTCGCGTTCGATACTTTTCCATTACAGTCCTCCGTCTCATTACCGAGTTTGACAAGGCTCTTGGGAAAGACACATCGGAAGAAAAGGACTCGTTGAGGTTGATCAATGTTCTTGAGAATGACTCGTCTCAAGTGATGAACTTTGACGACGAACACCTATCTGTTGCTGAGCGTAGCAGGCTTCAGCGAGGCTTGCAGAATGGCAATGGCAAAGGCGCCCTCGTTGAGCTCTGTACCAGTGAGGTGACCTACGATACGACACTGTGGTTCAAGATATTCCCCAACTTGATGCGGATTGCCTTTGAGAAATGCCCATTAGCGGTCACAATCTGTCGAGATCTCATCTGCAACCGCGTACTTCAAATGTACAAACCCATTGTCTATCTGTCTGAACCTACAAGAGGCCCATATCACACCGGCGAGGGCATTCACAATAACCGTCCCGTGCCCAGGTCGCCCACTACTCAGCCGGAATCGATAGTGGAGCAGTGGAAGCTGTATCTCATCTTTGCATGTACCACTCTGGCAGATCCAGGGAGCGTGCCGCAGAGCATTCCCAAAGATGCCATTCAGCACACGCGCAAGTCCTCCAAGCCCGCTGGGGCTGATAAAAACGTGACGGCAAGGACTCTTTTCAAATACTTGATCCCGCTCTTGTCTGCTACATCAGTATCTGTACGGGATGCCGTTGTCGTTGCCATGGGATCGAGCAATATTCACATATATCAGACCTTACTAGAGGAACTCCAAGGCCAGGTATCTCGCTGCAACGACGACGCTCGTGCGAGAATTCACCAACGAACAAACAGTAGCCCTCGCAGAAATCGCAAAATGGATCTTCTGAGAACGGAAATCACACATGTTTTCAAACTCACTTCGCATTTCCTCAAGGATCCAATTGTTTATCAGTCTGAATTCTTCCTCAACACCTTGACCGCGTACGCTAAGGACCTCAAGTTATTCCTAATGGACGGAGAGGTGCAGATGGATTGGGATTTTCAAAAATTGAGAAGATATTATTGTGGACTCATGGAGTCGCTGTTTGAGGGAATCAACCGGACGAGCGACCCAACTCGCTGGATGACATTTGAATCTCGTAAATCAGCATTTTCTCTCATGGAGGACTGGTGTGGATTCTCTCCCAACCAGAATGAGATCCGGGCTAGAGAAGACAATATGCGGCAGAGCCTGATGGATCAGCAATCCTTGGGCGAACGGGGCACGGCCACTGCGGCCATGGAAATCGAGAAACGCAACCTGAGGACTGCAGCTTTGAGTGCCATGTCTGCATTGTGTGGTGGGCCTATCACCTTGACGACTGAGAGCGGCGCTACGCTGCAGTTTGATATTCGCCGAATGCTTGCCTGGATTGAGGCCATTTTCAATTCGGGTAGTGACAAGATGAACGTCATCGGCAGGAGAGCTCTGAAAAATCTCGTAGTTCACAACAAAGAGTATCCGTATCTGCTGGAGCATTGCATCGCGCGTTGTTACCTAGCTGACGTTCCCAAGGTTCTTGAGAGTTACTTCATTGTCACTGTCGAAGTGCTGCAAGAGCATGGCGACTACCCTTGCCCCTTCTGGAAGCTTCTTGCGTTGTGCCTATTTATGCTGGGAAATGATCAAAGCGAAATCAGGTCCAAGTCTTCAACTGTACTGAGGATATTGGAGACTCGCCAACAAAGAAACTCCAAGATCCAAGACTTTGACATTAGCATCTCTGATAAAACTCAAGCTGTGTACAAGCTGGCCCAGTTTGAGATCTCGAAGCGACTCGCTAACCAGTATACGGAACTCGCCTTTCATGTTATCTCCGAGTTTACTTTGTACTTTAAGGACCTTCAACCGGCAGCGCAGCGAAATGTCGTTGCGGTTGTTTTGCCCTGGATCCAGGCAATTGAACTGACGCTGGATCCGAATGGTGGCCCTACGGCGCAATCCTACGTGCTTTTGGCAAATTTGTTGGAAATCACAATCAAGTCAGGGGGCGCGTTACACAATGAAGTTCAAGCCCTATGGCAAGCGCTTGCTACTGGACCGCATCTCGGTAACGTGCGTCTCGTGCTGGATTTCATCATGCAGCTGTGCCTGGAGCGGCGCGAACAGAACTTTGTCGAGTACGCCAAACAGATCGTCGTCTTCCTTTCCACATCCAACAGCGCGCCTGGCATCAAAGTTGTCGAGTTTCTGTTGATGCAGATCAACCCCAAAGCCATGGTCCCTATCGAAAAGACTGGGATATCACAGGCGCCGCCTGACACCAGCAGCCTGCCTTACTGTGCAGATTTGGCGGAGGCTCTCCCCGTGGGCACAAAGCAGGCCGGTTTTTCTCTCGGTCAGCTTTCGCTAATTTTGCTCGTGGATCTCATGGTGTCTCCAGTCCACCTTACACAGGAGAGCGTCCCGCTTCTACTGCATGTTGTTACCGTGCTTTGGGATCACTACACTCCGTTGGTCCAGGAGCAGGCTCGCGAGATGTTGGTGCATCTCATTCACGAGCTGGTCATGTCGCGCATTGACGACCAGACGGATCCTCACCATAAGGAATCCATAGAGGAACTGATAGACTTGGTTCGTCGGCATGACCGTTCCGTTGTGTGGAGTTACGAAGACAGCAATGGGAAAGTCAATGATCATGAGAACAAAGTTCCCCCAAGCATGGAATACCTCACAAATGAGGTCGTAAGAACCTTTGAGGTATCGTTCCCGGGAATCAAGGAACAATGGGGCAGGTTATCGTTGACATGGGCTACTTCGTGCCCGGTTAGACACTTGGCATGTCGCTCATTCCAAATCTTCCGATGCGTCCTCACGTCCCTGGATCAGTTCATGCTTGGAGATATGCTTGCCCGCCTTTCAAATACGATTGCGGACGAGGACCCTGAAATCCAAGCATTTTCTATGGAGATCCTGACGACTCTCAAGACACTCATCGTCAAATTGGACTCTGAGAAACTCATCACCTTCCCGCAGCTGTTCTGGACTACATGCGCGTGCTTAGAGTCTATCAATGAGCGTGAATTCCTCGAGGCGGTAGAGATGTTGGACGAGCTTATTGGCAAAGTCGACTTCAGAGCCCCCCATGTGAGGAAGTTGATTGCAGACGGACAACCAAGTCGGTGGGAGGGCCAGTTTGAAGGGCTTCAGCCCTTACTTCACAAAGGCTTAAGGTCGTCGCTCTGTTGGCAGCCAACGCTCGATATTATGGATAAGCTGGTCATGCTCCCCGGAGATGGTCTCATTGGAGATGACAACAGACTATTCTTTGCTTTGCTGGCCAACTTTCCACGTTTTCTGGACGAACTAGAACGAGGTGGTCTCAGCCCAGAGGCAACAAACACGGCCAGGATACTCCTCGCCGAATCCGATAGGCAGGGTCTCGAAGGCATTGCGCTTATTATGGACGGCTTGATTTCCGACCACTTCCAAATCGCCGAAGATTTCATGAACCAGCTCTTTGGAGCACTTCGCGAGTTTTATCTGCCGCATATGGAGTTTAAGATGATTACGTTTCTGATTGGGCTGCTTACCAACTCGCTCTCTTGGGTCAAGGTTCAAACCATGCGTATCCTCTGCCTGGTTATTCCAGATATCGACATGCGCAACCCAGAAATTGCAGTCCACGGCTCTGATCTCATATCCCCGTTGTTGCGCCTTTTGCAGTCCGAGTTTTGCATGGGGGCTCTCGAGGTGTTGGATAACATCATGACCATGTCTGGAAGCCACATGGATAAGCAGCATCTGAGAATGAGCATGGCTCGCTTGACATCCAGAACTGTGCGGAAGGAGTACGAACGCGCTCAGAGCCTCTTTGGTATTCCAGAATTGTCCGGATGGGCCATTCCAGTTCCCGCTCGGAAGACGGAGGCTACAAGAGCTAATATCCACGCCGCCTTTTACATGTGTCAAAGCGCTGAAGGCTCGTCAACCGAACCCACCCCCACTGCAGAAGTTGAATTCCATTCGGAAGACTTCCCCTACGGATACTTTGATTCCTTGGAGCGGTCGGAAACAATGCTGTCTGATGAGGCCCGAGTGGATGTTCACCCAGGCGATCTGGTCACCAAGTTGGATAGCCTTGATGACTTCTTTGACGAGCCTGCAAGTCCTCACACGGATGATGATGGACGCTCCTCTCTTACTATTACCGAATTTACTCCCGAGTCATATGAGACGGGAACCGAGCTCTACGACGAACAGATCTTGCCAATCCTGCACGAAGCGTCCACCAATAACACTTCGTTTCAAAACGGATTTGTTGATCGGCCCGCGGTGGTCTTTTCTCGAGAGCACGCTGCCAATACGATGACCCCGGGGGCATTTACAGTTGGCCGTGTTCTATCGCCCCCAACTCGCCCCGGTCTCCACGCTCGATCCATTACATCGCCTTCGGCACCGTCGTCTCACTACCCGCATGATTTTGCATCTGATGACGAACTGGTCATGGGCGGCTTTTCGGACGCAGACGACGAGAGGATCGATCTGGGGAGCATGGACGACGCATCGTTTTCACTGGGGAGCAACAGACAGGGAGCTCCGAACCCAAACTTTTTGCGCCTCACAAGCAGGTCTCGGGAGCGGCAGAGAGATAAAGCGCCGCCGCAGCCTGTTCCTAAGATGTCGAGCAAGTTATACGTGACGAATATACCTGGACAAGGCGACGTTATTTAAAACAAAAACCAAAAAAATTACTGGTTGAAAGCAAAAACAAAACAAAAGCTATATAGAGGTGTTTTTTCCCTTTACTTATATTTCTTTTCCTTCATTATTTTTACGAAATGTTATGAGGCATGTGGGAGTTTTGTTTAAGATGAGATGAGATGTTACTGAAAATGGGAAATAGATGGACATGAACCTGTATGAGTCACTGACAAGCAAATAATACCCTTTTGGCAGTTGTTATAAAAATTGGGAAAAAGAAGGAGAAAACAACAGGGCGACAGTGGCGCATGCCTGTGAGGATGTGATGGGGGGTGTGAGTTGAAAATAGGGGGATGTTGGAGTGAGGGAGGGAGTTGGATGTGTACGGGTGGGGGAAGTAGATAATAGTTATTTTTCTCTAAATGTGAAAATGGTAATGGGGTTGGTCTTTTGAGATGATTTTGGCCATTGTGATGAGCTTTTAGAAGCTGATGATGTACCTATATATATATATATATTTGTTGCTATATATGGAGCGAAGCGCGCATTTACCAGGTTCGCCGTAGGTCAGTAGTATGGAACTTGGGTGAGCATTATTCCTTGCTAGGTAGTATCCCAAGTAAACACTAAGCTACTATAAATAATCTATGATCATTTTCAACCATGGATCTAGACATAAGGTAGATAGAATCAAGAAGTTTTATATCGTTGAAGCGAATTACAGGGTAATTGAGACGGAATGGCTAAGCAGTTTCCGAACTTGGCTGCCCGGCATCTCAAGTTTACAATAAGAAGTGTATCTTGTACACAATTCAACATACTGCATGTTAGTAGAGAACAGCAGTAATTAGTAGAAATGACAGTAATAGAAAAAAGGCAGCGGAAGTATTCACAGTGACTGTTGGAAGCTTGATGCAAAGAAAGATGAAGCACGTGACCGCAAGTGGGCATTTAGGTTGGAACATCTACTCTAGCACAACTCTATTATAAAGTCGTACCATTCAATCAGTTCATCCATAAACACTAAAGCAAAAACAAAACAAAGACGACATATACGATTCATTCAATCCCTCTAACCATCTCTTATCACAACTTGACATTTTGTGAATATCCAACTCGAGCGAGGGTTGCCAGCGCAGAACAAATCTGATCGCGCGGGGCATCTCACCACAAAGCTGCGCTTATACGCCCGCCCGACTACGTTTTGCGTCATAAGAGATCAAAGGAAACCTCGCATCCGATATAACAAACTCATCCTCATCTCATCACCTCTCATCTCAGAATTCATCATGGCCTCAGTACTGAAAGACAAGGACGAAATGGAATCCGCAATCTCAAAGCTCGCAATTGACTCCGCAAAAGCGGCACCAAAAGGCAAGGCCAAGGCCAAGAAGCCCGTAGCAGACTCATGGGAAGACGAAGACGTGTCCGACGAAGAAGATGAGGACGACCAGGCCACAGACAAGGAAGCAGAAGAAGCAGGCACATCAACCCCATCATCACTCGCCACACCCGCCGTCCCGCCGCCAACACCCGCCTCGCCGCTAGGCTACGACTCGCCCCACGAATGGGCATCTCTCGGCAGCCAGAGTCACAGCCAGAGTCAAAGCCAAAGCCAGAGCCAAAGCCCGATGGCGACATCGGCGTCAGGAAGCGGAGCCGGGACGCCGGCGAAGAGGCCGGAGAAGACGGACGCCGTGGCGAGGCGCATGATTGCGGCGGGGTTGGGGCTCAAGGCGCCGCGGCAGACGGAGGAGCAGCGGGCGTATCAGCGGTCGGTGAGGGAGCAGGAGAAGAAGAGGCGGGATGCGGAGAGGGCGGAGGAGGAGAGGCAGCGGGAGTTGGCGGAGAAGGCGAAGGCTGCTGTGTGGGATGATTGATCTTTTTTTGCTGTGTATAGAGTACTATGGATGAACTTTGTTTTGGGTAGTTTCTGAGATGTTGGTGTAAATGTTGATGCTTATAATCAAGCGGAGGATTTTGCTTTACTCTACGGGGTTCTCACTTTCCCCTATTCTAAGGAAAGGGGGGATTATTCGACATGCCAGCTGGAGCGTAGCTTTGACCTGATGGCTTCAACGTGTGTGAGTCAACATCCATGCTGCCCATGAAGCCCTCCAACTTCAACAGCACGCGAGCAAGCACGAAGCCCTCTTTAAACAAACGGCAGCGGCTCTCCATTCTTAACAAGAACAACCTCACCAACATCCCTCCCCCCTCCCCCCCTCAACGCAACATCAACCCCCTCCAACCCGCCCTCCTCCGCCCTCTGATTCCAAAGCATCTGCCTCACAACCCCATCACTCCCCTCACAACAAAAATACCCCATCGGCATCCCCGCCCTCCCCAGAGCATCCCTCATGCCCTTCGTCGCAGTCTTCTCGCCCACAAGCAGCCCCAGCACGCCTTGCCCCCTCCACCCCGGTGGTGCTCCGGCGAACGAGCCCTCCAGCTCGCGGATCATGTGCGGGCCTACCCGCTGGATCCCGCCTTTACATTGCACTAGGACTTTGATTGCTGGGGATGTTGATGATGGTACGGTCCATTCGCCTACTAGGTCGACGCCGAAGTCTGATGCGCCGCCTATTCTGCGCAATGAGAAGCCGTATCGCCTTAGACGCTCCAAAACGAGGTACTCGTACCGCGTCCCTGTGAAGAAGGGCGATTTCTCGTCCAATCCACGCCTCTTTGCGTCCTCGAGGAAGGATTCGAGATCAGAGTGCTGGGACACCAGCGTGGAGGAAGAGGAGGAAGAAGTGTTATGCTGCTTCGGCTTGGACTTTGTAGACGTTGTTGCACTTGCAAACCCGCGGACAGCGGGAATCATACGGGGTATTTTGACGGCAACATGATTGCGGATAGTGCCTGTGACATTGAAGAATATGCCATAGCGTGGCATTGTCCGTCATGAATCAAAAGGCTCGAGTTTGGTGTCCCGTCTTATAACATTGGGAGAGGTTGACTTGAGATGAGACTTGTATTCAGTAAACGGGGCGTATCCCACCAGAACCGCTTATTGGAATATAGAGCTACAGCTGTCTGTATTGCAAGTAGAACGAACGTTCAAATTATTTACACACCTAATTTCAGCTTTGTCCAAAGAATTGAATTGATATTTATGATATTTAGCTACTGAAGCTTAAAAATACTTTTCATCTTCTGCATTAATGGAAAGCCAGCGACATGTCTTGATACATGTAGGATAAGGCGCACAGTAAAAGTGTAGTTGAGTATACACGTGCTTTTGAAAAGTCACAGAATGGAGAGCGCAGCGTCAAAATAACAACTACTCACCTAATCGCATGCAAAATACGAAAAAGGGAAAAAGAACCGATAAGCAGTAATCTATGCCGAAAATAATAATCCGCCCAATCGAGAAGAGCTTTGAACAGGACTCAATCCTGTGTCTTCTAGTATTCCAACGTCCAATATCACCTGGGATGAGTGTGGTATGTCATGACGAACAAGGATAGAAAAAAAGAAAATAGAACGTAAGTGAATATGATGTACATGCTCTGAAGCAAATGACCGCGAAGACACTGTTCAATCTTGCACGGAAGCGGAAAGACGGATAAGTTTCATTGTTCAATCCGTCTGCTGAGGCTTTACACCTAGGCCACGCAGGCGCTGAGAGAGCAATCCCTCAGGAGCATTTCCAGGAGAGCTGCTAGAAGAAGAGCGGCTAAAAGCGTTTCCTCCGTAGCCGGCATCGCCCCTGTTGAGCTTCTCGTATTGCGAGGGGCCCCAGGTGTCAACACCTCCCGAGTCCTTGGTGAACGGGCGGCTGTTGGCTGGAGAAGACGAACCATTGACCGAAGCATGTTCCACGACGGTTCCATCAGAACCACCATTGCTCTCGTTACCAGCGGTGTCAGGCTGCGGAAGACGCAGGGGGATTAATTCCATGGGAGTGACGCTGCCGCGACCAGAGCTGGGCGACGGAGCCGTCATTGGCATTTCCTCAGGAGATGCAAGGCCGTCCATACCATCAAAGGTCGACGCGTTGCTGCTCATGAAGATTCCCAAGCTGCGCCGCCGCAAGGCTTTTTCGCTGGCCAACATGGATCCTGCGCCACTAGAAGTTGAAAGTGGAGGATTCATCACACGAATGGGCTTGTAGGGAGAGAAGCGCGGTTCAGGCAACGTTGTTTCGTTACGCAGCTTTTCCTTGCCGTCAGGCACCCGGTTCGCAAAAACGATGCGAATGCTCTTGTACAGGTAAAAGCGCCCCTTGGCGGGCGAGCAAATGTGCAAGTGAACCAGATATCGGAGAATGGGGCGGTCGCCGTCCGCCTGGGACATGTTTGGTACATTATCAATTATGGGACCAGCAGAATAACTGCGCTGGCGGATAAAAGTCTTGGTTCCCGGCATCATGCCGGTCAAGTCATATGGCACTAGAAAGAGTTTGACTGCTGTCTTGTTTGGGTTCTTGATGACGATTTGAATCTGCCCTGTTTCAGGGATTCTATAGCTTCCTCCCGGGGGCGCCCTCGGAGAAGCCGGTAGACGCTTGGACTTGGCAGCCTTTTGCCGCTCTCGATCCGCCTCCGTTTCTTGGACACTCAACCCGGCTGTTTCGCTGCTGGCCTGCTGCTTTCTGTCACTGTACCGGCTTTGTGCCTTTCTTCGCGACCTCGACTCCTCTTCGGGGTTAGAAAGTCCGTTCTCCAAATCAATCTGGCCGACGTATGGGCTCGGGCCGTCGTCAAGGAGGGATCTCCCATGGGGAGCACCACCGTAGCTATAGTAGACGGCGGGGAAGGGGAGAGTCACATGTCGCGGGCATCTGAGGTTGGGTTTGCAGTTGCCCTTTCCCATTACGCCAATCTGGGCAACAAACTCAAATGGCTTTGATGGTGTTGTTGACATGCGGCCACGTAGAATGCTTTCCTCGTATGAACCAACCATGGAGGCGTGCTGGATGGGCGAGGTGTCTGGGCCAAAGGATTGTCGTCGAGAGCGCAGCAAGGCTGGCGTCTGAGGAGAGGAGAAGTGGTGGTGACTGTGGGGGAAAGTAGGGGTAGAAGTCAAAGAACGGCGAGGCTGGTGGGCTTGATATGGCAGAGCACCCTCTCGTCGTGGCGGAAATCGTGACTGTGGCCGTGACCTTGAGGAGGGAGGATGAAATGGCGAAGAATGATTGGAGTTGAGCTGGTGTCGCCACGTTGACTTGTATTTCATGGAGGGGAATTCAGGGGGCGTAGAGAAGTCGACATCTTCATTCGTCTCAGACTGGGCAAGGGGACTAGTCGGAGGTTGATACGCGAAGCTGGACAATGATGTTGATAGAGGAGAGGTATCGGACTTGAAGCCATCGGTGACATCTGTATCCAGCGGATGTGTTCTCCTACCATGGGCCCTTACTCCGTAGGGAAACGGCGTAAAGTGTCTAGGTGGTGAGGTTGCGAACCAAGCATGCTCAGACGTCATTCGTCCTTGGGCACCAGGCCTGCCCGGGTCGTTGTGCTGCCCATTCTCAGATGCCGTTACGTCGCTCGTGAAATCGCCGCTATGAAAGGCTGATCTCGGTCGTTCGATGCTCAGCCCATCTCGTAGTCTCGCATCGGCCGACTCTGGCAGCTTGGTTTTGTCAGGTGTAATCGGCGCTGGCGGTAGGAGATTAGGCGACTCGGGTGAGGTTCTGCCTTGCTCCTGGGCGCTATGGGTGTTTTCATGCTGAAGAATCGACTCAAGCTGTAGAGGATTTGGTTAGCAACAAGCACGAAAAGCCTCTAGAGATATGCGCTATGCTTGGGCTTACATGTCGGTTGGGGACCCAAGTTGGGCTCTCTCCCCGTTTCAACCTCTCTATCAGCTCGGCTCTATCCGATATCCTGTTCTCCTCGTCGCCCTTTGTTGTTGATGAATGCATAGGGCTATCGGGGACCGGGCCTTCGCAAAGTTCGGTTCGTAGACTCTCCTCAGACAAGCGACGGCTCCTCGAGGGTGCCGGCTCAATAGCGATAGGGCTAGAGGCCGGCGATTCATGATGAATGTCGTCTTGGAAGATGGGCATTTGCGGCTGATTTATGGCGGTGGTTCCGCAGCAGCTCCAAAGCAGCTGGAAATTACCGTATCATGAGAAGAAGAAAGCATGAGTATCGAAAATTTCTGCCGCCGGGATGATGGACGCAGTCGCAGCCGGAAACGTCACCATCGGAATCGATCTACTGGCCGGGCTGTTCATCCAAGCGGGACGCTGTGCTGATGTCCTCGTGCTAGGTAGGGAAGATGCCGGAAAAGCTGAGCTACGGGGGTGTCTTGCTTCGGTTGCTGCACGTCTGTAGCAAGGGTCGCTGCAGGTAGACGAGGGCAGCGTTGCTTTCGGTTGGGGGCGAGTAGAAATGCTTCAGCTTGGATGGACAAGGGAACAAAGTTTCTTGTGTTTACTCAAGTAGTCTACATACTGCCGGGGTGTCGTTGGGCGGTGAATCACGCAAACATTACGTCGGAGCCCAAAGGACCCCGTGAAATGCCGATAGCGGGACGCCGGATAGCGCACGTTAGTGGAGTTTGGGGATCATTTACAGGCCATAGGTGCATGCGCCTAAGATAAGGTGCATTCACATGGATGGATTTGAGATGGATGATATTGAGCACGGCCTTATGTCTCTATAATGCCTCTCTATGACGATGATGATAAGTTGTGGGAATGTATCTATATCATAGGTCTTATTCTAGCTGAAATACCGAATACTTGAAAATGAAATTCATAACCTGGAAATGTTCGTTAACACGCCCTTCTTGTCTCACCATGAATGTCGTCGCATGACTTGCATCTGGCTCCGCTCCCATCTGTTGATCAGGTACTTGGCCCAGCACAGGCGCACGCAGCTCTCAGCTTGTACTCGCCTACTGTACTCGCATGTACAGCGGGCTTCAGCACCCCACCTGCCGGCAGTGCCGCTAGAATAGCGAGATTCGTGCGCTGTTCCGGCGTGTCCTTCAGTGCTCACCTGTGAGGGGCCCCCGATTATGGCGCTACACTCGCGCTCACCCCACTGTCCAGCACCAAAAGGGCTAGCGGCCTGCTCTCACCTCGCGCCTCACCGGCATACTCACTTTTGCTCCAAAAAGCAGTACAGGGCATAAAACAAGACATACGCAAAGACGATATTGATTCGTCTTGACAAGCCTAATGGCCCCCAAAGGAGCATCTGAGGGTGCAGGCACCACATCAGAAGCCCCAAAGAAGAAGCACGGCTTCAGAGTCGGACCCGAGAATCTGCCAGACGGGCCATGGCGCCGTAAAGGTAACGTTCAAATTTTTTCACTTAAGACTTTTTCATCTCACTTCACATGACCATGATCTGAGCTCAAACAATGAAACTCACACAATGTCTTGTATCTAGTTGATCAGAAGAAACGTGATTTAATTCACAGAGCCAAGGTCAAGAAGGAGTACGCCAAAATTAAGGCTGCAGAGGAAGCCAAAGCCCGGCCAAGTCACCGTGATGAGGAGGATGATCGCGAAGATGAAGTGAACTCGGCACAAGGCGACGCCCAAGAGGACAATGAAGAGGGAGGAGAGAAGATGCATCCCACCAGGCAGCTCATGATTAAGGATGAAGACATGGCACAGGTTGGAGCTGAGGCGTCTGGCCCTAGTGACGGCCACAGGCGGAGGACTCGACGCCCAGGCTACTATGAAAAGCAGCTGAAGAAGGCTGCAGACCGCCGCCAAGAGGCCGATGCCAAGAGAAAAGAGTATGAGCGACGAATGGAAGAGCGAGCACAGAAGCAGGCTGAGCGAGAGAGATTCAAAAAGGCCATGGCCAAGACGAGGGATAAGGACGGCAAGAAAAAGCTGGGCAGGGAGAGTTCGTTGTTGTTGGAAAAGGTCAAGAGGCTTGTTGCTCAGAAATGAGGCGGCAGGTTGGAGTTTTGCATTGTTCATGTTTTGTTACGATACCTTCGGCATATCAGATTTTGCGATTGCACCCTACGGTAATAATGGAGCAAAGGAATGAAGACTTTTGATATCAAGTCGAACGAGTAAAGCAGCCACGGGATTGCATATTACATTCACACAGACCCAAATTGTGAAAATCGCAGTTAAGTAAAGAGACACTAGGAAAGAGAGAGATGAGAGGAAAACACGGTATAACAAACACCAATATTGATCAACTCAATTGAAACACCGGGTAGAGCGAGACACACAGTTGCCTGCCTAGTGGAGGCATAGCCTATTAATCACAAAAACTACTCCATACTACCACTACCTGGTTGGATTTGCGGTCGACATATGAAGCACAGCAGGGCTGTGACGGCAGATCGACAGCTCGACAAGGGTCGGGTACATGTCATGGGTGAGTCTCACACGTCTGCTGGAAAGCTTTGGCTCACGTTGTCTATATCTTCTATGCCTGGGTGGGCTGAAACAGTGGGCAGGCTGTGATACTTGGAATCCCTGATAAAATTTGTACATTTTACTTTGTTCAGCTGAGCGTTGAGGGCAGTGTAGAAAAGTTTGAAAAGGCTACGATGAAGCCTGAGGCGGCATTTGACTGATTATGTTACAGCAGAAAGACTGGACAAGGTTGTGATGGTAGACGTGGGCTGCGACAAGGTACAGATCGGGAAGCTGGCTCGGCCAATTGATGGGGATTTTCCATTTAGATGAGGCGCCTTGTTGGGCTCGTCGTCTTGTCTGGCGGAAAAGACTGCCGTCTTTGGGATGTAAAAGCGAGTGTAACGAGTGAATGGGAGGATTGCTGGATGATTGAAGCTACATACTAAAAGGGCTGTTACTCGGTGCATTTACTCGGCCTATTACAGGTATGTTGGTTGGTTGGTACTGCATTTGAAGCAAGTAAATTGAAGGAAAGCCACCATCTCCACGGAGAGATGAAGTATACTCGTAAGAAGGAGAAGTCTAGTGCTGTGTTTAATGAGTATGTCATTCGACGCGGAACAGCCGGGTGCTCATTTCAATGCCATGAGACGTCAAATGCATTTTTGTGAAGCAACCAACGCCCGCCCCAAATTCTCATCACCTCACCTTGGATTATTAAAGCCCGTTTGCTAGGAAAAGAGGCAAAAAAAGAGCCGTCCCGTCCTGTTTCGTCCTAGGAGCTGGAAATGCCCAATCAAGGTGAAACACGGCCCTAGTGGAGAGAAGGGGTTCAAAGTCATGCCTTGAAACACACGCGGGATGATGACTAAGGAAGCTGTGGTTATTTGGTTTGAAGGCTGGAATGTGGCGTTGTCAAGTTATTACTACTCCGTAGCAAGGGAAAAAAAGAACAAGAAAGAAAAGTCGCCGGCAGAGATGAAACGGGCAAGGGCTGAGTTACAACGATGAAATGGGTTCGCATGGCACAATATCACTCCCGAGTCAAGAGGCGTGTGATGTGTGGAATCATTCGAGCCATATCCCCACGGCTTGTTTTGGCGGTGGGATCCCCCCTGGTCGTGTTAGTCTCACACGCACACGGAGTATGGATCGTATGTACGAGTAGGTACGTAGAGATAAAGACTAGACACATGTGTGTAGAGACAAAAGAGGCAAGTTTCGAGGGCCCCCCTGGACGATTTGGAGGAGAAAGAAGAAGCTACACGTATCAAGTCAGTCCTGGCTAGGCAGTGTGCGACTGTTGTTGGAAAAGTCTTCGTGCTACCATCCTTCAAAAACTTGCAGGTTACCTCTGGACCCGTTTGTCGACGGATGTTCCGCTGCAGATGTGGAAATACGTGCTACGTAGATTATAATTGATACAATCAAATTATTTGATGGATGCTCGCACAAGCAGGTTGGCTCAGCTGAATAAAGGAGAGCCACAGTTTTCCCTGTAACACGTCAATTTGGCAGAATGATTGCACATCCAAGTATTCGCATGTACTCGTACATGTACCTACGCAACATCAAATCCATCGGCAAAACTCTCAAGGCCGAATTGGTTTCAGCATTGTTCGAGCGGCATCGACTCAACTGAGCAAATCGTGCGAGGCGGTCGATCCCTCAGACAGCGCCAAGGCAGGCCGCTACACCCGCTGGAGTTTAGGATTCATGGCCAACAGTGGCTTGGCGACCGCGAAACAGCGTTTGGAGGCGGTTAAGCGGCTACACCTTCAAGCAGTCTTGAATTGCTCTAAGAGAGACTAAGAAGCTCCCTTCATTTTAGGTCTGTGTACGTTGTTGGTACCTTGGCAGGGACTTGTCCATCTGAAGTCTAGAAAGTACCGTATTCTTGGTGCATACTCGCACCTAAAGGTAAGATCCATGTACGTGGAACGGCGAATTGCCTCTAACTGTACGGAGTAGTGCTTTAGTAATTGCCCAGAAGCGTGTCTTCCAGGCCATGTGAGATGGATTGATGGCCTTGTTTGCAACGTGCTGCCCCATGGAGCTGCACAGTTTAAGTTTCATGTTTCAGCCGGATCCCGGCCCTCCACGAGCCATGATTGAGGCGAGGTAATAAATCGACGGAGAAGGAAAAATAGGGAGCAGCCCGCCTCCCTTGTGGATGTTCAGGCACGAGTACGTACATGTATACGGGCAATCAATGGATTGATGCTCATGTTCCTGAAGAGCAGCCCCTGACCTTGCCTGGCTTTGCAGTTGGACAAGCTGCGCCCCGTCTCCTGCCAGGTACGGGTACCGGTACCAACATAGGCAAAAACCTCCATCCCACAGTGATTGCGAATTGAAGACTTCGATGCACCCAAGAGACGCCCCGTAGTGCAACCAACTCCTTATTGCTTCTGTCCAGCATTACCCAAACACGTTTTTCTAGCTGATGCCAAGTACAGCTACCAGCCTATGAGGTGGCTGAGGATGTTGGGCGGTCGAGTCTTGGTGGGCACAGGGGGAACCACTCGCATGCAGATGCTGGATATCGGGCCATGTACCTGTACATGTTGGGACCAATGGATGGTTCTCAGCTCAAGCAGGTACAAGGCAATCCCATCAAATACATTCCAAACACCGGCATGTGGTTGCCGTCGTCAATAGAAGCACGCACATGTAATAACTGCATCTACAGCAAAAATCAATCCCGAGCAGCAAACACAATCAATCTCACTGCCCGGCCAATCACCACGCATCATCGCAAATCTTCATCACACTTCCCTTCACCATCACGCGCATGCTGATTTGCGTGGCTTGACGCTAATCATGTGCTAAAGAGCGTTTTGGTCATGAATCTGCACCGTCTAATTTTAGGTACATGTACTTCCCATCTTAACAAGCAATGGCGCAAACTTGTAACTCCCTGTCAGTTGCTGGACAATGTACCTGTTCCGTACCTGTTTTAGGGGACCATGGGGGGGAGGGGGGTCCTCTAATCCTCTAACCCTCACTGGGGATTGCTCTATGGGGGGTCCTCCATTATTTTTGGGGGGGTCCTTTTGGCGTGGCAGTCCCTGGTACCTGCTTCTACGAGTACAGACAGGCGGCCAGCACATCCCCTCCCCGTGGCCATCCTGGACTGGAGCATATTCTCTCCATCTCGCCGCCTCTCCTCCGCCGCTCTTCTTCTCGATCCCTTCTTTTGCTCTGCTCAGCTCTGCTACAGCTAGACGCAAACGCCTTGGACGCTCGCTGTCCCGCTGGTGCCTCGATCCCTTGTCTTGCAGCAACGACTGCATTGCTCTGTGTAGCACCGGCCCCAGCCAGCCGTCCGCGATTTGTTGCGAGAGCTTGCGCCAAAGACGCCTCCCCTCTGCTCTACTCTAGCCACGACGAGACGACGAGACGACAGACTGGACTGGACCAGATTGCTCCCTGTGTATCGCCATCGATGCCTGTCCTACTCAGCCCGTAGCCGTCAAACCTGCCCGCCTCCAACGCTCCGGCCCTCGACGTTTTGCTGACGAGACGTCGGACGCCGCACCGCCTGCGAGCTCGCGCACATATACAAACTCGACCTGTATATATACACATATATAACGCCGCCCTGACACATTCTAAGCTGCGCCATTCCCCCCTTTCGTTCCTCTCTATTCACTTTCTAGCCCACCATGGCTTCCGCTATCGTGGACGAGTATTTGGAGACGCCGATGGAGGCCGACGATGCGTTCCCCTGTAAGGGCTGTGGTGAGGTTTGTAATGCCACCCGCGCTGCGGGACATGCTCCTGGCTTGTAGCTTCGACTGACGGCGCTCGCCCTTTAGATACTAGAAGAAGGCAAAGCTTTTGAGTTGGGTAAGTCTCGTTGCTCTGTCCTGTGAAGAGGGTAAAAGTTGTTACAAAGTTGCTGGACACCGCTGTGCAGTCTCAACGGGACCCCGTTGTTTCTTGACCGCCACACAACTTGTGACATGACCCTATCTTGATTGGATCCTTTCATCTTCTGTGTGTGTGAGAGTGTCTACATACTAACATAATATCTTGTCAGCTGGCAACCGATGGCATCTCGACTGCTTCCGCTGCACCTCGTGCGGTTCTCTCCTCGACTCCGATGCCAACCTTCTCCTGCTCGGCGATGGCTCCCTCATCTGCAACAACTGCACATACAGCTGTACTGCGTGTGGCAACAAAATTGAGGACCTGGCCATCCTGACAGGCGACCAGGCCTTCTGCTCGACATGTTTCCGGTGCCGAAACTGCAAGCGCAAGATCGAAAACCTGCGTTATGCGAGGACGTCTCAGGGCATTTTCTGCATGGACTGCTACGAGACTTTGATGGCTAGGAGAAGGAAGAAATCCAAAGCGGCCGCAGCAGCAAAAGCTCGAGAGAAAGAACAAGCGCCCACGGTGCCAGAAAAGTCTCTTCCGGCCCTCCCACCCGGTGCGATTCCGAACAATGCCTTCTCCGACGACCGCGTCGACCCCGACGGGCCCACGGAGTTGTCTCCTCGGCCTCGCACCGGCCATCGACACAATGAGTCGTCGTCTAGGGGCGGTTCCAAGGCCTCGCGCTCTCCGGAGCGTGCAGCCGCTGATGCGACCAAAGACGGCCTTAACCTTCCCTCAACTACATATCGCAGAAACCGCAACTCGACCATCACTTCCAACAACGGTGATGGTGGTGACGGCTTTTTGATATCTGTGGCTCTTGATACGAGCCCAACGCCCAATGGTGCCCAGAAGGAGAGCACTGGTGAGAAGAAGAAGGACAAGGACCACATCCGACCGACCATGACTGACAAGCGCGCCGACTCGCACTCTTCCGCTACTCACATTGCCTTCCTGGGCGCCGCCGCAGCTCCCGACCCTTCGCAGACCAAGTCTTCGTCTCGTTCCACTTCCAAGTCGGACCCGGCCAAGGCATCCGCTGATGAGGCCCCGAGGAAGAGAAGACCTACAGAATCGCGGACTGACAGCTCGCAATCTGTCCCTCAGCAACAGGAAACCCCCAGTCGAACTGGTACCAGTACTCCACGCAAGGACAGTACCTCGCAGAAGGCCATGGACAATACTCCCGGATCGCGAAGCTCCTACGATTCCAAAGCGCAAGACGAAGCTGATTCCGCCCCAAAGATTGGACCACGCTCTGACAGTGTCAAGAGCATTCCGCGAAAGGAGGTTCCATCGGCACCTACCCGTCCTGGTATTACCCTCCCCCTCCACCCCCTTTCATATCCGCCACGCAATAAATTCACGTTCGTTTCACTAACAACTCTATTCAGTCAATGGCAGCCCAAGTGCCGCGCAGGGCAAATCTTCCACTTCTGAAGATGCCAACGTCTCGACCCCACGCCAGAGCCCTCCCTCTCGGTCTGGTGCAGCTGACAAGCCCTTGACTGACACCTACATGCAGCCCAGAGCGGCTCCTGTGCCCCCAAGTAGCCAAGCCCAGACTCCGCCCAAGGAGGGTACACCTGCAGCCAAGGGTTCTCACGCCTCACCTACTTCGCCGAAGCTTCCTAGGTGGAGCAGCGGCGCAGATTTCACCATGGATGAGGACATGGTCAGGATCCTTGGCTCTGATGAGGGCTCGTCATCTATCCTTAGACGTGTCTCCAACGCTGTCCGCCACGGCCGTACAAGCAGCGTTGAATCTAGCCAAAACCCTGCCGCCTCTCGAGGCTCCCACACCCGAAGCATTAGCGAGACGACGCGTGGTGCTATTTCGCCTCGCTGGCCCAAGACGGACGATGCAAACGGCCAGGAAGGTGGCAGCCCTGCTTCGCTCACATCTCCGGATAACGCCATCGTGCTCAAGCAACAGCTTAGATCCTCTGAGCTGCGAGTGGCCGAGTTGGAGAGGCAGTTTGGCGCCGAGAAGGATCTGCTGAACATTAACCAGAAGCTCATTGAAAAGAGAAAGACCGTTTCCGTACTGGACACCCAGACTGAGATTATGATTCGACAGCTTGAGGTCCTAGCTGGATATGTTGAGCGGGCAAAGGAGACACAGGCTCCTCTTAATGTCCAAGAGTTGGAGGAATCCGCCATCAAGGAGTTCGTTGAAAAGCTCGAAAAGGTCAAGCAGTCCTTTACCGAGGAACTCGAACGCCTGCACGAGGAGCGTGATCAGCTTCTTGAAGAAAAGAACCAGGCTGTCACGGACCGGGACCGTGCCCTCATGGAGTTTGAGCAGCTGGCCTCCAAGAACGCTCAGCTCACAGACATGAACAACGATCTCACGCACCAGATCCAGGAACGCTTCAAGTCCCATAGCGGAGAGGGCAAGTCGAATGGCTTGGGCATCTACGGCCAGCACAAGGGCACTTCATCCATCAACCTTGACAGTGCAAGCGTTACTACTGGCACTACCCTTATCGCGGACGAGGACCCAACCATTGTTGAGCACGGGCCTACTGTGGTTCATGTCAGAAAAGGCCAAGTCAAGAAATTCAACTGGAAGAAGGGCTCCAAGACAATGGCACAGAACATCACAAAGGGTGTCGGCCGTGCTGTCGTTGCTTTCCAGAACGATCGCGAGAGGATGCAGCAGCAAGGCTTGGCTGGTGACAGCATTGGCCTGCCATACAACATGACTGTGGCCCAAGGAGAGTCCGCCAACCCGACGTCGGCCAACCCTCCGGCTGGACGACAGCACCAACAACAGTTTGGCTTCTTTGGCAAAAAGAACGCAGCTGCCAAGGGCGGACCAGCTACACAGGCCAACATTGTGGTGGCGCAAGCAGCTCCAGAGCCTGCATCTACTCTGTTCGGATCCGAACTTACAGAGAGATGCGATTACGAGCATCGCCAGATCCCTAGTGTGGTGACGCGATGTATCGAAGAGGTTGAGCTGAGAGGCATGGACCAGGAGGGTATTTACCGAAAGACTGGCGGTAACTCCCAAATCAACCAAATCAAGGATGGCTTCGACAAGGACGAAGACTATGACATTTCAGACCCTGACATGGACATTACTGCCGTCACGAGTGTCCTGAAGCAGTACTTCCGAAAGCTGCCCAACCCCCTTCTGACGTTTGATGTCTATGAGAAAGTGCTGGAGTCTAATGGTGAGTTTTATTCATCTTGTTCCTTTGTAACGGTACACAATTTCCAATCGCATATTCTGACCCTTTATACAATAGCTATTACCGACGAGGCCGAACGCTGCTCTCATCTGCACAAGGTCTTTACTTCAATGCCCCAGGCCCACCGAGACTGCCTGGAATTCCTCATGTTCCACCTTCATCGCGTGGCAATTAGAGAACCTGAGAACTTGGTTAGTCTTATTCCTCTGTACACTTCATCATCAGCTTTGCTCTAACCTACGTATCAGATGTCGCCCAAGAACTTGGCCGTCGTGTTTGCTCCAACCATTATGCGGGATCTCAGCATCGAGCGTGAAATGACTGATATGCACAACAAGAACCTTGCCGTTCAATTCGTCATTGAAAACACTCACAGAATCTTCCAGGATGAATAAGCATCCCATACATGCACTTGACAATGGCCTTTTTCATGTTGTTTGGTTATGATGTGGGCTTTCGAGGCTTTGCTTGCCCACTATTGTGGGCTTACAGCTTCTGGCGGTTTTTTTTCTCGTCATGATTCGATCCCCTTGCTTTTGGGTTTGTCGGTTTTTAGCGAGACGATGTTTACGGCGTTTTGTGCTTGGCCATAAAAGTAATGTCGGCTTTTTTCTACTGGCTTTGATCAAGATCGAGATTGCAGTTGACGGGGAGGGCTACCATCTCCCCTCGTCAACCAATTTTCACTTTTCCCCAGGCACTGCTTGATGGCAGTGCTATGTTGTGTTTAACCCGCCCAATGTTGAACTTGTTTTTTCTTCTGGGCGGCATGAAGTCTGATGTATCTCAACTGTTTTTCACTCGAGCTGGCTTCATATGGCTTGATGACAGAGGCTGAGGCTTGATTTTTTCTTCTTCCTTCTAAATGCTTCAGCTGATGACTTTTTTATTTTTTTTTCGAATCTTGTTTTGGTCGCATTTTGTCAGCATCGTTGAAGAGGAGTTTGATGAGAAAGAGAAACAGAGGAGGAGCTATCTAGGAATGGATGGCCTTTTCGTTGCTGTTTGTTCTTTCATACCCCATCCCCCTTTATCATTATATAGCTACGATTTATATTTGGACTGAGCAAGGCAGGCGGGCATGAAATGATTAAAATGGTTGAGTGATGCTTAACTGATTTGATTAGCATGATGAGAGAGTGAGAGAAAAGAAAATATGAAAGTTTAATGAATTTCTTTGTACTTGATTTACCTTTCGCTTCTTGATGCTGGTCGTGATTTGAGTTTCAGCATCATATTAGCTGCTTCGACGTATGTGAATATCGCCAAACTGTATCACGAAGTAAACATAAGTTGTGAGAATATAAATTTCCAAAATTACAAAAACTACAAAAAAGCCTAACTAATAATCGCGGTGCCTGCCTGCCTAACTTAACAAAAATGGTGTAACAATAACTACATGTACTTTGGAACTTGATGCGGAACCACCAGGGGCCGTCCAAACAAAAGGGGGCCTTTTTTCACAGGAAAAAAAAAAAGAAGTGAACAAGTCGAAAAACAATGAAAAGGCCAAAAAAGGGGTGGGGAAGCAAGTTTTTGTCTCAAAAGAAGCAGAAAAAGGGGGTGTTTTGGTTTACAACGGGAATATAATAAGACCAAGTGAGAAAAAAACGAGAAAGAAGAGGACAAGAATAAGAAAAATAAGAAGAAGAATATCAACCCTTCACTTTTTATCCCTCCTCCTATTTTCCATCTATTCCACACAAAGACATCCGCCGCGTTTCCATGTATGCAAAAGTCACGTTTCGAAGACAGAGAGAGAGAAGAGAGATATAGGCCTGCTTCAAGATTTTGCTTCATGAACAATCCGCCTGACGCCTCTCCCCAAAAAAGATGACACTTTCTTTTACTCCTCGCTGTCAGATTCTCCAGACGCCACGCCTCATCTCTAGACTTCGTGATTGCAAACTCGTGAACTAGGAACGGCCGGAAGAAAAATAAAAGTATAAAAAAGATCAAGGGAGAAAAAAAAAGTGGTAAAAGCTCATGCGGCAATGCTATCTTCACGCTGCTTCTTGACAATGTAATACGTGATCAAGCTCTTGGGATCGTCCTTGATGTCAGCCATGGCCTCCCAGAACGCCGCTTCGCCGACACGAGCGTGCAGAGCAACGCAGAACTTGACGGCGTCCATGCGAACGCCTGAATCAGCCGATTCGAGGCACCGGCCCGCCATGTTAGTGAGCTGCAGGAGCTCCTTGTGAGTGGGCACATACTCGGGCCTCTTGTCAAGCATCTCCTTGAGAACGTGAAGGCCCATACTAAGGGTACGGCAGCCTTCGGTGGTGGTATCGCTGCACGACTGCAGACGTTTGGTCAGCACGACAGCTGTCTCGGAGCCATTGCCGAGGGTGACAAGTTCATCGGCCAGAAGCTCCAGGCCGCTCACTACGTGTGCTCGGGTATCGTAGCCGCCACGCGTCTGGAGAAGAGACTCAAGGCCCCTTGATACGTGGGGCTGGAAGTTTCTCCGCTCCTTTTTCAGGAGCACCTTGATGGTTGTCAAGATCTGGGCCTTGACGTCCTGGGCCTTGTCTGCGGAGAGATCGGGTAGGGGATCTTCCAGATACTGGAACAGGCCGATCAGCAGAGCTTCGAACCGCTGGTCAGTGAAGACGGTCCTGCTGTCACGGATTAGAGACTGTAGTTTTCGGAAGCCGTGCACCTCTAGAGTCTTGGCCTTGATCTTCGTTATGCCGCTATCCAGGAGGCGAGCGTTTTGTCCATTCTTATCTTGAGATTCGGAATCGTCTGAAATAGGCGGCTGCGAAGGTCTCTGAATGTTTGCCGCATCCTCATTGATTGCCCTCTCTTCCAATACAGGTCCAGTATGAAGGGATGCCGTTGGTGTTGGCTGATCCTCGGTGAAGGGATCCTCGTATACCTTTAGCGTCCGAGAAGATGGCTCGTTCCGAGGTGATGTCGAGGTTTCGGCGGGGAGAATAGGAGTTGGTGAGGCACCTAACGATTCTAATCTAGGTGAAGCCGACTGTATACTAGAAAGCGTTGGCACCACTAGTGTGAGATCGTCGGTCGCTCTTGTTGGGCTCATCATGGTCTGAGAGTGCCTGAGCCTGGCCGGGCTACCTCGTGGTGATGGTATGCCAGTCGGTCGGATATTGGTTGGCGATATCATGCCCGACTCGCTTGCATGAGATATATGAGCCCTTGAGGATGGCCTTTTTGGTGTAGTAGCTCCCCCAGGCCTCGACGATGATGATGACGTATATTTGGGCTGATCATTTTCTGGGCTATGAGTTTCCCTGGACGAAGGTTGATCTCGAACAGAGTAAGGGCCTGCTGTTGCAGGACGAGCAACATCTGGCCGTCTCTTGACTGGCCTCATCGGAGCTACCGACATGCCGCTAGCGTTGACCGATATCGTGTTAGTCTCAGTCCTATGCCGGGCCAGTGGTTTCGAGGCAGTTGTGTGGAGTTGCGTGCTGGAACTGTGAGCCGAAGGTGTAGTAAACGTAGACATGGCTGATCCAGGCCGGCTTGGAAGGTTCTTCGTAGCCAGTGCGGCTTTCTTCTGGGCTATCACGGTTTCCCGCAGGCTTGGTTTGCTACCGATTGCGGTGGTGCTCCTCGAGAATCCTGCACCGGGCCTGGCGGCGGCGGCTGGTGCCTCTACCTTCCTCCCAGGATTGGGGTTGTTTGGATCCTTGATCAGTAGCTTCTGGGCGGTGGTATCCAAGTCTGCCATGATTCTGTAATTGGTTATGCTTGTTAGACTGGATTTCTTTTGTATGTCAAGATTTTTGTTGAGACGAGACTTACACATCAGCTCTCGCTGGCCATACAGCATAGAATGCCCAGTAGAACGCTCTCATCTTTTCTCTGACACCGGGATTGGCGTCACCCAGGGCCTTTTTGATACATTTCTCCATCAATTCGACGCCTCCGGAATGCTCAACATGGCTTTTGTGATGAGCCTCTTTCCTCAGTATTGTCATCAGCCATCCAGAGGCATAGGTTCGAGGCTGTACATTCTTGTCTTGAACTGCACCCCAAATGTGCTGCATGATACGGGGAGTGTATGTGACCTTGCTCACAATGGCGTCTATGGCAGCATTGGCCATCTGGGAGCTAATTTTCTTGGTGTTGGCAGCCAGTTTCATAAACGTTTGCATGAGAAGCTCAACCAAGGGGTCCATAGAGGGCCCAAATGCGACAGCCATCTCTTGAACCAAACTGCAGCCTTCTTTCGACAAGCTTGTTCGCAGTGAGTTGACGGCCTTGATGATACCGTCCAGCAGCGCCTTGAGCCCAGGCATGAAAGTATCCAAAAAGTCTGCCGGGCCGTTGCCAGCCACCAGCCTCCGTAATGTCACGATGCCCTTCTCTCTCTTCATCCAATTGTGTTCAGATTCTTTTCCTTCAAAATGGGGGGCCATCTCCTTAATGATGTCGTCCAATTCGCGATGGGTGTTAACATATTGCGGCTCGACAGCTTCGGCTGGAACCTCCATGGGCGTTACGGGTCGCTCGCTTGCGGCAAAGGACGAGGGCGCTGACAGGGCGGGTCGAGGAGCAGGTGCGGCATCTGACGGAGTTACTGAGCGAGGGCCGGTGGGGGCAAGGGCCTTAACGATGGCTTGTTCGATGGCAGGGCGGACTTTGAAGTTTTTCAATTGTCGTTTCAAGTCGGATTTGGCAGCACCGGGAGCATTCCTGGTCGTTGGGTTAGTCATTATGGTAAAGGGGTTGGAAGATGAATCTCACTTAAAGAGCTCAATAACGGTGTTCTTAGCCATATCTCTGACCATTCCGTCTGCATCTTCCAGAAGCTCCATCAGATTGGGGACATATCCTCGAAATGGCAGACCGTGCTGTTGATGAGTCTGGAGAGCGATATCAGTCCTGGCCTAGCTCATGCACACGCCTATAGGCCTGATAAAACTTACCTCCAAAAGCCACTGCATAGACGCCTCCTTGGCCCTCGGATTCTTGCTGGCCATGGCTATGTTTCGAATCGAGCGCTCGACATCGGCGGGGGCAACGGCGTACAATGTGTTCAGACTCTGCATTGCCAATGCGCGAGGCTTGTCCTTTGAATCCCCCAGCTTCTCCACGACAAGAGGGAGCGTCCGAGTTGCCTCTTTGGCCAGATACTTGGGTTCCTGGCGTGACATGCGCGTAAAGAGATGATTGAGGGCCGTGAAGCCAGCCGTGGCCAACGCAACATGTTGGGAGCTGGAGGCGCCGCGGAGGCCTTCAAAGAGCTGGGGGATGCACGTCTCCGGGACGTTGTGCTGCTTAATGCCGGTCTTGATGGTGTTCACATACTGTACTTTGACATCGAGGTGGGTGTTGTCGTTTCGCAGGACGGCCGTCAGGTTGTTGACCTGGTCGTCGGTAAGCTTTGTGTCGGCCATGGATTCGGTAGCAGACCGAATCTGCTGCTGGACAATCTGCGCCTTTGTTAGAACCTTTCTGTTGCACAGAGTAGCGGAAGCCATGTGTGCAAAAAGTAGCGAGTCAACTTTGCGACAAACTGGCCTGTCGCAAAAGAGTGAACAGAGCCAGCGCAAACTCCTGATGATAATGATAATCGTCTGTTACTCACAGCAATAAGCGGGTTGTTCTTTGCGTCTCAGCAAAGGATTTCCCCTCCCCGATCTCCTTATCTGTTCTCCTTGTTTTCTCTCGTTTTAAGGTCTCAGACTGTGTATGCGCGGGTATCGTTGGAATGAAGCTGGCATTTGGAGGGGCAGCGCAAATGAATTAGTAATTCGCTCTTCCTTTTGCCTCTTTTCTTTTCTTTTCTCTCTTTTTCTCTCTTTTTCCCCTTTTGCGGTTGATTTTTTGCCCTTATCGCCGTCTAGTTAGCGGGCGCGGGCGCGTGTGTTGATGTGTGGTAAGTGTGAGTGTGTGTGTGGAGTTGTGTTGTGTTTTTGTCCGACTCATTTCCAGCCCAAACAAAGAAAGAAAATAATCAGGAGGGAGTTTTTGCGGCGTGACGTGACCATGCTTGTTGCCCCGGTCGCCAGTGCGCCACGTGTGGCTTAGCGCTGGCGGGAGCTTGGAGCTTCTGCTGGTCTGTGCGTGCAATTGAGCAAGTGAGCAGCCGCCCCTGGAGGGGGAAGAGGGGCTGATTTTGCGTGTAGAGGGTACTTGGCAGGGAGCTTAGATGAGGGCGATTTAGTGGTTCCAGTGACTCTCCCGGGGGCCTGCCAGCGGATACACCAACACGAAGCCCCTGAGAGCCACAAGTCCCGGATACCTCGGAGCCCTGGGAGAGCGTCAGGGCAGTGGCTTGGGCACCAGATTAGCCCCAGAACCCCTAGAGTGCCCAAGTCAAGGGTCCCCTACCCCGCCATCGTGAACGGCATTACAGCGCTGCCCCGCGACTTTTTTACAGCTCCAAGGTTGAACACGACGTGGAATAAGCTGATCGATGCATTATCGATACCATGGCTGCTTACCTTGGAATGTAAAACGCCCGATTGGGTAGGTATTGAGAAAAATCCTTACATAGACCGAAGTCATAGGGTGCAGAGGCGTTGATTTGGCCGGCACTTATACTCTTCAGCTCCATTTAGCCATGTGATCACTAATGTCTTCTGTAGTGGAATGTTATCTCTGCCTCGTGTTCACTTGTCTCTATCCCATCTTCACTTGTCTTTATCCCGTCTTCACTTATATCCATCCCGTGCTCAATTGTCTTCATTCCATCTTCAATTATATCTATCCCATCTTTACTTATATATATCCCATTTTCACTCATCTCTATCCCAGTTTAATAGTCTGTCCTCTTACATATTACAAATATCCAAGGTACATAGACAGCAGAACATTATCAACGCCATGACTCGAATTGCAGAGCCCACGCCACTCCCCCCCTCAGCTCACATAAATGGCACTGAAAAACACCAAGACCAACCTCAAGATGAGCACAAGGACAACTTGGACACCTTCTCCGTGCCAAACATCCAGCTCCAGATCCGGGACCTCAAGCACCCCGGCTCAAAGCGCTTCCTCGGCGCCGTCAACGCAACCGATTTGCTAACCACGGGCACCCTGAACGTCCTCAAACTCTTGTACAACACTCCCCCGAACCCGGAGACGACCGTTCCGCCAACCAGCTCCGTGACGCTCGTCCTCGAGGACATGCCCGGCGTGGCCTACACAGTCGGCCACAACGACAATAACAACATCAAGGAAATTCACTTTTCGCTCTCGTACATTGCGCAAATCAACCCTCCCACTCGCGTGGCCCCCGAAATCAACGGCGTCGTAACTCACGAGCTCGTCCACTGTTTCCAGTACAATGGCTTCGGGGCTGCCCCAGGTGGGCTCATTGAGGGCATCGCAGACTGGGTGCGTCTTCACGCCAATCTTGCGCCTCCTCACTGGAAGCAGGAGGTCAAACCGAATTGGGATGCCGGGTATCAGCACACTGCCTACTTCCTGGAGTATCTTGAAAAGCTCTATGGTCAGGGGACGGTTCGTCGAATAAACGAGAAGCTAAGGGTCAGCAGATATGCCGAGGATACCTTTTGGCCTGGGCTTTTTGGAAGAAAGGTTAAAGACTTGTTTGCGGACTATACCAAAACATTGCAACATGCCGTATAATTAGACTTGAGATATGTGCAGTTGGAATCACAAGGCTGCCGTCGTCATATGGGCCATATCACGGGAGGAAGCCAGCATTCCAAGTTGGCTATCCAGCACCCCATGTCTCAGATTTAAAGCTATATATAGTATTTCCCATAACAAGATAGAAAGCACAGACTCCAGTGTAGATAGAGAGGATGGTTCGAGCTTGATTTCATTGATCGGTAGATACTTAGTTAGGCAATGGTATTTAAATAGTTTGAAGGAGCGCAACAGGCCAGCAGAAATCTGAACACGTATATCTTGCCCCAAGGTGCCACAATAGTTGACTATTAACCTTTCCAAGAGATCAAAAAATTCGACAAGAAGGAAAGGAATATACACGCCCGTAAACGATAGAGGGGCTACCTGCAGTAGTGTCATGTCTGGTTAAATCAGATCCCGGAGCGCCAAAACTCAACGCCACACCATTTATACCCAAAAAGGAAACAAACATATCAAAAGGAAATAGAATAGGATCCCGGTTTAGGCTCTCTTTTGTATCGTGACAGACCGCATATGCATATGCCAAGTTACACACATTACGCTCACGCGTGCATTGGGCCGTCGTTGTCGCTGATGACGCTACCCACCTCTGACCAGCTGGCCGGGGTGGCCATGCCCTCGCTCTCGCTCATCACGTCCATGTACCGTCCGTTGCTGTCATGCTCGGAAAAGTGAGCATCATTGGCAATGTCCTCGCCTGACCCAACAAGAGAAATGGAGTCGGTGGGGGTAAGCTCTCCTTGAGAAATGACGTCCGGCTCAGACATTGGTGCTACGGGAGTCACGGGGAGGGGGGAGTAAAAGTCACGGCTTGATTCCTGGGCCCAGGCCTGGATGGTAGCATGGACGTCGCGGCGATCTTCTTGACCAGCAGACATGAACTCGTTTTCGGCAAGCTCTCGCTCGAGGGTAGGTGGCGGTGACTGTGATGGAATGGGTAGCGGAGCGACATCAATCAACGGTGCTGGTGAGACAGGCTCCAGAGTAGCAGTTTGACGCTCTTCATGATCATCACGGGTGGTTGCGCTGTAAATGTCTGACATGACCTCGCCCTGCTCTGGGGCGAGCTGGCGGGCAATGTGGGCGTCCTGGATTTCGTCGGCTTCGATGTGATGCTCGTCTGCAAAGGGATTGGAGTAAGCGGGCGACATGAAGCCTCGGGCGCCTTCTCCGCGACGCCGCAGGCCGCCAAAGTCTCTAGTGTCGGCACCAGAGTTGAAGACATATGCACCTTCTTGCTCGGCAGAGGTATCCGGCTGCAAAAAATCGTCAAAGGTAGATCCGCGAGGTAGTTTGGCTGGTCTGGGAGGCGGGTCGGAGGAGTTTCGCTGTTGGCCCTCCCGCTCCTGCTGCTGGAGCCGCACCGCATTCCAGTACAGCAGCTCCTCTCTCTGCCGGCGGCGGGTTTCGTCATCGGCATCGACGCCAGGCTCTGCACCTATACCACGGCGAGACTGGAGGAAGCCCTCGGCGTCTTCGGGCCTGTTGAAGCGGGGCTCCCTGGCTGGGGGAGTGATGCCGTCACCCATGGAGTAGAAGGCCATGGCGATGCGTCGGCGGACGTCGTCGGCGTACTGGCGCAGCTCGGGGGACTCGTAGATGGCGATGAAGGTAGCCACTGCCACTGAGACGGCGACGACGGCGCCTGAGGCCAGGACCATATGATGTGCTATGGGCATGTTGGCGGCTCGGCGGGTTTAAGTAGGTATTTGACGTATGTATGTATGTAAGAAGCAGGTCTGAGCTGTTCTGAGTTGGTCCGCGCAAGAGAGCGAGAGGGGCAGCAGACGGGCGGCTAAGGCATAGACAAGGCAACGAGCGCCTAAGAGCTGCTGACTTGGGAAATGCGGATCAGCAGGCGGCTGCAACTCTGCAATTGCGTGCGAGGAGGAGGAGGAGAGAGCGGAAGCGAGAGGGAAAAGGCAGCCGAATGAGCGACAGGTCCTTTTCTGCTGCTCTCAGTCTATCGACCCTGTCTGTGAAGAGTTGAGAGAGGAAGAATGGAGGGAAAAGTCAAAGATGTCACCGCCACAGCTGGTAGAAGAGCAACAGGACAAGCCACATGAAGCAAGGCGAATTTACCTGATTGCGTGGTCCTGGGCGAAGCTTTGCCACTTCCTCAACGCTTTTTGCTGGCGTATTCGTAACGCCATGCGCGGCCTGGGTGGGCGCCTGGGTGCAGGTACTCGGTACTGCCAACCTGGGGCTGAAGCGTCACATGATCTGATCTCTGACCTGTCATGACAACGCATCACGTACCTATACCTGAGACTTGATAGCTGATACCTGATGCTAAATGTGCTGTGCTGATATCCAGGTGCCCAATAATGTGCTGAGGAAGCACTGCATGGCGGTAGCCCAGGCTCAACGTTGGCATCCGTGATGTGTCAAGCGGAAACAGATGCCATCTGGCAGCAATATGCAAGGCCTATAATGCTAGTGCAGTGACAGCCTGCACTAACAGACGCAAGCTCATGTACGATGATGGAACCCCCACTAACAGAAGAGGATTTATTTGTGGGGGATTTTAGATAACGCTCCCGTCTGAAGAGCTTCAAGAGGAATCTATACAGATATTTCATGTACGAGTACTCCTTACATGAATAAAGGTGCTGTCATGAGAGTAACCCTATGGCAGATACTGCCAGTCATAGGTGGGTGCATCAAGGTGACAAATTCCCCCCAAAAATGGAAGCTGGGGATTTCCTGGTTAGGTACCATATGTATCATCGTGATGCTGCCTTGTTGGTAGTAAAGAATCGCCAAATTGGTCGATTCTTCGGCGCTTTGTGTGACATGCTGACAGGGTTTGCCTAGCCGCTGGCTTTCCACTTTCTCAATGCAGCAGAATCACAGCTCTGTTAATCCCAGTAGGTGATGCAAATTGACAAGGGTCATCTCTGGGATGTCGAGCGCCGGATCGATGTGAAGCGTGATGAGCAGAAAGTAGATGATTCAGTTGAAAATAACCATATATCCCGTCTTAACTATGTAGTTAGTAGTGAGCACGCGACACACGATATATGAGTGCTTGCCTCACAGACCACCCCGTAACTAATTACGGCATGGAATCTTAAACCCGCATTCTTTTTACGTTGATTATCGACCAACATCCCAATCGAGACACCGAGGAATCGAAATGCCAAGATTTCACAATGGCTAGAGAAGAGAGACGAAAAAAGAGGTAAGATAATGGTGCCAACAGCGAGTATTACTCCGAATCTCAACGTTCTTCTCCCCGATAACGGCCCGATCCGGTCCTAGCTCAAGCACAGCAAACCAGCACTTTAATTTTGCTAGAGAAGCTTATCAAAATCAGGTCATACAAACCACCACATCGCACAACTCGGCATTTCGTCACGCGAGCTCACCGACATGCAAGTCACACATGGCAATGTTTCTACCAAAGCCGCGAGAATGCTTTGCTGTTGGCTCGAATGGATCCTTGTTTGCCAAGCTGACAGCTCCGGGCTCGAGCGTCCTCATCTGGAAGCCATGCCCGCGTCCTAGAACATTCGAAGCTTGTGGTCCCTTGTCCAATTGGCTCCGATGATGCCGTGAATTCTCTCGGACAAGCCTTTTTTTCTTGCTCTAAAACTCTTGGCTAGGGCGATGGAAGCTTGTCTTGCATGAGAAGCGCTGCAGAAGGATCGAATCTCGCTCACTCATGTTCAGCACGGGAGACATAAAAAAACGTAATAAATCAAGGTGGTATGATTCTAATCTGCAAGGACAGCTCGGGTTTCTAAAATGCCCCAAGATCTAAGTAACAAATCCCAATCGCTAAAAGCACCTATAACACCGACTGCTCAAAGTGAGGCAGTATGAAACCGGAGCTCCACGATTTTCCTCCTGCAGTTGTTCTGAATCCCTGGCGTGGAAACGAGAGCGACTTTAAGAGAGCGGGAGTGTTCCCCCAAACGCCATAGTATAGCTCTGGTGAATTTTTTTGGTCTCGGTTTATTTTTTTTTTCGTTTTACTTTGACTCGGCAGTAGAAGAAGAGTCGGTGGTGGAAGTAGAGTCAGTGGAATCGGTGCGCTGAGCCTTCTTGCGCTCACTGTAGTTGTATGTTAGATGCTGCCGTGTGACGTTTGATATGACGAGAATCTTATGCTGCGCCAGAGTAATGATAATGGTTAGACATACTAGTGAGCGCGGTCTTGCAGAGTGCATTCCCAGCGAGCATTGCCCGTCTTGATCTGGAACTTGATGCCCTTGTTCTCGCCGAGGCCAGCGGGAGCAGGACCAGCAGCAGGGGCAGCGGCCGCAGGAGGAGTAGAAGAAGTTGAAGGCATTTTGGATGTCGTAGGTGTAGTAAGGTTTTGGCGAAAGTATACGACACAGTCGAATAGTCAAGAGAGAATTCGGCGGGTAAGAGAAACGGTTTGGAGAAAGAAGAGGAAGTCGAGTGTGAGCAAACGGGGGGAGCAGGGCTGCCTTTATAGATCCTCAGTAAACTATAAGAAACAAAATAAAAAAGGCGGGAACGGAGATCCAGCGATCAGACTCGGCCCGGTGCAATGGATACACGTAACTTCCATGGGGAGACCTGATACCGGCACCATTTACGGGGAATTAGTCCAGCCTATCACAGATAGACTCTGCCAATCCCGTGTATGAATCAAATTATTAAAAGTCATTCCCCCTTTTGGCTGGTTTGCTTTTTTCTATTCTTACTCTTCCTATGGGCGTGGCCCCCAAGTGGCCGATCTAGACTTCAATATTCACTTCTACGCTCTCCCGAAGGATTCACTCAAGATTCACAGCTGAAGGCAAAAGGAGCCGCAGATTAACCTTCACAGGTTATCTCAGATTCAAGGTTTGGGGGTCCAGCTGGATAAGGTAGGTGAGCTATTTAATCCCGCGCCTTAGTTTTCCCCTACTACTGTTGGACGGACGTATGTAATGCTTTTGATATGTGTGGAGTTTGTGGGTGCTCCGTAATATTAATTACAGAACGTCCATGCTTTCTTGGGTTTCCCCAGTCCATGGCCCAAGCAGGACTGATAATACGCAGAAAATACTGAATCAGGGCCATCATTATTTGCCCCTTATTTAGGACAAATCAAATATATGTAATTCACAGAGGTTCTCTTGTCAGCATCTTCTGCAGACAAGGTAGCATCACAAGACGTGGACATGTTAATAGCCATATAATCAGGTGCTCGCCCTGTGTCAATCGTTTCACTGCACATCAGCGCATGTACTAGACTAGCGCAGCGCAAAAGCACCAAATAGCAAGCAGGCATTCCTTCACCGAGCCCTGAAAAGACGGCCACTCAATGCAAGAAGGTCGTCGTTCGGTCGGCAAAAGCGGTCAAGGGAGCGGTTCGGAACCCGGAAATTAGGACCGCACATGCACATGCAAATGGAGATGCAATGGAAATGGAGAAGCAGATGCTGGTTTTGTTTCAGTGGCCCACTGTGACATAATGGCATCAATGGTGATCTAGCAGTAACTACTTGTACAATACCGTTATTTGATGCTGTTTGTATCGTAGGGCATGATTCAGATATTGGAAATTGCTTTAATGCATTGCGGCAAGGGCGGTGATGAGGATGAATCCCATGGTCAAAGCAAAACTCTCAACAGCCACGCTACTGCACACACTTTGACGTCGTTGCACACTCAACGTTGCAGCCAAGTCTTCTAGAAGCCGGCACTCCGCTGCCAAGACTTCTTCACAGGTGACTGAACAGCATGTTGTGTGTCAAACTTTTGCCACATGCACATAACAAATCCATCAGTCTTGGCGGTTACATTTTGCGATACAGAAAAAGAAAACGTTATCAAAAATTGAAGAACTCCGTTACCAGCCCCCAAAGTAACAATTGGGGTTTAACAAAAATTGTCGCACGGCGGAGAAGCAAAAGCTCAGCTCTCACAAGCACAAGGTTGGTGGCGCCTGTGTCCCTCGACAGGCTTCCAAGACATTCGTTATGATATATGGAATTTGATTGGATGTAAATGTTTCTTTGGAGGCGCGACGATCGGTTTGCCAAAGCGAACAGCGAAAGCCATCTAACATGCAGGTATACACACACACATGCGGCCCCCCACACCGCCGATATGACATTATTCGTGTCTCAGTGGCTAGCTAGCTGCTGGCTGGGTAGAAGCCATTTGGGCTCTGGATAACTCGGCTTCATTGCTTGGGGTTTGGCAATGATTAGATGGTGGCGCCGCCGTTCGGCAGATGCCCGACAAAATGGTTCGAGGTCTTTAAGCTGAAAGATGGAAACAAGATGGAAACAAGATTTCGGCTCATCGGTTTTATGCTTACTATTTTTCATCAGAGAAAACAGAGCAACCTGAGTTAAAAGGCGTGTTATCTCCGTGCCACATGCTATCACGGGTAAAAGAGGCGGCCCAGAAAGTCAATACTCTGGGGAAGGGTCCCTTTTTTTCTTCCAGGTGGCTTCGATAATTAGGATCCATGCAACCCATGTAATACAAGCGAGAAGAGCTTTTTTTCTGATAATATGACGTTACACAATAGCTCTCAATACATAGTTCCATCAGGATTCGGGGTTATTCGGTGGCCGCCTGGCGCCGCCATCTAACAGCAAAGTCCATCCCACATCGCCGTCTTATTGCTGTCTTTCCCCCACATTGGGGCCCCACGGTGAAGCTGAGACGTGATAGAATGACGTGCCGATTGGCCTTGAGGAGCAAGTATCAACCAACCACGCAGCACTGATAGTCCGGATTGTCTCAGTCTCACCGCTGCTAATAATATGAATCAGCAATATTGGCCCTTTCAGCCAAGATCCCCACGGGTTTCCTCAAGTGGGGTGGCGGATGGTCATTGCTGCTGTGGTGCTTCAGCTAAGAGAAGCTAGCTGTCACAGAAAGCGTGGTTTTCCGCGATTGTATACTCGTGTATGTCTTCTGAGCTGTTTAGCCTATGTAATATGCAAAAAGCTAGCCGTGAATAGTTCCATTTCGCAACATCTTCTGTAAGATGAGATATTGACTCGGTGTTATCCTAATCTGGTGGCTAATCTACGTGAAAATCTGGAGGTAGATTTGGCCGTTTTATCCCTAGTGTCGATGCCGTGTCATCCCTTGTATATCCCACATCGACACGGCTTGGAAGAACAACAAGAGAAACAGATATCAAAGCATCAAAATCAGATGATGCATAGACTAATAAAGCTGTTGTAGTAGAGGATAGTCTACTTGGCTCACCAACTGGCCATCTCAGGCACTGCGGACTCCGATTAGGTCGTTTCATTACTCAAGGAAACAATTATGCAAGCAACCGTTTTCCGATGGCACGAAATGCTGCCAAGCATCATGGCACCAATCCAGAGCTGTTGCAAGGATTCGAAGCCACTGTCAGCATACAGGAGCTCAAGGAGCCTCAGCCAAGGCGCTGCATATCGAGACCATTCCGCCTGTGATATTACTCAGACGATTCCTTTCTTAGCCAAGCGACGCCTCGTGGGGTCCGAAAAAAAAGACCTTCACGATATTGGTGTTGACATTTTGTGACAGGAAACGCGGCTTTAGTCGAGGTAGCCTCGCGTAATCGAATGATAAATCACCGGATGACGAATTCCGGGAGTCCTTTGGCAGCTAAGGCCAATATGCCTAGTGCTGGCCTTTGGCTCGTGTTGCATATGGATGCTTGAGGCGGATTTCCAAGCTTGGCGCTTCAAGGTGGACAGCTTCGTGCACGAGCCTGGTTTGGTAATTTCATCCATGGTAGGATTTGTTACCTTATCGGCTGTCCATCATCCGCATAACTTCATCCTCTTCGTCTCGAGGTGTGTTGTCCCCGTTGCCGACTTGTAGCCCTCTCCTGTTCAATTCGTCCTCCACCATGCTTCTCTTTAGCATGTTGTTGCCAAAGCTCGGGAAATCTTCCTTGAGTTTTTGCATCCATCCTTCGACGCTACGCATGGCAACCACTAGAAATCCCAATTCTTCACGGTCAACGTCAAACACTTCCCACCACTCATGCTCTGGCATCTTGGCGCCCAGATCACGCGCCGCATTGTATATCGCAGCTGTGGCCAGGGCATTAGGCTGGTGCGTTATGTAAAGCATCTGGGGTGACAGTAAAGCCGTGTTGAGATATTGAATCGTTCGTAGAGAGACTGTTGTCCGTGGTTGTGATAAAAAGTCTAGCGTCTGGAGATAGGTAATGGCTAGCGGATGTGGAAGAGAGACTTGGGTATCAAATGAAAGCGACTGAAGGATGCGAGCCTCTAGGCCCAGAATTCGCTGTTGAAAGGCATAATAGTCTGCCTCGGTCTGATAGTACGCCCTCGGGTCGTCCTTGGGCAGCTCGCCACTGGGGAAAAGGGCCGAGTTGGCAGATGATAGATAGGCGTAGACGTTGGAGACGTCTCGTGGCGAGCGAGGGAGTGGCCCCAGCTTCGAGACGAGATATATCGTAGCAGCAGATACGTCCTGTGACAAATACCAAACGTTAGTCATCTTCATTCGCCCTCGTCAGCCATCCGTCAAGGCACCTACGCTGAATTCATGAGCCATTGGCGACTCTCCCAGCCAGAATCGCGCCAGCAAGACATTAGCCTGCGCCGTTACCGATTGAGGCAATTGCAACAACCGGCCCGCCACCTGCGTCAGGCATTGCGTCGCAAAATAAACAGCCTCGTCGACATCTCGCGGCAAGCTTGCGGAAGAAGCGCGGCGATACAGCTGCGATGGCGTCGCCAGCGGGTTTGCGAGGAGGCTGCTCATGATTGCGAATGCGATTGCGATTTGCTAGAAGCCGTAGCCGAGTCCGGAAATCTTGCCGAGGGCGGATTGGCTTTTTCTCACCAGAAGTGGGATGCCGGCTGACCCTGGCGGAGAGATTACGCGAAAATGTGCGAAGCGGTTTTGGGGATTTCAAATATTTGAGAGGCAAGAAACTTTTTGGATGCGATGCGCGATTGAGCTCCGGCGACCCACCAGAGCTTGCCGCCGCAGTACACGCGTATACATGTGACAGGTGCATGCTCCATGCTTGGCGTGATGTACTTGTCGAGTACCAATATTGTATCCATGGATTACACCGAGTACCAGTAATAAGGAGGCGATAGCACCTAATTCCAAATGATATGCTCATTTACTGCCTCTACTCACCTTAGTAGGTGTTGTACTTTGTTCCGCGGACCTGGGAATTCAGATTGCTTGTGGTTGAGGTAGCCCAAAAGCGAAAATGGTCTGCATTGGCGTTGATATCAAGTCGACATTACTAAGGCATCTCCAACGATATAAGTTGCGCTAGAAGCTTTCTCCTCGACTGGCATATCATTGCGCAGATGCTCCCATTGGTAAGCTTACAAGCTTATAGTATTAGTATAAGAGCCTTTCTGAATCGTGCACTTAGACTTCAACACACGGGATAATATGCTTGTTACTGTGGATGACTGCATCATTGGGTAATCCATTCGAGAAGGTTATCTTACCTTAAAATGTGACTCGAAATAGTTTGTCTTTGCCACCCGCTTGCCGCTCTCCTTACCTCGGGTTTTAATACGGAGTACACCACTCCAATTCCCGGCCGCCATGCGGATGAGTAATCGAGCCGGATTTCATCTCTTGTAAACGCCGGCTGCAAGAATTTCTGCTTCTGGCAAAAAGCTTACAGGGCGTCAGATGGACTTCCCGTATCCAGAGAGCATGTGTCACGCCAGTCTGACCAATGGCATTCCTAAAATATTACTTGGCTGCAAGTTGTGATGCCATTCAAAAACCTGCAAAGTTCTCGCCTATCTCTCTTATGTTGGCATTTGATATGTCTTTCGAAGCGACGTGGTGGCTTTAAACAACTTGGTGTCTTATGCTCAGGCCCGTGTGGCTCAATGGCGACGGGGGTAATTTGATACCCGCTCGCCGAGCTGATCTAGCAATTGAGCGCATGAATGACACAAAGTCCGCAAAACTATCAAGAGGGCGCTCTTCAGCTAGTTAGGGCTGAATGCCACAGCGGAATGATCATTGGCTCATCGGTCTCGATTTCAACAACTTTGAAGCTCGGGTCCGAACGTCCAGCCCTCTTGACGGTGCCTAAGCACTAGCCGTTTAGCCCCAAAGCTTCCTAACCTCGCCGTCTAAGTTGACCACTGATATCCTGGGTAGACCAAGGGAAATGGCGGGCGGCTGTTCAGCCTTACAAGGCCAGAAGAAAAGTGACAGCGTGGCTCGCCGATTATCACGTTGTTTTGTTGGAAGGGGGGGTAGAAGAGGGAAAGAGGAGGGCGACTAAATTTTGTGCTTGGTCGTCTGAAGCTGCTTGGAGCTGTCACTGGCATACCTCGTCAAAAAGGCAATGAGCTGCGGTCTTTTCTGGATTGAGTTGCGCGTGAATGCACTTCGCCATGCAGGGAGGCGCAAAGCATTGGCGAAGGATTCGATGTGATATGATGCTGACTGAAACACTCTCTGGGCATAGGGCAGGGTGCAGATGCAACGAAACCTGAACGCTCCATGCTAAAGTAATCCCGTCTATCCGCCGAACCGGTACCTTCGGATGAAATATTCCGCGTAATACTTTGCAAACCGCTTGCCAATAGTGGTATCCAATCCGTTATTCCCTAATTGGACTTTGGATGGAACGAGGCAATCTATTGAATGTCCATCCTTTGAACCGGGTTTGGCCCCCACAATCGCCATCTGCAAAGAGGGCCAAAACAAGAAAAGAAGACGAGCCAGTGCTGTGAGCTAGTCTTAAGAACTACCTAGTTGCAAGTTTCATTTTCCACCTCGTGGCTACTCGAGTCATGGACTGAGCTGGCTCTGGGGATTCTAACTCGTTAGGTGCCCAAATCCTCTGGAAAGGGTCTGCCGGCTAGATCTGGGACCCAACTATTAATCGGGGTACCGGCCTCACGGACCCGGGGCGCCATGATATGATCGACGGGGCAAACCAACGAACCAACATGTCCAAGGAATTGTCAGCCGGGTTATTTGCGTCTCGCTGGGCTTGCATCTCGTGTTGTGTTGCAGTGGTGTACTGAGGTGCGCGGCGTTGGGCCATTTTTCTTTCCTTTTTCTGCGCTCTCCCCTTCATTGTCTCGGCTTTTTAGTGCTCGATTGTCCAAACACCCATGCCGGGCACGTGTACCTGTGTGCCTCAGATGCTGTCCTTCAGGGCACATGCAATGCCAAAGTCCTCAATGCCACTTTTGCTCCCTGCCAGGGTGCTGGCAATTGTATGTACCACTAAAGCCACTTTGGCTTAGGAGTTGAGGGCTTGTCGCAGATAATGGCCATGACAAAGAATCCCGAATGGAAAACGCCTAAAATGTTATTCCCTATCAACTCCGAAAGAGCTTGCGGACACCCGGGATTCCGTAGCGGTACTCGGATTTACTGTAGGGATACAGTGCTCCCAGCATGTAATACTTGCCCTGCTGCAGATCGAGGTTGGTGATGAGATTTTTTCTCACGCTTCTCGTTTTACCCTGGGCCAAATGGATCAACCCACTTTCTGGTTCGTGAGGCGTCCCGGAAAATCGGTTGGGAGTGCTACCTCGAACCTGCTGCTGGGAGACATGGGTCGGCTTATTTGCAGGTACTTTTTTGACGTCGGGTGTGGGCGGCAATACCTCGCACTTCGGTACTCGACACCACCTCGCAGGTACCACGCCCAAAGTAGAGCCAATGTACTCCCTACGGGGTCCGTAAGCACAGCCGCCACAGGTTAGGCAGGCTGGAAAAGGCCTTTTGCAACGAACTGAGGCGTTCCCAGTACGATGAGGTACTTTGCGAGAACCACAGCGGATGCGAGGCCGCTTCCTGCCGTGCGCTCAACTCAACCTGAAGCCTCCATGTGGCAGCCCTTCCATTTTTCTCTTCCTCGGACCTTTAATATTGACTTTTGGCCAAAACACCACATGCAGCAATTCCCAGCGCTTTCGCTCTCCTTGTCGGCGTCCAACTGCCGCGGCCGGCAAGCTACGCGCCCCCCTATGTCGGCATTTTCAATCAATGACATGGTCCTGCAAGAGGCGGCTGCAAACGGGCGGTTGAAGGTTGTGGCCAAGAGAGCAGGTTAGTACGAGTTCTGCTAGCTACTGCGACGCTGCGACGTCTGCAGGGGGGGAACCACGGCAGAGCAAGCCGTCGACGCTGGGACTACTGTAATCTGCTGGGGCTAATCTGTTAGGTTGCATATGTGCCTGTCTGTGTGCGACGAGGTCGATGCCAGGCTAATGTTGCCAATCCACCTGGCCTCAGCCCAGCGAGAGCCGATGGGGATGGGCTTGGATGGGCATGGCATCAAAGGGCCAGCCACTAGACTAATGGCTAATGGCCCAGCTTAGGCACGCCCCTCTCGAGCCCGTTCGATGGCCTAGCCCAGCCAGAGTTCCCCAAGGCGCAACTACTCAAATCATCTAATTCGCTCCGTGCCTCCTTTCGGCGTGGAGTGGCGACGTACCTCCGTGACGAGCCGAAGACCAGCTCGATAGAAAACAAGAGCCACATCCTTGTCTGTTGATTCCAAGACTTGGACTGCTGGGAAGAAAAAAGTCCTTTCCCTGCAGCGCCTTTTCCCTGGCTCATTTCCATCGCCCTCCTCCCAGTTTCTCTTTCTGCTTAGTGTGGTCAGGCTCCGCATTCCGGCCCGCGGGTCATTGACTCCCTGGACAGCTTGGACTTGAGCGCGAGAGAGCGAGCCAGCGGGCGACAGGAGTGGGCTTTGAAGCATTGCAAGGCCGTTGACAGCCCACTTGACTGTACAAGTATCTGCTGTCAGCATTTAATATTTGTTCGTGCTGGCTGTTTTCCTGCTCCCCGCCATTTTGGTCGTGTTCAACACGTACTGGCCCCCGTTTGGTTGCTGAACAGGGTCGCACACGAGAAGGGGGAAAAAATAATCCAGAGACAAGTCTGCAACGATCTTCGCCGGCTGGGGGCTTCGAGCCTCTTTCGTCCGCCAAAGAGCCTCCCGTCTGGCTTCCACTCTAACCGGCCGTGTGTTGGTCTTCATTCTCTTGCGTTGGGTCGACCTGCTTGTACTTCGGCGCATCTCTTCTGCACTGCGTTAGTGCTCGCATCGATACTGGCGGCTTTTACATTGTTTGTTTCATTTTTCATTTCCATCACTCTATTGGGGAGACGTGGGATCTTGAACTCCAAGCCGGAACGCACCTCGTATTTCCGGCCAATGCATCGATCATGGCGCCCCCAAAACCCTCTCCCACGGCTTCCAACGTCGTTACTCCCATGACACCACCGCAGGAGTCGGAAACACCCCCGGTCAAGGAAAAGCGAAGACGGGCCGGCAAGCCCAAGGTTCGGACGGGCTGTGTGACTTGGTATGTTTGTAACCCGACCTTGTGTGAGGGCGAGGCCCCTTACATACGCCTCTTCTCATTCGCTCTCCGCCATAACTTGAACCTTTTGCGGCTAACAACAGGGGAACAGCAAGTGAGCTACATTCTCATACACCAAACCGAGGATGAAGATGAACTTCTCCTCCTCCCCATATCCCTTGCTTCCGTTCCGCATACTAACCGTGAGCCTCGCTGTTACAGAATAAGAAGAATCAAATGCGACGAGCAGAAACCGGCATGCCAGAGATGCATCTCGACAGGTCGAACTTGCGATGGCTACAAAACCACCGCCAAGCCAAAGGCGACGAGAAAGCCTGGATTCTCTCAGCAGCTCTCATCATCTTCATCGATTAATTCATCATCATCTTCTCTGACGCAACTACGACCCCTGGTGACCAACTTCAGCGGCGACACGGTGGAGAGTCAGTACATTTCCCAATTTCTTCCTCTAGCGGAGGACTTGGTGGGCATCACGCATGTTCACAACACCTTCTTCTGGGGACATGTCGTACCAGAGTATTGCTTCACGTCTAAAGCCGTGAGACATGCCATGGTCGCTCTCAGCTCTGCATATCACGACTTTAGGCTCTCGGGATCCGGCACAACTGCCATCGGCCCGCCAACTAACAGCGAGCGCTACATCATCAGACAGTATAACCTGTCGCTGAATAGGATGGCCGAGGAGCTGAACGGGCTGCCCATGAGGAAACGCTACGGAATCATCATGATATGCTGCGTCTCGTTTTTCTACATTGAGATTCTGCGAGGGAACTGGCCGACTGCCATGATGCACCTCGCCAACGGCATCCGGCTAATGTCCAACCTCCCAGACGAGGTCGAAGACGTCTTCCGCCACCCAGAAATATTCAGCCACGATCACGACAATTCTCACGCCAGGGCAACCTACATGACGAAGCTGCTTCGCAGATGGGAAGGATCGGCAGCATTCATGAGGACCAATTCACCACCTTCTTTGTCTCTCCAAGCCTATGAGACAAGGAAGAGCAACGCCGCAGGGCCCAAGCAGTTTACATCATTGGAGAAGCTCCAAGAGGTTGTCGATGACTTGTTTCAGGATGTCAACGCCTTTAACTGGATGTGCAGACAGTACAATGGTGATGACACTGCTTGGGACCATGAGGCCGCCCGGTTCCAGTTCGACGTGCTGCACCAGAGATGCTATCATATTAGAGAGCTGCTGAAGAAGGCAAACAGTATGTACGGGGACATGGAACGGGCGCCGAACCCGCGCGACTTTCTGAAGTATATGGGCTGCCTGCTCAAACATCGCGGCGCGACGATCGGTCTTAACTTTATGCCTCTGCCCCAGGGTCTGGCCTATACGCCTCCCGACGAAGAAGAGAGCCAGTTTAGAGAAGTGGCCTCTATTGCGGAGATGATCAAGGATGGCTTGCGGGCGACGTTGGTACCCGGGCAGTCGCCGTGGTTCAATGTGGACTTTGGAGTCGTCACTACGCTCTATATCGCAGCATCGAACTGCTACACCGTCTCGATGAGCGAAAAGCTGTTTGACATGATGAAGAGCTGGCCGTGGCGGGAGGATCTGTGGGACGGCCCCCAACTGAGACGGCAGTTGTACGAGCTCCGGAAGCCCATCGTCGAGGTCCCCGTCGCAACCACACCTGACGCGGAGACGCCCGTTCCTACAACGCCCCATCTGATGAAGCTCGCTCATCGGCCACCATCCCGAGCAGCAGCAGCATCAACACCATCAACACCAGACTCGGACGATTGATTCCTTGTTCTTTTTTTTTGGACGTATGATATATACCCCTTATTCTTTCCCATCTTTTTTATTACTACACAAACGAGCGCTTCAGGTGCAGAAGCTGGCCTCGTGGCGCAATTGGCGAACGACTTGGGGAGAAAAGAAACCGTTTCCCTCATCGCCCTGGAACGGTTTGGTTTTTATGAGTTTTTAGACATGGGCAGCGACCTCTTTTTGTTTTCCTCTTCTTCCCTCCTTTCTTCCCCTCTCTCCGAACCCTCCCTCTCTCTTCTCTCCTTTTACAGAATGCACTGGCTTTGGAGTTGCTTTCAGGCACGGATGGGGGTTGCATTTTATTCATACGGTCACGAGTGTCACATTTTGAGGAGTTTTCTTTAGTGGATAATATCCTGCTTCAACTTGGTGGGCTGATGATTTGGTTGGCTTGGGCATTTACCTACATGCGTGCTCTGTTTCTCTCTCCTTTCCTCTCCATTCAGAGATGCGCTTGGAAGGCAGCGAGCTCAAAGAATGCTCTGCGATTCAAAGTCTATATATATCTTACAAATACACGACATTTGATCAAAGCCGGTTTTGTGTAATGTGCTTTTGTGATGTAGCCAAACTGACTGAGTCATTCAAAAAGAATAACAGAGGGACAAAAAAAGGTTCCAGAGGGAGTCGAACCCTCGCTGGCGGAATCAGAATCCGCAGTCATAACCGTTAGACCATGGAACCGATTGAAGTGGTGATCCACTTCCCATGGTGAGGAGATGTTGAGACGGAGTTCGAATTGAAAGACTTTGAAGCTTTTGATGGTGAGCCACTGTGGCTTAGCGGACACAGGGCAAGCCACAGACAGGTACCTCTGCTGCCCCGCCAAGTGACCTCAAGCTCAAGATTATCTTGCTGCCATTTCCGTCTGTTATCACTTCACATGTAACTTCAACTTTAACTTCACCCCAACAAAGCCCATGTATCCAGTAGCTGCACTGGATGCGACAACAAGCAGCAATTCGATCCCTTGTAGCAGAACAAAGAACCAGATCAATTGAAAAAGCGCTTTTTACCTGATTGCGCACAGAAAGACACCAATTCCCCCATATCCAAGTTAGCTCTCCAAAGGCCGAAGTTCGAGCACAACATAAAGACATGACAAGCTCGATCCCGCAGTCGCCGACCGACGACGAAAACAAGTCGTTTGACCTCAACCTGCAGCACGGCCACAGAGACCTGGTGCAGGCGATTGCGTTCAACGCTTACGGCGACCGGTGCGCGACGGGGTCTGTGGATGGCAAGATTCGGGTGTTTAACCGGCATCGGGATGGGACGTGGAGGTTGTGCGATACGTGGAGCGCGCATGGAGGGGAAGTTGTCGAGGTTTGTTTGTCTCTGTCTATCATATTTACCCTTTTGTTTCATCACAGAAAGCTGACGCTTTGAGGTCTTTGGTACTATTACAGCTGCAATGGCTCCCATCTACGATATATCCCAACCTCGTCGCCTCTCTCGGCATAGAAGGCTGGTTCCGTCTCTGGGCTGAGAACCCTTCAGCCGCTCCAGGGCGCCGCTTCTGCGCCGCGCGGTCGGTCAATGGCCGGCCTGCCTTTGACACGCGGTCGACCCGGGCGCCGTACCGGTCCTTCTCCATGAAGCACAACGAGGAGACGCGGCAGACGTACCTGGCGCTGCTGGCGACGGACGGGCGGCTGACCGTGTACGAAAACGACCAGCCCGAGAACCTGGCAGAGTACACATCGATTGACGAGTTCAGTATTTGTCCGCGGCCCGGGCGGGGGGACGAGGTGGCCTTCAAGGTGCGCTTCGACCCGAACCCGGAGCCGTGCTACGCGGCGCTCAGGGCGGGCGTGCAGTCGGACTCGCTGGGCTTGGTGGTGGCCGGTATGACCTCGGTGAAGGTGTACCGCACGCGGGAGATTGCGTCGTCGAACTTTGGCGCCAACACGCTGCAGAAGGAGTTTTACTTGGCGGTTGAGATTGAGGGCCATAGGGGGCTCGTCAGGGACGTGGCGTGGGCGCCGGGCAACATCAGGGGCTACGACATGATCGCAACGGCCTGCCAGGACGGCTACGCGCGCGTCTTTCGCATCGACACGCCTTACTCTGATAACGACGGCAAGTCGTGGTCCGCAGCTCACCTCCTCAAACCCGACAGCCGCGCGCCCAAGGACACAGCATCATCATCAAAGGACGACAACAACAGCAACACGCCCGGCCCCAGCACAAACAACCACAACTTCCAGCACCACCACCAGCCGTCCTCCACGCTCAGCGCCAGCCTCGCCAAGTCGAGCGCCGTCCACGAGCGCGCCTGGACCGGCCAGCCCGGCCAGATCAAGCACGTGGCGCGCGAGGTCTCCCGGCTCGACAGCCATCGCACGCCCGTGTGGCGCGTGGGCTTCGACGACGACGGCCAGATATTGGGCAGCACGGGCGACGACGGGCGGCTGCTGTGCTATCGGCAGACGCCGGACGGGCAATGGGCCAAGAGCTCGGAGCTGGTCATGATGAAGACGAGGATGGCGACGCCTTGAGGATGACTTTGATGGGTGTATGAATTGAGTATATAAGGATTCTGTGGATGAAATGGGATGACTTGGAGTTTTCTGTTTTCAAGTGTTACGGCGAATGCAGGTATCAGTGTTTGATTTGTTATGAGCTACGGCTTTTACGCGAGGGTCCTTTTATCGTTCTTCAAGCTTCAAGTAAGACGAAACATGTATATATAATTGTATATATCATCGTTGAGAGTTGTCTTTTTCCCACATCCCCCATCGCTCAGTGGAATTGAATCTAGCCTTCCCTTTCTTTCACTTCATTCTGTTTAAATACAAACGCCCCTAATGTCCGGCCCATTCAGCAGGCCCCTTATAAAGAAATACAAAATGTCCCCCCTTTGAAACGCCAATTCGTGATAGTTTGTATTCTGGTTTGTTCAAAAAGCCTTAGATGGGATTGCAACCATCACATGCTAATTGGTTCGGGAGCTTTCCCCGATCTACCCCACACACCGCTTCTTTCTCCTCACACAGCTTTTTTTCCCAGCTTGGAAAGACTCCATTCGTTTCCTTTAAAAAACAAAAGAAATGCTCAGCGACGACAACTGATTTAAGCAGCGTCGGCGCTGGCAATGGGCTGGGCGACCTTGGTGACCTGGGAGCCAGCACGGACGATGCGCTGACCGGCAGAGTCGTTGATGTAGGTGACGTCCTTGTTCTCGAATTGAGCACGCTTCCAGATCTCGACCTCGCAGCCGCCGCGGAGGACACCGACACGCATAGTGGACAGCAGGTTGTGGGCGGCGTTGGAGTGGTTGTAGACACCGCCGTTGAAGATGGCCGTGGCGTCCTTGCCAATGGCGGAGGAAATCAGGGCCTTGCCACCGGGGTGATCGCGGATAAAGTCGCCGACATCGTGGATAACACCAGCAATGGCCACGAGGGCCTTTCCGTTCTTGGAGTCGGCGACGAAGTCGTCCCAGTCAACGACGGGGAGCTGCTCAAGGGGAGTACCCCAGTCGAGGGTGGCGCGCTTCTGGTCGAGCTTCTTCTGGAGCTGCTGGACACGGCCCTTCTCGATCTCGTTGGCGCGGAACTGCTTGAGGTCGTAGGCCAGGCCAGTCCACTTCCACAGGACAATCATCCACTTGGTAGGGTCGTACTGCCACCACTCAATGGCGTTTCGGTAATCGGCCGGGAACTCGTGGTGGAAGTTGTGGTAGCCCTCACCGAGGGTGACGAGCGCGGTGATGACGTGGTCACGGGGTGAGTTGCGGTCGTCAAAGGGCTGGTCGCCGAGCCAGTGGGCCAAGGAGTTGACGCAGAAGGTGGCCTGCTGGACGAAGCAGATGCGCAGAATGCCGGCGTAGACGAAACCACCCAGCCAGTCATCGAACATGAGGCCGCAGAAGACGGTGGGGAAGACGAGGCCCATGAAGATGACGCACTTGAGGTAGTTGCGGTGCTGCCAGACAACGATGCTGTCCTCGTTGAGGTCGCTAATGTCGCAGCGGCCGATGCGCTTGGGGTTCTGCTTGAACAGCATCCAGCCCATGTGGGAGTACAGGAGACCCTTGCGGACGGAGTAGGGGTCCTTGTCAGTGTCTGTGTATCGGTGGTGAGAGCGGTGGCCTCTTGACCACCAGCGGATGGAGCCCTCGACGGCACCAGCTCCAACGGCAGCGAGGTAGATTCTCAGAGGGAGAGTGGCCTTGTATGAAGAGTGAGCCCAGAGACGGTGGTAGCCTGTTTTGAAAGAGAAATTCATGTAAGTAAAGCTGAGCTTAGATCGATATTGATGATGGACCGTTTTCACTTACCAGCTGTGATGCCCATGCCAGTGTTGAAGTAGTAGATGACGGAGAAGATGGCAGTGGAGAGTTGCAGAGGCACCCAGTAGGCGGAGACAAAGCCGGCCAGCGGGATGAAGACGATGAAGATGGCGTTGAGCCAGTTGATGTGCTTGTACCAGTTGCCCCAGGTCATGGGCAGGTCGGAAATGTGCACCTTCTTGGGATCGTACTTGGCGCCGGACCGCAGAGGCACATAGTCGGTTGTGCCATCTGGGAAAGCTGCCGCCTGGACCTTTGCGGCCGAGGCTGTGGGTTCGGACATGTTGAACGACGTCCTTTTGGAGTTCCCTTCCGTGTTGAAGAAGAGGAATACCAATGTGAAGATGGAGAGTGGAGGTTGACACAAAGAGAGGAGGAGACGGGGAAGCAGAAAGAGAGAAGAGGCTTTGTTTTAAAAAGCGTCGAGTCTCGGAGGAAGGGAGGACAAGGGGAGCTATCGAGAGGGGCGGAGGGGGGAGGGGTGTGAGGAACAAAAAATGGATGATATGAGTGAAGCTTGTCGCTTCTGATATCAGATTCCGAGGAGGGGCGTTTGATCAACAAGGATGGAGGGGCGTCCGAGATCAAATCAGAATCAGCCCAGATCAAGCCTGAAAGTCCCGGATATCCTAGGCGGAGAAGAGCAGAGAAACTAACAAACGACGTGCAGAAACGAAACCCCGAACGAGACCATTTGGCTGGTCGTCGTCTGTTTTTTTGCCCCTAGTGGAGAAGTTGAGTGGGTGGGAAAAGAGAAAAAAGAGAGGGATTGAAGAGTCAAAGGCCAGTCCCCAGCGGTAGGCTGTACGCGCCGCCACCGCGGCCAATGGCGGGCCGACCGGTGTACCAGCTACCGGTGGCTGTACTCATCGGAGCAGCACTTACGGTATGCCTCGTGCATAGACTGCCGAGCGCGGTTTGTTGGATCTCTGCTCAGCTTGGTTGAGGAACAGAGAAGCGGACGGTCATCTTGCAGGCTGCAGTGCGACCAGGTCCAGGTTCCAGGTCCAGGTTCTAGGTCTAGGTCAAGGTACAGGTACAGGTACAGGTACCCAGGCGCTGCACGATTACCGCTCTCGCTGCAACGATGGTACTGTAGTGTACTCCTACTCTTACTGCAGGCGAGTCGTTGAAACAGTTGGGAAAAGTCGCTTCGCATCAGCCCATGGCTGCTTGTACAAGCCGCCCAACAGGCTGCACAACAAAGATTGCAAGGCGAATCTGAATCTGAATCATTCGCCCCAAAGTTCTTCAATCAGCAGATGTGCAATTCATTCTCGCCTGATATTTGTTTTTCTCTCTCAATCTTTCTCTCATCCCATCGTCAGCATCCATCGTCAACAACTGTAATGTCATCCATGTATACTTGCTCAATATTGAAATCCCCCTAGTACAGGTACAACTCGCCAATCCCTCCGTCAGTGGCTAAAAATCCTGGTAGCGGCTTTCCCTTGTCCGGGTTGAGCGACACGCCATCCCCCGCAGCCAATCACCGCTCGCCGAAACGGGACCTTGCTCAACCTTTTTTTTCCTTTACATGTCTCTTGCAAAGAAAAAAAAAATCTTCCCCAACAACTTTTTTGGGGCTGCGTGCTACTGTACCGCTACCAGTGCTAGGTGACCTTCCCGCCCCAGATAGAACCAAGAAATGGCCCCACCTAACCGGGGACTCTATTTCAGTGTATCGCTGCAAATGGCAACTTGTTTGCAATTTTCTCGATGGGCCTGAAACGGGAGGACGGATCAAGCCTGTCGTCCGCTTGAGGCGGTTTTACTTTGCGTGAGCTTGTATCGCATGATTATGAAAGGATAGAGCGGTAATTAGAGAGGAATGCTGCTGGTGATGCGCTGTTATAATTCAGTCGACTCGTTTGCATACTCCTTAGCTATGATACGATATCAACCTGGAGACTTGCATGCATCTTCAGCTTGCATCGAAACCAATCAACTCGCATCAGATTCATCCAACTACAACAGCAACAGCAATGCACAGAGATATCGCTAGTAGTAGTACGTATACAAATACGTGTACAATCAACGAGTTACCATCATGCATCCAGTAAATTCACCAAATCTTAGTCCATTGAATCCACCGAGATAAGGTAACCGGTTCATCTTCAAAACTCACATGTCCATCTAACGTCACCATCTCCCCAGACGAAATCTACCGAATAGCCTATCCATCCAACCATCTCAATACATTTCACATTCACATTCACATTTCAATCAAACATGCCTCGGCTCCCACCAAAAAATCAAATCAAAAACCCCCCATATGCAGCTTTGCCCTTTTCTCTGCAGTAACTCTCGTACACACACCCCCGAACTAATCAGATCCATTCCCCTCCCCCCTCCCCATAATCCCCAACAGAAAATGGCCCCGTCCTTCCCGGCTGCCGAGCTTCATCCGCATTAGACGGGGTAATTGTTACAGGCCATCGGTACGTACCTTTTTTTCCAGCTCCCCAAAGAAAAAAAATGAAAAGAGCTTGCGCCACTTGCGCCACTGAGTTGTAGATAGGCACCGCCACATTAGACGTTGCAATTCTTTTTGCTTTTTGACATGCAGCCACCAGGTGTGCCGTGGGATTCTGAGTGCGTTCTAGAATATTGCCGTGTTGGGAAATTAGCTTTTGCTGGCCATGACTCTTCTTTGATGTGACGTATCTGCTCAGCTTTGCTCTGATACTCCAATACTTGATACTCCAAAGACACAATAATCTTTACCAGTTTACCAGTTATCCAAATCAAAGTCACATACGACACATTAGGTTCAAAAAATAAAATATTCATATTCAATTGTCGCTTGCTTAATGCTCGCTTATTGCTTGCTTGTCTGCTTTGTCTGTTTTGTCTGTACCAAAACCAAGGTAGTCCTAGTCATATCTCATATCCGTCAGGCTAAGCGCTCTTTATATCTCGCCGCCATATAATAGTCATTTCAGTGTCATGATCCCATACTCATATCCAAAAATCGTCAGAAACAAGAAGAAAAAAACAGAAAAGCCAGGTCAGTTGCCTGCAGCCATATCTACTTGTACAAAAAAGGAAATGGGTAACGAGTCGCAAATAACAGGATAGGAAAAGAGAGAAAATTCAAAAGGCTGTGGTTGTATAACAATCGAAATGCTGTGCGTGATGTGTATGCGCTTGTGTGTGCGTGTGTATCTGTGTGTGTATGTCTGGTGGTTTTTCATGTCTGAGCATCTGTCGTAATCATAAGCGGCGCCGCTGCTTCGGGCCGCGTCATTAGTTGAAATTCGTCATCGATAAGTCCCTTCTCTTGCAACAGCTCTCCCTCAAGCCCCAAATGAGCTGCTCCGATGCCCGTCAGCGAGACATGCATGGGCCCGTGTCGCGGATATTCCGTCTGGTTGCCACCGTTGATCAACTGCCCGGCCCTTTGCGCGTCGCTGGCGTTGTAGCCTTGCCTGGGGTCGGGAGACTTGAAGCCTGGTGACCGCGAGGCGATATAGTCAGGCTCCGACTCCGTTTCTGGCGTTGTAACGCGATGAGCTACCCCATCGCCGAGCCTAGAGCCTGTTGGGGGCTCTGCCGATATGGGCGTGTTAGGCACCTCTGTATGCTGCGGCGTTGGGTGAGAAGAAGATGAACCATAACCATCTTCAACTCTCGTGGCTTTCCGGAGCCGCTTGACCTTGATGTTGGCAGCGTTCTTGGTGAGCTTGAGTCTCCCACTTGACCTTGACCTCGGTGTTGAAGCATCGACACTTCGAGTGCTATGCGTCCTTTGGGCGGTGAAGCGCATATCAGCGGCTGGCTCTTGCTTGTTGTCTTCTTCACGATCAACCTTCTCCTGGTATCTCTCGTGCTGGGGTTTGGGGCTTCCCGGCTGAGCTACCGAGTCTAGGGGCGACTCGGTAACAACAACGGCAGGAACTGGCGTAGGTTCGTCCTCTGCATCGACGTGGGCTGCTGATCCTCCCCAACTAGACTCGGGGGCCCCTGGAACAAGTCCAATTGCTGTCCTATCAGCCTCGTCATCTACTGCTGTGAAGTAGTCGGTGCTTTCGTATGAGCTGAGCTGCTCAATTGGCCGCGAACGTCGGTCACTGATATTCAGAAACTTCCCGGCCGAAGGCGTCGGGGGTGTAGGCTGTCGCCGTATGTCGTATTCGTCCGGCAACACATAGCTCTCTCCGCTATCGCTGTATGATGGGGCAATGTTCCTGTTTGCTGCCCAGCCCGACTTATACGCTGGGTCATTAACGTCCACGTCGCTGGGCATCGGGCTTGGGGGAGACCGGCCTCGCGCGGAGTAGTTCTGGTCATAGGGCATGAGTCCGCTCTCAGCATACGCCGAGCCTGAGTAGGACCAGTCGTTGACAGGCCGCGTTGCCCTTGCTGCAAGATGGGAGTCGACTTCGTAGCCTTCAGAGGAATAGTCGTGCGCCACGGCGCCGTTATCCATGCGGACAGGCTCCTGGTCCGAGTGCAGGGCATCGCTGTGTCCATCACCAGGGAGGGCGTGTGGGAACATTCGAAGTAGCGATGCCGCCTGCAGTCTCAGTCGCGGGTCGTCGCTGAGGCAAATCTCCGTCATCTGTCGATACCAGTCGGGCACGTTGATCTCGGGGCCAAGGATCAGCGGCCGGCCTTGGGTCTCAGGCTCATCCTCAAGCATGGCGAGTCCCCAGAGCACCATGCCGAGCTGGTACAGGTCCGACTTGACTCCAATGTACATGGAGAGACGCTGGTTGGACTCGATCAGCGCCGTGGCCTCTGGAGGCTCCCAGCCGACGGGGCAGCCGCGCCTGTTGATGTCGATGATTTTGGCATCGCCGTCGTCGTCAATGACAATGTTGGACAGAGTAAAGTCTCCCTGAACAAAGCCCGATTCGTGGACATCGGCCAGTCCCTGGACGATTTGCTTTGCCCACCTCTCTCTAGTCTCCCAGGGGATACCAATGTTGTTTTCCTTGCAGTTCTCAAAGATGATGTCGATCAGGGCGCCCTGGCCGGCGAAGCTAATGAGGAGGCCCTTGACGTGCTCGTCATTGTCATCCACAACAACACCGTAAAAGTCAATGACGTGCCTTGAGAAACGCAGGCCGTTGAGCGCATTGACCTCGTAGAGAAACTCCTCAACGGTATCAGGGCTGGGAATTTCCTTCTTGATCAACATGTTGCCATTGACGCTGACCTTGTAGACAAAGCCAGACATGTGGGAGTCGAAAACAATGTCGCGTTCCTTGACTCGCCTGCACCCTAGGTGTCGAATCTGGCTGACGGACGGATAGTGAATGATTTCCTTTTGGAGCGCGGCTTGTTAGTCTCGTGACGAGGGATTGCGATGCATGAATGGACAGTCACTTACATTGCCATCTTCCACTACGTGAACGTGTAGTCTTCCATCCGTCGTCTCCAGCTTCAGGTTAGTCACCGTGTCGTAAAACTGGATATCCGGCAGGCTTTCGCGGATAGCTTCGTATATCTTGGCGCTCTTATCTCTCTGGTACTTGGTGTGGCTAAGCTCCCACTCGAGAGAGTTTTCGGGCGCATCGCGATAGTCGAGCGATATGGTGACGCGGCGCCACATATAGTCTTGCTCGCGATACGTAACAAAGAACTTTTCCCGCTTCGACCGATCTCTAAAGTGCATGCTCAAGTTGAGGATCCATTCCCTTTCGAGCTCGTCGTGAATCATGGCTTCGTACTGCGACGCCGTCACGGAGCGGGAGTCGGCCACTGATGCACCGTCCTGAGCGGTGTACTCGTCGTCAGCATCGTCGGCCTCGGTGCCGTCAATGTCGCTCGCGGCGGCGTCCTGCGGCCTCTCTGAATAATTTGAGACAGCCGCCTCCAATTCGGCAAGGTCGATTGGCAGCGACTGGGCATAGTTTGAGTTGGTCTCGTGAAGCGGCTCGCCAAAGAAGCTGGGCGCACTGGAACGAGGGTCGACGTGAGCTTTTGAGCTTCGCCGGCCTGGCTTTTGCGGAAAGTGAGTACGTCTATCGACCGAGGCCGCTCTCCGCTCCTCGGCTGAAGGTTCTACAGGAGCGAGGTGCTCTCTGCTCTCTGACAGCTGGCGCTTGAACGTCTGTGATCGCGGTAGGCCGGGCACGACTCTCCTGGACAGGCGCTTGACGAGGCCGGAGCCAGAGATGGGCGTGGAGCCTTGCTGGTCGGCGGAAACGGACGAGGCTGACGACTTTGAGCTCCGGGAGCTCCCCGATCGGGCCAGCAGCTTGCGCAAAAAGCTCTGCTTAGTGGGCGACGACGGCTGCAGTTGCGAGTGAGGTTGCAAAAGAGACGGCGAAGTGCATGGCCGGTCATCTAGCGGAGGCATGTTGGGCAACCCGAGCTGCAGATTGTGTGTATGTGTACTTGTCGATATGCGCTATGGAGCTGCGCAACGCCGGGTACCTGCTGTCTACCACGAGGAAGGATAACAGGGATGGTAGAGGTAGCAGGGATAGCGCAGTTGATGTAAAGAGCCGTCTCTCTTTTATTCTCCCTCGCTCTTTTTATTTTAGCCAGTGAGAAACGAGAGAATTGTCAGATTATCGTGGGATGGTAGCCAGTCGTGAGGCTGAGGAAAGGAGGGGTGCTGGGCCCGTGTAGGTATGGAGAGCAGCAGACACTCGGGATATAAATAGATGTCGTTATGATATACTGATTCACCGTGATTCAGCTTGGGCTAAAAACAGGCGAGCGTCCCTGGAACACGCTCAGATGTCGGGGTAGACGCCTTCAAGTGACGTCTGAGTCAAGAAAAAAAAGGCCGGCTTTATGTTATGCTGGTCGCGGAGGAGGCTGAAAGACAAGGGAGTCGAGAGGCGAGCAGGCAGAAATGGGCAAGCAGCGGCTCTTAGTGGTTGGCGAGCTTTGGGTATCCAGTAGGGAGATCCGTCTGGCAGTAGGTGAGTGTAGGTAAAGGCGAGGCGAGGCGAGGGGAAAGGCGGGATGGATGGATGGATGGATGGATAGTCTCTAGGTAGGTCGAGAGAAGAGCCGCTTGAGCGGCGAGGCAAATGGGGGCGAAGAGGCACAAATAAAAGCTCGGCTGGAGATGCACGATGGGCTGGTCTGGCGGGGAAGGGGGGAAAAGGAGGCAGCGAGACGAAGACGAAGACGAGCCGGGAGTGGACTGGATTTGACAGGCGAGACAAGGGCAGGTCGAGGTGGAGCGTCGTATGTAAGGTGAGAGAGAGCGAGAAGAAAAGAGGTTGGAAAAGTCGATGATCTCTGTGGTGTTGCAAATCAAATCAAATCAAATCAAATCAGTCAGTCGGCTTGTGCACATGTGTCTGTTCTGGAGGCGATACAGCACAGCACAGGCGCACGAACAAGGGTCGTTTCTGGGGTCGTGACCAGGTTTAAAATGTACTCGTACCAGGTTGGCCGCAGCAAGCGGCAGTACCCGGCTGGTACCTGCTACCTGGGTTTGGACTGGACCCGACGGACGGTGAGAGTCGGCAGAAGCGAGCAGAGGGCTGGATGGGTGGATGGATTCTTCCCCAGCCGTGTGTATTGACAGTAGTAGTTGAGTATTGATGAGGCAGTGCAGGTTGCAGGTTGTAGATTGCAAGTCTCTGGTCCGTCCAGTATACTTGAGCTGATGCTGATTTGCACATTTGATGCCATCAGCTCCAAATCCCCTAAAAAGCCACACACAGCCGTGGCCCGCGCCCTGGCAGCCCAAGACGCTGCTAAAAAGCGACTAAGGCTTCATGCCGCTGGTCGTGCCCGAGGCCCGTCGAGCTACTTTAGCGGTACCGGCGCTGGCTAGGCCCTGCTAAGCTACTGCTAGGCCCTTGCTAGGTACTTAGGTAGGGGTTTTCGCTGTCTGTCACCCGCCTTCAAGGTCCAGTTGGGCTCTCTTGTCGCTGGACCCCTCCTTTTCCTGTTCGCTGGAAGAGGTCGAGAGGGTACCTCGGGCTGCCAAAGGCCCCTAAAAACGGGCGACTGACGGGCTCTGGATGGCACCCTACTGGTAGCACCCGGGTACATGTACAGGTTAGTTGACCCTAAACGGGCAATTGGGCGGTGGCATGACGAGGGGCAGGCCATTGTCACAGTGGGGCGCCGTTGTGATGGCGTCTGGCCTTGATCGCAATCTTTCTTCTTCCATCCATCTTCTCGCGCGCTTCCAGTTGCTCTATGTACAGAGTATCGTGTACTTGCAATCGCCCTCACTTCTTCGTGCCCAACCCGGTTGAGGGAGAGAGATCTCTCACATCTCAGACCTGCAGCTGCTCTACAAGTCAGATACGGCACTAAAAAAGGGCTCACCATGGCATCACCACCGCATCGCATCCTGGGTTGCCCCATCGACCACTTGCATCCATCCAGCTTCGTGACCGCCAATTCGACGACGCCTGTCCCAGCTCCGCTCGCTTGTCCATTTCGGGTCGAAGCCCTACAGGCGGAGAGACAGAGCAGTGGGCAAAGAGAAAAAAAGAAAAGAGCCAGTCATGGGATACTCCAGATTGCCATGGCAACTGCTGCTATTGATGTGATGTGATGTGTACATACAGGCACGAGCATGTACGTGTGTGCGTTCGCGCATGCTTTGCTTTGCCTGGCTGCTGGCCGGGGACACGAGTAATAGTTCCGAGAGCGAGCTCCAGCCAGGCATCCCTAGCCTGCGAATTTGAGTAGATTAATTGCCTACTACAGCGTCTACAAACCTGGATGGAGCAGAGATAGTACGAGCACAGCATCATCCAAGATGAGTTGGCAATCAAACAACAAATCTAGCCCCGGGTAATGCTGGCTAGTTCGTGGGACCGCCCTCGACGTCGCACCGCCAGCTTATCACCACCAACAAGTCGGCCTGTGGTTGAGGTGGTGGGATTGGGCAGCGAACTGCTACTGCTTCTGCTACTGCGTCTCATGCTTACCTTACTTACTCGAACACGTACATGCGTGCTAGCTCCAATCCGAGCCCGTCCCGCCGTGTCTGGAGTCAGGCTAGATCGGACTATGCCGTATCGTACATGGACACTTAATCAATCGAATCGGTACCTACTGTGCTCATCTGCCAGGGCCTGCTGCGTCTTTTGCGCATTACAGCTCATGCCAGGCCGTCATACATGTACTGTTGACTGTGTTGTACATACAAGTACAGATGCTCGTATCTCTCTCTACTGTAAGAGATGGAGATGGTTTTCGCTTCGTCACAAATGACCCCTTTGGGAATCCATTGACCAAGCAACAGAGCTATTGATCCCTATCCCGTCCCGTCTTGACTCGGGCTTTCCGGGCAGCCATATTGCTTAGTGCCTGGGTAGCCATGTAAGCAGCTCAGGGAACGTGGAATCCGGTTCCCGGCCAAATGGTTTAGGCCATGCTATGCGCATCACACACATGACATACACGAGCTTTGGGTCCATGAACTGATGCAGAGCCAGAGATGCAGTGGTTCCATGGCTAGAGCCCAGCATGAACAATGACAGCTCAGATGTCCGATTTCATGCAACATTCACGATGGCAGCAATGCCCAAGTTTAATACCTACTATCGTGCCTGGCAGCACACCTTTTGAGATAGAAGCCAACCATTCATTGCCCAACGACTCACACTTCGGGTAAACCCCCTATTACAGGTACGAGTACGTGATAGTCTCTATCCCTCCCTATTCAACAAATAAGACGTCCAGGAACGGAACACATCCGCAGACTCACATGTCAGCCCCAACCACGGGCCCCCGTTCCGAGATGATCTTGGCTGCGCACGCACATCATGGCTTTTACGTTGAAGCGTATTTCACGTACCGGCAGACTGGCAACTTGAAGCCGGAGAGTTGCTAGCACGGCAACCAGCCTCTCGATTTCATGGGTGTTGTTGGCACGAGCTCCTGTCTCCGCTTGGACCCTTGATTCTGGATTCTGGATCCCTCATTCTTGAGCACTGCCAACTCTCATTCTCATCAAGTTACTGTTGACTGTTTGAAAAAGCAGAAGAAAAAGGCTCAGTCGACTCTATCGTCAATGACCCTCTCCTGCATTGAACACAACCATGGTTTTAACCTAGCGTCGGGGTCAGGCACGGCTGCATCCCGCTAAGCCCAGCACAATGAGGCTGCTGCCCGCCAAAAATCCTGGAAATTCGCTCCCTCGGGCTTCCACATGGCGTCCAGTGTCATGCACTTGCTCGCATCATCATTGATACATATCCTAATCTATCCATCCACACAGACTCGCTCATAGTGTGGTTTGGGCATTAAACCAACGGGCTTCATTGGGCAGAACCTCGCCAACCCTCCATCACTAGATTTCGAGGGGAGCAGCACATGCCCAAATATGATGATGATGACAGGATTTGATGCCAATCATTGTCCGCCCCTTGCATGTTCCTTGCTTTTCGTTTCTGTACCTGCAACAAGAGGGCAAAACTAAGTTGCCGACTCTGCCTAAATCGGCGGCACGCACTGAAAGCCTTGAAGCAACCACTCTAATCCCCCAGCCTGACAGGTTCCAGCATCATCGTCATCCGGCTTGCTCTTCTTCGTCTTCTTCTTTCTTTTGCCTATTTTCTCTGTTAGAGCAGTACACGAGTAATTCGACACGATAGTTACCAGGTACTTGGTTCTAGAACCCCATCTCGCCGCTGCCGACCCGCTTCGCCGCTTCCGAGCTTCGAGCCCCCTTGCAAAGCCCGTTTGGCAGCTTGTTTTGTTGTGTTTTGTTTTGGCCGAACTCATACGCTTTTTCGTATGAGTCTGTACACGTTGATCATGCACTCTGTTGGAAATAATCATCACCTACGGGTATTATGTAGATCCAGTTTAGCACGCTCAACCCCGTCAAATCACCTTTATTCCACCAGTCAACTTGCTTCATACATGGCTTAAGTCGGTCATCCTTTCACTCGAATAACACAGCACAAACATCTCACTCATCACAACCTCTTTCATCAAAATCCTTCTAAAGCCGTAAAATATGCCATTTGCTAATTCCTTACATAGCCTTTCTTTCCCTTCTCTATTGAATTGGAGATTTCGTGCTTTCATGCCACCTTCCCCCTCTGCCACCCGCCCTTTCTAAACAGCCCGTAATTCTACATCGCTCGTCCACTGACCGAGTTTTTGATCTAATATACATTTGCTTTGGCCCCCAGTCCCATTTTTGCCCAGACGACAAAAACAAACTGAAGCCTTTTTTTTGTTTTTCTTTTTTTGTCATTTTTTATACAATGAGTAGGAGTTATTCTGTTCCACCAAGTCCCCTCAAAAGCCGTAAAAATTCGGAGGGGAGAAAATAAACGCCCAGCTCATGCACCCCATGGCAGCATCATAGCCCCTTCGTGCGTTGCGTTGCGGTCCGGGAGGTGAACCGAATGAAAAAATGATGAAAGAGATATAGAGTTTGACCTTGAATATGAATAAAACATCAAAATGCTTTCCAGGTTGAGAGACATTCATCCTCTGCTGCCTCATGCTCGCGTGGTTTCCAAGAGTATGCTTCATGACTCGTCGGCCTTAGTCATCGTCTTCCTTGTTTTCGGCGTCATCCTTCTTCTTCTCCTGCTGGGCCTTCCACTCGCAGATCTTGCAGGTGTTGGCCTTTTCGCGGTCGATCTCGGGGAAGACGAGATTGAACACTTCAGTGTACCAGCTTACGGGGTGACCCTCGATACCTTCCTTGATTGTCTATAAAGAGAGAAAAGTTAGCAATAACTCCATTTTCTTTTAATGATTTCAAACACGTACCTGTGGGAGCTCCAGCCAATCCGACATGTTGTCCTTGGGGAAGATGATCGTCTTGCATCCCGCTCTTCTCGCCGCCACAGTCTTCTCTCGCAGCCCACCAATCCGGAGAACCTTTCCAGTGAGCGTAATCTCACCCGTCATAGCCACCGTCGGGTTGACTGGGGTATCCAGGGCGAGCGACAAAAGAGACGTGGTCATGGTGATACCAGCAGAAGGACCATCCTTGGAAACGGCGCCATCGGGAACGTGCAGGTGCATCTTGGCCTTGTCAAAGAAGTGGTTGTCCGCAAACTGGTTAACCATGAACGACTTGGCGTACGAGTAAGCAATTGTAGTCGACTCCTTCATCACGTTCTTCATGTTTCCGGTAATCTCCAATCCGGGTCGCGAGCTAGGTCGAAGGGGTGCCTGCAGGATCGACTCAATGTACATGGCCGCACCACCCATCTGCGTCCAGGCCAAGCCCATCGAGACTCCGGGCGGGCTGACGTCGTACAACCGATCCGATGTAAAGACTGGCGGTCCGATGTAGTCTGTCAAGTTGTCCTTGCCGATGCTGACGTGAACGCTCTCCGGCACTTGCAGGGCCTTGCGTGGCTTCTCTGTAGTTTCGCTTTCGCTGGCTTCAGTAGCGGCCTTCTTTGCACTGCCCTCCTCAGCCTCTGCAGACAACTCCTTGGCCTTCTCCGCAGCGGCGGCCTTGCCTTCTTCTGTCAGGGCCTCCTCTTCGGGCAAGGCGTCCTCTCCCAGCTCCTGGACAATCTTTAGTGCCGATTTACGGTAGACCTTTTCAATCTGCTTCTTCAGATTTCGGACACCTGATTCTCGGCAGTACGACTTGATGAGCTCTTCGATGGCTTCGTCAGTCAGCTGAACGTCTGCGTCCTTCAGACCGGCCGCCTCCTTGGCAGCCGGGGCGAGGTACCGGTTCGCAATGGCCTTCTTCTCGTCCGCGACATATCCAGACAGGGTAATGAGTTCCATACGGTCCAGAAGAGGTCTAGGGATGGTGTCGGTCATGTTGGCTGTGCAAACAAACAAGACCTTTGACAGATCAACTGGAACGTCCATGTAGTGATCCAAGAAGGAGCTGTTCTGCTCAGGATCCAACAGCTCCAGCAGGGCTGAAGATGGATCTCCCTGATAACCTCGTCCAATCTTGTCAATCTCGTCAATCAGAATGAGGGGATTCTCCGTCTGACACTTCTTTAGTGCCTGGATAATCCGACCAGGCAGAGCACCGACATATGTTCTTCGGTGACCCTTGATTTCTGCAACGTCGGTAAGACCTCCAACACTGAATCGGTAGTACTCGCGGTTAAGCGCCCTGGCAATGGACTTTCCGATACTCGTCTTTCCGACACCAGGAGGTCCAACGAAACAAAGGATTTTGCCCTCAACCGAACCTCGGAGCTTGCCCACGGCAATAAACTCTAGGATTCGATCCTTGACGTCCTGCAACCCATAGTGGTCCTCGTCAAGGACCTTGACGGCGTTCGGGATGCCAAAGTTCTCAGGGCTCCTCTGACCCCAGGGGATCTGAGTGAGCCAGTCCAGGTAGTTTCTTGTCACGTTGAATTCCGAGGCAGCAGTCTCCAAATGAGCCAGCTTGTTGATCTCCTCGTCAAAGACCTTACGGACAGGGTCAGGCATGGCAAGCTTGGCGGCCTTTTCCTTGAATTTTTCAACCAGCTTGTCCTTGCCATCCGACTCCAGGCCAAGTTCCCGACGAATGCCCTTCATCTGCTCCATGAGCCAATACTCCCGCTGGCGTTTGCTAATCTTACTTTCAACGTCCTTGGTAATCTTGGACTGCAGCTGCGCGTTCATGAGCTCTTTTTTGAGCACAATCAGTGCCTTTTGCATCCTCTCCTCAATGTTCATGCAGGCCAGGACTTCCTGAAGCTCATTCTGCTCTCCGGAAGAGACGGCAGCGGCAAAGTCGGCCAGCTTAGCAGGCTCCGAGGTGACGTTCCCGGTGGACTGGCTCATTGAAAAGGTGGAAATCTGGTCGCGGAAAAGATTGTTCATAGTAGCAACCTCCTTAAAGACGTTGACAATTTCGTTGGTCACGGCACGGATGACAGGGCTCTTGGGGTCGTAAGGTTCGTCTACCAGGTTCTCCACGTTGACCAGGCTCACGGGGTATCTCTTGAGGAACGAGGTGGGCTCGTACTTTTCTGTCGCCTGCTCCGACTTCTTCTCCACGGCACTCTCTTCGAAGCTTGCCACCACATCGCCCTTCTTCTCTTGCTGGGCATCCTCCTCAACGGTCTTTTGTGGTATCGGTTCGGGCTCGGGCTCCGTCTTGGGCTCAGCCTTGTTCGCATCCTGTCCTCCAGGTGCAACGAGACTGGACAACTTGATTCTCCGGTGGGGGTATAGAATTGCCGTCAAAGCGCCCTCCTGTCCGTGAATGGGGAATGCGCTCGTGATCTGGGCAAAGACACCAGTATCATACACGTCGTTGACGTTTCGAATAACGTCATCGTCCTCGTTCTCATCCTTGAAGAGAAAGGCTCCCACATACGGCTGGCCGCGCTTAATGGACTCGGTAATGGCAGTTGCGACATTAGGATCCTTGATCGTAATGGCCTTGTAGAAGCCCGGGAACAGCGGCCGCCGGGCAATGGGGATGGCCAGGACTTGGGGATAGACCTCTGGGATGACGGGCTTGGACAGCGCCCTCTCGGCAGCTTTGCGACCTCGCTTCCCGCCCTCGCCGCCGGATCCCTCACCACCCGTGCCAGACCCAGACCCGGCACCGGCAGCACTTCCTGCAGCGCCGCTGGGCTTTCCGTCCTGCGACTGTCCGCCCTCATTCTTTGCAGACGAGGCTACTGAGTCGGCGGTGGTGGCCTTGGACTCCTCCTTGGCATTGTTCTCGAGCTTGGCCTTGGCCTCGTCCTCCTCCTCTTTCGGTGGCTCGACGGCAGAATCGAAAAAGTTGCTGCTCTTGTCCTTTTCCTTGCCCAGCCTTGCGCTTGTGGAGAATGCCGCTCCCGGCATCCGGGGTCGTAATCCGGGATAGCGACGGCCGGCGATCTGCGTGGCCCGGAGAGCCGAACTGAGTGTCCATGCTCGGGGAATCGAATCGGACAGCACGCGAGCTGGGTGTGCGGCCGAGCGCTCGAGGATCAGGCGCCCAGAGGCTCGTGATCGGGGCAGCATGGCGAAAGGGTCGGAGTCGAAGCTCGAAGGTCGTCCAACTACCGGGATTCGGGGTTTTGGTGGTTGTATTAGAAATACACAGTGATGAGATGAAGCAGGGCACAAGAGAGGGCGAGAACTGGAAACGGTCGCAATTGTTCAGCTCTTGGTCCTCTTAGCAAGCCCGCAAGAATGTGCCCGTCGTGAGCATTGCCGGGTTGGAGGTGTGACTGAGTAATAGTAATAGAGGATATGTATGTACGAGTAGAGAGTATTACAGAGCCGTGCAGTTAATAATCCACTGGAGGCAGCTCTAGGCGGCATCTGGCTACGACATGGCCGAAAATTCGAGGGCCTAGTACATTCCATCGGCTAAACCGCGGGAGATGGCGGCTTGGTCCAGTGACGGCACGCGGGGACCTGAGCGAGGTAGCAGGTACAAGCGACCGAGTGCGGAGCTGCACGAGTGGCGGGGTATCTGCCGTGAGGACTGACGTATGCGACATGTATCGTCTACCAACTAAAGCAAACACAGAGATATGGGTGTAAACCATCTTTTACATGTACTTGAGATGTCTACTAAGGCCTCACCTTGTGCATCTATCCAAAGGCTGTCAATTGAGCTCAACAGGTCATTACACTGCTAATACCGCCTCTTCGGAGACATTTCTAATAACCAAGAATCAAATCTACACCCAAGTGGGCTGCTGCGGGGCACGTCACAAGCGTATCTGCAGCAGTACTCGCTCACCTTAATAATCTATCTCGACATTAATAATGATCAATGCGGTTTAATACCTCCCCATGTCCGCCGAACAGGTAGCTATAGCATTACGTATTTAAGCTAGTGAGTAAAGGGCTTGGTAGTTCAGTGATTGGTATAGCTCTATGCCTATCTGGTTCACAATTGCTCGTAGAGTCGTTTGATCTTTGTGTACGAGTAAATACGGGACAGCATTAACAATATCAAGCTACCCGGTAACCATCTACATAAATGTATCTTTCGACAGGAACACATTGAACATTCAGTTATGGGAACGACTGTGCCGAAGAAGTAAACTATAGAACAATCTGCGTATCCTCCGATTTCGTTTTAGATTTTGAGCCCTTGCAGAAAATCGGGATTAATGCCCACTAGTCTATCCATTTCTTGCCAACAATTTGATGAGGCAAACCTCCAACCCTTCACAGTCAAGCCATATGGGACCAGCACCTCCATACCCAGATGCCTGCCAACATTGATTGCTTTTAAACTTCTCGGTATCTGAATGAGTGTGTATCTAAGGATATTATACCCAGATGCCCACTTCAGTTACCAATCTGCTCATAAAATTCACACTTCTCAAAACAAGATATCTCAAAACGCACGCTACGTACATTCAAGACATGCCTACCAAAACAAAGAAACAAAGAACCTAGTAGACAAAGAAACAAAGAGCCAAGGAGACTAGGAACCAAATAAATAAGAGGAAAAGGAACCGAAGAAACGAAGACGCAAGGCAACATAGATAGCAAAGAAAGCAAAGACATCTTCCCGTAAGCTTCATCCTCCAGTAACATGTCGCCTCCATCCAAAGTATATCATCTTCCATAACCCTCCTTCCTCCTTGATCTCCCCCAACGGCATCACAACTGTTCCTGAGGCCTCCAAAGACTTCGCCGCTGCACCCAACCCTGCCAGGATAACGACCATGTCCCCGGAACCAGCCACATTGCAATCGAGACCTTCTTCAGCTACGCCGCTGCCTCCGACCCTGTCAGATTAACGACCATGCTGGAAGACGGCTCTCAACCACATGTGAGCTGTTAGCCAAGCCAGCTGACTGCTCGCTGCCCCCAGCCCTGCCGGGTTAACGAGTATGCCCTCTGGCCGACTAGCACTCGGTCTCAGTCACCGTCTGCCTCGTGTCCATGCGACATAGAGCTGCCCACTGCCCCCGGCCCTGCCAGGTTAATGGGTGTGCCTTTGGTCGAATAGCCCTCGGCTCTGAATCCTTCCGGTCATGTTCCTCCTGTACCCCTGATGATATTCTCATCATAGTGGCACTTAAATCTCCTGTTTAACAGCCACGCATGGGGTGCCATCTTCGTCAAGAAACAACAATTTTTGTCCAGTATCTCTCCTGGAGGACCTCCTGGAACGCACGACTTGATCCACAGAGGGCGAAGCTTTCCGCTCTCGGCGGCTCTTCTGGAGCGGCTGCTTCTCTGGTGACAACGTCTCTTGCTCCCTGCGTGATCGTCTTTTGTCGACTCGTTGCCGGTGATTGACCCGAGACTTGCTCTTGGTTCGTTTCGAATCCACCGCGCCGGCAGGAGTATCTTTGGCAGGGGACTGTTCAGTACCTTCTCGTGGAAGCGCTTGGCTGGCGTCGACAGTTCCCATATGTTGATTGGGAGGTGACTGACCGCTCACTGAAGAGGCGAGACCGCTGGCACTTGGGCCCGGCATTCTCGTCTTCTTTCGGGGCCATTGCCAGTTGGCCATGTCTGAGGCATCGTCATGGGGCACTGCAATTGGAGACGAGCGACCCGGGCTCGAATCTCTTGAATCCGACGAAGATGCCCATGGATCTGTTGACGACGCATAACCATCGGATTGGCCCCTAATGGGTGAATCAGGTACCTGGAAAAGGTCGGGCACTGGACTGTAGCTAGTCCTGGGCCGCTTGTCTCTCGCTTCATCTTTCGAATCGTCTGGCCTTTTGCGTTTCTCGGCCCGCTTCGATGTCGGCATGGCTTCCGCGGCTTTCGACTTGTCTTGACTGGCAGCACGCCTCTCCGCGTTACTATTCTCATCACTTTCGCTCATCACGCGTCGTCTTTTCTGTTTGGATTCTTGTGCGTCTTCATCATTCATTCTTTTTCCTGATGTGCTCGTTTCAACAGGAATTTCCAGCGCGCTCTCGGCTTCAGCATCTTCGTGGCTGTACACGAAGTCTCGGAATTGTTCAAAACACTCTGACAGCTTCTTCCTTACTAGTACGGGTATGCCGCAAGACTTCTTCAAGCGTTCGGCGTACATCGCGTTGTCGACAAGCGACAAAGACGCATATGGCAATAACAGCTTCCTGGGGCTTGTCGTTTGTGAACTTGTGCCTGTCTATGAGTCTGAAGATGTCTTTAGCACTTTTGGAAACATTTGCTCCCGCATTAATTGCCTCACAAAGCGCATCAATCTCCTTGTACGCTTCGTGATGATGCCCCCTCCACCATGTGGGTTGCGATTTATTGCTCGGGGCCCCTGGAGACACTTTGCGTGACGATTCTGGTTTATCGTGTTCCTGAGCGTCATTATCCCCAGCGCTTTCGCCTTTCATAAACGAGAACTCTGGCTGGTCGAGGCGATGATCCGCTCTCTTAACCTCGACCATATCGAGATTGGTAGAGTAGTATATTTCTTTAAACTTTTGGGATACTTTGTGTATCCGACAAGCAGTAGAGAGGCATGCGCCGATAATATTCTCCTGGCGAAAATCTTCCAAAATCTTGTGCTCATCGACATACCTGAAGATACTCTTGGCTTTATTAGAAATAACTTCTCCCGCATTAATGATCTCGCAAAACTCATCAATCTTCTTGTACGCTTCGTAATGCTGTTCCCTTGACGATATAGGGGCTTTGGGCGACGACTCTGGTTGATTGTGTTCCTCCATGTCGCTAAGCCAGACAGTCTCGCTCATCACTTGTCGCCAACTCCGTCGGGATCCTTGTGCGTCTTCTTCATTCGTGCTTTCTCTCGTGGCCGAGCCCTCGGTCGTTTGAACAGGCTTTTGCGCAGCGTCCTCGTCTTCTACGTGTGGGAACTTATGCAGGAAGTCCTGGAATTGTTTAGCCACTCTTCTAACCTCTGTCTTATTCGCGTTAAGCCAGGAGAAGATTTCGCTAAACGTTCGGGGCACGTTGTGCTTTCGACAGGCAAGGAAGATGCACCCAAACAAGACAGCGTCCTCGGAATGGCCGTTCATCATCTTGTACTTGTTCATGAATCTGAAGAGGTCCTTGGCATCATCGACAACAGCCGCTTCCACATTGACGAACTCCTCGCAAAGCCCCTTAATCAACTTGTACGCCTTCTTCAGACCCTCCTGACCTTCGTACTTCCGTTCCCCCGACGATGCGGGTTGCGAGTCGCTCGGGGCTTCCGGAGACGTCTTGCGTGTCGACTCTGGCTTATCATGTTCCTCGGCCATTTCCGCATGTGGGAACCTTTGCTGAAAGTCGTGGAATTGTTCAACCACTTTTTTAACCTTTTTCCTATCTGCATTGAGATATTCAAAGACTATTTCATCCGTTCGGAGCACGTTGTGTTGTCGACAAGCAAGAAAGATACACCCGTCAATGACAGCTTCTTCGGAATGGCCGTTCATCATCTTATACTTGCCCATGAGTCTGAACAGATCTTTGGCGTCATTGGCAACAATCGCTTCCAGCTTGACGAACTCGCAAAGGCTATCAATTATCTTGTCCACCCGCGTCAGGCCCTCCGGAGCCTCGTGATGCCGTCCGCTTGACGATGTGCGCCGCTGGTCGCTCGGGGCTCCTGAAGACGTCGAGGCTGCCGGAGCCTCTGGAGACGCTTTGCGTGACGGCTCTGGCTGATTGTGTTCCTCGGCTGCCTCCGTAGGACTTGGAGTGGCTGTAGAGGGGTCGTCCTCTATAGCTGGTCGTCGGCGTCTCCCCGTCCACTTTGCCATGGGATTCTTGCGTTCATCCCTGACGTAGCCGTCAAAAAAAGTGACAATGTTGTCAAACGATGGAGTTCGGGCGTATTGGATAAAGTGCCACCAACGATCCAACCTTGTGTCGTTTAGTGATCCCGGTGGCCTCTCTGTATCTTCAAAGTCATCCTCGTAACAGACCCTGCAGGCCATGATCGCCGGGCGTGACATGATAATGTAGGCGATATCATCCCATGCCGTTCTCAACTGTTCGATACGCTTTGCCTTGCGTTTTTCTAGTGCTGAGTAGAACTCTTGCAAAGTGTCGCATTCAAGAACAAGTTCGCAGACATCGCTATGGAATGCCGGCAGGTCTTGCAGAGGCAACGTTTGAGTATTGAAGCGATCGTGAAGGGTGGTAAAGAGGTCCTTGTGTCTGAGACCAAATTTTCCAAAGGGCCAGCGCCATTCAGGATCGCTGTAAGTGGGAGGTACGGTGTTCATTTTGAAGTGAGGTAAGAAAGTGATGAAGTTGGCGGGTAAGGTACTGCTTGAGGTGTGTAGGAGGAAATACACATGGAAGGAGCTGTTTGGGAGGCAATCGGGAGATATATATACGCGTGGATCACATACATGGATCTCGTGCATGGAACTGATGCTTGCTACTAGGTAGGCCTTTGTGATGCAGTGCTGGAGCCCTAATCCAATAGAATCGAACCACAGGCGCCGGGTGTTACGGATGGAAAGTTGGCAGTACCAAGGTGGTACAGGAGGTAAGTAGTACCTATCAATACCTCCTATAGCACTTGTAGGTGATTCACACCTACTACATACTATCTGAGGTTCTTCTTCGATGACGTTGGTCACCTTGATGGAATCATGCAGCTCGGGCTCTTCAGTGGATGGCACAAGTCGATGATGAGGCTTGGTGCTAGGCACCTGACCTCAACTGGTATAAGCGCCGAGGTTGTTCAAAGAACTGGTTGGATTTGATCTTTGCTACACAGAGCAGTGCAACTGTACGGCTTCAAGTGTCATCTTCTCATTTCCAGGTCCCTTTGAAGTGGAATTCTACCTAGTAGGTTTTTCAAGCTGCCTTTAAGGTACCTAGTAGGTATATCTGGCTCACAAAGGAAAGACGAGAGAGAAAGGAGAGGAACCTCAGACAAAGCAAGAAAAGAACAAATACATTTCTACAAAGATACATGTATCTACCTGTGCTAACTCTACTGCCTTACATAGGTGCCTGGTACCTAGTAAATCTCCGCATCCTAGTACGTAAACACGTACTTACTACCCACGTCGTCGTACTCTTTAACCTTCTCCACGATCTGATCTCCCGTAGCCCTTTTCTTGGGTCTCGGGGCCACCATTCGAGAAATGACTTTCAATACCTTCGGATGAATTACACCATCATTCATATCCTTGAGCTTCCCTGCAGCTTCATTAACAATACTTTCCCATTGAGCCCGTGCGGCTGCGGCCTTTTTGTTTCCCACGCCGCGTCTGCGAATATCCCATACCAAGGGTGGCGATTGTAATTCTGGCAGCGGGATTTTGCGCAAGAGAAACAGCAAAACAACACCAAGCGCAAAGATGTCGCCAGGGGCCCCGCGTTTACCGTCACTCCCATATTCGGGCGGTATGTACCACCGCGTTCCGCCGTTATGGGTAGATCGGGTCGTTGCCAAGCCAAAATCGATGAGAACCGCGCCCCTCTCCTTGGAGTAGAGGATATTGGAGGGCTTGATATCATTGTGGATGACGCCTTTGCGGTGAACAAAGTTGATGGCATCAGTCATGTCAAGAAGCACCTGTCTTGCGTCTTTGCTGTCCAGGGTGCAGTACGGATTTCCCTCGCCATTGATGTGAGTATCCAGACCCGGAGCGTCAATGTACTCCATATAGAGTGTCAGAAATCTTGCGTCGAAGCCATAGATGCTGGCAATGGCTCGCTAGAACAGCATTAGTACACAGCATGTATAGGGAGATGGCCTTGACTTACGTGCTCGCTAACTCTACAGTGATTCTTTACTTCCTTCAGCCAGCGTTCGCCTACAACATCAATACCCATGACTTTGTCATCTTTATGATCGATTTCCGAGTGGCTGCGCAACAGTTTGACGACAATCAATTCCTCCGCAGCGTCCGAGTGTCGGGCCTTGAAGACGAGCGACTTCCGATGAACCGCTATATCGGCTTTGCGGGTAAGTGTGTAGTCTTCCTCCTCGATGGAGTTGACCACCTTGATGGCATCATGTAGCTTGAGCGCTTCCATGGGATGGCACAAGTCGTTGATGAGGTTGAACTTGTACCTTAAGCTACTGCTGGCTGTTGGCCCACTTACAGCGACGACATCGTCGTCGATCTGGATAGCGGTGCTGACACTTGACCCTTCGCTTGCCTCCTTTGCCTTGTGCTTCTTGACTGGCGGCGGGCTAGACTGTGACGCCAATTCCTCGAAAGCTCTCTTCCTGCTCTTCGTCAGCGGCTTGAGATGCCGCGGGACCAAAGACATGTATCTGCGTGGGAAGACAGTCATGTCGAGAATATGCTTGCCCGACCAAGAGATGCTGTATGAAGCCGGGTCAAGCATGGCTCTTTCAGAAGACCCGATCCTGATTGGTACCCACGCATTAGAAATAGGCCGTTTTCTGACCGTGATAAATTGTTGCTCATCCCCTTTGGTCCTGTTGAACAACATGATAGCGTCACTCTTCGGATCGAATATGATGTTCATTCCAAGTTCCGGAGCCGGCTCTTCGTTGGCAGAATCCTCTTCATCCATGCAGAGGTATACCGTCACTTGAAAGCCAATCTCACATTCTGTCTGGGCAAGAAACAACGGCCTTCTCGTCGCTCGAAATGACTTCTTTGCCTCCATGCCAACTTGTTTCGCGACCAACTTAGTGACATTATCCTTGGCCAGTCTGAGAGCAAGCCTTTGGATGCTCTGCCGGCCTGTTGCTTCAAGAGCAGATTGTGTAGTGCGTTGTGTAGTGACAGCATCATCATACGGCCGTTGGCCTGATTCATAACCATAAGCATGACCGCTTGTTTTTCTGTCTTTAGAAGGGAGGATGAGACCCTGTGATGGAGCACTCTTTTGATCTGCAATTTCCTCCTCACGCGTGTCTGATGAAATTTCGAGGGGCTCTTGGTATTCTGAAGCCACACTCGGGCAGTCCGGCGACGATGCTCTCCAGTCCTCGAACGATCCATCGCTGCTTTCCATGGCGGCCTTGACTTTGCCTGATGTTAATGGGTTGGATGCTGGCCAAGACACTTGCTGAACGAATGGTTCCGTTGAAACTGCTTGGGAAAAAAGTAATAGTTGAAAGATTCTTATATAAAAGCGTTGTATATTGGGTTTCTTGTCAGGAAACCAGAAGAAAAGCACGACACAGGGTCAAATATATAATACGAGCAGAAGTCTGCCTACGCTCATAATCATCAACATGCGGTTCTCTATAAGCAATCCGGCGCGAAAAGTCGTGTATACTGAGGTCATAACTACATGTGCGTATCCGAGGACAGCCACTCTGTGTACCACAAACCCGTTCATTGCCTACCATCACCATTGGCCATGGACGATTCTGCAGTTCGACTAGGCTCTCACAAACATCGCCCCCCCCTTCGGAGGTTTGGTTGTGAAACGCTGGCGGTTAGCAATCGCAGGCAGGATGATGCAGTGAACGAGGTGTTTCATCACCAATGAGGATCACCATGCAAGGCAATCCATCGGTTGCACATCAAGCGAAGGTCAGAAAAAGGGAGACCAAAAAATACATCAGCACTTGAATTTTATCATATAAATATAATAGCAGTTACTAGATAGATATAGCTATAGTAGTAACTACTAGAGAAATGTAGATATAGTAGCAGCCATTAGGGAAATGTAGATATAGTAGTAATTACTAAGGAAATGTAGACATAGTAGCAGCTACTAGGGAAATGTAGATAGTATAGCAACTACTCCCTTTGTAGGCATATGATTCAACTCGAGGGTGTTCGAAATCTTCTCGGTCTCGGTTTTCCTGTCATCCGCTTGACATGTACTAGTTCCCATCACAGATATACGCTTGACAGTGAGAATTGTCGCACGAGGCGGATGGATGGCCAAACGGATTCAGTCTTTGATCAAAGAGATGTGATTGACGTCTGGAGGGAAGAGTCGCACAAGGCGGATTGATGGCCACAAAGGACTAGCTCTGAACAAAGAGATTAACGGAGAAAGTATTCGTGACTATTAGCCGCCGTGGTCGTGAAAGAGGTCGTGACGTGGATGTGGCTTTGATGCTGTTGTTGGTTCTTTGTTCGATTCAGTCCTTTGATCAAAGCAAACAGAACGACTGACATCATGGGACTTTACAGGACTGAGAAGGACGTGACACCATTCGTCTAAGCCTTGTGGTTGCCTAGATCATCCATCTTTGAAAATCTCAGTCCGAATGACATGTGTATGGCTCATCAGGAGACGAAAGTTTGGTTTGAATTTATCAAAGATATTTCAACTTCCTTGAGCACCACCCATGGACAATAGACATCGTATTTGGATATGTAAATGGCCAGAGAAGCCTTTCCTTTGTTTTCTATATATGCTCATCATTTCATGCTTGTGATATTTCCTACTGTACATGGCGAATCCTACACCCCCCTATCTAGAGATTACCCAAAACAAAAGGTCTATGCTAATACTTCAAAACCAAACATGTCATGTGCCATGTGTCTTTACGCCTCTTGTTACACTGCAGAGACGACGTTTGCCTCTCAAAGACCAACTCGTTTCCTTTCATTCGCCTCATTCTTCACTGTCTTCGGGCACCGTCTTCTCTGCCTTGGCAACAGACCTCCGCATACCGCGAGCTCGACCCCTTGACACACCGGATACAGCTCGTAGGGGGCTTCTCATACGCCTTCTCTGTTGCCTACTACGCTGTGACCGAAGTTGTCTTTCCAGCGTCCTCTTCATCCCCTTAAGCTCAGCATGCGAAAAAGGCCTAAGAATCTCCGTAGCCCTCTTCTTCAAGCTCGCTTTCCGGTTAACATCCCATCCACCGGAAAGATGTTCGAAATCCGTATTGGTAAAAGCATAATGCAAACGAGGATACAGCCTCTCAATCTCCCTCAACTTAGCAGAGACGTCGGCAGACCAGGCAGCCAACTTGCGAAGTTTCAGCCACTGGTGCTGCAAGCTAAGGATAGCAGCACTGGAAGCCTGGAGCACGCGGGTGTTCTTTAGATGACGACGCTCCTGAAGACTTCTCTTGCTTGGGTTCCAGCCACGCCAGCGCGGCATGAGCATGGTTTCACACCAGCGCATAGCAGGCTCCCATTGACCCATCTCGGCTAGATATCGAATCAAAAGATTCCAGTTGTTCCGCGTGAGCTTGAAGCCGGACGAAGTGACCTGCTGGACGCATTCAAGCAGCCCCTTTCCATTGTTCTCTTCTCTAAATGTCTTTGCTACAATCGTCATCGGTCTAGAGACGTCGTATTCGTGAACGGGGTAAACGCCCGTAGCTTGGCGGCGCTGAGCCCGAACAAGGACTCTCTTCCAGGTTTCGTCCCACATCCTGTGTATCTGGCTGAACTTCCTTTCCCTCAAGTATCCCAGCATAAGCGCAGAAACCACCTCAGGGGGGAACGGCTCGCCTCCCCTATGCTTGGGGAACATGCTGCTGTACAGACTCGTGACTTCTTCGGCCGTCGTAAAGTCTCGCAGCTCGACCAGAAGCTTTATAGCGCGGCCAATGCTCTTAGTCTGCTTCTTCAGGTGCCGAATGTCGCTCGGAAGTGTCGAAACAGCGTTGGCATCTCGTCCTCTGGTCTCATGAATGAGCATAGAGCGCAGGTGGCCGACGAATTCCTTGCCAAGCTGGCGAGTTCGATTTGAAGATGGCGTTTTTCTAAACGAAGCCTCGGCCAGTGCTACTTTGGCATTAAAGTTCATCGCCTGACCGGCTTTGAGCAAATGCGTAGCAAGAATCTCGACAAGCCCAAGATCGCCGGTACGAACAGCGCCAGCCATGACAACGGCAAAATGTTCTGGCCCAACCGGAAAGAGCTTCTCCTTGTAGGCAGCTCGCAAGAGACGATAGGCAGGCTGTACCTGATCTACTCTAACAAGTGCCTGCAAGAGAAATTCGTGCGTCTGGTGGTCCCATGTAAGATCAAACGACTTCATAGCCTGGAGCAGCTCATAACATTTGTTAAGACTTCCTTGCATGCCGTTGAAATGGATGAGCTGGTTCCAAATGGCTGTGCTCGTTGCGTTTCGTTCCGCCAACTCCATGCATATCCTTTCCGCTTCCATTAGTCGATCATTGCGACAGTACACCATAACCAGAGACATGGCCATCTCTTTCGATACAGGGACACGGTCCTTTTGAGAACGGTTGAAAAAGGCAAGCGTTGTCTCCAGGTCGCCCTTCTTGGCAGACATGGCCATGATGTGGGCGTATGTAAAGGAGTCGGGGCGGTACATGCTGCAAATCTCATTGAAGCAGGCCACCGCTCTATTGTAATCCTGCGCTCTCATATAACACTTCAACAGAGTATTCCAAATATCAAGATCCGGCTTGACTCCATGGTGATCCGTCATGATTCGAAGCTCCTTTTCTGCTCTGGTGATATCGCCAACCTGCGCATAGGCATTCATTGTGCTCCTAAAAGCTCTGGGTTTTCTCAACACGCGCGGATACTTGGCCACATATCGCCCCCATAGCTGTTGAACAGCCTGGACATCGCCAATGCCAGCGTAAAACTTGAGAAACTTTTCATATCCCCACTGATCCAGATCTCCCCAGGCGCGATGCCAGTCCTTAAAAATCTCTTCGAGTGTTGCAGCGCCGGTTGGATAATGTAGCTCAAACATATGCTGAAGCAAAGAGACTGGAGGATGGGCACCAGGGAGTTTGCGATATGTCTTATATAGCTCCGATAGCCAAGTGACGTTGGAGGTAAGCTCAGGCTTGCCGCGCCAAGATTCTAGCACGCGAAGAAAATAGTCCTCGTACATTTGGTGGTCGCTGAAGAGTTCCAAGATGGCAGCCGCTTGCCTCGGTTGACAAGGATGGGCCAATGCCAGCTCCGCCATCTTCCGCCGTAAAGCTTTCAGACCCAGCTTCGTCGTCTCATAGATGTTGATTGGCCGCATTGCCTTTATACCTTCTGTGGAGAGATACTGTTCGAAGGAGAAGAATAGCTTGTCCAAGCCGGGCAGGTTTTCGAGCCGTTGCAAGCGAATGGCATCTGGTCGACCATCTGGCTCAAACTTGAGGCGAGATGCGTAGAATTCCAACCACACCCCTATGAGCATGGCCCATTTTTCATTGGCAATGATATCAGCCAAGACGTACTCAAGACCACCAACTAGGCCCTTGAGGTCCATTCCAATTTTTAATCTATTGATGGCATACTCCAGATCACCAGATCGCATAAACGCCAGAACACCCGCAGCGAGAAGATCATCGTCCCAGCTAGAAACGGGAATCTGGCGGAATAGCGAAATAGCTCTTCCAATTTCAACTATGCCGCGAGATTTAGAGAGGTATATAACCATGTAGCGGCGGAATTCAGCCTGGGGTTGCTCTTCCAGCCTGCAATATAAATCCCAAACATCGTGAAAGCGTTCCTCGCCTTGGTGTGAAAGCATGTCATGTAGGAGCGCTGCATTCGACTGTAATCGAGGCGTGGGTTTTACGCGTACGGGAGCTGAGCGGTGGGAAACTTGATCTGAAGAGGCAGTTTTCGAGTGATTGTTGAATTTATGTGAATCCCTCGCCACATGTGCTCCATTATCTCTCTGAAGTGCTTGGCTCCCCACCGAAGAAAGACATTCCATCGATGGTGGGGTCGAAGTGCCGGGGTGGAATACATTCTCGGAGCTTTGCGAGCCATATTCGGCGGTGGCAGTGGAAGAAGTGTAATGCCTCCTTCTCGCAGCGCTACCAGATTGGCTCCCTTCCTGAGGCCGTGGGAGGCGTGGATACAATCGCCGCAGGAGCGAGTATGTGGCGCTTGGATATAGAAAATCTAGCAAAAAGGCCGAGGCGACCAGTCCTGCCTGCAGCGGGCGGGTGGCATTCTCGACAGGCTCCGTCTCGGGGATCCGGCCCACGGCAGGCCAGATGCTGGACAGCTCAATGGCAGATGCGCCATGCTGCCAGAAGCCCGTGTGAAGCTGGCGGGCGCGCTTCGTCGAGCGGGTCGGCTTCGGAATGATACGCTGGATGTTGCATGATTCCAGACTCGCGGCCGCGGTTCTTTCGAGCATTTGTCCTAGCAGGCGCCCCGGGTCGCAGACGGCCTGCTAGTATGCGATGGAGGAAGCGGCAATGGCCAAATTGGCATGCCTCGGGCGGCAGCCAGACGGTAAAAACGAGGTTGATGCTGATGCTTGTCGAGGGCAACTGCTGGGTGCGGGTCTGCGGTTGGTGAGGCCAATCGTCTCTGAAAAGCTGGTGACTGAGGATTGAAGCTGCAAAGACGACATAGCATTCAATGGGGCCTGAGATGCTGTCCGGAGCTTTGCAGGCCGAGGCGGAGATGCGTGGGAAAGGGCCTGAGGTTTAATGCAAGGGCAGCCTCATCCTCACACTTTTAATCATGGTCTGATCAAAAAAGATGGTTCGGAGGAGCCACCAAAGGTCCGGGTGGGTCTCGGAAACGGGCGAGCAGTCGGCTGAGTCAGCTGCTGCCAGCTGCAGACGGCTGTAGAGATAACGATAAGAAGCCCCGCCTAAAATTAATGGCCTGATGGAAAATGCTACAGAAGGGAACAAGCTGCTAGAGCTGTTAGTGCTACTACTCTGCAAGTGGTAGGTCCGGGGTATCGAATAGCCGAGTAAGAACGGGCAAGGGAAAAAACGAGGGAAAACACGGACTTGGTCACTCAGGGGCTAAAAACAGAGTCACACGACGAAAATACACAAGTATCAATTTAGATGGAGTTTTTGATTGCACACTATTGATTACAAGCACACCGCTCAGTCGGGTGGTTTTTGTTTGCTTCCAGCCATCATCAATGGGCAATTACATGGCAAACTTGACCAACGCCCGGGAAGAGAAATGGTAAGTAATTAAAAAGAGAACAGAAAAAAGAAGAAACAACTCTGCCAGTCGAAATGGCAAAGAGAAAAAGAAAAAAAGTAAAGAAAATAAAGAAAAGAAGAAAGACCCATGGCCAATTATCCCAGAAATCCAGTCTCAAATATAGCTTCCCATGCAATGCCCATTCCAAACACCAAAAGTAAAATATTAAAAGCAAGTGTATGTTTTCATGTCCCTCCCGTCATGATAAGTCATATTACAGGTATCATTCCCCTCCAGTTCATATGCAGTAGTGGCGCAGGCGCTCATCAAATCAAAATGTGGTAGGTGGTGATGACATTCCCATGTCAGCAGGCCTTGCCATGGTTGGTCTCCTCGTCCGAGAGAAACACCTCGTTTCGTAGGCTGGAGAGGTGATCGACAGGTCTATGGAGTTCCTGCTCCACGCGAGGCCCGCGGCTTCGGCTCCTCATCCGCGGCGGCTGCTGTTGAAAGGCGTCTTGGTTGGCGGGAGATGCATATCTGGAAGGGCAGTGCTCGCGGCGCTTCTCCCTCATGCGGTTGTGCAGCATGAGTCTGTTGGCAGATGGCTTGACGGCAGGAGAGGAGGTTCGAGAAGTGAGGCTGAAGGGAGAGACTGATCGTCGACGAGACCGGCCCCGGAGCGTGCTTGATTCATCCGGGCGCAGGTTCTTGGAGTTGGGAATATTGCGGTCACGTGTGCGTCCTCGAGAGGCATCAAGGTCTGTGGGAGGGACGACAGTCATTTTGATATCGCGGAATGAGTCGCCAGGAGGTGCCATTGTAAGGTTGATGGCAATTTGTGAAGAGCAAGGTGTGGTGGTGCAGCCAAAGGACGAAAAGTTGGGGAGATGGAACGTCTTTTAGAAGGACGGGAGCGAAGTAGAAGCCGAGAAGAGCAAGGGTTTTGTCAGGTCCCGTGCTTCCGTCGCTCGCTTGTGGTGAAAATATGGAGTCTGGAGTCTGGAGTATCTCGTACTCGTATGAAGTGTGGCGTAGAAGTACAGGTAGTAGTACTCGTACAGGCAGAAGAGGTAGAGCAGGCAGAAGAGGAATTGACTGCTCAACCAGGAGCAGCAGGCGTGGGCAATATAAAGGCGAGTGCTCGTATGGGGTCTCGTAGTTCTGCCAGGAGAGCAAGAACAAGGGCAGCCGGCATGAATGAGAGCGGCACTATTAGAAATGGTCTCCAGTGGTGTTTCAAGCCCCCGCCAGCGATGAATTTGGTAATAGAAGAGAAAGGCAGAGAAGTCAGTTGAAGAAAAAGGACATGGAGGACAGAGAGCGAGCCAGGGGTTGCCGGTATTGGTACTAGCCGTACGCAGACGGAGCACGAGAGAAACAATTTATAGAGTTCCCAGGATTCAATCTAGCTGATGCTCCCATGCTTGTCTGCTTGTCCATGCTCCAGGGTCTGACAGGGGGGCGAAGTGCTGTGCATCATCCCGGCAAGAGCCCGCGGGGGTCACCTGAGCAGGCCCAACAGCAGTAGCCTGGGGTGGCCTAATTAGCGGATGCTAGCGCTGTAGTGGTGCAGCTTAGGGCCTCGGGCGCCAATCAGACGGGCTGGCCTGGGCTTCCGAGACGGCCGGTGCAAAGGGCCATTGACTTCATGTTCCATGTTCCATTGGGTTGGGTTGGATTGATTCACGACAACGAAGTAGACAGACCAGTGTGAGTACAATGCCGAGGACGTTTCAATTGGTACTGGCATGGAAATCACTAGGCCGTCTTTTTGTTGACAAAACATTGAATACTGGAGGCTTGAAATTGATTCACCTCTGGTACATGTACCCTACTTGCATGTACGTGCATGTGCATGGGCTGCATGTTCAAGCTACATGTGCTGTAGCGAGTGAGTGAATGATGTTTGACATTGAGAGAGAGACTGCAGATCGTGACACAATTCACAGATGCTCCAGCGTCAAGTCAGCCAACAGCCTCCCAATGCCGTCTGCCGTCCAGCGCCACTCATCATAGCGTGACGCCGGCCTGCATAACCACTTGATTGACGCACGCTGCAAACTGCAAACAATGCGGCTGTGGCTCGCCTGCTGGCCATCCAGAGGGGCCAAAGGGGGGGCAAAGATTCACCAAAGCCTCCTACGCGGGTGGAGGGATGGACACATCGAATTGGCTTTTGCAGCATTGTTTGCTCGTCTGCTCGTGTGCCATTGCTCGCTGGCGTCTTCTGATTTTATCCGCGAGGCATCGAATCGAATCTCTCCCCGTCACCACCACCAGCTATCTTTGGAGGGCGCCATCACAACCCCCTCCTGGCCAACTGGCCTTAGCCCATCAATGCATTGATTGCTAAAACTGCGAGCATAACCTTGCCTTGATGCTGGCAAAAGGTGGCGACACACTACTGAACGGTATGGATGCTTGGTCAGACGTTCACATTGGCCGAGATAACTACATACAGTGCTTTCAACCAAGCAGGATCCAAGCGAGAGGCGGCAGACGTCCCGACCAAGCCTTATAACCGGAACCTTGACACCCCCGGGCCCAAAGAGCCGGATAGAGCATCTTGAGCATATCGGTCCCATCTAGTATCATGGCGAAACGCTACTACAGTATATCAATCGCCAAGCAATCCAACGAGACGGGAATCAGCCACGTCATCTCCACTTGGAATGAACTCTGCAGCCTCTGATGCTGTATTTGGTTGCTGAGTGCAGCAGTCAAGCTGGCTTTGATAAGCTGATAAACAACAGATGACCCAGCCCGTTTTCTATTTTAACCTCTCGGGCAGCCATCAGCCCTCTTACAAATGTGGTCTCTACACTGTATCCGGAGGAGGCGGCTTGGCCATGATCCAGGAAGATGGGCGAATTCACTCACGCCTCCAACACACCATGTAAAAGTCCTGCCGTAATACTACTGTATGTATGACATGCAATAACTTTCTTATCTTCCGTATTGATACAATGATTGTCGCCCGGAAACTCTACGCAAATGAACGAAATCCTTCCCAGCATGGGATCGAGATGACCGGCGCTCCAAGACGTCAAGAGACAGGGACGATCAAACCACGGCGCCCAGGATGGCCTTGATAGCTCTCTGAGCTAACGTTAGTGCAAGCTGGGGTTCACCGAAGTTAGCTCCTTGGAACGCAGGCACCCTTCGGTTGGGTGTTGATGGCGCCACAGTGTAGCATTAGCCAAAGTATGACAACGGCGATGGTGGACTTTTGACACATCTATGAGCCGGTTTGGCTGCATTTCGCCTCCGCTCGCCCTGGTTAACGGCTGTTGGGAGCAATGCACTACCCAGCACGTGCATTACACGACTTGACGACCTTGCCAGATAGAAATCAAGCCCCAAGCAGCCTCCAAGAGGAGAGAGAGGAGAAAAAGAGGCAACCTGAAGAGAGAATGAGTGAAGCTGCTTCTTGCGCCCGGCCGCGTAGCACAATAGATTAGATTCCGCAATTCGAGTGGGTTAGCGCCCGTCTGGTTACGACGAGTGTTCCCAGTAAACAAGGCAATAGAACGATCTGTGCTCATGCTCACAAGCTTCCATTTGCCTTCTGTGTCAACAAAAAGAACCTGAAAATTTGGGACTCCCTGGAAAGGCAGGGGCAGGGGAATCTAGCTCCAAGACACGGACTTGGCCGTCCTAGAGATCCATCAAGCTGGCCCCTTTTTTTTCCTGCTCAAGGAAGTGACTTCTTAGACTGGTTTTACGGCCTTGGGGTTGCAGAGTACTGCAATCAATTCCGCTCCATCGAGATCCAACAAGAAGCTGTCCGTACTCGTATATCCGTTGGAGCGTAATATGGAGTCCTCTGAACATGTGATGATGGCCGCCTGCAAAATTGATTTGGCGGAGTACTTGCCAAGACTCTTGTTTGCAGCAGGCCTGATTCATTCATGGGCTGTGAGGCCTCAATGATACTTTATTCGGGCACATTGAATGGAATGAAACGCTGGCGGAGCTTTGACCATTTCTTGTATCTTCACAGCTTTTATAGTGGAGCCATGGACGGCAGACTAAGTTACTACTTCGGCTCGGCTTTGTGAAATATTCCACTTATAATATGATACTGAATTGCAGCCAATTGAATCAAATAGGATCTCTTCTGTAAATTTTCCAGCGAGGAGCATGGCCTGCCTTTTTGGGCGGATGGGTGTTGTGCTTTGAAATCGGAAGCGCATACTCGTACTTCCAAGCTTCTGTTTTCAGTGTATAAGTTCTTACTGGCGCTAGGTAGCCTACAACGTAGGTTCATGTATTCACCTGGAAAGTCATCCAGAGCTGCCCCCACGCTCTTATGGCCAAACATTGGGCAAAATGACACAAATCAAGATAGATTTCAGTCTAAGAGCTGCTTATTATATGTGCTTGGTGGATTTCCCTAAATAGTTCAGTGACTCTCGCTCGATATAGAAGAGTAATAGTAGCATGAACCTCAGATAGGTAGTCTGTGACTTGTAGCAGTCTGATGTCAAAAGAATAAATGCCTCCAGCTTCTTCTCAATCAACCAATACACTACTATGACAACAACTCTCTTCTTGAACTTTCAGAATAAAGAAAGCATCCGAGAGGCAAATTGGTCGTGAAAACGCAATACGTGTAGTTATGATCAGTTTCACTTACATATTGAGCAAACAGTTCAGACAGGGCCGTGATTACATAACGTATATATACCTAAAATTGAGACGAGCCAGCCATCAAACAGTGCATTCCTCTGTGGCGCAATTGGCTAGCGCGTCTGACTGTTAATCAGGAGGTTGGAAGTTCGAGCCTTCCCGGAGGAGAATCACATAGCCGTGTTTGATGTTTTGTCTTTTTGCCGCTTTGACTGTCTTTTTATGGTTAATGTTGTCTTCCGAAACGCTGTCGAGTAGTCGTTTGGTTCAACCAACCAACCAACTGACTTACATAGCTAGACGAAGACAGTGATAATGGTTGAGAACTAAATGACTGGTATCTTTTTGTGTGCATGTATTCAACAATGAAGAGAAAATAGCAGCGGTGCTGTTCCTGGCTTGTTCATTGTCTTGTCTCATGTAGCATCAATCCATTTTGCCACAACTGCTGGAATGACACACAAACTTTATCAACGGAGAGAACGTTCCTAGATCCATACAACTTTTGACGACCCTCGTATTTATAGGTGCCTTAGCCAGGGCAGGCAGAAGTCACTGCCTAAGGCCGCCCAACTGCGGCACAGTCACTGCCACTGCAGCCGATCGCTAGGCAACCACTGCATCTGTGTGAAAAGGCATCCAAGGATCCATCTTTTGGTTGAAGAAATACTTCCGTGATACAGACCCGGTACAAGCCACCCCTCGTCCAATGCCACCAGCCTTGGCCCGTCTCAGCGCTTCCAGTGGCCACAAGATGCTCCCGTCAACCCCACCGTCTCGCATCGGCAGCAGTCACGCGGTAGCTGCTGGCCCTGCCCGATGTAGCGCGCGGTAGAGCTTCTGTATTGCCCTGGTTTGGGCTGTGACTCGTCGTTTTGCGCTGGGCAGGCAGACGAGGCAACCAGTCAGCGGCCAAAGGCACAGAAGCAACTCAAGTCATCTGGCATCCGTCGCTTTAGGTGACTAACAGCAGTTACGTGGACGTGCCTCAACGGGTTGCAGCGGGCTGTGTGGCCACCAGAAACATAAATTAAGGCATGGATGTTAGCAGCTTAGCATTGCCTTGGGCACAGTACTGTAACTATAAGGTACCTTACCTTTACCTGTAGCTCTTTTGACTTGTCATCGGCACCTTCGTCATCTGGCCTTACCTATTTTCCATCTCTTCTTTTTGCATCTCAAATTCTTCATCCTCCGTATAGCTATAGCTTCTTGACGTCCAACTTGCGCAGCTCAATCATCGACTTGTTAAGCATCAATCGCCTCGTCTTCGTCGGAGCTCTCTCCGTCTGTGTCTCTCTCTGTCTCTCTTCTCCAACAATTCATGTAAGCAAGCTTAGCTGTCTGAGCTTCGAGGGAGCTTCTCCCTTGCATTGTGGGGGATTCATCGGCTCATCAGCAGTTCGCACAGCCCAGATTGTTCGCCAATCTGGAGTAACTCTCCATTCTCCATCTCTTCTTCATGTAAGTCTGCGCTTTCATATCAACCCGATGCGACAAGCTACGCCTCGCCTCATTGGATTTCCCTGTGGCTTGCAAATTACTGTATAGTCTAGACAATTCGTACTTGAACCCTACAACCAAGATTCACCCTTCACAGCGTTTGCCATTCACTCTGATGGATGATTGATTGCTAATCGCACAACGCAGAAAAATGGACAGCTATGCCAACGAGCCGTGGCCATCCACTACTCAAAGAACTTCCAATATTGTAGTCCCTCTAGTGCAGAATCAAGCCAGTGGCGGTGCCCCAGACGATACCGTCGTAGTCCCTGGGAACGCTCATGATCCTGTGTCCGATCCAGGATCGAATAACGAAGATTATAGCCTTCTCGCCCTCCTCAACCGAGTAGCTCAGAACCCTCAACACGATACGTCAAGTTCGCTAAAGGTCGAGTACGACAAATTCGACTTCCACCAACTTTCCCAGTGGGCCAGGGTTATGAAAGGCCTCATGGCCGAGGACTCTATCCCGTCATCTCGCTTTGTCGAGGTCTGCAGGATGCGATCCATCGAGCAGGAGCTCAGCGAGGGGGACACTCTGGTTTTTATCGACTTCCCCGATCTTTCGCGGCGCCAATGGGGGCAAACCGACTGTTACGGCATGCCCTACTCATCGAAAAAATTCCGTGTACACTCGAAAAAGCTGCTTGCAACCGGCTCCGCCAAGTTCGCCGACATGTTAAGCCCGACTTATCAGTTTCGTATTCAAAGACGGAAGAAGCTGGCCAAGAACCTCCCAGAAGGCATCAAGTACGTGCTCGACTTGACGCCGCCGTCTGAAGGCGATGAACTCGTCTTCCAGATGACTCAGCTGTCTCTCACTCCCGGAATCATCAAGTGGTGGGCGTCCAATGCCCTTCACAAGGTGTCCAATTGGCTGGTATCTGGACACGACGACGTCTGCACATGTGGCCAGCCGCCCATTCCCGGCTGGGGGCTCCCCAGAGAAGAGGTAAAAGAGCAGAGAGATGACGAGAATATCAATGGAGAATCAGCGTCAGACATCAACAACAACATCAACAACATGATCGCCAATAATAGTAATAAAACAGATGACACTGATGCCATTAACGGGCCGAAAATCGTCCCGCCCTCGCCGCAAAACTTGCTTGACAAGCAGGCTCACGGAATCAACCGACCGTATGAGACGCCAGAGTACCGCAACATTCCCGACTACTGCCCCATACGCCACTGCAATAGCATCATCCGTCTGTTGCTGATGATTGAGGGACGCGATGTCATGCTCGACTCCGCAAACCGGGTCTGGACTCTTGTCGCCCTGGCAAAGATATTCGACTGCACTTCCGTCATTAGAGATCAAGTGGCCCAGTGGATCATGTACGGCGACAACACAAAGTTCATCGAAGTCCTCCCTGAAGAAGCACTGCAGATTGGCTTTGCCCTAGAGCTTGTACAAGTCACGCAATGCGCTTTTCGGATACTCGTCAACGAGCTGGCCCTCAAGGACACAAGCACCGACTCGAACCGAGATTTGAGTCGTGTCACCATCTTCGGAAGAAGGCTGGGCAATTTAGACGACGAGCTGCAAAACATAGTTCAACACGCTGCTCGGGCCCTTGTTGAAAGAATCTTGTTGATCCCTGATTCATTCCAGAGTCAATATAGCCTCGACTGCTGGATGGTTGATGAATGGGTCAAACTTCGGAAAATGGAAGGCATACTCATCGAGCATCGCTCTGCATCCGGCCTGCTGGCCTTGAATGCCCTGCGCGACTTGATGATGGCAATCCAGACGACCGTCTCAAGCGCCTTCGACAAGCTTGTACTGGGCGACACTGAAGATGGACGGCGGGCACTTATGTCCATGGATGACGACCGGGCTACCTATGTGCTGCCCAATGACTTTCAACTGCTTCAGAACATTTTGCCTGAATTGAATCTGCACCAGAAGCTCCTATGTCCGTTTATTTACCAGCAGATGGGCGAGATGTGGGATGCCAACAACAGTCAATCCAAATGGCTGACTGCAGCATATGGATTATCGACCGGATCGCTCAGGGTACAGATGGCCCGGGCACAGGTTCATGTGCAGCGGTTGATTGAGAAGGCCCCAGAACTAGCAGCCTTGGCCCCCTTTGAGATGTTCATGAGTCAGGAGAATGGTGTTGAAGAAGAGATTCTCAGCGTGAAGGCTCCCCTCATTGATCTGAACGTCCTCAACCGGCAGATTCATGATGCCATCTTGCCGTACAGCAGTTCATGGGTACGGTTTGACATTGAGCCAGCGCTGAATCTGACCCGCCACATGCTTCTCACGCTCGATAACAACGAGCTGAAATTCCTTCCGCTCTGGGCTGGAGGCTGCAATGACGGCACCGGCGGCGTGTTTGAGACGGAGCTTCCTCCCGCTCAATGGGGTCCGAATGGGCCTGGGCCAGCCTATCACACTGGAAACACGATTCCTTCCACCACTTCTAGCGTCTCGGGCTCTTTGGCTGACGACTTCTCTACGATGAAAGTTAGGGGCAGCACCGTAGTTGGATCGCTGGACGCTCAGGACAGCATCTCGACTGTGTATGCCCGCGACCACGTCATTGCCGACAATGTCTCCGTTGCGTCTGAGTCTTTTGACATGGACGGAACGGAATATTACCAGGAGGCGAGGTTCGTGCTCCCGGCTGAGCATCAGGACACTGGTCGGGCGGTGGACATGATGGTTGAATCTCTACATTCGGATGCGGAGACGGCGTCGGTCGTGACGGATAGAGTGACGATGACGGGGAGCAGCCACGATAGCGGCGATGACGATGTTATGAACATTGATGATCCGGTGGCTAATGTGATTGCTCAGAGCGATGAGAGCGATAGCGATGCGAGCACGTTAGGGGGTTGGGATGAGATATGATGAAGACATGAGACTCTGGATATAAAATGGTTTTGCTTTGTTTGGTCTTTTGGGGGATAATATCATGGGAATACGGTTTGTTTGATATCGATATCTTTTTTTGCCGACTTACAGAATGATTGGATGAACATTTGATTTGCGACTGATGAGTTTATGAAGATGGATAGATTGACAGCACAACCCACAGGATGAGGTTTCTACATTTAGCAATGCAGACATTCGATGCAAGCAATTCTGAATAGGTTTTTTTAATAGATTTTTTTTTACCTTGATCTAGTTGTTCATTCTATAATGTCGAGTATTAAGTCGTCTATTTTTTTCACATTCCATAATAAATCGCCAACCCGCTTCGCCCATCCAATATCTTCATGCTCTCCAAACCGAAAAACAAAAACATGCAAATTTCTTTTCACAAAACAGAAAAGCGAGAGACCAAAATCACGCCCAAAATACGAAATTGTCATCACTGCCAGCCCATTTTCAACGTCTCCTTGTCTCTTAACCCATGTTGAGCGTATTCCCTGACCCCTTCCTATTATCATCCGTGAAATCATCCCAATGTCTCGCCTTGTACGTCGCTCGATCAACAGCCTCCATATCGTCCTCGTCAACCTCCTGCTTCGGAGGTTCCGTACCGCCCTCGAGGATGCCGCCCCGGCGCTTCTCCTCCTCGAGGTACTCGTCTATCGACATGGTAGGCAGGTTATGTCCCGGCCGGAAGACGCCACGGGCGAGATCAGCGCGAGAGCCCACGAGCGTAAAGGGCTGGAGAGGCTTTCCCTTTGTGGAGAGCAGAGGCCCGCCGGCGCCGGCGCGGAGCTGGCTGAGAGGCTGGTCGAGCCGGAAGGACGTGTCTGTGGGATCGTCGGACGAGGATTTCGGCGCGGCGGTCGGCGAGGGCGCGGATCGGAGGAGCGGCACCTCGCGGTTAAGCGAGTCGAGCGCCTGGAAAGTGTTGTGGATGGCGAACTGGATGCTGGTAACATGCACCTCACGAACGAGCTCTTCATCGCCGTGATCAAGGTATCGCGGGTTGCGCTTTAGTATCTGCAACTTCTCCCGCAACGCCTTCTCCGCCTTGAAGTTCGCAATCTTGGCCTCCCTCTTCGCCGCCATATCCCCCGCCACCGCCGCAAACCCCTCCTCATCATCACGATACCTCTCCAACAACTTTCCATACGGCCCCGTCACCAGCCCATACCCATCCACCGCATTCAAAAACTTCTCATACGAAGCCCTCGCCCTCGTAAGCACCTGAAGCCGCTCCTTCGGCCCCAAATGCGGCGTCCGCTGAACGAGCTCAGCAAAGTAAAAGTCCACGAGCAAGTACGGCAGCGACGACGTCGCGATGTCCTCTAGGCCCTCGTTCGCCGAGAAGAGCGACAGCGCCGAGATCTGCTCGAGGGCTTGTGTGTAGAGCTTCAGCGCGGCGGCGAGGTCTTCTGCGTATTTGGGGGATGTCGCGCTGGGAGCTTCGTTGACTTCTTGGCGCTTGTCTTCGGCGGCCTCGAAGATGGCTCGGAGGGATTGCGGCTCGTCGGACGAAGCCATGGCTGGACGAAGTTTGGGGTTCAAAAGACCGAAATCGTACAGCGGAGATTTCAGGAATAGTGTCTCTGTATTGTCTTTGCTTTGGCGTTCGTTGGAGGATATGAAGCTGTGGTGTGAAGTTCGGTTTGTAATATGGCAATGGTGTGAGCTTAAGGAAAATAGCTGGGGTGGAGGGGCAAATAATCAGCCCCTCCAACAAAGGATATCGATAACGGCATACAAACAGCTTGGCTTAGTGAGATCACGTATTATACATCAAAGCACTTCAACACATAATAAGAATCAACAATATTTTACATTCCTCAGAATGAGCAAATTAAAAAAAAAGCTATGCTGTAATAAAAGAGAAAAAAATAACCTGCGAAATACCAGATAGACCTATCATGTACCACCTTCACCCAAGGCCAACCCTGTCTATCACAAACATTCATGTCAAAATAAACCTATGCACCGATGAATCTAGCCTTTGAAAGCAATATCATGAGCTCTCAACATATGCCGCTATTGCGTCTTGTTCAATCATCATCATCATCAACCGCAAACGGGTCGTCGCTCTCCTCTTCTTCTTCTTCTTCTTCATCCTCTTCGTCGTCGAGCATCATGGATGAGTCGTCATCAATGACAACCTTTCGGTTCGCAGCCGCAGCCCGTCCAGGTCTCGACCGAGCCGCCGGCCTTGGAGCAATCGATTCATCCAACTCATCGTCTTCGGCGTCAGAATCGTCGTCCAATGCCTTCTTCTTCGCGGCATATCTCTTGGCAGCTGGCGACAGAGTTGAAGCTGTTACTGCAGCCTTGAGGGCCACCTTGGGCTTGCTTGTTGGTTTGCCTTCCGCCTTGCTCGCTGCCGGCCTGCCACGTTTCTTGGCTGCACTTAGGCTTGATGATGATGCAGCCTTACCCTTTGAAGAAAGTCCCAATTCGTCGTCATCGCCCGATGCCACATCATCGTTGGCCGGCTTGAAGGGCGATGGTTTGGCTAGCATCTCATAGTTGGTCTCATCAGGGCTGTCAAAATCAAAGGCCTTGGCTGACTTGACTCTTGGCTTTGAGATGGTTCCAGCGCTGGTGTTGCCATGGCTTGAGTCGGGTCGGCCCATGGTGTGCAGGCTGAGTCGCGCGCTGGCTTCTCCAGAAGGTTTGTCTTCAATGCCCTTGACCAGCGCACCAACGTCACCAAGCATCTGATCATCGTCCTCGTCACTATCTGAGTCGGCATCGAACAAAGTTCTGGCTTTGGAAGCAGCTGCTCGCTTGTTGCGCACAGGCACCACCTCAGGCTCCGATTCCGACAGCGAGGCGGATCGCGACTCAGAGGTCTTGGAGGGAGCTGCTCGCTTGTTGCGAACGGGAACGACCTCAGGCTCTGATTCCGACAGCGAGATGGATCGCGACTCAGAGGCCTTGGCGGCTTTGGGTGCAGCTTTAGGCGCAGCCTTGGGGGCTGCTTTGGGGGCAGCAGCTTTGGGTGCCGCTGCCGGTTTGCTCCGGCTGAGGGCGGCGAAATCATCGTCAGAAAAGTTGTCAGACAGTTCGACAACCTCCGGCTCCGACTCCTTCTTGACCTTGGGCTTGGCGCTAAACATGTCGGCAAACCTCTGCGCCGTCTTCGTCTCCGTCTTCACAGCGGGCGCTGCCTTCTTTCGACCCTTCTTCTCTGGCTCGTAATCATCGTCTGCACCCTTAGCCTTCTTGCCGCGGCCACCTCCTCCAGCTCCTATCTTTTTGGATACTCGGCGGCCCATGCGACGAATGTTGGTCTGAATTTCTGCGCTGAGGGCAAGGGATTTCTCCCACTCAGCCTCGAAGGCGACGAGATCCTCACACCACAGATCTTTGTCGCTCTTGGCCTCCAGCTCGTCATACTCGGCCTTCTTTCTCCGAATAGCGTCCTTCAACTTCTCAAGACGTTCAGCGGTCAATGACCAAATTGGCATCTGGAAGAAGGAAAGGTGTGTTAGTTATACGGCATAATGGCAGCGGTTTCGAAGGGTTGAAAAACTTACTGAGAGAAGGTAGTCATAGTCACGGGCGCTTTCTTCACCCTCTTCGTCCTCTTCCTCCTCCTCCTCTGGAGTCTTCTTTGTTTGGGCATTCTTGATTGGGGGGAATGCCTCATATTTGCGGTCTCGCAGCTCTTTGACAAGGACGTCTTTCCTCTTCTTACCAACGATCAAGTCACCGTCAATAATCTCCTGGATGAAGCGTGCCTGGTTCTTCAATTTCCGGTAGTCGGCATCGTAGACACTCAGCCAGTGATTCTAGTGCAACAGGATTAGTCAGTGCGAACACAAGAACACAACAAGTAGCCTTTCACATACCTTTCGCTTCAGATACATCTCCAATCGATAGACGTAGTATTCCTCCAGGATATCCTCAACCTTCTCGTACTTGCGAATCCGGCCATTAGTGTCGAACGCAACCAGGTTCGATGTCGCCACTTGCTTGGTGAGCTTGAATCGCTCCAGCAAACCTTCTTCAAGGACCTTGGCCATGTGCTTCTCATCCACTTGAATCTCAAAGTGGACAGTCTTGTGGTCGTTGAATTCTTTGTAGTCCTTGATCCAGGTGGGGCCATCCACACCGCTGATAATCTTTTCCAGACGAGCCTTGAAGTCATCGGTCCAAACGCGGATGGGAAGCTCAGTGATGACCACCTCATTTGCGTTCTGCTCATTCTGGTAGGCAATACCGTTAAACTTGTAGCGATCAGGGCCAGCAGCCTCTGGTGTGCCCTTCCAGCCCCGGAACCAGGGAGTCATGGTCTCAAATGGCTTCTCTTCATCATCACCTTCCTCAAGACGACCCATTCGTCGCCTCAGGTTCTTCACAACCTCCAGCGGGTGGTAGTTGGGGATAGAGGTGCTCCAACCCGTGCCAATACCATCGGCACCATTGATGAGCACCATGGGCAGGACAGGAGCATAAATCTCCGGCTCAATCTGCTTACCATCCTCAAACTGGTGGTTCAGGTTTGGATCATCGAGGGAGGAGAAAATCGAGCGGGCAAACGGAGACAAGCGGGTGAAGGTATAACGAGGGCTGGCAGCATCAGAACCTCCGGCAAGTCGAGAACCAAAATTACCGCTGGGCTCCAGAACATTGATGTTGTTGGATCCCACAAAATCTTGGGCCAGTCCAATGATGGTTTGCTGCAGAGAGGCTTCACCGTGGTGGTAGGCAGTCAGTCCAGAGACATAACCAGCCAGCTCCACAACCTTTTCGTCCTTGACCACGTTTCTCTTGAAACATGCGTAGAGCACCTTTCGCTGACCGGGCTTCAATCCATCAATCATTGACGGAATGGATCTTATGTTATCCGCCATGCTGAACAAAATGAGCTCCTTGTTCACAAAGTCGCCATAGCTGATAGTCTTGGCAGAGTGGTCCAAGTAGGTGCCGGGAATAAAGTTACCCAGCCACTCCTTTCTCGCGTCGGCCTTCTTCTTGGAGAAGGCAAGGTCGAACATGTCCGCCTCCTCCGGCTTCATGACATCAAATTCTTTCAAGTGCTCATCGAGGTTGGTGAAGTATACCTGGGCATCTTCGTTGCTGGAACTGCCCAGACCCTTCAAGTACTTGTAATGCCATCTAGTGATTTCGCTTCCATGTTCTTCCTTCCATTCCTCGTATTGCGGTTGCGTGAAGAAGGACTTGAGTCTCTGCGGCTTCTTGGGATTGGGACCCTGCCAGACTTTGACAATGGGCGTGATGAACTCTCGGAAGAAATCAGGAATTTGGAGCAGTGAAGGGAACTGCACTTGAAGGAAGTTGATGAGAAGACCCTTGATGTGACTACCGTCGTGATCCTGATCGGCCATGATCATCAGGTGACCGTAACGAAGGCTTTTTGTGTCCGTGTACACCTGCTTGTGCTTGAGACCCAGGAACTGCTTGATGTTCTGAATCTCCTGGTTTTTGGTGATTTGGTCGATGGACGCGTCTCGCACATTGAGAAGCTTACCACGAAGCGGGAAAACACCAATACGGTCGGGGTCCAAGATGGCTCGTCCAGAGACGGCGAGACCTTTGGCAGAGTCACCTTCTGTCAAGATGAGCGTGCATTCATGACCGCGCCTGGTACCTGCCAAGTTGGCCTCGACAAGCTTAGCATTGCTCACTCGAGAGCGCTTGTTACCATCACTCTTAGCCATCATCTTGTCCGCCTTTCTTTCGGCAAAGTCCATGATGTTTTTGATTGCGTCGGATTTGGCTACCTTCTTTAGGAAATCCTCTCCAAGGGCACACTTGCTACCAAACTGGCTTGCCTTGGTAGTCATCTGCTCTTTGGTCTGCGACGTAAACGCAGGGTTATCGACCAAGCAGTTGACAAAAATGAAGATGTGGTTTCGGAGATGCGCCTGCTTCAAACCGTGTCCTTTCCTCAGCTTTGTCACCGCCTTGAGGAGGTATGCTGTAATCTGGTCAGCGATATAGTTGACATGAGTACCTCCTGAGGTTGTTGCGATCGAGTTGACAAATGACACTTGCTGGAAAGTGCCATCTGATACAGTGAAACCAACTTCCCAGCGGGGGTGACCCTTGTCCTTGTCAATTTCGACAGTACAAGTTGGGCTGCCGCCCTCCTCCGCGCTCCTCTCGCCTGCAATAGACTTTGCATAGAGATCACAGTATGCCTTGAAGTCCTTGATCTTGATGAGTTCGCCGTTGAGTTGAACTTTGACACCTCTCATTGTGCCAGCCATGTCGTAAACTCTTCGGTAGAGCAGTGCCTCGAGGTCGTCTGTGATGCCTTCTTCCATTCCAAATCGAGCGTAGTCCGGCTTGAAGGTGACTCGGACGAAATCTGATGTCTTATTGGAAGTAATTTTGGCCTTGTGCATGGTCTGCATATTGTTGGTCCATAGCTGCTTGTATCGTTTTCCGTTTTCGCTGTCCTGGCACTCCAGGGTGAATTCTGTGCTGAAGACGTTACACAGCTTCGCACCATAACCGTTACGACCACCCACGGTTTTCTTCTCGTTGTCATCAAAGTTGGAACCAGCCAACAAGTGACCAAAGATGAGCTCAGGAATGAAAACCTTTTCCTTCTCGTGCATGACAATGGGGATTCCCTTGCCGTTGTTCTCAACACTAATCTCGCCAGTAGCGCGATCAATGGTGACCTTCATCATGCTCATGGAGCTGTCACGCTGTTTATTGTCGGCAGCGTTGACCAGAATTTCATCAAAGATCTTGTAGAAACCAGGTACATATGTGATGCTGCGATACTCCATCTGCTTCGATTCTTTGTTGTAGACCCACATCTGTTGATCTGTCTTTTCCACAGAGCCGATGTATGTATCGGGACGCTTGATGATGTGTTCGAGCTGTGTCAGCTTCTGGTACGTTTCTGTTGCTGTCTTCTTCTTGGCGCCACCCTTGGGCTCGTCTTTGGGCTCGTCGTCGATGATCATGCTGTCATTTTCCAGCTCCGCTAGAGGCTTGCTGCCCGACTTCTTCGGTGGAGCTGCCGTTTTCTGCTTCTTAGCGGTTGGCGGAGTGTTGGAGAAGCCAGATGAGGCACTCGGGTCCTCGTCATCTTCATCGCTTTCCATGATGGGGCGCTTCTTCGGCGCTGGTTTTGATTTTAACGTTGTTTGCACCATCTTCTTAGCAGCTGGCTTCGCGGTAGCCTTGGCCTTCTATGGTAGAGATGTTAGCCACTGTGGGATAAACACACTAGGTTAAGCCGGCGCAGATGTGGGATGATGGTGCTGTGCGTAGAGTTGGTATGTTGAATCGTAGGTGGAGGGGATGGAGGGGATGGAGGGGATTGAGTTGAGCGGGCGCAGTCGAGGTGTGAAAGAGGAGACGAGAGTGAGCCCGTGCTGAAGCCACACGTGCGAAAGTGAATGTGAAATGCAAAGTCACATCACATAACCCAACAGCAGAGCGGCGCATCGAATCGCACCCCAGTGCAGCACCGATATAGGAGCTTTGCGAGGGACCCAGAGTAACTTACGGGCTTTGGGACATATCCCTCGGAATCATCTTCGATAGCGAAGACAGAGTCATCGTCGGAATCCATGGTCGCGGTATCTCTCAGCGGAGAGGTGACGGGAAATCGTACAGTCGTAGATGATCTCGGGCGCACAAACAGGGTACTCGATAAAGTCGTCGACAAGGATGATGCAGGGCTTGAGACACGCGGCTGTGACAAAGGAGAGTTGAGCCAAGCGGCTGGAACGGCTCGCAAGCAGTGTCGCAAAGGAGAGAAAAAGGGAGCGGCCGTGACCCGGATCGAATTCGAAAAGGGCCCAAGTCACATGGAAAGGCCAGAGTAAAGAGCGATGCTGGTAAAGGCGGTGATAATTTTTTGTTGTTGAGCCCCGCGTAAACAAATAATCGATCCTTTGATGGACGCGACCTGGCTATCGCTTTGTCGCAGAATGCCGCATCGGGGCTAGCGCTGATCTGATAGTGGAGCGCGTTTTTGCTGCCTGAGGCACAAGTGAGATGACCGACCTATCAAGGTACTCGGCGATGAGGCTTGAGTGAGATGTGGCAGAGGTACCACCTGGCGGTCCAAACGCTAGCCGGTACCTGCACAGTAACCAAACAAAGTATCCTCTTCGTGCCTGCCATGGAACAAACATTCATTTTTCCTGGCTTCACGTTCTACCATTTGCATCTAATTTGACATTGAGTTTTACTGCTACTTATCTAATGAAGAAGCATTCAAAGTCTTTAAGGATTCTATCAAGAATCACTCAAATTGTCTTTCTAAAATTTGTTGGTCTTTCGTTAAACAAAGCTTTCAATACTGTTTGTGCAACACTCAACTTCCCAAATGTCGGCCGCAAACAGGACGTGCGTGTTTGTTGGAATCCAATTCGACACAACAACCAAAGTCCAATTGCCAAAGTCCAATCGATAAAGTGATCAAAAGCATCACATCATGATATCCCAAACATACCAAAACTGATTTTTACGCACGTTGGTGATGATATGTTGCAGACGTCTGTGTTATTGGTTGTTGGATTTCCCCTACCCTGGAAATTTCGTTGACCGGTTCAGCAAACATGAAAGCCTGACTTGGGTGACAGTGCTACTGTGACACGAATCACGACAGCAATTATCCTCCCCTGCCGGTTGGATGAAATTGAATCAAGAGAGGCCCATTTCTATCATGGTCAGCGCTTAAGGGTAGTCTATCTGCATAGCCTTGCTGGACTGGTGGCCTTTAATTTCCGGAATATGGCTTTCGATGGAGTCACTTCCCGACCAGCTTCTTCGCCTCATCCAACGAGGACCAATTAGCCAGCGGTTGCGAATGAGATATACCTTTTCGGGTATTGATCCGTTCTAACGTCTGGAAAATGTGACTGGGACCTTGTGGTCTAGGTAAAAAGACGGTGCCATGCAGAGCACAGGGCGTTTACATCGAGGTATGCAAACATTCGGTATAGCTTCAGTTTCTTTGCAGAGAATACGGCATAATACCTGTAGCTTCCTTCGACGTCCCGCGTACGACTTGATTACTGTGCCATCATATGAAACCCCCCCGCCAGAGTCTCTGCTGTGGATGTATTAGATGACCTTTGTACAACGACAGTCATATTTCCCTACGTGCATGAACGTTCGATTGACATTCCACGGCTAATATTTTCATTAGCATCTATTTGGTTTCAAACAGTGAAGCGGCTCCTAGAGAGATGGATCGTCCAATACCCTCATCCGTTTGCCGCAAGGCCCTTGCTTACCTTTAAAATTGGTTATTAGCCTTTGCCGAGGCATGGCACTCCCGCCGGGCTTCCGTCTTCCACGTTCCATTTCGTGATGAGATGAGGACAAATAAATAGTACGAGGAAATGATGGTTGCATGCCGAGCTATCGGGCCGGGACAATCTGCCTGCTTATTCATGATAACAGGCGTTGACAGGCGCAATTGGCATCCCATCAAGCTTGACTCGAACTCGTTGAGCACACTACTCCCGATTCAGAATCGTCCTGGAGAGCTGCATGAGTCCTCTGATGCGTCTGCTCGATGCCGAGAATTTGTGCAACAAAAGTTACCTGCGCCATAGTTATCTGATGAGAACCGTGCCTGGCAGAGGAAAGCTCAGCAGTGTTGGATAACAGATATCGCATTGCGTTTTCGACAGCAATTCGTTGCCGACATATAATTGAATCGGCAGTATGATTAAATAAACCGGATTTTCTTCTCAACCACTCCTTTGTTCAGGCTCTTTGCTACCGAGACGGATTCACGAGATGATTAAACTTGTGCATCATCGGAGAATTTCCCCGAATCTGTACGCACACACTGCTCTACGTCGACTCCGATTTGGAATGAGTTGAGATATTGAATGGAAATCACGATTATTCTGCTTCCTTCGGCTTTGGTTGACTGTCGACTCAAAAAGAAGTATGGTTGGCCGTGGCTACAGATTCGTTGACCTGTCAGCTTCTTCATCCTACAAGCCCGTCTTGTTGATCTGGTCAAAGTTCGCTCGCAGTGGCAACTCTGATGATCTCATTGTGGACAAAACTCACCAGGGCAAGGAATAAGGTTACATATAAGATTTTCTCGCTCAAAGAACATATCCGTCAAGGCAGACATCAAACCATATGATGCCGCGTCCCCAACACGTGGCCAATTCGAAGGTGTCCTGTCATACTTGGAAAGATGTCAACGGATAGCTGGAACACAGGCCAGCCTCTGACTCTCTCCCGTGCTTCGTAAAGGCCGCAACGGACTGGGAGATAGCTGACTGGTGATGCCGCCGATGCGGCTACCCGTACCGATAGCCGCCTCTCTCAACGGATAAAATATGACATTCAAACAGGTGACTCCCCTGGAATGTGTGCGGCAGCCGGTATTTGCGTTCGTCGAACCCATTTGCTCTTCTAAGCGATTTTCCGGAATGCCTCATCTAGAGTAACATCGTCTTCCACTCAATAATACGGTTGTCTGCAGTGGTGGCGGTGACCTTGACCTGAGATGACAGATTAACATGCCCTCGAGCAGGCGTCTGAACATAATGATGTCCAAGTGTTACCGCTCCCTGAGTTTGGATCACAGAGACGCCGATTTTTCTTGCGCTTTCGTAGCGTAACCGGGAACGCTGTAGCGCATTACTTCTTAGTTTGCCGTTGGAAGTATGGATAAGACCTGGTACGGTCTGGGCTGGAACTCGGGTGGCTATCTTGAACCTTCAAATACACGGCTTCTAGATGGTCCTCACCAGCGGCAACAAGATGCGGCCCATTCGCCGTTCACCAGACTTGGCGAAAACCAATCTCTAGCAATCGAATCGAATCGAGTTGAACCCGCCTACAGTAAATGAGGGACACAGGAAACCACATTTTGCAATCTGCGGCGAGATAATTCTGGAATCTCATCTCCTGGCCCGCCAACTTGTACCCGGATCCCGGGGTCGACTGCGGAGTGCTTTTGACGCTCTGGCCGTAGTGGAGATTTGCAAACGCAGGAGTGAAAGACTTAGGCGTGCTGAAGACCAGAATCCGAGCGCCAGACTCTGGAAACCTTGTCCTGGAAGCTTGGGACGCAAACTTCACCCAAGAAGCACCTGATCGGTGACCGCACCGCTGACTGTTTAACGTCTTGATCCCCGCAGCTCCTCTGTGCCCCGGATTTGTGGCCCGCTCTTGACAGACAAGCAAGCTCAGGTCCCTTTATTGGACAGAATCTACGTCAAAAGTGACTGTCCTCTCATTGTTGTTTGCCAAGCCAGGGAGCCCGAGGTGCTGAAAGTCTCCATGCTGCCTTTGACTGTTCTTATTGCCGCTGATGAATCATTTGGAGCTTTATCAAAACCATACACTACACCTTCTGCCCCATTACCAAGAATAAGGGTATCATTTGCCCGACATTGTTACATACGCTTAAGCCTCTGAATTGGTTGGCTGTGCTGGTCCTGCATCCAAGCCATATCTTAGGATGCCTACAAACACTGGGAACAGGATGCTACCTCTGCATTCTATTCTGAATCCTGCTTTGTCTGGGCAGCCTGAGCCTGGTTTCCGACAGTCTGATCCAGTGTTGGCAACTATATCGACATCACTGCCGTCAGGAGCATTACGAGGAACGACAGATGGATCGGTGCCTACCCAAAAGGCGAAACCACAGGAGAGCGCTGGCACTATGCCCAAACCGAAGTTACAGGGCCCAGTCAATTTCGCCCCCTTTGAAGATGTCGACCAAGCATCGTATCGAGAGGTTCAAAGGTTTCAAGTCAGTCCGTTTGGACAGATACGACAGAGTTGCGACCATATCCCTTACAGTAGCTCAAAGAAGGACTTTTTCGAAAAGACGGGAAGAGAGAGCATCGAAGGTGAGGGTCTCCCCTAAAAGAGGTTACTTTTTTGCTTGAAAAGGGGCTGACGAGACTTGGTTATAGTTTTCAAGTATGAGTTTTGTTACAACGAGGCAACCTACACCGTCATGTGGGATTATAATGTTGGTCTTGTTCGCATGACTCCATTCTTCAAGTGTTTGGGGTATGCAAAGGTATGGTGTTGCGTTTCCTCTCCCTTTGTTATCTAAGCTACTTATTTAGATGCTCTACTGATAGTGATTAGACCAAACCCTCCCAGATGCTGGATAGAAATCCGGGATTAAGAGATATATCGCCTAGCATCACCGGAGGCGCCGTGTCAGCTCAAGGTATGCCTAGACATGATCCAGTATCAATATGGAATGCTCATGCTTTGTTTCCTCATAGGATATTGGATGCCATATCCATGTGCAAGAGCGGTATGTGCGACTTTTTGCACGAGAATTGCGGGCGCACTGATACCGCTCTTTGGCCCATCGTTTCCCTCTCAGTGTACTCCTTCCGACTCTCCTTATTACAATGATATGGTGATCAGTCGACTGGTCATCATGCAAGCTACTGAAGACGTTGCACGGTTTCGCTATGGACAGGGACAAGGAAATCGAATTGTAAAGGCTGTCGGTGGAATACGTGGCCCTCTGGTGCTTGGAGACTATCCCCTGCGTGGCAAACGGGAAAGCCAGCCAACGCCCTCCTTCAGACTACCGTCACGCCCTCAAGCTCCGCGTTCTCAGCGTCTGATCACCTCAATTCCCGAGGCTCCCTTTGGTCACCATCCTATGGCAACTTCGGCTCCGAGTACAGCATGCGAAGCCCACGAAGTCAACCCCTTTTCTCGAATGAGCATGAACATGACTGGTCGATCTGTTCTTGATCCTAAGCTTTTCCAGCCACCGGGCTCTTTCGTCAATATGTCCCCACGAACAGAGACGAGCGAATCTGAGAGAAAGCATATTGAGAAATGGAGACCAAAGCGGCGTAGACGAGCTCGCAACGAGTCTGAAACAACGTATTCGCCTGCTCCGCTTGTGGAAGCAAACGAGGAGAGACAGCCACAGCTGGAGCTGGAGCACTTCAGAGCAGCTGCAGCACTACTGAGCTTGCACAGAGAGCCTCGGGGCGCAGAAAATTCCTCTACGATAGCGGTGGAAACATCGGACGACGACTTTCCTGAACGGCGTCACCAGAAGAAACGACCAAAGGCCCATTCCTTTTAACAACTGGATGATGTTGGTTGGATTACTAAAAGCAGGAACGTGATATTGTTGCGATTGGGGACGTTTATCCCCGTATTGCTCGTTTCAAGATACCTGCAGGACTGGCACTTGCAATCAAATTGTTCTTGGGTCATCTTTTTGGAGAGGTGTTTCTGGTTTCTGTTTCTTGTATGTTGTTTGTCAAGATTTTGTTCAGATTGATAAAATGTAGTAGTCTCGATGTAAGTTTCGTTTCTCTTCTTTTAAAATCTTGAATTCACAATTCCCACATATGATCTTGATGTTACGCTCTCCTCCTTGATATCTTTTCACATATCACTTTTAAACGCCATCTCTAAACCAATTTTTTCATTTAAATCGTCATCACATCGTATCATCTGTGCTCTCCTCTCTCTGCTGCCCTCTTCTCTTTAAACTCCTTGACCCATCCCTCCGCCTTCGAAGTCGGCAATACGAAAATCCTCACCACTTCATCCACAACCTCGACTTTGCCTCCAGCAAGCACCTTCAACAGGGGAACCTTCTTACCCATCTTGATCAGACCACCTTCTTTCGTCTCGATATAGCACGTCACTTCCGCAAGAGTATACTGTCCTTCGTTATCCCACGGCAAGGGGAATATATATCCTAGGTGATCCTCCAGAGAATGCGTCTCATGAAAGGCCTTGATGAAATCAGACTCCAAGTGAAGCGGATACAGCAACACCGTGGGGAACGCCAGCTCGGACGAAGGATCGTCTTCATCCGGTGTCAGCCTCACTTTTGCGTCCTCCATCTCCGGCGGCTGCTCCGTCGTCCGCATCTTTATCCCCCTCGCTGCAATCGCCGTCTTGAGGAGCAGTGCTCGACGCTGCTTCTTCGCTTCTCTTTCTGCCGCCTTTCGTTTCAGCTCGTTGAGCGTCGTGGCACGCTTGATGATGCCGTCTGCGACACTTCGTAGCGCCTTATTCTCCGGCTCAATCGCCAACCCTCTCGCACACACGTCGTCGGCCTCCTCGATGCGATCCACCGCCAGCAGCGCCTTTCCGCTGCGATAGTACGCCTTGACGTTGCGCGGGTTGAGCCGCAGCGCCGCCGCGCAGTCCGTCCAGCAGCTGCGGTAGTTTTGCATCTCCAGGTGGCACGCCGCGCGGTTCACGTACATTGCCTCGAGCATCTCCTTTTGCTGGCGGATCTCGTCCTCCGAGTCGGGCTCCCCGGTCTCGGGATGCTTTGTGATTTCGCCATGAGCCCGTTTCCGCTCCTCGACGAAGAGCACCGCGATGCCCTTGCCGTAGAACTCGCTGGCGTCTTTGTAGCCCTTGACCTTGAAGCACTCGTTGCCGCGCTCCTTGAAGTCCGCGGCGTTCTCCAGCGCCGTGCCTTCGTATGCTAGGGCCTGCAGCGCGGCGATGTCGTCGTTCTCCTCCATCTCCGTCATGAACAGCGGCGACTTGTTCAGGTCTGCGAGAACCTCCTCAGCGGTCCTGTTGCGGTTCAAGGCCAGCTGAGGAGGGAGCGCAGGGCCCGTTCCATCAGCGGGCATCTGGTCAGCGAGGCTCATGGCCTGCTCGATGTGGTCGGCGAGCTGGTCGATGCTCATCGTTGAAACGGGCACACGATTATTTCTTTTTTTATCTGGATGAGGTTATGATGAGAGGGAATATATGAGAATGTACCTCCCCCTTCGTTGGTGTTGTTGAAAGTGCACGCAAGAATGTGTTTTTTTATTGAGGGTGGCGCATTGGGCTTGAAATTTTGATGAGTGACAAAATTTTGTGTGAAATCTTGGAGCCTTGATTTAGTAGCTCAGAATTTGCAGTCGCCAACAGGATCAGCACTTTTTATGCGACACCATGAAAGTCTAGAAGATTCACCATTCTATTCCATGTTAAAAATCTCATTTGTTATCTATTGTGCTTTTATTGATTTTTTCTTTCCAACTTTTTTGTACTCCGGTGAAGCAGCGTTTCGTCATACATGACTAGGCAGCACTGTCTCAGTCACCTCACCATCCACATGAGAGGGGGAAAAAGGATCAAGATAAGTATTTGTACAAGCATCATCATTACTATCTTTTCTAGTCTCTAATGCTATCTAGTCCCCTTCATTCTTTGGGGACAAGAGAGAGAATAAAAAAATATCAGGATAAATACACACTTTTCCAAGCCCCCAAAACGCCGACAAATGCGCAATCCACACGCCAAAGCAATTTATGTACATGCGCCTTTTTGGATATCATTTGTACTCTTCCACCGAATCCTTTACCAACCAATCTGAACATGAACCATTGGGTATATATCCATTCTGAACCTCTGCGGAAAGTGAACGCCGGTTGACTCGTGCGTAAACCTGTTCATCAAAATTAACTTATTCACCACTGCAACTTGCAGGGTGTCTTGTAAAAATGTGACAGCTCCTACTAGGAGGATGCCGTTCGTCATTTTTCTCATATGCATTCTTTCTTTTCTTTTAAAAATCATTTTATGATTGCGTTTTCTTCACTCCACATCCTCAACTGAAACTTCAGTGGGCGTGGCATTGTGAATTTGTTCCTCAGCGTCTTCTTTAGATCGTTGACAACTACGATCTCGAGGGACGGAGAAGCATTGAACTGCACCGAAAATGGCAACCAGGGAGCTGCAAAACCATGGTAAGGCGGTGCAGTCCACCTGGCTACCCAGTGTGTAGAGATAACCTGCGACTGGTGGCGCAATCATACGGCAGGCAGCGCCAGCGCTGGCAGCCAAGCCGTTGACTTTGCCCAGAGCACTCGCAGAAGGAGTGGCTCCTTTGATCAGGATAAGGAGAAGGGGGTAAAGGGTGATGGAAAGTACGTTGCGTACAGCAAGGCACAAGTAGATGGAGGGGAAAAGAAGGGATTCGGGGACGTAAAGTAGAAGAGGGACAATAGCGTAAATGATGGGGTGTAAGACTGTGACAAGCAGGAAAAGTCGGTATACACCAAACTTCTCGGCTGCCAGGGGGAAGATGACAGCTTGGACGAACAGAGCGATAGCTCCGTTGACAGCCATGATCATTCCCACATCTCGAAGGGAAAGGCCCAAGCCTCCGGGAGAATAGAAGAGTGAAAGGGCACCAAACTTGGAGAAGGTATTTACCGAAACTCGCTCGTCTTCAAAGAAGATTGGCATGAGGTGGTCGTAGGTCATCGAGTGGTAGGTGAAGATGCACAAAGAGACAATGAAGCCGACGATGCGCTTGTTCCAAATGGTCATAGGCATCTGCTTTTCCATAGCCATCTCGTTCGAGTTGTTCTCTGGACACTCCCCGCTGCTGCTGCCGCCGTCTCGAATGGTTCCGTAGGTCTCGGCACGCAAATCGACTGCTGGTCGCTTTATGGCGTCTGAAGTCTCCAACAGTGGAGTCTCTTCTGAGACGTAGGTGTCTGCTGGAAGGGAAACTCGAGGCTGCATGTCCGGGTGAGTTTCCTCCAGGAGGAAAAAGCCCATGACGATGCTGAGAAACAAGAGAGCAGCGCAAAGCAGGTTGGGCAGCAGATAGGGGTATCGCTCGAACAGAGAACCCTTGGGGAATGCATTGGGCCAGGACTCGTGAGGGTCGGCAAAGGTTCCGCCAATGCAAGGGCCAATGATGGTTCCAATGCTCCACACGAAGGGCATGACGGAGAAAGCGCGCGCTGGGAATTTTTGTTAGCTATCTTTTATCATGAAACGCTGGAAGGGGGGATAGCTTACGCTCATGCTCGGGTTTTGTGACGAGCTCACCGACCATGGTTTGAATGACGCCAATGTTGCCGTTGAGAAGCCCCCCAATCGCGCGTCCAATCAACGCGATCCAGATGTTGGAGGCGAATCCTACCATGATCATGCTGAGCATGGTTCCCACACAGCCGAGCATCAGGACTGGTTTGCGACCGATACGGTCAGATAAACCGCCCCAATACATGCCCATGAGGGCTTCGGCGAGGGAGAAGGAGGAGATGAGAAGACCCGAGTAGAAAGAGGCATCTTGTTCGTTTCCGATCTTGAATCTCTTGACTAGAGCCCAGGCATAGGGGAAGATGGAAGTGAGAGCGATTGGTTCGGCAAGGCGAACGATGGCTGAGAAGCTAGGTTAGTTTCGGTTGCGAAGCGCATTGCTGGTTCTTTTATTAAAGCGGAACTTACCGAGGAGAAAGAGTTGGAGGGTCGGGAAGTCGTCGGGGTTGCGAAGACGAGCCTGCTTTGTTAGGGTCATGTCTTCTCTGCTTGGTGTGAGCTTACGACAACAGACACAAGCACAGGCGTGAAGAGTGCGTGTGTTGGTGTGCGTATCTCTAGAGAGGTTGACAAGTCTCTAGAGAAGGGTTGTGAGAGTTGAGAATCGAGAGTTGAGAGTTGCGAGCGAAGAGTTGAGAATCGAGTTCAGAGCGAAGAGTAAAAAGTTGATTGCTGTGTAGGTGAACGCGATCAAAGGCTGCGGTGATTTGCTGCACTGAACAGATGTTTGTTGCCAAGTCCTGCACACAAAGCGGCAAGATTAGGCAACGAACGCAAATAAGAATGAACAAAGAACTGATTGATGCAAAAAGATGTAAAGAGCAGAATCGATGGAAACTGGGCGAAAGTGGTGGGAGCAGGCCTATTTCTACCGGCGTCTATCAAGGTGGGAGCAATACAGTAAGACACAGTGCCTGAGCAAGATTCTGGGTGGAGCTCTGAACGCATCGATAAGAAGAGACATGCATCTAAGACATGTAGAATTCTGTGGCTGCATGTGGCATGTGGAGGCTCTAGCGCAGTCTGCAGCAGTATGCATGAAGCGAGGTGACACGAGCCACACGCTAGCCACCTTTTAGGTATTTTAGCCTCTGGCAGCAGCCGCAAGCGTCGCACCCCAGGGGTCTCACTAGGGCGGTAGCAGCTGGCCTTGTGTCTCTGGTTGTCGTGTCTTGCATTGTTTTTACATATAGCTGGGCTGCTTTCGACGGCAAAGACTGTGCGGTTGTAATTCTGATGCTAATTCTGATGCCAATTGCAATTCTGCTCCAGTTTCACAATTGAATGCATTGTTTCCGAATTCGCCACATCTGGGGGAGGCGAAACGTGTTCGTTCGCTTGCTACAAGAAGCAACTCGTCTCTCATTTCCCGAATGGCGAATCCGTGCCAGCCGCCTACTGCTTGCAACGCCGACTAGCAACCGAGAGAAAAAAACAATGCCCCAAGTGCCCTAACCAGCAGCGATCAACCAGCTAGTGAACAGTCCTAGTTTGAAATGCGACGCTGTCCAACCTTGCACCATGTGGGAGTTTCTTTGGTCTCGTGTCGCTTGTCGGATCCAGGCATCACATGCTTTGCTATTGGCCATCGGAGGCTGGCAATTTTTTCCACCTCCGAACTAGGAGTTTGAGAGTGATAGCGCATGGACCTGCGCCACTACACAGTATATGCATATATCGCGCACGAGCATGCAATTGGGCGTGGCAATTGGCCAGTCATATTTTCTCCTCGCTTCACCAACCCCACCAAAGATGGCAAGTTCTCGACAACTTTTGCATTTTGCGTGGAGGTTCCTCGGTGGAGCACCGACGACCCGACGCTTTTCATCGACGATCTGCTTCGTTGCATCAACAGTGCTCGTATCTGCAAAATTTTACTTTGTACGGAGTGGCGCTGCTTCTTGATTCTGCCAAACCGTCACAGCCGAATCTCACCTTCACACGGGCATGCTCAATTTCGCTGTCATGACCTTGCAGGCAGAATCGGATGACCGCATGACGGTGCAATGACGGGAATGATGATGACCAGGTTTCATGGCATGGCGACGCGCGGATCAATCAGTCACCATCGACAGAATTAATTCAGTGGAAATGATTCGCTACGCTGTTATACAGTTGAGGCATTGCCATCCATCTACTCCAAGGTGAATCTTAGTGGTGTTGTTGTCCTTCTTTTCCGCTTCCCATGCACCTGGCGCCAAATCGCCGACCCACGAAGTGGTTCTACAGTCGGATGCGACCCAGTCAAATTTCCCATGCAACATTAGATTGACAGTCGAACCAAAGATGGGATCGGTTGCATGCTCGTACTTGCATGCAGACGAAATCTGCTAGGATATCCCCGTGCGAAGGGTCCGAGTTGCCATTACTCAATGTCACTTGGCTTGGACCATGGGCGCCAGTTTTGCTCGGTCACGCTACACCCTTTTTCTCCCGCCAGCACCGATTCGATAACTTATGCAGCTTCCCAGCGCTAAAGCCGGATCTACAGTTGGTCGGCTGGCGAAAGGGCAAGATGGAAAAGTAAAAGGGAATGCTGGCGTCATCAGCCCAATGAGCTTGTCTTGAGCGTTGCAGAGCATCGAACCTCATAGAAGTCACGAGAACTGAGGCGACCGTCTGCAAGACGCGGATTCCGGCTGCAAACTGAGAGCATCCGGATCTGCGCGGCATGAGCCAACATATCACCCGGAGCGTCTGTTCCCCGCCTTGTGCCCCTCCTCGACATCTCACGCTCTCCTCTCTCCCTTCCTTCCTCCCCGCTGCTCACCTTGACTGGAATGTGTCTCGAGTCGCAGCCGGAGCAAACAGGCGGTCTGGTTCGCAACCCCCAGCTCATCTAATGGGTGCTCCGCATAGTATTTGGTTTTAGCAGCCTCATGACCGTTTCCCGCAAGGCACCCGCCGGAAACCACCCCAGGCGGGTGTCGCGATCCAAACGCACAAGGTACGAGGCAAACAGGCCGTTGAAAGCCCGACCCGGGACGCCTCCTCCGCCGACGCGGATCTTGGCGTGAAAGGACACCCACCAGCTGCAGTGCCGAGACCCTGACGACCTTACACCCCTCTTTGCATGACCTTGAAGCCACTGGGAATAAAAGAATCGAACAAGGGTGGAGCACGAGCCATTCTTTATGCATCTATCGAGCGAGCACTAAAGAGCGAATTGCGCTAGTTCCCGAGGGCTGGACCACACTGGGTGGAGCATCTTTTCAACATTAGATGGGCTGAGAAGTGAGATAGAAGACGACGCATCTCTTACGTGTAGTCATTGGGTCAAGCGGGAGTCGAACCACTAAGGGCCAACAACAACCGTGGCGCGGGGCCTTATACATTTGTGATACTTGATAGACAACAGGGGGCTTCAATCATCTTCCCTGATGACCTTTGTGTCTCTTCAACGCTCTTAATAGCATTGGTGTTGGCTCACCGAGTGCCGCTTCGCCGGTCTCGGGGCGCGATCAGCATCGGCTATTCCGACTGCATTATCAGTTATGAACCTGTTGTGTTGCATTCAACATATATTGGTTACAACACTGAAAGAAAAGAAAAAGTCTCCGCTGCAACAAGACACAATCTTCGCTCAGTGGAATTTTACTTGTCCAATTATAGACAATTTACCCCCAATTCCTATCTGGCAACTGATATGAATGCGTACTAATGTCCTGAGCGAATTGAGCGGAAAAAACCCAGGCATTCAACAGCCGATCGCAATTGGACGCATTTTGTTTCAACGGCATGAGACAAACATTGTCAATCGCTTCAGTCACAAGTTCCCTGTCAATGTGACGATAACACGAGTTTTCAATAAATGACAATGATAACGTGCCGCCCTGGTTTAATTCTTGTATCTCTATCGACCATGGATGCTCATGCAGCATCCAATGTATGGTAACACATACACCGTGTATGCAGGTACACAGCGCTTCTATGCACAACATCTTCCCTTCTGACAGACATCCGAGCTCTTACAGCCGCTCACTTCCCCTGACAGAACTCGCGATGCCCATCTCCTCTAGGACGGTCTTGTACTTTTCCGCTTCCTCAATCATTTGGTCCATTGTCTGTGCATTGCGCTCCGCGTCCTCAATCCTCGGCATTTTTCCAGCCGGTCGAGGCCTCTGCTGGTCCCACAGAGCTCCTCCCACATTGGCCTCCTCGCTGGACAAGTGCACATAGATCTCATCCATGGCCTCTCCCATGTCGCCCTTCTTGCGAGGAATCACATGGACGTGCACATGGGGAATGGTTTGTCCCGCCTCCGCGCCATCCTGAAGCGCAACGGTGAAGCTGCCCGACATGAGATCTGAGGGATCCGGGAAGTACAGCCGGGCGAGGAGCTTCTGGACCTGCTGGACCGTGGCGAAGAGATCTGTTGTTTCAGCGGGGGAAAGGTCCAGGAGGCGTTTATGGGGTTTGAGTGGACAGATGAGGACGTGCCCTGGGAGGAGAGGCTTGAGGTTGACAAGACCGTAGGAGTGCGGAGTTGTCAGGAAGACCTGGAGCGATGTTAATCAGCTGGGGTTTAATCGGTCTACAGGAGCTTTTCCCTGGTGATGATGATTTTATGGCGATTTATGAAGGAGAATCGGGTTTGGAATCGGGTTCTCATGCGTACCTGCTTTGTGACCTCAAAGGGCCCAAACTTGATAGTCATTCCGTCCGTGTTAGTCGAAGTCATGACGCCCCTCACAAAAGAAGGCTTCCCGAAGCTCTTCAGACTAATCGCTCTAGCAGGACGATCTAACCAAGGCCGAGCAGCAAATCGGCTTACTCGGAACAATGTAAGTCTTGAAGCTAATAAGTCTGCAGTCGCCAAAAAGCGATTATTCAACCTCGCGTATTAGCGACTGGAATCTTCAGCGTTGCGGGAAATTAAGATGAAATTTCTCTTGACTAACCTGAATGACAAGACAGACGTGGGAGAAATTGGCTCATGGGTGAGAGGAGAGCGGATTTATATGAGTGCCCAATTGGGTCCTCCTTTTTTATTTTTTTTGTTCTTTTGGGTGATGGTGAGATGAGAAGCGTGAGAGTGAGATGTGAGAGGTGAGATTTAAGACTAAGAAACGTGTTGGAGCGGGGGAGCGGCCGCCCATTAAGAAGTGTTGATTGGGTTGAGTGTGGAGTAAGTTCTCAACTCAGAGTGACAGCTTCAACTAAGTTATGGAGTCAGCTAAAATGGCTATAAGACAAGCCATGTCATATTCACCGGATGAGATTTTGCTTGCTTGCTCCGTACAGTGTATTGGTATCTTCTAATGGTATTCTAGCATTACATTTCACATCATACAAAAAACCCCTCCTCTCAAAAAAATCCAGTAACAAGTCGCTCAGTTTACAACATCAAAACAAAAGAAATCCCAGTCCACATAATGCCCAAATCTTTCTATATCCTCCTTCTTATTGGCCTCGCCAGCTGTCGAAAGAAATACTCGCCACCAACCCCTGCGCCGCAAACCGCTAAAGAACAGGCGTCATCGAAAAGTGCATCGTCAGAAACGTCCGCTTGTTAAAAGAAATCCGATTCCTCGCCGGCGGAGATGAGTTGGCCGGCGCTGGCTTCGAAGCGTCCCGAGCTTTGGTTCAATGGTTCTTCGTCTTCTTCACCGACATCTTCCCAGTGGACTGTAATTAATTTGTTAGCAGTTGAAATGAGAGAGCTGAGGATAAGCGATTGTTGAGAGAATACGTACTATGAGGCTTAATGATGAAAGCACATATTAAGCCGATGCAGAAAAGTCCACCGAGGAGCACGAAAATGGCCTGCGGGAATGTGCCAACCGTCACGGCGTATAGGCCATTGAACATGAGGGGTCCGACGACTCGTGAGAGCGCCTGCATGAAACCAACAGCACCGAGGACCTGCCCGACGCGTGATGCGGGAACATGCTTGGTAACGGCGGCCTGGACAGTAGCGCTGCCCAGGCCTCCAAGAGCGGTGACCATTCCACTGGCGAAGAAGAGGTGCTGGTTCCGAGAGAGGGTGTATCCGATACATCCGAGCACATCTGATGTCAGGGCAAAGCGAAGAAGCCAAATGTCCAGGTTATCCGCTCCCGTGTTCACTTCTACCGCAGGTGCCTCAGACTCGCGTCGTCGTCGAGCTGCTGGTCGGATGCGGAAGACGTAGTTGATGATAGGGAAGAGGACCATGAGCACAACAACGCGGATCATGGATAGTAACGAGATGAAGCGAGATGTCTCAAAGGTGCCCCATCCAAACATGTATTCGCTATACAGCATCAGGCAGTTGCCCACAGCCATCATAGATCCCATGATGATGGTGTCGGCAATGGCCAGAGCGACCAGGTTGATCCGCAGCCTTGATGAGGTTCCGGGACCAGTGGGCCACAGAATCTCAAAGGCCTCAAAGGGGTTGTGAACCCGGCGAGAAGGAAGCAAGCCTTCACTGGTCTCGGATCTCGCCAGCTTCTCGCGGGCCAGCATCTGTCTTCGCTTGGACAATGACTCTGGCATGATAAAGCGGACGAAAACGATGAAGAATGCGTGGCAGCCAAGAGCTACATAGAAGATGGAGATGACGGTTCCAGTCCACTTGACAAAGTAGCCGGCCAGGAGAGGGCCTACAGCAAGGCCGGTAAAGAGACAAGCATGGACATAGCCAATGGACACGGCTCTCCTGGATGGTGGCGTGCAGTCGCTCGTGTACGACTGACTGAGAATGCTGCCAGCAGTAAACGATCCGGTGATGCCGTCAAACATAGCACCAACGAGCATCCACCGGTAGTTGAAGACCTGTGGGTACTTTGCGCAGAGAATGGTGACAACTTCGCTGAGCAGGCCACCGCAGGATGCGAGAGCCATGAGCTTTCGTCGTCCGTAGCGATCAGAGAGTTTACCCAGCTTGGGGGCGACGATGGCGCTCAGTCCGCCTATGATGAGGTTCAGGCCCAGCATGAAGGTGGCGACATTTCGCTGGACTTCGGGGATGTTGCATTGCGGGTTGTCGGAGCCCAAGACGATGGGCTTGTAGGTGAAATGAGGGTTGATGAGTTGCTGGTCTGCAAAGTACTGCTTGCAAACAAGATCAAGAATTCTGCAGCACTGTCATTAGCAAGATGCTTTACTGATTGGAGAAAAACAAAGTCTTCTTGGTTGCAGCTTACAGGTTGAGTTTAGGAACAATCAAGCCGCCAAAGGCGAGAGTGAAGACGGCATACGGTCCAAGAAGCCAGAATACCTGCGGCGCTTGTTAGATGCTGTGTCGCCATGGAAGCTGTGTCTCCGCACTCGGGACATGTGAAACATACAGACGGCCTGCGCCACCACGGCAAATGCTGGAAATCGACGTCGTTGTCCCAGCTGTCTTTTCTTGCTCCGTATCCTTCGGGGCCGAGCAATTGCGACGTCTCGGTGACGTCTGAGTCGCGATCATTGTCGATTTCGCGAATCGTCGGACTCGGACTCCGGTCGTCGCTTATCCGTTTCGGACCAGTCATTTTGTGTGTGCGATGCAGCTATTACTGCAAAAAAGAGCTGTCTGTGTTGATGCGACTCAAGATAATCCAGTCCGAAGGCAGAAAAACAACAAAAAACAAATACGAGAAAACGCCAGACGCGCTCGTTCAGGTCGGGAAGACTATAGGGAAGCCTCCGGAGTTATGGTAGCGACAAATGCCTTGACTCTGTCCCATTTCTCGCCGGGCCGGAAGCTCGATCTATAGCTATACGGGACAAGGGAGTGAATATTTATATACTTTGGTAGTACATATGACGACGAGAAGGGGGCCCAAGAAGCTTTGCAGATGGAGGAAGCGAGATGAGCGCTGGAAAGCTATTTTCTGGAGTACAGTAAGAGCTTACATGCAGAATTCCAGCAAACGGGGGCATGGGAGGAATGACAGGGGAATGCCCGAGTGGAGCCGAGGAACCAACAAAGCAAGTCAATTCCCAAGCTGTCCGTCAAACGTGTTCTAGCAATCGCGTGGACGGCCTCGAGTGGATTCGGAAGCGAAACCCGGGGGCCCCAGGAGGAGGGAAGATGGGACGGGCAGAACCTGAGTTTGGCGCCCTCTGGGGATTTGCGAGATGCGGATTGGTGTGGCTGGCTATCTCGAACCCCGTACGGAGTGTGTGAGTGGTGACGTGACGACGTTATCTGCATCAGGCTCGTGCTCCTCCTGCTTCGTCTTGTCTCGTTTTGTCTCGTTTTCTGCAACGCAATGCTGTCTTTGTCTTGGTTGGTCGTTTTAAGAACGAGACAAGACAGACACACCCGGGGCAAACCACGTCGTCGAGGCTAGCGGACCAGCGCAGCAAATCGCATGCAGCTATCGGCCAACCAGTCGACGAATCGATGACGCTTGCGTTTGGGCGTCGCCCGCGATTATCGTGCCTGAATTGCACGCTTCCTTGCGATAGTCGCCCACCACCAGGACGCTGCCGGTGGCCGAGGATTGCAGACGGTCCGCAGCTTCCAGCCTATCCGCGTACAGGATTCGAGCCAGAAGGGCGGGGCCTGGCGACACGCCTCTGGGAATAGGGTTGTGACTTGGTCCTAAGAGGGCAAAGCGAAAGGATGGGCTGCCTTGGTTATCTCTTTGTTTGGTGTTGGGCAGAGCGAATCTTGCTTGGTAATTCGGACTTTTGGGGGTCGGTGGAGTCCGAAGTCCGCCTCCGCAAGCTAAAGTGTACGTATGTGCTTCTTTGTGATGATGTCTGAATGATTAGCCTTTTGATGGACCAGTTTCACACTGCAATAATTATGGGTTAGACTTTTTCAGATGCATAAAATCGGATGAGCTGGGGCAGAGCTATGATGTATGAATTTGCTCAGTCGGATTTGGAGAGAGGAGAAGATGGTACTTTTTGTTTTTTCGGTTGCTCTTTTGCCCTTTTGCTGTTAGTTCGCCGATAGCGAGTGTTGGGCTTCAACCGGCAATCTACTACTAATAGATAGACTCCATATTTTCCGTTGATAGGAAGCCAGAGCTTCTACGTGGCACGTCATGCAGGTTGTTACAAGGGGACAAGATAAAAAATAAAAAATCCATCGTCGAGATACTGGCTAAACGGTCCAATTGGGCCAACAGAGACATTCGTTGGTGCCTCATGCGTACCTGACAGTTTGCATGATCGGGGAGCCCTAACAATGCATCCTCTAACAGAGCCGAGACATTGGATGATAGGTAACCTGCAGCCATCAATATGATTGTATGCCTAATCGGGGACAAGGTGAAGAGCTCGGTAGCCGCCGCTGAGCTGTCGGTGGCCCACCAATCAGAGTTCACACTGAAAGATGACTCAGCAATTCCCAGCTAAATGCAACGCGGTACGGCTGCGAGGCTTTGGATATTTTCTGGAGCCAAACCGGCAAGCGGACACGCATCGCCATCACCACCAATTCCATCGCCACAATGCCCGTCGTCAAGGGAGGCGTCTGGACCAACATCGAGGACGAGATCCTCAAGGCCTCCGTCTCCAAGTATGGCCTCAACCAATGGGCACGCGTGTCGTCGCTGCTGGCGCGCAAGACGCCCAAGCAGTGCAAGGCCAGATGGAATGAGTGGCTGGACCCCAGCATCAAGAAGATCGAATGGAGCAAGGAGGAGGATGAGAAGTTGCTGCATCTCGCCAAGATTATGCCCACGCAATGGCGCACCATCGCCCCGATCGTCGGCCGAACTGCGAACCAATGTCTCGAGCGATACCAGAAGCTGCTGGACGAGGCCGAGGCTCGTGAGTCGTCTGGCCTTGGTCTTACCGGACCAGATGGTGGCGAGACGCAGGCTCCAAGCGCCGACGATGTGAGGAGACTGCGGCCGGGCGAGCTTGATCCAGATCCAGAGACGAAACCTGCTCGACCTGATACCATCGACCTTGACGAAGATGAAAAGGAGATGCTTAGCGAAGCCCGTGCCCGTCTGGCCAACACGCAGGGTAAAAAGGCAAAGCGAAAGGCTCGAGAACGCCAGCAGGAGGAGTCTCGTCGCCTGGCGACTCTGCAGAAGCGACGAGAGCTCAAGACGGCTGGCATCAACATCAAGGTGACTACGCGGAAGCAGGGTGAGATGGACTACAATGCGGATATTCCATTCGAAAGGAAAGCTGCCCCTGGATTCTACGACACTTCGGAGGAGTTTACGCGGAATGAGATGCAGCGGGCGGCGTTTGATCCCAGAAAACAACAACTGGCCAATAAGCGAAAGGGCGATGGCGATGAGGACAATGAGCGCAAGAGGAGGAAGAATGACAAGGACGGCATTTCAGAATCGCAAAAGGCCGCCATCAAGGCTGGCCAGATGCAAAAGATTCGGGAGGCCGAGCAGAGCAGCAAGCGTCGACCTCTAAACTTGCCAGCACCGCAAGTCAGCGAGGGCGAACTGGAGGAGATTGTCAAGATGGGCAAAATGGGCGAGGCTGCCAACTTGATGGCCAAGGAAAGCGACAACGATGCGACTCGAGGATTTGTAAACTCGTATTCGACACTCAACACAAATGCACCAATCCGAACGCCCAGAGCGCCTGCGCAGGAGGACCACATTGCCAACGAAATCAGAAACATCCGGGCGCTGAACGAAACCCAATCTGCATTGCTGGGTGGCGAGAATACCCCCCTTCACCAGGGTTCTGGCTCAACAGGATTCGAGGGCATCACGCCTCGGAAGCAGGTCATGGCGACACCGAACCCTCTGGCAACACCGTTGAGAAACGGTGGCGTCAACGGTGCTGTCCCTGGACAGACGCCCATGCGTACCCCTCGAGATACTTTTGCTCTCAACCAAGAAGACGGCATGTCCATGACAGGAGCAACCCCCCGGGACGTAAAACTGCGACAGATGGCCATGCGGAACCAGCTGCAGGCTGGACTGGCTGCTCTGCCCAAGCCAAAGGATACAGAGTGGGAATTTGAGATACCCGAAGACCAGGTGGATGGTGCGGTAGGTGACGAGGCCATGGAGGAGGATGCTGCTGAGCGGGATAGACGGGAACGCCAAAGACGAGAGGCCGAGGAGGCACTTGAGCGGCGACGCCAGACTCAAGTCATACAGCGAGGGCTTCCACGGCCCGTGGTTGTCGACTTGGCAGAGTTGCTCAAGAGGGCGAAGGATATTTCTGACCCTGCTGCGGCCCTGATTGCCGTAGAGACCGCAACTCTGATGGCCAATGATGCTACAAAGTTCCCACTCAACGGCTCTCAAGTCAAGGGAACGCTACAGCCTCTGGATCACATTGATGATGGACTCCTTGCCGACGCGCGCCTCCGCATTCTCTCGGAAACCAAGCCGCTGCCCAGTTTTGAAGATATCCAAGCCGCCTTTGAGAGCCGAGCTGGAGGGGATTCTTTGCTCTTGGGTCTGGGATGTTATAACGATGATGAAGATGAGCAGGATGCCGCTATGCGAGCTGCTTTTGACGTAAGTTGCCATTCTATTCAACAATATTCCTCTTTTAATGAATGACCCCGATTCTAACCATCTCAAACAGGCTGTTCAAGAAACCATCATGACGTCGGCAGAAGAAGACGCAAAGCTTGAGAAGAAGCTTACGCTGCACCTGGGTGGATACCAGAAGCGGCAAAAGATGCTTAAAGACAAAGTCGTAAATGCCGCAGACGCCTTGGAAAAGGCGAGGGTGGCTCTCAGCGGATTCAAGACGTTGGCCATTTCCGAGGATGTGGCTATCAACAGACGACTAGAGTCACTGAGAGATGAAGTAAACTTTATTAGTCGAAGAGAGCGAGAAGCACAGGAGGAATACCGAAAAGCCAAAGAAGAGCTGGAAGCTCTGCGAGCGGGAGACGTCAACGGATACCATTAATCAGGAGACCAAAAGGATTTTTCAATATTGTTACTATTATGAAGGGGTAATTTGAATGGATAGGCATCAAGGAGGTTCATGTACAAAGCAAATCATCAAGTCAAATGCATTCTATTCTTGACGCGTTTTCTAACCTAGCCATACAGAGTATCTAGGTTCGCTCTTCTGTTCTCAATTTTCGCAGAATCTCCCTACGTTTCTCATGACTTGCGATTTACTGGTGCTAAGCGCGGCAGCTTCATAGGCAGGACGATGAGGACCGAAATTGCAGCAACCACGGTGCAGAGGATAAACGTCAGCCTCAGAGACGCCTCGTAGCTCTGCACGACCTGTTCCCTGTACGGCTCTTTTAGCTTGGCAACGGCCTCGACAGACGCCCTGACAAGCTCGATTATTTCGGCCTTGTCTTGACCCTGGACGAAGAGATTGAGATAGTACACCAAGGCGTTTTGTACGACAAGACTGCTCATGGCTATTCCTAGGACGAAGCCCAAACTCCGCCAGAGGATCAGCGTGCTCGTGACGACGGCCTGCTCCGACTGCGAAGAAGACGCCAGGATGGCCATGAATGTACCCGGAAACTGAAAGCCTTGGCCGATGGACTGGGGAATGAGAATGAGGAGATAGACGATTGTGGACATGCCGCGGTGCAAGAAGCAGAGGATGATGCATCCGGCGAGATACCACACCGTGCCGGACACGACGGGCCATTTGAGGCGGCGGGTTAAAGTGATGGCGAAGCCGGTCGAGGCGCCGATCATGGAGGATGTGATGGAGGGGAGGGCGAGGCGTAGGCCGGAGGAGGTGGCGCTGGAGAGGAGGACGGCTTGGAAGTATAGGGGGCTGTGTAGTCAGTGTGTTAGGTGAGAGGAGGCGAGAGGGAAGGGGGAGTTTTTGGCTTACATGTTGAAGAAGATGCAGTTGGAGAGGAAGGCGGCGATGAAGTTGGCGAAGATGAGGTTTGCGCGAGGAGAGTGGCGGATTAGACGGAGAGGCATGATGGGTAGGTGGACGCGGGATTCGATCCAGAGAAAGGTTGGGAAAGAGATGGCTGCGATGGAGAGGGAGGCGATGACAAGAGGGTGAGTCCCTGTGAGATTGTCAGAATATGTTGGCGTTGGAAAGGCGTGGTGGTTTGGTCACTTACATGGATAGATGTTGCCGCCAAAGTTCTGCGAAACAGTGAGATATTGTCAACTTCTCTTCTTGCACACATCCAACCATACTCTGGAAGAGTGAACGGAAACAAGAACAAACTCACCAGTCCCAGAATCGCAGACGTTGTCGACACAGTCAGCAAAGCAGACCCCTTAAAGTCAAACTCGCCCAACGCTTCCCGAAACCCCTTACGTGGGCCCTTGAGCCCAATATCATCCGGAATCACCACTGCGGCAACGGCAATGCAGAGCAATAGCGGCGGGATCTGGACTCCGAACTCCCATCGCCAGCCAAGTGCCTCGGCCATGGCACCGCCGAGGGCAGCTCCGAGGGCGGCGCCGGTGCCGAATGACATGTTGACGTATGACTGATAGTTGCCACGACGTCTGGAAGCAGAAGAAGAGAGAAGATTAGTTATATCAACAACATACAAATAAGCGAGAGCGAAAGTATCAGGAAAGCATCAGGGGGAAGAGTCAAAGACAAGGAAACACACTTACTCAATCGGCACCAAGTCACTCGTCAAAATACTTCCCAAAGTCATCGCTCCCCCCGCCCCAAGCCCACAAACCGCCCTCGCAGCAACAAAGCTCTCAATACTCCCCGCAAGACCACACCACAGCGTCGCCAAAGCAAAAATAGCCAGACTCATCACGAACAGAGGTTTTCTGCCCATGGCATCTGACAGTCTGCCCAACAGCGGCTGGAAAGCTGTTGATGTGAGGAGGAACGCAGTGGAGAGCCAGGAGGCGGAGTTTGCGGCTTTGAAGTGGGAGGTGATGACGGGGTGGGAGGAGGCCATGAGGGTGCTGTCGAAGCTGGCGATGAATTGGGCGGCGAGGATTTGGCTGAAGATGAGCCAGAAGCGGGTCGGGGAGGATTCGCCGAGGAAAGTGAGGGATCGTGCGGTGGAGGAGGAGGTTGTTGAGGATGATGAGTTGCGGCGGTGGAGGAGGGGGGAGTGTTCGGTGGGAGGGTCGTGGTCGTTGATGAGGTTGTCGATGTGGACGTGGATATTGTTTTTGGCATCTTGGCTGTTGGTGTTGGTGTTGATCAGATGATTTGAAGTTTGTTGATGTGCTGCTGGAATAGCTTCCTCGCTACCATCGTCAACTTTACGACTTATACCTTCATCGACTTGAGTCTCCGGGTCCGGATCTCGCTGAGGTTGCGGCTTCGTCCACGACATTCGGGAAGACATTTCGCTTTGACGCTTATAGGCTCGAGTTCTCTAGCTCTTCGGGACGCTTGAGAAAGAGATTTCAGACACCTAATTACTAGAGAGAGAGAGGAAAAAGAAAGATTCAAGTGATTGGAAAACTGAACGTGAAAAGTATAGAGATGCAAGGGGGGGCGGCAGGGGTGGAGGCGGTTGAGGGGGGTCTTGTGATGCGTGTAAGTGGCCGCGGATCTCGCTCCCCGACGTGACGGATGGCATGTGGGCGGTGCCGCTGCAAGTCAAAGTCTATCTAATGGGATGAAAGCCAATGATGATTTAAACAAGAAAGAAATTGAAATGGAAGTATATTTATGTGGAACGGACGGAGTCACGAGTTGACGTCTTTATAGCTTCAATAGAGTCATGGTCTATCTAGTGCGAACCGTGAATCAGCACCATGCAGCGGGCCAGATACAGTTAACGAGATCCCATGCAACCATCTGCGGCTATAACGGTCGGGCAAGGATTATAAGAAAAAAATGGAGAGCAGGGATCGAACCGGAGCGAGTTGTCACACACCCAGGGAAGCCCGGCCTATCGGCGTGAGTCAAAGGCAAAGAATGGGGGGAACCAAGCGGCTTGTAATGGAACAGACACGACACCATGAATATACGCATACAGGAGAGAATACGACTTACTACTATGCTAGATGAGTTTAGTGTTGTGGATATGTGCGGGTTGTCTGTTTCTGTATGCTGATGGTTGCTCGAGTCCCTCTTTTTTTGTGTAACCCCTGGGAAATGACCTAGGCTTTCTGTCACTTACACTTTAAATACATGGATGCCGCTTTTTTCTCTGTTTACTTTGTGTACAATTTTTTGTAAGAGAGATTACTGACGCCGTTGTTCGGAGGCTACGCGCGGGAAGTCTGCTGCTGGTGCGGGAATAAAGCGTATGCGAAGCTGCAGGGCGTGGTGATGTGCTCTGTGCTACGAATGGCGCGAGACCCGAGATACACGGCATGATATTACTTGATAACCTTTATAATCCAGTACGATAGGGATGGTTAATTCGTTCAAGATATAAGATAACATGTACTTTTTTCCACTTATTTAGATGACTTGGATAGCCAGTTATTTTGATAGAGTTGTGACCGGTCTTGTGATCAATTGATAGATGTAGGATTGGTGACTAAGCTGGGCTTGGCCCGGCGTGCTGGTATAAACGAGGAAGAATTCTTGCAGTTGGATAGAAGAATTAATACACGTTATCGCGATGAATTGAGATCTAGCTGCTATGGCGGCCTCATTCATAAAGAAACAAATCCCGGACTTCTTCTTGCGCCGTGATCTCTATAGTGGCCGGACGAGCTAGGTTTCTCATGTTAGGTTCGGTATTCACCCAGCCCGGTTCAAAGGTGCGATCCCTAGCTGTCAACAGTCTTGTATCATAGTACTCATAATATAATTAGATTGGAACAATGAGATTATTTTTATTAGTATTCTGGCTGGTGACAAGATTGCCTGCTTACTGACTTGACCGTCTACGATATAAATTAGTATTGCCGGTTTGCGCACCGCGAACAGCTAACCTATTATTGTAGAAACAACCGGGTTTTTGCCCAACCATCAAACTGAGAGTTGTTGCAAGGAAAAAAACACAAAGAGAGCCCACAAGCTGATGACAGAATACTCGAGACCGAGAAGATTTCAAACACCCACGCGTCAAATTATACGCCTGTTCCTTAAGTGCTAAGTACCTGCCACTATGGCTATATTTTCTTTAATATTTTCTACTATATCTATGATTACCTCGTAAATGCCACTATATCTATATTTCTCTATCAACGGCTACTATAGCTATATGGTAAAATTCAGTTGCTAGCTGAACAAGCGTTCCCCTACAAAAGCACCACTTCATGAGCCGATTAGGTACTCATATTGCTGAATGGATTTATTTGTTCATTTTGCCGTCTTTTTTTCTGTCCTCAGCTTGACCCGTCCTATTCACGTCATAGTATGGTAGGAAGCTGAATGACGAATACCCCAGAATAACAAAATCCTGCTTTTGCCACTTTCTCAGCCAAATATTGACATCCCGAACCAATATCACATCCATCACAAGCCCCCAATCAAACACAAACGATCGGGATCTCCGTCCCTTGCATACGAACCAATCAGAAGTTATCCTGAACTTTCACCGACCGGAATCATTGTAATAATGTCTTTCAAAAAAGAGTTGGCTAGTCTTTTTTCGGTCGCTAGTTGAATCTTTGCCGCGGGATGGACGGCTATCATTGGTCAAGCTGAGCCAATATTTCCATAACGGCGCCTAGTCTCATCAGCTGTCATAAGGATTTAAAACTCCCCTGCCAGGTATATCCAAATCAAGAAGACAATGGCTGGCTGAATAGTTATGTAAATAATATGAAAGGCATGTAAAAAATATGAAAGACACAAGACTTACATTTGATAACCAAAGTGGTCATTTTCAAAAGTGGTCATTTCATGGCTAGCTAGAGCTGATACATATCGAGATAAGGATAGAAATGTAAAGCTGTATTGTGATGCCTAATTCAAAAAGTCATACATGCACATTGCACAACTACATACAAACCAGCTGAATTATAGATGATGTTTACTGTACTATTTGTTGCGCAGCTCAGTCCAGTGCGGGCGAGGCCTCAGCTCGCGATATTGTCCCGTGTAAGTGGCGTTTTGATAGACAGCTGAACGCCTGAATAGGGATCAATATTTTATTAATGATATCACTATTTTGAAGCCATTGATATCATGAAGTAGAAGAGCGTGGTAACCTGTGCCGTGTGTGTCTCATTTTATGTAATTCAATGGAAATAGGGCGTGAAGATTGATGATCTTTGCTATGGGAGTAGTTGATAGAAGAGAGGAGGAAGAGAGCAGGAAGAGAGCAGGAAGCGAATATATAAATACTGACAACCTCGCTTCTATTCTCCCCTCTCCATCAGCAACACAAACCAAGAAATCTACTCACTGTGATCATATCAATCCATTACTTCAAACATATCATACTACTCACAGCCTTCAAAAGAAGACTCTGTCATTCACAATGTCTACTACATACAAGATCTTTTTCACCAATTACTCCGGCTTCAACAACAACTTTGCCTTCTTCAGCGCCACTCCCATCGTTACCAACAACGGTGGCAGCCCTGTCTACGGCAACATCATCGCAAGCCAGTATGTCCCGGCTGATAATGGCGATACCACCTTCGAAATCGACGTAACTCAAACCTACTATGCTTGTATGAACACACTACCCTTCCCCCCTTTATCACTTTTTGGTTTTGCTAATTTGCGTATCTGTTCAGGGACAAGCATCTCGCCTGTTGCTACCAAGGATCTACCGGGCTCGAATGTTATCACAAAGATTAGCAACTCGAAGCTCGCGACGCTGGGAAAATCTGGCTCGCCAGGAAGTACGTGTGATGTCAAAGTCTTAGCCTCGCAATTGTGAATGAATCAGCTGGCTAACCTTGGTTTCCTCTTAGGCACCTTCAAGCTGGTGAACAGTGGCGGTAACCCTACCTTCGATGGTAATGCGACCAAGTACGAAGCTCCCGACGGAACATACCAAATTGCTTCCGACCCCGGTGCTTTCCTCCCAGACCAGAATTTTATTTGTGGTCTAGGTTCTGTCGATAGCAATGGTCAAAGAATCCCCGTTGCGACGGTAAGATGGCACATATTACCTCATCCTTGGCGTATATTAGGATATGTTATGAGAGAGAAACACAATAGCAAGGCTAACAATCAGCTGTGTCTTGATACAGTTCGCTGCCCAACCCAACACGGTCGCAACCATTGCGCCGGTGGTCAAGTTCTACATTGCTCAGTTCGGATCTCAGCAGGGTACTGTGATCAACGTGTCTATCTTGTCTAACAAGGCCGCCGAAATCGACTTCACCGGCAAAGGCGTCCATGCGGCTTTTGTCAAGCAAGTGTCTGGAGGCGGCTGGGAGATTAAGTACGGCACTGCCGCGGCAATGCTCGAGGCATCCCAAGCCTTCACCGCCAAGCAAAAGAGGTCGCTGCTGAATGCTCGACAGCAGGACATTGCCAAGCTCATGTACGTTTTACATATATGCCTTGGTCCCTGTCTTAAACCATGACCCCTCTCCCCCAACATCGCACGTCCTGTTGAAGAATGAACATAAAGAGTCCTTTTATAGAAATCACTTCCTTGTAAGCAACGACATGCTAACATAATGAAACATAGGGGGCTTCTGCAGGCGAACCTGGAATCCAATGACGTTGACGATCGTTACTTGTGCTCGTTCAAGTGGGTTAACGGAACGACAACTGAAGAGAAGGGCGCTGCAGTCACCGATGTGGTAGCCGCAATGACTGGGCACGGATACCATGTTCTCAAAGAACCATCGAGCCCAAACTATGATCCTGCCAACTTTGGCATCTCGGCGGTCGGATCCCCGACTACGATTGCTAATAACTGGACACAGGCTGTCAATGCACTGGGTGCTATCGCTTCTGACCCCAAGACCATCAATGCCAACCTTGTCGACCAGTAAACAGACGGTGACGGCAGGGATCAGGCAAGTAATGCTATATAAACCGGCATATCCCATGCTAGGATGCTGTCTCTTGTGGTTATATGTTTTTAAGTTCGCTCGTTTTTGCAACTAACTGTACCTGTATTTACCTCAGTCTGTCATTTATCTACTAGTAAATCTATATGCTTCTTCTATCAGCTATTCCCCGTGACTCAATACCCTGCTCTATTAAAGTGAATACTGCGCTATAAGCATATGCCCTAATATGTAATTCTCTTGTCATCAACCCTACATGTCGAGTATGAACTTGTCACAATCTGGAAAGCCAGGAAAGCTATAGTAGCTTTCCACTTCGGCTCAGAATACATGACTGAAGAATTGTTAGCTTCTCTATACTCATTTAGAATAAAGTAATTAAACAGTTAGCTGTCATCATAACAATCAGATCGAATTCAGATACCTCATCTACAAGCCAGTGACAAAATTACCCATCTACCGACCTAACCTTCGGCTAACATCAATTATACCACCAGTTTATGCCCCCCAAAAAGCGTTTTCAATAATATTCGCTTATTCTATCTACCACCTGATCGCGCCAACGACTCCATATTCTGTTAGTATTGAGAAATCGTGCTGACATACTATAGTCTCCTCTTGATTGGCCAATCAGCTTATGCATATTTACACCAGGTCACGAGGGCGCAAAAGAGAGAAGCTAAGAGGAATAACAATAGGCAGCTATTTCTCGAAAGCTGTGTATAGATAACGGCCTGTACCTTTAACCGCCATGAACCAACCTGAAGTCATCGATTACAATGAGCTGGAAGCGGCGCTTCAGGAAAGGGAACAATGGCAAGGAGTTTGGCCTGCAGTCCGTGTCATGGAGTTTCATGATGGGAAAATAAGTAATACATAACACCTCAACTCTTGAGGCACAGTTGAAGTTGACTTATTCAGCAATTGATCGTGCCTTTGAACTTGCTACCGAGTTAGAGGGGTTTTTGGTATGGCAAACCATTCTTAGAAGCCTTTCACTAACCAGAGCTGTAGAAAGAGAAACCACAAGCACAGATACGATTAATGTTAGTTTTTCCTTCACAGTCGTACAACCACAACTAATAACATGAATTCACAGTCTATTAGAGACTCGTCAAGTCACTCCTAGTACAAAAAGCCCTAGGCAGGGCGAGATTATTTCCGCTGCTATCAATCCAGCAATGCTAAGATGTCTCCGAAAGCACGCGGGGCTATTCAACACTTTCATTGGGGCGACTTGCGGCATCGGGCACTGGTACTCTGCAAAGCACATGTGCTATAGTGACGATTATAAGGAACAACAATACAAAAAGGATTTCGGTACTGCAACGCTCGTAATATGAGCAGTCTGTTGTAATAGCTAACACGAATTAGAGATTTTCTACGAATACATCCCTCAAGAGAAGAAGCACTCGTGCACGCAACTCTCAATAACCAAAAGCTCAGCCACGTATTTCTTCCTTGACCTTCCCGGATCAGTGCTTACGCGGTTTCTCGGAGATGTAGCCGAAGATGCTAAACTCACGACGCGCTTCTTTTACATCGATACCTTGATTGCGGATGAAGCAATGAGGACATGGCAGAAAGATATTGCCTTGAAGCGCACAGAGCTAAAAGCTTTAGTAAGATTCTATATGAGACAACGGTTTTTATTAAGCGCAAGCTCATGAACTCCAGGACAAAACAGTCGACCATTCAGAGGTTAACAACCAATCTATCCATGAGTTACATGCCCTGGCTCGGGAGTGGCACATATTGGCACGGAATCTGTCCGACTATTCTGCGCTTCTGAAGTTCTTTAAGAGTTGCACGTCACGATATTATGCGGCCACAGTTACCTGCGCGAATCTATCGGAGCGAGACATTATGACATTGAACGGTACTCTGGAATATCTGGATTCGAGTTGCCAGTCACTGACCTACTTAATCTCCGACTACAGCGGTCGAACCAAAACACGGATTGACTTGGTAAGGGATGCCAGAACGATGAATTTGACTTTATTTACTGACAAAGAACTTAGCTGTACCATCTTGCCAACCAAGCAGAGAGCCAGTCGACCCGGGAGCTCGCTGAATTAGCACGGCAAGACAGCGCTGCGATGCTCACCATTGCGGCAGTTACTCTATTATTCCTACCCGGCACGTTTATTGCCGTGAGAATATCATCATCTTTCACATTCTTTTCAGTATGAAGGCTAACCGTCTACATCTAGGCGATATTGAGCACCCCCATTTTCAATTTTGCGGATGGAGAGATGCAAGTATATAGAAAGTGGTGGATATTCCCCGTCACTGTAGCGCCGTTTACTATTCTTGTGTTTGTCGTCTGGTTCGCCTGGCTGGGTCATAAGCGTAGGCAATGGGACAAAAAATAAACTATCCCGGTCTTTCCTGGCCGTTTCAATGAGAGTATCAACGTAAGTTGCTGGGGAAAGCAGATGAACCTTGTCAGCAACTGGTTAATACCTTGGATCGTAATGGCCAAGGGACAGCCGTAATTGCTACATCTATACTTCTCGTTCCATGTAGTCAGATCATACAATCTCTTGCTGTCGAGACACAAAAAAAGAGAGGCAAAAACATACAACAGCCGGTGTTCGCTGATGGTCTCCCACTCAACTACTAATCTGCCGGTTAGTGGCTTGTCTCTGGGGGAGCAGACGAGACCCCGAATTTTCCACTACCTATGGTCGTATGTGGAGGTTGACAGACTCTATTCAACTTATATACTATCATGCCTCTTACAAGACCGTCTAAGCACCAAGAAAGCTGCGTATAGGAACGAAGTCTATTTCCGTTTCAATCTAGCTATGCCAATGTGAGGACAGATGATGCTATGAGGAGAAGCATCATCCGAGTCCCATTACGCCCATTACTAGACACCATAGTCGCCGACCACAAAGTGATTCGTCATTCAGCCACATGTTCAGCCAGAGCTTCATCCAAAGCCGACTGTGTAATTGATACATCTGTATTTATGAGCATGTCAGCAAGGAAAGAGTGTCTGATTAACATAGGGAATCATACCGTCCAAGTCACTAAAGCTACTACCCATGCTAGGCGCATCCTCACCATTTTCCTGGGTAGTCTCTGTGTTATGATGAGGAGCAGGCAGCGCATTGTACGGTTGAAACGCAGGCTCCCACTCGTCGTATTCCTCCGCTTGTTCCAGACCGGGTGCCGTAGAGATATAAGTCCGAGGAATGGGAGGAATGGGAGGAATGGGAGGAGGGGGAGGAGGCTGCACGGGTGCCGCAGAGGGAGTAGTCCGAAGAATGGTAGGAGGCTGCATGAGCCGGCGTTTCCTAGCCTCATTGGCCTTTGCAATCTTATCAAATTCCACATGGCCAACTCTCTTGAGACGGGGACTGAAGTCTTCTTCTGCATCAGCCGTTTCTTCTAGGTACTTAACCGAAGAAGACGATCTAGCCGCAGCCTGAGCAATTGCGTCGCTAATTTCCCTAGTTGCCGACATCCTTCGATTGGTTTCCTTGGTGAACTGGCATTTGACGTTGCGACTGGAGCATTCGGAACAGCAAGTCGTCTCCGTCGCATCACACTTGATTTTCCTCTCCCGGCATGCGTCGCAGCTGGGATCTTTGCGTCGGTGGTGGTAGGCCCTCTTTTGTCCTTGCGCACCGGGAGTTCCCGACAGTTCAATAGCTGCCTTATTTCCCGTTGGCGCTCTTTCGAGAATGCGAGCATCGTCCTCTGCCTCAGCCGTTTTCTTGGGGTCCTTGACCGAAGAAGACGATTTACCCTTGGGCGCAGCAGTTGCGTTGCTAACTGCCCTACTTGCTGCCTCAATAACTGTCCCCTTCCCAGTTGGTCGCTTTCCCAAAATCCGAATGTCCAGCACCGCAACATCTTCGATTTCAAGCCTAAAGGTACCTGGTCTAAGGCTTCTGTGGAGACGCGGTCTGACGGTATAAAATTCATTCAGTGACAAGCTGTTGCTAGCATGAGACATCCGGTTGAGTGAGACAGACACATCCGACTTGTTTAAGAAGGCAATGCTATCACGAGCTGGATCATGATAGTAGAGTTCGCACCATAACGGCGGCAGTGCTATCTCACCTTTAGTAGGCAACCCAGGCATCCTAATTGTACACCTAGCGTCTATTAAATCTTGAGTTATAGCCAGGACCGTATGTTTAGGACTATTTGGGGAAGCCCCATCAGCGCGGAGTTCGAGCCGTTTGTAATTACTGTCGCCAGAGTTTAAGGACAAATTGAGGTAACGAATAAGAGGTCGTACAAGAACACGGACACCCTTTTTATAATCATGATCGTCGACTTGCAAAATCTGAAGCGGAACGGCCTCAGTATCTGATTCGGAAAGGTGCCCAGCCTCCTGCTCCTGGAGTCTGGTAGCCATATCATATGTCAGTACGAATTCCGTGCATATTCATGATCTGAAGACTTACATTTGACTACTTAAAGTAGCCAGGCGTATTTGATACTTCCAAATTTCCTCGCAGAACGCGACACTATAAGCGGGAGGTTTGATCTCTTCAGTATATAGAAGGCGTTCCTGTTCGAGCAAAGTGGACTGTAGATCCCGGTATATATTGGAAAGCGAGCGGGAATGGAGAGCTATTATTAAGGACAGTTTAACACCATAACTTCGTGATCCATTCGACGAATGGGATGACTTACGATTGTTTATGGCATTTGTAGCATGACTCTGGCCAAACGAGTAAAGCTCATTCTGGAAAGAGATTAAAGCGTCCCTGCACTTGTCTAATAAGTTGGACCACAATGGGTTCTGTATTAACCGCGGGATGTGATAGCTGAGTATAGCATTCATGGCCTGGAGAATCATCTCAGGCTTTTCTGTATCTTCATTCGACAGCTGAGAGTTTATAGGGGCAGGACTGGCGACTGGAGTGGGACGGATGAGATTCAACAGAGGCCGATCGCCTTCGTAAGACGGATCTCGAGATCTTGACGCGGATGCATCAGTAGCCTCTTGGGTAACTCTTATCCGTTGAATATCGTCTGGATATATTTCGTTGTCGAGTCTAACATCTGCATTGGGATTGTCATGGTACTCCTGCTGGCCCCCCTCATCAGGCCGTGTCTCGATAACAACCACTTCATCGGCTGATTGCCGCTGCCATTTGTCCACCACCGATTCGTTAGGGGAGTTTTTGCGAGACGAGATCTCATCGGAAGCAGTCCTTTGCGCTATCATGGATTCGCGATAAGACTTATCTGCGGCTTCCAGAACGACGTCCATATCAGAAGGTAAACCTCCCCGCCCGGTGACGGTCTCACCCTGTGAGGCATAGCGAGCAAGGTATTCCCCTACCCGATGCGTGTATGTCCCCTCTTGTTCATCATCTCGGTGCGGGATTTGAACTCGGAAAGAAAGATCGTTCTTATGATCGGGACTCTTATCATCGGGAAGACGGAGAGAAATAATATCTCCAGAGCTTAACCCCTGTGAAATAGGTCGTTTATCCTGATTTTTTGAGGGAGAAGTCAAAAGGTTCTTGTTGATGAAAGTGCCATTAGTAGACATATCTTCAATCATAACCATGCCATAATCATTGACGTATATCCGGAAATGCATGTTGCTGATTCTCCGCAGCGGATCATTAACGAAGGCGAAATCGCACTTGTAAGGATGTCTTCCAAAGACAAAACCAGCTGCAGGGTTTTTAGTTTGGCTTGACAGCCTTAGTAAAATGGCGTAGTCACCATATTTTGTGGTGTCAAGCTCGAAGCGGCTCGGGTAGTCCTCCAGATCCTTTTTAGCTATAAAATTGTCAACCTCATCCTTACCAAAACTGTGAGCCTCGTTCTTACCGATGATGTATGGCGATCCTTTCATGGCCAGCTGCTGGGCCTCATTGCCCGCAATCTCTGAATGCGGATACAACACGCAGATAATATCCGTGATGTCCACCAAGTCGCTTCGCCAAGACTGGTAGGCTCCAGACTCAATGACCATGTTTAAAAACTCATCATCCTTGGCTTCGAGGTCATCGTATTGCCTTGGGACGAAATTGAGATCAAAATCTGTGTCAGGAACTGGGATACTTTCGTCCGCGATGTTATTATCCACGTCGTCATCTAGCTCCATGGCGCCCTCCGCCTGGTTCGCGTCGTCCCCATCCGCTCCATCTTTCATTATGACGTCTACCTCGGAGGCGATGTGAGATAGTTTTCCTAGATCAGTACCGCCAATTGAGGCACTGTTTCCTTCATCGATATTGACGGAATCACTCTTGGTGCCGTCATCCAGGTCCTCATCATCATGTTCCAAGGCTGCGGCGAAGCGTAGGGTTAAAAGCATCAGTACTTGTAAATGTACCGCAACATGCCGAGCTACAGCCTTGGAACGGTCTTTGTTACGCTGTCTTCTATTCTGATGAGAACTCATGTCGTCCGAGTCGGAAGAGTTGTCAGAGAGGTCCAAATCTGAGTTGTGAGGATTGGGACTCGTCATTTCTAAAGTCTTCCTAGCTCTTTTGCTGGCTTCTTGCCTCGGCTGCCCTTTTCGTCGTTTAGGGAACATCGGCTCGTTAGTGTTTCCTTTGTCTTGCACTTCAAAACAGCAAAGAAGACAGTCGTCTGAAGCTCTCGGCTCTTCTGTTTTGCTCTGTCGTGAAATGGCTTGGAGTTGCTCGTTTGTGAAATCGTCACTATGAGATTCTTCCAGGTGAGAATACAAGGCTTGCGGGCTGCTGTAAACGTCTTGGTTGAATTCACAGACGGTACACACCCAGCTAGATGTCAGGTAAATTTGCTGATGCCATCGCGAGTCGTGCAGTTCCATGTGTGTAAACCACTCGTCAAAAGTAGAGTAAGCTGGGTGTGCTTCAGGGCATCCCTCCGAGAGACATATGTAAGGCTTGAGGTCTCGATCTATGTGTTGGCTGAGAATAGCTTAGCATCTTTCATCTCTAATATTTGAGAATGGCTACATACCGCCATTCGCTTTCAGATAGCGTTTTTTTACTAAGTAGTTCAGAACACCAGTAGCAGGTGAAGATGCTGCTGCCCTTTTCCGTTGCGGGTAGTCGCGGATAGTTGCCTTGGTTTACCTGAATCGACGACGTTTTGTGAAACCTTGTCGATGCCTCGTCTGGTGGTCTGAGGCGATTTCTGATCTGATACATATTAACGCTAGACAAATCAGATAAAGACGGTGCAGTAGATGGTCGTAAAATGTTAGCTAAAACTGGATTTTTGGGCATCACCGCCAGTTGGATGACGGGGTTGCTTGACTGTGTCTCTGTATTGGGTACTTCATGGATGGGTGGCAACCCTGTGCGTCGTTCTCGGCGGGTCCCAAGTTTTTTATGACGAGAACCAAAGAATAGCATCCTTGCATATCTATCCGTCATGGATTTGCTAAGATAGTCTTTGAGAGACTGATGGGCCCCTGGGTATAAAGCTTGCACGGCGTTGGCACATAGAAACGCAAATAAGCTTAGATCGAGGCCTGCAGCGAATTTCTTGGCTCTGGCATCGAATTTGCCACGACCTGACTGGCGAATGGTAACTCCTAGACGATTCAGTCGAGTGAGGGTGTCATCTATTGATTTCAGAGTGGCCGTTGGAACCGCTTCTCCCTCCCCTTGGCTAGACGTATCTGCCATACATTGCTGCAGGCTGCGACGAAGGACATCCAGCAGCCGAGCAACGAGATCTTGAAGATCTGGATGATTTTGGAGCCTCGTGTCTAGGCATTGGCTCTTTCGAGCAAAAACGCCGAGATGTGCCGCCCATACCGCGAAGCGTTGTTGAAACTCGGCGCATAGTTCGACAGTTGCGACTTCGGACTGCGTCTTCTGAAAGGCTTCTTGTAGCTGGTAGAAGAGACCTTCACACTCATAAGCTAGATTGTAGAGGAGATCTTCGCCCTCAGAATTAACTGGCATGCTGCTGTAAATCTCATGTTATGCATCGGTTGCTAGATAGATAGACGAGTTGAGATTAATTAAAGTCGTTATTTGCCTAGCACAGAGAACAAAACCCATGCATGCTAAAGCGGGGAAGGAACAACTGTGTGATGCGGCCCCCAATTTGAGCGTTTTGAGGCGAGGCGATCTTCAAAGGTACATGTACCTGTAATCCCGGTCACGGGTTATCAGTACGAAGGATTCGACACCACTGCATGTACCAACCATCAACTGCCATCTCCACTGTCCTATCGCTGAGCCTCATCTGCTCCGCATGTCACTCAAGCCACCGGCCCGAGTCTTCAATACACCATCTCTGAGATGCCATATCTCATTGAGTTGAACGAATGGCGCCTACTCCGGGGCATTGGGTCTCTCCTAGGCCACCGGAAAGCGCCATATGTTCACATGCAATCACGGTCGTTCAACGATTCGAGAGACCCCAACGCCGACTTATTCGAGGTTGAGCTTCGGCGCGCATTCATGGTCCAGGAACTTCCTCGGGACCTGAATTCGAGAGATTTTGAGGAGTGCCAAGCAAAGCTAGAGAGCCTCTGCTTGCTACTGGATAGACTTGTATTGGACAGTCTTGTTTCGAATAGCCTTGCATGGGGTCAAAGCCATAGCCATGAAATGGTCTTCCCTCGATTACGGGCGTTAACCACATTTCTAGAGTCGACATCTGAAACAGTTGATCTGGCGATTGGTGCTAACAGAACTCTCTTCAAACTTCCCAATGGTGCCGAACTTGGCAGGTGTCTGCAGATTGTCACAGAATGCAACGATACCCTCAGCAGATTGACTGCATCAGCAACTCAAGAGCCAACTATTCAGCCTCTCCAAAAACAGCAAAAGAAGCGGATGTGGAAGAAGGCTAGAATACGAAACCGATCTACGTTTGTTCTTGGGACTCTGTTCGAACACTTTAGATGTGGAACATCGCACGAGGTATTGTTGAAGCTCACTGAGGACCCCGACGAGGATTCGGTTTTGCCAAGCTTGCAGCTTATGCTCTCACCATGTCCAGAGTTGGAATTATGGCAGGAGGTGCAGTGCGAGTCTGTTAATCTGTATGTACACCCGACCTACATTTTCCTTAAATACCCGCACTTGTTTCTTTCCCTACGTGTCAACTCACCAAGCATTCAGAGGTGAAACTTCAATCTCTCGTATTCCCGATATTTGTACGGACATCCGACAGCATACAGGCCAGGGTAAGGCATTAATGCTTCTTATTGAGAAATATGGGATATTTGGCGCTTGGGCAAATCCCACTTCCTCCGGGCCGGACCCCTCATCCAAGGAGTCTCTTAATCAGCTCATCGAGAAGGGGGCTTTTAAGCCTCTTGATCTCCACGCACTGATTCATGGGGCGTCACAGCAAAAGTTCAGCACAAAGGATAAACGAGCACTGGCTGTCAAGCTTGGGTTTTGCCTCATGGACTTCTTCGATGCCGATATTACCTCGAATAGGATCTATTTCTTGAATGCCTCGAAGCCAGGTCCCAAAGAAGGGCTTCCCTACTTGGCATTTGGCTCGAAGCTTCCGGCAACAGCCGATCCATATAGCTTCCGAATGGGCCACCCTGCACTGCTATCCTTTGCAAAGCTCCTGTTGGAGATTGACTTTGGCCAATGTATCGATCTGGAGATTAGCCCCTACAATAGCCAGAATCAAGTCACCTGGGCTAAACTCGTGAGCTACGTGGATCGCCTCGAAGAGGATAGAAGCGACTCATATCTCGAAGCCATTAGAGCTTGTCTACACGTACATCGCAAGATAGCTGAGAAGTTGAGATCTCGTGACCTCGACAGCAAGGGTGCGGACTCGAGAATACGGAAAACGCTCTACAAGGAAGTTGTTCACAAACTTGAGCTGGGGCTTGCAGAGTCTATTCCCAGGCCAGCCCACAAACGGCAGCGGTCAGAGTCGCCGCCCGCGTCTGATGACCGCAACAGGGCTCAAATTGGCCACTCCTGGAAAACGGCGACACGATCTTTAGAATCTCAACCTTTTACAGCAGGAATCAAGAGACGACGGACGCCGGAACAGCATAGCTGGTCATCCCGTGCTGTCTCTGAGTCGGCTCCAAGTGAACATAGCAGCTTATCTGATCTCAGTATCGCGCATTCCGAAACCTCTTTTTGTAGCTTTCGACCCAACTCTCGCGAAGGCTTCCAGATCGCACTGATCTGCGCACTACGGGTCGAATTCGATGCTGTTGAGGCTCTCTTCGATGACTATTACGAACAGGACTTTTCATACTCCAAAGCACCAGGTGATCCTAACGCTTATACAACTGGAAAGATGTGTGGCCACGATGTTGTCTTGGCCTTTATGCCAGGTATGGGCAAAGTGAACTCGGCGAGTGTGGCGGCCGGGTTCCGTGCCAGCTTTCCTGGAATTAGGCTTGGTTTGGTAGTGGGCATCTGCGGAGGAGTGCCAGTTGGGACAGATGACGAAAAAGAGGTCCTCCTCGGCGATGTTATCATCAGCACGGCACTGGTCCAGTTTGACTTTGGGCGGCAATATACGAATAAGGCTGTGAGAAGGGATACCCTGCAAGACAATCTAGGTCGGCCGAACGCAGAGATTCGGGCGTTTCTGACAAAGCTTTCGGGATCAAGAGGCCGAAGAACGCTAAGAGACAAAACTTCTGTCCACCTTGAGGAGCTCTGCGACAAAGATGGCTTCAAGCAGTCTTCATATCCAGCAGAAGACGACAAGCTATATCTGTCCACGTATCGCCACAAACATCAAGACGGTTCTTGCGCCATCTGCACCAACTGCAATGGCCCGGAAGACGATGTCTGCGAGGCCGCACTGGAGTCAACTTGTGAGGAATTGCATTGTCAGGATAGTGAATTGGTACACCGTGCCCGCGTTGACAAGGCAAGGGGTGTTGGTCACTACAGAGATATACCTACCGCAGGGATGCTTGAAGCACGGAAACCTGTGATCCATTTCGGCGTCATTGTATCAGGGGACTCGGTCATGAAGTCTGGACAGCATCGCGATGAAATTGTTTCCCGCGAGAAGGCCATTGCGTTTGAAATGGAAGGAGCTGGTGTTTGGGAAAGCTTCCCGACGGTTGTGATTAAAAGCGTGTGTGACTATGCGGATAGTCATAAGAATAAGAAGTGGCAGAGATATGCTGCCGCAACGGCGGCTGCTTGCATGAAGGCATTTCTAGGGGAATGGAGGCCGGCTCGGTAGCACAGATCACAGCTATTGAATCTTGTATATCAACTTCTATTTAATAGCTTAAATTTGCTGGATTTGATTCTCTTGCATACGACTAGTCTCATGGAAATACTTGTTTCCTCACAATGTTGTAGCTCTTGTACAGTTTTGTTTATATGGTTTACCTCCCGGGTATCCTTACCGCAGGGATCTCATGATGCCCTTTACCCTTGAGTCGGAAAACAGAGGTATGTACTGTGCAATCATGATGAAGCAAGGCATGGATCACGTAAGGAAACGTCTGTCTTAGATTCATTCTACATGAAGCACAAATGGAGCCACAGTCGGATCGATCGATGGTTGGCCCATGAAGTCATCGGCATTCATCGATACATGGAGGTTTCACACACAGATCGCAGGTGGTTCAGCGCACAAACAGCTCAACTGAGGCCTATCTGTACACGCGAGTTGCCAGGGAGCAACGAGAAGGGAGAGTGGACCTGCTGTAGAGATTGAAGCTCCGCTAGTCCACGTGGAGAAGAGGCAGAGCTGAATGTTGGGACGATTGCGGGAGCAAAATTACGCAGGGTATGCTGGTTAACGTGTCTGGGTCGATTTATCTTCAAGGATTGACAATGTCTAATGGTACTATGAACATTACCGACCAGAGCAAGAATGCCGAGGAAGCGAGGTGAGTGGTAAATAAGAGCTTTGGGAGGGCTTGTTCAGACTTCGAATGACACGTTTGACTCGATATCGTGGCCTTTGATATACATGTACGAGATGGTTGAAGACACTGATGTCATGTTGCTATCCAGCAATGACGACAAGCGAAACAAAACAAACAACATGAAGTGATTTTAAACATGACGCACTCATCTCATCGACAACAGCGCAATTGAACTGAACTGAACTGTGTCTTTCTCTGAGCAATTGCCCTTGCAGACGTGCTTGGCAGAGCTGCAGAAATCAGGCGGGTTTCGCACCCCCTGCCGGCGCCATCCGCAATATCCCTGCTCGCCAAATTTGCGACGGTTAGGATATTTTTTTTTCTTTCCTGCGTGCTAGCGAGAGCGAGATTGGACGTTTGTTGATCGTCGGAGAAAGAGAAGGCAAGGCTGTTTCGAGTGAAAGGTGATGTTCCTGACTACCGAATCCCTCGCGCAGAGTACATACGAGTACTGGTGCGGTAGTCGTGCGTGTTGTTGCGTTTCGAGACAGATGCTACTCGTGCGGTACCTGACATTATGCGAAATAATGGCTGCGGCATCGACAGGGAGCAGCATAAGCCTCATGTACTGCGCTGTACCGTACCGGTCTCGTATGTTCCATAATCTGGATAATCCCCGATGGTGGAGCTGGGCCTCCAATACGAAGTTCCATGCGTACGTGTTTTTGGCCGGTGAACGGGTACGGCAATAACCCGCTGAAGATTTCGCTTCGATCACTCGCGATGCACTGCAGATTTCCACAATCCACTCGAGTATAAGCGCATGCATCTGTGGCACCTCACCTGAGGGTTGATCGGGTTCGGGTTCCTGTGCAGCGTCCATCCACATCGACCTCCCTTCAAGCTTGGGCATAAACTCTCACCAAGCTCGACCCCTTTCGTTTCCACCTCAAACTGCAGCAATGGGCCAATGGAAGCGCTGTGCCTGCGCCTAGTCGACGCTAGACAGCTTCAGGACCTGCCTAATGCCGCCCGAACTAGCGGCGGTCCAGCACTATCGAGCGCTACAGCCGGTGCCTATTCGTGCTAAGCGTGCTAAGGGCGCTACTCCAGATGTTCGTTGGCCTCGTTGGCCCGAGCTGCGAGTGCTGGGAATCAATCAAAACAAAGAGGCAGTGAGAAAAAAAGAGTACATACCTACAGCAGAGCCCGAAAACACCATCACCGCAACTTGTTCCAGCCATCTGGTTTTGCTACCCAAGTCCAACCAAGTCTTACCTGCAGCATCCACTTCCGCTCAGCCTGATTTTGTTTTATTTTGTTTCGTTTCTTTCTTCAGCCTCCCTTTGTCTCTCTCTTTTTCTTTGATACAGAGCAACAATCGTCTTCTTCTTCTTCATCATCTTGGCTCCTTCAATCGTTGGCGCTAGACCAGCATCTTGTCTCGCATCCTCGCTTGCTGCTCCACCTCGAGGCCACCCCCTCCCTACTAATATCCCACGCCCTAGCTCTTCTGGGTCGCTTCGGCTGCCAGTTTCGTGTTTCCCCAAGGAAGCCGTTTCTTCGCCTCGCCTAAGGCCTTGAATCCCTCTTCTTTTCTCTTCTCTTCGTCCCTAGGCCACTCGTTTTCCGTGCATTTTATTCTCGCCAAGCTTGCCCACGGGGTCGCTTCTCCCAGCGTCGACTCGCGTCTGACCTTGGAGCTGCCTGGGCGCGACATAAAAAAAAAGAAAAGAGAGGGAAAAAAAGACAGGGAAAAACAAGGTCGAGATTCGCCAGGTTCGAGGCGGTCGGAGCACCACGGAGCGACTTGGACCAGCAGCAGATACCGCCAAACCGCTGCTTCGACTCACCGGCCTTCTGTCACCCCTTCCCGGGCATCAAGCTTCGCCATTGGGCCATACCTTCTTTTATTTTTCTACTTTTCTCGCCATTGTTAACTTTCGTTCATCCTTTCGACGGCAACCTGCAGCTTCCTTTTCCTGGATCGCGGTTGTGTTGATAGGCTTTATTTTTCTTCGCTTCTTGTATCCTGGTTGTTGCTCTTCTCTCGCCACGACTTTTCCCGACATCGCGTTAATCTAATCTTGCTCGACTTCGCACGACATTCATTCAATCGCTGCCTAGAATTTTAACTGCGTAGCTTTTTTCGGCTTTTTGGTTACCACGGTCGTTTTTGTTTTCAGCTTGCGTTTATAGCATCTGGTTCCAGCAGCAACACCTTACGAAACTCGTATTCACCTCATCTCGATACCGCATTGGCGCCGCGACTCGCTCGACTCGACCTTGCTTCGACTCTCTGCGGTAGTTTTCGGGCTTTTTACATATCGAGACATAATTTCAGCTTTCCACGCGCTTAGATTTTGGGATTCATTGGGCATTCCTTGGCCACCGCTAGTTTCTCATTCGTCAAAATGGCCTTCGAGACACGCCCGGCAAGGGCTCGTGGCCATAATGGAGGATCACAGCCGAGACACAGACAATGGACGCTCAGGAATGCATCAATAGCCATGCTGTCAGTACTTTCTGGCTCCGCTTCAGCACAAGACTGCATTTCCTTGAAGGGATCGACAGCATGCCCGGCCTTTCAAGGCGCTTCTATATCCACCAACCAGTCATTAATCGATACTTTGTGAGCTGCTTCCCCCTGTCTAGATTCAGGTGATCAAGTTGCTAATGCCCGCGTTACAGCTCATTCTTGCGATATGTCTCTGATAGAGAGACTTTTGACACTCAATTGACTAGTTTTGTCAAAACCACCTATCTTCAAGACAAGTAGGCAATTCTTCCAGGTACAGCTCAGGTGTCCCAATGTACTTACCCGTGATTCCTTTAGATTCCAGTCAACGTTTGGCTGTCACAACATTAATTATACAAACCCCAGCGACATGTACGCACGCTACACGACTACAGTTATTTGCAGCTCCATTGTCCAGGCGTCTGCGGCTGGCTGCGGCGTATCAGCATCAAACTCGCAACCTATCTGCGCCGAAACCTGCGCCGAGTACGCTCAAAGCGAAGCTTACATCACTGCCGACACAGCTTTATGCGGGAACCCTAACAGTGACCTGAATAAACTGATTCGAGCCGATTTCACTGTCTGTGCTCTCCCTGAGCAGGCTCTTTCCGGCGGTTGCATCGTGGGCGTGGATAATGAGCCAGATAACTGTGGATTTGGTAACAGCACCATTGGTCTCTGCTCATACTGCGGTGCCGGCGGCATCAACTCCACGGATACCTGTTGCTACAGTGCCGGTGCGGAATCCCGGTGCAAAGGGGTTAAGCTGCCCGATATCACCGCCACCTTGACCTTTACCGCGCCCACTTCGACCTCGACGCCGACAAGTTCCCCAAGCCCGGTTGCTAGCAGCAGCGGCAGCCACCTCAGCGGCGGTGCCATCGCCGGTATTGTGATTGGTTCCATTGCTGGAGTTGTCATTCTTGCTGCTCTCTTGTTCTTCTGTATTAGAATGATGAGGCGCAGACCAAGCAGCGCCCAGGGTAGCATCTTCAACCAGCCTTCCCCAGCTCGCAAAGGACCTCCCATGAGCCAGGACGGCGCGGCAGCTCCCCGAGGATATGAAATCCTTCCCGGTGGTCGTATCGCGCGCATGTCTGCTTTGGAGGGACACTCGGGCAACTCTCCTTCCCGCCACGGTAGCTCTCCTTCTGGTCGCGCGGTGCCGTATGCCCCCAAGGCTGGAGATCGCATGTCTTCATCCGAATTTGGCGACACTCCTGAGCCCGAGACTCCCTATACATCACTCCGCGGCCCACCGATGACGTCCAGGAGACAAGGCTCTCTATCTAGTAACTCTATGCTTGGAAGCGATGTCCCTGGTAGCCCCATTGGATTTTCATCTCCCGGCGGACTGGCAAGTCAGCAATCGGAGCAATTGCCTTTCTTCAAAGACTACTATTCCCAAGACGACATTCACCCTGGCGAAAAGGTTGCCGTCCTGTGGGCTTACCAGCCGAGGGCTCCGGATGAGTTTGCTCTGGAGCGTGGAGATATGCTCAAGGTCGTGGGCATCTGGGATGACGGTTGGGCGACGGGTCTCATGGTTGATCAGCGAGCGGAGGAATGGGAGGCGCGGAGACAGGCGCAGAGAGATAGCGGCGTATCAAGCTCGTCCGCTCCCAGAGACAGTTCGCCCCAGGGCCACGGCGACCTCAAGGCATTCCCCTTGGTGTGCGTCTGCCTGCCGGAGCACTGGAGGAAGACGATTGAAGGAGACGCTTCGACGGATACTGGAGCCAGTGGTCTCCATGGAACGCCTGTTTGATAAATCCACACTGTCGTTTGATGATGTATAAAAATCCCCATCATCTTTCTTCTCCTCACCGATTCTCCTGATTTTGGAACGACAGGATATTTATCCCCTTCGACAAATGTTGCATCGTTACATATATCAACCCACTCGACTACCATTCAGATGCACACATTCCTCTTGACGAAGTACATGAGAAGCGCTCTCACAATGTCCCAATTGCGGGACAGAGATTGCGCCGCGTTTTGATACATTTGCAAACGTTTTATTTTTTCAAAATACCCCATTTCAGGAGCGACGAAGTTGATGTTTAATTGGAGACGAAAGCTTGAGATGAAACAACCACCGTAATGTTTTTTAGCCAGAGTTTGAGGATGGCGCGCGAGCGGAATCATTCTTGTCACTGGGCTGGGCTACATTTCTCAGAGCATGGAGTTGTGATGAGGCTGGAAGAGTTGGAGCAACATTTTACCACTGATATAACACTGAGGTGTTGCGTATTACTACAGGCATGGACATACAAGGGGCGTTGTCTCAGATATACTTGCCTACTTAGTTTCGATAGCAAAAAATGGCCTTTTCTTTTGATGTGGACATTTTGAAGCGTGAAAGGTGTGAGTGACGATATTTTTGTTTTTATGATGCGATGTTTGGGAGGGATCCTGCTTTTGTTGAATGTTTTGTTTACTTGAGAATGTAAAATAGTATATGTGGAGTTTGGGGTACCGTAACTTGGGTGCTAGTGGGCGGATCACGTTAATTAATTGGAAATCGATGTGCCATTGACTTTTCGAGTGCCCTTTGACAGCTCCGCGAGTGCATGTACCGGTACCCGTAATCTTATCGACTGCTTGAGGAGGGGCATTTGAGCTTCTCCCGCCTCTACTTCTCACTTTGCAACTAAAACTCGACTTGATTCATCGCCAGCTTCACCAACGACCCAGTTTCACAGAACTTCTATCACCTTTGTGGAATTTCATTTTCGTGTGAAGAATTGTTTAGCAATCCTGCTTTGGCGCCCATTCTTGCTTAGCTCACGATACATTGTCCAATTCACGCGCAATGGACGCCGAGATTAAAGCCAAGGCCGAGGCGGCGGTGCCCAAATTCAAGCTTCTCAAGGTTCTCAACCAAGGTACGCATGCCAAACATTCTTCCATTCATTCACAGCTACACTCCTTAATTCACTCTTCCGAGCCGTACATGGACATTCTTTAAACGTAATACTAACAAAAAGCAGACCAAGCGGGTCGCCGCGTAGCTCTCCATGGCACAATCGACGACCAACCCGCCGTCATGGTCGTCGAGCGAGCCACGTTCCCCTCGTCAGAGGTCTATCTCGCCGGCCTGCCCTCGTCGCTCTCGCGGCTGCGGAATCTAGGCGCCAACGACATTTACGCGTGGAGCATGGCCAGGACGGGACTCGTGGAAAACGAGGTCAAGCCCGATGGCGACAACGGACACGAGAATGGCGTCGACTTCTTTGCCGACTTGAAGATCAACTTGATTTATCCGTGTACTGAGGCGCACGTCAAAAAGTACAGCAAACAGGGCGTACGATTCGTCACGGAGACGCCCGAGATTTACAAGAATCACATCCGGCCGTTTATGCAGCAAAAGAGGGAACAAGGGAGACTAAACTGGGTATTCAACATTATCGAGGGCAGGACCGAAGTGGAAGACGTAATCTACAGAACCAAGCTCGGCGAGGCCGGCGACGAGGGCTTCCTCCTGCTGCCGGACCTCAACTGGGACCGCAAGACGCTCGAGGGCTTGCACCTGCTGGCGCTGGTGGAGCGGCGGGACATTTGGTCGCTGCGGGATCTCAAGAAGAAGCACATTCCCTGGTTGGAGCACATCAAGGCCAAGGTCACCAGCGCCACGACCCAGACGTACCCGAGCATCGAGGAGAACCAGCTGAAGCTCTATGTTCACTATCAACCGACCTATTACCACTTTCATATACACATTGTTCATGTCGCGTTAGAGGCCGGGGCCACGCAAGCCACGGGCAAGGCCGTCGGCCTAGACAGTATTCTAGAGACATTAAAGGTGATGGGGGGAGACGACGAGGCGGGCATGGATGCGCTATCGATGAGCTACACGTTGGGCGAGGCAAGCGAGTTGTGGACGGACATCTATGAGCCGCTTAAGACGAGCGGTACAGCTTCTCGATAGCGAGGACGAGGTCGTTGACGCCAGGGCCGTTCGGGCAGTCCTTCCATTGATCATCGTCGCGGATGCAGTAGACCTCGTTGTTGAGTCTGATGGTGCAGCTAATCGTCACGTTGGCCTAAAAAAGAAGAATTCGTTAGATTCATTTTCATGGCATCTCTCCAATCATTCTCGCGATTTGTGCGATTTGTAAGGGGAGGCTTACCTCGGCAGATCGCTGGACGCTGTTTCGCAGCAGCTCTATGCCGTGGGCGGTCTCGTCGCGGGCGGCGCATTCGTTGAGCTTGTTGAAGTCGATGGCGTGCTCGAGGGCGCAGTCTTCGATGAGCGTGCGATCGGGGATTTGGGGGTAGTCCTTGGTCAGGCACATGACGAAGCCCAGGTAGATCTTGGGGTCGGGATACAGCTCGTGGGCGCAGAGTTCGATGATGTTGCCGATGCACTCGGAGGGGCCGTGCTTGCAGTCGACGCCGCCGTTGGCAGTGGGCCTGGGTGCCAGTGTGTTAGCATGAATGCTGGATGTTGGTGATAGACATGATTGCGAGATGCTATGGATACGGGAGAGCTGGGTTGACATACTTGCCAATGTACGAGAGCTTGAAATCGACCTTGTCGTGGATTTTCTGCATGACGGGCAAGATCAAGTTGCGGAGAGCGTGCTATAGAGAGACGATTAGACAAAGATAGAGCATAGGAACAGTCGTGTCGATTCTTCGCATACCCTGGTATCAGGACACTTGCTGATGATGTGCGCTTCAAACGGGACGAGGCCGTTGACACTGCCGTCTTCCTGTGTCGGCGCGAGAAAGTCGGCGGCCTGCTGCGGCAGAAAGGGCACTGCGACGGAGTGTGTCCAGAGGTGGAAGCCCACGAAGAAACACATGATGATGAGCAGCAGCTCACGGGCGCGGTAGCGCCGAGGAGATGCCATGATTTGCGGTTGATGCTGATGCTGATGCTTCTCGTCCATAATGAGGGCGCGGGATGGATGGCGGTGATGAAGTAGTCAAGGGCGGGTGTTTTGTTTCTGTCGGTCGGAACAGAAGTATTCAGTTAAATTTGGAGATGCAGCTGGACGCAGATCGATACTATCTTCTTAGACAAGAAAATAAAATATATATGATATCCAAAATGATAGAAAAAGAGTTGACGATGGCGATGCTGCTTCTTTGGAAGCTCTTGAGCTTCGCGCGAAGATGCTGCGACGAGATTGGACGGAGCGCATAGCGTCATGGAGAGGAGCGGTTGCGTTGGTGCTTGATGGCGCTAGGCCGAAAGGAGACGAGTTCGCAAGGGGTCGCCATTGTGTGGAAGTACTCGGGTACCGATGCACCGATGCACGATATACCGGTCAGTATGTGAACCTGAGTTTTGTGGTCGGAGGACAAGAAAGCAAAAGAAAATCGTAGCATTCTACGGTTGATACCTAAGGTAGTATTTAATGTCATGGTCTATACTCCGTACCTCGTGTTTGACATCTTTTCATGGTCGATATCTATTTATAAACTACTGCTAGTAATGAGATAAGCAGCGATGCGGAGTACGAGTAATACAGAGGGCTGTATCTTGGACAGTCCAACATCAGCCCAGCGCTATCTTAGTAGAGCACAAGTACTGTAACAGTAGCACCAAGGCAGCAGTAATAGCAATATTCTCGAAACATCAAGTACCGCTCAAAATAGGGCTCCGTCACGGTACTTTTTGAATCATGCGAGGCCCGGCCCGGCCTATTTTAACCCAATGCAACAAACATTGAAACTAACTACGAACCAGTGGTCCTGAAGCCCTTCCAGAAGAGCCAGAAGAGCCAGAAGAGCCCCATCTCCAACACAGATTCGCCCGCAAAGCCGCCGGCATCCCGCCCTAAGACCCAGCGAACAGGAGGAAAAAAAAAGAGGGAACGAGCCCCCATAGGTTCCCCTCCAAAAGGCCACTAAAATCGATGCTACGTTCTGCCCGGCTTCCAACATTTGCTCCATAACGCTTCTCCCATTCACTGCCGGGTATATTTTTCGGGCTTGCTATCTGCCATCTCCATCCTATTCAGGGAGGTGAGCAACTTTGTCTGTGTCCTGTCGTCCTGCCTTTTGGATATCGGGAATCTCACCTTCAAGAGTCATCTGGCGTCTGTGTGTGGGTGTGGGTGTGCTTTTTCTTGGTTTTTATACCCGGGTGGCTGCTTCTCTTTTTTTTTTTGCGCCCTCCGCATAATATCATGAGATTCCCGTGATAGCGTCTTTTCTTGCATTTTCGCTGGTACATACAAAGCTGTAAAGTCATGGCATCTTACACGGATATCCACCGGTTCTTGGAGCCGCTGAGCATCGACGTCGATAGGTCGGAGGAGCTGTCGCGGAGGTTCCTGGACAACTTTAAGGATCTGGCTGCGAATTCGAGGGATCAGTTCTTGCCTACGCCGATATCTGAGTCTATCTTGAGGCCTATCGCTGAGCAAGGAGGTGGACGGTGAGTGTTCCTATTCTATTCTCTCTCCTCGAGTGCGGTTTAAGAGTATATTGCAAACCGAGTCATGCACAGCTTGGTGAGAGTGAACAGCATAGGGCTAATGAGTTTCATGATATCTAGGCACCTGGCAATAGACATGTGAGACCACCTGGCCACTCCAACAAGAGGATTTCATCAAGAGGGGGCTGTAGAGCCTTGGATCGTTTATACTAACCCCATATTGCTTAGAGGAGGGACAAATCTTCGAGTTGGCTTCGTCGAGCTGCATGGTGACCACCAAGATCCTGCATCACGTGTCCAGCGACCACTGGAGAGATCATGGCCCATTGACAACCATCTCAAAAACGACAACGCAAACAGTCTTTTTTCATGGATAGGAAGATGCATCGCCGACGTTGTGGATGAGGGCTGTAGAACATTCGACATCCCCAACGATGTGCCCTTGCCCTTGGGCGTCACTTTCAGCTTCCCTATGGAGCAGAGATCCGTCTCTCACGCCCTCTTGATGGATATGGGCAAGGGATTCGCTCTGCCGTCTGGCATCGACTTGGGAGCTTACATCGAGCAAGGTTACGCAGATTCTGGACGGACTGAGCTACCGCCAATCAAAGTCACCGCTCTTGCAAACGACGCCGTATCGACGCTGGTGTCGTGCATCTTCAGCTATGGTGGCACAGAGCATCGTCGAGCAGCCATGGCTCTGATTCTGGGGACGGGATCTAACGCTACGGTGCCCCTGAAGCTGGATCTGCTACATCCTAGCAAACGCCCGCAGATGGTGAGCCTTCTTCCCGGCGAGGAGGTTGCCGACGCCAAAATTGCAGTCAACACCGAGTGGAGCATAAAGGGCACACTGCCGCCCATGGCAGAGGTGAATCTAGTCACCAAATGGGACGATGTCTTGTCTTTGCAGAATGAGAGGCCTGGGTTTCAGCCTCTGGAGTACATGACGGCAGGGAGATATCTGGGCGAGCTGGCACGAATCATCCTGGTCGATTATCTGGTCAACGAGTCCAAAGTAGCCATCGAGACGCTGCCGAAGAAGCTTCTTGAAAAGGAGAGCCTGACAACGACGTTTCTAAGTCATTATAAGCCGCTACAGCCTCCATCCACCCTGCTAGAGAAGCTGCGACAACAGATCCCCGAAGATACCGACTCTTCGTTCGCGTGGACAGAAGACCTTGCTACGGCATTGTACCACATTTCAAAGGCCATTGAAGTGCGGGCGTCGGGCATTATCGCCGCTGCCATCGTCGCTTTGCTTACGCTTGCAGACGAGTTACCCGAGGAGGCAAACGCAGGCGCAAGCGCAGACGCAGATACGAGCTCCCCCATTCGTGAGCTTGGCGTAGGTTACACCGGTGGCTGCATCGTTCATTTCCAAGATTACTTGGCCGACTGCCAACAATTTCTAGACGAGCTGCTGGCACGCAGGTTCGGTGACAACGGCCGTTTACGAGTCGTGTTGAAACCTTGCCACGATGGCGGTGTTACGGGAGCGGGTATTTTAGTGGTTGCTGAAGCGTCGTCTAGTAGGAAGAAGTCGGAGGCATGAGCGAGGTTCCTCTTTTTTCTTCCTCTCCTTGACTTCCTTTTTTATGTCTTTTTGTTGCGAAAGCACAGCGTAGATGAACGACTTAGATTACTGAGAGCCAGAGACGGATGTGGCTTGTCATGACGGGATAGAATAGTGCGTGGAGCGAATCCAGGATTTGATGGATGAGAGATGGGCCATATTGGCGATAGTGAGAGGAGGTTGATATACCAACTTGTGTACACGCATATATATATATATACGCTTGTGTACGCCATGATACACAGTACATTGTGCCTATTAAACCGTTAAGCTATCGATTTCTTACCTATGAGAGAATTCTGTGTAACTATTAACCGGCTACCCCTGACGTTTGTTTATAGTAACGACGGTATAAGATTAAAAGGAAAATACTATTCAGCACCCCAGCGACTGCGTGAGGCTCAAGTATTAGAATGCTAGAATACGCATCTAGTCTTCTAGCAAGTGATAAATGTTTAGCTCTTCAAATATCTACTACTTTCAGTTACTGTCAATATTTTATTCCAGTATCTGCTACTATACATGTAGTTATATTCCCCTAGTTTCTGGTATTATCCCCTGCTCCTTACTAAAATACCCATATGTAGGTAGCTTTAAATTTGAGACACGAGATGTTGCATAGTGGACTTGGGGTGCTGGCAGGTATTATCTTGAAAAAGATACTATAACTATGTAGATAGGTGCTCGAAAAGAGAGGGTATGTCATGGGGCCTCATAACAACATATGTGTTTAATACCTAGTTACTTCAGGAGACTCTGAAGCCTTGGGCAGAGAGAATCTGGTCTCGACAAACACCTTTTGCATGCCTTCGTCCTTTGCATCGAACTTTGCGTATACCTTGTCTAGATCCTCGAGTCTGACTCTGTGAGACACCATCTGCATAGGGTCGAGCTCGCCTTTCTGGATCTTGGCAAGTAGTTCTTCCCAGTACATGTGCACCGGTGCTTGGCCGTTTCCGATGAGTCGAATGCCTCGCTGCATGAGGGAGCCAACATTGAAGTGGTTGGTCTAATTCCACCCGTTAGCACATGGTACATAGGTAGTTTGAGAGAACGATAAAAGACGTTGACTTACATATGCGACATAAACTCCCGTGACGCCGCAGCGGCCATAGTTGCGCACTCCTTCAATCATCTCATTGAGAATCTCGCTTGTGTCAGTCTCAGCACCAATCGTCATTTCCAACCAGTGCATCCAGCCCTTGGCGTATTCCCCTGCCGCACACTCGATGGCGACGTCTGGTCCTCGACCGCCGCAAAGCTCCTTTAATTTGCTGACAACAGTTTCCTTGGAAGTGATGCCGTGCGACAGCTTCTTATAGTCTACCAGAGTAAGTTTGTCGCTGTGCTCTGAAGGGAAACGCTGTTTGATGAAAGTGAGTCGCGGCTCGGTATCTACGAAAATAATTTTGGAAGCTCCCTCTCCTAGGGCAAAAACACCGGCCATTTGTCCGATGGGACCTGCGCCGAAGATGGCTACTTGATCGCCTTGGTAGACGGCTGTATCTTTGACAGCGTGGTAGGAAGTACAGAGAACATCAGAGAGATATAGCGCTGTATGATGGGTTAGCGTTCAGATCATCATAATTTGAGGCTGTTGAACTTGGAAGTCATGCTCACCCTTTTCGTCCGAAACATCATTAGGAATCTCCAATAAATTCACATCACCTAATGGCACACGAACATATTCTGCCTGGCCACCAGCAAATCCGCCTGTAAGATGAGAATACCCGAAGATGCCTGCCGTTCTCCCACCATACAGGCTCTTCATAGTCGTGTTTGCGTTGGTCTTTTCGCACTGCGACGATAACTTTTGCTTGCAGAAGAAGCAATCTCCACAGGCAATCTGGAAAGAAGCGACGTATCTCTTCCCGACCTGAACTTTGCTAACAGCGCGGCCTACTAACTCTACGATGCCGCAGAACTCGTGTCCTAGAATGTCACCGTCGGCAAGTTGCACCACTACGCCATGATAGAGATGTAAATCTGAGCCGCAGACAGTGGAACCAGTGACTTTGAGAATAACGTCGGTATCCTCTAGAATCTGGGGCTTGGGGACCTCGGCTTGGGAGAAATGTAAGAATATTGAAGAATTATTAACAATGAGAGGGGATGTACAAACCAATCTCGACTTTTTGCTTTCCCTTCCAGACCAAAGCTTTCATGGTATCCAGCGAGTCTTCTGGGTAGTTGGAGACATCTTGCTCAGTAATGGCATTGTCATCATGCCCAATAGCCCTTTCGGCAAGATAAGCTGCTTTCGAAGTTGCCATGGTTGATAATAATTAGAAAGAAATGATGAAATATTATACGCGCTTAAGCTCAGTTGCTAACAAAAGCTAAGAACATTGAACTACGCGAAACCGCTTTCTGTAGGAGCTGCCTTCAATTAAATACCAATCTCCCCGCACGATTGTCGCGGAATGTTCAATGTGCTTGAAATCAATATGACATAAGAACCATGTGTTTACGATTATATATGACGATGATAATATGACTGTGGATTGGGAAATGGCGGATGTCAACACAACGTCATGGATTTCTAGGTGCACCCCGACTATCAACACGACAGTTGTCTCGAAGCACCCCTGCCATAAATAAGATGGATAAAAAGGCAAATATGTGATTTTCATCCAATAAACTTTACTTATTTCACCTTTTTTCCCCCCCTAGATACAAAAAATGATTAGCAGCGAACTCTTTGCAATAAAGCGTGTACCTAGGTAAGGAAAGTATGGTAGGTAGAGCATGCGTCCGAACTTGTAGCCAACACACTGGATATAATCTATTATCGCAGATGTACGAACTCTTGGTATATACCATTATATAGTTGGATACATGAACTCAAGCTATTTATAGTATGAGGAAAGGGAATACCGAATATCCAATTCTAGTTGGTTACCTATTTAATGTCGGGTGGTGTTCAGAAGTGAAGAAAGTAAATGTACCTATCCACACAAAAGATCGTCGCCGTAACATAATAATACCTACCTTTTAGGCTAAAGACTCGGCTCTATAAAAATAGTCCAGGTGCATGCTTAAATATTAAGTTTGGCGAGTGGTTATATCCAGCTCAGATAAAACGTCGAGACACAATAATCGCTTCCTATCTACTGAGTCTTTCTACTACGTTCTATTATCACTACTTTCTTTTGATATCTGCTTCTTCTATCACTACTACATGTATCTTCCTCTAGTATCTAGTATCCTCTGGCGGTGAATTGCCACTCCCCTTTGTGCCGATGTTTACATGTATGCGACCAACAACCGAATCCTTCAACGCCAAAATAGAGTCTAGCGGCTTTTTACAACCAACACATGAATCGCTTCACCGGATGCCGCGATTCATCTTTTTCTTCAAATAGAGCTCAATCTGCGATTCAATTGACTGCCTTCTTCTCATTCGCGCTGGCATGCACTCTATTTGTTCGAAAGTCGGAAATAAATACTACACGTGCCTCCGGCGCGTGAGCTGTAGCTCCAAGCGCCATGATGTCAATGTTGTTGGACGGCACTCTTCGAATGCCAGTCACAGATGCCTAATTTAAGGACATGGGTAGTACAATTTCACGAGCTGGAGTGGGGCAATCGCGCTCTGCTCTTTTTAAACCAACTCCAAGCTCCCTCTCACGGGTCGCTTTCTTGTTCCCCTAAGTTTGGTCCATCAACATTGAGATATTGGCGTGCCTTGTTCAGGCGCATCTGAACTCGATGTCTCTCTCGGTTTATTATTTGGTGCGTTAATTCACGTTCTTAACACATCAAAATACATGATTCAAGAAACTTGACCGAAGTATTCAGCGCTAATATCTAGATTAGCTATGGAGTGTGCTCCTGCAGCCACTTGTGTACTGTCAAATCCTCTCAAGGAATTCTCGGTATACGGTTCCAGGAAATGTTACCGCTGCTTGCAAGTACGTGTTTTTTCATTTCACCCGTTCTGACGTCTGCATGAACAACCATTTAACGCTTTCTATGATAGTGCCACATTCTATGAGAAGGTCGGATGTAGTTTTCGATTGCATGGGATTGCTGCAGGAAGCGGTTTTGCCTCCCCATACCTTCTTTCTAATATGTGCACCGAAACCTGTTTGAGCGAGCTGAAGGCCTTGAAAGAAAAACAACTCTCCGTTTGTGACAGTTCAGACTTTCTGGGGACAGAAGATTTCAAGCTTCCTCCAACCTATGTCACAGACCTTCTCTTGTACACGTACCACTACTCATGTGTGAGAGACCCGTGAGTGTGGCTTTACCTTGGTTACATGTCGATCTTTGCTGATATTGAGTGATTAGAGCCACGAGACTTTTCTGCTCTCCCTTTTTTTTCGACTGGAACACTAAAGAGAATGCAACGTCTGCCGAGCTGTGTTCGGACTGCAACCTGCTCGTTCAGCAGGCTCATTTGGATTCGCCTATCGGATACGATGATGAATTGGCCAGCGCACACTCGTCACTGGCGTCGTCGTAAGTCCCTCCGGAATGTGCCCCTGTTTGCTACAAGATAGTGATTAGAGTTGACCGGACGATAGATGCGGAGTGGCCAAATACCCAATCACTTCTCAACCTCCCTATACTTTAAACGGAGCAACGACTGCAACGATGTAAGTGTGAACCATGATAGTCTCTCGTTTTACATTGCATTTACCTACTCAACACGCTTTGCTGATCGCGTTATAAAGAACGGCTCCTCCCAGCAATCCTACGCAGACCGACTCCATATCGGCTTCTTCAAGCTCGAAACTCCGCCCTGGTGCGGGATATAAAAAGGGTCCTGGCTTCCATATGGATAAACCAGTACCTCAACGTATCTCCATCAAAGCTACCAACGCACATGCGACAATTGTCCGCATCCCATACACCCCGAAACCTCTGCCTCTGGCACCCGGAACCGCGGATTCCTGCAAGTCGTATGAGCACTATAGGGGGCCCATATATTACCTCAGGGGAAGAAACGTCAATGAGTGTCTGTGGCTTGCGTCGTTCTACAAGGGTAAGTTATTATTTTCTCTCTTGTCCCCCACGACTCGATAGCTTCGTCTATCCATTATCGTGCTGCCGTTCCCCCGTTTCCTAAGAAAGACACGAGACTGATTTGACACCCATACGTCAGTTGACATTGACGAATTGATCTCATGGAATCCGTCCCTCTCTTTCGATGAAGCGAATCCATCTGCCTGTGCCATCTCGCAGGGCTATCGCTACTGCGTCAGCAGGCCCGAAACGACGGCGGGCAACTCCTCCAACATCACTACAGCCTCTTCCACTGAACAAAATTCTTCAGAGCCAGCAAGTATCACACAATCCCCTGGTGATGGCAGCGACAGTGAGTCTATATACCAAAGAGCATCGTTATTCGGGAGTGTTCATTATTCCAGCCCCGTGATATATCTCTGCGAGATAAATGTTCGTATAAATAGAGATCGCTAACATTTATTAGTGCAGAAGAAACTTGAGAGCCTCTAGAATGGCAATAAATGGGTGAAGATGCGGTAACGCAGCCATTTTCTGCAGTGCAGGTTATCAGCTTGCATCTGAATGTGGTGACCGTGCTCTCGTCAACTCCCTCGACCTCAATTTTACCTGAGCACCATTTGTAATGAACTTTCTGCTAGATTAAATGATCAAGAGTTGCTAAGGCGTTCGTAGATGTATACTGTCAGTGGTTCGCGTTGTACTCTATGAAGGACAAAAGACAACTCTTGGCAAATGCACTTTATAATTGGCCTTGTAAAAGCTTGTTCATAATTCCACTGATAACGGCGAATAACCGCCTCTAGAAAAAACACCGGTCAAATGACTATGCGCACACCATATCCCTTGTGCTGTGTATACTACGTCTATCGAGTGATGGTCTATGGAAGCCCAAATCACTGCTGAGAAGCATTGAACTAGAGGCTAGTTTCCGTCATCTCATCTTGGTTGCTCACTTTGTCATCGGATTCCTTCGTAGCGATCTTCTTGGCCCACCGTACCAAGGCCATGAGATGATGAGCGATGCTCTGTCGTCCATCCATGGTGGCACCGTCTGGCCATTCTGTTGATTCCACCGGTAGGAAGCTTTCCAGGTCAGCGGTTTCATCCCTTGGGCTAAGAGTCTTGAATCGGCGATGAAATGTATCGGTAATCGTAAGGTGGAAGAATTTGATGCGATGCTTTATGGAAACGATGACGATGACACTGTCAATTTAATTAGTTCAAGAAACTTGTAGCAGAGCCTAGAATGGAAGAAGAAGAAGGAGTGTGAAGGGGACTGAAGGTGTTTAGAGAAACTAGAGAAACTAGAGATGTCCAGAGATATTAGAGATATCTAGAGATACTAAAGATATTAAAGATACTAAAGATATTTAGAGATACTGGAGATATCTAGAGATACTGGATATATCTATATAGATTATAGATGTCTAGAGGTATTTAAAGAGATCATAGATGTCTAGAGAAGTTGGAAGTACCGATATAAGCTGGAGATATTGCTATAAAAAAAGAGAAAAAGGCTCTGGCAGACATAGATCATCTCCCTTCACTTTTTGAACCCTTTCATAAATCTTTTCAGAGAAAAAACACGCTCGCATGCTCATGCAACAACACTGAAAGCTGCTCGCCCAACACTGGAACTGCTCACGCAACATTGGAAATTTCTTTACAGAAATAGACGCACCAAAGTCTCTTATAGCTAAGGTGACTTATCATCGGATGACCAGGAATTTTTGCCCCGATGCATATGCCTGGTCTCGCGCCATTGGATGACGGATTCTAATTTGCCAGGTGATTAAGTAAAGGTAATGATAATTTGGATTAGAATCTTCGCAAATACGGCCGTGGACTCCGCAACAAGTGGCTATTCTACATGCTCGTGATAAAAGATGTAGTCGCCCTATCAAGGAGCAACATGCCACCACCATTGAGCTGAGATACACAATCTACGAACAAGAGACTATCATCAACGAGCTGAGCAAGACAGTTTCAAGACCAGACACCCCTCTACAACTCCTCAATGCCCGCCTGAGAATGGACCAAGAACTCGCTGCTACTTGCCTGGACACGATCCCAACATCAGACGTCAAATTACTCATGAGTATCAGCCCAGAGTGGGCCATGGACGAGGTACTTGGCTACGTCAAGCGCATAGACGAACTCAGCTGTTGGATCTCCCGCCTGAGACTATACAACAAAGAATACACTAAAGCCAATCTGCGCAACTCACGCCACCCAGAGACGGGAGCCAAACTTGGTGATTGCACCGCATGGCCATTGCTGCCACTGGGAGAGCCCACCTTCTACTTGCCACAAGTAAGGAGAGGCGCCGGACAGACGTTGTACAATGTCTCTCATCTCTGCCACAATGGGAAGTGCATACGCCCTGAACATGTGGTGGTAGAGTCAGCTGAGCTCAATTTTGCGAGAAACAGCTGCCATGGCAAGTGTGTCTTGAAACTGCCCAATGGCTCTGTGTTTGACCCCTGCCCTCATTGGGATTGGAGTGGCACGAATGCCTACAAGCGATGTTTCCTTCCTGTCTAAGAGATTACTGGTACTGGCTACATGGTAGTGAATGAGGGTGAGAGAGTGCATGTGCTGTAATGATGGTATACTTGAATCTGAGGATTTAGGCTTGGAGTTGCTGCCATTAGGCCGTCCTTGTGAGCTTGCGGTTTCAGAATAAACGCCAAATGAGCCAAAATGTGCCCAAGCCCCGAATTGTCATAGCTGAGAGTAGAGGAATATAGCGATAGTAGAAGATATTGGAAGAAAGTAGTCATAGTAGCAGATATTAAAAGAAAGTAGCGATAACAGCAGATACTTAATGAATCAAATATCTGCTTTGGTAGTACCTAGTAGTATATGAAGAATATTTTGGCCGTTATATATTCGTACGACATTTCAGTCTTGGCTATGAGAGACTCTGGCGTGTCTGTTTCTGTAGAGAAGTTTCTGATGTTGCGTAAGCAGCTTCCAGTGTTTCATGAGCACGTGAGCCTGTTGCTTCCCGAAAGAATTAGTGACTGGCTTCAGAAAAAAAAATAGGAGATGATCTCCATGATTTTTTCGCATGGTTTGCACTATCTACTGGGGTTGTGCGTGGTTGTGATGGTGGAGCTGGAGAGAAGAGATGTAAATGGGAGGAAAAAAAAGCGTTTTATAAATAGTTAAGGGAATATTTATATGCTTTGTTTTATAGGAAGTATATGTTTATATTCGCGGCTTTCGGCTTAACAAACATTCGCTGACCTCACTTGTAGTAATCGGTTGGATGAAGCAGGATTGGGAGTAAGCGTCGGCGGAAAGTCTTATATGGCTTTAACGGTACGGGGATATGGTGAATCAACAACGGTTGCTGCGCCGACTTGGCGGGTCGGCGGGAAATAAAGTCAAATTTGTTGAGGTAATTGGACGAAATATGTGCGGCAAAGAGGTGGACGTATTCATCCTCACGATCTGTCAATATCACCTGTGGCTAGATATAATGTGTCAGTGGATGTATGGAGGCGGAAATACCCTGGGGGAGGGGGGGCTGCGGCATACCCAAAAAGTAGCTCTGGACCATATCGAAGATGTTGTCCGGTACCGTTGATTATATGCAACTGCCAACAGGAGGGCTACTACGTATGGATCATGCAGACGATTAGGTGGCGTAACTCTTTTTATATGGCGTTCGTGTATTCCCATTGTTTGCTTGCTGTGGCGTCTACCTTGATAAGGTAACATCTGCCAAAAGCGAAGGGATTTGATATACTCGCAATCGATGGAGACCAAGGCGACTGGCGCCATGCCCTTCTCAAAGGCAGCCTTATTACCATACCTGTTCGTGAAAACTTGACAGGGGAGGCTGCTGACGCAACGGCCATCAAAATGGAAGTCAATTGCTGTCCTAGTCAACCGTTAATGAATGAAATGAGAAAAAAGAGAAAGTAAAGGAGGAATGGAGGGGAGGGAGGAATGGAGCAAATTTCCTCCCATATGAAGACCAACCCGTAGGGCCTCAGTGGGCAATCGTCAGAACCGACAATGTATCTGATGGAAGCTTCGCGGCGTTGCCAGACGCCACCTGTAGCCATCTTTTTCATGGCATACATAGACTCTTTGGCAGGAATTCTGTCAATTTCGTCCAGGTGTTCTTGTGAAGGTGAAGGGGGTGGGGAGTCTTCGAAGGAACATTGCAGCACCTCAAGATGGCGGCCGGTCCACTCCAGAGGGCGAACCAGAAGCTTGTCCCGGGGATGCAACCGAACAAGCTGCTTGATAGACAATGTCTCCAAGGGAGGGCTTGGTTGCGATGGTTGTGAGGTAGAACCCATGGTGAAGAGTCGCGTAAGAGAGGCTTGATTTGGACGTGTTGTATTGGGGCTAATGGAAGCTGTCGAATGTTGCCGCTTGGAAACAACTCGGGGCTTTGCAGTGGCTTGCTCGGGCCAAATTTGATCCAGCGAGATCACATCAGGGATGATGGATACATGTGGCTGCAACTTTAGCTTTGCACTGGAGACTCAGCACTACTGCTTGTATAAATATTACAAAATACGTCAAAGATACATGTAAACAGGCATGTGTACATCCTCATGACACCGAGTCTGCAGCCTGTATGGGCGTGAGAAACAATGTGTTTCAACGATTCCAAGTGACATGAGATATATTAATGTACTCCAAGTCTACAACAGCCGCTTAAGCTAGGCTGATGACCTAGACTACAGACATCATAACACTACATGTATATAGGAACCTGCATTTACGTGCTAGGTTCCTGTAGTCCCTCGGCTTATCCCCTTATTAAGCACCCCCAAACACCAAAAGGCTTTGAATACTGACTCTTCCAAAACCACAACGGCGCATCAGTCCCCGACCACGATGAACAGGAAATTCTGCCACGACCATGACACTGATATGATCAGCGCTGACCCCGGCTTCAGACAGCAGCTGCAAAACCGCACAAAGTGTTTCCCCGGTGGCAAGAACATCATCCACGACCAGCACAGATGCGCCTCTGCGAATCGCATCCCGCTCCATCTCCATCTTCTTCTCTCTTGAACTGTTAGGTGTTGAATGTGAAATGTGCGACGGCCTCTTGACAACAGAAACAACGGGCGGCGGGAGCTTGCCGGCTTCACGGATCAGTACCAGGGGTAAATCTATCTGTGACGCCAGCGCCGACGCAAAGATGAAACCTCCAGCCTCGCAACAAACCACCGCCCCGATCTTGCTCCAGTCACCAGCAAAGTGGCTCCGAAACAGAGAGACACACAGCTTCAATCCTCCCGGCTGCTGGGAGATGTCGAGCAGGTGGCGAAACTCGATACCTGAGCGTGGGAAGTCGGGTACCGAACGCACCATGTTGGCCAGCTGCTGCATATCCTCGCTTAAGAAGGGAAGTAAACGGCGTTGACCGTACTCTTTTGCTATCTCACTTCCAGGCGTGTCGTTGTAGAATATGAGATTCGGGGACCAGTCTGAGACCGTCGAGTCCAGCCTGCCATTGGTGCCATTGATGCCGTCCTTATTCTTCTGATTAACAACCCCATCACCGATCTGACAACCGCCACGAGCGCGCTTCGTCTCTTCTCTTGATTTGACACGAACCTCGAGCACTCTGCTGTCTGGCACAAGATGTGACAGAGCTGCAACTGGAGCCTCGTCTCTCATCCCGGTGATCAATAGCACGTCCACATCCACGGCGCCATGCACTACATTCAGAAAGTGTTCCTCTGGAAGTCGAGATCGTTGCCGGACTTGCTCTTGGAAGAATGCCGTCAAGGCTGGCCGGTGTTCCTCCTTGTAGGCACGATTTTGGAGCAGAGCGTCCAAGTCAGCACCAGTGGCCGCCGCATATTCTCTCTTGGTCACATCGCTAATGCTAGCCACCCGTGCTTTAGGGGTGTTGGGAGAAGCTGTATTGAACACGGATGCCCAAATGTCGGCGCAATAGTCCTTGCCGGCACCATGTTCTCCCGTGACAAGAACCATGAGCTTTTGCCCCATCGGCGCCTCTGGGAGTGGACAGGCATAAGCCAGCACCTTACATGGGTCTGCACTTCGTTTGAGACGAGCCAAACGTGGCCGGTTTGGACCGAAAGCCTTCTCCGCTAGATCAGCATCTCTGGGATCCGGTCCGAGATCTGCCCCGTAAGCTCCGCTAGCCAGGGGCAACAGAGTCCGGGCGACATGATAAACCCACTCTATAGCAGCTTGAGCAGTTTCAGTTCCATCATGGTGACGAGGCCAGACGCCGGTGACAACGCAGGCAAAGTCCCAGTCACGACAACCGAAAGCCGTTGCATTGGGAACCACATCGGCAACCGCCCCGCCGCCTTGCAGCAGATGGAGATAACAGAGTGTCGTGGGACGAGATTCCACTGCTGCTACCAAGATTGCGGCTACGTCTGCAGCTCCAATATGTTTCAAGAAGAGACACCGCTTGAAAGAGGACGTCTTGCCGCCTCCATGTCCTCCATGCATTCCGGCCACGTACATCTCGGTGTCAAACAAGCCGACGCTGTCTACAACCTTGAGATTGCATTCTGGCCCCAGAATTGTATCAATAACTGTAGGAATGTCTGAGACCGACTTAGTTGTGCCAGCTTCAATAGTGGTAATGCCAAACTGCAACCGTCCAGCATCGCAATACAGATACGCATCTGCAGAACAGTTTCGAGGAAGATTGCTGGCGATGAGCTTATCAAATTCGGTGAGTCTACGCCGCGCTTCAAATTCATCATCCAGCGAGACAATCCAGTTTCGAACTGTGTAGACCGGAGCCGGATACGCTTTGAAAATGACGCTCGTCACGATGCCAAAGTTGGTGCCAGCTCCTTTCATTGCCCATAACAATTCGGCTTCGTTTTCTGGGCGGACACCACTGGTCGGCCAGTATTCATTTGGTACATGTCCGACACACAGGATCTGGGCCGAATCAACGCTCACCATTATGAAACCGACAATGGAATCACATGCAAGACCATGAAGCCTGGCAAGATGCCCAAGGCCGCCTTGTAACCATAACCCAGCGCCCACGCTTGGACGAGCTCCGAGAGGCACAGTCAAACCCGCCGCCATGGCAGCACGAAGGATATCTCCCGTCTTACAGCCGGCCCCGGCGATAATCAAGGAGCCAGAATGAAAGTCGGGATCTGTGCCATTGTCTGTAGGAGCCTGAACATGTACTTGATCAAAAGCCTCCATGTCAATTGCGACAACGTTGGGCCAAATACAGTGGCCGCTATGACTTCCACCAATGACAGTCAAACCAACTCTGTGCTTCAAAGCCCATTGAACACATTTCTGGACATGTTGGATCTTCGTTGGCCTGAGAATTGAAGCGGGACGGTGGACCCGAGCCTCCCAGTTCTTCACTGTCCTATCCTCTTTCGCCAACAACACTTGCGCTGTAAGTTCCGGCAACATTGTGGCATGGTGATTGAATGCTATCATAACTTCAGGTGCACCGAAGAAGAGATGACCTGGGTGAGCTTCCTGACGGCGACCCAAGTCGCGACACACCTTACGCCATTCAGCGTGGACAGCCTCGTCCGCGTCTTTGTCTTGCATGACAAAGCCCGCAATGAAAGAGGAAAAGCTATTCAGCATCTTATCATTATCTGCAACACGAACGGTCCCAGAAGGGAATGAAGCCGTTTTATGGCACACTAAGCCATCAAAGTCGACACCATCACGATGGAAGACTACCACCACCCCGCCTTCGGGTTGCACAGCCAGCATTTCTAGTGCTCGTTCGATGAAGTTGCGCTTGGGTATCATTCCATACATACTGTGGCAGAAGAGGACGACGTCGAACTTTTCTTGGCCATCATTTGCATCGGTGACGGTGCTGTCCAGAGTGAAAGGCACTCGATGGATGTCGGGTAGGCTTTCCAGACAAGGGAGCGGAGATTTTGTCTCCAGCCATTCTTGCAATTCTGTGGCATATGAGCCGTTTGGTTCAAACGCAGCGTACTTGTTGATCTTGCGTCTTTGATCATCAGGCAGATAGCCAAGCACGCTCTTAGGGCCGGGTCCTATCTCCAACACCGAGATGCGGATTCGCGAGTTGAACAGAGGAGTCAGCACTTGGGATAGTTGGGGGAAAATAAAGTCTTGGTATGTCTTCCATCCGGGGCCCTGGAGCAGGATGTCAAAGCCAGCGCTATACTGTTCGTCGGACAGAGGCTGCGTCGGGGAAGTAGCTTTTTGTCTAAGAGCCCGCTTCAGAGCGTCGAGAGTGGCCATTTTGGTTTGCTTTGGGAGAGATTTTTTGCACGGGTACGGATGTTGACAATCGTGATGGAGGCATGATGTATTGGTTGCTACGAGAGGGGGGAGAAATACAAGTAGTTGTGCAACACCACGTGAATTTCGTGTTACCCTTGGGCAGTCGTCTTGTAGACCACACTGCAAATCTCCTTCCTCTCTAAGGGCTGTCTAATCTCTGGCTTGGGTGGTATTGAGATTAAACTTTGACAAAATCAGTGCAAGTTCACTAATACCAAGTTCATTCTTCAATATGATTCATCTTGCTGCTGTATCCTACACATGATTGGATATGGGTCATAACGATAATCATTGTATTAAGATGTATTTCTCAAGTATTTAGAAAGAGTAGTGTACAGCTTTGAGTCAATGAAAACAACATCCGAATGTCACAGCGTAGCCAAATTACAGGTACGATAGACGAGGTCCTTACTTCCACGAAACAAATGCAACAGACATGTAAACTATTTTTTCAGCGAGTGAGGCTTTACCTCGTGCTTCTGCTCGGGGGGCCTTTTCACCGCAATAAAGTAGTTTTGTCCAGTCTCAGAAACGGCATGAACTGCGACATCTTCGCCAAAGGGCCATTCTTCAACAAATTGTGCGTCGCCCCGACGATCAAACTCTGCAAACTCTGTTGGATCGAGAGACACATGCGCGGCAGTCCACGCATCCGCACGATGGACATACGTCCCTTCAATTTCCGTGGTCTGTGAGCTGCCGCTACGATCGGCGTTGTAGTCCACCGTAATCTGCAAAAGGTAATGCAGGAACTTTGCGCCCTCGGGCAGCACTATCTCTCCATCCGAGGTTGCGGTCAAACCCTCGTTGTTGGGAGTAGTGTCGATTCCCACGAGAAACTCATGCCCATCAAAGGAGCGGGCGAAAACCAGCACGCCGTCGCCGTGGGTCCAGGGCTTGGATGGGTCTTCATCGGCGCGGACGCGATAGACTTCAAAGTCTTCGGCGGTGAAGTTGACAGCCTCTAGAGCGTGGCTAGCGTATTTCTTTGCTGCGGCGAGGGTGCCGTGGGTTTTGAGGACGAATAGCGTGCGGTTGGCGCCGGAGGCGTCGTGGGAGTAGTCGATTACAGTGAGAACAGTGTGGAAGAGCTGTTCTGGGACGAGTTTGGATGGGCCGTTGGTGGTAGCCATGGTGTTGATGTATTTTGTTACTTTGTCAGTTTCAACTTGTTAAGCGGAATATAGCTGATTTGTTTGATTTGAACACCACACGTCTACTTCGCAGTATTTATGTATCCAATGGGCAATGTTGCCACGCGTAAATGGTGCTACGATCGTCATACGATGATATCTGAAGCTAGCGACACTTTTCATCACCTGACTATAGCTTAAATAGCTTTGATCCTAAGGAAGTTCAGTAGAGCTGAGAAACTTTGTTTAGAAAGCTCATGCTTAGTCTCATGTGAAATCGGATCATCAGGGCTCAAACTTTGTGGCTGAAGGGAAATGAGACTCACGGAACATGATGGGTGGGTCGGAGAACGTTCATACGATTTATACTCTTCAGTGGCGTCGATGATCAGACGGGCTGACAGATGAGTGCCGAAATGCTAACCTTAGTATAGACTAGTAGTGTTGAACTGACGACCTATTGCTGGCAGTTTTCCCGGCAACTACAAAGTTAGAGGGAGGTTGCCTACGTCTTAAACCGAGGCATATGTCGTTATTTTTGCTAATATCTTCATTTTAATACGACAGCCTTTCTCAGATTATGAATCGTGATTCAGGTCACTCTTGTAAGACCTCTCCTCAAGGAGGCCAGAGGAAATGAGGAAAACCGAGACCGGGAAGATTTTGAACACCGACGAGTTAAGCCATACGCCTACAAAACGATTAGCCGTCATATCTACATTTCCCTACTATATCTATATTTCTCTAGTAATTGCTACAATAACTACATTCTCTCAGTAGCTGCTACTATCTTTATATAATAAGGTTCGGGTGCTGGCTGGATAGGCGTTGTACGAGTTGGTTAGGTGCTCATCTTGCTGAATGTATGTACGTATTCATTTTGCGGTCTCGCTTTTTCTGACCGTCGCTTGATGTGTATGTTGTGATGAGACTTTTTGATCAGCCCCGTGATCAATTGATAATTAGGAATCACGAGTAAGCTGGGGCAATCCGGGCCTCCGTACCTGAAAAAAAAGAAGGGGGTTGTTTTGATCGTATATAGATGCATGAAATTACCTGTGTAGACAAGATACATGTATTCGCCGCATAATGATCTCTAGCTGTGCTAGTGGCTTCATTCCTGTAAGAAGCGTTGGGTTAATGAGCTAAGGGTGGTTAGGGAAGAAGTTTATGTCGTTTAATTAACAGATTTACTTCATATATATCTGCCGTTTTGCCATTGAATTATTTTATGATGATAACATAGTACTATAATCCGATTCCTAAACCTATCATATGCTATTGAATCCAGTCTTGTTTATTGCTACATGACAGAGTTGTCTTTGACTCTTAATCACCGATGCGTCTCCCAATATCTAATGCATACGGACTGACTCGTCGCATCATAAGCTATCGTAAATTTAAGTAGCTGTCTTCAAATTTATGCCAATAAAGTTTGAGGATTGCTTTCTGATTGTTATAAGTAACTAGAAGATGTGCCTACTTTTGCGAAACTTCTAAAACAACTTCGTTTGCTGTAAACCAAAACAATAGCTGGCCTCTCATTTCATAGTGCTCCCACACTAACTTTTCATTCTGAAGATCTATGTGACTTTGAGAATCGAAAATAAGATTCACATTTTTGAGTATTTTCCCACCCTTTGTGCTATCTTTTGCAATGGCATGTGAGAGTTTCGATGGTCGATGGTACTTTTGAATTGCATCCAGACCTAGGCGGCATTGCCCAAGAGCTCTCCTTAGACCGTTGCTATACTCGATTACCATACCTTTGCATTCAGGTGGTTTAGTCGAATCATCAGCGAAGACAGAAATATTTAGAACATCTTCCAACGATGCTGAAGAAAGGCAGGCATAAGTGAGAGGCGGTTTCTTTATTGGAGTACTGGCATGTGTTATGATCTCAGGAGTAGTGTTAAGTCTGATAGATGAGATAGCATCATGGGTTGGAATGTTATAGATCAGCAACGGACCGTTTTTCTTCGTTGTATATAATGTTTCAGCGAGCGAAAATTGTATCGAGTTATTTGGCTGTACACCGATTATAGATTGACCAGATTGCATTGTCAACTAAACATTATTAGATCTGACTTGACCACTAAACAGTGCTTGAATACCTACCGTAAGAGCACATGCTGAATTCATACCGATATACCGCCTGACACCGATTTTTTTAATCTTATCTCCGGCCGTTAGTGGTGTATAGATCCAAACTAGGTCGCCACTGTAAAAAGCTTGAATATGGTTGAAAATCTCGAAAGCAGGCAAGCTTTCTCTGCTGTGTGCATGTATATACACTACTTCATAATGTAGTAAAAAGAAGGAAATTCCTGTACAATAGTTCGGATCTAAATTGATGGCGACGGAGCGGGGAGACGAAGGAGATACACGTGGGAGTGTATGGTGCTGAATACATCGAAGAATGCCTCGTATAGGTATCGGCGCGCTCCATATACCCATCTTTGATCTCTTAGGAACATATAAACGGCTCATGCCAAGCTAAGAAAGTCAGCGGATCTTTAATTCGACATTGCTCAGAAACCGATGGAATACGTATTTTATCTAGAAGTACATACCTGAAATTCTATCTTGATTGGTTTTGTTTCCTCTGCGAGTTCTATGATGAACGCGTGAGAACCCTTGGAGATAGGGAATTTGTTATTTGCCTTTTTTTTAAGTATTTGTTCTATCGATTTGATGCCTCTAGAATCCATGATTAAACGAACATAAGGGCCAGCAGGTACAGGGCGTTTAGTAATTTGTCTATGAGTTTGTTCATCAATTTCTTCGTCAGTTTCTTCGTCAGTTTCTCCATCAGTTTGGTCAGCACTTTGCTCAACAGTTTGTCCCGCAGTTTGTTCCACAGTTTTTTCGTTTTCCACAAGCACGGGGGGGCTGCCCCGAGCCCAATACAGCACTTCGGAAAGCGAGCAGGTGACAACTTCATGTATCTCAGCCGAATTCAGCTCCTCCAAAAGCTGAAGTACGGAACAGAACCTCCAAATGGCGCTGGACGGCGAATGGCTCTGTATCATCTTGGCAATTTCGGGTGGAAAGCTCTTGTGAAAACCACATATGTCGCTTATTATGTGTGGAGGAGGATCTGTAAGAGCACTAGAGCTATGCAGCTTAAGCGGGTGCATCCCTCTCCAAGCATACCTCCACGTTGCTGCAAGCCAAAGGCGACTAAAATCCTCTTTGGAAAAGCCGTCTTCAAGGTCGTACTTATCACTCTTCAACTCTCGGCGGCATAAATTTAAGCAGTCCATATGCATTGTTACGCTCTCCTCCGCAGTAGGGCATTTGGTACAGTTCTCGTCTTCTGTCCAGCAGCATACCTCATAACCGCGGCTTGTCCAACACTGAGCATATGATAGGTCCACGAAACAGCCTGCGTCATATACGAGGACAGCATTGCGGAATAGCACTGTGTATATTAGTGATGGTATATTTCAGAGCGTTGAATGTATCCCCTTACGTGCGTAAATACGATCGCCAGGTAGAAGATGCTGTCCGCAAGCACCACACTGTGGGTGCAAGCGTATGTGTAACAAAGCACTCATGAAGTTGCGAGGCAGAAGCGCTTTCGATTTTGAGAGAGTCTTGAGGGTATTAGTAGGTTCTCGCGATGTGATAGGGAAATAGTAGAAAGTCGGTATGTTGGAAAATAGTAGATACTGTACAAGTAGGGTGCTGACCTGGAACTTAAATCAACTGTTAGAGCCTCGTGGACCCAAAGACGATGAAAGGGCGCATGTTCAAAAGATGTCGTGGCCTCGCCTCAAACAACAAAGAATTAATCTACCGTGGCAATCACATGGCAGGTTGAGCCAGACGCCCGGGCAGCTTGAGATGCCGCCGTGGACTTGCCTACTTCATGTTATTGGTTCTAATAAATTGTCGGCAGGAGATGCGCGAGGTACAATTTCTTTGTGATATGATCAAGTTCCAATTAGCCTTCTAGAGCTATCATTATTGGCCTACTCTTTTGTCCTGCTGACTTTACGGAATGCTGGATCCCCCGGTGTCCCCATGTTTCAACAAAGAACTGTTTCAATGGTAAGCTTTAACTCGCCACTCGGTGCTCTCTTAATTCAATCTCAGATTCTTTGTCGTTTTGAACTTCCTCATGGCTCTCTGCTAAACTGCTCTCTGGCAAGTTTAGCTACTATTGGCACTGCTCCCAACATTGAACTTGCCACCACCAAAATTTCCCTTGACAGCCAATTATATATCGAGATGCGTATGAGGGAGAATGTGTTAATTTGGTTGACTTGATATGCGTATACGGCATATTGGTCAATTCTTAAACTATGTGTCCTCGAAATATGACGAACGCCTATGGTGCTTTCTCCCAAGCTCATAACTCACTATCGGCACTTGCCTTGCTTACATTTTCAATAGACATTGCACTTTTACTGCCTATTCGCTATCCAATATGCTAATGCATCCGCACTGATTTGTCGCATAATAAGCTATCGTAAATATAAGTAGCTGTCTTCAAGTTTACGCCAATGGACAAAGAGTAAAGATTGTCTTATGACTGTTGCTGTTTGCAAAGGGCAGTCCAAGCCCGTCGGAGAGAGCATTGTCAATTTGGTTACCTCCAGAGCTGAACCAATGGCAGCACGAAGTAAGCTCTCAAAATGAAACAACCAAAAAAGTGGCGCTGTTGGGAATAAACAGAAACAGTCCCGCTAGACCGTCAGTGTCAGTCATGGAGAAGCTCCATTATATCCGTGATTATGAGTTACCTCGATATTTCTCTTGCAATAATCATGTTCATACTTCATCTTCATTAACTACCATGCTTGATACCTTGTACAATGTGTGGCTAGGGATACCGGAAATATCAACATCATACCGCGAATGACTAAAACCAGCTCCTGCAGACACGATGTAACCTGCCACTTGAATCGTATGGCGAGCTAGCTTGATGCAAGCCCTGTTCGGAAGTGTCAGCTCTTCTTCCACCAATTCCATGCAGACTTGATTCGTTGCGCGTGGAGGCAATTGGATAACAAAACACTGCCAGCAACATACTCGTATTCGTCCGGGCGATCGCCCACTAACACTAACACGAGCTTCCCTATCCGTCCCAATGCTACCCGTCGTATCCCCCTAGACGGCCGTTCTTCGGTGGCAGCACAAGGGGGCTCTTTAAGGTTCTGGAAGGTCTTTCTGATTGTGACGCTGAAACGGAGAATCGGTGCCGGCAGTGGAGAGAGTCCCTTGCCATTTTGAGCATTTGCAGGTTTCATGGCGGCTTTGGATCGGCCATGATGTTTCCGAACGTGGCAGGTCAGTCCATTGACGCCTGTCACCGCCTTCCGACGATTCCAGCAAGATCTGCAGAGGTTGAAATGGAAGTATTCGCGAGAGCCTCGTTGCGCTCCAGGGCAGCGAGAGCCGGATGGATGTAAATAAATAGGGAGCTTGGGATGGTCATAGTTCAGGTAGTTGTAGACTGGCACAGTTCAATCCATCATTCATCTTGCAATCAACTAGATTCACCATGACTTCGTCATCTCGCTTCATCCAGGTGGCTCTGGCCGTTACCATTGCCAGACTAGCATCAGCCCAGACAAACCCAAATGCACAAGGCGCTTGCGCAACAACAACAGGCGGTTCAAATGCATGCGGTCCCAACGGTTCCGAAGCCTGGCTCAACTCTGGCCTTAATGGCAATGGCTGGAATCCCCCCTTCTTAGACATCAACAGCCTGTCACACATCAGCCTATCAGACTACTACAACGGTGTTGGTGCACCTTGCCGGCAGTATGATCAGTACTTCCAGTCATCCGGTCAGAAGTACAACATCGATCCCGCCATCCTGGCCTTCATCGCCATGCAGGAGTCTTCTTGCAATGCTGATGCGGGCGGCCCAACTCCTGGTCTGATGCAGTGCGATCCTTCAAACTGCCAAAACGGCCAGAGCAGCTGCCAGTATCCCATCCAGGACAACGTCGATTGCGGTGCCTGGGTTCTTCAGTCTGCCCTTGACAACACTGGCGGCAATGCTGTCCACGCTCTGGGCTCATACAATGGATGGTTCACGGCTAGTGATGGCACTGGACTCAACGGTGGTAGGGGAATTACCCAGGACTACCCCTGCTCTCAGGAAGGAAGAGATCACGGAGATCCCCAGAACCTCAACTATCTCCACGAGACGCTCAATGGATGGTTCCAGGGCTACGACATGTACGGTTCTGACGCAAATCTCGATGGATCTTATAGCTGCTCGGGAAGCTGCAGCGACGGTGGTCTATGCTAGATGAAGATACCTGAATATTTAATGCATCAAGAACTTAATGTTGACCTAATCCAACTGGATCGCTGGCAGTAGAATGGACTGTGAATGTATCCGACCTAATTATACCGTACAGATTTTAAAGTCATGACAATACTTCATCACGTTCAATTTATTATCAATCCCATATCACTACGAGATTGAAGAATGCAGTTTTATCATCGTCATCAAGGTTATGTATAACGCTCTTCAACTCATAGCCAATTTCGCATCCCGGCTGCATGTTTTCCTTGTATCAGGGTAACACTGCAGCGCTAAACACGGCCGCCTCAGAGAGATGCCGCATTTCGCAAGGATGTTTTAGGCAGAAGTCGCATTTTACAAAGATGTTTTGGTTCTTGCCATGATCTACACACATGTGATTAAGCTTAATCGCGATTCATCAACCTCATCAAGAATAAAATTCTTCTCCAAAAGCACCCTCATCTGTCAACACCAACGTCACTCATACTCCCTCTCAACTCTAAAGATGGCAAACTCTCAGTGGTACTCAGTTTATAAACTCAAATTCACGCTTGCTGTTCAAGATCCTGATATGCCTCAACCTCGATATCATACTATCGTATTTGTAGAGACAGACGTTGATGGCAGTGGTACGAAGTTTCATGTCATTGGTGACATTACCAGTGGTATGAGCTATGAATCAACAACCTTCCACATTGAAGTGAATTCCCAGCCGCTACATTCGAAAGGAGTACTCGGATACACCAAGGCTCTCAACTTTAAACTGGAATAGGACTCTATTTTTAAAAGTATCCCAGCACCGCCAAAGCAGAAGGCTTTTAATATCGACACTATGAAGACGGAACCAGTGAAGGAGTGGGACCCGTTGACATTTTATAACCCTAGAGAGTATCGGAAGCCTCTTATCAAGTGCACCGAGGAGCAAGCAATTCCAGCACTTCATAAGGCTGGCCTTATTAAATAGACTCCCATCTCTGTTGATGAGGAATACGTTTATTCAAGTATTACAAACAAAACAAGGGACCAGTCCTGCGTTAGAGCGCGCATTCATCTTCAGTGCGGCGCTTGTGAACAGCTTCTTCTACCCGGTGATCATATTTGCGCACTTAACAAAGTAATGGATACCGGTCATGTATCCAGCACTCCGGAAGTTGTAGTCACTAACACGCACAGCGCTGTTGAATGTTCAAAAACTATAGACACTGTCACGGCTTTGGAATTGGCAGGTCAAAGAAGATTTTAGGCGCTTATGGCTCGCAGAAGCATGGAGATATGCTTAGATAACTATGGCACCTCATTTCTTTTTTTTTTTTTTTTTGGAATTGCAAGTGCCACAGCAATTTAGCAGTATAATCTTCATTTAGAGAGCGTGTACCTGTAGCTTTGTCAGTGCCCGAGAGTCTTCAGAGACTTATTACGTATTACTTGTATTATTTAATTTTCTGCATTTGAACCACCATGTAATACACGTAATCCCTCCGTATGAACACATCGACCAACCTTTCCTTTCCTTTTCTTTTCTCTTCTTTCTTTCTTCCTTCTTCTTTTTGTAGAACACTAAGATTACACTTCCAGATCTACTAGTACTATCTTCAAGGGCGATGCGTATGGCTTTGTCAGAACTAATATGCAGACCTGACACAGCAGTCTTCAATACTACCACTTACCTAAATGCGCTTTCATCCGACGGGACCTAATAAATGTCAAAGACGTGAAAGCACCAGCCTCTTTACAGTGAATATAACACCTCGAATATAGTGAAGCAGATCTAACATTAATCCCGTGATAGTTTGGAAGGCTGTCTTGCTTCCTCACCTACAATGCAGCAGAGAAGTATGAACTGCAAACCAAAATCCATTACGCCTTTCAATGTATATTATCCATACAAGATGAGAGCTGCTAGAGCCCAGACAGTTAAATAGTAATTCCTCGAGCTAGCGCCGCCGCTTTGTGATGGTGGGTATTAACCACGCGGATAGATTACACATGGACTCGGCGTTTCCCGCTTAACCAACATGTAAAATTAGATATCTATGGGGCTTTATCGGAGTCAATGCTTACAGTTTCTGAAGAATGCCATTCGAGTGTTATATTTATAGGAGTTATATTTATAGAAAGTATACTTATAATTCAGGAAAAGATATTTAGTAAAACTATAGCATCTAGGTTGGTGATATGCTTATATATAGGCCCGAGCATCTCTGGATGATAGCACCAGTTCCCTGCTGCTGTATCAGAAGACGCACAACAAAATAAAACTTCCAAGCCAAGGGATAAAATGGTAACGAGGGAGCCACCAACTCATAGCCAATTGCCATCAACTAACATTCTCGTATTAGATGTATAATAAAGTCTTTGCCGCTGTGGCTCTAACCCTATCTGCTACTGTTTCCGCAGCACCATCATATATTAAGGAGCTCCAAGATCGAGCAAATTGGAGATTCAATCCCAACATTTTCTTGTTCCCGGACGGAGCTTGTACTTCAAAGCCGGTATATTCGAAACCTACGACTGGACAAGATCCACTCGCTTGTGTCAATTTCGACGAGAAGCTCTACGGCGCTCATGTGCTAACGGATTCTTACCACGGCTGTACTATATACTTTTTTGAGGGCAGAGACTGCCAGGGAAATTCGGTTACATGGACTAGTAAGTGCATTCTAACAGGAAGTACTCGAGAAACCAATCACTAATAGATCGTCAGTCCCTAAGGGTGACCTCTCGTCGGTAAGTGGTAGCATACTACATTCCATCTGAAGCCTTTTCTCATATTTCGTTAGGAAACATGTTATCCCATTGCGAACAATAATCAGGGGGCCTTTGTGCTTACCGAAGGAGTTCACAGCTTCTTTCTTGCCCTTGATTAGAACTTTTCCCATCATTTGCCTAGCCACACTGCGTCACAGCCTGGTATTAACGGCCGCCTAATTAGGCCTATGGTGTAGGAATTACTGGGATTAGAATGGGCCGGAGGACGAATCGTCAATGAAGGTGACTCACCTATTCGATCGTACAACCGAGTGAGCCAGAATTTGAAGCACATCATAAGTGATCTAAAATAAGCTTATTAGCAAATCTTATATAGCTAGCTATTAACGAATCATTCGTTGTCTAATGAAATGGCTTCATCAATGCCGCGGTACAACATGGACCTAGGATTAGAGCATCCCACTCTACTCCGTGCAGTTATTTGTTATGAATCGGATTGATTGCCTAATCTCCAGCTATGTGGAGCGCTCTCGTCAGCAACTTCGGCACAATTATCAAAGCACATCCCATGCAGCTGTTCTACGACGATATCCGAACGTGTTCGGATATGAATGCCTAGATTCGTGGGGCACATTGACAATAATGCTACTTAATATTGGTAGTTACTACGCTGGAGAGGAGCTATCTCAAATATGAATATAGCCAAGTAACAAAATAAAGGTTTCCAGCCAGTATGGTTCAAGCTTTGTGTATTGATGAAATCTATAAACCGACTTACATCGGAGCAGAACCTGATAGTCACACTATGAGGCTATTTGAATGGTCTGCGAACTACTTCCCTGTCAACGGAACAGGAGTATTTGAAGCCATAACAATTGGCTATAAATGCAAACACTTCTGATGTAGATACTCCTCAACAGTCATCTTAATACAATTTAACTCAACGTCGCCATTCAAAAATTATCTTCTACTACTTTCGACCAAAATCTCCTCTAATCATGGCCCAAGTCCCTGAAACAACTATCGCAGGAGTCACAGTGATTGACACTCCAATCGTGCAAGCTGCTCAAAAGTATGCTCGCGCTCATCTTAATGATATGGGATTTAACCATGTAATGCGCTCATGGATACTGGGTGTTGTTGTTTACAAGAAGCTCCATGAGGCTGGTGCCATCTCGGAATTTGATCTTGAAGTACACGCTGTGAGCGCGATCCTCCATGACCTTGGCTGGGACATAACGGGCGAGCTTGTTTCCCAGGACAAGAGGTTTGAAGTTGATGGTGCAGAGGCTGCTTGCAATTGGATCAAGGAAGAGCAGAAAAACGGAAAAGCAGAAAACTGGGACGACTTCAGACTTCGGCTGGTGTGGGATGCCATTGCGTTGCATACTACTCCCTCGATAGCGCTGCACAAGGAACAGGTCATTAAGGTCTGTGCTCTCGGAATCGCCGCAGATTTCCGGGGCCCAGCCTTGGATGAGAATGGTACGATCTCTGAGGAGGTATACAATGCGCTCAACAAGGAATTTCCTCGACTCGACTTAGGTGGCGGTCTTCGCGAAATTATCTGCGGCTTTTGCCGTTCGAAACCACAAACCACTTATGGTGTGTATAGTATGCGATATCGTTGGTCTGTTTCTGTACTGACATTGTGTAGACAATTTCCAGATGGAATATGGCAAAAGGTTTGTCGAGGGCTATACGACAGAAGGGCGCCTCTTGTTCGACGCTGCTCAAGCAACTCCAAGTAAATAGAGTTATAGCGCAGCATTGGTGCTAGCACCAGGCTTGCAGTTGTTTACTGAAGTATATGGACTTGGTTTTGAAGAATTTCTGCTGTAAGCTAAACGTTGAATTGCAGCTATTCACCAACTCAAGTTTGCTATCCAGCATCCCGTGTCTCAATTTTGGAGCTAGTGATAACATTAGATGTTAGAAGAGTATAGTACAGAATATTGATAGTAGAAGACACTCGAAGAATTGGGCGTCTTCTACCTACCTACCTAGGCAAGTAAATAAGACGCATTCTTCCATATCCAATTCCGATCCTTGAACTCCACATAATCACTGGGGTGCTGGGCAACCAATCAGGGGGTAAAAAGTCACTCTCACTTGAAAGCTTTCCAAGGAGGATCAAAGCAAAGTCCAGAGCCGAAACAGTTCGGAATTGAACGCTCTCGGTCTGTATTACAAGCTCAGCTCCACTACCACCTAGATCTAAAGATGCAAATGTAGTAGAAGGGACAGACAGAATACTCAAAGCTTGATGTTCGAAGAATCAGTGCGATTTATAACTCTATCTCTTATTCTCCAACCTTTTAATTCATATTGTTGATTCGTTTTCTTTTTTCCTTGGTGGTGGTGGCGTTTTCTCGTTGAAGCTGGCTCTTCGCCACCCATGTCGCCGCTGACTCCACGGTCCCGAAACTAGTCATCTTCCTTCCGATTGCCCTCGGAATAAACACAACAGACTTAGGAACCGTACATTGCTCGAATTTTATTAAGCCAAGTACAAATAATTCATATACGCCGTAGACCAGCCAAATTCATTATTTCTGTTTCCAAATGCAATAAGAATACACTAAGTCATCTCCTACTGATACATGTCAATAGATAAAATTCCCTCTGGAGTTGCAAAAGGGTTTTCAATTTTGTATACCTTATCTATTGCAGATTTATAATTAATGACTGTTATTTACATATAGTCCAAGATCAAACATTATATACGACAAGTGCAATTTGGAATCCAATGTAGCTGGAACTCGTATCTCAACATTATCCGAGCCGCCTCGGGTATTTCCAACACTGTTTGCTCTCTAGTAGTCCATAGTGAACAGCTGATATGCCTTACATAAAAAGAAAGGTGAAATAGCCAAGAATTCTCTATCTAATCCTAAACAGAGCCCTTTTGTCATACACTTTAAAGAAATTGCCCATAATGTCTACATCAATCTCTAAATTTGTGAATATCAGTGAAGATGTTACTCTTCACCTCAACCAGACAAATCCCGCAGGAGTTGACGTTACGAAGGTTCCAACTTTGATATTTCTTCATTTTTGGGGCGGGTCGGCTGACACTTGGTCATCAGTTGTCCGCGTCTTGTCTCCTTTATTCCCAACCATTGCGCTGAGCTTCCGTGGCTGGGGTGCTTCTTCAGGACCTGCCGAAGCTGAGGCTTATAGCATTAGTCACTTTGCCTCAGATGTTGAAGCCGTCATTCAGAGTCTTGGATTGACAAATGTCATTTTGGTTGGTCACTCTATGGGCGGCAAGGTTGCAGCTGCGATTGCTGGGAGACGTCGTCTTCCACCGACTGTGTTGAAGGCCCTAGTTATGGTCGCTCCCGCCCCTCCAGGGCCCCTTTCTCTACCTCCAGATATGAAGGAACAACAGATTCGTGCCTATGATAGCACCACGAATGCCGAAGCTGTTATTCGAACTGTCCTTACTGCGCCGGGGAGCCCGGCCCTGACAGATGCCGTGGTCAGAGATTTGGCTGGCGATATGGTCCGTGGTAATAAGTTTGCAAAGTATGCATGGCCGCATTATGGTTCCGCAGAAGATATCCGGCCCCTGTTTCATCTTATTGAGGTTCCAGTGTTGGTAGTGGCAGGGAAGAGCGATGTTATTGAATCGCCCGAAAAGATGATTACCGAAGTCCAGGAGGACCTGAATAGCAGACGGAGTGGTCAGGCGCAGCTGGTCATAATTGAAGACTCCGGTCATTTGCTGCCTATTGAAAAGCCTGATGAGGTTGCCTCGGCGGTTAAAGAGTTTGTCCAGGCTCTATAATTCGCGGTGCTGGGTGGGTGTCACACTTTGATCGACTCAATACAATAATTACAATTAAGAAGTAGACTTGAACTCCTATACATAATGAGGTGTATTAATATGAACGACGAACATGTTTCTCTTTAGAGCCTAATAATATACCCCTCTGTAATGTTCAATAACTTGCTGTACTTGATATCTACACCCGAAAGAAAGCCGTTTATTTACCGTATAGTATTCATTGAAGTAATAAAACCGCTATTTGCCTAGTCAGCATGCAGATATTGCCAGAGTATAAACAGAAGTCCACGTCATGAGACGACGCGTTTCGACAGCGTCAGCCTTATCACACTTCAGCTCTCATCGCGAAAAGAATTTTTGAAGATGGTAGGGAATGATGGCCTATGAGGCTTAGGAGGTGGCGGTGACGCGGCTACAAGGTGAAGCCCACCAATTACACGTATTGAGCACGGATAAAACGGTACGATTCTCGTTGGAGCCACATTCTTATGTGTAGCGTCGAGCTGGTTACCCAAAATGGATTTGCCTAAATAATGGGGGTGCTGCCGCCATCAACGCCATTCTCTCTTTATTCAACCGCTGACTTCTCAAATATTTCCATTGTTGGTCAACGTATCGACTTCTGCTTTTGGTAATCTCTTGGCAACGGTGGTTGAGAACACGGGTTATGGTTTATCGCGGCAAGCCGAGCGCTGCGTGCGAGCGCTGCCGGCAACGCCGATTAAGGGTAAGTTTAGTACTTACAAGCAAGCTGGAGACCGCATATGCGTTCAAGACAGCAGATACATTTCGAGTTAACAGCTCGATTACCTTGTTAATCATGAAGAACATAGCTGAGTCAGAGTTGCGAAATTTTGCCGGCTAATCATCAACATTCATAGTGCGATCATAGAGAGCCTTCGTGCACCCAGTGTTTGCGAGCTGAGGTCAACTGTCTCGGATACCGAAATTTGCTAGACCTAAACTTTCAGGATCAGAGCAACGATGTTATTCGCAATTATCAAGTTCCAGCGCGCAAGAAGCGCTCTGTGTCGACACGCATTGCGAAATCTCAGACATCAGTTTCAACTAGATTGCCCGAGGACCCAATTGATCATGGGCCGTTGTGCAGCGACAAAGCGACTTCGATCACTCCAACGGCTGCTCTTGTGTACCCTGTGGAAGAAATTGCAAGGAGCTATCTCTATGTTAATTACATGACAGGAGGCCCCCGTTGCAGTTATATGTCATATCTATTACCTCTTATGGAGGACTCACAAAACTCGGCAATCAACGCGGCAGTCAATGCCGTTGCGTTAGCGGCTCTATCAAATATCCGACTCTCTCCTAACACCATGCTGAAAGCCCAAAAAGAGTATACTACGGCCTTGTCTAAGACCAACTTAGCACTGAAAGATCCTGTCCTGTGCAAGACGGATGGTATCCTAGCAGCGGTGGTTATGCTTGGCATATTTGAAGTGAGCTAATCCCGGAATACCAACCCAGTGTCAACTAATGCTGATAAAATAAGGTCATGACATGTACTGACGGCTCATTTATTGACCGTTGGGTGCACCATATGGAAGGCGCAACAAGGTTGATAGAGATTCGTGGCTCAGAACAGCTTTCCCGGCAGGAAGGGCTAGATCTATTTACACAACTACGTGGTCAAGTGGTAAGGCCTTATATGAACCTCTGATAGCTTAGCGTTATGCTCACTGAAGTATTCATAGAGCCTCAGTCGCATTTACCAGGAGCGATACAGTTCACCAATTTTCAATAAATTAACCGAAAAAGTCCAGCGAGATCAGAATCCCAATGATCAAATCCTGGATCAACTCGCCACTATAGTTACTCGATTGACAGACTTTTGCGCCAATGTAACTAGGAGGCACATCGTTGGCGCTACAGAAATCATCCGCACCGCTCTTAAACTCGATGCAGAGCTGGTATCACTAATGATCGGCGTGCCCCCTTCGTGGAGATACACTATAGTCAATATTCCAGTGTTTGAGGGAAAGCCTATCACGAAAGCTGTCTGGGGTGATAGCTATCATATATATCAAAGCATTCCAGCAAGCAGCATGTGGAATAATTACCGTTCAATTCGTATCATCATTCAAGAGCTCATTATCGATACTCTCAAGAATCTAGAAGGTTCCGAAAATGATGATATCGGCCTTTCACAACGCAGCAGCTTGGCAAGCCAAGCCAGCCAGACAGCACTTCAGTTGGTGGAAGACATATGTGCCAGCGTGCCTTACAACTTGGATATAGGGATAGAGGACGACACACGCTTGAAAGATTCTGCTCTGAAAGCCGCACACACATCTACTTGTCACGGAGTAGAAATGGCGAGCACTCTATCACCCTTTCAAGCTTCGGGAGCAGGCGGCCTCACCATCATGTGGCCTCTCTTGGTCGCTGCAAACTCAGGATTTGCATGCGATGATCTTCGCAAATGGATTGCGAACTGTCTGGATAAGATTGGCCATTCAATGGGTATTAATCAAGCGCTGGCTATGTCGAAACTAATACAGGATGGGGTTCAGTCACGGGCATTCCTAACACCAGAGTATCGATCTCATCCTTACAAATTATAAAATAGTGTAATTAAATACATCTCTAAGCTGCTAGATGCTGTATGTTAGATGAACCATTCTTCATCATTTGATTCACCGTGTATTTGGGATTAAGAGATGACTCACATGTACATGTCCATATCCAGACTGACAAGGCAGACTGCTGAAGCGAGCTGGCGCACTGGTACCTTACCCGTTCTTACGCAATGTAAAATCCTTTCGAGTTGGATCTTCAGCGAGAACTTGAAGCCTCGTCACGACGAAACATATACTACAATTGGAATAGCGCAGCCGTTGGGGTATCCAGCCACTCTCGTTAGACATTACCGCTCCCCTGGACAAGATGACTAGTAAAATTGATAGCAACTATAGTCTAAGAGGCCTCTGAATCTGGCGCTTGTGTTTTTCTCTTAAAAAGAAAAAAGAGGAAACAGCAGAAGTGTTTAGCGTCGAATTGCATCCTAGAACGGGCTATGGATATGGCTGACGCGTGTGGGTTGTATCGCTTCAGTTCAGCACAAGTTGATACAGCAATTTTCTTCTGTATTCAGTGTTGAAGAACTTAAATAGATGAGATATCTACTCCCTTTTGGTTGTTTGTGAATCAATTTGACTATCATCAACTCATTCCTACTTCACCTTACGCATCTTACCAACCACTGAGCCAGAGTATTGTGACCCGGCAGAAGCAACCCGCAAATCAACGGCACTCTTCGCCATGGGGCTCCATTCACAAGACTACGTCTCCATCGTAGAACTTATCATCTACATACCAGCTCTCATCGCCGCCATCATTGTTACCGCGCGCCACGGCTTCCACAGAGCCTCAGGATGGATCTATACAATCGTCCTTTGTACTGTACGGATCGCTGGCGCGATCTGTCAGCTCCTCACGCACACTGATCACTCAGAAGGTCTTCTTACGGCATCTGTAATCATCGACTCTATTGGAATTTCTCCTCTCCTGCTCGCTACCTTGGGAATACTCTCACGATTGTATGCACACGCCCCCAACTCGCCACTCCCCAGAATCTGCTTCTAACAACAATCTAGTATCGATTTTGTCAACGCCAAAGGAGTTCAGCTTTTCAGTGTAAAACAGTTTCGCCTTGTCCAACTCCTCATCACACTTGGCTTAATTCTTAGTATTGCCGGTGGTACTGGAGGGTCGACTGACAGCAACGGCACCGTGACGGTTTCTGGCACAAGCAAAGCGGGTATCATTCTTTACATCGTCGGCTTCGCAGGAATCACCTATTTCTTCCTTCTTTCATCCAGCTACAGAAGCGGAGTGCCTCGTCAAGAACGCCACAGCCCGATTGCCGTTGCCATCGCCTGGCCTTTCATCCTCATCCGTCTCATCTACTCCGCGCTTGCAGTGTTCGTTAATAACGATATCTTCTCCGTCGTTGGTGGTAAAGTGAGCGTGCGTGCTGCTATGGCTGTCATTGAAGAGTTTCTAGTTGTCTTTGATTACCTGATCTTGGGTTTCATGTTGCACAAACTGCAGCCTGAAGAGCAAGGCGAGCTGGCCAACAGGGCATGGAAGGATAGGAGGGGAAAGAAGAAGGGGAATAGTAGGGAGAATAGAAGAGGGAGCAGCAGGGAGAACAGGAGCGGAAACAGTGGGCGAAATAGCAGGGAGAATAGTAGAGAAAACAGGAGGGAAAGCAGCGGACAGTAGCAGCGGACAGCCAATTTATGGCTCTCACTCTGTATGCTCTTCATGCTCTTACATCACTCTTTCCCTTTCATATGTAGACAACTATTGTAGGCTCGGACAAGGCTGACTTCATTTCTTTAATGAAGTCATCATCCGTATCTATAGACACTTAATAGATACCGGCATGAATTTTGCAAGACTCTTACGATGCTCAGGCGGGAACAATATCACTTTATAATCAGAACGATACATTTCTTTCACCTTAGTTAATATCTAATTATTTCCGTGCCTTCTCTCAAACTCTGGATAATCTAGTCTAAATCCCGGTAGTGTCAATCCCAATTCCTAGCCTTCCATTTCTTGACCCCGGCCATAGCATGCCGATTGCCATCCTAGCAATCACAAGCGGAAACATAAATGGAGCTGACAGCAAAAGCCCATGGCTCATACCAGCAGCAGCGAGAGTACTGCTAGCAACGAGAGTGCTGCCAGCGGCAGCCAAAGCATCACCAGTAGCTCTAGCCGTCACCACGGCCATCCCCGTCCCAATCTCTCCCCATGTCCACTCCCAGATTCGCATTTCCTTTGAGACGTTGACGCCTCTGTCATATTGCCATCTCAACTGCTCCACTAGTGCCGCTCTTGCGGTTTGTCGGGTTTCGGGGCTGCTATCCTCATAATTGCACCCAAACTCGATATAGCCGTGGTCAGTAAACACTTCCCATGTTGTGTTTTCAAGATCTGCGACTCTGTCTTCATACAACTGTCTCTTCTCGTCTGGCATGCGATCCCATTTAGTCGTAACAAAGATGAGAGTTGGTAGCTTCCCTTCCCGTTTCAAGTCTCGTAAAAACTCGAGACTTTCCGTTACTCCGTTGTCTTTTCGACCAGTTTCGATGCTATGAACATATAAGATGCCGTTGACTCTGCCAAAGTAGCGTGTAGCAAAACCAAGGGTGCCTTGAATAACGCTCTTGACTTGAGATGCACTGTAAGCAGCAGTCCCAAAACCAGGTGTATCAATAAAGACGAAAAGTTCGTTCTCGAGGGTGACAAAATGGCATAAGGCATCCACCGTTCCTAGTTGGAATGTATTAGCTCGATTATATCACTATAAATTCATCAAATCTCACCATTTGTTGTGCGATAACCGATCTGGATTGCACTTTTTGAGATGAGCTTGAGCAAATTGCTTTTACCGGCCCCAGCATAACCTGTGATAAGAACGGCCTTGACTCGACCGCGTAGTTCCCTGACGCTGTTTAGTAAAATGAATTAATTGTATGACCAGCATGTTTTACTCACCCACTCCTCAGTCGGCGGATTATAGTGTCATGTTGAGCTTGCACTTCCTCTTCGTTTGGTGCGCTCGCTCCAGCCTGTGAACTAGATTCATGAACCATTTCGGTCGGCATACCTCAAAGTGCTTTAGAAAGTCTGAGCCATACTTTAGATAACAATTCATCAAAGATTAAATATCAGATATGGTGCACTAGAGAAGGTTGGGAGCGTTTGTGCCCGATGCATTACCCCTTTATTATGCTTCAAATCGACACGACCCACCACCGCGACGACATGGGCTGGGCTTACATGCAGTCATCTAGCCTGACGAGGGCATACCCATGCACTCGGCATTTCAGACGGCTCCAGCTTTATATAAGTTCTCTACACAACCTGAATGATACATGAATTAACTATTGTTATCACCTTTTTGCCCAAGCCTTCTATTAGTATAGCTTGAACAAGAACCACACATTGAAAAGTTGAGGAGCCTTGGCTATGAGTATACGCGGACTTTAGTTTAGCTAGGCACCTAGTTGGAAAAGGGCCTCGAGAGCAAACTGAAACAAAAGTAAAAAGTGGCGATAAGTGGTTACAACTAGCAAAGATATTGACAATGGCGCGTATAGTTCTGGTTATGATGGTTAATGCTCTGGGTCCATACTTGGGGTACTTGTTTGATACCAATTTCATAACGTCAAGCTGAGCTCGCTGTCACGGTCATGATAAATGACTGTCTATTATGATACAGTGTGATAACTTGACAACCATTAATCTTCTACCGTATCTGTTAGATTTACATGCGTATTTTAACATCTCTATTGGTTCATTGTGTTCATACAATTGATCACCTATCAACAATTGTCTAAGGAGGACTTTGACCCCTCTTGCTAACGATACAAGATAGGAATCTAACTGCTGCTACCGAAATACATCTTGGCGTATCGCCTCTTATATTCTTAAATACGATTTCACAATAATCCAAGCTTTTTTTGCGAACTGTATGATATTAAATTGAGTTCTTATTCAAGAGTATTACTCACAGTACCCATGCCATAGTAGTTACGATATGTTCTGTTCAAACAACTCAAGGGGCACCAATGAATTTCCTTGTTTCCGGGTCTTTAAAGACTCTTTCAAAGACGGAATGAACTGGCTCTGGGTGAATATCTGGGAAAAGAGCATTATCAAATGGCTCTGGCAAAAGAGTTCCACCTCTTCCTTGGATCAACTGATGGCTAGCCTCTAGTTCCAGTTCAACATCGTTGAGTCGTTTTGCTCGAGCTTCCTTTTCCACAGCTGTTTCCACATCATGGTAAGTGACTGTATATTTATGACCAGTAATTGCCTCTAGGTCATTGAAGATTTCATTCCAAGTGGGAGAGGAGCCATGGAAACGATATGTGCGTCTGTGTCCATTGTTGGTAGTTGAGAATGGGTGCTTGAGGGTCTCCATTGTGTACGCAACGGCATCTTTAGTCGGAAGCAGCGATTGTCGTCCTTCAGGCGTTCCGTAAATATTGGCAACGTAGTTTGTATTGTCGATTCCAAAATGCTTGATAATGCTCCATTCTGTGAGGCGTCCCAGTTGTATGTAGGTCCAACCGAGATCTGGAGTGTCCGTATCGCGGCCACGCTTCTCCAAGTGCTCTCTTGTGAGGACCTTGTCTCTATAGTAACGCTGCGTCCAGTTTGATCCCACGCTGAGGTCCGCTCCCCATTCACTTGTATAAAAATGGCGTACTCCAGCCGTGATGGCCGAATCGATGATGGTGGGTTGGAATTTAATGGCGTGGTTTCCCAATGGCATCAAGACACAATCAAAGCCAACGAATGGTTCTGTGTCTTTGTATTGCCCAGAGACTTGCTCCATCCCACCATTGCGGAATGTGTCGAATAGTGCCCGTTTCTCTTCCGTCTCTGGTCTAGATGTATCGTTGAAGAAGGCAATGCGTTTGAATTCAGATTTTCGGGAAATCAACGACTGGCATAGAACCTTGCCGATGGAGCCCGTAGGACCAACTACCAGTATAGCATTGAGAGTCTGAGAAGCCATTATAATATTCGATATAAGAGACGTGGGATACAATGCTTTGGGAGAGAAGGAATCAATGAAGACTGAGTAATGACTTGAGTGAAACAACAACTTTTTGGAAGATAGAGCTTCATTTATACTTGCAAAAAAATCTTCTTGTATTAGTATGCTTCGGACTTCTACATATTCTCCGGGCAAAACTTAGATTCGAGATGGTGAGGGCCACAAGTCCCAAGTAACCCGATTGGGACAAGGCATTGGTAATCAGCCTCTGACATTCTTACAGCTTCATACCACTTATTTTCGTAGATGCACGTTCTTAGATGCATGTGTAAGCTTGCCTATTGGGGTATTTGTTAGTTACCTAGTACGGATTATTGGTGATGTCGTGCCACTGCCACTGATGTGTAAGAGTGTTTACTAGCCAAGTAAAGTTACGTTGAGAGACTCTTTCATCATGGATTGCAAATTTGCATGCCGTAATTCCGAAATAGTTGAAATATGTTATATTGGTGCGATGATAATTAATCATATGTTGTTGAGACCCATAATAGCACGGAAGCCAGACAACAATCGGCCATAGGACGGAGTTTGGGATAGAGAAGGCATCTTCATCCGCGCTGGGGAAGCTTGTCATTGAATAATAGCTGCTTGATGCATTACATCTAGTATAAGTGCATTCATAGAACAATTGCAAGATACATTACAATTTAAACTTATATATCACATAAATCGACTGTTTTAGGAAGCAGAATGCTATGAAAGCAGAAGCTGAAAATGTGGGCGGATAGTAAACCAGACAGTGCCATTTACACGGCATTAAGTCAGCAGCTGCACTTTATCGTGATGCCCCGCCAAAATTTGCATCGCGGGGCACAGATTTCTTAGCAAGTCCAGTCTCCAGCATCCCCAGACAAGAGCCCACGTGCTGCATGAAATTCTTGTGCGCAAACGCCTGAATTGCGCGCAAGAAGTTCTGCCGTCAAGATGGATGCGGGATCTCGTCCCCAGCTAGAGGCGATGGTCGCTGGTGAGTTTCTCGTCGATTTTGAGCGGCTAGATGTTGAATCGCGTGCTGACAAAAAATATGCAATAGACCTGGTCGAAGTCTGGCACATTCATCGCACGACGATAATTCTGGCTTCTCTCTTTCTCCTTGCTGGTCTGCGCATATTCCTCCATACGACGGAGAAGAGAGAGCCTCTCGCTGCACTTCCCAAGATTTACAACCAGGAACAGCCCAAGACAAGCGAAAAGCCGATTGTTAAAGCGCAACCTGTTGTCGAGACCGAGAAAAAGTCTACTGGCCCTCGACGTATCAAAGGAGGATTGACAAGAAAATCTTCGCAAGAGGGAAAGACGGCGACGAATGAATCCACCGACAGACCTGCAAAGGTGCTGGTCTTCTTCTCTTCTGTTACTACAAAGACTGAAAAGATTGCCCGTGATTATATCAATGCGCTCGAGACGTTCGTGGACCAGAAAGCAAAGGAAACAGACGGCAAATTCCTAAATCCAGAGCTGCTCGACTTGACCGAGATTGACTTTGAGGATTACTTTGTCAGCCCTCCTAAGTCCGCTGAAGGCGCTGCCTACTTCTACCTGTTCCTCATTCCGAGCTACAACATCGACACCATCAATGATACCTTCCTGCAGCATCTGCAGGAAACCCATCATGATTTCAGAATTGATACCGCTCCCCTGTCTTCCCTGATTGGATATTCGGTCTTCGGTTTCGGTGACAAGGAGGGATGGCCCAATGAGGACGAGGGATTCTGCTTCCAAGCCAAGGACCTAGACAAATGGATGTCCAAGTTGACTGGTCGAAAGCGAGCCTATCCCGTAGGAATGGGCGACATGAAGGGTGATCACGCAGAACGGTTTGCCGAATGGACCTCAGGAGTCCAAGATGTCATTGCTCAGGCCGCCCAAACCGGGTTTCTTGGCGAAGGAGTGCCCGGCAGTGGTGATGCGGTGGAAAGTGATGACGAGGAGGCCGAAGCCGATGATGGTGAAGTCGTTTTCGACGATGAAGAGCCTAGTGAGGGTAGAAAATCCGACGATTCCCGACCATTGGACGATGTTGAAGATCTTGGCAAAATGATTCGCACAAAAGACGGAAACGAAGGCACTCGGAAAGCACCCCTAGCCGTTGATTTTACCACATATACTTCCGCCAACAAGAAGAAGGCTCAAGCACCGATCGTCAAGGAAATGGTGGCCAAGGACTCACCGACTTATACCGCTCTCACCAAGCAAGGCTACTCCATTGTAGGCTCTCACTCTGGTGTCAAGATCTGTCGCTGGACCAAGTCTGCTCTGCGTGGACGAGGCAGCTGCTACAAGTACTCTCTTTACGGCATTAACTCTCACCAGTGTATGGAAACTACCCCTTCGCTCTCATGCTCTAACAAGTGTGTCTTCTGCTGGCGTCACGGAACGAACCCCGTCGGCACAACTTGGCGATGGGTGGTTGATCCTCCTGACATGATTTTCGACGGTGTCAAGGAGAACCACTACAAAAAGATCAAGATGATGCGCGGTGTACCCGGTGTTCGAGCAGAGCGATATGCCGAGGCTCTGAGAATCCGACACTGCGCTCTGTCTTTGGTTGGAGAGCCCATTTTCTATCCCTACATCAACGAATTCCTCGCCATGTTGCACAATGAGCGCATCTCATCTTTCCTAGTCTGCAACGCACAACACCCTGACCAGCTCGCTGCTCTCAAAGCTGTGACGCAGCTGTACGTCTCCATTGACGCCTCCAACAAAGATTCGTTGAAAAAGATTGACAGGCCTCTCCACCGCGATTTCTGGGAGCGGTTCCTCCGATGCCTAGACATTCTCCGCGAAAAGCGTTTCCGCCACCGCACAGTCTACCGCCTCACCCTCGTCAAGGGCTTCAACGTGGAAGACGAAGTCGAAGGCTACGCCCAGCTTATCGAGCGTGGCCTACCATGCTTCGTCGAAGTCAAGGGTGTGACGTACTGCGGCACGTCAACATCCTCCAACGCCGGCCTCAGCATGTCCAACGTGCCGTTCTACTGGGAAGTCTGCGAGTTTGTAAAAGCTTTGGACAAGCGGCTTGCGGAGAAGGGCCTCGGGTACGGCATTGCGGCCGAGCATGCGCACAGCTGCTGCGTCTTGCTGGCGAGCAACCGTTTCAACGTCGATGGCAAGTGGCACACACATATCGACTATCAAAAGTTCTTTGAGCTTCTTGAAGAGAGGGGTGCTGATGGCGATTGGACGCCTGAGGATTACATGGGCCCGCCGACTCCTGAGTGGGCGCTGTGGGGGAATGGAGGATTCGATCCTCGAGACGAGAGAGTGGACAGGAAGGGCCGCAAGATGGAGGCCATTGTTGCGCGTGAGGCGCCTGAGTAAGATTGCTTAATGGTACAGGATGTATGAATAAGATGAAAAGCATAACATCATAGTGTTGTCAACCGAACGACTTTAATGGACAGAATCATATGCCGTGACCACATCACGTAGACCAAACAAATTCAAGCCATTAGAATTTCATGTTGGATTATGGAAACGCTACCCGCACTGCCCTTCCCAAAGACCTCCCATGGCTGTATCATATCACCGCATACAACTGTTTACACAAATGCCCACCAGATATTTTGCAATCCCGGGGCGAGAAGAAAGAGCCCGTAAAGAAAGAGGTACAGGATTTTTATGGTACACCAAAGCGATTTTTGCGTTTCCCTCCTCATGGTTTTGTTTTTCTAGGTACAGATGGAGATGTATAATGAAAGAGGAGGGATCCGGAGCTTCGAGTCAAAAAAGGACTTATTTTTGTCAGTTTTTATTTTGTTTTTGTTTTCTCTCCCTTGTCATCAGTTCTTGGCCAAGTTCAAAGGCTTTTCGTTTTCGTTGCAGAAGGAAAGTCGATGCATTGTCTTTTTTTCTTCCCTTCTCATCGTCATTTTTTGATAGAAGCTGAGTGGAGTGGAGAGGAACACTCTGCCGATTTATGGGTTCTCGAAGAGTGTTAATTTAGTCGAGGCCGACGCTGGGGATGTCGCCCAGGTTGATGCCTGCGGATGAGGGACGAGTGCGAATGCTAATGTCGCCGTCGTATGCAATCATGTCGGCCAGGATGTCTAGTATAGGCTGTGGAGAGGATATCGTCAGCTACAAGTCCAGTCGATGCAACGCACATGACAATGACATAATCTCCTACCTTGGGAACAGTGCTGTCGTAGATCTTGATGAGGTCGCCGGGAGCAGGGTAGACCTTGAGACCCTTGTAGAAAGCGAGCGCGGAATCGATCATCTTAGAAGCTATATCGGAGAAGAAATATAGTCAGTCTTTGTGCTTTTGTTGTGCGTAAGATAGCGATATGGAGGGGTTCGTCCATACGATCCTGGCTCAGCATCTCGCCCGTCATAACCTGTTCGTTGAAGAAAGCTTCTCGCTCCTCCACGCCCGCAGGGAAACCCTCCTCCTTGGCTTCGTCCACCTTTGCCTTGATGAGGCCGCGTAGTCGCTGTGTGGAGGCTTCTGCTTCTTCCTTCTCGGCCCGGACCTGCTTGCGCTCGTTTCTTCTCAGGTTCCGGCGGAATTCGGAGTCTTTTCTTCGCTTGTAGTCAAAGTACACGGCATAGGCTGTTGCGACAGAGAAAAAAAAGAAAACCAAAAGGTTAGCGAACCCAAATGTCTACCGGGAACATGCCGCGCATGTCATTGGAGCAGCGACGAACCAACGAGGCCTGTCGCAACGGTTGCGACTGATGCCGTCACCACGGTGCTTGTGTTAACCATTTTTCGGCGAAATGGAGGGGAGCTCTAGGTGGGAGTTTCTAAGCTGCAGCTGCAGGTGAGAAAATAAAAGACGACGGGCTTCCGGGGGGTTCGGCCTTTGCGGGTGCTGCTCAGAAGAAGCCCTGGCGTAGTGTAGCAGTGAATTGAGCCGTGGCTGGGAAGATGCCGTCGCCGGTTTCAAGCTTTTTTGGCTCTGAAAAAGATATCACAAGGAATATGGAGTCCAGCGGCGATACCTGCTAGTAGCTCGGAACATCGATTGAGCGCTGGAGGCGGCCGGCACATTGTCGGGTAAACGGCACCGCCATGGAGCTTGCTCTTACTCCGCTAGTGCTTGGTACTTGATACCCCATACATTCGTTGTATCGAGTTGCATCTGCCACGCAACGGCCATCCTATCACATCACCGTGCAGTGGTAGGAAACTCTGTGCAGCAACTTTGTACGAACAGACGCGACTGTGGAATTGAGCGATACGTGCGGATGTTTTTGAATTCGGCATAAAGCAACTGTCCTTCTTTTCTCCAGTGCTGAACCAATCAATCAACCTCTCCCCGTCATTCATTCAATGAGCAGGCAACATGTCTGAGGAACGCAGCAAGATAACCCTGTCCCTTCGAAGCGGAAAGCGACGAAAGGCTCGTCCCGTCATCAGTGCTCCGCGACAAATTTCTGCGCCAATCCCTCAAGATGGCTCGACTGGAGGAACAGCTGCTGCTGCTCCTGGGATGCTTTCCATACCCGAGGCGCCTCGCCCCCGACCCGTAGGAGCAGGTGGAAAGGTGAGATCTCGGTCCTATTGAGTGGGAAGTTTCTTGACTAATCTTGACTCTACAGACATCCGACTTGGTCAAGCGACGCTTTTCTTCTCGATTCAACAACTTGCCTCCCGAGTTCGACGCGGCCGCCCCGCCCGTTCCAAGTCTACCTCCTCTCGAGCGGTACAACACCGACTATCAGCCCCCTCCTCCGTCCCGCGCAGGGCCAGGAGCTGCTCCCGTTGTCGACCTCAAGGCACTGCGGGACCCGAACCTTATCCCCGACCAATATGTAGCTTCGGTGCTAAGCGAGGCGAGTGAGGACCAGATCCAAGAATATGCAGAGTCACTACAGGGCATAAAGACGCGCGCCGGTGCAGACTTGCAGCAGAATCTACTCCAAAATCGAACGCAGTTCATTAAAATCAGTAAAGAGGCGGAGAAACTCAAGGGGGAGATGAGAGCTCTCCGCAACCTGATGTCCGAACTCAAGGCAAACACAACGGCTCTTAGGCAAGCCTCGGGAAGAAACGAGGTGGACTCATCTATTGGGGGAGCTGTCACCATGAGCAAACGTGACAAGCGCAGCTCCGTCGCGGACCGAAGCGTTCTCTGGACCTCGCAGATGCAATCTCTTTACAAGACGGTGGAAGGATCGCAAAAGTTTCTACCAAACGCGATTGGGCGCCATGTGGTTCTCAATGCTGGTCCTTGGATCGAATTGGACAATGCAACGTACAAGAGCAGAAGGGCTATGCAAATATTTCTGTTAAACGACCATCTTCTTATCGCCTCTCGAAAGAAACGCAAGGTCGACGCACCCAACGCAGATACTCGTGGACCCATGGTAAAGCTCGTCGCGGACCGTTGTTGGCCCCTGCTCGACATCGAAGTCATTGAAATGCCAGGGACAGGCGATTCCATTGGCGGCCGTACCAAGTTGGCCGACGCCATCATGGTTCGAGGTGGTGGCCAAGAGACGTTCATCTACCGCACAGAAAAGCCAGAAGCGAGTGAGAAGAAGGCATTGATGATGAACGTGCGCAAGGCAGTGGAAGAACTACGCAAAGGTTTGCAGTCTGAGATGGAGGCCAATAACAAGGCAAGAGAGACGATCAACTACTTTGCATCAAGAGATCCTGGCCTGCTCCAAAAGACAGAGCTGCTAGAGACCTTATCTGATATCAAAGACATGCTCATCGAGGTGGACGGCAAGCAGCAGAATCTCCGATGGGTGGAAGGCCAAATGGACGAGCTGGATATTGACATTGCTCTTCAGGGGTTCGAGCCCGCCGTAGCGCGTGTGGAAAAGCTCAAGGGATTAGCACGGGGGCTCAAGGGCAATACGGTAGCCCAAGACTTTATCAACTTTGAGGTTGAAGAGAGATGCGCCAAGCTTGCGACGATTATTATTCACGGGATGGAGACGACACATCACCAGGCAAACAAGACGAAGCGAAACCTTAGCTGGTTGGCGAGACTGGGCTATGAAGACAGGGCCAGAGAGGCGTACCTTGCAGCTCGAGCTGACACGATTCACAAGAGAGCCAGGTTGGTTTCCCCTCTTCTCTCGACACGTATTGTGTCACACATTACATGAGCTAACATTTTGTGAGCAGACAATGTCTCTTTCAAGGTGACTTGCACCTGTACATCTGGCAGCTATCCTTTGTTTATTTCACCCTCATCCACAACACGGTCCAATGTTTTCAGAGCTGCTTCCCTCCACCCATGATGAGCACGTGCGTCAAGTGGGCAAAGGAGCAGGTCGAAGCATTCAACGTGATTCTTGCCAGGCAGCTGGCGAGCACGGAGCGCGGCGGACAGGTCTGGACGCAGTGCATGGACCAAGCAAAGGAGCACGCGAAGAAGCTGTCTGATGTAGGTCTTGATTTCACAAGCTTGGTGGGCAAAGGTGTGGATGGACCATCAAGTGGTATGGGAGCCGAGACTTCGGATCTTGTTGGACTGGGGCTGGCTTGAAGGATGAATGAATTGACGGGCAATTAATCTTGGGTCAAGTTGATATGCTAATGGCATGTGATCTTGGAAGAGGAAGGCTATGACGCAGCAAGAGAAGGCAGCATGATTATATGTCTATACAGAAAGGCTCCAGGCATGAGCATGGAGTCCACGGAGCCGGGCATCGGAGCTGAGCTGAGCTCGCCCTATCATGCAGGTGTAGATGATGTTATGAGAAAGCAGCATCGTGGTTGCTGCGTAAAGGAAATAGTTAGTTTTACCACTTTAATATTCAAAATATACATAATTCGGTCAACAGGATTGAAAGCCAGTCATGCGTTCTGTATCGCGGCAATCGGTTGTGTTGTCACATCTTTTGGACAATCTAGATGTACTCGTAGATGATGTGCCGGGATAAGCTTGGCGGGGCAGCTCCGGAGCTAAGGTCGCCAGCTTGGCGCCAAAGGGGGAGCTTTTAATTTCGTTTCCCCTGGGATGTACAAGTAGCAGTGCGGCTCAATAGCATCATGGCGCGGACAAGGAAATATCATCATGTTGGTGCAAAGAAAGATGGATGTGATAGATTTATTTTAAGATGTTTCTACACTCGATATAGCTGTGAGAGCTTGAAGCTACTATAAATGGAAGACATTAGATGCTGCTGATAGCTCAGCTGAGAACCAACCCCTCATGCTTGGTACTCGTACCTCAAGCACGCAAAACACGGCCTAGCGATTTCGAGACAAGACGCGAACGCTTAAGCCGTCCAGTGCGCAGCTGAAGATTTTCAAACAAAGAAGAGATCAATAATGAAGCCATTGATGCATCTTTCATGCAAACTGAATCCAAACCAATAGCATCCAAGTTCCTTGTAACTCGTAGCTGCTACTGTAAAGCCTCAGTACCCCGTTTTATTGACTCTGCTTGTTTTGAACCCCCTCCCCCTCCCCTTGTCATCTTTCGCAATCTCTCGTGCTCCCTCCAGCTCTCTCACACATAATCTCTCTCTCCATATCCCTTCCGTCCCTCTCTTTGTTCCTCCCACTGCACTGCACTGGCTGATAGCGACCGCCGTGCCGTATCCATCGCTATAAAATCGCCTCCTTTGGCGCATCTGCCCCACCACCGGCCGCTATTTGCTACTGGACTGTACAGCTGCCAACCGCTAAATTGCCACCCGTTGTCTGCTGCCAAGGCTGTTGCTGCCAGAACCTCTTGGGACAGAAACCCGAAGCGTGACCGCAACGTCATTCAAAGCATCAACCTTCTCCCCTCCTAAACCTCAAACCAGCTCGACCTCCCCCTCTACCTCCGCCTCTCAACCAGCAACGCATCGCCAATCGACTCGCCTCGGCCGCAGCTGCGCTTTTCGACCATGGACACAAATATGGAAGACGTCGGGAGGGTACCGGCCGACGTGTCGCCAGTGCAGACGGAGCCTGCGACCAGATCCACGCTGGAACAGTGGATTGAGAATCTGATGAACTGCAAACAGCTGTCCGAGGCCGACGTCCAGAGGCTGTGCGACATGGTGAGCATCCGATACTGAAGGCGATGGCGATGCGAGAATCCCAGATTTTTCGAACTCTTGGGTCCTGGACTGGTGGCCCTTTTTTGGCGCCTGCTCGTGATGCTGTTTTGTTGGGCGCCAGCGATGCTGACTTTTTTGGATGTTCGTGTAGGGTCGAGAGGTTGTTCAGGAGGAATCAAACGTCCAGCCAGTGGTAGGTTTGGCCCTTGAGCGATGTGGTGATCGGGTGTCTTGTCTGGTCACTGGCGTGGGAGAATGCTGACTCTGAGTGTCTTTTGCAGAAATGCCCCGTCACGGTCTGTGGCGATATCCACGGCCAGTTCCACGACCTGATGGAGCTGTTCAAGATTGGCGGCCCCAGTCCCGACACCAACTATCTCTTCATGGGTGCGAACAGACGCGACCTGATCCCCTCCCTTGAGCTCCGTTTGCTGACGACGATTTGTAAACTGCCGCAGGTGACTACGTCGACAGAGGATACTACTCCGTCGAGACCGTGTCGCTCCTCGTCGCCCTCAAGATCCGCTACCCCCAACGCATCACCATCCTGCGAGGCAACCATGAGTCGCGCCAGATCACACAAGTCTACGGCTTCTACGACGAATGCCTCCGCAAATACGGCAACGCCAACGTGTGGAAGATTTTCACCGACTTCTTCGACTACCTCCCCCTGACCGCCCTGATTGAAAACCAGATCTTCTGCCTCCACGGCGGCCTGTCCCCCAGCATCGACACATTAGATAACATCAGGGCCCTCGACCGTGTCCAGGAAGTCCCCCACGAAGGTCCCATGTGCGATCTCCTATGGTCTGACCCCGACGACCGCTGCGGCTGGGGCATCTCTCCCCGCGGTGCGGGGTACACGTTTGGCCAGGACATTTCAGAGGCTTTCAATCACAACAACGGCTTGACATTGGTGGCACGAGCGCATCAGCTTGTCATGGAAGGGTATAACTGGTCCCAGGACCGAAACGTGGTGACAATCTTTTCAGGTGAGCCTTTTTCTTTGATTTTTACATTTCCCTTGTTTGCCAATGGCGAGCCTTTGCTGCACCAACAGCTATGCTGCCCGCGTGCCGCCTACCCTTTTTCAGCCGCCTGCATCACTTAATAATACTTGGGCTTTTTTTTCTAACGATACCGCTTCTTGACAGCACCGAATTACTGTTACCGATGTGGTAACCAAGCTGCCATAATGGAAATTGACGAGCACCTGAAATATACCTTGTAAGCAGCAAAGTTCCATCCCATGTTGGAGCCACAAGTGCTAACCCCTACAGCCTGCAATTCGATCCGTGCCCGAGAGCCGGAGAGCCAATGGTCTCTAGACGTATGTGTTGCAATTCCCACCCAAATGCTCAAATCAGATTATTGACTTTTTTCCTTTTTAGGAACCCCCGACTACTTCCTCTAATCTAGTGCCGACGTTCTTCATTCAAACGAGTTATTGCTGTAAAGGGCTTTTTGCAAGAGGGTTTATAGTTGTTAGAGCCCAGGGAGCCGGGCATCTAAAGAAAAAATAATGTACGATTAATCCTACTGCCGGTGTACGGGCCCACGCCACCCAGCCGTGACAAGTCTCAATGTGAACAGGAGTTGCCAAAGTGCTGCCGCTCCAGATTGGTTCAAATTTACTAACAGGGATGGTGATGCGCTGATGTGAATGATGACAGCATGTGCGTACCTATGGATTGTCATGGTCAGAACTGAGAGCGATAGAACTGGAATAGGAGAGAGACGTTAGCTATCAGTCTTTTTGCGATGCCACAAACCCCCTCATTTATCACGCGTATTAGATGACAGAACTGCTAATTGGCAAAATAGGTGATATCATTCTTGTTCTATACATTATCCAAGAACGCTTGTTTCTATACTGAGAGAAGATTCTTTCAACCTTTGCCCTAAACCAAGGGCCCTTTCGTGATATTCCGTGAAACCAGTCGCATAATGCTATGCCTTATCTATAACCTAACGCCATGTGATTTCCTTGTCTAACTGTACCGAGCACACTGACATATATACAGAACCTCAGGTGCATCCATGATGTGATTATCTGCTTCTCACCCCCGTTCTTCTATTTCTTCAAATTATTTGCCGGCCTCAAGCTTGTTCTCGAGCGGTGTGTCCCAGGTGGAATCATGCATCGTCTGCGCAGACGCGCTCGCCGGAAGCTCCTCATCGAATACTCGCCCGTCTGAGCCCGGAACGCCGTTGACATAGTGGCCGGGAGAGCTGCTTCCATCGGGAATGTGGAAGCGCTTGTCAAATCGAGACAGAGCGTATGTGAAGATGACGATGAGCTCAATGACGTAGTTGAAGCAGTAGAAGCAGGCCTTTTGATGGAACCATCTCGGCTGGGTTACAGGAACGCGATAATATCCTACTCCTGCACGGAAGCTCGCGCCGAGAGTGAGTAAGCAGGCGCTGAAGATCATGAGGAAGAGTTTATAGCGCATGCTTCCGGCACCAAACTTTTCGATACGCTGGCGGCGGGGGATGATGAAGCAGAGTGCGATGACGGGGATCGGGAAGAATGCGAGGAAGGCGAAGTACGTTGAGGCAACGACCTGAGCGTCGTGGGTCTTGTTGATGGCTGATTGATCGAGCGTGTACACGCTGTAGACGATGGAAACGATGAGCATGATGAGACAGGCCACGACCGAAACATAAATCGAGCGAAAGACGATCTTGGCGGGAAAACTCCAACCAAGACGAGGATGATACGCCCTCAAGATACGCAAAACAAGAATAATATTGATGACGAAGACGAGCAAAACACCCGCGTTTGCGAGAATCTGCGCCGCGAGACCGATGCGCCCGTTTTTCGGGTAGCACGCCCAGACGATGCGCATGACGTTTGCCGAGATACGTGCCATGGAGAAGCCGAAGAAGAGGCCCGAGAGGACGAACTTGTGGCCGCGGCGGCGGTTGCGCTGGAAGATTGTCATGTTGAGGGCGGCGGAGCAGATGAAGAAGAAGAGGATGACGGCGGAGATGGGGATGTCGACGCCGACGGTTGGGGTGAGGCCGAGGCCTGCGTATTTGGGGGGGTAGGGAGGGCTCTGAGGGAGAATTTCATGTTAGTTTGATTTGATTTGAAGGTTGTTGTGATGGATTTGGTGATAGTGTTGAAGGAGAAAGGGGGGGATGAACGTACCATGTGTGGCGGCACTCCGCCGCTTTGGCCGCTGGATGCCATCTTTTTAGATGAGATTTTTCTGGATAAATTGGGCTTGATGAGATGGATATTTTCGTGATCGTTGAGGGTTTTGTTTGATTCAGGTGATGAGTAGGTTGGCGTGAGGAGATGCGTATAAGTCGTCGTCCCAAGTCACACCACCAAAACACCAAGCTCGTAGGAGTCGATAACAGCACAGCGCACGATGGATCGGTTATACTCGTCTGCACAAGGCCAAGAGATTGAAATACCAAGATGAGCGAGGGATAGAATAATTATATTCACTTCGAAGTAACCAAGTAAACAAGGGGGTTGGTTGTTGGCGAGAATGGAAAAAAGAAAGGACTTGGCAACTACTGCCCACATCTAGTAATATAGTAAAAAGGAAAAATATATTACACGAAAACCAACGAGCGTCATTGTACATTAGTTATCTTTCTTGATTTCAAAAAATCCTCCGCAGCTCAGCTGCGCTGTCCGCTTTCGCTTTCGCGCGAGGTGCCATGACCGACAGCCTGACCTGGCCCGGGCTCCTTTTGCGCTACGTTACGCTACGCAAGACAAACGAAACGACGGCGGCCGGTATTGCTTAGCAGGCCGTTGTTGCTTAGGCTTAGGCAGGCAGAGGCCCCGGGTCTAGGCCGCCGACCGGGAAAACAGAAACATGTGGTGATCGGTGCTCGCACTTTGTGCAAGATCCGGGGTTCAGAAGGTGGATGGGGATACCACACACGTAGGTCCGGGCGCGCGATCGTTGGTTGGGTGGTGAGTGAGCGGCATGAATTTTAACGTTAAACGGGAAGGGGGGAAGAAAAAACGGGGGGGCGTAAGGGGAATGGTAAGTTAAAATGGATAGGCTATTTGGGAGACTTGTTTTGGCGCGGCCGATGATACGCTGGATATACGAGTATTGGGTAGCTTGTTGCTTACAGAGGGATAGACGAGACTGAGACAGAGAAGCCCGGGTATTCATTTTCTAGATGGATAGAGATAGCAGGGCTTGTAGCTGAATAGATTTAGAGGCTTGGCTTTTCGAGATCTAATTGTTTCCTGAATGCATCAGATGTTTCATTCATTGTTTTCAGTTTGCAAACGCACTCAAAGCGTCAAAATACGCAGCTGGTTTCGCTCCCATCGCGTTCTACAAGGCAACGGCTCTCACCAAAACAAGATCGGAGGTCGGAGCATCGGAGCTTCGCTGTCGGCGCGAACAGCCCCAAGCGGGCCGACATCTGGCTTAGCTAATCGGCGGGATGGGTAAACAATAACTGCGGAGGAATGATAATGTGCGCGATGACGAAACACAAGGAAATTTCCCTCTGAAGGATTTTTTAGAATATTGATTCCGTGGTTTATCTCCGTAATGTTTTCAGCCAGCTTTAGAATAATAGGAGATTCCGTGGAAAATAGACCTCGTGTTGTTTGTTTGATGATACAGATAGATGGTTGCCGATGGGATATAGTCCCAGTTCCGCTGAGTAAGCTCGCGATTGTATGTAAGTGAAGCCGTTGCTGCGAGGGAGTGCGTGCGTGTACGACCATATCGCGGAGACGTTCCATGTCCGAAATCCATAATATTGGCTCTGGAGATGAGTTGCTTGATGTTTTATAATGGCTCATACGATACGGAGACATTTGTGTGGAAACATCGAATAGGGGCACCCCTATTATCAAAGTTTGGTGACTTTGGTCCTATGATTCCTTAAGGATGCAAAGGCGAGTCAGGAGGACAGCCAGTGCCTGTGGCTTGCCGAAAAATTGGATCGAGGGAGCCGCTATGTTACTTTAATGAAGTTAGGCGTCTATTTCTGGATGTGCATGTATGCTCAACTACTTACTAGCAGTTTGATGCTGGATGGTCTTCTCTTCCAGCATCACATCTCGCATCACGTTTGGGGAGAGCTGAGTAAGTTGGCGAAATTTCTCTGCAAAATGATTAAGAGTATACTAAAGAACTGTTGATGCTAATATTTTTCATATATCATCAAGATCCGTGTGGTATATACTAAACATCATGTTAACAAACCACGAATCCAAGTCAGTCACAAGTAACACAAACACTCAGCTCTTTGCAAACTCCGTTATTATCTCCGCCACCACGCTCGTCAGCTCATCCGGCATCGACAAGTACGGACTATGTGAAGCCTCCAGAGACCTGATGATCCATTCGACCCCCGATTGAGCGAGCAAGCCATCCTGCGCTGCAAGAGGCAACGCGCCATCCTGAAGACAACGAATGTACGCCCGACGGCCATCATATACACCATCTAACCAGCCGATTGCGTCAGGCTTCGATTGCACTGACAGACCAGACTGTGACGTTAAACTTGCTATCATGGTTTTGGCTAGTTCGGGAGAGACGTCGTGGTAAAACGTCTCTATCTGGTTCCTCGTGTATGTGACGCCTTCGGATTCGAGCTGCCAGATACTTTAGCACATGGCCATGATACAGATACTACACCTTACACGACAAAATTAAACATGGGAGAGAAGAAGCAAAGGGGAGTTCAACTTACTTTACTTGTATCAACCCATGGTGACCACGCCCCTCCACCCCTCATCTCAAGAATCGACTTCTCCGGCGCGGTCATAAGAGCCGCGATGCAAATAATTCCGATGATACCTCCCTTCAAACCTCGAGCTTCTCGACCTCGTTTGTCCAGACCTGCAATGACTCCCGATCCAACCACACCGCCGTATGAATGGGCGACGACCACAATGTCCTTCCCCTCGTCGATCTGAGGGATGAGTAGGGATTGCACGTGTTCTATGTCGTCTTGTACGGTGATGCCTGCATTGCCGGCACTGCGGTTTGTAGTGGTCTCGGCGGAGAATCCTGCTGCCTCGAGTGATTGAATGAATAGGTTGAAAGCGGAACCTGGATGATAGGCTCCGGGAATGACGAAGATGTGTGGTTTGGAAGACGGAACCACAGCCATGGTTGCTAGATCGAAGTATTATGTCGTGGATGTTTCCTTAAGGAGAATAGAAAAGATAGAAAGCTCTTTGACTGATATGTGTGTCTTATTGTTGGATCCTTTTCAACGTCGGCGAGACGGAATGTGTTTATATACTCCCCCGGTAAATTCTGGTAGCCACTCGGAACTGTTCCGAAACTAGCCATGATTTCACTTTCCATCTTACAGCCTCGGAAAGGGACCCCATGATTAGAACAACGCAGGCCATTATGGAGATTTGCCTGCAGGATCGTAGATTACTAATTGGTGTTTAGTCGATACCGGTAAAGATCAATCCACGTCTGTTTATAAATCAGCCAGGTTACCGTCTCACAATGTAAGATTAATAGCCAAAAGTTAGAATTGGACGAGATGAAATAGACAAATCATTAAGCTTAGTCCATAGTATGTTAGTTATAGCCGGAGATGAATTAAAGATTACCTTTTTTTTTGACCTTTTGAAAGAGAATAAACAATGGTTTCTTCAGTTCTTCAGTTTAAGGGAAACTATTGACAAAAATGAGGGTATCAAGAGTTGTGATTTCATTCCGAGAACTCGCACGAACTCGCACGAATCCTCCTGCTGCATGCTTCCCTCTTTGGTAATATATTACCTGATCCAGGTGTTCCAAAAATACACACTCGCCGCTAAATCGACGATAACGATAGAATTCGAGTCATTCCTCTATGGTCAGCCAAAGTCAGCTTAGTTGCTCTGTAAGTCTCGTGGCTTGAGTGATTTTAGGTTAAGTTTGTTAAGAGTCCCGTCATGCAGTCTATCGCTAGCAATCCAAACCAACTGTATTTCGTTTAGTCTCCACCGCGTTTATCTTGTCTACTAGGGGGGTTACATAATACGTGGAAAGTCTTGTCAACTCCAACTCCATGTCTCTCGCATTCCTACCTTGTGAAAATACAAACAACGGGTTAATCATAACTAGTATTATAAACTCGCTCTATATTAGGCTAAAAGAATTCAACCTAGTTTGAAATTTTCTTTGCAGCTTAAACAATGTTTTACGCTAGATCTACTACCTTCTAGGTTAGAACTTGCCCTGAATAGAAGGGCAAAGTCAGTCAGAGCGTATCAACACAACAATTCAAGCAATAAACAATATCCACTCTGACTTCATTCCTTAATACATACATGCCATGGAAAAGTTGCCTTGAGTTAGGAAAGATTGAGCTTACTCATACTATTTATAACCAACGAATCGTATTGACGAATCATGCCGACTTCATGTATGAAACACCATTATTGGTTTACAAGTACATACCCTTGATCGAAAACTTACCCTTTCCAGCAACTTTATACATTTGACCCCTCGTATTGTACAGAATCCAGCCAGGTTCGGGTAAGCTAGTGAATGCTAGAGATTAGGAGATTAGGTGAGCATCAAATAGATGGTATGGATTAGGCAGTCACATCTCTTCATGAACAACAAGTCATTGTATATGGTAATGTTGACTGTCTTCATCATCTCTTGTATGTAAGCATATGTCAGCACCGTAAGCTATACCGCCTCTATCAATCCCAGGTAGACGGAGCAGAGAGATCCCCCGTGTCTACGTTGCATTCTCCGAAAGTCTCAATACTATGCTCAAGTTGATAGCATCGTCTATATCATGTACATTATGTGGAGTTCCATCGGGAACCAAGTTGCGCCGCCCAATGTATTCGCTAAGAAAGCAACTTTATCACATCCGCCATTCTCGTCTCGTTGGACTTTTTCGCCTTGTCCTTTTCTTGAAACGCCTTGGTGACCAGGTCGCGCTTCTCCTGCTGGACGTCCAGCACACGCTCTTCGATAGTGTTTTCCATGACGAGACGCCAAATCTTCGTTTCGCGTCTTTGGCCGAGACGGTGTACTCGATCAACAGCTTGGTCTTCGATTGCTGGTGCCCACCCTATGAGAGTACGAGTAAGTATAGACACGTAATAGGATGTAAAACATGGGGGATGTGCCAATAAAGCAAGGACTTACAACTGTCGGATAAAATGACCGTATCTGCGGAAACAAGGTTGAGCCCCACGCTGCAAACCGCCAGACTGGCCAGCATGATGCGAGTCTCTGAATCATTATCAAGAGCATCAATTGCCTGGTCTCGTTTGTCTGTATTCATGCTTCCATCGATCCTGCAATACTTCAAACTAGCACCCTCGAGCTGCTTCTGTACAATATCGAGGAATGATGTCCACTGTGAGAAGATGACAATTTTCGAGCCATCATTCTTCAATGTGGCCCGAATTATCTGCAGCATTGCCTCTGTCTTTGAACTCTGTTGTTCAGTGTCAAAGTTCTTGTCAAAGGTTCCTTCGGGGGCTAGCTCCAGCAGACTGTCTTCTGTCAGCGGATTGCGGCACATGGGGCATTTGTGCTGCAGCTCAATTGCCCTGGAGATGCAGTGGCGACAATACACATGCTGGCAGTTTGTAATCACTGGATTAGTAGGTAACTCGTAGCAGATTGCGCACTCTTCTTGACTGTCAATGTACAGCCGAAGAGCTTCCTGCAACAGGGCGCGGTTCTTCTCGGTCAGAGGTACAACGTCTTGGTCTTTGAGCATCTGCATTAGATCATTAATCCGTTCTCTGCATAGAGTCCAGTGGTTGCATCTATAACACGTCAGCAAGCAGCATCAAACAATGAGCAGGTGACTTACGACTGTCGAAGCCGAAGAAGGCGCTCCAAGACGTTTTGGAAGCGACCCTTCTGCCCAGTTTGCGATCTGGCTTGGTATTCCTCCAGCACGCCCCTGGCCTCAGATCTACAAGTGAGTTAGTGCCAAATCCTTAAACCAAGAGGCAAGAAATGATGTAGTTGACATACAATAGAGCATCGTATTTGGCCTGTTCTTCTGGGTGGAAAGTAATTCGGTGGAGGTACTCTGTCTTCTTGGGAAGTTTGAGGTCGACAAATTTCATGTCTTTCCTGCGTCGCAGACAGATGTCTTGCATTAAAGATTGCAAAAGGGCCTCTCCACTGCGATCGCCCATCATTAGTTTGCGCGAAATTGCGTTGCCAAATATCTCAGGCTGTTCAATGCCTCCTGTGATATGGAGAAACTTGACTAGAGACTGGAGATCCTTGACGGAATTGACACTGATGATATGTTAGTGTATCGCGACAATGATAATAATAAAGACCAATTGTAGCATGGCACTCACATTGGGGTTCCTGTCAGCACCCAACGGGACTGAGCGTGGAGCTCGCAGGCCGCCAGAGCCGCCTTAGTCTTGACATTCCTTATTGTGTGCCCTTCATCGAGCACAACTCGCCGCCAGTTTTTCTTTGGGCTCAAGAGAGTTTTGCTGACGCCGGGATCCAATTCCTTGGCAAGTGTGCCATAGCTGGTAATGACAACGTCGTATCCCTCCAGCTCTTCAGCTGCCACTTTCTTGGCACCATGATATATCAGGATACTAGATTGATGCTCCTCTTTGACGTGCCTTCGAATTTGCTGCTCCCAGTTGCTCATCACACTAACGGGAGCAACTATTAGCGTCGATCCAGGGCCACCGGTAAGGATTAAGCTGATGATTTGGAGCGTCTTTCCCAAACCCATATCGTCCGCAAGGATACCACCTGAGAAGAGCGTTGGTGGCTTAGAGGTGATGAACTCAGAAGCGACATTCCAAAACCGGCCCTTGTTGTCGCGCCTCCACAGCTGGGTTACCGTATCCGAACCCACAGCTGGAAGTTTGGGATTCTCTTTCGATTGCATCCAAGCCAGGCCCTTTGACGCGCTGTTAGTTCTGATTTGACGCAAACAAGGACCAACAAAGAAGGGCAAGAAAAATTGGTGCTGACATACCTGTAGCTGATATGGCAGGAGAGTAGACTTGAGCTGGCTGGGTTGTTCGGCCTGCAGCATCTTGGACAGCTCATCTTCGCCCATTGCCAGGGTCTTGATGGCGTCACCGTTTTTGCGGAACTCGACTGCATCGCTGGACTGGAGGATTTCCTCGAGTGATACTTCGGGAACCGCCTGAGTAGTGTCGAAGCCAGCTGTAGATCTGCTTTGAGATAGCCCAAGCACTACCCTACGTGCCTCGGCCTCCTTCCTGGTCTTCTTCAGCTGGGTAGCCTTGACAAATTTGTCTGCCTTTAGAGCAGCCTCGATTCTGGTCCGCTCTGCAGGATCACTTGGCCCGTAAAAGGACAATCTTATGGGACAATCGTAGTAGGCCTTTTCTCCTATGATTTGGCCTTCCACGGTGAGGTCTCCAGAGTCCTATTCCGCATTAGCTGTAAGCCTAGAGGTGTGTAATTAGAGGTGCTAAACTTACGATGTAGTGGGCGAGCTTCTCAACAATTGTGCGAGGCAAGTGGCCTATTTGCTGGTGAAGCACATTGTCTATTCGGATAGCATTTTTGTCATACTGTTTGAGTATTAGCTCTGTCACTTGGTGATGCCAAATCAGCTATTATGCTTGATGCATACCCGATTCTCCGGCTCTCTGCGACACAAGACGGCCTCGCCAGGCGAAGCATATCCATCATAGTACCTCACACCGACGATTTTGCCATCTGTATAAAGGAAATTAGCATTCCGCTCACAAGTGGTTGACCGGAAGCAAGAAACAAACCAAAAGTGCCATAAAACTCCTTGTCGGCGGTGTCGTCGTCTTGCGTCAAGTCCAGATAGTCTGGCTCTTGTGTAGCCGCTGGATAAGCAAATGATTTGCCCCTCTGAGATGCATAATTTAGGCGAGGAGGTGCCCGAGAAATTTGTGAAGAAGATACAGCTGGTCGTTTGCGAACTGGCTCAGGGGAATCTCCTGTGAGATCAATGAACTCGGCGGCGGCACGCTTGCGACGAGGCATGTTGCTGCACCGAGAATGAATGGTTTTAAAAATATGCTATAAAAAACAGGAATATTAATTCGAAAGAGAAGAGTTTTGATGTCTGATGCTGTTGAAGGGAAATGAAATTCTAGAGCCGACCATCTCTATCAATCTGCTTCTTCTCAAACTGCTAAATTCTACAATTATGGCAGGTCCGCCAGTTGATATCGCGTCCCATTTAGTGATGGCCAATTACGAGTACGAGGCTGCAAACGCGAGGTCATGTGACGTGCCAGAGATACCAGCAAGCAGCGAGCAATCTGACAAGCCGAGCATGTCACTCCGACTTTTGGCAGCTCTCGTACCATTTTTGTAAGCAATATGGAGTACAGGCGCCTTAGTACATGTCGGGCATCCACACAATCATGTCCCACGCATGGAGGGAGTCAACGCTCGTGTATATACCAGTAATGCAGCTCTCCTGATACACTCCTTACCATCTAATACATCTTGTCTCGTGTTTTTTGTGCCTGTGAATGCTTATAATCACCGTGACTAAGCAACCAGAATACCGTAATACCTCCGTAACCCCCATAAAAAGTGCGCCGAGATCCGTCACCACCAAGCACTCGACTGTCCCCAATTAGGTCTAGCCGAAATCACGCCATCGATGGCTCTCCAGAGCAAGAGCCAGAATATCAACGACATGCGTCCAACCTTGCTTCCCTTTCAACTACACTCTTCTTCTTTGCTACAGGAGGGCAGACGAGTTTGTATGCGATGAGGCGTTTCATTCAGTACCAAAAATGCTGTGCTTCGCTATATATCCGTCGCTGGGGACCGCTTCTCCTCCGCCATGGATGATCATGGCAGATGCTACCCAACACCCAGAACCATGAACTAAAACAATACAAGCAACAAGACGATTATGAGAAAGACATTACAAAACCAACGCCAACACGCCGCTTCCTATGAACCCGATGCACACGCTGCCAAGTCTGCTGCTTGCTACTCCTTGACCAGGCGGCCATACATCGAAAAGTACATGCAGCCTGGCACATGGCTTCGCTTGCCAGTCTTCTCGTCAAAGATGTGGCAGCCTTCCCTTGCTACGTTGGGGGGAGTATACACTGAAGACGTTGTTTAGTCAGGTCCAGCACAAGTGTCTTGAGGCCGCGATGCAACTTACAGTGCAGTGAGACAGCGAAGTCGCTGCCACGGTTGGATACTCTATGGAGGCCGAGCTCGTCGGCCATGTATGTCACTTGGTTCTCTTTATATGTCTTCTCGGAGATGACAGTCATCGGTCCCTCGGGCTCGTCCTTCTCTGGGAAGGCATAGCGAGTCTCAGTGAGATCGCCGCGCAGAATCTTCATGACGCAGTGCGCGTTTCCGTGGTCGTGGATGGGGCTGCCCTTTCCTGGGGACCAGACGAGTACAAGCTAGTTGGCTTCTTGTCAATACACTGGATGCACCTGTACGAGGTTTCGAGACTTGACCTACCAGGTTGCTTTTGCCATTTCCCTCATCGACGAGGTTACGAGTGTATCCTCTGCTGCCGTCGCCAAATGCATACTTGGACCACTTCATGTCATTGCCATCATAGTCGCGCATAAGCTCCATCAGGAAGCCGACGTCGACATCGTCCGACGTCAAGCCCGACGACGGGCCAAGTGCGTCCTTGAGCGCCAGCACGAGTTCTTCAAAGCGATCCCCCTTGTGCGCTACGACGTCGCCGACGCCACCGAGCGCTTGGCTGCTAGACACAACGTTGACGGTCATGATTGATGGTATCTTTTGATGGTGGCTATAGAGGATGGATTGTATAAGGAGGTATGCTATGAGGGATCTAACGAATGGGCAATACAGAACGATACGACGGGTGCATTTATCAAGATCTCAGAGATACGCAACGAAAAGCGACACACCGACTGGGGGCGGGGATGGCCGGTGTCTCTCGTGTCTGGTCAGCTGAGCGAAACCCCCGACGGAGGGTAGTGCAACCGGTGTCGGCCTGTCAAAATCCTCGTTGACTCTCAAGCCACACGAAAGAAAAAAGGGCAATGGTGGATGATCGCCTGTACGAGCAACGGCAAACGGGGGAACGGGTACACCTGGCAACTATCGGTGGATTAGGCCGCGCAAGTTTTGCACAATCTGGTTGGACGGCCAGGCGCTAGGAGCGCACAATGGCCAGCCAGAGTTTAGGCGGTGCAGCGAACTGCTGACGCGCAGCCTCAGAGATAACAGGAGATTTGCTACGAAATGATGACGACCGGACATTGTCAGATTCACGAAACCCCGATTCTGGACGAGTTTACTTTGCACATGGACTCGGATTTACAGCCTGGAATGTCACAGGTCTCACGAGAGGCTCTGCGATAGGGACCCAGCATCGAACTGAGACGAATGTTCAGATTTTTGGTGACCAGATGGACAGTATCCGCCAAGCGTGGGGCTTCGTGAAACCTGGTACATGCTCGGAGCAGTAGCGTCGTGCTAAGGGAAAAAGTTCAAGGGAACCTTGAGGGATGTTCAGTGACTGATTGCGATATGCGAATGGAAAGGGGCTTGGGGGAAGATCTAGAACTCTGTGCTCTCCTTCTTCGTTATCGCCTTATCTGCCCCTGAGCTGTCAAGAATTATTTATATCTGAATTGATTGTAATTTTTTTTTTTTTTTGCAAGAAACGCAGACCTTGCCAATCTATGTATGTCTTATATTGGTGGCGCTGTTCCACTTATAAGATAAGATGCGGGATGGACGGAGCTACAAAGGTACAAGACCCAAGACACAAAATGACGGCAGCGGCTCGGGGTTCTCCGACATCCGCCGCCGACATCCGCCCTGGCAGTCGTAACTTTCGGTCACTCGGCACGGACTCTGTAGAGGGAGCGCTTCAGTCAATATAGAGTTGAATAGGTGGACACGGAATGTGCTTTTCAAGTTCCACAAAATATGGCCAAGCTTTTCAATAGGAGTTTGCTTGTGCTCCACTGCGTAACTTGGCTGGGGCTTGGCTTCACCCGCTTTGACTGAAGGATCTTTCATCTGATATTGTGAGACAGCGTGTGTCGAGCAAATTTTACTCGACTAGTCAACTCACGAGCCAGTCTTGCAGAGTGCACGGATGAAGAAATTCTTGAAAAAAAAAAATTGACAAGAAAAAGAATCTTAGGCACGTCGCAGCGCATAGCTGCTGTTACAAGGTGGATTGCAACGATGTTTGATGTACTCCGTACTTGATGGGGAACTACCTAGGACAAACTGCCGCGTAAAGAACGGAACTGCTGGGCCGAGCTTATGTGTCCAGAGTATGCCATGTGGGTGACGATGAGATGCCAATTGGATTGCATTCCAAAAGAGTCCTTATCTCCGCTACAATGTCCATCTCCATCTGGTTCACGATGCATCTCGGTGGTGAAAGAAGATTGATCCTAGTCATATGTTGATGCTGTTGGTGAATGTAAGCAAGCCATACCGAATTGTAGCTAGGTATGCAAAGTATACCGCTGTCGATGAAATTAAATTCATAAATGTATTCGAACCATTCAACATCAACTCCTAGAGCTATCGAAGTCATGGTGAAGCTGTTGCGTAGGCTATCTCGTATCTGACCTTGATCCCAAGAGCCGCAACTTGACTCGTAACAGTAGTGGAGAGCTGCAATATCCGTTGTCTAGTGTTATTTCACTTGCCGAATCGAGTCTCATCTCCAGCTTCATTTACAGTCTATTCTTACAAAGATCCCAAAAAGCATCGTCATCACGGATCCCATCACGACCGCAATGTATCCGCTCCCCATCTACCCGATGCCGCAATAACCGTTCAAGACAACAAAACAATCCCAAAGACACATTTCAGCTCGGCACTTCCATCCAGCAATCATCACAAACCCGCATCTCGGCCCGTCGCCCAAACGGAACAAAAAAGGCAGCCCTGGTCAGCCATATCCATCTCCCACCGACAGCCGCCCCCATCACGCCCCGATGCCGAGCTTTCCCCAGATTCGCAGCCGCCCAAAGAGCGAATAGCGGCGGCCCATGTGAATCATGCTTGCACGTCAGAAGGGCTGAGCAGCTACCACTAAGAGAAAAACTGGATTGGTAGCTACTAGGTAATCTTCTAGAAATCCGATATTGGTGGATCCCCGGTTCATCGCAGGTGAAGGGAAGGAAAAAGAAAAAAAGGGTCTTCCGTACCTGGACGGCCGGCTGGCCGGTGCATCATCTGACTAGGGGGCGAACAAACCAATTAGTCAAAGAAAATTCTTTTGCCTCTGTAGCTATGACTAGAAGGTTTATATAACGGCAGACCGGCAACTCGATCCCATTCACATGAAAATAGAGAATCAATTCAATTCATTCAATTTCAGTGTTTTGCCCCTATTCCCGAAAAGTAAATCCTTCGGCTCACTCATTCCGACCCGACGAACCGCTGCATCTTGCATCCCTTTGGTGGCTTACACACAACAAACATAACGTCATAGCGAACGCCCCGAATACCGAGAGGGCTATGCCTAAAGCAATAGGCTCGAGACATTCATAAATACGACGATTGGACGACAACTTCAATTTTTTTTAACATCAATTGAAGTTTCAGTGCTTTTACAACTACCATCTTGAATTGCTTTTTGGTCTCATTGGAGGCTCTCCATCATGATGGCGACTACAACAGCCAGGCCGGCAGATGCTCAGCTCGGAACAATAACCGAGAAGCCTCCACAGCCAGAAAACAATTCCAACAATAACAACAACGATGGAGAAAGCAGCAGCGATGATGATGCCAATACTCCCGATACTCCTCCATGTCCTTCAAAATCAAGACCCTGCAAGAATAACCGCGGCTGGCGCAAAATCGTCCGCAACTTTACCCCATCGTAAGTCTCACATACACACTCCATACCCTCACTTACACCCAAATACAACCACCACTTCTTTCAAAAGTCAAAAATCAAACCCCGTCATTTCAACTCAGTTTGAAAAACTAACATAATAATCTTCAAAGATGGTTCGCCGTAAACATGGGCACGGGCATCGTCTCCATCCTCCTCTTCAACCTCCCCTGGAACGGATACTGGCTACACATCATCTCCTACATCTTCTTCGCCTTGAACATCCTGCTCTTCACAATCTTCTGCATCATCTCGCTCTTACGATATACACTCTACCCTGAAATCTGGATGGCCATGATTTCACATCCCGCGCAGTCCTTATTCCTAGGATGCTTCCCCATGGGATTTGCTAGTACGTCACCTCCCATCTCATTCCATCTCAACACCAATAAACCAACTAACCAACTCTCCCCCCAGCCATCATCAACATGATGATCTTCGCCTGCTCCCAATGGGGCCCCTGGCTCATCTACCTCGCCTGGGCATTCTGGTGGATCGACGTCCTCATCTCAATGGCAACCTGCATCTCCATGCCCTTCATCGTCATGCACCGCCACCGCCCGGGCCTCGACAAGACAACCGCAACCCTCCTCCTCCCCATCGTCCCCGCCGTCGTCGCCGCCGCCACGGGAGGCATCGTCGCCGACGCCTTACCCTCGGCCAGCCACGCCTACGCAACGCTCATCGTCTCCTACGTCCTCTGGGGTATCGGCCAGGCCCTCTCCGGCTGCGTCATGGCCCTCTACTTCCACCGCCTGACCATCCACTCCCTTCCTCCGCGGGAAGTCATCGTCTCCGTCTTTCTCCCCGTGGGGCCCCTCGGCCAAGGAGGGTTCGGCATCCAGCAGCTCGGTAAAGTCGCCCTCAAGGTGATTCCCCAGACGGAAATGTTCCACGTCGCCGGCGTCGATCCCACCCGCGGCGCAGAGTTCCTCTACTTCCTCGGCATCTTCTTCGGCATCGTCATGTGGGGGTTCGCACTGGCCTGGGTCTGCTTCGCACTCATCAGCCTCAGGACCACGCGCCAGTTCCCCTTCAACATGGGCTGGTGGGGATTCACTTTCCCGCTCGGCGTATGGGGAACTTGCACCAATGCCTTGTGGAAGAATCTTGGCAGCGAGTTTTTCAAATATGCAACGATGGTAAGTCTCTATCTCTGTATGACCTGTCTTGTGAAAAACGTTCATCTAACCCACTGTTTGCTAGATCATCTCTCTAACTGTCGTCCTCCTCTGGATTCTCGTCAGTTTGAGAACTTTGCAGCTCGTCATCACGGGAGAAATGTTCTTTGCTCCCTGCCTCAAGGACCTCCGCGAGAAGGAAGAGCCTCCCACCGACAGCGAAACTGTTTGAGCATTCCTATTTTCCTTTATGAATATTTTCTAATCTAGCATCATCATTGGGACACCGGGTAAAGGGTCACAAAAGCATGAGTCATCGGAGTACACAATTAGAGCGTTTTCAACAAAACTTTCTTTCAGTCTTATTACTTTTATAAGAAGCATTTAACATGGGCAATGGCGCAATGGGTTGCGGGTTATGAAATTTGATGCATCATTGGTGGTTTGGCGGCATAGGCAATACAGTTTAAGTACCCTAGACTAATACGCAAATATAAATGCACGTTGAATATAGTATCAAAGGTATTACCTCAAGACGGGAGACGTAATTGACATGCTTCTTACAATGCTCACTCGGCTGTCTATCCTCTCCTAGTCAAACAAGAATTCTTTCGAAAAGAATTGCTCTCCGATATGTAAAAATACATTGTGTCCGATTTACCTAAGCCACCTTGCGTATGCCCAGCGAATCCTCTCCAGGGCCTTTGCTTGAATGTGCACGCCCTTGACATTCGCAAGGTCGTCCAGATCCTCCAAAAACTCCTTCTGAATGTTATCTGGCATCAGCTTGCTAGCCAGATTACGAAGCACATGAACCTCGCATAGCAAAAGGCCGTGGTCCTTGTAGGACAAGACATTGTTCTCCGTTGGTCTCGCCTCGGATAAGATACGGTCAATGTTTCGAAGGATGCGAATGGCCTTGCCAGAGGCTTTGCTATGGCGCCGTCCAGAGCGGCCACCAAAGATGCTGCGGAAGTACTGCAAGACGCCGAAAGAAACAAACACGCCAGGGGTCAGTCCCACAAAGCCAAAAACCAGCTCTTGGCTCTTGAGGAGCGAATCAATGCCGGTCATGGCCACTTCGAGGTCAACCTTTGTCTTCTGAACCTGGATTAGGAGAGATCGGACAAGATCGCCCCGGACAGCACCGACAAAGGGGCTTCTCAAGTCTTGCTCGTACGCTCGAAGAACCGGGGTCACATCGCCTTCAGCCACTTTGGAGCGAATGTCTGCGATTTGGGATTCTGTGATGGATGAACCACCAACAGCAAAGTGAGGCTTGTCGGTGGCAAAGTCGACAACCATTCGCTCCAGGCTCTCTCGATCAGCCTTGAGGCTGTCTCTGCTCATAATGGCAATTTCACTCGTCTCATCGTGCCGAATCGTCTTGATGACCTTTTCGGTTGGCTCAACGACCCAATGAATCCAAAAGTCCCGCAGCGTGCTTCCAAAATCCGTGATCCATTGAATAATATCTGCTTTGCGGTTGACCAATATCTTGAGAATGGTAGTAGAAGACGTAAGACCGATGAGAGCCGGCAACCAGTATCGAATAATAACCGGCGGTCGACCGTTTTCATTGGCAAGTGTCTGCATGGCGTTGATATGTTGGGGTAGCGTCTTGTCAATTATCTGAAGCAGTCGGCGAGCCAGGGTACTTGGGCGATAGGGAGTCATGTCTTCCTCGACATGCACGGATAGCTCAGCGTCTTCTTCGACACCTGCAAACACTTTTTCCTCAAAGTCATGAATGTTGGCTTCCAGGCTGCATGCCTCCTTGAGAACCATGTCCATCAATGCTACGCTGCGCTCAACGACCCCCTTAAGGTCTTCATGATCCTGCGCCCCAGCTCTCTCATCATCGTGGCCCAGCTGAAGGCCTTCATCCATGAGCACTCCGAGACCGCTGGCTGTCATTTCCCTCAGCTTTCGTAGGTGCGCCTGTTTGCGCCTAGCCTCGGCTCGACATAGAGCAACGGGCGAGAGCACTTTTCGCTGTATGTTGGCAAATGAGTGCTCCCGAATACTGTCTCGAACAACGCCGTAGAATCTGTTCCATGGCTGTGAGAAGGTGGATCTTGTAGACTCGACAAGCTCGGCCGAAGCTTCTGCCGCAGACAAAGAGCGTAACCGTGCCCGGCTGGCTTGGTATATGTCATGCGACCACGCCAACAGCCGGAGAGGAGATGTCTGTACCGCGTAGATACTGCTATAGCTGTAGGAGCTCAAGACTCCGTCCCAATACCACAAATCATCGCTCAAGGGGACAATGCGATCAACCAGCGTGTTGAGAATAGCTCCATAGACCTGAACCGTCGCTTTGGAAACAAGCAGCCACTCGATTTCGTTCTCATACGGTGTCTTGGTTTGTGCATAAGCCCCGCCTGCGGTGCCATGGCCCTTATTCGCTATCGCAGGAATGCCTGATTCGTCGAGGAGGAGTTTAACACGTTCGAGAGAGAGTAGCGGCTGAGAAGACGAGGTGGTGCTCAGCGAGCGAATGATGCCCAGCAGACGGTCCAGGTGCGGAACGTCCAGCGCCTCTGTGACGGCAAAGGGGTGCCCAACTTCGGAAACCCCATCTTCAGAAGCCTCTTCGGACAGGACAGGGAGACGGTCGAGGTAGGCATCCAGTCGCCGCACTTGGCTGTTGCAAGAGATTAGCAAAGTCAGCGCAGCAATAGGTCGCTCTAGAAGCTATTGGGAGAGGGGCCGCAAACAAACTCACTCGGCAACCAGCGACATGGTTTAAAATTGTATGAGCCGATGAAACGATCAGACAAGCGAACGGTCCGGCTGTCTCGACCAGGGCTAGGTTAACCTTGCTGAATCTGCATCGATCTGGGATGGAGCTGGACCAGGTTGCGGGTGGAGTCGAATCCGGAGGTGCTTGGACGATAGTCAGACCATCACACCACAGGCAGCGTCCGGAATTACAGCTGGCCGAGAGTAAACAGGTAACAGGTGGGCGCGGCTAGTATTATCGATCCATCCGCTGGTTTGCTGCTCTGCGAGAGGAGGAGAAGAGAGGAGGAGGAGGAGCTTCTGCGTGGGGCAGTTTGTGCCCGAATTTTTCCTGAGCTCCAGAATATGGAAACGCCGCGATTGATTGTTGGATGGCTCGTACTCGGAGCGACAAACGAACAGCTCACGTCATGCACAGGAATAGGGGGAAGAGGATGAAGCTAATGTCGAGATGTTGAGATGATGGAGGGGATGAGGCGAGAATGGCTGAGCAGAGTTGCGTATTCTCTTATTAGGGTGCTGATGTGTTTAACTGTTCAGTACCTCGTTGGAGCTGCAATTGGCTGTGATGTCACTACTGTCGCCTATTAGAGGCTTAAATGCAATGGGTGCCATAGCGTGCTAAACCAGTTGAGTGGCCACTGTAGAATTTAATGGCCTTGATGAGATCATAGACAGCTCCAGTAGTTGCAACTCCAAAATTTGGAATCTAATACTACTATTTCTGTACTGTAAGTGCGCGTACAGCACAGCACATGGGCATTTGGATGGCAATACCCAGCATCAGGCTGTTCTACATGGAGCCCCTTTGTAGATCTGCCCCATCCAATTACCAGGTCTCCGATTAAAAAGATGCCCAAAGTGGCGGGTGCATGTCGCTCGCGTATTTACTGGGAGCCCTGCCTCTATCCAAAAGAAGATGTAATCGTATGGGCAAAGTACAGCACCCCTAGCACTTTGTTAAAAATAATAAAATAAAATAAATAAATCAAAAAATAAAGTAAAACTTGAGAATGCCGCAAACTGTCTCACAAAAGATGCCGAGCGGCGGCCGCTGCTACCACGCACGTGGAAGCGGTCAGTGCCAAAGACGAGCAAATGGGGTCAGCAAAGCATCAAGATCAGATCAGAAGGCAAAAGAGAGCTAGCTGAGTTTGTATGAGCTCGTATGTACGAGATGAGATTGTGTGTGAGTGTGTGTGTGTGTGTGCTCATCGCGAGAACGAAAGCACCAAGCCACACAAATTCGCCCAGATTGTCTCACCCGATGCGAATACGAATGCGGCCCATGCAGGAACACCCTCCTGCCACAGCCTATCACAGGCCATCAGCGCCCAACCATGGCCTATCACACCGCAGCAATTGCGCGAGGCTGCGCGGGCCGTGGGTGGCTCCGATTCGATTCGCACGCTTTTTGATCCCCAGAGCACGGAAACTCTTGTTCCCTTGTGGGCTCATTCCCCCCGGTCCATTTTTTCCTAAGCACTCGCAATGTTCTTTTTGGCCACACAAGTCCATCTCCTGACTAGCCAGTTAGCACGGCCAATGAAAGCCTTCAACTCTGCGAACCGACGATAAAAATCTCCCTTCTCGCCCCCACTGCCAGTCCCCTAATACGCTTGTCCTTTCCTCAAGCTCATCTCCTTATCTACACCAGTCTTCCGCTCCTTGATTCTGGGAGCTTTTCCTTCTTCCTACATCCCCTCAGCAAGTTTGGAAGATATCTCAACAGCATCTCACCAATTGGGCCTCAACCATGGACGTGGCGTAAGTGAGCCGCGTTTGCACCTGGCTGGCCAATTTTCTAACCCGCAATTTTGATAGGAGCGCGACTTTCACCGCGTTGAACCAAACGCAGGGCTACTTCAACGTCCTCGAAGAAGTTGGCAAATACAATGTTCAGCTCAACTACTATGAGCGCCTCTGGGCTGTACGTTTTGCACCCTCTGCCTTTTTTTTCTTCGCTTTTTTTCCCTACGCGAATCCGAGAATAAAGTCTAACTTGAGAGTTTTCAGGCTTGGTACCTCTTCATGCAGAATGACACTCTGGCCACCGGCATCATGAGCTTCGTCATGCACGAGGTCATCTACTTCGGCCGCTGCATTCCCTTCATGATCATGGACAAGATCCCCTACTTCCACAAATACAAGATTCAGTCTCAGAAGATCCCGACCCTCAAGGAACAATGGGACTGCGCCGCCATCGTCCTTATCAGCCACTTCACCGCCGAACTGCCTCAGATCTGGTTCTTCCACCCCGTCGCCACCTACTTCGGCATGGACTACGGCATTCCGTTCCCCTCGCTCTTCACCATGGCCTGGCAGATTGCCATCCTCTTCGTCATGGAGGATACCTGGCACTACTGGTTCCACCGCGCTCTTCACTACGGCCCTCTCTACAGGAGCATCCACAAGATGCACCACCTATACTCTGCTCCCTTTGGCTTGGCTGCCGAGTATGCTTCGCCCATTGAGACTGGTCTCCTCGGACTTGGTGTCGTCGGATCTCCCATCCTTCTCCTTGCCATCACCGGCGAGCTCCACCTGCTCACCATGTACGTCTGGATTGCCCTCCGTCTTCTGCAGGCCATCGACGCCCACAGCGGCTACGACTTCCCCTGGAGCTTGCGCCACTTCCTGCCCGTCTGGGCCGGTGCCGACCACCACGACATGCACCACGAGAAGTTCATTGGCAACTACGCTTCCAGCTTCCGCTGGTGGGACTACATGCTCGACACCGAGGCCGGTGCCGATGCCCACAAGAGACGCCGTGAGAAGAAGTTGGCTCAGATCAAGGCCAAGAAGGCTCAGTAAAAGAGCTTGGGTTCGCCTGGCTTGTTTGAAGCAGAGTTGATGGAGACGACACAATTTTTCAAACCGACAACGAAAATGGAGGCACGATTTGAGAAATGCACATACTTGATGACAACAAAAAAAGAAGGATTAGATTAATAAGTCAGCTATGGCCTGGCTGCGGCAGCCTCCGAGATGGCAATGGCATCAATCGGCGTTGGGGGGAGTGGCGTGAGCATGACCTTTTAATATTTTGTATATATACGAACTTTGTGCACACCCTAGACATATACTTAATACAGCTCAACGTCAGTTCCATGGTTAAACTTACGCTTCCTGCCTGTCCTTGTAAACTATTGTGATTATTGGGTTACTTAGCCATACAGACGCAAGACCAGTAATAATTTACACGAACCTAGGTAACTTAAAATGCAACATGCTGGGGATGGTGACCCACTCGTTATGTAAGCGAACCGGAGCTTCGCCAGAATATTTTCTTACAATAAATTTCGCAGCCTTGGATCCATCCTTCTTTTGTTTCCCAGTGCTAACAACAAGCTCTACGTTATCCAAGTACAGCATGGATGGCAACAATGGTAAATGGTAAAGCTACCAGATATCGAGATTTCAAGTAACTCGACCACTGGCCTTTGATTCAAGGTCCTAGCCGTCGCATCTAGCGACATGCTCGTCACGCCAAGTCTCCTTCATCCATGGATATACTACAACCAATTCGCTCTTCTCTTGTCCCTCTTCTGCTAAAAAGAGGCATCAATCACAGCTACGACAACGGACAACTTGAGCATTAAACGTTTGCATATTATTCATGCTACCACTTGCCCTGACAGCCACCGCCATACTAGCTCTGGCAACTGAGACGTCTCCCCATACGTTTTTCGGTACTCGTTCAGGGCAAAGAACAAGCTCGCGATTCCGATTAAGCCGGAGCGTCAATTGCCATCCTCTTGCTGAAAGGCGGGAGGTGCATAGTTGAGGCTTGACTTTGTGGATCCAACATGATTTCTCCCAGATGAAGCCCCGTGTAAAATATAAACAACCCCCAGTGCGCCGTTGCGATAGATTTTAAGATACCCTTCCCTTGTAATTGGTTGATTCCCCCTTCCTGGAAGAAAAGCCCGTAACGTGCTATTGATATTCAAACTCGTATAATCGTCCGCCGACGCTCACTTCAGCACCGTATGCGCGCCACGGGCAGCCAGGAACTGCTCTGCAGAGCTCTGAGGCAGTGTTCTGATCAACCCAAACACTTCCTTGTTGTGATACCGCAGTCGGGTCTTGGGATCCAAGTAAGGCGCCGGAAGGCCCGTAATATCGCAGTAATGCTTCGAATGTGCTAATGAAGGCGCCGACTCGATGTTTGTATACGTCGCGTTCGGGGCCGACACAGCTCCAGCCCCTCCCACAGGCGGCTTCAACGTCTTCTCCAGCACGAGCTTCGACAAGCTACGCGAAGCCTGTGCAAGGTTCGGCGGCGGCGGGTTCCCATTCGTGCTCGTCGCCGGCGTCGAGGTGCCGCTGGTCGAGAGGCCATCGTCGGCCGCGGGGGTCGCATCGCCGCTGACGTCTTGCGGTGTCGCGAGGGCAGAGGCTTCTCGTTTCGACGCGTCGCCTACGATAGCCTTGAGGTTCTTGTTTCGGCGCTGGTTGGGCTTCCAATTGGGGTTGCGGAAGTTCTTGTGGATGGAGTGGATGTCGAGCTGTTCGAGTAGCTGGATATGCGCGAGCTGCGCTTCTGTTGGAGCGGCCATGGCGGGATGAGATGTGGTATCGATCGGGATATAGGAGATTGTATAGATGAACTGGGAATTGGTGTTTGTGGTGACTTTTTGGAGAGATTATTGATGAGGCGGAATGATCAGGCAACTGATGAAGGGATCGGCTGGCCAAGGTCAGAGCCTCCTAGCCTTGGAACACTGCTTAGTCATGGGCGTGATGCTCTCGCTGAGCTCACCGAGGGACCTGATAGCGCGCTGTAATCAAGTACAAGGTACAGGCGGAAGTGCTGCTAACTGAGAGCCCCTCCATCTTGTCTCTTTGATCTCATCAACAACCATCCATCGAGGAACTGCGGAAGCCTTTCTGTTGAGATATGGTATTTATTAAAATCATACATGGATATTTGATCGCGGATTTGCTGATTCAAGTGCAGGAGAGCCCACACGAGCACCAGCAGAACCTGCTGCTTTCGCGCATCATCACAAACGTGGTATGGCCATCCACTACGAAGACTGGCATGAGGCTTCGGCTAATGAGTGCAGGAAAAACTAAATGAAGCCATCGTTGTGATGAACAAGAGCCTTCAGGTAAGGATGATTGTCATGTGTCCATTATGCTGTCCTGTTTACCAATGCGGCGCAGGAGATTAATGTCCAAAACATGAACGTGGAGCTCGTTGCCCAGATGTTCAAAAACTACCAGTCCAACGTCTTATTTCATCTTGAAGGTACGTTACTCTTGAGATGCGATGAGTGAGTGCTCTCAAAAAGACGCTAATTGTATATAATAGCCACGGATAATTTGAAGCCTCCTTCATGATGTGATGCAAATGATCTTAGGTGTATTGGTTATGACATGTTTGTTGTTGGGTGATATAGAGAGAGAGACAGGATGGCGGTGTTCAAAATACCAAGATGTATACGACGAATATGAATTAATAAAAAAAGAAAAAGAAAAAAAAGAAACAAAAATTCCTTTTAAATGACTAAATATACTTTGATCATTGTAAAAAGAACCTGGCAATATCATTAGAGGGCTATCCATTTCGTCTTCATACGGTGCTGCACATACTCGTGTACTGCTACTTGCGTTGCCTGTCTCAAAGCCCGTGAGGCGACCAAAAGAAACGTCCGACGCGCTTGCGTTTAGCGGCATGGACCCGCGCCAATGCATTTGCCCGTCATCAGCCTTGCAGCCTCGCGATTATCCATTGAACCTTTTCAAGCTCGGCAACGTCTTCAGATCCCCCAATTGGCCATCATCCGACAACTGCCATCCATCAAAATCCGCCCACGCCCATCGAAATTCTCTCTCCCCCAACATGGTCCCTGCTTAGACCTTGTGAGAGCTACGTCCTGCAACTCCTGCGATAACTCCCTTCCGACGAAATCATAATCATGGCTCCCTCTGCCATCGACGACCGAGTGCCCCAGGCACCGCACGAAAAGACGTATCCGCCGGCCAAGATCTTCCCCGTCAAGGAAACCAAGTTTGAAAAGTTCATCGAGCCCCAGACCGACGGCTACAAGAGAGCGCTGGAGCAGCCCGGCAATGCTGCCATCGTGATAGATAATGGTGAGCTGTCGCACCGGCTCGGAAGACCTAGGGAAGGGGGACTGACAGTCTGTAGGATCCTCCGCCGTTCGAGCAGGATGGTCGTTCGAGTCTGCGCCCCGGATAAACATACCGCCCATCATGGCCAAGTACCGCGACAGAAAGCTTGCAAAGACCTTTTCCTTTGCCGGCTCAGACTGCTACGCCGATACGACGGCACGAGGCCATATCCGAAACGCATTCGAAGCCGGTACCGGCATTATAAGTAACTGGGATGTGGCAGAGCATGTCTTGGATTACGTCTTTCTGAAGCTGGGCATGAACGATGCCAGCGGCTCCATCGATGTTCCTGTAGTCATGACAGAAGCCGTCGCAAACTTGCCTTATTCAAGGAAATGCAAGTCAAAGCCAAGCCCAAATGGAAGAATAGTCACTAAGAGATTTCAATCGGCTAACATTTTGCCCTACATCTAGCAATGACCGAGATCATTTTCGAATGCTATGGCGCACCATCCCTTGCCTACGGTATCGACTCGCTTTTCTCGTACAGGCATAACAATGGAAAGACAGGACTGGTCGTGTCCTCTTCTCATACATCTACTCACATAATACCAGTCTACAACTCAAAAGCTGTCCTTTCTCAAGCCACAAGACTGAACTGGGGCGGCTACCATAACGCCGAGTATCTACTGAAGCTGATAAGGTTGAAGTACCCTTCCTTTACAGGTAAACTCAACTCTTCACAAGCAGAGCACATGATACAGGATCATTTCTATGTCTCAAAGGATTATGACAACGAGATTCGCGACTACCTTGACTGGAATGGCCTGGAAGATCGGGATATTGTCATCCAGTACCCCTTTACAGAGGAAGTGATTGTTCAAAAGAGCCAGGAAGAGCTGGATCGTATCGCAGAGCGCAAAAAGGAGAGCGGGAGAAGATTACAAGAGCAAGCTGCCAAGATGAGGCTCGAAAAGCTCATTAAGAAGGAACAGGATTTGGAGTACTACAAGAACCTCCAGGGTCGGCTAGTCGACGAGACGAAGAAGGAAACGCGGCGTCTGCTTGATAGTCACGATATCAAAGACGAGGGCCAGCTGGAAAAGATTATCAAGGAGCTGGAGAAGTCGATCAAAAAGGCCCGCACCAAGGATGTTGGGGGCGATCCTGAAGAGGAGCAAGAACAACCAGATTTCAGCCTCTTGGAGATTCCAGACGAGGAACTTGATGAAGCACAAATAAAACAAAAGCGGCAACAGCGTCTTCTCAAATCTAATCACGAAGCTCGAGCTCGCGCCAAGGCCGAAAAGGAGGCTGAGAAAGCCCGCATCGCTGAGGCGGAGCGGCTCGACCAGGAGCGTCGTGAGAATGATTTAGACGGATGGCTTGACAAGAAGCACCAAGCCTTGCAGAACACACTCCAGAAGATCAAGGAGCGCGATAGGCTGAAGCAAGACTTGGGTAACCGCAAGTCTCTCGCATCCCAGATCCGCATGAAGAGCATCGCCAACCTCGCATCCGACAACCCGACGAAGAAGAGGCGGCGCGGTGGTGACGACGACAACTTTGGTGCCAACGATGACGACTGGGGTGTCTATCGCCAGATTGCAGTGGGAGACAACAGCGATGAAGAGCAAGAGGAGGAAGATCTCGCTTCGACCTTGAAAACGCTGGAGCAGGATCTGCTCAAGTACGACCCCAACTTTACCTACGAAAACACCCAGGAGGCGCAAACCGTCTGGTCCAAGTCCCTACTCCACGCCTTTACGCGCGGCCCGCGGCCCATCGATCCGGCTTCCCAGGCAGAGCTGCACCAGATCCATCTCAACGTCGAGCGCATCCGCGTGCCCGAGGTCGTCTTCCGGCCTTCCATCGCGGGCGTCGACCAGGCCGGCATCATTGAGATTGCGGGCGACGTGCTCACGCAGCGTCTCGGAAGTTTGCCCAACCGCGACGATTTCCTCAAGGACATTTTTCTCACGGGCGGCAACACCTTGTTCCGCAACTTTGACGACCGCGTGAGAGATGGCTTGAGGGCTCTGTTGCCGGCGGATTCGCCGCTCCATGTGCGACGGGCTGAGGATGCGTTGTTGGATGCTTGGAAGGGCGCTGCTGGATGGGTTGGGTCGTCGGCTTGGAAGACTGCGGCGATAACGAGGGAGGAGTACCAGGAAAAGGGGGCGGAGTATATCAAGGTGAGTTTTTGTTCCATCTCTTTGCCTCTTTGTGTTTCTTTAAGTTTGTTTTTGCTAACCACTCTTGATGTCTGTAGGAACACGACATGGGCAACTCATATGCGTGAAATTGTTTGGATGGGGGAGTCAATTCATAATTTCACTTTTTTTTACGTCTCGGTAGTTTTTAATATGCTTCCATTTATTCGGGTATTTTCCATTTCCAACATCCAGATCATCCCATCACACGTAACAAGTAGAAAAAAGAACCAGTTCTTTCTCGACCATTAGCCTCCTCCAGGTTTACCATCCTGTCTTAAATCGTAAGCATCATAAGCACTCGCTGGCCTCTCATTATAAAATCGTATGCATCTCGTGTTCTCATAAGCAACCATTCTCCTGTTTTATTTTACTCTTTTAAAAAAGCTCTTCTACATTCGATTCGGTATTTCCTCTTCACACACACATATCCCCTCCCAATCACCACACACACACACACAACCCAATATTGATATCACTAAGAAAATTCCCACAACGAAAACACAAGAGATAAAGGAAAAGGGGGTTATAAACTTGCCCAAGTCACACGCCCTCTATAGAGACACATCAAGAGAGGATCGAGGGGACATAGACACAAAGGAAACCAAGAAAAGAAAAAAAGTGTACGATGAAAAAAAAGGATAATTTCATATTAGAAACACAAAAAGGTCTCTTTCTCCCGGAACGCCACACCCATCGATTTAAAGAACCCCCCTTTCCTTGATTAAGAAACAAACAACTAGAAACCAAAACAAAGCTGCGTCTGGATTATATCTGCACATACAACGCAATGACAGCCCTTTAACGCCATCAACAAGAAGTAGCCCTTTAAAATGAAAGAATAGAGGAAGAATAGACAAACGCTTTCTTGGTCACCAAGTTAGGTAGTTTTTTCTTTTTTTCAATCCAGCCTCGGTCAAGCTATAGTTTCTAGGGCTGGCTTGGTCGTTCTTCTGGGTTCAACGACCTGTTCAAGTCGTCCGCAGTAGGACGAGGCGTGTTGTCTTGCTCGCCTGCCGGGTCAGTCTTGAAAGGCGGGCTAGGATATGTCTGCGACCGCTCGACCATCTGCTCCTGAGCGGCGAGGCCGGCGACGGCCTGTGCGACGGCCTCGAGAGGCGTACCGACGCCAGAGTTGCTGCTGTTGGTAGCCTGCGGTGGTGGCGGCGGCTGGTGGTGCTGCTGATGTTGCTGCTGGTGGTGCTCAGGGACGCTGGGCGGAGGAGGCGCGGCAGACGAGGGCTGCGAGAGGTTGACGTTGGGAGGGGGCGGTGGGAATTCGCCCTGGGTATCAAGCAGTCGAGACTGGAGGTGGATCACATATTCGCGGAGCGCGTAGTTTTCGGATTGCATCGACTTGTATGAGTGCTCCAAGTCGGCCAGGTCGCGAACTTGCTGCTCCAGCTTCTTAATGTAGCCCTCCTTGCGCTGTCTAAAAGCTCGCTGTGAGAAGAATACTAGTCAGCAATTGTGACGCCATTGATGCGAATTGGGCATATTTTGGATTCAACCCAGGCGCTTGCGGGTAGCTCATCCACATAGAGACGCGATGGCGATGCGCAATGGCTTGATGCAAGTCATGCGAACCAATCCGAGCGTTGCCGGCGCCGTCTCCTCGGCTGACCAATCCGGCATTACCCAGCAACAACCCGGACAGCACCAGCGCCATCGCCAAGTGAATTGGAACAAGGACGAAGCTGAAACTAGACAAACTCACCTGTGCAGCTCTGTTCTGGGCAGCGCGCTTGGACTGCGACAGCTCGCGCTTCGCCTTGCGGCCATCAGCGGGATTGGAGTCGTCCATGGACATTTGCTGCGGCGGCGCGGGGGCCAGGGGCACAGCCGAAGGTCCGGGACCAGCAGGGCCAGGGCTGTGGCCGGCGGGAGGCACCATGGGCATCATGTTGGCAGCGGGCGCGTGGCCGACGGAAGCTCGAAGATCGGGGTGGATGTGCGCTTCAGCGTCTAGCTTGGCGAGAGGGCGGGAGACGTCTTGAGGCGCCAGGACGTCGTATCCATTCGGCGGCCGCGACGGAGCTCGGGGATCGCGCGCGCTCGGGTTTGGCGAGGCGGACGAGGCAGCGGAATCGTGGTTCTGGAGGAGCTCGAGCTGTGCGCGCAAGTGCTGTTCTGGAGAACCAGCTTGTGTTAGCTCAGCGATCATGAGACGGCGGCCCAGGATGGAGCGACGGCGTTAAGGACGGAGGAAAAGAAAAAGTAGAGGAAGAGGGCCGATGTGTGGTTCAATGGGATGCCAATCGAGGCGAATCAACAAGGGAGAAATATGTTAGGGCAGATGGTGATGTGGTAAGCGGATCGTGGTGTCGTGTGGTTGTTGTTTTCAAAGCCGCTGGTCCTGGAGCAATGGCAAAGGAGTAATACGGACCGTCGGCGTCTAGGTCGCGCGCCAAGCGGCGTTCGAGAGACGGAATAGGATTTATAAAACCCGGAGGAATCCGACAGAACCAGAAAAGCTGCCGGGGATTTTTCCTCTTTTTTTTTTTGGCAGACGGCGTTGAGGGGACGAGGCCGAGACAAGCAGCCGCACAGGTGGTGGATGTTGATGATGCTTATGCTGATGCCGATGCTAGTGGGAGCAGTGCCCTTTTACAGCAACGCCGAGCAGAAGCGCAAGCAACAAGCAAGCACAAGTAGAAATCGGAGGGCAGAACCAGGCCGGGCCGGGATAGGAATAGGATAGACAGGACGGGAGGGCAGATAGAGGCAGACCAAGTTCGAGGGAAAACGACAGCAAAAGAGCAAAAAGAGAAAAAGAACTGCTCAACTAACCTTGCGTGTTTGCGCCGTTGGCGGGAGAGCTCTGCATTGCTCGAGGACTCTGACTCAGCATCCGGGACGAGTCGTAGGCAGAGCAGCTTAAAGAGCGAGGAGAGGCAGATTGAGCTTCGCAGATTTTTGATGACTACTCAGAGGGGGGGCAGAATTGCTGACGTGAAACATGGAAAATCCAAGTGCAAGTCGAGCTGGATGCGACGGGATTATGTAACAGCGGCGTGGCGGGATTGCCTGGGAAAATGGCGTGGCTGGCGGGCTTGTGCTCCGTGCTCCGTACAGTACGGGGTTCGGTTCTTCTTTTCTTCTTTTCGTCTGCTTCTCAAGTTCCGCCCTTTTTGGTCTGCTTTTTGCTTTTTGCTTTTGCTTTTTTTTTCTTGGCTTGGGTTGTGCACACAAAGTGAATGGGGCTTGATGATGACTGATCGGATTCCGGGACGCGGAAAGGTTGGGTAATGATTTGAGGAGAGCACTAGCGGGAGGGAAAAGAAGATGGACTCGACCTGGCCTGAGTGAATCGAATCAAATCAAATGTCCGGAGAACCGATGGCAGGCATTGGATGGCATGGGCACGACCCAAGTACCTGACGGCTGCCTGTGCTCGTGCTGCGCTGCGCTGGAGATGGCGCGGAACCTGCGGCTACTTTGAGGGCCTTGCAGCGGAGGCTCAACTGATACCCAAGTCCGCTGCAGATTTACCAAGACACGCCACGTACTGCCCCATCCCTCCCACTTGCCGCTGCTCAACATTGTCAAGTTGCTATGAAGTAGCTATGAAGTACACGGCCGTATTGTCTTAGCATTGTCCCAGGTATCAGGCTCGAGCGGTACTTGGGAGACGATTTGTACCGGACCTCCGTGCCGCATTACTCCTCCACAGTAATGGTGCTTCTGCTGCCACACATACAGTAAGCCGTCAATACCTATTTGAGCCAGTGGTTCCGAGTACGGTGAAGGTTGTAGATGGCTTACAAGTGCAAAATAAGGGTACATCAACCGTTCTCTACCTCCTGTATCTACTCGTATATACCATTTCCGTATAATACCACCCGGACTCGAAAGCAACAGAGATACACAACGTCAACGCGTTTCTTCTCACCAAAAGACGGCATTGACATCGGCAACAACAGCAACAACATCATTTACTTGGCAGTACCTTACAGCACAGTCCTAGTCAAACAGCCACGTCGGCAGCGTGTGAATCTAGCCGCGTCTCCAATCCATACAACCGCCTCTTCTTTTGTTTTGTCACGCCTGCGGGCGCCTCGGCCTTGACTGATCCCGGCTTCCAAGCCGACACCTGCAGCTCCTCAAAACCCGATCGGAGTTTGTCAGCAGTGTTCCGTATTAGCCCCAACAAGCCTAGCGAGATTAGTCATGTTTGATAAGAAGTGGGTTCTCTTCGCTGTCGGATAAATGGGGTCTTCCCTCGCTATATTGCGCCGGAAGCGGTAAACGGTGCCCCAATTTTCAGTACCGCTGCAGTACGGAGCAACACAGCGCCCACCCCGGCCGCTTGAATGTATCCGAAGGTAGTTCGTGCATGAGGGCAGAATACAGTGCCAATATTATGCCGCTTACGATGCCGCACACACAGTGCATATTGGATTCCCGTTTGCACAGTCAGCCGCCTTCTTTCGATTTCTTCTACTACCACTTCTTCGCCAGCCACCAAATACGAGTCACGATTTCTCCTCGGGAGGGGTGTCTGGTTGGTGGCACTGATTCGTCCATGGCCCATGTCCCTTTTTGCCTTTTTACGTGATGACATGGCCTGCCACTGGCATGGGGGACAAAAGCTGGAATGAGGAGCTTATTTCCGAGCCTGGCTCTGGGCTGGGAAGAGGGAGAGGCATGGTTCTTCGAAGAAAAAGAAAAGACAAACAGCTTCGAGCGGACCGCGTCAAAAGCTGCAGCGCAATTCGATGGGGCCTCCGCGTCTCGCCTTACGGCTTACCTCTTTTCGACTACTCGTGCTAACCCACGTAGTCGAAAACAAACACGCCCTTGATCACTAATACGCTTCGAAGCTCTCGAGGGTCCCCCGTACTCGTACAAAGTCGACTAACCACAGTCAGTGCCATGATTACTCGCCCAGACGCCAGACGCAGCAATGGCGTTGGACTGTCTGCCACTTCTGGATCGAGTTCTTTCTCCGCTGGTGACATTATTGGGCTCCGAACAATGCCAGAAGTTTGGCAGTTGTACGTCAGGCATTTGCGTGGACAGAGTGCAAGTGTGCTCTGTTGGCAGAATCAAGAGACCCGCCCTGTCCGAAGCCAGGTACCACTACTGTACTTTGCGTCCCTCTTCAAGTGAGGAAGAAGGATCTCTCGGATGTGTTTCCAAACACGCCAGCACTGGTCCGTCCAACACATTGGGGAATATCTACGCTCTACGCTCCTCGACGTGTTGCTTCTACAGTACGGAGCATGGAGCGTGGAGTGCAGTAGTAAGCTCAAAAATTGCCCCATCAGGCATTAGCTTGACCTTTGATTACATAGTAGCATTCCTTATGCTTGTGTCATCCCACCTCGGAATCGACAGGCTACTGGATTCAATGACAAGCTGCGTCCTGCTATCTCCGGCCAAGGTCCCTCGGCAAGTCCCGTTTTTGCCGGATCTCTCTCGGGAAACCGTGCTCTCGATACGGAATAGCCTCCTCGGTGACTTTTTCATTCGCGATAGTCTAGATGCGGAGTCTACTACTGTAGCACGCGAGTCTATCGATCAAGGTGCAAACAATGGAGGCCGTGTTGTGTATGGGTACTTGCCGCCGGCTCTTGACAGCGGATCTTATAACGATCCGTGGTTTCTAGATGGAATTCCTAGTTCTTCATGAGCGGAAATTGTATGTGTTCGTATGCAGCTACCCAGCGGTTCCTGAACCAAGCAGCATGGGGAATATATAGTCGAGGTCAGTATTTTGCCTACAATTTGACTGCAATGGTATCCTACAAAGTCCATCTTACAACATCGTGGGCAACTTTTCGCGAAGCTTGATATCAAACTCGGCTATCCAATTGCATGACAGCGAATCATTACACGCCGGGAATAACATTCATTCATAATTAAGGGGGCGTCTATTCTTCCAATGAAGAAATGGTCAACCCGTGACTTCTAGAGCAACTGACCAAATGGAGTTGGCATCTTCAGCTGACTCTTGAACAACTTGCCGCCTTTCCATACGTGCGTTATGTTACTGGTGTCCGTCAAGACTGATACATCATTCAGCGGATTCTTGACAACAGCAATGATATCGGCATCATATCCCGCCTTTAGCTGCCCGCTCAAGGGTGCCAGTCCTCCAAGGGTCTCTGGTCCATTGGCTGTTGCGGCTTCAATTGCCTGAAGCGGTGTCATGCCCAGTTCTACCGCGTACGCGAGTTCATGTGCATTGTTGCCGTGTGAAAGAGCTGATGCTCTCGCACTACTGGTCATGTCGGTTCCTAGAGCAACTTTGACTCCTTTCTTGATGGCCACTTTATATGCGTTCCTGGACTGGTCATAGATGCCAAGAAGCTTGCGTTTGACCGGAGCGGGGAGCAGATCGCTGTAGTCTCGAGCTAGAATACGGATAATGTGCTGCGTAGGGACGAAGATGGCATCCTTCTCAAGCATGACGTCGGCTACTTCATCGTCGAGGTAGCAGCCATGCTCGATGGACTTGACACCGGCTCGAAGCGCAGCCAGAATACCAGCTTTGCCCATGGCATGAGCAGCCACCGATCGTCGGCTTCGAGCCGCCTCTTCGACTATAGCCTTGAGCTCCTCGTCGGAGAACTGGCGGTCTTCCGGGTCATCGTTGAGACTGCCGACACCTCCGGTGGAGCAGACTTTGATACAACGAGCGCCTCGTCGTACCAAGTTACGAACCGCCTTGATGCAATCGTCGACGCCATCGCATACACCAATGGGACTGCCGCCGCATTTCATGGCAGCCATGACCGTGCTGATGGGCGCCGAGTGGTCATCGGCGTGGCCACCTGTGATGGACAACGGAGCAATCGCAGAATAGATGTTGGGTCCGATCAGGGGGCCGTTCTTCACGGCAGGCCACAAGTCGCCTCCGTATCCTCCCAGCTCCCGCACCGACGTGTAGCCGGCTAGAAGCGTCTCCTTCAGGTCATCAACTGTGACGGCGCCGGCCAGGGCATTGTAGCCTGGGAGATATGAACCCATCGAGGCCAGGTCGCCAATGACGTCCAGCCCCATGAAATGGACATGGCAGTCCCACAAGCCCGGCATCAGGACGGGTACATGTCTCGGCGGGATGTTCTGATACTTGGGCGGTCTGTCGAAATAGCTGCCAACCCACTCAATCTTTCCGCCTTTGATGGCAAGCGCTCCATTGTTGATGGGCTCTCCGCGGCCGGGGATCAGCAGGGTCGCTACGAGGAGAGATATAGTCTCGCTGTCCTCGACTGGAGGCTCTGAAGCAATGTGTGAGGGGGGAAGAGGGGGCTGGATAGGAACGCGCATATTGACGGGAGCCTCGGGCGATTATAGAGTAACTCGAATCCAAGGACAGGGGTGGATGTTATACCAGATCAATTCGACAAAGAAGAAGCGTGCAGAAGAGTTAAGAGAAACAATTGCTAGATTCAAGAGTGATAAGCTGGAAGAGGTCCTTTTATAGCTCCTTGGCGGTTATCACACCCGCATTGCGTGGCTGGGGAATCCTTCAAAGGGAGCTTATATGACATGGAGATACGATCAATACGATTTAGGCGCACCACTTGCCCGAACAGGATCCTGGCTAAATGCAATCCGACAAAAGATCTTATGAGGCGGACGTTAGCTGTTGGTTGTGGAGCGGGTACAGGGGCCGGAGACTGATAGGAAGCTATTGAAGCGGGGATTCGGGATCATCGAGATTCCATCTGGTTTTATCCAATTGAGGGATTGGCAATGAGATAATTGAAGCAACGGATATCAATTGTTAAGATGTAAATGAAACAATGTTTAAGCTTTTGATGGATGTGATGTGATATAGATCATTGACGTAGCAGTTATAGACACATACCCTGGAGTGAGCTTAAAATTGAAAAATAGCCGTGCATTAGTTAAGGCGAACCTCAACTAAACAACTCTCAGCTAAAACCTACATAATCCACCACAAACACTGAGCTCTCAATTCATCAATGACCTAAAAAAAGAAAGAAATGTCCCGCTCAAAAATCCCATCCTTACTATTCTCCAACAAGAACATTTCCCTTGCTAGTTCCGGCATCAGACACTCCAGATTCATGTCCTCTCAATCTCCCAAGCTCGAGCAGCTGCTTGTATCGAATGGCGGCCGGTGGACGCTGACGGCTGATGGGGAGGCTTTGGAGCGAAGTTTCAAGTTTAAGAACTTCTCAAAGACATGGGTACGTGAATATACATGATGTGATTCAGGTTGTTTGGGGCTGATGAGTGAGTTTTTTGTAGGATTTCATGACGGCTGTTTCGTTGCAGTGCAAGATCTGGAATCATCATCCCGAGTGGTCTAATGTGAGTATACTACATATTCACAAATGATACATTAAAAAGATAAGAGAAAATTGATGGATTGACTATCTACAGGTTTATAACACGACATTCATTCGGTGGACAACACATGTCCCCAAAGGCCTATCAGACAAGGACATCGGCCTAGCTACTCTCTGCGATTCCCTGGCGAAGGATTTTGGTGAACTGGAGCCGGAGTCGGCAAGTTGCGAGATGAAGACTTTGGCGGATGAGGTTGTCAAGGATGGCAATTGCTGTGTGAAGAAGTAGATGCAGGAGATGATGGAGATGAATGCAATAATTGTGGTAATAGAGATGCTATGAAAAGCTAATAAAGATAATTCTGCGTTTTCTCCATCTTAAACTCGTTCCCTCGAGATTGGAGGTTTCCTTCTGAAGGTGAGCTTAATGAAGTGTGTCGTGTTTTACCAATATGGTTGTCAAATACATGTCTTTGCATGAAGGACGACAATCCCACATGCCTCGTGCAGGAGACGCCGATGGTAATCGTGTTCTTCTCGATGGATCGTAAAATGAGTATGTTTTCGGATCATCCTGAATCAATGCCATAGTGTCGTTACTCTACTCTTGAGGTGCTGTAAATCCAGCGGATCTCTTGAATCCATGGCACATGATTTGGAAATATTTTTCCTTCTGTCGGTCTCGGGTGACAGGCTAAATCTCCCCAGTAATGAGACGCCGCCACTGCCTGGAAGCCTGTGCAGGTTCTGTAGAGGCTGGAAAGAAGATAGGTTGAAGTTGGGTGATATAGAAGAGGCGTATCTGTAGGTTCGTTTGGCCGCATCTAGTTATTGCGTGCAAGAGTCAATCTAATGGAATCGGTCGTCCAATTTGTTTGCCACAGCGCCCGGTTGCAATGTCCAATGTCCAAATGGTCGAATATGGGGATTCCGAAGTCAAGAGCGAAGAAGACATCTGGATCAAGACATGCCCTTGTGAAGACATAACCAGGGCCACAATTATTATCGAAGCCGAGTAGTTGCTGCAAATGTTCGACGCCTACCGTGGGCATATCGTCTTTATTAGCGCGTTGGAAAAGCCGTTGTTGGCTTTTTGTTGTCGTCTGTGAGTCCCATACGCTGACTAGCAGTGAATTCTTGTAAGGTGTTGCTCGCCATTGAAAACATGTTTTTGGCAGCATCACGGCTATGTTTTTAGACAAGAGCCTTGCGGGGGTTGTCGAAATTCAATGGTATGTTTTCGGACCCATGCATAGGTAAGTTCGGCGAGCGTGTAGCTTCCCAGAGAAAAGAGGTGCGGATGCCACCAGTCGAGACACCAACTCAGCGACGAAGTGTGCGTTTGTTGGATTGATGTAAGACCTATTCTGTTTTTCCTCGATAGGCACAACCGTGAATATAGCAAATACGGTCGCGTTCAGTTGCAATGGCAACTTGTACTGGTTGATAAGAGTCATCAGATCCTCTACAAGTCCCTTCCTGATATTGAGATATCGGACGTAATCGTGAATATCGTCTTTGATCATTTTGTCATCGAGAAGGTCTAATATGAACTTGTGCCGTTCCAAACCCAAGCTGAGAAGAGGCTTGAGTTTCTCTTGTCGATCAGCGGCGTAGCTAGCGGGACAACAACAAGACTGGGTTTGCGGAGGAAAACAAGGTATGGTTCCATGTTAATCATCGGGGGCATCTGGCTGTCCGGCATCATGTGCGGCAGGTGCAGCCTCGCCTGTGTGGACATATGACCACGCCCCTGATATATTTTTCGGTGGTTCAACCCTCAAAACAAGATCCTTAAAGTCAAAGTCACCCAAATGCTTGCAGCCAATCCCTACGGCTGCAACAAAGTCATGTTTCTGTCCCTAATCCCACTCCGCCACGGAAAAGTCTGTCAAATTCGTACAATCATTCGAGGAGTCCGATGTGCTCAAAAGCTCCAAAGCGTGTGATGTCAAATCCCTGCGCCATAGTGGGATTGTCATCTGTGTAAAAGTAAACGGCCGTCGCAATTCCTTGAGAATCCGGGCGTCGCCTGATGTCTCCTCATGGACTTGGACTTGCTGCCCGTATCTCCTCAATGTGGAGGTGAGTTGTCTGTCCTTGTATATCTCAAAGTCAAGGTCTTCATTGGCCACTTTTTTCTGTGACCCAAGGTGATGTTTTGCTGATGTCTGTGCCCAAGTCGAATCCTGCCGTGTGCAACATGACAGAAATATTGCTGAAATAACTCTGTTTGCCCAATCTGACAATGTTGGTATTTGTTGGGTCCATCGCAAGACGGTTGATGCGAGGTAACTGTAGGTTGTTTGATCAACGTCGAACTCCTCCTCGTCGAGGACTAATATGCCTAGTCTGTCCCAACTCTCACTGTATGCCGCGAGAATCTTTTCTAGTCACTTCATGTTATTGAGTGTGGTTTGTCCTGTAAACTACCCATCAATGGAGTTCAAGTAAGAAGGATACAATCATTGATCCTTATATCATCCTATTCTTCAAACAAATCATTATAGCCAACTTGGATCTACTCCAGACTCGATAAAGGCGTCAAAGGTGTTGCGGGTATATAGGATCTTCTAATGGACATTATGTTTCTGGCCGAGACTCCAGAGGCGACCCATCGCCTGGAACACAATGGACAGATTAGCTGGCATTTCCAGGATAAGCCCGCGGTGACAGGCCTTGTGAAAGTTCACTCCAAAGGCGGACAGCTGCAGCGAGGTAACCAGGCAAGTATAGTGAGAAGACGGGTTATTAAAGGACTGTACGACATCGTCGCGCTTAGCCTGGGAGTGTCTGGACATGTAGTGGAGGGTCGACACACCCACAGCTACAAGCAGGGCATTGACAATTCTAGGAGAGACTATGTTAGCGACAAATGTCAGGGCAGTCTCGGATACCGTCGTTGGAGAGGGGCTCTGATCTGTTTAAAGGCCCATTCGAGGCACTGACCTCTTCCGGCCCGTGGGCTTTGTGAGAGTGCTGTAGTAGAGCTCCGTATTCTTGCACTTTTTCGTCGCTTCGTCGAAAAGATGGACCTGAAGATGACGCAAAGATTGCCTCCACCGATTGGAGGCGGTACTCTGCGATTCTCAACCCGAAAATACAAGCCTCGACACCCCAGCTGCTTGCCGCGCTCTTCCATTCTGTCAAGTTCAGAAGGACTTCAAAGCTTTGGGCGCTCTTATCAACGGTTCTCCTGCAGAAAGTCTCTCGGATTTCGGATAGTGTCATAGAATGCCATGACTGGGATGGTGATGATGATTGTGTTGCAATGAGGATACATCTTTTTGTGTGTCGAGTGATCTGCAGCAAGCCAACCTCGATTCTATAAGATGTAAAAGATGTAGTCGAAGCGCTGAAGAAAGAAGGAAATGGATGGAACTTGGTTATTAAAAAGTTAATCTAAGGTCGCCATGTTGCGTCCATGTTCTTGGACATGTTCTCGAAGCGTGGGGTCAAAATTTAATTCTTCGGTAATGATGGTCATTGGGAGCAAGTCTGCTACTGGGTAGGAAATCTTGCCATCTGACGACTCGAGGAAGGATCTCAATGTATGGTCCTAGTCTTGATCCATGGCGTACCTGCAACCCGATGAGGCCCAAAGTGCCAATTGCTCGGGCCTGCCGGTTAGGACCTGTGCAATTATTTCGCGACTGATGAAAAGTGTAGACTGTAAACACCCCGTTTCGGACTTTTGTGACTGAAGTTGTTCGCAGTTGTTGGTGGGACGGAACAAGACTGAGCTTGGAGACGGCCCAAAAAGCCAGGCGTAGCATATGAATATGTATATAGCAAGGTAACTTCCACCGTCAGCCTCCACCAATCCGGTCGCCCCTTTTGGTGATGTGAGTTGTCCAGTATGAATAAGTATAACAGTAGGGACTTTAAGAGGTTGACTAGCAGTACGAGATGTTCATCGAGAAGAGAGTATAAGATTGCGCCTTGTTTCTCGACAAAGCAGATGCAAGCACCGCCCAAGACCTCTAAAACCCAATCTCTTCTTTCGTATAGCCACCAGATTTTAGGCTTGCTCGAGGTTAAATTTGCTGTATTCAAATGGCGGTTTGGCTAGGCTGGGCCGTCGGCATGGTGCGTGTGTGCAAGCATCCATCAATGTGCAATAATACAGCTGTTGCCGCTTCTGGGTGTGGGATGAAATCGAGTTGGCGGTTGAGGATTCTTTCCTTGAAAGCCTGTACAAGGCTATGCGAATTTGTTATGAGAGTCAGAGGAGAAGCACCGTGTCCCAGGCGACGATGCATTAGGGAGTATTCTACACTCCTTGTTGTAGCTCTGTACGGTAAGAGAGCGAAGTTGTAGAAGTCTGAGGGCATCTGGCAGTCTAGCATTATGATACTTTAACCGCAGACTTGACGTGTAGTTCAAGGAAAGGAATTCTTACTGCTTTATTGTTAAAACTTATGATCAGAAGAGGTAGGTATAAATCAGAATAGTAATGGGACATGTTACTTACTCGTCTTCAGAGTCGTTTTCTTTCATGACCTCATCAGAGTTGCTATCATCCATGTCCCCATCAATGCCGCTGCCGTCCTGCTTCTCTCTGAGGAGACAGAGCGAGAAGGCTGGGGGAAGGGATTTGAGGTTGAAGTGGAGCGCTGGCCTCGTCTCGAACGACGAGATTTGGGTCGCACTACAGTCCATTCTTCAGCTGCAGGCATCTTGCTCAGGGGTTTCACTCTCAGGGGTTGATGCAAACGGAGGGTGGGTTGTTGAGAGTGAGTGAGTGTGTGATGGGAGAGATTCCTCCATTGGACGTTGGTTGAATTTTCTTTTTAGCCCTCGCTGTGGGTGTTGGGCACCGTGTGAACCAGTGGCGGTTCATCAATATCGGGTTTCTCGTTTTCGGCATCTTGGTGTCCCTAATGTCCAGGGAGTAACTGTAGATAGGTAGATTTAGGGTCGATTTTCGTTGGTAAGGTGGGAGACAGCTCGAGAAGGCTGCGGGAAGGGGTTAGAGGTTGAAGTGGAGCCTTGGCCTCGTCTCGAACGACGAGACTTGGGCCTCACTACGGTCCAATCTTCAGTTGCGGGCATCTTGTCAGGGACTTTCACCCTCTCAGGGGTAGATGCAAACGCAGGGTTGGTTGTTGAAGGAGATGACTATCACTCGCCGGTAATCGCATGCAGGGTAAATTCGTTTCTATACGTTGCCTAAATTTGATCTAGGTATCGCAAAAGGTATGGTGGTTCGGAGGTGACCTCATCTTCGTTGACTTGGGGTATGCCATTGTGCGGTTGATCGGGCAGACTGATTTTGTGACTGCAGTGCATGTAGGTTGCCAGACCTTCTTTGTCCTTGTATGTTTGGACCATGGTTTCGAATTGATTGTAAATGGCGTCGTGATTGGTTGTGGATTAATTCGAAAATGTGTTGGAAACAACTCGTGATGACTGACGCCTGTGTATAATCCCCTTGCTTCTCCTAGTCAAACTTGAGGATGTACTTTCTTCGTTGGTTCTCATTCCAGTGACGCCACACATCTTGATGGCGATGACGGCGGGTTCAGCGGACAAATACAATTAAAAAAGACCAAATCAGAAGAAACAACGGCAACGCAACGATGCTCTAGGATTTGGGAGATTGATATCCCATCATTCCTTGGCATAGGTAACACCCTTGGTTGATTGAACATGTTGGTGGGCGAAGGGCGATGCCCATCTCCTTCTCTCCACCTAAGGTGCTTTGATCAGACCTCATCCGGTCTTTCGACGCCTCCATCAAAGCACAGCCAGTACTCATTGTCCTCCAGTAGTGTCTGTGACGAATAGGCAACTCCTGGTCCATTCGTGTATTGAGATTAGAGAGAATGAGAAAAGTTGTTGCGAACAATTGATTGATGTTGATGCTCAGTTCTAGGCGATGCTGCTAAGCGGGGCGACCTTATAGGTAGGGACGCTCAACCGGTCCCCCCTTCCTCCAATATCTTATACGTCTCAGTGTGCTCGCTGTGCTCGCTGTTTGTTAGGTGTTTGGTTGTCAGGAGTTGTATTCATTGGTAAACGTAATTGTTCTGTAGGCGGCACTGAGAAGAGTACATATCCTCTTCTTCCATTTCCGTGTTGTGGTGCTCGTGGGGCTTCCGTTGTTCTGTCGAGTAAAGATATCAGAGTTGTGTATAACTTGGGCAAGCTGATATGACATGCCTGAGGATATGGCTCCAGCAGACAGCTCCCAGCTAGGACCTTGACTTTCCAATTCCTCATTGGAAATCTGTTGGTAAATCTATGGGGCAAAAGTAAACGTGAGTTCCATTGTCCATGTTTGTCGAGGCTTGAGAAATCATCGTCTTTGCCAGTTTGTGGAATTCTCGTCGTCTGTCCATATTAGAGATCTATGCTCTGCGTATTTGTGACAAGTTGTGTGCTGTCTAGTAGTCAGTTTTCGAGTGCCGTCATCAATCTTCTTGCAGTGGATGAAGACCAATTCAACAAAGGAAGTGAAGGGAAGGTGACCATACTCACTTCGTGTTTGACTTTGTACAATTCCTCTCAGACGGCTGATGTGAAAAGTTGAGGCGGGCGTCTAGTAAGACCATTAGCCAGTCAACAGGGCCGTGATGGAAGCGTTGGTTGAAAATGGACAGGTTCTTTGCCTAACCCTAACCTATTCTCCTTGTGCTTCAGATTCGGCTTTCTATGCCTCCTCCTTCCAGGAGCCCCTCATTGAGTTGCCTGGCGGCGCATGCGACTCTTGCGGCCGCTCTCTGGAGCTTGGTGACTGGATTCAAATTGGCATCCTCTTGGGCGGCCCAATGGCACTCCATTCGGCGGTGATAAGCGGTGACAAGCTCTTGGCTGAGTACCGGATGATCCTCCTATACGGCATCGTGTTAGCACCGCAGAGTTCAAAGTCCAAGGTATATGCAGATGCCACTTACGGCCATGGAGAACTTTAGTTCCTCCGCCGTAAGGGTTTTCAAGCAAATAACGCCGGCATCTAGATTGGTTTACCAATTAGCGAGATGTATCATCTTGATAGCGACCTTAGGGATCGATGCTTACCACCGTCGTCTTCAAAGGTGTCAGTCATCAATGCGGGGCCGAGCCATCGGCTTACAATAGTCGTCCTCGAAGCATATCAAATAAGCAAGTCATAATTATGCCCTGGGTGGATGGGATCGAGTCAATTGGTGATGCATCTTCTGTAGTAATCTGTAAAGTTGGGAGATGATATGGGGCTGTGTGAACTTGGGAAGGAAATCGTACTGGAAATGCTGTGACATTATATAGCTCTTTGTGATCTGCCATACGGATTGAAAAGACTAAGTGAATTGAAGTTTAATTCACTCTAATCTGTGGTTACCCATGGTTGACAGCTCAACACTGGGTTATTGCATCTCATGTGTGCGTGATCCCGGGTCAATTCACCAATGAGAACTGTTGCTTTGATGCCGCCTCTCATGCTTTGGCGGTTTCTACTATCGAGTAACTACTAGGTAAGTAATTACGGACGGAGGGAAGTATATATCATTGACCGCCAGATTGACCGCCGGCAGTCTGCAGAATAGCCCGGACTAAGTGAAGCTATCACTTAGTGTCATGAGGCAGGAATTTGGTGACAGGTAGGCAGTTTTGTTGAGGACTCGATGCTTCTTTCCGCATTCACTCCAGTCTACAACATTATTACTCATCACGAGGTCGCAAAATGTTGAGCTCAATCTTTTATTTCTGCAAGAACCCTAATAGTAGGCGCATTTGTTAAGACGCTATACTCTTGGTCTATTAGGCAGTCACTCGACAACGCAAGTGTCAAGTGAATTGATCGGTTGGTTGCTCGATGCAGGTAGTTGGCTTTCTTGAAACTCTCCAGGACTCGACAACTTGGTAATAGTACGCATGGTATCCTCTGTCAAGTCTGAGGGCAACATTCGATTGTTTATTATTACAAATATGCTAGTAATGACTGTTGTCACAGTTGGGTATGACGGCCCCCTGATAACATGGAGTCTTGATCTGGCAAGAATGAAGAGACTTCTTTTCGTTTTAGTCATAATATGGTTAAGATGAAGCATCAAGGCAACGGCAACAGTCTCGCTTCGAATGAAACCAACATATTCCCTCTGAAACCCCCTTTCGCCTGTCTGATACTCTCGCCAAGGCTTTTTGTTTATAAGTACATCTTGGCAACCAGACGTTCAGACACACAAGGCCGTGCAATGATGATGATGATGATGTGGTTATTGAGACATCTCATCATGCCACACTCGACTCATCGTGAATCTCTACTGAAACCAACCAACACAACAACCTCAACCTCACTCACATGTCAGAACAACAGCCTCTTTCTCAACCAATCACACAGCGTGACGTCGAGAATCACAGCCCAGCGCAGGTACCTCGTGAAAGACCCTTGCGCTAAGCCTAATCCGCGATAAGGTGAGCAGACAAGCCCCCCAATCGCGTTCCGCCATGGTGTCCTAAGACAAGGGAAGCTTCATCTCCTAATTTCTGGTAAATCCAGGTTAATTTGCACAGCGGCTTGTTATCTTTTGCTTCTCCATCTCTTCAACGAACCAGCATCGCGCATCATCTGCATCGTCCTTCCAAACCCGAGACCTTTTGTCGCGACAACTTCAACAAATCGCATACGATATCACAACTTGTTTAAAAAAGGAGGGGAATAACATCAGCTCGCCAAAATGTCTATGTGGCTGTCGGATAACCAGAGTATGTACCCTGCAGAAGCGACCTCACGCGAGCTTCTGGGCTGTCCCCGGTAGCGATGCGATGGCATGCTGACTCGTGTAAATAGAGATTGGGGTGGTTTTCTGCTCTGGCGGTAGGTATGCGACCTTGTCTACAAGCTTTCGACGTAACCAGGGCGCTGTTGATCTAACGAGATCGCTTCGTTTCAGGTGGTCTCTTCCTCGTCGGTGGAGTGATGCTATTCTTTGATCGCGCCATGTAAGTCGTCCCTTTCCAAGGACTCTATGCGAATGTCTCTGCGGCGTTTCATCTGGCTAATACTTTATTTCACAGGCTTGCGATGGGAAATGTACAGTCTCTCCCATGTTTACCCGCTTGCGAACCGACGACCGAGCTGACAAAGTATGTTGTTGACAAAATAGATCCTCTTCCTCATCGGCTTGACGATTATCATTGGTCCTCAGAAGACATTCTTCTTCTTCGCTAGGAAACAGAAAGCAAAAGGCACAGCTGCATTCTTCGCAGGCCTCACGCTGATACTGATAAAATGGACATTTATCGGCTTCATAGTAGAAGCGTACGGAATCGCCGTATTGTTTGGCGATTTCCTGGGCACGATTGCAGGGTTCGCCCGAGGCTTGCCTGTAATCGGGCCCTATATCGGTATGCTCGCAGATCGGATAGGCTTGGGACGCCGCAACGCCGAGCTGCCCGTCTAAGATCCCCGTGCACTTTCGCTCCGATGATAGCTGCCATATCATGATTTGGTTGTACGTTGGGAAATGCTGAAGAATCCAAGGGTGGGGTGATGATAGCGAATATGCTTCAAGGGCTGGCAATGACTTGGCTCGAGTGAGCAGCGACATCGGCGTTTGTGGCGTTAACTGAACAGCGGCTTTCAGAGAGACTGGACGATGTAACAATACTGATGGATTGTAAAATACGTGTATCGGCCTAGGCTTAGGCGGGACGGTTATGATGCGAATGATGCGAGCTGTAGTGATAGCTAAATAGGTAGCCAACATGAATGATCACTTTGAATCAGCTTTGGATGGCAATATTAGAGCCGAATGACAAAGAGCACCGCGATCTGGACTTAAGCCATCTTGAAATGAGACTTGAAAAATGCTGTTATTTTTGGTTCTGCCAAGAAGACGTCTCTGTCCTCCCAATACACGGCAGCTAAGTTGCAAAGATTCCCACAGAAACTCCCCCACCCCCTATGTCATCCAACGCTATCCCGACACAACTGCTCGACCACCTTGAACTTTTTATACCATTTTGACTCCCCATCTATCGGCGATCAAAATTAATATCCGGTCTTCTTAAGGTGATCGGCGAGAGCAGCAACGACCGAGGTGGCGTTTCCGGCCACCTGCTGGTCATTGTGAATGCCGACAACAATGGCTGCCTTGGAGGGGGTGATGCAAACACCATCACGGCCCTAACAACGCATATTAGTATGGTTCCCAGTGGAGAGTGTGTGTGTATATGTAATGATAGTGTGAAGGACGAGGCTCGGGATCGTGGACGTACAGCTCGTGCGTAGACGTCGTCACCGGTCCTGGTCAAAACGTAGCGCACTCCGGCAACGTGAATGCCCTCACCGTAAGCCTTGTCGATGGCAGCCTGGTTGCCAGAGGCGATATCGGCAATGACCTTCATCTCGGCGGGTTGAATCTGCATATTCCACCGTTAGTCTCACCGCACAGTCCTAGGTTAGCAGTCGGGGTCACAATACCGTCAGCTCAGGAGAGGAAGCCCAAGCGCTGTCGCCAGCTATGCTGATGATAGCGCCCTTGGCGATGTGGCCGGTAGCGACCAAGCTACATAGTCCCGCAGTCAGTATTCGATGGTTCGGAGAGTCGGACGAAGCGCGGGAGGATAGAAATGTACCTAGTATCGACGAAAGCTGCGATAATGAGGCATGTCAGTAGCTGTCATTTTTTTGCTCTCCTCGAAGGTTCAAGGTGGGGTTATTCTCGGATCAGGGGGAAGATGGAGCTGAGCTGGAACTGGGACTGACCTTGCCAGGACATGGTGAGAGCGGGAATGTGATGATAGAGAAGAGTTTGAGGAACGAAAGTGCAGCAGAGAAGAAGAAAGAGAAGATGAAGATGGCAAAAGTTTCCGCGACTGGAAGAGAGTCAACGCAAGAGGAAAATGGCGGAGTGGGTTGTTTATTTGGGCGGCTGTGGATATTGGATTGGATTTGTACTGAGTGCTGAGCCGTGCCCGTGCGTGCTGCCCCTCAGTCGTTTTCTTGAACGAGGTGTGCAAGGTACAGGTACCTGCCAGCGCCGGTATTTTTGGGCCAGCTTCCATGTCACTGACCAATCCGCGCCCAAAGTTCCCCGCTGCGGGAGGAGGCGACACTTGTTGACTTGGCCAAACCCCACCAAGAACCAGCTCAGCAGTACAAACCTTGAAGCTCTACTACTCTGGTGCTATCAGCGCTACATGTTACAGGGCGTCTACCGCCACTCTGATGCCCGCTGCGGGTATCTCCAGATAGGAGGGCCCGGTATAGGAGGCCAGATTCCAGGGGGGCCTGATGCTGATGGATTGCCAGGTGATGCTAATTCGGGTGCCTGCTTATTGCATTCAGTAGAGGCTGCGCTAGCTCGGGCTTGACGTCAAATTCAGCGAGATGATGCTACTGGGCATGTACATGTGCCCAGCCCGTTCCATGGTGCATGGTCACGAGCAAGCCGGTTGGTTTACGTTTACAGGTACAGAGAAAGACGAGTATAGAAACAATACATCTAAGGTTCTATAAAAGGGGGTTTGCCTGTGATTCTTGCAAGCTAAATTGGCTACATCACCAACCTAGGCATCCAGATTATCTGGACAGGATTCGCTCCAGGAAGCCAGGAATTATGGTGGCAGCCTATTCAATATACTCGAAAGCCACCATTCTACGCCTACGATGTCATCCGTGTGCTGATTCTGATCATCCTCTGTCTTCGTCTCCCCGGACTCAGTTTAAGGGGGTCCCTTTCTCCAGCAGTACAATCGCGGTCTCGGCAACGCTCCATATCCTGACAAGCCTACTTGTCCAGGTATAGATTTATCCAGCTATTCATCCAGACTCAAAAGACATCTGATTCCAAGTGGTTTCCATTGCACCTACGTCATCAGGATATCAGGGGACGACCAAAAGGCGCACCGTGAACATAAGAGCAATTTTGCCGAACTTCTCCCAACGGCTCCAGAATATTCATCTCATTTGGTTCTCGTCCAATGTTGTTGTCGGTGAGAGCCGAAAGAGTCACGCTCCGGATTCCTTCGCACATCCATGCCCATGTCTCCCAAAAGGATCATCCGTGTCCAGATCATCTGCCATAAGGCCTTGGATATTCAACAATGACTAGTAGTACATGTAGTTGATCAGAGCTTGGATCACATGAAACAGAACTCTGCTCCCGCAAGCGGGGCCCCATTTCCCCATCCTCTGTTGTAAGTGGGACTGAGAAGGTATCGTGAAATGATGGTATTTGACTGCAATTTCCTCCTCCAAGTGGAGGATGGAAGCAAATCATATTGGTTTCTATTATCAAACGGTGGTAATTTCTGTCTCCATTATTGGTGAATATGGCTATGAGTGGCAATTTCCGCAGTGACATTGACTCTCACTCCGCTGCTCTAGCATCTTCTCCTTAATGCTGTTGCCATCGCTTTATAAAACCTTGCCTCTTCTTTTTTTCTTTCTTTCATCAACATAATGGTCGAGAATTGAATCACTGGCACTAAATCGGCGTCCATAAAATCGACGTTAGGGTTGCACTCAGAATCGTGAGCCTTTACCACGGATTTCCGCAGAACCACCAGCTACGTCTGAAAAATGACCAGACATCATGTAGCTTTCAAAAACGTTGATATATATCGAGTGGAATCTTTCCAAGAGATGATCGCTCATTACTAGGGTCATTCGAGATCAACTCCGGATATCGTACCGCTGACGGCAACGGCGATTGTTTAATGCAGGATACAGAGGTTAAATATGTCGATGCTCGTCGGATGTCATCCCGAAATTGCAGTAAGCTGCTACGCATCTGACGTGTAAGCTATTAGACTATTCCCGCCATCTCCCAACGGACCCTGCTCTCTATCTGATACAATGATAAAACAACAAGCTGTCAAAATCCATATTTGGAAACAATCATGAGATAATTGTTTATCGTATGACTTGGGGTGCATCGTGGTGTCTCTGACAGCAGAGACATGTTAACTGGCACATGTAGTCGATGCAAGGCTGTAAAATGTCACCGTCCCCCTGAGTCCCGCCGCCACTTCCTTGGCGACTAACTCTATCGATATCCTGCCTTCTCTGAGGTCATCTTTCAACCTCATACATAGCTGAGGAAGCGTTCGTTTTGTGATTATACAGATGCAATGTGCAAAGTACAAAGTGCACGGGGATACGACGAGGATAATGAATGCCAGGCAACCTCGTCCACGGAAGAAGTGAAACGTTGAGGGCATCCCCTTGACAAAGTGAGCCGACAAATCCCAACAGCAAAATTACAAGGAGTAAGAGGAACCGATAGGAACAGCAAGGGCCACACAAGAGCTGAATATGCCCATGTTGGTATACGGATTGCTGTAATTGGGAAGAAACCCTTGAATAAAGATCAAAATAAGCAGAGATTCGGCTTAGCTGCAAGCGGTAAAACGGAGGCGTAGACCATCTGTCGCTCGGAGGTTGACTGCGATAAACGAGCTTCCGTAGCATCGCTTAAACTCCTTTCGGTCTGCAACGTCAGGACGCATAGAGCGGCTTTTTCGCATGTGCTCCGTGTCTTACGGAGTCAAAATCTAAACAAAGGACAGCACCAGCACAGTCAGGCACCGGCCAACAGGGCTGTCGCAGCATGTCTTCAGGAGTCGGGCTTAGTGTCGCACCCCGCCATGTTAAATTATCAGGGGGTAGAGGAGCCACCGCGTCTGATCTCAGATCGGCCTCTAGCTGGGAGATATTCGCTATGGATTTCTGGAACGTCGGTTCAACCATATTTTGCTGCAGTTTGTTGCTATATTTGTAGTTTCTTTCATTGATCAACGTGTTTGAGAATAACATTTTGTCTGTGCTTTTGTTTTTGTATGAGATTCTGACGCCCAACCATTAAGGACTGGGGCAGTATCGTAGGCGGTAGCTTAAATGCCGGGCAGTATCCCCAATGCACCAAGGCGGTGACGGTTACCGACAATCGATAATTCGCCGTGCTGGATCAATGCTAAACCGCCCAGCTCGTCGGTTATATCGATCCTACAAACATATCCATGCCGGTCATTTCCCCCACTGTCCCGAGGCTGCTTTTTGTTACAGAGCAGAATCCCGCCTGTAATCGCTCGCAAACTCGGAATGCAATGGAACCCAATTTCTCCAGCTTGCCCAATCCGGCAATCCTTGCTAGTCCCTGGTTTGGGCCCTGGCCTAGCCATCCTGGTGCGGATCAAGCCGCCTTAACATCCGGACATCGCGACCCCTCTCATCAACCTCAAACATAGCTTTGCCAACCAGAAGTGCCGCGCGTTATGCTACTGGCCAAGATCGTGGCCCAAGTTCCGCATTTCGATGACATGGCTGCCCCAAGTCTCCCGCTACAGGGGCGGTGAGGCCCTTTGTCTGCCGCCTTGATGCATCAGGTAACACACACCGAGTGCCCGCTCATACGACTATTCGTACATTGTTATGCGCCGCGCCGGCGTCTAGGGGTCTTTCCGCTTGCAGCGTCAAAGTAAACATGGGGTCTCTAACAAGTTCACAAGTCGGCCAGGTGAAGGTGGCCTTGTCCTACCCCGGTGAGTAGGTGGCATTTGCTCTCGTGCCCCGAAGGACGCCGCTAAGAATGCAAGGCCTTCAAAGGTGGATGAATGTGCAAGTCGGAGGACAGGTATTGCGTTTTGGATTTCGAAACGCCACTGTCTTCATGCCGATCCGCCACTTCGGCGCTATTACTGGACTGGTGCCAATAGTTCGCCGGTTGCCAACTAAGAGCATCTTACCTTTATCAAACGCCTCTTCCCCGTGTTCTGAGCCAAGAGGGAAAATCATCGCATGATCGCTTTCTGATCGACTTTGTCCCCAGGCCAGTCCTCGTCTTCTTCACAGAGTCTGGCCCTGGTTGCTCAACGATGGGGCTGTTCAAGGTACGGGCAGGGGACGCCGCAACCTTGCAAAAACAAAATTTCTCCCAATCTGAGCTTGCCCACAGCAGCACGCCGACTTATGCAGCATCAGAAGAGGGCCCGCAAAAATGGGCAGATGGGGATTACAAGTCCTCTTATAAACCGGCCTCGTCCGCGTCGCTCAGATCAGTCGCGACTGAAAGCGCTGCTAGCCCTTCTCAAAACCACAGTCCTTACCATTCTTCAGGCCTGGATGCCAATTCTGCCGCCGGACGGCTTAGACAAGTTGATCAGTTTGGATATAGCAGGTCTACCGATCAGATCAGTTTAGATTCGAAGGCGACGATCTCTGTTGATCGCTCTGCGAGTACGAGACACTTGGAAGGGCGAGCTATCCGGCAATATCACATTCCGTATCCACGCGAAATATCGTCGCCAGCATCAATTTCCAAACACACACCAACTTCATCCTCACTGGCACCACCTTCAATAAACGGGGGCGACACACCAACTACGATCGGAATGGCACTTGGAAGTCCCAGCCACCCACCTGGATCTGCCGAGGCACCATGGAACCAGACTCAAGTCCTTACGACTGTAACTTCTGGGGGAGATGCGTCGGAGTCCAATCCTAATCCCAATGGCATGTCAAGGTCTATGTCGAAAAGATGGAATCCTTTTAGTAGGACCAAGTCAAAGCGATCTAAGCCGGCCGATAGCCCGGCCTCGCGAGCAACGGGTACAGATTCGGGAAAGAGCATGGACCTTGGAAGTCGTACCAATGTATCGAAAATTGGTGGTGATAGAGAGAGTGACAGAAAGGGGTCAGCGGCACGCAAAGACAGCTCAGGCAGCTTATCGAGACATCCAGTCCCCGAGATGCCTATGCTACCAAACTCGCGAGACACAGCGGCACCGACACGAGAAGCGCCCGCTCCGCCGCAGATTCAGATTGGGCAACCGAAACAACTACAGTCCCTTCTGAGCATTGAGATTCCGACGATTGAAATGGAGCGCTACAGCATCATGTTTGGAAACATTCTTCAGAAGCAGCAGCAGCAGTACCAATTTTTCCTGCAACAGGCTCAGGAGTCTCAACCGCCGAAAGAGCCGCAGCTGGAAGTACAAACAGAACAGCCTGCGAAGCTACAAGAAGTTCAGGAGGCTCCAGAGGTTCAAGAGGTTCAAGAGGTTCCAGAGATCCAGGTGCCTCAACGTCCTGAGGAACCTAGACGGCCTGCGCCCTCACCAAGACCTCAACGATCAAACTCAAAAGAGTTGGAAAAGCCCGAAGAACCTCAGGAGCCACAACAATCACAAGACTCTCTGCAGTCGCCGCAGCAGCCGCCGCAACCGTCACCAAGGCCTAGCTTGCCTGACCGACGACAAATCAAGATAGAGAGGCTAAACATGCCTGCAGCCAAAAGCTACCGAGATAGATCTTTACCTATCGAGATAGTACGGAGAGGCAGCTCACCTTTGCCAGAGAGCACACCATCAGACTCTCTCGCCGTGCCCAACCAGGCCCCAGCAGGCAACCCTCCTAGGGGCTCCTCACGGAGACGATCCAACACCACTCCTGCTGCCGTGGTCAACTTTCCGACTCCAGCCATGTACAAAGTCCCAGCGCAACAGAGAAAGAGAACTACTTCAGTTTCTACCCCCTCCAACGACGAACCACCTCTGCCCGCGCCCGCAGACGCCGAAACGACGCCAGAGCGACGCGAGCGCCTCATCTCCAAGTTCCATCGCAAAGAATCGCCATCCGAGCAGCCCAGCATACCAAAAGTCGCTGAGCAGTTATCCGAATCTCCTGCCTCCGTATCCACACAACCACAACCACAGCCACCACAGCCGCGATCCATCCTCAAAAAGCCATCAGGACCACCTCCTCCTCCACCTACAACCCGCGCCGCCGAACCCACAGCAACATCTCAGGAAGCTGCGCCTCCGAAGCACCACCAACATCAAATGTCCATGGCGTCCATCCGCACCGATGCAGGCGAAGAAGAGGTCGAAAAGGCCCTATACGAGGCCGTGGAAATCTCGATTGCGCGGCAAATTAGCGTCTCAAGGCAGCAGCGTAAAATGCTGGTGCCTCTGAACCGTTCCACTTCGAGGAGGAACCCTGGCGAGCCCGCTCCTGACGCGGCCTCCAACATCAAGCTGGACAAGAACAAGCGGCTTGCTGAGACGAGGACCGCGGTCCCGGTCTTGGTTCATCCTGCTAGCAGGGCGAATGCTCCGCAAGGTGGTGGTGGTGGCTATCGAAAGAGCTCGCGTGTGGTTCTTGAAGGAGCATGACGGAACGACCTTTTACGTTTCTGACTGATGTATTCTTGTCTATTTTTTAACCCTTACTTTTTCTTCTTTTATCTTCTTTTTCTTTATGATTTTAGCCGCCTGGCGTGCATAACTAGCTAACTATCCATACGCCCTCACTTACTTCCATTTCATCTGTCATTTTTTTCTTCTTCATACTCGATTACCCAACTTCTTCAAGATTCCCTTCTACTTCATTCAATAGCATTAGTGCATAGCCCCGGGGGCCAGCTTTGATGGCGGATATATAAAAATATTACAAAGCGAAACACGGTTGTGTCGAGCAATCTTATGAAAAATTTAACGAAAATATCATTTGGTATTTTTTATATATTTGTGTGCAAAATCGCAGTGAACACCCTCGTCTTTCCCATTGTGTTGTGTTTGATACGTATTAAATATAGGTAGGAGGTATGGTGCGAGTTGTGTGTCTTTCGTAATAACCAATCTTTCAAAGCAAACACCCCATTTGTTGCTGAAACATGAACCGCATGCAACGCCAAATGAAACGACCTAATTACATCAACACGCAGCAGGAATTCTGCTTCTTTGCTTGCTCTAAATTTTCAAAAACACATTAGCAAACGAACCCCAATCATCACAAAGGAGGAAAAGTCAGGGCGTATCATACGATAAAACATTTTGCTCTGAGCGCTCAGACCATCACTCTTCGCCACCAAATCGTCAATCTTCTCTCCTCGCTGCAACACACTCTCAATCGTCTTGTGCAGGACAATCTTCGTCTCGTCAAGCTCCTTCTGGATCTTCATGATGCTGTCGGCCTGCTGCGGGTCCTGGTACTTTTCGAGGTAATCCTTCAGCTCGGGGAAAGGCAGGACGGGCTCGCCGACGGCCCACGAGGAGCGCGGGTGCTTGGTGAGAAACTCGTCGACGACTTTGCTGAGGAGCTGGTGGGCGACCAGGGCGGGGTATTGGTGGTCGGAGATGATGATGCCGCAGATGCCCTCGGTGCGGCCGTAGGCGTGGAAAGTGTAGTCTAGGTTGATTGCGTGTGAGCGGTCATGGGGTGGTGATGGTTTTCTTTCCCCCTCTTCCCCCTTTGGCAAGGGAGGGAGGAGAGCGTTGGAGGATTCCGTACCTTGTTCTTCGACGTCTTGTCGCTGGGCGGGGCGAGTGCGCTCGGCAACGGTCTTTGCGAAGAGGCTCATGAACTCTCCATAGCTGACGAAGATCTTGTTAGTTGGTTGTTGCTTCGGCAAACGGTGCCTTGGGAAGGACAAGGCTGGCTTCCTGCGGGGGAACGACGAACTTGCTGCGTGTGAAGCGCGAGTATGCGCTCAGCTCCTTCTCGGAAACGATTTCGACTGCGGGCTGGCTATCGTTGCGGATGATCTATCTCGAGAGATTCCGTGTTAGCCAAGAGGGACGATTAGGGACGGGGATTCGGTGAAGACAAAGGGCAGCAGGGCGGCTCGATTGGACGTACGCCGATGTAGTGAAGCTTCATGGTGGGCGAGTTCTGTTGAACAAATCTTGTTCTATCCGTCTAGATGTTCGAATAAAGAGGTGCAGAGTCGTGCGATGGGAGAGTGCGGGTTGAAATTGCAGGCCAAAGGAGGGTTGTTGAAGAGGCGGGAAATAGACGAAGTTCGACGTTGGAAGCGCAGGTGTTTCACAGTCGGAGTTTCATGCGCTACTGGGAGGGATTCAACATTCCATGTCCTCAGCCTACGGAGTTTAGGCGCTTCAAAGTACAAAGAGGACCCCGCTAAATCCACACAGGCGTAGAAGCAGGATCCAGCGCTGTTGGGACCGCTGCAAGTCGATTATAGTGGGGTAGCGATGAATTGACGGTGTATGACTCTCCTGTGCTGGCTTATGCGTCATCCAGATTTCAAGCACTTCTGCGGGACAATAAAAGGTTAGAGAGGGCCACTAAAGCATCAAGAACCCCAAAGCCATAGATTCGACGTTTTTGCGCTTGTATCGACAGCGCTTTTTGACTTCTGGTTTATCGCAGCTTTCAAGAAAAAGTTAGACGGTGGACGAACAATGGCCTCAGCTGATCTGTTGAGCGCAGAGGCCGAGTGGAGGCAGCAATTTGCTGCTATGCAGGCGGCCCTTGCTAATCTCAAGCTGCCTCAAAATAGTATCAAAGCGCCCGACGCTGATGCCGATCTGGACGACGATGACTTTGGTGGTTATTCCTCTACGACCAGCGGCCACGACGTTTGGGACTTCATCTCTGACGAAGACGAGGAGTACTACAGCAGCGACTTTGCGGAGGATGGGACTGGAACCGGTGCAGCCGCTGGTGGTTTTGGGGCCGAGTGGCTTGCCGCCAAATGTGCTTCCATTGCAGCCAAGAATGGCATGTCTCCCGATGTTTTCGAGTCTCAGATCGTGAGCGTGCTATCATCGGGCCAGCCCGAGGATGAATTGCAAGCTCACCTCACTGATTTGGTTGGATTCGACGACTTGGACTTTATCATTGAGCTCTTGGGGCACAAAGATGAAGTTGTTGCGTCCGCCTCGGCTCACCATGAGCACCCGGAGACTCAAGGACGAAAACTTTTGACCAAGGCCCAGAGAGATGAGGCTCTTCGTATGCGAGACTACCAGCACAAAAACGCTGCCCTTGCGCCTAGCTACGCCAAAGAGCCTCAGTATCCCCACGTTTACAGGGCATACAATGCGGGAAACACCCTGAGCTCCTCTGGCAAAAAGTACGGCTTACCAGTTGGTAGTGAGCGTCTTCAGTTTGAGAAATATGAAGAATATTCTGTGCCAGCTGGAAAGAAAGGCGTACCAGGACCCGGAGAGAAGCTCATCAAAATTGCAGATTTAGATGGGCTTTGCCGCAATACGTTCAAGGGGTACAAGACACTCAACCGGATGCAGAGCTTAGTCTTTCCAGTTGGATACAAGACGAGTGAGAATATGTTGATTTGTGCTCCAACTGGTGCGGTGAGTTCATTCGACTTCGTGACAAGCTCCCTCTATCAATGCTCATTATTATGATTAGGGTAAAACTGATGCAGCCATGCTCACAATTCTTCACACCATTGGCCAGCATATTCAACCAAATCCCATTGAGAACCCCGAGGCGACTGAATTTGCCGTCAACACGGAGGATTTCAAAATCGTCTACGTCGCGCCCATGAAGGCTCTGGCAGCCGAAGTTACCGAGAAGCTGGGCAAGCGTCTTGCATGGCTGGGCATCAAGTGTCGAGAATACACTGGTGATATGCAGCTCACCAAGGCTGAAATTGTCCAAACCCAAATCATCGTCACCACCCCTGAAAAGTGGGATGTTGTCACCAGAAAGGGAACTGGAGATACGGAGCTGGTACAGAAGGTGAGGCTGCTCATCATCGATGAAGTCCACATGCTTCATGACGAGCGTGGAGCCGTTCTAGAATCTCTGGTTGCTCGAACAGAGAGGCAGGTTGAAAGCACTCAGTCGCTCATTCGAATCATCGGCCTGAGTGCTACCTTGCCCAATTATGTCGATGTTGCCGATTTCCTGAAAGTCAACAAGTACGCTGGCCTGTTCTATTTCGATGCTTCATTCCGCCCTGTCCCACTGGAGCAGCATTTCATCGGTGTCAAAGGAAAAGCCGGGTCCAAGACTTCCAAAGACAACTTGGATAACGTTGCCTTTGACAAAGTCAAGGAGATGTTGCAGCGCGATCATCAAGTCATGGTGTTTGTGCATTCCCGGAGAGACACTATGGTAACGGCAAGGATGCTTCACCAAAAGGCAATCGAGCAGTTCTGTGTCGATCTTTTTGATCCATCAGGACATCCTCATTATGGCCAGGCATCACGAGATATAGGCCAGTCCAAGTCCAAGGATATTCGAGATTTGCTCTCCAAGGGTATCGGTGTTCACCATGCTGGTATGGCAAGAGCAGACAGAAATCTCATGGAGCGACTCTTTGCCGATGGCGTGCTCAAAGTTCTCTGCTGTACTGCTACTCTGGCATGGGGTGTCAATTTGCCGGCTGCGGCGGTCGTTATTAAGGGCACTCAGGTATACAGTGCACAGGACGGTAAATTCATTGATCTCAGCATTCTTGATGTGCTTCAGATCTTTGGTCGTGCCGGTCGTCCCCAGTTTGAAGACACTGGTATCGGCATGATTTGTACCACTCTCGACAAGCTCCCACACTACTTGTCAGCCATTACGGAACAGCAGCCCATCGAATCGAAATTCTCGACCAAACTGGTTGACAATCTCAACGCCGAAATCGCCTTGGGCACTGTCACGTCGATTCCAGAAGCCGTCCAATGGATAGGATACTCATATCTGTTTGTCCGAATGCAGAGGAGTCCAATGACTTATGGCATTGAGTGGGCGGAAATACGTGATGATCCAAACTTGGTTCAGCGCCGTCGTCAATTGGCGATACAGGCCGCGCGAACTCTGCAGCAATCGCAGATGATCATCTTTAATGAGAATACCGAAGAGCTCCGCAGCAAGGATATTGGTCGCATTGCCAGTCAATACTACATCCTTCACTCGAGCATCCAAGTCTTCAACACAATGATGAATCCTCAAGCCACCGAGGCCGACGTCTTGAAGATGATTAGTATGAGTGGAGAGTTTGACAATATCCAGTCCAGGGACAGTGAAGCAAAGGAGCTGCTGCAGTTCAAAGACATTGTTCCTTGCGATGTTGACAAAGGCATTGACACGCCTCAGGTAAAGACCAATATTCTGCTGCAGTCATACATTTCCAAGATCCAACCAGACGATTTCGCTCTTACCAACGATATGAACTATGTTGCTCAGCAATCCGGTCGAATTTGCAGAGCCTTGTTCATGCTTGCTCTCAACCGTAGATGGGGTCACCAATGTCTAGTTCTTCTGACCCTGTCCAAATCAATTGAGAAGAGAATCTGGCCCTTCCAACATCCTCTCCATCAATTTGAGCTCCAGAAGCCAATCCTAAACCAACTCGACTCCAAAGAAAACCTGACAATCGATGTCATGAAAGAAATGGAGCCCGCAGAGATCGGGAGCTTGGTACACAACCAAGGTGCTGGAAAAAACATTGCCAAGATACTCAACAATTTCCCAATGGTTCACGTAGAGGCTGAGATTGCTCCCCTGAACCGAGATGTGTTGCGTATCAAGTTGTATGTTATCCCCGACTTTTTATGGAAAGATCACATCCATGGAACATCTGAATCATTCTACATTTGGGTCGAGAACTCGGAGACTTCAGAGATTTACCATCATGAGTACTTTATTCTCAACAGGAGAAAGCTGCATGATGAGCATGAACTGAATTTCACCATTCCTCTGTCAGACCCATTACCGACACAAATCTACGTTCGAGCAATCTCTGACCGATGGCTTGGATCGGAAACGGTAACTCCTGTTTCTTTCCAACATCTTATTCGCCCAGATACGGAAAGCGTGTACACCGACTTGCTTAACCTGCAACCCCTTCCCATCACGGCACTCAAGAATCCCGGATTAGAAGAGCTCTATGCCAAGCGATTCAGCTTCTTCAACCCGATGCAAACTCAAATCTTCCATACTCTGTATCATACTTCAGCAAACGTTCTTCTGGGTTCTCCGACAGGTAGTGGAAAGACTGTTGCTGCCGAACTTGCCATGTGGTGGGCATTCAGAGAACGACCAAAGTCCAAGGTGGTATATATCGCGCCCATGAAGGCTTTGGTTCGTGAACGTGTCATCGACTGGGGGAACCGTCTTGCCAAGCCCCTGGGACTCAAGCTGGTCGAGTTGACCGGTGACAACACTCCCGACACGAGGACCATCAAGGATGCAGACATCATCATCACGACTCCTGAGAAGTGGGATGGTATCTCTCGTTCTTGGCAGACCAGAGGATATGTTAGGCAGGTTAGCTTGGTGATAATCGATGAGATTCACCTGTTGGCTGGAGACCGTGGTCCGATTTTGGAGATTATTGTTTCTCGTAAGATGTCTTTCTTTTAAGGTTAGAGAACCCGGCCGCTGACTGATTAACTAGGAATGAACTATATTTCATCCTCGACGAAGAACAAAGTCAGGCTGCTTGGCATGTCGACAGCATGCGCCAATGCCACTGACCTGGCTAACTGGCTTGGTGTAAAAGAAGGCCTCTTCAACTTTAGGCATTCCGTCCGCCCTGTCCCTCTAGAGCTGTACATTGATGGGTTCCCAGAGGTTAGGGGCTTCTGCCCACTGATGCAATCTATGAACCGGCCAACCTTCTTGGCAATCAAGAACCACAGCCCTGAAAAGCCCGTCATCGTCTTTGTTGCATCCCGTCGACAGACTCGCCTCACTGCCAAGGATCTAATCAACTACTGCGGTATGGAGGACAACCCACGACGCTTCCTTCGCATGGACGAAGAAGATTTGCAGCTCAACTTGTCGCGTGTAAAGGATGATGCTCTAAGAGAAGCCATCAACTTTGGCATTGGCCTCCATCATGCCGGTCTTGTCGAGTCTGATCGACAGATTGCAGAAGAGCTCTTCTTGAACAACAAGATTCAAATCTTGGTCGCAACCAGTACACTTGCGTGGGGTGTGAACCTGCCAGCCCACCTTGTCATTGTCAAGGGCACTCAGTTCTACGACGCCAAGACCAGCGGCTACAAGGACATGGATCTTACAGACGTCTTGCAGATGTTGGGACGAGCTGGACGACCTCAGTTTGACAACTCTGGTGTGGCCCGCATCTTTACCCAAGATGCCAAGAAGGACTTTTACAAGCACTTTTTGCATACTGGTTTCCCTGTGGAATCAACCCTGCACAAAGTTTTGGACAACCACATCTGTGCAGAAATCTCCGCGGAGACGATTATGAATAAACAAGACGCACTCGACTATCTGACATGGACATTCTTCTTTAGACGACTGCACAAGAACCCATCTTACTACGGGCTGGAGATTTCGGCTGAAGAACACAGCACCATCGCCGCTCAACAGCTTGCCAACGAATTCATGATTGACATGGTCGATAAATCTCTCGAAGAGCTTGACGAATCAAAGTGCGTCGAAGTCTTCCCCAACGGCGACGTCGATCCTACTCCCCTCGGCAAGATTATGAGTTACTACTATCTTTCACATATGACCATTCGGTATCTCTCTCGCAATGCAAAGGCAAATGCCAGCTTCTTGAACGTCTTGTCGTGGATGTGTCACGCAACGGAATACGATGAGCTGCCCGTCCGCCATAACGAAGACTTGGTCAATGAGGTGCTCTCGCAGAATCTTCCTTTCCCTGGAAACTCGTTTAATTTGCCCATGTGGGATCCTCATGTCAAGTCGTTCCTCTTGTTGCAGGCGTTCATGTCGCGCATTGAGCTCCCCGTCACAGATTACGTCGGTGATCAGACCAGTGTGCTTGACCAGGCAATTCGTATCATTCAGGCCTCTATCGACGTCCTCACCGAGATGGGCTTCCTCTCTAGCTGTCTGCAGATGATGAAGCTTCTCCAGAGCATCAAGTGCGCCAGATGGCCCACCGATCCTCCCGCATCAATCTTGCCCGGCGTAGAACCAGATTCTACAAAGAACGACACCTCGCTCGCGACAATCAGCACCTACTCGCCGGACCAGATCACAGCGTTTGCTAAGAAACTCCATGTGCCATCTAACCTCCAAGCTCGCTTCAAGCGCGCCGCGTCAATGCTCCCCAACGTCGCCGTCACCGTCACCGACATCACCACGCTTTCGCTCACCGTAAACGTCAAGCGTCTCAACCCCCTCGTCGACCGTGACGCACGCATCTGGGCGCCAAAGTTCCACAAGCCCCAGAATGAGGGATGGTTCGTAATTGTTGCGGATGTTGCCAAAGACGAGGTCATTGCCGTGAAACGCCTCGGCTGGGGAAGTACCTCTGCGGGCAATTCAGGAGCAAAGAAGCCGCTCGGTCAGGGCTCATACCCCTCCGCACGAACGGTGCTCAAGCTTCCCCCGCCCAAGGCCAAAGAAGCACGCAAGTTGGACATCATTGTCGTAAGTGATGGATACGTCGGCATGGAACACAGGGTCCTCGGAGTGGATATTCCAGCTCCCCCAGCAGTGGACGATGATTTGGACAAGTCAGGGCAATTGAAGAAGGCAACGGAAGGATCATCAGCATAAAAAGCCCATAGAGATTTTTGTAGCAGAATCTGTTCATGACCTGCATAAACATGAAAAATATTAACATGTCAAAGTCGTACCTACGCTACCCTAAGCTCCAAAAGGAACAAAACACGTAACAAAGCCAACCAAGACATCAAGTATAAAAGAAGAGAATGAAGACGCAAAGAAAAGGAGCAACGTAAATCAAACCCATTGTCCATACCCCCGTATATCCCGTACCATAATCCGCAAACAAACAAAAAAGGAGTACAAGCCATAGTCTCGTGAGAGCTCTCTTTCCCAATCCTCTGTATAACAAAAGCAAACGAGCAAACAAAACAAACACCCTTGGGGCAAGACGGCACTCCTATCGTCTTCTGCTTCTACCGTCTTTTCCAGCCCGTCCGTACATTGTATCTTGAACGCCAACTAGCCTTCTAAAAAGTTCCATATGAGCATGAAGCTCTAAGAAGAAGAAAAAGTAAAATAAGAAAGGAGGAGTCAAGGTTGCCGCCATGAGTCAAAAAACAAACCTCTGTGCGGCGAATCCAATAAAATTGAGCAATACGTAGCTGCCATGAGCGGGAGTCTCAGTGATCGTGGGCAATCATCTAGCAGCAGCTGCTCCGCCGTTGTTTCTGCCGGCTGTCGACCTGCTGGTCTTGCTCTTGTGTAGATCCAGCCCTGTCAATGGTCACAGCGGGCGAGAAGCCCGGCGGGAACAGCCAGCTCCGCCTGTCGCGCCCGATGCGGAAGCTCCCTCTGGCATTCATGCCCTCAAAGTATCCTCCGTCCATACCGGATTCGTACCCGGGTGTATTTGGAGTGGCGGTCGCCTGGAGAAGAGCCTGCTGCATTTTCCGGTTCTGCTCGACGAGCTTCCTGGCAACGACACGGAAGACCTCTTCGACACCCTCGCCGCTCTCGGCACTGATCTCGTGACAGGCGTCCCAGCCAACCTCCTGGCCCCAGAAGCCGGAGCTCCGCTTAGAACTGGGGCTCCGGGGTTCGACGCCGCCCATTGAGGGATAGGAATGGCCGTTGCTGGGCGTGGCGGTCGGGGGCGGCGTGCTGCCGAGGCCGGGGGCTAGATTCTCGGCGACGTAGGCGATGCAGCGCTCAAAGGGGACTTGGCGGAGAGAAGGATCGCGGGCAACAATGTCGGCCTTTGTGCCGACGACGTGCAGCACGACGTCTGCGGGCAGGTTGCGGCGCAGCTCCATGAGCCACTCACCCATGTCGAGGAAAGATTGGGCATCGGTGATGCTGTAGCAAAGAATGCAAGCATTGGCGCCGCGGTAGTATAAACGGGATATAGAGCGGAAACGCTCTTGACCAGCTGCGAAAAGAGTCAGCATAAAATGTTATGCAAATTACGTGATTTCAACAGGCAAAAAAAGTCATCATCGGGCATTAAAGACGTCTAGGCAGCACCCAGCAGAGGAATGGCAGGGATGCTCAAGACAATACGACAGCGATACAAAGCAGCAGATGCACATACCCGTGTCCCAGATCTGGAGGCGCACAACAGTGTCGGAGTCATTGTCGACCACGCGCTTGGTCAGGAAACTGGCGCCGACGGTGGACGTCGTCTGGGCTGGATTGAAGGAGCCCTTGCAGTACCGCATCACAAGGGATGTCTTGCCCACGTTTTGGGCGCCCAAGACCACAATCTTGGCCTCGAGAGAAGACGACATGATTTACGGAAAGGCCGTGCAGACGAGGGGAAGAGGGTGAAATCTTGAATGGGGTGCGGATCGAGGGGTGAAGTTTGGTAGGGAGAATGAAGCGATGAGTCGAAAGCGAGGATTGAAAGTTTGGACGAGCAAAAAGATGAAGGACGGGATGGCTGGCGCGCGGGTGGGTCGAAGAGGTTGCTTATCGCATTGTCGATCGCGTCAGCGTGCTGGGAGACGGTGTCGGCGTAGATTCGAGGGACGATGCGAGGGCATCGTAGGGGGAAACAGAGACGACACGGGAGTAGTGAGAGAGAGGGAGAGGAAGAGGAGGAGGAGGAAGAAAAGTTATGGCGCGTTACTCTTCCATGGAGGGAGCTAAACAGCTAGTGGCGCAGTGAATCGACTTGAGCCCCTCCAAAGTGCCTTCAGTGGACGTTGGTGCTGAGTTTCGTCGAGGTGGGGGATGAGGAAAGGTAAAGGGCAAGCCTCGTGGAGATGAGGCTATTCCGAGGTTTGTGATGTGAAGAGGAAAGGTAGACCAATGGAGGAGGTACATGCAGTAAGCCAAGCAAAAGCGGTGATGGGAGGAGAAATGGAGAAATGGACGTCCAGATAAGAGCCGATAATGGGCTCCCACATGGAAATGACGAAAGCTGCAGTTGCCGTTGCGGAGAGGCATTGTGGGATGGAGTGGAGGGGGCTCTGTAGCAGTAGCGGCTTTAGTGGCCCCTCTACAGTCCCCCAGCGGGCTAATGTCACCGCTGACCAACGCTGTAAGTTTCATGGACTTCACGTGGTCATGCATGTTCCAGGCAATAAAGGCTGCAGACCTACCCAAAGGTCATGTTTTGTTTGGAGATGGTGCAATCCTGGCTATTGGTGGTCAGATGATTTTGAGACCACGGTGGTGTAGTAAACAATGCCATGCTGCGTGAAGGATCAGACGACAGGAGAGACAATGACAGGTAACATATTTGATGCTATTGAACAATAGAAAATGGAGTTTACGCCAATAGCATCGCATGTACCTCGCCCACATGCACGTATCCTGAACTAAAGCAAAACTCTATTGCAGCATAATCTATCTGGTGACAGAGGATGCTTACCAAGCCGTCATTACAGCTGTGAATACCCATTAGATCTCATCGACGATTAAACGATTAACAGAGGCAGATGAAAGGCGGAGGCCCAAGATGGGGCCTTGCGTATATTGCCAGATTAGGAAATCTATGTCTCCGCAAATTGACCCTTGTCAGCGGCACTTCACGAGATTGACGCCATCGTCGGCCTTATCGTGTATACTACCTAGTAGTAGTGGATAATAAATACATGCTATTATCAACCCCAAGTCTCTCTTATAGTAACCAAGAAGTTTCCATAGGAAACACTCATTCAGTATCCCAAATTTACTATTTAACTACAGTAGAGATTCTAGAGAAACATAGCTAAAGTAGCAAACACTAGAGAAATATAACTATAATAGCAGATACTAAAGAAACATAGCTACAGTAGTAGCAAGTAATAATAGTAACAGATACTAGGATATTCACGATATTAAAGGAACAACTATAGCAGTGAAGTCGTAACGACTTAGATACGTATTAGGTGCGCAGGCGCAGCTATTTATTAAAATCCTATTAGAGGATATTAAAACGCCCTAGTAATCCCCATGAAGCTGCTATAAATGCTAAAAAGCAATTACTATGCCTATTCCTCAATTTCATCTCCGAAATCGCTTTCAGAATACCCAATCTCATCAGCTTCGTCATCAAGAACGCCCTGATAACTATCAGCGACCTCGCGGTCATAGGGGGTCACGGTCTGCCACTGATTCTATCACAAACATTAGCAGTTACCTCACTAGACCAGCAGGCAACTTACAGAGGCCAAGCTAGCAGTAGCATTCGCAATGACAGACAACGAATTTGCTATGTCAAGGAGAATCTTCAACTTAGTCACGGCGCGCGCCTCCCGAGCACGGTCGTCCATTATAAGTGCGTCTTGAGCAGTTCGAGGTTTACGAGCTCGAGACCGGTTGCGCATCTTGAAAAGAGCCTTGCGACCTGCTGCCTGGTGTTTCTTGAACTTGTCCTACATAGCAGCTTTAGTGGTTAACAGCCATCCACTAGCAGGATCATAGCTTCTACCCACATTGTAACCCGCTTGGGCGTACTCGTGAAGTTTCTTGGCGACAGCAAGAGAAGCCTTGTCAATCTTCTCGCAGGGTTTATTTCCGAGTCTGCATCGAGTACATTTGTCAGAGGCACCTGGCAGTTGGTCAGAACATAGGTACAATGCATCAACATGCTATCGAAACACTTACTGGAGTCATTGCAACAAGCCGTAAGTTGAGTACCATTGGCTTCTTCGAGCTTCGTCGGGTACTGGGCGTAGTGGCTGAGGCATCTCTTGCAAGGGACACGACGGCTTCATGACAGTTAGCTCACTAGTCAGCGACCTCGTTACTGCCTCGCGGCTACTTACACAAATGTCGTGCCTTTGACGCCAGGACGGGTGGACGAAGCCTCGTCAGCCATGTTGACGGACACACTATCGTGCGGTCAATGTTAGCTGTCAGGTTGCAGCAGCGTGGCCGTGACCACAGGAGTTGGAAACTCACCTTGAATGAAGAAGTGTGAAGAAAGAAAGAAGAAGAAAAAAAGAAAGAAAGAGAAAATTTGAGAGTCCGTTTGTTATGAAGAAATAAGGCACAATTCACCACCCTCGCAGCTGGTAGAGAAGTGCAGAAGATCTGACCTCCGTGCGCCAGCTGCCAACTTCAAAACGGCAATCTGGTTTTTTATTACCCCTATCAAAGTCGCAAAATACAGTTCAACAGCTTCTGGGAGTAATAAAACAGCTTTATATCGGGGCCTTATAACAGAAAGGGGGCAAGCATACGCAATGAATAAGCAGCCATCTCACACATCCCCAGTTGCATCATCATCTTCAGCAGGTTGTTCCTCAGTCTCAATTATCTTATCCCTATCAGAAAGGTATTCTCAATCGGTAATCATCTTTTCAAGGCCAGTTGTAAATTCTTTTCAGGACTTTACGCTTCATTATGGCGGGCTTACTGTGTTTCTTGTCTACCACTACCTGCACCCACGGCAGATGGACAAGACTTGTTTATGTATGTACTTATCTACCTTAAGCTTAATAGCAGCGTAACCAGTCTCATTCTTAGATGTCGAATGCTCCATCGGTCATCCAGATCTAGGACATTTGGCGCCCGCGACGAAGAAGAATGGAGACATCCCGGGAACCAAGGTGAAATTGTCCCAGGCCTTCATGGGATTGGGTCTCCAATTCAAGGAAGTGCTGCAAGCCGCCAAGTTGGCCCCGAGTAGCGCCAAGTCGGCCTACGTCAATTCTCCAGCTGGGACAGGTGCTCCCGTCGAACCACCTCAGTCTAATGCGCTCGCTATCGTCGGGACTCCTGCAAGCTACACAGTTTATACAGTCCTTCAGCGTAAGTATTCGTTCCCTCTGCAGGTCTATATCGTGGTACTAATGGACATAGAACACACTTAATGCGGCCAGCTTGGGGAAACAGCATTGAATCCCCCAGTACTCTCTTGCAGTCAGCTTCAGTTATTGCACGTCTTGCAGATTTGACTCGCAGACATGGCTGACATGGCCCCGTGGTATACTCCCCCCCTGTGCTTGGCTCCTTGTCTCTTTATTTACATCAAACTTTTTTTCCCAAGTGAGATCTTATTTTACTTTTTCTTCTTTTTCTTTTCTCCACGTTTCTATAAATTCATTTGATTGGACATTGGTGCTGAATAAATGCTATCCAATTTTGAAAGGATCAATGTTGGACAGAGTCCTTCTTCCAACACTCTGAATGCTACCTAGTACTCCGTGGACGACCATGAGTACCTACTACACAACGCACCTATTAGAAATAAAAATATCCACATGTATATGCACACTTGAACTACTCTATTCTTGAACTATTCGGCATATGCTATAAAAACACGAAACATCCATGCATCGGTCCTCACGAAATCTTGGGCTGGTAACGCCCAGCCCGTTTCAAGTAGGCGCCCAAGCGCCCAGCCATCGATTGGCCCAGCGCCTCAGAATCTGAAATCCGCCCTGTAACGGCCGCCTAACACGGCTGTCGCATCGAGAGCCGGGTTTTGAGTCATCAATATCCGGGCCGCTTATTGGATAATTTTAGAAGTGAGAATCAGGTAGCTTCGTGAGGCTGTCGCTTCAAACGTATTAATGATTGTATAATGCATTTTCCAGGTTGATCGCTTAATCTTTTAAACATCAATAATATACACAACTCACAAAGATTCTATTCAATATTCATTCAATTATTTGATCAATATCAGCTCGTGATTTACCCATTGTGTCTGTTCAATTGTCTGGTGTTTGCTGTTTGACCCCTGCTGCCGATCCACCAACAGTTGAACACACCCCTGTTCACGATTCACCCACTCTCAGCCAACCATTCACCCCCAGCGCCGCCGTCATGATGCAAAGCGCCATCCCAGAGGCAAATCGTTCCCGTGAAACTGCTGCAGCGGATTTGCGCCTACGAACTTGTTTTCAAGACACTTGATTGTCGCGCGGCTAGCCAATCCCAGACATCGGCTACGACAATCCGCGGCAGAATCGAGTTTGTTCCTTTTGGTTGCCTCTTTGATCCCGGTGCTGATACGCGTAACTTGCGCTCTGGGCCAATCCATTTTACCACATAGACAAAAAATAGTGAACTGGATGTGAACGTGGGTGTGCATTTCATCAAACAAGTCAGGCCAGGCCAAGCCAGGCCAGGCTTTATTCACACAATCATGGCAAAGCCGACGATTATATAGAGTCATCGTCGGCCCCCTTCTTCGTAATTTACACACTCTCTCTTTTACGCTTCATTCCTTTTCCTTTTTCCATACCTACCTATAGGATTGCATCCTGGTGATACACTCTCTTACACATTATTACACCTTTCCATACACCTAAAATTGCATCCTGGTGATTCATTCTTTCATACACATTAATAATCATGGCTGTCCTTTTAAGATTCGCCGTTCTCATCCCCCTAATATTCTCTTTCGTCGCCTTTGTCCTGACGAATTTGACGCTGTTTGCTGGAAGCAAGAAGGGTTTCATGGAGGAATATGCCGTCGTCAGAGTAAGTAAAACTAATTAACCAAGAGAAGATCACGCAGAGCTGACGCAGCCATGCAGATAAACACCACGATGCTTGGTCAAAACATACTGTCGTCAGACGACAAGTCGGGCAACGACGACGATGACGACGGTGACAGTCTCTGGGACCAGTTCACAGACGGGCTCGACGACCTCGGAGACGCTGCCAAGGGCAAGATCAACGACATCGCCGGCGACATCATCGGCGACATTGCCGACGAGCTGGGCATCAGTGATTGGTACTCGCTCCACGTCATGAACGCTTGCTGGGGAGGCTTTGGGCCAAACGCAACGGAATCGCACTTTCAACTCAACACCACCAACTGCACTACGTCAGCTCCTCAAGGTAAGTTTGACAACTGCTTCATCATCCTCACTTCAAATACCCGGCAGCGCGACTAACTCAAATCACTATAGTCCGATTCAACCTCACATCGATCATGGACCACCAGCTCTCTCTCGGGCCCCTCCACATCAGCCTCGCCAAGATCCACTGGCCGGGCTCCATCCAGCTCAAAATCGACGCCCTCAATGCCGCCTTGATGGCCCTCTTCGTCTTGTATGTCTTGGGCGTGGGCTTCAGCGGCCTCGCCATGCTGGCCTGCATCCCGGCCATCGTCCTGGGAGACAAGAGGATCATCCTCATGGTCAACACGGGCCTCGCATCGCTTGCCGCCTTTTTCATCACCATCGCCAGCATCGTCGCCACGGCGGCTGGTTCTGTTGCTGTCAATGCTATCAACACTGAAGGCAAGCCTGTTACCGTGGTGGCCACCAACGGCACAAAGTTCTACACCATTACGTGGGTCACTGCGACTTTGATGATTCTGTCGTCGTTATTCTGGATCGGCAAGTTTGTGTTTATCTGGAAGAAGGAGAAGAAGGAGCGCGAGAGATACTCCAAGGAAGGATTCTAAGCTGGCACGACTCTTGTTGGCGGTTCCTCTCCCTGGTGCTGGCGCTAGGAGGAATGTCTGCATAATGACAAAGAAGAGAAAAAAAGGGGGGTGTAGCACTTGCACTATAATGATTTCCCGGTTTTTTCTGTTTTCTTATTGTTCGCTCGTTTATATCAGAGCTCAGGTTTTGGACTGGATGGTTTGGTTTTAGGGTGGCTGTGGAAAGGCCAAGATACAAAATGCTTCGAGGGCAAACCTCACTAATATGCACGCTGATAACAGCAATGATATCTGAATACAAAAAATCACGCTCTTTATACCAAAACTTAAGCATCAAAACTTTTATGCAGTGCTAGATAAGACATCAACTGCAAACAAGATCTTGTTATTGGGTGTTTAATCCTTGTTTTATCTCGATGCCATTTTAATGCTTCGCTTAATCCAAGCCTCCGCAACAGCGCATTAGATCCAGCGCCATCTGCGTCATACATTGCCCAAACAAGAAATTGAGCGCTTCGTCTCTGCAACAGCCAAAGCTCGTGACATTGACGATCTCGCGCCTCACATCAGGCATGAATCTTTTAAGTCCAACCCTTATTTTTCACTAATAAATACACGTAGATTGTCAATTCAGCCAGAAGACTTGTAATCTTCATCAACATCTCCATAGAATCACCCAAACATGAGCTCCAAACGCCCAGATGCCTCCTCTTCCTCCCACGACATTGAGATTGGCGGTCCCAGCGAGACGGATTCTCTGCTCGACAGGGGCCGTACACGAGTGACGCGCTTCTTTCACGGATTCGTAGACTTTGCATTCCAAGGAAACATTTTACAGATTGCATTTGGTTTAATGTGAGCAGCCTTTTCGCAATGTCCACTTACAGAACAAAGACCATACATAACCTACTATACACCAAGAGATTACAAAGACCTTGCAAATCCGTATCATAGAAAATCCCCCAAACTAACCACCACCGACCAGCCTCGCCGCCGCTTTCACAGACCTCGTCAAATCCTTCGTCAGCGCAATCCTCATGCCCCCCATCTCCGTCATCCTCCCCATCAACAAAAACATTGAAGAAAAGTTCGCCGTCCTCCGCCCCGGCCCCAAGTACAATGCCTCTTCACCCGCCGGTGGTTACAACACGCTGCATCAAGCACAAGCCGACGGCGCCGTCGTCATGGCCTACGGATCCTTTATCTACCAGATGGTGTCGTTTACCTTGATGGGCTTTTCGCTCTACGGGCTGGCGCATATTTATACGCTTGTTTCGCATGATCCTATCATCAAGTACTCTAGGAAATGCCCGTATTGTTTGAAGCGGATTAATGAAAAGGTGCGACATTTTGTATATATTGACTTTACTCTATGGAAAGAATCGACGGACTAATACTATAGGCAAACACATGCGTGTAGTCTCGTCGATGTATCAACTGCAGCAGCTGGCTTGACGGCAGAGAAGACATTGACGCCACACCTCGAACCACGCAGCGCGACACTGACTGAATCATGAGCACCCTCCTGACATGTGCTATTTCTTTCACCTGACAAGACAATAAGTAACCATAGACAATCGCATTAAACAGCGTCCGAATGGTACCTTGGAGCATCCACACCCGACGCGAAAGCCCGGGGCTTATGCTCCATCTGTCGAAGCAATCTCTTATAATGTTTATCCCCGCATCCGCAATATTCTTCGTCAGTTGGCTTAGCCATGCTTTTCCTGTATCTCACCACTATGTAAACGATGGCGACAAGATACGCGGCGATGACAAAGGACTTGGGCAAGACCTCCTTGATCCCGTGCAGGACTCTGCTGTAGAGGTTGTACCCATGTTGCTGGGTGGAAGTGGTGAGAATACGCTGGGGGGGATCCATTGTGGAAGTGGTGGAAAATAGATACGCCGGGAATCACTGAAGTGTAACTTTGAAGTGTAACTTTGAAGTGTGTGTAGTGATTGTGAGTGGTTGTGATGGACGGTTGGCTTAGAATGTCATCAAGTCGGAAAAGAGAGGCTTATAAATACTAGATATGTAGGGCAGTAACAAAGAAACGCAGTGATTCATGCTGGTATCACTTGTTCTGTTCAAGGATAGCATACATCTAGAGAACAGGCCCCGGGTTAGACGCTGGGTTAGACCTATTAAATAACACAAAGACTATGTTCATATACTGCCCTGTTTCATCTCCATCCCAACAATGCGGGTTCTGTTCAAAACGACATCCATTATTCTATTACAAGTGATTATAACGGTAATTCAAGTTCAAGACACTGAAAAACAAATGGCTTTTACACAAAGCTAACAACTCATATGTTCATAAATTCTCAACACATATCCTACCTACTATACGTCTTCTTCGTTCGACTACAACATCATAACACCACCGACAACAGCAGCCACACCAGCCAACAAACCATTCTGAGCGTTCATAAGACCGGCAGCGTTGGTGCTACTAGGCGCAGCAGTAGTAGAAGAAGTGCTGGTACCAGTGCTCACAACAGTTGTCTGCTCAGCAACAGTCGTCGACACAGCACCCGAAGAAATAGTCGTCTCCTTGGCAAGAGTCGTAGACGCAGCTCCCGAAGAAACACTCGTCTGCGAAGTCTCAGAAGCACCAGTACTTGTGGGAGCAGAAGTTGAATCATCCGTAGCCGTGGAGCCGGGAGCGGCCGGGAGCTTCTCGAGACCGGCGGTAATGGTGACGGGGACCTGGAAAGTGAGGAACGGCTGGGTGCTCGAGGACGTATAGGAAGTGACGTGGCCGTCGGTGCTGGTTGCGTATGTGTAGATGGTGCATGAACCCAAGTCTACCGCGCTGGAGAGCTTGCAGTGACCGCTCAGGGTGCTATGGGAAAATACTAGGTATCAGCTTATATTCACTCCAAAGTGGTGTCTTGTTTATATTCTTAGATGGTGGGAAGTTGTTGCTCAACAGGTACTTGGATAAATGAATGTACAACCGAAAACATGAGACAAATATCATCAGCATAGAGGCAGAATGTCACTTACACAGTGCCCTCCTCAACAGTATAAGAAGAAGTGTAAAGCCATGTGCTAGGGCCCTGAGTAACGGTCTGGCTTTTTCCAAAGCCGCAGTCTTCGTCATCGGGTTTGACTCCATTGAGTCCAGGTGCACAACCATAGGCGTACGTCGTAGCCGTGCTATCAGCGCCAATAACAGAGCCAAAGTAAGCATGGCGAAGGGTATAGGGTAGTATCAGAGAGACGGTAGTAGATTGAGCCGCCATTGCAGCGGCGCCGAAAAGCGCGACAAGGGCGAGTGAGCGAGCCATGGCTGATGGTGATGGATGAGGCGAACACACGTGTTGTGCAAAACTGCTCACCTTTATATGTTGTGCGCTAATAATGGTTGTCATGGGTAGTCGTGTAACTGTGTGTTGGTCGTTGAATCCTGCAGACGAAAACGAATGGCTATTGCAAGGATTGTGTCCAGCTTGAAGAGATCCAAGTGGGTTCCCGAATCTCAATCCAGCCTATTCATCTCCTATTCCTCCCAAGGTAGCAGCACTACGAAGATGCTAGTCTCGGCCATTGACTTTACAAGTTAGGCCATGAGGAAAAACGGCAGAAGGATCACCGGAAAATTAGTCATACTGCCTGATTAGAATCTCGCGATATATTATCATGATGTAACGGAGCTTTTTGTCCCGCATCTTGTCTTGTATTCTGAACTAGGCATTGTGCCGGCTTACTTATATGGCGTGTTCCATAGCGGCGGGTGAATATATATATCATCGTACATGGGGCTATCATCATGAGTATTTCATCGTCGGGGTACTTTCGACGGCACGCTCTTGGTAGTATTGGTCGTTGAGATACTTTGTATAAGATGACGCCACAATTGACGGGCTGCTTGGTTGTTGGATCTGTTAAATCCTTTATTATATATATTAATTCTATACTAGCTATACTTACTAATTAACTTAAAGAATACATATATATATTTGGATGATATTCCTCACTATCTTATTAAATAGCTGCTGCTGTTGGAGCTTAACTAACGTCTTCTCTAATTACAACATCATAACACCGCCAACAAGGGCAGCAACACCAGCCAGCAGACCGTTCTGGGCGTTCAGAAGACCAGCAGCATTAGTACTATTAGGCGCAGCAGCAGTAGAAGAATTGCTGGTACCAGTGCTCACAGCAGCGGTCGTCTGTCTAGCAAGAGTCGTAGACCCGCCGCTCGAAGAAGCAGCCGTAGAAGCAGGGCCCGAAGAAGCACTCTTGGACGTATTAGCACCCGAAGAAGCAGCAGCAGTCGTCTGCGAAGTCTCGGAAGCACCAGTGTTACTGTTGGTGGCAGCGGCGGCGGCTGAACTATCCGTGGCCGAGGCACCAGGCGCGGCCTGGAGCTTCTCGAGACCGGCGGTGATGGTCACGGGGAGCTGGAAGGATACCCAATCTGATGCAGTGTCGGCGCTGGTAATGATGGTGATGCTGCCGGTGGAATCCGTTGTGGTCATCGACATGCTGCATGAAATCCAGTCTACCGCGCTGGAGAGCTTGCAGTGGACATCTGCAGTGCTATTGGGGAAACATTAGCTTATATATATATATATATTATTTTAAATGGCGTTTGTATGCTCATGTGATAAGAGTAGCAGTTGCTCAGCGGTTGGATCGATAATGAACATGCCGCCGATGACATGAGACCATATCATAAACATTAAGGCAGAGAGTGTCACTTACTAATGGACGCCATCGGCATCACTGTAAGTATCCGTGTGAATATATGTAGTAGGACCTTGAGTAATAGTCTGGCTAGATTTGAAGAAACACTCATCAGCGGCCACTCCAGGCGCACATCCACAAGCGTAAGTCGTAGCCGCGCTATCGACACCAATAACAGAACCGACGAGCTTCCGGGGATCGACCGGCAGCAGCAGAGAGACGGTAGTAGATTGAGCAGCCATGGCGGCGCTGGAAAGAGCGAGAAGGGCGAGCGAACGAGCCATTGTTGACGTGTTGATAAGAACGAACGAGGTAGTGGTAAACTGCACGCTTAACCTTGTATCTTATATACAGGTAGGTAATAAGCTTAAATGTTGGTTGCCGGGGCAGTTGTGTAACTATGTGTTGGTAGTTGGATCTTGCAAAAAAAAAAAAAAAAAAAAAAAAACGAACGGCTGTTGCAATTCAAAATTAAAGCAACGATCGTCGAGAGAAATGAGTGGGATCGCAATAGTCAAGTGAGAAAAAGGGAAAACCCAAGCGGCCAACGACTCGAGTTTTAAAGGATTCAAAAAGGCTCTCGTTGCCAAGTCTTCACTTTTCGTCTCCTTTTCCACTTCAAGGTAGCGTTGCAGATGCTAGTCTCGGCCATTGACTTTACAAGTTAGGTCATGGGGAAAATGGCAGAAGGATCACTGGAAAATTAGTCATGCTGCCTGATTGGAATATCACGATACATCTACATGGCGCAACGCTTGGCACATCGATCATTGGGATACTTGACTAAACCTGTATATCGACGCCGTAGTTGACAGGTTGCTTAGTTGTTGGATCTGTCAGACCCTTTATTGTGTATATTAATTCCATGCTGGCTGTACCTACTAATTAACTCAATAAACATACATACGTGTATCGTGTATTTCTCGCCATCCTGTCAAACGGCTGCTGCTGTTGGACTAAAACAACGTCTTCTCCAATAAATTACAACATCATGGCACCACCAACAAGGGCAGCAACACCGGCCAGCAGACCGTTCTGGGCGTTTACAATGCCTGCAGCATTGGTGCTTGAGGGACCGGCCGTAGAAGAAGCGGTACGAGTGCTGTTGCCAGTGCTTGCAGCGGATGTCTGCCTGGCGAGAGTCGTAGATGTAGAGCCCGAGGGAGCAGCCTGGGAGGCGCCGGTGTTGGTAGGGGCAGGGGTTGAGCTATCGGTGGCCGAGGCGCCGGGAGTGGCCTTGAGCTTCTCGAGGCCGGCGGTGATGGTGACGGGAAGCTGGAAGGTGAGGAAGGCCTCAACTCCAGAGCTGCCGGTAGCAGAGATGCTGCCGCCCGTCACTTGGGCGAAAGCCATGCTGCATGAAGCGGCGTCCTTGGCAGTGTTGAGCACGCAGGTACCACCCTCAGAACTATAGAAGCGTAAGTGTGTCATCATTCAAAGATGTCCATTCAAAAGAGAGGTTGATGCTCGTCTCGCGTGTGAGCCTGGCTATTGAAAAGATTCCAGGCTTTGGCTCAAGATAACCAAACCCATCACATTTGAAGACACCGCTAGAGTTGAGCCAGAATACCACTTACACTGAGTTGCCTTCAGCAGAGTAAGACATAGAAAAGGCCCAGGTGGATGGACCCTGGGTAACAGTCTCGCTGCTGGGAAAGCCGCAATCGTCTTCAGAAGTTCCAGGAGCACATCCGTAAGCATAGGTCGTAGCCGTGCTGTCAACGCCAATAACTGAGCCGACCAAGGGTTGAGGGTCGGCAAAGGGCAGCAGGAGAGACACGGTGGTGGTCTGGGCAGCCATGGCAGCGCCAGCCAAGGCGAGGAGAGCGAGTGAGCGAGCCATTATTGATGTTGATGTTGATCTTGATGGATGAACGAATGTGGTGGCAGAGTAGTCAAGTCTGGTCTTGTAAGTTGACAAGTCCAAAGATTGATATCGGTTGCCGTTGGTTTGTGAAAACGAGTGAATGGCTGGTTGACGTAACGATCGAATGAGTGAATCGTAGAACCAAGAAGAAGAAGAAACAGTCCAGCGGTTTTAAACCGGCCACCACGCGATCTTTATTTAGCAGCTTTCAAGCTCATTTTGGCCTCTAACGGTCCAGACTACTCCCGTATTGTCCCCTTTTTTTCCTTCTTCAAGGTAGCGCTGCACACATGCTAGTCTCGGCGATTGACTTTATAAGTTAGATCGTGGCAAAAGACCCGGACTGTCGGATTGTCAGAACATTAGTCATGCTTCCCGATTTGATGCTCACGATATTTAGCGCATAGAGCAGTCATTTGCGTCTTGGGCATCATTACTTGAGCATTAGGAGAGCACATGAGATGTCGAGTGATGCTGGAAAAATTAGGCCGTCCATAGCTTTTTCCTGTCTGCATCGCATCGTCAAGCCCAGTAGTGTGTCGTGACGTTGGAATCGCAATGCTTCGGTTCCTCTCCCGACTTTGCAAGAGGAGCCAACAAGGTTTGCATGGATGACGGATTTTTTCCCTTCACAGCCCCTGGCTAACCGATTGGTCTGGCGGGAGGCGGCATTAGAGTGATCCAATTTTCTTTCTTAATGGAAATTCTTGCCATGACAGGGCGCAGTTGGTTTCGGAGGTGGAGAGACGAGTCTAGAGCTGCTCGGCGAATTAATAAGAGCGAAATGCAACCTTGGCACGGCTGTTGCTTGCTTGCTATGTTGTGTCAAATCCTTTGCCGTGTATACGAGTAATACTCCAAGTAGAAATCAAGTAAGCATATATTATGCCGTATGTGCATCCCCAGAAGCCAGCCCAGCTGTTAATTCCTCACGATCCCGCCAATGGCTGCTGCTCTCGGGGCTCAAACAGGCGATCTGTGCCACCTGGATTTAACCGCTAGCTGCTTTGTTCGGGCTGCACATTCAAAGTCTCTGCACTTCGCTTATTTTAGCGGCAAACATGAGACTGGCTGTGTAACCTTGTTTGAATGGCGCCTGTTTGAGATGTTGTACATACAGTATCTTAAGATCGATGAGATGGCGATGCAACACTCAAATTTGCCTGTGTACCATAGTCTAGATTCACTCAAGATAAGGTGAGCTGTTGTTCCCTGCCTCCTCACGTGTCTTTGCTAGACTAAGCTCTTAAATGACGAGATCGGCACAAACATCCAACTGGGAGTCACGAACCCAACGGAGAGTCCCGTGCCTGCCCGCCGATCTTTCTCTTTTGAGATGTCCAATGGACAACGCTATAAATGCAATTCACCTCCAAGGTACCGCCGCGCGTAGATATGCGCCTGAACTTGCTGAGGATATGCTCATCGGTACCCACGCAGATAGGGAGATATGCGTACGGAGTACACTAAGCGGAAATGCCCGCTGCATAATATGCACCTATCCGGCAGCGCTCGCCTCTTGGCAGCCACGCGCCGGCATCAAACCTTCTCAGACGTTGTCTTGGCAAAGCCTTGGCGGCCCATTGGTTTGACTCGCAAGGTCGCAGAAAAAGAGGAAGGAAGTTGGGAAGAAATGCGTGGCCGCTTTTGCGGCAGCGTGCCAAGCCGGTCGTGATTTCCCTCCCTTGCTCTGCGCCGGGCCTCTGCGCCTGCCTTGTGGATTTACCGTGTGTTGGTGCCGCACAATTTTCTATTGTGCTGCTTTGACAAAGTATAGCCACTTTTCGTATCTGCGTGTGACAGTCATCGGCCCCTCCTGTTTTCTCTTTATTTCTCTCTATTAAGGAGACTATAACAAAATACTTCGACTACTACGTGAGCACACGAATACTATTATGATGATGATATCACCTGCAATGTACATATAGATTAATTCTCATCTCATCTCATCCATGTGCTTATACCAACTGATGCTCCACAGATTATACCACCTACAAATCAATGTTCGTCATGGACAAAGAAAAAAAAAGGAGCCCGGCAGTGCCAAGACCTCATGGAGAAAAACCCCCTTCGTAGCGGCACTGGCTCTAAACCCAATTGGCCACATGCCTTGCGACTTGCTGCAAAGGAGACAGAGTTCCAACTCTTGGCATCGTGGGACCAAAATCGCTAGTATTTGACCCTTGATGCTTCTGCTTTCCATGGGCCGCTCTCGGGCTTCTTCTGGTCTCTGGCCGGATCTCTGCCGTTCCGTCTTTTCATCTTCCATCTCGGCCAACCTCCATCCTCCATGCATCTGCCCGTGCATCTTATTCGCCCAAGCCAGTGGTGACAAGACGCCTTGACGATAACTGCTGTCAGTCAAAGCCTTGCGTCAAACGGCCAACCTGCGACAATACACTAGTCTACTGTCCCGTCGACATTTGACAATCGGCACCCGAAAAACGACTCTCGAAACTTTGACGCACGCGGAATCGCTCATCTCTCAAGTCTCGCAGTTGCGCTTGCCTAGTTTGGCTTCGCGACAACCTCCTCTACCTTTCCCAGCAGTGCCGCTACGAAACCACATCAATCGAGAAAGCGACGAGTCGACATGGCCAGATTTAATCCAAAACCTTGGTCGGCATTGCTTGCCTTGCTCGCGCTGGTCGCTCCATGTGCTGCCGACGACGAGGCAGATGGCGAGCCTCACAGATTGGCCTCGACCCCAACAGTTACGGCTGCTCCCATCTATCTGCCCTACTATGACGAGCGCGCGTGGTCGCTGGTCCGCGGAAGCATCATTTCAACGGTATGCTGGGTCCACAGCCTTTGGTTCTTTTGCCTACATTCTCCACTCTCTCATTTGAGATATACGAGTACCTCCCAGCAGGATTAACACAGCCTCAAGGATCCATCCGCCAGCAGAACAACGTATACCATTTTCTGCCCGACGCAAACGCCCCTCGCATGCGACCTGTCTCTCGAATTCCCCTTTGTCATCGTGGAGGGGCCCGGTACGCTCGAGTTCCATGGAACAGTGACGTCGACATAGTGAGCAGTGTAACTTGGTGTAGGTGTGGAAGAGATAAGCTAACGTTGCGTCAAAAGTATCGCCGACGTGGAGTGCGATTTGAAGGGCACAACGGCCGCAACGTGCTCGGGTTACTCGAGCTATAGATCTGGTTACACAAACGCATACCACACTGGACCAACGCAGGTTTCATGGACATCCACCTTTACTGGATCAGAGGTGCAGTGGGGTACTTTGACGATGGCCGAACCCCCAGGGACAACCGACGATGACTTTGACCCTGCCGGAACTATGACCACGCCCTCGGCTCCCTCTGGGATGATGTACGAACCGTCACCGACGTCGCTAGGATCGAATTTGCGCGTTTCCGGATCGCGGTCGCTTTATGGGCTCATGGCAGGCATTGTGGCCGTATACCTAACTTTGTAGTAATGTCGGTGCGATATGAGCTCTCATTATCGAATAAGCATGGAGACAAACGAAGGCGAGGGACGAAATGGCTGGTCAAAAGTGACTAAGCCTTGGGAGTGTGCTCTGTCAAGTTTTTACACCCTGTTTCCCGGAGGCGTTATGATTGCGTTATACCCTCTCTGCGATTTGATTTTTTAGCGAAGCATTGGAGGAGTTGTTAATTTCATGGGAATTTAAAGCGTGGAGTTTTGGGATCGAATTTGTCAAGAGGTTTTGTTTTTTTCGGGCTATGATGGGGTACATGTACGGTAGCCTATGAAAAATATCGAGGGATAAAATTTGGTAAACGGATGGCCAGGTTGATCAAGCTTGGACTTACTATTTGTCTTGTTCCGTTTGTTTTGTGCCGACGTTTGTGTTGAAGGCTATGCTCGTGCGGATGCTTCATTGTGACACTTTTTATACTAACCGCTATTTAATTAGGTAGGTTCCTATTCCCTCCGGTCATTGCTACAATCTACATTTTACCTATTGACGCCCTTAATGATGCTAAATAGACTAAATCACGATGCTCGAATTCTCAAGCCGCCAGAATCACCACCCATGTCAGCCCGATCCACCCCGGCTGTTTCAACCCCCGTGTTTCATGGGCACGAAGCGCTGTCAGCCAATCCAGCTCTTCTGGGGAGATGCCCAGCTAGACACAGCCTTTTTCTGCTGCTTCTTTCTACCTATCCTTCAACCATTGCCTACCGCTATACCTTTCCCTAATAGCCAGCTAGACGACTGGAGATAGTTTTTGCCGCGCGGGCAACATGAAACGCAGCCCCTCATGAATCATCCTCTCTCTCCCCTACAAACAAAACACAACATGCAAGGCTCTTCTTCTTTCCCTCGCCACCAGCACCAACGAAACCCCTGCAGCCGCGCCTAAATCCAAAATGCTGCCCCAGCTCCAGTTCTCTTCTTAGCCAAATATCCCGCGGGGGATGGAGCGTTTCGCCTTCCACGTTCCCGCCCTATTCGGACCTAATAAACCGGCACAATTAGGCTAGATGGGCGGCCCCCCAGACCAAATCAAGCGCTGGACGCTGTCATGTTTCATTGATTGGCGTGAGATGCACCAAAGACAAGATGCACGATCTGGTTTGTGGGCTTCCTTGTTTGGATAGAGGCTGCATTGGACGAAACAATGATGCAAGGGAAGGGAAGGGTGCTAAGCTATTGTTACGTGGGACTTGCTATTTATTTTTGCATTCTTAATTCACTTTGAAGTTAATACGAGCTTGGTGCTTATTTATTTATTCGTTCAAGCTGCCTTCTGTTTCTGTTCCCTGGCTTTGTTTCTATTTTGTTCAAACGGGTCTTGAGCTCTCTTTTTGTTCACTTTCTTTTCTTTCTGTTCGCCAGGTCAGGGGATTGTCGCCCTTTTGTCGCCTTTATTTATCTCTCTTTTTTTCTTGCTTGGATCTTGCTGTGCTTGATTCTTTATTTTCTCGTATTTTCCATTATTCAAGTGGCGACAATTGCATATTGACTGCCCTCCTTTGTCGGTATCTGACGTGCCTGACCCCATCCTATCGATTCTCATTCGACCTTTTTGCCGCTGGACGCATCTGGTCGCTCGTTTTTTTTTTTTCCCAATCCTTTCTTTTTGGGCTTTTCTATCTTCCAGGTCGGAGATAGATTGATTCTGCATTTCATCATTCTATTGGTATCGAAATATCCTTGAGGCCGAGCTTTGAATCGATCTACTGGTGGTGGATACCCAATCGATCAGCGGGCTATAGATTGGTCTCACAAAAAGGAAGAACAATATGAAGTTTATCACAAGTGTCCATGCTGCGGCGGTAACCTCAGCCATCACAGCTCCTAACTCATTGGATGTCAAGAGTCTATGTGAGTGCAATTAAGATCCAATCGAAGACGAGGCAGCTAACACCAGCCACCAAACAGCATCGGTTCGAAATGTCGCAGCTACTCTTGCATACGATGCCATGTCCTACTACAAGGGCAATCTCTCGGCCCCAGACTCGATCGCCATGGGCGATCTCCAGGATCCGTATTACTGGTGGACGGCCGGCGCACTCTGGGGGGCGATGCTCGACTACTATCACTTCACAGGGGACTCGACTTACAACGATGTCGTGATCCAGGCGCTACTAGCACCTACGAACCTTGGAATCCAGAAGGCGTACATGCCAGCAGAACACGAATTCGAAGAGGGAAACGACGACCTCTTCTTCTGGGGCTCAGCTGCCATCGCCGCCGCGGAGAGAAACTTTCCGCAGCCAAATGTGACTCTGCCCTCGTGGCTGGACTTGGGAGCTAATGTCTTCAACCAGCTCGCGAGCCGCTGGACGACGCAAGACTGCGGCGGCGGTCTCCTGTGGCAGATTTACGCATCCAATCCGAACGGCTTGACGTACAAGAACTCCGTCAGCAACGGTGGTCTTTTTCAAATAGCCGCGAGAATGGCACGCGCCACAGGCAACGACACGTATCTCGAGTGGGCAGAGAAGGTCTGGGATTGGTCCATGGATATTGGTTTCATCGATCCCGAATCATATCACGTTTACGACGGCGCTGGTATCGATACCAACTGCACCAAGACGAACCCGGCGTCATTTACTTACACCAGCGGCATCTACCTTTACGGTGCGGCCGTCATGGCAAACTACACCAAGAAGCCCGAGTGGAAGCAGCGCACTGAGAAACTGCTGGACGGCGCTGGCTGGTTCTTCACTCCGCCCAATAGCACCGCCAAGATCATGTACGAGGGCGCCTGCGAGACTGTCGAACGCTGCGACGCCGACATGACGACCTTCAAGGGCTATCTAGCACGCTTCATGTGGCAGTCAACGCAAATGGTCCCCTCCCTCCGTGACAAAGTCGAGAGCCTTCTCACTGTCAGCGCTCAAGCTGCCGTGAAAACTTGCACGGGAACCGAGACTGGCCGTGCCTGTGGCCAGAAGTGGTACGTGGGCGAATTCGACGGCTTGACCAACTTGGGGTCGGAGATGTGCGCGCTCGAGACTGTTCAGGGGCTGCTGATTGACGGGGCCGCGCCGCCTTTGGAGGCAAAGGATATCAAGACTGTGCGGGATACGAATTGGCCTCCCCAGGAGAGTTATACACCTACGCCCTCGCAGGCGCCGACTACGAAGCGAGGCATTGTGGGAGATGCGAAGCCGACGGAGAACGCTGCTGGTGCGAGACTGAATCTCGAATTCAAGCCGTTGACCGTGGTTGGTTTTGGAATACTGTTAGCCACTTGGGGTCTGGCTTGAGGATACCTCATTTCCTCTCGTTATTTTCGTTGTTTTGTTTATGTATATAGTGTAAAGACCAACCGGCTCTGTATATATCGTGCTGGCAGTATGTGGCTCTAGAACATGAGTTGAATTAGAAACCCCTGTTTTATATGGATAGATATAAACGCTCTATTTAATGTGATTGACGTCCTCTTTTACTCTTTTCTATTTTCCAACATGGTATCCATCTAGGTAAATCGCTGTTCCCACCTTTTACAATCAACACCATTTTCGTATCTCATCTCTCAGGCACTTCCTCTTACTTCCGCCAACGTCTTCTTCAGCGCCTCCAAAAGTCTCGTCACTTCCTCCTCTGTACCAATAGTGATTCTCAAGCAGCCATTACATCCGTGCTCCTTACCCCTAAATCGCACAACCACGCCCTTTGTCTCAGCAAGCTTCTCATACACAGCCAACGCAACAGTGTTATCCGGCTGACCCTCCGCATTAAGCATCTCATACAACAGGAAATTACTTTCCGTGCCGCCGCGAAGCCTGCCGACGCCAGGAATTGAAGGCAGCTCCTTGATGATTCTGTCGCGCTGGGTGAGAATCTTGGCGCGGTTGCCGTGCATGACGGCGAGGCCCTCTGCGCTGACGGCGGAGGCGGCGAGGGCGCTGGTCGGGCTGGAGATGTTGTATGGCGCCTTGAGGCTGTTGAGGAGAGAGGCGATCGGGGCAGGGGCGAAGGCGGCGCCGAGACGGATGCCGGCCATGCCGAATGCTTTGGAGAGGGTTTGCATGACGACGAGGTTGGGGTACTCGGTGACGAGCTCGGCGAGGGATGCATCTTCGGGGGCGAAATCGATGTATGCCTCGTCAAGCACGATGACGCCGTTCCATGACGGGTGGTTGAGCAGAGCGACGACGTCGTCCTTGGCTAGGAGAGAACCAGTGGGGTTGCCGGGCGAGCAGAGGTAGAGCAGCTTAATGGACGAGTCGGACGACAGAGCAGCAGAAATGGCAGGGACGTCAAGGCCAAACGTAGGCGCAGGAAGAAGCGGCACCTTGACGATAGCGACATCATTGACCTGTGCTGAGACAGCGTACATGCCATATGTAGGAGGGCAAGTCAAGATGCGATCCTTGCCCGGGACGCAAAAGCACCGCAGCAGCGCATCAATGGCCTCGTCGCTTCCAACGCCGACAAAGAGGTTCTCAGCAGTCAGCGTCTTGTCCGTGTGCGCGTGAGTGTTGCGCAGCTTGCAGAGCAGCTGCTTCAGGTCGACTTGGTGAGGATCCGGGTAGCGGTGCAGGCCGAGGGGGTCGATTCCGAGGCCATTTTTGCTTTGCGAGGCGACGGACACGGCGGAGGAGGAGAGGGAGGGGCCGTATGCGTTTTCGTTTGCGTCGAGGAGGATGTTTGTGCCGTCGTCTTTGTAGTCGCTGGTTTTTTTATATGCGTCAGTCTATTTTTATTTCCAGGTGAGACAAAGAAATGGATGGTGGACAAACTCTCGAGCGCAACGGTAGGGCTGCAGTGCGAGGATATTGGGGCGAGCGCAAGTCTCGAGGTTGAAGGGAGACATTTTTGGCGGGGGGGATTGGGCCTCTAGAGAGGTACCAATTGACGATGTTGAGGCTGTTAATGCGATATAAAGAGAAGAGGAGAGGATATAAGAAAGGGGAAAAGAAGAGGGAGGAGGGTATTTGAGACTTGCGCTGAATGCGTCCAAGTCGGAAGAAGTTCGAGTCAAGTCAAGTTATGAATCAGATGGTGATAACGATAAGCCCCGAGGCCGGAGGTTGATTTTTGGCGGCGGGCTTCAGTGGGGCGATCGGGTTTGGGCTCCGGAGATGCGGCGGGCAAGTTCGACTTTAGCATAATGAGTTATAAGATTGAGTTGAGGAATAATAAATAATGAATGGCATTAAACAAAAAAGAACCTTATTCTATCCTAATATTTGCCTTCTAAAATCCCACAAATCCAAAACCTGGTATCGCTTTCGTTATATCATCCATATTAACCATTAAAAAAAAAAAGGAAGCCAGCAGACATGTAGACAGCGCCCTTCACAAGTGATAACCAAACAAGTACCAACATCTCTTCCTCATAAACAGCTGGTGAGTCACAATCTTCCAAAGAGTCATTGCGCATGCCAATCCACCCGCCAGCAGCGGAATCAACTGTCCAACAGAAGTAATCGCCTTCACGTCAACCTGAGTGATGCCGTTCTTCTCAATCAGGTGCTCGACCAAGTAAATGGATATGCCGATCAAGGCCATGGACAGAACCAGCAGCACCAGCTCCACCTTTGGCCGCGCCCTTTCCTTTGTCGCAAAGGCCTCTCGAACGCCGCCTCTAAATCTCCTCATCGTTGCAAAAACGCTGAAGACGAGCGAAAGGACGCATATGATGACTCCCAGCACGGAAAACACCTTGCCTGCGGTGCGGAATGGTCCGTGGAGGCTGACGTCTCCGAAGAAGGCAATGTCGGGACATCCCTCCACCGTCATGTCGTCTATTCCGTTGAACCAGAACCAGCAGCCGTACGAAGAGACGGCCGTGTAAAAGATGATGCGAAAGATGCCTGAAAAGTGACTAAAGTGACCAACGCCATCGCCCGTCAAGCTGGACAGTGAGCCGAACAGCAGGTATTGAGTGATGACGGCGCCAATGACGGGGTCGCCTGGCTCAGACTGTGTGCAGAGGCCCAGAAAGATAGACCACTGGATGATGAGGTTGGCGATACGGTACGTGCTCTCAGTCTTGGGGTCGAAGAGGGTCGCAAGCAGCGTAGCCACCCATTGCGCGTAGAGACCGGCACGGACGCCGACTCCGTAGAGATCTGAGTTGCCATCCGGGCAATAGGGTGGTGCGTCGACCATGATGATGATTTATTTGAGGTTGGTTTTGATTTGATGATGACGGACGGAGATGAAGCGACAACTGCCAGGGGAGTAGAATGAGAGGGCGAGCTGGGGGATGAGGTGAGTCCAGCAAAAGCCAGTAAAAGAGCCAGCCGAATTCTTCACTTATACCAACATGCAATACTCCGTAGACTCGAGGGGTTCGTGACACAGACGCAATCTCTCACGCTCGCACAGAGGCTTATAAAAAGAATTTAGTCGCCGCCAAGCATCTGTCGATTCCCGTGAGCAACAAAACTCGGTCCTCGATTAAGTTATGGGCCCCGTCCGCTAGATATGTGAGTAACGCAGATCAAAACCATTGATTTTCTAGCCCCCTCTCGCAATAACGGGGTGGCAGTGCTCGAGCATCCAAAAGCTCAAGCAAAGAAAAAACGTCAACGACAGCCTCGCTTTGGCGATATCCGCCTCACTTCACTAGACTATATCGATCGTCATGTGGTGTGTGGGGAGAGAGACAGACGACTTGGATGTCTCTTCCTTGCTTTTTCAGCCTCACAACTCAAAAACTACTGCGAGCTCCCTCTTCTTGAGACATTGGGCACAGACACAGACCAGGGGCGCTGGCCCGAACCGCCCTCCGCCACAACATCGTTCCACATCTTGAGCCAATCAAGATTATCGTGTGAGAGCGAGGCAGACATTTAATTGACAGGGGTCGCGGGCCAGCGCGATGCGCTAGCAAGTATAGCTGTTCTTGGTGCTTCCCCGTTATACGATCGCTGTGCCTCTTTTCGTCCTGTGTCTTGCTTGGTTATGGCTATTTCCCGCATGTGATGCTTGCTAGCTCGAGCGGCTGAAGGAAGGGATGGGGAGGTGGAGGGGCGAGAAAGAGGTTGAGAGACTGAGGCTGAGGAGACAGGCAGCCAGCGTCTGGGACAACCCTGAGTGTAACTGATTTGCAGCATGTGTGGAGAGGGAGCCTGGCTGTGTGGCTGTGGTGCATCTGGCGATGGCGGTTGGGTTGCATGGTAGATACACATACAGTAGATAACATGGCATGGGGGCTTATATCCTCTCACAGCTTTATTACACAAGCTGTTGTTGACTTTTACAAAACACAACATAACTCTGTAGCCTAGCCTTTCCACAATTCAACTTCAACTCAACTCAATAGCAAGGCAAAACGTACAAACCACCGGAGCCATGAACTCCACCGAACTCCATTGCCCCGTCCCTGGCGACTCCGACCTCTACGGCCTCGGCATCCGCATCGGCATCTACATCCAAATGATGACCGTCCAGCTCTCCGGCCTCGCCAGCGCAATCTTCAAGACCGAGGACACCCTCGGCCAGGGCACAATCATCCTCGTCCTCGCCACGGGCATCGTCCTCATCCGCGAGCTGCGCGACAAGACCGTCGAGGCCGTCGAGGTCTTCCCCATCCTCACCCTGCTGCTCGCCCAGGTCGGCGTCTGTCGCGTTCCTTACTGGAAGGGCCAGACCACGGCGCTCATCTACACGTTTGAGGTCGGCGGGTTGATTGCGCTGTTTGCGTGGTTTTGGTGGCATGGCATGGATACGCTGCCGCGCGCGTGTCATGACGACAAGGCTTTTTTCTTTGCAAAGGTTAGCATTTGGCACTGGTTCCGTACTCTTAACAAGGTCGGCTCCGTGTTTGCTATTATCGGTGGTGTCGTCTCCGTCATCTTCTATCTAGCAGGTTAGTCATTGTGATTCTCCCAATGATAGGCTCTCCAAACACTAACACTTGTGTTTATACAGCTATTATTCTCTTCACCTTTGTCCGCGCCGCCAACTTTGTGCAGAGATTCCGCGGCGAAGGAGGCGGAAGGTCCAAGGAGGAGGAGAATCCTATGGGTTTCGGGCCAATTGACTTCCTCGTCAACATTGGCGCCATCGTCTACGTGGAAATGGCCCTCAAGTGGAATAACATCTCTGGTGTCCACAGCCTCGTCGCCCCGGGCCAGTTCATGCCCTTTTTCATCGCACTCGCGCAGCTGCTGAGCGTATTTTATGGTGTTGGCAAGGGATTGATGTCTCTGGCCGCGGATGAGGATGGTGACTCGGATTCTGAATTTGGTAAGGCTTCTTGATTCAATTGAGCTGTGGCGGTTTGCTAATACTTTTGATAGACGACGAAGATTTGCCTTGTCCCCATGAAGAAAAGGGATGGTCTTGGTCTTACAAGAAGCAAGACTCTCTTCCTCTCGTGGTTGTTCCCTCTACTACAAAGTGATTAGGCGGACAACGCTCAAGATGAAACTGGACACGGCACTATAAAGTGCCAAATTTATGATCGCGTTATACCCCGTTTGTGTTTTTTAATGGTATGGAATTATGATGGGCAGGTTTGGATATACAATTAGAAATTGGTTTGGATCACGGATACGTCGGTACGGTATTTGGCAGCGGTATGCTGGATTATATGCGATAGATACACTGATGGCAATATTTGCTTTTCTCTTTCTGACTACGCTTTACATAGCATCGAACAATGACTACTCCAATGTGCTTTTCACAAACGTGTTCTCCAGGTGGTCATGTGAAATATGCGACGTAGTTATAATAATTTATAGTTCGCACCTCCACCTAATTATATGAAGAGAGCTTTAATAACTTTAATGAGAAACACTAGTGCTATCCAACATCTCGTGGCTCAGATTTGAAGCCAGTAGCAGACATTAGAAAAATACAGTGATAATAGCAGAACGTACCTAGTAGTGATAGTAGCAGAAACTTAAAGAGCTGGGTACTACCTATATATGCACATGTACTTATGTACATGTATTAACCTTTTAATAAGCTGCTAGCTTCAAAGCCACTTTGGGTCTTTGATAGTGGCGTGGGCGCATTTTGTGTATATCTCACAAATCTTTATGTTGGTGGTTGTTAATTTGGCACCCAACGCCTATAAATTTGAACTTACTCTCCCAGACTTGTTAGGTATTGCCCAACAAAGCCGAGATTGACCGAGCAGGAAGGTCACACTTCTGGCCGTGCAAAGATTCTCCCTTTACACCGCGACCAAGTGACGATACTCAAGTGTCTCGAGATTTAGCCCTGTAGGTCTTCAATTACTGATTGGGTGATGTCTAGGGCTGATGTCTAGGGAGCCTTCTCGTCGTCTAATGAGATATATAAAGAGCTACTATGTTCCTCGAGCTTCTGCTTCTCTCCCTCAACAACCGCCCTTTGTTACAAACCAAGAATACCATCGCTCTTCGCATTACTATACTTGCCTTGTCAAAGTCGAGTATCCACTGACCGACCCCCTCGGTATCTTCCTACGACCAGCTGCCTCTCTTCACAAAGCAACAGCAGCCTCTTACCATGTCATCTCGCAAGTCTAGCAGACCTGACCCAAGTTGTACCATTTGCAACGGAAGTGGTACTTGGAATGAGACGGTCATGGTCGACGCAGATGTTAATTGCTGGATGTGCAACGGTCGTGGATTCAGATGTCCTTCAACAAGGCATTCTCCCGATTGCGACAGGAGCGCAAGCTATTGGGGCTTCAGAAACTGTGATTGCGCCCATTGCCGGGGATCAGGCATACGGATTGAACAAGTACGACAAACTGTCACACATGATTGCGACTGCTACAAATCCTTTTAATCACTTCTAGGGTTGATGATGGCAATCTCAATTCAAGGTTCGGTTCAGGAATTTGCGACCAATTTAGGTGCCGTTAGCAACTAGGGCAGGTGGTTGCAGTCTCATGTAATGGATTGGTGTCAGGAGTTATTCTTTGTCTGTTAAGATTTTGTCTTTACTTCTATTGCAATACAGTCATTACTGCCACGGGCTATACTTTGGTGTACTGGCCAGGCAGAGGTACATGTAATTAGCAATCTCTACTGAATAGACCCTCACGGCTACAAAAAGTGACACTCTAACCAATCGCCCCAATCCTCCTCTTCTATAAATGAACTATTGCACGTCACCCATCCTGTTACCGTTAGGTAGAGTGGATTCAACAAAGGAAGAAATAGTATGGTCATGTAAAGACTGAGGACGGACGGATTAACGCCAAACGTTGAGCAATGAACCGGTGACGGTGGTGACACTCACATCCCAGCACAAAGCATTTTTTCCCAATATTCTTTTACCTGATTCCGAATGATATAATGAGGCTCGATAAAGGGGAGTAAGTGCTGCTGGTGGTGGATGTGATAGGATTATGATAGACTTAGACGCTGCGAAGGATCATCACGCATCTCACCAGATTCCCTCGTATCGTTTATGAATTGAATGAGTCTTCGATCTCTTTGCCTCCTGCAGAATTCCCAACACTTCGTTTTGCTCGCATCGGAAGAAGACTGTCTTCGGATTTGCACCTGAACAGCTGATCGTGAGAATATGGATATCCGAGACGGAAGTCCGCTGACTTGCGGTGAGCTTACTCCTCCGGATTGGACGAATTCGCCAACGTGCGCTCTCGATCGGTGTAGACCGTACTCTTGCCCTCTCTAGACTCCAATGCGGATTGAATCTTAGACCAAAATCGGGCCTCGATATTATCCTTGAGCCATCTTGCGTCCTCTGGATGCGTCACTAAGAACTCAATACAATCATCTGTGATGGGCGCATCGCGACGAAGGTTTGCCCGAATAATCTGGCGAAAGGTTTTTGCATCATACCGTCCAGGATTTGGCTTTCGCGAGCGTTGATTTGGCTTTGGTGGCCTCGTGAATGAGTACCTTTTTAATTTAGATTGTATTTCCTCAGGCAATGTTTGCTCAATAGCAATGCTACTCCAAGTGTTAGTAGACTGATGATGACTTCATAATGCCGTGGGGTTCCTCTAACAGGGATTTTCCCGTCCATTTATACCACAGAATTGGCGGATCTTCTGTAGACTCGCCATGATCGATAAGGAAGTAGCAGTTACGATTCTCATATCCAAAGTCGTCACCGTACGAATTCCAACGATCCTTGTTCCAAACAAAGTCACGGTTCCAATGGTGTTGACACACGATGTTTCGGATAAAATCAATTCGTTGGCCATAGTCATTTCCTGGCACAAGACTTGTTACTGTTTGCACCAGGATCCGTACCGGTCCCGGATATTGTGGCGGCGGGTTTGATTCTCCAGTGGGAGTCTCCATCACGGCCTCTGATATATGAGAGATGCAGTTTCCCAGTGGCGCGGGCCTTTGAGTATTGGAACCTGGGAGATTGTGTGAAAAGGACTCAGCAATGCGAAGATGGATTAAAAGCGAGTTAAAGTAAGAGCCAAAAAGAAATTCGAGATGGTGAGCGAAGTAAAAGAGTCGAGCTGTGACGTTGTTTGATGTTGACGTTGGCGAAGGCGGGAGACACCACAGATAAAGATTGAGTGAGGAACGACGACTTTATGTGCGAAGGCGGTGGAAGGGCAGCCAATCAGGAGACGATGAACTGATGTCTGACCAACAAACAAAGATCACCATATTGGCCCACCCTACATGGCACTGATTGCAATGTTTGCTTTACTTCTCTTGGTCACTCCTTATTCATGTACGATCGGACAATGCCTACTCTTCGCTATTTTTCACAAACATCTTCTCAAGGTAATGGTGTCAAATGTACAATGTATTTATACCCAACTATGGACAGTTCAGACCTCTCCTTAGCTATGTGAAGAGAGTCCAGTGAAGTTCAAAGACCACCCGTATGTACAAAGCCTCTTCTCAAAAATATATATACTGAATCAGATTCACCACCACAGCTAGCCTCCCAATGCTAACTAAATCCCACTCTTTGGATTTGCTCTCAACCTTTTAGACTGACATCTTTTCCTACTTACACGTTCAATGGCTGAGCAGTGCGCTTGCCAGTGCTGCATGAGCCAGTAGGAGGAGCAGTGCCAGCAGAGTTAAAGTCGGTATCGGGGCCAGGGTTGGGGAAGAGCACATCCTTGCCCTCGAGAGTACCACAGCCGTTGTTAACGTTGGCAACAAACTGAGAAGGACGGCTGCTGAACGGGTCGGACGGGCTGCGAGCGGCTTTGCTTCGGCCCTGGATAGTGACGTGGGCGCAGTTCATGTACATCTCGCGGTTTCCAATCTTGTTGAACCAGGTCCACGAGAAGATGGCATCTCCAGCAGGCGTGTCGTTGGGCAGGGTGAAGCTCCAGGTGGGCTTGAGAGGGCACTGGCCGATCCACGAGTGGAAGGCCTTCCAGGTTCGGCCCTGGTCGTAGGACAGGGAGACTTGGCAGCTGCCTCCCTCGTGAGTGGCAGAGCCGGAGAGGGTCAAGTTGTAAGTGCCTCCGGCTTGCCAGGTGACGACTGACTTGCCCTCGGGCTTGTTGAAGTCGACTTGGTATCCCTTGCAAGGATAGTTGCCGCCGGCCTGGAACAGCGGGTTGGTCATGCTGTAGTCTCGCAGAGCCTCGGGCACGTTGGGGTTGAACTTGGAGCGGAAGGCATAGGGCCATGAGAGTTCCATGTGGGCCTGAGCCATGGCAGCGAGGCCAAGAATAGAGGCGAGAGTGAAGACCTTCATTGTAATGATTGTGTGATAGTGGTGTAAGTGTTGTCTTAGTCCAAGGATCCGATCGAGGCGAGTTGTCAGAGACTGTTGCTGTATGGCAGATCTAAGGAAAAGGCTAGATGGAGAGATGAGAGACAAATGATCTCTTATATAATTATTCGAACCCTGTTACAGACAAGGCACGAAGCAATCCATTAGATTTAGGCAAGAATACCGAGCTAGACCCATTGTAAGGGTTTGCCAGCGATGCGGCAATCGTTCCGTTACATCTCGCGTGAAAGGGGGACAGGCATGTTGCTGATGCCATGAATAGCAGAGTCAACCTCCCAGATTGGGGCATGCCATCTCCCACCCTCTGTGACCCCCAATGCTACCGAGTCTCGAGGTCACCACACTGGTCTCTTGGCAGTCTATGCATTGTTGGAATCCTGCTAGACAATCATCCACATGGGCGGCATTGACACCAACCCCAGCAATAAAGAAGGCCAAACCACGGCACGCTGGGCGGTAACGGTGGTCCAATTAACCTGTGGACGGCACAATTGTGGGGGAAGGCGATGCCAGATGCTGTCAAACACAGATCGTGACCAGGCTAAAGTGTCTGGAGTCTGTCCCAGCCACTTACACACACGCTGCACTTGTGACTACCAGCTCCAGCACAGGGGTGCCATGTGGACCTGAACCACTGCGACGAAACCATGAGGCTGTGATGCAGAGGCTCCCTTGTCTGGTCCCACCGCTGCGTATGGAAGCTGGTTATCATGATACTACGAGTATTTCCTATAATAGTGTTACTGGTAAGCCGTGTATGTGTGTAAGCGGCCATGATGAGCCAAGGCGCCAAGCCCATCAAATCAACTTGCAACGAGCGGCCGTTTTAAGAAAGAGATGGAACTGAAGATCACTTAATCGCATACTCATAAACTTAAAATATTCACATGCTATCCACTACTTGATAGACATTCACGTGTTGTCAATTCGAGCGATGGTCCGCCAGCCACTGCTTTGACGAAGCAAACACGCAAAAAGACTTGTAAGCGCCTCGTAGGAGAATCAGCCAGCCGCCAAGCCTTTGGAATGAATATTTCCCACTTATTCACTACCGCATGAAACAAAACAGAAACATTTCGGGGAAACAACAAGGCTCCGAAAAGATGATGCGGAGACTTGACAAAGAAAACAGCCATGGACTTGCCTGGCTCTGGAATGCTTGAGGCTTCGGACCGACAGCCGCGGATCCCACCAATCGGGTGCCCCTGACAAGAGGTAAGCATGCGTTTGACGGGTGCAGGAACAGGATCATACAGGGTGCCTGTCGATCAGCGCATTCTCCAAAGTACACGCAGAGGTGGAGAGAAGACACGAAGAAATCATCATCTTGGCAGTCTTGTAAACCACCATCTCTGTATTTGATACGTTACAAATACAAAGGGGTGCAGAGGATGGCTATCAATATTGACTAAAACCAATAGATTTATTGACCATTCTTGGCGCCAATGCGCAGAGGCAACCTATACACAATCCCGTCCTCAATCTACATCGGACGTGTCTGTGGGCACTGATACGGCGACTACATGTATGCAGGATCTCGGCACGTTATTGCTCGGAGCGGCAAAGATATGGGCTGCTTGAAATCGTCTCATTTCGCTGATATCACACATTTCAGCCATATTCCCGATAGTCTTCACTCATGACCAAAGGTCGCTCACTGTGAATGACCAGGGCTCCAACTCTAGCTTCTCGTATAAAACACCAAACTCAGACTATCGTCAGCGCAGCCCACCAAGTCTGCCGTTTAGAAATCCGGCCACGCTCTCCGACATTTCCGAGCAGAATCTCACCCTCGCAAACATAGACATATAAAGCGGAACTTTTATCAAAAGCAGGCCCCCTAATTGCCAGAGCGGTAGGTCGCAATGTTCGCATGCCGCGCCGTGCGACGTCCGTATCTCACGGCCTTCCTATTACAGAAAGAAGCTTGAAATTTAGATGCCTCCGACTATCGATCTCCCTTGCCCGCGCCATTTTTGCCATGGACGGCAACGCGCTAGTATGCAACGCGAAACGGCACTCAGGGACATGACATCCCTTCGTAAGTTTAGGTTATCTACTTTACAGTATAGCCTGCCCCTTGTCCTTTTCTCGAACCGCTGCCCGTAACGTTAACTTTAAAAATCCCCCTTGACACCGGCATCTTATTAGCCTAGCAATAGTACTGGGGGTCTAGGAACAGTTCCTCCTGCCCAATAGAGAACTCTCATGATTACCCCTACTGCCTATTCGAGGTCTAGTCGAAGCTTGCAGAAGAAGCTTGATTCCTTTATCTTGCGTTGCTCGCCTTGGCGTTGGTGCGCGTGGGCTCCTGGATACTTTCCTTGCTTCTTCGGCTTGGGTGAAGATGGGGGCTCGTGGGACTGACATGTCCGTGCTTGGCCGCGAGCCGATGAGAGCCGAGCAATGGCAGTGTCAGGTCTGAAGCCATTCTTGACCTTTCGGGCGATTCGTGAAATATTGGCAACCACACTTTCTACATCTACAAGACCATTCGGGCGGAGGGATCTTTGCTATTTGGCACCATGGATGAGATACAACAATCCATGACTATCGTTCGACACACTACTAATACCACTTGAATAGAATATCGGGATATATTGGGTTAACTGCTCTTGGATAGAAAAGACTCTGTTGAGAGTCTATAATCACTTACACAGAAGAGGAGGGTTAAAGTCAAACCTTGGGTGGGCAGCCTTATCAAGAAGCGAATCAATTCAGCCAAAGAACCACAAAAAGCTACACAGTGGCAACATTGGAATACAAATCGGCGGTAGGAATAGTTTGTAGAAGCTATCTATATTCTTCAATACAACTATTTCAACCAACTCCAGCAAATATATGTGGTATTCGAAGACTATGTCCTCAATGTGTGCATAGCTATCTTTACTATTGTTTCTTTCTTATACGTACTTCCTACATTTGTCAGCCTTCCGACTCAATCTGTCTGACATTCAAGGGTGACCACATCATTGATGGGTTTCCTAGCTGAGAAACATCTGAAAGTAGTTAACTGAGTGTTCAGTAATACGCATTGACTGCTGTTTAACTCGAAATCGAGTCTAGTATTAGCGTTGCCGAACCGGTGCCGAAAGCGCATGATTCGACCGGGGAATACTACTGTTTTGGCTTTACCCTTTTATTCTACCTAGTGGTGACGACTCATGATAAGGAGTCGATATTCATTCAATTCGTGGGTTACAGAGTGTTTTCATCGGTTAACGCAACCAAGGTATCGCCAAACATATAAGTTCAACGTTCGCATTCAATTTTCGCATGGTGGTGTAGGGTAGCGTGGCTCAGTGCAAGCTCTCACATGCGGGCACTACCAACACTACTAACAAAGGTTTCGCTCGTTCTCACGCTCCGTGTAAGCTGTTATGCATACGTATTTAGTCTAATTTTCTTCTTTCAATGGCACGATCTGCGCGTAGACAATTTTAAAATTATTTGATAAATGATGGAGTTTTTCGATTTTAAGACTGCCGGATGTTGCTATCCTTATCTCCGGGCATGTGAAATTCCCCTCTCCTCATCTGATAAATACAGACAAAATGAACTTCAAATATTCACCATTCCAGCCAATTCCGTTCGCCATTCTCAGTTCACCACCTCTCTTGCATCGGAAAATTAAGTAAAAACTCTACAAAATGTCGTGCCCGGATTGTTACCGCGGCTCGGTCCACGAAGGCGAGCCGCGGGGAACCGTCACTCGCGCCTATGGTCTCGAGACCTACGTCGTTGAACCAGCTGATGGGACGCCCCCCAAAGGCATTGCCGTCATAATTCCAGATGCATTTGGATGGGCCTTTGTCAATACAAGGCTTCTTGCGGATAAGTATGCCGACCAGGGCGGGTTCAAGGTGTATGCTCCTGATTTCATGAACGGTAAGTCAAACTCGATATACAATTCATGGCTCTTGAAGCACGTTTTAGACATTGAAGGCTGATTGCTGTAGGACGTCCTGCACCGTTGTACATGATTGATGACATGAAAGTTCTATCGTCGAAGACAGCTGGAATCTTCTCCAAAATGCAAGTACATAATAAGCATCATAGTGGAAATTGAGCTACAGTCGCTAACACGCAGCTCGAATGAACTTGTAGCTATCACTTCTTCCACGCTATGGGCGGCATGTTGCCCTTTATCACCTACAACTGGCCCACTAGAGCATGGCCAAGAGTCAAAGGCTTCTTCGAGCAGCTCCGCAAGGAAGAAGGCGCCTCACTGCCAGTTGGCGCCGCAGGATTCTGCTGGGGCGGCAAGCAAGTCATCCTGCTGGGTCGCGGAGATACAATTGACGGACGACCGCTGATTGACGCTGGATTCACCGGACACCCAAGTATGTTAAGTCTCAACAGCGACATTGAGAACCTGAAACTGCCAGTGTCGTTTGCGATGGCCGAGCACGATGACTACCTCTCTGTGGAAAAGGCCGAGGCTATCAGGGCCATTGTTGAGGCGAAGCCCGAACCGGCTCGCGGAGAACTAACCATCTATCTAAAGGCTGGACATGGATTTTGTGTTCGAGCGGACCACAAGTTTCCCGATTCTCTGCAGCAGGCGGATGATGCGACTGAGCAGTGCATTAAGTGGTTTACCGCCCATTTTAGCAATTTTACACAGCCGTCTTGAGAGATTCATGATTAAGGGAGCTGCATTGTGTGGGTAGCTTGGTTTGTTTGTGGATACCTTGAGAAGATTGAAGGAGAATTGCTACTCGTATTACAGCGTGTTTGTCATATACCACAGTTGAACATATAATGTAAGAGGATTAGGCTGTCAAAGAAGGAATCTACGCTAAATATGGTACGAAGCTGAGCCATGTGATTTCTTCTCGCAGAGGTTGCTCTCTATGCTTAGTGACTATAGAAAGAGCAGGATTTACTTCCATCGAATTCATTTGGATAAAAACAACTTGTTGAAGTGATGCACTTTTGTTACTATCCGACCCAATGAACTATTCTCGGAGTATCATTCGGAGATCATGATGGCTCGGCATAGAGACTCTATCATCGAAATAGGAAAGAGGTTTGGAAATCTGAGGTAAAGAGGACGATGCAATATATAGCCGACGGCAATTACTAATTCTGATGACTCTCTCTGCATGTCGTATGATGGTGTTGAGGAACGGACTTTGTGATGAACTGTCTCTCCTACATGTATGAAAGTGTGCTGCATGTAGCTAAAGAGACGGTTTATACACCTTACATATAATTCTTATTTTTCAGTTTTAAACTGCAATATGATGAACAAAACCGTTTTCGCCATCCAATATGTCAAATAGAGGGGATCTTGTAAATGGGCATGTGATCTTCTGCAGTCTCCATCGCAATGGCGATAATGCGGGGAAGATGTGCCGGACAACGGATCTGGGGATTTCGGCATCTAAAAAAGGCCGGGTCTCATATATTCCACGATTGGCCAGGCGTAGTGGCCCATTTATTTGGAACCGTATAGTTGAACAATTACCGTCGGTTGATGTCTATTACAAAGACGTGCATCGAATTTATAAACCCGAATAATTTGTCCAACTCTTGTGAATAGCATCCGGTCGACCGAACTTGATAATGTATAAATATCATGTCAATTGCTGATATGTAGAGTTTCTGCCGACAATCTCCAGCCTGGAGCAATACATCCGCACACCTCAATCAAGATGCTTCCTCTTCTATTATACGCCGCTGCCGTCACGGCTGCTAGCACAACCGGCCTGCGGAAACTGAGCAATCTCGTCACATTCGGCGACAGCTATACAGATGAAGGCCGTCTCAACTACATCTTTGCCAACAATGCACTACCTCCTCCAGGACAGCTTCTACCCGTGAACAATGCAACATCAGTAGGCGGTTATGCTTGGCCAAGACTCGTAGCACAAAAGACGGGAGCCAAGCTCTACGACTATGCCGTTGCCGGCGGCATGTGCTCTGATAGCGTCACCCAGCACTTTCTCAGCAATATCAATGGGCCATTCCCATCCATCTTGGATTACGAGGTCCCGGCATTCAAGACAGATCTTGGTTACAAGGGGCTGTATCCAGATAGGAGGCCGGACAACACTGTCTACGCGCTCTGGATCGGCACCAACGATTTAGGAATTGACGGATTCTTGGGGAACAACCAAGTCACTGGCGCTACCATTACAGATTTTGTAGAGTGTGTCTGGAAAGCCTTTGACGGCGTTTACAAGCTGGGAGGCAGGCAATTTGTGCTTCTCAACGTGCTGCCACTGCAGCTCTCGCCGATGTACGCTTCTATCGCGAATGGCGGAACGGGAAACAATGAGTATTGGGGGAACAAGGTAACATACAACACGACTGACACTCAGTATAAGATGGAGGAATTCTTGACCAGTGCCAACACCATGTTCGCCACGGGAGCGCCGTATAACCTATTGGTCAAGAAGCGCTGGCCAGGGGCTACTGTCAGCTTACTGGACGTGCACTCACTGTTGCTGGATTTGCGTTCAGATCCAACCAAGTACTACACAGAGCCGGTTGACATTACCGGATCCTATAGAGGATGCGGAGACTCAGGATGCTTCCAGTCGACAGAGCCGCAGTCGAATTTCGTGTGGTGAGTGCTCTCATGGCGTGACTGTGAGTCGAAATAGGTGAAAGTTTGAGTTCTGACTTGAGATTGAATTAGGTACGACGAGGTGCACCCCTCGGAGAGGACGTGCGAACATGTTGCCGACGAGTTTATCAATCTGCTTGAAGGAAGATCAAAATACGGCACCATCTACCACTAAGTTTCCTCACTTGATTGCGTGGTGAATAAGTGGCATTCGGAATGCAGCCAGAGTTACAACGGCCTTTGGTGGCCATCTGCGCTTTATACGTGGAATCAGGATTTCGAGGCTGAGACAGTAAAGTTGTGTCGACGATTACGTTGGTTGGCGGCTGGTATTATTCGTGGAGTAAGCCGGAGTCTTGACGCATAACGTTGCTGCGTGTCTGTGTCAATGAATCACGGATGAGATTTATAATCGCATTTCAGCTTGTCGTATTTATGGCGACCGGTTAAAAGGGGTGCGGAATTTGTTGTAAAATAGTATTGGACATTCCTATCTTGGACTGATGAGAAATGATGATGACGAATGGGCTCATGTTTGAGATTGGAGGGCAACGAGTGATGAACAAGATACAAGTTATGAAAGATATGCTGAAGTTACCTTACTTGTGGCTGAATTTATATACTACAAAGTTGAAATGACATAGATTCTTCTTGGTAGTATATACCTCTTACACGTATAGCTCTGCTCCTATTCCTCACCTGATACTACCTGAGACTAGAACCATATCACTTCTGCCCGATCAAAAGTCCATCATCAACAATCTTGAGTCTTTCAGCAACTCTTGCCAGCTTATTCAGCAGAGGCACGGCCCGAGGCTTGCAGCCCGACTTTGCTCATCTCATCAGATCCAATCCAATAAGCTGGCCAAGTTACACAAGCCGTCGCATTTTTCCGAGCGCCAGCAAAACTTTGCTCCATCTGCAAAACTATAAATAAACACGCGCAGATAGGAAGATATAAAAACAAGGACAATTCTCTCGTGTTTCTTCCCTTGCGGTCGATCACTTCAATTCATAAAAGTCATCGCTTAGACCCTTTATTTCTGTCCATCTCTGGCAACCTTTGGCGATACTCCCAGCGCATCGGAATCGGCATCTCACGTCATTTCGCGACTGCAAAGGACAGGCTAGGCCACTTTCGCGCTTCTCTGACCCGCTAAGGCCATTTTCCATCTACAACTTCTTCTCAGCCAATCCGTCCGTCCAACTGCGTATATCTACAGCACCGAGTCTCGCCACTTTACCTCGCCATTCCTCCCTCGCCATCGCCATCGCCCTCTGGACACGACACGACCGGTGCAATCCATCGCCAGCCATGTACGCGAACAACTACGGCTTTGGCAATGCCGCGCCCAACTTCAACCCCGCGGGCACACCGCAGCCAGGAATGCAGCCGGGCCAGCAGGTCATGTTCAACCGCCAGCAGCAATTCGCCGGCATGGCGCCTCAAGGGGCGTTTCCTGGAGCGAACCCGCACATGATGGCCGACGCAAACTCGGCAAACTCCATGATGCAGTCGCAAGGCATGATGCCGTCGCAGGGCATGCCGGGCATGCAGCCAAACAATCAGAGTGCGTCTCTTCCCCTGCAGCAGCCAGCAGTCGCGCGACAGGGCAAACCAGCATCCAATGTGCTAAACACTAACCCGCGTGCAACAACAGTGGCCTACCAGCAGCAATTCCCCGGCGCGGCATACGGCCAAGTCCTCCCCGCGGGCGTCGGGCCTCAGGGCTTCGTTCCGAATAACTACATGATGGGCGCCGGAATGCCGGGCTTCCCCATGGGCCAGCCCGGCATGCCTCAGCAGCAGCAGATGATGATGCAAAGAATGCAACAACAGCAGCAAGCTCAGCAGCAGCAGCAGCAGCAGCAAGCTCAACAACAGCAGCAGCAACAGCAGCCGAACCAGGCCATGGGCCAGGTGTCGACTCCCCAGAGACCCCCGAGCACAGCCCAAGGAACGCCGACAAACATCATGCCTCCCCAACAGCCTCAATTCTCGACTCCTCAACCCATGTCCCAGGGACAGACGCCGACAAATCAACAGCAAATGGGATTGGGCACCCCTCAGACACCGACATTTTCCTCCAACCCGGCCAGCGGCATGGCTGGTCCACCAACCGGCGCGGTACCTATGAGCCCTACAACAGAGGCTCTGGAAAAGGAGAGGTTCGCCCTGTTGTTAGACATCAACCACGAGCTGCTATACGAGTCGATCCAGATCCAGACAACGCTACAAGAAATGAAAAAGGAGTTTGCCGCTGTCAATGGCAACATCCCAGACAGGAAACCTTCCGAGGAGGAGAACCATTTCCAACAAGACTATCTTCAGTATGTTTAACATGCTAAAATATTGACATAGACACACAAAACTAATGGTTCATAGTTGCATGCGACGATTACAAGCAAATCTGTCGTATATGGCTGCACTCGCAGACAGGAAGCCAGAAGTCAAGGGACCACCCTGTCCAGCATATCTCAGTGCACCTCCACTGAATTTGACTCTCAGGCCCAGAGCCGTACCGATTGGCGCCGAGAATTCAGCAACGCCTCCAGATGCTGTAGCGGATAGAGAAGAGCGGAATAGGTCGATCCAGGATTTGTATCGACGACTACAAGCTGTCTTCCCCACGTTCGACCCCAAGAAGGAGCCAGCTTTCCGCACGGCACCCTCAGGCCAGAAGCCTGGTAACCCAATGGCCCCGAGTCAGCATGCCAGTCCCGCTGCCCAGAGGACACCCCAGCTGTCAAATATGCCTGGCCCGCCAATGAATCTACAGCAGCCCAACTTGGCTTTGCAGTAGGACGATGACATAGCCTTTGGGCGTGTAGTGATTAGGGACGTTTGTGGACGTAATGGAAGAACAGGCATAGCAGGGAAGGGAAAGCGGGCCTGCGATTCCCGCTATCCTGTTGGCGTTTTCGACTTAGAGGCTTGATTTCGGTTACTTGGTTATATGATACCACTTGGTATTGCGTTTCCTCACCTTTGGATTTTGGGGGGAGACCACATGACAGCGACGTTGCTTGGAGACGCATACACTCATGAAGCATAAAAATGATGAAACTCTCTCGGGAGGCATGTTTGCTTAGATTAGCTGTACCTATCTATTTCTTATACACTAGCTAGTACTTGTATAACTCCTTTATAGTGCTGACGAGCAGTTAGCCATGTGAATATTTGAATTCTGTGCGATGGGATGGATAGTCTTTGCTACCACGTCCTGTTGGCTCTTTGCCTATAGTGTTACAGAAACTAGGAGTTTTCAAGAAAGGGGTATATCAGGTGACACTCGGAGATTTGCTAAAATATTTGTCCCACCCTATATATGCCTTTGGTGTGACGGTACGTCTTCGCGATGGCTTCAGCAAGTCAAAGCTTCATCTGATATGCAAAACCTGATCTAGATTGCAGATCTGCTAGCGCCACGCTAAATCTTTAGCTACAGTCTCCTAGTGGGCCATTAAGATACGAGTATAACATCGAGAGGTCATGTTTGTTCTCCATGTCACTTTGTCACCTCAGCCTCAAACCTGAAAATTTTATTAGATATAGATGGATATGAGTGAATATGAGAGAAAGTTAGGGCTTAAGCATCATTTAGATGGATCGGAAAAATTCCTCAAGATCTAGCTTTGTCTGCCATGGGAGGTGGCAGCGTTTCGCGCACAATACCAGTATTATACTTGAAGTGAAGTCCCGTCTTGCTTCTGCTCAATAATTCTTCATCTCGTACTGATATTCAGAACCTAAAAGTATTACATTGTCATCCTTCATTGCCTAAGTAAACCATTATTCCACACGCCATGGCACAGAAAACAGACCTCCTCCCACCATATCATCTTCCTCAGGAGAATAGGTGTACGTGTCTGCATCACCCAGCTCCCTCGTACATGGACAATTCACTGATTCCTTGCTTAACTAGCCGTCAGGACACCTCCTGGCATGAATAGAACTGAGCAGCTCATCTGGTGGCGCGGTGAGGATCGCATCGTCAACAACACCGTCAATTCTGCCCATGTTACACTTGCCAGACGTGGCTACAAGATTCAGCAAATGCTGGGCATTCCCAATCAATACGGCATGTTTTCGTCCGGTCCTGCTCGCCTACAAGCTTATGAAGGGTATTTGGTGGCATATTTAGCTTTCCTCCTTTTGTTGTTCCTTATTGTTGTTGCAGCGGTTCTTATGCTGCGTTATCTTGTCGAGTCGAGAGAATTCTCGATTCTTAAATTAGTATCGGCTTATTTGATGTTTGCGATTCCCCTGATCGCCATTGCTTGGCTAATGGTAGTTTTCCATCGTCGCCGTTCGCCAGATTATGTCTGGACCAAAGGTTGGAAATTGCACACGGTATAGCGGATGCAGGTCATAGATTTGTCTCAAGTCATCTACGATAAGAGTATTATTTTTATCATGTGTATTGTCATTACCTGTGATCTATAAACCAATGATCTGAGAGTGGGTTTGACCACACAGATACGAATCGGCAAATCACGATCTGGCAGTAAGATCGATGCTTGGGATGTCCGTTTGTGGATTCTTATTACGGAAAATATGAAAAGAGGTGTCTACCTCTACCCAGGTATATATTGTAGTGGCGCATAAAATCTCAGGTGCTGCTGATAATGGCCAAAGAAAAAAAGATAGGCTGGTGAATTCGTACATGTGTTTCTCGCCGAAATGCCTCACGTAGCCTTCATGACAAAACTCTGAACATGTATTCTGGCCTCTGCACAAAAGTTTAACAGAGGGCTTCGAAACTCAGAATCTGTCATTGAGGGTCGCTGGTGGAATATTCTAATATGCTTTTTCATTTTCTCTTATAAAAAGAAGTGCCACCATTCATCAGAAAATAGGATAAACCTCCCCTTACACCAATTTACACCTTCATCTACTCAACCATTTGGCTGCTCTCATCAGCCATGTCTTCAACGTATCCAACGACTCCAACCCCCCCTCCCCCCTCTCATCTTCGTCCTCCTCCCTCTTATCTTCCTCCTCAAGGTAAGATCAATGCAGCTATAACTGCGCTTCGCCGGTTCACCTTCCAATCAGAGCAGCTCGCTGACTTACACCAGAAAATGCAACTGCTGGGGCCTCCAGACCGTCAAGAGGTGCCAAGCGAGGTGCCATGAAGACCATCAGGTTATTATTCGGCCGCCAAGTCCGAAATGGCCAGCCAAACCCCGTCCTCGTTTCAGTAGCCACCCGAGGCTACAACATCCAGTCTCGCGTGTTGCATATTCCTGACTCGCTCGGCATATTCACACGCGGATCCCCTCGCCGATCAGCTTGGGAGGGTTTCGTCTTTGTATATGCAACCTTAAACCTTCTATTCTTGGCCATCATGTTCGCGTGTTGGATAATGATTCTGGAAGACTATGGAAATCACTCTCCGATGATACCGATATCTTTTGTAGTCCTGTACATCGCGGTGGTAATGCTCATCTGGGTAGTAGTGATTTACAACCCCCGGCGCAGGCCTGGCTATAATTGGAGAGATAATCCGCAGGTGCTGAGGGTGTGATTGTTGGGCAATTTGTATCTTTTGCGGATTAAACGATCTTTTCTACTGGTGGTGGCTACCTACCTGATGTTCTGGTAGTGGTATCCTATGAGGTAGTATTACATGATATATTGGTACTATTTGCAACTTTGGAAGACAGAAGAGCAAATGCCCCTTTCCACACAATATGTTCCCAACTGGTGGATGCTTTCTTCTCCTTATCATGGCAACCAGGCACAGCCAAAGTGAAAAAAAGTGAAAATGAATGGAGCCCCCAAGGTACGAACATGCTTCTTGACAACTTGCGCCTAAGTAGATGAAGCATCAAATGGAGACTACCAGTACTTTCTAAGTAGACTATTGTTGACTGATACTATATTGAGAAAGCTGTTGGCTTAATGAAATTCTTCATTACAGTACTGTAGTTACCAGAAGGCCTAGCAGCAACACGCCTGGCGTAGACTTCAAATTCCGTACATAGGTTAGTAGGTAGGCGGGAATGAAGGTCACCTAGGATGGCATCTAGTTCTCTTCGAGCATGGAAGAAATTTACAGACTAAACTCAATCTCATTAGCCCCGAGTTGCCAAGGTCCAAGGTGAGAATAACTTGTACGATAGACAATTACACATCGCAACCGCTTACCTACGGGTTCGACTAATCGAAACAAGAGCAAATCAGGATGCTCGTCCCCCAACCATCTTTGCATCTTTTTTTGGCTTGCCGTGATCCACATGGTGGGAAAAAAGCAAGAGAGAAAAAAGATCTGCGGAGGCGTTTGGATAGTGCTCCACAAACGAGATGGTGGTAGAAACATGTGCTTCTGGGAGAGGAAGAGTCTCGTGACACCAGGAGAGCCGGTTTCCAGCTTCACAACGTGCTCGTTCAGGGCCAATCTGGAGATATTTGTGTTCTACAATCCATCTCTCTTTTCCGCTCTTGCCATACAGTCTGCCTCGTGCTTGTTCAAACACCCAGCAATGCATCGTATCTCGTGTGAACCGGGGAGGCAACAATGAATCCATCACCGATGGAGGGGTCAATCTTATTCGATCCATTGAATTTTTTTTTTCTTTTGGGGGTCCCAGGGCCGCTGCGGGGTCCTTTTAGTGCGTGGGCTTCTGAAGGAATACCACGCAAACGCCTGCAAACATCCATCATAGGCAATCTAGAGCCTCCCGAGCAGCGCCGTCATTGGCCCATCTGGCTGGTGGCGGTGGAACGGGCGCTGTGATCTCAGCTGCATTGGCCAATGGCGAGGCGCTGGCTCTCAACATTTTGAGGCTAATCCGCGCCAGTCATGGCTTGATGATGGTATTGATTGGCAAGAGAAAAAAAAAATAAGATGGTGTCAAATCCGCCGAGATTTTTTTTCTCTTCCTTTTCCTTTCTTCTTCCTCCTCCTCAACTACGGCAAGAGCATCCTTCAAGCTTCTTTCTTTCTCTCCATACTCTCTGAAGGACGCCTTGCAATTGTTGAGGAAGCAGATGACAGCGAGGTAGCTTTTGACCTGCCCGGGAGAAGCTCTGAAAACGAGTTTTTCGTGTCAGTCGCCAGCAAACCTTCGCCCCTCACTTTCTCTTCATCACCATCTTTTGCCCCGCCTTGGGTATCGTCAGTAACAAGACAGCTGGGGAAAAAAGCTTCTTGAACGACGAAAAGTCAAGAGTTGCTTTCTGCTGAACCTCAATCACACATAAGAGGAAAAGAAACCAACTTTCTACACCACAAACAATGGCTGTCCAGCTCCTCAAGCCCGCCTCGGCCAGCTATGGCAGCAGCGAGCGCCTCGTCTGCCTTGAGCTCGAGGATGGCTCAACCTACCAGGGTTACAGCTTCGGTGCTGAGAAGAGCATCGCCGGAGAGCTGGTTTTCCAGACCGGCATGGTGGGCTACCCCGAATCCATCACAGACCCCTCATACCGCGGCCAGATCCTCGTCATCACCTTTCCCTTAGTCGGAAACTATGGTGTCCCTTCGCGGGAGACGCTGGACGAGCTGCTTGGCGACCTGCCTGCCCACTTTGAGTCGTCCCAGATTCACATTGCCGGTCTTGTTACCGCTTCTTACTGCGGCGAGGACTTCTCCCACTTCCTCGCTACCTCCTCCCTGGGCACATGGCTCAAGGAGCAGAACATCCCCGCCATGTATGGCGTGGACACCAGAGCCTTGACCAAGAGGATCCGTGAAAAGGGTAGCATGCTGGGCAAGATGCGACTTGCCAGCATTGCTGCTGCTGGCAACGGCGCGGCCAATGGCCTTGCCTCTCTCGACGAATTCGAGGCAATTGACTGGGTGAACCCCAACACACAGAACTTGGTGGCACAGGGTGAGTTTCCCCATCTGCCTCCCTTTTTACTAGATATAAAAACCACAAAGAGACAATATGCTCATGCCTTTCGTAGTATCCGTCAAGGAGCCCAAGTTGTATAAGCCTCCCGCGTCCGTTGTTGCTCGCAAGCATCCCTCCGGCCGGACAATCCGTGTTCTCTGTGTCGATGTTGGTATGAAGTACAACCAGCTTCGATGCTTCCTCAAGCGAGGTGTCGAAGTCGTAGTTGTCCCCTGGGACTATGATCTGGCCAAGGCTGCCGGTGAAGAGTACGACGGTCTCTTCATCTCCAACGGTCCTGGTGACCCAGCTGTCCTTGAGAGCACTGCCAAGAACATTGCTGCCGTCATGGAGACCAACAAGATCCCCATCTTCGGTATCTGCTTGGGCCATCAGCTCATGGCCCGCGCTTCTGGCGCAAAGACCACCAAGATGAAGTTTGGTAACCGCGGTCACAACATCCCCTGCACAAGCATGGTCACTGGAAAGTGCCACATCACTTCCCAGAACCACGGTTTCGCTGTGGATGCCGCCAGCCTGCCCACCGGCTGGACAGAGCTCTTCGTCAACGCTAACGATGGCAGCAACGAGGGTATCATGCACGTTGAGAAGCCATACTTTAGCGTCCAGTTCCACCCCGAGAGCACACCCGGCCCTCGCGACACAGAGTATCTCTTTGACGTCTTCATCAACACCATGGCCAACTGCGCTGAGAACCCTGCTCTTCTAAAGGCTCCCGTCGCTTTCCCCGGCGGAACCATTGCGGAGAACGAGAGGCTTCACCCTCGCGTTTCTGTCAAGAAGGTCCTTGTTCTCGGCAGTGGTGGTCTCAGCATTGGCCAGGCTGGCGAGTTCGACTACTCTGGTAGCCAGGCCATCAAGGCTCTCAAGGAGGAAGGCATCTACACTGTCCTCATCAACCCCAACATTGCCACCATTCAGACTTCAAAGGGCTTGGCCGACAAGGTCTACTTCCTGCCTGTCAACGCCGAGTTCGTCCGCAAGGTCATCCTGTATGAGCGACCCGATGCCATCTACGTCACTTTCGGTGGCCAGACTGCTCTGCAGGTCGGTATCCAGCTCAAGGATGAGTTTGAGAGCCTTGGTGTCAAGGTTCTGGGTACCCCCATCGACACCATCATCACCACAGAGGACCGAGAGCTCTTTGCCCGAAGCATGGACTCTATCGGCGAAAAGTGCGCCAAGTCGGCCTCGGCCAGCAATGTGGACGAAGCTCTCCACGTCGTCAAGGACATTGGCTTCCCCGTCATTGTCCGTGCTGCCTATGCCCTGGGTGGTCTGGGCAGTGGTTTCGCCAACAACGAGCAGGAGCTGCTGGATCTCTGCCACAAGGCATTCGCCGCCAGTCCTCAAGTCCTGATTGAGCGAAGTATGAAGGGATGGAAAGAAATCGAATACGAAGTCGTTCGAGATGCCCAGGACAACTGCATTACTGTCTGTAACATGGAGAACTTTGACCCTCTTGGTATCCACACTGGTGATTCCATCGTGGTCGCCCCCTCTCAGACCCTCTCAGATGAGGACTACAACATGCTCCGAACAACGGCCGTCAATGTCATTCGACACCTTGGCGTTGTCGGTGAGTGTAACATTCAGTACGCCCTGAACCCCTTCTCCCGGGAGTACTGCATTATTGAGGTCAACGCTCGATTGTCCCGATCTTCTGCCTTGGCCTCCAAGGCCACAGGTTATCCATTGGCCTTTATTGCTGCCAAGCTGGGTCTTGGAATTCCTCTCAAGGAGATTAAGAACTCGGTGACCAAGGTCACCTGCGCCTGCTTTGAGCCTTCTCTCGACTACGTTGTCGTCAAGATGCCCAGATGGGACTTGAAGAAGTTCACTCGTGTCTCTACCCAGCTCGGTTCTTCCATGAAGAGTGTCGGTGAGGTCATGAGCATTGGTCGCTCGTTTGAGGAAGCCATTCAGAAGGCTATCCGAGCCATCGACTTCCACAACCTTGGCTTCAACGAGACCAAGGCTCTCATGAGCATCGACGACGAGCTACAGACGCCCTCTGACCAGCGTCTGTTTGCCATTGCCAACGCCATGCACCAGGGCTACTCCGTCGACAAGATTTGGGAAATGACCCGAATCGACAAGTGGTTCCTCCGAAAGCTCAAGGGACTGAGCGACTTTTCCAAGCAAATGACTCAGTTCACCACCGTCGATATTGCGCAGAACCCCAGCATCCTTCTGCAAGCCAAGCGTCTGGGTTTCTGCGACCGACAGCTGGCCAAGTTCTGGAGCTCCAACGAAATCGCTGTCCGCCGCCTCAGGCTCGATGCTGGCATTCAGCCCTTTGTCAAGCAGATTGACACGGTCGCTGCCGAGTTCCCTGCCTTCACCAACTACCTGTACCTCACCTACAACGCGTCTGAGCACGATGTTGACTTTGAGGACCATGGCGTCATGGTTCTCGGCTCTGGTGTGTACCGTATCGGCTCGTCTGTCGAGTTCGATTGGTGCTCTGTCCGTGCCATCCGCACCCTGCGAGCCACCGGCCACAAGACCATCATGGTCAACTACAACCCAGAGACGGTGAGCACAGATTACGATGAGGCGGACAAGCTGTACTTTGAGAACATCACGCTCGAGACGGTTCTGGACATTTACCAGCTGGAGAATGCACACGGCGTTCTTGGTGCCATGGGTGGCCAGACCCCCAACAACATTGCCCTTCCTCTGCACCGCGCTGGAGTCAAGGTGCTCGGTACCTCTCCTGAGATGATTGATACCGCTGAGAACCGATACAAGTTCTCTCGTATGCTGGACCGAATCGGCGTCGACCAGCCTACCTGGAAGGAGCTTACTAGCTTCGAGGAAGCCCGGGCTTTCTGCCAGGCAGTGTCCTACCCTGTGCTGGTCCGCCCTTCATACGTCCTTTCTGGCGCTGCCATGAACACTGTTTACTCTGAGAAGGACCTGGAGAGCTACCTGGCCCAGGCTGCCGAGGTCTCTCGCGAGCACCCAGTCGTCATTACCAAGTACATTGAGAACGCAAAGGAGATTGAGATGGACGCCGTCGCTAAAGACGGTGTTATGGTCGGTCACTTCATTTCCGAGCACGTGGAGAACGCTGGTGTTCACTCTGGTGACGCCACGCTCATCCTCCCCCCTCAGGATCTTGAGCGCACCACTATCGATCGCATTGTGGAGGCCACTCGCAAGATTGGTGCTGCTCTGAACGTGACTGGCCCCTTCAACATCCAGTTCATTGCCAAGGACAACGACATCAAGGTCATTGAGTGTAACGTCCGAGCCTCCCGCTCGTTCCCATTCGTTTCCAAGACCATGGGTGTTGACCTCATCGAGATGGCCACCAAGGCCATCATGAACCAGCCCTTCCAGGAGTACCCCCCCACGGATATTCCTCCCGACTGCGTTGGTGTCAAGGTGCCTCAGTTCAGTTTCTCTCGTCTCTCGGGCGCCGACCCCGTCCTTGGTGTCGAAATGGCTTCTACTGGTGAAGTTGCCTGCTTCGGTGTCGACAAGAACGAGGCATACCTCAAGGCTCTCCTGTCCACTGGATTCAAGATTCCCAAGAAGAACATTCTGCTGTCCATTGGTTCGTACAAGGACAAGAAGGAGATGTTGCCGTCGGTGCAGAAGCTGCAGAAGATTGGCTACAAGCTGTTTGCCACCGCTGGTACCGCCGACTTTTTGCAGGAGCACGGAGTTCCCGTCCAGTACCTCGAAGTCCTCGGTAAGGAGGAGGACAAGGAATCGGAGTTTTCTCTCACTCAGCACCTGTCTAAGAACACGATTGATCTGTACATCAACCTGCCTTCCAACAACAAGTACCGCCGCCCGGCCAACTACATGAGCAAGGGTTACCAGACTCGTCGTATGGCTGTTGACTACCAGATCCCCCTGGTTACCAACGTCAAGAACGCCAAGATTCTCATTGAGGCCATTGCCCGAAGCTTCGAGCTCAATGTTGCCAAGCGCGATTACCAGACTAGCCACAAGACGGTTGTCCTGCCCGGCCTGGTCAACGTTGCGGCCTTTGTTCCCGGACTTGTCACCCCCCAGAGCCACGACATGGAGGTTGTCACCAAGGCCTCCATCGCTGCGGGCTTCAGCATGATCCGCGTCATGCCTCTCGGCCTCGAGGGTGCCATCACTGACGCCATCACTCTGAGGGCTGCTCAGCAGAACAGCAAGCTCGGCGACTTCTGCGACTACAACCTGTCTGTCTCTGCCACTTCGGACAACGACAGCCAGATCAGCGCCCTTGCCGGTGAGGTCGGCTCCCTCTTCATCCCCTTCAACCACTTGTCTGGCAACATTAGCAAGGTGGCTGCTGTCACTGCCCACTTTGACGCCTGGCCAACGCACAAGGTCATTGTGACCGACGCCAAGCTGACCGACCTGGCGTCGATCCTCCTGCTTGCTTCGCTGCATAACCGCCGCATTCACGTTACTTCGGTTACGAACAAGGACGACATTCGGCTGATTGCGCTGTCCAAGGCCAAGGGTCTGCGTGTTTCTTGCGACGTCTCCATCTACTCTCTCTACCTGTCTACCAAGGACTACCCTGAGCTTGACCGACTCCTCCCCACCCCCGAGGACCAGGCTGCTCTCTGGGAGAACATGGCACACATTGATGTCTTCTCCGTCGGAAGCCTGCCTTACCAGCTCGCCGAGTCCCTGGGCCACAAGGCTGACACGTCCAGCGGCGTTGCGGATGCCCTTCCGCTGCTGCTGACCTCTGTTACCGAGGGCAAGTTGACAGTTGACGACCTCAAGGAGAAGCTTTACCAGAACCCCATGGAGATCTTTGAGCTCCATGATCAGGTCGGTACCAGCATCGAGGTTGAGATTGATCGTCCTTACCAGGTTCTCCCCGGCAGCGTATGGTCACCGTTCGAGGGCCGTGTGATGCGCGGATCTGTCCGCAGGGTCACTTTCCAGGACGCCACCGTCTGCTTGGACGGCGAGCTCCTGCCAGTCCCCCCCAGGGGCAAGGATATGTCTTCGCACAACATTTCTCGTGACATCCCCGTCTCTCCCCCTCTGAAGCCCGCCATGGGCCTCATTACCCAGGTCACCGAGAGCCCCAAGCCCAGACAGCAGGCCGCGTTCAGCAGCCCCAAGATTGCGGCTAGGTTCCGCAACATGGAGGGACTGGGCTCGCCCGCCAGACTGGGAAGCGCCGTGGATGAGTTGGGTCTGTCTCTGTCACCCCAGCCCGCCGCCAGCTCCCCTCTCCAGCAGCTGTTGTCGCAGCCCAACTCGTTCAAGAACTCTCACGTTCTGTCTGTGAAGCAGTATACCCGTGCTGACCTGCACTTGCTGTTTACTGTTGCCCAGGAGATGCGACTTGGTGTTCAGCGTGAGGGCGTCTTGAACGTCCTCCGCGGACGTGTTCTCTGCACGCTTTTCTACGAGCCCTCTACTCGCACCTCGGCCTCGTTTGATGCTGCCATGCAGAGACTGGGCGGACGCACAATTGCGATTTCGACGTCGAGCTCGTCTGTCCAGAAGGGCGAGACGCTGCAGGACACTCTGCGAACGCTGGCCTGCTACGGAGATGCAGTTGTCTTGCGCCACCCCCAGGAGACCTCTGTGGACATTGCAGACAAGTACTGCCCTGTCCCAGTTGTCAACGGCGGAAACGGTAGCAAGGAGCACCCGACCCAGGCATTCCTCGACCTCTTCACCATCCGTGAGGAGCTGGGCACTGTTCAGGGCCTGACGATTACCTTCCTGGGTGATCTCCTGTATGGCCGACCGGTCCACTCGCTGGTGTACCTGCTCCAGCACTACCAGGTCAAGGTCCAGTTGGTGTCTCCCAAGGCTCTATCTCTCCCTGCCAAGGTGAGAGAGCAGCTGATTGCATCAGGACAGCTCCTGGTGGAGTCTGAGACTCTGACACCCGAGATCCTGGCCCGCAGTGATGTCCTGTACTGCACGCGTGTTCAGAAGGAGCGGTTCGAGAGCGTGGAGGCTTATGAGAAGGTCAAGGATTCATACCGCGTGGATAACGCTACGCTGAAGAATGCCAAGAGCTCCATGGTTGTGATGCACCCTCTGCCCAGGAACGAGGAGGTGGCTGAGGAGGTGGACTTTGACCAGAGGGCGGCGTACTTTAGACAGGTAAGCACGACTCCCCAGCAGATTGAGGAGGTGAATTGGCTAACAATGATTACAGATGCGGTATGGTCTTTACTGCAGGATGGCGCTCCTGGCACTTGTTATGGCTAGCTCGTAAAGAGGCTATATTTTGTCAGACGCGGCGGCGCATTTTCCCAAAGACTGTACAGAGTAGATTTTCTTTCGTTTCGGTTTTCACTTTCGATGGTTTCTTTTGGGTGGAAGGCGAACATTTCGGTTTATTCAAAAAGGCGGTATGATGTAGAAGGTTATTTCTTTTTCTTTTTTTCGGACGTTACGTGTTAGAGTACGTCCTAGGTATAAAACCCGTATTTCAGCAAAGGGCAACATTTGCTTCATTTGGAGGGTTTATTTGGTCTGTGTGGCGTTGAAGCCAGCAGACCGTAGATGATATTCGTATGATACCCAATAAACATGTTTGTATACGCATACGTATTTTTATACGTATGCGTATGTGCGTACGTATGTACGTATGTGCGTTTCGTGCGTTTTGCGTGTATGTGTGTTGTATGTGTGTGTGTTTTGTGTGTAGGTTTATTTGAGGTAAGTTTTGTATACATCTTTACAAGTATGTTTATTTCGACAATTTTTTCAAACATCAACACCTGTAGAATTCAACACTCAATTACAACGAGTATACAACTCTTAGGAGTTTTAATGAGAAGCGATTGACTTCACTTCATCAAGTCGTTGAGTCGAATCAACAGACTCAAGTGGTAGAGTACAAGACTCCGGCTCTTCATCAATAGATGCTTTGTCATCAAAGAACACTGTCTTTTAGTGGAGAATCTGGCAATGTCCAGCATCCAATTGACTAAAACAAACACCCGCAAGCACCAACCAAGACGGAATTTCAACGTCAAAGTACAGTCTACTTGCTGTTTCGCTATCCCAAGCATGGGAAAGTAGAGTAGAAGCTACACAACTCCCAGATCCCCACGGCTAAAAGCGCCTCATTCGATTTCGAGAGCGTCATGCAATCGGACGGCCGCCCCACTTTTAGCACCTCTCTTTCCCTCAAACTCGCTGCCTTTTTCATTTCTAAGAACTTCATTTACTTTAAATCCATGATGATGATTCACTGCTCAAACTCATAATCTCGTAATAAACCGTTCATTTTAATATTTCTCATCACAGCTTTGCTCCTACTTTTCTTTCAAGAGAGGGGAGATCAGCTTGAGTGCAGAAAAGCTACTGGCTTGATTTTGATGAGATATTCAGGCTTGCGATATTTCGCTTCGACGGCCACGACGAGGACGAGGATGGCTTTGTATCGCCGGCCTTCGACGGTGCTCACCACTGAGGAGGAGAAGCTGATTTGTACGTCTCTCTGTCTATGTTCATGTCCATGTCTGTGTCTCTCTACCTCACTCTCACTCACTCATCGAATCCTCTCATGACTCATCCATCCCTCAACACCATAACCTCAACATCACCCCCCATCATACAGCATCATAAAACTAACATTACTCCCACAAAAACAGTCGCCCCAGCAGGCCACCACCCCCACGGCCAAGCCCCCCAATTCACCCTCTCCCAACTCCACCGCTCCGACCTCGACCCGTCCTCCCCCATCCCCCAATTCAACGCCTGGTTCTCCCTCGCCCAGCGCACCCCGTCCATCTCCCAGCCCGAAGCATGCACCTTGTCCACCGCCCACTTACCCTCCGGCCGCGTCTCCTCCCGCATCGTCTACCTCAAGGAGCTCGACCCCCACGGCTTCGTCATGTACACCAACCTCGGCACCTCCCGCAAGGCGCACGACCTGCAGACCAACCCGCACGCCAGCCTTGTGTTTTACTGGCCTCCTTTGCAGAGGCAGGTTCGTGTCGAGGGGATTACGGAGACGAATTCTCGGGAGGAGAGCCAGACGTATTTTGATACTCGTGTGAGGGGGAGTCGTATTGGCGCTTGGGCGAGTCGTCAGTCTGCTGTGCTCAAGCCCCAGCCCTCAGCGAAGCAATCTGGATCCAACGAGGCGCTAGTAAACGGCACGGATGCCCCAGAGTACGAAGATGACGGCAGAGCCCAGCTGGAAGGCTGGGTCAAAGAGGTCGAGGAGCGCTTCAAGGGCCAGGACAAGATCCCCGTGCCAGACTTCTGGGGCGGTCTGCGCCTTGTCCCTCAGCGCGTCGAGTTCTGGCAGGGCAGGGAGAGCAGACTGCACGATCGCTTCGTGTACGAGTGGGAGGAGGGCGAGGATGGAAAGGAGGGCAAGTGGCGTTTGGAGAGACTGAGTCCTTGAATTCTGCAAAGTCATCCCCGACATACACACTACATGCTCTTTATATACATGTAATATTAGAAAAAATGCAACATGTCTGGCATAGAAAGCACTAATACAAGGCTCTTGGGTGAAAGAAAAAGGGGAGCAGATAACACAAGAGTCAAAAAAGAAAAAAATAAAGTTCAGATCATGATAGGTATGGAAAAACATCATATTGGGTATATCATATGCCCCCTTTCCACAGGGGGCATCAAGTGATTACTATGCTCAGTATCCAAAATACAAAAGCTATGTAGCTACTAACTAACAGGATATAAAGTGGTATAAAGAGATGGGTGTTCCATCCAAAAACAGCCATATCCAACTCAGAACCCTCCCAGGTTATGATTCCCAATAGGCCTTTTCGAGAGTCCCAAAGGTACGTCCATCAGGACAATACCATGCTAGTGACCCTGAAAAGGGCAATAAAAAATAAAATAAGATCCCTCAACCCAGTGAGCCGAAATGTCAGGCCACTATTGCTCCACGCTTTGCAATTCTCCAAAACGCCCTTGTAAATATGCTCATGTCTTCAACATGCTAATAAAAGGAATAACAAAATGCCGGATATTAGAAAAATGAAATGATAAATGCCCATCGCTTTGTCAAATGACTCGTCAAGTATGCCGAAAACAAAATATGGATAACTTTCCAGCTTTGCGGGATATTCAGCTGAAACATCACCGTTTCCTCTTTTTTTGCGCTGCCCCCACATCTTCACAGGCCAAACCCCACGCCAACCGTCGTCTTGGATCGGGTGTGGCTCGGCACAAACTCGCAGTCGCTGCTGGCTGCACTGTCCGGAGGCGTGAGTTGGCGAGCAGGCTTCCACCGTGAGCCAGACTCCAGTTCAGCGGCAAGCTGCATGTCAACCATGGCGTCGGTAAGGCAGTCGTCGTCGCAGAGCGGCAGGATCCGATAGTCCAGGCTCTCCATGATGCACCGCTCCGTGACGTTGAGCTGGTCGTTGGACCACAGGCCGCGGCCCCACGCCAGACGGTAGAACTGCGGTGGCTGCTGCGGATCCTGGGTGAACTTGGCCGCGATGACAAGCGCTGCCAGGATGATGATTTCGGGACGTACGGAGTCGATGTGAAGCTGCCGGCGGGGAGCGTCGCGCGGCGTCGATGGAAGAGAGTGTCGCTTGATGAGGGATGGCGACGCCGCGGCTGAGTCGACATCGTCAGGGTGCAGTGGACACGACAGCGGGCACGACAGCCGCCACGTGCGGGCAAACTTTGTGTCGAGACTGTCGAGGATGCAGACCGCCAGGGCCAGCATCTCCATGGTCAGGTCGGCCCTCGACAGCATGGCCTGGACAAAGGGCACCGATGCGCTCGCCAGCGACGCCGATGCGGGAATCAGATTGACAAGATGGATGGCGGGACCTGCAACCAAGAATTGTTAGCAAAAACTTGATTCGTCCAGGCACAGCGGCAATGCAGATGCAAGCCTTAGGTTGCAGTCGGATTACTCCGTATTCCGCCTTTCCGTGTCCCCATCCATGCAGCCAGCCAAGACAGTACATGGCAGAACAGGGCAACACAGAGCAGAATACGGAGTAGACCACAGAGCATAGCTCGTAAACAAGCATTTCCAAAAGAACTCACCTCGGTATCGCGGATTTAGCGTCTCATCGCCCTCGAGCGATTGGTATTGGTCCACGCTCGCCTTGCTCAGAGTCGGCGGCGGTGTGGGCAGCCTGGACAGGGGCCGGTAGGTAAAAGTGCGCTCATAGTCGGAATCGTCGTCGTCATCTGCCGCAAAGCGAACGTCACGGTTACCTCGTCGCTGCATCGTTGCGGTGTTGAGCTGCGGTTGCGTTTCCGATCTGGTGTGGTGCGAATCGGGTAGGGCCGCTTCCCATTGTTTGCAGTGCAGAGAAAGAAAGACGCCTCTTGTCCAGAAAACCCCAGGTATCACAAATATCCGCCTTGATTTCCTTGCTCTTGCAGTGTTTCTTCTTTTAATTCTCTGCTTTTCTTTTTCTTCTTCTTTTCTTCCTTGTCTGTTTTGTCGTCGTCGTTGTCGTCTTTCGTCCTGCGTGTGTGGTATGGGGGACAGACCCTGAAATAAGTAGTCCAGCAGCAAGAACAGTACAGTAGCGGTAGTTGATCACGCGAGCAAAGGCGGCAGAGATGCAAACGAGCAATGCCAGCAACAGTAACAAAGCGAGCGGAGGAGCAGTGAATCGAATCGAGCCGAGCAAGACGCAAGTTTGGAAGATCGGTGTGCTAGATATATGAAATCAACGACAGCCGTTACAGGGGACCCCCCTCCCGCTCCGTGCTAGGAGAAAGCTCGCCCGCGCTCATGTTTCTTCGTCTCTAAGGATAAGGCTGAGTCGCTGCTGACTCCAGTGGAGGCGATGCCAAGGCCAGGGAGCCCAGTGACGGTGCGGTGGCGCACCCGCTAGAGCTGCTAAAGTGCCAGCGGAGAGAACGCCAGAAACAACCACGCTAGGGCACTTTCCAGGGGGCTGTTCCAGCGAATAGACGCCTCTCCGCCGCGAGCACGGACCCAAAATCATTCAAGGGATGCGGCGGCCAAGGTGCGTCAAGCTGCGAGGTTAGAGTAGGTACTTGCTCGCAGTGGCATTCGGCTATGCGATGCGCAGGTACCTGTTCATCGACCCGTAAGGGGAATTGCTTGACAGTACTAGCATTGTTGATCAATCATTGGAAGCGTCTCGGGAGACCCTTTGTGCTTGCTGCAGGTGAGATTTGGGCATGTGAGATTTTGCTCAATGAGGAGCGGCCAAATCCAAAGCTTATTTGCTCACCAATCTTTGTCGTTCCAAGTCATCCCCTTCTATTCTTAGCCGTCGCCATCTCCGGCTTCACATGTTTGGAGCACGGGCTGCGTCGCACGGCGTGTCACACAAGGCGTCACGGGAAGAAATAAAGAACATTGAACGAGGCACGCTCCAATGTCTTCATGTTGGGGCCAAGCAGTGTTCGGGAGCAGCTGCATGTCTGGATGCCACAACTCCCTGGAGATGCCGTCCACAAACTTCCCCTCTGTGCTGCAGCGCGCGCAACACACCAATCCCGTTGTCGAAGTCATCTTATCGACCAAATTCGAGTACGTAAATGCCTTCGGTCCAGAATTGAAAAGCGTCTGCAAACTGCAGGTACACCCATCGGTGAACCACCATGAGCATGGCAACCCTTGCATGCCATGCCATCGATTATGACATGTCCTCCGAGTCTGAATAGGCTGTAGCAGGCGGTGAATACAGAATTTGTCGTGCTCCAAGGATCACCTTCGCTTACAAGCACCCCGTACATCTCCGTGCATCTTCCAGATCGCGGTTCATTTGGTCTTCAACATGCATCTTAGCATCTCCCTGCCGTTATCAACTCAAGCTCAATCCGGTGCAGCGTGTCTGGCGGCCCCCTTTTTCGGCTTCTAGACGGTTTAAACGTCATGATCCCTGACAAGCCAACCAGTGAATACGAGCCCCCTCTAGTCTCTGCTGCTTCGGCTCGTACGAGAAGCGCCGTTATGGCCGTCCGTGGTTTGGAAACAGTGCGTGCTAAAGCGTGATTTACCGCTCTGCCGGCTGGTCTTGACCACCGTCTGCACGCGACTTTCTTCCCACGGTGGAGACGCGGCGAACAAACACCATTGACCCCTTTAATTGTGAATTTTCGTCACGTCCCGGAGCAAAGAGGGTGCCGGGATCCCGTTAATTCCAGCTTGGAGGCTTTTTCGTGGCATTCTTGCTTGGCTATTCCAAGCTCATATTTTTGGAAATCGGATTTCGTTTTTAGCTCACTCCGCCTTGGGCCAGCTAACCATGAAAGCGAGATTGCTTTGCTAGCCGATCAATCAGCTTATAAGCTAGATTAATATCTCCCCTCTTGGCAGTTTCAACGACCCCTTGTAGCAAGATGACGAGAGAGCTTGAATTTCATATGTCGATTGTGTCAGTGGTTGTGGTTGTTGTAGTAGTAATCAATGGACAAAAATGTTAAACCCTGTGGCCCGCTAACATCGTGCGACGGATACGGAGCGTCTGATGATGACTGTCTCACAAAACTTTTTTTTTTGTGCGCGGGATGTTGTGTAGCGGTGGCAAACGGGAAATCGAATAGAATCCGTACAGAAGATTCCCAGTCTTTGGATGGTACTGTATGGAGTTCGGAGTTGATTTGAGTCTTGCAAGCGATGTCAGTCTGGAGAGAACGGTGGACCCAGAGTTAGCTCAGGTTGGATTGTCTCGATTTGGACCCCGTTGCCGATGCTGCCGCGGATCATTTGGCCGCCGGGGCCATCTGAATGTTAGTAGTCGTAGATTCGGGGAAAAGAGATTGGCTGGAATCGCACGAGGAAGAGTGGTTGGTGTATCCGGCACCTGCAGTGAGGCTGAGTTGGGATGGCGGGGCGGCTGTAAATTGTAATGCGAGTTTTCGGCATCTGGGTTTGCCGTGGGAATAATAGGAGATGCCAAGGACTTACAGAAAATTACTCAAAGGGGAACACGGAGGTGAAGATGTGAAGAGGGACAAGATGGAAGATAGAAACGAGATTTGCGACTCAATTTTGAGGCGGAAACTCTGGTAGCAAACGGGAAGGTGTCGTCCGTCTCTGTTCCTGCCATTGCAATAGGCTATCCAGGAGTATCACGTATCATGTATCATGTATCATGTCTTACGTACCAAATCCAATACAGGTATGCCGATAATAGCAGATACTCGAAGAAACAGGTGCTATCAGATGAACGATGTAGACTTCTTCTGTATCTCGTTACACTGTACGTAGCCAGTAAATTTCTGGATCTTCATCACCTCCTTTGAAGAGCATTATTGATACGGATACCTATTAGTCCCTTCGTACCAAGGAATTCGAGGTTGTGAATCTGGGTACATGCGAAAGAGTACTTTTCTTATGTCATCATCAACCCAAAGTTCAAGAACTGGAAGCTCTCTATATACACACTCGAGTATCTTCAGGTTTCTTCTCACCATTGATACCAGACACTGAATTCAACCATGGACCACAGACATAATACCGACAAGCCGTCACCGTCAGGAAATAGCCGTTCAGAAACGGTATTACTCACTTACACTCACATAAGGACTAACACTCCTGGTTCAGAGCATGAGCCTCCAATAGACAAGCTTCCAACGTGACTATTTTTACAAGCATCAACCAAGCCCTACTTCTAGACAGCCAAAGACGACAGTGGAGGCTGCATCTCTCCAGGAAACACAGTGGAGAACTCAACGGCTCCTCTTCTGTTTCTTTGACCAAAGACCAAAGACCAGAGGCGTGCTTACTTGCATGTCACCTCCCTCACCCGCGTGACGATGCCAGCGACCAACCCCATCGTGAGCAGCCGCAAGCCGCAATCACACATGCACATATGACTGGACACAAACGAAAAACATGCAAACACCTTCTCTCATTCCCTCATTCCACAACATTCAACGTGGCTGCCCATGGCTCGCGGCCTTAATTTCGGTGAGCCACTTAGCGTAGGCATATTTCACACTCAGCTCGTCGCACTAGTCCGTCCTCCCGCATCACGGACATCAACGCCACGGGCTTGTCAGATGCTTGTTGGCAAGCCGCCTCACTTTTTTGGCATGTCAGCCGCAAAAACGCCATGGCCGCTTTGGACCCTGGGGCTAAGCACGGATCGAGTGGCAGCCCTGACTTTTTGACGTCTATGCGAACTTTCTGTGGAGTGCGTGATACATATCACATCGCAGCTTGATGGTTTGCCAATTTTGTTACGAGTCGTACGAGCTAGTGAATATAAATGAGGCGACGATATCAGGTTTGCGTTAAATTCTGGCATTGTTTTTCTCACTTGGCGCATTCTAGGCGCATGTAGACGCCTTGTGTGGAATGGCCTCGACTCAGTCCTTATTTTAGACACATAGGACTCTACATTATGTGACATATCCACTCCGATGGTGGCATGAAATACATCATATTTCGAGGAAAGTATAGCGCCGTAGGATTGGACATGGCTCTCACATCCACTATGGCAGAATGATTGCTTGCGTCAGCTTCTCCTCGGCTTAGAGCCTGGCCAGTTGGCAAATGAATACTCGAAACTGATGGACGAAGTTATTTACAAAGTGGCTGTAGTCCAATTTTGTGGAGAGGAATACAATATCATTCTCCAATTATATACATACGGCCATTTATAACATATTTAAGATATGAACATGTGCTTAGGGTCTGATAGGATCAAGTAAGCCTGTCATCTTCCAATCCAACAATGCGCCACTATCATACAAGTCATCTTCGAAATTTCATTGGGTAGCCCAGCTCTGACATGAACCATCTGTGGCTGTGAAATCTTGGGTCAATATTTTGGGCTTTATGTGCTATATGTGGCCACACATTCTATCGCTTTTTTATGTGGCTATATAGACGCAGTCTTACTCTTGTCAGAAGTTTGGACCACAAAGAGAGTAGACAGGTCATTGGATAGTACGATATATAGTAAAGATTGTATTACTTCTGAGAATTCTCTCTTTTATAGTCCCATCCTAAGCCCCAAAGCCCAGCTTTGAGTCTGGATGCTTTCTTTCAGCTATCTGGCTCTGAGGCTCATGACAACCCTGAGGCGAATTGGCTCTCGTTAGGGGCATCTGCTGAAAGCATGCATTATAAAATATGATATTATTAGTTAATCGTGTACAAAGGTTTTGAATCATGTTTTAGATGATAAATTGTCGTGACGTCTGGTTCAATAGCCCGCTTTACCCAGCCCTTGTATTGGAACAAAGATTTCAGCTCTGCAAATCCAAGCCATTACGAACGCCAGAAGCCTATCACATATAGCAGATGAAGGTGAACATGTATACTAAACAATATTTTAACGCAAAAATTACAAGGCTAAACAAGTTCTTGTAAAGATTGCTGAGCTTGTCAGGCGTCTAGAAGCTAGAACGTTGAAAGGAAGCACCTAGGTTCAAGCTATGACTTCGTGGCTTGAGAAAAGAATTATAAAGAAAGAAGTTCCCCTCTTTGTTTGAGAGGTTCAGAGATAAATACAGTCATTATCGAATATCTAGTTTCAAGATTGTGGCCAGAAACCTGCTTGTTCCCTCCTTTGATTTCACCACTCTTCTCTTTGACAGAGCCAGACAAGCCGTCAAGATGAATCCGAAGTAATAAAAATGATCGTCTTCAGAATTTTGTGGATGAGAAGATGGTTTAATGTCACGGATCCAACAAATGCTCCCACGGCTTTTCAAGCTCTGTGTAAAATTGTACTAAGTCAAAAATAATCCTATTCTGCTATCAAGTTGTCCTTAAGTATAACTCTTCCTACTTCCATATATCCCCCAACCAAACCTTCATATCCCATTTCCTCGTGAAATCACAATTCTCCTATACCTGAAACGCCCAGTCACCCACATTATATCCTCAAAGAAACACCTTATCCAATACCCTCTCCCAGCCCAAACAAAAAAAGACATCCTCTTCCTCAAATAAATGAATGGTATCTCAAAACCCTCCTCAACAGCCCTCCTCCTCCTCCCCCTTCAAATCCTCCTCACTCACTCAACCCACCTCCTCCACTGCGGCATAACCTTATCCATAATCACCGGCCCAAAAAACCACGACACAACCGTAACAACCGTCAACGGCACCGCCACTGCCCAATACATCCAGAAATGGCTCGAAAGCTTCCATATCCCCGTCGGCGCATCAAAGTTGAAAAAACTCGTGCTAAATATCGCCGCCACAAACGCCGCCGGCAAGAACAGCAGCCCAATCAAGGAAATCGCCCGCATCGCAGAGGAATCAATACGCGCCGCGTCGTTGTAGGTTAAAGCCATCTCGTTCTGGATGCGCGCGTTGTTGCTCTCCGCGCGGTGCCGCAGGTTCGTCACCATGTTGTGCAGGGAGTCGAGCCGGCTCTGGATGTTGAGGAAGAACATCCTCGGCGGCGCGTCGACCGCTTTGTCCGTGGCTAGGAAGTGGTTGTGGTGTTTTTGGATGCTGGTTAGGATGCTCTCTGTTACGTACACCATCTCGTTGACGTGCGTCATGTGCCGCGGGATCTCGTGCAGGTACTTGTAGTTGAAGCGGTAAAAGGCTCGTCGCAACTCAAAGTCGCGGAGCAGGTTGCGAGTCTCCCAGATGGTCACATCGTGGAGCTGGGCGATCTCTTCCACCATGCTGGGATACACCCAGAACGGATCGCCCAGCTCGCGGGGGTTGATGTCTCGCAGGATAGAGTCCCTGTTCAGCAGCGCAAAATGGGGATGGTCGAAGAGGATGATGTTGGTGCGGTTATTTGAGGCATGCCATCTCGTTACGGCGTTGAGCTTGACCCAGTGGTATTTGATCTCGTCGACGCCGTGGTCATCGAGAACTTTGCTGACTCGCTTGACCATGAATCTCACCCACGAGACTGAAAGTTTTTTTGCATTAATCGTCTGTTCAAGTGAAATCCAAAAAATAAATGAATCAGGTACTTACTAGCACCCGTCCGCGTTCCATCCGAGTCAAGTATATCCTGATAACCAAAATACCCATTTGACCGCTTCGCCAACGTCGTCCACCACACCCGCGGAATCGAAAACCTTTCATCAAACGCAGTCTTGCAATTACGACATCTGCGTATACGATCACCCTCGGCATATCTGTTCCATCCTAGTTAGACACACCTAAAATTCAAAATCAAGGTGAGAAAGAAAGAAAAAGAAGCATTACGAACGTGATAGTAACATCAGCAACAGCAAATTCCGTCTCTTTACTCTTCAACAAGTCCTGTGCAGTCAATTTCTCCGTCGTAACCACTTTCTCGCCTACATTCATTAACCATCAGTCAGCATTCTCATCCAACTCATCAATTCTGCCCCATCTTCAACCAAAAAAGAGTGTTGGTAAATCAATCTCAAAGTTGATGAAGTGGCGGTGTCCAGGGATCAAGGGTTGAGGCATCCATACCTGAACAATCCCGCCATGAGACCGTCTCCAGCTTCGGGCAGTAACAAGAAGCAGCCTTCCGACTCATTTTCTTCTCCTCGCGGCAAATCTCCATAATTCAAAAGATCTCCTTCCAAAATGTCGTTACTCAATTCCTCTCGCTCTCGCTACAAAACGTAATCGTCTAAAGCCGTTTAAACGCTCAAGGCTTCCAACAAGAAAAAAACTGGATGAAAGAAAAAAAAGGGCGCAATCAATCAGTAATAGCAGAATCAGAATGCGAATGCAACACAAAGATTATGCGACAGCCAAGCCGAAAAGCACTGCCTTCTTGTCATGAGGTACAAAGACAGCTCCTCAAAAGTGACCTGTTGTGGCTGCTCGCCCTATCATAGCCGGCAAAGCCCCAACACATGTCTCCAGGTAGAGTCGCTATATGGATGGCGATCGGGAACCGGAATATGCATCGTGTGTCTTTCCGGGATTGGCCCTTTTGCCTGGATGGGGACTGCATCTATCCCGCCCCCCTGCTCCGCCCTCTTGTGTGAGGCTCTGTTCGGCGCTACAACTTTCTACCAGGCAGGATTCAGTTGATCTTTAATATGGACTTCATTGTCACACCATTGGCTGCCTAATAGATCTTCAGATTCAACCTTATAAGTAGCCTCGATTTGAAAATCTCAAAACCCCCCCTGCCATTTGGCCCCTCACCGGCCAGAAAGCCGGCCGAGGCAGTGCTTCGGGATGATGTCCTTATACTGCCAAGCAAGCGTCACGAACCCGGATAGAAATCAGCCAAAAAGAATAACAGAAAAAGGAAAAAGAAAGCCCGTTTCTTCGTATATTTTATCGTTGTCGTCGCTGCACTCTGAATCACAAGTCTTTACAACATATTTAACCCTTCCTAATTGCCTCCCCTTCCCCCTCCATGCCAGTCTTTCCATCCCCAACGCCGGAAACTGCAAAAAAAGCATCTGTCACGGAACAAGGTGCGCTGGCCCTCGTGGAATCGTGTAACCGTGTGTCTGCTAGACGCGCGCGTTCCTGTATCCGTCTTGTGTGCAGTGGTTTCAAAATCTTTTTATGCCACCCTGTAATTTGAGGTCCGCTGTTCCATTCATTCAATCTATTGTGTGGGGAATTGCTCCTCCATGTTGGGCGCGCCCTCGACGTTGTGGTAATCGAGAATCTCCGAGTACCTGTAGTTTCACGTTAGTTGTGTAGAGAATGAGAATAAGGCGAATCAACGTACATCATAATCTTCCAGGTGTCAACGGGGAGATCGGCATCATTAAAACTCCAGTCAAACTTCTCATCGGCAACAGGCTCATCGGTGGGGTCGTGGTACGGCTGGAGGTATTCGTGGGCCAGAGCCTGAGTGGCTGTCACTCGCTTCTTGGGATCGAAAACAAGCATTCGCTCCAAAAGATCAATGGCTGTGCGGATTCCTGTCAGACAAGAACATCTTTCAATGGGATAGCAATTTGGGTGTAATGTCCTCTTACCTGAATCGTCTGCATTCTTAAACTTGTTTCGAAGTGGCTGTCGTTCTCGCTTAGGTAGTGACTTGACGAAACGCAACGTCTAATTCTTGTGTCAGTTGGCTGTCCATATCGACCAAACATCTCGACCAAACATGAGACTCACATTCTCGCTAGCAATAGTGTTGATGACATCGTCCGGAGGAGTACCAAGCAGCTCGGTGATGATGGAAAACTGGTTCACGTGGTCCTTGCCGGGGAAGAGAGGCTTGCCCTCGAGCATCTCGGCAAAGATGCAGCCAGCACTCCAGATATCGACCTCGACGTCGTACTTTTGCCATGTGAGCATGATTTCCGGGGCGCGGTAGTATCGTGTTGACACATAGCCCGTCATCTGCGGGTCCTGAATTCGAGCCAGACCAAAATCGCAAATCTTCAAATCGCAGTTTTCGTTGACGAGAATGTTGCTGGGCTTGAGATCACGATGGACGACACCGGCCGAGTGGACATATTTCAGGCCTCGCTATATGGAAAACACACACGTTAGCTGCTGTTGCGCTGCCGAGCGCTGTATACGGCGGCATGCTAACTGCCAACCGATACAAGCGTAATGCGAAGGGAATTTCATGGGCCATCGCATACCATGATCTGGTAGAGGAAGTACTGGATGAATTGTTTCTCGAGCGGTCGGGAGGTTAATAACCGGTGCAGATCGGTGCCAAGAAGCTCTGTGACGAAATAGCTGTAGAAGGCGATGTTAGAAAAAAAGCAGAGAAAAGGGAACCGAAAACAGTCGAAAAGAACAAGACGTACATGTCCTCGAGGGGAGAGATGAAGATATCGCTAAGAGAGATGACCTGCGAATAGCCCAACGTCAGCATGGAACGGCGGGTGTCATCATCAGCATCATCATCATGGCTTGATGATGCAATGCGATGGAGCGACAGCCTGGAAAGCGCATACATTTTCGTGTCGGAGATGCTTGAGCAGCTTCAGCTCACGGTACGTCCGCTTAGCGAGCACAGGCGTGCTAAAGGGCTTCATGATCTTCTTGACGGCGACATTCTGGTTGGTGAGCTGGTCTCGCGCAGAGCTATTTGGTGGGGGAGGGGAAAGTCGCAATTAGCCAGGATTGCCTCAAAAACGCAGCCAAAAATGGAGGGGAGGGACAAACTCACCAGACAAGACCAAACGCTCCCATGCCCACAGGCTGGAGGTCCGAGTACCTGATGGAATTGATCAGCTTCTTTTGCTCCTCGCGCGGTCCCGGATTCTCGCTCTTTCCTCCTACCTTGAGGTGATCTCGAACGTGGTGCCAAAGATCTGCGCACGCACAAACTCGGCCATTGTGACGGATCGATTTGACTCGTGATGGCGGGGGAATCTAGATTTTTATCGGTAAAGAATGCGTGAAAACTCGACGCGGGTGCGATGGGCGAGATAAAGCGTCCAAAGATGCGGGCGTAAGAAAGAGGTTTGTCGAGGGTGAAAAGAGCTGGATTAGAACCCCTCGCTCCAAAAATGGGATGGATGAATGTTGCTGCTGATGCTTTTTTTGGTCGGCTCGGTTGGGAAGAAGAAGGCCAGCACAGGCGGTATTGCGCAGGATTACAGGGAAGTTCCACTCGCTCTAGCAGGCGGGGGCGCTTTTGCACAGCGGGCTGAGCTTATTGGAACTTGTAATTAGCTGCAAATCTCGATCCGGGCCTCGTAAGGATGGAGGATCGCAGCGGGAGGATGCGAGTAAAGGAGAGTCTGTCGGATCGATTGACTCTGCGTCTCTTTTCACAATTCCTGATTCTCGAAATACTCGTTTCTTCTCTCGTGTTTTTCAGCGACAGTCGGTCGAATTCTCCCTGTTTCGCGAAGGCGGGGGTGGACGGTTCTTAATAGCCACCGGGTGGGAAATAAGACTTGGAAGAGGGAACTTTGGCAAGCGAATAGCGCCTAAAGCCCAAACAAGAGATTGGATCGGTACGTTAGGTAGAGAATTCAGGTAATAAAGACGCCCTGCTTCCCAAGGAGAGAAAAGGACACCGAGTTAGTGGACGCACGGGCAAGGTTCGGCAGTTATACTTGTGAGAAAGCGCACTGCGCGGGGTAAAAGCCAGGTAGCAGGCTTGTCAATTGTGCCCGGGCGGCTTGACACCAAGACGGAATCAAGGCCCAGCCCAATTGCTGCCTCTGACCTTGTTTTTTGGCTTGTCTGGTTTTTTTCTTGTTTCCCAACTTACGTGTATTTGAGAATTCGCAAAAAAGGTGCCCAACGTGTTTCTAGCGAATGCAGAGGCCACTGAATGTCACTCGTTCGGTTCGGTCGCAATGGGTTTCGCCTTCAGTGGGACGGGAGGCGCAAAATGACAATGAAGCCGTCGCAACACAACACAATCAAATCCAGGAATTCGAAATAATGAAGGGACACAGCCACAGAGAGCGATGTTATAACCGAAAGACCAAAAAAGATGGAGAATATTTCTTCGTAAAAGAGCAGAAGAAGGGTCGTGGAACCGCAAGAGCTAAGGAAGGGGGGCCAAGCTCGTCCCTACTTATACGCGCGCGCCGTCTCAAGCGATCGATCGAGATTCTTGCCCAAGGATCAGGAAATTTCCCAAATACCAATGTCCGCGTGCCCTCGTTAGGTCTCGAAAATCGGGGAAAGGTGCTATTTTATCTCGTCGGGTTTTTGTGTTTCTTCTCGGTATTGGGCGCCCAGCAAATAAAAGTGCACGGTAGCAACACCACAGAACTCGGGCAAAGAAGATTGTCCAGACCAGGAAGGACCCTCACGATCTTATACGCAGTTGTTGTTTTCGCAGGGTATGGACAAGGCAGTAGACAGTTCCGAAACCATCACCATGCCGAGACAGGACAAAGGCTTACCTATAAACAAAACCACGAAATCCCCTCCTCCTCTTCCTCTTCCAGGGACTTCCAAGCATCATCATCGTCACGCCCCGCAGCGACAGCGCTTCAGGGACTCTGCTCACCCTCGTTCGCAAACCCAGCTCCGGTGACGACATCGTGCGCCTTGCTTGCTGCCCCCATGTTTCTTTTCCTTTCGGGTTCTCAACCCCTCCAATGCCTAAACGCACAACCCTTGCCCATGCTCACTCACAGGCCTGGATTAGCTGAAAAGCCGCGGGAGATGTCATTCACATCCCACTAAGCTATCCTAGCCTCTAAACCACCGTACCGTTGCAAGCCATCTACACCATCCGGCTTTTGCACATCTGGGAATCTCTGATCTTCTCGCCACCGTCAATCTTTTCAAAAGCCTTTCCCTTCGAAATCTCCATCCAAGAAAACCAAAATCCCATCTGAATCCAGATCGACATTTCCCAAATCATCATCTCCAAAAACCGCCCGCCCCTATCTACATCCTCCCTAAAACGTGGAACCCCCCCAAATCTCATCCATATCAAAAAACCAGCTTTCCCTCGCCCCCAAAAAACAGCCCAACCCAACCTAAACTCCCTCTCCCATCCCATTCGCCCAGCGACTCTTCACCCCCCTTTCTCTCCAGCTAAATAGCCCCCTTGCTCCCACATGCATTAATCTAATCTTCTGCAGAAAAAAGGACACCCCAGGAAAAAAGCAACGCAACACAGACCGAACCTTGACATCGTCAGTTCTGGTCTAAACCGCGGTGATGCCCCAATGACGTCACAATCAAATCAATCTTCAACCCACTTCCCATCTTCCCATGACCCACGCCAAACTGCAAGTGTACAGGGTACTTTAAACCCCCCGTATTTCTCATGCAACAAACCACGTATTTGCATCAAACAAGCCAAGTACACGATACACTTTTCTTCCCCCCAACTTCTCAACTCAGCGATTCCGCCTACTGATTCAGGAACGGGCCCCCCCTCCCGCCATCGAAATAATCGCTGCGAATCGGCTCGCGGCCCCTGGAGATTTTGCTCCGGTTCTTTCGCACCTCAATTTTCTCCATTGTCCAACGACAACCCACTCAAGTCGTGACACCGCTCTTGACTCTAATGCCAAATATCAAGTTATTTGCCTGCATTTCAGTGCTTTAGCTTGGATGTACAAGTAAACAACACATTTAAAAGTCTGGGAATATCCTGGTTACTGTGCCTGCATGAGTTTTCTAGCGTCAGCAGACAATTACATCGTAGATACAGTCCAAAGCACATGCAGTTATGAATTACACTTCCGAGGTTACATGCATTCACCATCAGCCACGTAATAGCAGACAAAGAGAAACGTCAAGTCATTTTTTTAATTCAGTATTGGACATTCAATTCATCATGTAGGAAGAAAGCGTCGTATCTTCACTCCTCCCTATTGTGTAACTGTAACTCGGCCTGCTCGAATCTATCGAGGAATTCCCACACTGGTTTCTACACAACTCTACTCAAGGGAGAGTCTACGTTTCAGTGACATCCAGAGGCTCAATGTTCCAAATCTCCTCAGCGTACTCGTTGATGCAGCGGTCGCTGGTGAAGAAGCCCATCCGGGCTACGGATGTGATGCACTTGGTCACCCACTCGTCCTGGTTGCGATAGGCCTCATCAACGAGGGCATGCGTCTCGATGTAGCTGTGGAAGTCGTCCGACACCAGGTAGTAGTCACCATGGTCTCTGACAGCGGCAATCAAGGCGCTAAAGTCGTTGGGCAGGCCAAACGTGCCCTTTTCAATCTCGACAAAGACCTTCTCCAGGTCGGGGTCGATGGCGTGAGAGCCAAAGTTGTGGGCATGGCGCAAGTCCTCCACATCCTCGGCGAGATTTCCGAACAAGAAGATATTGCTTTCGCCAATCTCACGAGTGATTTCAATCTGTAAAAAGAGTCAGCATGTTGAAAGCAAAAGTGAAAAGCTCAATGAAGCCTTACGTTGGCGCCGTCGCAGGTTCCGATGATGAGACCTCCGTTGAGGACAAACTTCATGTTGCTGGTACCAGATGCCCTATTGTGTTTATTAGCTCCACCATTCTACTCAGACATCGATCATTCAACTTACTCTGTTCCTGCAGTGGAAATGTGCTCGCTAATGTCAGACGCGGGGATAATCATCTCGGCCTTGCTGACGTTGTAGTCTTCCAGGAAGATAACCTTGAGCAGGTCGCCAATGTCGCTGTCCTTGTTGACAACTTCGCCCACAGCATTGACCAAGTGAATGATTTGCTTAGCCATCCAGTAGCCGGGAGCAGCCTTGCCACCAAAGATGGTGACACGGGGCAACTGCTTCTTCCTCTCCTCGGGGCTCATTGCCTTGAGAGTCAGGTACCGGTGGATAACTCCAAAGATGTTGAGCTGCTGGCGCTTGTATTCGTGGATTCGCTTGACTTGCACGTCGAACAGGGCTGCTGGGTTGACCGATACGCCGAGCGTAGTCTGAATGTACTTGGCCAAGCGCACCTTGTTGGCATACTTGATCTCTGCCCACTCCTTGCGGAAGGCCTTGTCCTTGGCATGAGCTTCCAGCTTGTTGAGAACAGTCAAATCCTTGAGGAAATTGTCACCACCGCACTTGGTAGCAATCAACTCAGACAAGCGAGGGTTGGCCTGGTGCAGCCAACGTCTGGGGGTGATGCCGTTGGTCACGTTGGTGAACTTGTCCGGGCCGTAAATCTCAACAAAGTCCTTGAAAATGGTAGTCTTGATCAGATCCGAGTGCAGCTCAGCCACACCGTTGACCTTGTGGGAACCTACAATGGCCAAAAAGGCCATTCGCACCATCTTGGGCTGGCTCTCCTCAATGATGGAGACTCTGCGGAGCAAGTCTCTGTCATTGGGGAAGGCCTTTTCGACCTTTTGCAGGAAGAACAGATTGATATCATAGATAATCTGAAGATGTCTGGGCAGCAGATGCTGAACCAGTCCAACTGGCCATTTCTCCAGGGCCTCTGGAAGCACGGTGTGGTTGGTGTAGCCAAACTAAAGTTGTGAACAAGACATATTAGCCACTAATTCCTCTTCTCACTAAAGGGGGGCCGTAGTCAGGAGAACCTACCGTGGCAGTAACAATATTCCATGCCTCGTCCCATTCCAGACCCTCATTGTCAATGAGGATGCGCTGGAGCTCGACAATGGCAAGAGTAGGGTGCGTATCGTTGAGCTGGATGGCGACCTGGTCGGGGAACTCCTTCCAGGAGCGCTTAGTCTTCTTAAAGCGGCGCACAATATCATAGAGAGATGCTGCCACCCAGAAATACTGCTGCTTCAGACGCAGCTCCTTGCCCTGCTCCAGGTTGTCGTTGGGGTACAGCACGGCACTGATGGTCTCGGCCCTCTGCTGATCGGCGACAGCACCTTCGTAGTCGCCGTTGTTGAACTTGGGGAAATCGAACTCGCCTCCAGACGCCTTGCTAGACCAGAGTCGCAGGTTGTTTGTGGTGGGTGTAGCGTAACCAGGGATGGGGACATCATAGGCAACGGCCTCGACAATGTCGCCGCCTTCCCAGACAAAAGCAGTCTTGCCATCGTTGTTGGTCTGCTTGCGGACCTTGCCGTAGAATTGGATCTATTGATCACAGGGTAAGCTTCATTCAATAATGTTGGTGTCAGGGGGGGTTCTCACGTTGACAGTAATGTCGTGGCGGGGGAACTCCCAGGGGTTAAAGTCCAACCAGTAATCAGGAACCTCAACCTGGTAGCCGTCAATGATTTCCTGCTTGAAGATTCCGTATCTGTAGCGAAGACCGTAGCCCCAAGCAGGGTAATTGAGGGAAGCCAAGCTGTCGAGGAAGCATGCGGCGAGTCGTCCCAAGCCACCATTGCCAAGACCTGCATCATGCTCCTGGCTGATGATGTCTTCGATTCTGAAGCCAAGCTCAGAGAGACCATCTACGTAGCAGCTGGGTTAGCAAGATTATACAAATAGCCGTACTATATATATGCACGGTGAGCATGGCAGCAGATCTTACCCTTGGCAACATCCTTCAACCCCACATTGAGCATGGCATTGTCCAGGGTTCGTCCCATGAGGAACTCCAGACTGAGGTAGTAGACACGCTTGGTATCACGGAATGTCTGGCGCTGCTGAGTCTTGTTCCAGTCGGTGATGAGTCGATCACGGAAGGCCAAGCTGGTGGCTGAGTACGCGGCAGTCTCGTCGCAGTTGAACATGCTACGGGCCAGGGTGGTCTCGACATGGCGGACAACTTCCTTCTCGAAGGTGTCCTTGTCGGTGATGTTCTGGACTTGATTCCGCCTCCATGCCTCGCGCTGGGGCTCGGGAATTGAGGCTATAGAAGAGTTTCATTAGTAACTGTAAATGGAGGATCCGTTACTTGATAGATTGATTCGTTTGAAGAATCAAAAGAAAGGAAAGAATTGGCACATGGAACAGTGAATAAAGACAGCGATGACAGTACAGCAAAACACCGTAGCACTGGCTGGTTGCATGGGAAGCCCCGCCAAAAGCAAGTTGAAGCTTCCCCTCCCCCGCGCCGCACGGGTCAAGCGCATGTAAATCGCCCGCCGATCACAACCGCTCAAACAAAGCAATTGATCACTACCAAGAGGGGGCAGAAAACAGAAGCAAAGAATTGAACGAACCCTCAACGTGCTTGATCTCTCCAGCGCCAAAGCCGGTAAAAGTCCTCCTGTGCTTGGGCCGAGAAATGCCTGCTGGGCCGACAGCTCCCTGGATGTCCACAAGGGGAGCTCCAGTGGAGGGGCGACGCTCGCGGACGGGCAGCGGCTGCTTGGTCGCCATGGCGGGAAAACGAGGCTGCAGGCGGGAAAGACGGGTAAATTAGCAATCTGGGTGCTTTGATGAGGATAACGATGCAGCAAAACAAAAAGGATGGGGTAAACAGGATAGAGATCGAGATGATAAAAAGTATGATGATGACGGGTCGAAAGAGGGCACGGGCGAGAGAGAACAGGTGGTTGCGCGATTGTTATCAATGGGACTTACATCAGCTCAGCTGCAAGAAGCTATGGTGGGGCAGCAACGCAACAGGCGGGGTATCAGGAGCTTTCCTTTGGTCTGCTTTGTCTTTCGGACTCGGGCAGATAAGAAGCACCACTGAAAACGGGTTCAATTGGAAAAGTTTGAATAGAAGAAAAACAAATCGTGAAAGAAGTAGAAGAAGAGAGAGAGAGGAAAGAGAAAGAGGAGGCACAGGGGCAAGGGACAGCTTTAGGTACCCAAGGCAAGCGGAGAGAGGAACCAAGGGAGGGGCAGCATCAAAAAAAACAAGAAGATGAGAACTTGCGCGATGTTGCCCAATGGATATGCACGAGACGTGTAAGTGCATCCCATGTCCGTGTCTACGTAGGTACTAGATATGTAAGTATCTCCCACAGCAAGTTTTTTCTCTCTTTAGGTTGTTCGATTACATTAGGTGCCTATACCACTAATAGTACCTTAGAGCGGGCGGCACCATTTCCGTAGCGCCACGCTGGTGTCATCATCGTCCATCTGCTCGCGGAGATCCGGGCATCCCATTCATTCGTATAGGTACTCGGATACGGGGCCCTCTGGCATTTTGCATCTTACCCAATTGCTCTCTCTCTACTTATTGCTACCGTTCCATCATTCAAAATTACTTTCCAGTATTACTACCTCTTTCTTTGTCGTGCCAATAGAATCCCATCGCAGCCCGTATATTGCCTCGCGCAACTCCTCTGTTGGGCAACAACAAGCTCAAGCACCTCGGCCTAAAAGCAAAAACCACAGGACTTGTCCATCCATACTTCGTACGGCCTGCATCATCACACCACTTTTTTGGCCGCAGCTGTGTGGGGCCCTCTGCGAATCTGTGACTGTCGAATTGCTCGGATGATGGAAAAGTCGGAGCCTAACACGTCTCAACTCGCCATAAAGACTGGCTACCTTGATGCGTATGGCTACTCTTTTAATAAAACTTCGCATTGCAGATTGTTGTTGCTCCAAATAAACCCAGACGGCTAAAAGCATCTGTTGAAGCAGCCATTGGTTCCAATTGATCACCTAGGTATTCAGCCATCAAAAGGGCCTTTTGTTGCCAGCCCAACACTGCCTGCTACTTACTTACTACACAACACCACATCACATGCATCATGCTCGTTTCCCAACGTTTTGCAGAAGAGTGTTTTTACCAAGGTATCAATTATAAACGTAGGTACTGTATTCAGACACAATCCGTACGTCAGGCCAATATTAAACAAAGGGCGCAGCAATTAATACCTATTCTCGCGCGTGTAAAGCTGAGAGCCTATCCAATAACTCCTCCCCCAATCCCAAGCATCCTGCATGCGCGCAACAGCCCAAAAGCAAAGCCCGTAAGCCGCAACAAAAAAGAAAAATCCGCAGCCAATTCTTGATAATAATAAAAAACATCTCTTCTTTTGTACTCTCGGTATCTCTGCAAAAGATTTCATCTTGCCGAGCCTATTCACGCATTCCCGCCTGCTAACTCTCATATTCGCTCAACCCCGGGCACGGGAACCACCACAAGATCGACACATCAGAGCAGGCCCAGTCCACGTCCAACCCCGGCCTCCAAGGAGACGGTTGTCGTATCCGCTTCCAAACTTCCTCTCGGCCCGCCGTGGTATCCAATTGCCCGTCTTTCAGCTGTGTATCTAGCTGCCGCTGCCCCTCAGAGCGAATCATCGTAAACACCATTGCATCATGTAGTCCCAATATCAAGACACCAACCAGAGACGGCTTTCTCATGTCAGCCTTATACTGTAGCTTGCCACACGAGATCTAGACCGTAGTCGCCAACAAAGTAATTCCGAATAACAGAAAAAGGAAAAAGGGGAATATAAAATATATCGTTCGAGTGAGTGAGAGTGACCGCGCCTTGCTGATTGGTAATAGACAGGAAAATAGCCATATCGAGGTGCAATGTTCTTCGGACCCTTTGGGTTAAAGAAAAAATTCAGCCCTTAGAGGGAGTTTCGTCGCATCGCAAAAAAGGAAAGAAAAGAGCGTAATGTCGATGTTAAAGAAAATGTCCGCTGGATGGGCCCATGTACCGTTAGGGGAGAGAAATGCATGGCGTGAACCAGGTCAATATGGATCGGCGGGTAGGCGCACTGTAAATTTGCGCCGTATTATACACGCCTCATCTCCCGAAGCGGATTTTGGTGTATGGATAGATTAATGACGAAGATTCGGACAGCATAAGCTTAGAGGATACCCGAGTCCTTGAGTGCGTTATTCAGTATAGTCTCCTTGACCGCCGCAAAAACGAGTCGGATGTTTGATGTGTCGGTAGCTTGGGTAAGACTAGGATTGACAGTCACGTTAGCCATGGGCCTAAAAAGCAATTCCAGAATCCATTTGCGCCTTTACTCACTGTGGATATAGGTTGAGATGCGCTCTGTTGACTTGATTGAATCGCCATAGCAGATACTTGGCGGCTTTGTTGACGTCGATGCCGCCGGTGTAGTCGGGGAAGTAGTTGGACAGAGGTGATCGGCCCAGCTTCTGCTTGAAGATATCCACCTTGTTCAAGAACAGAATGATACTTGTTCTCATGAACCAGCGTGAATTGACAACGGAATCGAAGAGTAGTAAGCTCTCCATCATGCGGTTCTGTATTCGGTCAGGTTAGCCTATCCGCAAATAATGCCGTCGACGTCACGCAATAATCGCCCGTAGCTTACCTGACTGCTCTCCTCAAGAAGAACTTGATCGTACTCGCTCAGCGCAACACAGAAAATGATTGATGTAACGTTCTCGAAGCAGTGTATCCACTTCTTTCGTTCACTCCTTTGCCCGCCGACATCAAACATGCTAGAAGGAAACATTAGCCCCGTTGTTTAAACAATGCAAATATGGAGCTCGGGGATAAGCTTAAAGGGGAAAGAAGATGGGAAATGGAAAGGAAAAATTGGGAAAATGATTGTCGATGCGACGTACTGAATGCTAAGCTGGCCCATTTGGAAACGCGTTTCGTAAATGCCGGTAGTTTTTGTACGGGCGCGTAATACGTCCATCTCGTTAGGTAAGTAATCGGGCGCGACGATGCGCATTGCTTCTTGGAAAAAACTGAAGAAAAAGGCAGTATGGTTAGAATCCAAGTAACAAACCAAATGGCGCGTCGCCAGCCACGCCTATTGCGACTTACTATTCGGCAGAGTCCATCAGGTAGAACTCTGTCTGGTGCTCCATCAACTGGTCTTTGGCCGGGTCACTCCATATTGCCTGCACAGCGAGTCCCACCTGGGGGTCGATGTGAGCTTGCGGTCCAGATTCCGCTTGGTAGTCTATTAAAAAGTCGGCAAAAGATCTGTTGTCCTCCTGCACAAGCTCAATATTGAACTGCTGCATGGCGGTAATGACAGCTTTGGCACATTCTACTAGATTCTTGAAGACGGTCGGTCGGTAGTTGTAGAGCTCCTCTTCTGAGTATCCCTTTAGGTGGATAATTTTCATCTGCTTGACGATTGTCGACTTGCCACTCTCACCAGAACCTAGACAAGCGAGAAAAAAGAAAAAGGGTGAGCGATTGGGACGCAATGACACCAGAGACCGCCAATCCCGGGGAGAGACATACCTAACAGCAGGATCTTGCATTCTTTCCGTAACCGTTTTGAGTCCTCGTCCAACTCCTTATCTATAGCCTGACTCCTCTTTTTCTGCTCTACCTCATCATTGTTGGAGCTCATGCATCCGCCCATGTTGGGCGATTCAGCACTCTTTGGTGTTTGATGGCGAGATTGTCGGCGTTCTCTAAGCACTTGACGAATCGGTAGACGAAGCGATTTGGATCCAAAAGGTGGGTTTGCCATGCAGCCAATTACACACGCATAAGCAGCGGACACTGGGAGAAACGGTTGACGACGCGAACGGTGATCTTTTCTTTCTTTTTTCCTTCTTCGCTTCTTGCGTCTTTCTCTAGGTAGTTGCTGCTGGTTGAAAAAAAATGGAAACGAAAAGTCGGGATGCTTCAGATAGAGTCGCTCGAGCTGGGGGCTGGAGTTTAGCGGAGTGTTCGGCAGAAAATGGCGGCGGCGGAGGCGGCAAATGTGGTTGGAAGGGTCAGTGTCAAGTGCAGCAGCAGAACCAGCTGCAGCAGGTTGCGGGGAGAGTTGATGGAAAGGTGAAGAGGGCGAAAAGGGTTGATGATGACGCCGGAGGAGAGAAGTCGGTAGGCTGCCAATGATGAAAGGCGTCAGATGTCCGGGCCGGGGCGACAAAGGGCGGTCCAAGTTTCGGCGCGCGGAAGCAGCCTCGTGAACGAGGAGATTTGGACTCCTGCTCTGGAGAGTGCCGGGAGGAGCTGAGGCTTTGACCGTGCACGCCAGGCTTTGAGGCGTGTGAAAGTGAGCGCTACCCCGTACATGTGCGAGTGCCTGGATGTATGTACAAGCACAAGCTCGCAGCAGCGCAGCAGGAAAGCATGGGATCCAATCCAATCCCAAGCTCCAGGTGGTGGATACAGCCTAGGGCGTGGCTGTAGCAGGCCAAATGATGACAGGTCGGGCGGAACAAGTGGCACCTACTGGCGTCGAGCGGCGGTGATGCTGGGGTGGGAGGGCGAGAGAAGAAGAGCCTGGCCTGGAACCCCAGCCGTGTTTTTGGAACGTCAGCGAGCAACACAGTACAGGTACAGGTACAGACACGAGACCCGGATCATCTGGGCACTGGCTGGATGGATGGATGAATGAATCATTCACCCAGCAAGGCTTTCAAGGTGGCACAAGAGCGAATTTCTGAGGCAGGGCGGCCACGCAGGATGGCTTGAGGTAGCGGGGAGGGGATTTGCCTGATGGCTTTTTTTGGTGTTTGCCTAATAAGGATTCGATGCAAGAGCCGGGCCGTTCTGGCTGCCGACTCGAGGTGCCAAGCTGCGCGTGCGAGTACCTGGTACCGGCGAAGCAGCAGAAGATTACCAGAAGATGACGGCGCTGGCCCGCCACTGTCAAGTACTGCTACCGGCTTCTGCTCTGACCAGGACAAGGGGCGGCTGGGTTCAAGCCAGCATAGCTCTTTGCACGGCAATGTGCATACTCGTACATTCATTGTGGTGCGTTTTCGTATTGGCGACGCAAAAGTACTACAATATAAGCAAATGACAAACAAACAGTGTCAGTCAATCAGCAGACGAGCCAAAGGAGCAGCTGGAAATGCAACTCTGATGCCGCCTGATGCTGCTGGACAGCCAAAGGGGTGTTGAGCCATCCGCACACATTTCCATGGAGGCTATTGAACCCCCCCATCCCAATCCCATCTTGTATCGCTACCATTCATCTGGAATACGGAGTAAAATGGGACCGCCTTGTACCTATTCATACCCGTAGCGGCTATACAATCACAGTACCGTAGCGTAGCACCAAACAACTCGACCGGAAGCCGTGGTGCCAATCTCGAGTTATCGCCGGTGCAAGTGGTCGTATGGGGCACTAAGTGGAAGCCCACCTGTTTGTGCATACATGCGCCCTGCAGCATCTGCGCCGGCGGAGCAGGTACCCGGCTATCGCGTCTCGACCGCCCTTCTACACCGTTGTAACTTGTGCCCATTGAATTTTTACTTTGCATTCCTTCGTCCTTCTCAGCTGTCCCGGTCCGCGCTTGGCTTTCTAATCCCCAGGTGGTGTCAAACTCTCGAGCAGGCTATGCTGCTTTGATCTTTTTGCGCCGGCCCATTCGTTGCGCGGCTGCGTGTGCCTGATGCGGTTTCAGCAACCTTGCATTGCGGCTGTTTGACGCTCCCTTGCCTTGTTCTTATCCCATTGAAGGTACCCGAACGACAACTGAACTGGACTTGTGAGGCACGGGGTACCAAACGCCTGCGAACATACAGTAAAGTACATAGAATACACACACACACAGCTCGTGGCAACAACCCGATTCTCGCCTCAAGTGTCTCGTCTGCAGCATCAATCGCGCAGCTGGGCGGCGAATAGCGCCCAGAGAACAAAGGCCCACAAGGGGGGGTGATGGAGTGATGGATCAACTTGCGGCGCCCATTCAAATCCAATTTCATTTCTCGGGACACCGAGTCTTCGACACCTGATCCGATTGCCTTGTGCCTTATCAACGACCTTCGCTTCCCCCATTTCCAGCGTCCCCACAGCGCCATGCCATTGCCGGCTACTCGCCGCTGTCCGGCTTGAGCATGAGCGCGCAGCTCGCCAAAGAACACACTGAATGAGCAGCCCTAAGCTGCTTTGGAGGGGCCTGTGCGAACGGCGCTAGAGGGCCTTTGACCACTGAAACCCCACAAGCCGACCCAGTACCCCAGCAAATTCCTTCAGCGGCGTCCAACCAGCGTGCAGCAGCGTCCTTTTGATGCAGGAGAAGGCTCGAAGCGATTGGATTCAATTCACTAGCACGGCGCTGGCGACGAGTGTGCTGCCAGCACTAACAAAGGGCGATTCCATATCGTATATTGATCCAATCGTATATAATAAAGAGGTGTGATACGCCATTGTAAAATTATCATCACATTGATAGCAAACTTAATATTGCCTTTATTTGTTTTTACCGCCGTCAATAGCAGCTTCCTCCTCTCCAATGACACTCGATCCAGGAATTGCCGAGGCCACGTGCGCCTGGCTGTGTCCTTGTACCTGTACCTGTCCAAGCATTATTACGGTTCAACACTAGACAACATTGAAATTACACTTCAGCTTGACAATTGCTCCCCTTCGCAGGCCTTTCATCTTCTTTGTCTCTCGTGATGCAAACGTCCATGCGGCATTCGTGGCCCCCAATCCGTCTGACAACTGCCAGCGTGTCGGTACCAGAATAATTTAAGCAATACCAGCGTCACGGTCCTCGGGAGGACAGGGTCAGGACGGACCTCTCCATGGTCTGCAAAATGTATCCTTGCGTGTTCTAAAATAATCCTAGGCCGCGACCATGAGGGCGCCGCAATCTCAGCTGTTTCTCGGGACGCCGAAGTTTGCTTTTTACGATGCACAGCGCGGCGCTTCCGGTTCATGGAAGTTATATTACTAGCTGGACTCGTACGATACCGCGTACAAGATCACAGGGCTGAGGACCCCATTCTATATGCCTTTCCGAGCACTCTCCGGAACTCGTTCATAAGCTATTCGTGCTCTGTATTGGCGCTTCCCGTTAACCGTCAAGTGCTGCAAAAAAAGCTTAGCATATTGTCTTTCATTTCGGATCACAAAGGGGCTCCATATTAATGCTGGGTGATAATCGTCGTGATGAAAAGACCCTGGTCCATTCGGAGACAAGATTACATGTACTTCAGCCTCACCAATTCAAACCCTGGATCCTTGATGGCCAATTGATGTCTTTTCGACCTTTTTGACCTTGGTCAGGCACGTAATCTCGTACTTCGTACCGGCTTACTCTTCGAAAACCCTCGCGGCAGCCCCAAGATTGATCCGTTTAGATGGCGATCTTCGAGTCAATGCCTACACCCATCTCTCGACATGGCTCCCCGCCTACCCCTAGTCGGCGCCCGCCGGCAGCTTTTAGCAGCTTACGACATCGCCTCATACTTTTACAAGGAACGGGGCCTGAGCAATAGTGGTCTACGGAGTAAACAAGGAGTGCAACAGTCAGTCCGCCGCCGATCGTCGTCACCAATGAACGGCGTCTTGGCTGCAATTCGTCCGCGGTGCGACGCTGCTGGATCGAATTCGGTGGCTTGTTTTGGGCGGGGTTCCAACAGCAAGCAACCTCAGGGGAGCCCCCTGGATCCAGCTTGCCAGCTCCCGACAGGGAACGCACGTGGTGATGTCTTCGCCGTCAGTCTGTCTCCAATCAGCCATCTTCACCCAACCAGATTCGATTTGGCCAATCCGTTCGATGTGACGGCCCTTTCGATAGCTCAGTCTTGCCTTGCCCGGGTGGTGTGTTTATCTGGCCAAGATGGGCCAATGGCATGTGAAGGATTCAGGCGGCCATCGAATGGGCAAATCTCAGCCTTGCACCGGAAGAGCCAATTCGCCTGGCAGAAGCAGCAGCTCGCCCCCTTGAGACGACACCAAGAAACGAGGCGCCCGTCGAGGCTGCTTGCCCCAATGGAATGGCTTGATGTCTTTGGTCGCAGCCTGTGGGGATTGTTTGGAAGCACAGCGCCGCTTCAATCCACATTCACACATCCACTGGCAAATCCCGCATCAAAGCCACCCTCTTTGGCTGACTGGGGCCATGCTGTGCGAGAGCGTGGAAGCGTTCCAGAATTGCCGCTCGGCTCCGTCTTAGAGGCGTTTACCAGCTAACAAAGTCTCAGATTATCCCTGTCTTGCAGACCTCCATTTTGGCATGTCGCAAACATGCAGCCGATGGCTAACACGCAAGCCAAGGAGCACTTGGCCTCTTATTTAGCGGCAGTTTGCTCCTTTGGCCTCCGGTGGCCCGTAGGCTAGTATCACCGCGGAATAGAGCGCTTTAACCCTCGACAATTAATAGCACAACGGCGACTCATTCTCATTAATGAGATGACAATGATTACAGCGGATAGAGACGGAGCCCCTGATTAGTGTTGGCACTAGCATGTACTACTCGTCTGGTGTATGGAGTTCGTCCTGGATGTCGGTTGTCGTTAAACAGAGGCGAGCCATGGCAGATCGGGAACTCGGTGAGTTTTGGCGCTGCAAATCACACCTAGGGTTTATCATACTCTATTCTATTTTTTCCACAGCGAGCGAGCTGTTGAGGTTTTGTTCCCAACGATTTCCAGCTAGCATTAGGGATTTTTTGCCCTGCGCCGCACGGTTCATCGTGCATGATGAGGAAACTTTAACGGGTTATCCCTCGGGATTTCCCTCCACTTTTTGCTTATGATTCCCACGTGCCAGGATGCCTCTCGCAGCCTTATTCGAGTTGTGCTTCCTGGGAGTCGTTCCGGGAATGCCTGCCTGCTTGCTTGGCTGTGGGACGGTGTGTCTAAAGTTCTTGGAAGAAGGATTCTGTCTCGTATAGCTGCGGCAATGGGCTACGTGTCGCTGGTTGGGGCAATGGTTCTCCTACCTACGCAAAGAACTGATCTTGAAGCCCGTCAAGATTGAGATAAGTACTGTAGCTGTGATGCCGGCGATTCTACTGTAGAAAGCTGCCCTTGCGTACCGAGCACGGACACCGGATAATATTCCGCATACCCATTTCCCACAGAGAGGCTATTCATAGCAAAAATTTGCTCCAGTGTTTCTCTCTGTGTCATACCGGGACAGCAATGCGGAATCCATCCGCTCGTTCCGGGTATCTTGTGCTCACTCTTTTTTTCTTTTTTCTTCCCGGGGCCCCTGTTCATTTTGTTCACGGCTGGGTGCAGGTTTCATCAGTGATAGGGAGATATGTTTGTTCCCCCGAGTGCCCTGTCTGCAATTTTTGTTTCAAGTCTTTGCGGGCCGTCATGATTTGAGCTTTAGCTTCAATGTGTGAAGAACATTTCGTTAGAGTATCAACGCCGCATGTACTTCCATTTGCTGATGCGACGGATCAAGGTATTGGGTACATCATTATAACGATTATGCTTTTTCTTGCTCCGTCCGAGGTACAGACGTAGACGTGCTTTTGCCTTGAGCTTCATATAAGTAAGCTTCAAGCTACTACTACCCTGTTATCAGATGAGACTACTGCTTCTAAGTAGCAAACCAGATGATCGTAGTCTGTCTTGTATTCCACAAATGAGATGGGATGGGATGTTGTTACACGTTACATCTATGATACTGCTGCAACCTTTTCCATTTCGGTGTATGTAGCTATTCGGGTGGTTGTTTCATCAATATTGGACGCAGAGGGACCACGAGGTGGCTGAGTTACATCATCGCCATGAGAACAGGACATTCTTGGGTTACACGGGTGACGCAGTTCGCCGACAAGATGAATCGAGTGACTTCTCTTTTCCTACATTACATCTCATCTCCATGAAGGCGTCTCCAGGTTTGCGGTTACCTACATTTCTGGTGGCCAAAAACATAGGATTACAGATAGGTAGTTACATGCATCTGGCTCGTTTTGGTTGCGTGATCGAATCCGCGATGTCGGGACGGGACGGGGGAATTGGACCTTGAGCAGGGCTGGGGGTTTTTCTACATCTGACTGATTCTCTAATGCAGCAGAGCAGATACAGTAGGTCGTTTCGGAGACATGCAGCCCAAATATGCGGTCTGGCTAAGTACCCTCTCTTGATGACACTCCTGTATGTACGTAGGTACGACAAACGACCCCACACGACGATACCTCATATCCCATGATATCACGCGGCAAAACAAGAACAACCCTGATATCCGGGTTCAGCATGACATATCGATGGTGGCAAAAAGGAAAGGAAGCAGAATAACGGTAAAAAAGAAACTCAAGGAATGGCAAAGAAGGAGAAAAGAGGCGGGCATGGCTCGCAAATGCAATGCAAGACACGCTGGCAGACCAGCATCCGGGTCTGCCATTCGCTGGCGCATCCCTGCATGGGCTGCAGCCAAGAGAGATCGTGCAGGAAAAAGAAGGCTTTGGGATGGCAGGCTGCTGTTGACGTGGAATCCTGTCGGCCTGTAAGATGGGATTTTTGTGTTTTTGTGCGTGGGTGTGGTGTGGTTTGTTTGTCTGTACATTATTTTTTGTTTTTCATGGCCTCTTTCGTTCGGAGATGGATCGGTGATGGTTTTCTCGAGTGCTGGAACAGATATAACTTGGCCAGTGTTTACAACTGAATGCTACCGTCACATGCCTTCATGTAATTGTACCTACGTAATGCATCTAACCAGACACACGGCGATGTTGATTTTTGGATTGATGCCGGGTTGAGAAAAAGAATCTCCAAGCTTGCACTTTTAACATGTGCACCCACCTACCCTACTAAAGTCTACAGCGACAGCGACGTCAAACTCCCGGCAGTTCAGTTGGCGTTTCCATGTACCTTTGTTAGTGGACCATACAGCGGATAGTCTCTTTTGCAGAGCCAGCACTAAGGCAGTGTACCAGCTCTGCGTGGCGGACCCTACCAAAGAAAGTCAGCACTTCAAGGTTCAGTCTCACCAACAGGAGTTTGGACAATAAACTTCAACTTATGCGGCCCGTCACCAGCCACTCACTCGCCTCTCCATCTGCTTCAAAGGCCGCCTACAGAGGCATATAGAGGCCCTCGCCTGCTCTGATATCCTGCATCTTCACTGCGTCGAGTGCAATTGAAGCTGATTCCCAGCATCAAACCAGCCCATCTTTCTCCTCTACCCTTGTCGTGCTCTTGAGGCTGCCAGGGATCCCCCGCCATTGCCAATTCACCTTGCAGCAAGACCGGACGCGCGACCATTTGGGTCTCCCCCCTGGACTTCGCAAAAGCCGAATTGATCCTGTCCCTTTTGCACCAGGCTTTCCATCACGTCACAGAGCAATAGCCGAAGCAAGTCTGAACTTGCGATCGGCTTACTGTACTGCCAACGACTCCAGCCTGTGTCAATCTTGGAATCCCGCCTTTTCGCCACACCGACTTGCCTGTGCTGTGCCCGTTTTTGCTTGCCCGCCACCGCTCGAACGCATATCCAAGCAAGCAAAACCAACTTCGATAGAACGGCCGAATCCCCTCCGATCTCGAACGACGCCTGCGAGCTGCGCCCCCCGGAGAGTCGGTGACTGGAAGCTTCCTTGGAAGCGCATGGCATCGCTGTAGCGGCGCCGAGCTGCAGCAAATCTTGACATCCCAACGGGGAGCTGAACCATGACCACCGAGAGAATCAAGGTCCCGCCCAATGGGCTCGAACTCAAGAGTGTCTTGTCGCCAATTACCCCGACGATACCCACCACCCCGTTTGTGTCTGGCTTTACGCCGCTGGTGACGGTTGTTGGCTTCCATCATGCGCGGGGTCCCGAGGTCGAGAGCTGGTTTGGAGCCGAGGAGGGCGTTGACCCGGCCGCCAAGTATGGATGGACTCTGCTGCCGTTCATGGCTCTGAGTGACGGAGCGCATGCGTATGTTCTCTTCGTGATACAACTGGAGAGCTGCTTGCTGACTTAAAGGTTGTTGATTAGGTCTGAGGAGGACTTTTCCTACTTTACCCTGCTGCGGCCCGAGACCGACGACGGACCTGCAACGTCTCTATTCGGCATATCGTGCACTCGCCAGCTCGATTCCTCGCAGCTCATCAACCGGCCTGCCGATGTTACTCGCTCAACCGTGCAGAAAGCGGTTGTCGTCATCGCAGATAGCCCCCAGTTCTTTGGCATGCTGAGGCAGCGTCTCAGCATAGTCACCCAAGCATGGTTTGCCCAGCGCGAGTTTACAGACGTTGATATCCTGCGAGGCTTCCAGGATAGTCTCGCAGATGAAAAGCGTCGAGGCCTTTTGCAGGAAGAGGCGCAGCGGGACCAGTATTTGGGCATGAGTCTGCGTGAGCTGATTCACGAGTTCAAATGGCAGGCCCTGGTGCTACTCAAATGCTGTCTTCTTCAGCCCAAGGTTGGTAACTACTCTCTACAGACCTATTTCAAAAAAATTTGCTTGGGATTCGTTGTAGAAGACTAGACTTGCTAACTGCCAGCCTAGATGCTCTTCTTCGGCTCGCGATGCGATCGGTTATGCATGGTCCAATTTTCTCTCATTTCACTGATACCCGGACTCATTCGTAACCTCCAAGATTGCGCAGATCCCGAGCTCAACAGCCACGAAAAGAAACTTGCACAGCCGACGAGTTTGCAGAGTAGTAATCGCAACTCGCTTCTGACCTATATGGGCCTCCCACTACAGATATTTGGCAAAGTATGTACCAAACTTGTACCCTCTCCAAAGAATATCATTTCTTACATGAAAACCAACGTTAGGGAAGCATATTCGGCCCCTACACTCCGTTACAGCAACTCGACCTGCTGGCCGATGTCGGCACAAAATCCTACCTTGTCGGCAGCACCAATTCCCTACTTCTCCAACAAAAAGACCGTTACAGCGACATCATTATAAATCTCGATGACAACACCATCAACATCACGTCGCCTTCTCTGAGGCAAGCATTGTCCCTGACTGCGGCGGACAGGAGATGGATCGACTTCTTGACCCAGGAGGTCAATGATACCTGGGACGAGTCCAATCCCAGCACGCCAAAGACGATGAAATACGTGGGAAGCGAAGAGTACATTAGAGCCCAGTTTGAAGGCTACATCATTGGCCTGATATCTTCCGTCAAGTTCCACAACTATCTCGTCAGCAGCGCCAATGCCGGCCGCAACACGTCGGAGAGCGATCCCGCCGTCGACTTTGGGCTTGATTGGGTTGAGGCGTGGGCGCGAACTGAAAACTACCGCATGTGGGACTCACACACTGATACGAACCTATTTGCTGTCTCCGAGCCGAGACACCCCATGGCTGGTGGTCTCTCCATCGAGGACGTCCAGAGACGTATAGCAGAGCAGGTAAAGGAGCTTCATCTCGACGAACGCTTTGCACAGGGTCGTGATATTCTGGGGCGCAACTTTGCCGCTGGGCGGGAGAAGGCGTCGACCATGCTCAACAGGCTGTACAACGACATGGAGCAGATGCGTGAGGCACAGCGCCGTCGTAATGAAGAGACTGCCAGACTCACCGAAGGCAACGGCAGCAAAAGAAACAGCATGAACGGTATCAATGGGGACGCCAACAAACAACAAGAGACAGTAAGCAGCAGAGCCAGCGCCTACATGGCAAGCTGGGCGTCGTGGGCCGGCGAGAAGCGCAAGAATGGCGGATGGGGCGCGGGCTGGGGCAAAAAGAAAGCCGACGAGACGGCGTCGATGCCGACGAGCCCCATCGAGAAGGACTACCAGTTCGTCAGCATGCTGGCTTCGCGCGGCAACTCGACCGAGGCGTACCGGCCCATGACGCAGGGCAGCTTTAGTGAGAGCATTCTTTCTGCGGCGGACAGTGATAGGCCTGGTACGGGGTCTTCGGGCCATGATGCTTCGGCTCCGTTGACGCAGTATCCGAGGGAGTTTGATGATGGGTTTCATGAGGAGACGCTGGTTGGCAATGGCGGGACCAAAAGAGCTGATTGAGCGAGTGGGATCTGGGTTTTTACACATGCATGACAGTTTAAAGAGGAATATGATTTGGACAAATAGAGATGAAAAAGATGAGCATGTACATGGGATGGAAATGATGAAACAAGGGAAACAGGACATTGGATGGAAATTAAGATGTGGTGCTGCGCTGGAAAAAACAAACAGAAGAATCAAAGAGGGCACGCACATATACACACAACAAGCACGAAGCAATGTCAAAATCAAGATAAAGAAGAAACAATAAGGGAGGCTTATTTGCTTTGTAGTTTATGAAAGTACGGGGAAGGTGGGCGGTAATGGGATTTGAATGACTATTTATTTGGACACAAAAGGAGAGAATGGGATTTGAAAGTTATTTATACAGCCATGCATATATTCAGCTCCGTCTTTTTTGTTTACTTGGTGTATTTGATGATTTATTAACAGTTTATTTGAATACTATAGCCGATCCTATTCAGTTTGTGCATCACAATTTACCTAATAATCACATCCGTTTATTTGACCATCTACCCCTTCCCAAGGCCTTCCAGACATACCAGTTCCATCATGCAAAATGATTTACCAAAAAACCAAGAACCAACTTAAAGAAATTAAAAAAGAAAAGAAAAGACACATCAAAAACACATATGGAAATCGCAAAGTTGGGAGAGGGCATTCGTTGACAAGTGCATGCTTATGTAGAATCTGCTGGGCCGCATAATGCTCTGTTTAGCTAGGGCATAATTCGCCAATTATGAAAAAAATCAAGCATGTAAGCAATGTGTTAAAGGAAAAAACACAAAAACAAAAAGCAACCCAACCAACCATGCCCACTCCAGCTGATCCCATTCCCAATATGACCTGAATCTACGCATGAATGACCGACTGAGTGATGAAAAAAGGTGTGGATAGAGACATGCCTGTATCGATGGGGGAAAATGGGGGAAAAGGGGAAGAAGAATAATCGTTGACAAGCTCCGTGAATTCTACCGGAGGTTAAAGAGAAAATATTTTATGCTAAGTAGCCCAATTCATCATCGTCCAGACGCTCCAGATACTCCTTGTCAAGGAGAATTTCTATGCACTTTTTAATGTCGCCGACCTTGGGGACAAACCGAGACCGGATCTGGTTGATGGTCTCGCTCACAAGCTGCGTGTGCTTCATCTTCTTTCGCGCCTTCATAATACGAACAATTGCGGACTGTTGGACGGAATGTTAGCATCGGTACGGCATGGGGGGTTAGGGCTTGGATGTGGATTCAAAACATACCTGCAATACCAACTTGCGGTCCTCTTCGATGGTCTTGTTCGTCTCGACTTCCTCCTGCTTCGCCTCCTTGACACCGCCAAGGTTGAGGTTCACCCTGATCTTCTTGCTCTTGAAATCGTAGTTGAGGCGGAAAGTCTTTCCGGGTCCGGGCTTATCGCCGCCATCCATCAACAGCACCTTTGCCTTGAGAATTACGGCCAGGGCTTGGTCGAGCACCTCGGAGCTCAGCTGGGTGGCGCTGGAGATGTCATCGTAGGAGTAGCTGTCCTTCTCGTTGAACAAGAGGAGAATGGACATTTGGTAGATTGAAACCTGGAAAGTGTAGGGCGTCTTGCTGTTCTTACAATAACCGGCCTTGATCTCACCCTTGCACAGGTGCCACAACCAAGTCAACTTACGGCCGTCATGCTTGTGCTTGTAAAATCGGACGAATCGCTCAATCTCGGCGGAAATCTCCGGAGGCGGGTCGAAATGGGTGCTTGGTGGTGTCAATGGCCAGAAACCTGTGCCCAGGATAGAAAATGTAGAGTCAACAGCCTTGGCATTGCCGACAGTCTCTAGGTGATCTCGGAACTCCTTATTAAGATCCTTTGAGATCTGCATATCTTGGAACATGCGCTGAAGCTTGTTGGTATATTCAAACCCACAGGCTTCCTTTAGCTTGCTGATCATGCTGGTCTCAGCATCGTCCGAGGACGAGTTGCTGTGCACCAATCTCCTGGCTAACATGCGGGAGTAAAACTTTTGGAAAACGTCCTTGTCTTCGATGTACTTGAAGACGGTCATGATCTGGGAAAGGGTTCGTTCCAGATCGGCCTCTTCGATGCTTGTGGTACTCTTGCGCAAGAGGACATCCGTGTACTTGGCCAACAACTCGGGTGACTTGTTAGACCCAGACTTGCAGACTTCGTTTCGATTGACAAACTCGCGGCAAGCGTTGTCCAAAGACCGGGTGAATTCGGGCTCATCAGTAAAGGCTCTCTTCACCAAGCCCTGGTACTGGGTGTGTATCTCCAACAAGGCATCGACGTAGACCTTGGGCTCCAGCTTATCACCCTCAGACGATTGAACTTTTTGGACGGCGGCCAACCCTGCTTTCCGGACATGGGTTTCGAATCTGGTACGCAGCGGATCAAGACCGTCGGGGATGCGGGATAAAAGGTTGTACATTCTAGCCATGTCTTCCTCACGATCATTGTCTAGAAGTACCTGGAACTCTTCCCTCAGAGACAGGGAGTGATCGGCAATAAGAGCTTGGTTGCAGCATCTCTTGAGAGGAAGCGCAATGTCCTGGTGCAGGTACATGTTGACGCGCTCTTCCTCCTCTGCCAGTCGCGCCTCTGCCTTTTTCATGTACTCAACGACAGTGTTCTCAGCGACAAACTGTTTGGACTCGGCCTGGTAGAATTCCTTTGTTGCTGCCAAGAAGGGGCGCTCGAAGTGATATCTATATACGTCGAGCGTCGACTTGGATGGATCAGCCTCGTCCAGGCCAAGGGACACAAACGAGTCGACGACCTGTTTGATCTGGCCGTACTCGATGGTCTCGCCGTTTCTCTGCTTCTCCACAAGCTTTAGAACGGCGTCCATTACCTTTTCTGAGACCTGCTCGAATAGCACTTTGCGCCATTGGACGAGGTGTAGAGTATAGACATCGTATATGTTCTTCTTGCCCTCGTCGATTTCTCGCTTGACCCAGTGCCTATTAAGATACTGAAACAGGTGGTGAATGTATTTGGCAGCGACGGTGTATCGGTTCCATTCTTTGATGTAGTAGGCTAGCAAAGCCTCGTCTGTGTGGGATTTGGATGCCTGGACGAGGTCCGCTAAATGACGCTGGAGGTATTTAATCAAGTGGTTGTAGAGATCTTCACCCAACAAGTGAGCTGTTCAGCCGACGAGAAGAGCGGGATACAAGTTAGCGAGCGTTTGACTTGGTGGGGAGAGAGAGATGCAAATATCAACGAACCTCCGCGATGACTAGTCGTCATGGTAGGGCCACTGAGGCCGACGGCTTTCTGCGAGGTGCAGAAGTTGTGGACGGCGCTGTGACCATGTGAGCAATCGGGCGTGGACGTGTGAGGACGGGAAAAGACACAACATACGTATAGACTCCCATATACATCTGCATATCCATGCCTTGTTCCAGGTCGTTCATGATGCGGGTGATGCCATCCTCCAGGTACTTCCATCTGCAGGGGCAGTTAATGTCATGTCACGCCAGCGACGTTGCCATGATTGGCACCATGGGGCGACGACTCACGTTGCTTTGATGTCCTCGCGGTTTGGAACCGCAGGCATTCCCATTCTGGCCACCATCATGGAGCGTGTGGATCGAGGCCTGTCAAGAAGCGGCAAGGCGGGGTGAAGAGTGATGCTCCTGCGGCTCGCGTGGGTGGATTGGCCGACGATGCACGCAGCGGCCGGATCGCCTGTGTTGGCTCGGGATTACTGCGGCGGAAGAGGCGGACGAAAGCTGCGTCGGTGAGGACCGAGGAAGACGCCGTGGTTGATGCGTTGCACTGGAGTTGCACTGGCGTTGCAAGAAGCCTTGGGGAGAGCCCTTCAGCTCAGGCAGCGGAAGTCAGCGGTGATGCTCACGCACCAGCCGGGACGGACAGTGGGTCACTCGATTAGAAGCAAACCAAACCACCGGCCAGTGAAGCTCGACGCGAGCAAATGGAAGAGGGAGGAGTGAAGAAGTCCCTCGGCCGGTTCGCTGCGACGAGATGCAAGAAAAAGGAGAAAAAAGTCGGCGAGAGAAGTGAAAGAGAAGGGAGGCTGAGGAGTCAATAGACAAACAGACGTAATGATGAGGGATCAGGCAGTCAAACCCAAAGCTCGAGTTGCTGAGGCAAGGCTCCTTGGCAAGGCAGGCCTGCAGCCTTAAGGAGTTTAGCGCCGCTTTCTGCCCTTCTCAACCGCCTTTTTGGCTTATTACTCTCGCATGCACTACTAAGACGGGCTCGAATAAGACGGGACGCGTTTCAGCGTTTCAAAGTGATTTCAACCGCATGTCATCTTGTTTGCATCTCCCTATTTTAATCAAGTGTCTACGGCTCTTTGCATGGCTAATTCAATATTCTATCAGTCTAGAAGCCAAGCGTGAATAACGCAGCGCAACTTGGAAGAAATGAATGGATCGTATTGTTCTCTGCAGTTGTAGGGACTTGCCTCCCTGTGATATTGCGGCTAGGCGGCTACCTGGCAGGCACGCTAGCACCAAGCCGCTAAACCTTCCAGCAGGCAGCTCTCCCTGATCTATCAGCCCTTTGCAGTGTACAGAAGAAAAGGAGCTTCCATGCTAATATCCATACTCATTATGATTCACTCGGCATTCGGCTTCAAGCTGCCTAGACAAGATGGGCTCTGTAGTTTCTCTCTTTCTCTTTTTCTTTCATGTTTCCTTATGTACATGTATTGATATAAGGTAGTCCTAGCTGAAGGTATATACACACTACCGTAGCGCTACTCTAATGGAGCCTTTCGAATTGACAGCTGGAACCGTTCATAAGCTTCATTCAAGTCGTAAAGTTTCGTAAGCCACCGATTGACGCCGTTGGAATCCCCTGACCTGACAAACGCTCAAAGAAATTAAAAATTAAAAATTAAAAACACGCTGTTTGTGCTTTTCCCACTGTTGGTTGGTCCTCTCACATGCGCTGCTCATCGCCACCACCCAACTTCTCTACCACCCGGAAGATGTTGACGCAAAGATTTGCGGTCCATGCAAGAAGGCCAAGGAGCATAAAGGATGCGAGAGCTTTGGCTAGCCCCCGTACGATGTGGTCGCCAAAGGTGTGGTAGACGACGTGCTCAAAGGCGAGAGCGGTGCCTGCTGATTTGAATATGATGAAGAATAGATCGAGTAGGATGAGAGACATTTTCGAACGGGCCGAGCGCAGGCCGAGGGGCTTCCCTGTGTACTCATCGTATATCATGTACCCGTTGAAAGGAATGGCTACCGAGTCCACCGCAATGGCAAAGATGGACTGTGTTCGCTCAGCGCTTTCGCCGAGCGCCTTGTCTTCGAGGTCGAACATCCTTGCGGCAATCCCTAGGGCTATCATAGACATGATAATAACAGTCAATCGGAAGAGCAAGGGAGAGAGCGAGCTGCGCATAAAGTGGTTCCACAAGCGGTTGGAAAATACTTCCTTGTGCCGCTGCTCATGGTTTTTGTCTGGTAGGTGCAAAGCCATCTCGTTTGGCCTGCTGTAGCCAGGTTGGAGCTGATTGAGGGCTTCGATATCGATTATATGGCTCTCCTGCGGGCGCCCCCAAGCCGACGAGTGTACGAAATCTGCCCATGAAGTGGTCGGCTGTCCATAGGCTGATTGTTGAGCGGAAACAATGACGGGCTCGGCGGATCGAAGATGATCCCACTTCCTTCCTCGTGCTGAGGCTCGTCCGTACTTGAATAGGTGTGGTATCCGGCCGCGCTCGTTTTGCGGAGAGCCCAACTTGGGGTCATCTTCCCAAGAGTATCCATCTTTTGACATCCGCCGTTGGGTGGGCTCGGGGATGGCATTGCGCTGTGGTGCTGCAGAAGGTTGAGGGGGATTTAGCAGCCGGAGCTGCTCTTCGGTGAAGGGCCCATCGCGGACGGCAACCCAAGCTATATGGAGTCGAAGAGACAAAGATTAGCACTCAGTCACTCAGGCCGGAGCCGCCGGCACAATAGACTGGTTGCATATCCTTACGAGGGATCGTTCTCACTGGGCGCTGGCGAGCCTCTGATGCTGTTGCTCTAGATGATGCTGAGGCCGAGGCTGAGGTTGGAGAGGGAGAGTCGGATACCAATCTCGACCCGGGTTCTGGCGGAGGTGACGCCATCGAACGAAAATGTGCGATCTCTTATGACTGTCTATCTCCCCCGGCTGGATGCTAAGAAAACCTTGCGTAAGGGTCGATGGACAGTCGCGAACACAGATCCGAGGTATATATGCTGGGACAGAGAGGATGGCCTGCCGTCACAAGGACGCGGGTTTGGGTGCAGGTGGAATCTCGACGAGAGACAATCATACGGTACGCATGCCGCAGCTAGAGATGAATGGGTGTGAAGCTTGAAGAAGAGGTGGAAGCACGAGGTGGGTCGACAGGCTGGAGAGATGCTGAGCCCATGGTCACACGCTTCGAGGCAGAATCTGGTTAAAAAGCCATGCAATGCACGAGTTACTGCCAAGGCCTGGGCAAGGTGGAGAGGCAGGCCAGGGAGCCCTTGAACCTTGTTTTTCGAACCTGGAACCGGCTCGCCAGGGCGGGAAAATGGCTGCAAAGGGCTCCAAAACAATGGCCTGGAGCTTAAAAAAAGACATCCCGGAAGAGCTGAGACCTTGCCTGCAGCTGAGCCGGCGTGCAGTGCTCCATACTGTATGTACGAGTGCCTTACGTAGGGAGAGAAAAAAAGAGAGAGGCCGGCGCTGGGTCTGCTAAGAACCGGGGCGAGTTAGTGCCATAAGTTGGGACGATCCCAGGTTCCGAGTACCGAGCAGGTCTTCTTACATGCCGCGCTGTTGGAAGCATGTTGGTGGGAAGTTGTGCCGAATTGTGGCGGAGATGAATTCGTATGCCCGTGCTGTTATATTGCCGTAAAACGAGACTGCGCACGGGGCCCTATGAATCCAATGGTATAATACGAAGCAACTGGGCACAGGCAGGTACTTGCAGCCCTGGAGAATATACGAAGTTGCCACGGGCAGAAGAGAGCAAATAGCGTAGAATTTAGCAGCATGGAGTACATAATGGCACCCAGCAATGGCACCCAGCAATGCCGCGGCACTGGGCGGTTCCCTGTCCCTCCTACGTAACTTGGTAGACTAACTCATATAGCGGAGTCGTATTAGCAGCAATCTCCGTAAGCCGTGCGAGCTTATCTCGAATCGTTCTCGTTCATATGACGGCATAGACTCTTTTACTCGTACAGTCTCCGGATTGATTTCTGACTTCGGTACCTTGTGGCTTGTATCTTCTGTCTTGAGTCTTGTATCTTCGTACCACCGCGTCACCTGACTGCGCGCGCCTGTTCTTGTTCCCGTCAGACGCGCAAAAGCTCAATGGCGGCACAGCCTTTAGGCGCCGTGTTTCAAAACCAGCATCGCCGGCGCTTGATCTGCTGGATCTGAGTTAGATCGGGCATCATCGGCGTTTTGTTTTCATTCTTCTTCTTTTCAGGCGCTTCTCTTTCGGGCTGGCTGAAGAATTGCAGCCTCATCTCTCTCTCTTTCTCTGTGTGTCTCTGTGACTTTTCCCCTCTTCTTCTCTTCTCTTGTACGGAACATCTTTTCTTCGGATTTCGCATCTAATTTTATTTCTTGCCCTATTTTTGTTGTGTTGTGCTTGCGGCGGGCACTGTCACCGCTCGCGCCTTGCTTCCGAAGCCCAACCTGCCGCCAACCCCATCTCCTTCCTCGTCTTCGCGATCCTTTCGGCCGCACAACAATTTTCTTCCTTTTCATCTTCGCTACCCCTCACTGGTGCGAGGCTTTTATTCTCCGACACGACGGGCGATTCCAATTCATTTGTGCCGGCGCAAAACAAAGATCTGAACCATACACAGCTTCGAGTTGGGAGATAAGCAAAGGAAATACTAGCGAAATGCCGGCCTCGTTGAAGGAGCGATCGAGCCGGCTGCAGATGTTTGCACGCCTCAAATCCGACAATGAAGTCAGAAACAAGTCCAATGCCGACGTCAACACCAATGGAAATCTCAACGGCAATGCGGCAGTCCAGCAGACTCGCGAGCCAGAGCGCTATCAGAACTCTGCTCCACCAGCCTTCTCGTCGGCTGTAGAACGAAGGGAATTGGCGGACAGCGCTCGAGTTCCTGTCCCAGGAGCCAATGCTCGTCAGCCCAACGCACATCAGCGAAGATTTAGCCAGCCGCCGCCCGAGTCGGTGCCGCGATCCCATTCGCAGTCCCCAGCCAGCCAACATCGCCCCATGGACATATTTACGGGCTCCCAATTAGGCGACAGCTTTATGAATTCTGGCCTAACAACGCCGCAGTACGAGCCATCCGAAGCCGATCACGAACCAATGCCGGATAAGAAAAATACAATTGTTACTGCTCCTGCACCTGCTGTCTCTGTCGCTGCTCCGGCCGCCATTACAAGGCCTGCCCCCCGGTATAACTTTGATAGAAGATTTCTCCCAAATGACGGCGCCGCCTTTCAGCTCGGAGAAGACCTCCTCATGAGAGTAGTTCCAACTAATGGACACCGCAACGCCGCATCCACATACATGAACGATGGTTTTAATAGAACCGCTGTCAATGGGTACAATAGACCACCTGGAAACTATCGACCAACCTACGCTCGACTAGAGGCATCGCCGGAGAAACAACCCGTGTTACCCATGCGTGATATCAAGGTTCGACATGTGCCAAGGCCGAGACAGTTTGAGTACGACGACAGAGAAAAGAGGAGCACATCTCCTGCTTTTGCAAACAGAGGGCGGCCGATGAGAGATAGAATAGACGATTTCCGCCCCATGACCAGATTTAGAGACCTAGAGGAGGTAGAGGATGAAGATGGGGCAGCTTACGAAGAGGAGAATGGAGACCAGGACGATGGCACATCCACTGTGGGTGGCCGCGAAGACGGACATGCTACTCCAAGAGTAAGAGGGTATCCTCTATCGCCACATCGAGCTGCGCTGGAGCGCCTCATGACGACAACCATCCCACCTTTCAAACCAGCGGCACCCAAAGACAAGAAACGCCGACGGGGAAGCCTCGATTACGACGACATGGCTCTCAGCAACATGGCCTACGCCGATCTCGATAAAGAACCATTTGACTTTGACCCCTCCAAGGCGACAACGCCGACTAGTTCAGGTGCTCCTGCAGGTACTGTGGAGGCCCGCGTCGCTAGGATAGAGCAGGGCATGCGCCAGAGCGAGAAGGAGCAGCGCCACATGTTTGCAAACATGGATTTCGACGACTGGGAAGAGGCGGGTGACTGGTTTGCCGAGCAGTTCTCCGAGATTATGCATAAAATGAGGGTGGTTAGGCGTAACAAGCGGAAAATGATGAGGGAGTTTGAGGACGAGGCAGCTTCTCGCGAGGAGGCGGTCCGAGAACAGACGGTGGCTATTGACAAAAAACTAAACCGGATGCTGCAGGAGGGCCAGCGTTTGATGACTCCAAACGACGCCAAGGCCTCCCAGCAGTGATGCTTGTTCTTTTACCCCGAGCAAGCTGCATTTTCCTGGAGCTGTGTCATTTTGAGTGTGGAGTTGTGGGTATTCGTGTGCAATGTTGATTCTTGCAGGCTTGACAGATGGGATGGGATGGGCGGCGCTGGGCGTGGCCTAAAGCGTCTTTGAGCCTCACAATGGAAAGCATGGCGTTGGCGGGTAATGATCTAATGAAATGAGATTGTTTTTTTCTTTTTTTATGTGGGATATAAATGGAATGGTCTAGCTAAGATGTGCCCATGTTGCACCATCTAGAATTCTACCTGTTGCTAAAAGAAGCACTTTTCTGTTGTAATGAGACAACTGACCCTATCCTCTCTCTGCCTCTCTCATGTTCAAATTTCAATCACCTGCTTCACCTTTCTGTCCCGCCCAACCACCATCCGCAATTGAGCCCCTGGCTTGTCCGAGAAGAGACCGTTTCGTAGCCCTTCAGAATAGAGCTCATAAGCAGGATAATATGCGTCGACAAATCTGACGACCTGCTCCTTGGTCATACCGGCATTAGGATCCCCCCTCGTCAAACGAAGATGCTCCTCCTGCTCTAGGCGCCAATCATAGACATACTCGGTATTCTCCGAGTCAATATGAAGGAAAGCGTCAAACAAGCGCGTCACATCATCATACTCGCCAAGTTTCTCGTTGATAGCTAGTAAATGCTCGAGGCGGTGCTGGTGGAGAGTGCGGCTGGGGGCGGAGTGTTTTGCGGCGACGGCTTCGGGGGAGATGGGGCGGAAGCCGATGCACCAGCCTTCGAGGATGACGACCTGGAAGGGGTTTTGGGGAGGTTGTTGTTGGTTGATGGGAGTCCAGGTGGAGGGGGGGAGACGGTCGCCTTGGCCGGAGAAGAGGGCTTTGTCGTATTGGGGGAGGGAGGTTGGTGCGTGGGTGAGGAGAGAGGAGAAGACGGATTTGAGGAGGGGGATGTCGTGGGTGCCTGTGTGGGAGATGTGAGCTTTTTTTATTTATTTATTTGAAGAAGTTTTATTGAAACTGATGTGAGCGTTGAAACTTGTGTTATAAGGAAGGGTATGTGCGTATAAGTGCCCGGTGTAAGTGAGTGAGTGAGTAAGTGAGAATATACATACCTGGCTCCCCACGGACCTGCCACAGGGCATTGTCCGGATTCTCACGCGCCAGAGCAAGCTGCTGCTCGTGCGTCAGATAGAAATCGTCGATGCTGCAGACGAGGGTCGGGATGCCCTCGCGGTTGAGAGCTTTGGCGAGGGGCACGACGAGGGTGGATTTGCCGACGCCTTGGAGGCCATTGAGGCCGATGATGAAGGGAGGAGGCGGGGGGTTATTATTATTATTGCTGGGGTTGGCTTGTTGGTGTAGCTGGAGGCGGTTTAGGATGAAGGGGATGCATATTGGGGATTTGTCGTCTATGAATTGCGTTGCCATTGTGCTTTTTTGTTACAAGAGATGAGGTGATTTCTTAGGAGATTGGTGGTTGAAGGTGCACGAACGGATATTGATGTTTCTATATTGTGGTCTACTACATACATGGGGAATGTGGGCTGCCGGTCTCCGGGGCCGCACCGGTGACTTGATTGACCGAGCGGTCGGGTTTGGCTTTCATAATTTTAGCGGACTGGAGGGTGAAGTGGTGAATTTGTGTGGGGAGGCGGTAGATTGATGAAGCGTGGGGGAAGGTGAGAAGCTGAGCGAGCGAAACACGTGATGTCGTGATGTTGAGGATGGGAGTAGTAAGTAATAGGCTATGGTGTAGCAGAAGAGGAATTAGAGATATGAAAATGGAGTAGAGGGCAATGAGTCGCAGTATGTTGGTACATAGTATGTAAGATCAGACCGGTGATGCCCGGGGGAGAGTATGGGGTGCAGAGTGTGGAGAGAGATGGGGAGCATCCATTGCCATTGAGTGCAGTGCAGTGCAACACCCGTACCGATAACCGTCAGATGCTCGGAGAATACTAGGGTATTAAAGAAGGGGGATGGATTCGAATTGCATGTGTCATGTCATGTCTGTAGAGATAACAGGTACAAAATACATGTTACTCCGAAGCTTACCGTAAAGTATAGACGTCTCACAAGTTCTTAGTAAATGGCTGACATGAATTGGACACGTGAATGTGCTCGTATCTTGTCATCCCCCAGCTTTTGGCCTTTAGCACATTGAATACCCCAACTTTTCTGCTACTCCGTACTCCGATGCACCAGCAGAACTTCTCCAAAAAAGCATGTGAACAGGCCTCTCCCTTGCTTCTCCGCTTCCAGCTTAGCGCCCTCCCCGGCCTCGTTGGACCTCTAAACTCGGTCCAAGTCGCGGTACAGAGCGGTAGAGAAGTGGTACAGAGTGACCCGCCCCAGCTCAAGCCGAGGCATCGACACCTTTTGCTTGTCCAAACCCGGTCCGTCCGCATCACTTAAAAAAGTCCGAGGAGCGTGACAACGTTTTCTCTTCTTCTTCTCCTGATTGAATCCCCTCTGTACACCATCTAGATACCCTCCCCTTCTTCTCCTCTTCTTTCCCCCTTCACATTTGTGTCTTGACGTCGTATTTCACTTCAGCGTCATCCCCCATCACATACACACAGCAACTTGCCGACGTCATGGCTGAGCAACTGAGATACGACGGCCAGGTCGTGGTCATCACCGGAGCTGGCGGTGGTCTGGGCAAGGCCTATGCCACTTTCTTCGGCTCTCGAGGCGCCAGCGTTGTCGTCAACGACCTGGGCGGCACATTCAAGGGCGAGGGAAACTCTACAAAGGTCGGTGAATAAATGCCCTTCTTCCTTAAAGTCTAGTCGCAATCGAAATAGCTAACCGCCTTTTCCACAGGCTGCTGATGTCGTCGTCGACGAGATCAAAAAGGCCGGCGGCAAGGCCGTTGCCAACTACGACAGCGTCGAGTTCGGCGAGCGCATCATCGAGACGGCCATCAAGGCCTTTGGCCGCATCGACATCCTCATCAACAATGCCGGCATCCTGCGCGACATTGCCTTCAAGAACCTCAAGGACGAGGACTGGGACCTCATCATGAAGGTCCACGTCACGGGCGCCTACAAGTGCTCCCGCGCCGCCTGGCCTCACTTCCGCAAGCAAAAGTACGGCCGAGTCATCAACACCGCCTCGGCCGCCGGTCTGTTTGGCAGCTTTGGCCAGACCAACTACTCTGCTGCCAAGCTCGCCATGGTTGGCTTCACCGAGACGCTGGCCAAGGAGGGCGCCAAGTACAACATTCTGTCCAACGTCATTGCTCCCATTGGTATGTGCCTTCTACGAAGCTGATTCTAGTTTTCGTTTCTGAACCGATTGGCTAACTCGAGCGTGACAAACAGCTGCTAGCCGCATGACTGAGACCGTCATGCCCCCCGATGTTCTCAAGGCTCTCCGCCCCGAGTGGATTGTGCCGCTCGTTGCTGTGCTCGTTCACTCCAACAACACCGAGAACGGCGCAATCTTCGAGGCTGGTGCTGGTCACATCGCTAAGCTGCGATGGGAGAGATCCAGCGGTCTGCTCCTCAAGGCCGACGACTCATACACCCCCGGCGCCATCCTGAAGCAATGGAACAAGGTCATTGACTTCTCCAACCCTCAGTATCCCTCTGGCCCCAACGACTTCATGACCCTGCTGGAGGACTCAATGAAGATGGGCCCTAGCGAACAGGGCGAGAAGCTCGACTTCACCGGCCGCGTCGCTCTCATCACTGGCGCTGGTGCTGGTATCGGACGTGCTTATGCTCTGGCCTTTGCCAAGCACGGCGCTTCCGTTGTCGTCAACGATCTTGTCAACCCCGACACTACTGTTGAGGAGATCAAGAAGCTCGGCGGCAAGGCTGTCGGCGTCAAGGCCTCTGCCGAGGACGGTGATGCCGTCGTCAAGGGCGCCATTGACGCCTTTGGCCGTGTCGACATTGTCGTCAACAACGCCGGCATCCTCCGCGACAAGGCCTTTACCAACATGGACGACAGCCTGTGGAACCCCGTCATGAACGTGCACCTGCGTGGTACCTACAAGGTCACCAAGGCTGCTTGGCCCTACTTCCTCAAGCAAAAGTATGGCCGTGTCATTAACACCACCTCTACCTCTGGTATCTACGGCAACTTTGGTCAGGCCAACTATGCCGCTGCTGTAAGTTGTTCCCCGAATTCATGCCTCCTCATAAGTCTAACATAAAATCATAGAAATGCGGTATTCTTGGCTTCTCCCGCGCCCTGGCTCTCGAGGGCTTCAAGTACGGCATCTACGTCAACACCATTGCCCCCAACGCCGGCACTGCCATGACCGCCACCATCATGCCCAAGGAGATGGTCGATGCCTTCAAGCCCGACTACATTGCTCCCCTTGTCCTCGCCCTCAGCAGCGACAAGTGCCCCAACCCCACTGGCGGCCTGTATGAGGTCGGCAGCGGCTGGGTCGGCAAGACTCGATGGCAGCGAAGCGGTGGCCACGGCTTCCCCATCAACGTGCCTCTGGTGCCCGAGGAGGTCGTCAAGCAGTGGGAGAAGATTATCAACTTTGACGATGGCCGTGCGGATCATCCCGAGAAGGCTCAGGACGGCCTGGAGAAGATCATGGCCAACATGGAGAACAAGGTATGAAAACGTCACGTACACGATGTTGAATGACTTTTCTTTTTATATTTTCCTATTATTTGTTTTTGTCTCTCCATTTGGCATGTCAACATTTGGAAGAAGACTTTGTATCACCACCACGAACCTATCAAAGCCCTGTACATATTGGATAGTTTCCTAAAGATGAAAGAAATGCTATTGGAAAGAAAGAACAAAAAATTTCACGTTTCACATTGAATGACCCGTGCTAATTTGTGTGTGTTTCTGCTCTTAGAGCGAGGGTGGTTCTGCTGCTGCCGCCCCCGAGAATGAACATCTCGCCGCTATTGCTGAGGCTCTCAACAAGGAGGGTAGTCCTACCGAGTACAACTTGACGGAGCGTGATGCTATTCTGTACAATCTCGGTGTTGGCGCCAAGCGAAAGGAGCTGAAATATGTCTTGTAAGCCGTGATGTCCCCTAAATGCCCTTCTCATCTCATAAGAAGAAAACACTAGCTTCTCATGAGCTACATCTTCAACTATCCACCCCTTTATAAAGTCAAGCACAAAAGACACAACTAACACAAAAACAGTGAGGGCGCAGAAGACTTCCAAGTCCTCCCCACATTCGGCGTCATCCCAGGCTTCAGCGCAGAAATGCCCTTTGATTTCGACACCATTGTGCCAAACTTCTCGCCCATGATGCTGCTCCATGGCGAGCAGTACCTCGAGATTCGCAAGTTTCCCATTCCTACCGCCGGTAGGCTGCATTCTCGCGGGAAACTCCTCGAGGTCATTGACAAGGGCTCTGCTTCCATTGTAAAGACTGGCATCACTACTGTTAATGCCGAGACTGGTGAGGATGTGTTTTATAATGAAATGACTGTCTTTTTGCGTGGCGCTGGAGGTTTTGGTGGCGCGAAGAAGGGTCAGGATAGGGGTCCCGCGACGGCACCCAACGAGCCTCCCAAGAGAGCGCCCGATGTCGTCGTCGAAGAAGCTACTGGTGAGGAGCAGGCGGCGATTTACCGTCTAAGCGGCGATTACAACCCTCTGCATATCGATCCTGGGTTCGCCAAGATGGGAGGCTTCAAGGCGCCCATCCTGCACGGCCTGTGCACGTTCGGCGTTGCAGGAAAGGCTGTATACGACAAGTTTGGTGCGTTTAAGAATATTAAAGTGAGGTTTGCTGGGCCGGTGATTCCGGGGCAGACGATTGTGACGGAGATGTGGAGGGAGGGAGGGAAAGTTGTGTTTCAGTGTAAGGTGAAGGAGACGGGCAAGTTGGCGATTGCGGGTGCTGCTGCTGAACTTGCGTGATGATGATACAACTTTTGATGAAGGATAGGGATTGGAAATGTATACTATATTTTTTAATGTTTCGTGTGTGAGTTAACAGGCTAGAATGCAATATTTTCATGTCGACGATTTGTTTTAATTCATGGTGTCAAAAGGAGTTTTCTATCCATCCAGTTCATCAAGTTATGTTATTATCCCGCCCTTTACATTTCATGAATCGACGACGCTCAGTCCCTCGAATAATAAAAAACAAGCTCATTAAAGAAAAAAACGAATTCCCAATGCCGAACCGTCCAAACTAAAAGGAAACACATATGCAAAGCGAAGAGTCGAAAAATTAAGGGGAAATGAGAACAGCCGTCATCTATCCTCGTCTTGTACTGTTTCTTCCGAAGCAGCTGCAGAATTAGACGAGTACTTGGGCGCGCTTTGATAAAGACAGAGAAAATAATAGAAAGACGTAAGGCAGGTCTAAGTCGAGCTCCCTTTATGGAAAGATATCCAAACTGGCTAAAAGCGCTGCCAGAAGCGCATATAATCTTTGGATCATGCACAGCAATCTCTTGATAGTCCACATGACGCCGCGCAGAAATGATTCTCAAGTCATGAAACGGCAAAGAGGAGAGAGAGAGAGAGAGAGAGATACGCCAGAAATGCAGCCCGAGCAACTCATTCTCTAGCAAATGCTGACAAACCCCCAACATTGGCCTCTCCCCTTTCGCTCACACGAGGATCGTCTCAACCACAATGTCCAAAACTTCCCCCAGAGAAGGCAACCGTCCCGCCACCAAGATCTGCTCCACGCTGCCCATGCCCGTAGCACGCGCCGCGATGCCAGTCTCCAGAAACGCCTTTTCCGGCCCGGACAAGTCCCTCTTCTCCGTATCTTTCCACTTTCGTTCTGCTTCTTCACGGGCTTCCTGCAGTACTTGGTCGACGTTTTCCGATTCCCACAAGTTGCACCTCTCACACTCGAGGCATGGTCTTGGATCACCGTCGGGTCGGAAGTGGTCACAAAAATGCCGGTATCCTTCTTCAGTGAGGTCGGCACGGCAAACGTAGCACATCTTGTAGCCGCAGGGACAGGTGAGCTTGTTGCAGCCTGCATTCTTGACAAACGACGTGTTGCACCGGGGGCAGACTCGTTTGATTGCCATGCTCATGGCCTGCTCAACCTGTGTTCGCAGCGCAACTAAAGATGACTCGTTGCAGACATGAATGTCTGTCCAGACCTTGCTGCACGAGAGACAGGATACTCGGCCACACTCGGGATTTTGGCAAGAGAACTGGAGACCACGTCGGCGGCGAGAATGTCTTGCAACGGCAAGCTTCCATTCAGACGATATTTGCTTCCAAAAAGATGTCCAAGAGGTGAACGCCAAAGCGGTAAGAAGGGATATCGCAGCCAGGGGAAGGACGAGGACGACGCAGATGAAGCAAAAGAGGAGAATCATCAAGTGAAGAACGCCGGCAATCCGGATCCGCATCTTTGATCTTTGATGCGGCAAGTATATCTCGTCAATCTCTGCATAGTTGCAAAACGGACAGTGCACCAGTGGTAGTTTTGCGGCAAGCAAAGCGTGTTCTGCAAGCCGCTGGTCTAGTTGATGTAGAATCTCAGCACCCTTCTTCTCTTCCAGCATGGCCCTACGCATATGTTCATATGAGACGTAGCCAGGGCACTGGTCGCGGTCGACGGCCATGCACCTCAGTGTTCCCGTCTCGGGGATGATGCTACTCAGCCAGCCCTGCCCAAAGACGGCCTCCTTGATGGAGTGCTGGACGCAGCGGAAGCAAATCATGTGTGCGTCCTTGTTGCAGTGCGTAAACTCTTCAAAGGGGCCCGTGGTGAAGCAGCACGTGCACTCGTGAATGGCGCCCGCCTCTTCGGCTTCCTCGTTGTTTAGCAGCACAGCGGCAGCGCGGTCTTTAATCTCCCGCTCTTCTCTATCCTTTTCTTTCAGTGGCCGGATGAGCGCATCGTATAGCTCTCGATCAAGCTCGGCATTGCCCGTAGACCGTACCGTAGGTATGTTAGAGCCATGGCCAGTCGTGCGCCAGCGGACAAGAGGATGATTGTCTGCCTCGCCCGTCGCGACAGGCTTCCGTCTCATGAAGATAGACGAGATGGTGAAGCGCCATGATTTAGATGACAGCGTCACAAGAGTCCTCCGAGCGTCCAGATAGGAGTAGTTGGACTCGGCAAGGACCGCATTGATGGTCGACTTGGACAGGCCTTTAAACTCCTGCCACGCAAGCGCTTGGACCGCCTTCTTGTACTCGTTGCTTCGGAATATTTCTGCTCTCGGCACCAGCCGATTGCCGGGGCCATCAACATCTGCCTCCTCCTTGTCCTTGTCCTTATCCTTGTCCTTGCTGTCGTTCCCAGCCTGCAGTCTGTTGTGGCTCTCGGGCCCGGCAACTTTCCACCTGCCCTTGACCCATACCGCACGGTTCTTCAGCAGAGCATCGGCCACCAGTGCGAGCCTCGATTCGCCGTCAAAGTTGCCCAGCAGCTCCCGAAAGACCTCGATCTGGATATCAGGGAAGACGGCCGCCAGGGCCTCGAGGCCGCAGTTGAGCTCGCGCAGGTCCGGCCGTTCGGGCGGGATGCATGGCAGCTGGGCCTCGTCGTGGATGTACTCGGGTGGGATGTCGCCGTCGACGGCCGGGACAGAGCGCGCCTTGCTGGAAGACGAGCCGAAGGAAGACGATCTATCGCTGGAAGAGAGCAGCGCTGGCAGGGGCATGGCGGATGCTCATGCTGGAGCGGTGCCCTATGGCATGGGCCGGGATCTAGACGGTGGGGGATGTCGATTTTGTCTCGATCGATGCTGCTGATGGAGGCAAAGGGTGCTGCTCTACTTTTGCAGAGATGGCAGGATTGTTTGTTGCTGGATGATGATAGTGGGAAATGATATGAGGGTATAAATATGGAAAGAATAGCGATTGTAGATGAAGATGAAGATGGCGATAGCAAGTTGTCCACGATGGTGGAGTCGCTGAATTGAGTTGCTCACCTAACATTGAACCTAAGGCCGATCCTCGTGCTTTAGTGAGTGCGCTGGTCCCTTGTTACCTGCTGGTAGCTGTACTTTAGTGCTGTGACGGTGTGCCTTTAATTGGTAAGCCTCATATGAAGCCGCAGTATTGCATACCTGTCAGGGCGATTGGAATTCTGCTGCGGTGGGAGGTATTTTCTACTTTAGCTTGATGTCAAAATGATCTGCATTCTAGCTGTTCTTTGTTACTGTCAACATTCACTGTACCAAGCAAACAGTCTCAGGCACTCGCCCAATTTCCTAACATGTGATTCTGATACCCTACATCTCCTGCTTCAACTGCCGTTTGCTCTTCAATACTGGCCGGCTTCTGTAAAGGATTAGTTTAATACATTAGTGTATTATTGAAATACGGCAAGTACCTTTATCGCTTGTCTATAGTAATGATAATCAACCCCTACAATGCCTCCATCGGCTCAAGACCAGCCAATGCACCTCCAGCGGAGTCGATCAGCTTGCTCAGCAACATCCCCTTCCTAAGAGCTCCTAGATTGTCAGTTCTGATATTCTCAAGTAGTTTCTCTCCCACCCCAGCAACCCCATAGACATCAGGTTTCTCTTTGGAGGGATCAAAATAGACGGGGTCGTCCTCTGGTCTCAGAAGCCTAAAAGCACGGCGCAGACCTTGTTCAAAGTCATGCATGAAGCCTGCTTCAGTCCACATGTCGAATTCAGCTTGGAATGGGATGGCGGCATTACCCTCGTGGTGTGATCGCTCAAGGAGAACCGCCAAGTGGAAGTTGGGCAGAATGCCGTACTTTTGCAACTCGTTTTGCTCACAATACCACTCGACACCATTAGTTATTGCCTTTTGGCCGCTATAGAGAGGATGTGCTGATCCTCTGTCAAAGTGCTTGCGCATGTATGAAACCTCCGCCTTTCTGCTTGCACTCATTTCTGTTTGGGCGAATTGATTGACACCCAATTTGCCTCCAAATTCTCTGTTATCATTAACATTCGCAACTGTAGTATTCCAGCGTTGCTCTTGCACGAAAGGAGCATAGGCGACCACCTGAGGACGCGCTTCAAAAGCATTGGCCCGACTGCGTTGGTTATCTTCGCTAAAACGAAGCCTGATCCGCAACGACTGGAACCGAAAGTTGCGTGCATGGCAGGATAGATTTACTCCCACGACGACAAGTGTCATTGGAACCTTTCTGTCCGGATTTTCCCATCCGTGGATGCAAAGAACCAATTCAACTGTCTTCTTAAACTTGGATTTGGTTGGTGAAATATGTATCATTTGTCGTTGAAACCGGTTATGAAGAGGATTGGTCGTCTTGAAGCCCCCAAGCGACTCGCTGGAAGCGGGTGCTTTCTCTTCGTAAAAATAATCATCCGCGTGGAAGATAGTATTCCTGAGAGGAAAATTAGGAGTATAACCTTGAGCCATGTTTGGATTGTGTCATATTCGAATTGAGCTTCCGACGTTTTCACCTTTGAGTAGAGGTTCTGAGGGCTGCCAGCAGATGAGTTTTCCCCCCTCTTTTTATTTCAAGCGTCATTGAAGCCACCAACGGGCATGGCACCCGCAAGAGGGGAAAGATTAGGTGCCAAGCGTGTCACAACAAGTCGTAAGTTGTACATCAAGGTCACATTGCGAAATCCGCACAGAGAATGCCCGAACATTCTGTCATCGACCAAATTGTACGTGTAGATACAAAATGATACTCAAGTCCTCTTTCATATCAGAAATGGTGGGAATGGCAGCGACGCGGCATGATTTCATTGGATACGTCGTCACCGAAATGCTGCAAGAATGACCTCTTGGCAAGCGGCCGAAAATGCTGGAACTTCCCCTCTCACGTCTGCTATAGGCTGGCCATCGATACATGGATTAGAGAACTTTGTTCAGCACCCAAGTCCGTTGCTGGTCCAATATTTATTTCTAAGCATTGCTGCCCAAGTAAAGCAGGATGTCGAAGAATGTCGTATTGTTATCGGTGCCGACCGGGTTAACTTCCAGTCCTAAAGCAGTTTGATCCTGATCTTTGAACGCATCCAGGTTCTAATACCTAGAGCTTCAGAAAAACACGTTCACTTTTATTTCTCAAATTCATCCCGAAGTCTGGAAACGGCTACCTGTAGTTCGCGGTATCAATTCCATTTTACTATGGGCTCAGTCAACGTTAATCGTTCGAAACCTCAGCCATCTCCGTTGTTGAAAGAACTTGGAGATGGCGATTATGAAGATATTGAATCCTTTTGGGAGAGTTCGATTTTGGATTGGGATGCGAATTATATATGTGACGATATTTGCAGAGGAGTTAAAAAATGTGAAGAATATGACCGAATGTTAGCTGCGAGAGGCGTCGAGGCGACCGTGCAAGATCAACTGAAAGAACTCTTAGGGCACGACAGCACCAAATTGCAACTCGAACCTAAAAAGATCCAACTCCTCACTGAAGCTATGCTTGGATTCTTAAAAATGGATAAAATGCCTAAAAAGTCCAAACTCGTTGTAAAACGAATGGATATCTCGATTAGGATCGTGGAGACCATATGCCAACTTCAACCAGAAATAGCATTTAAACCCTGCCCAGGTGAAGACTACTACACGGGCAAGTCCATTGAGCTTCAGTCGGCATTTCAATGCGCGTTGGCATCCAAATCCGAACCTCTATTGGGAATTATAAACAACAAGCTTCTTGATAGCCTTAAGCACGACAGCGAGACATATTTTACACAGGAGGCTCAAAAATCTCAATCACGAGAAATCGATGGTGATGGCGAAACTATGTCTCAAGTTGCTGCGGGAAAAAATCCATCAGACCTTTTGAAACTAATATTTGAAACTTCGACCCTTTTGCCACAAGCGGTTCGAGATGAGGCTATGAAAGTATTCAAACTAATAGTGAACAAGAATATAAGCTTGCTGAATGAGTCGATCTGGGAAGCAGCGGTCACGACGCCATCACCGGAAATGGTACAATATCTTTTACTTGAAATAGAAGATGCCATGTTTCTCACGGGAAAGAATGCCGCATTTGTTATTGAGAACGGAACTGCGCCAATGTGGAATATGTTCCCGGAAGAAATACGCCGTGCGGTTATATCATCACCAGACTTCAGTTTGCTACGAAAAATTGTATCATCTGGGAAAGCCGATATGGTAAAGGCCATCATTGAACTTGAACCTTCTTTTATAGACGTTATTGTTAAACAAGAGGGTTATGAAATGCTCCTACAACTACTGAAGGACTTCAACAAAGGTTCAGCTATTGAAGATAAGAATGACACTTATGGGATTGTCCGAGATTTGCTCGTTAGCAGCATGATTCGAGACCGCAATTTGAGCATCCAGGATATTCGAGATATCCTCCAAAGATCAAAAAGTACGTCTAAGATCTTTTATTCTCCACACGCCCTTCCTATACAATACTAATAGCTATATGCGCGTTCTTATAGTGGAAGGTCAGTCACATATCTATTTGAACCTTCATAAAGATGTTTATCTAATTGAATAAGAAGCATATGAAATGTGCTTGCATTTACCGCAATTCGAATCGGATACACAACATGGAAATTTTACGAATTATGTTCAGGGGTTGAAGACAATGAAAGCTGCTTTCTTCCGCTTTGAAAAGGCGCTGAAATACGTCAGTTTCCCCGAACTAAGTAACCAAACACTATTTATGGGCAGTGAAGATATGCGACAAGATCATAGAGAGGTTCGGGATATTTTTGACTGGTTAGAAAGTCGAGGTGTCAAACAAGTTCTGAGCCTTTCTGTGGAAGATCGCCTATACTGCCCGCATACTGATGAAGATATTGTGGCTTGTGTCAACACATTCGGTGTGAAGATTCTTAAATGGAAAAAGTTGGACATGTACCTCAAGGGATTGGATGCTAATATCATAGAAGAGTTGCATCTCTATTCGAGTGGCAATCGCTCTGTTCGCGATCAGTGGTTGAGCCAATTGCCGAGATTCCAACGAGTAGGATCTTAAGCTTCTTCCCTGCTATGATAATCTTGTTTGGGCTAATCCAATTATTAGCTCAAAAAACTGAACGTCTATTTGGTGGAGGTAAGTCTGGGAGCTGAAATATTCTGGAGTTCTTGAAAGCGTTAGAAGACTCAAGACTTATAACTGCGTTAGGACGTCATCAGACCTCGTCTAATCAATCAGATATTCAAAGAGCTAAAGAGCGATATAGAAAATTTATATGATGGATACGATTGTTCATCGACGAGTGATGACGAAGATACGAGCGGAAATCTAAGCGGTAGCCCTGAGAGGGGCCCTAAAATCAAAGTCTCGCAAATATTTTGGACAAAAAAGTCAGAAACCATGGCTATAATTGACCAAAATCTTGATAATAGGTAAGCCTCAGGAATATGCTAAATACTCTACACAATCTTACACATCCAAAGAACTTCAGGCATTCTTAGTCCTTATTTGGAATCGTTCATTCAAAGATTCTGCGGCTATTACAGAGAGCATTCCAAGGCAAAAAGGACAAAAGTAGCATTGATTGATAGCGGCGTCGTCGTCGTCAGAGGTAGACATGGTGAAAACTTGAATGATGATGTCTACAGCACTTTGGAGCACCGCATTAAAGGGGGTATCTCTCTTGTGAGTAAAGATGATGAAGAATACACCTGGTGGAACGCTACGGAGCCGCATGGGACGCAGATGGCAGCCCTTATCTGCACTCTAAATCCTTTTTGTGACTTGTACGTTGTCAAGGTGGCCGAGTCTAATGGTTCTGGCATCACGGGGTATAACGTTGCTAAGGTAAGTACGGATTTTTTTTCCCCTCGGTTAGGTCCCAGATGAGTAATGTGACAACCGCTAATATATATATATATATATATATATTCAGGGAATTGAATGGGCGCATAGTCAAGGGGTAGACGTAATATCCCTTAGCCTTGTTGCTTTCTCAGACCCGAATAAGAAAATGTTCGAGGCAATCAAGGCAGCTAGAGAGGATGATATAGTTATCACCTGTAGCACAGCCGATGAGGGCAACGTGAGTGCTCGTTCAGTCGGCGAGAACAACGAAAACGTTCTATCAATTGCTGCGTGTGATAGATGGGGTAACTTGCTTCCCCAATGTCGAAGAACGGGCTTCGACTATCAGTTTCTTGGGAATAATGTTTATGTTGGCCAAGTACCCTATTTACGTTCGCACGAAGTTATTGAGGGGAGCTCGGTATCGACTGCAATTGCTGCAGGAATGGCTTCCCTAATTCTGGCATGTGCTCGGATATCATCACCACATTTGAATCAAGATATACATGGGGGAGACAGCCGGCCGCAAAGCTGGAGATGCAACACCGTAAAAGAAAGATTTGATAGTATGTCGGAGGGGAAATGGGTTATTCTGGACAACCTATGTGGCCAGGGAGAGCTTAGAAAGTACTATGACTTTGAGCGACTAGTAAGAGACAGTTTCTAAAGCTGGGTGGATATATCTTGGTATGTACGGAGTTAACTGTCTCGTATAAGTCTTTCATAGCATTGGACAAGCTTTGACTACGCCCAGGTGGCAGTGTGCCTCTCGGACATGATAGGCTATTTAGCTACTAGAGACAATGATTATACTTCAATTGTTGGTGTGATACTTCAAACCACGGCCTGAGACATTGACCTATCAGTACTATTTTCTTCTAGTATCTGCTACTCTATGTAGCTACTATATACCCCTCTAGTATCTGATAAACTTCATTCGCTCTATATTGACGGGTTGCTGGATATAGCCGCCACCTTCATTTTCCATGGAGTTGATTCAAGCGGGACTGCGATGTTGGGACTATGGGGAAATACCGCATCCTGTATAGTGTGGAAATTAAGCAGGGACCGAAACGAAGCGTCTTTGTTACTCTCAAAAGAGCCCAGACCCCGATCGATTCTGACTTGACGCCGAATTCTGGAGGGAGAACAAAGAAACACCCGATTCCTTGCAACAAAGCGCATCGGAAGACTACAGGTAGCTTAATGATATTCCTTTTGATCTTCGAGTAGGGGACCATTTTGGAAATACCTGACTTGTCATGAGGTACCCTACCAGGCGGTCTTCGGAGTCTACCAGAGCGTAAAGCGTTATACAACTGGCATGAGGGGGCTGCAACGAGATGATGCTGCGGCTAACCCACCAATGGGAGCACAAACATCAAGATTGCGAATACTCTTTGTCCTTGGATATCAGCATTCTTTAAAGAGTTTGTTATAGATTCGACTCTTCTCCACCAATGAATGGCCATAGCAACTTGCACGGGAATGCGAAAGGGTCAGTAAGGGGTTCGGAGCTCGCCTTTTACTCACCTGATGGATACACATGATACGCTCAACCAAATAACAAAGAACATCCCTTTGTGTGATAGTGGTATTAGGTACTGAACTGTTTCGGCCGTGCCCTCCTCGCCTTTGAGTCCACCGTTGGCTACAAGTATAAATCCGAAGCCATTCCACATCAGTTTGTGTACAAATTGTCGACTTGGGAAAAATAAAATCACTGGATCTCACCCAAAATCAAGGAAACCATGAGTTTACCAAGCAAAGTCGACGAGATACTCGCCCGCCTGGGCGATATTGATACAGCGTCGAGCACAATCGACGTCGAAACAGTAGAGTTGGCGGTTTTCTTCATAAAGAACGATTTACTGCCCTGGTTAGATGACTTTGCTTCTAAAGGCCGTCGCGCCAACGCAGTGTTTTTGATGAAGAAACTTATGAAGAAACTGGAGACCGTTCTACTCGTGAGTGGCCCAAATAGCACAAGTACAGCAAAGCTGTCGAAATGTCAAGGATCTGACAGCTAATTATATAGTTTCAGGAACAAGCGAGAGATGAGAAGGGCGAACCATTGAAGACGCAACATTTCAAGCAGCTTAAAGGAGAGGTTCTCGAGCAGTTGGGAGAGAATGAACAAAGTCACATTGCTTCTTTGATTCGAGACGGCATCCAGCTTCTTCGCCTCTATGCGTCCGAGAACAACCTTGCCAGCAAACATCCCAGCAGTGTCATATTTTACCCAGAAGAGAGTGCATTGAAACAAGAATGGATGGCTGAGAACAAAGCTTGGCTGGTTACACCGCCAAGGATGACACACAGCTGGAGCACCATCCCCTCTACTTTGAATGTCGGTTCTAAAGGTTATCTGCACAGAATTGCCATTTCTCCATGTGGAAGGGTTTTAGCAACAAAAACTATGAATTATCATATACGCCTGTGGGATGCCGAAACAGGAGCAGCACTAACTCCAACTTCAGGACTTCTGAAGGAGGAGGCATGGCATATTGATTTCTCTCCTGGTGGCCAATTAGCCTCTGTTTCGGTGTATCACACCCTTCGCATATGGGACGTGAACACAGGAGAAGTTCTGAATGCCTGGCCGGTCAAAGGACACTCGATAACCGCTCTTCGATTTTCGCCAAATAGTGAAGGGGGCGAAAAGTTGGTCTTGGCCACATCCGACGCCCTTGTGCTTTGGAAGTTTTCCGATTTCGGGAAGCCTTCATGCACGTTTACCAAAGAGGTTATTGAAGAAGGCTATATCAATGGAAATTATATTTCTGCCGTGGATTTTTCTCAGCAGGGAACGTGGATAGCCTCCGCAGCTGCAGGGGGGGACATCAAGATCTGGGATGCACGACACGGCAATGCATTGCATAGAAAAATCAAAGCCCATGAAAAACGTATCAACTCGATTGCATTTTCGTGGGACGAAAAGTGCCTTATCTCAGGCTCTGATGACTCGACATTCAACATTTGGAGCGTGGAAACGGGATCGTTTCTCAAATCTTTGGGCTGTAGGTGGCCCATCTGCGCAGTGGCATTTTCGCCAGATGGCTCTTTCATTGCAGCAGGATTCCGCCATCATGTCAGAGTCTGGGACCTTGAATCAGGAGATCCGAGATATGTGATGAATGGCCATGAGGAACCTGTGCATGCAATTGCCTTCTCACCGCAAGGGCGTCTTGTATCGGCATCTCACGACGCGAATATCCAGCTCTGGGACATAGACGGCAGCATAAACAATAATACGAATGCCCCAAGTGAGCCCCTAGCTGTTCGTTCGTTAAATTCATGACCATGTCCCCCGACGGTAAATATCTGGCATCAGTTTCTGATCACATCATTTACCTCTGGGATGGGATGACTGGCATGCCGATGAATTCCCACGAGCTTCGCCAAGAACGCCAGGTGACATCTATCTCATTCTCCCCCGACGGAAAATATCTAGTTACGTCTTCGACTGGTGGAATCGTGAGGGTCTGGGATGTGGCCAAAGGAAGTATATATCGCTCTTTTGAAGGCCATTCTGATAACGGTACATCTGCCGCCTTCTCCCCTGATGGAAACTCTATTGCCTCATCATCCCGTGACAAAACTGTGAGGATTTGGAGCTTCTTGCCAGAGGCAGAGGGAGGAGAGGCAATAGTTCTCGAGGGCCACAAAAGCGATGTCATAACTGTCGCTTTCTCTCCCGATGGAAGGTCTCTTGTCTCAGGGGATGACAAGTCAATTATGATAATATGGGATCGCGAATCTCTGCAACAAAAGCACAAATTAACTGGTCATCCCTACATCACAGAAGCCGTTTTCTCACAGGACTCTTCCAGAATTGTGTCGCGTTCGGACGACCACGTGTCGCGCTCGGAAAACAACACCGTTTGTGTCTGGGATGCCACTACTGGGAATATCATTCATGGCCCCCAAACCATTACCTGGCCAGGCTGCCCAGATTACGACCACAGCATGGGATTCAGCCTCGAGATGTCGGAATATTTCCTGTACCTGGCTGAGTGTGGAATCGACCCGTCTGCCTTGGGGCTGTCACCCACCGTTGTCGAGGAAGGTCAAAAAGGTGCACGGTATAGAGTAGCACAAGATGGTGATTGGATTACATGTAATGGCAAGAATATCATCCCCATACCAAAGTTGTATAAACCTACGGTGTCGTGGGTGCAAGGCAACACCGTGGCTTTGGGAACCAAATGGGGCAAGGTGTTGTTGTTTCGGTTTTCCGCAGAGGTATCACCGCCAAACTGAGGTCGATGAGGTTGAGGCTTCAGGTTTTTTGTGTAAGACCGTTCAGTCTTACAATATGTAGGTCAAGTAGCTTAGGTTAGTAGGTACTGAGGCAGCATAGGTATGTAGTATTGATTGAATAAGAAGTGTATTCTCTCCTTAAACGACACTTCGCAGTGCTTCAGCGAAACAGCCTGGTCGTAATAAAATCCAGGTTACTCTTACCTACCATATTAGGGGAACATCACTTGCGGCAAGTATTGGACATTGTTGACTGCCGTCAATTATGAAAGAACGAATGGCAACAAAGCATCTCCCCTGCAAGACCTACCCTCACAGCCACCTCTACAAATCCTCCTCTCCAAACATCACACAAACCACCACAAAAGAATCCAAAGCGAAACAAGAATCCTATCAGAAAGCGCCCACCGCCCATAGAATATTATCCCCCCCATCACCTCGCCCCATCCCCATCAACCACCACACACTTTCAGGATACAATGTCTATACGCGCACTACACGGCAGGCAGCTCTAGGACGAAGCCTACGAAGAGGTCCGACAAAGCGCCCCATCCATGGTCGAGAAGTACGAGGACGTGCTGAACCAAAGCTTGGAGGGCATACAAGACGCCCCGAGAATAAATACGCCTGAAGGAGCAGTCCTTGAGATTTCGAGACAGTGGGACGTGAGATTCGAGCAGATGGGGTATCTGTTGGACCAGTGGCTCGAACAGGCGAGATGCGTCAACATAGACGAAGGCCAGGCGGTTCTAAGGCATTATCTCGAAAACTCGTGGGAGTTGTTGCAATATCCAGTGCCTTGGACATGTCTCTGCTGGGCTGTAGAGGTAATACATGCTCCTCCCTCACCACCAAAGAAAAGAGAATGAAAGAAAAGAGCCAACCCCCCCCCCTAATCCGTTATAAAACAAAAGCACCACTTTCACTGACCCCTGAAAAAACAAAAACACGCAGAGCCTCGTAATACACCCACTATCAGACCCCAAATTCCGCAAACTCCTCGTGATCACAATCACCAAAATGGGCTACTACATCCGTCTCTCCCGAATCGTCCCCTCCGGGCCCCCAGCCCACAGGGAACATCTTCGCCAGCTCCTCCGCATGCTGTACAAGACGGTTCTGCAGTTCAGCATGCTCCTCGTCGCTTATCCGAATTCCGATTACCTTCTTGAACCTCGCAACGCGGAACTAATCAGAGTCGAATTTTCCAACTGCGAGAGAGGCCTCGTGACGTTCGAATCAAGCTGGCTCTATCCGAGGCTCGAGAGTGCGCTGGGAGCCATCCCGGAGCCCAACGATCACGACACTGATACTTCGTACGATTACATGATGTCCAGTGAGCCTGAGCCCAGTGATCACGGCTCCGGTACTTCGTCCGGTTCCATGATGTCCAGTGAGCCTGATTCCGAGACTCTGGGCCACCCGACCAGTTCAGATTATGCTCCTACTCCCAGTCGTAGTCAATCTACGAGCCCTGGGCTCCGGTACTGCATTCACAGATCAGTCATTGAAAGCAGACGTGCCGGCACCGTATCGGTGTGATCGAAGCAAGGGCAGGATGGAACATCTCCGGGCGGTATAAATCTAGGCATGCAAGATAATGCCAGCTGGGGTTTTCACAGGCGGGAGTTGCCAATCTGACGTCGTATACGATGTATGGTTTTCATCAATTTGGCCTCAATCTTTGGCTATAGCGACTACAATTCTCTCAAACACTTTGATAGTACAGTAGCGAATAAATTGCACTCTTCTTCACTGATAACCTGCCGTGTTTGTGCCAACCAAAACAGAGCAAGATCCGTATCATCTCCTCAACCCCTTACAGCAGCCCTCAGAGCCCACGTCATTCAACAAACACTTACACAAATCTCAAACCACCTCCGACACTCAACCTAGGCAGTGGCAACATGGAATTAATTGCATAGCTTCGCAAATCTCAGACTAGTAGCCGTTTAAACCCACTTGTATTTTGCTTCCATCAAGTACAGAGCTCCCTTTTTTTGCCACCATCCGCGGGGGTATCTAAGCACATAATACTACGCAACAGCTCTCTGCCGCGGTAAATTCCTTCATTATCTCAAATCATGACTTGGGCAATACACAAACAAATAAACACAACGAGCCTCTTACTCGTAGTCGTCGCTCATGAACCCCAATATGGACGAGCCGGGGTGGGAGTCGCCGCAGCACGGACAGATTCTATCGTCGTCACTATCCCAGACCGAATCTTCAATCTCATATCCGTTAGTTCGAGAGAATTGGATCCACATGCGCTTGTCGGATTCGCGGGTGACAGGAACCTTCTTCCAGATGACTCTCTTCTCGTCGCGAGTTGATGGGGGGTGGCCTTCCTCGGAGGGAGCGGCGGGCAGTGTGCCTATCTTGTGATAACCCTCAAACGAATGCAGATGGAATTGTTCGTTTTCATCGTCGTCTTCGCCACTCAGCCCAAGGCCTTCTTCCTCCATTTCCTCCTTGAGGTCCTTGTATGCCCTAATCACTCGAGCACACCAGTTATCTCCCGAGAGGCTCTGTAGACCTCTGGGATGGGCGATAAAGGCGGCAGATGCATCCAAATAGAGGCCTTCGTCCTTCACCAGACCGCTGAGCTCGGCAGAGGCCTTCATACCAACATCGTCAAATGGCATTCCGGTCACTTGCAGTTCATTCAAGGTACATCCCAACTCGTGAGATGCCACTTCGTGAAGCTCGGAACCGGAAAATGGCAGCAGAGAATCTGAAAAATTGACCAAGTCAAGCCGCAGAGAAGACAGGGATGGGAGAAGTCTTGGTCTCGGGTTTTTCTTGTCCTTGTAAGTCGGGTCAAACGGCGCACGAAGAGCCAAGAGGAAATCGATGACCTGGTTCCAGGTGTAGCAGCGAAAGCCACCGCGGACAAGAGGCGACTCCTTTGGGCGCATGTGGATCTTGAGAGGCTGATCCTTCTTCAAGTCTGGGTGATAGTACTTTTCGAGCTTATGCCTGCGACGCTGGTCATCGTAGTAACGGGCAATGACTCGCATATTGATATGCAGAATCTTGTGCCGATAGTGGAAACTGAGCTCGCTGAAGTTACGCAGAGCCTGGGGGGTGGTGAAGATGAAGTGATTGGACTCCCAAAGGAACCGAGTGCCTTCGGCATGCATTGCTTTGCAGGTAGACAGGAAGTGGATGGCAATCTGGTTACCTCTCTTCTTCTCTTCATCCGTAAGATTTTCAGCCGTAACAGCGCTGAGAGGGTCAATGATTGGATACTTGCTCTTCATGGCAAACTTGAGAATCCGCAAGAGGACTTCGGTAGGCAAGAACGGCGAAGTTGAATCACTAGGGCCAGCGGCGGCGATGGAAGATCGAGTCTTGCGCCGTGTGGGATCGTTTTGATTCAGATGAGTTTGCGCCAGTGGCGACCAAGAGATTCCGTTTTCACGAAGGATTCGCTTGAGTCTCATATTCTCCTCGACGAGAATCTGGTTGGTTCGGCGGAGAGGATTATTATAGGCAATCCATGCCTGGTCCTCTTTATCGCGGCATTCCCACGGAAACACAAGCTGCAGAGGAGCATAAGTATCTGATCTGCGAAGGGAAAAAAGTCCAATGTGACGGGGAAGCGTATCCTTACCTGTCCAGTCATCTTGCTGTGAATTCGCTTGCTGCAATGGAAATGATAAAATGACGATGAATGGACAAAGGCGTCTAATGGAAGATAACGCAGTGCTGAAACAATTTCCTCAAATCAAATCTCAACAACAGAAAAAGCACCTGACACACAAGTCGACTGTAATACGCGGCTGCTGATACGCCGGAATGGGAATAGCCCGCTGGATGGGTTTGATAACTGACAAACGACACACGATGAAACGACGACAAATTGAGGAAAGAAAAGTTTGCGAGGTGTGAAGTTGATGTGGAAGTCGGAAGGGAAAGACGAGGGAAGAGATGGCACACAAAGCAACCAGCCTTGTGCGACTCAATGCCAGCTTGACTTTCCCTCTCGGTTCGGCACAGTGAATAAAAGGGATGCCGGCTCCCGCAGCTGCTGGACAGGTGGCAGGCAGTAAACGGGAAACGATTGACCGTGATTCACTGATGAGGAAGATGGTTCGCGGGTTGGGCAAGCTGGTAGCAACCAGGGCACTTTGGGAGCAGCTGGTCGGCTATTGGGGAGAAATAAAATGGCCAGATTGAGGATGATTCGGGAAATACGCCGAATGGGTAAAAGTCCCAAGTAGACAAGGATGATGAATTGGAGGATGACAAAGAAGATGAAGAAGATGAAGAGGATCAAAGGAAAATAAAGAAAAGGACAAATTCACTTGGCTGGCAATCTGGCCGCACAATCCGAGAGGCCGAGGGAAGGAGAAAAAAGGTTGGGATCTGGGCCCAACTCGAGGCAAGAAGGCGAGAAGGAGAGAGCGATAGAGCGGAAGGACCTGACTCGACGGGCTCTTGCCGCGAGATAAGTGGCCGCCACTTCCCCAGTGTTCGGAATTGGCAGCAGGACTTTATCCGCAGTGGCAGTTGTTGCAGGACAGCAAGTTCGTGCCTTCCGGAATCGCTGGTGGGAATAAACGGCGGGAGAATGGCGCGGGGAATAGAAGAAGGAACGGCGTCAATTACGGCATCCGCGGCGGGCTTTGGCTCTTGCCGAAGGTGAAGAGGACGCGATATCAGGTGACGGAGGGTTCGCCGTCAGCACGGCAGAATCTTGGTGTGTATTACTGAGTACCAGGTAATAAGGTAGAATTGCTATGGCCGAAGGGTGTGGTGGTCCCTGTGAGATTGCTTCAACTGTACGAGTATGTACACCTCATGTAATCAGATCGTCGAGGGGACATGGCCTAATACTTACCTCTCAATGGACCCTGGACTGGGCATTGCGATTCCACAGGTCCGTCGGAGACTAGGCAAGCCTCGACTAACCTCAGTAAGTAATTGTCGCTATCGTGGAGACGGCTGTCTATCGTGGGTATCTGCCTCTGCATTATATGATGCGGCCTGATTCACCTGTCGTCACTCCAATTCAAGCTCTCAATGTCGCAGATGCCGATTTCACTCTGTACGGGTAAAGTACATGATTGGATTCTGTACCTGAATCCCAAACAAACAGGGATGCCGAAGCGAAAAGGATTACTATATCAAGGGTGGTTCGATCCGGATAATGGGAAACCCCAAGCTCCAGACCCCAGGCTCCAGGGTAGGCAGCGCCAACATCGGGACGCCATCGAACGATGAGAGATGCCGTTAATATTGGCTTCAACTCAGTTTCCAATGGTAAACTAGGGCGTCATCAGATGACTTGGCTTGAACTTGTTTAAATTGCTACGCTGTCTAGACGTACAGTGTTGTGGCCAAAACACCATCTTCCTGACGTCATGATTCAGCACATCTCTCCCAGCCATCGCCCCTTGCTTTCGATTTTACGTACCTATGATGGATGTGGTGTATCATAGACCCTGTGCCTAGCTATAAGCTCTCCGGGAAGGGTAAGTTAGGTATATAAAGTATGTCCATGTAGGACGAAAGTTCAAATATACTTCAACAATCCAACCATTATACTCCCATTTACCTATACCTACCATTAATAGCTACTATTTTTTCAATATGTCTGCCGCAAACATGTCTGCCGCAAGCGCAACTCTTGGCGACAAGCCCGCCGACCCTTACACCAAGGTCAACAAAGATGAGGCCGACCTACAAACCAAGGTGACGGATCTCGTTGACTTCACCACCACCTGCAAATTCGGCATGATGACCACGATCGAGGCGTCGTCGCAGAACAATCTAGTTTCTCGCTGCATGGCCCTGGCCGCTACAGTAAGTGGAGGCAGACCCCTTTCCGCCACATGCTTAAAGACAAACTAATCTTCTATATATAGGAATCTGGGGGTATCGATCTCCTCTTCCACACGAATACCGAATCCGGAAAAACTCACGATTTGTCCAATGACCCCCACGTCAATGTATCCTTCATCAATAGCTCTGGCGAGTGGGCATCCGTCTCGGGCAAAGCAAGCCTGGTGACAGATCGCGAGCTGGTCAAGGAGACGTATAGCAGCGGACTGAAGGCGTGGCTGGGCGACCTTGGTGACGGAGTCCATGATGGGTCGGAGAATGATCCTCGCATTGGCATTATCCGTGTCAAGACGACCACCGTGACATACTCGCTGCAGACTGGTAACTTCATCAGCCGTGCTGCTGAGATTGCTCAAGGGGTTATCTCTGGAAAGCCCGCTCATGTGAATAAGCTGCGGGAGATTTCGGCCGAGGAAGTTAGTAACTGGCGTGCCTCGAATGTCTGATTACCTGAAAAAGGTGTAAAAACTGGAAAAACAAAACGGAAGGGTTCATATGTACTCAAGGTTATTTCATGAATTAACGTGATATCTCATAATTATACCTCTATCCTGTCTTTCACTGCTTTCCGTACTCCTCCTGCCATATCCTGTTCCACTTCTCCTTGTCCACAGCGAATTCACGCACGAAATCGCGCTCAAGCTCGTGAGCCCTCCTGCCCAGCAGGACAAGGCTGTGCAAAGGCGGTCCCAGTTCCTCATCTGCAGAGCACAGCTCCTCGAGTGTTCCTGCGACGAACTTTTCCGTCTTGCCTCCGACTCGAGCAGCGCCAATGGCCAGACTGTCCTTGGTGTAGACGCCTTCCTTGCGTTCCTCTTCGATCTCGAGCATCTGCTGCGCGCACTGTCCAACGGTCATGTATCGAGGGGGCTCGTAGATTAGTCGGCCTCGGGCCATGTTCTCCAAGCTCTGCTCCTTGACTTTGATGTCGACAAGAACCAATGTATGCAGACCAATTTCGCGGTTCTCCTTTATCCTGTCGTAGAATGAAGAGGGCTTCCAGTTGTCGGTGAAAAAGACCATGGAGACGGTCTGTCCGAAGTTGTACAGCTGAAGGCCGCAAGCTCCAATACCGGACATGATGGAAGCGTTCGGTACTGTCCGCACAGGAATGGATAGTTCGCGAGCTCGGATAACGAGGTCGGTGTGTGTAGTAGCTCTAAACATATACTGTCAGTCAAAAGCCATGGTCATGGCCGAGGTGTAACCAACCCAAAGGGGTCTCCAACAACGCAAAAGGCAACATCCTCGGTCTGCGCATCTCTGAGGATTTCGTCGCTGTTTGACTCGACCATCTCACGGTCGGCAATGATTATTGATCGTCCATAGTAGTTTTCCTACTTTGAGAGTCAGCGTTAGCTGTTTTCCCCCATCCAACCATGCTGCGTCTGCATACCAGGATGGACTGGTCCACGAGCAGAATGCTTGTGTAAGCCTCAAGATAGACGCGCGAGGCCTTCTTGACCACCTCGAGGCCCTTGACGGTGATATCCGTCTCGTCAGAGAGACCCAAGCCAACAAGGTACAACATATTGACTCGATTGACACATGCAAGATTGTATGAATGAATTGGAAAAAAGTCCTTCTCGGAGCTGCCCCGCGGTGGGGTTGACAATTTCTTATCTTAGCGCCGGTTGACCCTTGTCTGCCGCTCATGCCAAAAGCTTCGGCCGGTTTTTGGTGTCGCGTCTAAAACTGCCCGTTTCTAAGCCGCTTTCTTTTTCCTACACCTATTTCCAACGACGCAATTCAACCAGCCGACATGTCTGATTCAAAGAGCAAAAGCGCCTACGGGGTGGCAGCGGGGGATACTGATTTTCGAAAGAATTGGGATCTCGACGAATATGCTGCGAAAGCCAAGGAACGCGAGGCCAAGGAGAGGGAGGAGGGCAAGGCGCGTTACGAGGCCAAGTTGGCTGGCAAAAAGTATCACAAGCCTCTGACGGGTAATGAGACATATACTTCGGCGCGGAGAAATATCATCGATGTGAGCGCACAAGTTGGAAAGACGCAATTGGTACCTGCGGGAACAGGCGTTGGAAAACGAGGCAAAGGCGCTGGTTTCTACTGCGAGGCCTGTGATCTTACATTCAAGGACAACCTACAATGGGTCGAGGTATGTATATGCATCTGCTGGTGGAGTTTGGTTAGGATACGGGACTAATAAAGTACGTGTAGCACTTGAATACGACGCAGCATCTGCTCAACACGGGCCAGACGACCGAAGTCAAGCGAGCGACTGTCGAGGAAGTGCACGACCGAATCGAGTTCTACATCCGCCGGAAAGAGGATCTTGAGAAAGAAAAAGCCACAAGTCTTCACGATAGACTGCAACTAAGAGAAGAAGAGATGCAGAAAGAGGCAGAGGAGAAGAGGAAGAAGCGTAAAGAGGAAACAGAGAAGAAGCGCCAGGAGAAGGAGCAGGCGGCCAAGGTCAAGACGGAGTATGGTGAAGATGTGCGGATTGAAGGAGAGCATGACGAGGACGACATGATGGCACAGATGGGATTTACCGGGTTTGGCTCGTCGAAGAAGTGATTTGTGGTGGAAATGAGGGAGTGATGACTTAATGATACCCAGACTGGAGGCGATTTGAAGATTGAATGTAGCGGGGATAAGCAGCATATGGACGGAATGTAACGGAACATTGAATGAGCGGTATATATATCTGTACATATTCAAGCATACTAAATAATGATATAAAGATCCAAGTATGAAATCTGCACATTAGTAGCAAATCTCCAAATCCCCGTTGGCCATCCAGGTTCAATTGCTGGGGGTCGTGTGCCACCCAGCTGGTGCCGGAATAGCGGACCTCGAGCCCCGCAGCCCCCCAAAGCTTCCAGCGCTGCTGCCAAACCCCATCCATGATAGCCCAGGCTATTTCGTCCGTATCAAGCGCTTAACGCCGTCTCTCCCTCCTCTTACACATTGGGCATTCCCACGATAATTACAGCTTCCCCCCTCTTCGCCCACTCACGATAGGGCATCACATAAAACCCATTCTATCCGAATCCATTCTAGCATCGGCCATCTCCTCGTCACAGCCATGGCTTCAGCTGGTGCCGCCGCCGCCTCGCTGCTGAGGCGGCAGCTCAAGGAAATGCAGACGGGCAAGGACCTGCCAGGCATCTCATGCGGCCTCGTTAACGACAACAACATGTTTGAGTGGGAAGTCATGCTCATGATCAACGACGACTGCAAATACTACGGCGGTGCGTTTCCTTTCCCCTCCTCCCTGTTCTTTCTTACTCCCTTGGCGTCTCTGTAAAGCGCGGTTCGGGAAAGCTGATGTGTAACTAGGAGGCAACTTTCGTGCTCGACTCGCCTTTCCCGAAAACTATCCCCATATGCCGCCCTCGCTCACGTTCCAAGACCCGATCCCTTTCCACCCCAACATTTATGAGAATGGGAAGCTGTGCATTTCCATCTTGCATCCTCCCGAGGAGGACCAGTACGGCTACGAATCTGCGTCTGAGCGGTGGAGTCCCGTGCAGACGCCCGAGACGATCCTGCTTAGCATAATCAGCTTGTTCTACAGCCCGAACGAAGAGAGCCCCGCAAACGTCGAGGCGGCAAGGATGTTGCGTGAGGAGAAGGAGGGTAAGCACAAGGACTATCGGAGACGGTGTCGGAAGTGCGTGAGGGAGAGTCTGGGCGAGGACTAGAGGCCCGGGGATGGGGGTAATATTTGAGGGCCAGGGTAGGTGTGTGCAATGGCGTGGTGGGTTTCTATTCCTCTTTTATTAATATTAAAAGTGTGGATGGCGTTTTATCAAGGACTGGGGTGTCCTGATTGTTTGCATTGTTTGGCGTCTTGGAGATGCCGGTTTCCTTTCGGAGCCTGGGCGGAGCTTCACTCATTGATGGCGAGATAGCATCAGCATGACAAGATGGAATTTTGTCAGCAGTGGCAGCAAAATACAAAGACATCAAGCCCATATCGGAACTGGCAGGTAAAGAAGTTTTAATTCCCGTCAAGTCAATCCTATGTCTGCTTGGCTACCCCTATCAATGGCCCCACGACACTGTCCCATTCTTCATCCCAACGCCGTGAGCCTTCCTCAATGGCACCCTTTTTCAAATGGGCCAGCTCTTGTGCGCCCTCGAGGCTCAACAGCCGCCTGAATATGTCAGTGAGCTGGGGCACCGTCTCAAAGCCACATCCGTTCTGCCCCTCCTTTACCAGCTCTCCAATGCTCTCAAACCCAGCATACGCAGCTACAGGAAGTCCCGCTCCAAACATGTCCACCACCTTCATCGGTAAATCGACTCCGGAGCTGGATTTGTGGAGAGAGATGCCGAGATCAGCGGAGGCGAGAAGCGAGGCGTAGTCACGGTTAGAAAGCCAGGCACTGAGGATTCGAATACCAGGAAGTTTGCCGCCATCTTGGAGCTCCTTGATCTTTTCGAGGTAGGCTTCCTTTTGTGGGCCTTTACCAGTGATGATGGCCAAGATAGGGGGAACATCTTCCTGGTCCGAGGATGGCGTGGCGTAGGCGACTAAAGCATCAAGTAGCATGCCAAAGTCCTCATCTGCGGTCCAGGAGGTGCTGCTTACGACCAGACGGAGAGAGCCATCGACGATATTCTTGGCATGGCTCTTGGTCTCTGCAAGGCGCGAGAGAAACTCCAATCGTGCTTTTGGAGAGATGATGGGCTGGAAGATTTCGGCTGGCCGGTCGTGAAGTGTGTAGACGGGGTTCTTGAGATTGAATCGGCCTCCGGCTTGAAGCTGCTTCGTCATGGCGTCTGTGACTGCGAGATTCGCATTTCCTAGATACTTGCCTAGTCTGATCTCGTAAAACTTGTAGAAAGGCACAAAGATTCGGAGGAGAGACTTTTGAGCTAAGATGGTATGGCCGTAGTTGTGCCAGTCGACGATGACTTTGCTACCACGAAGCCAGGAAACGAATAGAGCCACGTGAAACGTGGGGATGGAAGGAGGATTCTAAAAGCTTGTTAGAATGGATTCTTTGAAGCCAGATATATTTGTGTTTGGAGATGTTTGTGTTTACCTGAATGATGATCCATTGAGCCGGGGGAGCAGTGTACATGAGCGTTACGAAGAGAGTCCAGAACTGCTGAATGACCTTGCAAGGGATGTTGAGGAAAAAAGGAAGCGTTTCCCATGTGATCCATTCTGGCGGAGGAGCGAGAGGGTAGACGGTGACGTTGGGGTTGCCAATGAGATCAGGATGTCTGGCCGTTTCTACAAGCCCAGAATAAGTACAATTATATGAGAGCATAAAACTTGGATTGCTTACCTTTATATCCAACAATGTCAACTTTTTTTCCGTGCTTCGCAACACTAAGAGCATGATACTGCATCCGAGGACTTCTGCCAATATCGCCCACCACTAGAATCTGGATGTGCTCATCCTTTGGGTTCTCGGCAGGCTGATGGCGGGTGGGTATGATATCAAGGGATTTCTTGGCTAGCCACACGAGGAAGCCCCAAAGGCGGCCTAGGGCAATGACGGACAAGCCACCGATGATTGCAGATATTGCAAATGAGATGTAGTAGGAGGTAGACATTTTGGGTAAACCGGTCCTTGGAGATGTATGTGGTTGATGGATGTTTAGAGCGTTGAGCTAGAGAGGCAATGACAGCTGTCCAGTCTCATAGGGACGGCTTCTAGCAAAGCTCCCTCTGGCCTCACTGGTAAAATGCCTCGATGCAAAAGGGGGGATTATGAATCTTCACAGGATGCTGCATCAGGGCAAAGCGCAAGCTCATTTACCTGATGGTTGGCGTCGCAAACGAGCTGCCAGCATGCGATTCGAGTCTTTTGCACCGCCTCAAGAAGCTCATTGCCAAGCTGTAGTTTGATAACGCCATTTGGGACTTTTGAACTGTGGCGCACGAAGGTGCTGTGGCTGGTGGGAGACTGGACTGTCGTCATTTTTGCAAGTCCCTGAATGTGATAAGCGCCACATGCAATGGAGATCGTGGGGACGGCACAAAGGGCCAATCAGTGCCGTCGAGATGCAAGACATTGGGTACTACCTTGTGCTATTACATAGATACGTGGGCATGCCGTGAGATCTTGGTAGATTTGTGCTGCCCGGCAGTTAGTCGTAAGGATTGGCCCTGAGATGACGCTGTTATACCCACGCTGAATCGAGTATCTGTGCGCATGTGGACGAAGTATACAGGCAGTTGGTTTAATGCGACTACTACTGCCACTAGACAATTTGATAACTCACCTGGCAATTAATGCTGTCAATCACGAGGCATGAATTAGGTTTCAACCAGCTCCGTTAGGCTGGGACTAACTGAGAGATTTCGTCCTTTACCTTCCCCTTTTGACGTCCCCATTATCGCCTAGACTGCCGTCTTCTGTCGTCGATCTGCTGTACTTGATTTGATAGGATTGAATTGATTGATGTCTTCTTCCCAATACAGAACTGCAGCATGCTCATGATCCATCGTGATACCTTTCGCGCATTGCATGATTCATCCCAACACATGCCTTTTGTTGAAACAGTTCCAGACTGTCCCATTGCGTCACCATGCCTGCAGCAACTTGGCAATCTCATTACATCGCATCTCACCTCATCTGTCTCACCATGTTGGTGTATCAATGAATCAATATTATCAACAGGTACAGTCCCTGACCGTCACATTAGCACCAACAGCCCGCGGGAATTTGCTGGTACCTGGCCCGCTAATCGCGCTGATAAACAGCGCCCACACACACTAACGCCCTCACTGGCCACAGCTGCTCGAGACCCCCAAAAAGCGCCTCCACGTGCCCCGCACCCTCCTAAAGTCGGTCACTCTGGTGCTCGAGTAGCGCCTCCGTGGCACCTTGGCAGCGCCAGCTGCTGGACCTTGATTTTTTTTCTCCAGGTTCGCCTGTTGTTGTCCGTGCTTGTTCCCCTATTTGGCCTGCCCAGCTTGGCTCCATCTGCTGTCTGTCTCCTTCGACATACCCAAGCTGGGGGGAGGGGGAACTGAACTTCCAATCTGTCAACCTCGCACCTCCACTCGTGTCGATTCCATTCCCCGAGTCCGCCTGTGTCGCACCCAATTGCGTTGTCGGGCATATTGCAGACGCTTGATGCGGGTGTTTGCTGTCTGCGAGACGCATCTCTCGTAGCGACGCGATTGTCCGCGGCGGAGGCCCACGAGCAGGAACCGATTTCCTCGGCTCCGACGACCTCGATACGGCCTGTCTTTTTCTTCTTTTTGCCGACGATCGATCGACCTCCACACGATGGCAGCCTCGTATTCCTTGCCGTCGTCGGCATTGCCGCACGCTCACCGGGTTCACACCCAGTCCCAGCCGGCATCGCTCAACGCCTGGCGAATGACGGTGTCAAGCGAGAGTCTGCCCTCTGCGCTGGAGGACGACGAGGACCAGGGCCACGATCACGATCACGACCATGACCATGACCATGATCACGACCATGACCATGACCATGATCACGACCACAATTACGATCATAGCCGCTCCCATTCCCATTCCCACCCGCGCTCGCAGGCGTATTCCATCCCGCCGCCGCTACCTTCTCCCTCGCACTTGCACGCGCACTCCTTCAGCTTCCCACGCCATGGCCGCAGTGGCTCGCAAACCTCCAATGCAAGCTCCACCGAGAAGCCGTCAATAGGGGGCGCAGGGAGCTGGTCTCAGGCGAGGAGGAACCGCTATACACCAGAAGTTATTGACGAATCTGCTCACGATCATGACCATGACCACGACCACAATCATGACCATAGCCATTCCCATTCGCATTCTCATTCGCATTCTCATTCGCATTCCCCTGCCCACTCCCACTCTCATTCCAATGGCCATAGCCACGACCATAGTCACAGTCACCATCATGGCCACGACCACACCCACGAAGCCGGCCACGACCATAGCCCCAAGCGGTCTCTCTTCACAAGAACAATCCTCCCCTACACAGTTGGATGGCCCATTCTTTATTCCATAATAGCCGAGAAAGATTCAAGGCGGATATTTTACTTCATGTCGTATGTTTGTACTCAACGTTCCAAGATTCAGCAGGTCACGGTGACTAATAACGTGATACAGGCTCAACTTTGGTTTCATGATCATCCAGGCCTTTTATGGCTTCGTAACCGACTCGCTGGGCCTCCTCAGCGATAGTATTCACATGTTCTTCGACTGTGTTGCCCTGCTCGTAGGATTGCTAGCAGCTGTCCTGAGCAAGTGGCCGAAGAGCCAGCGGTTCCCATACGGCTTCGGAAAAGTTGAAACGCTGAGTGGATTCGCCAATGGCATTCTGTTAATGTACGTACTCATCACACAACCTACGATGCGCCAATGATTATGATTCTAACCCAACTATTTGGTTTAGGCTCCTCAGTGTTGAAATTGCGTTCGAGGCGTTTGAGCGATTGTGGGAAGGAACGCAAACAAAGCGGCTGGGCGAGCTCTTCGTTGTCAGCAGCCTTGGCTTGGCCGTGAATTTGGTTGGCATGATGGCATTTGGACACCACCATCATGGCCATGACCATGGACATGGACATAGCCATGGGCATTCTCACGGTGAGAAGCATGACCATGGTTGCAGCTCACACTCGGGTCACAGCCATAACCATGGCCATGGCCATGACCACGATAATGAAAACATGCGGGGCATCTACCTGCATGTTTTGGCAGATACTCTGGGCAGTGTCTCAGTCATTGTATCTACAGTTTTGACAAGCTTCTGGGGCTGGTCCGGGTGGGATCCGCTGGCTTCGTGCTTCATTGCAGGCCTCATCTTTTTATCTGCACAGCCACTCGTGTTTTCATCAGCGAAGCGTCTACTTTTGACCGTTCCCGAGGGTGTCGAGTACAACCTACGGAACACTCTTGCCGGCATTGGACAACAACGAGGCGTCGTGAGCTATGCGACTCCGAAATTCTGGATGGATGATTATGGAGGCAATCAATTATTGGGCGTTGTTCATGTCACGGTGGCCCGTGGCGCTGCCCTGGAGGAGACCAAAGACCGTGTTCGAGAGTATCTACTCAAGGAGGGCATTGATGCCGTCATACAGGTGGAAAGAGATGGAGATAATGGATGCTGGTGTACTCGCGGACGAGCTCCAACCAACCCGCCGCAGGTGTCCAAGCAATTCTAGGAGACGAGGCTTCGTATCATGCATACAACAACAGGGGCAACGGCAATTCAATGGTTGGGCCAATGGTAGACGAGATGAATGACTGATCGTTTAGTTGTACGCATTTACACAGCGAAACAGCGTCAATTGCGCAACTTGTCTGCTTAGCGGTGGTTTTGATGGGAGGGATTGGCTGTATTTTATATAACGGTTGAAGCGAGATGCTTGGCGTAAGGGTGCGAGTTACGGGTTTTGCTTAGTGTTTAGGATACGTTCGCGTCTATAATTAGTTCCTGATTGCATATACTAGAATTGCCTAGATACATGATGGGGATTTTTTTCCACTGGAGCTCGAAGACATCTGAATATGCCTGTTATTGAGCTTGATTATGGTAAGTCCGTAATATTATCCAGCCAGCGTTGAAGCTGCCGAGTACTTGTGGTAGACAGGCGCCTTCACATCAATGCACATGTACCGCGAGTTGGTAATATTTTCGATCTGTTATATCATCAATGGCGATTAAATAAGAGCTCGATCTGGGTTGGAGGTATAAATAGAGACGGAGTTGTAACTACATGCTCTAGTCGGAAGCTGTGATGTAAGCACAGGATCCGTGATTCATGGAGGGGTAGGAGGGGTAGGTGTAAAAGAGGCAATAATCCAAGGCTAAACATCTTTCACCTCCCAACGCAGCAGAATCGCAGAGTCACATCTGCTTCTCGTGTATGAGGCGAGTGTCGTGAACAAATGAGTATGGCGATGTATCCTCTTCCTAAAAATAGTGCCCGGCTAATACTACATTAACCAGCTTCCATTGACAAGGTATGGATGGCGTCCGTCTGCTTGGTTCAAAGATGATCCATTTAAGGCTAAACGAGGCGACGCAAATTATAGACAGGCTGTCAGCTATGCGGCGTTACATTCAATATTAATCGCATCAGGACTCGTAGCGAGCCTCGCAGCTCTGCGTGGGGAAATTCTTATACCAGCAAGCACAATAGCCGGGAATGGGTTGCGCTCTCTGGTGGCGATGCGCAGGAATGTCCAGATGGCAGTTGTGCTTCCGTTTACCGAGGGAGACCACCTGGGGAGCTGAAGTTTTGCCTGCGCTTGTATGAAGACGATCCAAACGATGCTTCGTATGTGTATGAGAGCGACGAGGACGATGAGCCTTTGGAGTACGATTCGAATACTGAGGATGATGACGGCGATGAGGTAACTGAGGAACAAAACGAGACGAGCTCATCTCAATCTCAAGCATCAGATACAGAGGAAGAGTATAAATGGGTTTTCAACGCCAGTGGTCTGGATCCCCAGCCAGAGTACGATACCGAATTCTTGCCACTCTCTGCGCCATACGACGACGAAGGCGGTGCGGAAGACGAAGATATAGGAGTTGATCATCACATCATGGCGCTCCCAACAGCTCGCAGATACGAACATATCGCGGGCCCGGGCTGCTGTAATCTTCGAGGCTACCACGGAGATAGGATTACTCTCGACGAAATGATAGATTGCCATACGGTGCAGGGGCTATACAAGAAGACGAGTGATTGGACGCCGAGTGATGACGACATGGACTTTGAGAGAGAATCAAAGAATTACCATCTTACAGGGCTATCAGACTGCATGCCTCCGAATGGAGGAGATGTGAAGTGCGCACCGATTCGTGGTGGAGCAGATTGGTTCCATGCGTCCAATCTCAGCGATACATGGAAAGATGTATGTGGCTGGGAAACATGAGATATACTTATCATTGTGCTAACAAAGATTACCAGCTTTTTGGATGGGGAACTTATGTGCTTCCATTTCACCCTACCTGTTTTGAGATATTCATCAGGATAAGCAAGCAGCAGATGGGTAGGGTTAGCCTCGATTCATTGATGAAGCTCGAGAGCACCGCCTCCCGTAGCATGTTTGGCGAACGGCATCCCGACATTGTGGATGCGAGAAACAAGGGCTGGAAGTGGGCTTGTTTGCTTGATACGGAGTACCTGGCCGCCAATCCCGTCTTCATCTCTGGCTTCAGGGAGATTTGTGATGCAGCTATTTCTGACGCGGAGGATTTCGATAGCCAGAGCAGTCCCTTTCCAGAGCGGCCTGAGAAGCAAGATGTTTCCGCAGTGCGAGACGACCCGTTTTTGAAGCTGCCAACGGAGCTTAAGCATACGATTGCTTGGCATCTCGGCTCAAAGGATATAGCGTCGCTGCGAATGGCATCCAGGGCATTCTATCATCTCCCCATGACTTTATGGCATACTTTGATGGTCCGAGAGATGCCGTGGGTGTACGAAGCCTGGTGCGATGACCCTACGCCGTACCCCTGGGCAATGGCAGACGCTTCTTACCTAAAGCAGATGCGGGAGCGGGAAGAAGCGTACACGGCCGAGCGAACCCGGCGAGCGGATGTTCTAAAGGCGAACGAGCCTGATTTCTATCCCATCTGGGAAGAGAACGAGCCCAAGTCTCCGCCACTGTCGCCCGAATTGGAAGCTCAGACAAGGCTGTTTAAGGAAAAGAAGCGAGCTATGGCTCCTGTGAGACTGCCGCGTGAGAGGACGAATTGGTACCAGCTGTATACGGATATTAAAGCAAACGAGGAGAAGCTGAAGGGACTGCGCAATAGGAAGAGGATATGGGGGACTGTAGGCGAGATTGTGCAGAATGTGAAGAAGTGCTGGGAGGCGGAGTTGGTTGAGATTAACACGCCATTTGCTATCATGGAGGTTGATGGCTGATATTTTTGTGCATCTTTAGAAGTGGATTACTAACTATAGAGGCTAGCTATCTTATTTCCAACTTACAGGTTATGACAGCGTACCTACGCTCGTGGGGGAACAAATGAGGAAGTATTAAGAGTCGTCATAGTATTTTGGCCTGACATGTGATTGCGCGCCGTGAGAATGACGAACGTGGGGTTGATCAAAAGATTCCCCGCTTTTCCCTGTTTTTACCCCACGGGCAGTGGCTTTCGACGGTGGCTTGTTCTGGGCCGAGGGTTACCAGGTACATGTACATGTCATGCCGCCTTGCCGCCTCCATCATCGGAGGCGATTTACCGAATAGATTCGACAAACCCAGTTCAATGGAATTACAGCGCAAATTTCGGTCAAATTTCTTTTCGGTTATCATTACTACGTGGACTTAAGACAATCAAGTTCTTCCCCCCGACACTGCCGTCACGCGGGGCTTGGAGCTTTGACCCGGCCGACGGACGGAGTTGCGAGCCGAGGTTCGAGGCGGGACCCGGCTGCGGTTGAGCTTGAGTTTTGTGTATTTGTACGGCAGTATGGTGATATGCATTAAGAGGGTATATGTTGGTGGATGAAGTAAAATGGAATTGAAGTGTATATCTGCCACAAGGCGTCAAGTGTAAAGTACCAGCGCAATTTTTCGTAGCATTGAGGAATAAAGGTGGTGCTTCAATGACATGTGCAAATCGGACTACATGGGTGCTTTTCTGCTACCAAGTTTCGGTACACCAGTCATAATCACAAGCTTCTCCCACAGAGGGAAATAGGAAGAAAGGAGCAAAAAGAGAGAGAAGGATCTAAAACCCGCAGTCATATGGCAACCATCACGCGGGTTTTATATCTCAGCCATAGTAGTTGTCCCCAGTTTCCCTGAATCATCAGCCTTGGGTTTGTAATGTAGCAATAGGCCATTTCGCATCCCGTCGTCCGAACTTCCTTCTCTCCGTTCTCCAACCCACACACAAACTTTAGGTCATTTTAGTAACCCTTGACAGCTGATGAATGCTACATGCCATCTGGGCCGTAGAGATGCGGCCGCCACAAGTACCTGCGCTAAAGTGCACGCGCTAAATCGGACGTTGATGTACATGTACTTTTTTGATGTTCGGGCTATGTGCATATTAGAAGCAACTGCGCTCGCCTTGCTTCCTTCTAAACCTCCCCATATTCCACTTCCTGTTCCTCATCCTCCATTTTTCGCATCTCCTCTAATATTTGCTCTTCGTCTCCTCTTTTGCAAACTCTCCCCTCATTCCTTTTCTTTGCTGTCATCTCTGTTTCTTCACATTCACAATCCCCGCCATAATGTCTTCCTCAAGCTCCTCTCCCGCCGAGGCAGTCTCCTCCATCGCCGACAAGATCCCCTCGCCCCAAGAGGCCAAAGAGACCGCCCAGGCCGCCGCGCCTGCCGCTCAGTCCGCTCTCCTGTCCCAGCTGCGCGCCCTCACGGCCGGTGGCTTCGGAGGCATCTGCGCCGTCGTCGTCGGCCACCCGTTCGACCTGGTCAAGGTGCGCCTGCAGACGGCCGAGCGCGGCGTCTACTCGAGCGCCATTGATGTGGTGCGCAAGTCGGTCGCGCGGGATGGACTGAGAAGGGGCCTGTATGCAGGTGTCAGTGCGCCGCTGGTTGGCGTTACGCCCATGTGTATGTTATTTTCCCTATCCTTTACTCGATCTTGACGTTTTTTGCCGAACCTCGGCACAAATTGTGGTGGGACATGTGTGAGCTGACGAGAAGTGCAAAAAATACAGTCGCCGTGTCCTTCTGGGGCTACGATCTCGGCAAGCAAATCGTCGGCGGCGTCTCGACCATTGGGCCCGACGGCCTGTCTACCGGCCAGCTCGCCGCCGCCGGCTTCCTCTCCGCCATCCCCATGACGGCCATCACCGCCCCCTTCGAGCGCGTCAAGGTCATCCTGCAGGTCCAGGGCCAGAAGCAGCTCGCGCCGGGCGAGAAGCCAAAGTACAGCGGCGGCCTGGACGTCGTGCGCCAGCTCTACCGCGAGGGCGGCATCCGCTCCGTCTTCCGTGGCAGCGTTGCTACCCTTGCCCGTGATGGCCCCGGAAGCGCTGCGTACTTTGCTGCCTACGAGGTTATTAAGAAGAGTCTGAGCCCCAAGGATCCTGTTACTGGAAAGCCCACTGGCCAGCTGAGTCTGACGGCCGTGACGTGCGCCGGTGCCGGTGCTGGTGTTGCCATGTGGATTCCCGTCTTCCCTGTCGATACTGTCAAGTCTCGTCTCCAGACCGCCGAGGGCAACGTCACTATCGGAGGTGTCATCCGCGAGCTCTACGGCAAGGGCGGTTACAAGGCCTTCTTCCCTGGCTTCGGTCCTGCGCTCACTCGTGCTGTCCCGGCCAATGCGGCAACATTTTTGGGCGTGGAGCTGGCGCACCAGGCCATGAACAAGATGTTTGGATCGAAATAATGATGGTGAACTATGATTCATTTTGAAGCTTGATTTTTTTGCGATATCATTGGCAATGTTTTGTTGTTTTGCGTATAAAAGGAACTTTTGGATTTTCGGGAGGGACAAGAAAAGTATATAGGGGAGAAAGAGGGGGGAAGAGGCATCGAGACATACCCTCATGATTGTTTGGATTATTTTCTCCTGCATGATGGAGTCATGGAAAAGGGATTTAGACGGCGGTGTTCTTGTACTCGCCCCGTAGATTAGATGCCCTTTGCCGTCTGTTTTTTCTGCATCACGAGGTGACGCAAGGGCTATACATCATCATCACCTTTTCAAATCAATAAATAAACAAATAAATAAAACGTAATTCCAATATTGGCATGTGAACCAAGGAAAAGTGCGATATTCATTCTGTCTGACTGAAATCTATAACCAGTCCGTATGCAAAAACCGAACCCAAGAAAAGAGCAAATTTCCAGAACTCCTAACTACCCAAACGTTGCTTCGCTCAAAAAAAGAAGAAAAAAATCACCAAGATATATAAACCACAAGGCCAAAAAGATTGAGCAAATATAAATCCCATCGCTCATGCCGCCCCAGTTTCGCCCTGCTGTTGATATAGTACAAAATCCAAATTCGACTCATAGGGAAATTTCCTTTTTGGAACTCCTTTCGGACCCCGTTTTAATGCTTCGTTTGCGCCGACTTCATCCCAAATCACAATTTCCATAAAAGAGTTCCAAACCGTCCCCAGTGATAAAACATATAAAAGATTTCTCTTTGTAAAAGAGAGAGGGAGAGAAAATCACCAAGCCCTCTCATTGACAGTCCATCTCCTCTTTGCCTGGCTCAAATCCCTAAGCCTATCTGCTTCACTCGGCGGCATGGCCAAGGTCCAAAGACCGCCCAGTCCTGACAAGGGCATCTCATCCCCGGCATCTTCAAACGATACATCTGTGTTGAGTTTGATGGGGGCAGAGAAAACCGGTCCCTTGGGAGAAGTGGGAAGCTGGATGGCGGGAGCTAGAGTTGGAAACGGCTCCAACGGTTTGGCCTCCTGCGATGGCTTGATGTTTTCGTCAGAGATGGGCCTAAATTTGTCGAAATTCGGGAGTATGCTGTCGTAGTCGTCCACTGCCTCCTCGTCGACATCGTCAATCAGACGCAAGGAAGAGCGCGCGGGTGCCCACAGCCCTGACCCTGAAGATGGAGCCCGCGTCCGTCCGGTAGTGTAGCTGTTGGCCTCAATCTCATAGCCCGCGCTCACAGGCGGTGCTGCCCTGGGGGATCGCCGGCTGGAGCCTGAATCTCGTCGAGAAAAGGGGCCAACTGACGGGTTTGCGGAAGTACTCCGAGTGCTCGCCGTCGATAGCGGCTCCAGGAACGAAAGGGGGTTTAGCACAGGTCCATCCACAGTAGGCGAGGTGGGCAATGTTGAGTTGCGACCACGACCAGAAGAGCTCCAGGTGTTCCTGGGAGATGCGGGCCTTGCGGTGACGGATGCGCCAGAGTTGGAGCGCAAGTGCTCTGTGCTTGCAGAGAGGCGAATCTCGTACAAGTCATCAACTGAAGCCTGGGGAGTTACGGAACCACTGCTCTGGTGTCCTGAGGAGATGGCAAGTGCTTTGGCATAGTCGGCATCCGGTCTTCTGACAGCTGCGGTAATGGAGGCGATTCCAACGTCCATAAGAACGGGCTTGTGAGTGATGGCCCCGATCAAGGCGTTGCAGCCGGCACCGTGGGACACGATGATGACAACCGTCTCAACCTCTTCCTCCTCCTCTTCGCCATAGCCGCTATCGCTGCAGCTGTGGTCGTTTTCGGTGCTGACAGGCGCGCACAGCAGCTCGTCGGGGGAGTCCGTAGTCGCATACCAGTTGACCATTCGCTTCAGCCCCGAGCGGAATCGCTGGTGCATCGACTTCCATTCCTCGGGCAGCTTTCCACCATCGCCAAAGTCCAGCGGCGCCCTCATCGAGTCCCACTGATAGTCAATGACGACACACGAGTCCCTAGCATGGGCGACAAATCCATCGGGTATCTTGCCGTTGCTCGAGATGGCATGCAACGGTCGCGGAGGCTGATAACCTTTCTTCTGCTCCTGGGATGCTGAGGACAGAGCTGCAGCCATGGCGGAGGAGCTGAAAACACTACCCTGGCCTAACCCAGATGCGGCCTGTTGCGAGGGAGACGCCGCCACCGGCGAACTCCAGAGGGCGCCATTCGACGCCGGCTGAGTGGTACTGGGCATGGGCACGCCTGCGTAGATGCTGTAATCTTCGCGTCGCAACAAATCAGCCTTTGCGCCGCCCATCATCAGCGCCGGACCCGGGGGAGGCGTGATCATCTCAAAGTACTCCGGCGACAGCCACTCCCCCAGAAACGTGTCGAGCCGTAGCAGGGCGGACTTGTGCGGGCTCTGCTGCCCAATCGGGGCCTTGCGCGTGACGATGACATCGGATGGCTGATATATGGATTCGGAGGCTGTCTGGGCGAGGCCGGAGCTGATGCCCACGGACGTCTGGACACACCGCAGAAATGGAGAGCTGTGGATGACGACTCTGAAGCGTCGGCGCTTCCCGGTCAAGGAGGCGCCGTTGTTTGTGACCTCGGCTTCGACCTTTGCCTGCTCCAGAATGCTGGCAATCTGGTTGCCGACCTGGCGGGCCTGTAGAAAGCCGCCGTATGTCAGGGGAGGATCGTAGGGAGTCGGTGAGGTAAGGTGCCATTGCTTGTTGGCGGTATCGAGTCGGTTGCCGTGTCTAAGATGCTCGCAGAGGTTAGTAAATGATTGGCCAATTGGAAAGCAGTGGGATTAAAAACTTGGGGGTTTGTCTCCTACCTTACGACGAATATATGCGATGGTAACCGACCCATGGTTGGTCTTGTCTTGTGTGTTTTGGTGTAGAAAGGATGCGATGCGCGTGAAGCTTAGATGGAGTGCGTATATCGATAAAAAGTATAAAGGAAGAGGCGTAGAGATGGATCGATAAATAGAGGAATCGCGCAGGCAAACAAACGAAATTCGTTAATGTTGGTTCCTGGCGACTTTATAGACCACCGACGCCTGATCAGCCGGATTCTGACGTGTCTCTGTCCAGCTGGCTGCACTGGCCTGGCTCAGCCGCTCCTACGCACTGGCACTGGCTTGCCTTCTCCGCATATGAGGGGCCGAATGACACCAGGCTTGGAGAAGACAGTGAACAGGGAATTGCAGGCGGGGTTTGATCAGCTGGGCAGGATGGAAATGGAAGCGGAGGAGACGCTGCAGTTGCAGTTGCAGGGCTGAGGATGCGAATGCGAGAGTCGCCTCCGAATCGACAGACGGGTGGTTCGATGGGGGAATAGGCCGAGTGTGATGGATGAAATGAGGTCAGTTCAGGCCGTGCAAGGAGAGAGAGAGAGGCGACCGTGCAACGGTTGCCTGTTGGCCGTGCGAGATGGAACTGTAAATAAGCCACCGATTAGGTATTGGGTTCAAAGTTGGATTTTAGAAGACAATTGGAGATGCGCCTATGTTCATGTATTTATCACAGGCCAAGAAGGCAATGGAAATTAAATTGGATCATTACTACTAAGTAGCACCAAGTCGCTTACTGTACTCAACTGACAGTCTCTCCGCCAAATTAATTTCAATCTGCCCGTTCAATCGGGGCAAGGCTGTCTCGTCTCGGCTGCTCCTTTGGGAAAAGACACGCCCCCCGAGATTCCCATGTGACGTGGGTCGGTTTTTTTTCCTCCTCCTCATTCATCCTCTTTTTGTGTGAATCATTAATAATGTTCTCTGGTGACTTTTTTCTTTTTCTTTTTTCTCCTTTCCCCTTCTAAACAATGGTCCCCTAGTATGAATTTTTTTTTTTCACGCTTCTCTTGTTCCGGCTGTTTCGTCATTGAGGGCACGTGGGGCGCATGCAACCCTGGTTGGTGGTATGCATGACGGCCCTTTTGTTTTTCTGGCTTGTGATTCTGGGCATCTTGGTGCTTTGGGTGTGAGTTTTTTGGTCCAAGATTCGCACGATTGCGGGGGTAGCAGAGCATCCGCTCCAGTGACGTCGGGGTAAGGTATCGTTTTGAGGCACTGGCGCCCCCCACTCGTTCTTATTTTCAAGATCGTCAACCTATATACCTACTCCGTACCTATCTTTAACCGGATATCCTCTCCGAATGAAACAGGCATCACATTTTTATGTCTATGGTGTACGAAATAAATGACAGGCAGCTATTGAGATGACGAATTCCCCAGGATAACTGCATCGAGAAAAATCAAGTCATCGCTTCCCTCCTGCGCCGGAACCGTGTTGCCGTCCTCGTCATGCTGAAAGCCATTGTCCAGGAAGAGGCCTGCAATCCTCGCAACGTCCACGCGATCGTCGTAGCCCTTCATCAACTCCTTAAACGCCGTCCAGAATACATCGCGAAGAGCCTGCTGGTTGGGGAGATAGGTGTAGCCCACGTTGACCCTTCTGATCCCTAGCATGGCCTCGAGACCGCCAAGCGACATGCCAAACGGACTGACCTCAGTCTCCTTCCAGTTGCAGATACCGACGAGACTGCCCGAAGTCGTGTCTACGTGGATGTTGTTCTCCTGGAGGTCGATGTGGTTGGGCACCATTGGCCAGTCTCCGGCAAAGAGCTCCGGGAGGCGCGATCTGATCTTGTTTAGAGTCTGGCGAAAACGGCTCGGCAAACCGCTCTCCAGCACCGAAAGCTGCGCGTCGTAAGTCTGAAGGAGTTCGCCACGGTCTGTATCCTTCATTGTCTGAGGCGTATTCCACCATGCCGAGCTGAAGAACCTGCGTCGGCAAAAGTCAGCTGCACGGCTCCCTCTGGCTCTAGATTTGGAGTTACCACGGACCTTGTGTAGTCTTGCAGAGTCTTCTTCAGGAGCAAGCAATCATTCGCATGCAGCTGGTCGCGGGCCAGATACATGGCTACCCCGCCGACATTGTTCATCCTATAGACGTGGACCTTGCCTACCTTCCCCATACTCTCATGGTGTGGAACGAAGCCCTCGTACGCTTGTTCGATGCCCTTTAGAAAGCCAAGGTCTAAAGCAGAGTCGTTGCAGCGAAACTGGACAACAAGTGAGCCACTTTCACTGACAACAGTGTAGCTGCATCCTCCTTGGACCGTCGTTGGGTGGACAGATTCGCCTGAGATGCGTTCAGCCTCTGTATTGCATTGAGCCTGTTTTACAGGGGCGTTCTGCTCAAAGAAGGCCTGTATTTGCATCTGCGATAGATTTCGAATCAGGCTCTCCATGTCCATTTTGAGGTGAGCTGCTGCGAATGCTGAGTGCTAAGCTGTTGTTGCTGGGACTCAGGATTCTGAATCCCTCCCTTACATACCTATCAAGGCATGGCTCGGACCTAGATCTTGGCCAAGAACGACAGATGTCGTTGGATGGGTGTGTTGGTCAGGATTTGCATGATTGCGATGCGAGGGCAAACAATCGAAGCGTCCGCACTGGCGTCGCATCATGATGGGACGCCATGTCTCCCATCTCGTCTATCAAAATATCAACATAGTAGACCAATCCAGAGTGGTACTCGTATGCTCGTCTATAGGGGTGTGCCGTATTCGCGTCCTTTACCTTTGCCATTGCCATCTTACTAATACTTCCAACATGTGTTGGACTTGATGCTCCTGGCTTGGCACCTACTAAGCAATACGACCACATCCTCTTACGTGTATCCATGGCGTCTCAGTTGCTCTGTATGTGTGTCACTTGCTGATATTACGGGCAACAAAGATGGCCTGCGAGTGCATACTGTACAGCCGAGGGTGTGCCTACTAATGCATCTCGCGGAGGGCTTCCGAAGAGGCGTCTTTATATCAGCTTAACACCACACTTGAGCGCTTACATACTCCGGCACCGAGATGTCGGATCGCGCCACTCATCCCGGATATATTCTCCCCTCTATCCGTATATCCGTATAGGCAAGAAGTATTTACTCCCTAAACCCACCAGCTCAAGTGACTTCTTCAACCGAGCAGTTAATATCGTAAGTCCCCGGTGATACTTCTCCGGATTTGTAATTTTGCTTGCTCCGTCACATGCTTTATTAGCGGCCGCTAGCAACGGGTACTTCCTTTATCCAAGATGCACCCCTCCTTGCTGCTCCACACGCCCCGCGGTAGTCATTTTCAGGGCACATTTTCAGACAGAAGTACTATGTACCCTTAGGGGCTAATACACCTCAGCATTTGTTACCGTACTCTCTACTTGCTATTCTGCCCATGAAACTGTTGGTAAAAAAGGGGGCCCAGATTTGTCAGCGCCCAAGATTGCCGAGCTGGACTTGACCACATACCTGCAGCTCATTGATCGATAACATACAATCAACCCGCATGGCTATGGCTTCGCGACAACCTTCGTCAAGCTAGCAATACTCACTTTAATACCTACGAATCTACGAGGTATCCAGTCGTTCGTTATCATATCACAAACACCATCACCGCCGCTGCGATGAAGCTCTCGGGCCTGAGCTTCAAGGCCATCGTGGCCTCGCTGCTGCTCGCATCGACGTCAGTCGCCGAGCACACGAGCAACTGGGCCGTCCTGGTCTGCACATCACGCTTCTGGTTCAATTACCGTCATCTCGCCAATGTCTTGTCCATGTACCGAACGGTGAAGCGCCTTGGCATCCCCGACTCGCAAATCATCCTCATGCTGCCCGACGACATGGCCTGCAACCCCCGAAATGCGTTCCCCGGCACCGTCTACAGCAATTCAGACCGTGCAGTCGACCTGTACGGCGACAACATCGAGGTCGACTACCGTGGTTACGAGGTCACTGTTGAGAACTTTATCCGTCTCTTGACGGATCGCGTTGGCGACGAAACACCCCGAAGCAAGCGGCTGCTGACCGACGACCGAAGCAACATCTTTGTGTACATGACGGGTCACGGTGGAAACGAGTTTCTCAAGTTCCAGGATGCTGAGGAGATTGGCGCATTCGATCTTGCCGATGCCTTTGAGCAGATGTGGGAGAAGAAGAGGTGCGCATTATACTTTCATGCATGTTCTTGTTGCAACAGGATTCATCTAACCTCTGATACGATACAGATACCACGAAATTCTATTCATGATCGATACCTGCCAGGCAAATACAATGTACAGCAGACTTTACTCTCCCAACATCATTGCCACAGGATCATCCGAGCTCGACCAGTCATCATATTCGCATCACGCCGACAACGACGTCGGCGTCGCAGTCATCGACCGATACACCTACTACAACCTAGAATTCCTCGAAGCCCATGTCCAGGACCTCAGCAGCAAAAAGACCGTCGGCGAGCTGTTTGACAGCTACGACTTCGACAAGATCCACTCCACCGCTGGCGTCCGCTACGATCTCTTCCCTGGCGGAGAAGAGGCCGCGCGCAGCCGCCTCATCACCGACTTCTTCGGCAACATCCAAAACGTAGAGGTCGACCGAGCCAAGGACTTGGCTTTGGAGGAAGAGATGGTCGAGCTAAGCAAGACCATTGCCATGCTGAGGAAGAGGGAGGCCGAGGAAGATGCGGCCCGCCACAACGTGTCGTCCATTCCCGCCAGCGTTCCCACGGCGCCGCCGAGGAAAATCCAGGGCGCCAAAGCTCTCACTGAGGATGACTGGTGGACAAAGAAGGTCATTGGAGCCACGGCGCTCGCTGGATGTGCGCTATTGTGGGGAGTTGGCACATTATTGGAAGCATAATTTGCGGCTGTTTTTTGTACTGGTTTTGTCTTGTTTTTATGAAGCATCGAATTTAAGCTTAGATTATACATCACACATCTTAGCGCACGATTAGTCAAGATCTAGCAGAAATAAATAGAATATTGGAATATTTATATACAAAGAGAATGTTCGCAATGATTTAATTCAAGGTCAAATCAATAGCAATGGTTGGTGATATCATGGGCGATCCACGCCAGTGAACGCCTTAGTCAGCAGCAAATTAGACGTGCCAGTCTCATCCAGCATTCTTCAAGATTGAACCTTGTTCATAAACTTTTCATCTCGACGACCCTGCCGAGCGAAAATTGGATTTTTCGCATGCAGACGTGAAAGACACCAATGAATCGGATTGTATGCGCGCACGTTCTGATGAAATTGGCTACGCCTAGCCCTCCATAGCATGGACCGATTCAGGGTGAGTTGAGAGCAGCTTTGACATCAGTGATTGGACATGGCATGTGAACGAGCATCTCTCGGTTCTAATGTTGATTTTTTGTTTAATATCTTCTCTCTCCAATATTTTATCAACCTATAGTGTGTTTATATGTATAGAACAATCCCAGCTCTTTCTTCTTCAGCTTCTGTTACCCCAGTCGGTAGCTCTATTCTTGGTTTCTTTCTTTGCCTTGCAGCCTCTTTTGCTCACGACTTCAGCACATCGCCATCAATTTCTTCGCTAACCTCGGCCACCAATCGTCTTAGGCGCGTCCCCTCCAGACGCTTTCTCTCACTTCGCGTCCGCCATCGCCACATGCCCTTGCCTGGTCGTGCGACGCTGAACTGGCCGTTGCCACGCAGGAATGCATCTACATCTTCCTGCCGGACTATCTAGCCGGCCACGATGCCGACGCAGATGAACGAGATGCCTCACAGTATCAGTTTGCGCTCTCTCTCCAGCCATCTGCCGTCATCAATCCAAATCCCAAGATAAATGGCCAGCTGTGCGCCCAAGTAGGCGTCAGGCTACCAGCTCTTCGAACAGGCGACGAGAGCAGTTTCAGAGGCGTTGGTACTGGGACGGTCACAGGGTCTGGCGCAGCCTTGGGACAAGTCATCAGAGTAGAGTGGTCGCCAAATGGGCTTGGCTGTAACTCTCGACCAGTGCTGATGGCCCTGACAACTACTGGCAATCTCATCACGTTTGGGGAGCAGGCAGATAGCCAGTCATCCGCCACGTCGAGCATGAGAACTCGGACTTTTAAGAATTGGAGGGTGCTTTGGGGCCTGGGAGCCAGGCTTCCGATTCCAGATTCCAGTTCCGAAGACGGGTTTCGAATCATGGACGAGCGCATCGTCTCGTTTTCGTGGGCCAAGGAGATTGCCCCGGGAAGAGCCTTGTTGGCCTACCTGAACGACATGGGCCAGATTGTTGTCATGAGCGTACAATATCATCGTCGTCGAGATTCTTCCAAGCGCGGCTCTGAGCAAGAATGGGTTTGGACATTGACGGAGCACATCAGAATTGATGGACGGGGCCCTCACAAGGAAGTGAGTCCACCTCCTACCGTCTCCGTCCGCGCTTTGTACTTACTTTTCGTTAGGATACAGATCCCCAAGATCCGGATTTCAGTCCTCAAGGCAGCATCTTTTCCCTTAAATGGAGCCCCTGGCTAGTCGACAATGGAAACAGAACCGCAACCCTTGCATATCTGTCGAAAAACCATGCTGGCTTCCGCAGGATCGTATTGTATGGTGACTGGGAGAGGGGCGAGTTGCCCGACGTGGAATCCGAACGAAGCGACACTACGACAATATGTCTCCCTCTCTCCAGTGACGCATTGATTGAGTGGGAGGATGCGGTGAGTAGCGTTTGTTGTGTATCCAATTAGGATTTTGAGACTAATGAGAGCAGATATGGACCGAGGGAGATTCCCATACTGCCCGAGGCATCATCACAACTCCATTCACAATCAAGTCTTTCCAGGTCGTACTCAACGGTGTCTTGAGTGAACCGTCACCTCCGCATTCAATCTGGGAGTGCGCTTCAGCCTATGCTGACGAAGAGGACATATCGACAAACCCCATCACAGGTAACGTTGAGATATCGTATCGACAGATCACTCATATTCTTACAATTTCGCCCTAGGCCTCATTGTGCATGATCCTGATCCCAATAATAAGCCCCCGATTCCATACTATTCTCTAGTAAGGCTATCCGCCACCTCCACGAATCTCGACTGGTACCAGACAAACTTGCCCGAAGAAAACCTCCCGCAATGGGTAGAAGACATAGGGGATCAGAATGCCCGCCTCGTCTCTCGAAGGGCCGCATTATACGGTGTAGACTCCGATTTCGAGTCAGACTCTGAAGATGAAGACAAGGCAATGCAAGAGGCGCCTCAAGCGCCAACTGAGCCCGTTTTGCAGGTCCACCCGTACCGATTTCGCCTTTGGGGCCTAGCTAAGTCTCCCGGTGATGGATGTACCGCCGTCCTTGCCTCGAAGCATGATACCCAGCATCCCGATCGCCGAGGCGTCTCAAATGTTCACTTTGACTGGCAAGTCTCTGCAGATGTCGATGATAAACCGCAGCGCGTGAGACCAATCTCTAAGCCACTGACAACGGAGGGCCGAGTATGGGAATGGATGTACGGGTTGGGAGGCGACGTTCCTGGTGTGACCCCAGGATACAAGCCCTCATCTAGAAAACAGCAGGCCAATCCACTAAAAACACTATTCAAACATGTAGCTAAGAGTTTGCCTTGTGTATTTTGTGAAGCTCGGCTATCTATCAAGGATGATGTAGCTACTTGCACAAATCGTCATGCATTCGGTACGGAATCAACTTGTTTTCTTTCTTCTCCCCCTTATTTAATGCCATGCTAACGCCTAACGCAGCTATATGTGCCACATCTGGCATCCCCATCTTAGCACCTGGGATATCTCGAGTGTGCGGCGTCTGTAAGATGCGCTGTCTCAAAGTCTCTGAGCTGGAGAAGTTGGCGGAGGAGCACCTTGGGAGTGTGGATGCGGTGGGGGATTCGCAGGGAGAAGTGTGTGGAGGCTGTGGTGGCAAGTTTGTCGTTTGAGGGGAAGCTTTGTGTCTCTATCTAAACTTAATCAGCGATGGGGAGGCATCTATGAAGTTAAGCATGCTGTGATGTGTTGGGGAATAGTATGGCAATCGGCTTCTTATCTTGTGTAATGCATGCTGGCAGAAACAATGCCGATTTAATTCTCTGTGTAAGATGACGACATGATGAGCTGTCAGGTGAATTCGTGATGCGCCCGAAGATACTGCATGATGCCGCTCTCTGCCTAGGCTTTCACTTCATGAAGACAGATAAACGCTTTGATTCCACATCATAGAGACAGCAGTATGTGTGAATGACTCATTTGATGGCGTGTCAACGGGCTATTGCATTAATTTTATCGCGTCTCTGCATTAGAACTCGGATATGAGGCGGTGAATAACGCGGATATGCCATCTTCTTTGGCCTTTTCTCTTTTCTGATATCAGAAGTTCGGTGAATTGGGTCGAGTTTAGTATAGATAAATAAGTCGTCTATTTCCGTTATAACTTTATCTAAACAGTTTACAACTAACCAGTTGACTCTGGGGCCACAACTAACACGGCCGACGAAGACCACAACAGACACACAGACAGAATGGACACACAGACACACAAATCAGACCAGACAAATTCGGCATACCGACAGACCAGAGAGGTCAATCACACCTGAGGCTTTTTTTTTTTCCACCCAACAGACTATAGTATTGTATGTAAGTCCCTCTTTGCACTAACGGTGATGAGATTTCACTGGGTTAACTGACATCACTGACGTAGCTGTTGCTACTACTAAAGTAGCAAGCTACGATGCCCTTTTGACGGTATCGATGGAAGCACCTATACCCCTGAGCGCGTGTACCACCCAGGCATCAGAAGCGGTTATACGCGATATAACGTCTGTTGCTGTTGGTGGCACAAACGCCATCAGCGTGAAATGTTCTCATCCAAGACTATGGCGCCACTGCTCGCAATGTGACTGCGCACGCACAATACGCCGTCAGAGGTATCGCCGCTGTGAAGTTCTATCATAAGCAGGCAACCAACATGAATTTGGAGGAGCAAACTGAGTACATTACGAACATCGACATTCCCACTCTCCTTCTGGAATCACTTACACACGCTCCCAGAGGCCCTTCAGAACATTGCCTAGCATGTGAAACAGATACTCTGCCGATCTACACTACGCCCCAGGCAATCCTCGAGGATATCCCTGGAGTCCCAGAAAATAGCGACAATAACACTTGTATATTACATGTACCCTTACCACACCATGCTGACTACATCCGGCGATTCATCGCCAGCTATCTATACGATCTCCATATCCACTATACATCCACGCTATCTCTGCCACTGCAACAGAGACGTGAGAGATGACAACAAAGAAAATGAGTACATCAGCCTCATCTTGGGGCCACACGGCCTCCCGTGCCTGGCCATTCTTTCCAACGGCGGGCTTTCTACTCGGGTCCAAATCCAGTTTTACTGGATGCCAATCAATGTCTAAAACTCTCGACTTTCACTACCTACTATGGCGCAACTAGCAACCATAAAGCCGCCGACGACATGCTTCGAGCCATGGTGTCCGATGTGAAGAGAAGTTGCTTCCATGAGCTGGAAACTGGTCAGACCTTTGAGATCGATGTTTTCAGCGAATACGGGAGAATACGAAGGGTGTTTTAGTTGTGCAGCGAGCAGTCGTCGACTTCTAGCAGCATCCAGAAGCATCCCACATATGGGCGGATACAAGACAATGAGCAAAACAGACAGCAAGAAGTCCGGGCACACGAAAGATTATGAGCAACTCAACAGCCGTCACGACAACCCAAACAAACAACGCGGCAGGCTGTCTTTTGGATGACGCTTGCGACACCCTCGAATATGTACCTCTAGGCTTCAGAGACGCAAATTTTTGTTGCAAACATAAACATCATGAGCACAGGCGTCAACCTTCACAAGGCTCGTCGGGTTTGCGTTTCTGCAAACAGCCATTTCAACCCAAGGACTACGCTTCCGACTCTATAGCGACCTTCCATTTCAACGCGAAGATAACGCTTCCGACTCTATAACGGCCTTCCATATGAAGACCATCTACCCTATGCGAACGAGCGAAACATCAATGTTCACCAAAACGCACACAAACGAACGAACAAATGGATGCCCCTCAGCATCAATCCGCAGCGATGACTCTCCCTCATCAAGAGATGACTCCCAAATTCCCGCATCAAGTGATACACAGAAAGCCTTGAAATTATGTGTCTAGACTTTCAGGGGAACCAAGAGTAACAGACGAAGTATCTGGTGTCCAAGTTAGGGTGTCTGTCACACTCGGCGGGGCTGAAAGCTTTGCCCAGCGTATTCGTGAGACGACGGTCCCACGAACGAGGCAAGCAATGGGGCTCGGGCTCAGGCGCAGCCGTCAAGTCCTTGATGAGCAATATCTCGCAAACACCCCCGCTTCTATGGGTGATCACAACGATACCGACGGTCCTTCATCTTCCTCCCCAACGGCCCGCCCCTGGTAAATATTCCTACCACGCTCGTCGCTGGAATCTACCCTACATACCATTTGACCTTTGCGAAAAGGACCCAGCCGCCTTGCGTATTCGGTGGTCTAGGATGAGATTCCTCGTCAGTATGGTCGAAGTAGGCCGAGGTACCGGTGACTGGGTCGCAATCATCTTCGATAGGTACCTAGAGATGAGAGACACCTTGAAGCCTTTGCTAGCCTGCCTGAAAACCCATCGTTCGGTACCATCAAGAAGAGACAAACAAGGCGCCACACTTGTACGTGCTGGATCCTCACACCACCGGACGAAGCGAGCGAGCAGATTTTGTCATTCAAGTTTGGCGCCAGAATCCTGACGGAGATCGGATATCCTGCGGCTTTCATGGCATACGTGCTTCCCTTGACTAGCCGACCGGGGCACTGAAATACCATCGCAAATGCCCACACCATGAGCAACAAGGCGGATCAAATCATTCCAGATCATGGTCATCACGGCTGACTTATTTTTTTTACTTGAGAATCTCGACATCTCCCCATGTAAGGTGTCTTTCGCAGTTGCAGGGCAAGTCAAAGATGCCCTCCCGGCAGCTTCCCCATACCATTGAGCAGACCTTTGCATAGCCTCCAGGCAAAGAAGACAAAGCTTAAGCTATGGCGATCCCGAACAAAGCCGTTAGCCTAGAGATTTCTCTGCCACCGCCAACGTAGGAGTATGGCTCATTCGAACGACTTTATTCGACGCCCTACAAATCTTCTATCGCGACAATAGTCCAGCGCCTGTGAAGAAGTCACCAGGAACGACGGAATTATCAACGGCAAGGCCATTCCAACCTAGCACACGATCCAGAATCATCGCACACAGACGATCTAGAAATTAGAATGGCAGCGACTAGCAAGGTCGACTGTGAGTTCAGACTCACAAGCCGACGATGAAATGATGTAACAAGATACTAAAAATGGTGCGCTGGGATATAAAATATCTACATGTACTAGGCTAGACATAGCAAGAGACGACTTACTGCTCTGGTAGAAGACATCCTCTGAAAAAAAGTCATTCAATTTACAATCTAATAGCACTCGCTCAATAGTATTCTCGATGACATTTACGCCATTCGGGGAAACTTGCATCAAGCTACACCTAGGCCAATAAAATTCATACCTTTATGTGTTGGTTGGTAGTAGCAGAAAGTGTGTCAGATTGATCAAGTCTATTATTACTAAGATTGCCACAAATGCCACTGAAACTGCGTAATCAAGATCATGAGGCCATGACTATTTTAGCAACGAGCAATTACATGTATTCAAGTGACCGGATACTAACTTAGGGTAGCCTATTAATAGGTAGGCTATTATCACCAGATACCACCATGGGAGATCCTTGGTCTTAGAACTACAGCTCCCAGATTATTAAAACCAACGACGAGTCAATGACCATCTTAAAATTAGCGAAGCGCCTTCAATAAGAGATTCACCTATATGAAACTGCAGCTTCATATAACAATTAGAATAATGGAAAGCTAACTCGCAGTGTGCTTCAATGCTATGTAATTTCTCGTATATGAAAATAGAAAGGCCATCCAGAAACCAGGGCTGGCAAGAAGACGCGAGCGCGAGATGCTTACCTCAGAGCGCCCAGTCAGCAGCCTTGTGTTGCCATACGACTTCATGAGCGAAATGCTGCGTTCGCTCCTTGCAAGGGAAGAAGAGTTTCGGTTATCGCTGTTGTACGTTCACTAGTTTGCCGCCGTCGATATAGATTGCCAAAGTTGCCATTCTCATATACCTCATTCATAGGCCACAAACATTCTCGACGGATGATAATAAAAGACCTAGTTTTGGACCATATTATAAACGTATATCCAAAACAAAATACACTCGCCAGATGCTAGGATATGTAGTAAACCTATATAATGAATTCTGGGCACATTCTAAACACGGTTAGGATATGTAATCGAACGTAATTAACGTGCATTACCAAATTATTATTATTGTCTCATGTTTCTATACGCTGATGGGATGACCAAGCTAGCTAAATCAACACGCTTCATGTATCCACAGTTAAGGCCGACATCAATCCAGCCCATAAGCACTACTTTCCTCTGACTTGACAGGGCACAGCAGCAAATCCAGTCTAATAAGGGTATCTAATGATTTGCTTCCCAAAAAAAGCACCAATTGTTTAAATCGCCATCATGAAAGCGAGTGCGAGGGCGCCAATGGAAATAGACAAAGACACACTGCCGTTATCCTTGCCGTCCTTGTCAGAAGAGCTGTCGCCCGAGCTACCACTTCCACTTCCGCTGCTACCTCCCTTTCCAGAGCTGCTACCACCGCTGCCACCACTGCTTCCGTTGCCAGAGCCGCTGGTGGAGTTGTCGGAGCTGCTGTCGTTGTCGGCAATCTCTCCGCCAAAGGACGTTCGGCCGGGAGAGACGCTCCTTGCCAGGGTTGAAGCGCGCTTCTTGTAGTCGTCGAGGGTCTGGTTGCCCTTGGGGTTGATGATGCCAACCATGCCGCCGGCGCACTCGTTGCCCTGCGAGGAGTAGAACGGAATAGTGTCGGTTCCGTTGATTTCTACGCGAAAGACTTTGTCCTAAATGTCCTCATATTAGTATTATGGCCACTTAAAGGTAGTGTTTGCAGGAGGTGAAACGTACATTTTCGCCGCTGGATGTCGCAAAGAAGCCAGAGAAGAAGCCGGTGCCGAGCTCCAGGGGAGAACAGGGGTAGCGGTAGTCACCAGCGACGACGGAGTGGTTCTTGGGCTCGAAAATGAACTCCAAGACGTCGCCATCCTTTGCCGTGATGGTTGAAGGATCAAAGGTGTTGGAAGAGGTGGCTGTAATCTTGATGGTGGCTGCGTTGGCCAGGTACGCAAGGGCAAAGGCCGAAAGGAGGCTCTTGATGGAAGGCATTTTGTATGTATGCAAGTATAATCAAGCGCGATGCTATATATAAAAAAGAAAAGAAAGCAAACGGACAGACAATCGCTAGATGATTGAAAGCAGAAGGATGCTATTAAAGAGCAATGCAGAGCAGCTTACTTTACAAAAAGGAGATCAACAACAAGAGCTGGGACAGAGCTCCTTAAATACGGAGGGCGATCCCGAAGGATTCGGATAGCTCCCTCTCGTATTACACGTTGATTCTCGTGAACAGGAGGGTCCAATGGCGCAGATCTTGGAAAAACACGAAAAAAGCCCAAGTAACCAGCCAACGAGCATCCGATCTTGGCTCAAATCAGTCTGCGCCACGCAAAGCCCCCATGCATCCATGCATGTTTAGCTGTGTAAGTTGGCGCCCTTTTGGGAATAGCACTGCCGTGTTGTCTTGGGAGCTTACAGTCACTGAAACATCATTGTCGGTGTTATGCGATGCCATTACGGCGGCGGAAAACTGTCATTGAAATTGACAATGGATGCGAAAATGTCACTTTTGTTGTCATGCGAGTTGTGCAACTTCTTTTTGCCAGCAGAGCATCCTTTTGGAGGCTATATGAGAGGCAGCTGTACTTGGGCCTCTGACAACCACCAAGAAAGCTCGGACCAGGAATAGGATCATTAAGGCACGGGTATGTAAGCATCAGGCAGCGTCTCACCGCATCCAAATAGTCCCAGAGCTATGCCGTGCCAAATATAGTAATCCAGTGGTTTTTTTTTGTCCGAGTCGCTATTTATACTCGGACGCATGAACGAGTTGGCCGCTAGCCTTGCCCAGATCTGGGATCTGGGATGTGGCTGTGGTGCTTAGTAAAAAAGGAACAGGAAAAATAGGGACACCAAAAACTTCCCGCTTTAGGTAAAAAGAACGGCATTGGGGAAAAAGAACAAAGCCTTAGGCCGGGACAGCAATTCTTGCAGCAGTTCTGGATATTCCCGAGGAGAAAAAGCCGTTTTGCCGCCCAGATGGACGCATCATAATCATACGACACGATGGATCTGAATCTCGGGGAATTAAGAATTATCTTCAACGACATCGGCGACTCCTGGGCCACAGTTCAGCTCTGCTAGGGGCAAGTAAACGGGACGGGATGGCAAAACAAAACAACACTTGAAGCCCGAAGCACGAAGCACGAGTATGGCCGCATATCGGCCGCGGAACCCAGTGGCGGAGGTCCGTGATTTTCGGGGACCCTTCCTTGGCATTGCCACCGGTGCCGGCTCTGGCCATCGGCTCTTGGTTCACCGCGACGGCTCGAGTTGTCTAGTTTCATGTAGTGTAACCATTGGTTGGTTAAAGCTGCGGAAGAAAAGAGATTTGGGTCGACCGCTCAGGCCCGGTAATAGCAGTAGCGTCGACGGAGTATTAGTATTAGGCATAGCATACGGAGTAGCATACACAGGCCTCTGCGTACGGACGGCACAGTACTCCGTAGCATCGGCTTCGCGCAGCTGCGGCAAAGACCGTTGTCCAGTCGCTTCGTCTGGAGCCCCCGTTAGTGTCGTCCATAGGGCAAATTCACGTGGATAGGGGTACTCTATCGCTCCATTTGGCAAGCCCTTTTTTAAGCTTTTGGATCCAGATCGGCTGCCGGGCCAGACTCGATTTGCCTTTCTCGGCCCTCCAGATCACGGCGCTTCAGGTGGTTTTTTGGCTTCTACATTTTGTTCAGCTCATACGTAATCAGCCAGTTCAGCCGCTACCAGAGAGGCGAATGGTGTCGCGTCGGTTTCCCTTTCTGGCTGTTCTGCTCACACGTCCAGCCCAGTCTGTGGCGCCTCCCTATTCGTACTGTTCCCTCTAGCTGGGCTGTCAGCCCTTTTTTGCTCTCAGCCTTTTGGTAGCTGGCAACTCTTGGGAGCTGAGAGGAAAACGAGCCATCGAGGGCATAAATACAAAACGACGAGGAACTCTATTCCAGCAGAGATGGGGGTGGTGGCTCAACCCTGAGGACGGAGGCGTTGGGTGTGCGGATGGTTGTTTGCCTTGTTATCCGTCGGCAGTTCGATTCAAACCAAGGGCGAGGCAAGCAACTAACTGGACAGTAGAGCACGGCCGTGTTCCGATGCGGCGAGAAAAGAAACGAAAAATAGGCCGTTGGGCTGGAAAAGGCTGCAACTCAACTCTTAGCTGTCTGCCAACCCAGAGTTGAAAACTCGGGAGCACAGTCACCCCCGCGAGTTGACTGGCCGGAACTCCCTGAAGCAGTTCGTCACGGTGGAGAAGGTTAGTCTTGTTTCTTGCTCTAGGATCCATTCTTGTAGTAGTAGATGCACGGCGAAATTGCGCCCTCGCAAGACTCACCGGATAACATGTCAATCTTCAATTGCGAGGGGAGCTGCTGCACCCGCTGCTGCGTTTCACGATCAGTCACCCATGCGAAGCTAGCGTGCCAGTCGAGAGGCGCGCGGAACCAGACCCATGGCATGCAATGTGATTTGATTTGACTTGTGTCGCGGCTGAAATTGAGCTCGAGCTGGGTCAGCGTATCATCGTGGGGAGACGCCGGGGTGAGCCGAGATGAGGAGCCAATTTACTTAAGACTTTGCACGCATACTTTGCGATACTGTACACGTTTTCAGGTTGGTGCTGCTGAGAGAAGGGCCAGAGCAGGAAATGAGAGGAGCAGCGAGGTCGCGAGAGAGGGTGAGAAGCTTTTGTCAGTCTCGTGTGAAGTCATTCGCATCATCGCCAGCGGTTGGGTGAGCTTGAGCTTGAGCCAAGATCCAGCGACAGCCGTCAGAGAGAGGAATGTGAGATGCAACTCAGCACAGGGAAAAACACTTTGCAGCTAAGGCACAGGCCAACACACACACACACACTTACAGTCACTTTCACACTAAAGCTCACTGGAGGGCTGAAAAGGTGCGCATCCCGTATCGAGAGAAATCGAGCGCCTCGTGATCAACGCTGGGTTACGAGCCCAGGCACCTCCAGCGGCACCTCCAGCGCCAGAAGGTTTCGATGGGTGGAAACCTTAGTCGTCAGGCAATATGTACACAGCACCGCATCGGGGGCCGGAAAGGACGAGGAACATGGCGGCTGTGTAGGGGTACATGACCTCATTCATCTCTTGGCCATGTTTTCATAATCGGTGTTAATTTACCCTCAACTTCCAAGGTTGACAATCATTTGATGGGATGACCTCCCTCCTCACCCAAAGTACCTCCATACTAATAAGGCAGTCAAGCAGTACTGTATCTAGCAGGCAAGGAACATTTGAACCCTGCAAGGCCCGTCGGTGCACTGGAAAACAACGTGGAAGAGGGGCAGCTCGAGCACGAACCCGGCCGCAAACCGCTAGTACCGGATACCACTATATCGAGTATTTTGCTATCTTACTACTGACATGAACGACTTAGTAACCCAAGCGATGCACGGCCTCCAGTCAGGTACCTCTTTTTTTTTTTTTTTTTCTTCGCCTTGATCTCCATCCATCTTGCCTTAGTACGTGCTTGCCCTGTACATACCAAGATTGGGGGGGCGTGTGGCAGACCAGGCGCTCCTTCTCGGAAACAGTTGCAATGTAACTACGGATGAGTGGCGTTTTCATCAAGGTCCTCTAATCTGCTGCCATCTCTTTTCTCTCATACAACAAACACGATTCAATTTTAACACCCCGGACCTGGGACTAGAAACCACATGGCAACAGACCGGGGTGTCAGAGTCTGAACTCGAATCTGCACTGTCTGTCGGAACGCGCCCCGGCTCATGCATGTACCGTGCTGTGCTTGTTTGCTTGCTTGTCGACTCCCCTCTTCTCTCTCTCGACTCCTCTCCTCCTCGTCGTCGCAAACGATCATCATCATGGCCTCTCCCACTCAGAGGGCTCCCGTAAGGAGGGGGAACCAAAGGCCGTGGATGCTTGCAAGCGCGCGGGCACCAAGCAAAACCACCACAAACCCAAAATCCTGCCCTCTGACGGCCGTCCTCGCACAGGACACAAGATGGCGTCGCTAGGGCTAAGCAGCCTCTTGCCCCGCCATAACGGCGCTGGCGTACCACCATGGCATGTCAGAATCCAGTCTGTCGGGAGTGTGGCTCCAGCAAGGGATTGTCTCATGATCGCCCATCTCTGCGCCGTCAAATGCTGTCACACCGAACAAAGCATGTCCGCGTAACTACGGAGCTTGGTGTGTCCTGTACTGTGCGCGTGAGGGAAGAGGCGGCCCTGTCAGTCTGTCCGAACGAACCGCAGGCACGGCATCCCGCCCGCACCCCCCCAGGCGCTGCCTCTTGTCTTCTTGGTCTGGCGTCTGGGTCGCCCTCCGCAAAAAGAGAGACAGTGATATTACGCCGTATTTCGCTATGTCCACAGCACGTCTATTGCGAGCAGGGGAGGCTGGTAACCCAAGACCAAGAGGCGGCGACCTCTGTGCCGGGGCCAACCAGCACGGCGCAAGCACCGCACAGCACAGCACAGGCAACTTGGCAAATCTGCCAGCCTGCTTTAGACCATCTTACTAGCAAGCTTTGCGCACTCACATGTGCATGTAAACACGCATCTCTACATATTAAATCCCGGACCTCGACAGAGACCCGCCCAAAGCGCCCACCATCGGGCACTGGGCTCAAAGTGACGTGCCAGACCAGAGCGGCTACTAGGGGCGAACGTCCTGCTCCCCTTTGATATCCATATCCGCTTCTCTCTCTTGTGCTCGCAGCCCTACGTGGCCACCGGCTAGTACGATACACTGGCCATCTACACGTGGATCAGAGGCGTGGCTGCATACCTTTCGACGTCCGAGGCGGTGTTATTATTGCTCGCCGAGGTGGCTTGCACACTCCAGAGACTTGGGCGGCATCGTCGACCCGTGAGTGGCGCATCTCGCCCCAGCTCCAAACCGACATCCATGGATACACACGAATAAACGTGGGCGGGCTAGCTTAGTACGAATTCTTTGTGGAGGCTGGACCTCTCCATGTAACTGCTTGCTATCTGGGGCTGGCTGCCCACGCTGCTCGTCTTTTAGCGCGCTTCCCGTGTCCAACATGGCATCCATACGGTATTAGACCTAAGCCTAGGGTACGCAAGACAAGCAGTTCTTGTGTCCAGACTTGCCAAGTACATCTCCCGATTTCCCGCCTAATAAGCTACCTGGGTCCCCCAAATTACCTCTTCCTCATCCCTATATCAGAGCCAGGGACTCTTTTTTGCCCGTGCAAGGTGAAAGGTGACCTGTGTGCGCCTGGGTTCGTTGTCGTGTCTCCTTCTCCTCCCCGCTTATTGCTGGCTGGATAGCTCCTCTGGTCGCCTTTTAAAGAGGTACGGCTGTCTGAGAGAGTGAGAGTGAGAGTGGGAAACGAAAGGGGACAACAAATGCCCATGTTTGCCTTTATTCCTCGGCCGCCGAACAACTGACACCTCCGTCCTTGGAAGACACGGATGTTCCTGAATCCATTCTCTCCGGGGCACTTAGAAGCAGACAGACCCGTTTCTTTCGTCCTTCGTTGTCGCCGTCCAGGGCCGCGACTTGCTTGGTGGATCTTGCTGACCTTTTCTTCCTAATATTCTTTTTTAACCCATATCGCCTCTTCTCTTTTTTCTTTCTTCTCTTCTTCCGGCCATCTTGTATATCCAAGATCCCCCATACGGACTCGAGGTCATGGTTGTTGTGGCTTTGAGTATATGGATTTCACCATCTTGTTTGACGAGACAACCTTTTCAGACCCCTCCAATATCTACTCCATCGCTATATGCCACCGAGAAAAAAAAAAGCCCGCCGTCAGCGCTGCATATTTACGCCCTGCCTCCGCGCTCCCCTCCCCCTTGCGGACGCCATCTTTAACAAACCTTCTTCCGGACTCGAGCGATAGGTCGCTATTTATGCGGCCAAATCAAATCGGGCCCTAAATGTCAACTCCTGCAGTAAGTGGTTCAGCCCGTGTATCATGTTTTCCCCTCCTCTCCTCTCCTCCCCCCAATCAACATTTAGCTTGGAATCAGTGGCCGACTTACCCCTTCTCCTCTTTCCCTCACGACAGCAAAAAGCCAACCTTGCTCGCATCCGAGACAACCAGAGAAGATCTCGTGCTCGGAGGAGGGAATACATCGCGGAGCTTGAGCAGCGCCTAAGAGCTTATGAGCTGTCTGGTGTCGAGGCAAGTTCCGAGGTGCAGCTCGCAGCTCGGCGAGTGGCTGAAGAGAACAGACAACTACGAGAACTGCTTCACAAACACGGCTTCCAAGACGACTACATTTCTTCCTTCCTCCTACAACAGGCCGGAGCCTCTTCCTCGACGGACCCGGTTCAGGCACTACAACAAATCATTGCCCCTCGAAGGCCCGTGTCTCTGGATTCCAGCGTGCCTTTTCCCCTGCCCAGCCAGGTGACCAGGGAAATGCCATCGGCAAGCTTATCATCAGTCAGCGCCGCCCCATGGGATCCTCAACAGGTTGCCATGCAATCATTCGGACATCCTCACGTCGCTCCACAGCAGGTAGTGCCGCAGGGGCCGCATACTTACACTTCGCCAGTCTTCACCGAAGGGCCTGCGGCCTCCCTAAGGTCGTCTTCCTTCCAACACATGAACCCTTCAAGTTCACTACTCGAAGACGTCTCTCAACACGGCGGAACCACTCAACCAACAGTCGGAGAAAATCCCGCAGCGCTGAACTATATTCCCATGAATCCCTATCATACTCCTACAAGTCGCGATTTTCCTCAGCCTCCTCAGCCTCCGCCTCCTCCCGGCGGCGGCTACTATTGACGCAGCAAGCCGAAATATGAATTTACGCACGACGACCCCCTCATAGCTTTGGCGTTCTGATGTACGAGACGATTTCATGTGCTCCCCAGACAGAGACTCACATGGTCAACGAGAACACGGGATTCTACTGGGTTGATCGCAAGAGATGTCGTGGAATCTAGGTGCGCCATGCGCCAGACGTTGCTGGGTGGGCAACGCGACAGGGCCCCAACCACGACACGCGCGAAATCGCGAAATCGCAAAGGACAAAGCCAAATCAGTCCCTGGATGCCGGCCGGTCTTTGCCGCACATGGCGTTCTTCGACATACGGAGCCGCCCTATCGAGTCAACAATGCGGCAATGAGATACGCGGATGCTTCCAGAAGCAATTGGGGTAACGCTATCTGCTGCTTTGTGCCCGATGACACGAGGGCCGTCAAGGATCCCGGCAGTGGACACGATCGAGGCATAGCCTCTGAAGAAGAGTTCAATGCGGAACGCTCAATCCGGAACGATGGCCTGAGTTTATGTGTGGACCCCGGCAGAACCCCCCTGGTTCCTGTCATTAAATACATGCCAAAAGGAGCAGATACCCGGCTTACGATGTTGCAGCCAACTTATGCCATCTATACCTTGTTTCTTTGTCCCTTGGCAACCTCGAGGAAGGGATTCGAGTTGAAATATCAAATGTCAATTGTTAAGCACAATTTGTGATCTGGTAGAATAGCTGGTGAATGATTTTGTCTACGGGCAGCTATACGATCAAGGAGGCTTCATTCCGGAGTTTTTTTCTTTGGGCGAGATGGATACGAATGTGTACCTGCTTTGGTGTATGATAGGTGGCGAGTTAGATATACCCCCAAAGGCGATTGTGTTAATATGATGCCGGGCGGCAACCTTTTTTGCTTGCATTTTAGCTCTGCGTTATCTGGTCGTAAACGATTAGAATATTACTCTCTCCGAGTATTGCTCCAGTGAAGGGCCGTTTACCATCTAGTTTTGCTTCGCCAGCCTCGCGGCGCGTGGAGCAAGACTAAGGTAGACTAATACCACATGTGCCCCCAAATGCTTAGTATTGCCCGCAACCCGCTTGCTGGGAAAATGGCTGACTAAATTAGTGGCTTTTTTTTCCTTGTACTTGAGGAGAGAAAGTTGCGCTGACTGATGAGAGAAGTTGTTGGTAAGACGGCTAAACGGGTGGGAGATGGGACAAAACTGGAAGGCCTAGAACGTCTCTGTGGTTTTATTACCGGTATTAAAGAGAAGGCTTTCTTATCTGCGTGCGTAATGTTGCCCGCTTTCGATGTGGGAGAGTGGGAATTGGCACGTGGGTTAGAAATGAGGCTTTGACGCTTCGTTGGTGATACTAAGAGATGTAGTAAAAGCATAGAGACAAAAAGAAATGAGGCTGTTTATAGAGTGTATTATCGAGGGTTGTGGGTGAATTGTGAATATTAAGGACGAGTTGAAAAATATCTGATTCGGATATACCTATTCTAGGGTATCACGGCTGTATGCAATTTTTTTTTTTTAGTATGAAGTTGTCTCAACTCTGTGCCTGTACTATTTGGTCGCCTCAACTGTCTGTACCACATCTGAGGAAAGAGAGAGATGAAGGATATTAATTGACAATAGAATTGGTAATGAGATCAAAAATATTCTTTAACCTCTATTGGTAGAACCCACGAAACTGACTCTGCGCACTCTTACCAGAACCTATTTTTTCCTGCCCAAAGTGCGCTCACAACGTCACTTTTGTCCGGAGCCAGCGCCTAAACCACGGCTCAACTGCCATGTGATGCTGTCACAAAATCCCATGCAATGCCCGGACGCCTCCGAAACTCGGTAGTTCGGAATCGACCCGCATGGCGTTATTCCGCCTGAGCCGCACCGCCACTAAAAACTACATCATCAGATGTTTCTAGTTCCGCATATATGAGTCTTTGCTCGCCCTTCCTTTCTCCAACGCCGGTGCTCTCTGCGATTCTGCGATACTAAACCCCCGAGACGCGAAAATGCGAGGCAGTGTCGTGGCTAGCAGGCCCTTGAGCCGGATAAGCTGCTCGGCGTGCTGCGCCCGGAGCCGGCAGTTTACCAGATCGTTTCGGGTGCAGTCGGCACAACCAGTGGTCATGCGAGCGGGATTGAGTGGCGGCGTTGGAAGATATCTTGATGCTCGAGCTACGCGCGGGACATATCAGGTTTCATTGGCGACGGCGAGATCTATGGCGACGGTTTCAGATCGTCCGGTGGTTGGGTTGGGTCCGTTGGAGGAGTATGACCGGCGGGTAGACGCTGGGATTCTGCGGAATGACGAGCATCAACGAGGTGAGCCTGCGCGATGACAATGTCTCTTTGTAGCTATTGCTAACTGGCACGACATTATAGGTATCATCGAGAACTTGCAACACCTCCATAATGAGCTTCGCAACTACCATGCACCGCCTGTTGTCCATCCCAGCTTCGATCTCCTCAAGCCCGCCAAGAAGTCCGTCTTCTCGTCGTTATTCGGCAATGGCGGCGCCGCAAAGGCTACAATTAAAGATATCCCCGAGAATTTACCTCGGGGACTGTATCTGTTCGGTGACGTGGGCAGCGGCAAGACGATGCTCATGGACCTGTTTTACGATACCTTACCCAGCACGGTCAAGACGAAGACGAGAATACACTTCCACAACTTCATGCAGGACGTCCACAAGAGGTTGCACAAGCTGAAGATACAGCATGGCAGTGATGTTGATGCCGTGCCGTTTGTTGCGGCGGACATTGCGGAGCAGGGCAATGTGCTTTGCTTTGACGAGTTTCAGTGCACGGATGTGGCAGATGCCATGATTCTGCGAAGGTAAAGTTTCCCCCTACTTGGAGTTATCTTGATTTCAATTTGCATGGAGTATAAGAAGATGAGCTGACTTGAATGAATAGGTTACTAGAAAGCCTCATGTCTCACGGCGTAGTCCTGGTAACGACGTCGAACCGACATCCTGATGACCTCTACAAGAACGGCATCCAGCGAGACTCATTCATCCCGGCAATCAAGCTGCTCAAGAACCGCCTACACGTCATCAATCTCGATTCACCAACCGACTACCGCAAGATCCCTCGGCCACCCTCGGGGGTATACCACACCGCCCTGGACCAGCACGCCGAGTCGCACGCAGAGAAATGGTTCCGCTTCCTCGGCGACTCGGAGAACTTTTCGCCACGCTCCGAGACGCAGAGGGTCTGGGGCCGCGACATTTTCGTGCCCCGAGTCAGCGGGCGGTGCGCCTGGTTCACGTTTGACGAGCTCATCAAGAAGCCCAAGTCGGCGGCGGACTACCTCGAGCTGGTGCGCAAGTACGATGCCTTTATCGTCACCGAGGTGCCTGGCATGACGATCCGCGAGCGGGACCTTGCGCGCCGGTTCATTACGTTTATCGACGCTGTTTATGAGGGGAATGCTAAGCTGGTGCTTACTACTGAGAAGCCCCTGGCTGAACTGTTTGTCTCGCGGGATGAGATTGCTGAGACACTACTGCAAAGTAACCCGACAGCCGAGACTACAAAGGCCGCTACGGAAAACGTGATGGAGAATCTCGAGAATCTCGAGACTAATGTCGTCGATAAGCTCAAGAACTCGAACCTGTTTGCCGGTGAGGAAGAGGCCTTTGCGTTTGCCAGAGCCCTGAGTCGATTGAGTCACATGGAGAGCAAAGAGTGGGTTGAAAGAGGCCTTGGGCTGGAAAGCCAGGGAGGCAAAGAAGACAAGGACAGCTGGACGAAGACGCGAAGTCGACAGATGGAGGATTCGATGTGATTTTTTTTGGTACGTCAGTTTTTTTTAAACGGGATTTGAGTCCCCCAGGGCGGTTCATTGTTTGCTGCTTTACAATACCCTGAGCGGATTTTACTAGAATACTATTTGCCTAGACGGACGGACAGACGGGAAAGGCATCTTGGGATGGATACAGATACGTCCAAAGCATGTTTTCTTATGTGTACTATATGTATACTATTTACGGAGATATATTAGCGGTATAGAATAAGCAGAGCGAAAGAAAATATATGATGACGATGGACGACAAATTAACAACAGATTTTTCTTGTCACGGTGATGAATTTAGCCGTCTAAGTGGTTCCATCTGGAGTTTCGAAGCGAACAAAGGGCCCGCGATTTTGGTTCCATCTAGTTCCTGGATTCAAGGCAAGTAAACCAAAGATACCCGCAGAATCTCCGTAGGGGAATAGGACAAGCCACACTCTGCGAGCTAAACGCGCTGAGCTAACTATGTAGCTAGAATCCCGCGGGTAAAACGGGATTATTCGAGCGAATCCATTGGTAACACTAAACGTGAGGAGGCCGCCTGCTGTGCTACTTTATGTGGCGCTCTTTGGTGGGCTCAATTTGGTATTAGACACCCTACACTACAGTATATTAGATGAGGATGGCGTATCGCATCATATTAGTAGAAGCCGCAAACACAGCTCGGAGTTTGTGCAGTACGGTACGGAGTACTGGCAGATATTACTCTTGACACGGGTATGAGCTGAGTCCCATGGATGTTTCTCTGAGACATAGTCAAACAAGCAAATTTCCCACAGCCAGCCGGGAGCCCGGGACCTTGTTTTAATCCTTAATTGCGGGCTGGAGGAGATGGCCTATGTGCCGCGATGACTCGGCCGAAGACGTATGTCTCTTTTCGGTGTGTGATTTGTTTGATTATCGCGGGAATTGCCCAAATACGAAGCGCGTTGGGACGGCGTACAAGATGGGAAGCTTGGCGGGCTTTCGCCTAGTAAGAAGTCCTGGACAAACGGACCAAGGTTCGAATTACATGAGTCCGGGAGCCCGGGCAAAAGAACTGGTCCCCGCCTCCGCGAATTTTTTGGGGAGCAGGCCGAGCGAGTAAGATGTTTCTTTGGGCGTTTGGATTGGGATTGCACGGTCCCTCTCCCATCGACATGCTCCAATCGCTCGTTGGGTCGTCCGATCCGGGACCCGCAGGACACGAGGTTTTTATCCTCCTCCCTTCAGAAGCGAAATGGGATAAGATGCCGGATATGGGTGTGAGACTGAGGCAAAAGAAATTGTTCGTTTCTCATCGTCGATTTGCGAAGCGTATCCGACGAATATAAATTCAGCCTTGGGGTGGGGAGGGGGGAGGGAGATGGTCAAAGTGAAACGGCCTACCTTCTCGGGAAGTTTTTTTGGTTGTCTTGTCTTTGTTCTTCCGAGCTTCTTTTATTTCGTTCGCAGAGGTTTCCTATTTCTGCTTGACCTATGGAAGGCCCGGGAAGGTAGTACGAGTTAAAAAACAAGCCAGGGGACGGGTCCTTTTTCTTCTTTCTCTTTCTCGCTCTAGCTATTTTACAGTGCCAGATGGAAAGAAAATGGCTCTTTGGGGGTTGATGATGCCAGGGCTGGCCTGCACAATGACGACGGAAATACTACTAAGCAATCACCAGTTTGCATGCCAAGGCCAGAGGGGGGTGTTTCATGAACCCCGGCTAGCTCGTAGACCGAGTTGAAAGCCGGGTAGCGCGTTTACTGTAGTTTAGTCGAGACATTGGGGCGAGTGGGATTGAAGGTCTGGGAAAAATTGCAGAGGGAAGGGGAGAGAGAAGGGGAGAGAGAAGGGTAGACGATATTGGGAGAGGGTGTGAGTTGGGGGCCGAGGTGGTGGTGCCTCGGAGATGGAGTTTTAGCACTGGTGATGTTGACGGGTATATGGCAGCGTGAGGGTGAGAAGCCCAGATTTCGTAGTGGTGTAGTGCTTGTGAGTGAGCGAATGAGCACATACGAGTACACGTGCTCTTCCTGCTTCTTGAAATCTAGGTTCTAGGTGCTGTCAGACAGATCCTAGTGAGGCCGAACTGTATGAAGCAGGGGACTTGTGCTGTATGGTACGAGGATCGTGTCGTTGCTGGTTTCGCCATTCTACCAAGTGCAGCCGGTGAAGTAGCGGTAAAGCTGTCTGCAAGCTGGCATCAAATCCCGTATTCAATAATAGCAGCACGACTCAGTATTCGAAATGGGTGCTGACGGCGCCACAAGTTCCCTTGCTCGAACCAAAAAAGCAGCACGATAAGTGATCCGATGGTGCCGCCATGGCTGTCTGTGGCGGATATTGAAGGGGAGCTGAACCAGGGAGGGAAAGCCACAGCAGGCGCGCTGGTACCTTACTGCAGTATCGATAATGCAGCACCTCAACAGCCTAAGTCAACAAGGCACCAAGGCAGCAAGTCCTGGTACCTGCATGCACGCAAGCTCGTTTTTGCCAAAACAAACCAACGCCAACAAAGGACAAGGATTCATGCAGAACGCAAGGCCAGGGGTCTTTGTCCAAAAGCATGGATTGAAAGGTGACGAGCTAAAAGACGCGAAGCAGCGCCTCGCACGGGCCAATGACCGCATCCCTCTTCTGGATTACTGGGGACCGGTTCCTGGATTAGCGCATCCTGCCGCCGGGCCCAGCAGCCAATGGCAGCGCCGCGGTGCCTGAGCCAAGGGCGGCCGGCCCCTGTGCGGATCCTGGGCGGACTGCAGGCTTTTTTGCCTTTTTGCTGCTAGCAATCTTAAGCTTGGGGAGCTGGGAGCTTTTCGCGGCAGCTGGCTGGATTTGGTCGACAGCGGTGCTGATCCTCATATTATGGGCTGTCACAGGCGCCTGTCTGGGCTGGACTCGGGGCTGGCGCGAGGGCTACTCGTATGTGGTGCTGGGATTGATTACTGTACTCATACGGGTGAGGGCACTTACAGCACAAGTTACAGCTGATGGGCGACTGGAGGGAATCAAGGTTACTCAGCCACTTACCTGTCATCCCATCAATTGAGTTTGAGGCTCGATTCAAAAGTGACAAACGTCAAATGTCTCCATTCCGGCTAGCTGGCTGACCGTGGCGATGCAAGCCCTTCAACAGCAAGCGTGCACCCACCACTCAATCTTTCTGGTCAAGCTCGCTCTGCTGCTGCACAGCATCTTCAGCATCGCGCTACTCGTACTAGTACCTCGGCCGACTGCTGCAGCGCTCCAGCTAGTGGACAAGCTGCTTACCTGTGGCAGCCAGTGGAGCGCCCAGCTGCTGTTTTGATTCGACGCAGCCTTGGGCGCTTGCCAGGCCCCCAGAGTCACACAAGTACCTGTACCTGCGTATCCCAGGACCCTGGCTCGCCCGTCCGTCTAGGTTATTCCCCAGCTGTCGCTCGCTCGCTTCTCGCCTCTCCCCTTCTCTTTTTTTCCCTCCTCACCACCGTCCTGCCATCGCTGACGACACATCATCGCCTTTTGAAGCGAGCGATCGTGCGGTCTGGGCCTCTGCGTCAGTTTTTGAAGAGCTGCGCTCCGGTCCGTCCATTCATTCATTCATTGATTTGATCTGATTTAATCGACGCAGTCATTCTTTTTGCATCTGCTCAGCCATCCCATTCATTCGCGATATTGCGCGCATTAGTCGAGTGCACACAAAGTCTCGATTCGCTCCCTCTCTCTGGCTTTTTCTCGCACTGCCGTTTGCATCATCATTTACTGTACCGCCTGGGACATTCAGAAATAACCACGGCCTGGCATTGTCTTGAAATCCAGCTGCCCCGTTGGTCCCTTGGTTCCCCCCAGCAAAAAAAAAGCAAAGACATTTGTCTCTCCCCGCCGTGGAAGAAAACGCTCCTTGACTCAATAAGTCACCACATTCTTTCTCCCTCCATTACTGGCCGTCCCCCGTTCCAGAAGACCACTTTCCCAGCCTCTTGCGACTGCGGAATCGAATTGCCAATATATTCAGAGCTCAAGGCGAAGATCATCGTCTTGCTTTTGCTCTGTGACGCCAAATCTTTTTTTTTTCTGTCCTTGATACCCCGGAAACGACTTTGGACAAGATGCCCATCTCACACAGGCACCTCCACCGTCATCGAGATCTTCTCGATGACATTGACGACATTATCAATGGCGTGAACCCCCACGACGACAAGCACGACAAGGAGAGTTCCAACAACAATAATGCCGAGAAAGGTACCTATTAACTGCTTATTAGCCTGGATGGCCTTGGAGTCACCCGTTTCTGCTGCCTTGACATGCTGACTCCCTCCTAGGTCAACAGACTGTGGTTCAAGTTGTCTACAAGACCATGTCAGCTACCTTTTCCGGCCCTATTGGCGGATACGTGACTGTGCACAACCCTCCTGCTGCTCCCCCGAAGGAGACACCGAAGCCTGAGCCCAGCCCAAGCAAGCAGCCCGAGTCCAAGGAGACGCCGACGCCAAAGGAAACTCCCAAGGAGACCCCGAAGCCATCGCCAACCCCCAAGGAGACGCCCAAGGAGACACCAAGCCAGCAGCAGCAGCAGCCACCATCCCAGACACCCAAGGCGAGCTCTTCAACCCCCACTGCGATCCGCGCTCCTGCTCAAACCCATTCCGAGTCCGATGATTCTATTGTCAAGGCTACTGGCTCACCCACGCACTCTTCCTCGCCGACGCAACTGGCTGTTGATGGCAACCGAGCTCACTCTGCGGCCTCTTCTATCAGCCCGGCTTCAGCAACAACAACCCCTACCAACGTCAGCGGAGGCAGCTCTGGAACCAGCGCTGGTGCCAAGGCAGGAATTGCTATCGGAGTGCTCGGCGGTATTGCTCTTGTAGGACTGCTCATCTTCTTCCTCATCCGCCGTCGTAAGCAGCAATCTCAGAGTGAGCAACTTTCGGACGACGATGAAAAGGCTGCGCCTCCACCTCCCGTCCAGCAGCGAGCAGTCGTGGCACCAGTTGTAGCACCTGTCGTGAAGCCAGCCATGACACCAGCTGCGGCACCTGTCGTGGCACCTGTTGTTGCGGCTGCTGCTGCTGCTCCCGTTGCACGGGCAGTCTCGCCAATGTCGTTTGAAATCTCTCCCGCACCGTCTCCAGAGCCCTTGGAGGATCCGTTTGTTCGCACAAACCCGAATGCGCCACGCATCAGCCTTCGACCCGTCACTCAGTTCCTCCCCGGCTGGGATCTTGAGAAGCAGACTGCCGCTGTCGCTGCCGCTGGCGCTGTTGGCGTCGCTGTTACTGGTGATGGTGCGGATCGACCTAGTACGAGCCAGAGCAGCCACCCCGCCAACCCCTTTGGCCAGCAAGCCGAGCGTGTTCCCTCTCCTATCAGCGATGCGCCAACCCCCCAGACTCCGACTTACAAGCCCTACACGCCTTCCGTCATGTCCATGGCCGAGAACGCGCCAGAGCCAGACCCGTTCAAGGCTGAGGAGACTGTTGCCGTGGCCGCTGCTGTTGCCGCTACTGGAGTTGTCGTTGCTGCTGGAACCACCAAGTTGGCTCGCAAGGCTTCCATGAAGAACAAGAACAATGTTGACCTGACCGTGAACACTATGGAAGCTGTTCCCCCAAGCCCCACCGGTAGCGTCTCATCAGCCACTCTTGGATCTGCTCCTAACATGGGTTCATCTGGCGCGGCAGCAATCGCAGCAGCTGGCGGACCCGCAAACTCAACTGTTCATCGCGTGCAGCTCGATTTCAAGCCCTCTCTCGAAGACGAATTGGAGCTGAAGGCGGGCGACTTGGTACGCCTACTGCACGAGTATGACGATGGCTGGGTGAGTATTTCGATTCCATAGCCCCCCGCTTTTTTGCATTCCCCGGCTTTTGCTAACCTGCTTCACTTTTAGGCGCTTGTCATCCGTCTGGATAGGTCCCGACAGGGTGTCGTTCCTCGCACATGTCTGTCAACCCGACCTGTGAAGCCTCGACCACCTCAGGGAGCTCCTCCCGCCGGTCCTCCTAGGGGACCCGGCTCACCCTCTGGCCAGCGACCCATGACTCCCCAAGGTCGCCCAATGACACCTCAAGGGATGCGTGCTCCTAATGGCCCTCCCAACGGTGCTCCCCGTATGGGTCCAGGTCCCGGTTCGCGCCCCGCTTCCCCTGCCGGTCCGATGAACCCCAACGGCGCTGGCCGACCCCAGTCTCCAATGGGTCGCCCGATGAGCCCGATGAGCCCCGGACCCAAGAACCAGGGCAGCCGACCCCAAAGCCCCAGCACAACGAGCCAACGCGGCAGCGGGAGCCCCCCTGTTTCTAGCCCACTGAACCCAAACCCACCATCACCAACCTCGTCACCAACAGAGCCGGCGCCGGGACCACAAGCAGGTCCCATCGGTAGGAAGCCTGTCCCTGGCCAGGCTTACTGATGGAACAGCCAATGCTAAGTCACTGTCTATTTTCGATAAAGCATATCGGCCTTGCGCGCAGCATCTGGGTAAAAAAGGGTGGCGCTGGGCGTTTTGAGAGGTATCTAAACACGGAATATGGCGCCACAGCGACAACTGAGGACATAATTTCATTCTGCTCCTCTTTTGCCGTTTAATTGTGCTCTGTTTTAGTGTCTGTTTCTTTTTTCTTCCAAGATTTTCCTTTTTTTCTTTTCTTCTCTATTCTATACAGCTGATCTCAGCACTTTCATTTACCCTGTGTATATATCATTCACATACGCAAAGGCGACGGCCTCGCCCTAGCCCCGTTGTATTGGGACTGCTATGACAGGTGACCAAATTACATCAGGCCTATGATTGGATGGCGTGTGTGAACACTGTTACAAGCAGGACTTGATGAGCCTGGCCAATGGCTGGCTTGTATTTTACTTCACTTCTCTTTACCATTTTTTTCACCTTACACTTTGATCCTACGGGATGTGACGAAGCTGCGGAGTTGGGCAGCGCTCATGTTTAAGATTATGATGGCGGGAAGAGATTGTACGTCCCATGAAGGGGAACGAGAACGTTACTGAACGATTATGTGTTTGCCAGGAAGATAGCCACTAGTTACTGATATGAAGAGACATGTTTTAAGATTGCATTGCAGTTCCCCTGCATTTGTGAGCATGTTGTTATACTGCACTGCTATGCCTTGTGGTTGGTATGGAGTGTTGGTTCGGATGAAATGCTCTCCCCAACACGCAGCCTGATGCTGTAAAGAAGCTACATATGTGATTAAGATGCCGCCCTGCTGAGGCTGAAACGACAACAGTAGCAGCTGATGCATTCATTCGAGCCTTGGAATCTCCCAACTACCAACAATGAATGATATAGCACTCTTCCAATAGTAGCCAAGATTGTTGTTGGTACACTATTGTATTGAATGCTTTTCGGCTATTTTGAGCCGAGTTAGAAGAGGAGGTCTGCAGTGCGCTGGGGAAGTCGCAGCCAGCACAAGCAAATCACGTTACTAATTCCTAACTCCTTCCTTGACTCACTTCTTCAAACATTGGCATTCAGACGACCTCTATTATTCCCCCTTTCAACAATAACGAGGATTGTTGCGAATATTACCCCTGAATAGGCATCCGAAGGCTGGCTCCTCGATGCTCAAGCCACATGCCCCAACAAGCGAACACGATGCCGACATTGTCCTGTCAACGTTAAGAGAGGCGCCACGAGAGGGGGAAACAAGATCTAGATCCAGATCCCTCATTCCGAATATCCAAACTATCGGTTTCACCAACTTTAATTTAACGCTCAACTCAAACGAAGAGAGACGACGCACGTCAAACGGAGAGGTCAAAGAGCAAGGTGCACGGGGTCAGGAGAGGGCTTTCGCATGGTTGTGCGCTCCAACTCCGCATATTGTTGTTTCTTTTTTTCGCCGTTTGTCGGACAGCTGCATCTCTGTCTCGGACGTTGCTCCACTCACTCCTCTGGACCTGGGGTTTTCGTTTCCTTTTTATCTGTCTGTTTCTCTCGCGTTATTTCGATTCTTTTTTGAGGATTTTTGTTGTTTTTCTTTTTATCACCGTTTACTTGACGAACTGCCACCGGAAATTCATTTTACAAGTGATAAGCCCAACCAACAGCGGAAAAGCCCATATTCACTCCCATCATGCAGTCTCTCGCCGTTCTTTTCCTCGCACTGGCGGGTACCAGCATTGCAGCTCCTGCTCAGGACCAATCTGTTGGCCATCATGCCCCCGAGGTTCAGGGTCAGGACGCTCCCGTGGTGGAACTTCCCGGCTTTAACCATCTCGCTCGGAACGGTACGCAGGAGGCTGTCAAAGTCCCCGCTGGTGCAGCCTTTGATGGCACGTGTGAGCAGATTACGCTTGGAGGACATGGAAAGGTCGGTATGACGACTCTTGATGGACTTTGCAGGAACAGTGCTGGGGATTGGTGGAAGACGAGCTTGGACTTGAATGAGTGTATCGGAAATGTTGGGGGTAAATTGGTGTACCAAGCAGGGTAAGTTGAGTACGAATTATTGTGTTTTTGAAGAGGGTTGGACTGACGTTGCGATTCTTATAGTGGTGGATTTGATGCTACTTGCAGGCCTTGCACGATTGACAACATCCACGGTGGGGACAACATGAACCTCAAGTGTAACTGCCTGGATGACAAGAAGATGCCAAAGTTCACTGCCTTGGAGATTGGATCTCGTGGTGAGTCAACTTTCTTTCTACTCAGAGAGGAGAGATGCTAACGAGCAACAGTTGGAAGCCCCTTGGCCGTCAAGCTGGTTGACGGACGCTTCGTCTGCGGCGACAATACTGGTAGCATGGGTCCAGCTTTTGTCTAGGAGACCAATGAGATTCCTCCCTTGAGAGAAAGCAAGTGACAGAGGATGGAGGAGCTGAAAAATGGATAAGCTACCTATGTGTTTAGTTAAATGCATGAAGATGGATGGATGGTATTGGGAACATCTGAAGTCAGCTTAGGAGATGCTAGCGAATACATATTGGGAGTGCAGGATGAATCACGTTTGATGTCAATGTTGCTTGTAAAGTGCCTCTGTGTATACTTGCCGTTCATCTTCTGATTCCATTGTCCGCATGCAATTGCTTCCATAAGGTATCCGTCTAGTCAGGCAGATACTATAAAAGCTGATATGATGCTATCGCATCGTACACTATGATTCGAAGAAGAAGTTCAAATGTCACCCTCAAACGAAGGAGACATGATGCCAGCTTCCCACAATGAGATGCCGCGAAGTTGGTCCTTTCGTAAGCCATCGAGGGAGAGTGCCCTGTAGTTTAAATTCGATTTATGGGAGAATCTGGCAACAATGGCGATACAGGTGTCTAACAATGTATCAAATAATTGCCAATTCCTTCACTTACGACTATGAAGCATCGCCAGTTGCCAAACGCTGATGAGTCTAACTGACAGCTGCCACATATTAAGTCTATTTCTATTTATTATGAGCTATTGCTTCCATTTCTTTCCCCTCCTCTTCAAGTTCATCATCCTCCCTCCTCATCTTCATCACCACCCTCTCATTCAAACCATTTTGGTGTCTACCTCCCTACCTCCCTACTTCGTACCAAAGTTGAAGGATCACCATCTGTAGCGATGGACGACGATCTGATGGATACCCACTTTCCAGGAGGATATCCCAACCCACCAGACGTTTTCTTCACGGTTAGGAAGAAACTCGAGAGAAAGGAGGTCATGGCCGAGATGCAGCCACTGCTTCTACGTCTTCGCGGCAAATGGACTGAAGAACTAGCCGCGGATATTGCTGCAACTTTAACGGCCCAAAAGCTTCAAGTGATGGAGCCGCAAGCGAAGGGACTGCTCTCTGGGTGGATCTACCAACAAGAAGATCCCAAATACGTTCAGTGGCTGAAGAGCGCAGAGGCAGACATGACCTCGGTTGCATGGGGGGAGCATTTAACAGTTCCTGGCGAGGAATACTGGTCGTCTACGATAATCATGCGCTCTGTTCTTGAAGAGAAGGATAAGGCTGTGGAGACGCTTGCGCTTCCAACTGAGCAGGAAGACTTTTTCGAAAAGTCATTGTCGATGCTCAAAATGTTCGTGGGGCGTGTGGATTGGCTCACCAAGAATCAACAAGAATTTCCGAGACTGAAGCCCGAGACTTTGAAGCTTCTCATGTGCGGCGATTACGGTCGATGTAGCTCGCCGAACTGTTATCGAAGGGACTGAATGGAGGCTTTTTATGATAAAGTACCTCGTACTATACAGGCGGCTGTCCAGGCTTAATGGGACGAGGAATTTAGGTGCTGGGCGGGTGGATTTGACACGAATCATGGGTATGGCGATTTCTATCGAGCTACTTGGCGTTGATCGTTGATCTCACGCTATCTGGGGAATTGGGAAGGGATAAGAGAAAGAGGAACAATAGATTATGGCTGTTATCGACTCAATTATTGAGATGGGTATGGATCTTTTACGGAGTTTACTGGGCGAAGCCAACATTATGGGCTGCTGGGTTCTAGAGATCTTCGCAAGGATCAAGAAACATCACATCTCAACTTCACTAGCCTTCAATTGAAAGCACTCTCTCCTCCAATACCTATTTTAATACCTCTACTAATGCCCTAGATACGTCTACTCGGACATCCAGTCGACTTGGTTCTGTGACAGAGACAGGCACTCAGCTCACCAGGGCGTGTGTGCAAACACAACAACACTGCATTCCCATGCACTATCTTTCGCTGATACCTCATTCGTACCTTATTGTTAGAATCCGGTAATATCACTGTATTTCTCTGGTACATCTCTGCTATCAATGAGCAGCCAACTTGGGGCGCTGGCCGTTCACTCAAACTGCCAGCCAGGAGGCGGTCAAGAGGGCAGAAACCCCAGGCCGTTAAATTCACTTGATGTGACGACTGGCTAAGAATTCTTCTTCCTTCTACCATCCGAGCCTCTCATTCCTGAAACATCGCGATCTATTTTGCGATCTATTTCCGCACTCTCTGATTTCTCAGAGCTCTCGCCTTCTCCAGAAATTCCGCATATAAGATTTCCACCTCCCCACGAGAGACGTTCAAGACACACAACAAGAACTACGCATCAATAGAGAATCGAGCCAGGGAACCCGCGTATGCTTCAAATTCTCAGTGAAGACGCAATTCCAACGTCGCCCCAGAAACAGCCTCCTGCTATTCTACCGACAAATCGACCCTTGTATCACTTCCAGTCAAAGCTATGAACAACAGTCACCAAAACGAGTCCTTCCTCATGGAAGTAACACACGTATTTACCCGCGAAGAAGCAGAAGCCTCACTCGAGCACATCCTTGGCCACTTCAGGAACGATAATCACAATTTCGTAACGGAGGAGATGGCCAAAAGTATCGAGCTGAAACACACAAAAGTTCTCAGCAAAGGTTACAAGTCATACCTTCGCATGTGGGCCAATTCAGTCGGGGATTCACGGGTCCTAGGACTCCTTGAAATCTCGACGGATGACTTGGACACCTATAGCTGGACGGAGATGGTCGAGAGACCTATATTAGAGCTATCGTCCATTAAATCAGAGCACACTGCCTGCAAAGATGCGAAGAGCTCGCTTACCGAGAAGGACGACTTGCAATTCATAGAGTGCAAGTTCAAGTTGCTTCAGCTACATGCTATGATTGAAGACCAGAAGCAGAGGGCATCCGATTCGCAGTTACACCTGCAGATTCGGCTTGCTGAACTAAGTGAGGAGGTATCTGTCATCAAAAGGGATCTGGAAAGTGTCAAACAGCAGAATGCCGAGATTATTGAACTGCTGAAGAGGGTTCCTGTGCAAGAGGAATCTGAAGACCCAGTGCTCACCAGATTACGGAAGGATAGAGAGTCCCAACCCTATCATTTCCGGAAATGAGGCAGAAATCGGAACAGAGGGTACGTATGTTGCATGAGGGACATGTATATACTCATGCTACCGACCTCTATCTCTTTACATTTTTACATTTCTACAGTAACGATATTCCTCCATGCCAAATCACTACTGGGGGGTAGATGCTCAGAAACGTCTAGTTGTAATCAGTGGGAATTTGCGAGATTAGAACTCATTTTTATCCAGCAAGCTGATGGTACGAGCTTTGAGATCCTGGTGCCATTTGGTGCATCAGTAGCTAGAACATGTTGTTATGGAGTCTTAAAGCTCAAAAGATGTTTCTGGGAAAGAGAGTCTGTTTATCATAGATCTCATATATATGTGTTGAGATTGAGAACCTAGACATCTCTTTGTCGTCACACTCTCTCCAAAATAAGATGCTCATATATCACTGTCGCCTCGTTGTTCCAAAACTCCGTGTTAGCGGAGATGAGGTGGACTCAAATTCCCAACGTATGGAATCGCTGCCCAAGTAAGTCAGCTTCCATATCATAAACACTTGTAAGATTGAGATCTTCTCAGTCTTGGATTTTCTGTCCTCCCATCATTTGGCTTGTTTTCTCATATGTGTGTTCAGTTCGCTGGAAGATTGTTCGTCGCACTATGTCTGGACTCTGCTCTGAAGAATCTGCCGATAGTCCATCTTGTAGTGCTTTTCCAACGGGCTTATAGCTGGTAAAAGCTCTGGAAAATATTCTAGATAACTGCTCGGAGCAATCATTTCAGCTGTCATCAGCATTCGGACCATCAGATGTCCCTAGGAAGTTTTCGGTGATCTGATTTATATAAGAAGTTCGTACGGTCTGTTAAATTGTTTTGTATTTCCCTACACTATTCAAGAATAAACTGCTCTACTCTCATCAATCAAGTGCCAGTTTAATAAGACGACCCTCAGAACCCAAAACAATCCAAGATTCAGATATCAGAACAATATATGGGCGATATTCAAGAGGTATCCACAATATCCTCTCCGAATACCTCATCAACCAGGTTTTATCTGGAGATATCCAGTATTTATACAGAAGAGCGCGTCTCATTTGATCAATAGGAATATCGTTGCTGACAGTAACCCAACTCTTGACGAGTTGTAGAGGAGAACAGAAAAACTCAGTGTCATTAGGTATGCTTGGATATGGAGAGAAGCCTAGTATGCTTGCTCCGGTTGCCGTATCAAAGATCTCGATATCGCCGTTCGACGCAGCAACAATTAATTGCGTACCTTGTGCTGAAAGTTTTGCGGATAAGGTGGGAAACTTTGGGTGTATAACACAGATTTGATGATCCGTCGAACCATCCAGGATACGAATTTGCGTCATTGTATCACTAAAAGAGCTTTGAATCTCGGCCGTCTCAATAATTGCCACTCGCGAGCTATCGGGGGAGGCGACGATATTCATCACCGCCATTCCATCAATCGTCGACTGGCGCAGGCAATTCCCGCTAACATGATCCCAAATCTGTAACTCAGAGTAGCGAAATTTGCGAATCGAATCCGAAAGACAGAAGGTAGCGGAAACATAGAGTTGCCTGTCCTTGGCAAAAACGAATTTGTGAAGCGCAGGGTGACCTAACATCAATGGTCTTTGTGGAATCTTTAGTGTCTGTGTTTGACAATAATTGGTCAGATCCCATATGTGTATCTCGTCATACAACAAGAACGCAACCAGTGGCTGATAACTTGAAAATTCAATACCAAGCAGTATCTTGTAGGGCTTCCCAAGATCTAATCTTTTGATGCACTCCATGCTTTTCAAGTCCCATATGCCGATAACACCGCTTTCGAAATGATAGAGTGTTTGGTTTCGGGAGCCAAGGGACATATATGTAACATTGCCGATTTTATGTGCCTCAGAGTTTTTAGAGGATGCAAGTTGCAAGTCCCAAATCTTGATTGTATCCAACTGAGCAGGATGCAATTGCTGTTTCGTCTGGGGAAAAAGCTATTCGACGGATACTGTCTTTATGGCCGGTAAGAGTGTGAAGCAAAGCCTGATTGTTGACGTCCCAGATCATAATTGAAAAGCCACTTGCAACTACGAGTATCTCGTTGTTCTTGCATATTGCGAGTGCGTCAATCATATGAGCTGCCCCATCAAGACTTATTTCAGTTTCTCCAGTCTCGATATTTATGATCCGAATTTCGCCACTGTGTTTTCCAATAATTAAATATTCTCCATTATGGTCGAAGATTGCTTGAGTTATAAAGCTTTCACCGACATCAAAGCTTCGGTAAGAGCAAGTAGCATAGACATCACAGACGGATATGCGTGATAATCTCCAATATGCCCTCCATTTGCCATCTTTAGAAAGGCAAAGGTTTCTTATACCCATTGCTCCGAGTTCGATGCTAGTGGACTCGCCCGATAGTAGGTTGAGGGCAGTGTACTCTACACGGTCTCTGTCTGACAACAGAAAAAGCGTATCTCCAGTAGGTGACAAGGCTGCGGTTAGATCAAAATCGAGTTCGGCCCGATAAGAATCTGTCCGAGGAAACGAGAAGGTCTTTAAGCACTGCTGATTTTCAATGTCCCAGAGCTGTATATGCTTCTTCCCTATGGTTATGAGCCTGCCCTCTGGGGTTACAAGAAATTTCACGTTCCCATACTCTTCTTTCCTGACGTCAAATTTGTGGGGTAAAGAGGCCTTCTCCAGGTCCCAGATCTTGACAGAACCCCATTGGTAGCCAGCCATCAATTTTCCACTGGACAAATAGATGAGATCAAAATCGCTCCTATCTCCATCCTCTTTGAGTTCAAAGGTCTGAACGCAGAGTGACCAGTCGGAACCGACCTGTGGCATCTGTTTGATGAAAATTGGCTGATTCGAAGCAAAAGTCTTCCGGAAAAGGCTATTAGTCGGTGAAAAGACGAGTGCTGAGTTGTAGATTTGTAACGGTGCTTCTTCAATTGCGTGTTTAAAAGAGAGGATAAATCTATTGGAGTCCTGGAGTAGCTTCAATATTTCGAAACACTCATATCTCTGAACGCAAAGGTTAGTGCTTCGCTTGGGAAAATTCTACGTTTGAAAGAAACTTACATAGGCAAGTCTTTCTAGGGTGCGTATTATTTCAAACCATTCGCTTAAGCTTCCTAGCCAGGTCAATGCCTCTATCCAATTCAGCATCTTGGTCTCAAGGAATTTGTGTTCTGGTCCTCCATCTTGTAGTGTCGAGTTTCCCCTTTCAACATGATGGACCCAATAGATGCAGGCATAAGCTATCGCCGGGGGCAGATGTTTATCAATGATCTCTTGTTGGATATCGATTCTGCTCACACCTGGATTCTGAAGGTCGCAGATATCGTTGTGCAAATCCATAGATAGTAGTTGTAGACATCTCTCCGCTAGCCATGCGTGAATAGTTGCTTCTTTGATTCGTAAATCTTGAAAAGCATTATCGTTGCCAGGAAAGGTAAAAGAATCCTTGCCCAATAAAAAGGCCCGGTACGAAGGATGGAATAGTTTGACCGGCGTGTCTGGAGATTGGACGTCCAAAACAGAAGACAAAAGATTCAGCTGGCTGTATATTTCATTTTCTCCAAATGCAAGCAAAGTGGAAAGCGTAGAAGCAGATAAAGGGCTAGCCAGGAGGACGACCGACCCAGCAATCTTCTCAAATTCGTTGATAAACTTGCCTCTGGCATGGGTCGGAATCTTATCCATTATCTGGGCCAAAATCGAACGATACAAATCTTCCATTGGGTTTTCGCTCGTTTTATTGAATCTCATTATGTGATCAAGCTTTTGATCAGGTGTTGCTATCCACTGATCGTTTCTGAGCGTTCGAGATATTGTTGCAGCAGAGACAAATGAAGAATTTGTCACCTGAACTAGTCGTTCGAGTATCTCTTCTCCAGGCCAGTCGAATGAGAGTAATCGACCTTGGCCCACCTCTTTTTCGTTTTGGTTGTATTGTTTTTTATATTCGTGTATATCATTTGTTAAGATGGCCCTAACATTACTCTGGATGTCCATTTCTTCAACACGATGCAGTATCCAATTCTGACAAACATTGTCTGTCATATTGAATTGGCTGCTCGCATCGTATTCTGGCCTGGTTGTAAGGAAAATCTTGGGTTTAACAGGAGAAGTAATATTCTCATTTAGAAGTTTGAAGATGAGTTTTGCGTCCTCTGGTAGGTCGCATTCATCGAGTGCGTCAACAACAATGATGACAGTCTTCGGCTCCAGAGCAGGTTTAAGAGAGAGGTCTTCAAAAAGACGAGCCCACAAATATCGAAATTGCTTTTCAAGCGTCTTGTCTCCAAAGTCGATCTCATTGACCTTTATATCCCAGAGAACTGGCGTTAGAATAGGCTGCTTACAGATCATTTGCCTCGCGAGTGTTTCAAAAAACCGTCGAGCCGTTCCACGATCGCCCTCGCCTCGTTTGAAGAAAAAGCTTGCGCCTAAAGTTCCCTCGTCTAGTTTCTTTGACACTGTCTGCGCTATGGTGGATTTGCCTGTTCCCGCCATTCCTTGCAGCCAGAAGATGGAAGGGCTAGATGGATCGGCTGCCCACTTATAGATGGTGTCAAGTAGTTCAAGGCACGTTGCTGGGTGACATACATCTCTGGATGCGTGAGAAAAGTCATCATAAGCTGCGCCCTGGGCGACTCGAAGGTCCTTTAAGAGGCGGTATCTCTGCATACTTTCGTAGAGTATTCTATGCAATATTAGAACGTCAATATTGTAATGGGGATGAAGTAATACGTACGAGAAGTAACTTGATGAGTTCCGTAATTTGTCAATCAGCTTGAACAGCTCCCGGAAGTACGTAGTGTGTTGAAGAAAAAACAAATTCTCACAGTCGTCTGCATTTTTGGTAAGCTGGCGACTGCTCTCGCCAAGAGCTTTAACTTTTCCCCAGAACTCATCGGATAAAGATGAAGACTTTATTGACATAGTACTTTTTCGATGAGAACATATGAAACCAAGGAGAAACAAAGAGTTCGCGTTGGAGGTGACAATGGAGTCCTTGAGTGCATCCCGAACTTCCTTGATACCTGGGGCTGGGTTGGAGGTTAAGTATAACGTTTGGTACATGCTGCATTGCACAAGTAGTGATATGACAGAAGCTAATCCTCCCAGCATAAGCGTATTCAGTTGATTATCGGACGCAATGGCCTATAGAAGATATTACACGGTCAGTACCTATTTATTAAACATTATTGAGGTTAAGCATCTCTGGCAGCACACTCACCATAAGAACTGCTCGCACAGCAGCCCATGGAAGGGCGGCATGTACTGGGTCATGGCTGACTGCAACGTCGCCTACTGCGATGAATTGGTTGAGAATGGAAATAGTCTTTTCAACATACTCAGATGTCGGGTCGCGACTCCTTTTATCTTGGAATTGTTGCTCCATCATCTCTTTGATGTTTGACACCAAGTCCATCATGGTTGCTGGGAGAGTATTAGACACTCCTCCTTGATCAACGCGACTTTCGATGTCGTCGATAAGATCTATGGCTTCTTTGTCTTTTGATTCTTTCACTTTCAAGACCGTTTGGTCCCACAGAACTTTGATAGTATCATCTTCGGGGGCCGTCGTCTCCATTTGCTCAACTCTTTGCTCGACTTCTAGAGAAGATGGTCCTGTTAGCTGCTGCATCAGCTTCATGCCATGTTTGATTCGGAGAAAGGCCGACTTACCTGGCTGTTCGCTTTGGGGCCTCCAGACATCCATTGTAAATCCTGTTGATGGTGAAAATTGGTGCTTATTGCGAATCAAACAATGTCAAGTGTGTTGAGAGAATAGTAGGATCACTTAGATTGTAGAGAGAAAGACCTGGGATTAAATAGTATTATTTTGGATGCAGGGAGAAGGGCTTGGGATCAGGCAGCAGCTACGACATTTTTGCCAATAATACCAGAGGGTACATCACCTAGAAGTTGCAGATGATGAACCACGTGCTTTGTGATAATTGGCTAACATGGCATGCACTCATGCATTCATGCAAAAGAAGCGAGAAGCAATCAGTTGAATAGAGGTCAGCGGGGTTCATGAGGCTCTGTAGTGAAACCTTAAGTTGATAGATACCTATTGGATGTAACCTGGATAGCAATATCACTCACTACCTTATGTACTGTAGCTTTAAATTTGACACATGATGCTGAATAGGCAGTGCCGTAAAGAAGTACGAGCGAACATCTGTTGAAAAGAGCACCATCCTTGTGATTGTAATTGTATTTATGATCCTCCGTACGCCGATATGTTCGTCCCCCAAAAAATACAAGTTTATCCTTTGCCACTCCTGGGTTGATCGATAACCAAAAAGCAAACGGGTGAATGTGAGCAAAGGAGAAGAAGCCCCTCTAAATGCTAAGAAAACAGACGAATGAAGCAAACCAAGCCAATATACCCCCCTCACAAGAAGTAATCCGCAACTGGCTTCTTGGCAGGCATCCCCCTTGAGTCTTGCGGCGCGGCTTGGAACACGCGATACCGCCGAGCAGGCCCATTCTTGGGACCGCCTCTCGGCTCAACTATACCACCTGAACTACGGCCAACGTCTCCATTCGTCCTCTGGAAGATGCCAGTGCCTGATTCATCCTCGGTAAGCTCTAGCACAGCGGCGACATTGCCACATCGGTAGCAGTAATTAGGGGCAGACCAGACGGTGACAATGGACGCGTCAAACATTTCCTTGAACCCTTCCATGACAAGCTGATGCGCACGGGCAATGAGGCTTAGGTCGTTTCGGTGGTTGAAGACTTTGACAATATCGGCCCCGAAGAGGAATCCAGCTCCTCGGGGAGAGAGACCCCAACCGTCGATTTCGTCCGGATCAGACCACAAAAGATCGCACATGGCTCCTTCGTGAGGTACCTCTTGTTTCCGATCAATGAGTCGAATCTTATCCACTGTGTCAACAAGAGGACTCAATCCACCATGCACGCAGAGGATAGCCCCCGTAGGGTTTCCCACGCTGCCGCTGCTGGATCCAGACGCTCCTGTGCCGGGAGGGCCCGTCTTGTCCACTGTATTTTTATTGGAGTTGTCGAGTTTCTCTTGGGAAGATTGGTTGGCGGGCTGTCGGGGAAACCGGCTGATTATAGAACCAGCCTGATCGCATACTTCAATCTCGGTATCATCGTCTTCTGGCGAGCCTGGAGAGAGCGTGCTGGAGGCACCCAAAACAATAGCACCGAGGGCAAGGTAATCGAATACATCGCAGCAATAGCGCCACACGTTTGCGCTGCCGTACTTGCGAAGACACTCGTCGTAAAAACCATACACTGTCGTAATCTGCCGTGACTCGTGGTTGCCGCGAATTAGTGTCATGCGGTCTGGGTATCGAACTTTGAGACAGAGGAGGAGGAGGAATGATTCGAGAGAGTAGAAGCCACGGTCGACAAAGTCACCTAAAGAACGTTAGGAGGAGATGATGGCGATTGATCGGGATATGTCTGGAGAGCCGTACCCATGAAGAGATAGTTGGTGTCGGGAACATCGCCGCCAACGCGGAAGAGCTCCATTAGGTCGTGGAACTGGCCATGGATATCACCACATATCTATTCAGTTGCAATAGCACATTGGTCAGTACCTATCGTCCTCATTGCAATCTCAGTCTCTGAGAGAAAGACGTACTGTGACTGGCGCCGTTACGGTGACGACGTTGCCCTCTTCGATAAGAAGCTCTCTGGCACGGTGGCAGAGCTCCCGCACTTGGTCTTCTGGAATGGGGCGGCATGAGCGCAGCTGCGCGATCGCTCTACAACGTAAATTAGCAGTGCAAACGATATCTTGGCAAGGGCCGGCAACGGACTTGTCGAGATCGCTCATGATGGGCGGCAGCGAAAGAAGGTGACTGACGCCACACGAGCGGTGCGCCGATCAAACTGATGCGATAATCGGATAGAGATAACAAATGGCTATAACATGTCGCGGTGAAGAGGTTATTGCAACGCAGAATCGCCGTTTGGCGTGGGAAGCGGCAGAGTCACGCGAGGCGCAGCTGAAAGACTGAAGTCAAAGATTCAAAATGGATCACCACTTTAGTCTATCGCGTTCAAGATGCGGCTGCGTTTCGGGCGGAAGTATTAGAGTGGCATGCCGCTAACCCGCTTCATCTCTAGCACTGATTGATCGCTATCCCAAAACTCCAGCGGCTGTTTTTTAGCGCTCCAAGCAAGGACCTGCAGCAGCCCAGGATTCTGGGACCAGTGGAATTACATTGCTCCGGTGCTCCGGGAAGCTCAGCACCTCCCACTAACAGCGCAGCCAATGAGGGCACACCTAATCGAATGTCTGTGTCGATCATACCAGGCGCCTTTTTTCTGCTGAGCTTGTCGAGATCCAGCTGCAGTTGGGACTGCCAACCTCCAATTGGATGCGCATCGTGGTTTGAGGGAACATGCGACAATTACCTTGTGAGTCTTCAATGCTTACATACACATACGTCTATACTCTACATGTCACTGGTGTTGGAACTGCATAGGTAACTAACAGCTGGTGTCGAATCTACAGCCTCAAACATCACAGTCAATCAATCCCGCTGACAGCCGAGGGATTGCCCACCATGCCGCCGCATCTGCACCCACGGTCCCGAATGACCTCGTCACTCTTCGCTACGACGGTCCTTGCCAGCTTCTTCGTTGTGGCCCTACCGCATTTACTACCGTGCCCGGTCCCGCGGACAAAGTACGCTGATGGAGAGATTATCGTCGACGAGAACGGCAGACGGAAGAGATGGAAGAGGAGGGACGTCGACGGCAAGGACGGACTTGTGCAATTCAACCAGACGACCGAAGAAGAGATTGAGCGTGCAGCGGAGCGAATGACAAGGGAGTGCCCCGTACCGAAACCCGGAGGGATGCTGGGCGAGTGGCTAGGATTTCATGCCACGGAGGACAAGACGAGGGCAAACAGATGACGATTGATACCACCAAATGAATAATAAAAAAGGAAAAAAGTTCAAATATGCGAGGTTTCGGCAAAATACTGTTCCGTGAATGTGTGATCAATACGGAGATCAATAACAGCTCTCTCTATAGATGAAGAAGAGCCTCACCTCGACTCCAGATATGTACTACTACTCAAGAGCTTTTTGCAGGATTGATGCACATCCAATTCAAGTATTTTAGTCATACAAGACCGAACACAACCCCACTCTTAGACTATCAAATAATGTCTGCAGCATCCATATAACTCCCCAATACGCCTATTCCGAAAATCGGTCAAGATAAAACTCAAGACTGCCATCTCCCCCTCGACTCTTGAGCCAACTCTGCCTCGATTCGCCTCTTCGCCGCCAATTCAATCTCAGTCTTCCCCTGCATCTCTGCTAGAGCCTTGATCCTCTGCTCCGGAATTCTCTTGATGATTTCTTCGAGTTGCGCCGTCATCGTCTTACAGTCCTCGACCTTTGCCAGATCCACCAACTTCTTCAATTCTTCGTTGTATTTGGCGTAGAGGTCCATGATTTTCTTTTGGCGATTATCTGGATTGCATTTTTGGCACTGATCTTTGGAGTTGCAGTTTGTGATTTCCTTTTCGCATCTTCCGCTCGTGTCAGGGCATTGGTACTGATACTCGGTGGTGGTATGTCGGCAAGAGTACTTGGTTCTGGTGACCTTACACATTTTGAGGGTTGAGAGTAAGAGAGCTAAGATTTGGTGCTTCTTGATGATTTGTTTGGTATGGTGAGTATGAGTTGAGTACCAGGGAAGCACATGTTAGAGCGATTATATAGTAGAAATCGACTATCATTAACACCATCGTGGTTGGATTCATGACGATATGTGAACAATTGCCGATGCAGTGAATCAGGTCAACAAACGGGGGGAAATGAACATGATATTAGTCAATTACCATTATTTTATTTTGAACTAAGTGGTTTTTAAAAATCTACATAAACAGAGCGGAGTGTAAGTTTCCCAAATTCCAAGGAGCCAGTTAATCTAGCATATAGTCCAGTTTCCAGTTGTCTATCCCGCCGCAAACGCCAATGGTTCAGGTGAATGTCGAATCCATGCATGTTTTGTTCACTGTGGTTTCTCTTGCTGGTTCTTTGGCTTCTTGACGCTTCCCCATTCCACGCAACAGGCACAAACCAGCTGAGCACAAGTCAACGCCAATGCAGCAATAAATATGTGCGTGCATGCGTAATTGTACGCATCAATCACAGTCGAAACAAACTGCGGAGGAACAACATTGCGCAGCTCAGTCACACCAGTCGTGATGATTTTCTTAGGATCTAGTCCGGGCACATTCTCCAATTTGGAAACGAGCAAGGTGTTCAAAATTGTTTGGCCGACGGAAATGAAAATGGCACCTCCAAGTTGCTGGGCAAAGAAGAGGATGGAAACTCCGGTAGGAATCTCTTTCTTTGGGATCGTAGCCTGGACAGCAAGATTTGCGGTCTGGAACCCAAAGCCCAATCCAAATCCAGCGAGAAACTGGTATCCAATCCACTCAGAAGACCCGGAGCTTGGCTTCAAAGTATATAGAAGGCCTTCGCCGACGGCCATTACGCAGGGACCAATTATTAAGGCCGGCAAATAGTATCCAATTTTCTGAGTCATAAATCCAGATATGGTGACGGAGACGACGAGACTCAGAACAAGGGGGAGCGTATAAATGCCAGATCTCACGGGGCTGATGCCATGCGTAGTTTGGACTAAATAATATGTCAGCGTCAATAGCCCGACCACAGAGGGAGCTGGACTTACACCACAGGGGAATGAAGTAAACCAAGAGCATCATGGCACCCGCAACAAAGAGCATGTAAAATGTGGTAGAGAGCATGGTCCTCTGAATAATGACCTTGGGAGGTAGCGATGCGGTCTCGGGCATCTTGATTTGAACAATGGCAAATGCCACGGCAGTCAATCCAAACATGATGAAGAGGAAGATGATTCTCCAGTTGCTCCAATCATACTTTGATCCTCCCCATTGCAAGGCAAGCAAGAGGCATACAGTAGACGGGATGAAGAAGAATGTGCCGAGAGGGTCGAGACGAAGGATCTGCTGCTTGATGGTGGCGGGAGGGTGAGTCTTCTTGGGAAGTCTCAGGAAGAAGAACAAGAAGACGAAAGCAACGGCACCAACGGGAAGATTGATGTAGAAGCACCATCTCCATGAAACGTTTTCTGTAAAGGCGCCACCCATAAGGGGGCCAGTAATACTCGATACACCAAACACAAGACCAAACGCGGCTAATTTGTAGAAGGTTAGGAGACAAGTTCGATATCTGAGACTTTTGGGATTCTTGTGGTACCTTGAAACATGGGGCGCTTCGCCAATGGAATCATGTCAATAGTCGTGAGTAGGGATCCGGTCGTGATGCCTGCAGAGCCCACTCCTGCGATAGCACGTCCTATGATTTCTTAAGCAATTGTCTTAGACCTGCATCCCATTGCAAACTTACCAGCAATAAAAACAGATGAGCTTGGAGCAGCACCACAAATCGCAGAGCCAGCCTCAAAGATGACGATGCAGCATAAAAATGTCCATCGCAGATCGTAGAAGCGGTAAATGCGTCCCCAAATGAGCTGGAAGGCAGCTGTTGTAAGCATATACGACGATCCATACCAGCCGATATCTGAGAGTGAGTGAAAGTCGTCGGTGATTGTAGGAATTGCAGTAGAGATGATGGTTCGATCTAGAGCAACGAGGAACATGGACACAAAGGCACTGATGATGATGAGCCAGAACTTGAGAGATCCTGGTTTGTAGCTTGCTTCGGCGCTGTCCGTGGGCGGGCCCTGGGGATTTGCGGCTTCAGCATTGTCGTCGGCTGGCGGTGAATCTGTCTCTTTCTTGAGCGGGCTGTTCGTGTCGTCGCTTGTAGCATCGATGTTTCGCCAATTTTGTGATGATGATAGAGAGGTTGTGGACAGCTGGATGGGAGACGGTGCCGTCTCCATCCCTCTTTTCTCATCGGGGAGAGACATTGTGAAGAGATTTGATGAATTATCAAATGGTGCACATCAATAAACGAAAGAATTCAAAGTACACTCTGTTGAATCAATATCTATGGTGGTTTATGCTTGAATGCTGGTAAAGAAGACATCTAAAAGCCAGCCTTGAAGTTTATAGAAGAAAATAAACTGCATTCTTCCGCGTATGTGGCTACGCGTACCCGGCACTGTCTACCTTCGGTCACATCATATTTGGCATGCCCGACAAGGCAGAAAAAAAGAAAAGAATGCATATCGTGACCGTCATTACATTCTTCGGCTCCGTGAGTTTGAAGAGCCTCCCTTTGACTTACATGCACTCGGGCACGGAACTGGGCGCTAGTACATGTTGGGCTGTGGCGTTTGCTCTCGGTCCCGAACCGAAGCCCGAGCTGAAGCATATGCCATTGTGTGGTTGGTCTTGCTGGCCATTCTCGGGTATGTTTCGAGTTTTTACGCCGTGTTGAAATGGATGTTGATGCGAAGATGAAGCGAAATTGATGCTTGTAGTCGCTCATACGCGTGTTGGCATTACGACTCTGATACGGAGTACAACCAATGCTGAGTGGCGTTGGAGGGTGAGTTTGTACATTGAAACGGTCGACGGGCCGGGAAAGACTTGTTTTAGCTCGACTTACACATACTCCTCAATTAAGCTTACAACGTGTGATGGTAAGAGAGCATCGTCAAGACACACAGTATCGGGAAGTCATTGTGCATTACGGCATCTGTACAGAGGGGTAGAGGCCTATTGAAGTTTACAGTACTGGATAGGTTCCGGGCAGCAGTCTCTGTCAAGGTACCCGGTGTGTTGGATGATATTCGAGATGTAAATCCTCAGATAGGCTGACTTACACACCTGATTTACCGAGTATCGCCACTAATCATATAAGGCCGCCTGTCAAGGTATTTACATCAATTTAATGACATCAGCAACACTGTTCTTATGACCCTGAAGCATATCGGCTGCTATATCATGTGAATATTTGCGTGCAATTCCTTGATTGTAGCTGCATTCCAGCAGGGCCAAGTACAAGAACAGATACATTTGCATGTACAGTATAAGGTAAGCCTTTCAATCTAATCGATAGAGATTTCACCCGATAAGGCTTCATAACCCATTTACTACCTGGTGCCTGAGGCTATCCTATTCCATCTCTTCCAAAGATGATTCCTGGCCTCGTCGACCAACGTCATGATATTCGTCACCAACAAAGCAAAAACACGCCATGTTTCCGCATTCAAACCATCAAATCTTGGCCAACAAGGTAAAAAGCGGCTCCATGCCACAGGAATCCCCACCGGCTTGCTAATCTGCCTCCCATTGGCCTGGCTGCCTAAAACCGCAAATGAGCCCCCGCTTTCTCTCTCCTCGCTCCCCTCAAATATCGCCAGACGAACCGTCTCCAACAAAGTCTGGGCCCGGGTCCGAGACGACTCTTTCGCAACCGACGGCCCCAGCCGAGCCTTCAGCCCTACAGCCTACAGGTACAGGCGCTGCATCTCCAGCGTAAAAAGCGCCCTGAGCAAACAGATCTACTGTATTCAGCTCAGCTGCATGCAGGGTTGTGTCAGCGTCCGCCAATCAGTCCGTGCCAGCTCTCGCCGCTGCGCTGACTAGCCAAGAGTATTGGGTATTGGATTGGGCCAGCGCCCTTTGATACCACTGGACTGGATCGGCCCTCCAGATCGGGACATTTTTTTAGCAGCCAATTGCCCGTCCTCTAGGCTGAATGTCTGCTGAGGCTTCTGCTCGCCTGCCAGGCCCCGGCTCAGCCCCGCCGCCGCCATCCGCCTCCCAAGGCCAAGGCCGGCCTCCCCAACATTCACCTCCGGTTGACCCTTCGGTGATCAAACTCACCCGGGGCACTAGCTGTGTCTTGTGCCAACAGCGCAAAGTCCGTTGCGACAGGAACAAGCCCTGTGCCAACTGCGTCAAGGCGGGTGCAGAATGTCGAGTGATTCCTCCACAACCTCCGAGGCGGCGGCGCAAAAAGCTACAGGAAAAGGACTTGCTCGAGCGGTTGCGCAAGTATGAGACCCTGCTGGCACAGAATGGCGTCAAATTTGATGCCATCGACCCGGATTATAGGGCGGATGGTAACCTCGGAGATGATGTTGACGAGCTGGAAACCGATTTCGAGGGTTTAAAGACCTCTCCAGAAGCACTTGCTGGCTCTTCTACTACTGTCGCGTAAGTACTTGTTCATATAAGTCCCCATGCTATCAGACAAAGATATATGTCGCTTAGGACATGGAATGAAGTAAAAGGATTTGATGCTGATTCGAGAAACTTGCTTATTATTAGTCCCCAAGAGCCTCCTGGAGCTTGGTTTTCTCTTCATAAAGAGGTAAGCGCCTAGTCCAACATGTACCTGCGTACACTTATCCCCAATGTCTTACTCTTGATCCTGACTGACGTTGTGAAACAGTTTAGAGCCAGTGAGCAGCTGCTGAAAGACTCGTCCGAAGATGAGGATGAGAACTTCAAGAAGGGGTCTTTCATTCATTCTGCCTTTGACAAAATGTTTGAAAACCAAGATGGCTTCCCTTTTATCATCGGAGGCTCCTTTGCCCCCGTCACTCACAACCACCCTTCTCCCGTCCAGGTGCTGCAACTTTGGCAGATATACATCGACAACATTAATCCCCTGTTGAAAATTACACATGTGCCCAGCATTCAGAGCAAGATTATCGAGGCAACCTCTCGGCCTCACGAGGCTCCGAAGAATATAGAGGCTCTCATGTTTGGTATCTACGTAATCTCTATCAACTCCATTGAGGATGCTGAAATCCAGAGGATTTTTGGCGAGTCAAAGCAGGAACTTCTTGGCCGGTATTTCCCAGCACTTCAGCAGGCTCTGGTTAACGCCAGTTTCATGCGGATTCCCGATCCCTTGACCCTGCAGGCATACCTCTTATATCTTGTGAGTCTCTATTCTTCGTTTTTCTCATATTGATTATTCCATGGAACACTAGAGAGTACCTCTTATGCTATGTCCCCGCTAACATATGCTATAGATGACCGTTCGGTGGTATATAGATCCGAGGCAAGTGTTTTGCATGATGGGCATCGCCATTCGTATCGCCCAGCGGATGGGCCTTCACCGAGACCCTGACGGCTATGGCCTCTCTCCTTTCGAGGTCGAGCAGAGGCGGCGATTGTGGTGGACGCTCGTTTCATACGACAGGCGAGTCGGAGAAATGACGGGATCAACAGTCACCGCCCTCACCTCAGGCTGTGACTGCAAGAAGCCTCTAAACGTCAATGATTCCGATCTCCACGCTGATGGCAAAGAACCTCCAAAGCCGCACACAGGACCCACAGAGATGCTTTTTGCTCTGACACGCGTCGAGCTTTCCATGGCCGTGGCGAGTAACAGCAATCGAGACAGCTTCAAGATGAACCCAGAGATTTGTGCCGGCTCACCGCAATCAGGAAAATCCGCACAACCAGGAAAGCCACCCGCCGTGACAATACGTCTGGCTGGCCAAGATGCTCCGATATACACTCTTGAAGGGTTCTGTGCTCATATGGAGGGCACGTACTTGACCCATTGCGACCCTAAGATTCCTCTCCATTTCTTTACAATGACTATGACGCGGGCAGCGCTCTGCAAGATGCGAATCATCAATTATCTTGTTCGGAGGCACAACGCCGAGCCCATGCCGCTGAGCGAAATCGAACGAGATGCCCTAACTACGCAAGCCATATCATGGGTAGAACATGACAATGTAGTCATGTCCTCGGAGAGTCTTCGACCGTATAGATGGTACGCGATGCACTATTTCCCGTTTCCTGCATACATGTTCCTTGTTCAGGAACTACGCAAGCGCCAGTCAGGACCGCTAGTAGAGAGAGCATGGGCGGCGATCGAGGCGAACTATGACCTTCGTGGTTTATTATCCAATCTTCACAGCCCGATGCACGGAGTTTTCGGTAACCAATTCATCAAAGCCTGGACGGCCCATTGCGAAGCCCAGCGGGCTGCAGGAAAGGATGTTGTAACACCGCGATTTATGAAGATTCTCCAGGAGCGCGCCGAGGCCAAGCGAAGGGCGCGCTCAGAGAATCCAACGGGGCCCGTCCCAGAGCAGCCGCCGGTAGCCTTTCCTCGACCCCGTACCCGTGAGATGTCGACGACCTCGCTGGACAACGCCGTCATGATGACTCCACCGGTGGACCAGAGTGGCGGGTTTGGTCCCCCTCAGCCGGTCATGGCTCCTTCTAGTTCGGCGTCTGGAGATGACGGAGAGATGGATTGGTCGTTCCTGATGGCTGGCTATCAGGATGCCGATACGTTCCAAGGCTTCACGACGCCTAATCACGCTGGCTTTGGGAACGGCATGAGCGGATTCGGCGGGCCAGGAGGGCCAGGAGGACCAGGAGGACCGGGAGGAAACATGTTTGGAAACTAAAGCAGGAGAGAAGCACACGTGGATTAGCATGGCGGAGGAGAGAGAAAAGGGGGGGAGCGAGGGATTGAGAGATGTCACCCCTCGGATTTGTGTGCGTAAATACACGACGCGGAGCGGTATTTTCTTCTTTTCGCTGTTTATTCTTTCTGGAATATCACTCGAATTTTGTGGTGTAATTGTTAATATTGGGAGGAGAAGATACTACATACACGGTAACAGGTAAGACAGCGGTTTGGTCATCATCACTCAGCAGAAGCTCTTTTCCAGGGCAGTCAGATTCCAATAGAACTATTCACTTCTCCGTAATACGATACGCACTCGTTTAACCACCCCCGTCGCAAGCAATCGATGTCGATCACAGCGTCGCTTGTCTGTCTGGGCCACGCCGAAGCCACGAGCTGTTCGGGAACAGAACCCCTGGGCAGAGCATGGGAGAACCGAACCGCACGTTGATAAGCCTGGGCTCGACCATTTGTAAGAATCGGGCAACTCCGCCAGTAGTTTTCGCAGCTCGTGCCTTTTGAAGAAAATAAGAATCTCACCTCATTTATTATAACTGGTTCCTGAGAACTACTGTTATAGAGTCGGAGGATAGTAGCATTATTGACATTACGCCATGTCACACCCCTTGACAAACACAAAAGCGACGGATTTCCAAGTGGCTTTTCCGCCCCAGCTTTTTTTCATCGTTTGCGTTCCGTCGCATCGGTCCGCTACTTTGACTCCATAATAATCTTTTTCGTAGGTGACGGGGTTCATAAGGTGACGAGTAATTGTACGTTACGCACGTCCTTATTCATAATTTAATGGTGAGGGACACCGCTTGGTAGCAAACAGGGGATGTAAGAAACTAGTATGATTTATCGGGGAGTTATGTATTTCTTCCTTTTTTTTCTCTTCCCGACAAACGTCATCAACAGTAAATTAAAGCGTTATAAATTCGTGTCAGTAACTCTCGCGAACTATTTTGTCGTTTGTGGTGATCCCTGTACCTTTCCGCATGGGGGTTCGGTGTCTTTTGGGTTGTTGCTGTAAATGGCAGTTCTGGTGCATTCAAGGCATGGTGTCGTTTTTTGCATTATTGGACTGCGTACTCCGTGCTTCGTATACAATTGTATTTGGCCTTTCAATGAAATCATCTGAAAGAATTAATATATTATTTCTTGAAATTTATCCTTTTGTTCTTATGCTTTGTCTAGAGTATCGATTTATCCAAATATCTATCACTCATAACACACACATAGACCAACAGTAGAGAAAACAAGCCTCATCCGATAAGGCGAACGATGAAAGGCCATCTGTATACACACCTTCAGATACAGTAAAAAACGGTCGAAAACGAATCGGGCCCTGCAATCTCCGCCAAAGCGATCGGTCACATGTAGGCATGAACAGCAAAGACAAAAAAGAACGAGGCTAGTGGACAGTTCAACATGTAACCAAGCAACTGCTGACCTCTTCTTCCCATGATCGGACGTCCTGATGGGCGGCTAATGCATACAAAAGAAGTGGGATTGTGCATTTGCGGATGGCCAGATGCGCGTCTTATATCCGATCAAGGAGGGCAGCGTCAAGAAAAGGTGATTGATTGGGGGCGGGGACCCGGAAGCGGCTCCGTAAGAGAGAGAGAGAGAGAATTGGCTTGTCTTGCGAAGAGGAGGGACTCAATGACGGAGTGGGTAAAAGCATAAAGAACCAAGCAGGGGTTTGGAGGGAAAACGTTGGGCGGAACAAGGGTATTACAACTCGTAGGACAAAAAAGAGCAGGGTTGGATTGGGAAGAAAGAGGTGTCATACCCCCGGACAGGGTAGCACCCGGATTGACTTCTGCCAGATCACACATTTGATAACCATCTCAACTCCCGTACACCGTAACTATCTTCGGCTGTTGTGGAATCGTGTGTTTTTGTTGAAGTGAAGTGGTGATGGAATATCTGCTTGTTCGTAGCTCTGGTGACATGTCTGTCTATCCACGTCCACAATAAAACAGAAGAAAAGCCTAAAGAGGTAAATAAAACCATTCACTCACACAGAGTCAGGATATCCAAAATACAAAGAAAACAGCCGAGATATCACAAATAAACCCCTCTCCAAAAAAAGATTAGAGCAAAAAAGGTGATAGCTGAAGCGCCAAAATAGCGCTTCTCATGAAATGCAAAGAGCATGTCTGTCCCTCCCGATAAAAAAAAGATCCCCAGAATAAAGTGGGCATTTCCTTATCCTCTTTGATGGTAACCCCTCCGAATATACACCCATAAAATGCTCCTCCCAAAAAACAACCAAAAAACCTAAACAAAACATGTGCCCGTTTCTTTCGTTTCCCGCTCTTATAAGTCCTGAAGCCCAGCGCCGTAACCCTTTTTCATTTTCTCCATGATGCAAGGTTCATGTTTCCAAAACGCTTTGGTATGCGATACGTGAATTTGTGTAGATAGAGAGAAGATGTGCGTGATCGGGGGAGGGAGGGGGTGGTGTCAGGGGTGTGTGTATGCGTGGTATGTGTGTGTGCGTGTGATGAGGCATTCTGCAGTAGGTAAATCAATGGAGATGGGGAAAAATGCCAGTGTTGAATAATGTGGTCCATCTCCACCGTCTTTTTGCCGGTCCTCTACCGTTTCTTTTTTATATATCTTTTTTATTCTTCGGCGCTTAGGAGTCTTGGGAAAAAGCGGTGCTTGGTTGTATCTGGCAAACGGCCCCCACGTAGGCAGTCTCCAAAAAGGAGAGGGAGAGAGGGAGAGAATGAAAAGGAAAAGAAAAGGAAACCCAGAGTATATGCCATCGTCATGTATCGTTTGCGAAGCCGCCAGCTGGCTCTTTTCCTTGGGCGAGATATCACCAAGCAAGATGAATTGTATCAAAGAGTGATTTTGTTTCTCTTTCCCATAAGCCAGTGTAATGCAGTCGTCACCGGTTCCCCCTTTTCATCCTTTTTCTCTTGTTCTTTTTTTCTTGTCGTAAAATGTTCATAAATCCGTGGCCGCCTTCTTAAGATCAAAAGGGTTTCTGAGCCCAGACAATGCCCCAGTCGAGGCGAGCGTGGATCTTTGTGTTGTCCATGGCCATGAGCGTCTCCTGACACAGCTGCCTCGCCTCTTCCTCAGTGATGCCCAGGTCGTCGTGTCGGATGAGCAGGGCCGCGGTCCAGTCGATGAGGTTGTCTTGGTTAAACATGCCCATCTCGCGCTCTCGTGACCGGCGCGACCATCGGCCGACGGGGATGGGCGTGTGCTGCTCCTGGACGTTGATGAAGCCCATCTGGCGGAGGACCTGGGGCAGCGTCGGGGGGAAGTAGAGCTGCCAGCCGTACTTTCGCGCAAAGGGGCCGTCGTTTACGAGATCGTAGAGGCGTTGGACGGGATGGTCGATTGCGGGAGTGCCGTCTTCCCAGGTAAGGGGTATGAAGAGATCATGGCACTCAAGCCAGCCGCCAGGCTTCAAGGCCCTATTTTGACTCAGTCAGCCACTGTTCTTGTTCTAAAAGGAGTGTGAAAGAAGGGAGGAGTGAAACAAAGGAGTAAACGCATAGGGTCACTGTCGTACTCTAAAGCTCTCTGCAGAAATAGTTCGGGGTTGCGGACCGTCTGGATGACGGACCTTGTGTGGATGAGGTCTGCACCGGCGTAGATTCTCGTCCACGGACGGCTCTCGTCGTCGAGATCTTCCACGCGAAACTCTGCGTTTGGCGGTGTCCAAGGGGGTTGGATGGCAGAAATGTCGCTGCCAATGACACGAGCACTCGGGTATCTCTCGGCCACTTTGTTGTAGGAAGAAGGTTAGTTGAGTTCAAATCGAGGATGGAAAGAGCATTTTTCGAAGCTCTCAGCAGCTGACAAAAGGGGAAGGAATGATACGAACCATCGATGGGCCAGAAGCCGGCGCCGGTGCCTAGATCGACGATTTTCTGGGGGTTGTTGCCGATCGGTGAGATAAAGTAGTCGCCATTGAGAAGATAGTCGGAATAGACTCTGTGTTTGAGGTGTTCGCGAGCCTGCTCCGTGTCGTCGTTTGGCAGTCCATAGCGTTCGTCAAACCAGCCCTGATACCGCCTATTGACTCATCAGCTCTCACGAACTTGACTCGGGCTCCTCTTTTTTGGCCTTGTTCTCTTTTCCTTCTTTTCCCCTTCTTTTTCCTTGTTCCCTTTTTTCGCCACCCGAGGGGGTAGCGGGCGTTCTTGTCAGGGATTCCTTGACCTACCTCCCGTTTTTGTATCTGTGAACCATCTGGGCGGTGTCGATGGATGTGAACTCGGAAAAGTCCACGGTTTCGGCATAATCTGACGTAGAGTCCTCGCTGGAGCCGTGATGGTCGCCCCCTCCGGACCCAGGAGGGCCTTGTGCACTATTAAGGCTCATGGCAGGCAAAGTGTATATAACGACAGGTTCTCAATATCAAGGCAAAATGTAGGAAGAGGAGTTTTGAGGAGAGGGGAGAGTGAGAAATAAGAAGTAGCTCTTTGAACTGGTTGACAAGAGAGGGGGAAAGGGTCAGATAATAATGTTTATGCCAGAAATGAGTCCCCGAGGCCAATTGGATCGAGTGCCTGTCAAGCGTCTGGTCGGCGTTTGCAAAGGGAGAAAAGAAATGAGTGAAAGGGCTCCGTTTCGGGGAGCCAAGGTCGATCTATTCTAGCACAGAAGTGGAAGGGCCCCGAGTGATTTGCAGCAAGCCAAAAAGGGCTGAGAGAGGAGAGGGTGCAGCAATGAAAAGCAGAAAGCAGACACGCCCCCAGACAGACAGCGGCCGCGGACAGACACGGGAAAAGGCACAGCTCGAGCACGCACAAGTTTGCAAGGCCCAGTAGGCTGGGTCCCGTCACCGGTCGGTGGGCACTGGCAACTGGCCAATGCGAGGCGATTCTGAGCCAGAATCCTCCGTCTTCCCAGCAGCTTGGGATGGAGGGTCAGACAAGCACATAAGCACTGACCTGACAGCTGCTATAGCGGCGTCAGACAAGGGAACTCGGGCCAGAGACACGGGGCAGGGATGGCGGAGGTGGGAGGTTAGTGTACTCGTAATTTAAAAAGATTACAGCAGAGAGTGAGAGGGCGAGAAGAGACGGAGTGGTGCAAAGTCCAAGTCGGGGGTGAGGAGGAGGAGTACAGCAGAGATGGGGATGGGGGGTCCCTTGGAGTCTCGGGGGCCGGATGGCGGGAGTTTGCTCTGTTTTAGCAGTGAGGATACCTGAGGATACCCTGCCAGCAACTGCTACGTCGAGGCAAGGAGGATCCCCGGGGGGCGTGGAGGCCCGGAAAACGATGGGCGTGAGGGCGTGGCTCGAAGGAACAAAAAGAGTTATAGTTGTGCTGTTGGTCGGTGTCTGAGCCAGAGATCTGGTAGCGGGTGGAGAGTGGCTTATTACATTAGCTACCGTTTTGCCTGGGCGCCGTACTGTCGGGACTTGGGAGGGAAAAAAAAAAACTGGAATAGTGACGAGCTGCCAAGCAAGACTGCACTTTTAGCTAGCTAGCAGCTTTTAGTATAGCAGATGGAGGCCAAAAGGCGGGGGCAGCGAACTTGGATGGGATGGGATGGATATTATGAAGGGGGGAATTTGGCAGACACAACGCAGACGCAGCCAACAAAAAAGATGAGGTAGGCGATTGAAACCAGGCACTGGGTACTGGGTGCTGCTAAACTAGATGGATGAGATGGGATTGGATTGAAATGGCCGACAGCCAGACATTGAAGCTAAAGCAGAGCCTACTAAGATAGAAGAGGAGACGTGAACGAGAATGGCAACATACATTTGAACTCGAAATGCCACAGGATTGGCTGGATGCAACGGCAACGCATTCCAGCAGGGGCAAAAGTGCAGGCTTGAAGCCACAGACTGACCCAAAGGCTGCAAGAGGGGTAGCCGGAGATGCACCAGAAGCCACAAAAAAGATCGGGAGGATTCAGACCCTGATGTGATGCCATGGCCGAAACCTTGTGCGGCAAAAAGGTACATTGCACCGCATTTGATCCATTCCATCTACTGGGTAGGTACTTACGCGAGGAGAGAGCATTGATGCAATACGGAACGGAGTATAGCTCGATTTACGAGGCGGACACGCATGGAAAGGCAAAGCGAAGTGAAGCGAGGCCAGGCGAGCGAGGCGAGGGTCAGTACATATTACTAAGGCAAAGCACATCTGTAGCTACGACTATACTCCCCCCCCTTCTGACGGCTGTGTCAATCCGTCCACTTGTTTGTCTAGTTTTGTCTTGTTTTCCCGTCATCGACAGCCGAATTCCTGGCAAATCGGTGCTAGGGAAAATGGGCGATTTTCGTCTGGTGGTGTGCACTCCATCATGCGAGGCGCTAGAGCTCACAAACAGCTAAGGCGGTGGACCGTTCCGCCGAGCAGCGCGCAAATGTGGATGGTCGCTAGGCTGGGGGGGCCAAAGTATCCAATCTGCTACAGAGGGTAAAGGCGTCCATTGGCCTAACTTTGGATGCTAGGGGCGTGTTGGTATTAGTGAGGGATGGACTGGTGTCTGGTGTTACCGAGTAATGGGGTTGGTTGGTTGGTTGGACCGAGCCAGACACGGGATACATTTCCCGGGACACTGGCAAGCAAAGGAAAAGGGAAAAGAAAAAGAGACAACACAGAGCTGAAAAACAAAAACAGACGTGGTTATTCGCCAAGCCCGGCCATCATCAAACTGCCCCGGTCCTGTCTTGTCCAGGGCAGCAAGCAGCTCCAGCTCCAGCTCTCTCCCACCAGTGCTACCAGCACTAAAAACGGCGCAGAGCTTGGAGCTACAGCAGAAAACCTGAAAGCCACCACCAAGCTGGCTGCTGCTCCAGTGCTACGACCGGCCTACCTGAGTAGTTGCCCTGGGGCTGCTGCTAGCACAGGCGAAAAAGCTCTAGAATGCTACCGGTTAGCAAGCCTCTTCTAGCGGTGCATCCTTTGCAGAAACTTGCTCGGGCTCTTGTGCCCAAAAGTGCTGCCGTCCAAGGGCAAACCAGGCCCAGCGCTCTGGTTAAATGTGGCACAACCAGCAACAGCCGGACCCGACAGTCTGGTGCGGTGTGTCATCCTCCAGGCTCAGGTCTCGGTAGTGCCCTTTTTTCGCTCCAGAAGGGCCTCCCCGGGGCTGGGTCAGGTACCTCGCGGGTACAGGCGCAGGTATGGGTACAGGCACAGGCACGGGTACAGGTACGAGCATGGAGCGGGTACCTCTGCAGTGCAGCGCAGCGCAGTGCAGTGCAGTGGACTTTGATGGGCTCCATGCGTCCATCCGCGGCCCTCGCATTTCGAGCCCCCATCCATCAGAACGGCTACTGTGCATGGACTGACTGGACTAAACCAAAGTCCCCTCCCATGCCGTCAGCCGTTCTCAGTGAAATTACCTGACTAATAGATGGCAATTTACAGTCCGGTCTCCCTGTATGATATGCACCAAAGCAATACGCAGCGCACGCACGCACACCTGAGGCTGGAGGGAGCGCTTGTAGCGGAACTGCCGAGTCCGGGATGCTGGTGCTGGTACATGTAAGTATACTCGACTCGTACTGGTACCTCTCGCTTGTTGGCGACAACCCATCCGCCTTGTCTCTCTTTTGTCTGTCTGACTCGCACCCGCTTGCACACGAGATGAGACGGGACGTGGAAAAAAAAAGTAATTTGTTATCATATTTTCTCCGAGCCGAGCGTAAAAAAAAGGGAAAAAAGAAACAAAATTAGACCCGTAAGCCCTTACCGTCGTGTCGGTAACTCGTCATAGCCCGTTGGCCGCTTGCGGGATGCTGCCGGCTTGTGAAATCCTTCAGCTGAGCCGCACAAACGTTCCATAGCTGCAACTTTGGCAGCAAGCAAACATGCGTTGATGTGCGATTTTCCGCCTCGATAACACCTCGACCCTCGACCCAAATTTTTTTTGCAATGTGCACTCCCCCCTCCTCTCCGCCAAGCTGCCGGCTTCTGCACTCCGTTTCTGCCGCGGCCTGCAAGGCGCGCTTCTTTGGGTACGACAGGTGCATGTACTTGTTACCTGCACGAACCTTGCTAGATGCGCACACCCGCAAGTACCTCTTCGTTCTGGTGCTGGTACATGCCGTCCTGGTGGCGCCCGCCAATGTTCCTGTCAACTTTCTCACCGCCCTTGTTTCTCAACTCTCCCTCCGTTTTCTCTTCTCTCTTCTGCATGTGTACAGTTTCCTCTCCGTCAACCTGGGACCCATGGAAGCTGTCAGAAAAGGGAAACCTACCATTTTCTTCTTTCCACGCCTTACTCATGTTGGGCAATCGACTGCTGGCCACGCTGGTCCCTCCCTTGAAATCCACGCCGGGGTTCCACTCTTTGCTTTTCCGTCTAAGGCGATCTGCTGTCTCTCGATGTAACAGCCGGTAGCCGCTGGTCCAATCCGCAATCCGAACCCCCAACCCGCTCAAAGCACGTCGAAGCTGCAGCGGGGTTTTTGGCGAGGACGGTGAACCATGTTCCAGTTTGTTAGCCCGAGCAGGGCCATGGGACAAGCCCGCAGTTGCAGTGCAGTGGTGGTTGCCAGTATGAGCACGATACGTGTACGAGGACTAGGAGGCCCAAGTTTGGTGGCGTTCTCTGTTTGCGGTCCTGATTTTCCTGATTCCTGGCTTCCTTGTCCTTCACATGTCTCGGCTCGAAATCATTCAGCCTCTTCTTAGCTCCGGCTGCCTGTCAGCATCAGGTACACTTTGCTCCGTCCCAAGCACGCTCTCCCGGCTGCCGCACAGGCGGGTAGGCGTGCATGAGACGCATACCTGCTGCGAGCTAGCCCTTCAAACATCGTACCATGGCTAGAATAACCGGACACACCTCCACACCTCAAGGGCGGGGGGCTTCCAAGGTCGTCGTCCGGCTCTGATGCCGTTGTTGACCGCATGATTAGTAGAGACCTTTGATTCTCCTCTTCTCTCCTCCTAGACACAATGCTTGGTGCTCCGCAAATTAGTGACTCAGGCTATTCAGATAGTAAGAATGACTTGCACGGAGTCGCTCACACAGGCCGTGATGCGCTAGCATTCGCCCTCCTCCTCCCACCACAGAAGATGGAGTCCGCAGTTTAATTTCGGAAGGGAGACGGCCTAGAGTCGTAATGATGGCCTAGTATGCGACCTTACAGCCTAGGCTTGCTCCCTTTGAAAATACGAGACGATACAGGGACAGTTGCCCGCATTCTCATGACGAGTGTCATGTCCCCATCTTAGTTTTGCTAGGGTGGACATGTTGTGTTCCCAATACTTCATCCTGTTTGTACATGTATGAGTGCCTTGTGCAAGTACAGTAACCAAGTAAGCCTTGAATCAGCACAGGTTACATGACACATTGCTTTCCCAGGGCCTTGGCTCGGGTTTTCCCACCGACCACCCGGTGTCCACTCGTGTGACGCTGTCCTAAAGAGCCCAGAAAGCCCAGAGGGTGTGGGTTAGACGCCTTGGTTCACAGAGCGCCGTAACATTTCCCTGATTGAAATACGTGTTATACGACCCGGAGAATGATATGCACCAATGGATTATATTAAGCTGACAGTGTTTAATCTAATTGACAGCCGAACGGGCCGAGACAAGCAAGTTTGCTGGCAATATGGTCCCCGAAGCAAAACACATTGATGCTTGACTCGCATCTATACGCAGACACCCCGTCTTACGAATCAGAAAAACTGAAAACCTAAAAAAACCCCAGGACGGGCGTAAAATCCAAGATCGGGGGGGAGGCCCAAAAGGCGTTTGGATTTAGGCGGGTAACGGGACGGAAATGGCCGTCCTTTTCTTGGCCTGTAGGAAAGGCAGACGATGCTTGTATCGGTGCGGTCTGTTCTGCTGATTCCTCCTTGCGTTGAGGTTGAGTCGTTGCTTTGCACTGGATGTTTTGCATCTTTTGGCGGCGGCTCTCTTAGTTTGCGTGTGTGTATTGTTTTGGGCAGGGGTGTTAGCTAATAGTATTGGTGTGAGCTGGTGACTACTAAAGTCAGCAGCAGCTGCTGTGGCCCCATTCCTGATTTTTTATTATTATTTTATTAAGCATGAAGAGTATAATGAATAGCATTTCATACAGCTAAAATGTAAATAATAGATCATGAAATACCTACCTAGTAGGCAAATAGAGGCTTCACAGAATCCGCGGATCAAACAAAACTGCATGTCACGTCAACTCGTGCCCCACTTGGCAGGACCCCTCCATCGATCCTTCCCACTTGCTCGTCGCGGTGCGCGTCACTCAATTGGGCGTTTCTTTAATGGCCGGCCATACACGCGTTTTCTAGCGCAAAAACATCCTCGTGTGCTTCAAACATTCGAGCTCTTCAACAACAAAAAAAGCAGAGCTTAAGCATTCAGCGTCAGCATCGGCATCAGCATCAGCATTTTGCTCGTAGCATTTTGTCTCTTGTTTGTTTCTTTTTCTTATTTTCCTCATTGATATGCTGCATCTGGTTTTTATTTCCATATTCTCTTCTCGCTCAGCTTGAACTTAGAGCCAAAGAAAGTCCTCCCAGATTCTTCATTGTGCTATGCGCCTTGGACCCGTGTCTAACGCCAGATCCCTTTTCTGTCACGACCAGGCCAGGATTGGGCGCGTTTCCGGAGTGATCACCTCCTATCCAGGAATCAAGAGAAAATAAGCATTTACCTGCAGCTTTTATTCCATGCCGTTATTCCATCAATTGGGACTTTTATAGGTTTTGATACAGATATCCATACCCACCGTCTCGAGCTATGTATCTCCCGCGTTCTCTGATATCCAAGCTCTACTCGCACCTCCAAAACACTCGACATCCTCTCTCCCCGGCCGTTTTGATCCTCGTCGCGCTCGAACCGGACGCTCTCTGCGCTTGCCGTATCCTTACTCGCCTCCTCAAACATGACTACATTCCGCACAAGATCCAGCCCGTCGCGGGCTACAGTGACCTGGAGAAGGCCGGAAGGGAGCTTGTGGTCCCGATGATGGAGTCGCAGGGAGGCAGTGGAGGAGTCGTCGTCTGCCTTGGTGTTGGAGGCATGGTCGATCTTGGCCCGCTGCTGGGACTAGAACCTGAAGGCGAAGAGTCTCCCTACAGTGGCGTCGAAGTCTGGGTCTTTGATGCTCATAGGCCTTGGAACTTAGCCAATGTCTTTGGCGGCTTTCCGCTCGAGCCCGCCAACCAAGTTTCGAGTTCATACCAGTCGAGGAGTCCGGCGGGAATCACAGGAGGCGCCATCAATCGATCGTACAACTCGGGCAAAGGCGGCATCGTGGTGTTTGACGACGGCGATATTGAGGGGGATCTCATGACGGAGCGTGATGCGTATCTTGCGCTTCTGGATATGCCAGACATTGAGGAGCAGGGCGACGAGGGCTCCAGCGAAGATGAGGATGATGATGAAGCCCATTCTGGCCAGGAAGAGTCAGCTCATGCAGGACAGAAGAGAAAGAGCTTAAACGAGGACGAGTCTAGTGACGACGAGGAAGAGCCGCCTCGCCAACGGCGACGAAGTAATTCCGTACGTAAACCCAAGCGCCCTCCCCGAACATCATTATTGTAATGCATCTCTAACACTTCCTAGTCAAGTTCCATAGCCAGCTCTCCTCGCAGGCCGAAGCCCAGAGGCCTACTGTCAATCCGAGATCCTGCGGTGCTGTCGAGTGACCCCGTCGAGCCTCCATCAGGGGCCCAACCTCCGCCAAAAGTTTCTGCCCGCACCCTGCGAAAGCGATTATTACGAATGCGACAAGATAAAGAAGCCGTCCTACACCAATACTATAGGATGGGCTCGTCCTTTGCAGAACCCATCTCGTCTATGATGTACTCGTTGGCCTCCGAACTAGGTCGCGATGACAATGACCTTCTCTGGCTGGCTATAGTAGGAGTTACATCGATGGAACTTTACGGACGGTCATCAGCGGGCGTGGCCGCCCCCGTCCGCTCTGGTGGAGGTGGGAGACCGTCTGGGTGGTTTGGCGTGCGAGGTGCTCGCCTGCGACAGCTCTTGCGAGATGAGGTCCGGAGGTTGAACCCGCCAGAAATGACAAACGGAAAAGTTGCCCCTGAAAATAATGGCATCATACCAACCACGGCCAGGAACCCTGAAGATACGGGCATTCGCCTGTCGCCAGAGCCAAGGTTTCTTCTGATCCGACACTGGAGTCTCTACGATAGCATGCTTCACTCGCCATACCTCTTTTCTAGGCTAAGAACTTGGAGCGAGGCGGGTATCAAGCGGCTTCACAAGCTTCTCGCCAAGATGGGAGTCAGCTTGGCGCAATGCAAACAGAGCTATACGCACATGGACATGATGCTGAAGCGCGAGCTGAGAGCAAAGCTTTTGAAATACGGATCTCTATACAACTTGGACGAGATGGTCCCAGCGGTCGACACGGACGGCAAAGATCGAGCGGGAGCCAAGGATGGATGGGGCTTTGTCCGCAGCTGGGGTTGGCGTGCCACCCTCAGCGCTCAGGATGTTGGAATTATCATTGGTGCTCTGCTAGAGGTTGGACAACATGCTCAGACTTTGGAAACAACCAACGGAGGACCAAGCCAGGTGACCCGCGAGGTGGAGGACGAGTCAGAGTTGACTGCGCAGGGCGAGGAGTATATTGGACGCTTCTGGGAAGCGTATGATGCATTGGAAAAGTGAGCTGCACTTATAAGTCCAATGCGGCAAAATGAAAATGATATGCTAATGAAATATGACAGTATTGATGCTCTCAAAGCCGGACTGCCAACGGCGCAATTCCTGCATCGCGCAATCTACCGAACAGGGACATCTCTCATCAACAAGAAGCAAATCAAGCATCTCCGTGCTTTCCGCATGTGCGTCGTCAAAGATGGCCCAGATGTTGCTCTCTTCACCCACCCAGCCGCCTTGACAAAGCTGGCTCTCTGGATAGGAGAGGCTTTGGCTGAACAAGAAAAGGAATCACAGGGAAAGCTGTCACATGGCGGTCGTGGAACACCCCTGGTAGTGGCGAGCCTAAACGAGAAGCGTGGAGTCTACATCGTCGTTGGTACTGGTGGTGGCGGAGGACCTGATAGCGTGTTTATGAACAAGGCTACTAAACAAGAGAGGCAATCAAACAAAGAGGCCAAGGCAAAGAAGAAAGAGGAGGCGCGAAAGGCGAAAGAAAAGATTCGGGAAGAGAAGCGTGCGGCTAAACGCGCTGCGAATCAAGGCAACGACGACAACGATGACGATGATGAACTAGAGACGGAGTCTGAGGGGTCTGACTCGTCTGAATCGGAAGATGACTCGGACGACGAAGATGCTGAGAACGATAGAGGTTACGGTTTGAACAAGTTTGGCAACGCATTCCAAGAAGTCGTCTCTGAGACGAGCGCGCGTGTCCGAATCGACAGCTTCGAGCACTCTGTCGTGGAAGTCAAGAAGGAGGATCTGGGAGGATTTCTCGAGAGTCTCAGTGAAAAGGCCGTGGTGGGTTAATAGATCGTCGTGGACATGTGTTTGGCTTGAAAATGAGCGACGTTCATGAGCTGTTTCTCTGCGAGCGACAGGATTGACGAAAGGTATGTAGGAATGTTTGTTTATATAATTTTTTTTCCCAGGTGTTTTAGGGGAGAAAAGGGACATCACGCATCATATTGAATGGATGAAGGATCGGATGGATGGGAGTTCATGGGGGAGCTGGTGGGTTGGGAACGAAGAATCATGAGGTTGAGGGCATATTTTTGAAAGGATAGCTTTTTTGTTTTTTTGTTGTCAAGGGGCTATACATATGGTTTCTTGTATGAGTTAATTGTATCGAATCACGCTTACTGATTTTTCCGTTGATTTATACCTTGTATGTGTTTTGAGTGGATTGTACTAGATTGGATGATAGATGACAACGGCTGAGCAGCACGTTTATTTCTTGGAGCTTGACTCTTGCAATATTCACATTTCACGAGAGAAAAGCCTTGACATTCACAGGATGGGAGGCGCGGGTTGATTGACAATTCTTTTTTTCCAAGTTATCATGATTTACATACTCTCCATGCTAGATCAACCAGCTCCAATCCCTGTCGTGTTTCATTTCCATTTCATTCCTATTTTACCCATCGAAAGCTTCATTTCTCATTCCGCCTTACGCGTTGATAACTAATAAATCTCGTTAGCACACCGACCACTTAAACAATTATATGAGAATCATGGTGTGTACTTACCGATATTGAGCCCATTGCTCTTAAAGCCCTGGTTCAACACAACAACAATGTCCTGTCCACCAACCATCTGCAGATCCTTCATAGTCTGCAGGGAAACAATCTGCGCCAGCAAAGAGATCTGGCTGCCGACGCTCAGCTTGTCCAGGGAGCTGGCGTCCAGGACACCGTCGAGGCCGAGAGTGTTGAGGGCGCCGGCGATGGCTGAGCTGAGAGCGTTGTTGCCGTTGTTGTTATTGTTGTTGTTGTTGTTATGCTTTCCCTTGCCTTGGCCGTTGTTCTTGCCGTTGCCGTTACCCTTTCCGCTACCCTTGCCCTTGCCGTTATCAGAGGCAGTTCCGTTGCCGACGGCGACGGCGGTGGTCTCGATGGCCGGGGCCGCGGAGGTCGTGGTGGCAGCAACGGTAGTAGCGGCGGCATCGGCGGCGGCAGCAGTGGTAGTGACAGCAGCGGCAGTAGTGGTTGCCGCGGCATCAGTAGCTTTAGCATCGCCAGCCTTATTGGCATCGCCGGCCTTCTTGTCCGTAGGCTTAGCCGCAGGGGGAGCAGCAGCAGGGGCCTCTTTCTTGCCGGCAGCGGGATCGGCCGCAGGAGGGGGAGCAGCCGTGTTGGCGTTGAGAGGGACCAAGTTGCGGGCAGCAATGGCATTGATGGCATGGCCGAAGAGAGATCGGCTGTCCCGGGCCTGGACACCGGTGTTGGCGGTGCCGGGCTGAGCCGGCAGAGCGGACGAAAGGCCGGCAGCGGCGAGAAGGAGAATTGAAGAAGGCTTCATCTTGAATGATGTGATAAAAATAAGAGATGAAAAGGTAAGAAGAAAAAGAGTTTAAAGATTGGTAGGTAAAAGAAGCAAAAGGTTTCAGTGAATCGAAGGAAACAGAGCACAGCTCTTGTTTAGGAAAAGAAAAGAATTGAATGTAAAGTGAGTGAAGCGCAGCGACCCTGAGGAGAAAAGGAGAAGAAACCAGAACTTGGGGTGGAGAGAGGGCATAATATATACTCTTAGGAAGAGGAGACCTCGGATGCTGCCGTATACAAGCTTTTTGCCCGTCTCATCTTCATCCGGAGCCCTGGCTGCTTAGGCATGGAGTCGTAGCTTGTATGAGTCGTCAGCCCCTGAGACCGGATGTGATGGTATCCAGAGACTACCTCTACGGGGTTGAGGGAGGAAGAGAGCCCCTGGTCTATCGGATGATTCGCTAGTTCTGATGACATATCGATCTCAGTTGATCATCAACAGCCATCATGGCATCAGGGTTGAGTGCCAGCAATCCCCAAAGCACAACCATAAGCGAAAGTCTCACGAGTCGGGGAATATCAATGCGAAACGCGAATCGTCTCCCGGCAGAAGCTATAAAGCAACACTAAATCCAAGCTTAGCGCACCATAACCCAAGTAAAGTTCAAAACGCCATCACGGTAGGATCGAGGGGATAGCGCGGGCGGTATAAGCTCAAACCCGGTGAACGTGAAGCGTCGCAGAATGACCAAAAGAGTAGCTGGATCTGGTAAGTGTCATTGTTTGGGGTAAGAAAAGCTTGGTCTTGATTCCCACCTTTGAGACCGCGGGGCAAGTTTCACCCCCCTGGCGATTCTCAGACGCCAGATCGACCGGCAACAAACAAAGCCGCAGAACCCCAACGGTCTAGACGGCGGCAACGGAGGCAAAGGAAGAGTGTCGATGTTGAAAAGTGCCGTCTGGCTTGAGTCGCGCCAATGCGTCATGATGTTTGAAGGTTTCGGGGCGTTTCTCATGTTGCGTTCCGAGGTTTATAAACCACGCAGAAACATAAACGGCTGGCCTGACTTGGGGGCCGCTCATACAGAGTTAACAATAAGGTTCCAAAATTAGCATTGACTCAGACGATTGTGATTTGTATAATTATGGTGCGGATGTTGCCTGTTGTGGTTTCAATTGTTCGCTGGGGTTAGTACCAAGGGCGCGGAACCGATGAACAAGCTTGTAAGCTAATAACAAAGGTTATCCATTGAGGTCAAGCTTTGCAGCTCAAATAAGTCTGCTCAGTGGATATCACAATTGTTTTCAAATCACTTGTAGAACGAGTATTGCAACAACCAATCCTCTTGGTATGTCGGCTCGTCCTCTCTTGTGGATGTCAACCTTGAGGAGCCGGCCTAGTCGGAATAGAAGGTATAATTACCAGAAGAGTCGAACAGAGCGTGGTTCAGATCAGATCAACGTCTACAACTAATTTGAGCTTCAATTAAAATTTAGATTAAAAATATAAAGAATAATATACATGAAAATACAAACACTAATAAAGGCTTCTGTAGTTGAGCTCCTGGTTGTGCTTCAAGAGGCATCATGATAATGATCAAGCAGACCGGCTTAGTCATCGCTCTGCTGCCTCTCAACCCCACGGCTCGCGGGGCAGTTGCTCAACCTCCAACATACAACCAACTTCACATCTCAGCTCGTTTCACGCTTCTTCTTTATTACATCATCCCCCCTACGGCCCAGATTGCAGCCTCAGTAAAAACTATCGCGTACGACGAATCACTTCCCGCCGGCAATACCGCAGCATCCCTCCCGCCAACATGGATGCTCCCAGCTCCAACCCTCTTCTATCGACCCAGAAGAGCTCCCAGCTTCAGGCTGTCCTGCACCCGCTAGTGCTTCTCACAATCTCCGACTACATCACACGACACACTCTGCGCGAGCAAAAGGGGCCCATAATCGGAGCTCTGTTAGGCCAGCAGAATGGCCGGGAAATCACCATCGAGCACGCTTTTGAGTGCCACGTCAAGGAAGCACCCGAGGTCGATGGAGGCTACCTGATCGACACAGACAAATTTGGCAGAAGATTGGAACAGAGTGCGCCAAATCTGCCCTGGACGTCCCGCTGCATGCTTTGCTAATTTGCTTTCAAACAGTGTGCCTTGTGCATAAAGACCGAAAACTGGACTTTGTCGGCTGGTACACGCTGCTGTCGTCATCAGGTCCCTCGCCCACCATCCTGCCCGTCCACAGCCAGATCCTCGAAAACTGGAACGAATCGGCCGTTTTGCTAGGTTTCCACCCACAAGAAGTTGCGCAGCATTCAGTCGGCGGTAAATTGCCGTTGACGATATACGAGAGCAACTTTGAAGTCGACGACGCCAGGGCGGAAAATGACGGAGAGGATAAGAAGATGGACGACGGCGATTCTTCGCTGAAGCTGAAATTTCGGGAGGTGCCGTATTCTGTCGAGACGGATGAGACGGAAATGATTAGCATGAATTATGTGGCAAGCGGTGGTGGAAACGCAGCAGCCAGCGCCCCAGCTCCGGCCGTTAAGGAAGAAAGGCCAGCTCGTTCGATAGAGTCAAACGGAAAGGGGAAGCGGAGGCTAGTGGAGAGCGAGGTTGAGGAGAAGAAGGATGCGGTGGTGGATGAGGCGAGCGCTCTGACGCGGGAGGAGGATGAGATGATTGCTTCGCTGACGGCAAAGGCCAACGCCATCAAGATGCTTCACTCTAGAATCCAGCTCATCACTACTTACCTGGAACGCTTGCCGCCTTCGTACATCAACGGGGATGACCAGGGAGAAAGCATGGATACAGACACCAACAATACTACGCCATCTCACAACATTCTCCGACAGATCCAGGCTCTAGTCAGCCGTCTCGACCTCGTCATTCCGTCAGACAGGGAGGCCTTCGAAAAGGAAGTACAGAGCGAGTCAAACAACGTCCATCTTCTCGGCCTTTTGAACTCCATTATGCAGGGCGTCAACCAGGCAAAGGATGTGGGCAGGAAATTCCATGCTATTGAATCAAGCAAGGGTGCAGCGAGACGTGGGAATCTGGATTACAATATGGGTGGTGTCCCGTTTAACATTCCGGGCACGGGCGATTTGCACGTTTGAGGATGATACAAGGTTTTGCTTATAAGGCTAGAACTTTGGGTGTTTCTTTTTGTTTGCTTGAGGCATAACCATGGGGCGTTCTTTTCTTCTTCTTTTAAACGCGTTCAATGCAAGGGAACGATCGATAGATGGGTAATGAATGACATAACGAGAGCTGGCGTTACTATCAGCCATAACTAAATTCACAAGACAACTGAAAACGTGCACGCATTACAATCATTTAAATTCATTCTTCGTAAAAACAACTCTATTTAATTTCTACACTCCTAATTACTTGTCAACTTGGTTCGTTTCTTAAGTTCGTTTCTTAAAAATGAATATAAACATGTGCTCGTCTGGAACTATATTTTAACGACAACGGCCGCACTTTGGCATTGAGTAGAAAACATGAGCCACCCCCTCTTATAAAATCACCAGCGTATCTTAAAAGGTGCAAATCACCAGCGTCTTAAAAGGTGCTCGTAGCCAACCGGCTCGCCGCATTTCTCGCGTCAATCCGGTCCTCGTCATCCTCCTCCAGACCAACCAAGTTGCCGAGCCCGCTTCCATGCTTACCAGACCCAGACTCCTGGCCGTCCTCACCTTCAGCTTCCTCCACCTTACCAACGCCCGAGGTGCTGCGGCTAGTGGCGTCGGACCGACGAGGAACGCCGCTCCAAGCATCTCCCTTAGGTCCCTGGCTGGCAGCGAGGCTCGTTCGTCGCACGGTAGGATGAGATTCACGGCCCAGACGGCTCAGACCACCAGAGGCATCAATGGACCGGATATCCGCTCTCACGCTCTCGAGGAGGGCGAGTGACCGACGCTCGGCCTCAATCTCACGGAGAACAAGTTCTCTGATTTCCAGACGCAGGTCACTAGCCGTTCTGTCGAACCACCTGCGGCGTTCTTGAACGAGGCTCTGGGTAACTCTACTTGTCTTGTTGAAGAGCTGGGTTTCGTTTGTTCGGGCTTCGTCGAGGGCTGCGATGGCCTCGTCAACCTTTTCTCGCCTGACGCTGGAGCTGGCCTTGAGACGATCGGCAGCGTTTAGCTTGCTTCGCGTTACCTCCTGAGCTTGCAAGAATTCGCGGATGAGAATTTGACGGTTGGTGAGAGATTCCTTGACGATAAAGGCATCCTGCGAGTGATACTGGAATGGGTCACCGATGGTGGCAGCCTCAGCTGTGGCTTGAGCGGCGTGGTAGTCTCCAACAGTCTGAATCACCCTACCGAGCTTCTTGTAGGCGTTTGCCAGTCCGGGGTGCGGCTCCTGGACATGCATGGCGCCAAGCTTCACACCGTAATCAGACTCGACAAGTCCAAGACCTGCAATTTATATTCATTAGTAAAGTAGCATAAACACGTTTGGCTAGCACTCTTGTCTTACCTCTCCTAGCCTTGACCAGCTTGTCGACCTTGTGGCCAGCATCCATGGTACCAAGATAGAACAGCTTAACGACAGGACGAGCCTCTGCGAGCTCAGGGGTATCATCGGGAGGCGGAGCAAACTGCTTCAAAATCTTCCTGCGAACACCAGTTGCGGGCTGCTTTCTCTTCACGAGCGGGCTGTAGCCAAAGTCGCTTTCAACAAAAAGCACCATCTCGTCGTCTCTCATCAATACCTCGTTCCCACACACATAGTTGAACCATCGCTGCATCAGGGCCTTGACTCGGTTTTCATCCTCCTCTGTACCAGCGCCAGCCGATGTGATAGGAGGAGGGACAGCGGGTACCAGAGCTTCGGGATTTGCAGATATCAAGTGCTCTCCAAGCTTGACAAACTCGGAATGCAGACGTCGGACATCTCGGTACTGGGTGGTGCGGAATCGAGGCAGGTTGGTCTGAGGAGCGGCTTGTTAGATCAATGGTACTCTCTACTGAAGCGGCAGAGGGGATAGCTCACGTGAACATCAAATCGCAGTATCGGATCCTTCTTTCCTGTTCGTTCCAGACCTGTAATCTTTGCCTGCAGCCGGAATTGGGGCTTCGGAGAATTCCGAGGCTGTTGCACATCTTCTGATGGCACCGTTGTTGAAGCTGCTGGCTGGGGGGCCTCAGATTGAGGCACGGTGCCAGACTCTGAAGACGCAGTCAAACCCGCATCCTCATGCTCGCTTTCTCCGCCGGCCGCAGGAGTTATTGAGCCAGACTGCGGAAAGACATCGTCACCACTTGGTCCCAGGCCGTTGGACGACTGCGGGGTGTACGGGAAAGCGGGAACAGGAGCATCTCCCGTGAGGCTCGCAAACGTGGTGCGGTCATGCTGGGGAGACGAGCCTGGAGTGTTGCCCCAGGGAGACGCCGCCGGGTCCTCGGTCTCATGTATAGAGGCGCTGTAGTCCATGGTGACGGTCGGATTCAACAAAGGCTCGGTATAGCGGCAATATATGGGTTAACGGCGAGGTAAGGCAAGATCACGATGAGCCTTTGCGAGGAGAGGATAAGATACGGCGATTAGATACGGAGATTCTCTCAGAATTGAGTGTCGCTCATGCCGCAACGCCCGATTGGAAGCTCGGCAGAGGGTGGATGCGCGAAGGTTGAGATTCCGCCAGTGAAGCTGCTGATCCAGTTCGGCTACGTAAGTTGCGACGACATCCAAGTGGGAACAGAGGCACAGTCTGGGGAGTGGCCGCTGGTTGGCTGGTTAAGCGCACGTTATCGCGTCTAATTAGCCGCCATAGAGCTCTTATCATGGCTAGATGCGGTATAGCGCGGGGTATGGAGAACAAAAATTCGTTATCGAAGCTCAGTTGAGATGAACCCAAAAGACTTGCTTCGTCATTGCGGAGCGCATTCAATCCATCAATCGCAAAAGCAATTCAGATAATCACAAGCCAAAATGGGCAAAAAGAGGTCACGGGAGGAGGCCAAGGACGTGCCGCCGGCGGATGCAGGTGCCGACCGAATGGAAGAGGACAGCAGCGATGACGAGGTGAGATGAGAGAAGCCGCTCTGTTCTACCCAGTGGAAGATGCGCTGACGTTGTTAGGACTTTGACATGGTCAATGTGGACTTTGAATGGTTCAATTTCGATCCCGAGATTGATTTCCACGGCACAAAGTCATTGCTTCGACAGCTATTCGATGTCGACGCCAACCTCTTCAACATGTCTGCGCTGTCGGATCTGATCCTGTCGCAACCGACGATTGGCTCCACGGTCAAGGTGGACGGCAAGGCCAACGACGCCTATGCCATGCTGACAGTTCTCAACACATACGAGCACCGAGAAAAGGAGCCCATGAAGGACATTCTCAAGTACATCGTGGACAAGGCCCAGACCAACCCCTCAATATCAGCCGTTGCCGAGCTCATCACCGCACAAAAGCCCGTCGGACTCGTCTTTTCGGAGCGACTAATCAACATGCCGTCTGAAATTGCGCCACCGCTGTATACAATGCTCGTTGAAGAGGTGGAGGACGCGATCGAAGACAAGGAGCCGTACGAGTTTTCTTACTATCTCATCTTCTCAAGGACGTATCAGGAGGTGGAATCGACGCTAGACGTAGAGGACCGAAAACGCAAAAAGGTCAAGGAAGAGGCTTCAACCTATCACTTCCACCCCGAGGATGAGATTCTACAAAAATTCGCCGTAGCACACGGCAGCTTCCGGTACACAAAAGAGGACGACGCGGTGGCAGACAGCAAGCGGGCGTTTCAAGAGCTGGGCATCAAGACATTTGGACACATGATCCTCATTGAGGCGAGTAAATTCAAGGAGGCCGTCAAGGCCGTGAGTGACTATATAGCTGCGCCGCAATAGATGATGATATGTATTGCCTCTACTCTTCTGGCAGGAGTCTCTGCATCAAGTACTCAACCTCAACCTCCTTGGTCAAGGGAATGACAAAGTCTTTGTACATGGACACCACCGCGTCCACGTTGATCTTGACCGGCTGCTCCACGCCGCCCAGCATCGACGGGTCCTTGCCGTAGGTCTCGGCCTTGAGACGAAGACGGGCGAGGACCTGCTCCTCGACGGCTCTGTTGGTGATGGACTCGCCAATCGCCTCCCGGTCCTCGTTCTTGATGAGCTGCGTGTAGAGCTCAGGGTCTGACTGGAACTTGGACTCTGCGACGAATTTACCAAAGTGAATTCTCCTAGACAGGGCCTGCAGGCAGGCAATGTCGCACGTAGATGTCGAGCCGTAGTTTTCCTGCGACTCTCCTCGGTCCTCACGGCCAAAGTTGGGACACACCTCTGGTAGGAACGTTTCAATGTAGAACTTTTTAATCTTGTCGTTGACGCAGACGTCGTTTTTGTGCAGGATCTTGGGGTAGTTGAGGGGCTTCAGCATGGGCTTCTGGACGGACTCTGGGAAGAAGGGGTATTCGTCGGGGGATTCGAAACGGCGAATCAGGGATTGCAGCTTCTCTTGCTCGGAAAAGTACCAGTCGAAGAAGCTCAGGCGGCTGTCGGGGATGGGAAGAGCGCCAGGCGTGTAGATGGTCTAGACAAAGGAAGCTCGAATCAGTAATAGAACAGTATCTGGACCTCGGCATCTGTGACTCACCTTGTTCAGAGGAAATTGCACTCTCTCAATGAGGGAAAAGGAAATTGTGTCTTCGAGTCGGCTATATGAAACATGTCAGAGCGCATGCAAAATGACGAATTTGGGGAATGGAAGCTGAGCTTTGCATAGCTCGGGCCAACTGACATGAGCTGGAAGCGGATGCGCGCCAGATCCAGCGCTCGAGAGCTGTCGGCCATGTCCACGGCGGAATCCATCTTGAAGAGAAGCAATCAAAGGGGGATATCGCTGAATTTAAATATGTTGGAGAAACAGCAATAATAGTGCAAATGTCAGCGCAAGATTGAATCCAAAATAAGCTGACGGGCAAATCAAACTTTCAGCAGCGTGCCGATGGTCGATGAAGTCAAGTCAAGTCAAGCTGGGAACGGAATTGATCCGCTCCCCGAGACCGGCCGTCTAGAAGACTGGACTCACAGCGAGCCCCATCTTTAGCGGCCGGTTCAGCTTACCAAAGGCTCTATACAAGGGCGGCTCAGATCTCAATCTATGGATCCTTGCGAGATGCGCGGCTTGAGAGCTGCCCAGCCTTTCACGTGCCGAGTAAGAAATGAGGCGCTGCTGCAGTTGGGAATCTTGTCGCCAAAAGCAGCAAATGCTGGTTGCCTTGGTATGTCGCACGGCATCGGGATTGCTATTTAGACTTGTTTGTGTTGGTGCCAGTAGTAGCGGACGGAATTGAGAATACATGTAGACGGGTTTAAACTTGATGCCATCACTACCTCACCTAAACATGTGACAGACTACAGTACACTTAGATGCTAGTCCTGTTAACTTATAGTCGTTAAAATTACCAAATCAACGATATCAAAACATCCATCAGAATACTTCTAGGGTCCCCTGGCGATCGAGCATCAAAGTCAATCCTTCACGGTTGAACTGCTGGGGTCTGCCCTTGAACCCCGGAAAGCCCCCAGTGGGGCATCGAGCGAACCGCACAGGCAAAAGATTCTTAAGTGCAGAAACGAACTAGCAGAGACAAGCCGAAACGCCGTGCAATCAGCAGCTCGACTAGCCGGTTTCTCGTTTGATTGTTTATGCGTCGGTTTCACAGCTCAGCTCATCAATCTCGATGCTACCTTGGCTACTACAAGTGTTAGCAGTACTTGAGGATAGATGCCGGTGCGAATCACATACATGCAGTTCAAGGTAGAAAATGCAAAATAGACACCCGCACAAATCACTTGCATCAATGCATCGGCACGGCGGTGCCAATTCCATCGGATGGTTCAAGGTTTACACACAAAGGGCAGCTGGAACAGCTAGAGGGGTGGGCGGTACAAATTGATCCAGACCAGTAACAGCGGTTTAGCAGCGGTTAAGCAGGCCCCAGCATGTACTTGTACTCAATAGCCGGGGGGCCGGTTGGTGCCGCTTCTGCACTGGACTTTGCATTTTTGCGCGCGTCATCCAAATTTCACACCCGCATGCCCATGCCCGGTTTTGCGATGCAAACCCTCCAACTCTTGCTATTGTTCCCTTGACCAACGCAACGCAACTTCGCCCTTTGCCTTGCGCTGCCTCGAGTTCCGAATCTTGAGCCTGCAGCGGGCCAGCCGTTGAGTAATGGCCGACTCGGAGAGCCATTATGCCTTCGACGATGGCCCCGATGACGAGCAGTCCATCATATCTGTATGTCGCAAACCGGCAAAAACTCTCAAAAACTCTGCCTGCCGCAAGATCCCATTCCAATGCATTGAGCCGTCCCTTTTTTGCGATTTGCCCATGGAGCGCAGCCTGCTAACCATGTCGTATCTCTTCCCTGCCCGCAGACTCGAGGACTCGAAGCCTTTAGCCGCAAGGTCACTGTCACGGCGAGCCAGCTCATGGGCCCGGCCGCAGAGGCGTCGGGAGCCCATTATCGCGCCGCCCTGGCCGAAGTTCACAAGCAGATGAAGCGCCCCAGCGTCCAGCGCGGCATGTTCTCCATGGCCCGGTCCAGCCCGACCGAGATTGTGCGGTCCAAGCTGTCCACGGCCGAGATCCAGCACCGCGCCCTCACCCACCTGCCCGACGAGCTGCTGTCCAACATCCCCGAGCACCAGAATGCCTATTCGCTGTTCCAGGGCTTCCAGGCCAGCTTCCCGGAGCTGGCCGACGATAGGAAGAAGCACCGCCGACAGCCGTCGAGGGGCAGGAAACTGTTAGAGGAGGGGGAGAACACACCCGCAACGCCGACCAAGTTAGCCCAGCTCAAGAAGGAAAAGACGACCATGGTGCACGAGCTGGAATTGCTGGGGGTGCGCAAGAGCATGGTCAGCTGTGAGATCCGCGAAATAGACAACAAGATTGCCAATCTCTACGGCATGCGTAGGATTGTGCTAGAGAGGTTGGCGGGCTTTGAACAAGACGAGGCGACACTCGAGCACGATGGTAGGTGTTTGAACCCACACCCCAGTAGATTGCTTTCATTTTCCCTTTGCCATTCTCTGCTTTCAAGTTCCATGTCTAATTAATGCTTCTCTTTGGTTGCCTCCCGGTGTAGTCATGGACCTCGAATTGAAAATCGACGAAGTCCAAGCCATTGTCGACGAAGCCGAGGAGATTGCGCGCAACACCGCCACCAAGGACGAGCGAGATCTAGTTGGAGATGCCGACGACCACGACCCCGAATTCATGTCCAAGTCTGTCTACGAGAAGCTGCCCGCCGCCGACACCAAGCAGCGCAAGCCGAAGAAGGTCCATCGCCGGAAATCCATGCCCATTCTGCACGAGCACTTTGCCCCGGGATCCAACATCCGCGAAATCCGGGCCCACCGCGATACGATTACCGCCATGGATTTTGATGCGCCATTCGGAACTCTGGTCACTGCCGCACTGGACGATACTGTCCGGGTTTGGGATCTGAATGCCGGTCGATGCATGGGCTACCTGGAGGGCCACACGGCCTCGGTGCGAGCATTGCAGGTCGAGGATAACATTCTAGCCACCGGTTCTATGGACGCCACCATCAGATTGTGGGATTTGAGCAAAACGCACTACAACCCTCAAGGCGGCAAGGACGCTGGCGACGACGACGAGGACGCCATTGCTTTTGAACACCCCGATGCGCAGCCCATCGAGCCTCCGGAGGGCAGCATGGACGACTGCGCCCTCTTTACGCTATCATCTCACGTCGACGAAATCACCGCACTTCACTTCAGGGGAGATGTTATGGTCTCTGGCTCAGCAGATAAGACGATCCGGCATTGGGACCTGGAAAAGGGTCGCTGCGTTCAGACACTCGACGTCATGTGGGCGGCCGCTCAGGCATCGGCCATTGCAACGGCTGACGATACCTGGAGGCCGACTGGCCGAGCCCAGGGAACCACGGCTGACTTTGTTGGTGCCTTGCAAGTGTTTGAGTCTGCGCTGGCATGCGGTACTGCCGACGGCATGGTCCGATTGTGGGATCTCCGAAGCGGCCAAGTTCACCGCAGCCTGGTGGGCCACACCGGCGCTGTGACATGTCTGCAGTTTGACGATGTACATCTAGTGACGGGCAGCTTGGACCGAAGCATCAGAGTAAGCTTAACTATCTCTTTCAATGTCATCTTTATAGTTTTGACTAACAACCCTACCTTTTACAGATATGGGATCTCCGAACAGGATCCATCTACGACGCCTACGCCTACGACAACCCCGTCACCAGCATGATGTTTGATGCGCGACGGATTGTCAGCGCGGCCAGCGAGGACGTGGTCAAGGTGTACGATAAGGTCGAGGGACGGCAATGGGACTGCGGAGCGGGCATTGCCGCGTCCGAGGGCTCCAAGAATGCCGCCGTCGTCGAGCGTGTACGTGTTAGAGACGGCTACCTGGTAGAGGGTAGGCGGGACGGCATTGTGGGAGTATGGACTTGTTAGAGTAAGTGTTAAAGTCGGCTTAGAATAAGTGTTAAAGTCGGCGTCAGCTCAAGCGATGTAAACGAAACGAAAAATTCGATTGTCTTGTACGTTAGGGAGAAATTTGGTTTGGGTTGTTGGGGAGGTCTTTTGTGTGGGATGAAAATACTATTCTGATGAATCTAAAGTTTTGAAGTGAGAGATGAGTTGAGAGTGAATGTGAGGCAACGTGAGGCAACGATTAAAATAAAGGTCTTGAATTGAAGACACTCAGGCGATGGCAGTGTTTAAATCGCTGTTTATTTGATTTCTTACAAAATATTGACATGTTGTTTAGTTAATGGGTGAGTTAGCGAGCGTGGTGATAATGGGTTGATGCTTTGTAGTTTGTAGGGTACCATTTATCAGTGAGGTCGGAATATGGCCAGTCTAAGAATCTCACACCTTGAACTTTTTTCTCCTCTCTCAATACTATCAAGGCGCCTCACTTACCAACTGTAATCCACCCATTAAGATGTCAAATTAATATTTCTTTTTCTTTTTCTTCTCATAAATCCATCGTCGTCGCATCATGTCTTCCCTCCGCGATCAAGTTTTATCGCAATACCGTGATGCTGCAGCCACAATCGCTACATCACAACACGCATCATCCGATTCTCAAACCACCACAACCAATACGCCTCCCGAGTCATCACAACCAACAGCCACGGATCTAAAAGCCCTCGCGATGCAGCAATTACTACAGCGCCAGGCCCAGCTCCTCATCAAACTACATGAATCCCTACACCAGGACACAAACATCAGCGTAGACGAAGATTTGCTGCAGACGAGGCTGGATGATCTCGCATCGGTTTGCATGACAGCGTTTTATGCGTATCGGTTTGACTTGCTGCCTTATTATTGGCGGTGGATATACACAGACACATTGATCCTCATGTCATATTACGCCATTTTGAAAGCAGCGCGAGAGGATTCATTTGATGAGAATCTCATGGATCGCGTGGTGGAAAGTCTAGACAGGGCACTTATCGTAGCCGGCGGCGCGGGAAAACCTCTAGGAAAACAATGGATCGAAAAGACATTAGAACTACTCAATCGTTTCTGGGAAGAAGCAGAACCATCTGAAGAAGAAACTCAACGGCCGCAGAAGCGCATAAAAAGGGACACAACAACATTTTCTACTCAGGAACCATTCGGTAGACCAAATCTCTCTGCTGGAAGGACATGTCCGCGATATGAGAACTGGACGCTGGAGAAATTTGAGAAGTACATGAATGAAGAGAGTCAGGGCAAACCGCTGCCGATTGTCTTCACTGACTTGACGAAAGAATGGCCTGCTTTTTCAGATATCCCGTGGAATAGCCCCGAGTATCTCCTCTCGAGGACGTTTGGCGGGAGGAGGCTCGTCCCTGTTGAAATTGGACGAAGTTATGTCGACGGGGGCTGGAGTCAGGAACTCATCCAGTTCAAGCACTTTCTCGCAAAATACATTGACCCGAGCATCACAATCTCAACCCCTAACGCAACAACATCAATACAGGCCAACGAAAAGCTTCAGCCCGAAAAAGTAGGCTATCTCGCCCAGCACAACCTCTTCCAACAAATCCCCTCCCTACGAAACGACATCCAAGTCCCCGATTTCTGCTGGGCCGATGTCCCGCCCCATCCCACAGACTCTACTAAGAACCAGACACCAGTCCATGTCCCTCAGTTAAACGCGTGGTTTGGCCCTGCAAAGACGATAACGCCGCTTCATACGGATGGATATCATAATTTATTATGTCAAGTTGTTGGGACGAAATACGTGAGGCTATATTCGCCTGAGGAGACGGGAAGATTGCGGCCTAGAGGGATGGAACATGGTGTTGATATGAGCAATACTAGTGAATTAGACGTTGGCGTCTTGGAGGGCTGGGATGATGACGGTGGGAATGACTGGGAGAGTATTCGGGCAGAATTGAAGGATGTGCCGTATTGGGAGACTATACTTAACCCGGGAGATACGTTGGTGATTCCCATCGGGTGGTGGCATTATGTTCGGAGTTTGAGCATCAGCTTCAGTGTCAGTTTTTGGTGGAATTAACTCAAGCATTCATATCAAATCACCATCGTAAGAACATTCAGGGGATGACACCTTTGTATATATTAGAGCAAATCTACGCCGGCAAAAACGCTTCTTTGCCCTACAGCAACCACCACATCAAAGCACAAGTAGAGACAGACTTAAGCAGCCAAATGGCTTAAAATTGGGGACAAACCCCTTCGAAAAGAACGCATCAGCAACACACCAAATCACACCTGAGACGAGCGTGCGTCTTCAATGCTCTCAGCCGTCACTTGCGCCTCCCTCCTCGCCTTGGCACCAGCCTTCAAAGTCTCCCACTTCTCACGGTACTTTTCAAGCGTCTTTTGCATCTTACGGTTGTCCTTCTCCAAGCGTTCCATGTGCTTCGTCATCTCGGCAAGTTGTTCTTCCAGTTCGTTATTCTTGCGTATCAGTTCATCGTCATTCGCTCTCCCGCTTCCCCCAGGGAGCGGCGACCCGCCAGGCATGATACGATAACTTTCCGCAAGAGCGAGAGCAGAACTCTGAGCGCTAGCTTCAAAAGTATGGAGTCGTTTCGACAACTTGTCAAGCATATCCTTTAGCGACTTATTTTCCAGACTAAGTTCCTCGATGGTATTATACAGTTCCTTTTCCGAATGAGTACGCGTGATCCGTCGTCGGGCGCTTACAGATGAACCAGGGGCTTCACGGGCATCAACAAAGTCATCGTCGTCTTCATCCTGAGGCAAGAAGTCGCCATGGGTCGAGGCTTCCAGCCGGCGCTTTTCCTTTTCAGCGTAGCTGAGGATGTTGGCATAAGACATGGTGTGACCGGTAGAGGGAACAACGTAGAAGGAGTCAGCAGCAGTGTGGCCATCTCGGACGAGGGCGCGCATGGTGGCCTTTGAGTAAATCTTGGACAGATCAGGATCGGCGCTGGGAGACGGGGAGGCACGAGCACGGGGTTGCTTGGAGGGAGACAGGTTGACACTAGACGAGGGCATGACAGAGGATTCAGTAGGGGTGGCGGGCTCTTCCTGGATGAGCGGCAGACCGGCGAAAGCAAGAGGGGCAGAAATCTTGTTGATCAGGCTTCCAAAGGTGTTGTAGAAGCGGGCGTAACCGCCATCGTCCCTTGGAGGGCCTTGCTCGACCTTGGGGGACGCGCTGCCGTTTGCCGCTCCCTCTTGCTGCTTAGACACGGGAGTGATGGGCGGGACCCAAGTCGGGCGACCAGTTTGGCGTTCCATAATGTTCTGCATCTTGGCCTTGGAGGCATCGCGTTTGGCCTGGGGATCGACATTGCCGGGAGCCTGGTCGTTGGACACGCTGGGGCTGAGCGGCTGGCTGCGATCCTTGGACCGGATGCCTCTCGCCGACGCAAGGTTGCTGGCAATGGACGACGACATTTCTCGAGGCATGTAGCGGCGCTGGGACAAGCCAGGCGGCTGGGCCTTGGTGACTGCGGCCTGGAGAGCGTCGCTCGCATCGGTGCCGAGGCCATCGCCATCCTTCTCCGACGCCGTCTTCTCGCCGTCGTCGCGCGCATGCGGCACTTGCTCCGGGGGCAGCTTGAGGATCTCGGCCAGCTTCCTGTGGTGCTCTTCCAGCAGCTTGAGAGTTCGGAGCGCCTCGACGCTCGACGTCAGGTTGGCGGCATTGGCAAATTCGCCCGCGGCCAGAGTGTGTTCGCTGATGGCCACGGTGGTATCGGAGGATTGGCGAGTGGCCACGGCAGCAGCTCGCGCGTGGTCGTGCGCTTTGGTGAGCGGTGAAGATTCCATTTCGATGATATTGTTGCAGACGCGCTGACACGTCTATTCAGGTTGTAAGAATTTGCCCCCTTGCGGGAGAGGCGTCGTGGTTGAGCTGAGCAAGCTTCAGCTTCGGCTTGCGGGTTGAGGTTGCAGTTGCAAGATAGTGCATGTGCATACCACTTTAATTTGGTGGTAGGACTGTGTGCGTATAAGTGCGCATGATTTGTGCGGGCACTTTCGGCGTCCCACTTATGACGGCATGCCGAAGAACGGGAGATACGCGGGAGAGACAGCGGAAGGTCACAAGCCACCCGCAGTGGAGGAAGTATTCACAAGTACTAGAAGTACTATGCGATTTGACATCTTAAGGCTGAATCAAAATGGACCAAAGCGGCCACTAGGCTGGCATCTGATAACCTGAGCTCTAATTTAGATGGTGTAAGCTGTACCTGGGTAAAGCTTTGACAGACATCAAGGAGCACAGACTCATACAAGGCAAGGGATAGATACCTTAATAGTACGCGCGGGAGAGGGGTTCTCTGACATAGGTTCTGAAAGGGTTACTGCAGGATTTTGGCGTTTGAAAAATCTTACCGTAAGGGCCGACATATTGTGCTATACAAAATGCAGAGCTTTATAATTTCTATATAATTTATTAAGCTAAGGTAAGCTTTTAGATTAACATAGCTTTACAGTTCAAAAATGTTTATGATAGTTTGTTGAGGGAAAAAGATCGGACCACTTGACGGTTGAAGGTTGTTGGATTATTCCTAGCTACAGGGCTTTGCAAGCCCTTTTTATAGCTATAGCTAGCTGCTATAGCTGCTGACTAACGGTCAGATGGCAGACCTAGGTGTACTAGGCTATAGTTATCATAATAGCATTTAGCTAACGAAATTTATAATCTATTAGCTGGGTATAGCTTTTCCAACCTAGAAAAAGCTCATAGTAATCCTATTAAGCCGAAGTCGCTGTTAAGCAAAAAGGTATTTATGTACCTTGTATTATACCTATAAATAGTAGCTTGCGCTAAATGTCCTTAAGAATTATTCCAATTAATCTACTATTTAGGTCTAAGCTAAAGTCAAATACTAATTAATTGAAAGGGCTAGAATTAAAAGGACAGGCTTATTTTACATTTAACTACTCCGGTATTTACGATAAAGGTTAAAAGAAAGTTGGAAAAATATTATGAAAAATTAATATATAAAAGAAAGTCCATAAGGGTATATTAGGCTTCAGGGCACTAGGCGCTATAAGATTGGCTGCTATAACTGCTGCTGGGCGCTGCCAGGCGCTGCCGGATGCTACTGGCCGCTATAAGATTGGCCGCTATAGCTGCACGCTGCTGGGCGCTGCCGGGCGCTACTGACCGCTATAAGCGCTATAGTTATAGCGGGTATAGCGCTGCAATTTGGAACCTCAGCTACCTACATACCACAACTAGTATTTGATGTAAAATGTTACCTAAGGATGTAAAAGCTGTTACCAGGCTCAATAGTTGCTACCAGGCCCTACTACTAACACTGTCCCGGAAATATTCCTCCCCCCGGGCGCGTATTAAAGAAGCAGATCTTAGTACCTCTACATGGTAGATCTTTTGATCGTGATTGCGACTGAAAAGGACGAAGGTTGGTAGGTATTTAACCTACCTATGGAATAGATATAACAGCAAATGCAAGGGGCAACTATTGCTAATGGAGCTTGGAATTTTATTCAGCCCTAAAGACAGGGGCCGGTGTCGCAAGATAAGGAAATAAGAAACTCAAAGGCATACCAACCTTTGGTTTACAGTGATAACACCTCTGTGGCAACACCATAGTCTGTATTCAACAAGATAGATAATAGTATGTTGCCATCATTCAAAACTCTTCATATGGTGTCTTTCAATAGTATATATACTAACAAATGATAAGGTTATGTATATTTTACATTATACCTTTTTTTCAATGCGTTTTCGTTGATTGAGCATGAAGAAACCCCAAAAGAAAGCTACGGAATACAGGAACACACTTAGCTATATAGTGCTAACTCTCAGTATCCTGTCCACGCCGCGTCGAAGCCGAATACGTATAAACAATCACTTCAGCTGTCACGTCTTACCAACGCGGACGCGTCGCTATCAATAAGAAAAAAAATACCTATGTAATTAAAAACGAAACAACTAGTGAAAAATTCAATAGAATTTGGGAAGGATTTGGGTAGGATAACACTAAAAGCATTCAATCTAACCCAGGATATAACAAAATGTAACCCTACTTGGCTTGAAAACTATTTACCGAAGTTGCGGTCAGCTTACTATTCGCACTCAGAAGAAGTAGATATACTTTGCGAAACAAGTTATTAGTATATAAAAGAGAGGTATATATACATAGATATAATTTGATTCGCTAGTCTCATGCATAACAAGCGCCTTTCTGGCTGCTGTTGGTTCTATGGTGTAGCCAATTTGGGGAGTAATCGGGTTGATTGGAGGGGGGTTATGGAAGGGCAATGGTCAAAAGCTGGGCAAATAGGGGGAAGGATTGGACGCGGTGAAGCTGAATGCGCCCTTAGCGGCCGTCCCAGGTATCTATACGGGCGTCTTGAACGAATTACACCTACTAGGTAGTATTAATCCGTTCATAGAGTAAGTATATATACCTTTTTGTTTATAAAACTGACTCGGTGGTTGCTCGAAGACACTCTAATAAAGATTCGAATCTACAAGTATAAATAAACAGCTATTTCCCACCTCAATCGCCACATAATCTTACCGTTGCCCACAGACAATTACAACACAGACCAAACTATTCTATATAAAAAATACTTTACTTTCTTATAGCTTAAGCGCTACATTATACAGCCATGTCTCAATCAGCAGGACAAACACAATCAATCAAGAGCATGTCCGTCGATTCCTTCAACGACGATATCCTCATTGATGAAAGAGTGTTAGAGGCTCGAGAGTATATTCGCCAAAGGCGTAATGCTGTGCTACTTAGACACCTTTTTACGCATTGGCTAGGAAGAGCTTCCTCTAACACAAGGAGACTATCTAAAAGCTCATCGACAGTCGGTTAATGCTGAAGAGCCTTTGCCTGAGCCGCAGTAGGCATAGACTTCATTATTTAATAGTATCATCAGCTGACTCTCTCCACTAGGGGCATCAATAACATTTCTATCAGCAATTTATCATCTATCACCGGATCTACACTTTAAAATCTACGAAAAAAAACCCCATTCCGAACATATTGAGAAAAATCTCTTTTCAAATCTAAAAAAAGATTCTCATCGAAAAAAGACCACAGTCGGACACAGAATTGATATAGAAAAGTAAGAAAAAGAGAAGAAAAATAAAAATAAAAGGCTTAAGTATATCTACGAGACTGACATTTGGAAAATGAGACAAAGATAATACTTATTATCAACGCGTTCAGAGAGAAGGGTAAACAGTACCAAGTTACAGGCGGAGCGTTTGAGCATTCTTTTTTCGGACAAATTACAGAAAATAAGGCACATTGGGATCCTAAGAAGCACATTACATTCTTTAAACTAGGTAGAAGTAGGTAGATGTAGATAGGAATAGGTAGGAATAGGTAGGAATAGGTAGCATTAGGTAGCATTAGGTAGCATTAGATAGCGTTAAGTAGCAATAGATAGCACATTCGTTTTAACGAGAATATAGCGATATCATATCTGTTTAAATATAGAAACTGACATTACATTCCTTTAATACATTTGCTAGTCCCACCAACTTACGATGTCACAGATTAAGCTACTAGGTATATTCTTGATACGAGACGCTGAGGGAGCATACTTACAGGTACATGTATTATTCCATGATACATGCACGTTTACTTCTGTCAACCCTCTACTGTCAATCTGAGTGCTCCAAATGTACCTAGTTGAGGTAATACTACAGCGTCCAAAGTACTTTGGTTACCCTCCACCTCTGCCAGATTTTCTACAAGGGTCTGCGTCGCATCAAGCCGATACCCGCAGGATGAATGGAGAGAGATGCCGCCTGATGCAATGAGGACTCAAAGGAACTCTCTCACAACACATTGCTCAAGTGCGCCAGTTCGTAGACCGAATTAACATTAGCGGATGAGCACTGAACGGCCTCCATCAAACAAAAAGTTTTAGCGTGGCACGAGCGCTAGAATCTCGATTCCGGGCGCTAAAATTTGGGGGATTAAGCGCTGTACTAAAGAATTAGTGGCCGAGAAGAGTTTCAGTCCGCAGTGAGCTTAAGCTCCCCTACCATCGCCCAGGCCGATTGACCGTGACCGCGAATCGACTGATAGAATGCCATAAAACAAAATGACTCTATTCAAAGTTCCAGACGTGACCATACCAAAAACTCGAAATTTGTGCAAAACCATCGTTGGCGAACAGCTTGGTGGTCCTCGAGAGCTCTGGGGGGATTACTGGCGCCGATTCAACATCATGCAAATCCCAATGTTGGGCGAAGATGAATACTTCAAGACTGCAACAGAAATAGCAGAAGTTGCTGCCAATGAAGAGAAGTTTGAAAAGATCTTCATTAAAAGGAATAAACAACGGGAAAAAAGAGCTGTTGGATTTAGTTGATGATATCACCGGAGCTATTGCTTGGGATAAGGGTAGATTTCCATGCAGAGCTGCTAGAAATACAGCTCTCAATGCCGGCAGAACGGGCTGTTTTGAGTACTTTGTGTCCCTCTTACGAGGCAATGTTCTCGGTTGGGAGACGGACAGGGCAGGGGATGGTATGCCGAATAACGCTACTGCTCACGTTGGAGAAGAGACGCAAAGGCCAGATGAAGAAGCGGTGCAAGGCTCCAGCGACTATGAGGATTGCATTGACTACGAGAGTACTTTTGGCCATGAGGGTCCTCTCTCGCCTTATTCCCCCACTTGTGAAACGCAGTATTGGGGAGACACTGATCCTTTCCGCGCAACGGAAGATCTTGAGGCTTATAACGAGTCAAAAACAGAGTTCAAGGAAGAACAGGAATACAGAGAGAAGAGAACAAAAGACAGACAGTTAGAACCGCCCTCTCTGATCGTTTCACTCATCGAATGTAAGCTCAAATCTGATTAGGGAGATAAATTCATCTGACGAGGAAGATACGAGCCATCACGAACATGGGCGTCGGCTATTGAAGAGTCCTGTCAGACACACCTCAGCATCTCATAGCTCCTTTTCCGCTCATGGAATTTCCAACGGAGATACTGTTGAGAAACAATAGACGCCCACCGACGGTAGATATATTCGCAAGCATCGGAGATCAGAAAGCCCAGAAACTGCACCATCGCTCAATACCTCTTCTATGAAGCAAATTACTCCCAAAAACTCAAGGAAGCGAGTAGGATTTCATGACGATGAAGGTGATTGCGAACATAAACGCCAGAGAACGCAAAGCCGATCTGACTCCTCCAGTCTCCTCTTCAACACAGAAAGCCGCCGATGAAAATCTGACCAAGAGGAGAACCAAAGTAATGGTGGGCGCAAGTCTCGAAAACAGAATTCAGCAGCCGAAGCCAATTCGATGAAAGCTAGCATGGGCTGAATAGCTAGGACTCTGAGGCAACAAGGCCTGGAATCGCGGACTGTTGAGCGATTCCGAGAACATGGTCGTTATTCTGACAGGGTCGATTGCAGCGGCGTAGCTTGCGTAAAGCAACTAACGCAGTTGACAAGTGCCGGAAGCTCTGTAGTCCTAGGTTCGGTTCAGTATCTCCAGCCCAGCCTCGAGATGGTACCCAGTGGTGTCTTGTTTGTTTCCAGGTTGTTTATTTACTTATCTTTCACCTGTCCAAGTCTAGATATTGAGATAGCCATAGCGACTTCATTGTGAATACTGTTGTAGACAGCGACTGGTGTGTAATTCCACCGCTGCATTTTAGAAAAGCTTTTAAGTAAATATGGTCTTATACACGAGTTTATTACATAAATCAATAGAAAGTTGTAATACCAGTTGTGAGAGCTGATTCAATAGATGCAGGGTATGTATGTGGGCAGGCAGTTGTTGGTTGATGATTCAGCATCGCTCCAGAGCGACAGCACTCTTTAAGCTTTTAAGTGAAAAATCTCCATATTTATGACAATCTTTGAATTGAATGCATAAAGATGTCTTGTCTAAAGGCGATTTGTGTTGCGAAGCTAAAGTTTTTGACTTTCAACTGTCAAGCCCAAAGTGGGCGAAAGCGGCAATTTGATCTGCAAAGAGCGGGCGTGTGTCTGTAAGTTTAGGGTACCGTACCTGCAGCGTACGTTGACATTCAATCTATTCTGCTCGTGTGCCACAGCATCAATTGGTTAATAACAGGGATCAAGCACAGATCCAAAGAGGAAGCAATTGCACGCTGCGGACAAGGATTCACTATCGCTAACCGTTGACGGGTTTCGGGTTTCTGCATCTTCCGACAAGGTGCTGAAACATACGTGTACTCGCACTGCTCCGTCTATACTCGTACAGACGCACGACAGATTGGTCCCTTTGGTGGCCTAGCGGGCTTCTTTAGTTGCAAAAGGCTTCTTCAACGACTCCGTCATGGATGTTGGCACTAGACTAAGAAGCACAGAAACCCCACCTCGAATTCTCCTCTCCAGGGGGGCCTCGTCACATAATCTCGACAAGCTTCCCTGTCCTGTTTCGTCATTAGCCCAGACGGACCATTTCTTGCATCTTCTGGACGAGACTCCGTGTCCTCGGCCCCGATCAAGCGTCCCGTGCAAATTGCGCAGAACCGGAGACGGGGCTGTGAATAAGTTAGTTCCTGATCCTGATTTCAGGAGTCGGTCGGTACGGCGGGCGATGCTATTTATATAATCTCTGGTCTACTGCGGCATCGTATCATGCTGGAAACGGTCGCGCGACGACGACGTTCCGAGAGCTGTGATAGTTAAAAAGAAGCCCGCTGCAAGATACGGGGCGGGGGATTTGCCTACCGCTTACTTGAACAGCTATTCACACCTCTTCACCATATTCGCACCTTTTTCTTTTTTCCTCTCCATTTGCAACAAACTTCAATTCCCCATCGGCATCTGGATCAGCCGGCTCTGATCCGCCTTGTCCGTGTCTCAACTCGGCCAGCTATACTGTAGCGTTTGCGGCCAGGCGATAACAGGAGATGGAAAACACCAGCACCAGCACCAGCAACACCGGAGGAGGCCTGGGCAAGCTTCTAGCCAAGCGCAGGCGAAGGGTCAAGACGGGAGGCCTAGAATCAGATGCATCAGGACGAGAGGATGGCCGCGACTTTGCGCGAGACAGTGACGATGCGGCGTCGCTCAACGTTGCGGACGATGATGAAATGGACAGTCGCAGCTTCGGGTCCTACGAGTCGGGGGGTGCCGATGCGGACGGAGAGTCTGATCGGTGAGTATTATTGTCGTCTTTTTTTCTTTCTGAAATTCACCACGCGCTTTGCTTGCATCATCGCTATTGTCATTATCGTCGTTGCTCAAGTGGCAAGCCCAAAGATGATGACAGGTAGCGCAAGTTACAGGCCTTGCAGCCTTGCATGAAGCTCCACGGCCAATCTGCAGTTAATTTCACCTCCCTCTCCTTCTCCCGTCCCGTCGCATTGCGCTCAGACTCGGACGCACGTTCTTCAAAGCGCCACACAACCCAGCTTTTTTCTTCTTTTCTTCATCTGCGCCATTTGAAGCATTTTGTTTGTTTATTCGTCGTCACTCGTTAAACCACGTTCTTTTTCGTCTTCTTCTACTTTTTTCTTCTCGCCCAATCATACGCTTCAGCTCTCCCTCCCTTTGCTCGTATTCGCACTTCCCGTGTCCTCATTCGCCTCTGCCCACGTATGCCGTCAACCCCCTCCATATCCAGCCATGTGCATTGCATTGCAACCTCAGATCTAACACCGAATCAGAAGCAGCTCTCGCCCCCCGCTAGCTCGTGCGACCACGACATCAGTTCTGGCATCTCCCATCGTGCAGGTCACCGACTTGGACCCTGAACCTCAACGCGAACGAGAACGACGCCCATCTCTTCTCTCTCGGCGCCTCCGCCGTGGATCCTCCAGGAGCACGTCTCCTAATGCGTCCAAGGAGGCTCTAAGCGAGATAGCTCAGCTCCCCGAACCACCAGCGGCGGCCAAGACAACCTCCTCCCCTGAGAAGCACACGATATTCTCGCCCTCGAGGCTCACGACTTCGTCTCGACCGTCCACTAGCAGCGACAATTACCGCCCCGTCATTGTGAATACGCCGCCTACACCTGTCGAGAGAACAAACCCCCTCGCTCTACACCTAGACAAGAAACTACCGCCCGTCATTTCAGAGCCTGCATCAGCTGGGGATGCAACGTCCTTTTCTTCTTCTTCTTCTTCCCAGGGTATAAGCGCACATCGAAGAACCAAATCGGGATCTGCCAGCATCGGACCCAGCAAACTATCCAACATCACAACTGCTCCGCTCTCACCCACCCCTGAGATCGGCGAAGTCCAACCCCCGAACTCCGCAGGATTCTTCTCGTCTATGTTCTCGGTTGCCCAGAACGCTGCCAGCACGATTAGTAGCAACATTCAGGGTGGTGGCATTGGGATTGGAGGAAACAAGAGTAGGACGAATCAGGTGTCTAAGCCACAGTCATCCCCTGCCGCAAGCCAAGCAGAAGGTGACCGTGCAGAACCCCCACCATCCGAGGCTCAGTCAAGCACCGGAATGGATAAAAAGGAGCCAGCAGTTAAGACGATTGGTACTGGAGAACTCAGCTTGAGCCAGCTCGGTATTATGGAACCCTCAGCAGCCATGCCCGCCCTCGAAACGTCTCGATTTCCCGATCTCAACGACACTCGGGCGCGGTCTGAGTCTGCGCCAGCAGCAGATAGCCAACCCAGACTCGCAGACGATATCGTCCTCGACGAGTCCCTCAGCAGGCCCAGGTCGCTATTCGAAGCGGCCAATGGCGAGGAGGGAGGTTCGCAGTCTGACCAGACCGACGGTAAGGATGAGAAGGGCGACTCGCAAAGGAAACGAGGAAGCTCTACAGCCACCACAAATACAGTCGCGCCGCCGGCGCCAGCTGGCCCAGCTCCAAAGCTCACGGGATTCGCCATTGCTAGTAAAAAGAGGAACCGTGATTTCCACACATTCTTCAAGAGTGTACCGGATGATGACTACCTTATCGAGGACTATAGCTGTGCGTTGCAGAGAGAGATTCTCGCGCACGGTCGGTTATACGTCTCGGAAGGCCATCTTTGCTTCAGCAGTAACATTCTCGGGTGGACAACGACATTGGTCATGAGTTTTGATGAGATTGTATCCGTCGAGAAGAGAAGCACTGCCCTCGTCTTCAAAAATGGACTCATGATATCAACCCTACATGCCAAACACATCTTTGCCAGCTTCACCAGCAGAGATGCTACATACGATTTAATTGTCAACATCTGGAAGCTTGGCCACCCCACCTTGACTAGCACTCTCAACGGAGTTCGTCTAGAGGGCACTGGTGGTGACAAGACCGAAAAGCTTGACGTCGAGGCCGCCAGCCTGGAACCAGAGACGCCAGCCGGATCCGACTCCGAAGGGGATAGCGATGATGATGACGATGAAGATTTTTACGAGGAGGACAGCGATAGAGCCCCCGAGCCTCAGGCAGCAGACGCCACCAGCAACGGCGCAGACACCGGCAAGCCGAATAGGAAAGCATCCGGCGCTGTCGCTCCCAGTGCAGCTGTCGTTGATGCGGCGGCCGACGGGCAAGCCACGGCAGCCGCCGCCGGATCGTTCCCGGGCCCTGCCACTCATGCTCCGACCGAGTGTGGCGACGCCGATACGCACTATGACAAGTTTCTGGCCGACGAGATCATTCCAGCTCCGCTGGGCAAGGTATTCAGCATGCTGTTTGGTGAATCCTCTGCTGAATGGATGGGCAAGTGGATTACAGAAAACCAAAAGTGCTTTGATTTGCAGATGGAGGACAAGAAGGGCATGGGTCCAGACAGCCGCACTCGCGGCTTCACTTATATCAAGCCGCTGAATGCCCCGATTGGCCCCAAGCAAACAAAGTGTATCGTCACCGAGACCGTGGACAATATTGATTATGAAAAGGCAGTCAATGTGAGCGTGGCGACGCAGAACCCCGACGTTCCCAGTGGAAACATTTTCCGCGTCAAGACCAAGTACTGTCTCTCGTGGGCCGAGAACAATGCCACTCGTGTGCAAGTCAACTGTACTACAGAATGGAGTGGCAAGAGTTGGCTCAAGGGTATGTACCTTCTCTTCTTTTTAAATCATTTTCTTGCTTTTCATTTACAGCCTTACTAATATATCAATCTCCTATAGGTACCATTGAGAAGAACGTCAACGAAGGCCAGGCCCAATACTGCAAAGATTTGTTTACAGCCCTAAAAGCAGCTGTCTCTACCCGACCACGGTCCGCTACTAACGGAAACGGAGCTGCCAAGAGTAAGAAGAAGGGCAAGAAGAGCAAGGCGCTGCAATCATCAACTGAATCCATTAGCCCAAGTGGACGCGCTAAGAAGGAAGAACCAAACTGGGGCCTATTGGAACCGGTGCGCCCGATTCTGGAACCTGTTGTCGATATCCTCAAACCGATCATTACCGGCAACATCGTTTACGGGCTCCTCGTGGGGTTGTTGGTTGCCACTTGGTTTGGGTTTGGTCTCACGCCCAGCAGCAATAAGAGCCCCGCACCGTTTGGGCATGAACCCGCCATGCAGAGCGCATACCGTCTTGCGGCGTACGACGAGATGTGGCGCCGGGAAGACAGCGAGCTTTGGGACTGGTTGGAAGAGCGGGTGAGCCTAGAGCGGCTTTCCGTAGAACGGTCGAATGCTCGCAGGCGAGAGGCAGACCCCCGAACGTTGGAAGAGAAGCTGAGAGAAGAGCGCATGGACGAGCGAGAAGTGCAGGAAGCGATTCGGGTCACGGAGGAGAAGCTCAAGGTGTTGAGAGAAGTCATGGCGAGAGGCAAGCTGCTATAACAACTGCAATGCCTTTGTAAGAAGAAGGATGCTCACCCTATTTTCGTTTTCACCATCTTTGTTCAGGTCACACAACACATACGGCACAGTCACCGCATCCGACGCAGCGCACACATTACGGCATACATATCATATGTTTGAGCCCTTTCTTTAGTCAAAGTATTCTTCCTTAGTTTATGTATATATAAGAGTACGGAGTATTTGGCGAGCTTCCAGCGCGGGAAATATCACAATTGTTTGCTATGTTATGAGGGGTTGGGCGTTTTTCCTACTGCTACCAGTGCTTTGTGTTACAACGAGACGAGTCGAGCTCGCTTCGGACCAGTTTGTACATGGCATGTATATTTTTTTGAGAGAAAGCCTACGTGTAGTATTGATCATTTCAAATGTCCAAATCCCACGTCTAAAAATGTCTACCTGTTGCGAGACGATGTCACCACAAGAAACCTAGCGAGGTGAAGTATCGCCACCGATGCTGACACACGTTATGAATCAAGTATAGTAGGCCGCGTTAGCAAGCGATGTCTACGCGATGAGATAGTAAGTGATGGGCGGCGGTGATTTTTGCAACATCCTTGGTTAGGTAGTCGGAATTGCGGTAATAGAATCATAGAATCTCACTCTGAAGAGGCAACCGTTGCTAATACGGAATGGTTCAAGGGTTTGTTTATCTGATTTACCTCAACCCACTCCGAAATAGTAAGCAGTTTAGTTCTTTGGGGGCGGGAATCGATTCACGGGTCATGGTTTGTGTGGGCTTATCGATTCACGGAGTCTTGGTTTGTTGTGGGCTCCTGCTCCGTCTTACATATGGAACTAGAGGCCCAAGTCAGCCTTGTGAAGGCTTGTAAGTTGCCTTGAAGTGGCTACTTTGTTGCTGTAGTATGTTTTTTTAGTGCGAAAATCACACGGCGCCACAGGATGGTATTTTTTGGCTGTGGCTTGTGTAAGAGGCACGGCTTTTTTTGCGTAATAGGGGGACTTAAAGATGCCTTGGGGTGGTGGTGCAAGGGCGAGAAGGATTCTGTGTTTCGGTGGTACCGATCAGGAACGCGAGAGAAGAAGACAGAAGAAAAACAAAAAATGGTGTGAGGTGAGGTTGAACAGGAAAAGAGAGAAGAGGCTAGACAAAATAAACACAATGGAGAAATAAAAATAAATTAATAATTAAAGAATTAGAAAATCATTTGTAGTGTTTGTGCTTGTTGGCTCTCAGGGGCTAAGCATTCGCCCAAAAGGCCACACATACAGTAGGCCATGCAGTAGCATCAATCATGAATTGCCAACAACACGAACAAACGCCGTGAGAAAATGGAAGCCCAAAAGGACAACAAGAAGAAAAAAAAGAAAAAGAAGAGAGAAAAAAAAGTCACCCCACTTGGTGAGTTGCCGAGTTGACGTGGCTTCACGTCGCAAATGCCAGCAAAGAGAAACGCCAAAGCACATGGACGGAGACACGGAGCTGGCCATGTAGCATTACATATGGCCTTAGCGGCTCGAATGGTACGAATTGTATGATTCTGGAGGTCACGACTACATGGAATTAAGGGGGAACCGGGCGTTGCGATTATGCCCGAAGAGCGGTCACGGTTTTGGTTGTTTGTTAATTGGCGGTGGCAGCCCAGACAAGAAAGTTGGAGGCTCTAAAAAACGGTTGGGGGGTAGAGAGGGGATGGAGGCTCTTGTGTGCGTGCAGTAGGTGATTTTTTTGCTCCCTGTATTTTTGGCTTGGTGGTTGGGTAGTATCATGTTAGTAGTTAGTACGTAACCTGTATACGTGTGTTGAGGAAGTAAGGAGAAATCAAAATAGAAAAAGGGAATATAACAAGAACAAAGTGGGTGTGAAGAAGGCTCCGTTCGTGATCGAATCTGAGACAACAGACACCGAAAGCAGAAAGATGGGATACTGCAAGGACGTAATGATGGCAAATGAACAACAACGACGGCGTCAACGTCATTTTGTTGGCAGCATTACTTGCAAAGTACTTACTCCTGTACTTGACTTGTTTACTTCCCTGATCTGATGCTGGGCCCCAATGGTCAGATACTAGCGGCTCTCTGCGCCTCAGCTTTATCTCTGCTTGTACCTGGATGTGGCGCAGCTGCCCCTCGGTTAAGCCCAGAGCAGAGCGTTCACGAGCAAAACTACTGGAACTAAGCCCTCCAACGACCAAACCCTTTCTTACACTTTGCACTCCACGGCACGTAAATATCCGGGCACTAACGGAGTTGGCGATGCTTGTCGTGATCAAATCAAGATGCCCAGAGATACCAAGCCCATGATGAAGATGAAAAATCGATAACGGCGGCGGTCCTCGTGATGCCCTCGTCATCGCAACAAGCCCGTCATCGCTGCTACTCCGGTGCCTTGCCTACGAGCACTAACACGATGCAGTCCCGGTCTCCAAATGGTACTTGGCCTCAAGCCACAGTCGGGGGGCCGATTTGGGATGCAGCGCGCAGGGATCAGCCTGGCAAAGACAAGAATTGGCCCATCAGGAGGATCCCTTGGTCCCCCCCTCCTCTTGGTCGCCTTGCGAATCGAGAATCAGCCGCGGAAACGGTGGGCATGCACCAAGCCGGCCCAGAGAGACCCCTGCGCGAGTCCTACTAAGCTTTGAAGCAAAGTCCTAGACCTCATTCGCCCGTGCTTGTAGGACCGTTGGCAAGCTGCCTCCAAGGCTCCAGCTCTGGCTCATGCTCATGCTCATGCGATTAAAGAAAAACACCATGGACGGTGCCTGAAAGGTGGCCAGCTCGCCTCGACCTGCCCGTCTTTCTTACACTTTGCCACTTGTCTGTACTGATACAGTATTGGATCTTATTCAACCCCCCGATTCAGGACCAATCTCCACAACAACGGCCCCTTGGTTGGGAGAAGCCTGCGTCTGTACCTTGCCCTACGGCACCTTACCCTTATGCCCGGGCCCGTTACGACCACCAAGCACAAGAGTCAAGGGCATAGCTACAGACCGCCATGGAGAACAAGAAAGTCGACGACCCTGGTGCCCTGGCCTTACGGCGTCTGGTCCGAAGCCCAACCGGCAGTCGTCTGGCTCCCAGGCGCTCGTCGACAAGTGCTTCATGTTCTTCCAGCAGCAGCAGCTGCTCGACATCTTCAGTGACTTCGTCAGTCGACGGCGAGATGCCAACTTCCTGTGTGTAAGTGAAGAAAGCCCTGTTGACGGAAAACCTCAAGGAGACGGGGGTTGGTTGGCCAAGACCAGGACAAACGATTAGTTGATATCCTCGTTCTTTTCCTTCTGCTCCGCCTCGTCGCCTCCCTACTTTTTTTTCTGTCTTTTTTTTTTTATGTTTTTTGTTTCATGTGCTACGTACTGACTCTCGGTTTTTTCTTGCTTGCTCCCCTGAAGCTCACGCAACACTTCGAGCGACGAGTGTGCCTTGTACAGGTTCATCGTATGGGCAGCCGTCAAGCGCAATGCCTGCCCCAAGATGACTTCCGAAGAGCGGCGGGAGTGTCCCTTGCTGCGCTGCCGCAAGAGGTTCCCCAACCATGAGCTCATGCTGCAACACCTGTATTCCTGCGACCACCTCGCCGGCGGAGAGTATTGGTGCTATGACTGCGAGAAGCCCGAGCAGCTCAGCGATGTCAAGTGCAGGCGCTGTCTGGGCCACCCGTCCAAGAGGAGAAAGATGTTGACCATGGCCAAGAGCTTCTTCAGTTCCTTGGGCCACAAGCCAAAGTCTCACAGCCTGGCGTTGGTTGCGTCCTCCATGGGCATGGGCGGCTTGGGCGTGGGAGTGGGCGATGGCGGCTCTGGCGCTGGCGGGGGTGAAGACGAGCCCCCAAGCTACGACTATGTGCTCTTCTCGCCTCCGCCTCCGCCTCCCCAGGCCGAACTCTCCTCGAACGAGATACATGAAATCGGTTCGAGTGAGGTGCTGCTCCCCACTATCCCGGAGTGTGAGACCGAGACTGAGCCTATACCCGCCCCTGGGATGATCCCCTGTCTCCCCCCATCCACATTCCCCATCTCACCACCAGGCTCCCACCCGGGAGCCGTGCCGCTGCCATCGACTATGGAAGCAGACTTCATAAATTGGAGGCCTTCACCACCTTCCCCCCAGACCGTGGCACCTCAAAGCCTAATGAAGTCCAGCACATCACGGTTGGTCGATCGCCCAACGCTCCAGGTCAACACCCACCTGGACCAGTACCGAGGCCAAGGGAGACGACGCAGCAAGGTGCTGGCCCCGAGCTCCTCTGTCCGGTCCACCAGCAGCACCGACAGCACCGATAGCACTGATAGCACCGCCAGCTACAACATCTCGCCCATGTCGGGCTGGTCCAACGGATGGACAAAGACGTCCGGCTTCGAGTCTGCCTTGACGTCACCTGACGACCTCATCAGTCCTCAGAGCCTCCTGCCCGTCGGTCCCTTCTCGACAAACACCACCACCGCTACTACTAATACTGCTGACGGTACCACCACCTCGACGAGACCAATTCCGTTTAGCAACATGGAGTTTGAGAACATGGTGGCCAACTCTTGCCCATCAGAGCTTCCCGCCGACATTCCCATGTTTGACTTGCCCTCCAACATGGATCCTCAAAAGACACAGGCGCCCATGAGCCTGGACCAGGCCGCCTTCTCCTTCAACACCGATATTCCTTTCCAGCTCCCATTGGAACCTCAGCTACCCTCGACCGATAGTGTCGACTATGGCCTTGCACCGCCGCCGCCGCCTCCTCCTTCACAACAACAACAACAAACTACCAGTAACACTGATCCAAGCCTGATGCAGAATACCAATTCCTCCAGCCTCACAACCACCACTCGTAATACCACACAGTCTCTGGCCAGATCAGTCCATGACACTCTCCGCGAGCATGTTGCCGATTCAATCAGCAAGCTCGACGTCATTAATGAAAACCCCATCTTCATGCAGCTCAACCAGATGTCCCTCTCCTCCATCGCGGCTGTTGGTCTGGAGACCATGACTGAGATCCTGGAAGGCCGCCAAGCCTCTTCGCCTATGAACCTCATCTGCTTCGTCCACGTCGTCTTCTCTCTATCTCTGGTGATTCACGAACAAGATGTCGCTAAGCACTCTGCTGCCATGTTCAAGCAAGCATTGCTGTACAGCGATTGGTTCTCAGACGACGACAAGATATCATTCATCGAGGTTGTTTATACACTTTGGAAGCCCAGCCAAGTAAACGATGACGAGATTATTGCACTATTGAAGTCACCTAGTGCTGGCATGTCCAAGGGCAAACAACCCGAACGGTTCCCTCAAGGATCAAGGTCTGATCCGCTGATACTGATTGCGGCCTACTTTCTAGATGGTACATATGCGCACTCAATCCTCTCGTCCCTTTCCCTCTCTCTGCTCAAGACGCTAATGTGTGTATGTGTGTGTGCTTTACTATAGAGCTCGAGTACATGGCCATCAATGACAGCAGCTATACGGGACAGGCCTCCGAACTTGCCATGCAGCACCACAAAGACGGCCTCGGAGCTAGCCACAATTCGCCGTTCGCCATTGCAGCCAGGTTTATGATTGACAACATCTTTTCTCATGAATACTCTCACTACCTAGGGTTCGAGCGCCGCATGGCAGGGCTTATTGGCCAGATCAACTCTGGCGAGGTGGGAACCGTGCGTCGCTTGGAGCTAGAGCTGATGCAGGCCGGAAGGGTGAGATATAGAGCCACTTTTATTTTCCAAAAATACAGAATGCAACGATAACTAACCAGGGGTAACATCATCTAGACGTACCTACCTCCCGACGCATTCTTTAGCGAATATGTCGAAGTCGTCCGGCGGCAGACCGACTCGCTGTACACGCAGAGCCCGTTTTTCAGCTCGCGGTCGACGTACCACCGGTGCGGCATCCAGCTGCTGATGAAGGAGTCTAACAGGAACCCAGTCATTGTGGAAGCTGGAGTTGAGTCATCGGCGCCGTCTTCCGGAGCGCTCAATGGAATCGTGGGCGTGGTACCAGTACCAAACAGCTTCGACATTGACTTTGGCTCAATGCTCGACTTCAATCCGGACCAAGGATTGGACGACGATGTTGCCGAACCTGCGGCCATTGCCGGCGCCCCACTCATGGGAGCCTCGCGGTGGACACCAGGAGATGCCGCATTTGTCACAGTCACAGCTCCAGACGGCACCGCCGCCATAGCCACGCCTGCAGCGCCTCGGCCTATGGACGCTGATGCGCTGCCGCTGGTGGACGATGATGCGCTGATATCCCCGATTGCATCGACGCCCAACAAGGTAGAGGCTTCGGCATCGGCATCGTCGACCAAGGTGGAATCCGACAGCTGCTGCAAGCTTTGCGGCTATAGACCCAAGGGCGACCCCCGGTGGTTCGTGGGCAGCATGGCCAAGCACATGAGGACGATTCACAGCGAGAACCCCCAAATCTTCCGATGCCCCTACCCGGGCTGCACGAGCCAGTACAGCAAGCGCGCGGACAATTTGCGGCAGCATCAGATTGAAAAGAACCACTTCGTGGACGACGAGGAGAAGCAGGGACGGCGACCGCGCAAACGGAAGCGTCCCTCTGATGGCGGCATTGGCAGCGAATGATTTTACGTTCCTTTGCTCATGATTTTTTTTTACGTTGTTTTTCATTTTTTTCATACCCTCTCATTCTTGTTTTGTTTCTTTTCTTCGTTGGCCATTTGAGATATGTTTAAACATTTACACGAGCAGCAAGAGCAGGCGAGGCGTATATATGGGAACCAGGCCAAAGACGCGATACAATGATTTGATATCCACGAGCATAACGACGGGCGGCGTGGGTTACACTCACATTCACACTCAGATTCACATCCACATTCACATGACATACCGAGAGCGTTGTGTCGGTCAACCGGTGTTGTTGGGTGGCATTGGGCATTTTTACCCTGCAGGGGAACGGAGGTGACGTATGGGGTGCTGCCAGCGCAAGAAGCAGTCCCGTCTCTCTTCGATATACGATGTCTTTTTTTCTTTCTTTTTTCTTTTTTTGTCGTTTATTTGATCATCTCTCCTACTCCTCTCTTCATCATTCATCTCCTTGTCTGCCTCTTGCGTATCTTTTTTAGTATTCCTTCTCGTTGCACTCCTTTCAGCTTTGGATTTCCTTTCTTTTCCTTTATAGTCGGCAGAGATGCCATACTATTGAATTTGTATGCATATGCAATGCAGATCAGAAAGAGGATTAGTGTGGCAGCGCTGGAGTGGTCTGGATGCTGACGGGCCGTGTGGTCGAGCCGAATCCATACTTGGCGAAGGGAGAGCAAGAGAGACAGAGACAGAACTGGCCTTTTTTTCTCTTTTTGGTTGCCAGCAGAGCTACAGTTTTTGTATGTACGGGGGAGGAGTGCAAGGTACTACACATGTACGAGTTACGATACAGCCTATTATAGACGAAGCAACGGGTCTCTTGACGGATCGCACAATCTTTGGCGAGTTACAAGTACGTAGCACAGGCTGGGACAGAGCAGCCAAGTATCAGTACCAGCGAAAAGGTGAGACATGTCAGGCATCTCAGCTGGGGTCCACCGCATTTGCATGCCAGGGTTGTTTGGTCGCTTCGGATCGCAAATCCAGGCCGGAATTTCCCATCCAATTTTTTTTTTCACACGGCTGGATCTAGCAGGTGACCAACAAGTTTCGAGTTTCCCGCTTCCGCTTTTCTGCTTTCTGGGGGCCCTGGGCGCGGGTAAAAGGCGCGCTGAGTGGCGGGAACTTTGGACACTGTGTCTCTGCGGCGCTTGTGAGATTGGCACCCCAATAAAAGACCGGAGCAGCAGCTCGCGGTGGGATTGGCCGAAGAGGCTCACCCCATTTAAAAGCACAAGCAACTCACGGCTGGATTGGACAGAACGCCATTAAGAGGACGGAGCAGCTCGCGGCGGGATTGGGCAGAGGCTCACGTAAGTTTTGGCGGGCTGACATCACATGGCGCAGGCGCAAGGTGGCCAGGCGGACTTTGGACGAGGTGATTCGACGGCGGATTTTGTGTATGGGATGGGATGCGAATGGATGCGTGTTCTTCTGTGTGTGCTATACTTGGCACGCTGGCACGTACGGTATGAAACGAAGGTACAGGTAACCTGAAGGTGAGGTAGGGGTTGGGATGCGAGGTATGACGACAAAGCACAGCAAAGGCCCTGCATGGTGGCCGGATCAGAGACACAGGTAGCGGTACTCGAGACGGTCGCGCTACCAGCATGTCAAGTACAGGAGGACGCAATACGGAGTACCAACCGCCCAGTGCTGCAGTGCTGTACAGTATCAGTAACTCGTGTGCTACCCGTACACCTCAGCTTGGATACCTGGACGGAGGATGTCGAGGGAATCTGAAGGATGATGGAGGGGGGGGAGATGGAGATGGAGATGCGCGTTCGATGTGGCGGATAGATAGGGCTGAGCAGCATCCCGTTTGCTCGATGCCGGACCCTGAACCTGACCCGACCTGACCTGAAGCGATGTGATGCTCCGAGCGGAAGGACAGGGTTCGTACAGTGGGAAGTCTGGAGGTTTTGTGTAACCGATGTCATCACAGCAAATGGATCGCATGGATGTGGATGTACGAGCACTGAAAGAGACTTGGAAGGGTACTTCGGGGCTAGGTAGCGGTACAAATCACAGGCAGCAGCTGGGGGGGCAGTGCCGAAGGGAAAAACGCAACCCCTGTTGGCACTGGCGAATTGGGCGTGAGAAACAACGGATGGGTTCTGCCCGCCCAGCCCATAATAAACCCAGCCCATCGCAAATCCATGCCAGCGCCTGTGCCGGCCAGGTAAAAGGCAGAGAGCAGAGAGGAAAAAAGTGACAAAAAAGAAAAGAAAGAAAAATTCTCAGCGCTCAAGACCCAAGGCTCAGTCAGCAGCAGACGGGAAGAAGAAGAGCAAAACTTTTGCCCCCATCGACTAGATCTTGCTTGACATCAACCCCCCCCCCTCTCCCCCCCTCTTCAAAACAAACCCCCTCTCTCAACCCCCCAAGGTTCCCCAAACGCACACCAGCAGTTTGCCTGCTCGCACTTTTTTTTTTCTCTCTGGTCATTCTGCCCACACCTCCTACCCAGCGCGCACCTCCACGCTTTGCACGCCTCTGCCAGCCCCATTAACGACACCCCCGAACCAGGATTCCGGGTTTGCTCGATAGAAACGAGGGACGGACAGGAAGCACAAGGACGAAGGACAACGTCAAGATCTCAAGATCCAAGATCCAAAGGCGCTGCGCTGCCAGAACGTCGGGTCGTCGACGCTTGACCGTCGCGATCGATCGATCGTAGAGCCGCGACCGGTCCGGCTGACGACGACACGCCCTGACGCCGACCGGGCCGTGCTCGTGCTTGTCGTTATTTTTTATTGTTATTTATTTTTTTAATATTTTTTTTTTTCGCGACTCGAGGCGACCGACCGACCACGAGAAGCTCATCATGGCCAACCTGGGCCAGTCCGGGCCCAATCCCCACGGCCTGAGTTTCCCCCAGTCGTCCTTCAGCAGACGCAACACCGGCTTTGCTCCCGCCCACCCGAACCAGCCCAACAAACAGTCTCCGGCGCCTCAGGCGGCCTCGCCATACCAGTCGCAGGCATATCCGCCGCAGCAGCCGCCTCAGGGCTACCCTCAACACCTCTTCAACACGCCGGCGTCGGTCAACGCAAGCGTCGCCAATGCCTCGTCGCGCGCGCCCAACATCCACGTCCCCAATGCCCTGCCGCGACAGCAGCGCGCCGCTCCGGCGCGGCAGCAGATGCAGGCCCAGCCGAACCCGCCGCCCATGCTCTTCCCGACGTCGATGAGCCAGCCCGTCGCACACGACTCTATTCTCTCTCACCAGCACCATCCGCAACACCACCCGCAGCACCCGCAGCAGCATCCGTCTCAGCAGGCATTGGCCGGCCATCCGGGGCACGCGCAGCAGCAGCACCACCAGCAACAGCAGCAGGCGGTTCAGCAGCAGCAGGCAGTACAACAACAGCAGGCTCAGCAGGTCCAGCATCACCCGCAGCAGCAACAGCAGCAGCACCATCAGCAGCCGCACCATCCTGCCTACGCTCAGCACCCTCAGGCTCACCAAGCGGCTCATGCCTCTCACCAGACACATCAGACGCACCAGACGCACCAGGTACCACAGCAGATTCAGCAGCAAGCCCAGCACCAGCATCAGGAGCAGCTTCATCATGTACACCAGTCCCGCTCCCAGCAGGCGGCACAACAGCAGCAGCAGGCGCAACAGCAACAGCAGGCACAGCAACAGCAGCAACAGCAACAGCAGGTGAAGCAGCAGCAATCTTCGCGGCAGCAATTGCAAATCCCACAGCCCCAGGCTCAGCAGCCGGTGCAGCAGCAGGTGCCACAGCCGGTTCCGCAACCAGTCCAGCACCAGGTCCAACAAGTGCAACACCAGCAGCAACAGCATCAAGCTCAGCAGCAGGTACAACAACAGCAGCAGCAGCATCAACAGCACCAACATCAGCAACAGCAGCATCAACAACAGCATCAGCAGTTACAAGCTGCTGCTCAGCAGCCTGAACCCATTTCTCAGCAGCAGCAGGATAACCATGCGGGAGAAGACTTGGATATGGACGGTCAACCGGATGGAGACGACGACAACAGCACTCTGGCGCCGTCAAAGCTAATGAATGATCAATTGGCAGCCACTCAGCCTTTGGGAGAGATGATGTCACCACCTCCCGAAGGCGGCAGTTATCCCACGCTCGAAGCGGTTCAGAAGGCCGTCCTGCGCTACTGCACCTCCGTTGGCTATGCCATCGTCATCGGACGATCCAAGAAGACGGTGCCAGGCCTGAAAAAGGTCCTGTTCGTTTGTGACCGGGCCGGCAAGCCACCAAGCCGGGTCAGCCCCGAGTTCAGAAAACGCAAGACATCGTCGAGAAAATGCGACTGTCCCTTTGGCTTCTTTGCCATTGAACAGCGAACTCAATGGACTATCCGCTACCGGCCGGACCCTTCGCATTTGCAGCATAACCATGGACCAAGCGAGAGTCCGTCAAATCACCCTGCAGCCAGAAAGCTTGACAGTAAGATGGTTGCCGCCGTGAAGCAACTGAAAGATAGTGGTTAGTATTCTTCTCCAAAAAATATTTAAGGATGACGGAAGTGGAAAAGGGGAGAGGCGGAAGGCCTGTTGGGCAGAAATTCTCGCTAACCGATCCCTCGTGTAGGTGCAGGCGTATCTGAAACACTGCAGATTCTCCAAACTGATAATCCTGACTGCCACTTATTACCGAGGGACATTTACAACGCGCGGGCTGCCATTAACCGTAATCCGCAGAAAGTAGCCACGGGCCTGGCGGAGAACCGGCCGGCCATATACACCAAGCCGTTGCAGTCGCCCGAAGACCGCATACGAGCCGAGCTGAGGCGCGAGCTGGCCAAGGCCCGCGAAGACTTGAAGAAGATTGAAGAGGAGAAGCAAAAGGAGATTGACGACCTCAAGGCCAAGATGGCGGAAAAAGACAAGCTGATAGAAAAGTTTGAAATGTTTATCGACATTTGTAACGGCAGAGTTATTCTGCAGAGAGAAAGGCTAGCTGGTCCTGAAGGCGGCGCGGCGGGAGGTGGCAACCCGAGTGTTTAAGCCTCCCCTCTTTTGCGTTTGCCTGTCCTGTTCCCCTCCTCCTCAACTCAACCCCCCTTCTTCCCTCCTCCTGGCGTATCGGTCTTTGATATGATATACATTAAAGGGGCACACTGGAGAGCAGTCGGTCGTTCCGGTTCTACGGAGTCTAAAGTCTACATACGGAGAGGCGTTAAGAAACGGTATGGTGTGCTGGTTTTTCATTCATTTATGACTTTTTTTTCTGTGTGTCTTTATGCAAGTATATGACGTTGTGGATCGTTTTTCTTTGCTTTTTCTGTCTTCTTTCTTTTTTTTTTTCTTTTCCTATCAGAGGAGGTGGATTCATTTCCGACCTGTCCAGAGACTTAAATCAAGAGGGCCTTTTTTGCATTGAGGTCGTTTCTTTTTTCAGTGTTCTTTTTTTGTCTTTCTTACTTTTGACGTTTTCTGCTCTTGTTCTTTTTCTTTTGAGTTGGGGCGTCAAATATGTAAACCTGGTCTTGAGGATGATGAAGGAGGGGACTGTGTTGATGGATAAGCAAGGTAGTTTTACGTTGGTAGAATTTACTTGAGGGTCAATGTTTGAATGATGAAGTAAATGTTTTTTTTTTTAATGTTGAAATGACTCCTTTTGGCGGTCCTTTGTCTTGCTTTTGCCCCTTTTCTTTACGACGACAGTCTGAAGTCGAGATTCATCAGTGGGTTTGCGGAAGACAACCATTTTGAGAACATTAGATCAGTGTTGGGCGAAAATGCGAAGAAACCGCAATGGCACGTGAAGGGAAATGAGACAGACTGATACGTATACCTTTCGTGCAGAGAGAGGGCATCTGATATACCGGCGCGACATTGATGACGGAGAGCATCTTGGTGTATCCGTACCAGCAAACTTTGTAGCGGAGATACTGCATACAGCCCATGACGATCAATTCCGTGCCGGACCGCGAAAGAATGCTGGAAGCATTAAACGGCCTCAGCATACCCAGATTGTTGCGAAAGGTATAACAGTATGTTTAGGAGTGATTTGAAATGGGCTGGTGAATGAATGCGTACATATGCACTGTGAGTGTGCTGATATTGACCCTATCTACCACCTATCTGTGGAATATATAACCTCAATTTATATGCATACCTCTATTTCCTTATTGAGTCGAGGACCACATGTCTGCAGACCCTATAATGTGGTACAGCGAATTAATATGCACGCACGTAGCTTTGTCCCGGAAAAAATTTAGGTGGAGTGTTAATATCGAGATACCGAAAAAGATAACAAAGGACGTTGGTTGAGTCGAAAAGGAGATGTGGCGTGGCCGTATGGAAATGGATGGGTTTGCTAAAAGGGAGGGTGTGGTTTTGCGGTTTTATTTCTGCATGGAGATGTGGTGTCGAGTTACCCTTACCCGGTAGACGCACCCCGTGTGGTTAGGGATTTTTTTTTTTCTTTCAGGGGAGGTGTGTGAGTTTTTTAGGGGACGGGAGTTGCGGGATGGTATGGAGGTAAGGTAAGGTTGGGTTTAGGTTTGGTCTTTTGGTGGCCCGGGGTGGTTTTTGTTTATAGGTGAATGATACTATACTAGTGATTTTTCTTATGGAAGGGGTGATGGAGAGGAGGGGTCTGGATGGGTTGTGTGGTGTTGATTGGGATGGAACAGCTGATGAGATGAGTATTTTGGATATTGTTTGGATGATTGGTGAGGGATTCTATCTATGTATGAGGAATAGGGAGTGATGGATGGAATAGTGTTATGGAGATTGAGCTCTACTATTAGTTGCCGTCCACTAAAACTCTTGGTGTAGATATCAGGAGTACAGTATATCAGATGTCTTCTGTTTCAATTCATGTACCTGTACTCGATGATAAAGTGCTTCAACTTCAAGCCTCACCTACGAGTAATTGATTGATGCTCACTCAACTGGGATCTTCTCTACATCAACGCCTTTTCTGTTCCATCCACAAAAAAACTAAAACACCAAAACAATGGCCCTCAAAACGCCGCCACGCCTCCAGCCAATCAGGCACGCATTCGACCTTGCTCCCACCCCCACCCGCGTGCGCTGGCAGCTTGTTGTCCCACCGCCTGACGATTGATTGATTCACAGCGACTACAGCAGGACTAGCACTGGGACATGGAACTAGGGGTCCCTCCGTTTGGGTTTGGGGTCGAGCAAACCGGAGGTTGGGGCCATTTTAGCTTCAGTTCGACGGCTTGTGCCTGTGCTGTAGCGCACTTTGCATGTACTGTAGTGTAGCTGCTACTGTACGGGAGTACCTTTTTGTGGATTGGACTGGATCAGATGCATGTTTCTGTCTTTGTGCGGTGAGCCTCCTATTCGTTCTCTCAACCGGCACTTCAGTTTCTCTGCTTCTTCTCACGCATTGTCTTGTTCGTCTTTTCGTTTTGCGATTAACTCTGAACCCCTGCACAGACCAACGTCGATTCCTGCTCGCTTGTGACAGAGCGAGACCCCGGAATCTCGGAGTGTTTCTGTGTCGGTGTACTCACACTGCGGTACGGTACCTCGAGCTACTTCTGCCAAGGTACGAGCTCAACGTGCAGCGACGCCACGCCTGCATCTCCCCTTGTGAAACCTCCTGCTTTGTATTCACGACAGCTCCCAAACTGCACGCGAATAGCATCTTCATCTTCTACCTTACCTACTGCTTGTACTTCTTTTCCCCCCTGTCGAGCTTCCTTTTGTCCCGTTCCTCTGCCTGAGCCCCTCTCCACACAACCCCTGGCCAACATTCCTTCTAGCCCCCCGATAAACGAGCAAACGAGCGACCTCGACACCCCACCATCGAAACCTATCCCGAACCCGACGTCTCTGGAGATGACCGGCTTCTCGACATAGAAGCTTCTTTGTCCCCTTCTTTTTTCTCGGTCTCTTCCACAACTCGACGCTCGCGCCATGGAAGTGACCTCGGCCAACGCCCCGAGCCTCGGCGCCTCCAACGGCAACGGCGTCTCTGTCCCGGCACCCTCGTCGCCCTCACCGACGCCGACGCCATTCCCGACCATCGAGCCCGAACGCGTGGTTGACCACCTCGCTGCCATATGCGAGATTGCCCTGGGCGCATCGCGGAGCGACCTGGAGCTGCCGGGCAACCTGCTGCACAAGGCGTCGTATGCAGAGACCATCTCGCGGTGCACGCGCTTCGCCAACGATACGCTCAATGTGCTGTATATCCAGAAGGACGTGGTCCAGTCCGGGTCACTGGAGAACGGCAATGAAAACGGAGACGCGGGCGAGAATGGCAATGGCGTTGCTGGTGAGGATTTCTGTACTTCTCTCTCTTCCCCCAACTCCCCCAATTTCCTTATTGTTGTTTTCTTATAGCAGCTTTTGTTTTGTTTTCTTTGACTGACGCTTGTGATAAGCTCCCTCTACCTACGACTACACTCTTTCGACCGAAATCACCTCTACACCTACTACTGTCGCCACTTTGATTTTGCTCAAGGCATCGCAAGCGATTGATCCTTCTCGTCCTCTTACCTCTCAGATATTTATTACTAATCTACCTGGTCCTGCCTCCCTTAATGCCGCCTCGGGAGAGCAGGGCGTTGCACTCTCCCCGTGGGAGGTGCTCCATTCTCAAGTCCACCATGCCTTGGTGCCATACTTTGACGCAAACAGCAAGAGCCAGCAGCTGGCCAACGGGTCCAGGGGGCGAGATGTCGATGCGAAGACGGGTATTCCAGTTACCAAGAAGCGGTTGAACGACTTGGAGCTGAGCTTGCTTCACCTTCAGCAAAACGTCGATATCCCCGAGATTTCTCTGGCGTTCCACTCGCTTATTCAGAATGTCCTCGACGATGCCGAGGTCACCCAGACGAAGCCCTCCATGGAGGCGATTCCGAAGAATCTTTTACAAGACAGCAGTTTTCTCAACAAGCTGCAGGCCAACGTCAACACCTGGATCAAGTCCATCCAGGGCATCACCAAACTGACAAAGGAAACCTCATCCAACGCCGTTCAAGAATTTAGCACCGCCAGCCAAGAGGTCAACTTTTGGCTGTCCATGGAGTCTGCGCTGGAGGGTATTGAGGACCAGCTTAGGAGCGAAGGTGTCCTCCTGACCCTCGACGTATTGAAGCATGCGAAGCGTTTCCAGGCCACGGTCAGTTTCGTCGCTGATACGGGCCTGAAGGAGGCCAAGGAGAAGGCGCAAAAGTACAACCAGCTGATGCGCGACTTTCCGCTCGACGAGCTGCTGTCTGCTCCATCTTTGCTCAAGGTGGAGGAGGCCATTACTCAGATCTTTGCTCACTTGATGAAGAAGCTGAGGGTGTGCCCGTATCCTATTCGGAGAGCGCTGAGCTTGGCTCAGGCCATTTCGGCAGATCTAAACGACGTGTTGCTTCGTTTGCTTCCAGGTACCGAGCTGGTCAACTTGGGCTACCCAGAATTTCAGAACGTCATGCGAACGTGCGACAGCATTTTCGTTGCCTGGGAGGACAATATCAAGGAGTTTACGCACCTGGCTCGTATGCTCATCATCCGCAGAAACGAGAAGCGTATTCCCATCAACGTTGAGAAGAACCACTCTGAGCTGGAGTCGCGAATCAAGTATGTCAGCGCATTCCGAGACAACCACGAACAGCTGCAGAGGACCATTGTCAACGTTTTGGGACCAAAGGCCATTATCCCCGGCGTTGTCGATATCACTTCCTCCTCTGCCAACCCGACTGCTACTGCCGGCGCCGTCATTGAGGAAATGGGCGATGTAGATGCAGTTGAAGAGGTCAAGCGAGCCTGGGAAGCGCTGCAGAATGTCGACCTCTTGGATGTGACGGACCAGGGCAAGGAACGGTGGGCGCAGGCCGAAAACTTGTACAATGAGCGCACAACACGAGTTGAAAACTCCATCATTGCGAGGCTGCGTGACCGCCTTGCCACGGCCAAGACTGCCAACGAAATGTTCCGAGTCTTTTCCAAGTTCAACGCCCTGTTTGTGCGGCCCAAGATTCGTGGTGCCATCCAAGAGTACCAGAACCAGCTGATGGATCACGTCAAGCAGGCTATCAATGGCCTGCACGAGAGGTTCAAGCAGCAGTATGGCCATTCCGAGGCCCACGCCATGGCGCAGCTTCGCGATCTCCCACCAGTCTCGGGTGCTATCATTTGGGCCCGTCAGATTGAGCTCCAGCTTGACGGATACATGAAAAAAGTCGAGGCCGTCCTTGGACCCGACTGGACTCTGCATGCAGAGGGCCACAAGCTCCAGGAAGAAAGCGAGCTGTTCAAGAATAAGCTGGATACCGGCAGGATATACGACGCTTGGCTGGCTGATGCCAATCGGCGCAAAATCTCAATCGCTGGTCAGCTTTTCAACATCAACCGAGTGAGGTCTGCAGGTGGTATCCTTGAGCTCAATGTCAACTTTGATCCTCAAATCATCACCTTGTTCAAAGAGACTAGAAACTTGACTTGGCAGTCTTACCTGGTTCCCCATGCGGTAACCACCGTGTCCAAAGATGCCAAGAGAGTGTATCCTTATGCCGTTAGTTTGATGGAAGGTGTCCGAACTCTGTCCCAGACGCTGCGGCAGATATCCACAATGGGCGAGGAAGCTATCCTCCTCAACGGATACAAGAACGAGGTGTACAAGCTCATTGGCGATGGTGTCCCGCTGCGGTGGGAGTCCTTTGTCAACTCACATGAGCTCTTTTATGCCGATCAGAGACAGATCCGCCCATTGCTTCCTGGAAGCACCGGATTTGGCCCGGCCAAGAACACCGAGAGCAAGCATGGCATGTTCATCTGGGGCTTCTCAGCGGCCGTTTCTGTTCTACAGTCAAAGACGGCTACCCTTAATTCCATCTACGCTACCATCGAGCAGGCTCTCAAGGACCTTAGCGGTTGCCCCTACGATGCTGCTGCTTTCCAGTCTTACCTCGATACTATCCAGGGTGCTGTTGATCAGCTCAACTTGGAGCAGTATGCCAACCTGGATTTCTGGGTGCGTGGTGTCAATCACAAGGTTCAGACCATCCTTCTGGAGCGTCTTTCCACCGCTGTTCAGGCCTGGATAGCTGCGTTTGAGCAAGATGTCACCGAGGAAGACAGGTGGAAGCAGTCCAAAGAGGACGATGGAAAGCAAGATGGGCCAACCATGAAGCGTCTCATTCTCGAGATTACCATGCGCAACCAGGTCATCTATCTTGACCCGCCGTTGGAGTACGCCAGAGCCAGCTGGTTCCTCCATCTCCACGATTGGCTGGGCATTGTCTGTAACCTGCGCAAGATCAAGGCTACGCGATACCAGATGAGCCTCAACACTGACGCCCAAGAGGAAGCCCGCTTCACCGACCTGCCTTCTCACTGTGCCGATATGCTTCACCGCGTTTACCTGTCTGTCGAGAAGAAGCTCAGGGAAGTGAGCATCTATGTCGACAAGTGGCTCCAGTTCCAGTCTCTTTGGGACCTTCAGTCTGACCAGGTCTACGACATGCTTGGTGACCACCTCCCTCGATGGCTCGAATGTCTCCAGGATATTCGAAAGGTCCGAACGACTTTTGACACGCAAGAAGTTAGCCGCTCATTTGGTCACATTACCATTGACTATGACCAAGTCCAGACCAAGGTGAATGCCAAGTACGACCAGTGGCAACAGGAGATTCTCATCAAGTTTGCCAACCGACTAGGTAACCGAATGCGTGATATCAACGCCGAGATCGAAAAGGCGCGAAAGAATCTCGAGGGCCAGAGCTCAGACACCTCATCTACTGCCGCCGCCGTCTTGTTCATCACGGCGGTGCAGAGCTGCCGACGCAACGCAAAGCTGTGGGCACCAGAGATTGACATGTTCCGCCAAGGACAGTCTACTCTGGTGAGGCAACGCTACCCATTCCCCAATGACTGGCTGCACATTGAGCAGATTGAAAGTCAGTGGGAGGCACTCAAGGAGATTCTGGAAAAGAAGTCCAAGATTATGGAGGAGCAGTCTGATGCTATGCGAGCAAACATTATTGCTCAAGATAAATTGATCAATGAGCGCATCAATGAGATTGTGGCCCAGTGGAACGAGGAGAAGCCAGTGTCTGGAACTATCCAGCCCGATGTCGCCTCTGCAACTTTGACCACCTTTGAGACTCGCATCACGGCTTTGCAGGAGGAGTTCCAGCAGGTCATGAAGGCAAGGGAAGCCCTCGATATTCCCGGCAACAATGACAGCATTTTGGAAATCACTCTGGAGGAAGTTCGTGATTTCCGATCTGTTTGGTCCAACCTCTCTACCATTTGGACGAGTCTCAACGAAACCCGAGACATGCTGTGGACTGCTGTGCAGCCAAGAAAGATTCGTCAAAAGGTTGATGACTTGATCAAGAGCACAAAGGATATGCCTAGTAGAATGAGGCAGTACGCCGCTTTTGAGCACGTCCAGGGAGTCTTGCGAGGCTTCCTCAAGGTCAACAATATTCTGTCTGACTTGAAATCCGATGCTATTCGTGAGCGACACTGGCACAAGATTTACAAGCAGATCAAACCCCAGAAGCGCTTCTCACCTAGCTCGATGACTCTTGGTGATGTCTGGGACCTTAACCTAACTGCCACCGAAGTCATCGTCAAGGACATTATCGCTCAGGCTCAGGGCGAGATGGCCCTCGAAGAGTTCTTGAAGCAAGTTCGTGAAACGTGGCAGAATTATGCTCTCGAGATGGTCAACTACCAGAACAAATGCAGGCTTATCCGTGGCTGGGATGACCTCTTTGCCAAATGTAGTGAGAACTTGAATTCTCTTCAAGCTATGAAGCACTCGCCTTACTACAAGGAGTTTGAAGAAGATGCGGTGGCGTGGGAGGACAAGCTGAACCGCGTCCACGTGCTCTTCGACGTCTGGATCGATGTGCAGCGTCAGTGGGTGTACCTGGAGGGTGTCTTTACCGGAAACGCGGATATCAAGCACCTTCTTCCTATCGAGTCTGGTCGTTTCCAGAACATCAACAGCGAGTTCTTGGCTGTCATGAAAAAGGCCAACAAGACGCCCTACGTCCTCGATGTGCTGAACATTCCTAATGCCCAAAAGTCCCTGGAGCGTCTGGCTGAAATGCTGAACAAGATCCAGAAGGCTCTTGGTGAATACCTGGAGAAGGAGCGTGTTTCTTTCCCCCGATTCTACTTTGTGGGTGACGAGGACTTGCTGGAAATGATTGGTAACAGCAACGATACCCTGCGTATTGCCAAGCACTTCAAGAAGATGTTTGCTGGGTTGGCAGGCCTCATTATGGATGACGAGGGAGTCATCTCTGGCTTCACCTCCAAGGAGGGCGAGGCTGTCACACTAAACAAGGAGATTTCTTTGGCAAAGACGCCTAGAATCAACGACTGGCTCGCGTTGCTGGAAAACGGAATGAAGCAGTCGCTGGCGGAGCTGCTGGCCAAGGCCGTGGAGGAGTATACTCCGATTTTCGAGTCTGAAAATATCGATCGGGAAGCTCTGGTTGCCTTTATGGACGCGTTCCCCAGTCAGATTGTTGTCCTCGCAACACAGGCTGCTTGGACGACGGCTGTCGAAAACTCGCTTGCTGCTGGCGGCCAGACACTGCAGACTCTTTTTGAGAGAGAGGTGCAGGTTCTTCGCGTCCTTGCGGAGACTGTTCTGGGAGACCTCGAAGTCATCCAGCGCAAGAAGTGCGAACAGCTAATTACCGAATGCGTTCACCAGCGAGACGTGATTGAGAAGCTGGTCAATGTCAAGGCTGATAACGCCGGCCACTACCTTTGGCAGCTCCAGATGCGCTATGTCTACACTCCCGAGGGCAACTTCCTCACTCGTCTGTACATCAAGATGGCCAATGCCAAGCTCAACTACGGCTTCGAGTATCTCGGTGTCCCCGACCGTCTCGTTCGGACTCCCCTTACCGACCGATGTTTCCTTACACTTACCCAAGCTCTCTGCCAGCGGCTCGGAGGTTCGCCGTATGGTCCCGCTGGTACAGGAAAGACAGAATCCGTCAAGGCCTTGGGTGTCCAGCTTGGAAGATTTACACTCGTCTTCTGCTGTGACGACACTTTCGATTTCCAGGCCATGGGTCGTATCTTTTTAGGTATTTGCCAGGTCGGTGCGTGGGGCTGCTTCGACGAGTTTAACCGTCTCGAAGAGAGGATCTTGTCTGCTGTTTCGCAACAGATTCAAAACATCCAGCTCGGTCTGAAGCAGGGAGCCGAGAACGACAAGTCGCAGATTGAGCTTGTTGGCCGACAGCTCCGCGTCAATGAGAACACAGGCATCTTCATCACCATGAACCCCGGTTATGCCGGTCGTTCTAACCTGCCCGATAACTTGAAGAAGCTTTTCCGAAGCGTTGCCATGTCCAAGCCCGACAAGGAGCTCATTGCCGAAGTCATGCTGTACTCGCAAGGTTTTGGCCAGGCCAAGCGGCTTTCGAAGCAGACGGTGCCCTTCTTCGACAAGTGTTCCAAGGAGCTGTCCAAGCAAGCCCATTACGATTTCGGTCTTCGTGCGCTCAAGAGTGTTTTGGTCAGCTCTGGCGGTCTCAAGCGTTCTCGTTTGTTGGGCGATGGTGATCTCGGCGCTGAAGAGATTGTCGAGCCTGAAATCCTTGTGCAGAGTATTCGCGAGACAATTGCCCCCAAGCTGATCAAGTCGGATGTGGACATTATGATCAACATTGAGGAGGACTGCTTCCCTGGCGTCCAGTACGTGCCTGCAAACTTGCACGCTCTGGAGGATGCTATTCGTACGCTCGCTGCTGAGCGCCAACTCGTGGTGACGGATCTGTGGATGACCAAAGTTCTTCAGCTGTACCAGATTCAAAAGATTCACCATGGTGTCATGATGGTTGGTAACTCTGGCACGGGTAAATCAGCCGCCTGGAAGCTCCTGCTTGATGCTCTGCAAAAGGTGGAGAATGTCGAGGGCGTTTCTCACGTCATTGATTCCAAGGTCATGTCCAAAGAGGCTCTATACGGTAACTTGGACTCTACCACTCGTGAATGGACGGACGGTCTCTTCACCAGCATCCTGCGTAAAATTGTGGACAACCTTCGTGGCGAAGACTCCAAGAGACACTGGATTGTCTTTGACGGTGACGTTGACCCCGAGTGGGTAGAAAACTTGAACAGTGTGCTTGACGACAACAAGCTGCTTACCCTGCCCAACGGAGAGCGTCTCAACTTGCCGGCCAATGTCCGCATCATGTTCGAAGTCGAGACGTTGAAGTATGCAACGCTCGCCACTGTTAGTCGATGTGGTATGGTTTGGTTTAGCGAGGATACCGTCTCGCCCAACATGATGGTGACCAACTATATCGAGACGCTCCGCAGCGTTCCCTTTGAAGACCTGGATGAAGATAACGTTGCCACGGGCCAAAGCCCGGCTAAGACGCTGGCCATTCAAGCCCAGGTTGCCGATATGCTCAAGGGATACTTGACAGAGGAAGACTTTATCAACCAGGCCTTGGAGCGAGCTCAGCGATACAACCACATCATGGAGTTTACAGTTGCTCGTGTTCTCACGACTCTGTTTTCGCTATTGAACAAGGCTGCCCGTGATATTATTGAGTATAATGGACAGCACGCCGACTTCCCGCTAGAGTACGATCAGATTGAGGGCTTCATGGCGAAGAAGCTGCTTCTTGCGCTTGTCTGGGCACTTACAGGAGATTGTCCGCTTGGTGATCGAAAGCTGTTTGGTGACGACATTTGCGCATTTGCCAACTTTGGATCACCACCTCTGGATGGTACCAGCTCACTTATTGATTTTGATGTTCTCCTGCCCCAAGCTGAGTGGACGCCCTGGCAGAACCAGGTGCCCACCATTGAGGTCAACACGCACTCCATCATTCAGACCGACGTTGTCATTCCAACACTGGATACCGTGCGCCACGAGGATGTCCTTTATTCTTGGCTGGCTGAGCACAAGCCTCTCCTGCTTTGTGGTCCTCCTGGTTCCGGTAAGACAATGACACTTTTCAGTGCTCTTCGTAAGCTGCCCAACATGGAAGTTGTCGGTCTCAACTTTTCCAGCGCAACTACGCCTGATCTTTTGATCAAGACGTTTGAGCAGTACTGCGAGTACAAGAAGACGCTGAACGGTGTTATGTTGTCTCCTACACAAATTGGTCGCTGGCTGGTCATCTTCTGTGATGAAATCAATCTTCCGGCTCCCGACAAGTATGGTACTCAGCGAGCAATCTCCTTCTTGCGCCAGCTTGTTGAACACAACGGCTTCTGGCGAACTTCTGACAAGTCGTGGGTTACTCTTGACCGCATCCAGTTTGTTGGTGCTTGTAACCCGCCTACCGACGCCGGCCGTACGCCTATGGGCGCTCGTTTCCTTCGCCATGCTCCCCTTGTCATGGTTGACTACCCCGGCGAGCTCTCTCTCAACCAGATTTACGGCACGTTCAATGCTGCCGTGCTCAAGATTGTGCCTTCGTTGCGTGGATATGCTGAGTCGCTTACCCATGCCATGGTCCGCTTCTACCTCGAGTCTCAGCAGAGGTTCACGCCCAAGATTCAGCCCCATTACGTGTACAGTCCTCGTGAACTTACTCGCTGGGTTCGTGGTGTATATGAAGCTATTAAGCCTCTGGAGGCGCTATCCCTGGAAGGTCTCATTCGTATCTGGGCGCACGAAGCCTTGCGACTTTTCCAGGATCGTCTTGTAGACGAAGAGGAGCGAAAGTGGACCGAGGAATCTGTTCGTCGCATTGCTCTCGAATACTTCCCCTCCATGGATGAGGAGAAGGCCCTTGGCGGCCCCATTCTGTTCTCCAACTGGCTGTCCAAGAACTACGTCCCCGTCGACCGAGAGCAGCTCAGAGACTTTGTGTCTGCTCGTCTCAAGACTTTCTGCGAGGAAGAGGTCGATGTTCCGCTTATCCTTTTCAACGACGTCTTGGAGCATGTGCTGCGTATTGATCGTGTCTTCCGACAGCCGCAGGGTCACTTGATTCTCATTGGTGTGAGCGGTGGTGGCAAGACTACGCTTTCGCGATTCGTGGCCTGGATGAACGGTCTCAAGGTGTTCCAGATCAAGGTTCACGGCAAGTACTCGGCCGAAGATTTCGATGAAGATTTGCGAGACGTGCTGCGACGATGTGGCTGCAAGGGTGAAAAGATTTGCTTCATCATGGACGAAGCCAACGTTTTGGACTCTGGTTTCCTGGAGCGCATGAACACCTTGCTTGCCAACGCTGAGGTGCCTGGTCTCTTTGAGGGTGATGACTACGTCGCCCTGATGACGGCTTGCAAAGAAGGTGCCCAACGACAAAACTTGCACCTTGATTCACCTGAGGAACTGTACAAGTGGTTCACTCAGCAGATTGTCAACAACTTGCACGTCGTCTTCACCATGAACCCGCCCGAGGGTGGTCTCGGCTCCAAGGCCGCCACCAGTCCGGCCTTGTTCAACAGATGTGTGCTGAACTGGTTTGGAGATTGGTCGGACCAAGCGTTGTTCCAGGTTGGCCACGAACTCACACACTCTATCGACCTGGATAAGAGCAGCTTTAACGCTCCGGATACAATCCCTGTGGCTTACCGCGGCTTGCAGCTACCTCCGTCGCATCGCGAGACGGTCGTCAACTCTATGGTCTACATCCATTACTCGCTGCAGAGGTATAACCAGAAGCTGCTGAAGCAACAAGGCAAGGTCACGTTCTTGACTCCTCGTCACTTCTTGGACTTTGTTACCCAATATGTCAAACTGTACAATGAGAAGCGCGAAGATCTTGAGGAGCAGCAGCGTCACTTGAATGTCGGTCTTGAGAAGTTGAGAGATACTGTAGACAAGGTGCGTGATTTGCGTGTCAGTCTTGCGGAGAAGAAGGCACAGCTCGAGCAGAAGGATGCCGAGGCAAACGAAAAGCTGCAGCGAATGGTTGCAGATCAGCGAGAGGCGGAACAGAGAAAGAATACTTCCTTGGAGATTCAGGCGGCTTTGGAGAAGCAAGAGGCGGAGGTGGCGATGCGGAAGAAGGTTGTGCTGGAGGATTTGGCAAAGGCTGAGCCTGCGGTCGAGGAGGCCAAGGCCAGTGTCAGCAACATTAAGCGACAGCACTTGGTCGAAGTGCGTGGTATGTCTAATCCTCCACAGAGTGTCCGGCTTGCACTGGATGCCGTGTGCACTCTGCTTGGACACAAGATCAACGACTGGAAGGCGGTTCAAGGTGTGGTTCGAAGGGAAGACTTTATTGCCAGCATCATCATGTTTGACAATGCCAAGATGATGACCAAGGGCCTGCGGAACAAGATGCGCAACGATTTCTTGTCAAACCCCGAGTTTACTTTTGAAAAGGTGAACCACGCTTCCAGGGCTTGTGGTCCTCTTGTCCAGTGGGTCATTGCCCAGGTCAGCTATTCAGATATCTTGGATCGTGTTGGACCTCTCCGAGAGGAAGTCGAACAGCTTGAGGAGCAGGCGCTCGAGACAAAGGCTAGCGCGATGGCGGTCGAGAAGAACATTGCGGAGCTCGAGTCTAGTATCAACACTTACAAGACAGAGTATGCCACTCTTATCAGCGAAACCCAGGCTATCAAGGCGGAGATGTCAAAGGTCCAGTTCAAGGTCGACCGAAGTGTCAGGCTTCTTGACAGCTTGTCGTCTGAGAGGGCTCGTTGGGAGGAAGGAAGCAAGTCTTTTGAGACTCAAATCAGCACCCTTGTTGGTGATGTTCTTGTTGCTTCCGCCTTTTTGGCTTATTCCGGTCTTTACGATCAGACGTTCCGAAAGAACATGATTGATGACTGGTATCACCAGCTGGATTTGTCTGGTATCCAGTTCAAGTCGCCTAACCCGGTGACAGAGTACTTGTCCAGTGCGGATGAGCGACTTGGATGGCAAGAGAACACGCTGCCGGTCGACGACTTGTGCACGGAGAACGCCATCATTCTTAAGCGCTTCAACAGATATCCTCTCATCATTGACCCGTCTGGAAGAGTTACAGAGTTCTTGCAGAAGGAGTGCAAGGATCGCCGCTTGACGGTCACGAGCTTCTTGGATGATACCTTTACAAAGCAGCTCGAGAGTTCGCTGCGATTCGGTAACCCCATTCTTATCCAGGATGCTGAGCATCTCGACCCCATTCTCAACCACGTCTTGAACAAGGAGTACCAGCGAACTGGTGGTCGTGTCCTCATCCAGCTTGGCAAGCAGGATATTGACTTTTCTCCATCATTCAAGCTTTACCTTTCTACGAGAGATCCGTCGGCTACTTTCGCGCCGGATATTTGCAGTCGTACCACTTTTGTCAACTTTACCGTCACTCAGAGCAGTCTTCAGACCCAGTCACTTAACGATGTGCTCAAGTCGGAGCGTCCTGACGTGGACGAGAGGCGATCCAACCTCATTAAGCTGCAGGGCGAATTCAAGGTCCATCTTCGACAGCTGGAGAAGCAGTTGCTGCAGGCCCTCAACGAGTCTCGCGGTAACATTTTGGACGACGACAAGGTCATAGAGACGCTGGAGACGCTCAAGACGGAGGCGGCAGACATCTCCGACAAGATGCGCAACACGGAGGGCGTCATGGCTGAAGTGGAAGAGATTACGCAGCAGTATAGCATCATTGCCAAGTCGTGCAGTGCTGTGTTTGCCGTCTTGGAACAGCTGCACTACATTAACCACTTCTACCAGTTTTCACTGCAGTATTTCCTGGACATTTTCCAGTCAGTGCTGCGCGGGAACAAGAACTTGGCCAAAGAGACGAATCACAATGTTCGCCGAGACATTATTGTCAAGGACCTCTTTGTCAATACATTCAAGAGGACGGCGCTTGGTTTGCTGCAGAAGGACCGCATCACTTTGGCCATGCTTCTCGCTCAGGCGTCACCGTACAAGATGGACAAGTCGATGATTGACGTGATTCTTGACAACCGGATCGCGGGTGTGGATGTGTCTTCTGACCTCGATGCCAAGGATACGGCTTTCCAGGATGCCCGAAAGCTCAGCGTGCTCAAGGAGAAGCTCGATGCCATTCCAAGTAGCGATTGGGACAAATTCTTTACCGAGGAGCTGGCAGAGGCTGTGGTGCCCAAGGTTTGGGAAGAGGGCACCTCGGAGACAGACCAGGCTCTTTACTCTCTCTTGCTGGTCAAGCTTTTCCGCATGGATCGCTTTGTTCCTGCGGCGGAGCGTTTTGCTACTCTCGTGTTTGGCTCCGACATGTTTGACATCGTGGACGACTTGACCAAGACTGTTAGTGAAGTATCTGCTACTCTCCCGATTGCCCTGGTGTCTAGCCCTGGTTTCGATGCCAGTTACAAGGTGGACAGTCTTGTGCAGAGAATGAACGTGCGCTGCACGAACATTGCCATGGGTTCGAACGAAGGTCTAGCCAGCGCCGACAAGGCCGTCAGCAGTGCAGCAGAGACAGGATCGTGGGTCCTCATCAAGAACGTGCACTTGGCGCCCACGTGGCTGCAGAGTTTGGAGAAGCGCATGGAGTCGCTCAACCCGCATAGCGATTTCCGCTTGTTCCTGTCTATGGAATCGAGCCCCAAGATTCCGGTCAACTTGCTCCGTGCCTCGCGCGTGCTCATGTATGAACAGCCGGCTGGTGTGCGAGCCAATATGAAGGATTCGATGTCTTCGCTTTCGACGCGCGCGGTTAAGAGCCCCGTTGAGAGGACGAGACTTTATCTCTTGATTTCATTCTTGCATGCTGTTGTGCAGGAGAGATTACGATATGCGCCGAACCTTGGCTGGAAGGGTTTCTGGGAGTTTAATGATAGCGACGTAAGGATCCCCTTTCCTCTTTGGAATTTCTTTCAGAACTTTGCTAACTTGTGATGATAGTACGAATGCTGTGCGTTTATTGTTGACGTCTGGATTGAGGGAGTTGCTGGCAATCGAACCAACATTGCGCCGCAGAACATTCCGTGGGACATGATTCGCTACCTGGTCACGGAGACGTATGGTGGCAAGATTGATGATGAAGGCGACTTTAAACTCCTCGGACAGCTGGTTACGTCGTTCCTCACGCCTGCTGCCTACGATGCCGACCACAAGCTGGTGGAGGGCGATGACCCTCTCCTCGTTCCGTCAGGTACCGGTCTGCAAGACTTTTTGGCCTGGGTGCACAAGCTTCCTGAGCGTGAGCCGCCTACGTACCTTGGTCTGCCGGCGAACGCAGAGAAGTTGCTGTTGGTTGGGCAGGGTAGGAGCTTGGTTGAGAATTTACGCAAGGTTACGGGGTTGTTGGATGAGAATGAGAGGCTTGTGACGGACTTGGAATAAAAAGGGAGAAAGAGGGATGATTAGATGATGAATGAGACTCGGGATGATGGTTTTACGTTATGAGCTTTGAGATGATTAGACGGTGGTTATTTATGTGTTTCTTTTTTCGTTTTCGTTTTGTGTTTTATGGAGGGCATGCTGCTTGTAGATGAGATTATGCGGATACCCTGAGATGAAACTTGTTGATTGGTAGTTTTAGAGGTATGCATATACACATGTTTTTTATGATCTGAGTTGTGTTTGTTGTCAATTTGGAGTGTGGTGTGATTGATGTGTGTGGATGGATGAACGTGATGCTTTAGGTGCCCCTTTATTGGTATTAATGAGTGTCCAATTTACGAGTGTATCTGATATGTATGTAGATAGATGAACATAACCGGATACCCCTCACTCATATTGATATTGGCTATTCTTCATTTTAATTTCGATTAAATGATGTAAAGAATAAATTAGGAACAAAAATAAGTGTGATTGCATGACTGCAGTTTACACCTCGGTACGACCTACATCACTCTTTCTCTGATCTCATTTCTTACGACAACTCTACGATTCTTAGCTAAAGGCAGAAATCGTCTACGGCGCAAACGTACCTACCTCTTGGGAAGCAAAAACTGCCTCGTTTGTTAAAATTTCACTGTAAAATTAGATTTAGACTGTTTGATTGTGGCAAAAGAGTCTTTGTTCGTCCCAATTATACTTCTTGGACGCAGCAGGGCGAGATATCGCGTCTACTAAGGCGTCTGGTGAAGCTTTTGCAGGAAGAACTAAAGTATGGTAGCCTAGGAGGCGAAAAGGTAAAAGAGCTTGTTAATGGTCATATAGATAGTCGAGTAGGGAATAAGTCGTCGTTGAAATTTGTCGTTGAACGTGATTGGTAGTTGCCGTCGAGAGGCACTTTGACGAAGATGTGTAAGAAGCTTGGTGGATGGATAATGAGGCGGTATAAATGTATATTTTTAGGCGTATAGTTTTAGCATGGAGGGTGTCACCGTTTACGTTCAAAATAGGCTGGTGTATATCTAATACTGTCGTTCAAATGGCATATTACTGGTACTGAATCGCTGATTCAGAGTTTATCATTATCAGAGATCAGATACGAGGCTTTGTCTATAGTTTCAGCAAGATCTGAATAACTTTGAAACAATGATAAGAATGTTTGTACAAAATATATGCGTTCCGTGGCGTATCTTTATCTTCGCAGGCTTGAGCAGGTTATAGACTATACGTTCAGACAACATGGAATATTTAACAAGCCCTGACCCTTCCTTTCTCTGTCGTTTTAAATTTTCAATTTAGCTTATTATGTCCGTCTACATTTCTTTTCATTCATTCTTTCCATCTGGCTTGCCATTTTAGCATTTGTCGATACACTCATCAAGGCGTTTATCCTCACTCCCAGGCACTTGTCTCTCATTAAGCTACTCAGCATCGGTTCTAGCATTCTTTGTAGCCGGAAAACCATTATTTCATCGGAACATCAATATCGCTAAAAGCTTTCTCGTTATTGATTCCTACGGCCAAATCGAATCAGGTACAACCATGGGTGTCATCCAGTCTTGTTTGCGATATCTACGTCGCTTGCTGGGTAACGGCGACAATGCCACCAACAGCGACGTTAACGAAATGCATCCGTTGTACCAGCTTCCGCCAGAGCTTTTCAGCATGATAATCAATAAGCTGGATTTACACGACGAGTTTGCCCTTTCCCAGACAAGTCGTGGCCTGCGGGACGTCTTTCGTCGCCACTGGGAGTGGGAGCTCTCTCAACTCCCTTCTAATGATAGGTCTCGATTTTGGGCAGGATTGGCATTCAATTTTCCGGATCACTGGGCATGTCCACAATGCAACAGAATGCATCCCATGGATGAGTCGGATACACCATATACACCGCAGAATCCTCCTTGTGGTGCTGATCTTTCTCTACGAATGATCAACCCTGGAGGTTATTCCCTCCAACAGAATCACATACAGAGTGCTCTAAAGCTCTCTCGCATGGGAAACTCGCACCGGAACTACCTCTACAGCTTGATGAGGCCCCATATGCACATCAGAACGACGGAATTCATGTTTGAACCGTCCTTTACAGAGACCTACATAGCGTGGCCCAGGATTATTAATGGCCGATTCATCCTGCGAAGAGAGTGGGTGATTACAGATGAGTTTCATATCATGAGACCTCTCTTCGATCACATCACCATCCCCGGCTGCCCACACTTGAATGTCTTTGGCAAGGGGATCATGCACTCCAAATGGTGGAAACGGATAGGAGCCGCTATGGCTCAGCAAGGCAACCCCAGGCTCAGAGAAAATATCATCCTTGAGCAGGCGATAGAAAACGCGATGATATACGAAGGGTGTGGCATTATCTGTTCTTGTCCGCGGTGCCCGACGGACTACGTGGTCAAAGTCTCCAGGGATATGCGGACGGCGACGATCCGGGCCTGGCACGACTTTGGCGGAGAGGGTGCGCCCGTGGATACTGGTTGGGACGCACATGTAAAGACTCCTGGTTTATTGGATTGGGTTTACGAAGAGCTGCGGTTTGGTCATGTTCCAGGTAGCATTGAGAAGTTGTGGGTGTATACCCCTGAAGAATGAGAACTGGCAAGTCAGCAGAGGGTGTCTGGGGAGGTCAACTCGTGATGCTGGTTATACCATATGGGTTGGCTTGGATACGTATGCTAAGTATAAGCAGACTGGCAATGTGACCGACTATGTCTTTACTGATAATGTGGGTTATTTTGGTGTTTTCGTTTTATTTTTTCAGTTTGGCGCTCATTAGACAAGACCATCCCATCAACAATGTGATGCGTCCATCGTACGATGGTGGTTGTACTTATCGCAACAATAGAATATTCTTCTTTTATTTTCACATGTGTCAGGATTATAAAATAACTGTAATGCAATACGCGGAAAGAAAATGTGTTAAACGCAATTGTAGCAAGACCTTGTCCACTCAGCGTCCGTGATGGTCTTATTGTTCATATAATTTGAGGCTCTGCTACCAGATTGATATGAGTACAATGTGCAATGTTAGTACATTCTCTCCTTCTGGGTGTCCTTTTCTCCCCCACTCAACCACCCTCAGGGTGTCGGGAGAGGTTAAAAATGCTGTGAAGGAAGCGCAAGAATTACCCTTTTAGATTGTATCCTTTTTCGGGGTTCCTTTCCTTCCCCGCCATCAGGGCGTCGGGGGTTGAAGTTGCTGTGAAAGAGTCGAAAAAGCTGTGAAAAACACAGTTAAATTTACTGTGAAGATTCTACCATGACAAATCTGGTCATGGTTCCAAAGCTGGCGGGGGGATATAGTAAAAAACATATATAAAAAATAAACTACAGTTATCCACCAATCCAATGAAAACATCGGATATGTGAATGATTGACATTTCTGTACTGTCTTTTGCTCAAAATAAGGGCTACCTTACCTTTTGAAGTATACACTTAATAAACATTTGAAGATGGGACTTATAAGTGGAAGCCATATTTTTTTTTTTTGGCAAATTTGAACGCTTCATACATCAGCTCTTTTATACATTGTATAAATATGCCAAGAATTAAACTTGGGAAAAATAAGTATCTTCGGGTTAGTTGGTGGCCGAAGAGAGACATGCATGAGCCGGCGCATCTAAAACTGTTCTTTTAGGGTAAGTATGTCGTATTCGTTGGGTTGTAGTCGGCGATTGGAATCGCGATGCTTGCAATAATCGGCCAGTCTAGCGGTGGTTCTATTAATGAACTATTAGGTATTTGGGGTAATAGATGCAGGCATTTTGCAGGTGGTGTGATTTGGAGGATTCGATTACGCTGGTTGTGGTGCTGAGATGCCATCAGCATGTGAACAACTGCTAAGAGGTACATGGATCACCGCCGGAATAACAGTGCACGAAAGGTATCGTATGATCGAAGAGGACGCAAAACGTTGGCTTGGCAATGCATCACCACTCAGCATCATCATCACTCTATTCTTACAGTATCGTGAACCCAGACTTCGTACTGCAAATGAATGTAACGGCGACAGCTTCCTTCTTTCAGCTCACCACGGCCGTGGCCCGATGGGGTCACCTGCTCCCATTCCCCCACAGTACGTGTAATAAGACCAGACACGATCAACCTATTAGGCAAAGACGTAGCCCACGATGAGCATCGTCTCCCGCTTCAAGAGGAGCTAAAGCCAGCCTAGCTGTGAGCATCGTGACAAGGGGGGAAGCAAAGTGCATAAACCTTTTTTCTTGTATTCATGAAGCTATGTGTCTTAGTTGTACAGTATAAAGGAAGCATGGCTGGCAAGGGAGGCTCAGAGGGGCGTGATGCTTACACGCCCCCCCTTCCGCTTGAATCCTTGCTGGATGTCGACGGCGCGTACTTTTTCATTTGCTGGGGGAAACACAGGCAAGCAAATGGTGACGGGAGCTGCGCGTCATGGGCCGGATCGCAGAGAATCGGCGTCGGCCTTTGTTGGCGCTTGTATGACAAGGGACACGATTCACCGTGTGCGGCGGGCTTGTCTCTCTTTTTTTTCGTGCTTGGTGGCGGGATGAGTTTGCATGCTTCCCCGCAAATGGGTGACGAGTTCAGGGTGCAAGCTTTGGAGTGAATGGGTGGGATGGACGAATGAAGGTGAGGCGATTGGGTAATGAGGATTGTCTTTGTATACACACACGCAGTCACTCCGTTTGCTTATGACTGAAGGGTATTTAAACCACTTATAGCCTCGATTTCGGGAGCTTGCCCTCTTGTCTCTTTTCGTCTTGTGCAGCTCATAATTTCCACTGTCTGGGACGATTGGTTTCTTTAAAAGCATTAATCGGCCTTTCTCATTCTCCATACCATTGGCGTGGTTGGCATTTTATACAGTATCTCGTCTTTGATTCCTTCGTGCTCGAGGTACGGTACCCTGACCGCGTCGTCATACGAATTCATCGCAACGCCGAATTGACACAATAAGGCAGACATCATGGCTGGGTGGCAGTCCTGTAAGAGACAATGATCCCAACAATTCCCATTCTTCACAGCTTGCTAATATCCCCATCACAGGGAACCCCTTCAGTAAGAGGGAGACGCACAGCAATGGCTCCATCGTCGCATACAAGATTTTGACCTTGCTCTCGTGGCTGTTGTCCGTTGTCGTCACCGTCTACTATGCCGTTGACGAGCCTCACGATGGCTTCCACATCCGCCGGCGCATATGGGACCAGAACTATCTGTATCCCAGCGCCTTTACCATGAACCACATCCTTGCTGATATTTACTGGTAAATTCGCCATGGTTTTTATCAATTCTCGCTCAAGCTTTCTGACAATTGAAAACCAGGGTTGTTCTCTTCATCCTCCAGTTTGGATACGTCACATCGCTCTTCTCCAGCAGTGCCGACGTCGTTGCCGCAGCTGCTGGTGTTGGCAGCCACTTCATCCTCAACAACTTGCTTCACTTTGCATTCGTCATGCTCTTTGTGAACTCGCACTTCCACATCGCCGAGGTCATCCTGATTCTCAACTTCTTCAACCTCAGTTCGCTGTATTTCCGCCACAACACTGTCCCGCGCTTCATCCATGTTCCTGTTGCTACAGGCCCGTTGGCATGGACTTTTGTGGCCATTTACTGGAACGGCGCCATCATGGTGCCGCACCCGCATAGCCTGGTGGCTAGAATCTTTGGCAACGTCTTCATCTGGTCCATTTTGGCGTACGGATTCTTCTTCATCATTGCCTTCAATGTAAGTCACATTTGCTTCAATGTTTTCCCTTGCATCAAATACTAATCATCACAATCCAGGACTACACCATGGGCTTTGCTCTCAGCGTCCTCTCGGCAGCAATTGGTGTCGCCCAGTTCAAGCGCCAAGTGGTTGCTTTCCAGTGGATCTTTGCCTTCATCATCATGGCTATTCTCTTCATCTCGACAGTCACCGTTGCTGTTCCAGCCATGTCGGGCAGAGACGTCAGATGGAGGCGAACCACGGGCAGAGACGAGGAACGCGCGCCGCTGCTCAACGAGTCGGCCGCCTAAAGTCGAAAATAGGCACATCAATTCCTCACCAATTCCACGAACCCAGAAGCGGTGAGAAGATGCTGGTTTCACAGCAGACAGAATCACCCGAAAAGCCTGTTTGCTGAATCACAAAAGATTCTCAATGTCAAATGGATATGACGTAGGGAGAGTAGCACCACAGATCTGTGGATCTGAGTTGGCAAGGGGCTTATCGCCATGTTTTGGTTCGGCGTACGAAATTAAGTTGAGATTAGGGTATTTGCAGTCCTGTACTCGTAATTGGTAGCATCGGTCGGTTCTGGCTCTGTTTCAGATCCGCGTTCAGTTGGTTACATAACATACAATCTTCATATTTTGCATGCAATGATCCCTAGATTTTGCCAAGCTAGGACCTTTTGTTCCGTAAAGACAAGCATCATTCACCGTGAGACATTCTGCTTATGACTTTTCCTTGACGGATCGATGACGTCGACGGAAGCTGTGCTTTGGCCACCCGTATCGATAAGCATCTTTGTGCCACCCCTGACGTGGCGATAGAACAGATCATCTCCACTGCAACTCTGCATTTGCACAATGCATCTTGATATTGTCATTCGTGTCGATAATTGTAATCAGCTTTTATCTCTTCGTCCGGTTTTCATGTGGTTGTGCAGCAGATGAAGCCTCTCAGGCCGTTTCCCTTCCCGCTCAACATCGGAACGGATATTTGCCGGATATCTCGCATCTATGGCATCTTGAGGAGCCCTCGGGGCATGCGATTTGTGAACCGCATCTTTTCTCCAGAAGAGCAGGCAAGAAAGGATCCCAGGCTACGATGTCTCGAGAATCGCCCACTTGATAAGCCTTTTTTGAGCGAAGGAGGCACACATTTTCAGCCGAGCGTTGGGACAGCGCCGAGCAGTGAGGAAATTGCTCATCAGGATCCTGAGAGATGGGCAGCTGCTACGTTTGTTGCGGGCAGGTAAGATTGTTTTCTCACACATATATACTGTTTTTCTTGTGTAAATGAATAAGAGAACTCTTATGTGAAAGGAATTTCTAACTCTGGAAATGTCGCACTCACATAGATTCGCTGCCAAAGAAGCCGCCATCAAGGCTCACTCCCATCGTCGCCTCACATTTCACGACGTCGTGATTGAGCGCCGCGGCAGAAACGAGGAGCGTCTAGGGAGCGGACCGCCTGTAGCACGTATCAAGGGCGATGAGGGCGAGGATGAGGATGCGAGTGCCATGATTTCGATTAGCCATGATGGCGACTATGCAACGGCAGTCTGTATGGCGTATGATCCGAGTGTGGTGAGCGTGAGTGGTGAACGGGACGAGGGAATAGTGCGATGAGGAGATGTTGACATCCTTGGTATACCCTATTTATGAATCGAGAAGCATTATAGAAGACAGACGAATGGTATATACTGTACATGTTCGGTTTAGGTGATGAACAGGATATCTCACCACTTACTGGTAGCTGCTGTATTGCTGACTGCTTGACCATGTTGCAAAACAATTGCAGAAATGCTGCCGCAAATGTTCACACAGTTGGCAAAAATAATAATAATAGAATTGTCACATGTAGCAAAAAAGGCATTCGCATACATCGACGTACCAGGGACTCGAACCCTGAGCCTCAGTCTTAGGAGGACTGCGCGCTACCATTGCGCCAGCACGCCTGTGAATGACAGTTGATGGTTTGGACCAATTGTGACTAATGGAGGGCGCGAATTTAGCTTGCCCTATAAAGCTGTCGCAAGTGTGGACTCTCATTTCTTGATATTCTCACCAGAGAGTTTGAAGCCGAAAGAGAGAATGATTGATGAACTATGAGATGAATTTTGTGTGGAAGGTTTGGGATGGAATTCAAAAGCTGGGTTGGTTCTTGGAAGGCGGTGCGCTGTGGCATTTCACCCTTTTGCGCCTGCCCTTTTTGTAGTGGAATGGCAGGTTAGGTACACTGAGTACGTTGCTGCACTTTTCAACGCCAAACCACTTCAACTTCATTCTGATCATCCATCTTATATCGTCCATCTTTGTGAGGTAGTGGCATGTTGCTCTTGCTACTCCGTATTGTACACATAATCGCCAAACCTTTCCAACACTATCAACGTACGGAGTACAGCGATACTTTGCCGACACGGCTCCGATCCATTGCGGGGACAGAGTGTGGCTTAGATGCCAGGATTACAGCCTTGTTTCCGTCGCTGCCTGTACGCTAATACAGATGGTTGATGGACGACCTGCGAGATACAGTTAACGTGTGAGTGGGTGGGTGTTTCAATGGCCTTGCTCGACTGTGGTGTTGCGACTTCATATATTCCGAGCTTGATGAATGACTCATCTGAATGGCCAAGAGTGTCCCTGGCGAGCCAAGACAACATTCGCCAGATACCCGAGTTGCCGAGCACGCGATAGAGTCCTTGGAGGACGACATGGACTAGCCAGGGCTCGACTTTCCGGAGCTGGCAACCTCTCTTCCGACCGCCCGGCTTGGGATACGATATGCCGACCGGTTCAAGCATCTACAGACCGCATACCTTGTTGCCCTCAATGCTCGACTCTATCTACTGGAACTCATATTGGTTGCGATGCTGCACATCACATCCCTATGTGAGATTTCTCAAGGCTGCCGCCTAAACCTCCAAAAAGGATGGGCATATGACACGCAATTGGACCAACCGGGCGCGCGCCTTTTTTGATCCTCCGGTGGCTGCAGCTCTGCCGATGCCGCTTAAGCCGTGCATAAGGACGACACGGCGCCGATGATTTTGGCTCGCCGAAGTCGTTTTATTCGACCTGCCGTCCCACTAAGTCTCACTATTTTAACAGACTTGATATCAGGGCTAGCATTTACCCGCCATTAGTCAATGGCAGCACTCGTACGAGAGACATGCTTAGTCGAGAAGAGCAACATTACCTCATATCCGTGGCATCTTGTTGACCGCATCTCTCCCAAGGATCCAGAGCATGGGCCAAGTGCTCCCTTTGCTCACCGTCCCAGCGTCTGCTTGAAGAAACGGTGAGAGCTTCAAGTTGTCCGCTTTCTCATAGGCCCCCCTTATTAACAATGGGCGCCTTTTGCACGCTCTGCCTGTAAGATACGAAGAGCGACTAACAAACAAATGCATCCGATGTCCCCATATCGGTCAACTGTGGGGGGGCTAGCGCAGGGATTTTTGCAGCCGCGGTGCATGTTGCAGTTCGCCAACAGGGATGGCGACACCCACTGATGCAGGGCCTACAGGCCAAAGAGGCCTATAAGCGGTGATGCCACAGCGCCAGCTACAGGGGTCGGGGGGCAATTGGGGGCAATTGGGCGAATTTGCCGTTGAGCCTTCTGGCGGGACCCACTCGCGGCGTTCAGTTTTACATTCAAGATTGTACTTCAACTCGAACCGTTTCTTTGTTCCTCACTCAATCCTTTAATTCTTTTTTCAACATCTTCAGCCTTCTCTTCAACGAAGGAGAATCCCTGGATGACGGCATCATGGACGTCGTCTTATCCCGCCTTGGCACGCAGCTGCTCACGCCCAGTACAGACGAGCTGCTGTTTCGGGAACCTCCCACCTTTCTAAGTCGGTACGTGTATCCCAAGGTTTATCTGGTCAGCATTTCGCTGTCTGTGGTACAATGGCGTGCGCCTCTCATTTCTTGCGTGATGAAATACATCCAATAGTTGACTTCCATCAACCTCTGTCCAAATCCTCCTGCTAACAATATGCCTCTGCATTCTCAGCCTCGGCATCGATACCTCTGAGACTGAATGGATAGGTCGCGTCTCTGAGTTTGCTCGGTCTGGTATTCTTCAGGGTGCGATTCTCGCCACTTCGGCGGCTTGGCTGACTTTTCGTCTTATTCGGCATCGCAAGAACTCCGTGCCAACCACCAGGTCCAAGGCATCGTCGATTAAATGGCCCTATGAAATTGTGTCGCAAGCCGCCCGCATCGCTTCGCTGGTCTTTTTGACAGTCGCTCTGATCAAGGGGAGAGTGCATCTGCTCAACGTTGTTGCCATTGCCTACGCTTTTGTTCTCGGCTTGATACGACCCATTAGCCATGATCTCGCCTGGCGCCATCTCATTCTTCATCAAATCAATTATGTCCTGACTGCCACGTTTTTCGTTCTAGCAGCCGCACAGCTCCTGCCTTGTATTGAGATTGGCACGGATCAATGTGTTGGGGATGTTGGCATCGTTGGCTGCCTGTCGTCATTGGGAGCGGCCGTTATTGTCGCATTGATTACTCCACGAGAATGGGTCCCGCCTACCATCAAGCATGATATTCCGGGCTACACGGATCAAAGTGATCCTGCTCCTGAAGAGACATGCAGCTGGTTCAACTATTATTTCACCTACGAGTGGCTGACACCTCTCGTATGGAAGGGCACCAGGCAAAAGCTTGACATGTCTGGTATCCCGACATTAGCCTGGTATGATGAGCCCATGTATTTACTCCAGAAGATCAAGAAGGCCCGAGCGCTCTACAAAAAAACCCTGTGGACAGCCTTGAAATTCCAGCGTAAGGAGTTGTTACTGATGGCCACGTGGGCTGCTGCCGCTTTCACAATGGAGAACGTCTCCCCGTATGGCATGTATCGTCTACTCGACTATCTCGCTAACCCTAGTGGTGCCCAATACCACCCAGTTGTATGGCTTATTCTCATGTTTGTCGGCCCCTTGTCTCGATCCGTCTTGTTTCAGCAATATGTCTTCAACTCAACCAGATTGATCGTTCGAGTCAAATCTGCCATGACTCAGGAGCTATATCACAGGGCTTTGGAGTCAATGGAGTTGGAGGAAGACCCCTTCGATATCAAGGCAGGAGGAAAGACCGATAAGGAGAAAGAGGCGCAGGGAGCCCAAAAATCGACGTCTGCTGGACGTTTGGCAAATTTGATGGCCGCTGATGTGGATGCTGTCTATCGAGCACGAGATGTAATATTGGTCTCTGCGGGTGTTCCGGCAGGTACCATCATATCTCTCTATGGCCTTTACAAAATGATGGGCTGGGTATCCCTGGTAGGAACGGCGATTTTGCTCTTGGCTACTCCGATATCCGTGTACATGGGCCGGCAGATGTACGGCGCACAGAGACGAGTGAGAAAAGCACAAGATACACGCATTTCTCTTGTTGCAGAGTATCTAGCTTCCATCCGCGCCATCAAGTACTTTGCGTGGGAGGATCCCATCACAAACCGAATCATCGAATCCAGGGCGGCCGAACAAAAGGAATTATGGCGAGTGGCCGTCCTGCAAACCATGGTCAACCAAGTTACCCAGTGTTTTCCGTACATCGGCCTGCTCGTCATGTTCGGATTGCACGTCGGGGTAGAAAAGCATCCCCTTGACGCTTCTACTGCCTTTACTGCCGCCTTCCTCGTGAAGAACATCCGTAGAAACATCATGATGGCCAGTGCGTTCTCAAGGAACTTTGCTGCCGCAAGCGTCGCCTTCAACCGGCTCGACAAGTACTTCGATAGTACTGTGCCCCTCCTTCGATATCCCGTTGGACCCCTGAGAATCGAAGGTGCTTCATTCCGTCGAAATAAGAAGGCTACCTTCCGCCTCGAGGACATCTCGCTAGACTTTGTCGAAGGTGGTCTCAATGTTGTTACTGGTCAAAGTGGAAGCGGGAAGAGTACCCTCCTGCTTGCAATCCTAGGCGAAACTCATCTAGAGGGTGGCAAGGTCACCGCGCCCAACGACATTGCCTTTGCTTCGCAATCGGCTTGGCTCCAGAATGATACCGTTCAAGCCAATATCCTCTTCCAAAGCCCCATGGACCGCGCTCGATATGACAGAGTAATTGAAGCTTGTTGTCTCAATATAGACCTCAGGGAGCTCTCTGACGGTGACCAGACCGTTGTAGGTGAGAATGGTACATCCTTATCTGGAGGACAGAAAGCTAGAGTGGCCCTGGCTAGAGCCCTTTATTCCAAGGCATCTCTATTGCTTCTAGATGATATTTTCTCCGCTCTCGACGCCAAAACCTCTGCTGGCGTTTGGAAACACTGTTTCTGTGGCGATCTACTCAAGGGCAGGACTGTTGTTCTCGTCACTCAGGTGCCTTGGATCTCATCGCAGGCAGACTTTTCCGTCCTCCTCGAGAGAGGTCAAGTCAAGAGTGCCGAGGCCAACATTGGTGCAGTTCGCAGGCCCATTCAGATTGCCGAAATCCTTGGAGGAGATGATGATGATATCGAAACCGAAACCGAAACCGGCACAGAAACTCCACCGGAGCCTGAACTTCAATCCAGTGGAGATGCCCTGAATGACCCGGCAAAGGTGGCCACCGAAACCTCGGCAAAAGACATTGTGAATCAGGAAATGAAGGCATCAGGCAAGGTCGGTCGATTGGCTTCCTTGGAGTATATGAGATACTTCGGACACCCGCTCTTCGCTGTCTTTTGCTTGGTTGGTCTCGCCGGCTCCAACGTCTTCTTCTTCGCATCCAGTTATTGGATGGGCATTTGGGTAGAGGCCTACAACAACAACGCTCATGTGGACATTGCCTATTACATGGGTATATATGCCGCTTTCACCTTTGCCGAATTAATCTCCTTTGGTATCGTCATCATCGCTTTCGAATGGGGTGCGTGGCGTGCTGGTCGCAAGCTTCACAATGACTTCATCCGGGCGGTCATGAGAGTCCCCTTATCGTGGTTCAAGACGATTCCCATCGGTCGCATCACTAATCGGTTCTCCGGTGACATGGCATCGATTGATTCGGGACTCAGCTCTATGCTCCGAGTGACCTTTGACTCCATCATGATGCTTTTTGCCCGTATTGCCGCCGTCAGTTCAATCATGCCAATTTTCATGATACCCGCCTTCTTCACTTGCATATTTGGCGTTGTGGTTGGTGAGATGTACACTCGAACAGCCGTCATCATCAAGCGACTTGCTTCGTCCGCCCAGTCACCCGTCTTCTCCCAGTTTGCCGACACATTGGCTGGGCTGCCCATCATCAGGGCTAGGGCGGGCATGGGTGAAACTTTTGGCCGCGATCTAGCATCCAAGCTGCGCGTTTGGTCGGCCGCAGCAGAGGCTAACTATAACTGCAACCGTTGGGTGGCCATGCGAGTAGACTTTGTGACTTCCCTGGTCGCTCTTTTTGCTGGCATTATCGCGCTCTCCAAGGTTGGAGTCGTTGGCGCTGGTTTGGTCGGTTTCTCCCTTAACAATGCCAACGGGCTGAGCCAGACTATTCTCATGCTAGTACGAGCCATGAACGACCTTGAGGTAGAGATGCAGAGCTTCCATCGTGTCAAAGAATATGTCAAGCTGGAGCCTGAAGGTAAAGACGACAAAACATATGCCGAAGAAGGGGAATTTACAGACGATGAAAGCCATGTCATTCCCAAGAATTGGCCCAAGTCAGGAGAAATCGAGTTTCGCAACGTCACTATTAGATACGATCCTGATGGCCCCAACATCCTTACGGACGTCAATCTCAAGTTCAAAGCTGGAGAGCGAGTTGCTGTCGTCGGACGAACAGGCTCCGGCAAGAGCACTCTTGTTCTTTCTCTCTTACGGTTTACGCATATTGTCTCTGGTCAAATCTTATACGATGGAATCGACATTACCAAAATTCCCCGGCGCAGGTTACGTGAAGGGCTCACAATCATCCCTCAGGAAGCGACACTGTTTAACGGAACTGTGGAATCTAATCTTGACCCTACCGGTCTCGTTCCCAAGGCGATCCTCGAGAAGGCGTTGGAAAACTGCAAGGGCATCGCGTCCTTTTCTAGTGACGATTCTTCTGATGAGACGATTGTCGACGGTGTAGATGACTCGGTTCACGGACAGTCCCAAGGAATTTCTTTGACGACTCCAGTAGATGCCCGCGGAGAGAACTTTTCGCACGGCCAACGCCAAGTCTTGTCTCTCTGCCGTGCGCTTATCCGCCAGAGCAAGCTGATGCTGCTAGACGAGGCTACCGCCAGCATGGACTACGAAACGGACAAGGGCATTCAGCAAGTGCTACGCACCGAGCTCGAATCTGCTGGCGGAGACCGTACACTTGTGACGATTGCTCATCGCTTGCGGACCATTATCGACTATGATTCCGTTGTCGTGATGGGCGCCGGCAAGGTAGTAGAGTAAGTAGCCATACCTCCAGCGATACAGCACTTGTTTTGTCACATAAATGCTAACTTTCGATAGATACGGTTCTCCCCGAGACTTGTACAATTCCAAAGGCTTGTTTTACGACATGATATACCACAGTGGAGAGATGGAGGAGCTACAGGAGTTTTTGAAGGATAAATAATGGAGTGCAATTTTTTATTTTTATTATTAAATGGCGATAGAAGATAATTTGGGGGGCATACGAATTTGGATAAACGAAGCTTCTGGCATAGAGGCGAGGATGAGAGATGATACCTTTAAAAGGGGGTTGGGGAAGACCGAAACACAACCGATATTCTAAATAATAAACTACATAAATATGATACGTTTTCTACAGGTATTCTTGTTTATAAATTGAATGAACATGTCCCGGTTTTTAACAAAGGAATTAATGACTGGGTCACATTTGCTCTCTTGATCGTATCTCTCTTCACCTACCCTACTATTTTGTGCCCTGTCCATGTGCAGGTCCGACATCTCAATTCATGCATTCCGGAATTTCTCTTTGTTAGCGGTATCACCGATAGATCTGCCTGACTCTGACTACGATATGCGTAAAAAGGAGGATTCTTACGGCAGCTATGACAGCTGATGAGTGTGTAAAACAACCTGCTTGCCTGAATCTCAGATGCCCATCGTCATTTACACGCTAACCTTTCACTATAACGCCCACGCGAGTCAGAGATAGCTTCACTGGAAAAGTTGAAAACTGGTGAGTTTGGACGTCAGGCGTGTACATGAGGTTAGGAATACATGTAAGTTTTTGGTAGCCATGCGAATGGTACATGTACAAAGCGTCTGGAGGCCCTGGCAGCCGCAGCGACCCTGGTTGACAGGCATGAACCCTTGATCGTAATTCCCCGACTCGGCCGAGATGTCAAAAGAGTCATCCGGCGTCATTTGGCCAAGTACAGAAAGGCCGGAGGAATCATCATATGCATGATAAGAGTCAACACGAAGCTGTGAGCTATGCGATACCAAAGTTATGCAATTCACATGATTGTACGCGGCAGTCGGGCAAAAGCGTGCTCGGATACACTAAGAGCATGCATATGCAGACGTTCAAAATTCTGCCGGGCGGTGTACACAGATTTACCGGATGGAGCTCCATACGCGGATACATCATTGGCCACCTGCCAGATGCGGGGCAGTGCACGGACCCGCCGTCCGCGATTAGAAGAAAAAAAAAAAAGTTCCAAACTTCTTAAAAACTTCACATGCGCTGTCATCGTCATTCTATCCCTGTACCTCATCGATATTGACGAACAGTTCTTGTCACCATGCGTTACATTCTCGTTTCGGGCGGAGTCATCTCCGGTACTGCACCTTGCCCCAGACAATATTTTGAAGTCTGCTAACGATTTACTAGGTGTTGGAAAGGGCATTATTGCCTCGTCCACGGGCCTGGTATGCTTCTATAATTCGTCCATGGCGGGACTCGAATATTCGAATATTAACCGCCCGAATAGCTTCTCAAGACGCTCGGCCTGCGTGTCACCTGCATCGTGAGCATTAACTACCTGGAGTCGCCTTAAAAAGTTTAGAATCGACCTCTAACTTGAACGATGACGGCAGAAAATCGATCCTTATTTGAACATTGATGCTGGAACTATGAACCCGAAAGATCACGGAGAGTGTTTCGTTCTGGACGACGGGTAAGCAGCTTCTGGAGCCCTTTCTTGCCCTTTCCAAAACGATTTTGGCAACCAACGACAAGTGTCTCGTACCCGAACCGAAAATTTCGAGCCTATAGAGAAAAACTTTTTACATAGGGTAAAACTGACTCTTGGCGTCCTAGTGGCGAGTGTGACTTGGATCTTGGTCACTACCAGAGATATCTGGGCATCAACCTCTCCCGAGACCACAACATCACCACCGGCAAGATCAACATGGAGGTCGGCCTCAGGGAACGTCGTGGAGACTACTTGGGCCGTACCGTCCAGGTCGTCCCTCACGTCACCAACCTCATTAAGGAGTGGATTGAGCGGGTCGCCAGAATCCCCATCGATGAGTCGGGCGCCGAGCCTGATGTCTGCATTGGTATGTCGCATCCGCCTCTACGGTCACAAGCTATATTGGACATCTGCTGACAACCTCTTAGTTGAGCTTGTATATACTCTTCTCCAATCTTTATGCTTGCGCTCCTTCTAACCAATTCTACAGGGTGGCACAGTTGGCGATATTGAGAACATGCCCTTCGTTGAGGCGCTTACACAGCTCCGACACAAGTGTGGCAAGGGCAACTTCATCAACATTCAGGTCTCATATGTTCCCGTCATCAACGGCGAGCAAAAGACCAAGCCGACTCAGCACGCCGTCAAGACTATCCGGAGTGCCGGTCTCATTCCTGACTTGGTAAGAGCTTAAATCTAGCTGTTGCCTTGTCGGTATTCAGCTGACGACCCTCACAGATTGCTTGCCGTTGTGAACGTCCTCTTGATCAAGATACCATCAACAAAATCGCCCTTCACTGCCAGGTCGAGCCTGAGCAGGTGATTGCCGTCCGAGATATGCCCACAGTCTACCAGGTGCCAGTCCTTCTGAAAGAGCAGGGCCTGATCACTGTTCTGCAGTCAATCTTGATGCTGGACAAGCTCACCCCTGAGCCAGCCCAAGTCAAGAAGGGTGCCGAAATTTGGCAAAAGTGGAAGGATGTCATCTCAAAGAACTACACAGAGACGATCGACATTGCCCTGGTTGGCAAGTACGTCGAACTTCACGACAGCTACCTCAGTCTCTACAAATCATTAGAGCACGCGGCTATCCACTGCAAGCGCAAGCTGAACCTCATCTGGGTTGATTCGGAGCATCTCGAGGAGTCGACCCGGGAGGCCGACCCCGCCTTGTACCACAAGGCCTGGCACGATGTTTGCTCAGCCTCTGGTGTGGTTATTCCCGGAGGCTTCGGCGAGAGAGCCACAGAGGGTATTATCAAGGCTACCCAGTGGGCCAGAGAGCACAACACCCCCTGGCTGGGTATCTGCTTCGGTATGCAGCTGGCCGTTTGCGAGTTCGCCCGCAACGTCTGCGGACACGCCAACGCCACCTCCGAAGAGTTCGACGAGAATGCCGAGTACCCCGCCGTCATCTTCATGCCCGAGGGCTCCAAGGAGACCAAGGGTGGCACCATGCGACTTGGCCTGCGCACCACGCACTTCCAGCCTGGCAGCGAGGACAGCAAGCTCCGAGCCATGTACGGCAACGCCGAGACTGTCGATGAGCGCCACCGACACCGTTACGAGGTTAACCCTGCCCTTGTTGACGAATTCGAGAAGGCTGGCTTGTCCTTTGTCGGTAAGGACGATACTGGCAGACGTATGGAGATCATTGAGATCAAGAGCCACCCTTACTTCGTCGGTGTGCAATACCACCCGGAGTACATCAGCCAGCCGCTTAGCCCCTCTCTCCCCATCCTTGGTCTGGTAGCCGCCGCCATCGGATGCCTCGACGAGGTTACCAAGGAGGTCTGCCAGGCCAGAAATGAGGCCAACGGCACTGTCAACGGAACCGCTTAATGGAATGAGTACTGAAGGTCTTGTATAATTTCCTCGGCTAAACCCCGAGGCCTTGAATCCTTGCGACAGCATGTGTAGATATAGAACCGCAGGTTTACGTAGCAAAAAGTCTGTGGATGTTACTATCTTGATTAAACGGTATATATTATACCGACCCGCTTCGCCCCTTCAGAGTGGGCAGGCTGTTGACTGCTTCCTATGCAGCCAGCCTCCCACTCCAGAGCCAATGTGAGACGTCCTTCATCTTCCCGACGAGGGGGAGGGACGCTCACTTGGTTGAAGGGCCTGGCGGGTTTCAAGATAGGTTGTTTTTGTTAGCTTTAGATATACTATTTTTTAGAATAATGCCTTGGCTTCATCAAGCTGGATTGACTTGATGCCTCGAGGCCAGCACGCGAGCGCTGGGCTTGGATGCTTCTTAATGAACAAAATAAAAATAAAAATAAAAATAATTTGCAACGCCTCGTCCCACTCCCCACCGCCAATTTTAAAACTTGGCTTGATGAGCTACCCTATTCAGCCCATACTCATTAACTCTTTTTCGATATGAAGTGGTGTCAGACCCAGCGTATGTAATCTCGCTTCTTGTTACAGTATCACGCCTACAGATTGGGCTGGTGTCTACTACGAGAACTGTGTTTTACTCGTACTCATGTCAGGTCGATCCTCGGTCTCATATATCGGATTGCTAGGATAATAAAAGAAGTTTTTTTTACGGAATAGTCATTGTGAAGGATTGAATAAGAGTTGAATATGAGCCACCTCTATATCCCGATGTCGTATGTAAGTGGAGGAGAAAAAAGATGAGTGGCCGCATCGCACTTCTACTCTCAACACACAACCGTTTTCTTCATAGATATGTAAAACAGAGGAAGTTCAATGGAAAAGAAATAGGAAATAATTCACAAAAAGAGCAAAAAAAGAAATCCTATCTCCGAATGGCGGCTGGTGAGCATTGCTCCCGGCAGGGCTTGAACCTGCGACCTTCGCATTACCAAGACTTTGAGTCGTGGAAGACTTGAAAGTATTAGTACGAAGCTCTAACCAACTGAGCTACGGAAGCCAATCCGGATGGAGGATTTGGTGGGATGTGACTCCACTTCCGGAGCCGGAGTGGCTCTGAATTTGTTGAATGACGGCGTGCTTATTATGGTATATACAGGATTTACACATATTTACTCAATATGCTTGCTGAAGATGTCTGTTTTGAGATTACCATCAAAGCAGGGCCTGTGTTTGCTAATGCGTAGTCAACATCGAAAATTGGTCCGAGTTAAGTGTATAGTAAAAAGAAGACTAGGCGGAGCGCAATAAGTATCACATCAACGATCACGATGCACTACTTCCCGATGCAGCTGTGAATGGACGAGTGAATGCGATTAGACGGTCCCCCCTTGTCAACGAAAATTTTACGAAAGCTACTCCATTTTAAGGACACTGGATCAAGTGGATTGAGCCACATTTGTATCAGTGGAGAGGTTTTACGGCACAAGTAACTTAGAAAACGACTATCAAGACGACTTATTACACAGCAGTATACACTCTGCTCATTACAGATATTGGGAATATCTTGCAAAAAAATCCATATATTTATTCTAATCTCCATTTAAAATATGCTGTTATTGAACGTACAAATTGAATGCTTAATATAGATTACCGCTTTAGTAGGCTTCTGGCCGGTGGTTATTCTACCATCGACAACCACACTGGGCCCCCATGGCTCCGCTACCTTTGTATTATAACCTTGAGTAATATAAGTCAAGCGGCCCTTAATAATAACGGAACATGCTCGGTCACTTGAGCCTGCACCTCCTCTTCGTTACCATAGCCAGTAACCTGTTTTCCAGCTAGCAGAAGAGTCCCATCAGGCAGGCTGACTTCAGTAAGAGCTGCAACTCAATGGCATACAGCGGAGATAAGCTTGCCCTTATTCAAGAACTCGACAATTAAAGCGTGTGAATCCTTATCGAATGCGAGATGAAAAAATCGGTCCATGACCTCCGGGATAGTAGATGGCATCGAATTCTCGGGCCCCGGCTAAGGAACTGATAACTTCGCGGTGTTGCTCCATAGATGCTTGTGTTGCTGGTAACACTCGATGGAGAGCTTATCGTCTTTGATATGAGCGATGGAGTTAGGATCAATGTCCTAAATAATGAATGCAGAGACTGTCGCTATAGTCGTTTGTATCGCTTAAATGGCGAAGCTACCTAGTAGGTTTTGCTCCGGGACAGCACGTACAGAACAGTAGCATGGAATTACGTATACTGCAAACTTGTAATATCTCCGATAATAAAGCTTCTGCGGTTGAATTGCGTCATTTATAGACTTGAAGATCATAAATGTTATTCGAATGACGCTTCAGTGGATCGCAAATTGGAAGCAAGGTGGTGCGACTGGCACTTGGTAGCTTGTCAATCCAATAGTTGCACATGCATCCCTGGGGCACGACTGTAGAAGATTTACCCATTGATGACGTGTTTTCTGTATTGAAATCACCCATATATCCGGCTATATAATGTCTGATCATCGAAGGATTCTGATCCGCAAACAAACTAGTGCCAGTGAACATGACGGGATGTAATGAAATTGGTGGAGTATCTGCAGTTTTGTGCATTTTTGCCATGATAAACCCCCTGTTTAGATAGAGACGATATAGGCAGTAGCATTAGGTAGGTAGAGATAGATATTATTACCCGTGATTCATAATCATGTGTGATAAATATCAACCGGAGAGCGAGTTCCGTTCAAGACGATATCTACTCATCGGGTACAGCTTGTTTCTAGTTAAGGAAATAATACAGTTGCTTCATGATAGTTGAAGACATCAAGAATCATATGCCACCCTTTTGAAGAACATCTCCACAGCCCTCAGCACATACAATGTATTTGGCAAATTGAGTAGTAACTGGATATGTACTCTGTCAGATAATGAAAATGAATTATGTATGCCGATACAAAACTTTCATTTGGTGTTACTTCGATTTGATATATCATTGTGTATAAGCTGAAAATCTCATTATCCATACTCTTCCTGAAGTGCAGCCGACAGCTACAGTTGACTTATTCACAGCGGTGACATGTGATCGATAATCTGACGGCACCCACAGTAGGTTATTTCCATTCCAAGTGATCCAAGAGCGATCTACGTTAAATCCATAACCCTCAGCACGGAAACTGTACTCGCCTTCTACAGTAGTAAATATCCCCACCGGTGTAAGAAGGTGAAAATTGTCAAGTGCGAATGATACTCCAGTCAAAAAGTGATATTTGTGCGTATGGAATTCATGGACACACTCTCCTGTATCAGAAAGCCATAGCTGAATGGTACCTCCGAAAGTTGCCGCTACAAGCGACGAATCGTGTGAGAAAGCGACTGAATGATAAAAAGGTTTTGCGTTCTCAAGTATCTGCACACACTCGCCTGTAATAATAGACCATATTCGACTGTCGTGATCTGCAACTGATGCTATAAGCGATGAATCCTCAGGTGAGAAGGCCACTGAGCAAGCTCCCCAGATCTTAAATATGCGCAGACAATGGCCTTTATCAACGCGCCATACCCGGATGTTACTTGCTGAAGTTGATGCGACAAGTAACGATTCATAAGAGAACGAAGCGGAACGGACGCCAAGTTTATCATGACCTTTGAGTTCGTGGATGCATTCCCCTGTATCAACACTGCATAGCCACAGAGATGTATCTCCCAAAGAGAATGCCACAAGCGATGAATCATGTGAGAAAACTAAGCAGCTATGCCAGTCAAACGATGCATTCTGCGGAGAATACATGGGGCTAGTTCGACTCTTAAATTGTTGTACACAACCGCCTGTATCAGTACGCCATGTGCGGACGGTACCATCGAATGAAAGCGATGCAAGGAGTGATGAATCGTGAGAAAAGGCCACTTTGTCTATGCGGGCGCCATAACCTTCAATTCCCTGGATGCGGTCGTTAATTTCAGCATGCTCTCGAGGGATGACCTCATTGGTGTTGAGTTTGGATTCCTGGATATCATCGAGGTTGACGTGCCATAACCGGATGATCCCATCCCTAGATGCTGATGCTATCGTCGATGAGTTATATGAGAAAGTTACACACTTAACTTCGCCGTTATGACCGTTCAATTCTTGAATACAATCGCCTGTAGTAGTTTGCCATAAACGGATCGTATTATCATCCGAAGCTGACGCCAAAAGCGATGAGTTATGTGAGAAGGATATAGAATTAACGCTGTCAAAATGGCCCTTGAATTTTCGGATGCAGTCGCCTGTATCAGAACGCCACAGCCGGATGATGCTACCGGAGGCGGCTGCTACCAGTGACGAGTCACTTGAAAAAGCAACAGATGTCGCTGACGACCCGCCTCTCAATCTTCGAATACACTCGCCCGTAGTAGTGTCCCATAGATGGATAGTACCATAGCCGGAAGTTGATGCTATAATGGACGAGTCATGTGAAAAGACCACACAAGCGGTGTCAAAATATGGAACATTGAGTATTTGAATACACTTATTTGTACGCGTGCGCCATATTCGAATGGTACCGTCGCCCGAAGCTGATGCTATAAGTGATGAGTTATGCGATAGGGCTACAGATTTAACCGAGCCGCAATGGTCTCGAAGGATTTGGAAGCATTCGCCAGTATCGGTGTACCACAGCCGGATAGAATTGTCATGTGAACCTGATACCACAAACGACGAGTCGTGAGAGAAGGCCACAGACAAAACCGGGGAACCATGGCCACTGAGAGTCTGGACGCACTTGCCTGTGCTAGTATGCCATAGGCGAACGGTGCCATCATACGAAGCTGATGCAAGAAAAGACGAGTCATGTGAAAACGCCACTGACATAACTGAGAGACTATGGCCTTCGAGTGTCTGTATACACTGGCTCCAGTTGTTCTCTACCTTGGGCTGAAGACATATCCACTTAGGAATTGTCCCCTTGAACAAGTTTCTAATGATACTTTTGCTTGGAGCAAATATAAGAATTGAAGAATAGAGTTGAAGAGGCGCCGTAGTAATTATTTGTAAATTTGATTGAAGGATATGCAAAGCGTCATCTAAAAAGTCAGAGAGCGCTTTGTTACTCTGGTTCTATCACAAGGTCAACGTTTTCATCCACTAAATTGGTACTCAATCGTAGATAGAGAAACTTACTAGTAAAATTGCCTGTAGGCTTCTGATCATATTGATGCTTTCTGGTGCCTTATGTATTAAACTCAGCGCCTCGATCCAATGTAAAAAATGCTGTTCCAGGAATTGCAGTATTTCTGTATAATTTCCAGTGTGATATTTTGCTTCTTGAAGGTGAAATACCCAATTCAGGCATGCGTACTGAATTGCAGCAGGAATAAACATAGTTATGTTTTGAATATTAATTGTAGAACCCTCCAGCCTAAGTGATCGTAAGTTGCAAATGTCTTCTCGGAGAAACTCTTTCATGATGCGCAGACAGTTGTTAGTTATACTCGCATGAGCTTCTGCCTCATTGACCCAAAAAGGATTTTGCCCTCGTTTCTCGGGATCGACCAGGAAATCACGAAATGAGAGGTGAAGTAATCTGACCGGAGACCCATCTGATTGCGGTACGCTTAAGACGGAATGAAGCATATCTAATCTTGTATCAATAATATCTCTGGAGATTCCAAGGAGATGTGCCAGACTAGGTGTCGGTAAAGGACTTGCAAGGAGCACAATAGAGCCGACGATGTATTGAAATTGATGTAGTACCTCGTTTCGCTCACTTGCAGAAAGACCGGTAACCTGTTGATTAAGGACAGGCAAATAGGTTGCATCGAGCTTAGACTCTTGACTTTTGGTTTCATATCTTAGGACATTGCGAAGCCGGGCATCAGGGTTCCCATATTTGCGGTCAGCAAGAAAGCGACATATAGTGGCGGCAAATATAAAAAGAGGAGTGGCCATCTTCACCAGAGTGTCAATATTGGACTGGCCGGGCCAATCCTTGTGTAACTGTCGATATTCTTGCACAGTTTTATTATAATTGACTCGGATTTCTCGTAGCTCATGACGTATCAGAATTGATAAGTCATGTTGAATCATTGGCTCCGATATTTCATGGAGAATGACCTGCTGAAATTCCCCTTGGATTTCAGAAAAGCCCAAACGAAGTGGAAGCTCCGGTCGGCTGGTAACGAAGACCCGTAAATTTAAATTTGTAAGACGGCCGAAAAGGCGAAGAATAAGTATAATGTCATCCTCAAATTCACATTCATCTAAGGCATCAATAACCAAAACAATGACAGCAGCATCTTTGTTCTCCTGAGAGACTGCGGATAGAGGTTGTAAGATGAGCGTAATAAACTGTTCCTGGAGCCCTTTGTTACCAATGTCAGGGTTCATCTTAAGGGCATCTTTAATATGAATGTCGATGGCTGGTTGCATTATTGCTAACTGAGCCGCTATTGTTGTAAAGAGCTTGACTGGCCTCCCTCGATCACCCTCGCCTCTTTTGAAGAAAAAACTAGCGCCGAGATGACTGGTTCTGGCAAGGGACTGGGCGATAGTGCGTGAAATGGTTGACTTGCCAGTCCCAGCCATTCCGTTTAGCCAAAAAATACTTCTGGCATGTGGGTTATGAGCCCAATCCAATATACGTTGAAGTAGTTCAACTCGGGTATTTGGGAAGCAGGTCGGATTGCGCTGCTCAGCATAGGAGCTAAAAGCAGCTCCCTCCACAACTGGAAGGCCGAGTGATAGGATATTTTGGCTAATTTCATCTATCTTTTCATCGACTTCATTTATCTTTTCATCGACTTTGCTCTATCAGTATGACGCTATTCACCATGGGATAGACCGAGAGCTCACCTTTCATAATTATATCATTGATCCTTTTTTCCGACTCGATTTTCTTCGGAGGTATGCGGATTAGAAGCTCTTTGGCGTATGCAGCAGCCGCCATTGCTGCATACCCTTGCCAATCTGAATTTTTGTGCGAATCTGAGTAATCGCAAATTCCACGGATGACTAGACAAGGAAAGTGATTCATCAGCCCTGCGGCCTCCATCTCAAAGCATAGCACATCATTCTCGGCTGCGAGCCTGTCCCTTAATTTCGCATCTTTTATTAATTGGTTTGCCGATGCGATGGTGCCATAGTGAATTGTTGGATTATCATCGTCCTCTGTTCGTTCGTGTCGAGGTTGTAAATTAGACAAATCATCAAGGCAAACCGTTACACAGCTTTCTTCATCCGCCGGATGAACTATCTCCCTTTGGAATAATCTGTCACTACTTTGGTCTGGTCGCTTATACTTCTTCTGTAGCCTTCGCTTTTTGGCGAGAGTATCACTGATTATTTCTTCCAATTGGTGGCCCTCAGCCTCGTATTGAGCTTTGAGTCCGGCGATGGCCGTTCTTAAAATTGTTGGTGGCTGGTCTAAGAATCCAGTTTGTTGAAATGCTTGATCCTGCATCGTTTTGCTGAATTCATATTGGAATACGCCTCCTTTCCCGTTACGAGGCGCGCTGACAACAACGTCGCCTAGGCGGATGTCGTGCTCGGCACTTGGTACACCACCACCAATGCCCACCATTAAGCCAATTCTAATATTGGGAAAGGTGTGTAACATATCTCTAGCAACAGTAGCTGCAGAAGCTGTCCCATACTCGCCGTCAGGTAGGACAGCGATGACCACGTTGTGTCTTCCCATTTTCCCTAAAGCGTAGGCATTATTGTCATGGGTAGAGACATTTTCAGGACCTTCATGCTTCTCGTCTAGAAAAGCTTCGGCGGCGACACGCTCAGTGCTGATGGCACAGATCCACCCAACTGTGTAATTTTCAGTGTTCGACATGCTTGCTGGTGAATTGAAATGTTATCAACCAAGCCCAGTGAGCTTCATCGTAGGCCTTGAGTGATAGTGAAAATTCCAAAGATATATCTCAAGCAGGAATGAGGCGAACTAAAGGCTCTTGAGCAATTAGGAAATCTGGTAACCTTCTTGACCCCGCTCGCATGTGGTTGGATCAGGCTGCAGCTATGTATCATATTTGCTGACAGATGCTTCTATATTCCGAGAGAGACTCAATGTGGGTGATTGACCTAAAAGGCTAGCCTACTAGATTCGTAGCCGACAGTATCTTTATGTCAACAATCTCGCGGTGGCCGTGTGATTTGGAAAGCTTCTAACGTACTATGAAGTTATCTAACCAAGTTGCGAAATATTGATTGTCGCCTCTGCGAAGATTTTCTATATCTAGGGCTTGTCTGTATATTAGACTGCGAGGTTGAGGGCATTACTCAAGCTATAGCGCTTCACAGAGGCATTATATCGCTGTGCAGAGATAAGGATCAGTACTTAGTTGTTTGATATATTATCAAGCCAGTGCACATTTATATCTACTATCCCGGTAGTCATCTTTTAAGATGTGTGGTTACCAGGTTTGAATGTCAGCCACCCGGCGTCTGTAGCAGAGTGGTTTGGCGTGTATCGTCTTCCGGCTATATAAATACCTATGTATCTCTATGCGATTTTATCCAGACATGTGTTTCGTAGCAGCATAGTAGTTCTTTGCAGATAATCCACGATAATATAAGTTTAAAGGAGCTATTTTTTGTTCCAAATTACGACCAAAAAGTTCGGAATATTGAGCCAATTCGACTTTACTCTGGTCTTACATATACCACTTACTCTTATCACTTCCGGCTTTGCCTCGGTGTATACAACCTTCAATACTTGCTTATAACAACCAGAAACGCTGGCAGAGGTAACTCGTCAAAGCTTTTGTTTCTATCATTATTTAAATAACACTGTATGAATGGGAGAAATGCGCTGCTCATTAAAAATATCCAACCACGCCTCACAAGCCTCCGCCACTTGTGCCCACTACTCTTTCGCAATCTTAGCATCCCCGCCGCTAAACTGCGATGTAGTATCGTTAGACTTCATCTGATACTGAAGGCAGTGGGCGTTCTGTCGGATAGGGGTCGTCTTGTTGAAGAGGGATGGCCAGGGCGCTGATTTGTAGACAGTGTTGTAGTGCATGACGGCTGGTTGGATATGCGCTTCTCAAATGCAGTTTATAATATCGAGGACGGCGAATTTATAGTTGGAGACCTTGTCAAAGTATCCGATAATGTCAACAGTGTACGTGATCCTCTGTAGCTTGTTGATGTTGCACTAGATGATGGTTGAGTTCTTCATTTGGGTGCGTAACTGCGGAAGCAAGGCTGTAGCTGGCAAAACAATGTGTACGAGCCCCGAATTCGCTTACATATCGGCGACTTCGACATTCATGGCCGTCATGTCTATAGCACCATCACTACCTACTGCAGAAACGATTTCACCTCCTCAGCCTCCTTGTGGATCTGATCCCACTGGACTCCCATCAGTTCCTTGAATGCGACGGCATCGGTATCATTGCTATATCCAATAGCAGTAAGAATATTGTAAATAGACCCAAGATAACCACCTGCCCGCTCGCAGAGTTCGACCCATAAGCCTAAATTTGTCATAGATTGGTTGATGGTTTGCAAGTCCTGGGTGCGTTTGACGATCTGATTTCTGAGATTAACTATTTCAGAGTCCCTTAGCGCTTTAAGCTCGTCGATTTTCGTGCCATCAGTGGGCAGGCCGAGTCCCAAGTTTTGAAACATCGCGAACTGAGGTGAGCGCGCTTGGTTAATCTCCTGATCGTATTGAGTTTCTACGCTCAAGACTCTGTTTTTCAGCAGAGCAATCTCGCTCTCGAAACGATTAATTTCCTCTCTGGCGCATCCGTTTGAGTTCATGAAGGCGTTGTTGGCAAGACGTGAATTCTCCAAGGCCATTCTGCAGGAGATTAGGGCCTGTTTCTGAAAGGCTGCGCACTGAGCGACTTCCCTCTCTGTAGTGGGCACGTTAGGAATTTCTTTAATCCATTGCTCGGAGACTGATACTAGAGCGAGCGTCTTGTCGAGCATTTCCAGCATACTGTGTCGAGCGTTTGCTAGAATACCATTGAGCATCCCGCTACTGGGATGGTCAGAGGAGAATGGCGCCGTGCTAGCTAGTAGAGGAGTACCAGCGAGAATATTGGAAATGAGTGTTCCTGGGTATGCTGAGGGGACTGTGCCGAAGGCACCAGCAGCAGTGAACATGGTTGATGTGAGGCTGAGGTGAAAGCGGGAAGAGTGGGCGGACAGATCAAAAGCCTCAGCGACCTCTGCAGGAAGACTCTGAGACTAGAAAAAAGCTGCGTCGAGGCGAAGATCGTGAGAAGAGGCTTTCCCAGCGAGAGTAAAGGTCCCAAATATTAGAAAGTGAAAGATGCTGCCTAGTGAACCGCCGAGGTCTGCAGATTCAACTCCTTTCACGCCGTCGGTGGTAACACCGTTGATCCCCGTGACTCTGGTTGAATACCAGTATCTTGACAATGTCAGGGTCATGCGACACAATCTGGGCAGCCTGTCCAATTGTCTCGAGAACCCTATCGGCGTGATTAATCCGTGGAAGTCTCGTGAGATGTTGAGGTTCAAAACTGAGGGGCGTAGGCTCTAGTCCTGAGGAGATGGGATCAGAGCTGAAGAACGTCAAGAGGGCAGTTGTATGCCAATACTTTATGTGATAATGTTGATGCTGGAAGTAGAGGAACAGTGGAACATTGACCGTCTTCTCTCATCTATAAATACATGTTTTGGGCGAACTCTAAGCGTACCGTATCTGAAGAAGTTAGAATGGTGCAACGCGTTGCTAATAGTTCGACAGATGATCCAAACTGCCTTGCTCGTGCATAGGCACTATTGGCTGTGAAGGTACAGCTCCCCACAGCTCGTACCCGTCCGTTTTGTGGCTAGCTGAGTCTTAGTTCACTATTGTCTTATCCTAACTGCACTTTATCGATTTCGAAGGCCAAAGCTGAGATGCTAGTCCAATATTTCCTAACGGGAGTTGATTCGGAAACTTGATTGGCTCCCGCAACGGGCTGAGACTTAATTCTCGGCACGCCAACGACTAGTCCAGGCAATTAGTTTCTGGAAATTGAAGCCGTTCCCTTGTCGCCCAGAAGCAGAGTGCCCGTAGCCTACCTTGCCCGGTTCTGGACAAGCTGAGCTGCTTACTTCGTAGCTGAGGTGGCAAATGTGAGTGATCAGTAAATAGAGTCGATAGTTTGTCCAATTTCGGTGGTCATGGTCAGACGACGAGCGACTTTGTGATATTGAGATTGTCAGAGGTCGGGGGCAAACACCAAAAAGCCTTTTTAATGAAGCTCTTCTAACCCTACATAATTTGGCATGAAGAGCTTCATCGCACATGAATTGAGTTATTACATCATCACACTCTTCAGCGCTTTGAAGTTCATTCATCACCGTGGTCACAATTTGCGTCTCCGCATAAGTCATTCAGAATAGACCAAATACAGCATCATGTGGCATCTAGATAGTTGGTTGAATTCGGCTATATATACGGCCTGTGTTGCCCTGGGCAAACTAAAGATTGACGAGGACTGATAAATAGGTGATGGCTTTTGAAGGGGATATATTGAAGCGGATCATTAAGGCGTTCAATTTATTTCTTGGTATCTTTATTCTTCTATCATAGCTTCGAGAGGAGATCTTCTTATACAAAAGCATCGCGTAGTCCGTTTGAAGTATCTGCCTGTTGGCCACCTAACATTAGTGACAATACACAAAATATACCAGATAGAGTCTATTAGCTCTCTGGTATACCCCGAGATCTAAAACCACTGTTTCTTTCACTTAGTCACTGTCTGTTATTCCACTGAAAGGCTTCCCGAATGATCCTTCTAGTCTCATCTGTAATGTCTAGTTCATCCAACTCTTCCTCTGTGGCCCAACGGCTCTCCGAATGTTCGTCTACACTCAGCTTCACCATTCCATCGGATACTGAAACCACATAGTTGAGCTGAATAGCGCTCTTGACAACAAACACCTCGACTCCTGCATCGCTTTTGATGGTTTTCTCAGTTTGGTATGTCATTGGACTCAGCTGTGCGGAGATTTTGGTGATATCTAACCCCGTCTCCTCTTTTACCTCACGGACAAGGGCATGTTTGAGTGTCGGGTCAGTTGAATCGACTTTCCCGCTAGGCAACTCAAAGATGTTGGGGAAGTATGGTTCAAGAGGTGCCCGTTTTAAGAGAAGAATGCAAGGCATTTTTGAAGAGGTCAAATTCGGAATATGGCGAAACATGGCCGCCCCAACTACGAGCTTGTCGTACTGTCCGCCTGATGCAGAGAGTTGGCATTCTCGAAACTCTTTGCCTGAATAGTTGAGTATTTGCAGGTCGACAGATTTGTCAATAGACAAGGACTCGACATGCGTCTGGGTTGCCATGGCCATTCTAGCTAGGTAGATCTACTCAAGCTCAAAGTGAGAGAATCTAATAAGCTCGTGATTGTCTTCTTAAAGGCAAATGTATAGCTTGCAGTGTACTCTGTAGGCCATTCGCTGTGGCTTGAGAATCGGCTTGGATCGAAAACAAAATGTCGATGCTTGAAAGTTGAGGCTACTCAAGGATGAAGAAGGTGATTTTGTTCGATAATTGAGAATTCGGATGAGCTTATAGCCCAGCGGCTAGTGAGTCATCGCCGAAACATACCCTTATCAATCGGGCGCCCGCAACTTGAGTTTCACCAATTAGCATTTGTTGAAAATGAACAAGTTTGAAGCTCAGAAGGTAATCAAAGTATACCTATATTTTAACAGCATTTATCTGGGCCTATAAAATAGGCAATATCTACATAGCCATCAAATTGATACGTCAGTTGCCTATAACCTCTAGGAGGCCACAAAGGCGAACAGACTGCGCTGTCTTCTGTCAGCTTAGTACCTACAGCAAAATGCTTTATATATCACAGATTATTTAATCTTTATGTCAGAAAGATGCGTCATGGCAAGAGCTCAGAGGTTGTATTATTGCTGCTCATGTTTACTGCTCATGTACTTATTCAATCCGAAGTCGCTCGACTTCTCGGCGACAGCGTCCCACATTGAGGATATCGAGAACCTTCTCAGGTACGAAAGAAGAGTGAGGAAATTTAATGGTTCTGAGTATGCCTAGAGTAAGACCTTGGGGCTAAGATACATATAAAGGAGCGATTTTTTTTTTAGCTTCATTTTTATGGGATATTATTTTGGTTTGTAGAGGAGTCAAGCTGAAGTTGCCCATGGAAGAAAGCAGTGCATGATTCATGTTTCACCATTGAAACTCGGAAAGAACCACAGGCCATGCATCGCAAACGAAGCCCAGCAGAACGCTTGTTTATAGTGTACTCCTAGTTCACCGCGTCTCATCTTCCCGACAGTGATACCCAAGGCTTGGGCCAAGTTCACTGTTTGGTTACCGCCTATCGTTGTGCTTCTCATATACTTCACTTCGTCATAGAAGGCTTCGCTAAATGCACGACCTGCAGAGCTTTTGATCGGCCACTGACATCCCAAAACTGAAGTCGCCCCAGCATGAAGCAGAGCCGGGATAATCCCTAGAGGCTCATCTCCAGGAGATAAGTCCTGGGCGGCTGATTCGCAGGCAATGATGGTGAAGTGTACGCCTCCTTGCGGCATAGTGGTGTTGAATATGTCAACAACAGAAAGCTCATCTCTTCCTAGAAGCGGGTTTTCCGCATTGCGATGATCGAAAATATCCTCTCCATTACTCAAAATGAGTGACGATTTAAGAACATCTTCTTTGCAATAACGAGCATGGCCGTGATAGTGCAACCATGTAGCTGTTGAAGATGTCTCAACAAAACGTGATTTCGTTACTTCGGGTCCGACTAAGACATTGCTTGGTAGAACCTTGGAAAGCGCTTTAATATGACTGAATATAAGACTGCGCTCGTCGACATGAAGTGGCTCTTCGTACACTGCTAGAAAAGCTGTGGTTTCTTCCGTATTCCGTTCTTCGCAATTCCTTCCGGAGGCGCTACGGTCCAAACATTGGCTCATGATCGCCGCGCTTGATGCGTAAACCACCAGATTACGCTCAACTAATGGTCTTTTTTCGATAAATAAGGCATGTAGTGGTACGTTGTTTAGTTTTCCTGATGGGGAGAGCACTAAAAGATCACCTGTCTCTGAGTAATCTGTCAGCCAGTCGACAAGCGCATTCATCTCCTGGAGCAGACGATTGCCCGTCTTTTTGTTCAGAGGATGTTCAGCCATATCAGGGTATGTGAAGGCTTTAGACACCCATGCTTCTACTTGAGTAGCCGATATAGCCAACTGCTTCGTCCGGGTCGTACCGTCTAATGTCCGTACAAAGCATATTATCTGCGGATTATCCTTTGTCTTCGATGACGGAACATACCAATCGACAAATTTTACTCTTTCTCGGGAAAGGTTTGTTCTAGAAAGCGCCGTATCAAGACACTCTGGGTCTATTTCCAGATTCAGCGTCGTATTTCTGATTCGTGCAATCTCAGCTAGTGGAGGATACTCTTGAACACGTTTTCTGATCGAAGTAAGTTCCCGCGCGACAAGAATGTGATTTACTCCAGGCTGATTTAGGGCGTCTAAATGCATCTGTTCCGCCTTCAAAAGGTCACAGGCTATTTGATCGCTATTGATTCTCTGCAATATCCTTTGCGGAACCGATAGCTTTGCGCCGAGAGAGTCTGAAAATGCCCTGGACTTTCCTTTTTGTAGCCATGTCCAAGCTTCAGCTGGGTCATTGAGACGTAAGGCTATGCGGAGTCCTAGGTTGTATATCTTGAGGCTCGAAACTTTGGCCACCAGAAGTCTCTTATTCATCAGGGAGGCCAGGCCTTCAATGGGTATGACGCTCCGTCTCATGTCGTCGCATAGCGTTTCTGTTTTTTGCAGTTCGTCCATGAATCCACTGAGTAAATCACGCTCTAAATCATCCGAGATCGTCTGTATTACGTCTGAAAGGAGACTGCCAAGAGCTAGAGTGCTGCGAATGATCAACTCAGAGCTGCTGGTTTGTCGCCATTGCTGAAGTGATTTATTTGCCAGGTCCAGCGCGGACCATAGCTGTGTTGTGGCCTGTAGTCGTTCTTCTGCAGTGGTAGCTTTATTTTCACCCAGTATTGCCCGGTAAAAAAGCCATGCCTGGAGAGCAGCCCTCGAGTACGCCTGCGCTTTAATCATCGGAGGCACAAATGACAGCTTATCAAGATCATTGAGATAATCCGTCGATAGTTTCGAGCTCTCCAAGAAGTTCTCCTGGCGCATTAGCATGCTGACTTCAAGGTCCACAAGCTCGCTTTGTTTCAGGGCACCTGTCTGGCTTGGTAAAAGTTTCTTCACTCTTTCAATCCATGGTTTCTCGACCGGCGTGATCTTTAGTTCCGGTTCATCAGATGCTCGCAAATTCTCCCATTTACCAACCAGGATACACTTTTGGATTTCTCCATCAGTATACCCATTTTCAGCGTCACTTTCTATCCACCCTTTTAGAATATCCATAGCTGATGATAGCCACTTGATGTCTTCGGCGGACTTTCTTGGGTACTGCTCAGAGATAGAGAGATGACGAAGCCCCAAGATGAAAGCAGCGTCTGAGCAAGCTTGGTAAGATTGTCCAGACTTTGCAATCTCTAAGCTCTCTTCTGCGGCCTTGAGAGCTTCCATATTGTTGCCAAAACTTCCGTATATCATTGACATGGTGGTCACGAGGAGAGAGTGGCTCTTTGGATCAACCTCTTCAGGAAGGTTCCTGTATTGAGGCTCCAAGGCGTTGAGCGCGAAACCATATTCCGACGCATTCAAATTAGCTGAGCCTGCTGCGCGCATTAAAGCAGCATTTTGCATCATTTCACTGCCCATTTCATCGGCCAATTGCTGCTGGAGTTCGGTCGCATACTTGACTTGCTCGACATAGGCATCAACTGGTTCAGAGAGAGCAGTTGTGAGGCATAACATCATCTGACCATAGTGATTGACTTCAAAGTACCGTTCAACGAGACTACTTATCTGGACGAACTTTTCTTCGGCCGAAAATGTGTGACTAGAGGAAATGCGAGTAAACTCTAAGTCAATGTTGCCGAAAGTATGGGAAATTTTGTTGAATAGTTCTTCTGCTTCTTTAAACGTGTCTTCAGCCTTTGAGCGAACTGGATCATCAGAAGATTGGAGCTGAAGTTTAAAAATCTCAGCCAAAGTGAGAGCCCTCTCTACATCCCACTTATCGCCGTTCAGAACGTTTAAAAAACTTTGAAGCCGGTGAATTGCTTCCTCCGGGATTGCAATAAGCTGAACTTCAAAGTAAAGTAGAGAGGAGGCCTCTTGTAAATGATTCATAGCCTGCAAGGCTTGCCGTAAAGAAGAAATAGTCGTTAAAGCAGCAGCTTTAGTGGCCGATTCATCAAGCAGACCATGAACAGCAGCAGCTACCATTATTTTCCAATAGAAAGATATCATTAATGCCTTGAACATCGAGTCAGATTTAGCTATTGCATGTGAATATGTCTATAAATGACTGACTTTGTATTCTGAAATGTGTGGTGTGCTCCCGACCAACACTTCTGTTTCTGGCCCTTCAGTGCCGGAAATCAGTGAACTTCTATCTTTAGTTTCTCCATGATTTTCAGTGATGGTATCAAGTATGACAGGCTTATCTTAAATGTGATAATTAGCACTAGTCGCCCAGACCGTACCCTGAAACGATCATACCAAGATTCCAAGCACTGCCAAATCGTTGCGCAATCTCGAGCGCAGTCTTGACTTTTGAAAACCTCACGACTCGTAATGTGAGAGCTCGCAGAAGCTCAAAAGCAACAACGTCTTCATCTTGGTCGGAAAATGCGAAACTTTCGCTCTCGATTTCTGCAGAAGATGGCCCTGGAACATTATCGCAGATATCGGCTGCCAACCGATATTGTCCCTGAGTGAGGTATAATTGGATGGCTTCAATTGCTACGCCCCTCGAGTATCTAACATTATGCGGAAGCTGTTCAATAAGTAGCGTTGCTTCAGCAAAGTTCCCTATGGAGCGGTAAGCTCTGATTTTGCGCCTGATGTCCTCAAGTGACGAATTAGCAGGCTCTTTCGGATGGGTTTCCATTTGCTGATTATATAAATGTTCCTCCTGTGTGCTGAGCGAAACAAATGACTGCTTTACTCAGACGGGAACCGAGTTGTGGCGGCTGCCAGAGGTTGTAAGTGGAGAAATCCTCAGCTCTTTAGATTTTTAGATATGAACCACTCAAATCCCTAGTAGAAGAGCCTTGCAGGAGCACCAAATACATTGTTTCACTTCCGTGAATGGACTTATGCAAGGCTGTGGTCATGCGCTGGAATGCGCCGGCCTTTTATCATTGGTGTGGCGGGGCACGATCCTTCAGTCTTTAGATGCAGAGATCATAATACAATACTTTCTCGGGTTACATCCAATCGTTCTCGTTACCAGACACTACAAATTGCTTGTTTGTCGGCCATTTTCAAGCATTAATTCGATGGCAGACACAATAGATTCACAGGCGCTCGGGTTTGAATCCGACTTTGTATTCTCAGATGAGGAGGACGGCTTGCTGGGTATTCGAAACGATGAACGTGTGAATCGGTCACTTGCAACCCAAGATCAAATCGGCAAAACAGGCTACAGTGCCTATGTTCGTCATGTTCAATATGGTACCTACGAGAATAAATCTGCATGTCTGCTTGGCATTGACTTCGCTTTCCGTTTTCCTCCAAAGGGACTCGGCCGCTTCTCCTCTGCAGAGATCGAAGTTACCTTTGAGAAAGCTTTAAACATCAGCAAACCTCACTTGCGCTCGAGTGATGCCTCATTGGACCCTATTGTTGCCAACTTTGCACCTCGACAGATACTTGGGCAAACCAAACCGCGAGATAACCACAAAATCTTGGAGATTAGCGCGCCAATTGTCTTTCACACACCCTTTGGTCCGGCTCAGATGTCTGCCAAATGGTCCCAAGAGACGACTTTCACGGAGGAAGGGCGACTCGAGGTTCATGGCAACTTGGCACAAGATGACGACCATGACGATGGTGCAAATTCAGTTACATGGGACTTAATAGAGAATCCGGTGAGCAAGAACGGCATTTTACGCTCATTCCGCGGTATTATTGTCTTGTTTTGCCGCCCTGGCGATGCTTTTTGGATGCGTGTATCAGTGAAACCTGTTGTAAAATTCGCTCTAGACCCCCGGAAATTGTTGACCAAGAGACTTGTGGGTGATAAAGATGAGCCCGTATTGCTTAATGGGCGACAAAGCCAGGGTAACTCGTCATGTTTTGGCTACAGCGAGTTTGATGCTGAAGACTTTCCTTGGCTGGACGTGTTGAATCTACCTCAACCTCTAGGGATTAAAGATGGGGAGATACCCTAGCGGTAGCTATCTATGTAGTTACGTCTTGAAAACTGTTGAATTCAAAAGAGAGTCGGTCACTGCACTCCATTTTCATTTGATGTTGGCACTAGAGTGCCAATGGCATTATTTATACTCGTAGTTTCGGTGCTGACTTTGCAAAACATACTTCAGCCTTAATTTTGTGCGAATTATACTCATTACTACTTGTACTCCCTTTAAGCAGCGGAGATGGCATTTTACCTGTACCGTCATGTAGTTTGTTGACCCATAGTCGGGGAGTAACACGGAACGAATCGGCGAAGATGGTTGGTCAGAGTAAGCGATCAATTACGGAGCATAAATGCAGATATAATCGTAACATGACTGACCATCCATGACTCGCATAGGCCGATATAAAGAACTGCAGCGAGTGTTTTTTATGGCAGAAGACCTGATTGCGCCTAGAAAAGCCCAGTGAGTGGACACCATAATTTAGCCAGCGACAGATGTCTGCTAAAGGTTCAACAGCTGTAACACAGTTATAGAAGTAACACTTATAATGGATATGAGAGCCAATAGGCCTGACGCCGAGTATGGCAAGCTCGAAATATATTTTGACAGCAAGCCAGGTGAGATAGATGCTTTCTTATCAAGTAAGTTTCAGGCTCAGCTAATCTAGGCGAGAAAAGCGTCATAGAATACGCGGGTAATGGCTCGGCACCGACTAAGTTGGAAATCTCAGATGCTTTAGAAAACTACGCCAGGTCCAGAAGAGCGTAACCTTTCGCCCCGAAATTCATCTAAGTACAATAAACACGAAGAACTGAGTTACACACAATCTCAAAACTAAGCCCACACTGGGCCAATGCGGAGTTGTTACATTTGTAAGCGCATGGTATTTGTAAGAACGCATGCGGAGGTCGATCTCCGTTCACACTCTCCTCGCATTGTTATCAACACGGATGGTCAAGATGAGAAGTTATTATCCTTAGTCAAGATGAGGAGTCAGCACCTATGCTAGATACAAACGTGGGAATGCCGAAAGAAGCCGATGACAAGTGAGGAGTATTGAAAAAGCAAGAGACTCCGACATCGCAGCTAGATATACCAACCTATCAGAGATCAGCCAAGTTGAGCAACTAGATAGCTTGGGTTTGAGTATACATCTCTCAAAGGTTGATCTCGAGCTGTATTTGTATACAACGCGTTCAATTGTTTTCGTACGTCGTGATATGCCAGTCAGTACTATCACGATATTCCGGACTGGGTCAGCCATGATTCTCTCCGTCGGGGGCAATTCCAGGGGATGTTGTCAAATGTATAAGTTCAGTTCACTGTTGCTTAGTATCTTCATCGTAAACAACTAGGTGATAAGACCCCACGTACAATTAAGCTGTTGGGTATATCCTACGATATCTTATGCCGCTGTATTCCGTGAGCTCATGCCTTTTACCGAGGCTGAGTTTCTGGTTCTCAAAACCCTGGTTCGAACTTCTGCTTCAGTATTCTTGTATAAGTTATAAGCTATTGCCCAGACTTCAAAACGTGTATCATCTACTATTATATTTTAATAAACTACACGTCCTATTTGTGTATAACTCATTAAATCTCTATTCTATAAACCGCATACTTCTTTCCGATAATGCGACCAAAGAGCCACAAAGAAAGACCGTTTGTCGTCTGGCTTGGCTGCCCAAGACATGACGGAGGAGAATATCTCTCAGACTTTCGTAATGAGTTCGACTATACTGTACGTGGGTTACGTTGCGTTAAATGGTAATTAAAGATAATCGGCTGATCCACGCTCTCCCAGATCCTCGAAGCCGATAATCGTCAAGAAGTAAAAGAAAAACTTCCGGCTCTTATAGCTAAGCATGGTCCTATTGACGCTTTTATTGTACCAATGGGCACAATGACGTATGCGCCTTTCGACCAAGATCTTCTCGGTCCCTTAGCTTCCGAGTGTGGCATCATCACCTCGTCAAAAGCCGGATACGATGAATTTGACGTTGAATGGATAACGAGCCAGGGAATCTGGCTATGTAATACGACCAATGCAATAGTCGAATCAACGTCTAATATGGCTATATTTCTAACTCTCGCTGCCGTACGCGATACCTATCGCACAGAGCAGACGCTCCGCAACGGTGCTTGGACCAGTGTTCTGTATCCCACTCACGATATCACGGGTATGATAATTGGTATCGTTGGAATGGGCAAAGTGGGAAAGCGAGTTGCATCAAAGGCAAAGGCTTTCAACATGCGCGTCAAATATTTCAATCGTCGTCGATTGAGCGACCAGGAGGAGGCCTCATACAGGGCCTCTTATTGTGACTCTCTACATGCTTTATTGAGCGTGTCGGATATTATATCGATCAATTGCCCACTCAACGACGATACTCGCAATCTCATTTCCACAGCCGAGTTTGCTGCAATGAAAGATGGTTCGTATTTGATCAACACTGCACGCGGAGCCATTGTCGATGAAGATGCCTTGATCCGGGCTCTTGAATCCGGCAAAATTGCTCGAGCTGGGCTTGATGTGTTTTGCAATGAACCTCACATCAACAGCTATTTCCAGAATAGTGACAAGGTCATATGTCAACCCCATATGGGTGGCGTTACTCAGGAAGCTTTTCGGCTTGCTGAGATAGAGTGCCTCGAAAATATTCGGGCGTACTTCAAAACCGGGAAGCCTATCAATCCGGTTAATGATCTCTCGGCTCGATTCCAGAAAGAGTAGACAGTGAGCAGAGTCAGCTACATATATCTCAGCTGAGCAATGCTGCATTATGTGGCATTGTAAGATTGAAGTCTGTAGCCACCACTATAATAAACTCGCTTCGAGTCAGATTAAGACTTAGCGGATTATTTGACCCAAGTCCGATGCGTTTTCCGCGGGGGAGGGGGGGATATCTGCAACTCCTCGCTCTAAGGAGGCTATTCAGAACAAAGCACGGTCAGCCTTATTGTATTATTGAGCTTCCCATCTTTAAGTTTCTTCCACAAGCCATAAACAGCTCGTTCTCTAACACGAAATCGACACAAAGCCCTATCAGTTGAGCCCTTTACCTGTGAGTTGGATATAGGGCACAGTAAAATATCTGAAATAAAGCTTTAACATCTGTGGTTGGCATTATTGTTGTGAGCAAGCCGCGCGATGCAGCCGAGGAACAGGGGATTGTGAGGATACGGTAAGACAAGTAACTTGATATATGTAAATCGACGACACGGAAGCCTCGGCTTTGTCTCTGACAACTCCTACAAATTTTGGAATTAAAAGGCCACAGTTACGGGGCAACTTGATGATTTGTGAGCCAAGAATCAAAATCTTTCCGTTTTGACGTTCCTATTTATAGACATAATCCTCGTGGCTTGAATAGGTAGCTAGGATACTAAGGACTCGGCGGCGTCATAACAGCTCGAGTTACGTACATTTCTAGTGACGCTAGGAGATTAACCAATCGTCAGCGACGACCTTAAGAGACATGATAGAGAACCTTCTCCTCCTTTGCGGAAGATGGATGGCAGTTCTCTTATAGCTTTTTGCTTTATTGGGCATCTCCCCTATGAGGTATAGAGGTTCATGCTGCTTTCCCGGGCCATTTCGTTTCACCGTATCATCTGGTCGGGCAAGTCTAGTAGTAATGATTGTCACCCTGATGGATAACGGTACGGTTGCCAAAATTATTCCCCGTAACGTCGCGTTGATCTTGGAGAAGGCGCTGGTCCACTAGGTTATCTTGCCATCGCGTGGATTTGACCTCGTCGTTATAAAGGCCTTGCGCCGTTTGGGGAGCACGTACGCTGGGTACTCCTTTGACTTTTTTCAGCCCTGCCTTGGCTTCAGACCTGTTACAATCTGTTAGTTGGACATATTCAAGGCATGGAGGCTAGAGCTTCCCCAGATGGTGACGAACTTCGATGCTATTCGACTATCTTGAATTCCGCGTGGGAGAGTTCGAAATTCTTGAGATGTCTGAGGAGTATCGAGAAGTGTCGCCGATCCTGACTTCTCTGAATCAGGTCTATTGTCTTTCAGTCGTACAGTCGCTCCTTCTATGGAGTAACGTTGAATATTGCCCGACTCGTCAACCCAGCCAGTAGTCTGAACCATCTTCTTGAGAGGCGCAACAACCTTTTTGAAGAGAATTGCGCGTCTCTCTGCAACTGTTAGCTCTTCCTCTAATTCTTCCGACATTTTCTGAAGACTGTGCGCCGGAGAGTTCGGCGGCTTCTCCTTCGGATCTGGCCGGAAGAAATTTTCGCTGGCACAATTTGCAACGATGACGCGATATTCCTCCAACGTTTGGGTATTCTTCAGACTGATGTCGGGCCATTTCTTTTTCTGTACTCCTTTGCGGATCTTGGACGAGGTGTCATTTATTATCTTTTCGAGGGTTGGAGGCTCGATATGGTTGGTGGATGAGGCAGGGCCTGAAGAAGTTGCTTGCTTTTCCCAACGCTTCTTCTGACCAAGCTCGTAAAGTATGGCACCAAGTGCCAGAACACGAGGGTATCGGTGGAGGAATTGCCCTGGTGGCAGCCGCTCCATGGAGTCTCTTTCCGTCATCTGCTCTGATGAGAAGGCGTAGTATGGCGCCCAGTCAACACCAGGTTCATCATCATCATCTTCGTCCTCCCTCTCTCGAAAGAGCTGAATAGACTTCGTCGTCCAACAAACACCCATGAAGTCCGAATCGTAGAATTGCCAGACAGATTTAGCGAGTATATAGGCGAGGATTAGCTTAGTTCTGGGGACCAGGGAATTGTTACTGAGCACATCGGCTAATGAAATACTTCTTCCATCAGCGATGTCGACTTCAATCTCTACAGCGCGATTAAGGATGAGCAGTGTTTCGTCCTTGATGCGGACATCCATACTCCCTAAGCCGATATCTTTGCCAAGGAGCTTGCAGAACTCGGAAGTCGATGCCACCTCTGTGGCATCGCCTCGTCTCGTCTCGTCTTGAACAGCATCGTAGCACATCTTATCTGCAAATCCCACCGCCCGCGCCTTGCGTTGTTTTCTGGATTCCTTGGGTTAGCAATTGTATCCTGTATCTGAGCAAGTCAACATGCCTTGGAACACGAAATTGTAGGTGCTGCCACTCGATCTTTTCGTCATATTCGCATGATCCTTTCTTTGAGAATACCGTATGAAAAAGGATCTCATCGTCGATTATGCCAAAGTTCGCCTGAAGCTCGAGTCTTCCCCAATGTCTTCTCGGTGTTTTCGACGACAGGTTGGGCAGCCCACAATTACATTTCGAGTATTTATTGATGACCTTATACAGTGTATCGTAAACATGCCTTGGGTAACTTTCATCCTCACCTGATTTCGTCTTTGTATTTTTGGGATTTAGTTGTGATTCAGGATCTCGTTGCGCTGATTCGGCATGCCTCTTAGCCTGGTCTTTGACTCCAGAGAAACTTTTGAGAAAAGCGAAGTACGGGCCAGTTATGTAGGCTGATGCTGACACAAACTGTTCTACGCTCTTCTCTACTTTGCAGAATGTGCTGATATCTGAAGCTGATCGGATAGTCTCTCTAGAGTTCGCAGTAACTAAAGTATTGAGCGTTGGAAAACGAGCAGAAGGCTCGTTTTGTTTGTTGAACTTGGATAAATTGTTTGTGGGGTACTTCATGCTCTGGTTAATTGGCAGATTTCCCTTATACGGGTAGTATGGATGGGATTACGAACTGTACAAACCAGCTCCAATCCGCACAAGAATGTCTCTAGCTTGACCGCCTCGTCATCTTGCTGATCACTGTGCTCTCTCTGTTCGTATTTGTCTTGGCTGAATGAAATACACATGAGAGAAGTAGCTAGAATGACCAAATTCTTGATGTGCTCCTGTCGGGAATAGTTTTTGAACCAGGATCCTCGCCATTTGGTTTGGAGGTTTCCAGCAACTACTGCGACGTCTTGTGCCGCACGCTGGGCAAGCTCCACCTGTGACAAAGGCTCCATGACCAGGCAGCTGATGGAAAAGAAACTATCGCAGTAGAATAATAGGTGCGTTTGGGTGTCGAACGAGCTAGGAGCATCGTTGGAAGTGGCCGATATCTTGCAGGGGCCAGCCGGCACAAGATAGTGTCTGTATTCGCCTATGCCGTCCTCATAGGCTCACTCATGTTTTCATAAATAATGCTTCCTGCTTTCCAATCTCGATGATTCTGGGAGCGATTGTATGGCAATCGTTGGGCAGGTGCTGCAAGGCTGGGAAAGGAGGGGTAGAGATCACTATCGGGCTCGCTCTTGATTGGAGATACCAGGCGGTGCAACTTGAGTCCACCATTCACAATAACAGTCGTCTTAATACTGAGGAAAAATCTCTCAGCCTCAGTGGCAGCCTAATCGTATGCGATTTTGAATTCTACATTGCACTTCAATACTGCTTGAATGATCATGATTCCTGTATATGTCTTGGCGCCAGACTTCACCTATCACCCCAACACGCCAAATCGCACTTCTCATCGTTTGTCAGGCGTCGGTTACCAGACCTAATTCTTGGGATTAACAGCGTACGGCTGAATGACCACCTCAATCGCCGTAATCCAAATATTGCCGCATTCTACCTGTATCGCAAATTGTTAAAGCCCCATTGACATTGTACCGCCTTTACCATGACTTTACCGGCTTCTGAGTCTCAGATGCCTGAATTTGGAGACATCCACCATGCAACAATGGGATGCATCTCTGAGTTCGAGAGCTGTCTGTCTATCAAACCTCTAATGACGGAGGGCTGGGCTGAGAGTCGACTTGCCGACCTAAATCTTTGGGCCTCAGGCGTTGGTGCGCTCGCGAGTCCTGATGCTTCGCTTGATCGACGACTACGGTTTCAGCCAAAGCCTCGACTGGTCCTGATCAACCTTCTCCTAACTCTTCGGGAATTCATCAGTAGCTGCCGCATGCATGTTTTAAATGAGACTCATGATGAAAAGGAAAACATCGACAATGAAGCAGAATCTAAGACCGCCCCTGTGTCTCCCGCAGAGAGTACTGTAGGGTTAACTCTTGGTGATGATTCGAATCCTACTGGAAGTTCTACTTCTTGGTTTACAGCGTTGGCTTACAGTCCAAAGACCGCCTCGGACACTTCTACAGATTCCAGCGTGGGAGACGAGGTGGACGATCCGCATTCTGAGGTGACGCTAAAGAAAGCGATGAAAGACATTGATGATATCCTAGACCAGCTCATTATGCTTGGCTTCGCGATTCGAAAGTCGGGAACAGTCACAAGACTACGCAAAGCCGACTCATCATTTAAACCCAACGAGAACGAGGATTTGCAAAAACATCTTGAGTTCATACTACTCAACAGTGCTGCTGGGAGGCAGAAGTATAGTGAAGAGAACGTGGAGAACACTACTGAGAAAAGAATGCGGGAGGTGACCCCAGAACAGCAGCATCTGATCCTAGCAAATTTGCGGCGTCGACATAGATTCCGATATGCTAGACGGCATCAACAAAAGTTGGACCAACTCACAATAAATCCTCTGGTAGCGATGTCTAAGCCGCTTGTACACACAACTGAGGAGCACCAAGGAATGACTCCTAGGCTTAACAGATCGCCTGCTTCAGATGCCGGGAAGTCGCTACCAACAGAAGATATTCCAAGCACAACATCGTCCAATGCTCCGCCAAAAAACCTCCAAGGCCCAGAAATGAGCGCGACTACACCTTCTGTGCCGGAAGGCGACATCTTGCAAATAGCAATACCTATGGCAGCAGCTGCTAGTCGCGTATCAGTGTCAGTTGCAACAATGCATTATCCCTCGCCTCCTCCAATTTCTCAGCAGATGAGGGGATTTAAGTGCCCTTGTTGTTATCAGACATTACCAGAAATGTTTCAGAATTGGTCGAGATGGAGGTATGCCACAGTTTAACTACATTTACTGTAATCCTTATTAAATATTTACTAACGTTTATAGAAAACACCTTATGGAAGACCTTTGTCCCTACACATGTCCATTTCCAAAATGCCCAAGACCAGAAGTTCTGTACATCTCACGAGCAGCCTGGCGTGATCATGTGCTCCAAAGTCACGGCGCAGGCCAGAACTGGGAATGCTTGGCCTGTGTTGGAACTGGAATGCCGAACACGTTCCTATCTGCCGAGGAGTTTGTCAGCCACAACCGGACCAAGCATATAGACACCATATCGGAAGATCAAATCATCGTCCTACAAAACACATGTCGCAAGATAGTTCCTCCAAATATTGCCCAGTGCCCCCTGTGTCCATGGCCCCAGGATGAGAAGGAGACACCAGATGCTGTTGCGAACCTTGAGCATGTCGGCAACTGCATCCACAAATTCTCACTTAATGCTCTACCTTGGGCTGATTCTTTGGTTAGAGATACAACTGACCCGTCAAACCCTGCTCTTCGTGCAAAGGTCGAAGAGTGGCTTAAGAGTACCGAGGAAAAAAAGAGTGCCGATATTCAGAAGATTAATATCAAGACGTTCGTTTTCTTTCCAACACAGCCCCTGCCAATTAAACAGGAGTGGGCATATATTCCCGAGGAATACTTTGCCGAAAGTTCCAAGGAATCATCTGAGGTAGAATGGGGATCCCTGTCGTTGGACTCTGATGTGCCTGAGGTCAGAGGAACGTATTCAGATGACATGTCGGACAAAATCTCTGAGGAGATTTCAGAGCAAATGACGGCAGAAGAATTTCAGGCTAGCATGATGAAATTTATCAATGAAACTGGCCTCGACGATTTCTTCATGGAAGGTGATCAATTCTTGGAGATGGTCGCTAAAAAAGCGGTGGAGCTTCAAGGAATGGTTGGGAACCAACTGAAAACCAAACATATACAAGACATTACGCATCTTTCTCTTTATCAACTAGTCTTCTATTGTGGTAAGTTAAAATGAAGGCATATTTTATTATTAAGTAAATGAACAGATACTAATTATTATATTGCTGTACATAGCTGATAGCGGTTCCATGAAACAAGGCACCCGCATCGCCGACCAGATTGAGTTTGTTCGACGAGCGGCCCGAATTTCTACATTGTTAGTCCCTGAAGGTTATGGAACAGGCTTACGTTTCATGAATGACACGCGCCAGATGGAGCTAAAGCTAAATGTAGAGCAAGTCGAAGAGATTATGAAGGCCACCAAGGCCGGTGGCAAATCGAGGATTGGCACCTATCTTAAGCAGAAGATCCTTCAACCCCTCGTTTATGATGTTATTAATAAAGGAGCAAAGTTAGAGAGGCCGATTTTTATTTTCTGTATTACAGATAATGTTATTATTGGTGAAACGGTAAACAGCTTCAGAAACGCGATTATAAACTGCTATAAGTTCCTTATAGAATATAAATACCACCCTAACGGTAAGCCTTTATTCTAATTATTATTTTTTATAAATATAGTGTATTAAATGTTAATATTTTTAAAAGCTGTTCGGTTTCAAATTAGTCAGATTGGTAATGATTCTGGCGCCACGGATTTTCTTGAAACGCTTAGAAATGACGAGGCACTTGAGGACATGCTTTTTTGCACTTCGCGTAAGTGCTTTTATATGGCCTCGTAGCTTAATAGGAAGTACAAAAAGCTAATGCAGACTTAAATTAAAGAACGCCTTGACGAGGCATGTAGGACATTTTACCCTAATGAAGGCGATTTTGAACAATGGGTATGTTTGGCTGCGATAGATGCCTAATCGAATGATGCTAACAAGACGCACAGATCTTACAGACGCTTATGGTGCCAATTACCAGCTTGTAAAGCATAAGAAACTAGATAATATAGAGTTTCATACCATGGCCATATGCTTTCGAGCCCTTAGTAAGATTTTTCAGCCTAGTCTTGATATCTTTAGGTAGTTTCACATCCTAGAATCTATAGTATGCTCACAAGTTCGGATAATATGATTATGAAATCAATTACCCTTTGAACAATAATATTCTTGCCGGGGACTTTTATATCCGTAAGCACTATAATTGTGCACATACTTGATCTCCTATTTACTAATGGATGCTATACTGGGCACTTGTTAGTACTATCTAGCTAAACTAGATACTCTATGGTAATTGCCGAGACTGGATGTTTTGAAAACTTATGAGAAAGCGCGTCTCTATATGGAGCACCAATCATGACGATACAATGTTAATTGCGCTGCAATAATTTATTCTCTGGACTACTATTTGCTTGTCCCCTGCACTACCTAATAGAAAAAGGGGGGGGAAAAAACTCATAGAGGACAAGTGTGTATAAGTAGTAGATTAGTATCAACTTCTACAAAGCTCGCTGTTGAGTTCAAATATTTTATGGTAGAGCTAGGTATGGCAGCGGAAGAGTACTTAACTCACATAACTCTCTTCAACCACTCACAGCCTTTCTTTCATAGGGAAAACTTTTGATATTAGTAGTCAATAAAGGTCATTTTAAATTTGACAGAATATCATCAGATACGCACGGGATTTATATCAACCCTTGTATGATACGACATTGCGCACGAATGGAATGCTATAGCTACAGTTGGGTCTCAGGAACCTTGTGACTTTAATTGTGGATCTTGTCAGTTTGTCTTCGAACCCGTGAAAAAACAATCACTGTTTAAGACAGCAGCAGGATAACTTTTCTGTGGCTGCAAGCTCACAGAACTGAAAATAGACACCTCCCTAAACAAGTAATTAAGAAGTGGACCTCCTGCCTAACAAGGAAATCCGCCACAGCTGGTTCCTGAATCTGAAAACGAGTCGTATTCCCGACTGACGTATTTACAATAAAATACGCCTTCATTTTGGAGCTTTTTGGTGTCTTCAGTAGCAGACAAAGTAAAGTGTTTTGCCTAGACTGTTGGCGGACCTTTTCGTTTTGTGTTATTTTCTTACTTATCCACCATCACGCGCTGTATTAGCACGTGTTCACCATCCGAGGAGACGCTGTCCCAGCTGATCCGGCTAGTTTGGGACTTGTAAATCTAGTCATACGCGCACCTGAACTCTGGATCGGCTCTGTTCTGGTTGCTATGATTGGGCAAAGAACGTCAAATAGATCATCTCACAGCAACATCTTCCCCTCGCTTCGGCTTCGGCAGGGATTTCCCCACACGAATGCAACTCTGTGATTCCCGTGAGCAACAACGAGAGCGCAATCCCGCTCCAATCACGAGGGATCTGCTCAACCAGAGAACAGGCTTAATGCGCAGCTTCGTCGGTGTCATGTTTTGGAAGGCCGCTTCTCGGCTTTAAGCACAAATTCCTGAAGCGAGGTCAAGCTTGGAAGGATAATGAAAGGCAGCTCGAATGATGCTCTGATTTGGACATGTGATGTTGCCTCAGGACGGCTTTAATTCCCGACATTAACAAGATTTCCCCACGATGGCAGTGGATACTTGTTTGATCCTTCTTCAGGCAGCGCTGGAATATCTGCTGCTATTGGTACGCTTGGTGGAAATTCCCGCACGGGCCAAATTGAGCAAGCCGAAAGGAAGCTATTCGAGTAGCCTGGTGACTAGTGAGGCGGTATTCTGTTTCAAGCGTTGGGAAGAATCTGGTTAATATCGAGCCGGGACTGGGGTAGTCCGTCATAGTCTCCGATGACGCCGGTAGTTGAAAGGAGCGCTTAGATGAAGGATGTAAGTAAGGGCTAAGTAAAGCCGAATATATTATCGATTCTTGAGGGGTTTTTGTTACTTGAATTCCAGTAAACATGGTCTCTCTTTTGCTTACACCTCTCCTTCGTTATGTGGGCTGCATTATCGAAAGTCAAATTATTGAAACTCAATGGATTTTTAGCCGCATCGTTTCCTTTTGTTGAGCTCTCTATAAAGTTTAAAATCAGCTTAGTAAAATGCCGCTAAGACACGAACTGAGTAAGAGCTTGTTGATCTTATCTTCGATCCGTCTAAGACTCGTGCCTTGGCGGTGACCTCATGCCCTGGCTGTCATGAGATGCGTTGTGCAAGATATTGAAGAGCGGAAAACAAGGCACAAGAACACAATATACACGGGACTATGTCGGCCTTTTCGAATTAATGTTCAGGACTACTGCAGCCTGCATGATGAATTAGATCCTATTAAGAGCAGGGCATGCCCATGGGTAGCATTCGCAAACATATGCGATACTCTATCCATGACTACAAAGGCCATCTCCTGCCTCTTTTGTGTTAGATGTTCTTACGATTACTCAAAGAAGACCTTTCATTAGGTTTGAGACGGCGCACAGGTAAAGATGATAGTCATTGTGTAGCTTAAAAGCCCAACGATATCGCCCTCTTTCCCCAGAGTCAGATCATCATTCTTGTCGATCCATCTCATTGTGACCCTACACAACAACACCACGTTCTGATATGTCCTCTCGAGTGAACCACCGACGCTCTAGCGTCCTTACTTTTGGCCTTGTTGCCACTGGTTCTCTTGTTGCTGCAGGGCCTTGCGATATCTACGCATCTGGCGGGACACCATGTGTTGCTGCGCATAGCACCACACGCGCCTTATACGGAGCTTATTCCGGGTCGCTGTATCAAGTATCACGCGGTTCTGATGGTGCTACGACTAATATCGGGCCGCTGTCTGCTGGTGGTGTTGCCAATGCCGCTGCTCAAGATTCATTCTGTGCTGGCACGACTTGCCTTATCACCACCATCTATGACCAGTCTGGTCATGGCAATCACCTTACCCAGGCTCCTCCTGGAGGTGCTGCAAGCGGCCCTCTGCCCGGTGGTTTTGACAATCTGGCCAGCGCGTTTGCAGCACCGGTCCGGTTGAACGGCCAAAAGGCATATGGTGTCTTTATCGCGCCTACAACTGGATATCGTAACAACGCTGCTAATGGTACGGCCACGGGTGATGGATCAGAGGGCATGTATGCCATCTTTGATGGAACTCACTATAATACGGCTTGCTGCTTTGACTACGGCAACGCTGAGACCAATAGCCGCGACACGGGTAATGGCCATATGGAAGCCATCTACTTTGGCACTGGAGATGGCTCTGGCCGTGGCACTGGTTCTGGTAGTGGTCCATGGATCATGGCAGATCTTGAGAATGGCTTGTTCTCAGGTCTTAGTCCTATCAATAACCCTGCAGACCCGACCATAAACTTTCGGTTTGTCACTGCAATTATCAAGGGTGAGCCAAACCAGTGGGCCATCCGTGGAGGCGATGCTACATCCGGAACTCTTTCGACATTCTACAGCGGAGCCCGCCCTTCGGGTGGTTATAACCCAATGAGCAAAGAGGGTGCTATTATTCTCGGCACTGGTGGAGATAACAGCGATGGCGCCCAAGGCACGTTCTATGAAGGTGTCATGACGACTGGCTATCCCTCAGACAGCACCGAGGCCTCGGTTCAGGCCAATATTGTGGCTGCCAAATATGTCTATGACACTTCGCTGATGACTAGCGGTCCTGCTCTTACCGTCGGCTCCTCCATCTCGCTGAGAGCCACGACTGCTTGCTGCACAACACGCTATATTGCGCACACAGGCGCCACTGTTAACACTCAAGTTGTCTCATCGTCTAGCGCCACTGCCCTTAAGCAACAAGCTAGCTGGACAGTCCGTACAGGTCTTGGAAACAGTGCCTGTTTCTCTTTCGAATCTGTTGATACCCCTGGAAGCTTCATCCGCCACTCCAACTTTCAGCTTATGCTTAATGCCAACGACGGCAGCAAGCTCTTCTCTGAAGACGCCACGTTTTGCCCACAGGCCGGTCTCAACGGCCAGGGCAATTCGTTCCGCTCGTGGAGCTATCCTACCCGCTATTGGCGTCACTTCAATGCGTTGCTTTATATCGCGGCCAATGGCGGCGAGCACGATTTTGATTCAACTACATTGTTCAACGACGATGTGAGCTTTGTCGTCAGCTCGAGCTTTGCTTAATCTATCAATATTGCACAAGTCTTTTGTAGCATTTGTCTCATTCGCGTCCCTCGCAAGTTGTTTTCTGACTAGCCCGTTTACTGTCATCTACACGGAAAAGAGGAACATTGTATATAGACATAAAGTCCAGCTTGAATATAGTACTAGGTAGACATCAAATAAACTTTGACATATATAAATGACTCTTGTTGCTCGGGCCTTTTTGCGCATGTATTTTGAGTTTGGTCTTGAACCTTCATCGGTGATACTTTGTGGCCTATGTCTTCGACGTTTGACTTGGTCGGCTGTGGCTTTTGAACCAAAAGCTGGGGCGTAGCCTTGCCCTGAACTAGTTATTGAAGCTCAACTGACCCTCTTAATAATAATACATATAACCTCCATAAGTGACATTTTGATGATGGTTTAATTTTAATTGAGTGACCTTGTATCTGTTTGAAGTCCCTTCCTGATACACAATACACCGTAATTACAGGAAGTCACTACTGACAGGTCTAAATCTGTTACGCTTCCAGTCGCTTTTCGAAATAGACTGAAAACATACTACTTTATTGCCCATTATGTTTGGGTCAACTAGTCAACTTGGTCGAATTCCTTCATGATCTAGCTGTCTATAAGCTGGCCGTGGAATTTATTGCAAAACTCTTTTCAGAACACCATCGCAACAGGCGAGCCTCATCAGCGAGGCGATCTGAGCTCGGTCGACATCTCTGTGGAACATCTAAACAGCAAGCTCTATGCGGCATCTCGACTACATGGAGTGACCGTTACCAATATTTTCATGACGGCATGGGCAGTGGTGTTACATAACTTTGTCAAGAGCCCAGAGAGTTGCTTCGGCTATCTTGTATCTGGTCGAGACATTTCTGTCGAAAGGGTCGAAGACGCAGTTGGGCTCTACATAAATCTCGTCCCTTGCAAATACACTTTACCGCAAGAAAGTTCGCTACAACAAATACTCACAGATGTTCACGAAGATTTTGTGAGAAGTTCACCTCACCAGAGTTTCACTCTAACGAACTCTCCAGGAGGGGAATTCCAAGGGAGATGTCTATTTAATACTGCAATCTCTTTCCAAAAGGACGACTCTTCCAATCAGGAAATAGAGCCAGACAAGACTATCTCTTTGGAAAGATTATGGTCAAAAGATCCCACATAGGCCAGTTACTTTGACGAACATAGGCAAAGATCAAAAAACTAACATTTCTACAGTACGATATTGTGTTAGGTGTCGCTGGCAGAGGTGACGCACTACTGGTATCTCTATATTTCTACAATTGAAAGGTTTCAGAGACTGAGCCAAAAGCTATCGCCATGGTCTTTAGCCATGTGATTGTTTCCATAGTCGATAAGCCAAAGCACACTACTCAGCAGGTCTTGTCAAGGTACCGTCCATAGCTACCTTAGCCAGGTGCTTAGCGTCTTTTACTCATTTCTTTAAGAAGTTTTCTCAATATCAGTTTGGCTTAGATAGGATTTAATTAATATTGATATGATTTAATCTCATGAAACGGTGACTGTTACATTGCCCTGAAAGTTCTCGCTAGAGTTACCTACTAGCACAGTGAACTCTCCAGGCTCAACAACGTATTGCATCTTTCGGTTCCAAAGGCCCCAGTCTTCCACAGCAAGATCAATTTTGACAGTTGTAGACTTACCAGCCTTAACAGTGACCTTTTTGAAACCCTTCAGCTGGTAACGTGGCACCTCCACAGACGCGAGCACGTCCTTGACATAAAGCTGGACAACCTCTGCACCATCTCGCTTCGAAGTGTTTGTCACTTTTACAGAGACAGTTACAGTATCAGAAGCAGAAACGCGAGACTTGGAAACAGAAATGTCGGAGAATTTGAATTGGCTGTACGAGAGGCCGTATCCGAATTCGTAAAGTGCCGTTGGATTCTCGAGAACATACGTGCTACCAAACACAATGGTGCCGTTGTCATACACATGACCTGGGTTGGGATACGACCGCGCAGAGTTGAGGTAGTCGTAATAAATGGGCAGAGTTCCAACATCATAAGGGAAGCTCACAGAGAGCTTGCCGGAAGGATTGACGTTGCCGTACAGAACGTCTGCAAGAGCGTAGCCGCCCTGCTCGGACTGGTAGAATTGCTGAACAAGAGCAGATGCCTCTTCTGATATCCACGGCTCTGTGATAGGCTTTCCAGAGCTGTATACAACAATCGTGGGCTTTCCAGTGCCGATGATGGCCTTGACCAGGCGAGGCATAGCGCCGACAAGGTTCAAGTTGCTCACGTCGATGTGCTCACCGGTAGTTGCGTTAAAGCCGCTCCAAAGTTCATTCTGGTCTCGCGACCAGGTGCCAACAACGACGATGGCAACATCCGATGCTTCGGCGGCGGCAATGGCTTCATCAAATCCGGATTCATCGTTAGACCAACGCTCGCATCCTTTGGCGTAAGTGACTTTGCCTTTGCTGACAGAGTTGATACCATCGAGAGGGGTGACGCCTCGAGTCATTGCAGTGTGAATTACGTAGTCTCCGTACTACCCAAGCATGCATCAGCCAACCATCTCCGGGTGAATCCAAAATCTCAACTTCAAGGTACTCACATTAACATAGCCATGGGCCATGGGACCAATCACAGCGACATTTGCATCCTTCTTCAAAGGTAGAACGTTTTCGTGGTTCTCGAGGAGCACGATGCTCTCCGAATCAAGTTGTCGGGCTATTTGCTTGTGTTCTTTGGTGTTGATGTATTTGAAGATATCTTTGTCAGAAACACCAGTAAAAGGCTTCTCAAAAAGTCCCAGGGTGAATTTTGCACGAAGCACGCGGGAAACGGCGGTATCCAAGACGTTCTCACTCAATTTTCCCGATTCGACGAGTTCGGGGATAGACTCGAAGCTGTAATATCCCCCGCCCATCTCGACATCGTTGCCAGCAGGCAGAGCCTATAACTGTTAGTTATTCGTATACGAGAAAATGTAACGTCTCCAGCGTACCTCTAGAGTGATACAATCGTTATCCTCAATCTCGCAGACATAAAATGCATTGGCAAGGCGAGCAGTGCCACCAGCGTCGGAAGTAACAAAGTATTTATAACCCCATTCGCCTCGAAGAATGTCAGTAAGGACATCCGAGTTCGCAACCATGGGGACGCCATCGTATGAATTGTAAGACGACATGATAGAAGTAGCACCACTGTCGATAATGGCTCTCTTGAATGATGGAAGATAGAGAGACCTTAATTCACGTTCTCCTCCGTGCACCGGAGAGGTGTTGATACCCTGCTCCGGTGATGCAAAAGCAGCCTTTCATTGAAGAATTAGCAATTAGTCGGTTTCCTTCAGAAGAGATCAACAAAAGCTGACATACAAAATGCTTGATTGTTGCTGAGACACCTTGTTCCTGAAGTCCTTTGGCAAAGCTATACGCCATCTCTCCCGTCCTGATGACACATATTAGTACACTACTCAAAGAACATACTATGGGTACCTAAGAAGACGTACAAATAAGGATCTTCACTGAAACATTCCTCCACCCGGCCATATCTCAACTCTCGGGCAAGATCAGCTAGCGGAGCGAAAAGCTGATTGACTCCAAGGGCTAAACTTTCCGTCGCAATGGCCCTCGCCATTTCTTCGACGAGTTCAGGGTTAAATGAGCATGCCATGCCAATTGGGGAGTTGAAAATGGTAGCATTCAGCCCCAAGAATCCGTGAAGGCCTTCGCTCTGAACAAAAGCAGGAATTCCTAGAAGGCGTTAATAGGAGCCGATCAGGAAATTCCAAAATACCAAGTCTAACCTAATTCTGTTTCTTTAGCCAGATAATCCTGTGCCAACTGAGCTGCCTTCTTAACTGTCGTCATGTTGGTATAATAACCCGTCCAAACCGAGTTGGCTCGGTACTCCATGTTCCACTCGAGACCCGTTTTGTTGAACGTGCCGTATGTGAGATCGAGGTAGTTGGACATGTCCCCTTGGATCAATTGAGCCATCTTTTCCTTGACAGACATGCGCTTGAGCAGATCTGATACTCTGTCATCAATTGAAGCGTGAGGGTTCTTGTACAGTGGCTGATTTGCTGTAGCCTGGCCAACGGCCGCCAGGGCGGCAGTACAGAGGCATATGGACGATTTCATTGTGAACTTGGTGAAGAAGCAAAAGGGCCATCAATCAGAGGTGTAAACTCTGAATCCATGAGAAGGGCCTCATGGGCTCGAGTGCAGACTATTTATCATCTTGGGCTCACGGGTAATTGCTGTCATTGCAGCTGGGGTGACGAGATGAGCTCAAGTATAGGCATGAGTCTGCACTTTAACGTACATAACTGTAGTCATTTATCCGGAGGGGTTGGTCTTGTTCGGACTTTCCGCGATGGAGCTCTATGCTGTTTTTCGCAATATCTGCGCCCCTGTGAGCGATTCTCCAACACCTGGCTTTTGTGGTTAGATCTAGGTTGTGACTTCAGACGAATCATATTGCTCTATTCTCCTCAAACGAACAAAGATCGGTAGGAGGGGTCTAATAGGAATGGCATGTTCTCAAAGGTGCCGACAGCGTTAACCAAGACTGTCGAGGATTCCAACGGAAGAGCGACATCCGTATTGTTTATATGAGGTTAGTTCTTCGCCGGTAGCTGTATCTGGGGCTCCGCGTTCATTACCGGCACAGCTAAGAGTGTCCTTGATTACTGCAAATAGCATAAAATCATATCAAGAGTGCCCAGATTCACATCCATAAACATGCTTTAGTTCCAAGTAGCTGGCCAAAGAACATCGTTGTTGGTGGCACATAACCTGCGTACCCTGGATTGAAGGCATCCGCTGATTGGCGCGCGTATTTTCTAAGCTGCCGGGTCTTTCTTTGATCTTCTGCCTGGGCAATCATTAATACGATGCAGGATCCAATATGTCGCTCTCTTTCTATGAATGGCTGTGCGCGTAGGAGGTGATCAATTTCTGCTTCAGCTAAAGATACATAGCCATAGCAGCAGGTGTTAGAGGGATAGAACTATAATAACGGAGACTAGGCATGGAGATAGTGTCATGGTAGCAGATACTAGAGAGAGAGCTATAGTAACAGATACCAAGAAAAAATAGTAATAACAGTAGCAGATACATACTCAAAGAGCCATTACCTACAAGGTAAGAATTTAATGAAGATTTCTTTATGCATGTTGCTCCGACACTTGAACCTCACACAGTCGCTGAAATGCTGAATCGCTACTCACTTGATTAGTCCTCGAACTCGTTGCGAATTAAGACAACCGTTCCGTCTCAAAGGGAGATTAAAAGTGAAGATTATGTATCTTTGGACTATAAACAGAAACCTATATTACATCTTTGAGAATTCCGTAAGGCTACCGTTCGACCTCGCCTTTCAAATACCTTGGCCAGCCACAGAGGAATACTGCTGGTCGGACTTGAATTTGCCCGGCTTACAGGGCTAGATATAACTCACCCAGTTTGCGGCCCTGAATATCACGATTGACCTTAAATATCGTCATTCATTGAGAAGAAAATTGTCAAAAATTGGTTGGTAATGTAAAAAAACAGTATGGGGTGACATTGTCCTGCATATCATATCCCATCTTTTGATCTCACATGTGAATTTGGGGCACCTCAGCTCGAAGGCGCTACACTGTTTGAGGCTCGTAGCCCAACGGTCATTGCCAGGAACTAGATAGGAAGTACTTGGCACCCACGCTAAGTTGATGTGCGCAACAGGTATACTATATCCGTTATGCTGCTACGCCACAGTGCGCTAATTCCATCGTAAAGCGTTATGCTCTAGTTAAATAGATGCAAGTCATATAAATAGACAGCCACCCCAAACGATGATGTAGGAAAGAATATTTGCTAATCGACACAGCTGCTCTCCTACCGAGAATCCAATTGAAGAACCACAACTACTAATTCCACCAAGCATCTGCCGGCGAAACCAACGATGGCGAGCGGAGAGTGCTCATCTCAAGCCAACACCACTGGTAAGCCGCGTTCGAGGCAAAGAACCTTCAAGCCAGCCCCAGTTCTCGAAGTACCAGACATTGAGGAAAACGCGCCGGAGAGAAAACGGATTCTTAATGTGCTAGCACAGCGCAGATACAGTCAGTGGTACCTCCCGGTGTTGTACCAACGACAACACTGTCAGTTTCATGTCATTTGCTTACCCGTGAGTGTAGGAGAGAAGAAGCGCCTGCGACGACAAAAAGAAAGTAATAATGAAAACGGTCAGGGAAGCAAAGAAAACAACAATGTTATAGGCGAATCACAGAGCAATAATGATAGGGAAGTTGAGACTGAAATCATCTCGACCTCTGGCCAGTCTCCAACTGCTGGTGGCTTGAACGAGATTGACCTCGGCTTGTGGACTACGACCATGTTCGACAACAACATGAGCAGCAATTCGTCGATGCCATTGCTACTTTCAAATACAGTAAATATTTCGAATTTCTCATCAGCATCAATAACAGGGGAAAGCTCTGGAGAGGAGGGTTTCATTTTTAGCAACGGTGAAAGCCTGAATGGAAATTTGACGGACATGATACCACCAACTTGGGACAGCACGTCTCCATCATCGTCATCGTCGGATGGAAGCTTTGCCGACAGCTATCTCTTACCTGTTCACGAACTTACTCTATTGCGAGCGGTATTGAGAATATCAGAGCGCATTGGCTGCGGCCAACAGCTTTGGAATCTGGCGGCCGTCTCCCCGTTCTCCCAGGGAATCGCCACACCGAGCGAGCAACTCCCCGCCGCGTGGAAGCCCACTGCCTCTCAGATTCTGGTTCCACATCATCCGATGCTGGATTTCCTGCCGTGGCCGGAAGTTCGTGATAGGGTGATTAACATATTTTCGATGCCGGATGAGATGCGGCCCCCCAATGCGAAGGGCCCGCTTGCCTTGGTCAACTTTGCGTACGACTTTGAGGATAATGCAGAGGGGATTCGCATCTATGGCGGTGATCCATATGATCCGAATAGCTGGGAGGTGGGCCAGGTATTCTTTGAACGATGGTGGTTCATATTTGACAGAGATGTCATTGAGAATAGCAACCGCTGGCGCCAACTGAGAGGAGCGCCGCCGCTGGCATTGAAGGGGACACCATCATGAGAGCCGGGCTCGATGCGTCACCTATCCTCCACTCTCTTTTTGAAACAGCGGAGATAAGGCTATGAGAACGAGAGTCCCGGACCTATATCTTTGGCGAAGAGCATGACAGCTCACTCTGCGTGAGACCGAGGAGGATCAGCCAGCTTCGGCCATTTGCAGATGCAGAGGCCCGAAGCTAATCCTGGCTAGTATTATCTGCCAACACGGTTGTGAGATATCCTAGTAGTATATAAGACGGCAAACAAGCGGGTGCCTGCATCAGATATGAGGGGGATGAGAGAGTAGGCGTGAGGTCAGACAAGGCGCTCAGTACATGTATGTACGACAGTCATGGGATTACATGTCGAGATATATCACTGTAGATGTACGTAGAGTCTCGACCCCGATGTCAGATACGAGGACTACATGTATACTATCTTCGATACTAGCAGCGATGAAGCCTGTTCGGTGAATTCTGTCGGTGGATTTCGGGGTTGCATCGCGGATTACCTACATGTACTTGGACACACGCACACCGCTGTGGGCTTACACGGGCCGTTGCCAGCAGGGTTGATTGCTTCAAACTACGGGTATCAAGCTGGGGGATGATTCACCAAGTAACTTGAAAATAAGCTACCTAGGTAGGTTTCACATAGTAGTACAAATAATCCACCGAGGCACAAGTAGGTGGCCGGCTACTGTGTATGCAGTGTAGGGGACGGGACCAGACAGGCAGACCATGCGAGGATGCGTTGAAGAGATGACGGCCACAGTGTTGATATACCCGTGAAACTGTATCTGGGCATGGAATGCTCCCATTTTGACTTTTATTACCTGCGGGAAGCTCTGATAGCACGATCATCTACCTCGGTGATGCTTGATTCAGCCTTAAATCTGACAGCTGGACCCTTGATTTCGTCATTGGTAACGCAATTGGAGTAGATTAATCTGGCTTTCGTAGATTTCGAGTGTAAATAGGATCGTATTTTAGCCATTCGTAACAAAACAAAGAAGAGTAGCAATAGGTGATGTAGTATCGGAGCACAGTGCAGAATTGATACGGAGTCGTGGGATGAAGTGCGGGTGAGATGCTGTCAGACGGGGAGGAAGTAGAGTGGATGTACCGGGTACCTCCACATGCGACTTTTACGACAGCGGGGGAGGGGTGCTCAACAAATTGATGAATGAGATGAATCACATGGAAACACCTGGATTGACTACAGTATATGGACTTGTTGATTAGGCTAATCTTTACCTGTAATAGATGCTTGTTTGCTTTGAATTAATTAAAAAGATTGTTGTTCTAGTTTCTATCGATTGCTGTCGTTCAAGTTTGTTTGCAGGTCAATACGTTATGCCATCTTGTAATCGATCAATCAGTCAATCAGCTCACAATCGCAGGACTCGGAGATATTCCCCATGTGGAACAGCAAGACAACAGCGCTATGGATGGTCAGCAAAAAATCCCATGAGACACTGAATCTGTTTATTGGCCCTATTTGCCTTTTCTCACCTCTCACAAAGAGTTGTCGTTGCAGAAACATACATGGTAGATAAGTGATTCATAGGATTCGATTTATAGATACGAGTACGAGCAGCTGTACCACGTGTAAGCGTTACGCGGTCAACAACTCATTCTTTTGCTCTTTTCTTTGCATCTTTCCATGGATCCCGTTTTTCGCAGCCTAGAGCGTACAGGGTACAGATCCTTGCGCAGCGTTCCAGGCTTCGTGCAGGTATTCCTACGTTAGCACATCTTACATGCGCAACGGACATGCATCTTGCATCCTGGCCGCCATCAGCAAATACTACTTGCCCTCTGTAGATCCTTCTCGAAATTCTGTGTAACCGCTGAGGTCTTTTTTTCCCATCCATAGATTATCACCTGCAACTGATATCACTGCATGTTCCAGGTTGCTCAACTGCAGAGACACAAAGCGGACACCTGGCGAGTACCCTGCAAGTAGCCTGTACATCGCCATTCCTAACACGGCGGGCGGTGACCCGCAATTGGCCCAATCACAGCCCCTCCATAATTCGGAGAGCGCCCCAGGTCGCATCTGTCATTCATTGTTCCGCATACAAATTTCGGCCATATTCTTCTTTGACGCCGTTTTACTTTACTTTGTGACTCCCCCCCTCTTTGATTTGTTTGCACCTCTTCCTCTTGCAATCTCTCGATACTCTCATCCTCTCCTGTTTCTCCTTTCCCCCTTTACCTCTCATCCTCTGCCGCTTTGTTCTCTCTCTTGCGAGTGAATCGCCCGAATCCATCCTCGACAGATTTGCGACCCGCACTCGGCGGACTGTCGGCGGCGTTGGACGAAATTAGTCTGGCTTGCGAATAATCGTTACGATCGCTGTCGGTTCGACTTTGCCGCTTCTTTGCAGCATATTTCAGTCGAAGCGGCGCAACCAAACGCTCCAATTCACTCATTCTTGTCCTTTGGCAGTCTCTTGTCTGTGGTGGGTTGATCCGCGTGGCCAGCCTCTGTCGGACTCTGTCCCTGCTAACTCTTCGCTCTCCAATAGCAATAAGAACCTCTTGCGCACGAGCAATTAAATTGTCTCTTTGCCATTGGCATTGTCAATCTACTTGTCATCTCTTGCCCTTTCCTGCTGATCCCGTTAGCATTGTCTTGCTCCTTGCTGCTCGCCCAACATGCATATCAAGAGTTTGGTCGCCGAGACGGAGAAGTCGAAGGCCCCGTCCTTCTCCTTCGAGTATTTCCCTCCGAAGACGGCCCAGGGTGTCCAGAATCTTTACGATCGTATGGACCGCATGAACAACTTTGGACCTAAGTTCATCGACATTACATGGGGTGCCGGTGGTGGCATTGCAGAGCTGACCTGTGAAATGGTTGTTCAAGCTCAGGCTGTCTACGGCCTCGAGACCTGCATGCACCTTACCTGCACAGACATGGGACTTGAAAAGGTCAATGATGCTCTGCAAAAGGCGTACAAGGCTGGATGCACCAACATTCTTGCCCTCCGTGGTGACCCTCCCCGTGACCAAGAATCGTGGACTGCTGCGGATGGAAACTTCCAGTATGCTCGCGATCTAGTCAAGCACATTCGTGACACATATGGCGACCACTTTGACATTGGTGTTGCCGGCTACCCCGAGGGCTGCGACGACAACAAGGATGAGGAATCGCTGCTTGACCATCTCAAGGAGAAAGTGGACATGGGAGCTGGTTTCATTGTCACCCAAATGTTCTACGATGCGGACAACTTTATCCGATGGGTTGGCAAGGTCCGCGAACGCGGCATCACCATCCCCATCCTGCCCGGAATCATGCCCATTGCCACGTATGCTAGTTTCCTTCGCCGTGCTAAACACATGCAGTGCAGGGTCCCTCCAGACTGGATGGCCAAGCTCGAGCCAGTCAAGAACGATGATGTGGCCGTGCGTGAAATTGGCAAGACTTTGGTTGCCGAATTGTGCAAGAAGCTCCTTGCCAATGGCATTCACCATCTTCACTTTTACACTATGAACCTTGCTCAGGCCACTCGCATGGTCCTCGACGAGCTGAACTGGACCCCTTCGGCCGAAAACCCTCTCAAGCAAGCTCTCCCCTGGAAACAGTCCAAGGGCTTTGGCCGACGCGAGGAGGACGTGCGCCCCATTTTCTGGCGCAACCGCAACAAGTCCTATGTTATTCGTACTCAGGACTGGGACGAGTTCCCCAACGGTCGATGGGGTGACTCTCGCTCGCCCGCTTTCGGAGAGCTCGATGCCTATGGCATTGGCTTGACTGGCACCAACGAGCAGAACCGCAAGAAATGGGGCGAGCCCGCGTCGATCCAGGATATTGCCAACACGTTTGTCCAGTACCTTGAGAAGAAGCTCGAAACTCTCCCCTGGAGTGAGTCAGGTCTTGCCGCCGAAGCTGATCCCATCAAGGACGACCTCGTAGCTCTCAACAAGCGAGGTCTCCTCACCATCAACTCTCAGCCTGCAGTGGACGGCGCCAAGTCCAACCACCCTGTTCACGGCTGGGGACCTTCAAACGGCTACGTCTACCAAAAGGCCTACCTCGAGCTACTGATGCCACCTTACCTCTTGGACGAGATGATCAGCCGCCTTGACGACTTCCCCAACTTGACCTACTATGCTGTTACCAAGAATGGACAGCTCAAGTCCAATGCGCCTTCAGACGGTCCCAATGCCGTCACTTGGGGAGTTTTCCCCGGAAAGGAGATTGTGCAGCCTACCATTGTTGAGTCTGTCAGCTTCCTGGCCTGGAGAGATGAGGCCTTCCGACTGGGTGTCGACTGGGCTCATTGTTTCGATGCCAACACTCCTAGCCGTGCGCTGATCGAAGGAATCATGAATGAATGGTATCTCGTTAACATTGGTAAGATTCTTCACGCCTGGTTCTTTTCCCAGTAGACTAACGGTATCCAGTGAACAATGATTTCCGCGAGAACAGCACCATTTTCGGGTTCCTCGAAGGCCTCGAGGTCAAGGATATCGCCGTCCCTGCCACTCCCACGGCTTAGTTCGGCTTGACATATTTCTTCCAAGGGAGTGAAAGTCTTGTTGTGGATTAACCAATCCCCATTTTTGGGTATTGTTTTCTTCATCTCAACTATGACTTTAATCACCCTCCCTTTTCCTCTTATTCTTTTCTTTCACATTCATATTTTATTATCTCGTTTTTATTTCGGCGCAGACGACAAAAAGCGGCGTTTCTTTTTGCAACAGAGGCGGTAGCCGGTGTCTTTTTCAACAAAAAGTCCACACCGGTAGCAAAAAATCATGAACAACGGGGTTTTTATTATTAACCCGGGGCGGCGGGCGCAACGGGACATCTGGGTTAAATGGTCGAGTTTTCGATCCATTTGGGCATTTTGCTGGTTTTTCTTTTTCACACAACAGAAAGTGAAAAAGAAGAGAAAAAAAAGGAAAAAAAAATTGGGCACAGAAAATTGGCATTGGAGCCCCGGTTCGACTTTGGAATTGCATATTATATATCTCAACGATACCCCCGCCTGCGGACATTTTTTTGGTTTGTTTTTTTATGGTTATGAGAAGTAGAGATAGAGAGACTGGCATGAGAGGAGAGGAGGCTGTGGGAGAGGCACAGAGAGAGTGAGAGAGTGAAACATTAGAAAACTGGGATGTAGTTGAAAACAAAGTTGTGGGTGAAGTGGCATGATGGGACATACTTACTTACATGAGCATCTATATAAGTATGTAGTATATACACTACAAGTATATACCTATTCATCATACAATACGTCTGTCTATCTCTGTGATCATATCTCTGGAAGGTAAAATATGTCTTGCCCATGTATTCCTGCATAGCGGATAGAAACAGTCTGTAGGCAATGCCTCTCGTATAGTTTGGGCCATCTCATGTCTGGTAGGTTTATTCTTCCCTTAATTCTGCCAATAGCCATACATCCATGATTTGTATCCATCTGCTCTGTGTGTATATATCTGTCTTGCGCCGAATCTATATCATGTTCGCGCCGACTTATCAAATTATTCTTCTTCTCTTCCTACTCCATCCAATTCCCATCACTCAACCCACTCACCCTCCTCCTCACCGACTTCATAGTCCATATCCACCTGTCGTTCCCGCATATGCTCCTCCGGCAAGCCCTCGTCCGCATTTCCCTCTTCATCATTCAACCCTGCCATGGCATCTCCATCTTCAACATCCTCGTTCTTCTTGGAGGACCCCACAGGCGGCAGTGGGGTGTTGATCCAGGAGAGTTCGAGCGTGCCGCTAACACCAGGCAGCTCTTTGCCGTGCAAGCTGTAATAAAATTTCTCGGCTGTTTTACGATCTTGGAAAGATACGTGTGTGACGGTGGCGGTGGTTTCTACAGATTCGAATTCTCCCAGGTTCTGCAAGTATAACGAGTTAGTCGGGGTATTTCCATACAATGACCCGCGGACAAGCCACTGAAAAGCCTGTTACCATCAGGGGGGTTGAATCAAATGCACTTACCAAGAGGAAATGTCGAAGAGCCTCATCCTTATCCGCAGGAGTAAAGTCAACACCGGTGACGGCCAGCTTTCTCGGCCGATTATCCAGTGAGTACTGAGCGTAGGCTGCATGTCTTCCCGCTTGACCTCTAAATGAGCCACGCCCTCGAGGTGCAAAACCTCGGTCGCTACCTCGTCCACCACGCCCTCTAAATCCGCGACCTCGTGAGCTGTAACCGCTTCCATCTTCTGCGGCATCCGGGTCGATGCCGAGAATCTTGGCTTCCTGCTCTAATGCCGCCAGCTGAGCACGTAACATATCCGTTGATGATGAAGACCCCGTAGCTTTAGCATCTGCGGTCGCGCCACTCTTCTCTGCCAGCCTCGCTTTTAGTCTCTCACTTTCTTCTCTGTGTCTTGCCAGTAGCTCTTGCTGTTGCTTTTCCAACTCTTGTCGCTGTCGCTCTAGATCTGTTCTCTTTGCTTCTCTCTCCTGGTACTGCTTTTGTGCTTCTTCTTGCCTCCGTTGAAATTCTTCCATGTCAATCTCAGGCTCAGCCTCTGCTGGTGCAGCAGACCCATCGCCATCAAGTTTAGAGAGCACACCATCTCCATTACCTGCTGCTGAGGATGGCACTTTGACGCCCTCTTCTTTGTACCAAAACACCTTGACAAATCGGTTGTCAAAAATGACCTTTGGCGACCGGTATGCAGCATTCGCCGACGCCCACTTGTCATATTTCACAATCGCTAGGTGCTTGTACGGCTGCATCGAGACTTCAACCACTTCGCCAAATTGTGAAAAGAACGTCCGGACCTCGTTTTCATCAAAATGATCCTCGGGAATGTTTTCTACGACGATGGTGCTCTTTGTGCGATCGTTAATAGGACCTTCTGCAGAAAAGGGGGCTCGCGCACCCCCTTTCTTCCCACCGCGGCCTCCGCGGCCGCCACGACCGCCACGACCTCGACCACGGCCCATCATATCCATAGGGAACGAGTAAGGGTTTGCGGCATGGCCTGACATGCCAAGTACAGCATTGCTGGGATCGTATTCTAGAAAGGAAAGCTCATGTTAGTCTGTATATCTGATATGTCTCGATTCTCAGTTAGTATAATCTTGCGATGCGTACCTTCAATTCCGGAAAACATGGGGGGAACATAGACGGATGTATTCCCATGATCATACATGCACTGGTTTCCACGAGAACAGTATCCCTTGGTATCAAAGTCTCGACAACGCCCTCTCCGCCGCTGTGAGTTCCTTCCACCGCCAACAGGAGGCATCTGAGCCATGAATTCGGCCATGCCAGGGTATGGAAGTCCCATAGCCTGCATCTGCATGATTGTTTCAAGGGCACTCTTGGGATCAAAGTGCTTCATGCCCGGCATAGAGTCCACAGAAACGTAGCCGCCCATTGTCGGGTCGTCCATCCTCCCATGGTTCGAGCCTCGCCGGGCCTGTTTGTGCCCCCTGCCATACGGTGTCGGTCCCTCGTGTTCCATGTCATCTGCAAACCCTCGTTTCCTTGAGCCACCCTGATGCGGCGCACTGCTCTGTACGCCCGAAAATGCGGGAAGAGGAGGAGCTCCAGCGCCAATGGCACTGGCAGCAGGTTTTGGAGGCGGCGGAGCACCTGGTCGATATGATTTGTACGCGATCGCTTGGAAAACATCGTCGAGGAAAGCCTTTGAATCTGAAAGCCAAAGAGGATAAACGAGTCAGCATGCCATGTCCCCCCAATTTGCACCTAGATCTCCACCGCCAGCGCGTCTTGAACGAACCTTCGGTCAAAAAGTCGGGAATCTCAGCTTCGCAAAGCTGCCGCACCGACTGGGCATCGCCATCATGTTTCAGCAAAGCAATGACATAGTCAGCAAGCACATCAGAATCTGCATCGGATCTATGCAAGAAGGAAAGGAGAGGTCAGCATTGGAACAGTAAGACAGATAGCTATCAAGAGGAACGTCGCGCGTCCCTGGTTGCGGGCAGACAAACGTGTTTTCGATGCGCTTGACAATCCACGTCTTCAACAGCGGCGCATCTTCCTCTGGGAACAGCATCGTTCGGGTCTGGGAGGGAAAAGGGAAACCAAGGAGAAGAAGCAGAAAATAATGATCAATGAATCATGGAGGATATCATAAAATCGTAATTGTCATAAACGCGGCGTTGTGCGCAAGAAAAGAAAAGTACAATTGAGCCAAGGGCTCTTCTTTTTCGTTTCTTCTCACGTCTGATGGCGAAGGAAAAAAGAGGTTGGAAGGATGAATTCTGATTTGGCACAGTTGCAAGGCAAGGCTGCGCCTGACGATGGCCGAGGGAAGGTGCTGCTCAGTGGCTTTTAAAGTGGAGACTTGGCATTTAGCCCGGCAGTTCAGCTCAATCAAAAAAAGTTATCGTAGGTAAGGTAATTGAGCTTCTGATAAGGTTTAGAAGCTCTTCAAGAATGTTGGTTAATTAAGATTATTGCGGCTTGGATAGATGGTTCAACGAAGCCAAACTGTATTTCTATTTGGTTGCTAGACGATCCTGTTCAGAGCCAGATACTAATATATCTGCGTTACAATGCTGTTGTAGCTCATGAAGCTCTCCAGGAAAAAATTGGCTAAGCTATGGCAATAGACGGATTGGCTCTAAAAAAAAGAAAAGAAAAAGAAGAAGAGAGAAAAATAAGCTCGTCACAAGAAATTACAATGTTAAGTCTACGCATGAATCACATCATGGATACGTGAAATTGTTTTTTGAAAGTTCTCATAAATTTCATTCATCCGACTCCATCGGCATAACTACATGCATGAAAGCCGCCATGTGAGGCGTCCCTTAATTATGGCCTCAACGAGTATTCCCTTTTTTTTTCGACGGGGTGGTATTTTTTTTCTTCTTTCGTCACACAACCGCAACCGTCCATCTACCTTTCAGATCAGCAGGGCGGCGAGCCCTCTTGGATACGAGTAGTGGCCCTTAATTTTTGCTACTAGTTGGCTGACGTATTGTGCCCATTTCGACACGAATCGTAATTCTATCGGCAAATAAGGGAGCCGTTTACAGCTTGTCATAGTACTAGAAGATATGTTAGCATCATGTTGTAGAAGAGACGAGATTGGATCATAACTTACGTTCTCAACGCCGGGAACCTCAACCTTGATACCCTTGCGCTTACGCATATCGGTAACAATGGTACCAACCTTGGAGGTGGGGTCGAGAGGAGAGCCACCGGGCAGGACCTGGTAGTGAGAGAAGACGGACTGGGGGAAGGCCTGGCCGGAGGTGGCTTGACGCAGATCAGCGTTGAAGCCGAAGGACTCCAGGACGGGCAGGTAGGCCTTGATGTTGAAGAGAGGAGTACCAGGACGCTGCTCCTCGTTGAAGACGTGACCACGACGACGGGTCAGGACACCGTAGACACCACCCATGGCAGTCTCAGGGACCTGAATCTCGACCAAGAAGATAGGCTCCTGCAGAGCAGGCTCAGCCAGCAGAGCAGAGGCGTACAGGACACGACGAGCAGTGGGGATGATCTGACCACCACCACGGTGGATAGCATCAGCGTGCAGGGTAACATCAAGGATGTTGAAGCGGATAGCACGCATAGGCTCCTCAGCAATGGGACCCTCACGGGAAGCCCACTGGAAACCGGAGACGACGGAGTCCTTGATTTCGTTGAGGTACTGGACGGCCTTGGTCTGGTCAACCAGCAAGTTGGCACCAGTGCCATCGGGACCGAAGGTCCAGATCTTTCGGGCGTCGGTGACATCCCAGCCGAAGTCGTCAGCCAGGACACGGGCACGAGCCTTGAAATCGTCACGGGGAGCGACCTTGCCGGCCTCGATGGCGTTGGCAAGCTCCTCGTCCATGGGCTCAGCAACCATGTAGAGACGGTTGTGCTTGTTGGGGGACTTGGACAGAGCAGTGATGCTGGACTTGCCCTGGACGGTCTCACGGTACTGGACGACGGGGTCGGAGATGATCAGGGGAACACCAGCGTGGTCGTTCTCGAGATCGTTCAAGCAAATCTCGAGATGCAGCTCACCGGCACCGGCAACGACGTGCTCACCGGACTCGGAGGTGGAGATGAGGACGCAAGGGTCGGACTTGGACAGACGCTTGAGACCCTCGACCAGCTTGGGCAGATCCTGGGCGTTCTTGACCTGGACGGAGCGTCGGACGACGGGGGAGACGGAGAACTTCATGACCTTGAGGTTGTGGGCAGTCTCGCTGGTGGTCAGGGTACCAGACTTGAGCAGGAACTGATCGATACCGACCAGACCGACAATGTTACCGGCAGGCATGTCGTCAATGGGCTCGACCTTGCCGCCCATCATGAGAACGGTACGCTGGATGGCCTTGATGAAGAGATCATCCTTCTTACCAGGCAGGTAGTTGGGGCCCTGGATGCGGACCTTGAGACCGGAGCGGACAACACCGGAGAAGACACGACCGAAGGCGTAGAATCGGCCCTTGTCGGAGGTGGGAACCATCTTGGAGACGTACAGCATGAGAGGACCCTTGGGGTCGCAGTCACGGATACCAATGGCAGCCTCGTCGTCCATGGGACCCTCGTAGAGGGTCTCGACACGGTAGCGCTGGGCAGTGACGGGAGAGGGAAGGTGGAGGATCATCATCTCCAGCAGGGAGTCAGCAGCGGGCAGGAAAGTGCGCATGACGGCCTTGAGCAGCTGCTTGCCCTCCTTCTGCTTGTCCTCGGAGCTCAGGTTGAGCTGGAGCTTGTCGAGAAGGGTGGCGATCTCGTCCTTCTTGAAGTTCATGACGGCAGCGAAGATCTTGAAGATGGGGTCGAGGATGAACTGGTTGAAGGCACGCTCGAGCTGCTTACCCTCGTAGGTGCCGGACTTGGTCCACTTCTTGGTGTGGGGGTTGAAGTAGTTGTCACCCCAGAGACGCTCCATCATCTTGTTCTTGTCAACACCAAACTTCTTGGCGTAACGGACGGCGAACTGGCGGACGGTGAAAGCCCAGCCGTGCAGACCGGAACCGAAGGCAATGGTTCCCTTGTAGGGGTAGACCTGGAGGTCACCGAGGGTCTTGTCGAGGTAGGTGGAGATGATGACGTTGACGGACTCGATGGTACGAGAGAAGGACTGGTACAGGTCCTCCTTGGAGATCTGAAGCTCGAGAAGAGCACGGTCGACCTTGTTGATGATGACAACGGGCTTGATGCGCTCACCAAGAGCCTGTCGGAGCACAGTCTCGGTCTGGACGCAGACACCCTCGACGGTGTCGACGACGACAAGGGCACCGTCAGTGACACGGAGAGCAGCAGTGACTTCGGATGAGAAGTCAACGTGGCCTGGGGAGTCGATCAGGTTGATCAAGAAATCACGGCCGTCGGTCTTCTGGCCAACAATGTCCTTGATGTCCTCCTCATCCTCGAGCTGAGCGTACAGGGAGATGGCAGTGGACTTGATGGTAATACCACGCTCCTGCTCGTCGGCACGAGTATCTGTTGCTCGAGCTTCACCAGCCTTGCCGGTGGAAATGATACCAGCCTTGGCCAACAGGGAGTCGGTCAGGGTAGACTTGCCGTGATCGACGTGGGCAATGACGGACATGTTTCGGACATTGGTGGGCTTGTCCATCAACGCCCGGATCTCGTCGACTGTGAAGCTATCATGGTGAAGGGCACGGTCAGCAACATGGATCTAACAAGTGCTTAACTCCGAGAAAGCAAGGCGAAGCTCGCATAGTGGCGAGAGAGTAGTAGTATGTGTGTGTGTGTGTGGGTTGAACGGGTAGAAAAAAAATTTGGAAAAAAAAATTCGCCGGCAGCGATATTGTTGTGAGCCCCTCCAGACAAGACAGGAGGGGGATGGTTCACCACACAAGCCAAAGGCCATTGTCGAGAAGCAAAGGGGAAAGGGACGATGATGAAGCTCAGAGCTAGATAAGACATATGCAGCAGAATCAACTTACTTCACCATCTTGGCGGTATTGAGGCTCGGAGCCTACAAAAAAACTTGAATGTGGTTTTTTTGGGTGTGTAGGAGGGAAGAAAGGAAGAAAAGAGCAAAGCGGGGTTGAAGAATTTGACCCCGCGCTTTATGCTCAAGCGAACTAAATGCTGCTACTGCTGCGTAAGCACAAGCTTGTGCCTAGAGGGAGCGAATAGCAAGGGAAGACACTGACTGAAGTAGAGGGACAGCGAATCGATCACTGCTGCTCTGCAAGAAGTGTCGGGTTTGATGGGGAAAAAGAGGAAGAGGGTGGGTTGGGATTTAAGAAGGGGGAGGGAGGAAAATATTTGGTGCGAGCCAGCAGAAGCAGAATTGGGCGCTTGCGACTCGTAAGGTTTAGGTGAGGCATGACTAGCACGGGCAGCTTGGGCTTAGCGGGCGTTTTACTGGACAGCTGTGAGTGTGAATCCACCCGGCGAGAAAAAGGAGGAAAAAAAAAAGAGGATCAATCGAGTGCGCAGCAAAACAAAAATATGAAATAAAAAAAAGAATTAAATAAAATAAAACTGGCCCCCAGTACAAGGTCACTGCTACGGATGAATTTTTTCTCTTTGCCTCTGGTGGGGAGACAGAGGCACGAGGTGGTAACATGCCATGGCACGATTGGAGTGTCTGAGTGGGCACAGCAACAAGCGGGCATCGATGAGAATCCAGAGTGGGCGTCATTGCTCAGGCCAGAACTGCTCCATCAGGGCTAGGGCCACAGCTGCAAGTGGCACCGCTAGGCTTGTAAGAGCTGCTTGTCAATCAGAAACTGGATCAACGAAAAAAATTGGAAAAAAATTCCAAGGCTCAGAGTGGAGGGCAGAAGCCCTCACGGTGATACGGCCTAAAGCCCGTCTCGTTCGATGGCCTGGGCTGGAAGCGGAAGCTGAGAGGAGGCCCAACGGGCTTATCAACGCATTGCGGCACTGCCGCTGCTGTCAATTGACGCTGTTGCCGTGACTATTACCCATTTTCTCAGCAGGTGGTAGCAGAGCACTACGGCTACAAGTGATCTATGTACGAGTATTCGACGCTATTAATCAGCACCAGTGCTCTCCTCAGTTGTTCTCCCTATTGAATAGTTCTTCTATCATATCTCTAGGTAGTAGATACTGCACCTCTCAACCTCGTATCTATCACCTGCATCTCCAACTCGCCACCAGCGTTTGTCATCATATCCTCTATCACCAGCCCAAGAAAAAAACGAAAAAATCCTCACACAACCTGCAACAATTGATCCGCAGCAAATGGAGGGGCTCGAAGGAGGGGCAAAGTGGGGCGCTGCATGCTCATGCTGTCAGCCGTGACTCTCTGATTGGCCGCTTTGCTCACACCGCCCAATCCGGAATGGTACACTCTATCTCGTACCCAAAGAGCTCCATTTGGGAACTTTGAAGCTTCCCACTGAGCTCCATCCAGTCATACATACAAGTACTAACTAACATCAGCCTCATATTAATTACTATCACTATAGCTACTGTATATTACGCAAAGCTTCCTTTTTTCGCCTTATTCTTTTACACCATCAAATCACTCGCCGACCACTCATTCATTCGAACAACAAGGGCATAACACGAGACAAAAATGAGACAACGCCATACTCCTTCGCTTTCAACCTATTCACCCAGATGACTCACGCCGACGCCTCTAGGACGAACCCAAAATCCGCGAATATGCATCTTCCACCTCTCCCGCCAACTCCAACAGCGACACAATGACAATCTGATGAGTCAAGTTCGGCAGCCTATCTCTGTGCAGTCCAATCCACTCCAGCGGTGGCGTAGCCTCTCCCATGTCTCTCAGCTGAGGCGTTTCGATAATGGGAGGCTCCAGCGCGAGATACTCATACTTGGACTGTGGCACATTCACCTCGGCCGTAATCTTTTGCTGCTCGCCGCCTTCTCGCTGCCCTTCTTCGGCTTCCGGCACACCCGTGATCTTGACCGCCGTCAGGGGCAGCTGCCGACCCCATGTCTCTTCCAGCGACTTGTTGTGCTTCGCCCACATGCCTCGGATGTAGCTGATGCGGGAGTAGTTCCAGCCAACCTCGACTTTGCCTTCAAAGGCGCTCTTGAACAGATAGTCAATGTGGTTGCTGTTCGGCGCTTGCCATGTCTGCATCGCCGCTTCAACTCTCGGTACCTTGAGGATTGTACCACCCCGCGATCCCGTAGACCGCTGCACCACATCCTCCACAGACATTTCGCTGAGCGTCTTGGGGGCCTCAATGTTCCTAACCCCTGCCAATCCAATCCGAAGCTGTCCTAGTGTCATCCTCAGGATGCTGTGTACTCTTCGTTGCTCAATGCTGGCAGCAAACCGCGCGTACGCGTTGAGCGCCTCCATCTTGAACACCTGGTGATCGTAAAACGTATTGGGGAACACGCCCAGGTTAAGTGCCCGTAGTGTCACGACAACATCCGTGTCGAGCGAGATGGGTGACTTGGCCATGGTATCGTCTTCCGGTAGCTTGGGAACCCTCGTCGGAGCCGAGACTGATGGACGTACCGCCGAAGATTTTCGTCTCATAAACTTTTCAATTTCCTTGAGCGACAACTCAAAATTCTCTCTCCTCTCCTGCATAAGCTTCTGTACAGCCTGATAGAGCGAGACAGCCTGAGCAGCTGATGTCGCTGTGCCAAATACCTGCACGGCATCGCCGTCAAAGATCGCCACGAGGCGGTCTCCTCGCCCATCAATACTCTCTCTCACATTGTACATGATAAACTCCAACGAGGTAATGTCTGCAATTAAAAAGGCCTGATAGTCAAATGCCGCCTTGACACGTAGCTCGTTGAATGCGATGGAGGCTTGTACAAGAGGGGTTTCATTGAGCGCTTCTTCTCGCTTCGGCCAATGAATCGAGGTCCGCAGTCGGAAGTGCCGCAAGGCAATGAAACCACTCAGGCGACCGGTACAATCAATACCAATCTTGTCGAAGCCAAGACAGAGGTTTTGCTCCCAGTCTGACGTCTTTTTGGACGATACCCAGAAGTTATTGATCTCAAAGACGGATTTACCAATCGCCTGCCCCATATCAACGCTGACATCAAGGGCCGCGATGGATATAGTCGCCGTCCAGGGGAAGGCTGCTGTAGCAGCCACCTGCTGATATCTCTGAACTAAGTGTCCCTGCGATGTCTCCGTAACTATCTTTGGAACTGGTGCTGTGGAGTCTGCACTTCTCAGGTCCTTTGGATACCAGATTTCACGGAACAGTAAAAAGTCTTGCACTTGCTTGGCGTTGATGGAGACCTTCATGGGGCTCACACTCAGGATGGCCGAAACACCACTTGTGCCGCTGACGTGCTTGCTATTCATGAATGAAAGGGTAACTGTGTCGACTTCGAAACTTGCAGTCGACTCCCTCGAGTATACATGCTGCACTGAAGCTTGTGGCTTATAAAGAACACCGGATATAGCAAAGAAATTGCCGTGCTCTTGCGAAGAGACCGTGTTGAGCGTAAAGTAGACACTTTCAAAGCTTGTCGTGGCGGCAACACGGGCTATCGGCTGACAGCTTAGTGAGAACTCCTGTCTGCAAATACGTAGGCCTAGATTCAGTTTGACGCGACCCAATACCGCACTAGGATCTGCGGTGAGGATGTTATCCTCATCACCAGTCTTCTCAGGCTTCAATTTCGGCGGCTCGGGCTTCGGGGCCGGTTCATTGTCAGTGTCTTTCCTCACGACTTCTTTCACGCTCGCCACGATATCCATGATCAGCGGAACAACCGAGGGGTACAGAATATTGCTCGAAGCATCGATCTTGACTTCGCCGGACAATGCAGGATCATCCTTGCCGTTGTCTCTATATTCTGCTTTCCACGCAAGCCCGGGACTGCGCAGGACTGCGCCACTTCCTGTGTCGTCCGTAGTGAATTGGCCATATTTCCCTGCCAGTGATGGGCGGTCGTTTCGTAGTGGTCGAGCAGAACCCTTCGCACTTGATACATAAACAACAGCGCCTGCAAAATCAGCGTCGACGAGCAAGCTCTCAAGTCGTTTGTTACCAAAGATGCTCCGTGAATTCTCTGTCTTTGGTACAGTCGCAGGCTTCTTGCTGGTGGCGGTGTTATTATTGTTCTGCGCCGCCTCGGTATTCCACTGCACTGACGCCCGCCGCACATTCTTTGCTGATAACGATATTGATTCAACCAAGTTTGCAGCAGGGACGATAAACGCAGACGTCAACCTCAAATCCAGTGATGCGCCCACGGCTTGGAATGCTAGACGACGAGCGTCTGGGGTGGAAAAGTAGGCAATGTTGAAAATAATTTGCGGGAGAAGCGCAGAGTGCACAGATCTGATATTCCGATCTTGGCCAGGCGGTACGGTCTGCAGCTGGAAGTCTTCTATAGCCAGTCGCGCGGATCTCTTGGTCCTCGTACCGAATTCAATGAGCCTGATGGACAGCACTAGGTCCTCTTCATCGCTTCCCTGATGGCCACTTTCGTCCGCAACGTTCCAGGAAGCACGGATGTTGCGCAGTTCGAAGCGATACACAACCGATCCCAAAATAGAATCGAGGATATCCGTATACTCCGGCAGTACCTCATCATCGTTGATGGAGATGCGAGGCTTCGATTGTCGAAGTTTCCTTAGGTAGTCTAGTTCTCTTGATGTGTCCAGGTCCTTGATCTTTGTTCCGAGGTAACCCAGCACATCAACAGCTGTAGAGGTCGTTTCCGGTGACATATTTACGTCAAAGTCATCGCTTCTAAAGTTGAACGACCACTCGTCCTTGCCATCATCTCCAGGGCTAGAGCTGGCTGATACTGTAAAACTAGCACCAAAATTTCCGCATGACCTCATGTTGCCCTCGGTTCCCCTTTCAATGTCAAATCCAACGTGTCTGAGGTTCAAATGGACTTCTGGATACTTGAGGATAGGACCGTGGATTTCATGGCGATTGGACGCCCGTAGATATGCTTTATCCATAGAAAAGAGTACGTGAGCAATCGCCTCCGTATCAGACTTCAGTGACGTCTTGGAAGCAACTTGCAGTCCAGCAAAAGTAAGGTGGACGGCGTACACGAGATTCGAGCTTGGCTTTTGAACCTCTGTCGTCTCGCTGCTTCCAAAGATGTCTTCCACATGTTCCTGTATGGACTTTGCTTGCTGTTGCACCTCCTCAATGGCGGTAGAAATCTGGGGTCGGTTCAGCGCTGTAAGAAGGTTATATATTGCCGATGCATCGAGGCGCATTACTTCCAGAGAGCAGAGTACATTTAATATGCTTTCCGCCTTTTGTCCTTGGCTCATCGTGACGCGTCCATTGGTAGGCGGTATCTGTAACAGAGATATAGTGCGAGAGTCGTTCTTGACATTAATCTGCATCTCATGGGAGTTCTCTTTGATGTCAAAGTCAAAGATGATTTCTTTGGAAGAGTTGGACGCACACGCTGCCCGCGCCACGACACCAGAGATTTGATACGTTAGAGTCGGGACCAGAGGTAGTCTGATTTCGTAAGCATCCAAGAACGTGGCAATATTGATCCTAAAGCTCGGCGGGTGATTGGTCTTCTCCACGGGCGATTTCGGTATGGGGGAGTCTGGAAGCTGTGTCTTCAAGCGGTAGAGTTGGGCAATTTCATCTCTGAAGAGAAGATCGAGAACTTCCATAAGACCGATAGGATCCTGCTTTACGGCAAGGTTCAAGCTCTGGCTACTGGCCGTCGCCTTGACCTTGTGCGCTGCCGCCTCATCGGCCGATCGCAGTTCATGGGAGACACAGAGACTTGGCTTTAAGAATTGGGACCTGCCGAGCGGATGTGAATGACTCTTCAGCGAAGAAGTGACAGCATCGCAGTTGATCATCAGACTTGTGAGGGTTGCGCCATCAGTCGTATCAAATGTCAGTAAAGATGCCTTTAGTCCATCACCCAAAGTCTTTGCACTCAGGTTGACTGTTTCAAGCTCAATGGATCCTTTGATTAGTTCCAGAGCAATATGAAAGGCAGATGATTTCTTTGGCCGTTTTGCGGGCTCCGAAACTATCTTCTGAACAGGAGAAGGCGGTGGTGGGCGTTGGCTCTGGCTTCTGTTGTATAATCGCAAGATATCGTCTGCCAGAACACACAGTTCCCAGTTCAAGTTTATCGAGGCATTGCCGCAGCATATATTCAACACTGTCACAGGAATAGTCCCCAAAACGGCCGTAGTATGGTCCCCCAGTTTTCTCTCAACCCTTGCACTGAGGTCTACAAACCCAATTTTGTTTTCCTTTGGTCCTGGATCAAGTACCAGGCAGATTTTGCCAAGCTTGCAGGCGCCAAGGAGAGGATATAGCTCTTCCTCTTTTCCATCATTTGATTGGGTATCGCCGAAGATTTTCTTTAATAGGAGAGCACTTGAAACATTTCCCAAGTCCCAGTTTCTCCACTTCTCAAATGAGCTCACTACAAGTTGAGCTGCATCGGGTGGGAGAGCTGGCGATTGGCCCCAGCATTCTTGTATCAGGCGGGATTTTTCTATTTCGTTCTTAGTATCCCAAATTTGACGAAGTCGTGTTATCATCTTCCAGGAATCAACCGTTCTCAAGTGCTGAGGTGCAGATCTAAGAACCGCCGAAGGCCTGATGAGGAAAGCAGGGTCGTTTGTTGCCTCTCCCACCTGCAGGAGACGCAGAACAAAGTATTTGACGCAGGTCGAATGATGCTCATTGACTTCTGTTAGTAACCGCTCCAGCTCGGTGGCGACAATTCCCGTGCGATGGATCAAAGAAGCAAGATATTCGATCTTGCCGGATGCAGTTCTTCCAGCGATTGAACCAATATCGGCATCAAAATACGTGATTTCTTTTGCTCCCAAAGAGACTCTAACGCCGTCGATTTGCAGCACCACAGCTGCTTGTGGTTTGTGGACGGACGAAAGGCGCTCCGAGGCAGACATCTCGACGGAGCCCAGACGCAGATCTAGCGAGGTCCTGGAATTGACGACACCCCGCTCTTTTGTAGTTCGAGTCACAAGAGAGACTTTGCATATCGTCAAGTCATACTGATCTAGCTCTTCCTCGGAAGGATCTGGCGAGTCTAATGTTGATGAGTTGAGAAACCGAACATTGATTCTAGGCACCTTGACCATGATATCAGTCATTTCTCCGCTAATGGTTGCCTCCTTTTTAGACTTGAAAATTTCCGTTATGGTGCTGGATTGGAGAGAATCCAGTACATCTTCGGGCTCAGTTGGCTGCAGGGCGGCCAGCAGAATAGTTGCATGACGCACCGCTTCAGGCGTAACAAAGGCGCTTATTCCAGAGGGGAATTCAATAATGGTGCTTGACTGTGCGTGGTTTTCACTGAGATCAGCAGGATCAATATCGTTCAGGTCCGTTTTCAGGCGGTTAAAAAAGTCCATATCTTCGCGTTCAATAGGTGGGAAGGTCGCGTCCCGAGAATCTGGTCTGACGCCCTCTAGGGGGAAGTTTGGCGTAAAATACTGACTTGAGAAAGCAATGGCCGACTGCTCCGGGTTTTCATGTGCTGAAAAATCGCCAACGGTACTGTAGAACGAAGACCGTCTACCGGGGGAAACAGACTGCTCGCCCTTTTCAAATTCAGAGCGAGAACCTCTCATAGCTGCAGATCGTATTGACAAACTGTCTCCGAATTTCGATGGTCTACGCATGGTGCGAGGACTGTTGAGACGAAAACTGCTACTACTCGAAGTACTAGCGAAGGAGACAAACGACTTTTGACGAGTCACCCTCCGCGAGCGGGAGCTCATTGTACTCGGAGCCGACACCTTATCGTACTCAGCTTCACCGAGTGGAGGGGGAGGAGGTGGCATGCACTGCGCAGGAGGGTCGACCTGCTCGGGGATATAATCGCCACCCGTACCAGGAAGAATTAAGAACGGCGTTCGGTCTGTTCGCTGATCCTCACGATAGATTAGATCTTGTTGGATTTTGCGCTCCTCCGTGAAGTGGAATTTCCTTCCAACAGTCGCAAGCCGAACATCTGTCCTCAGATATGCTTGGGTTTCAACAGGGTGTTGCGGACGCGCTTTGTGTCTTGCCGCTGACTCTGCATTTATACATGAGAACTGAATATTTGGTATGAGGACGTTTGCCCGCTTAGAATAATGTGACCGGGCCCAGTCATTGCTATTCACGTCGATAGTGTCGGTGGAGAAGCAGAAAACGCTCTCTTCCACGTGTATCCAAAGGCGGATTGACTGAACGGCAACACGAACAAATGTTACGTCGTAAAAGATTAGAGAGGAATACGGGACAAGGGCATTCTCCACATCATCAAATGTAAATCCAAATGCTGGTCCTGCTTTGGTTAAAGCCGCCAGAAAATCGGGTGTGCATTCTCCAGCAACAGTGCCAACAGAAACATCCCAGTTACAAAGGTACGTTGGCTCTGATGGAGGTAGGCCGAATGTGCGGTGGCCATATACCCGAATGCCATCAATAAACAGCTGCGTGCTGGAGGACGACATACTGGGAGAATCCAAATCGCTATCGGAGCTGCCCAAGGACAGACTCAAGGGGCTTATATCAAGTTCCATATCCATATAGTAGTTTGTAAAGCGCAAGTCCAGAGACAATGAGGCAAGTTCGCCCTGCAAATAGCGCTTGGCAGAGTAGATATTAGTTGGAACCAGCAGGCGAGGATCGTCCACTCTTATGGCCAAAATGACATCCATATCATTCGACTTCTTAGGAGGGGGGCGGATGGCCACCATCTCAGCATCCGGATTCTGTATCTTGGCCTGCAGTTGCTCCTGGTATTCATCTTGAGTTTTGAAATGAACATGCTCTCCGAAATAATTATCCTTGAGTACCATGATGTACCGGACCAAGAATCCGTAGAGAGAAACGCATGGTGATTGTGCGTGGACGTTCAAGACCAAAGTGTCCGTATTGGCTGGAGATGTCGTGGCGTTGTATTGATAACTTCCATTAACTCCCAAGCCCTCAATATGTCCTAGTTCCTTGGATTTCACAAAAGTCGCTTGGGTACTAGACTGAGAGGTATGAAGTGTCAAGTCGAGAGTGTCCGCTCGGACGTCAAAAGGAATACTGTTTGTGCTTGGTCGAAACTTGTCAAGGGGTATACAAGTTTCGGCTTTCAGTTCCGGACTAGACAGAATAAGAAACGAATTATCGTCCATTGCAGTGGCTTTGTCGATGATATTACCATCGTTGACGTTGAGAAATATTTTGACGTTTTGTAAGTTGAGGTGAAGGTGATACAGAAAAGGTGTGAAGACAAGGTATTCAGCAGGAGGCCCTGCCGCCCAGTCGTCAACCAAGTCAACAATCAAAAAGATGTGATCTCGCAAGAGATACATATCCATGCCATCAAAGGTGAGGTTGAAATGCCAATTACGTAGCGTGTTCCACGAGAGAGGAGTTGCCAGATCGCATGAGATTTTCAGAGCACCAGATCGCCAGAGCAAATCGTGATTGACACTGCTCCACAGCTCAGAAGTCGGCAAGTGAATGTTGCACTTATTTTTATACCCAGCCGAATTCGCAACCATGTCCATGTAATACCTGACGGTGGAGTTTTGAGGAATCTTGAATTCGAGCCATCCGGCAGGGCGAGGCTGGGTTGCTTCGCTTTTGGAGTTTTTCTTGCCCCTGGTACGATGCTTGCGCGTATTGCGAGCCGTATCCGGCTTGGCCATATGCTCTTTACCACGCCAACGCCAGTTCTTGGACTCTTCCCTTATAGGGATGCGCAACGTGACTGTATCTTCCAATTCTATCAGCAGGTCGAACTGGGTAGGTACTCTCCATGCGCCAACTGGAAGCGGCCCGGTGGCACTGCCATCTTTAGACAAGGAGGGCACAAAAACACGCTGTAGATCAGCCCTTTGCCTATCAGCCCAGGGCCCGTAATTCATTGTCCCCCCTTTCACCGACAACTGCACTCCCCATGCTGGTGGCTCAGATCCGTTGATGTTCAAGGACGGGTCCAATTGCCTCTGGCGATGAGCTTCTTCGGTGACCTTGCTGACGGCATCCCAGAATACAGTCAACTGGCATAAAGGGCTATCAAGAATGGTCGAAACAGCAGCATATTCAACGGGGGCCCAGCGAGTTTTATCATCTATGTCTTGGTCGTCAAGATACCGTGATAGACCTTGCCATTGGACAACTCCGGGGACGTGGGCTGGTACAACTCCCCCGCCAGCTCGGGCGTCGCTTGAGAATGACTCGACAGACCTCCGCCAGTACGGCACCAAGTTTCGCAGGGAACTAAGCGCCTTGCGTCTTTGCTGGCGAAAATACGACTTCCTTGGGACATGCTGTGGTTCTTGGGGCACGCTCTCCCGTTCCCGTTTAGCACGTGTTGCCTGGTCTTCCTTATAGTCCAGGTTGTCAAGCATTTCCACCACAGGATGCTCCAATTCGAACTTGAATACTTGTCGATACTGGTCCACAGTCGTTGTCTCCGTGGCATCGACGTCTCCGGAGAGTGTATCGGCTTTCACGATGAGAATTGCCTTTGTATTATCATTTCCGAACACCGCTGCGGCTTTCTCGCATTCTATTTGGATAGGAAATAGTTTGAGGATAAAAGGCAGCTCTTCGTTTTTGTCATCTTCGCTCTCGTCGCTACTGCCGCTACTCGAGCCAGTGCTAGGTCGACTTGCGTTTCCATTCAGCGGTTTGTTGCTCTTCTCCCGGGAAATGGGAGCTCGTTCGGACGAATCCTCATGGGTCGTATTTCGTGATCGTAAACCTGCATCACCCTTTTCATCAAACGCCCCAGTACTTGAGCTTCCGCCAGATGAATTTGGGTCGATGATACCGGCGAGAATCGAGTCGTATGCCGGGCTGCGGTTGTAGACAAACCATTCCAGGCCGACAAGGTTTACGTTTATGCGACATGGTAATTTGGAATTCCTTTCTCTTGCCGATGCCACATTGTCCTCTCCTTTCGACACGAATATGTCGGCCTCTCTTACGCGGCGCAACCAATATCGCCATGTGATGTCTCCATGCTGTACCAAAAATGTTTCGTTGGAGCCGTGATATCGCAAGCCCATGAAAAAAATTCGTCCGGCTAAAAGAGAGACCTGAAGCGCCTGGATGTCAAGATATATGCGGTATCGATGCCAGGTCCAAGTCCTGATGCCGTAGGACACGATGGAGCCAAACACTCGGTTGAAGTAGAGCAGGAAGAATATGGCGAGGATCGCGGACAGAATGATGAAGATGAGAAACTCACTGGATGGAGACACTGATTAGTTTCACAACGGGTAAGTCCATGGCCAGTGTAACTCACTAATTGAAGCCCGGCCGCGGCTGGCCAGGCCCGATATCCGGGATCACCAGACGTTCCATCTCGACGACACCTTCGCAGAGCTTCCCCACGCCCGCCAGAGATCCAATAGCATTGTCCGTAGCCGCCGCTCTCCGAATGTCGGGGGTTATCGCGAAAGGCGTCGGTTGATGCTCAATGCTGGGACGATGCTCTTCTGCATGGCTCCGAAGCTGCGGTATAGAGGCGGTGCGCTTCGACAAGGCGCGGCGAGGCTGTTGGTGATGGAAGATTAGATGGATGGATTTCAAGGTCCAGGTTCCATGGTCCGGTGGAATTGGGATTGGCATCCACTGCGGTTACCCCCTACGGAGCACTGGAGCTACCCGCTAAATTGCCCTTTTCAGCAGTGACCATCCACTAGCGGCCAGTGGAGCTTTATGCACGAGCTAAGCAAGCAGCAGCACATGCTCTGTACATCATCTGGATGTATTTCCGCGCCAGGCGCTGGTGGGCGGGTACATCCTCCGGGTCCAAGCTCCGGCCGCGAGGCCCTTGTTTGGGAGCCAACGAGGGCAATGACCAGTCGATCTGATCTTGTGAGCTTCGTCACACCTTCGTCTTTTCTTCCTCTCATCCATAGCCACGGAGCTTGTCTTTGATCGCTTCGAGTGCTGTGTGCTGTGCCTCGACAGCAAACTTTGCTTTACCTGATTCTACAGAGCCATGAGCTAATCTCCAGCTCTCCTCCCAGCGCTTTATCCAGACTCTCTCCCCCGATCTTCAGAGGGTCGCGTCGTGGCCATCCATCATGCCTGATCATGGCACCGGCCAGAAGTTCACCACCGCCACCATCATAGTAGCAGGTGTCGCGTCTATAGTAGCAACGCTGCTATCGGTGATGTAAGCTATCAGTGCCCTTCTCCTGGCCGCGCAGCTTGCTGATCAGCCTCGACAGCTCAATATGGCTCCAAGCAAAGAACTATCGCAAGCCGCTGCTGCAGCGCTATGTCGTCCGCATTCTCCTCATGGTGCCCATCTACTCGATCGCGTCGTGGACGAGCATGGTTTCTTTAAAGGCCGCCGCCTTCGTGGACCCAATCCGAGACATCTACGAGGCGTTTACCATCTACACCTTTTTCCAGCTTCTTATCAACTACATGGGCGGAGAGCGAGCGGTCATCATCATCACCCACGGTCGGGCTCCGGTCCATCATTTGTGGCCCATGAACCATTTCCTGCCCAAGGTGGATATCTCAGACCCGTATACCTTCTTGGCCATCAAGCGGGGCATCCTTCAATATGCATGGCTCAAGCCCATCCTGGCTGTCGCAGCGATCATCATGAAGGCTACAGATACCTATCAGGAGGGATACATTGGAGCTAAATCCGGCTATTTCTGGAGTGGTATCATCTACAACATCAGTGTCACAGTCAGCTTGTACTCTCTTGGACTGTTTTGGGTTTGCATGCACCGGGACCTGGTACCGTTTCGGCCGGTCCCCAAGTTCTTGTGTATCAAGCTTATCATCTTTGCTTCCTATTGGCAGGGATTCTTCCTGTCGATTCTAGTCTGGCTCAATGTCATCCCCGACGACGTTCAGGGCTACACCCGCGACAACCTTGCTGCGGCTATCCAGGACGCTCTTATCTGCGTGGAAATGCCCATTTTCGCCGTCGCCCATTGGTATGCCTTTTCTTGGCATGATTTTGCCGACAACCGCATTCAATCAGCTCGTATGCCACTCAATTATGCCTTCCGTGACGCATTCGGAGTCAAAGATCTCATCGAAGATTCCAAGGAGACATTTAGGGGAGACAATTACGGTTACCGATTCTTTGACTCTGGAGACAGGATCATGGCGCATGAAGACTCCAGGTCAAGATTTGCTAGATTACAAGAAGGGATGCGGTACGAACGCGGAGGCAAAGGGAAATATTGGATTCCCAAACCAGGAGAGGTGAATGCGACGTCGCCATTGCTAGGCAATGGAAATGGATCGTCCAGTTCCACTCGCCCCGATCAGTTGAATGAGAACGTACATGGCACATTTGAGGAGCCTGAAATTGATGCCGATGACGAGCATCTGTATGACAACGCCCGGCAGCTAGAATATGGGGATTGGAATGTAAGTTGTCAGCCCATTTCCGAACTGTTCATGTGCCCATGCTTACCCTGCGTGAATAGTACCCAGTCGTTACTGCGAGCGAGCCACTCAGGGAGCGCTATGCCTCCTGGGCAAGCAACTCAGAAACCAGGCTCTACTCTTCCCCATCTCACCCCCCTACGCCATCACGTAACAACTCAGCCAGTTCATTGCGCCAGCAGGACCAGCACACCGAATCAGAGCAACCGCCTCCAGTGGTTGTTATCAAGAAGAAGAAGAAGTCAAAGAAGACTGTGCAGCACACAGAACCGAGTCCACCTGATGTAAAACCTCATCAAGAAGACCAGAGCAGTGCTAGAGCAACACCGAGCTACGATGGCAACCAGAGTCCCGCCATAGAAGAGCACCAGCCGTGGGCCTCTACCGAACATGAAGACGAACACGACCAGACGCCCAGCTATCAAGTTCCAGACTCTGATGAATTCCGCAATGTTTGGGATGGCGATAAATAATTATAGCGCCTTTGGTTTTGTTTTGTTGCTATGGAAAAGAAAAGAAAAAATAACTGCTAGAAGAGTTTCAAATCTATGTGTCTACCCTGGGCCAGACAGGCATAGCGAGGCGTTCTTTGGGTGTCGGGAATTAGGGAGGGGTGAAATACCAGATTTGTTTTCTTCTTGATGTATGCGGATATGTACTCATTATATACCAGCCGCTATTCATTCAACTATCACTATTCAGCTTGCTCTTTTTATCTTTCTTTTTTCTCTCTACCCCTTGTACTAGATGCATGTTTTGTTCAACCATACAGAGCAGAAAGGCATGTTGTGAAGGGTGTAGCTACCGATTTTTCAATATACTACTGCTACTTATATACTATATCCATTTTATACTCCTCCTTCTCTTCTTTATTCTGTATTTACAACATCAAGGCCTAGCTCGCCTTGGACATGTCAATCAATATCTTTCTCGCATTCGCCGCACTCGCACTCCCAGGACTAGGTGGCGTCGGACCAGTCGTCCAGTTCGTAGGCGAGCTACCAAGCACAAAATCGAGAGTTCCGCCGTTGGCAAAGATGTCATACCAGCTCACCCAGCTCTTATTCCACGTCTTGCCGTTGACCTTGAGCGACTGAACATAGTAAACATCTTCACTCCCGCCAGTAGTGGTGATCTTGAGCGTTTTGCCACCGCCCAAGGAAATAGTTAGGTCAGTGAACCAGGGAGATCCGATGAGAAAGGTAGTCTGGCCCGTCATGGGGTACAGGCCGATCATATTCCACAATAGCCACGACTCCATGGCTCCAGCGTCACTGTTTCCGGGTAGACCACCCGGCGTGGGCGCATAGTACGATTTAGCTATGAAGCGACTTCGTTTGACAGAGAGATCTTGTCTATTGACGAAATTGTACAGATAAGGAGTAGCAAAACTGGGTTCATTTCCAGGGTTGAAGATTGTGCTGCCGAACGCGCTGTTGCCAGAGTAGACGCCGGGTTGGAAGGTCATCTCGAGGCGCTGCACAAAGGTATCTGCTCCGCCAGAGTACTGAACAATAGTATCCAAATCATGATGAGCGTTGAATGAGTATTCCCATGGGAGGGCCTGGTAGTAGTAATCTGCCCAATAGCAGCCACCACAGGATATGGGATTTTGAGCGATGAAACCGCTGGTGTTTCTTGGGCCAAGGAAACCCGAGAATCCGAGAGCAGTCATGTTAGTGTTCCAATGATTGCGCCAATTGTGAGATCTGTTATAATATTTTTGAAAATCATTCTGAAGTCCAAGGCCGTTGGCAACGGTAGCCAACATAAAATCATTGACCGAACTGCAAGAGAGGTTAGGGCACGCAGCTTGAATGCCATAAGCGAATCAACTTACTATTCAACAGCTCTGCTAACAGACCGTCCGAACGTCGGAGTGATGTAGCCATATTTCAACCAATCTGGCAGGGCACTTCTACCTTCCTTGGTCGAGCCTGTAGGATCTCGCGGATCATTGTTGTTTGCTGGGACGACTTCAGCATTCTTCACCATGGAAGCATAGGCGCCCTCCCAGTCGACTTTGCCACGAACACCTTTGACAAACGCATCGGCAAAGACGTTGTCGCTGTTTGAGCCTCCCTGGACGGCGCCATTCCAGAATGAAGAGCGAGCATCCGAAACATAGCCTTCATGGCGGTAAATGTCTACCATGGATCTAAGAAGCTCTTCATGGTATGCCGGTTGAAGGATATGGAGGAGAGAGGTTGTACATCGATGCTGTTAAGACAGTTAATCACAATCCCGTTTTCAAAATCGATGTACAGCTTACAGTATCCCAAAAGGTGAAAATATCATCATAGTAAGGCTCGCCAGACATCCAGAGAGGATTTTCTCCAGTCTTGTTTGTCGGGAGAAGATGCATGAAATACAGGGCTGAGTAAAGCTGGTTCAGCTTAGTGACGTTAGTTTCGGTTGTTGTCACCTTTTGCAAGACTTGAGAGTTCCAGGCATCTCGAGTTCCTTGGCGGACAGTCGCGAGACTGGTCCCCTGGGGAATCTCGGCTTTGACGTTGGCACAGGCTTGCGTCTCGGAGACGAAAGAAACTCCAACCCTAGAGATGACAGATTGCTGCTGGAATGTGAAGAGGGCACCGAGCCTGGCCGTTTGGGAGCTGTAGCTTGTCTTGTTGGAAAATTCAGCCAAGGTTGATGAGTTCAGGCTCGTTCCAATGAATGTTTTGTAAGAAGCCGGAGCATCAAAATATCCACAGAAATAAACCGTCCATGGGCCAGCTCTATTCCATCCCTGCGTTCAGTTCAGCATGGTGCTCAGATTAACAGAAGGATAGTATCTTGGCTCACATTGTTATAAGTTCCATTACCGGTATAATAATAGTATCCAGGCTTGGTGTCCTGGTGGACATTAATGCTGCCTCCTAAGAAATGCTGCTCTAACCCTTGGCCGCGGTAAGACGACAAGACATGAGACACGTCAACAAGCACATTGAGATCCTTGCCAACGCTAGGGAATGTGTACTGAAACAAGCCGGCCTTGTTGGTAGCCGCCATTTCCAAGACAGTTCCAGAGCCAAGACTTGCTTTGTAGTAGCCAATCTCGGTAAAATCAGGCGCGGCACGAGTGTCATTGATGGCGTCGCTCAGAGGGTTTGCAACAGTCCCAACAACGGGCATCTGAGAAACGACGCCGTATTTCGGTGCGCCTCCGGTGCCGCTCTCATGGAGCATCGTGAAGCCGGTGAAGTTGCCATTGGAAAGATAGCCAGAGTAAGCATCGGTGCCCGAGTACAGATCAGGACCGAGCTTGACCATGCCCAGTGGTCGAGAAACACCGGGGAAAGTGTTTCCGCCATTGATAGTCCCCGTCTATACACAGTCAGGTTGGTTCAGTTGGAGAAGAGTTGCGTACTCAATCATTCACTTACACTGGTCAACACATAGCCAGCCAAGTCAGCGGAACGAATCGCAGCTGAATTGACTAGCGATGGGATCAAAGGTAATAACAATAATGAAGAATACATTGCGACTACAAATATAGAGAGCCCAATAGAACTACACAACATGCTCGCAACGACGATCCTCTGCACCCGTCCATCCTGCTGGACTTATATGCAACCCTCGGGCCATGGATCCTACCCCCCTTGCTCCCCTAGACAAAGTGCCCAAGGGCGGAAAACGGAAAGCAACACGGCGATGCAAGCTCCGCACGAGAAGCTGCAATGGCATGGTTGCAACAGGCATCCCGAACACACACACAGTCACGTTCTTGTTGGATCATCATAAGTGGGCAGCGACTGAGAGACAACGTGGGATGTGCATGCCATGTGAATGGTCCAGAGGGGCAGCTTTGTGCTGGAATAGGCAAAACGCTAGTGGAAAAGGCCGGAGATCTGTGAGGAGAAAGGCATTCAAGTGCCGATGTGGCACAACATCAATATCATTTAAATCATTTGAATCTTGAGATAATCGGGAAAAACATGCAGATGCGCGCTTTTACACAGGCAAGGGGGATGCCAGGTCGGGAGAAAGGGTGCCGAGTCTTGAAAAGTGTGAGTGTCTCGGGGAATCCAAGACTTGGCAATAAGTCGTACGAAGTAGTGCTCGCACTTGAAATTAGATTTTGCGCCGCTCCGGCCGTCCAGGGAGCCGTTCAAGCGACAAAAGGGCAGCAAAAGAGCACGCGCCACCCAGGATGAAGCCTGTAAGTGAGTGTACAAACATGTCCCATGACTTGGGATGGCTTAATGGGTGGCATCACGAACAGGACTGGCACAGCATAGGGTAGGATTCTCATCTAGGGGCGCTTTTTTGTTCTCGTGGTGCAGGACCAGAACAAGTTAGGCCCAGGAACGCTGTGTGGCTTGGGAGCGAATCTTTGGGGAAGCTGTAAATCATGATTTGCCCGCTTCGTCTGTCCTCGTTGGCGTCTCTGTGATCCGTGACATTCTCTAATAGAAGCGGGGTGAATCTATTCCCAGAGCGAGGAACAAACAGCATCAGACGAAAAGAAATGAAACAACTAGTAAAGCTCACGAAGACGGAGATACTTCGCGATTGGCCGTCTTCACATGCACACCAAAAAGGCACAACAATGTGGGGGTTTGCTCAGCCAGTGTTGTTCTTCATTGCTTAGGAACAGAGCCAAAAGGCATCGAATCGTTTAGATCGGAGAATTTCAGCCAATCTTGTCGCGTATTCGGATTAACGTAGTGCCGGTAGCCTAACCTTAGCGGCGTGCACAAAAAAGCGGGCGCTCTTAAACTATCCACACACAATGACAATATCATCTCGCACCGTCGCCGCCCCGATTACTGAGGCTCTGCACGCCCATATTGCGGATATGTAGGCGCATGTTTGCCCTCGAGTCCCTCTTTTTTCTGCATACCGCTTGCCACCGAACACCAGGCGGTCTGAATATTTTGTCGATAACGCGGGCAGAATCCATTAGGCCCACGTCTGAACCATACTGCTGCTGTATTCCGCCTTTTCTGCCACCAGCCAGACGGAACCATCATCCAAGCTGCCTCGTCACTGAGAGCTTGGATTCAAAGCCAACGGGCGGAATCGAGTCGCCAGGCCCTTGTGCGCATCACACCGCGAGCCGGGCGCCCCCAATCGAGGCCCGTCGTGCGCAATCGCAATGGGTCGAAAGCCGAATCCCCTCATCCTCGAGTATTTCGTCCGCGGGCCGAAGCTCAACGACAACAGTAACCGCTATCCGCATACGTGCAAGCAGTGCGGCGAGAACTTCCCCAAGGGCCGCATCGATAGCCTGACGACGCACATCACCAAGAAATGCCCAGCCATCTCCGACTCGGACCGCATGCGAGCCTGTCTCGAGCTCCACGGCATCACCACCGCCAGAGCTGCCATCGACCGTCCTCAGGGCGGGGCCCAGGTCAATGGCCAGCCCACCGCTCAGCTCGCGCTGCCTCAGGGATGGAGTGCCCTCGAGACCCTCGCCGAGGCATCGCGCCAGGTCGATCTGAACGAAAACAATCGCGGCCAGAAGGCGTCCGACACCCCTAATCCTGCTGCTGCTAATGGCGGCGGCTTTGTGCCAGATCGACTGGAGCTGCAAGAGCAATTCACATTGGAGAACCCTCCCGCTACCTATGACAGCCGTCCGCAAACAAGCACAAGCCTTAAGAAAGGCTTACAGCAGTCCCCTTCTCGCTCGACGCCGGGTGTGGGGGCTGACCTGGCAGCTTTTGCGGGCAACGCTGTCGTGCAGGTGCCGTCACCGACTCCTGAGCTCTCGCCAGAAGAACGTCTTCAGGCTCTCCTCCCCGCCAGCGAAACGTCCCCAGATCCATCCAACATCTCTGTCGCCGTTGCTGCCACAGCCCGCTTGAATCCGTCCTTTCTCGACCCCCAGCTTGTCACCACCGACATTCCACCGCCGACTTCGTCGCCTCCAACCGTAGAGACGCAGGCACCTATCGACCCAGTGCCAACCTCCTTGCCCACCACCTTACCTACCTCCCTACCAACCACCCTCGCCGATACGAACGTTTCCCAGCCGTGGGGCGAAATGACATACTTGGCCACTACTACCCCTATTCCCTTGCTCACGGAGAATTCCCCAGCATTGCCTCTGATGAGCCGCGGTGGTGTTCGAATGGACACAAGCGATGGGCTCATCAACGGCAGAGCACGCCACGCACGGTCGAGATTTACTCCTGCCAGACGCAAGGAGGTTCAGGAAGTCCGTAAGATAGGCGCTTGTATTCGATGCCGGATCCTGAGGAAAAATTGTGGCAAAGGAACGCCCTGCGATACATGCCGTAAGGTTCTGGCACCCCGTGTCTGGAGAACTGGCTGTGTCCGCACTCGTCTACATGAACAACTCGACCTATATGCTGCTGGCGTTCAGGTCGTCCTATCTCAAAACCGTATCAACCTCATCAAAGATCAGCTCAAGCTCACCAACGACGGAAGCTTGATTGAAGTATCCCATTTTCCCGAGGCAGGCAAAAAGATTGTCTTTGGAGCCCTGGTTTATCCACTGGAGCCAAACGAAACACAGGCGGAGGCTCGTGGAGACAAGACCCCATTTCACCAGGTTATCATGATTGACCAGGATTCGGAGGATATCCCGGCCAAGGCCGAATCGTACATGCGAGATGTGCTGACCACGTTTATTGAGCGCGAGCCGTCAAAATTTATGAAAGTGACGCTCGAAGCTGCATGCAACCAGCTTTCAAAAGGAGAAGACGACCTTCTCAGGAAGGCTTTGGAGCTGTGGGGTCTCGTCGAGAGCATCGACCGCGAACGGCAGTGGACGATTCTAGAGAAGCCAAGTACTGAGGGGGAAGAGCCGAGGTGGATAAAAGAAGCACAAAACGAGAACGATGCAGACATTTACACCATGATTTGCATGCAGCTCAACGCCGCCGCGGAACGAAAGGCTAACAGCACCTCCAAAAGCCTGCTGAACCACATGGACAGATTGCTCACAGACAGCAAGACAAAGGTCGGGTTCAAGATTTATCTTACCGCCATAATCTTCCTCAACTGTGTGGAAAAGTCTACCTGGGCGTTCAAGGCTTGGGAGCAGGACCATCTCCGCCCAGGCTGGCCCCTTGAGCGAGACCCAAGCGTCTTCACCCAGCAGGGCGGCAGTTTAGCTGGACTGCTGAAAATGCTCTTGTCCATTCGCAAGGCGTTGCCCCAAACCCTGAGGGGCCTGGATGGGAAATTGACAGTTCAAGACAAAGACCCGGAAATCACGGAATACTTTCAGACTCTTGATCTTGATTGTAAGCCTCTTCTCCGAATCACTCAAATTTTGTACTTTCATATGCTAACCAAGCTACAGTCGACACCATTGAAGCCCGTCAGAAAGCCTCACAATTCTCCCCTGCCGACTCCCGTTCCCTCGAGCTGGCGTTTTGCTCCCATCTGTTACTTCCCAACCTCCCGGCCTAAAGACTTACGAGACATGAGACTACGACTTTGCGCAAACTTCTTTTCCTTTTACTATTATTTTTCATCACTCTAATTACCAAACAACCTGTGATTCTTCGACTTAGATGACTAAACTGACTTTGCCTCACTGGCGCAAAGAGGATTTCTTTTACTACTTTTTTTGAGAGAGAAAAAAACAAGGGAGAGGCGCGCTTTTAGACTGGTGGGCAGGAGGGAAAAAAGTACAAAACATGCACACTTAGACGAAACGCATTCACGATACGGAGGATGGGAGGCAAAAACTTACTTTCCATTCCCCTTTTCTTTTTCTCATTTGTTCACCTTCTGAAACAAAACTCTTCGCATGACTCGGCGTTTGTCCCGTGGTTTATATCGGGCTTTTCTTTTTTCACTTCAATAAAGCGAGGCACAAAAAATGCATGATAGATTGGCCTGCTCCGGTTACTTTTTACCCCTTTTGTATGGGTGGGGAGGGAGATTTTGTCATCAACATCTCCCCCTTCTTCATTTTTTCCCTTTGTATTTATTTTATTCAAAATTACATAGAGCGATGGCGCAATGGCGTTCTAAGACGCCCACGCGCGCTGATTGATTTATCGAAACCATTTGAGGGTGGTTGATATCATTGGGAGAACAATGTGATACTAGATGATTGACTCTCTTTCTCTTTCATATGCATGAAAATTTCCAACTCATCATTAATACTCGACATCTCTATGATGTCCCCTATAAACTTATATGCATCTACCTATCCATGGGCTCAAACCTTCTAGGTGGGCGACATGCTTCCACTATCCACCCTCGAAACGCCCTGCCCGGAGCGCTTCGGCTTCCTAAAGCACGCGAATTCGTTCTTGCTTGCCTCCCTGAGCTTCTTGAGCACATTACGCATCTCAGGAAGCTCGTTCTGCAACCGCGCGCGAGCATCGTTATCTGTACGGCTATCCAGTTCCTGGTAAATCTGGCTCTGCAGCTCCGAAGCCTTGTCGGTGGTATAATGGCTCAGCGTCTGAGCAATGAACTCAACGTCGAGCGTAGCCTGGATAAGAGCGCTGAGAGAATAGCGAGCGCGTTTGCGGAACGCATCCAGCAGCTGCAAAGACGTCTGCTCAAGCAAAAACGAAAGAACCTGAGGCGTAAGTGAGGCAGCCGTAGTGGAAACCTGGGAGTGGACGAGCACAAGAGTCAGAAGCGTCTCGTATACGTATGGCTTCGCCGTCTGGGGCCGTTCGCCTTGCGCTGGTGCCCAATCATGGTCCGCGAGACCAGAGTGGATGATTTCACGTAGCTTCTCAGTAGCTTGTTTAGTGTAGGACTGGAAGAGGCGAGCGTCAATTTGGCCGAGCACGTCCTTGATAGTCTTGGACTCATCCGTGAGCTTGACGGAAAATGCATTCTCAAACTGCGAGTTCAGGTTGGGGACTACTTGAGACCGTAGAGCCTGCAGATTGCTCAGGGTAAGGAGCATTCGGACGTTCTGGTACCAGTGTTAGTTTGGGGACGAGATGGGCGAGGGATGAAAAGGGGGATGAAAAGGGGTGTTCAAGACTTACTCGGTCTCCGGCATCAAGTGTACTCTTGCCCACTGACGATGCAGCAACGCTGGAGATGACTCCGTCCTGACCAATAGACCATTCGTCTTCTGTCTTTTTGACTGATCGCTCTGCATTCTCCACCATGCCGCTGAGAGCCTTGTACAAGGTGGTTACATACTGACTCCGAACCATCTGGAGTAGCTTGGCTGGTGGTGGCAAGACAATGTCACCAGCACCTGGCTTCGACATGGCCTCGGAGATGTAGAGAATTTTTTGCATGCCGGTGAGAAGCGCACCCTCGAATGCGGCAAAGCTGGCAGGCATCCGCGTAACATCTCCGGACTCGGCAGACGGTAGCCAATCTTCTATGAACTTGATGTTCTCTGCGTCCCGATTCCATGCAGCGCACAGAGCCGTGACGCATCGCTCTCTGGAGACACCAGTCAAGGCCTTCAGCTGTTCGAGAACTTGGCCATTTCCGGAACGAATGGGATCTATGGTGGCAAGGTCAGAGGCGCCTGAGCCGACCAGTGCCAGCATCCTGCAGAGATAGTACACTCCGCTGATGGAATTCGACCAAGGAGGCCAAAACGCTAGCTTTTCCCACGGCTCGCCCTTCTTTGGTGAGGATGGTGGCGGGTTATTCGGGTCAAAGTTGAATCGAGGATCGCGTGTAGAGGTTGGGCTGAGGGAATGGCCAAAACCGCCAGCTGAGGCGGGTGAGTTGGGTGAGACAGGAAGCGGCGAGAAGACCACACTAAGATCTTCAGGGGGCAATCCGGCAAAGAAGTCATGTACGTGTCCACGCAACAGATCTACCAGTTCCACGATGCCCTTCTCAAGGTCCGTAACATTTTTTTGTGTCAGTTGGTGGTGTCCCTGAGATTCGTCATTGTAGCCCGTAGGTAGCGTCCTTTGTATTCTGCCTTCAATAAAGCCCTGTGCAGTCTGCCAAAATTCGAGGAGGTCTCCGAGAATGCCTTGAGGAGAGATGAGGCCGGTCAGGAAAGCAAGCATCTTCTCCCACAACTCAATGACGTCTGCGGAATCGCTCGACGTTGGCTTGCTGTCGATGCTCTGTCGGCCCAATGTACGCAGGTGAGTGGCCACGACCTTATTAGAAGGCTTCTCGCTACCCGCTAGCCTTCGGCGAAGCACCTCAATTTCGGCTTTTGTGTGCTCAGCCGTTGATTGAATCTTGGTTTTAAGGTACTCGTATCGACTCATTAGCCACACCCATATTGGATTATCTTCGACGCCAAGTTCCAGCAGCAGGGAAATCATGTCCATGTGCTGGTCTGGACCTCGGCCAACATGACTCTCGGATTTCGACAGTGTGTGTAAGGTAGACAATCTCTTCCAGGCATCCCGTTTGAAGCTTTGGATCTGGCGATCAACGTCATACCACACCCGAGCCGCAACCATGATCTGGTAGAGCTGGTCATCTTCTGGCATTTGGCGGTCAATGTACTTTGATGCTTCCCGCGCATCGTCGGCAAACTTCCTGGCGCGGTTGTATGCCTCGACCAAGGTCTCGTAGTCTTTCCTTTTGATGGAGTCGGATATTATGGTACTCAGCTCCAGCGGATCTTTGAATTGCTGCACGTATTTCTGAAAGGACCTCAAGTGTTCCTCCTTTTCTCGACCTCCTAGAGCTGGTCCCCACACATCTTCGGCTTTGGCAGAAACGTCGAGTAGGGGAACTTTGATGCCCAAAACACCATATTCGCTCTCTTTTATCAGCGCGTTCTTCTTTCGAGAGTCGGACGACAAAGCCAAGGGGTTGTTCAGGCCAGCTCTGCCAGAGCGCAAGCTCGTTCGACTGGAATGGCGACCATGGATGGAAGATCTGCCAGTATTGGCCTCGGTTCCACGGTACTTCATTTCTTTATAAACATTGTCTATCGTCGCCTTTGCCTTGACGAATCGTTCAAAGTTGCTCTCCACGAGAACCTTGAGGGAGGCTGATTTTTGGTCGATGGACTGCGAAAGCGTATCCAAGCCCTCGAGCAACGTGCGCGTGTCGGCGTGCTGGTGTATCTGTGACAAGAACAGGGTCGGCGAAAAAGTAGTCGAGGACAGCATGAATCGGTTGCCTATCAAGATGCGATCAGCCCCTGCTGAGGTAGACTCGGGGTGGTAGACTCACGAAGTCGCACGTCATCCTGTGCCGGGAGGCCAATTTCTCTCAGCGAACGGACGACACTATCTGTTGTGCCCAAGGGGTCTGGCTCATCCTTCAAAACATGATTGTTGGCAGCTCCTTTTCCCACCGCGGCCTTGCCATCGCCCGCGGCCGCCTCGAGGGCCTGGTATCGCGACTTTTGCCGGCTGTGCTTCTTCGTGTCGGCTTCGTCTCCGGAGGAGTCGTCATCTTTCTCCGCAGGCCATTCCGAGGGATACGAGGTGGGGAGTTGGTAGAATTCGAGGATTGTTCGCTCGTAATCGGACATGCTGTCGGTTTCGACGCAATCGCGGGGGGGATGAAGCTCGCGAGCTTAGCTTGGGGATGGTTTCAAGGGTGGCAGAACAAGCCCATGCATGCGGTAGCGGGAGATGCAGATTGTTGCGGTTTCGTCTTGGGGGAATGGGAATGTGTTTTTGCCGAGGAGTGTGAGTATTATTGCTTTGCTCGCAACAACATCAGCTCCAGGATGCGAGCACGCAGCCGCTACTAAGGTAAGATGGGATGCAAGATCATGTATAGCGCCCAAGTTTAGCAGTACAGTAGTCGAGGTACCGCTACCCCGTTTGCCCGTACTGCAAGAGACGCCAGCTGCAAACAAGCCACAGCTCCAGCCACCAGCCACAGCCAGCCGTGTGCTCAACTGTCGGATTTCCTCAGCCACAAGCCACAAGAGACCACCAGCCACACCCGCTGCCAGTTCCAATTCCATTCCCAGTTGCAAGTTCACCATCTCTTTCAATTCCTTAGTCATGCGGTATTTGGCATGGCGCTAGTGTCGCAAATTCCAAAAATCCAATCAAAATCTGCAACACTCGGGGGAGGCCGAGGCAAGAAAAAGCTCAACCAATTAGGCGTAGCTCGGCGTCTGCAGCCGCAAACCGACCGGCTCCGAGGCGCCTGACCGAAGCGGCAGAGCGGAAGAAGCGTCGAAATGAGGGAAATTCCACGGTCGCGCCACAGGCTGTGTGGCTGGTGATCCCCACTCAGCTCGCGATTGAGCCACTCGCAGCGCAGCAACCAAGGCTGAAGCGTGCATATCGCCGGCTTTCAGTGTCGCCCATGCCGGGCCCGAGCCAAAAAACTTTCAGATGGCCATGTTTATTCCGGACCTCTTTTATTCCCCTTAGATACCACCGGCCGACTCTTTTTTCTTCCTTTCTTTCTTCCTCCCTTGGTAACCCGCTTCTCTTCTATATATATTCTCGAGATATATACGTCACTCATCGTCACAATGCTGGCCGTTCGCTCTCTCTCCAACCCTGCCAGGCACTTCGTGCGAGCAGCTCCCCGCGCTGCCGCCACCTGGTCCGTTTCGGTATGAAGCAACGGCGCAACGGAAGAGGATCGGTGGGAATATTGGCTAACGTACCGTCCAGACCTTCCAGAACAAGCGATTCTACTCCCAGGAGCGTGTTGCCAAGTATGAGGGAACCAAGGACTCCAACGTACGTCTTTTCGACACCTAATATGCGCATTTCCCCCCAATCCGCGGCTATCTGGACGACTTGCTGTGTCTCACCTATGTCACCAAAAAGTCGAGGGTGGGGGGAATAAAATTCACTCAAGGCGCAGAGCTTGGAACTGGTGCAACTGTCCCGAACAAGAGGCTTACAATGTGAATAGGGCAACTTCCTCGTCAGTTTGATCGAGGGTGACGGTATCGGTCCCGAGATTGCCCAGTCCGTCAAGGACATCTTCTCCGCTGCCAAGGTACGATAATCTTGATGCCACAGGATGGAATGATTCCGCAAGAGAAACAGCACCAACGATGGCTAACAACGAGACATAGACCCCAATTGCTTGGGAGCCCATCGATGTTACCCCCATCATCAAGGACGGCAGGACCGCCATCCCCGACGCCGCCATTGAGAACATCAACAAGAACAAGATTGCCCTCAAGGGTCCTCTGGCTGTACGTACAGAATTATACTTCGGAATGCAATGGATATAGATTTTGCTGACACACTTGACAGACCCCCGTTGGCAAGGGCCACGTTTCCCTCAACCTGACTCTGCGACGAACCTTTAACCTGTTCGCCAACCTGCGACCTTGCCGATCCGTCGCCGGCTTCAAGACCCCCTACGACGGTGTCGACACTGTCCTGATCCGAGAGAACACCGAGGGCGAGTACTCTGGCATTGAGCACGTTGTCGTCGACGGTGTTGTCCAGAGCATCAAGCTCATCACCGAGGAGGCTTCCGAGCGTGTCCTGCGATTCGCCTTCCAGCACGCCGAGTCCATCGGCCGCACCAAGGTCCGCGTCGTGCACAAGGCCACCATCATGAAGATGTCCGACGGTCTCTTCGTCAACGTTGCCGAGCGTGTCGCCAAGGACTTCCCCAACATCGAGTTCGACGCCGAGCTGCTCGACAACACCTGCCTCAAGATGGTCACTGACCCCACTCCCTACAACGACAAGGTCCTGGTCATGCCCAACCTGTACGGTGACATTCTGTCCGACATGTGCGCCGGTCTCATCGGCGGTCTCGGCCTGACTCCTTCTGGCAACATCGGTGACGAGTGCTCCATCTTCGAGGCCGTCCACGGTTCCGCCCCCGATATTGCTGGCAAGGGCCTTGCCAACCCCACTGCCCTGTTGCTCAGCTCCATCATGATGCTGCGCCACATGCGCCTCAACGACCACGCCAACAAGATCGAGAAGGCCATCTTCGACACCCTGGCTGAGGGCAAGGCTCTGACCGGTGATCTCGGCGGCAAGGCCAAGACCCACGAGTACGCCGCTGCCATCATTGGCAAGCTGTAAAGAACGAAAAAGCGGATTTTTCATCACTTTTTGATACCTTTGTCACCTCTACCGCTGCCTTTTGCACATCGCTGCAAAACTACGCAAAAACCATCAACCACACAACCCACCATCCCGCAAACCGCAAACTCATAAACAACTCAATCCACGTAACTAGGGCTGCTCCTATATGAACGTATAATCGAACGCCCTCAGTTTACTCGCGCCATACACCACCATCTTGTTCACTCTTAAAAAAAATATGTCACTAGGAGGGGATTTCATTTCATCACGGTTTTCCAAAAGTGTATTGAGATATAGCAAGCATTCAGTACCTTGAGGACCCAAAAAAGGGAGGGAGAGAGAGACAGGGCAGAAGCGGTTTAGAATATGTATGCATGTACAACTTACTAGAACGTGTGTCGATGGGTCGGTATTTGAGCTTCATTGCTTGAATATCCGCCCACGGCATGGCAAAATTACCAAAAACAAGTTTAAAAAAAGAAGAAGAAGATCCCATGAGCCCGTGTCTTTTGTTAGCGTATGATTCTATACTCGGTCAGTAGCCTCGTTTTCCATGCGGCAAGGATATCGCCGTCGGTATCAACTCAGTCACACGAGCAGTGAAAACGGTCATACCCTCACGTACGACATCCGACGTGCGTACAAGAAACACACAAACACTTACCCGCCACAATTAAAGAAGGAAAAAGAAAAGAAACTAGCGTCGCGTAATTATTAATTTGTACTCACTTCAATCTGCAAACTTGCAGATAATGACGTAGCTCAAGGTCTCCCAACATCAAACACAAAGAAATCGTCCAACGTACGCCTATGAAGTCATGGTAAGGGTGTGCCACCGCATCAATAAGATCGGCCCCATCCCATCCCATCGGTGCGGTAAATAATGGGGGTGTGTATGTGCCGAATTAGGCCATGGGATCAAATTGATTAATGCGCGACAGAAGCAGGGAGGCTGTGGGTGACATAGAAGACATCCATCTAGCTGCCATGGTATGATATCAAGTGTGCACCGGATTGGGTCTAAGAGGTGATAGAGTAGTCTGAGAAGGTGAACCAGGTAGATTGTATTGCAATTTGGTATTTGAGATGAGAATTGAAGATGCGTGTTTTGGTATCCAGACCGTGATCTCAAATGAAAAATAAAATAGAGATGGATGATATAATACAAATACATGACTGATGGCAGATTTGATACAAAGAGGAAGAAAAGAACCCGCCGATATCCCATCTGCAAAGAGTGCCGGCTAGAAACGGGAGAGAAAAAAAAAAGGTGCCCAAATGCCGCGCTCGTACAATAAAAAACAAGAGTGGTGTCGTAAATCGTGACGTCTCAGATCCCATTGTTCCCGCCCAATCCAGCCCAAATCCGTTTGTGTCCAATTCCGTATCGTACGCCCAGTAGATGATGACAAAGAAAAAACAAATTGTGCCCAAGATCCAACTCCGACTCAATGCGGGAAAAGAAAAAGAAAAGAAAAAACGTAACCAATTGCTGTGTGGTGACAGGATTCGTTTCCCAAGTGGCTGAGCAAGGCCAAGTACACGCACTCACACGCATTTTGTCTCACCACGGCCGCATTCCATCCGATCGAAAGCGGCCATGCATAACCAAAACCATGGATGAACAAGACCCTTCCCTCTAGCTGAATAAAGACAACCCAAACAGACTGTCGGATTCTCCGCCCAGCACAGCGCAGGCTTCCCTCTCGTCATCGTCCCATCGTTTGTGGAGGGAACCCGGGCTGTAGGTCGATCCGCGACGATTAGGCCGACTAGGGTAGAAGATATGGATGCGGTAGCTCTCGCTGAATCTCGCCCACTTCCAATCGCGCGGAGAGCGGCAAGATCCGAGCTGGTGGATGGCTCGGATGACGATGCTGTGTGAATCGTCCGCACAAGGCTGGATCGTGATGTCATAGTCCATCAGGCACAAGCCACACGATCCCGGAGCCTCGCGGCATGGGACGAGGCCATCGCCTCCAGCTGCGGGCTTCTTGAGCAGCTCGGGGATGGACTGGCGAAAGGGCGATGAGGCGGGAAATAGAGAAGTGTGCTCGCACAGCTTAATGTCGCGCGCGCCGGTGCACTTGCGGAACTCGGCCACATCTCTATCAGCAACTGTCAGAGCGTAGGTGCGCTGTAAGAACAGCTCGTCGTCCATAATCTTGGCCGAAGTCGAGCATCGTATCGTCATCAGCTCTCGACGCTCGCTCTGCTCGGTGCATAGGTTGGCCAGCGGGATGCCGTATTCGGGTCCGTATAGGTGGCTGTTCATGGCTAGTCTGGCATGGGTGTAGCTGAGCGAAAAGGGGTTGCCGGTTGGAGAGAATCGATCTCGGCTCATACACTTGAGTCTTTTGCCATCGACGCCCAGCTCAGGCCCAGAGTGAGGTCCGGTTGTCTCGTTGAAAGGATGAAGTCTGTTGCAAACGTGGCAATAGACAGTCCCTTTGCCTAAAGGATCCTTTTCGATAATGGGGAGGAAACGCTTCTTCAAATATGGCGGCAGCGACTTGTACGTCTGTGGAAATAGAGCATAAGTGCTCCGGCAGGCGAGCTTGAGACTGAGGATTTCTGCATCATTGAGGTAGTCTCCGATGAGAAGCAGAACATCGGATGGGACCTCGAGAATAGGAGTTCCTTGGAGAGTTTGGGGGGGCTGGGGAGCATCGTCGAGAGGTGAAGGGGGTGAAGGAGGTGTAAATGCGCGGAACCAGCCGCCTCTACTCCAGAGAGTGGTGAGGAGCTGATCCATGTTGAAGCTGGTCAGGTATGTTGGGTACTGATATCGCCACGAGGCTGTGGGGCTCCCAAGTTCGATGTTTGTGTGTGTTTGTGAGTGTGTTTAGTGAAGCTACAACCTTCGAGCAACTAGCGATAGTGACCAACAGTGAGACTCGAATCCTATAATGAAGGAATCAAAGATGTAGGCAGATTGGAGAATGAGGAGAAAAGCAACACGATGGAAGAGATATGATGGCACAAACTACTAGTGAAAGCTAAAAGGAGCGGGCATCCGGCAAGCTTAAAAACAGCGAGGCAAAGCCACATCAGACTCCAGCAGTCGGGGCGAAGCTCCAGACTCCAGCGATGGGTATTGCCCAAACAGGAACCCGGCATCCATAGTGGGGGGTGCAGCAGCTGGGGGGTGCTGGCACAGGTACCGAGACCCCTGTAACCTGGCAGCTTTAGTGGGATTCTGCCTGTGCTGTGGATATCTACATGTAGGTAGGTACCTATCCATGATGCATCAATTCATTGATGGCTTTGCAATATGCCTGGGCAAGCGATAATTATGCACAAGAATTATAATGCATTTTGTAATTGATGTTTAAAAGATCAACAACATTAGCGGGATGATAGATTGATGACACAATTCAGCATTAGTTTCAAACGTTGGGCGCAAAAGGGTGACAATCGGCAAAGGCAATGATGATGACCCAGAGCCGTGGAATCAAGACAAGGTCTCGGAATATCGCGTGCTGCAGCTCCATTCATTTCCCGCCAGAGAGGCTGAGACTTTTGGCAGCCACAGGGTCTCTAAAAATCCAGTGAGAGACGACAATTAATAGCATTAGCAGCAAATCTATCCCGTCTTTCCACATTGACCATCAATCCATGCAAGCCGATGCCATGGCCTACTGCTACTGATGCTTCGTGCCGTATGTACAAGTACCAATTCTGCAAATACCACCGGACCATGTATATGCAGCAGCCCTTGTCCGGAGCCATAGCGGACGGGATTCGGGCGCGTAACGCGCGCGCTGCGTAGAGGTACAAGGTGGTGTCCGTCTCTGTTTGTCATCCATGGATGGCATTAATGAAGCCATGCATCACGCCGGAATGTGATTCCATGCTGGCCTCAGCTTCAAATAGAATTGAGCATGGAACCCTTGGCTCAGCTCTTATCAGCGTTTGCCAGTCTCTTATCAACCGCGCAGCCACCGGAGAGTTTTGTTTGATGCAATGTACAGGCACGTGTGGCCTTGCATATATTGGTTACTTCGCTGGCCAGAGCTGTGAATACACGATCCCAGCTATCAATATTGACATTGAACAAGCTACTGTGATGGATTGATGCGGTGTACCCAATACCGAGCAGCCTCTCCCAAGGTGACCACTAACAGCCACAGTCATGCAGTCATGTGCGCTGCTCTAATCTATCAACCTTCCACTAACCAGCCTGTGCCCCTCACCAACATGGAATCCTCAAGCCAATAACATCATCCTCCTCCCGCCATCAGCCACCCAAATCTCTTGCACATTGCCGCATTCAGCAGGGTCACCACGCAGCAAATGTCTCTGATCAAAATCAACCCGGTCTGGGGTAATTGATAGAGCAATGGATTGCTCGCATGTCGCCGCCAGTCTCACCCGGATCCGGGCCCTAGAGCTGGTCTGATAGAGTCTGGCCCTAGACAGTCCATCATGATCTCGACCTAGCGCCACGGCATATCCTTGCTATCAGCCGCTCAGCTTTGCAGCTCCTCGCCCAAATTTCCAAGTTTTTTCAGCTTCTCTGCCGCGTCCAAGGTCTGGAAGCTCTCGCCTGCCGTGGGGCCACCAAGCACTACAGGCAATATAGCGCACAATGTCTCACCTTGACGCAAAAATAGAAGCTTCTGAGGGGCAAAAGAAGACGAGCAGAGGCATGGGGAGCTCCACTGATACATGTATTCCCCATACATACTTGGTACTAGCCTTGCTGCCCCAGGTCTGGGGGAGTACAGGAATGATCTAGCCTTCAGCCATGTCCGTCAACCTGGAAGACAATGCAGAGGGAGGAAGAGGGTTTCGGAGCTCCGTTCCAAAAATACATGCCCTCGCGGGACAGCTCTTCACGGCCGGTTGGGCAATTAATCCGCCATCAACTTCGTCTGGGCGAGTTCTTTGAGACAGCTATAATCGATGACCGCACAATCTCCTCTTGCTGTCCGTGTAAGCAGAGATCAACACGGCTATCGCGGGTGCCGGCGATCGACAACGGCGCCAGCTCTAGCGTCGTGCTCAATGACTGGGCCAAACCTACTGATTGACCTTACGTATATGCAAGGACTACATTCAAACGATCATCACAGGGAAGGCCACAACGACATCAACAGGGATGATTTCAATCTCATGAGCCAGCTCGTGTCACAGCCAAACGAGCCACAGCCTGATTCCGTCGACACGGCACTCTGGCGTCATGCCACCACCCTCGATCAGTCAATGCGGGAGACGAGAAGCAAGCCGCAATCACAGCTTCGCCGTGGGGTTGGAAACGTCTGATTTGCTAGCCTCCCGACACTCTGGCTGCTCATCCCGCCTTTATGAAACAATATCGATGCAGCAGGGCTTCCGTGTTACCGCTGCTGTACGACGGAGTCCCTCTCTTACAAATCTAGCTCTGTTCTGCAGGCGAGTTCCGGTACCCTTGGATTATTCTCCGGCAGGCCAAGGCATCACTTTATCCCACTTATGCCTTTGCTGATGCTGTCGCCAATAGTCAGGAAGGAACATGATTAAATCTCCAATCTCTCATAGCCCTATACCAGGTACACGCGTCACATCTCTATCCTAGTCGAGCTGCATAAATATCAATGCTTCAACAGCAAACGATGTGTGTTGACCATCGACAATGGCATAAGATTGTCGGTTGAGCTTCTCAGTAGTATTGATCACGAAGCAGGAACCCAAGCAAACTGTACTACAGGCCTGTACATGCTACACCTGCGGAGTACACTGCCAGAAACAAGGCATCGTGCATATCCGTACGCTGCGCCATTGGTTTATACGTAAGCATACATGAGCACACATTGTGAAAACACGGGAGCATACCGGTGCAGGCTATACGACTCCGCCTCCACCCATCCATCACCGGCACATCAGGCCTTATTGTTTATCGACGGTGTCCAGCCGCCCCCTTCCATCAGGCACCAACCGATTCTCCACCTACGGATTGATACGGGGCGATTTGGATCCAACGATCGAAGCACTGCCCTGGATCGACCGATGCTACGATTCTGAGCAGCTTTCGGAGTGTTATCAAGTAGCCTAGCCTCCGAAGAGCCTAACTTATCTTTTCTGCCAACATCTTTATGCTGGTTATGCACGTAGTGTATTCTACTATGACTCTGTCGAGCCGGTATCGTGAAGATAGATGCCTTAGCCAAGTGTCTGTAACCAGCACTGTCTGGATAGTATATGAAATAACATCATGTCGGGACAGTACATCCCTCGACTGTTCTGTGTAAATGTAGCTTGTGGTTCTATTCTCTCTTTTAATAAAATATGTGTGTGGAGGAACTTTAGAAGACATATCAGTACTTTTTTGCTTAGTTAGCGTCCAAATGTAACTAGATTTACAAAGCGCTCACAAATGATTATGATCCTTTATCAGTAGGTTATACTGAAGGCCAATATCACTTCCACCAATACTGAACATAAAACAAACAAACAAACAAACATTTGCCAAATAGGCGCATTTCTGTCAGCTTCTCTATATTGACCTGTAATGGCATGGTGCATACTTGTTCCATCAGTGGTTCCATCATTACAGTACCATGAACATCTATGAATAGTACTTCAATCTCCCAAGGCACTAGATCATTTCCGAGGCCGCCTGGAGAACACCCAAAAGAATGGCCAAAGGAGGAATAACCAACAGCAGCCCCAGAAAGAAAAAATATCGCCCTAGGGTATAAAAAGTGGGCGAAAGAGTGTCCAATAGCCATGCCAGACTGTCTAACAGCCATGCGAGAAAATGAAAGACACGCGCCAGAGGATAGCTACAAATTCCCAACAAAGAAAACGTTAGCGCGGCAACAATAACCAAGAAAACACAGTTCAAGTATATCATCGCTCCGCTGACCTCATCCTGCTCGTCAGCTTTCTCCTTCGGGTCGACAAAGTCTGTCGGCGGTTTCCAGCCCTCATTGTGAAATAGCGATGGATGGGCTGTCTTCTTTATAGCAGATTCATCTTTCGCCTCGTTATCGTCGCATGGCTTAGTCTGTTCGATGGGGCCGGTTGGTATTTTCCTATTCTCGGTATCAAATAGCGAGGAATGGGTTGCTTTTCTAACCCCGACTTTCTCTTTAATCTCGTTATAATCGAACCGCTGATTCCGGTGGGGAGATTGCGTGGATGCTTTCCGCTTCGCACTGTTAAACGATGAAGAACGGACTGTCTTCTTGACATCAGGTCCATCTTTATCTCCATCGCTTTTGCACGGCTGGTTCAGGTGAGAAAAGGGTGTTGGAATTCTCCAACTCTCGTCAGCAAAGAGTGAGAAAAACCCCATTGATTCTAGACCACACCCAGTTCCTCTGATTAGGGTCATCTGCTCGTTAAAAGACTTATACATCGCTATATTGAGTTCGTGCTCTTGTATTACCGGGAGTGCTGTGAATATTACGTTAGTTATATGAATATTAGATGTAAGGGATGGCGGAATTTACCATGTGCAAGCATGTCCTCTGATCCCCGGCATGCTTCTCCAAAAAATGGTGCAATGATTTGTATCGACTTGAGGCCCCATGTTTGGGCCAGCCTCATCCACTTTAAAAACATCCAAAACCTAGAACATGACTGCCGTTGATACCCGTCTAAAAGGCAGGCAAGTTTGTTACGGCGAATCGATTCATATTCCGGGGATTCCCAATCTAAGTCCACACATCTGGTCCAGATCTGGAGCATGGTATTGGATATTGCCATGTCTTCATCAAAAGTCGCCTTTGTCCCACCTACCACGCACAATTAGCATCTCCAGTAAAGATATAGATGAAGAAGTGTAATACCCAGTCTCTTATAAATTTCGTTAAAATCAGAACCCATGCCGTCCTTCCCTGTCCTCGCCCCTTCCAAGAACCGCGCTCCAGCAATGTTCTTAAGCTGGAAGTGATTCAGGTCGCGATCCTCACTTGGCCAAAAGATTACTCTGGGGTTAATCTCCCTTCCTTCACGTAACATAAACTGAGACAAGCCTTCAATGTACTTTATCTGTTTAGGTACGTTCTTTCCCGTTAAATTTTTCCCTACCTCGCACGGTTCCGTTAAATACCATTCCATCAAGTCCAGGAAGATGTCTTTCCGATTGAAAATGATCCTCGAGCCATGGAACGCGTGATCAATTAGGAGGCCATTGATGGTTCGGACATGGCGAGTAGGTATTTTGAAGATTGTAAAGCAGAAACTGTCATTTATATCCAAGCGGTGGTTCCGTCCAGATCTTGGCGCTAGCCTCCCGTTGACTATTTCCATGTAGTTACTTATTGCTTTTCGGATAGGGAGATCTTCCAGAATAGATTCAATTCCGCTCTTGCCATAGAGAGAGTCAATCCACAGCTGCCTCTGGAATTGCCGCCACTCCTTAATGGCCGGATCCGCATCCTCAAGGGGCTCAGGCAGATAGGCAGACCGTAGGACTATTATAAGCCTCGGAGAAATCGGTGCAAATCTGTGAAAGCAAGGACCCATACTGGTATGCTTGCCTGTACTAACATCAAAATAAGCAACAGTCCGCCCCTCACGCACGTTATAGCAATTGTCTGTAAGAACAAACTCTTCATCATGGTTTACTGGCGTGCAGATAGCCATGTACATATCGCAGATGTGGTCAATGAACGAATCGGCGATGGGGAAGTAAATGCTCTCGCAAATGTGCCGTTTCCAACATCCCTTTATGTCAATGTCCAAATCTATAATCGTCTCCAAGCTCTGAAACCAGACATCAATCGGTTTGGTGAAGCCGTGCTTTGTCATGTAGTGTTGTAAAAGCTCCTTGTCGCCATCATTATAATCCTGCATGCTGTCTACGTTGTACTTTCGGTGGTATTGCTCTCCACGATCGGCGAGTAAGAAAATGAACTTTCGCAATACATCTTTCTCCGTTCTCTTCAGCACTATATCCGGCTTTCCATCTTGATAGGCCTTGATAATTTTGCGATAGATGCAGCTCGCTTTGTTCTCAAAGACGGCGAACTTTTTCTCAAGATAACCATGGTCTTGCAACGGTCTTGTCGGATTCACATACATATTTTCCAAGCCACAAGTGCGCCTTACCGAACTTTCATCAAAGGAAAATTCATGATCAGATAGGCAAAGGCTGTTCACAGCTTGGTCCCCAGGGTACATCTTCTTCTTGGGGTCGCGCTTCTTGGATTTCCCCTCTTTGGACTTTCCGGGAGGTGCATATTTGTGAGAGAAGTTTCTCAGTAGGAACTGAGGAATGAAATGTTGATACTCTGGCTTGTGAGCTTCTTCCATGCTTGGCCTGACTGGAGATTCAGCCCATATATCGACAGAAGTTATGAGATTGGAATCGATATTGAACCCCCGCTTCTGATGTTGGGCTGAAAGCATGAGCGATCGTGAGCATTGCTGATTGGTTGTCGGTCCATACTTCTTCCGTAGTACTTGGCGTTGCATTTGTGTTCCGTGTCTCATCAAGCGAGTGACGAGACTGTGGTTGGTTGATGCCCGATGGGAGGCCTCGACCAACCGAATTTTCCGATTTGCCGTACAGATACAATAATCGAGCATCAAGTACCACTGATAGGTGTTGGGGCAGGAAGAGGAGAAACACACCTCCATCAGCGGTGTACTGGCACTGCCGCGAGCATAGCCTCTGCCGGCAGAGGTCTATTCAGTTGCTTTTAGGCCTTAGTACAATGTGATGAGGATACTTTGACGCGAAAACGGAATCAATGCCTAACATATCATAGGTGTACAAGTAAGTTTATCTGGGCATATTGCGCTCACCAGCGGCAGAGACAGCTTCGTGATGCCGCCGACTTCGGCCACTTCAGAGATCAGTCCAAGCCTGAGTCCACGAAACCACTGTGGCTTTGACTTACACCAAAGCAACACTTGCATATAGATATCTTCCTTGTCCCTTGCCGAGTTCCTCATTGGAGATGTGTCACCATCCACGGCATAAAATTGGCACAATACTTGGTAGAAACAAGTACAAGAACTCGATGCCACTACCAAGGTCATGGGTTCTATATACATCGAACGGGAGGGTGTATCGCCTACTTCATCCTACTCGGAATCCTGACAAAAGCTGCGACACATTCAAGCCGAGCTTGTAAGTGGGGTGATGTGATGACACTACCCAGAATCCTACTCTACGATGCATCTTGGGTTTCTCTGTGCACGTACGGTGATACGATGACTGGCCAAGCCTCCCTACTTTCCCATCTCATTGCGTATCAACTCTGATCATCACAAGCAATTCCTAAACTTCTCATGTCTCATTCAGACCTCAGTTATCTCAATTATTCTTCTTTTCGTAGTAAATAATGTAGCAGCGTGGGGGCAGCACAGAAATCATAGCATACCCTACACTGTTCAAACATAACATGATCGCGAATTTTCCCTTGCATGGCTTCCCGTGGACAAGTTCTCACTCATGATGAACATTTTTATCCTTGTTCTCCGAGAATATGCATGCGGATAATTGTCTTCGTATGATTCAATGCGACCTGTGGAAGAGGCCAAAGCAACACACCTCCGGCGCATTGGCTGCCAATCAAGCATATTCCTCTAAATTGCATGTAGGGTCGAGTTGTCAGGGATCTCCCTGCAATATTTTTTCAATACAAGTTCCGAAAGAAGATAATACATTGCACTTCTTTTCTTGGCTACAATTCTTGCAACATGCGGGACAAGCACATGCAAGGAAGGGCGTCTATATGAAAGGTCGTTAAGTCTCCAATGGTGAATCGGCTGATGGCCTCTCTCTTCTCGTCATTGAATCATCCAGATAGATTGATTGGACTGTACATCCTCATGCAATTATTGAAACTGAGTCAAACTGGATTTGGTGTTTTTTTACCTTTACTTACTTTCACGAGCAAAATATCCTTCAATATACGAATGTCCCCTCATACGCCATTGATGCCTTGATTCCACCCATCCACGTATAGGATCTGTCAACCATGCACACATCAATCACTTCAACAACTCATCGCAATTCTTTTCACGCTAACTTGTTTCTTTTCACTGTAACTTGACTACTTGTAATTCTCTCCTACCCAAATCCGAAAATTGTAACGCAGCATCCCCGTGGATATTTTGTTGCGCTTCGCTAATAGACGCCTTTGTGCCGTTATGCCCTATATTTGAGCCCCAACCGGCTCGCCCAAATCTGTTTCGGTCCTATATTTATGTACAATTGGAAAATCATGTGCTTTCCATTCGCTTATCGTTCTGTCGCTGTACCAGTAATTATTTTCGATACGCTATTCCTTCATAGTCTCCCACTGCGAATCTCCTTATCAAAGATCTTGACTCCCCAAACATCGTAAAACTGCAGCGGTCCCACCGTCTTGAATCGCAGGCGAGACCCTCCGTTAAACTCGTCATCGCTATCGCTCTCCGAGTCGAGGCCTTCCAGCGGGAGAGGCGGAAACATGTTGCCGTGGGGGCCCAGGCTCGTCACAGGCGGGAATTTGTCCTTGCTCTTGCCCTTGGCCCGCTTGTTGTTGTTTCGCTCATCCGGGGCGTCGTTGGCCTCGTCCGACGGCCGGATAACTCGGTCAACACGATCGTCTTCCATTGCGATCCACTCCAGTTTGAGCTCTGGATAGTGCGACAGATTGTCTACAATGAATCTCAGGATTTCTCTAACAACCCAGATGCAAGTATCGTTGTTGCGGAAGTGTAAGATGTTGATTGCGCGCAGGCTAACGAGACCAGAAAAGTATTGCATAAAGATATGCTGCTTGGGTTAGCCTCTTGTAACTAATGTTTGTAGAGATCGGGTTGACTTACCACAGCCTGGATATTCATGCTCACTGCTAGTTCCTCGAGTTTCCGGCCCTGAGTGCAAATGAGAATCATCGCCTTCTCGTTACAGTCCCAGCGAGTGCCGCTAGCCTCATCTTTGATCATCAATCGCCTCAGATTGCCAATATGCTTCTTGAGAACAAGCCTACGAATCTGATCCATGTTTGCGAAGCTCGGCATGGAAAGGGCCTCGGGTTTGCTCTTAGGGCTGCGCTCGAGCAAAAAGAGGTCATGTATCTCCTCGAGCTGAGAGGCGAAAACGAGGAATTGATTGCACACATTGTCCGTGAAGATGCTCCTCAACGGCAGCGGCCGCACCTTGTTTGCCTTAGTGAACAAAGACCAGATGGCCGCCTGGTCTCCAACATTGAGAAGGGTGATTTGCCTAAGGCACGATAGGTTGATTGTCTGCGATAGAACAGATGCCTTGACGGGGATAAGGTAGATGCTCAGGGATGTGAGCATTAGGCCTCTTGTGCGGCGGACATAGTCGCTCATGCTCTTGGTATCAACGCCCGCTGCCCGGCGCTCCGACTCATCCATCTCCTCCTCGATAACCTGGATTTCGTTCTGGAGGTCAGTGACCATGGCACTGAAGCCCCTGAGTTGGGCGTCAGCATCTTTGATCTGTGTATGTTCTACAGCCGAGCCTTGGGCCTGTAGGTCGTTGATTTTCTTCCCTATGGCTTCGCTCTGGTTCCGGAAAGAGTCAAGTTTGGTCATCAGGTTCTCCAAGTTGATTTTGTGTGCAGGGGATTGAGTGGCGTTGCCAGGCGTCATGGAGGGGGCCACGGCCGCATCAGCCGCTGGCGTAGGAGTAGCAGAGCCAGAGGAAGAACCAGTTTGACCAGGTTCCGTTTCAGAGGTTTCCCCCTCCACGGGCTTGGAATCGGTACCATCTGGAAGGCTGGAATCCTCGGTTTCTTCAAAACCATCCCCAAGAACTTCGATATGAGCAATGTCGATATCTTCAGGAGAAGCGTCGATGCCGTTCCTCTTTGGTGCCTTGCTAGACGAACTTTCGCTAGGCACCGTCGTCTCACTTGCCTTGGCACTAGATTCCTCGTCAATTTCCTTAATAGGGGGAGACGTAGCAGTTGTCTCATCCGCTGCAGTTGAAGACTCGCCCTGAGATACGCCATTGGTGGTGCTTGTTGCAGTCTCCTGGTTTTGGGGGGTTGGCTGCCCACTAGTCAGTGCTGATGTTTCGACAGAGTCTACATAATTTCGCGCCGCCTTGGCTATGGTATCAAGCATATCTTGCGCAGAGGCAGAGAAGTTGGAAGATCCACTGGTAATCGTCATGAGTTTGGTGGATGCATTCTTTATGGATTCGATGAATGCTTCTCGAACATCTGCCGCCGAAGTCTCCGGTCCCTTCTTATCATCCTCTTGCTCAGATTCGACAGTATCAACTTTACGCGGCGCTCCAGGTGGCGGTGAAAATAGCTGGAATATTTTGCCAAGGACGGCTTCTTGAAGTCTCCGCTCCTCGTACACCCTATATGACTTGGAGTCGAAGCTGCTACCATTGTTGTTCTGGGTAGCCGGCAGAACCTGGAACTCGTCCTCGACATCAGAATCGTCTGCGTCGGAATCAGGCGGCGGCTTACGCGCCCGGCTTGCCAACCCATCCGAAAAAGATAGTTGTAGTTCAGTAAGCGTTGAGCTAGAGTTCTTGATGCAAGCATTGAGTTCGCTCACGATATCGAGGTTCTCGATATCCAGCACACTGAGGCTCTGGAGGTTCTTGAACCCCGAAAACGTAGAGGGCTCCTTTGCACCAGTCACACGCTTCCCAGTCTTATTCTTAGGCGCTGACTTGGACGACGGCGGTAGGAGAGAAGGCGGGGGACCGCTGACAACAGGTGGCACGACGCCCGGAGGCGGAGGCAGCAAGCTGAGAGGAGCAAGCGGCGGAATGCCTCCCCAATGGTTTGTCGATTCTGGCTGGGGGTGAGGATCGATGGAGACGGGCAGCGGTGGCGGCTGTACGTAGTATGAGTCTCCCGCCTGCATCCGTATATGCAGCTTTTTCAGCGATGCGATTCTATGCAGTTCGCGGTAGACAGGTCTGCTGAGTTCCACACGGATGTTCCATCTAAAGCGCCTAGACTTAGCATGCCTCACTGAGACGAAAACCCCCCGATGATTGGGATCTTGGGTGTAATTGGGCAGGTTCCAGACGGCGACTCACCGGAAAACCTCAAGCGATCTGGCTTTTCTGAGTGTAAGGTGCAGGAGCGTGTTTAGAAACTTGCCGCAACTGGCACTATACAGGTAGGATTGGTAACAGCACTCTCCCTTAAGACCAGCGCTGAGAGTGTCCATGGATAGATCCCTCAGATGTTTGGCGTAATCATAATTGCTGGTGGTGAAAGTATCAAGACCACCAGCAAGACCGTCGATGGGAGAGTCGAAGTTGAGGTCGTCATCGTCGGGGAAGATGATGTGGAAGTTCCTGTATAGCTGGGCCGAAGCGAGTTCGTGGAAATGGCGGGAGACGAGAGCAAGACATATCAGATCGCTCTGGGAGCACTAGATGAGAGGACCAACAGGGCACACGTAAGCATAGGGATGCAAAATGGGTGGGAAATTTCGGAATCCTCTGGAGAGATGAGCTTGCAAGAAGGGATTTCGTACATGTGAGATGATTTCCCGCTGAGTCTCGGTGGGCAAGTCGACAAAGGTGAGTCGCTGCTTGTTGGGCTGGGCCGCCACCTCGTCGCCGGCATCGCTCGTGGCCATGATGGGATACGTTGTGAGAGCGACAGCAGGCAGGCGAGAGGGCGACGCTGGTGAGAGGAAGCGCGCTCCTCAAGGCCTCAGACGATGCCGGGAGGAGGTGTCTCGACGGTTTGGACGGTTTGGCGAGGTTTGTCGGCCGAGAGCGCGCAACCTGCCGATGGGGAGTGGCGAAAAGAGGAGATGCGACGCTAGGACGACGGAATGGGATTGCGGCGCAAAGAGGCTACACCGAGACCAAGCGCTGAGACTCGAGATTGACCGGATAAAGGATGCCGGTGATGATGCTGGTGTTGATACTGTACTGTCGCCGATGTAGGGAGTCGAAGAGACGGGAGATGGTGATATCCGGGATTGCGACAGCACCAGATGGACGGCGGAAGGAGAGGAGAAGAGAGTAGAGCAGCCACAGCGTAACGAATGCTGTAAGGAAACCCGCACAACAGCACCAACAAAAGGTAAAGTAAGTTGGAGCTAGATTGGCGTTGGTCGGACAAAGGGCAATCTGCGGCGCCTTGGCGGGTTCTCGGCCTTTGTTGCAACTCTGTTCGTCTTGCTTGCGTTGTCTCTTCGCTTGGTCTGGCTGGAGTCGGCCAACATGGATGTGGATGTGGGGAGGGAAGTGGTGAAGAATCAGAATCAGAAGATGGGCCAGGCGGGTAGAGGGGCCGGCCAGCGGGGTGGATGCGAGGACAGGCGACCGTTTAGGCGGCTGGCGCTAGTTTTTGGAGAGTTTGGCCCTGTAATTATGGGGGTGTGCTGGCTTTTGGGCTAGGTAGGGCCGGGGCTGGTTGCACTACAGTAGAGTGGAGGGGAGGGCTAGAATGAAGTAAGACGGCGACATACGGCTGAACTGGAGGAGGGGAGGGGCAGAAGAGGCGGGCGGGGCTTGCGGCAAGTTTTCGTAGGTGCTTGGATCTAACTTGATTGTATTGAGTGAGGCTTTGACAATTGATCGTGCTACAGTACAGCACCATAACCGGAAGAGTCGATTGATGGTAAGTGACCAGAGCTGAGCCGAGTGTGTTGATTCACGGCATCTTTTTCCATCTCGACCCCTGTAAGTCAATGTCAGCGCTTGAGGGGAAAATGTACAGGTACAGGCACAGGTAGCCGAGGAACAATGTGCGAGTACCTGCGTTGCAGCTCATTCAGCCACTCGCCACTGCAAACAATCCATTGGATCCCCCTCTCGAGACGAGCCAGAGCCGTCTATTGGCCGCAGTCCAGGTCACAAGGAGGTCATTGGAAAGCCGAGCTGACGGAGACGGGGCCACCCGTCTTGGGTAAGGGAGGCCACAAGTTGAGGGGACATTGGATGTTGAGGCGAGTAAGTCGAGTACCTGCTACAATACAAGTGCAGAAACGACGCCCAACTTACTGCTTCACGATATGGAAACAATTGCTGCTGGTATATAAAGGATTGATGTCTGCTGCCTTGCTGCAACTGTCCATGGCTATTAATAAAGAGCCAACCTGCAATTTAGTGAGTCATAGCCTCCTTCGACTAATGCACTCTGCACATCAATAATAGCACAATTGATCCTAGTCATGATCCTGTAAACACACACTTACACACACTGTATTTTTGTCCACCCAACAGCAGCGCCCAAGTCTCCAGTACATGGATCGATTGCTGTACCAAGGAATACCTGAGGCAACAGCACTGATTAAGGTAATTGTTGATAACCTCAACTGATGTTCTTTACATCTCCTTGACATCAACACCTCTCTCTCTGTATTACACATTCATTTACCACTTACAACCATCAAGCTCAAACAAATCCTACAGCAATTCAAACCCCCCTGGCAAAATCAAATGCAATGCAGCCCGGTTAGGCAATTGCCGAGCGGGCCTGGCATTCATCGCGCCACATGTCCTGCTTTAGCCGCCCCCATCCATTTAATCGCCCAAAACACGCGTTGAAGCTCGTCTTTTCTTCTGCAAGCTCTTTACGGCATTTCCCTCCCCATTGCCCAAACGAGACCAGACTGCAAAAAATGCCCGCATCTGCCTAAACCAGTGTCACTGAGACTGGGGAACTCTGCTCTGTGCACGACAATCAGCATTTGAAATCACTCGCGTGTATCAGTGACCTCACACAGTGGCAACTGGTGGTGCCAACAACGTGTATCAGTGACACGGCAGAGCCCCCGTGAGCCAAGTGGGCTGTGCAAAGCAAAGCAAACTGGTTCCGTCTGTTTTTCAAACCACTAATGCAAGTGCAGTTGTGTCTTGGCCCTTAAAAATAGCCATCTATGTCAACGGCGGTCCCAGCTCAGTCCCTCAGTTTTCTCCAACAATCTTCACCGTCTGCTTCAGCATCGTCCAGCACCGCTCCTTTCCTTGTCGCTCTTTGATGATGCGTGGGTAGCTGGAGGAAAATTCAAAGAAGGAAATTTATTGCTTCTTATTTGTTTTTGCATTCGATTCTTTTTTATTGAGTTTGTTGCAACATATTTGCGGCTCCAAGCTGAGACGTCCATTCGTTCTCTTTACTTGCTCACTGAGCTTGAATCTCGCCACTTCATCCAACCACAGCTTGCCAAGCACCAACATCTCTTCCTTGTTTTCAACTTGAGCAATAGGAACCAACCAAACAGGAGGAGATAGAAAATACACAAAAGGACATCACACCAATCAGACATTTACACCATGGCAGACACCGAGGAACCGCAGTTTAATACGCTGGCGGAGAGAATAGCAGCGTTGAACAAGCAGAAGAACTTTAGCAGCGTCGGCACTCCTGAGGCTGCCCGCAAAAAGCCCAAGCCTCCTCCTCCTCCTGGACGTCCTCCCGTCGAATCCCGAAGCCAAACTGCTCCCGTCGTGACCGTCAACGGCTCGGCTCATGAAGCAGCGCCGCAGCAGCCTCCGAGACCCGGCAGAGCAAATGCCGATGCACCGCCACCATTGCCTCGTCGCAACACACAGAATGCGACCTCACCTGATGCTTCTGCCCCTCCGCCGTTGCCCTCGAGGACTGGATCCTTCCAGGCGTCGCCTGCACTACCACCGCGACGAACATCAACGATTACCGTCCCCAAACCCTCAGGACGACGCAACTCGGCTTCATCAGAGGCATCGATGCAGTCTACCATGTCGTCTCTGTCCTTGACCAAAACAATCTCTTCTACTACGAGCAATGGATCCAACGGGACCGTCGTGCACAAGCTGCCACCGGTTTGTGATATGAACAGCTTGCCTCCTCTCCCGCCTACAAAGCGGGAACTAGAGGCAAAGGCAAAGGAAGAAGCTGTCACAAGACAGGCGGCCATTAGAGAAAACTCCGTGAGGATGGCAGCCAGACAGACTGTGAACCAACCAGCAAGCGAGGCAGCCAGACCTAGCCTTCCTCCCAGATTGCCATCGAGGCCAGCTAAGTCCCAGCCTTCGACGAGCACGGAGTCTCTACCAAAGCCAACGCCGAAGCCAACATCAAAGCCAACACCTGTCACTGTTCAGATACGGGGATTCGGGAGTATGACTGAGCCTCCAAAGATGCCAGCAAGGCCCAAGATTGATGCCGCGGCTGATGATGGGCCCCCTCCCATCCCAATGGCCTCTCGTCCATCAGTGGCTCAGATCCAAGCCATTTCCTCCCGTCCGTCGCCAGCTCCGCCAGTAGTGGCTAATGATTGCTGGGTATGCCGAGACTGGAGCGGACCTGATAATGTTGCCGCCCAATATCCAAGAGAGCAGCTCCCCCAGCACGATGTTGTGGGATACCTTGCCCGCGTCCTCTGTGATCCATTCCCGTCATACAACGACAAGGCAAGAGCCATCTTCACGTGGTTTCATCACAACATCATGTATGATACCAAGGCATTTTTCAGCGGTAACATCAGGGGTATGACGCCCGAAGAAACGATACGTTACGGTGCGGCTGTGTGCCAAGGCTACGCGGAGACGTACAAGGCTATTGCCAACAAGGCCGGTTTGGAATGTGTTGTCGTCGGTGGCCATGGAAAAGGCTATGGCTATACTCCTTTGAAACAAGGAGAAAGGCCGCCTCCTCCTAACGCAACTGGTCATGCGTGGAACGCAGTCAGGGTTGATGGTGGTGTCTGGAGGCTTCTCGACGCCTGTTGGGGAGCTGGCCACATTTGCGGAGCCAACAACTTGTTCAAGAAAGAGTTTAGCCCCGTCCAGTTCACCAACAGCGGCGAGCGGTTTGGCCGTACCCATTTCCCGTCTGACGGCAGACACCAGTACCGTGAGGATGGCCGCACAATCACTTGGGAAGAGTATATCGTCGGGCGCTCTCAGGGTCCCCCAGTGGAAATCTTTGGTAATTGCGGCCAAGAAGGCATTGCTGAAGACACTGTTGAGCCTGCATCAAAGCAGATATCCGTCAACAGCGGCCAAGTTGTCCGATTTCAATTTGCACAGCTATGTGAGCACTGGAAGGCGGAGAAGCACGGCCTTGGGAAGCCTTCTCTGTTTCTGCTGCAGATTCATGGCCTTGATGGCCGCAAAGATGATTTTATTCCGATTGAGACGGATGGCTACTGGCACTGGGCCGATGTCCATGCTAAAGACCTGGGAGCGCCAGGGCAGTCGGTCATGGTGCTGCAGTTGACATCGATGGACGGACAAGACGCACGAGGCGTGACAGCTCAGCAATATCTTGCCAAGAAGGGGCGGGTTGCGATGGCCTGGGCGTATGTGGCTAAATGGGATTTGGTTTAAGGATATGGCGAGAATGCATAGCAAGAGAGGGAATTTGTGGATTTGACAAGACAATGTGGAATAGGGAAGACGGGTTTGTGATACCCTTTGATCAACGATATACTACACTTTAGCTAGCCCTTGAGTTTGAGGATTAATGTAGCGAGTAAAAGACGAGAAACGTCTGGGTAATGGTATTCTGGAAGGATATATGACGAGGCTTGATGAGCTCACGGCTGTTGTATGCAATCTTGTGACGATTGCTTTCATCTAGCAATAATCTATATCATACATTTTGAAATAATTCGTGCAATATAACAACAACTTGTCTGCTTCGCTCTGACTTCAATTTCAATGCATGTATGATGGATGATATTGTAATAAATGTCTCTATTCACACCCCCACCTATTTTCTCAACCCCCCCTTCACCACCTTCTGCATCCTCTTTCCCTCATCTCCACCCTACTCAAAACACGCCCCTTAATCTGACAGAACTTGCACGTGCAACACCCCCTCCCCCCATGGAATTGATGACGAAACGCCACTTTTGGCTTTTCCGACATGCTGGTTTCAAAAAACCTCCCAGTTGATCGACGTGGCAGAAACGGCAGCAAATCAGCATCTTATTGTTGTTGTTTCTGGCCGCCCCCTTTTCTGCCATTGCAATCGCGGCATTGTCGTTTGATGGAATTTAATTGTATTTCATTGCGTGTTTCAATGGTTTGATTTTTTATTCTGTTTCATAATTTATTTTATTGTAGATCTTTGCGACGAGCTGTCGGAGCTCCTCGAGCTACGACTCACTCATCCTCAAACTTGCGCCTCTACAACACCCAATCGCCAACGCTCTGCACCAAACTCTCACCAAATAACAATGCAACCGATCCAATTCATCGCCTCATAAACAAACCCTCTTCACACACCGTCAAAACTCTTTCTCTCAACTGTACAACCATGGCTCCCTCCGGCTCCCCCCACGCCTCCCCAGCAACAAGCCTCTCCCGCACCGAAACCCTCAGCCTCGTCTCCCTCTCCGGCGCCTCGCTCGCCATCCTCGCAAACACATTCCACGGCGACGGCGAACCCCTCATCGCCTCTCTCTCGCTCTCCCTCGTCGCATTCTCGCTATGCTACGCCATGATCCGGTGGCTCGGCCCGACCTTCATCAAGGCCGGTTTCCGGGGCCGCGACCTGAGCAAGGTCAATAGCGCGGAGCTGCCAGAGTGCATGGGCGCTGTCTGTGCGGCGGTGTATCTGATTACGGTGATTATTTTCATTCCGTTTCCTTTTTACAAGGATATTGTTGCGGCGACGAGTGGAGGAGGGAATCGGGATGTTGTGGTGGAGATATATCCTGCGAACGAGGGACGGTTCTTGCATCGGTTCCCTCATAATAAGGTAAGAAAGATATCAACCTCTACCATATATACATACAAACGAGAACATATATGAGATATATCCATTTCTCCATCTATTCCTCTACTTCTCTCACCCCAGATATAGAACATGCTTAACTGACTATCACCACAGCTCGCCTCCTACCTCGGCGCCATCATCTCCCTCCAAACCATCGCCCTCCTCGGCATCGGCGACGACCTCTTCGACATCCGCTGGCGTCACAAGTGGTGGATCCCAGGCCTCGCCTCCATCCCCCTCCTCGTCGTCTACTTCGTCGACTTCGACGTAACCTCCATCGTCATCCCCGTCCCTCTCCAGCCCTTTCTAGGCGACCTCTTCGACCTCGGCGTCCTCTACTACGTCTACATGGCCTGCGTCGCCATGTTCTGCCCCCAGAGCATAAACATGCTCGCCGGGATAAACGGCATTGAAGTCTCCCAGTGCATCGTCGTATCCTTGCTCATCGCCTTCAACGATTGTCTGTATCTCTTCACTCCGTATCCTCACCCAGCGACAGATTCCCACCTCTTCTCGTTATACTTCTTGCTTCCTTGGATAGGCGTCTCGGTAGCTCTGCTCGCGCACAACTGGTACCCGGCCAAAGTCTTCGTCGGCGACACCTACTGCTACTTCTCCGGCATGGTCTTCGCCGTCGTCGGCATCCTCGGCCACTTCTCCAAGACGCTCGGCCTCCTCCTCGTCCCCCAGCTCTTCAACTTCCTCTACTCGTGCCCCCAGATCTTCGGCCTCATCCCTTGCCCGCGCCACCGTCTGCCCAAGTTCAACGCCCGCTCCGGCCTCCTTGAGCCCTCTATTACTCCCTGGTCCCCCGATCGACAGCCGCACCCCCTCGTCGGCAAGGCCCTGCACCTGCTGCACCGCCTGCGTCTCCTCCGTGTCACCACTGATGATGCTGGCCTCTTCGTCGAAACGAGCAACCTAACGCTCCTCAACCTGTGGCTCGTGTGGCGAGGTCCTCTAAAGGAAAACCGCCTCGCCTGGGAAGTAACTTTATTACAGCTATTCGTGGGCCTCTTCGGCCTCTTCGTCAGACATAAGCTGGCGCTCCTCATCTTTAAGGAAGACAACTGGGGCAGCACAGGACAGCACTAAACCACCAAACTTACTAGAATCTCGCAATTTCTACACATGTATATACTATTCTAATTAGACAGCAAGCAATGGGATACCCCCAAATATTTCAAGACATAACCCGTAGAATGGTTAAAAAGACTGAGAGTCCAATTTTCTTTGCTCATAGTTCTATCTGGCTACCTTAAACTTTGAACCCGATTCATCAACAGAACTTTGGTCCCAAAAACTCGAACAATCGTCTTGTTCAAAAAAAAAAAAAAAAAAGATCAAACGGATTTGTCTGTCCATCCATTATTTCACATGTCGTCGTCTCAACCCAGAGGCCACACATAAAACCCAGTGGCCTCATCCCAATCCGGCCGCCGAGCAGGGAATCAAAAGAAAAAATGAAGAATTCCCGCTCTACCAACCCCGTCCGTCCATCCCGTCCACCCCAGGCCTCCGTCCAGTTAAAATTCATAAAGATCAAGATGATAAAAGTACACAGGACCCTCTCCCGTTCCCCAGAAAACCCTAGTTTTTGAAGTGTTGGAAAAAGCAACCATGTCGTAAAGTTACGCCTCTCCTCTTGAGAAAAGAAAAGAAAAATAAATAAAAAATTCTCCGACCCTAGTGTCCAGCAGACTCCTTTTTTGTATATCCGGAGCGTTGGGTTGCCTTGAGACGCCTTTGCCTAGCCATAAACCTTTGAACCAGGTCAAGGATTCCAGAAAGCAGGTAGCGTTGGTCTTGCAAGTTAGAACTCCCTGCGTCGACCTTGCGGCTCGACGTCTCCATTGGCGCCAAATCTTTCATTTCCCAAAATCGTCGTCTTCCCTTTCCCCTAAACGCCCAATAAATAGAAAAGAAGTGTAAAGTAAAAAGTAAAAAACAATGATGGGCAACATATCCGAGTCGTCCATTGGCCTTGTATAAAAATTTGAAATAACTCCAACCTCCATTTTTGAGACTCGTCCAATTGATTTCCCTTCATCCATCGAATGCGGTACATGACTAATCGCGAATTCCCGCCATGAATAACACGAAATGAGCACAAACATCATCCTATCCTACACATTTCATGGGTGACCGTTTGTGGTGGCGGCGGCTGCGGCTGTAGGTGTAGCCACTGCGCCTTCGACTTTCTCCATGGTTGCTGACTCTACATTCTCCAGCTTGATCTCATCCGCCTCTGAAGGGCTAGGCTTTGTAGAAAGGAGACTTAATGAGGGCTTCACCGCGGCCTTGTTCATCCTGCTCTTGGTGTAATCGCTCAGGCTCAGCTTCTTCTTGATTGGACTTGAAGTTGCAATGGCTCCGTTGACGGTTGAGTTGATGCTAGAGATGATTACTGCTTGCACAGCAGAGCTGCTTGCCGATAGTGGCGTGGTCGTAGTTGAAGCAGTGGCATCGAGTGCGGGCAAGGTGGGCATTTGAACTTTAAGCTCAGGTGCCTTGGGCTTCTCCGGGGTAGACTCCGCCTCACTCGGAGGGGCTGCTGGTGCTTCTTCAGGAGCAGGTAGAGGGGGCGCGTCATGAACTTCCGCGTCTTCTCCACCTTGAGTTGGAGGAGGAGACGGAGGCGGCTGCGTTTCCTCTTCGGCTTTTGGTAGCTCCGGTTTCTGCTCTATCTCTCCGGCATCAACGTCCATGGCATCAGCCGTTGAGGGCCGTGAGTCTGGGGTAGATGTTCGCTTGCAGTCCTCTTCAGCGCGCGCTCTGTATCTGTTGTTGAGGAGTCGCTGAGAAAGTGAAATGATTCGCTTCTTGCGACAGGGGAGTTCTTGAGGCTGACTAAACCACTCGTCGTCTACGGGATCCGTCTGAATGCCCATGTCGCAGTAGACGGGTCGTGGCGATGCGGATGATTGCCTGGCTCGTATGTCTGCTGAGCCCTGGCGGACTGCAGTAGATTTAGAAGAGTTTCCAAGATTCGGTGACCTTGAGCTAGCAGGCGAACCGGATTTGCTTCGGGAGGTGGTGCTTGCATCAGCATAGCTGCCAATGTGAGGGGTTGAGCCGGTTCTGGATTTTGATTTGGAAGACGTCGAGGCTGTTGTAGTGTCTGATACCCTCTTCTTCTTCCTCGGTGGTTGCTGCTGCTCTTGCTCCATACGGCGGAAGGAGTCTTCCACCATGGCCACCTTGCGCTTGTCACGATCTGTAGGTTCGGTCAATATCCCTAATTGATCAAAAGAACCCTGGCGCAGCGGAGTTCGATCCCTGCTAGAGGGCTTGCTCCGTGCCGGGACCGACCCATCTCGGCCCTCACGCTCAGCGTGCTCATCGACATGGCCTTCACTGGCAGCACGACTATTTGTGGCATGACCGGTGCTGCTTGGTGAGATGGTGTGGGCCTTTGTCTTGCGTGATCTCTTCTTGTTGCCGCGGGACTGGCTCTTGCCGTATAGATAGTGTCGATGGAATCGTGCGAAGGCGCAGTTATTATCCTGATCACACGCACAACCGCCATATTCTGACAATATCCGGTCAATCCAGTTGGAGATGGCTGTATACTCTGACTCGTCGAGTTCAAACTCATCTTGCGCTGCGCCATCATCATCGCTGAGGCCTAGCAGATGTAGCCAGCGCTGAGAGACGCTCTTTTCTAGACGAAAGTCCCACGGTAGAGTAATCTGCTCGCTGGGTGGGATGTATCGGTCGCTGACGAGCCAGAAGTGGTAGTCCGACTTGTTGATGAGGAAGGTGTCCAGTTGAGCGTTGGGCTTGCAACTTCTCCGGACATAACGGGCCAAGGAGCCTTCTTTACGGGTGTCGATGTAAAGTGGGAGAATAGGATGGAAAAAGACAAAAGGGAGGGGCGATGAGAGATCAGCCCAGAGGTTATCACCGTCTGCACAGTAATCCTTCTGGAAGCCAATCTCGCCATTCAACTCGATGAGAGGCACGTCCTTTTCGATGGAAGACGTCGACTTGAGAGAGCGCCAGAGCAGGGTAGTGCCATTCTCCAGCGCCTGTGTGGCGTCCTTGATCTCAAGCTTCGGTCGCTTTCTCTCAAGAGCAGGTAGTGCGTCCTGGAAGACCTCTGAGTGTCTCCGGCCAACCTCCTTTTCTAGAGCAGAAGGCGACTCTAGCCATCGTACCAGAGCGGTAGGGATGGCGAGGTTGGCAAATGCATTGGAGCGAGCGTCGGGCACATCGTTGTACAGGGAGCAGAAGCTCTCAGAGTAGTGGTGGATTTGAAAATCGTCGGGGAGGTCGGGAGGAGTCGTGGCAGGACTCGGAGGGTGCGTAGGATTCGCCCGGTTGTTCCCATACGAAGGGCTTCGCTTGGAAGGCTGGGAGCTCACGGACAGGGAGGGTCGGTGGGAGGTTTTTGATTTCTTGGCTGGAGGAGGGTGATGGTCACCGTTGTGGCCGTGCTTGCCGCCTTCTGAAGCCGCGTGGATACCGTTGAGAAGAACTTCGCTGGGCTTGGTTTTCTTCTTGTGGCTCTTGGAAGGGGGTCGCTTGGTGGATTTTTTGTCGATACTCTCTGGCTCTAGGATGGTATTCCTGAGCCGTAGAGTGCGCTCGATCGCCTTTTGTCGGTTCAGCGGTCGGGGCTTGCAGTCGGCACACGAGTGAGCAAAGTCCTCTCGGATGGCCTCCTCCCGGTTCTCGGGATAGAAGCAATCAATGTGCTGCCATGTGTCGCACGTCTCGCAGTATATTGTGTTTCCGTCGTCGTCAGAGAAATTGCAGATACACTTGATGGTGTAGGGCTCTTCCTCTGGCGCCTCAATCTTGTGGGCAACATCGTCGGGGCCGGTCGGGCCCACGAGCGCGATGTGGTTTGCCTGGGTGGAAACTGCTGCTTGCGTCGACAGCGGAGCTGGCTTGTCTGTCATAGTCCAAAGGAGGACCACGCTGGGTAGTCGATGTCGCAAGGGATGCGTGGATTGATTATCGCCGCGATCTTGAGAGCATGACGGCGCCGATCAAGACGCGCGCCGGGTGGATGAGCTGGAGCGTCGAGTGGTCGAGGATCGCGACCAGCCGCGTCATACACCGGAGCGGAAACGATGGCGCAGTCGAGTCTTGGACAGGCGGCAGGCGGCGTCTGGGCACTTGAAGCTTCGTGATTTGGGGATTGACTCAAGGGCGGAGGCCTAGTCGTCAACAGCCGTCAGTAGGAGCGAAGAAAAAAATGGACGACGGGTTGAAGAGGAGGCGAGAATCACGAGCACAGCTATGGGGGTTTTCATACGCGTCGAGGGCGATGGCTGGACACTGAAGGGCGTCGAATGTTTCTCGCCTGGGTCGTAAAAATTCGAACACGATCGGGCGGGAGGCGACTGGATTGTTGGTCGAGGAAAAGGTGAGAAGCAGGCTGGTCCACGAGAGAGTGGGATGAAGGGGGCAAAAAAAAAGCGGCCGTGGGAAATAAAAGGAGGACAAGGCAAGATGACAAGGCCAGGCGGCAGCAGCTGAAGTCGGCGGGCGTCTGGATTGATCGGGCTCCTGAGGCAAAAGATTCGTCAACGGCCGGCAACGGGGATGGAGGAGGAGAAGGAGGATGGGGAGGAGCGACGAAACTGAGAGGGTGTCTTTGCTGCAGCGCGAGAACGAGTGCGGCGGCACCCTCGAGGTACGTACCGGCCAGGGTGTCCAATCATGCAGCGTCGCCAGTGCAAGTCCAAGCCCAGCCCAGCCCGTAGCGGCACAGTCCAATCCGGTGTCGAGGATTCCGGACCCAGACCAGAAGAGAGGAGAGAGAGTCCAGAAGGGCAGCGAGACTGAGGGGGTACGAGCACACGGCACTACGGGAGCCCAGAGCAGCAGTGCCTTGGTGCACGCTGTACTGTAGCAGTGCCCGTATCGTACCAGTACAGTACTCGTAGCACTAGCACGGAGCGCTGGTGCTGGGCTGGTGCTGGTGCTCATCCATCCTGCAGAACCAGTGCAGAACTGAACTGCGAAAAGAAACTTGCACAGAGGGCGGCACTCATCTCAGCGCCAGGCGACAGAGGCAACAGGCGCTAAGCCCAACGGCGAATGGGCGGTGGGATAGCGACGTCTTAGTGTGCGTCCAAGGCCCATCCATGCACTGGGGCCGTGGGCGTACGAGTACCGAGTACTTGCACGGAGCGCCGAGTACCTCGCGGCTGGCACAGTGGTGAGCGTGCGAGCGAAAAAAGAGGGCGAGACGGGGGGTGCGCATGTAGTGGTGGCAGGTCGGCAGGTATTCGGTGCTAGTGCCTGGAGGGCAGTAGTACGACCGCTCGCAGCGCTGGTTGCTGCCTGAGGCGGCGACTGTCTGGCGGCGGCATTGCACCACTGCAAGATCCATTGCCAGCCATCGGGCTCGGGGCTGGGCTGGGCAGGGTACAAAGGTACAAAGGCCGAGGTAGGGTGCGGGAGGTGATGCAGTCAAGCAGGAGAAACGCTGACGAGGGGAGAGAAAAAGGTCGAGAACGGGCAGCGGAAGACGGATGCGAGAGAGAGGGGAAGGGGCTGCTGCACCGAAGAGAGAGGACGGGAGGAAAAGAGTGTGCGCAGGCTTGTATGCGTGTGTAGATGCGAGTGCGGTCTGTAAGGTTTTGGGTGGGTAAAGCCGCGGGTGGGTAATGATATGCGAGAGCCTCTGGATGGGCGGGCAGTGTAATGCAGTATGAGAGCTTGAGCTTGTAATAGGGAGTCAGTCGGCATGTGAGATGGCCAAGGGGGGCCGGACGATTTGATGGGTAATGATCCATGGCTGCATGAATAATCTTGCGTCCACACAGCATCGAGAGAAGAGAAGAGCAGCGCAGAGAAAGAGAAGGGGGGAGAAGAGGAGAGAAGAGAAGCAACTTACCCGCCATTTGTGGTGCTCCGTCGATCTGGTATATCATGGATATCATTTGATGTCATGTCATGTCGGAAGGAGATGACGATGCCCTGACTGGAGAGGTTCCGTGGACGGTTTATAGCAGGATTCAGCCGCAGCTTGGCGAGAGAAGCCTGCCCATCTTGCTCATGACGGCTATGTTGCCTGAGGTGCTATGGGCTGAGGCAGCAGCCAGTCGCATAGGTAATGGAGAGAGCCGAAATAGTACTCGTAAGAGGCAGAGCAATAAGAACGAATATGATGGAGTGAGTCGCAGGGACGAAGGTAATATGGGAATGTAGAGAAGTGATGATTTCTTGCAGTTGGACAAGTTTGATGGTTTCCTTCTTTCTGGACAAACTCAGCAGCAAGTGAGCGATGTTGACCTTGTAGATGAGTATCTGGGAGAAAACTCCATTTGATGGTTTCAAAGGCTCTTTGATGCGAAACTGGGAGCCAAAGCCTCAGGGTTTAGCGCCCAGCCGCTGTGTTCAGGCACATGCCCCTATGCCCTACAAGAATAGAAGCAGAGCATGCCCTCAGTGGCGTCACTGGTGATCCAGGGTTGGCCACTGTCGACTGCTTCCGTACTGTACTGTGTGGATGGTGTGGTTGCAGTGAGCAAGGCCGGTGTGAATTTTACCACTTTGAGCCTACCACGTACGGAGTACGCACCCAATCAATATGAGGCGGGAAATTGAAATTAATTAGCACGTCGGGACAGGATAAGATTTGAGTGGATGGACGTGACAGGAAGAATGATGGCCATGCCGGCAGCTGCTCTATTTGGCTGCATCTTTCTCATCCGACGCAGTAACTTGTAGGCTAATTAATTACATTTGCTCTGCTGGTGCATTGCTGCTTGCGAGTCCGGTATCTGCAAAGTACGAGTACATGTACCTGTACCGGCGGGTTTGAAGGGGGTACGGAGACACCAGCCAGCTCTGTGCAGACCTGCATGCGTCTCCTCCGGGTGCGAGAATTCGACGAAAGGATAGTGTCAATGATTCAAGTCTTTCGTCTCCATGTTTTACACTCAATGCGACTCCAACAGGGCGTACGATGTTCGCTCCCTTGTCACCGAGCAATGCAATGTATCGTATTCACAGTCGGAGTAAAGCCTACGGACACACACCCCGAAAGCCAACTCACACCACCCGCTCGTACTCGTACCAGCAGTAGCACGGAGGCCTTTCTCTCAAAAGACAACTTTGGCACAGTCAGAAAGAACCAAGCGGGGAATATGCCTGTACCACCGAAACAGCACCGCCGCCTCATTCGCCAGTCTCCAGCCTCTAGTACAAGCCTTGCGCTCGTCATCCCAGCAAATAGCCCTGCCGTCACAGCCTCCTGATTGGCCAGTCACAATAAGCAGAGCACAATAACGGACCTGTGCTCTGCGCGGCGCGCGAATCGCGTCGCTTCATCCTTGGAGTGCGAACTGGGGGGGCTTGCGAGCTGGCCAATGAGGCTGTCGGCGCAAGAGGACGATAAAACCTTGGCTGGCTAGCTACTGCTGTAGGTTTCAGCAGCTAGTGTGCATACGACTGGTCGTGTTTTGTTTTTGTTTTTGTTTTGATTGACTCGATTCTTTCTTTTTCTGTTGGATTTCCACATGTCGCCGGGCGTTGAGCTTGCAACGCTTGTTTCCTAATCTAATGTAGCACCACTAGGCAGGGACTCCGTTGCACTCAACCGCAATTTGGTCCCAGTGTTACTTGGTCAGCGTCGTAAGCCTACGTCGCACCGCCTACAGCCGAGAGACAGAGTAGCACGAAGCGTTGCCCGATTGGAAACCTTTCAAGATTACGTCGTGTTGTTGTGAAATGATCATCATTGATGCCAACTGTTCTAATCCTTGTGCTCCCTCACGGCTCTCAAACCCTGACCCCCATTCTACTGAACCGTACGCAATCGTAGCACACACGACAAAGACATCGTGTCCCCATTTCTCTCTCGCACTACGCCCTTCCTTCCAACCTAGGCCGCCCTCGCTCCACCAGCCTTCTTCGTGCCACAGTCCAAGCCTGCGCTCACAATGAAAGCACAAAATGTGTAAAATCAAAAATTCCGCCTCCAATGGCCCCGAAGGACAATTGAGCACGGGACGACTCCGCGATGTGCAATGCAGGCCTCCCATACTAGCACTCCGCCTTCTTGATCGCGGATAAGGGTGCTGAAACAAGGTAAGTATGAGGAAAGGAAAGAAGAAAAGAAGACTGAAAGGCGAGCAGCGGCGAGATTGTTTTATAGAGGATGGGCTGGTCCGTGCGCCACTGCTCCACAATGCGGCCTGGAAGGGAATGCCTGAGGCAGAAATGACTAGAGCGAATCAACTCAGGCTCCCTTCGCTTGAGCAAACGCCTCATGCAAACGCCGTGCCGCAGGTTGAAGGGGGCGAAATACCAGTGCAGGAAAAGAGACGGTGAAGCAAAAGCGAGGGAACGTAGCCGCACCTGCTCGACTGTGGAAAAGATATGGCGATTCGGAAGGAGAAATCCAGCATCGTTCGGCTGGTTCGTATCTAGATGTAAAGGCGCGATAATCTGTGAAAAGAGAGACAGACTTGCTACTGTAATGGGCCCAATCAATACGGTACAGTGCAGTCAAGTTGCCTTCCGATGCTCTTTGTTACTAAGATCAATGGCACCACATAAGCCAAGGGCGCTACTGCTGCTGCTAAAGTGTCTCCCCATTGTACTTGCGCTCATTGTGCAGCACACGGATACGCCGTATTTTACCAGCGCAGGTCATGTACCTGTACCGGGCGGAGCGAATGCAAGGAGTATCAGCGCTACCCCAGCGTTATCTGTTCTGCCATGGAAGCGGAGCCTTTCTCTGCAACCTGGCCAATCGCAGCCCTGGACGGGTCTCATGACGCATCCAACCACCGCTGAGACGCAGCACGGCAGCAGACCGTCCCGTGACGTTAGTGGTTTGCCGTCGGCGTCACTGTACATGCCCCATAACGAGTGCAGCCGCTCAACCAGTACGACGGCAAGCAGCGCCAGCCTCACCTCTACCTTTATCATCTATTATCTCATCCAGTGTTGCCTTTCGCCTCCGTTCTCGAGTCGGCATCTCTTCTTCGTCGCTCTTCATCCTCTTCTCTATCCATCATATCCTACTACAGACTCATCAAATATCCATAACGATGCGTTTCTCTACCACCGTCGCCTATCTGGCTGCCTGCCTCGCCGCTCCGGCCACGGCCCTCGCCATCTGGGGCGATTCGGCCTCCGCACTCGACGCTTCTCTCAAGGTCCCTGGAGAAAACCCCATCGAATTCTGCAGCGCCGACCGTGACGACGACCTCATTGAAATCAAGAAAGTCGACTTGGCTCCTAACCCCCCCAAGCCGTAAGAATCTTCCCCCGACAAATTCTTCCTTCGTAACTTGGGCTAATGATTCCCCATAGTGGCAAGGCACTCCTCATCACGGCCTCTGGTGAAGTCAAGAAGACCATCACCCCGGGTGCATACGTCAAGGTCACTGTCAAGTACGGCCTCATTCAGCTTCTCTCCACAACTGCAGACCTGTGCGAGCAGCTTGACAATGTCGACCTTTCCTGCCCCCTTGAGAACGGACAGATGACCATCACCAAGAGCGTCGATCTCCCCTCTGCCATTCCTCCGGTAAGCCTCCTTTTTTAATCCATCGGCGATCATCTTCCATGCTTACACATGTCAATAGGGAACCTACAGCGTCCTTGCCGACGTCTACTCCGCCGATGACGAGAAGATTACCTGCTTGAAGGCGACCGTTAACTTCCCTCGACCAAGCCTGGGCTCCTTCGAGAACACTGAGGAATTGTAATTTCTGCTTTATGCTATGAGAATGATTACGGGCAACTGGCAACGGTGGAGATGATTCGGATTCTGTTTTTCTTTTTCTTTTGACTGCTGGGTGTTTTTATTTTCCTAAATGGCATTGCTACGGCTGCGTTGGCTTCTTCTGGGCGAGATTGCTGTACTCCTTGGGTGATATTCCGATTCGGTTCATAGGCACATCATTGCGGCGCTCTTGTTACTCCTACTAGAGGAAAGCACACGTAATAATCCTGATAAACCAGTATACGCTCGGCTCTTGATGATTGTATTGATATTATATACTCGTCATGTGGTATTGGGGTCCTCCATTGACGCTCCACACGGATCCCCATCTCTTCTAATAATATGACTCTGCGTACAAGATTAAACATTTACTCTCCAAACAGACGACGCACCCGTCTCAGAACACTGTCCTTCTCGGGATCATAAGGATGATCTTTGCTTGGGATTTCGAGGACCGTGGGGAAGGCAGCGGTGTAGGTATCGACTCGGTGTCGTATCCGGTCGGCAACCTAACGTAGTCCCTGCTATCAGTATGCTTTCGTTGCACGATGAGCACCGCCATCTCTGCTTCAGGACAAACTAACATGCTGGTTGATCAAGACGATGCCAATGTCTTTTCTCTCGGTAAAGCTCTCAAAGGCAGATTCGATGGCTGCGGTCTCTGTCTTGTTGTCGACGACAAGGAAGTTTTTCTGCGCATCGGCGCCGGCAGTGATGTGCTATAGACTGTGTGAGAAGGGATTCGCTTCTATCGATGGCAGCGCTGCCATTATGATCTCGGGAAGCGAAGGGGTCTCTTTGTCCTCCAGGTGAAACTCACGCCGATGCCCGCGAGCAAGAGGCCCGTTACAGAGTCCTATACGTTGATGTGTTTGCGTTAGCAGGAGTGCGGCGCGGGTTTATCACGGGAGAGCGAAACTTGCCTCGTCGCCGATGACGGCGAGGAACTGCCGGTCTTTAAAGTCGGCGTTAGAAGCCATTGCGAAGGCGGACAATGGCGATTCTAAGGGGTGGTAGATGGGAGAGGTGTTGGAGGTTTGATGAAGCTTTGGCGAACTGCTATAAGTTTAGTTACCTTTCAGGTGGTTGCTGTAATGGCCCCGCGTTGGAGCGGCTGAGAGAGGTATACTTTGGATAGAGGTATTGCCGGAGGCACAAGTAGCACCGATAGGCGCATGCCGCTGTGTTTGGCTGGGCTGCCTCTAGCTTGATAAAGACCATTGATTGTTTTCGTAATATTACAAAATTAACAAATACTATGCCTGAAGTTGCACAAATGATCCCAGAACAAGTTTGGTTTCCCTAATTGTTTTTCTACGCAGCCTGTGCGAGTCCTTGAAATGTTGCTTGATCACCTTTGAAGACCGTCTTTATGAGATCTGGGTACTTGACACCAATGTATCTATCCAAATGTCACTGGGCGGTGGACATGCGCTTCCAGCAAGCAAGGGCGCTAGGCTCCAGGCGGAAATTTCGCAGTGGGCAAACCTAGGACCGCCAAAGTAAACAAATTCGCCGCCAGTCCGACAACTCTTTGTTTCTTCTTCCTCTTCAACCACCACCCGTGGCCATTCTTCTTTTCTTTCACGGTGCGATCTAATAACAAGGTTTCTGTCGCCTCTTATTAATTGACAGTGCGAAACCTTCAAATCACACCCTACGAAGATGCCTCGACTCGTGCGGCGGAGACCGCTCTGGGAGCGCATCACGTCGCTGCTGAATCCCATGGACTTTCTCTTGTGGCTCTCGGAAGAGATGGAGACGAGGGACTGGGACTCGAAGCTGGCGGGCACGCAGCTCGGCTTAGGCTTGAACTTTGTCTTTCTGCTGGCACGCGCAAATTTTGGGTCGTCGTATGAGTGGTCGGACGACGACATTTTTGGCGACGACGGCAAGCCTTCGCTGCTTTCCTATGTGGTAAGTCCTCGATGAAGCCATCGCATGCTGTCGCGCTGGATAAACTAACACTCTCTACCAAGACTTACCCCGTTGTCTGGAGCTTCGCGCTCTTTTCCTTCGTTAACGCGGCTTACGCCTTCACGCGAACGCGAAAATACCGACTGTTCGAGGCCAACATCGACCAAGCCCCATCGACACCCTCTGCGCGACGAGTCCAGGTCCAGTCGTCTCCCGCGACGACATCCTCACCGCTTCAATATTTTGCCGATAGACTCGCCGCAGGCTCTGCCGAGTCGCGAGCACATCCGGATAAGAGACGAGATGTGTGGGAACTCGCGGTCTGGGACCCTCTGCCTATATCCTTGAGACTTGTTTGCTTGTTCAGCCCGGGACACGTTTTGGCCTACCTCCTCTTTTTACCTCTGGCGCCACTAGATCCTCAGCCTAGTGTGACTGTGTTCAACACCATCGTCATGCAGGTGGTGCTATCTGGACAGATGCTTCTCCTCACTTCACGGTTCGCGCAGCAGGCAAAGGATAACGCCATCATCCAAAAGGAGGTCATGAACGAGTACAACACCAAGTTTGTTCATCCTCGACTCCACCCCGTTGTCAGAGATGTTGGTACCCAGGTTGCGGCCGAGCACTCTCCCAAGGGCCGTGGATTTGTCCAAGTTGGCACACCGACAACACTGATTAGGAAGTCCTACGCCACGCGAGCTACGTCTTCCACCGATTACGATGATTCTATGTCTACCGGTCGCAGCAACTTCATGAAGCCGCAGTCGTTCGGCACTTATGCCCCGATGCGCTCAGAAAGCACTCCCACCAACATGATCCAACCTCGCTCTACTTCTACGTTTAGGCAACATATGATGGCTGATAAGGCCACCGCTCCAACTTCAGCCCTAGCTGCAGCTACGGCTCCTCTGCCTCTCTCAGCCACATCCGCAAATACGACGAATTACGGAGGCAATATGGGCATCTACGATCATGACAAGTCGCCGCTTAAGAAAACCATGGGCATAAACAACTTTAACGAACCTGCCTCGCCCCGAAACTCACGAGAGATGGCGGCCCTAGAGCAGCAGCGGTTTTCCTCCAAACTCGCCGATTCACAGCGGTCGGCGAGCGCCCTCAGCAGAGGCGTATCAAACCCTTACCAAGGCGCAACAAGAAACAGGGCAGCACAGCAAGACAGGCCATCTAGGTGGTAGCCCTCTTCCTGCTGCCAAAACTTGATTGCGTTCATGGCGGCCGTCGAGATGGCGGATTGCAACATTTATGCGGTGGAATGTATTATCTGAAACTAAATGGTAATATTCTCCGTGCTTGGATTCAGCACAGCATAGCATGACTTTGGCGTTGGGTTTATTGCTTTATGTGTATCTGGGATTTGGGGGAGGCTTCTGGGATCTCGTATACGAGGAGTATACGGCTTGGTACTGGGCAGAGGAGGAACATCTTAATGTTGTATGAGATATCGCTTGCTTTTTTCTTGGGAGGCATAATGAATTTGCTAGGCGTCGGCTCGATTAATCAACTTCGGGTGTCATGAAAGATTGAGTTTATGATTTGGTTCCAAACAGTCACCCGTTCCTACCTGAGACGTGAATTTACTACAATACGCAAGTACGAGTTGCCATCTCGCAGCATCACTTTGTTGCCAGGCCCCTCACAATATAATTCTATGCCCACGGTTATGACTCTTTTTTCAAACTTTGCACAATGACACTCACGCAATACATCTTTACCGCCTTCAGCTTTCTTCGACCCTGGCCGAGCAGCGATGATGCCCTCGGGGCGATCCCGCGGATATATCGATACGTTGTCGACATATGGATCCGGAGATCGGTGGCTCCTCTGATATCGGTTTCGCTTCTCGCTGCGCTGACTCTGCGGCTCGTCAGGATGGCGTATTTCCTGCCGCCCAAGGTCTCGGATGCTGCTCTTGGGCATGCTTCGTCTGGGGCTCAGGCTCCTCTTCTTCCTGCGCCTCAAGCAATACCTCCTCCTGCTCCTGAGGAACAGCAGCATGACCTCACAAGGGCACAGACGGAGCGTCGACGATCTGTCTCTTTGGGAGGGTGGGTGAAGAACATGTTTCCCAGTCAGCGTCCTGAACGCGGCGGCACCAACAGAGAACAGGGATACTGGGAGCAAAAGGAAAAGGAAGGGAAGCAACGGCCTCGACGGCGCATGACGGATAGCCAGTATAGCGTTGGGGATGTTTCGGTGGACTCGAGCCATATTACTCGCTGGAACGTGCCGAAGGATGTCTCGAGAGATGAATCGCATGATTTGCCTGAACAGCCACTGAGTGTTGTGCCTGTTACCTCGAAGCCCTCATCGCCACCCAAGGATATTCTACCGGACAGAAGCTGGAGTTGGAGTCCCCATAATGGCTCTGAGGAGCAGATTTCTGTGACAAAGGTAGGAGGGGTCTTACAGAGCAACTATGACCAAAGCAATGATCACAGGAGGAGCAGTTTGGGTATACAAACAGAGACTGCAGCAGAAAGGAAACAGCCTCTCGGACAAGATTTGCTTCAACGAGCGAGAAGCAAGGCTCGACAACGCGAACGACGGAGCTTGAGGGAGAGTGGCGATTATCTCGGCGTGCAAGGCGTCAATCCTCATACTGGAGAGCTGGACATTGTAAGCCCCTCTGGTAGCAGTGCTGGAAGCCCAGTAAGTCATCACGAGACGCCACGGCGCATCTTAAGGACATGGCATAATGTCTTGAAGAGCCACAAGTCAAGAGACTCACCCAGTAGGGCCGATACTGTTGAGGACGAGGATCATAGGGTTGCTAGGTCACTGAGGGGGAAGAAGAAAGTGAGAGAGCTGAACAAAGCCGTCAGATGGATGAGACGAGGGCAGTCTTCGTTGCAGGAGCCAGACTTGAGCCCCATTGCTCAATCTTTGAAAAGCGTGTCTCTGAGTTCTCGTGGGTTTTCACTTTTTCTTCACTTTCACTTCACTTCATTTCCACTTCACTTCCAGCTACATTCACACATATAAAACACCTGCTGACACTGCGAGCCATAGAGAGACCTTCTCACGTTCAACATCCTCCCCAGGCGATGCAGCAACCAACAGCAACTTCCACTGGCGAACCGCTGCTGGATATCGATCCTTCTCATACCCATTCCTTCGAAGTCGATGCATCTGACAACTACATCGTTGCTTCATCGCCACCGGTAACTCCTCCAAGCCGCTCTTCATCCCACTCTACAGTCGTTCGAACTCCTCGTCGGCAAAGTCTTGCAAATCCGCCTCTCGTACCTTAGGAATTTCTTGAGAGCGGATCAGCCCTTGGCGACTCTGGCTCGCAAACGAGTTCCATCCCAACAACTCCATCCGAAAACAAGTCTTTTTTAGACATGGAAGCCGAAAGGGACGTCGAGAAATCGTGCACGGAGGCGAGCAAGGCAGCCCTTTCGGCAAATCACCCTACCCAGTCGATCCCAGCTTTTGGTCAGGGATTCAAGCGCCGGTTCAGTCTCCCAGGAATGATGAGCATGGCACCATCCAGCCCAGATCTGCACTCGAGCATGTTCAGAGAGCCACGTCGTTTGACCCGTCGCGAAGGAAGCCCGTTGCAGGCAATGCCCATGCCACGATCTACAGAGATTCGCATTCGCTCAAGGGACATGAGAAAGCGCTGGGACGGCCATCTGAGGTTCTCCCGCATGAAAGCACAAGCATCAACAGGCCCGCTGCAGCGAGAGTCACTCACGATGAGGCGTTCTGCAGGCTCCCGCCACCGGCATCGACGGCTCACCAAGATGGCAATAGAACGGGACATGCTAGAATTAAAAGAGGGGGTAGCAAAGGTGGACAAGCAGCGGCTGGGGCAACCTCGTCACTCTCACAATCAAACCGTGACGGAGCACGAGCAGACGAGCAACATCTTGCGCGAAATCAGGTACCAGGCTCCCGAGATCGTGGAATCTGCCAGCATACCCACCATCACCATTACTGGCTACAACCACCAAACGTTTCACTCTGCCTTTCTCCCGGACGGGTCGATGAACCCAGATTTTCTCCTTCCACTGAGCCCAACTCAACGAGACGAATCGATTTACAGTGCGCTGGCAGTGACCTCGTTCGAGAACAGCTTGGGTGGGTTTCATTCAGACCCATCCATGAGCTCCAAGCAGAGTCCAACCTCGTCAGCAGAGGCCGAAGTGGGAGGCGAACCACAAGCAGGCACTACATCTCTAGAGCAGGAGGCTCACAAGATGCACCTAGCAGAGGGTCAGTGGCAAGACAGACGTTCAGCGAAGGCTACGATGCCAGCTCCGGAAGACGACTCGTTGCGCAAATCAACATTTACACTGGGCCAGATGTTGCAAGCTCTGATCCAAGGCAAGAACCCATCAGCGGCGGGCCCAGGAATGCAACAGTTGGTAACGGAGAAAGAGGCAAATCCAGCAGATCACCAAACGCAGATACACAACCTCTCGGAGGAGCATCAAGTTTACCAAGAGCACCAAGACGAAGACGGCACCGAAAGTCTTTTGCCAAAGGAGGCCAACCCTGATGGAACCAAGGTTTCGAACGCAGAACCAAGAGAAAAAGATTATGATGAATTAGAGGATGAGGATGAGGAAAGACCTACTCCGCTGCAACAATTTCTGCGGTACCTGAGGATTTGGCTCCGACTGTATTGGGCGACTATATGGCCAATACTCGATCCACGAACGATGGGAGTCGCGCATGACGGACCAATGCCTTTGTGGGAGGCCCTTCTGTTGATAGCACTCACAGTACCGGCTGCGGCTCTGGTGTATGTGGTGGTTGTTCAGGGGACGAGGTTTGTCATGTTCATGGCCTGGCTGCTGGAGTTTGTGGACGATGAATCAGCAATCTGAGTTTCGAGATGGGCTTGTGGGGGTCAATATGCTGGTTTGAAGGCAAATGGAGGCTATACAGATTGCTTGCATTCGTCTAGGGTGGTGGTTCGGGGTAGATTCGGCCGGAGAAGCAGCGAGGGCATTTTCTTAGCTATGGCGGTGTTCGAGTATAATTGTATAATTACTATTATGGTTTAAAATTTGTGCTGTGTCTGGTTGCTTTAATGTGATTGTAATGTGATTGATTGTAATGTTATTGGGTAGTGAAGTGTAGATGCTCTTTTGTGTTGGTTGTGTGGTGTAGAGGTTTCTAAATCATGCTCGACGGTCATTTTTGTCTCGTACATTCGATTCTACAAAGACATGTATTATACATGCCTTTTAGATCAGCGTGATGAATTTGGTACAATATGGATAGAGCAATTAATCTACTTATTCTAATATAAACCTTAATATTAATATTGTGCCGAGGAGATATACATGAGATACCCTGGAGGTTCATCCAAAATAGGGGGGTTTGCAACGCAGTTGGCGCAATCTGGGAGGCGCCAGATGAGCACAAGGTTGAAGATGTGGAAAGTAATTGTAAAGAGAGAATTGCTGCCTAATGGCTCATAGTTAAATTTCATGAACACCCCTATTAGTATAAGGTAATGTAGCTTTGGCTCTATCAGGATACCTATATACTTATGGTTTATGGTCAAATTTGTACGAAATCTACCGTTGAGTTAATTTGACTTTGTCCTAGCAATAGTATAAAGGCGTGGCATATCGTTTTGTCGTGGATTTATTTTTTTCTCATTTACTTAATTGCAGAATCACAAGCATTGCCAACAATCTTCGACGACATCTCCAACGACACCATTAACTGGACCAGTACCAACAAGCCATGTTCCGCACCGGCATCTTCAAGTCTCTGCAGCCCGTCAAACACAATCTCCGACGAGCTGCCTATCTGAGTTCATGGAATGGACAACGAAGTGACATTCTACGGGAAATATACGCCCCATTCTCAAAGCTGGTCAAAGATTCGCCCGATTATAACGCGCTGGCAGCATCAGGCAGAGTCTGGGAAGACTATTTCCAGCCGGGAGATAGTGAACTCTATGGATACGTGGAACTACAAAAGGCGAGTGCGGAAAATATCTCTATTACATCTAGTATCTCTATTACATCTAGTACCTCTACTTCATCTAGTATATTTACTACATTTAGTATATCTATTATGTCTAGTATATCTATTGACAATAATAGTGCTGACTTTGGAATAGTTGTATCTGCCTCTGCTAAAAGAGATTGACAACCAGAGAGCCTCTCTATGGACCCCCAGAAGCAGAATGTTTCACAGCCTCATCCCAGAATATGCCCACCAGTCTGTTTTTATCGAAAACAACAGGCTTCTACTAAAACACAGCTGTTTGATGAACAAACGCCTCAAACACGCTGTGCCTGATCTTGCTCTACCAGCCAGCAACCTCTCACAAATAGCACTCCCAAATGTTCACTATCTATTTCCTGATGAAGATCCCAGCCAGGTAGCAGAACTACGCAATCACATTGTAGCTTCTCGCTGGGTCACAGACGCCGCGTTACGCAGTACCAGGTCAGGGCTTTCCGAAGACGAAATCCGGTGTCTTTCCGCTCTTCTCCTCAGAGACACCAGAGGTGAGAAGCTTCACAACTCAGGATGGGGAAGAAAAGTCGTTCTTGGAGATTACCGACAAGCGCCAATACAGGTAAAGAGCAGTCCTCTTACCATCTTTCCATATCATCTCGAGGTCCCGGCATGTATGCGGCGTTTCATACACTGGCAGGACAGAGTTACTCGGGAGGAACGTCTCCATCCGCTTATTGTAGCTTGCCATGCGACTGTATACTTTTTACACATCCATCCGTTCTTGGATGGTAACGGTCGAGTGTCCAGACTGCTGATGCAGGATTATATGATTCGTCACGGTTATGCTCCAGTGGTGATAAGGGATCTGAATCGTGAAGAGTATGTGAGAATGATTAGGAGTGCGCAGGAAGGTGATCCAGAGGAGCTTGTGTATACGGTTCTGATGACTCAGTTGGAGCAGCTAAAAAGATTTGGGCTTCCCAGGTCGGCGATGAGTGAACCAGAATATCACCGTCTCTTTCAGAGACTTTAGATATACTAGATATACTAGATATACTAGATATACTAGATATACTAGATATACTAGATATACTAGATATACTAGATATACTAGATATACTAGATATACTAGATATACTAGATATACTAGATATACTAGATATACCAGAGATCTAATATTATGCAGTGTACTGTAAAAGAGTTCACAGGAATGGTGAATAGCCCCCTTTCATAACTTAGTAACCTCAATCAACTCTCCACATATTCGCCAACCTTACAACAAGAAACATAACACTCTTGAAACAAGTTTACAGTGCATCGGAAATTTTTCAGATAGGATAGACGGAAACCTTGAGACCAACGATACCAATCCAACCGCTCATCCATCGGACCTCGACGAGACGAGGCGGTGGCCGATGTCGGCCTACGCTGTACAGCAACGACAGCAAAGGCGCCCGTTGAAGGAAATGTCCATAGGGGAAACAACATGTGAAATAACAAGGATAACGTTCTTAAACCAACTAATCAATACGTAACGGTATGTATTGCTGTCCAAGTGAGGCAGTGGCGGGCATACTAGACCTGCTGAAAATGACATCCTCTAGGGACTTACATGGGGTATGGAACATTTCCACACATCACGGCGGATCATCGACCAGTCAAAAAACAATGCTTCCTTTATTCACTCTATAATTTGCAGTATTAGCATGTTACCTTGTGCAACCCTCCGGGTTATGGCACCTCTTTGAAGCCAAGCCCGTCACCATCGTCGTATTCAATGCTCCGCCTGACGCCCACTACTTCATCACTTGATAGGCTGCATCCTCGGATTCGTGGGACACACTCCAAATTTGATACCAAATGATCGTTCAAGGCCTCTCACCAGTGAGAGGATCATCCTTTTTGCGCTTCATTGGTGAATGAAAACCCCTCTCTCCATGCATTGGTGGCTCAACCCGTGTTGGATGTGTCTCCCCCATCCGTGCAAACGCCGTCTCGGCTCGAAACCCCGGCTGGCTAGGACTCTCGCGATCTGTCGTAATCACCGCCCTCGCCACGGCCAGATGCGTATCGTCACATACCCTAACATAACCATTGGGTACTTCTGCTGTGACTGCCGGCTATTCCGTTTTGAATACCTCTTACGCTGCCGATAGTTCTGTTTCTTTTGGCTGTTATAACGTGGTGCTGTTTTCGATCCAGAAGCAATCTTCGCAACGGTTCTGAATACCCTCTGAGCTTTGTGAATCGGGACTGGGCGATATTTCGACTTATTTCCCTGCTCGCGGAGTGTGGTGACGTAAGTTACCGACCAGCAGGGGCGCGATTGAAGTGGTCTTGTCGACATTTCTCGTTTACTGTTAGTGTTTGAGTCATCTTGGACCGAGTAAGCTGCAGCTTACTGATTGTGAAGACGCAAGTATTGTGTTCATATGTTAGAGCGAGGACTGTGAATTTTGTAGATGCAGTGTTGTTTGGTGCCTCGGCAGGACCACCAACGCATTTCATATGTCAACAATTCATTTTTGACTTCTGTTTATGTCAAGGCAACAGCTGTGCAAGTGAAGCTTAGCATGTTGCTGAACTCTATTGCTTGGGCGCATAACACCTAATACTCGGCCTCGGCTCTTGTCAACCCACGGCCGAATCTCGTGATGGAAAATGCACTTGGAACGCGCTTTCCCAATAGCCAGGGACTTTTCAGTGCCAAATTAATGCTATTGCTCTTGCACTGCAATGTTCTACCATCATGTGGCTTCCAATACACAATATATAGGACCTTGTGTATGAGTCGCTATCTCGGTAGATGCCGTGTATGCCTCCTCTGTATAGCATCATCAACCAAGAAACACAACAGCAAGCCACCTCCACAGGGTGGCTGTAATCAACAAAAAAACCTGATAGCTTCACAATTACTAACCTCGTTCATTCAAGGCGGATCCGCTTTGGGCAACGAAACCCGTAAACCGAGCTCCATTTTGTAGTAATGGAATGGATCCACGGAACCCCAAATCAGACAACAGCATGACACGGATTCAGGATTCAGGGCAAGCAATCACGCACTTTCACAGACACGAGCTGCGGACACCAAACATGATCGGCCCCATGTCGAAATGCATGCAAGTCTCACGTTATGTAATCCCTCGCAGCCAACCAGCTCGATCCATTTAGCAATCGCCCGCTTCATCTGGCTGGCACTTCGGCTTCCAAAGGGCCAAAGGGCCAAAAAAAGTGCCGTTCTTCTGGTTAGCTGGGGCGAAAGCTGGGGCAAAAGCCGCCGCACTCCGATCATCGGAGACATGCCACCGGGCAAGAATCGGACTTGGGAGCTGCGATTTGGGCTTCATCAATTCAAGATAAAGTCGACAGCTGGCTGCTCCCCCCGCCCTTTTCATCTTCTCCATTATCGGCTTCATTTTAATTTCTACACATTGTGGGATTGTGCAGTTTGCAGAACGCGGTTGAAAAAATATCGACATCTCGAGCTCGATTTAAGCTCCCATCGCTGCTTGTCAGCTTCACCTTTCCACAGCTTCCGTGCCCCTCCTTTGGCTTAGAAAAACGTCACTTTGTGTGTGATTTCGGCCGCCCTTTCTCCAAATCTCACCCTCCCTTTTTCTTTCTCCCAATTTCCAATTCTCTTCTCCAGATTCCGACACAATGCCTGTATCAGTATCAACCCCGCAGACCCTTTACGACAAGGTTTTCTCGAGCCATATCGTTGACGAGAAGCTCGACGGCACAATCCTGCTGTACATCGGTTCGTCACCTAGTTTTCTTTGCGCCTTGGAAGCTTTGAACTAACCAGCGAGCCATGTTTAGACAGACATTTGGTCCATGAAGTGACATCACCGGTATGCCCAGGCCTCGGGATCTCAACCATCGAGATCGCTGTTGCCCTTCCGATTGATAAGTTATACTGACATTGTCCCTGCAGCAAGCCTTTGAGGGCCTCAAGAACGCCGGCCGCCAGGTCCGCAGACCGGACTGCACTCTGGCCACCACTGATCACGTATGTATACACCATCCAAGTATCCGTCGCAGCCGAGCAAAGGGAATAATGCTGACTCAAGCTGTGGTTTTATAGAACGTCCCTACCACATCTCGAAAAGGCATCAAGGACATTGCCTCCTTCATCAAGGAAGATGACTCTCGAGTACAATGCGTTACCCTCGAGGAGAACGTCAAGGACTTTGGCTTGACATATTTTGGCCTTGGTGACAAGCGCCAGGGCATTGTCCATGTCATTGGACCTGAGCAGGGTTTCACTCTCCCCGGTACCACCGTCGTCTGCGGCGACAGCCATACTTCCACACACGGTGCCTTTGGCTCCCTGGCCTTTGGTATCGGTACCAGTGAGGTTGAGCACGTCCTGGCTACTCAATGCCTGATTACCAAGCGTAGCAAGAACATGCGCGTCCAGGTTGACGGAGAGCTTGCTCCCGGTGTCAGCTCCAAGGACATTGTCCTGCACGTCATTGGCAAGATTGGCACTGCTGGAGGTACTGGCGCAGTCATTGAGTTTTGCGGCTCCGTCATCCGAGGCCTCAGCATGGAGGCTCGCATGTCCATCTGCAACATGTCTATCGAGGGTGGTGCCCGTGCCGGAATGGTCGCCCCTGATGAGAACACTTTCGAGTATCTCAGGGGCCGACCCTTGGCCCCCAAGTACGGATCCGAGGAGTGGGACAGAGCCGTTGCCTACTGGAAGTCCCTGGCCTCCGATGAGGGTGCCAAGTACGATATTGACGTCTTCATTGACGCCAAGGACATTATCCCGACCCTGACCTGGGGCACCAGCCCTGAGGACGTTGTCCCAATCACCGGCAAGGTTCCCGATCCCGAGACTTTCCCCACTGAGGCCAAGAAGGCGGCTGGCCGCAGAATGCTCGAGTACATGGGACTCACTGCTGGAACTCCCATGGAGGAGATCCAAGTCGACAAGGTCTTCATCGGTTCTTGCACCAACTCCCGAATTGAGGATATGCGAGCTGCTGCCCACGTTGTCAAGGGCAAGAAGATTGCCGCCAACATCAAGCGCGCCATGGTCGTCCCCGGCTCCGGCCTCGTCAAGACACAGGCAGAGGCAGAGGGTATTGACCAGGTCTTTATTGACGCCGGTTTCGAGTGGAGAGAGGCTGGTTGCAGTATGTGCCTCGGCATGAACCCTGACATCTTGTCGCCCAAGGAGCGCTGCGCCAGTACCTCGAACCGAAACTTTGAGGGCCGTCAGGGAGCCCAAGGCCGAACTCATCTCATGTCCCCTGTTATGGCTGCCGCTGCTGCCATTACTGGTAGGCTGACCGATGTCCGCAAGCTGTCCGAGTACACTGCCAGCCCTCATGTCCAGGCTCGCATCTCACCGAGCCCTCCCACTGAGGCTGCTCACGTTGATGAGCGTGTCGAGGACTCTGACGAGCGTGAGGCCATTGGTGACCAGCCCCTGGATCTCCAGCCCCACACAAACACCCTGGTGGCCAAGAGTGATTCAACCGGCATGCCCAAGTTCCTCACTCTCAAGGGAATCACAGCGCCCATGTCTCAGGCCAACATCGACACTGATGCCATTATCCCCAAGCAGTTCCTCAAGACCATCAAGCGCACTGGTCTGGGATCAGCTCTCTTCCACAACCTGCGATATCTTCCCGATGGTGCCCCGAACCCTGACTTTGTCCTGAACAAGGAGCCCTACACGAAATCCAAGATTCTTGTCTGCACGGGTGAAAACTTTGGCTGTGGCTCATCTCGAGAGCACGCCCCTTGGGCTCTGCTCGACTTTGGCATCAAGGCCGTCATTGCACCTTCATTTGCCGACATCTTCAACAACAACATGTTCAAGAACGGCATGCTGCCCATCCAAATCTCCAACAAGGCCGACATCGATGCCATCGCTGCCGAAGCTCAGGCTGGAAGAGAAGTGGAAATTGACCTGCCCAACCAGCTCATCAAGAACGGTGCTGGCGAGACCATCTGCTCCTTTGACGTCGAGGAGTTCCGAAAGTACTGCCTGGTTAACGGCCTTGACGACATTGGCCTGACCATGCAGCTCAACGACAAGATTGCCGAGTTTGAGAAGAAGAGGACCATCAACACTCCTTGGCTGGATGGTACTGCCTACCTGAAGCGAGGCAAGGACGGCAGACTGGCGGCCAAGGCTGTACCCGTGCCCAAGACAAATCGTGGCCAGGAGAAGAAGGAGCCTCTGGAGTGGTAGTTTGGGTGTTTGGTGGTGATTTTGCTTTCTAACGTCTCCTTGTAATCTGTCTTGTTATCTTTCGCTCTTTTATGACTTTTCAAAGACGAATAATTACGCCGAGTCTATCATTAAATAGCCCAGTGCGGGTTGATAAGACAAAGGGATGAAAACTAGTGGGTATAGCTTATAGGTAGCTTGCCATAGTCGGCCGATGGCCATGAATCAAAAGGGAATCGCGTCGTATGTGCGCACGTATACGAGGAAAAGGACTCTACGCAGCTTCTTTGGTTGAAAACGTGATTCATTGTGTTTGTCAGTAATCGTGCCAGTATTGATAATGACTCCAAAGATACAATCAGACATCACAAAGAGTCCTTGAGGATTCCAATGTGGACAACAAATCCAGCTTCGGGGCGGAGCTCTGCCGGCATCATCCTTCCTGGCATCCTCCACACCCGAAAGTGCTCTTTAAAAGCCACTAACCAACTGTTGAAGACATCGTCGTTGCGTAATTGCTGTGCCACAATGCATAAAGTTGGAAGAGCTTGATTACCGTCCCTCTGTCGTAACTTGCATATATCGACACAGGTCTGGATAAAAGGCTGTATCAAGGCGTAATTAAAGACACAGTCGCAAGAAATAATTGCGTCAAAAGAAGAAACCGAAGGAGAATTGGTAAGAGAAGGCGTTACTTGGGATGTTTCCCAGTCGAGCACTTGGAAGTGGATATCCGCTACGGCGTTTAGGGGGCTTGAAGATGAAGATTTGTTGGCGGTTCTCTTGGATTTTCCAGCGTGGGATTTCGATGGTTGGTTTTCAGCGAGGTTCTGCAGGACGAGTTTTTGAACGTAAGGTTGGTCTGTGAGAATGTATCGTGAGACCTTGGGGGAAAGTGTGAGTGCGTTGAGAGGCGAGATTCCGCATCCGAGCTCGATGATGGAGCATGATGGTGTGAGAACGGTGCGGAAGAGCGGGTTTGTAGATGAAGCGAGCCATTCTGCAAACGCGGGTGTGATTTTCCAGAGGACTTGTTTGTCGTGTTAGTTACGCAAAGCATGAGCGTGCCTGCAATTTTGGCAAGGTACTAGGGGAGAGGTGAATAGAACTGACCTGCTCCTGTGGTACCGCCTTTACGACTTGATGCCAACACACCGGGAGATTGATGGATGGTAAGGTCTCTCCCGCCGAGTTGGAGTTCCAGGGTTGAGGCGTGAGAATCGATGAAGCCTAGGCCTTGAGATGGGATGTCGTTGGCGTAGAGGAGAAATGTTTCTAAGATAGGGAGTTGGCAGAAAGTTAGCAAAGAGAGGAAGATGGTGTGATGATATAACATAACTTTCTGAGCGAGAGGTGTAGAGGGATACACGTGATAGCTTGCTTACCTTCCTCAGGATCCTGGATTTCATCTTCGAGCTGGGAGATGAGTTGCTCAATAGAATTAGCCATTGATGGATTAAGTATGAAAACAGCTTCTTTCTTTGTCGTTCGCATAAAAATAAATCCCAGCTTGTATAAAAGTAAGAGAGAAATAACTGTAAATAGAAACCAAACTCCGACAAACGCTGCGCTAGAACAGAAAAGCACGTATGTATGTATGTGTATGTATGCACACACACCAAAGTTGTCAAAACGAAGCAATCGTCGTCGTCGTGATTATACCTCAAAAACGGCCCCCTAGAAAGAGCCCGTCGCCGTATAGGGTAAGTCAAGGCACGCCAAACGACCCACTTGACACCATCTGCTCACAAATCGAATGATAGAGTCTACGCTGCAGTCAGATCCTTATAATAACCTATTATTGGCAACTGAAAACCTGCCCAATACGGATCCATCGGCAACGGTTTCGACCTTACTCAACTGCTAATTTATAATTATGACAAAGATGCAGTTTGGACGGCTGATTGAAGACCCAAGTTCAAGGTGAAATAGTTTACTAATGATGGTTACTGCAAGCAGTTTCGCAGGCTATGAAACACCAAACTATACAAAACGCCAAACAAGACATAAGCACATAATTTCATCATAAAAAGGAAAAAGGGAAAAGGGGGAAAAAGAAAAAAAGAGTCAAATCATACCCAACAGCCATATTTCGCCTTCGATTCTCTCTTTTGCACATAGAACATGATACAAACTATCCTGTCCACCACTCCAGACGTCATCAGGAAGAGCAGGGCTATAGGAAAGAGGAAACTATATAGGGGCAAGGAAAAAAGCAAGAAGCTGTTCTTAGGGGCAAAACATACACAACAGAGCTTCCTTCATATAAAGTACCCAGTCGCCCGGACCCCCCGAAAAAAAAAACAGTAAAGGAACCATCAACAGAGGAAATAAGAGCAACGTTAAAAACAATCTACACAAGCCCGTCGTATAAAGACAGTGCCGAAACAATGGTCTCGTCTCGTTTGCTTCCCTCCTTGAATTCTTCCATGTCAAGGCTGCCGTTTTCATCCTTGTCCATCATTCGGAAGATCTTCCTAACCCGCTTCTCGGGTGTGTCTTCGTCCTCGGGAAGCTTGACCATGGAGCCAACCTGTGATTGTCATGCGTTAGCTACATGACGACATGATAATGGCTTGAGGGTTAATAAGCTGTTTGTCCCATACCATTTTGTAGATTGCCTCGACGATCTGGAGCATCTCGTCGTAACTTATCTTGCCGTCTCCGTCGATATCGTACAGTTGGAACGCCCAGTCCAGCTTGTCTTCCATCTTACCCCGGCTGGTAACACTCAGCGCACAGATGAATTCTTTAAAGTCTATACTACCAGACTTATCGCTGTCGAACACGTTGAACACATAATCGGCAAACGAACTCGGATCTCCGAATGGGAAAAATTGCCGGTAGATCTTCTGAAACTCCTCTTTGGAGAGCATGCCCGATGGGCAGTCTTTCAGGAAACCTGCATCCAAGAATTTCCAATGTCAGAAAGTGAAATTGACCAAAAACCTAATCAAATAGCGAAACAAGCGGACGAGTAACTTTTCATGTGACAAGCCAGAATGCAGACAAGATTGAGGGAATGAGGGGTTCCACGACTTCTCCACCCCCTGTATCCCAGTGATGCTCACCTTTGTACCATTGCTGAAGCTCCTTCTTATCAAAGTGAGTCGACTTTTGGAGCTCGGCGAGCTGCTCCTGTGAGAGCTTTGACTGCCTACAATTGCAAAGCGAGTAAAATGTCAGCCATCAACATGTGCTGATCCAGGGTAATGCGTGTGTGCCAATCAGCTCCAGCAGAGACTAGCAGAATCCTGACAGCTAGCCTCCCTTGTTCCCCCTCCCCCTCTTTCATCGGAAACGCTCGTGCACATGTCCCTTGGCAATATGCGACTTCAAGACTCTAGGGGGGTTTCGCGCAAGGCCCACTCACGATTTGCCCATATTTTTCTTGGGCCGATTAAAAAGAGGTTGGACTGAGCGGAAAAGGAGTAGGCAGTTTGATTCTTAGGAGGAGAACGACCGTAGAACGAATGGGCGGCAAACTCCGCGGGAGAAGTAGGATGTCACGAGGTGCGCCGTGGCGAGGGTATCAAGTCCAAAGTCCCCGGTAGAATATTGCGCAATCGGCCGACGGCAGTGTATCCTGTCACAATTCGGTGCTCGAAAAGAACGGCAATGGGATTCGGCTGTGCGCTCGCTCTCGCTTTCGTTCTCGTGCCGGTACGTGTCAGGAGAATCGCCGTCGCTCGTCGTGGGATGTCCGTCGTAATGGCTTCAATACTCCGAGGCTGCCAGCAAGCATGAGTGCAAGTTCAGACCAACAAACAGCCAGACAGTGGGCCAACCAGGCAAGGCAACAAGATAGATAGGATAGGCCCGGACCGTGTCAAGAGTTCGAGGCCTCGAGGAGAGAGGAGATAGAGAGGGTTATATGAGGTACAGGGGAGAAGATAATCAAGTCGGTGGAAAGATGTTCCTGAACAGATACGCACGCACACACAGTTGAACAAAGAAGGCAAGCAAGTATGCGCCGAGGCCCAATACGGCTTCTTTTTTCGGAGAGGCGGAGCCAATAGAGTCGGCCGTGGGAACAAAGGACGAGAGGCAAAAAAGGCAAAAGGGCTGCGGTCTGGAGACTTTTGGCTCGGGCCAGAGGGCAGATGATGATGGGGAAAAGCGGAGGGAACCTGTAACACAAGCAGACAGAGGGAACATAACCTCCAGTCCAGAGAGGGAGGGGCCTGGCGCTGGTGCTGGTGCTGGTGACGACTGGAGCTTTCCGTGGCTTTGGAAGAGCCGCATCGCCCGCTAGGGAACTTCCAGCGCCATGGTGCAACTGTATTCACGCAGAGTTCGCCGCTAGCTTCGGGTCTCCAGGCGGTTGTTTCAGCGGTTTGTCAGCGCATCACGTCGTCGTTTAGCGGCCTGTAGCTGGTACATAGCGGGGTTGGTTGGGCAGTGCAAGTGCCAAGTTCCTCGGATCGGGGCTTTCGTTCTCCAGAGTTTCCCGACCGAGTGTCCGGCTTGCCCAATCTCGCTGCCATACAAATGAGGAAGCTCAGGATAGCGGCAAGCTGCAGCCAAGCCCATACTTGCCCGATTCTGCGAGTCTAGCCAAGAGACTACTGAGCTTGTTTAAATGAAATCGAAGTTGGCAAACAAAAGTGCAAAAATGAGGAAAAAAGAGAAAAAAGATGGGGCTTCACCGGGATTCGAACCCGGGGCCTCCTGCAAAGGCGATTCTGAAGAATCGGGGACTTCAGGTGTTTTCCCGAAGCAGGAATCATACCACTAGACCATGAAGCCAGTTGTAGAATTGAACCCATCGTTGGTTGAAAGCCGGGGACTTTAATCCAATTTATATACGCAGCTGTTTTCTGTTGCTCCAAACCGGGATTGGCTGTCTTGGTTGCTCCTGTGCCTGCCAAATGGTTAACCTGCAATCCGAACAGACAAAGAAAGAAGTTGCTGCCTCGCACTTTACAAGGAAGATAGATGCAAGTCATCAAAATGGACACTCAGAGAGCCAGTGCATCAAGTGTTTTCTTTTCCTACCTATTCATTGAGCATATCAATACCTCGTATGATATGACTTTTATCCATCCACATGTTATTTCGTAATCATATCACCACTAACACGTTCTGGAATCATCACCACCATGCGTCAACACTTTATGCTTCCTTCTCGTCGCCCTGCTCAGTCTGACAGCGTCTCTCCCGGCAAACCTCTTGCACGCAGACACTCGAGACTCTTTGGGACCAGCCTTCCAAAGACTCCAGCTCAGTCACGCTCAGCTTCTTTTGAAACGCCAAAGTCAGGCGAGACAACAGAATCAGACCATGATGAAGAGGTGAAGCTTCGCAAGGCGTCGAGTCTGGTACCTATTTGCAACGAAGAAGTAGAGACTACTGGACCTGTTGCTAGGTCGTCGAGCGCTTGGGGTGTCAGACCTCAGCCGCTCTGGCAGGAAATCTCCAAGATGTCCGACACGGGAAGAGGAAGCAATCTACACAGCCGATAGTGGAAAGATTTCAGACAGCTTCCACTTCGCCCCAGGAGTGAAAATCCAGATGGAGATACCCGCGACTCTTCTTTCAGCAGCAGCATTACAACTATGCCACCTCCAGCAATATCACAGATTAACGATAATGACTTCAGCATGATGAATGTCCCCAAGTATGACTTGTCGGGACCGATTCCTTCAATGTCGGAAATGAGCCGCCACCTCCGGAAATCATCTTCCACGTATCCCTCTCAGGGTAAAGCATCTACGCGGATTCAGTCGCCGGACTCAATGTTTCGTCCAAACAAGCTTAGTCACACTGACCTATCTCGCTTCAGCAAAGCAAATGACCGACTTTCGAACCTCCGCTCTACTCTATCTTCAGACGAGTACTATGACAGGACCATGAGCACCAACCCCCTTGAGGTGATGGAAGCTGTTACATCCCTCATGGAGCTTCAGGGCCAACCTCGACCGCGAGTAACGCCGTATAATCAGTATGAGCTCGTGGAAAGCACAGAGGTGCTTCCTTGCGACTCGGCCTCGCAGCACTCAAGTCCCTCTGGAGCACATCTTGCGAATGACACTTGTAGCCCGTCGAAGAAAGCGAGAGGATTAACTTGGGAGAGCATGGATACCATTGATGGTCAATACGATGGTGCAAATGAAGCAAACGCTAGATTGGAGAGCTCTGCTTCTACCGTACCTTCGCCATCCACACCGGCAGATCAAGAGCATATTCACAAAAAGATCAAACGGAAAGCATCCGTCTTCTCTCTCCATAGCCTGGCCAACCCCCTTTCCAAGCACCCAAAACTCGGCCTACGGAAATGGGCCAGCAGCGTGTACCATCAAGGAAGTCAAAAGCTCAGCCAGGCCCGACTGAAGTGGATATGTCCGACTCGACAAGATCGGCGGATGTTTGAAGCGTGGAGGATGCGCCGTCGAGGGGCGAACTCAGAATCATCTCCTTGCAAAGAAAAATCTGACAGAAACTCTGGCATATTTTCGTCTGAGGGCAGGGTATGTGCGAGTGAAGATTGGTGGATGGACGGCGTCAAGATGTTTGAGGCGCCCAAGTGGATGAATTTCGGTGCTCGCTCTTGAGTATGCATGAGTGATACAATAGCTTGGACATGCATGTTGAGTTTCGGGCTGTCCTATGGATGGAATATGTATTAGATCCATTCGATGAGTGTATAGGCTGGCTGTCTACATTATTTTATCCAAAACAGGAATGCAAAAATTATCCAATATCCTCCAACTCCAAAGTCTAAATATCCAACATCAGAGAGCTATGCGCCTAGATGAATGAGTGATTGTCTCATGGCCTTTTTCACAACATATATCGGAACTTGTCTGCGTGTCTCCTTTTCTTTCCGGGAACAACTAAGCCCTCCTCCTCGACGGTAGTGCCGTCTGCTTGCCTCTCCTTTTCAGCGATGTCCATTTTATGGTTCTGTCTCTTCAAGTAGAAACGCAAAATGACAGCTAAGAAAGCCACGGAAAGCATGGCCAATGCGCAGGTCCACATGCCGCGCGTGTAGTACGGCGCCTCACGGTCAGGATAGAGGCGCGTGCCGATGAGGGGCCCGCATTGGCCGATGAGTTGCATGAGTGCGAAGCCGCCGCCCTGACGGCTCTGGCTGGCCTGGTTGTTGATGTTCCAGGCTATAACTAGAGTGACGACGTTGAAGAAGCCGATGGCGGCGGGGTAGACTGCGAGGTAGCGGACAAAGGGGGGGATGTGAAGCGGGTGGGAGAGGGCGAGGATGGCGTAGCCGAATGCTGAGGAGAGAGCGTGGAAGACGATGGGGGCGGTTCGTGCGGCGAGGCGGTCGGACATGTGAGCTGTGAAGAGGACGATGAAGAAGGCGAGGAGGTAAGGGGGTGCACTGAGAGCTTGGGCGGTAAGGCTGTCGTGGCCCATTTCTGTGAGGATTTTCGGGAGGAAGACGGGGAGGGAGGAGTAGGCCATGTTGGTGAGGAAGAACATGGCGGGTGTGATCCATGCAATAGGGTCGCGGAGGACGGAGAGGATCTCACGAGCTTTGAGAGGGGATTTCTTGTTGGTTTTGGAGGGGGAGGAGGTTTCGCGGCGGAGACGGAGGCGGGCGACCTTCTTCTCTCGCTTGGTGAGGTAGTGAGCCGTCTGGGGGGAGTCGGGGATGACGCTCCATGCGATGACGGAGACGATGACTGAGGGGAAGCCTTCGATGAGGAAGAGGAGGCGCCAGGGCGCAATGGGACTGAGCTTGCCAACCTTGACGATGATCCACGCGAGAGTTGATGCGAAGCTTGTCGCAAGGGGAGCAGCTGAGATGAAGATGGCAGTGCGAAAGGCCAATTCGTGCCTCTTGTAAAAGAAGCTCAGGTAAAACGGGACCCCTGTGAAGCCCGCCTCTCCTATACCGAGTAAGACACGCAGCGTGATGAGCATCGGATATGACACGGCAATGGCTTGTAACGATGCTGTTAGTCCCCAGGTCAAGACCAGCACGGAGACATATATATGCGCCGGAATGAGCTTCCATAGGAGTGACATCCATTCAAAAGCAATGTAGGCAATGTAAAAGGACGTGAGCGCCCACTCGTACCACTCTTCGCGGGGAGGGCTGGACTGCAAATCTTCGTCCATGCCGGCGATGCGCGCGTTGCCGATATCTAGGGAGATGAAGTGTTAGTCAAGTCTAGTATTTCTAGCAGAAGACCATTCTTTATATCGGTGCAATGCGACGTACTGGATCGGTCGAGAAAGCTCAGCATATACAGCAGCGCCACAAAGAGCACCAGCTTGCGGTCAAACTTGCGCCTCACAGCCTTGTCTTCGTCCGGCGTATACAGCTGGAAGCTCTCCACGGAGCTGACGCTCAGGCCACGGCCTCTCCCTCCGCCTCCCGCTGTCGAAGGTCCGGCATCGATATAATCACCCTCCATGAGCCGCTCGCTGCTGTGTCCTCCTCCGATCTTGTTGTATTGGTCCTGTCGCCTCTTCCCGCCGCTCACCATCTCATACGTCTCCGAGCTGCTGCCGCCGACCTGGGACCGCAAATCGTCGTCTTCGTCTTCGTCGTATACGTCGCTGTCTAGGTGGAATTCCTCCCCCGTCTGGGCAAACGACGGGGACTCATCGCGGGGGATGTGGTAGGCCATTGCATTGGCGGGCAAGTTGGACGACAAGGGACGGCTTATACTGGTTTGCGCGGCGGCGGTCGAGGATGGTCGCCATGCGATTTGCGATTCGTTCTCCGGAACAAGCACAGAACTCGCCTCTCCCTCTCAGTGCTCCGTATTCTCTCCCAGAGCGGGAATGAATGGGCGGCCCGGGGGGTGCTGGGGAGGGAGATTAAGAAGGATAGCAAAGCAGCTCTTCTATAAAATTGTTCCCGTCCCCTGTTCAGCATGCGCGATAGCTGCATCTCCTATCCCTAGCTACATACACGTGACAGGGGACGACGTCATATGCTGACCTGGGCGACTTACACGATCTTGAGTAAAAGCATCTGTTTTTCTGTTCAAGAAGACTATATAAGTGTTTCTTTTTACTTTTGTGCTTTTTAGTTTTATTTTCATACGGCCCAGTCGTAATTTATATGGTATTCTTGTGCATCGGCCCCTACATTTTAATGCGCCGTCGCATCTCATGAATATGCGCCTTGGGTTTCACCTACAGCTTGTAAGCTCTCACAACATAATGCACCGTGACTGCATCAATCGCATGGTATTAAATCAGTATTAAATCAGCCATGAATTTCCATTGCTATAAACTTGTGCTAAATTACAAGCGCCAATCCGCCTGCGCGATATCGTACACATACTGTCCATCGAACCCTCTAAGCACTCTCCTGAGCACAATTCCAAGCCCACTCCCATGTCGCGCCTTAATACACCCGCTCAAATCCATTAATAATTATGATATGCTTGATATAACATTCCGATTACTCGGGAGCTTCCTTTTTGCTAAACAAACGTCGCAGGCCTGCCCTCGATATCTTGTGCCGCAAAGAGTGCTGCTGGTCAACGGGCCGGCTGTTCGTACTCCGCTGTTTTGAGGGACTGGTTGGCTCCTGCTCACGCTTTGCTTCGCTCTCCTCGCCCAGATTTAATTCCTCAACTTCTCTCATTTCACTGTCAAAGCTATCCTCATCATCATCCTGAGGCACGCCGCGCTCCTCGTCTCCATTGACGACGACGTACCACTCAATAGGCGGCGCCTTTGCCATCCCCATTTGCAGCTCATCGCGGAGCCTTTCAAACCAATTGCCCTCATCCCTCTCCTTGACGAGAGCCTCGTATTTGGCGATTTCCTCCAACACGTTGGCGCTCAAATCTATGCGAATGACGTGGTCTGCGACATAGGCGAACGGTCGCGCCGAGATGGATGTTTCCTCCGGGTCGTACTCCTCCAGCAGCTTCACCGGCGATGATTGGTTGACCAAGACACTGTCCTCAGCGTCGGGAACACGTGATGGAGGCACCGAAAGATCGTCGTCTTGATGAGCAATCTTCTTCTCCTCTGGCTTTGCCTCTTCCTGCTTCGTCTCCTCCTGCTGGGGCTCCGAATTTTGCTCAGGCTGCTGCTGCGACGGCAGGCGTTGAGGCAAGTAGTCGAATTTGGTGGCGAAGCGTTCGAGGATGACCGCCGAGGTGGTGCGACCCGTGATCCAATCTGGCGCGGCATCATCCAGATCCTGCATGATGACCCAGATGCGAATGAGCCTGCGCGTCCATCGAAAACCGTGACATAAGTAGGTTGGCATGATGAGGGCGAGTGATGATCCTCTCTATGCTGTGAAAAGAGAGAGTCGAGAGTCGAGAGTCGAGAAAAGGATAGAGAGGGAAAAATAAAAATCGTCAAGGGTTGAAATTCATCAGGATCTCACATGTCCCATCTGAATCGCGCGCATTGTTTGAAGTCCAAAGAGAGTATGTGTTTATAGGCCAATGCATGCCTCTGGCGTCATGAGCCACTAGAAAGCAAAGACACCGATTACTGTCCCCCCGAGTTGCTGTATTTTCTTTCTTTTTTGTGTTTTGGCCACTTTTGTTTCTGGCAGTTCGCAATGACTCTCTCCCACCTTCTGTGAGCAAAAAAGGCCCAGAACAGCAGCAGAGGAGGGTGAGGCCTCTCTAGGGATTGCAGCTGGGAGGATCGAGACTCTGGAAAGGCTGGAGGAGCGGCACACCAAGTTGCCCAGCTTGTGGCACGTGTCTGCAGCCTGTTTATTGATGCGACGGAGCGCCTTTAGGTGGGCGTGTGGAACATCAAATGGCTGATCGTGGAGGTTGAGACGGACAATATTGGTGATATTGAAAGCTTGATTGCGCAGAGAGGATGGATCAGAAAGAGCAATAAGACGGCGCAAAAGGGAGATTCAATTGATATGGAGGTTGAAGGTTTAACATTGTTGTTGGCAGAAGCTGTCAAAATGGATTGGCGAGTACAAAGTACAGCTCCCCAAAGTCTCGACTCCATCAGCCTCAGCTAGTGGGTTTATTTTGACGGGATGACAGCACCGCATCCCTGCTAATTAGCGGGCTGCAGCTGCATGAGCTTCAATGTCTCAGACACTGGCCTAGCGCCCGACGATGCTGTGGCGGGCTGCTGGTAAATTACTGGGTCGTACGGAGTAAACTAGTCGAGGTAAAAGTTGGGGGAGCATCCCAGCCATTAATATCCAGAGGTTTCCGAGGCTATCATATGTCACCTCTATAATAGAACGGCTGAGTTCGGGCCGCTGTTCTGCTTCAAACCCGAAATGAAGAGCACTTGTATCTGTACCTGTACCTTGCATTAGATCTCGTATCGGCAATTTCTGCAACCTCTTCCCCGCGGGAAAAGCAAGTAACAGTTTACATCGCTAACAGCTGGTACCTGGTACGAGAGTTTAGGTAGGTGGCCTGACATGACAACTTTCATCACAATTGCCAAATGTGGCGGATGCCATCACACGTGGGCTGATGTATAATTTCGGCCAAACGGGAGTGTAATGAAAACTCTATGGGGGCACCATGTGCTTGCTGCTATAATGTTTTTATGTTAGTGGGCATGTAGCTGTTGATTCGGAAACGGCTGAGTGATGCGTAATATTGATGTCCATGGCACTGCGTATCCTTTATAATGCCTTCAGCTATCTTGCCAAATTTCTATTTCAGCTATTTTTTTTTAGTTTTATTTTTTATCATCGTCTCGGCATGCTTTTAATAAACCTCGAGAGACCATGTTGTTCATGACGAGGACTTTTCATAATGCCTTCCGGGAAATTGATATAGGCGTAATCATCGTCAACATACCAACTCAACTGTTCCTGAAAGCTAAGCAGGAACAAAACATCATAAAGGGAGGCAGCGTCAGACGCTCTGAGGTGAGTGCAATAGAATTCCCTATGCCTTCGTATTGCAAACACAGCGGTCTGTCGGACCGACTTAGCCTCGTCCTTAAGCCGCGCCGCTATGGCAATCAAGATTTCGTCAGGTAAAGTTGTCTGCTGGCTTAAAAACTGGACAGTGGCCTCTCGAACGGATGCATCACCGTCTTCAAGCCGTGCTGCTATAGCTTTTATAAATTCGTTAGGCAAGGCGACTTGTTGACCTAAGGCCTGGACAGTAGCCTCTCGGATGGATTCACTCTCATCTTCAAGCCGTGCTGCTATAGCTTCCAGAACTTCATCAGGTAAGGCTACTTGCTTGCCTAAGCACCGGACAGCTTTTTCTCGGGTAGATTTTTCCTCGTCATCAAGCCGCGCTACTACAGCTTTGAATATTTCCTCGGGTAAAGGTGCTTGCCGGCATAAAGACTCGATAGCAGCCCCTCGGACAAATCTATCTTCGTCTTCAAGCCATGCTGCTACACCTTTTAGAATTTCGTTAGGTAAGTTTGCTTGCCCTCCTAAGGCTTCAAGAGCAGCCTTACGGATAGTCCATTCCTGATCTTTAAGTCCCGCGATTATGTCTTTCAGGATCTTGTTAGGTAAGGCTTGTCGATTTAAGGCTGCAACGGCAGCCCATTGGATAGACTTATCCTTATCTTTAAGCCGTGCGACTATATCCTCCAGGGTCTCGTTAGGTAAATTCGCTTGCCGGCCTAATATTTCAACAGCAACCCGTCGGGTAGACCCGTCCTGATCATTAAGTCCCGCCATTGTGTCTTTCAGGATCTCGTTAGGCAAGCTTCGCCGACCTAATGCATCAGCCAAAACTAATCGGGTAGCCTCATCCTCATCCTTAAGTCCCGCGGTTATGTTCTTCAGGATCTCGTCAGGCAAGGTTTGCCGATTCAAGGCTGTAGCGGTAGCCCGTCGGATTTCCCAGTCCTCATCCTCAAACAGCGTTACGATATCCATCAGGATCTCGTTAGGCAAGCTTTGCCGACCTAAGGCTTCAATGGCAGCCAATCGGGCAGCCTTATCCTCATCCTTAAGCTGCGCTGTTAAATCCTCTAGGATTTGGTTAGGCAAACCCGCTTGCTGCGCCAAGACTATAGCAGCAACCTTTCGAATAAACCCCATCTTATCCTTTAGACGTGCTGCTACGGAGTTAAGGATCTCGACAGGCAAGGACAGCTGCGTCAAGGCCGTGATGGTGGAAGTTCGGGAAAACCCTTTGTCGTGCTCTAGCCAGGAGACCACCTCTTCAATGATGCTCGTTGGAAACGTGGGCCGTTTCTTTAGCGACTGTAGAATTTTTGCTTTCACCTCATGAGACCCTTGGCGAAAGGCTGTGCTCAATGACTGCTCAGGAAACTCTATCTCGCTTGCTGGGTGAAGAATCTCACTTTCTGTGAATTCACCTTCAAACACTAGCCACTTCGCCAGGTGCTGTTCCAGGCCGAATCGAGTTGGAAAGTTACTCAACACTTCGCTCAAGCAATGCATGACTAGCCGTTGATGCGTAGGCCCTAAGAAATCGAGTGGTTCCTCTTCGATTTTCTGGAAAAACTCCTGGATTTTCCCGCCGTCTTCTTCCCTTTTGGAGTCAAGTAATCCGGCAACAAAGCGCCACAAGATGTCGTAGCGTGCTGTGTATTTGTGCTTCTGAAAGAATTTGACAGGTTCAGACTTGTCAATCTTCCCACTGCTGAGTTCTATACAATTGAGAGGTGCTTCGGCAAGCCATTGCCGTACAAAGTACCGTGCAGCAAAGTACTCCTGAAAAGTGAGGTGTATAAAGTGATAGCTTCGGTTGCAGTCTTCTGATGAAGGGTCTGAGGTTCGCAGAAAGGAAAGACATGGAACGATCTTGTCTGGCAAGAAATTCCGGATGGAGTCAGATATACAGTTCAAATGGTTCTGTTCGAATTCTATGACATCATCATGTAGTCCAGTAAACGCAAGTCTCTCAAGGAAAAATATCTCATCTTTGACGAAATCCTCGATCTTTTGGCGACTGGCAGCTTGGATATGGCTCGCTGTTACTGGATTCTCGCCATGTATCTTCTTCAGTCGCAAAATGTCCTTCTTCCACAGGCTAAGTTCTATAGTTTGGTAAAGGGCAGACATGGTCGTCGGCATATCGCTGCGAATATCCTTCCAAGAATAGCAAAGCGCATCCAGTTGAATAGGGATACGCACAAGACCCTGAATCAGCCAATGGTTTTGAAGAAAGGTCCAAACTTTGTTGACTGTTCCCATATCAGTCTCGATCGTTTTTGGATTAGTAAAGACCTTTTCGATGTATTCCTTCACTTGATCTGGGTAGAATCCGATCGTTTCTAATTCGAGATCCATGCCAAGTAGCATTTTGCCAGACGGCCGAGAAGTGATGATGACGTTTGGCTGTTTTAAAAGCTCGTCAAGGAAGTCAGACATGCTACCTTCGCCAAGGTCTTGGGATACTTCATCTAAGCCATCAAGAAGAAATAAAGTCCTGCTATTCTTCGTCTTCAACCCCAATTCGTAGGCCAGAAACAATTCTCTAGCAAACTCTGATTTCTCAGACGATAGAGAGAAATATTCATGAGCGAAGAGCTGTTCAAAGTTGTACCCAGCTATTTCACGTCTTTCCTTCAGCTTGAGGTTTCGTAGGGGTACCCAAAGGACACGGTCAAATAAGTTGTTCCATTCGCTCCAGGTGCCTCGAGTAAATTCATGGACAATCTTCTTGCATAATGTGGTCTTGCCAACTCCTGCGCGTCCTCGAATCAGGATTCTTCTTGGTTGTATTAGATTACCATCGCGTCCTTTGCGTTCATTAAAGATTGCTGCCAATTCAACCTGGGCCGCTTTTTCTGGTGTCTCAACCTTTTGTCGATTGAAGAGTGAAAATGGGGAGGTTGTTCCGTAGCCTCCCTTTGAGCGACTTGCATCTTGGTCCCGCTGTTCCACAACAACAAGATTGATGTAGCACTGATCCATCGACAACGAGTCACCCGAGAGACGTTCGATCTTGAGCTTGTCCGCAGTATAATGTTTACTCCGTATCCAAGAGTCAGCGTCTTCGAGCAAGGAATTTGTACGGATACTTGAAAGAATTTGTTCAATTTTCGCTGCAACACATCTGTAATCCGGATCTTCGGGGTCCTCAAACTTGTTCATCATTATATGGCATCGAGCGAGTGGCAGCGGGTGTGGGACAATATCTAGAGTTGCCGAAGAGCTATCAACGAGCTAACGGCCGTTAATCCACCATCCATTTGCCTTGAAAACAGTATAAAAAGACCAAAGCGGCGAGAATTATATACTACTTACCGGCTTTGGCAGGCAAAACTGGTTCATCAGAAGAGACGGAACCAACCAACTCAAAGGGAATTTACGGTGCAGATTTGTCATGCCCGTTTCGTAGAAAGTAGACACTTGGCAAGGATAATCTTTGTCTTGACACAGCTGAGTAAAGCTGCGAACAAGTTCCTCGAGATGGAAAGTCGATCCCTTGACCGAGTCGAGAAGGTTGCTCACTTTTTGACCTCGAATTAAAGCCCAGGCCCTCAGACCAGGCTCTGCCCAGTTTGCTACATCCTGGAACGAAGTACCCCGGAAGGGCGTGGCCAGGAAGACAATGCCGCGGGTCGACCGCCTAATGACAGTATATTCACTTAGAGTATGGTCAGCGATCAAGAGGGCGTTCATCAAAATGATGCCCCCAAGACATGACGCAACAAAGACAATCGGAGGATCTTTCCTCTTTGAGTGACTAGACTTTGGCAAAGGACGTTGACTGATACCTGCGAGCAAGAGGCGAGCAAACTCTTCGGTTGTTTTCTGTATCAGATCCGGCTGTTCAAAGAGGTCGGATGGCCAGTCACACGTAAAGATCCGGGCACGTCCTACTCTTCCTGGAAGCATCTGTGGGGATGCCAGCCAGTTGACATCCCCATAGGGGAGTTTTGACTTCCAAACCCACGTGTCTAGAGACTTCGTGTCTAGGCCATGAATTGCAATAATATCGATGTCTGTCTCGGCGTCGGCGGCGGGCGAAGGGTAGACCTGGGTAAGACTGACACCCCTGTGAGGCCCCATTTCCGACAGGGCTCTAAGTTCGGAGATATTCAGAACACCAGCGCTGCTTTGTACACTTGGACATTCCAGTGAGGAAACGTAGAACAGTATAGAGAAAAGAAATTGTCAATGGGCGAAGGTAGATCTGGTAACGCAAAGGTAAAAAAGAACCTGAGGCGGTAGGCAGATTTAGGCAGGAAGATGCCAATTGAGAAACACGAGGATCCTTCAGCGGGGAATAGCATCCATCCAATTGCAGTTCGCTATGTTGCGGCTCTTCGGTGCCATAGGCGCTGTAACATTGGACATCCATAGCTTATCATCCTGCTGCTTACCTGCATAAAGCTGAGGTGGTCAAATAAGAGGCTCATTAGCATTACAATGAGTGCTGCTTTGCTCATATGGGTTTGACTTGGTTAAGTTCAAAGCGATAAACAAAAATCAGCGTTCTCTCAGGTATAGTAGTAATAAGTAATGCGGTGTCCTCCCCATTGCCTTTACTTGAAGGTACCTGCATTGTGTTATCACCGCTTAATCGCACCTGCTTCGAAGACTTTAGCACGTGAACTATCATCAGCAAGGGCATCATGGATTTCTGCTTCCTCAATCTTTTCACAACTCACGATTCTTGCAAGGAGAATTCAATTCCAATCGTTTGTCAATTTGCTATTTGCCTCTCTACCCCCTTTTGCTATTCATGCTATATAATGCATAATTCCGTTATGCGTCAAGTTGAGATTGATCTTTATTGTTCCCAAAAACATACCCAAAACATCCTTTCCGTTATGCAAAATGCGACTGTCAATGCTAATCTTTCATGTATGCATTTATGCAATGTTGGTATATGGGGAAACAAGACAATGAAAATGAAGGAAAAAAGATCAAGGAAACAGTGTCAATCTCTCGCCGTCTTCGTATATCGAGGCTTAAACTCTCTTGGTCACGCCCTCTACAAACTCACTCCCCCGTCGTGCTCGATTCCTTCCATGGACCCCAGTCCAAAGTCGAAATCCATATCTTTGAGCATATCGCCAAGCTCTGCATCCGAGAGATTAATGTCCATGTTGGTCGGCACAGCGGATGGAAAGTTGTTCACACCCTCGGGCTCCTGCTGGATGGGCTCTCCAGAAGCCAATACGGGCAGCTTCGTGTGCAGCCACGCCTTGAACTTCTCCAAAAGGATGGGGTCATCAGCGGCAGTGTGGGTGGCCTTGAGGATCTCCCGTGCCTTGGCTTTTAGTCCAGTATCTGAAGGCAACACTCCCTTGTCCATAAAGTATGCCTTTGCATATTGCTGCAAGCCCCATTCCAGCTCACGAGAGCAGAAAATGACGGCCGGTTTCTGGTTAGGAGATGATGTCAACTCTTCCAAGTAACTGTTGACTGCCGAGTGTCCCGCCGTGAACGGCTTGGCGCCGGTTCGCATCGCTACTTCGACATCATTATTGACCATATCGTGGTCCTTGCGAATAGCATATGGTGGTGCAAAGCCCGTGCCGCCTTGCTCCAACGCCCACGCATAGCCTGGTGGGAGACCTGGGCCAGAGTCATTGATGATTCCAATGTCTCTTTTGAACCTGTGAAGCCATTCTGCGTTATCGGCGGCGGTGTAGTTCCAGGGATCGTCACTAAGAAACGCGAAACCATCAGTGTGATTCATCTAGAATGGGTGCGCATCAGAACTTACTCATCATACAGGATCCATCGAGCTTGGTACTGCAACTCTTCATCTGTTGGGACATGGCGATTTGGATTGTTCTTTGACATGGTAGAAGTAACCCATCGCTTGAGTTCCTTCTCCAGCCTTCGATAGCAGTTGGCATCGTTGAGGAAGTACTGGAACGACCTCAAGTGGTTACCGTTCTCATCCAGCCTGGCCTCGAACTCTGAAAAGGGGTTTGGCGCAGCAGTAGAGAGAGAAATGGACGTTTTATCAGCTAATTTGCTGGTAATGGGTGAGGTACCCTTGGAGGAGCCTGAAAGAGTCGATTGGTCAGGAGCATTGCGTTGCCTAAAAGCCGCGAGCCATTCATGGTTGTCTGCCGCAGTCTGGTTCCAGCCGTCGTCGAACTCGTAAATGGTGATACGAGCCTTTCGCTGCAGCTCTTCGTCTGTGGGCTCTCTGCCAATGGCTCGTTGCTCCTTGAGGAATGCAACCAGCTCAGACTCCAGCCTGGAGTAGTTGTGGATTGTGGAGTCGATCGAGTTTGGATCTGTCGACCGGATCGAATGATGTTGGACGTCTTCGCTTCGAGGTAGATGCGCACGCCGGCGGAAAGCTGCTAGCCACCTCGTCGACGAAGTGATCAGTCGCAACAGCCAGTTAGCAACCGCCTCTGAAGGGTGAGTGCACACTTCTTCGACTCGTCCAACGATCTTACGTGCTTCCTCCTGAAGCTCGTCATCCATGGTTGTTAGGCCCAGCAGTTGCTTGGCCTTGACGTATTCATGCAGCTGCCTTTCCATGGGGCACTCCTCGAAAAGATTGTCCTTGCCGTTAATCTTGAGGGATTGAAGCCTGTTTTCAGCGGCGCCACGGAGAGGACCAAACCTAGCTGTTTTGACAATCATGTCGTGGCTCATGATAATGTCACGAAGCCACGAGACCTGCGTCGCGATTCCTTGTAGAGATAGCAATTCGGAGGCGAAAATGATACGACATCCTTCCAGCAGCATGTCTTCGTCGCTTGGCGCCCGGCCGTGTTGATCCCAAAAGTTGCTGCCAAAGTAGGCCAGCTCCAATTTGATCAACTCATAGGCATTCCTAGGCGATTCGGGTGGGGACGAGCCAGCATTGTACGGCAGAGGAGACTTTCTCTCATGATGAATCAAATCTATATTTCAAAAGTTAGACGCCTTGAGCTGATCTACGGGATACTGTAATGGTCTCATACAGGGAGGGATCGAGTTCTCGACCATGTCCAGCACAGGTACTTCAAAACCCCAGTCACCCTTCCAGTCCGCCATGGAATAACCAGTCTTGAAATGCTCAGCAAGATGGTCAACTCGAATAGTCCAAGTATCCATCACAATGCCGCAGAAACCACACCTCGACCGAATCTCGGGGGTAGCTACTCTCCAAAGCTTCATTGCCCACTCCATGAATTTGACGTTGTGAACCAACCTAAGATGCTGGTTCAAGTGATCTTTTCGATAGAACGTCCTCTCTTCCAGAGATCGTTCTTGACACGCCGAATGGTTATGGCTCTCTACGTGGACATCGTCTGGGTTCACCTCGCCACAGAATACGCAGCACAGCTTCCCGTTTTCTGGGTTGACAGCCCGAGGGCCATCTGGCGCACACACCCATCTCTCCAGCGACAGGTGGAGGGACTTCTCGTGGCGCTGCCAGTCGTGCTTGGTTCGGAAGGTTTCCGTACAGAAAGTACACTGGAAAGTCTTGAGCGGAATAGAGAGGCTAGTTGAGCCTCCCTCCTTGCCGGGCGCGGCCCTTCGCCTCCTTCGCCGCCTTCCCTTGGCGCTAAAGGCGGCCGAGCCGAAGGAGCCCCATGACTTTTGCGAACCATGAGAGAATGCAGATTGAAGAGAGCCACCACTGGAGTGGGATGTTCCCACACTGCTGGCAGAAGACTGGTTGCAGAGAGACCTGCTTGAGCCATCATCTGTGTAGTTGAAGCTATAAGGACTGTTGAGGCCTGAAGAGACTCCAGATGACGACGATGCAGTAACGGCCCTAGCAATGGCGGTGACGGAAGCCGGTTCGTGTTCAGGAGGAGAGTGCTCCCAACGCTGCAGCGGGTTCATGGCTTCGAGAGCTGGTGTTCCTCGTCTGCGTGGGATATCGATCGAGGCAGACAGATTGCCAACGTGAGGCGAGGTTGACCTAGGAGGCTGAGCCTTACCACGACGCCGGGCATTTGCCAACCAATTGGTGATCTGGGTCTTGTTGAGGCCGGTCTGGCGCTGAAGCATCTCTTTTTCCTCATCACTAGGATAAGGGTGTCTGTTGTGAGTTGACAGCCAGTTTTTCAGAATCCGGACTGACTCTCGAGAGAATCTGGCACCAATCTTGGGTGGTGTTCCAGACTTGGCACCGGCAACGCCATCATCAACCGAACCGGCTGTCTGCGGGTTCATCATGTCCAAGAAGGAAGGGGTGCCTTGTGCCTTTACCGGCTGGAGGTTGAGGAGGTCCTCCTGAGGAATGGTGTTGACGGGCATATCGGTGGATGACCAGGAGAGCCTGGTAGACTCCGGGTTCAAACTATCAGGGACAACTCCCCCAAAGCTGCATTCAAGTCCAAGGGCAACGCAGCTGGTGCAGTAGCCCTTGTGAAGACCCTCTCGGATTTTTTTGCAAGAGTATCCGCCCAAGACGCAGTGGGCACAGGGGTTGTCTGGTGTCTCCCAAAGCAATGACTCGGTGATGAGGGACTCGACTCCAGGGATCTGAGCAAAGTTGTTGTGTTCAAAGTGCTGAAGGGCACAGAAGCTGAAATCGTCTTCATTGACATTCTCGAGTACAAGACCAATGTCATCCTCGGCAGGGTTCCCTGTGGACGACATGTTGGGCACAGGTGGATAGACGCTGTCAGCACCACCTAGGCCAGCGTTGTCCCAGTTGACATACTCGTCCAGCTCATCAATGACGGTCATCTTGGTAGTTTATGTGAAAGGGCGCGCCGTGCTATTGTCTTGAGCAAGCGGAAAGGCGTGGTCACTTCATCCAACCAGAAGCCACAGAATGACTTGGAAAGGGCGCGCGGCAGGGTCTGAAGACGACGAATCGACCCCAGATGTCGTCCCACCTTCGGATCCGATCCCAATGAAAGAAAAACTCCGACCTTGGACACTAATGGTCAGACACAAGGCCAATCGTGAGTCGTGAGATTGAAAACAATGATCAAAATGAGATTTCAGCAGTGATCTGATGAAGAAAACCGCAGTTGAGATTGCAATAACAGGAGAAATGTGGCTCGAGGCAAGGCGGACCGTTGCCAGTTTTGTTCATCTGCCTACCCACGCGATCCCCAGCAGGGTCTCTCCGTAACGAGGACCAGAGAGCCCCATCTCCACGGCTTTGTGGCTCCCACAAGCGGTGCGGCGTAGCGCTGGAGCCAGTGGGAGCAGAGTCATGAGTCTGGGTTGGTGGAGCAAGCCTCAGCCGGAGCCGGGGCATGCGAGGCAGGGATTGGCGGCGTTGCGGTCGACATGAACTTGTCAATTGTGCGCCCTTCGTTTGACAGAAGAGCAGCCCATCCGACCGTGTGTTGTTCCACTGTGTGGGGGAGCCATTATGGTTGTTTCTACCGCCAACCGCCGCATAATGATAAAGAGTTGTTGCTGGCCTCGGATCTTGCACACAGTACAGACACTATCTAGACGGTCGATGCGCAAATCCTTCCCCACGCTGATACATAAAGATATAGCCCGATGACGGCCTCAATGGCTCGGACACCCCTACACTTCCGTCGAGTGGCCTGCTTCGATTACTCGCGAGAAGGGTGTGAATCAATACGATGCCCGTTGCGCTATGCAGAGTGCGGAGAAGGCAAGAGATCACGGATCTCTGTCTGCGGACCAGACGGAGTAATCAAGGGTCTATCAGTGCTAAAATTCCTTCCGTGTTATAGACACCGGCCCTTTGCGCATCCTTTGTTCCCCGACGTACAACCCGTCCCACCCAGCCGATTCATTGATTGCTGACTCCGCGAGTTCTCGGGCTTCAAAGCGGGTGCGCGAGGTGCGATGTGCCGTCGAGGTGAGGTAGTATTCTGGTGCGCGGTTCCATGCTCTGTCTGAAATTACGAGTGTTACAGCCATGACACCCAGGGAATATCTCCGGGATGCAGCTGTTGCAGGGAATAATGCGAATGGGTGATTTCATCTGATGCTGGCAAAATTCATGGACGTGTGGTGATACAAGCCACGTATGGGACACCACATCGCAGACTGACGCCGCCATTGAGATATAATCCTTCAGCAAACGCCCGCCCAAGAGCCGATCTGCTTCAGGGAATTCATGCAATAGACTACTTCGTAAGTGGCATGACAAACCTTTTTTGCAATTGATTATCAGAACCGCCGGGGACACTAGAGCCCATAAGGCAGATGACTAGTATCTTGGGCGCCCAAGTTTATCACAGCAACCGGGCCCCTGCTAGCCGCATAGCACATGAAGATGGAGCGATGCCGAATGGGCTCACCTACAACATCCACAGGGAGGTAGTATAACAATAACGTTATGCCTCCGGACTAGCTCGTCCTATCGTCGTTGCCTGAGCGCCCCGCGCTGACATTCGATGCGCTGGGGGGTTGGTGTCTAGTTCCTGATGCCTGGCATCTAGCGAATGCTCTAGAAACTTCCGCAAAAGCCTCGCCCAAGTTGATGGTGTTGTCCAATGGCTTCAGGGCTTGCTAGACTAACCGCGAACGTGGTGCTGACGCCGAGCAAGTTCGAAATGGCGGCGTCTAACGGCACGTGGTGGGGCAGAAGCTTGTCCGCATTTCCACCTTGTTCGAGTGTACGGGATAGGTCGGGGCGCGAGGTTGATCAACATCTAGCGAAGCTGTGAGTCGCAAGCAGCTCCGAATCAGGAGGTCTTTATTGTTGACCCCTTGTTCGGTCAGCGTCTTGGTCACAGTCCTCGTGGGAGTTGACGCCATTTGGGGTATATTGGATGCAGATGACTCAAGAGGGCATGGATTCAGCTGCGGTCCGATGGCCGAAATTTCAGATTCATGCTGGAAATGAGATTACCAATGCCGGTTTTGATGGCAGTTCGTATGACGGTGAAGCAGTAGTGAGTACCTGGCCACCGGGAGATATATAACTGGCCTAGAGACTGGACACCATTTGAATTGGGCTACTTCGAATCTCGAGCCAGCTCGGAGAGGAAGAGAAGAAGATGAAACTTGAATGGAATCGTAGAACGGACGATTCTGCTTTCATACCCCATGGCTTAGTAAAAGAAAGGCGGTATGTAAACGGGATCTAGCCGCGTTTCTTTGATTTCTCTCCAGTGAGACATTCACAGGTAAGGCGGGGATTTTACACGACAACACGCAACAATGGATTTCACGATGTGGTATTATCTTTCTGAGAGACGACGATTTGAAATAGTAGAGCTTTTCTTGCTAGAAGCCGATTCGTCTTCTAGGTGATGTTCTAAAGGTAATTCTACCGGTGTAAGACGGACAAACGCATTACCGTTGCAACAGCCAGCCATCTGGAACCGTTTGGTTTTGAATTTTTCGATCATGATCCAAAAAATTTCGGAATGCTGCAACGGTAGGATTATTTTGGGTAAATTTCAGTCTGCTCTTTAGGCAGGTTAGAGAAATTTGTGCGATGCTTCTGGTTGATGCGTACAGGTTCTCTGTGTCACTAAGGTGTCAGGAGCAAGAAAATGGGACAATCTTCGTCGAACTCAACTGTAAGAAAGCCCACGGTCTTTCTATCCTCACAAGAAGCTAAGATTTAGATACACATGTTTCTCTTTTGATCAGAGGGTCGATATTCTCGTGACATTAGTGTAATGCGTATGACAGATGCCGTAATTTGATTAGGCTTACAATCACCCCATTCACAGGAAACCCAAAAAAAGACTGGATTTCCAGAATACACACAGGTAAATATTTGTAATATATCTATAAACATGGAACAATCAACATATCTACAAAACAACTGTTTAGTTCAATCGAAACACAAGCAATTATTCCTAACTACACCCTGAGAAGGAGACTCATTCAAACCCCCACATTTCCGCCTCGATATTCTAGAAGAAGAGACGTATCCGTATATCCACACTAAAACAACCAAGGCGATAAACACGGACGTATCAAAGAAATCCGGTCCGCGGTAATAAAAGCCGATGAAAACACCCCATTGCGAGAGACCAAAATAGTTCCATCGCGGCAAACGCCACGCTGACATGCTATCTCTGGCTCGCGTTATTGCTTAGCGCCATGGGGTGGCAAAGGCGTTCAACAGCACGACATTGCAGCAAGCGGCAGTGCACTGTAGAATTCTGCAGTGTACTTCTAACCAGTAACCGAAAATGTTTTACAAAGGAAAATACAAAGATATTAATGCATTAACAGTAACATACAATATATATAAGTTGAGAGGAATATATATCAAGATGTCTTAATGAGTAAGTAAACTATCTATTTGACTGTCTAACTTGGCCAATTCGCAGACCCGCTTTCTTTCAATTCATGGCTTTTGGGGGAGAGGCTAGTGAACGGCATTTTCGCTCGGCGTACTTTTCAACGTAGATGCGATGCAATTTGCCGATCGATTTTGCACTAATTGCGACGGAAGAACAAGCCCGTTGGACTAAATTGTGATTATCAATCAATTTATTGACGTGCTGTTGAGTGACGACGCTTGTGGTGCCAGGAGTTGTCTTACCGCTGCTTCTCCATGTAGGCAGATGATGCGATGTATAGCCATCAACTCGCCCCTAGTGAACAAGAGTTATAGATGAACAAGAAGAAAGTAAGACAAGGCAAATAAGTACGATAGCAGAGTCATTTCTTTGCATGTATTTGATAAATAGAAACAATATCTGTATCATACTTCTGAGCATATATAGAGACACATCTTATGGTACAATGCTCAAGCAAGACAAGATACAACCCAGGATGGCCCAGACAAAAGCATCAATCATGCCGCAAACACCGGCCCATGCCTCGCGAGAGGTAAAATAACTCCCCTCTTCCAATTCAAGTAGGCGTACCTGCAAATCCTCCTTCTAGATACGCCATCCCGTCCGTCCAAGACGCTATAAGTCAGTCCTTTTCCCGATGCGCCTTAATGGGTAGCTAAGTTTTGAAAAGAAAATAAGAAACAAGAAAAAAGTTGCGCAAGGAGTAGGAGCCCATTGACTTTTTTGCAATCATGCCGTCATAGATTCCCTTCCTTTTATTCTCCCAACTCCATGAGTTCTCGCTCTTTGGCAGCGAGCATCTCCCGCATCCGCTCAGCCTCTTGCCTCAGTAACAATCTGCGCTCTGCCTTGATTCGTTCGCTCTCCGCATCGATATCGTGAGGCCTTGGCGCCGCATTTAATGGTGTAAATCCACCGCCGCCCGATGGTTTTGGTGATATACTGGCGGGAGACCTCAGGGGCGGCAGAGAATAATCTCCTCGATCCGCACTGGTAGGCCCAGTATTTGATATTTCATCGGCATTGGTCGATGGATTGAGGATGGATTTGATGGAAGAAATTCGCTTCGAGCTTTCGTGACCACCATCCGTACCTTTGACAGAGTCTGCCTCGGTGGATGAAAACGATCGTTTGCGGTTTGGTGAAAGGAAGGAGGCGGGCGATAGGGAGGATTGTCTTTCGTCGGTCATTGTTGAGTTCATCGAAGCTAGCGGCGCTAGTTTATTCTCGTCGTTTAGAGATGGTGGCATGCTGCGTGATGCGGTGCTGTGTTGATGATATACTGCCAGATCAGACGCAGATGCAGAAGGTAGTGGTGATGGGTTTCGGCTAGTCGGTAGGGGTTCGATGGTCAGAGGGTGATCAGGGCGACGTCGAAGGCCTAGATTTACGGATCCGTCTTCGTTAATAGTTCCCCTCTCTGGGGTCCCCTGGCTTTGTGTTTCCAGTCCCTCCATGCCTTCGTCCATTTCCTCATCCTGCGCCGCGGGAATCACTCGCTTTCGCCTCTTGATAGTGGCCTTTTTCATAGTGACGGGTCTATGTACGCCATGCAGCTTGTAATACAGTCCTGAATATCCCCCCTACTAGTTAGAAAAAACAATGTCCAAGCAGTAAAATGTTGGCATGTATAAACTCACCACAAGCATTACAGATTGTATGTCCGCTTTCATCTCTCCTCCACAAGGGGGTTATTGTAGTTGCACAGTTTTGACAGGCGATGATAACCGTGGTATCCCGTTCTTGTGCCTGAAGGGCATTGATATCGATGGGAACTGGTTCAGTCTTAGTTTCAACACGGCCATGGCATCCGCCTTGTCGCTGCATCACATTGAGCTGGGCGCTCTTTGACATGCGGTTATTGTATGCAGGGCATCCGTTACATCCTTCAGCGCCACCGGTGCCGTTACAGCGGCCGCCGCCTGGACAGGTGCCTGACTGAGTAGCATCGGCTGCCACGTAGGTTGCGCCAGCGACATTTGGTAGCAGCTTTGGTGCAGGAGAGGAGCTTGGCTTAGCAGGCGGCTGGGCTGAGCCGGTGCTGGGCACCAAGTTGGGCGGCTTTTTCAGGCTCGTAGGCCGAGCAGCATTCCGGGCCTTCAAGTATAAGCCACAGGCGTTGCAAATAGTAGCACCTTGTGGGCTTCTCCTCCAAAGGGGAGTACGGGTAGTGCCACAGTTGCTGCAGAGGAGTTAGCAATGAAATTCACGACACAACGGCATTATGTAGTCATGATAAAAGCTCACCTGCAAACCTGCCCGCCTTGTTCCTGGGCATTTGCTGCCAATAGTTTTTTGGTTTTAGGTGCACTTGACGTGCTCCTAGGGCTGCCAGCAGTCGACGAGAGGTCGTCATCGTTGCCTCCATTTTCCCTTTCCCTTGCATTCAAGGCAGCATACTCATCGGCATGTTTAGGCCTCTGGCCGTCGCTTTCCGTCGGAGATGGAGCTGCGTTTATAGGACCAGGTGGTGTGGTTTCGCGATTCTTTACCGACATAGGTCGAGAGGGCAGGGCTGTCCTCGCCGTGCCAGATTCCCGCTGAGGCCCGACCGGCGGCGTCCCCGGCTGTGATGCTTCACTCATTTCCGCGCCGAGAGTATTCTGGTGATATCAAAACTTGCTCAGTAGATGACGGCCAATACCACGAGATATGTTGGGCGTGGTACGAGGGCTGACAAATAATTAGTGGCGCAGGCACGGACTCGTCAACCGACGGCCGAATGTAACATTTGGCAACGGGGGATGGTCGGCCTCGAGGTGGCGAATATATCAGGACGATATTTCCTTAGAAGTACCGACAAAATAGAGTCGCTCAAAAGGCTGAAAGGCGATGAATAGACGATGGATCAAGAGATTTGATTGATGGTGGTGGTGACGAGCCGGCAGCGACGTTGTGCCGAATCCGAGTCGTCAGGAGACAGGCAAATTAACGTATCAAACGGTCAGGATGGGGGCCAGATGGCCGGATGAAGAGGCCACACCTCGGCCGAGAGAGCTCGTTGACGCAACGCAAATTGTCTGGTCTATCGATACGGAAGTCGAAGAGCAGCCGCAGCTTGGCGGATGATGGAAGGATCGAGAGAACCAGGTAAGAATGGCGGCGAGTCCAGGGCTCGGTGAAAGTTGGAGGATTCGGGGAGCGGGGCCCTTAGAACCGAGACGAGGTGAGAGTCACGGCGAGTCAAGGCGAGTCAAGGCAAGGCAAAGGCAAAGGCGGGACGATGCGATGCGAGACGAAGGCGACGAAGGGTTCGATTCGAGATGATTTAGGCGATGTGGTGTGATGTGTGTTTCAAGCTTTTTCCTGCATGTACAAAGCTGGGTACCCGACTCTGTAAAGTGGTCCCCCCGATCTGTGGCCGAATCTGAGTTCCCAGATCTGGGATATAATCATACGGGCGGAGGAGATTGAATTCGGGAGACGGTCGAGCAGAGGCCCGTGAATTGAATCGAGGCCCCCGAGGTCGTTGATGCGAGGAGCAGCACGTCCGGCTCAGCACTAAGGTAGAATATATTACGAGCACAAGTGAGTACCTGTCAACGGCACTACTAGGAAGGTGAGTAGATGATCTGGGTGGTATCGAGGCCGCAGCGTGTTGGGCTGGCGTGATTGCCGTGCCTCTAGCACCTCAGAAGCGTCACTTCAGCATGCAAAATGTCCGGAACGAGACCCCAAGCCCACTGCAACCCACCGCTGGTCCGCCGCCAGCCCACCGCCTACGCAAGGTGGCCAATGAGGCTGTCGTGATACGCCGTCGAGATGCCTCTGCTTACAATAGTCGCATCCTGATTGGCTGCCCGTGCAGCAAATCTGTCATTTGCAAGGGGCAGCCACAACCTCGCACTGCGTCGGTCATCGGCAAGGCTAGACCCGTTGCAGCGTCCAATTTGTCCAATTTGAAGACGCGATTAGACCGATAAGATAACGCGGTACCTGGTCCAACGTACCTCGTAGCTCCGTAGCTCAAGCCGAACCGGACCTTTGTTTGATCTGCAGAAAAGCATCGTTTGTTGTTTAACTTTGATGCTGTACGGTGCGCATCAGAGCAAACCCCATCACACTCACCGCCCAGATTTCGAGATCCAACTTGCCAATTGCCCTCGCGCGTCCGCCAGCTCCTATTTTCCTCTTCATCTGGCGCCTGAGCTCAACTCAATCCCACCGCAGCTGCCCACGATGGCCTCAGACATGGGCAGCCCCAAGCGGGAGCTCACGCCTACAACGTCCCTCTCGTCCATTCCCCAGAAGCGCGCGTTTGACGAAGGCCACAGCCCTGCCGTACCGTCACCGCTGAATCCAGACGTCAGGCCCTCTTCCGAAGCTCAACATGCCGACGACGCATCGCAGTCGGGCCGTTCCAAGCCCGTCAGGACAAAGAAAGAGACCCTCAAGAAGCGCGAGGCCAAGGGCGGCGATAGCAACCCCGCCACTCCAGATCCCAAAGCTGGACGCGAGCCCGAGCAGAGCGAGAACAGTCCGCTGCGCTACAAGCTGGCGCCGCCCAAATTGTCTGACTTTGACCCTCCTCGCGGGCCTGTCATGACGCTGCATCATAAAGTTGACGGGCCAGGTGGAGAGACAATCGAGTTCATGGAAACCTCAGACCAGTAAGTAGTTCTGTCTTCCAAGTTGGCGACTATTCTTAACCCAAAAACCAGTGTGTTCAATAAGAAAAACTTCCGCTACACTCCCTGTATTGCCGACCCTCTCTTCCCCTCCACACTATACTATCGACAGACCGAGCCAGAGCCGTTTGGGCCGAGAATGAGCTTCGAGGATGCCGCAACTCACGTTTTCTTCGACAAATCCGGCCGGCAAGTTACCACCGATAAGGGTTTCCGTATGGCACGGGCCAATGTAGCCGTACGCGAAGGAAGATGGTATTGGGAATGCAAGATTACACAAGGCATACAGCCGCCGAAAGACGGCGACGCAAAGCCAGTCGGCGGGAAGCACGTACGCATGGGATGGGCCAGACGAGAGGCCTCGCTCGATGCCCCCGTAGGATTCGACGCCTACAGCTATGGCATCCGAGATGTCGCAGGCGAAAAGGTCTTCATGTCCCGTCCGAAGGAGTTCTTCCCTCCCGGCGAGGGCATACAAGAGGGCGACGTCATCGGCCTCGAGATTCAGCTGCCGTCCGAGCATTTGCATAGAAAAATCATGGCTGGCCACTATAACCCTGCCGTGGATGCGGCGGACGAACCTGCACCGGCAACTGCAGAAGCAGCCAACATTGTGCGGGACCGAGTACCGATCCGATTCAAGGCGCACACATACTTTGAGAAAATCGAATACCACACCACCAAAGAGCTAGAAGATCTTATGAATCCTTCGCCAGCCACATCGTCAAGCTCCTCTAATGACGCTCCGAGCCCTACACACCCCACGCCTGCTCTGCGCACACTTCCCAATTCCTATATCAGAGTCTACAAAAACGGCGTGCTCATGGGAACGCCTTTTGAGAATCTTTTGGGGTTCCTCCCCCCTGCATCTAAGCCCATGCCCCAAGTCGGGGCCAGAGAAGGCCTCGACGACGGCATGCTGGGCTACTATCCTGCCGTCAGCGTGTTTAGAGGCGGAGCTGTCGAAGTCAACTTTGGGCCGGACTTTTGGTATCCGCCGGCAGATTACGACTCTACCAATGGTGAGGTGGATATGATTCAACCTGATGGCCTCAGCGCAAACTCGCTCCATGCGGTTGTCGAGCGGTACCAAGAGCAGATTGCGGAGGATATTATTTATGATATCATTGATGAGGTGGACTTTTGGATGCAGGATGGGGGCGGCGCTACGAACCAGGCTGGTGTTGATGAGAAGACTAAGGAAGTGGTCATGGCACCTGGGAGAGAAGAAATCAAGGAGTTGGTGCAAGACGATTGATTGTGCATTGCATGCATGGAATAAACCTAACCTAACTAAAGAGATACCCAATTACGTATACTACCAAAAAGAAAGAAAGAATAAAAAACAGCCAAGAGGAAAGACTCATTATCCAGAACTCATGTCGTGCTCGTGTCATTACCATTAGAAAGAGGGGTATCGTTCCATCTCATCAAGTAAACAATTTGTTGGTCATTAGGAGTGATTCTTGTCCCCCGTGGGAGCATCTGAAGGCGGCACCTCATCTGTTGGTGAAACTTCTTTCGGGGCTGCTACTTGCTCTCCTTCCGGCGACGTGATGATGACTGGTATGACTCCCGCGGCTGCTGCAGCCCCTGCCGCCTCTACAACTTCTGCAGCTTCTTCAGCTTCTTTGGCATTCGGAACTTCTTTGCCATCAGTCACTAGTTTGTCATTCTGATCGGATTCTTCCTCTTCGGAAAGCTCTGCAAGTCGACGGGCCGCCTCTTCGTTCCCAGCTGCTGCCTCTTCACGAAGGATGCGCTCTTCACGGCCGCGCTTGTAGCAGTACCAGAGGACTACAAGCAATACTGTGCACATAGTTAGCTTCATGACTACATCGGCTGAGGAAGAAGGAAAGAAACTCACAGCTTAGAGCGACGCTCCAGATGACATTCATGCCAATAAACGCCGGCCATCTTGACTTCAAAACCTCCACAATCGCCCTGAGCATCCCCACAATAGCACCTGGCTTCTTCACCAGATTCGCCAAGTTCTGCCCAAAGAGCATCCTCTTAGCCGCACCCTTCATACCGCCCTCAGCGACCTTAATCCCCTGCGACTCCGCAGCAGCAGCCAGAATCTCCGGCGCCAGCGTAGTGGTCAGTTTATCCGGAAGCTGCGTAACGAGCTTCTGCAACGACGAGGGCAGCTTCTCAAAGAGCTTGTTGATGGTGCCATCGTTGTTTTCGAACAGCTTAGTAAGGTCATCGTAGGCAGTGGGCACGCCGTTGACGAGATCCTTGAAGATCTGGGTGAACCTCTGGAGGATATCAGACGAGTCCTTGGATTCGGTCACTGCTGTGTTGTTTTTGGCGGAGAGGTTCAAGAGGTCGAGGACGCGGGTGAGGTCCTTCTTCTCGCGCTCGGCTTCTTTGGGCGTGACGTTTTCGGTGTCTGGTTTGAGTGTCTCGCTGGGCTTGACGGTATCTGCTGGCTTCTTGTTTCTCGTAAAGAAGAGGGAGAGCCTGTTGGGCTGCTTTTCTGCCTTTTCTTTTCCATTCTTTTTCGCCTTTTCTTTTCCATTCTTGTCTGACTTTTCTCCGGCGCCTTCGTCTTGTTTCTTTGCAGCGTCGGATGCCTTCCCGGCCTTGTCCTTCTCGTCATCGGTGTTCTGTTTTGATTCATCGATGGAACTTTCGACGTCGGAATGCCAGTCTACATCGTATGTGTAGATGCGAGGCGGCAGCGGTGGTGGAGATCCATCGGTGTTCTGGGCGAGGAGCTCCTCTAGGAATCGCTCGTCCTCGGGCTTGAGGACTGTCTTTGGGTGGTTAAGCTCCGAGCTGGACGAATCGTAGCTCTCGTCCTGCTTATCGCCCTCCTTAATTGCGTCCGCTGCTGATTTTCCATCATCTTTTGGAGTATTCTTTGCGCTCTCCTTCTCTTCTCTGTTCTTCTTGAATTTCTTATAGGTAAAGTACTCCAGCATCTTGCTTTCCGTTTCGGTCGCAACGTACCTAGGTAGGTGTAAAGGCTTGCGTGTAGGTAACGGTCGTGAGACGAAGGGTTGAGTGATAGGAATTGAAATGCAAGGGCGTGGATCTACTTCGCCTCACTGGAATCTGATTAAATTAGTAGATCGTTGACACGTGCAAGCCAAGTCGTCACGATGTCCAAGAAAGTGAATCGTGAGGGTGATGTCATTGGGTGCAGCACCCTAAGCTTCGACCAATCAAAACTGCAGCGCATCTTCTAGCAAAAGCCTCCCTGCGCAAGAGCAGTACGTACCCGCAGCATCAGCACTGGAGATGGGTGAATCCAAGTCAACACAATACACACCGTACAAAAAGACAGCGAGGCACATCGTAAATGATGGCGATGCAAATGTTTAGCATATTTCTCAGTTGGACAATTAAAATTGTTCTAGGGTATCATTCGTAAATGGTAGTACCATATCCCGCCCATCATACAGTCATGTATATATCCGTGATAATATCAACCAAGATATTCCAAACGACAGCGCAAATTTCGTTGCTTTTGCCGATAATCCATCTCATCTCATCATTCCTCCTCCTCGCCTTCACTTTCTTCGTCACCTCCCTGCTCATGAACAATCTCATCTGCCAGCGCACTCCTATGGCCACCGCTCTGTCTTCGACCTCGTCGATACGCCTCAGTCATCGTGATGGCTCTCTCTCCAACGTAATGATTCCCAGTCCAGTCACGAGAGCATTTAGGGCAATTCGTTCCCCGCCGTGACCTCCAAAACGCTTCCTGGCAAATATCATGCAGCCGGAGTGTGCAGTCGGGATCTGCACACCTGAGACCCCATGTGACAATCTCCTTGCACGCCTCGCAGAATTTGATCCTCTGCCACTCGCCGGGCTCAGCATCTGGGTCATTGTACATATCAATGAGCCAAGGACGGAGCTCCAACAGCGCTCGTGGCGTCAGCGAGTAGAAACCCTCTCTGCTAATCTCAAACCAGCCCCCCTCAACGAGACTTTCGAGAACATTTTCCACCTCGCTGTGCTTCAAACCCCTATCTATCGGAGTTTGTGACTGCTCTTCTCCGTCCCCCTGACTCTCTCTGCGTGGCGGCCTTGCAAGTTTGATAGCTTGCATCTCGGTAATGCAGAGCGACTCAAGCCGGGGCCGGTTAAACTTTTCAAACATGGCATCGAGAACCCGCTTGATGAAGGATAGCTCTTCCGGGCTGTATATCGTAGCGAGCTGTGTCTGGGGGTCGGAAGTGGTGTTCACGAGGGCAAAGATCCTCTCCTTGGTGACCTGGTGCTGCGTGCTCCGAATCTCATAGTCAAACTGGGATGCTGCGGCGGAGGCTTTGTCGATGTAGTCATGGAACACTTCTTCTGTAACTTGGTCGGGCCTGCATTCTGAACCTTCTGGGTCGCTGGAATTGTCGGCGTTGATGATGGCGGCAATTATTGGCCGTGCTTCTTTGTAGGTCAATGTTCCATTGGCGAGGAGGGCCTGAAGGAAAGCCCTGTTGCCATGGCGGTATCCGGATTGGGTACTCATGGATCGTATCCTATAAATATGTGTGTTTTCTTTATATGTGAGAATGAAGAGACAGGCCCATATGAGGGCAAAAATGCTGAATGATCTCAAAATTCTTTATCGGCTCTCAAGTGAAGCAAATTCACAAAACGCGTGAACAACGCGTGCCTCTTTAATGGACTGTGGCGGTGTGTGGCTTGAGTCGCCCACCAATACTGGAGATGTATAAGGGTAACAGCCAATATCAACAAAATAATGATATTCTGGTCTTTTTATCATCCCAAAGTCTATGTAGCCTAAAAAGCTAAGAATGCCATGCAATGTATTCTACGTCTACCGCATCATCTACACAAGGCACGGGGAACTAATGCATGTCTATGTGTACCTCAGTGTACCCACACAGGCAGATACTAGTCAGATGCCCGTACTGAGAGCTGCCTAGAGATTTGAGTTAGTTGCAATGCTTCATTTTTCCTATGTTGTAATGCGCATCATCTTTCATGCAATATCCTGCCTGATCATCCGTCTTCGTGGTCCAGTGAATGCAGCTCTTAATGTGTAGCTGCGCCACAGTTGTGCTGACTCATCAATTCTGACTGGCTAAACCACTACACGTCGGGCTTTGTCCTACATAAATTCAATTCATCATTGTGTCAACACAAGGCGAACCCCCAATATACTAATTGCTCTGTGCCGTCGAAATAGAAATTACAGTATACCACCGGGGACTCGCAATATCCCCATTGGCACACGCGGAGACGCTGTGAACTGCTTGGAGCTGCCCTTGCTCCGTCTCTCTCAGGTCTACAATACAGTTTAACAGCGTGCTCTTTGAGAGGTCTCGAGCTTTGGCAAACATCTTATCACGCATCCACTCAAGCGTCTACAACCATCTTTACTCCCTTATCTATCAGCTATTTGTATAGGATATTTGGATTCTTGAAGCCGCTTCAGGTCAAGGGGTCACGAGACCCACGTGTCGGGATAGGCAGCGTGTGGTCGTGGAGCAGAACAGCAGCAACACTCATCCGAAAAGCTGTATCATGATTGAGAAGCCATGGACACCAAAGATTTTGATGTAATCCGCATTGCGAGGAGCGATGGAGTCGATACCGGACCGGGGTATTGGCCAGTGACAACGGCGACACCAGCAGCTACCACTGCCGCCAAGAAATCAGGCAAGGAGGCCACAGTCGCAGACAAGACTCCACGAACAAAGCCTCAAATGATGAGGCTAGCTGAAGACGACCCGAGGTTTGTGGAGTGGCGGATCAAGTTGGGTATTCTATTGAAGCAGGAGCTTTCACCCAACCCAGACGGTAAGATACTCCCAGCAACGATGGCATGCTGCTAGAATACAGCCTGATAATGTCTTTTTCTCTGCAGAAGGAAATCCGTGGTATGTGCAATTTCCACGAGGATACTGGTTATATGAAAAATCCAAGCATCTCTGGGTGTCTGGATACCCCACCAAGTCAAAGCTATTCAAGAGTCCTCAGGAGTTTGGCGTTCACTTGATATGGCTGTTGTCAGCATCCAAGGACTACGGCGACTGCTGCTGTGTTCACTGCAACATGCCCAACCTCACAAAGCCTCCACTGGTTTCTGAAGAGGCGGCAGTGGCACAGCCTACTTCTCAAAGCTCAGCTCAGCCCTCCATCCCAGCCCCTGTTCAGGTTCAGGCTCAGGCTCAGGTGCCAATTCAGCCTCCTATTCAAGCCCTGGGAGAAACTCCAGCGAAGCTCGAGAGGCCAGTCAAAGTAACGCCGGTTCCTTTACCACCAATCCCAGGCCAATCAACTCACAAGCCGCCCAATATTACACCTCATCCACAAGCAGGGCAGCAACCTCAGCAGCCCCAACAACTACCACAGCAATCGCCACAAGCGAGGCCTATCCAGCAGACTCCTGTACCGCTACCCACACCGATTCAGCCACGCGAATCGCGCGAGCCGTCCCAGCCCACACAATCCGCTCAATCCCCTCAGCTTATACAGCCAAACCCCTCCCAACCACTCCCTACAGCTGTTCCCAACCCTTCAGCTCCGATGCCTGCTGCTGCGCCGGCTGCAGTGCCTACACCGCTTCAGCAGCAAGCACTTCAGCAGCCAAAACCTCAGGCTATCCAATGGTCGCTTAAGGGGCCATTGCTCTTCCGGGCTGGAGAACTCGTGTGGTATCAGACAGGTAATACCTGGCGGCTTGGGATTATTTCGACCCCTGGCAACATGACCCCCAACGGCATGACATTCGAGTTATTACCCATTGGTCATGCCGTGGTGCCTCAACCAAATGTGACCAAAGCTGAGGCCGACCTGCGGCCATTCCACTGCTACAGCGTCCCTTCCGTTGACATTGCGGAACTCAAGGACAAGGTGTTTGATGACGTACCTTGGGAAAGCCTGTTTCAGGCTGCTGGGAACAATGCTGTTCGACGAGATCTTATTAACCTTGATGCTTCCAAGATGGCTGCCTCAAAAGTTGACTTCTCTCACTCGCTTTGGACCCGTCGCGGTGATGACCCCACCGGAAAAGCCGTGTCCTATTACGGCTGCTTCTTCGGTGCTGAGCGCCTCGAGATCGGCGATGCCGTACGGGTGAAAATGGCAGGGGCCGAGGCGAACTCCAGCCCGACAACCGTGATGGGCTTGCTACACATCTTTACTAGCGCCGACTATCCTGGCTCTGTTTTCTTCCGCGGACCAATCTATCAGCTGTCAAAGGGCCCCAGTGCTGCGGGCACCGTCATCGACGATGAAAAGGATAAGCTGCCCCTCGCGCTGCAGGAGGAAATTCGGTGGCGGACGCAAGTTACGCGAAGCAAGCAGTGGTGCTGGATCCTCATCAAGGACAATGTTGTGTTCAAGGAGCAGTCTATTCGTGGCAGGTTTTACCCTACGCACCGGCTGATGCCCATTTACAATATGAATGACTTCAGGGGCCTGGTCGCGGGGCAACCGTTGAGGGATCAGCATATATACTTGAATAATCGGATGGATGGAGGAGCGGGGAGACATATTGGACGAAAGGCGAATCGAATTGATACGCTGGGGCCTTGTGTGCCGCATACGGCGAGGTTGGTGCTTGAGCCACATATCATAGAGGAGTAGTTGTGACTTGACGGGATTTTGTTTTGCATTTGTCAAGAAAATGGAAAGGCAACGCGGAGCTGCAGCCCCCTGAAAAGGTTGATGGCATAATACGATAATACCTAGATAGTGTTTTGTTTACAGTTGGTAGGTAAGATATACAATGCTTTGGGCAATACAGTCACAGAACGAGTCTTTCTCAGAATCATAAGCGTGACACTTTTTTTTCTTGGCTCTTTTTATGCTTAACTCCACCACTCCGTCTGCTCCGATATAAGTTGAATAGAGTCCAAAATCCTCCACATACGACCATAGGTAGTGGAAAATTCGGGGTCTCGTCTGCTCCCCCAGAGACAAGCCACTAACCGGCAGATTAGTAGTTGAGTGGGAGACCATCAGCGAACACCGGCTGTTGTATGTTTTTTTTGCCCCCTTTTTGCCATCTCGACATCTCAAACACGTGGATTGATGCGTGAGTTAAGCTACCTTTTTTCAACAGATGTATATATATATTTTTAAACATCGATAGCCACCCTCATCAAAGATGGAAAAGGATTTCATTTTACTTTTTTCTTTCTTAATGTTGAGTTTACATCATCCCAACCCACCAAGTGGTTAGAACGAAGACAGAAGAATAAACACAGTTGACGATGGATGTTGAAAAGATGATCAAATAAAAGGGTAGGTAGACAAGGGGTGGGTGAGTATAAACCAGTCATGCTCTCTCGCTTTTTGCGCTTAAAAAACAAATAAGATATCAACCAAATAAAAATCCACAGCAAGAAACACCAAGACAAAAAAACAAACTAGTCGTTCATCAATGAGCTGACCATTCCGAGTGAAGCCATCCTTCTTTTTAGTCTTTGTCCGTCCATCATATCCACCTCTTTAACCAGTAGATAGAACGATGGATCTGATAGATCGCTGCTCGTTTTCCTTCCTCCCCCCTTTCGGTATATTGTTCATGACAAAAGAAATAGAGAGCTGTTGCTTGTTTGCGCAGTTTGACTGGACTGACGCTTAATATGTAAAGAGAAGATGAAAATGTCGTCGTTCCAGGTAAGATTCAGTGTCTGGGGGAATGGTTTCAGTGTCTGAGGGAAAGGGGGTGAGATGAGGAAAGTGAGGTGAAGAATGCTTCAGCACGCGAAACGACGCTCTAGTAAAGTCGAATGACGTCGTCAAGGTCGTCTATGTAAAAACAGAACAGACGTAAAGGTGAATGCAATACGTGAGGGGGAAAAGAGAAAAAAGAATATTCGCTCAAGGATCGATGCAGACAACAGCTTATCCGTGCAGGTCAAACCAAGACAAATCCTACGTGACTTTGAGACTGTCCAGTTTAATCTGTATCGACTTGACCACGTCTGGGTCGGGTATCGGTTCCACCTTGCGAGGCCGAGCACGAGGAGAAGACTTTGATTTTGGATTTTTACATTTCCTGCATTCCGTTCCATTCTCGGCGTCCGTGGGATAAACTGCTTTACACTTTTCGCATTCGTAATGAGGTACACTGCTGGGGCCAAACTCATCGCCGGGATACCCAAATGGATATTTGTCCTTCTTTGGCCTATCACATATTGTCAGCATTTAAACATACCACTTACAGAAATCAAGGGGTCTACTCACGGGTCTCGAGGGCAGTCGGTACAGCGAACGTGACTGCATCTCTCGCATACTTTGGTCCCAGCAATGAAAAGCGTCTGGCACTCGTGGCAGGTTCGTCGGACACGTTGGCGAGGCTTCTTATGGACGAGATCCTGGCCTCCTGTCTTGCTTGGGCGTGTAAGCACGAATTTCTTATCTTCTGGGCCGTAGTCGGGCAGTATCGGGGCGTTTTCGCGGTTGGCCTTGATCTTGGCAGCTCTCCTTTCGCGACTGGCAATGGCCTCGGCCTCAGAGAGCTTCGGTGGGTAACGCGTGCATTTGGTGCAACGGTTATGGTTGCAGTTGGGGCATTCCTTAGCAGCGCCAAAGGTAGCGTTGCAGCGATGGCAGGTTCGTCGAATGCGCATTCTAATGGGCTTATCCATTCGAAGTACGGTGTCGTTAGGGATGGCGTTTTGCCATTGCATGGGTTGAATCTCTAGGCCAAATCGTTCGTTCAACTTTTTGGCACGCTCTTCAAACAGCTCAAGCCTGGAGAGCTTGTTGACTCCGGCCATATTCTCATACGCAGCCCGCGCCTCGGAAGCCTTGGCGGCGACATGGCTGATACTAGGTCTATACGTTAAAAGACTTGTTAGCGATGCTACATACAAGTTGGGGCTCAGAAATGCCAATGATTATCGCATTACGGTAGGTCGCCGTAACAGGCAGTTGGCCAAGCCCCAAGAAAGCAATTTGGCGTCACACATACGACTTAGGAGCGTCTTCAGCTCTGGTTTCTGTAATCGTGACAGGCGCAGCGACATCGCTGACATTAACAGCAGCTGAGGGTGCAACAGCTGGTGGTTGACGCTTAGAGCCGGCCGATTCGCCTCTCCTCCAAACGCCCTTGACCTTCGAAAACACCTTGCCGATTCCCTTCTTCTCTTTCTCGGCCTTGGGCAACGAACCCTCTGGTTGGGCGGAGGAGCTCATAGTTTCGTTGTTGGTTGGTGTACACAATTGCAACGGTAGTTGTCTCAAAAAAAACCGTTGGCACGTTGAATCCGGTAGGCTGGTAAACGGGAATAATCGCAATGATAGCCTTGGGTGACCTGTCGAAACACTCGGAATCCTTCCGCAGGTTTCTTTTCTTTTTCTGTCTGCGCACTCCCTTTTTTTCCTTTTTCGCTTTGTTCGGGGAATAGGAACCGTTACCACGGTAAATAGCGATCCTTCGGGGTCGTAGGTTTTTTCGATGGCTGGGTAAAGCTGGAATTGAAGTCGATAAATGTCGCGAGGTCCCGGACCTAGAAATGGAGAAAGATCGGCCTAACGACAGCGCATCATCTGACGTCTCGCCGCGACTGAAGTGTAGCCGGACACAAACGAGGACTCGATGGCCTTTAGAGTGGTGTGCGAAGATTAGAGTCGGAGGAGAGCGACGGGTCGCACAGCGTCCTGGAGGTCCAGCGGTTTTAGCACTAATGCCGGGTTGTCCCAGGTGCTGCTAGGCCTGCAGCTTCAGCGGTCTTAGCGCGCAGTAGCTCGCACCGTGGTCGCACCGTGGACAGGGCCCCTGCTTGCCCTGCGTTGCGGCGACTAAAACAGCCCAGCGGCGTCAGACGTACTGTGCACGGTGCTATTCGCACTTACACCGGACCGGCGCCAGCAGTCCGGGATGGTTCCTTCCTCAAAACAGCACTGGCTCCCTGCTATCCGCAGGCAGGTACGAGGCACAAGCACCGGGATGCCAATGCGAGGCAAGTACTCGTGGCTGCTAGTACAGCATGACAAGCAGGGCAGAGACGGGAAATCGCCACAACTTGGAAAATTCATCACAATCGCCAGCCGCCGCGGAACCTACCCAGTACCCGACAGGGGGTGGCGGGATGTTTGTATTTGATTATCAATAGCGACAGGCGCAGGTACCGATACGACGCATATTCTCAGCTGCTGCGCGACAAGTCAGTCCTACGCTGCCGGCCAAGTTCCAGTCCAGGTACCGCTACCTGGTCTCGTTGCACCGTGCGATGCAAAACTGGCGGGCGAGCCTCTACGCAAGCGCGCGACTCATGGGGAGCTCCTATTTCAATTCCCCCCCACTCCCCTAGACATTAGCAACGGGCGACGATGGGGCTGCTGCCATGGAATTGCATGGGTGTCCAGCGCACCGGAGCCTGGCGCGGGGTCTGTCCAGTTTCTGCCCCAAGCAACGCTGGGAAACACGACGCCAACGCCGCAAGAGGGTCCTGGAAATGGCCTGTGGTTGGGCAGACAGCACTTCGGACCCAGCACTCTGGGAGGATGGTGTGCGGGAAGCGTGTTACGGGAGCTGCCAGCGGGAACACCAGACTTTGCCTCCCGTCAATCCGCACCCAGCCCGTCGGGTCGCAGCGGCGGCGGTCGGGCTTTGGGGCCAGACAGATTGGACGCCGCCAAGGTGGACATGATGCATTCATCCAAACACCTACAGTAGCGCCCTGCAGCACGTCCTGCGCCTGTGCAATGCGCAGATGTGTCAGTGCGTGCGAATACTCGTACTATCCTGCTGGCACCACGTTTGGCGCACCAAATATCGAATCGAGGAGGTGATCCGGCCACGGGAAGGTGGGGTGGCTTTTCCGTCGAATCCTGGCTCCCGTTGGTTTTACATTACAGAGCACACGTGTATCCTCCCTACGGAGATTTCCATCACAACACTTGCTACCAGGCCTCCGTTGCAGGGCGATGGTCTACGCTACGTCTGAGCACCTGGGCATTTCTCTCGCTCCAACACATGGCTAACAGGGCTGCAACATGGCGGAGAGGGCATTACCGACCTCTCGAGCTTGACATGGGCTGTCGTATTCTAGCCCTATCACAAGTAGGCGAAACAAGCCCGTGCTAGTGCTGCCAGGAGGGCTTTGTGTGTAAGTTGACCGAAAGGACGACTCTTTTTTTTGTTTGCCGGCCCTGGGCATGATCGACCAAGTTCCGGCAGAATTCCTCCAGGGAGGCGAGGCCGTCCTAAACCATTTCGGCAGCTTCTGAAGAAATCCCGGGCACCCGGGTTGTGCTTTGATTATTGCAGAAATGTTCTTTCCGCATTTGCGCATCGCTACTCGTGCTCGGACATTATGTCATGACAGCCTCGCGAGAAATATGGGAACGTTCTTCACAGCTGTTAAGATGTAAAACACTGCGCAAAAGATACAAGTCATGGTAAGCATGTGTTTGCGAACTCACATAATTACTCCGCACCGCAGCATATATTTCGCCCGCCTGGTGATTGATTAAAATCACACTATTGGGTGTACTACACTGTCCTCTATAAGAACGAGACTATTCATTGTCATACCCCGAGGAAAGTCGTGCGAATCCGGGAAATTGCAAAATGCCTTCCTCTTCTGCGGTCCTTTCTGGTACTCATTGGTCTGTGCTGGAAGCGTTGGACAACCAACAATAGCAAATTGGGCACCGTGGCGGAGTACGCCGTACCGGCTACCAGGTAGCAACTCTCGCGTTTCGCACCGTTGCTCATTGCTCATGCAAGTCGACGTTATGGGCCACTTTAGTCTCTACCGTGAAAGCTTAGGCGAGACTGGCAACAAGTTCGTCTGCACACGCCATTTGCTACGCTACTCTCACAACCAACGCGCTTCTAGAACGGCGAACAGTACCGGCTACAGACTAGCAAGCGCTGCATATCAACGCAAAGCAAGCAGGCCTCGAAACAGGAAGCTGGCCCGACAGTATGGCATCGAATCCCCGCACGACACGACATTTTCTGACACTGTGGCTCTACGTCGGCGAGTTTTCTGATGTGTCAACTCTCACACAGTTAGCTCAAACGCGCCCGCTAATTTGAGACCCTGTCAACTTGGAAGGTGCCTCATGCAGCATGGCCAGATACCCTAGCCAGGCAAACCAGGCTTCGTTTCCGCGGCTTGGCCTCTGCACGCGGTTACGACTTGGGAGAAGTACGGTACGAGCAATTAACCAGAGGACCATGCTTGTAACTTGTAACCTCTGATCCCCCTCGACGGCTTGGACGAGGAGGGTGACAAGATGCCTGCACCGGCACGTAACGAGCAGTCAGTTGCCAGAGCAGACCAATCACACACGGCAAGGGCCGATGCGTCCTTGGCATCCTTTGCCATCCATTACCACGAGCCAAAGTGAAGATCCACATCCATAGACGGTGAGCTGCTGAGGGACTATCGCTTAGCATCTGCTAGGCGGTCACAACCTGGTGTTTGTTAGCCGATTGAGACGCCGAAGGGGAAGAGTCAAAGAAGCTGAGGACAATCTAGATACAGGCGCAGGTATGAGTGCGAAACGTCAGCCTGGATTCTGCTTCACCGACAAAGCGAAGCCGCGAGCGCAACGTCTCCATAAGGCAATACCCAAAAAGCTCTCAGTTGCTTTGCCCCTTGAGGTAGCATTGCCGATAACATCATTTCGGAATTTTTCGCCCACATACCTGTTTGCCTGTACCTGTACCAGCAGACTCTACAATACTACCTGTACTTGCACAAGCATGTCACCACAGTCTCCAGCAGGGTGCATGTGGCATAATGGTCCCCCTTGTGTGAATTTGGTCTCTGGCTCTTGATCATTGACTTTACATTATCCCCGACGCGAGGGTCTTTTTCTGTGTGGAGATGCTACTCGGATGGTGTGCATAGCTGCAGATTGCCTCAGCAGCTGCAAGACTAATATCAGTAGCGCACCCAACAAGCCGTCACGCAGCGTCCCACAAACCTGGAGACCGGTGTATCAACGAGACAGCGTGGCATGCAGGTCGTTTCATTCTTCCACGAAGCGAATGTCACCCTCCGAGCCACTTATAGAAGCAGATGAGCATACAAGTGGCTCGTCACAAAGAATCCCCTAATACAGAGTGTATTCCGTGGGGGCTCTCTCTCTCCTTGTTGGACACTGAGCACCGCTTCCCAGTTTTCGGGAACAGAAGGACGGTGCCGTTACATCATAGAGGTGAGTCTGCCTATTTTCCAATCTCATGTGTCATATAATATGCGTTCAGTATGTATGCATCTCTCCATATTCGTGCCACACAAATGCACTTCGCATAGTGGTCGTATCTGCATGTACATATCTACAATGATATTACAGCACCTGGGCAGTTTTTTCCTTCCGAGCATCCCCGCGGAGGTGATCCGAGCATATGGAGTGGTATCCATATGATAATTGCAAGGTTGAGTACGATGTACATGTGATAGACGCGAGGAACTCAATTTACCCTGAGCAACCTCTTATTTCACGGAGCCTAACACAGAGTTCCAGTACTCCTCGCATACCACTGCATGTGTACCAACGCTGACCCTCCTTAGGCGAATGCAGGATTCGGGGGGCTGGTTTTTTACAACGCCGACGTGGAGGCTCTCCGGTGTCTCAAAGCTGCTGGAACTCAAAGTCGGTGAGCCTCCAGCATTTCCCAAAAGCCGGGAGTCAGATCTACTGGCACAAGCACGAGTAAGCTTGGGTGAAGCAACTACCACTAGCACTTGCAGCCTAGTGCGAGCCAGAGCTGCCATCCGATCGGTTTTGCACTGGCCCGGCAAGCAACCCGATTCTCGTCGCCCGTTGGTGGGACCGGAACAAGCAGCTTGCGTCGAGGTGGACAGCGCGCCCTGCATCACACCCTGGGCCTGGCACCGAGTACGTGGATGAGCCAATAGGCCGTGGCAGCTTAGTAGTGATACCACCACACCACCGCTGTTGCTCTTGAGACAGTGCTATTAGCCTAAGTTGCAACAGAATGCAATGTGAGTGGTTCTGATTTCGGGTGGACATCGTACGATGATTGCCACGGGGAAGTATCGTTGGGCTGCCGAAGAAATGACGTCCCATCCCTGCCTCTAATACAACGCATCTGCTCCGTACTGTGCTGCTGCGGCCGCCTCCTGTCTCCAAGTTGTCTGAACAAATGGCTCAATGCACCAAGGACAAGTCCCTGCTCCGCAGCAAAGGGAGCATTCCGTCACCGAGTTTCGCTTGTGCTAATCAGCTTCAACTGCCAAGCTGGTCTTCAACTTTACGATTAGTGGGAAATCGCCAAGCCCGAAGTGACATTCCAATCAACTCTTGATAACATATAGTGTGGAACTAACAGTGGACAATAGGCGAGGCGATAGACTGCTTCGTGTGTATGGTTGCCGAACCCCTTGCAAAAGGTAACTATCCGACGAGCCATTTCATAGCTGGTAACAAACTTCAAGGTTTGGAAAACAAACTAAACTCTGAGACATGGCCAATGATATGCGGTCAACTGCCGTCCGATGAAGGGCAAATGTGCTTGATTTTACGTATTCTTGAGTCATGATTCCTCTCTCACTTGAAGGCATCGCCTGGATACTCTTATGGCTCTCAATGAGATTACTAGATGATCTCGTGATCCCTTGTTTACTTAGTTGCACTTAGATTCGACTAGCAGATTAAGAGAGAGTCCTCCACCACATGAGCCACTTTAAAACGGATATCTTTCATGGAGATACCCTCGTTGAATGACGCAAAATCTTGCTATTATCGGAGAATAAATAGAGGAGGCGAATCTTACGCCGATAGCAGTTAGTTCTAGATCATCGTGTCTGTGATGAATAATCTGATGTTTTGCAAGGGGCTACCCTAGGATATGATACCTTTGCATCCGCTTTCGATGTATGCTGGGTGTAACAGAAGGGGGAAAGGGAACAAAAATGAAGAGATGAAAAATGAATTAACCGGTACAAGAATGTTGGTAGATAATGATACAATGAGGCCATAATGTGGTAAAAGTAGTACCCTAATAAAATTTGATGCCCGTCTATCTGACTCAATGACACTTTTATGACACGAGCACGGGAGTGCATACTGACGATAGAACAAATAATTGATCAAGACAAGTGAGTAAAATCTTACGAGCGTTTCAGAATATGTATCAAAAATAGATGATATTAGTAGAAAGAGAATTTATATGGAAGCAAGCATTAGCTACGTAGAGAAGGCCTTTCTCATAAGCGTCATGATACAGACTCCATCTCATCGTAGGCAGTATCGTACCGACGGAGACCTCATAAATATCATACGATATCTTAATGGAAAGTGATTGCTAAAGTGTTTACCATTTAAAGACCAGCTATAAAGCTAGACGCATGCCAATAGAAGAGCGAACATGGCTAATATTGCTCCGATAAATATTTACACTTGTTTTCAATAGCAATATTCTAAGCGCCATGCTTAAGCACGCACACACTGGACGGATCTCGCCTCGTTAAACCAGTATCCTGTCGGCTTGCCAGTATGTCCATCGTTCCAAGTCTGCAAGTCGCCAACGCCAGGAGCCTCAATGCCACCGGAGTTGAGGTTACCGGAGGTGGCGACGCAGTTGCCGGGCTCAACCCACATTGAGCAGATCCAGCCTAAAAAGGGTACGCTCATTTAGAACACAGAAACTTGTATCTCGTGTGAATTTTATGGTACAATGCTTACCTGAGTCGGGGCCGATTGCTCCGAGAGTCTCCCATGGCGAAGTCCAGCAGCCGCCGTCAGTCATCTGAACGTCCATACACAGGTTACTTGGTGTCCAGTTGCTGCAGTTTCCTATAATTAGAATATATCGAGGAAATATGATGGAGTGTAGATGACTTACGGCCCGGGGCAGACGAAAACACCATCAGCAGCAACTCCGAGACTCAGCAAAGAGCTCGCAATAATTGCGGTGGTAAGTGACTTCATTTTTGGTGTAAGTGATTGATTATATGGTAGAAAAGATACCAAAGAAGACTGTATAGTGTTTGTTATAATCTAAACATTAAGCATATTCAGCGTAGGATTCGCCTCTCTTTATAGAAATAATTTTCTCTGCCCTGGTCTGTTCTGCTCTGCATACATTGGAGCAGGTTGTGACGATGCCTCCATCGTATATCGCAAGCGTACGTGCCTAAACGGGCCGTCTTCCGAATTACGCATCCCTTGTAATCTATTTGGCCAGCATCTCATGACTTTTATGGATAAGCTTGTAGTCTCTACACAGAAACACCTTTCTCGATCGAGCACGACTTGGGGCTACCAGAATGCCGATGTTCCGAGTAAGCTGACCAAGTTCCACTTTGAAGATGCGTCCTCGTAGGTCTCAACTCCATTCTCAACTTGTGATTTGCGGAGATCGGGCAATCGACTGCCGTTGTAAACGTCAACTATGCCGAGGATGCGGTGACGGAGGGGAAAATTTGTCTATCGGACATTTGGGGCGGACAGACACATATTATTGAGCATTATGTAAACAGCCAATGCAGAACTTAAAAAAGCATATCATGAACATCGTGACTTTATTTATGAGAAGAACCTCGGGAAAAGTTGTAATTGGGGCCGGAGACCATTGGAAGAGTTGCATTCTAGAAGCGAGAGAGCCGAAGCGGAGATGTGCAGGGCTGAGCTAGATGGGCTTATTGGGCAAGCTTATGGATCGGAGATATTTATGGATCGACCTTTCTTATCGGGAGCTTGTGTTGTCTTATTGCCGAAAACTTGGTATGGGCGAATTGTGAGTCTGGGGCGTATTTGATAAACATATACGTGCCAGTGTTGATCTATTGGTTGGCAACTTGCAAGTCTTACAAACAACGGCTACGTATTACTATAAATAGAGGTAACTAGGCAGTTAATATTTCTGATTTGAAGTGATGTAAAGATGCATAATTTGGCTAGCCACTGTCTCAGGGAAAAGAGAATGTGTTAGAAGGGCAGTCACAATCTCAAGTCTCCTTGTGTCCAGACTTGGTTCCTCGGTTTACTCTACCGCTGAGCAACTTGATGGGGACGGCTTTTGTCAGTTTCGGGCTAATCATCCGAGAAAAATCATGCTTTTTGCATGTATAATTCCTTGCTAAGCTATATAAGTATCCAAGTTTCATGCAGTTGTTCTAGTACTGTGCTATTGCGGCTCAATGGATGCAGGATGCTGACCGGCTAAGTTGGGGACTTTGCTTTTGGTTGGATGCTGCTGATGATTCGATTGTAAAATGTGGAAGACTAGTCAACATAGAGTAGGAGCAACCACGTGTGCCGGGCTCCACTGGCGAATAGAGTATAAGACGCTGGTTATTTATGGGTGGAATAACCGACTAGATATTGGATTCAAGCGGGCGTTGAGAGAGATGGTAGTGCCATGATGATGTGGAAACAGATTGGGGGCTGTAAAATTAACAACTTCTAGGCTACCAGAATGACGATTCAATTTTCTGTACGAATACAGCATCTTTGTGCATGGGTAGAGGTTAATCACATATCCTTGATGGTCTTTGAAGAACGAAGATATCAGATTCGATATTGTCTCGTCACTGGCGATAGTGGTGGAATAAAGTGGCACCAAATATGGGTATAACGGCGATAGTAACTTGGGTATGTAAGAATCTGCATCTTTTCGGCTTTTCTTTCCTTTTTTGAGATGAACCTAAAGACTGCTATGATATGGCACAATGGAAAATTCTCCTCCTATTTATTCAATTTTGTCTATTCTTATGGAATCCTATTAGATTAGGTAGCGTGAACAAGTGTATTCATCTGTGCTCTATACAGGCAATGTCGTCACTTCGGCTCATTGCCGGCAAAGCGGCGCAAGTACCGGACACTGGCGCCAATGAGGAATTGAACATTGATGCGACAACGCGTAGGCGCGGAAAATATTGTCTCAGCACCTTCAACTTGATATTCTGAGTCACCTCTCGCAGCATTCAACCGCCCACCACAACCGCCATCACTGCTACCCGCTGTCTATTCGTATTCGGCACGCGCCAGACTGTGCAAAAGTTCACTGCACGGTCATCACTCTCACACTCTCTCGACCTCTTCTCCCAGCTATATGACCCAAGAGCCTCTCAAGACTCCAGCACCGCTTCTGAACAACAACCATCTCGACGCCCTCTCCTTCTCCCAGCATGGCTCTCTTCCCCGCGATGCCAGTGGCCTTGGTCGAGGCCGTTCAGGCCCCAGCCTCGGCTCACAGCGTCTTCGCCCCGGCCTGGACCAGCATCAGCATCAGCCCCTCCCGGGCGACGATGCCGGAGTCAATGCCGACCAGCTGGACGAGAAGCTACGACGATTGAGCCTCGACAAGGGCCTCGACGATCTTCCTTCTGTGCCTGGACAGCGAATCTCCGAGTATGAGAAAGCTCTGAACCCCCAAGCTGCGAAGCAAGGGCCTGGATTTCAGGTTATAAAGCGCTCAGAACCCCGCTCGGATGGAATCCGTCTCGATAACTTTCCCAATGGTGAGCTTTCCCCAGTTACACAGCGCGCCTATAATTGAATGGTTTGCTGACGTGTTCTGCCAGAGATCCTGACGCACATCTTTTCGCATCTGCCGCCCGACTGCCACTCCTCGGTGGCTCTGGTGTCGAAGCGTTTCTGGGCGCTGGTCACCACTCATCATGCGTGGCGCATGGCATTTATGCGCTATTTCCCCGGACATACCGTCCTAGAAAGCAATGGCAAAGCTGCCGCTGCCAACTCCTCCGATGTTCTGCGCTTCGAGACTCGATACTTTCCTCGACTCACATCGCTGGCTACTTGGAGAAGCGAGTATCTCCTGAGGACTCGCCACCTGAGAAACTTGGCCCGTGGCAAACCGGGGGCTCCTCCAGGAGGAACCTTGTCTGGTCGAGTTGGCCGCGCTGGGAAGAAGTCGAGCGCGGTTTTGACCTACAACTCGAAGCTGCCCTGGCAAGTGACCAACCTCCACGCAGTCTTCTTGAATGGAAAGAAGCCACCACGGGTTATGCAAGCAGCCGGAGATCTCGGCGCAGCAACCATCAGTGATCCCACCACGGGCAAGATTGAGAAATGGGGTCTTGAAGATCTATTCACCACCCCACAACTTGATGAGGTTGCCCCGAATTTGGTGCCATATGGCTTGGGAGACGGCCCAGCCGGTGGCCCTAACGTCATGGATGTGAGCTACACCTACGGCATGATATCTGGTGAGGGATTCCCCGGTGGCCGGCCCTTCTTCCGAGGGGTCAATGAAATGCGTGGCCGCTATATCGGCGGAGAGATCAGTGCCGTCGATACCCATCTTGACATCCCTAAGATCCCCGAAATGTCCGATGCGATTTGCAGCGTATGGATTGCCAAGTCGTCGAACGTTACATCAACAACACAGTCAATGTGCGGAATGTTAACAGGCTCCACTCTCGGCATCATTACTGCATACTCACTTGGCTGGGATACCACCGGCCCGAGATACGCCAACGGAGATGTCACAGCACGATGGGTCATCAGCCCCGGTGTTCCTATCATATCCTTGAAAGTCGACGATAGCTTCAACCAAAAGCGAAAGTCGACTTCCAGGGTCTGGGCTGTGGCACTGAATGCGCTAGGTGAGGTCTACTACTTATGCGATGTCCCTATCGGAAAACCAGTTCGAGCAACTGGGGAAGACCAGACCAGAAATGCTTGGTATGCTGGTCGTACAGTATACTGGCACCTTCTAGAGGCAACTCGTAGAATTGCTCGAGAAGACGAGCTAGACAAGAACGCAACACGTGGGGGTTATTCGCCCCGATCGCCGTCAGCCAACATGCATCTCAGCCAGGACCAGCTCGTGGCGGAGGCCCGGGAAATAGAGAAGTTTATGCGCTACAGGCCCTCTCACTTCCGAAAGGTCTGCGAGGGCTGGGATATGCAGCGGAAGCTAGAAGTGGACTTCGCGAGTGATGACGGTAAAGGCGCTGGAGAGAACATCTTTGTGATTGACTGCGGCCTTGCCGAGAACCGTCCTGCTGGTATTCAACGTTACTCGCGTTCCTTGATACCTGTGCAAGCCACTCCCAGCGAATCAACGACACCTCTTGCACCAGTTTCTACGTCTCTCTTTGGCAGCATTGGAGGGTTCGCCAACCGGATTTCTCCAATCTCCGAATCTCACACACCGTTGTCTCCGCCTCCTACTCCCAAATCGCCTCCTGTGCCCTCGACAGTCATTCATGATTGGTCCAAACAAGTGTTTGATCTCAGGGGCTACAGCCACGATATTGTGACTTCAGTCGCTTTGGATAACTCGCTCTCCTCGCTGTTCACACTTGGAGAAGATCCTCTGCACACTGCAAACGAAGCGTCATCTACAACGAGTCCTTGGGCCGATCACGGAGCAAGAGAAATCCCTGGGCGTAGAACTCGCTTTATCATCATCGGAACCAACACAGGCGCAGTTCTTGTTTGGAATGCCCGGGATGATGATAGGACCCGTGAGACACAACCACTACGCATCCTCCAAACTGAGTCTCCAGAGGTATCTGCAGTGGCAGCATCTGGACTGTACCTCGTTCATGGCGGCAGTGATGGCCTTGTGCAAGCCTGGGATCCTTTGGCGTCCACAGTGGAGCCCATCAGAACCATCAATGCTAGATCAAACGGGCGAGTTCCTCGTCACATGCTGGTTATGAATCCGGCGATGGATGAGAATACATACGCAGCCGTGAGAGCCATATACCTTGACCCTGATCCCACAACCCTTCAAGGAGTGGTATCTTTTGGGGCGTTCTTGCGATATTGGTCCTATGGATCGAATGGTCACACCGCAGGCCGTAAACGCCGCGTTCGACACACTGATATGGACGCTCGGCTCGCCAGTCGTCGCCAAGGCCATGCAGTATCAGGCTACATTGCCTCTGAGGAAGCCGAAATGCGGCGGGAAAACGAACAGCAGGCCCGCGAGCATAGCCGTCGCCTTAAGAGATTTGGCGCACTGGGCGACTTGACTGAGGAGGAGGCGATTCTTTATGCCCAGATGGTCTCTGAAGAAGCGTACCACGTAGAAGAGCAACGACGGGCTAGCGATTCCGCAGCTGATGCTAGTCTAGACACTGCTTCTTCCGTTAGCGAGAACACTGTCTCGACCTTGACTCCCGATCCAAGCGTTGTCGGCCCGTCTGCTTCGGAATCAAATGGTGTAGCCGAAGATGAGTACGAACAGCAGATCCAACAGGCTATAAGACTATCCCTGATGGAAGGGGTGAATAACGATGTGGCGCAATCTCCTCTGGATACATCACGAGGTAACAGCTCTGGTGACTTCGACTTTTCCGTCAATGTCAAGTACAAGCCCAAGGCCGGCAAGAAGGGAAAACAATCCGAGTCTGGGTCGCCCTCTGCAAGTCACACGCCCGTAGGCGGTCCTTCGCGATATACCACTACTGAAGACGAGGACTTGGCTTTAGCTCTCAGTCTTAGTATGCAAGATCAAGGGGGATACTCGTCGCCGCCGCAGCAGCCATCAGATGCGGAGCTTGCGCTTGAGATCCAGCATGAGGAGTTTCCATCCTTGCCTGGTGAGGGAGTTGGTAAGGGGAAGGGTAAAAGTGTGCAGAGGTGGTGATATAGACGGAGACATATGGGTGTGAAGAAGATTAGCAGAGACCTTTTCATTCTATTAATGAACAGAGCAAATTTATTTGCCATGTTCCATCTTTTTAGAGTATTTTAGTCAGATGCTCGAAACTCATATCTAGTGCGCGCGTGTGTTAATACAGTCGTTCGTTTTTCAAAACCCTTCTTCTCAAGTTTCGCAATGCAAGGTGATGAGGTGCCTAGCGTGCGTATTGTAATATTGTACATTCTAATTCGAATATCCAACAAGAATCCCATACATTTCGTGTATACTATAATACAGACTTGCGTCAACGGCAATAAGAAGAAACAAGAAGATTACAAAAGACATAAGAGCCCAACCATCACATCTCTCAGGCGAGTATCCAAACGCTTATCATAAAACAGAAACCCACGACGTTACCAATAGATAAACCTCGACGCCATGAAAATGCGCTGCTCTCATCATCGTCCTGACGATTCCCATGACCGCCCGTCTCAATAGGGAAATCAGGTATCGAATCCCTAGAAGAAGATAAAGTCGCCGTGACAGAAGACCCAGGGTACGTCAACGTCTGCGACGAGACGACCAAGCCGCTAGGGCCAATAGTAATAGTCTGGTTATTTATAACGGTGGTCTCAAAATTATTGAGATCGCCGTCTTCGTTAATGGCATATGTACCCCCGTTGACAACGACAAGAGACGGGAGAACTTTTCCAACTGTGATACCTCCGACGATTTCGTATTCCGTGGCTGTGGCATTTGCGGAGAGTCCGCCTATGGTTGTGCCGTGGAGAGAGACGCCCCTTGGACCAATTGAGACAGTTTCTCCGTTGATAACTGTCTGATTGGGGGCTATGTCGAGACCGTATGTGATGGTTGTGGAGTGCAGAACGACGAGAGAAGTGCCGATTGCCGTGAGCATTTCTCCTCCCGTCACAATCTCGTGAGTTGGCTGCGGCGAGGGCAAGATGAGGGTTTCGCGACCGACGGCAACAGTTCCTGCCCCGAGAACAACTCTTTGACCGTGGATACTCGTTGTGGTTTCTTGCTGTGGAATTCTCATAGTGGTGCCGTCGACAACAACTTGCGTGCCCGAGATTATCACCGGAATGCCTCCCAAAGTCCCACTTGTCGCGGCTGGTGCAGGAGGAGGTGTTGCTTGAGGCGCAGGTTTCGTGATTGTCGAGCCCAATCCCACGACTGCAGTAGGGAAAATGGTGAACACTTCATTCCGAACTGTGACCGTGGTCGTCTGACCAGGCTTCAGATTAGACACGGTCCTGTCATTGATGATGACCTGTTGTCCTCCCGCAGTAAGCTGAAAGGTGGTAACTGGGCGCTGCTTCACACTTCCTGGGGTGCCAAGCTTAAAAGTATTGCTCTGAGGACTCTCTATGACGTCTACGGTCTTATGATGGCCATCTCCAATGTCGTCAGTAACCAATGTTTGACTATAATCAGGGGTCGGTTCAGGTGAGAACACCACGGATGGATTCTTGTCAGTCGTGATAAACGTCACAACAAATCGACTATAGGAAAGAAACGGTCTCATTGTGATGATGACTCCACCGCCACCTTTTCCGGCGGCATCGGGTGTTTGTGTAATAATTTCAGGAAGATCGATGGAAAATGTGGGTAGTGGGATTGGGATTGGGGCAACCATAAAGGGGTCGTTAGAGAGAGACGCAGACGAGGGTGCCGGGATAGTTAGTGTAGAAGTTGAATTGGATATATGAGTTGTGCTAAAAAAGGTTATCAGAGCTTCACCCGCAGGAGAGCAGTAATCGGGTGTTGTAATTGGTGAATAAGGTGGAGTGTAGTCGGTGCTGCTGCCATAAAATGTAACTGTTGAAGTATAGACAATAGAATATTCTGTAACGGCCTTGCCACTAGGTAATGGAGTACATGGCTCTGTTGAAGTTGTTGTGCTTGGTATGAATGAAGAAGAAGTTGGAAACGAAGAATTTCTGTTGGTAGCCATCGCGGTAGACGGGCATTCTGAAGCATCGCCATTTTCACACGCCGTCATGTAATTAGTAGTAGAGCCTGTTATCAATGTCGAAATGCGACTCGGGGTCTCTATCGTTCGTACATCCTCGGTCGCTGAATATGAAGTGATTCTTCCAGAGCCATCGGCTTTGGTTTCAGTAGTTGGCACAAAAACTGTCCCGATGTCGTATTTCGCAGTTGGATCTGCCAACTCTGAGAGTGTCGCCCCCAATACTGTTGATCCTGCCGTTGACAAGCCATATTGGACAACTTCAATGCTGGTATTGGATTGAAACCCTCGTCGCTGGTTATGGTGATATAGAATCCCTGCAGGAGATGATTAGCAGCATGATTTCTATACAAAGTAAGCCAAAGCCTCGGACGCACCTGATCTTACTGCTGCTGTAGCACACTCTATTAGAAGTGATGTGTAGAACAGTAAGAGAACATTTGTGCATTTCATCGTGTCCCCTATGACGGCGTGAATCCTTCAAGTCGGTGAGTGACTAGAATGGAGCGTACGGATATAGAAGGTAACAATTCGGCTGGCCATCAGAGTGATATCGCCACTGGGTCGTGGTGATGCAAGAGTTATAGACTGATCATCCAGTGTACCGAAATTTGAAGAAGCTACGAAAAGACACAAAATAAGTCCCGAATTTTTGCATAATCAATGGTCGGCTGTGGAGGTAGGCTCCCTGTCGTATAATTCAATGGGTAGAAAAACTGATGAATGGGCTCAGTTGCTATGTATGGGAAGCTCCGTGCGGAGTATACGAGCATATCAACGTTGCACATGGGCACATATGCGCACATAACGCGGTACACGGCATATATCATAACTAATGTGGTCTACCGTGGACAACAAGCCAGTGGACGACGGCCTTCAACCTCCTCCGTGCATCCCCTAGCAGTTGTTAGTCTTGTGCTAGGACCAACAAGCCGTCTCGAGCTCTGGCAAGGGAGACGAGATGACGAGGTACTAGTGACTCTGGGCGTGCCCATGAGACACTTAAAATGTACCAAACATCGGCGCTATTGGGGTGGTAGCACGAATGTCCAGCTGTTGTTGCTTTGGCACTGATGATTCTGTAACAGTATCATGCGATCTTGAGTAGATTGGACCACGAATATGGCGGCGACTTGTCCGTCTGAGTTTAAAGGATCTGACCAAATCCGCAGCCCGAGTTCATTTATTCAGAAATTGAGGATTCAAGAATGGGAACACAGCAATCGACGGCGGAGGGAGTGAGATAGGCAGACGCGTCCATCCGACCAATAAACGCGGATGTGGTTTGAGTGAGGCGTTGGGAAGGGATATGAGCTAATAATTAAAAAAGGGAGAAGATGGTCTCATTGTCTCATTTGAATCTGCTGTCAGTTAAGAAATTTCCTGCAGGAGATGGGCTGAATAATAACCCATGACCCGGCTGCAGGAGGATTCCGCGTGTGACGCAAATGTCAAGGACATACGAGTACAGTAGCTGCAAAAATGGCCCAAGAAATTTGGCCACCTTTGAAGCCCCGACAAAAGGGCAGGTGTCGAGTACGAGAGTGCTGCAAAGGGGATTGCTTTCACGACCAGCCGGTACAGGTTGAATAGCGGACGGAGCCTCAGCCACGGCTGTGTTTCCTATTCGATGACCAAACACGGGGATCGCGATAGTTTCCCGTCACACTTTCGACTAAGCACTCTCAATCTGTGCAGTCCTGTTCTTTCTGGTTGGAGTATTTTCTAGCCGTTCAATAGCATGCATGGTTCGTTTAATCTAGCGGGCGTGGACCAGCGAGAGAAATTATCGCGGGCTAGTCGGCGGAGGAAAAAACCCGACATTTGCTTTTTGTCCATGGTCTGAGACATTGTTCCCTTGGCTCAGCCGCTCACAAATTGCACAAAATACAAGGGTTCTGCCCAACTTGTGCGCACCAGACCGCTCGTAAATCCCTTGCTCGGTAGACTATTGTTGCTACTAGGAGCTGCAAGGAGTAGTGCGGAGAACTTGGCATCTCGAAGTGTGCCGTTGATAGGCCATGTTCTTGGTATCGTTGCAGGGGGGCCGTCCTTGTTTCACCGATACGCCATCCATTTCATGGCTCTCAAGTCTATTGACAAGTCATCTTTTTTGCTCTCTGTGTTTGGCACGACGCCACATGTCCATGAACCATTCGGTTTCCTGGTTTCCAGCGTTGCGGAAATGAGCTTTGTATCAGTGGAGGAACATGGGATTTCGGTAATCGCTCTTCTAGCGCGCGAGATCCGTCATCGAAAGATAGAAACGGCCGCGCTTCGATCAGGGCTCGAGTAAAGCTTCATGATTCTCGCGATCTGATGATTCTGTCTGGGGTAAGTTGTTAGTCGGAGACTGAAGCCACGTTTAGCCTGTATTGATGGTTTAGATCCGGTGAGCTCCAGCCAACGAATACAAACAAAATGCTCACTTTTTCTGGAAAACAGACACTTTTTCGTGGGAGTAGATGAGGGCTATTTAATTGCGAGCAGTTCTAGATGGACTGAATGCAGTTTGACAAAGGAGAAAAGGGTAACTCCCAATTTTTTTCAAAGAGGTTATCCAGGGTAGCTCTAGGCTTTGCGTCAGCAGCAGCAACCGCTTGTTAGGGTAGCACCTTCTTCATTACAACAGAGGCACTGATGAAGTCACTTGCATCCATACATCTGTTGGCCTATGGATCTATCCTTAATATTTCTCCTCTCCATCATCTTCTCAGACCAGCAGTATCACAACTGAAGCTAGATTTACCGCCATAATTTTGGGCACGGTGGATAATACAAATAGACGTCAACGTACTCGGCCAGCTGGAGACTATCAGGCATTTCTCGTGGTAATGTCACTCGAAGGAATAGCAATACTGGCGGGCAGCATCACTAATATGAGTACAGGAGGTATTCCGCTGCGGCAGACAAGGCCTTCGTATGCGGCAGGGACCTTAGCTCCGGCACACGCGTCCCCGGTCAGCACTTTACTCGTACATGGCGCAAGGGCGAGATGTCTAGCGAACGGGAGCCGGTACGCAGAGCGCCGGTGGGCGTTTGGACCTGGACTCTCCAAAGGGAGGGGGGGGCAACTGGCTTTGGCAGCACCTACGGCATACTGGGATGGATACTGGAGGCGAGAGTACTCGTAATGGCTCGCATGATACGAGCAGCATTGGTACGAGTACATGCTGGTCGGTCTTGAGAAGCGTGTGGGATGGTGGGGATCGCGGGTGGCTCCTAGTTGTTGATCCCGGCTTTAGCCATCCAGTGGACCCCATCTCCAGATACTGCTGATCTTGGGACCTGACCCCGGCCCTCCAGCTGTTGATCTTGGTGCTGTTGGACTCCAGCTCATCTCCAAAGCCAAGCCGGTGTTGCTCTGCTGGTGTAGTCTGACGATATCGTCGCTGGCCCCCGTGGTGTCGTGCGCTCGTATGGACGTGAAATCCACCGAGGAACATTGGCATTCCAACAGCGCCAACGGCTGGTCATAGCCCGCGCTCCGTTATTTGTACCACAGCATCAATTGATGTGCACCACGGCCGCCACACCGAGTCCAGGGCGGATTCCAGGCCAGGCATGTGGACAGCGCACATCTGGCCTAGTTTCGTACTCCGTACCTGTCAGAAACCTCAAAGTACAGGCAAGTATGTACTCGTACGAGTATGTAGACCGCGCTCCTGTCTCGCCATCAGTGTCTGAACTGCATGACATTAGGCCGACCAGTCCCAGTACTGCTCTGTCACCGAGAATGTCGCCAGATCTCTCAGTCTTTCCACTCTTGTAGGCATACTCTGATTGCTATTTGCTCACAAGCTGCTACTGGCGTCGGAATACTCGAGTGAGCTGACTGCTGAGCGCCCATGCAGAATAAGATACGATACGTGTACAACTGGTACGGACGCTCTCTGAGGAGCTAATGGCTCCCTGCTCTTCATATTTCAGGCCCATGGTGATGAAATAGAAGCGGTCAAGCCAAGACTGTCTCAACCAGTGTTGTTATTGCAATATGTTGTCTTGCATTGCAGTCTCATCGACCTCGGCGTTACAATCTTCTCCGTAGCTGCTCTGGAGAGACTCGAGTACTACATGGTACAGGTATCGAGGAGCATACCCGGTGGCGCATCCAGAAAGCGTGGAGCACCCCCAAAGTGTCGCCCCAATGAGGCATTGGCAACTGAAACCATTCCCCATCCTGCTCCCGTTCTGGCTGGCAGCCATTACGGCTAGATATTACTACTGGCATTAGCGCTTCCGTGAGCCATCGACGGCTCGGTGCTAGACCAAACTGGCGTTGCTAGGCTGATCGGAGCGCGCTTCAGTATCAGACATTCGGGGTTCGTCCCAGACTGACGGCTGGAATGTTCTGAATGGACCCTCACCGGGTGAGTGGCTGAATGTACCTGTACAGAGCAGATGTCCATCCCTTTGGGTCGAATTGTCAAGGGCGTCGCCCCAGGCTCCGAAGAATTTTTGGTAGATCGGCCTGGAGCATCCGCGCCGTGTACATGCAACTAGTACTCGATTCCGTTGGCAGTACCCCCTGGCACGAGGTACACCACCAGCCATCCATTCTAAGGGCACTGCTAGGTGGTCCAAGCCTTGCATTTCTATCCCTCGCCTTCGACTCTCTTCATCAATACACCACGGAGGCAATCCCGTGGAACCTCACGGTGCCCAAGAGCAAACTGTTCTCGCTACGTGAAGCGTGAATCTGCCCACCGGTTCACGAGCTTTGTGGCGTCGTCAATTAACGGAAGCTGCAGATTCCCTACAGCCCCACGATTTTATACCCATGGATGCTGTGCTGTGATAGTGTCAAGAGTACTAACAGAAGCTGAGAGACGCTCATGATATCACGCCCTTCATCCCCGGCAGTTCTATAACCTGGGGGTCTTCCTAAGGTGAAGGCTTGCGGCATCACACGGCCGCCATCGGAGAAATGCGTCGTGATGTCCTAGTGATTGCAGTAATAGCCGGCCTTGCTTATGCAAATGACCCGGCCCCGGTGTCATTTGATGCCGGAGACTGGTACGTTGTTTATTATCTTCTGTGCCTTCTGCTAGTACCCGCATCAGCGGCGTACAACGCGTTTCATCATGTGGCTGACCTCAAATTAATAGGCTTGGGATCGATGGTAACTGGTCAACCATCAAAGTCTTGCTAGGTTCAAGCTCGGATCTCGTCAATGTTCTCTTGAGCACGTCACTTTCCGAATTTTGGGCCGTTGGACCTGGAGGCTGTTTAAAAAGTACGTCTCCATCTCGACTTGATCGGGTCCCTCCATTACTCGCAAGAAGTCTCCCCGGAGCAGGCCATAAACGTCCATCCATCAACCAAGGAGCTGACTCGGGCCTCATAGAGGAACCGCATTGCACCGCTGCTCGCGGTGGCATTTACACTCCGTATGGATCTAAACATTGGTCGTCTATGGGAATCTGGCAACTTGGCTTAGATTACTTGGGCTATGGTGGAAACGGCCAATATGGGTTGGACACAGTCAATGCATACAGCACAATTACCGACATTGGATTCGGCATGTCCAACGTTCTCATGTCTGCCATCAACACAACAGACTATTATTTGGGTTTCTTTGGCCTCGGTATTACACAGGGCAATTTTGGTCATGAAGTTGCTCAATCACCTTTAACACAAGCCGTCCATACATTTGGATGGATTCCTAGTTATAGCTATGGCTATACCGCGGGCGCCTCTTATCGTATGTCTTTGTTTCTTTCCATGAATTGTCAGTGCTAACGTGAAAGGATAGGAAATATGCCCGTATCGATTACCTTGGGCGGCTATGACACAGCTAGATATGTGCCACACAGCATCGACTTCACCTTGACTCCACAGGATAACATGCCTCGCGCCCTAATTAGAGGCATCGAAGCAACTGCGAATAACAGCGCTGCTAAGCCCAAGAAGTGGCCGTCCGAAACAACAAGCCTTTCAGGATGGAATAACTCATTTACGGCCCTGATTGATAGCACCACTCCATACTTGTGGTTACCCAATGCCGTCTGTGACGAGTTTGCAAATGCCTTCAACTTGACATACAACAAGACATTCGATCTATACACCCTTACGAACGAACAGTACAACAGCTACGGCTCGTCCGACTCTTTTACTTTTGTCTTTAGCTTTTCGAGTTTTGACAACCATGACAATTTTGGATCTCCTTTGGATGTTCCGGGCTTGGTGAACATCACTGTGCCAATGCGAGCATTCGTCAGCCTCTTGCAATACCCTTTTATGCACCAGGCCATCAAATATGGAGACCCGGCTGTTCCATATTTTGCGCTGCGGAGGTCTGAAAATGATTCCGCAATTATCATCGGCCGATCGTTTTTGCAGGAAGCTTATTTAATAACAAAATACGACGAGGCCGTATTCTCAGTTCATCAGGCCAAATTTCCTCAGGAACCTATAGCTGACGCAAATCTGATACCAATCAAACAACCAAATAATAGCCCTTATCCTGCACCGCCGAAACAGACAGGTAGCAGACTGAACACAGGGCAAATGGTTGGCATTGCCGTTGGCGCCATTCTGCTATGCTTATTCTGTCTTGTGAGTGTTTGCTATCTCTGCCGCCGAAGGAAATCACAGGAGAAGGGCGAGGAGGCCAAGGAAACCAAAGACAGCGCATCAACGATAGTTCCAGAGACACCAAGGATACCGAAGCCTGCCCTATTTTACAAATTTACACGTCGCAAAAGGGTGCAAAGCGACGTGACTAAGTCCACCACGACTGCTGTTCTCTCTCATTGTATGGAGGCCCCCGATTCTGAAATCTACGAACTTCCAGCCCCGATGGCTCCCGTGGAACTTGATGCTAGCGATGGAGAAGACGACGGTTCAATCATTTGTGACACTGTCCCAGGCACAGAAACCATCAGGAGCCTCAGCGCATATGAAGTAGCGAAGAGAAAGATTGACCGACAGCTTCAGGGGCCTGTTCCCGAATACTCACCACCGCAGCTAGGGATTGTGCTGCCTCAAGAAAAGCCGATTTCACATAATATCGGCTCAGTGTATGCGACCTGGAGCGGAGAAACAACTCCTGTCTCGCCAATCAAAACTGGATCGGGAACCGGCTCACTTCCAACATCACTACCCTCACCAATATCTTCTGGGTCGGGATATAATAGCCTGGCAAGTCCGGTTGTTGCGGCTCAGCTATCAGACGGTAGCTCAAGAGATATGGACGTGCAGAATGATGAGGACGATACGCAACTGGAGACTGATGGGTCAAACTCCCAACACGTGGAGATTCAGGACCACAGTTCTTCTTCAATGGCTTGCCAAAAGACTCCAATTGACCCAACAAACATTGTCTGTTTGGGCAACCTCCCAGACAATCTCAAATCGCTCAGACATAGCATCATGTTGGCGCAAATTGTGAGCCAAGAGAACCGCGACAGTATCAGTAGTTTTACACCTCGCTTCAAGGCCGAATTCCATCTTTCCGAGCAGAGTCTAGGGAGCAATTATACTGATGAGGAGGAACGAATTATGGGTGAAATGACGCGGCAAGCCACCTTCTCCCTTGCCCGGTCAAAAGGGGAGGAATCCTCGGTCGAGTCTACAGGAGAACACAGGAAGGATCACTCCTTCGACCCGGAGACAAATAGTCCCCATTCCTCACGAGGAGAGGAACGAATAGATGGAAATGACCTCATTCATGTCCCACAGATGGCAGAGAAGCGATATAGTTGGGAAGATTAAACGTTGGCGCACCAATACTTTATTTCCACCCATCAAAGCAGGCATTTTCAATTCTTCGCATTTCGAGGCCTTCCTTCCTATACTTGCCTCTTCTATCACTCTTCATTACAACCATTTCTTATCTCTTTTGTCGTTTGCTACATAGCCAGCAATGGAGTTTTCTTTGGAAGAATGGGATCGGTGTATTCTATGTGCCAATGGCATTGCACAGGTGAGACGGTTGGACAAAATATGGACCCATGGGAGTTTTTAAGAAGGATCTTATACCACCACTTTGCACCGCCTTTTCGTTGCCGTACGGGGTTTTCTTTTACTTAAAGGACTATTTGTAACTTTAATATCCGAGATGACGGATACTTATATAGTAGTATGAGCAGATGGCTTGGGATGGCATTTTACGAGCTGTGATGGGGACGCTCCTTCGCATGGCTCTTTGCCTCTCTTGGAGCACGCTTAGATAGAAACAATAATGACAGAAGAAATTATATCAATCAGATTCGTGGCCTTGATTCTGCTACCTCGTATAGCCAAGTAGTAGCCTAATGTACAACTCTTGCCCACTTTCTAATGCACGCTATAAATATCATGTTTGCCTCTATAGAATACTATGCACAGCTTTACCAGATTTCCTGCCACCACGTTATCGCTCCTAGCATCTCCTTGCGAGCCTCTTCGTCCCCATTTTCGGTAAAAGGGTCGAAGACGGCGCGTTTGCACGCATCGGCCATCCTCGTGGAGCCTCCGCAGACGGCGAAAATGGCTTTCTGGGGGATCAGCTCTTCTAGCCTTGGTGCTTCCCGGCGAACCAGATCCTGGACGTAAACCTTCTCTCGCTGGTCTCTTGAAAAAGCCGTAAAGACAAGCAACTGGGAGTTTTTCTTAGCTGCATCTTCCGAGAGCGCACGCCATTCGTCTTCAAAGAAGTAGTCGGCTGCGCGGTTTCTGTTGCCGAAGAAAATGACCATTGGCGCTGGAGAAGGATGTGTGAGGCGTTCGTGGACGAGACACCGTACGGGAGCGACGCCTGTGCCCGTGGCCATGGCGATGAGCGGTCTCTGAGCGTTGGAGGCACCGTGGATGGGCGAGAGGACGGCCTTGTAGGAGACGCGGAGGGTTGCGCCGGGGAGGAGGCTGACGAGGTAACGGGAGCAGAGTCCCTCTCTGGGTTTGCGGAGGATGGTGCGATATTTCACCATGGCGACTAAGAGGTCGACTCTGGTGGCGCCGGCCTTTGAGGGGTGGATTGCGGTTGTGCCTCCGTTGGCGATGCTGAAGTCGCGGCCGCGGATGAGGGGGAAGACATCTAGGAGGCGCTCTGCTGGGATCTTGACAGAGGTGAATTCGTCGAGGACTTCGATGATGCTGCGGCGAGAGCGGGTGGCGTAGTCAAAGTACTCGTCCATGTATTCGGGCATGTTGAATTCGAGCAGCCGCTCCCGGTGGTATTCGTCGGACGAAAAGTAGGACATGTTCTTCAAAAAGGAGCGGCGCGGAATGGCGGTTATGTCAATATTGTTGAGAAGTAGGTCGCGTAGCGTACACGATGACGGAGCGTAAAGGTTGTGTGGAAGAGATGGGCAGGCCGACAGGTCAAGCGGCCGGTCAGCGATGCCGTTCCAGTCCATGAGGTCAATCAGCTTCTGAACGTCGTGCGGGAAGTTCTTTGGGTATAGCGTGAGGCAGTCTCCAGGTACGCATCGAACTCTTTCGCCAGATGGATGAGCGGGTATGTCGAATGATGCGAGGCGGACGTCTTGCCAGTGTTCCTGCGGCGTCAATCTTTCGTTCTTTGTCAAGGTTGCTGTCCATCCGGCTGGTATTGGCAAGAGACCTGGAGGCGGCAAGTTGGGCTCCGTGAGTGTGGCATTTGTCTGGTCTATTGAAAGAGAAGATACATTAATCTCCTGTATCTTTTCGGAAAGCGTATTAAGAGCCGGAGCCAGAGACCAGCGGGGAGGGAGGATGGTGTCTTCTGGGATGGGCTTCAAGCCTGACGGCGGCGGATAATGCTCCAAGAGATGCTTTTTCAGATCCTCCGCCCATCGCACAAAACTGCCATCAATGCTAGAGAGGTAACATGTGAGCTTCTTGCTGACGAAATGCCTGGTTCCTCAGGAGGAATGTAGCTAAGCTTACCCATCTGGAAACTGTTCGTCTGCTTCATATGCGTCAATGAATGTGGCAGCGCCAAGCTGGTCTAGTCTGCGCACAAGCTTTCGCGCAGCCCAATTAAACCTAGAAACAAGTCATATACAATTAGTTCACGTATTCAAACTGAAAAGTAAAGGCATTGTATGAGAGGGTCATGTTCATACTTTAAATACGTGCTGTCACCAAGACCGAAACAAGTGTATTTTAACCGACTCAAGCAGTTTGGCGGCAACTTCTTCCGGAGGAGCTTTTTCCAAAAGAGGAGTGAGTTGTGAGGCATGTCACCCTGGCCGGTTGTCGAGATGACAAAAATGACGAGCTGGTGCTGCAGCAGCGCATTCTGGCAACGTGGGTGTTCGTCGTTAATCACATGTATTCGGGCATCATTGTTTGCCACTATAGGCTATAGGCGAGAGACAACGTACAAGATCTGTAGCATCGAGCTCACTGACATGGCTCTCGAAATGGAGCCTCTGGCACAGCCGGCCAAGCTCTTCGGCTATATCCTGGGCATTGCCCGTTTCCGACCCATACAGGACCAGGACGCTTCTCTCTTGGCTCGCCATGGCGACAAGGGGCGGATGAACTGCCGAACGCCAATCGGATCTGTCGCTGCTGCTATGTGTGCTCGCAAGGAACGTGTATGACTCGCATGGTGTCGAGAGAATCGCTTCTTCTCCGGAGCGCACAGCGAGAGCAGATCCGTTCTATCGCATTGGCATTTTCAGTTGGCGCTTAGTTGCAAGATTGCATGTAGGAAGAAAAAAAAGCGGGTGTCCGATGCCGGGCTGCAGCCGAGTTTGGTGGAGTCCATCTGATCTTATCGGTTCATGCTGCTTTATCTGATCAGGATTGCCTCTCCCGGCATGGAGCCACGTGCCGAGACATGCAAGCAAACGAAGCTTAAAAAAGACAAAGATCGAGACAATGGATGAAAAAAAGGCTAAATTCACAGTTGAGGACATTTTGATGTATTAATGTATCTTGAGCACGTTTGAGCTGAAATACAGTAAAATTGGGGATAAGCGGATGTGCAGATTTTCTGAGCAACATTTCACTGCAGGTATCAGTATAATTTGCAAATCTGATGGCGAGGCCAAAGTACGATCTAACACAACACACACAAAGCCTCACTTCATGCTATGTGCACTTCAATGTTTGCGTTGCACATTTCCGCAAACCGCTTTGCAATCAATAACAGTTTTGTCAGTGCTTTTTAGTCGGCAACGGCAGAGAATCCGGGGAAGGGCTCGTTTCGTTCTTGTGGCTGGGCTAGCAAACAGCTTGGCCAAGCTCTAGACGGAACTACAGCGGACAGCTTCAGGTGCTAGCGGAAGCACAAGAGCAGAGCAGAGCAGAGCCGATGACTCGAGGAAAGTAAAAGAATATTCTGACGATGCCCAATCTTAGTACCTGCATATAAGGCAGCATGGCAGATAGTTAGATATTACTATTGTTTGCCCGGTGAGATAAAATCTTAAGCGAGCATCAACAGACAGCGCCGAGGCTTCCCAGGGTTGCACTTGTTTGGCCATGGCTCGGGCCACGTTGCCCACCTTAGCTGGTGGATCTGCGACCAGGGCATCGAGATCCCCTGTGCCGTGCGACTTGGGGGTTGGCTGGCTGGATGCAATTCATGCGCGAAGCTGGACCAAAGCCGTGATGGATTGGTCTCGTCGTGGTCCCTTGCAGGTATTTTAGGCACGTTGGCTGTGTTCTCCTATCGCCTGTGCCTTTGCAGCAGCAAATAAGCCGGATTGGGTAAGAAATGAGAGAAATTGAGTAATAGGCGCTGCTGAGCTGTCGGCAGCTGCACGTCCACATCAGACGACTGAATAAGCCGTGGCTGTTGTCACGTCATGCTTGAACCGAACCGTCTATGGTACTGATGCATCCCCTTTCCCATTGATCCTATGAGATTATTGATGGGTTCCAACAGGTTCAATGATATTACTCCGTCTCTACCTAGTAGTATCCATTGAATTGTAATGCCCGCCTCCTATGTTAAACGCAAGGCAAGGTAGGGATATGTGGTGAATAGGGGCTTCTGAAGCAGTGGCAGCTGCCCTTGAAACAAAGCTCCCTCGCAACGCGCAGCTGCCTCAGTCCTCCAGTAAATTATGGGGAGGAGCAAGTTTCACGGCTTGGACAGTACGGAAGGGTAGGTACCTGCCCGCTGGCGGCACGGCAGGCACAGCCAACGTTGGATGCACCGCATTGGACGTACCGATAACACAGTCTGCGGTTTCTGCCAGGTACCGTCCGTCCATCTGGATTGCATCAATCGTGCCCAGTGCACTGGAACCTTATACCATGGGGTACCCAGAACCTACCTAGTAATGCCGCCTGTACCTGTATTACTAAAGTACTTACAGCTTGCGTGTCCAAACTCCGCACCTGTGCTCGTACAGTAGGTACTCCGTCGCAGGATATTAGGCCATCCGGCTGGCATCTTAGAATAGGGGCGCATTGCAGTGCCTTGCCTGAGCACACAGCTTCCACGAGTTCCAGAATGTCAGGAACAAGATACACCTTGACCGCATCTGCTCCAGGGGCCGCCGGGTACTTGCAACGCCGGTACTCCCTGGTAGCGCCACTCGGTACCCCAAAGCTGGGGGATACATGCCACGACTTGTGCAGGAGGGGCCTCGACTTGCCCCAGCGCCGCTTGGCCTCTGCCTGACCTCTGCCTGAGTGCTGCCTGCCTTCCCCTCCTCGCTTGTACCTGCCGGGTCGCGGGGTACCTGCCGCCCGAGCCTAAATGCACCTTCGATCCTCGTACCTGCCCCCCTGCACGGTCCTTCCCAAGCACCACCTCCGAAAAAATATTTCAGTTATCGCACGCCTCGCCTCTCCTCCTCTCCTTTTCCCCTTCTTCTCTCCATCACACACCTTCAGTCAACCTGTGTTTCCGCGCAACGCACCGACGTCTGTCTTCCCTCAACTTGTTTCTAGGGCACCAAGCTACCCTGACCCAACTTCCTCCCTCATTGCACCAGAGTTCAAGTCCGACTCTCTTCCACAACAACACGTCATACGCCGACTATAACATCCCCTCTCCATCCGACTCGTCACCATGTCTGCTACCAACGTGGAGAAAGGCCCCGATGCCAACCCCGTTAATGACGCTGCAAACGCTCTGGGCAACCTCTCAATCAACAAGCCTGCCGATGATAAGGCCGCTGCCAACGAGGCCGCTTCGGCCAGTGCCGCTGAAGGTCGCCGTCTGTACATTGGCAACCTGGCATATGCGACAACTGAGGGAGAGTTGAAGGATTTCTTTAAGAGCTACCTTGTGTAAGTGGCCCCTCGTCGTTCACGCCTGCCTCTCTATACTTTGTCTCTACCTCCCACGGCTTTTTGTCTTTTTGGCGGCCTCTTTGTTCCTGCTTTGTCCTGTCAAGGCCGGTGACAAAGCACATCCCGCCTTAACGCTCTGGCGGCCCAACTTTGCGACGGTGTCCTGATTGGCGGTGAATGTCACTCCGCCCCGGCGTTGCTAGCATTGCATCACGCGATTAGCCTCTCACCTATCTCTCACCCCCGCAAGACCTTGATAGGGCGTGCCATTTGCTTGTGTCTCGGTTTTCCATCATTCTGCCGTTTCATCTACTTTGTTCCATTGCATTCCATCATACAGAGCATGTGCTGACAGCCCAATCTTTGCAGCGAGTCTGTCTCGATCCCCAAGAACCCCCGCACTGACCGCCCTGTCGGCTACGCCTTTGTCGACCTCTCTACCCCCAACGAGGCTGACCGTGCCATTGCTGAGCTCTCTGGCAAGGAGATTCTTGAGCGAAAGGTTTCTGTTCAGCTCGCTCGCAAGCCCGAGCCTGCTGGTGAGAAGCCCGAGGGCGCCAACGGAGAGGGTTCTGGCGCTGAGGGAACCCGCCGCCGAGCTTCTGGCCGTGGTCGTGGCCGTGGCCGTGGTCGCGGTGGACGTGGTGGCCGTGGTGGCCGCAATGCCACTGGCGTAAGTGTCTCCTATACTGAGCTACCATCCCACATGGTGCTGACATCAATATCATAGGAGAACGACGAGAAGAAGGAGGATGCCTCTGCTGACGCTTCCGGCGAGGCTGAGCCCCTGAAAGATATTACCAACACAGCCTCGGACGACAAGGGCGACAAGAACGACAAGAAGAACCAGAACCGCCCTCAGCGGGAGCGCCGCGAGCGTGGCCCCCCTGCTGACGGCATTCCTTCCAAGACCAAGGTCATGGTCGCCAACCTGCCCTATGACCTGACCGAGGAGAAGGTGAGTTGCGTATAGCCCATGTTTGAGAGAATGCGTGCTAAGTGATATGAGAAGCTCCTTGAACTCTTCAAAGACTACGAGCCTTCGTCAGCCAAGATTGCTCTCCGCCCCATCCCCCGCTTCATGATCAAGAAGCTCCAGGCTCGTGGCGAGGCTCGCAAGGGACGTGGCTTCGGCTTCGTTACCCTGGCTTCCGAGGAGCTCCAGCAGAAGGCCGTCGCTGAGATGAACGGAAAGGAGATTGAAGGACGTGAGATCGCTGTCAAGGTCGCCATCGATAGCCCCGACAAGACCGATGAGGAGGCCAATGCCCCCGCAGCCGCCAACGGCACCGAGGAGGTTGCCGCCGAGGCCCCGGCTGCTACTGCTTAAATTTAAGCGCGGCAATTTTTTTTTCACAGGCTGAACAGCTTGCCGCCTACGTTTGATGAGTACTCTTTATGATATGGCACGCGATTTGGACGATTTCAATTATGACGCCAGGACTGGCTTTTATATCATCTTTGGGGCTGGAAGGGAGCTACATTCGAATATTGCTTCAAGTCTTCATATCCCCAGGACGGTATAACGTGCCAGCTACTTCTTGACAAGTTAATATTTCCCCTCCGATGGAGCACGGGATTTGAAACCGAAAAAAAAGGCCGCTTCAAAATGTTTTCTTATTTTTCGTAAATGCCTTTCCTTGTTACTATTTTCTTCTAGCTATGCGGTAACTCAAACCAAGGGCGGCAGGCAAAAAGGAAAGCGAACACGAGAATGAAAAGAGTATATTTTTGGCTGTGATTGATTGTGTTGCCTCTTGCTAGTGATGTTTTTGTGCCATCTGTCTCTCGAAACCTTTCCTTTCGTCTGCATCCCAAGCGATGTGTATGTGTAGACAAGTACGGTGAGGCTGCCTTTGGTGCATGTGACGGAGGATTCATCTATAACTTGGAATTCCTTGTATATTAAACGTTGAGCAACATAGAGCACGCCGGGTGTATGGGGTATCCTTCTTAGGATGACAACAAAAGTATGCTGGTAATCTACCTACCTGTTCGAGCTGTCCTGGCTTGGTGGGTGTAATCCTTGGCCCCTTATCTGCATTGAAACACGATACCGACCTGGGCTCGGAGCCCTTGCGAGGACACCCAGGCTGCCTTGTTTGCAGCATTTGAGTTAGCCTGGTGCAGCGAGATACGAGGGTGTCAAATATTGCACTGCACCCATCGTGTCGCTTCAGTTTGAGGATCCCGAGAATGCCATTGATGGCTCTGATGGCAATAACGGGCCAGAGAGGCATCCAATGCATGGCAATGGAGACGGCAGAGGCCCATGAGTGCTATTTAGTGGTTGCATGTGCTAAATGATAGTGGAGGTATCCATTTACTGGTGCAGTGCAGCAGCGATAACAAGCAACCTGTGGCAAGCTCAAGGGCCAATAGTTTGCGAGCCCTGCTGAACAGTATATTCTAGGTTCAGTCAACATCAACATTGACTGCTGGAATGGAATTAAATAAAATAAATGATAAATTTAATAAATAATAATTACTTCTATGTGTAAACGTCGACTAGAGCGTTGTATATGTTGGAAGACTGGAATACAGATGTATGAAGAAGATGGCCTTGGCGGCACTTTGTCCCGTCACCGGTAGAGGACAGCTGCAGCAGCGCACGGCGAAATTATGGGGTTTCATGTCGGGGGCACAGAAGTTAAGAGGCCCCGCTCCCCTTGCCGCGACAACCTCCCTGCTTGCAACCAGACCAAACATCACGCGCCGAGGCCGTCGAGTCGTTGGAGGAACGCCTTTTGTTTTGCTACAACCCGCAGTCGCTGCTTTTCCTTTTCCCATTTCGCTTCTCCTATCTACCAACGCTCCTCGTCAGAAACGCAATGGCTTCCAAGGCCATGTGGGAGGTCGATCCCGAGACCCGGTCCAAGGTACGGCGCATCTCCCTTCCAACTTGCATCTCGTCCCCCCTTTCGCGAGCCGGCGCATCGTCTGCTCTGGCAGGGGCCCCCGATGAACAACGACTGACCTGATCTTTGATTGTGCTACTCCAGTTGGCTGCTCTGCAAAAGGAATCCAAGAACAATGTCTGCTGCGACTGTAATGCCCCGTCGCCACAGTGGGCGTCGCCCAAGTTCGGCATCTTCATCTGCCTGACGTGCGCCGGCGTCCACCGCGGGCTCGGCGTCCACATCTCCTTTGTCCGAAGCATATCCATGGACGCCTTCAAGGCCAACGAGATTGAGCGCATGCGCCTGGGCGGCAACGAGGGCTGGAGGAAGTTTTTCGAGGAGCACGAGGACACCAAGATGAGGGGACTTACCTGGGACGACGCCACCATTGCCGAGCGGTACAGCGGCGAGGTTGGCGAAGAGTGGAAGGAGAGGCTGTCATGCAAGGTCGAGGGACGAGAGTACGTCCCCGGCGAGAAGAGGCCCGTCACCACACAGTCGACTCCCGCCGCTGCGAAGCCGTCTACCCCCCTCGGCGGCTCCGCAAACCGAAGCCAGAGCCCCCAGCAGGGCGGAAAGGTCAAGGTGGACGACAAGTATTTCGCCAAACTGGGAGCAGACAATGCTTCACGGCCCGATGGCCTGCCTCCCAGTCAAGGCGGAAAGTATGCCGGCTTCGGAAACATGCCTACTCCTTCCCAGTCCAGCCAGGCAGGTATACCAGGGTTTGACGATTTGCAAAAGGACCCAATGGGTGCCATCACCAAGGGATTTGGCTGGTTTGCCTCCACCGTGTCCAAGACTGCTAAGACGGTGAATGATGGATACATTCAGCCCACCGCGAAGAGCGTGAGTATTCTCCCCACTTGTTTACATGAGTCCCGCTCTCCTGATGGCCAGCAATTATTCTACGGAAGCTAACTCTTTTGTCTTCCCCTATTTCTAGATTGCCGACGGTGAGTTTGCCAAGCAGGCCCAGTTGACGGCTGCCCAGCTTGCCAAACAGGCACAGCTTGCCGGCAAGAACGCACAAGAGGGCTTCACCAGATTTGTCGAAGGCCCCGAGTCAGCCAAGCGAAATGCACCTCTGGATGCTAGCCGCAAGGACTTTTGGGATGACTTCTCCAGCTTAGCTGAGCAGCAGAAACCGAACAATGCCATCGGCACAAGTGCTATAGGCATGGGCAAGAAGACGGCCCCGGGAGCCCCAGCCCAGAAGCCCAAGGCCGGCGACGAGTGGGATGATTGGTAAACAGTTGAAATGATTTCATGTTTGCTGGCGTTGGAGTACTATGGCCTGAAGAGATACACTTTTTTGACGAAATATGAGCGTTTGGAATAAATTGACAAGACGATAGCCGTCATCCAAGACACGATGGCCCATATACCAATTATGACGAGTGGCCTCGAGGCGAGTCCAGGGCGTTGAACGAGCCTGGATGGAGCAACGACGTGATGAAAGCCGCAGAGACAAGCCTGCTATAAAGGTATACACCATCTTATGTATACCTGCTGCTCAGACTACAATAGGAGGGTATTACTGGGGAAGAATGCGGCCGGAGGAGAAAGACTTATGTATATACGAGATGCATCTAAATAATAATTCATTTTTTACCGTTCAATTTTGTTTCCAAAGGTTCTTCCCCTTGCCTGCTGTTGAACTATGTAAGTGAAAATGCCCGTCCTGTCTCTGACCCGACGCCGGGATAAATGTCACGTGAGTGAGTATCCGAGGTTGCACGGGAGCCGGCCCTAGCCGGCAGCTGTAGGTCTCGGTCTCTTGGCCCGGCTATTTCATACTCGTATGTCGAGATCGGGAACGTCCCTCATTCTGGTCACATCCAACCCATCAAACATCCAGAAACCACAATGTCTGCCCTGCGGATTCTCGTCCCCGTGAAGCGAGTCATTGACTATGCTGTAAGAAGAACCCCAGCTTCCAATGTTCGCTGTGAGGATGTGAGGAGTATGTCAATTGACCAAGAATGGTGAAACAGGTCAAGCCGCGAGTCAACAAGGCCCAGACGGGCGTGGAGACGGCCGGCGTTAAGCACTCGATGAACCCGTTCGACGACCTCTCCGTTGAAGAGTCTGTGCGAATCCGCGAAAAGAAGCGCGCGCCCGGCGGCGTCGAGGACATCTGCGCCTTCTCGGCGGGCCCGCCCAAGGCGCAGGAGATCCTGCGGACGGCCATGGCCATGGGCGCGGACCGGGGCATCCACGTGGAGATCAAGGACGGCGAGGAGCTGGAGCCGCTGACAGTGGCGAAGCTGCTGAAGAAGTCTGTGGAGGAGCAGAAGAGCAACCTGGTGATCCTGGGCAAGCAGAGCATCGACGACGACGCGGGGCAGACTGGGCAGATGCTGGCGGGCTTGCTCAACTGGCCGCAGGCGACGCAGGCGAGCAAGATTGAGTTTGGAGAGAATGATTCCGTGACGGTGACGAAGGAGATTGATGGTGGTGTTGAGACGGTGAGGGCGAAGTTGCCGATGGTGATTACGACGGATTTGCGGCTGAATACGCCGCGGTATGCTACGTTGCCGAATATTATGAAGGCGAAGAAGAAGAAGTTGGATAAGAAGACGCTTGAGGACTATGGATTGACGAATGACAAGAGGCTGAAGGTGTTGAAGGTTACAGGTACGTTGAGATACAGTTTCTATATGGCTGTGTTTTCCTCCCCATACTAGTATTGATGCGATATGGATGATATGAGGCTAATTAATGTGTGATGAACAGAGCCACCGCAGAGACAGGGAGGCGGCAAGGTTGAGGATGTCGATGGGTTGATTGGCAAGCTGAAGGAGCTGGGCGCTCTGTAAAAGGGGGGAAATGCGTACATTGTAGATTTGGTATACCTACACGGCTGGTTATGAACTCGACGTTGCATTTACGCCTATGGTAGACTATTATTACACAGGAAATGATATATCAATCTGACGTCTCCTAGCTTGGAAAACTCAAGTAACTCAAGCCAGGTCTAGTCTATTCTGCATCGAAGTGCACTGCAATTGACTGCATACTGAATCAATGCTTCTGTGTTGTTCCAATCTGCCCCGCCATCATCAATCTATCCGTCTCTAGTATGTCATGCCGCAACTCAGATCCAATGGCTTCACAGCAGTTGTTTCTTATACTAATGCATGTGCACAACCATGTAACTCACGCCCTATAACCCAGATAATGCCACAAATCTCACGCCCTTCTGCACCTCCAACCTCGTCCTCTACCATCCTCTTTTCTCTTCTTCTCCCGCAAATCCCGCCCCCAATTTCAATGACTGCATTGTCATAATAGGGCACACGAGCCACAACGATATCGGCGCCCCAGAGCTCGCCCAAACGGGTCAAGCCGCACTTGTCAAGGTGGCACTAACACGCCAAACCCGGCCAATCCAGCCAACCATTGGCCAGCAATTAATCTCTTGCTCCAAATTCATCATTGCGCTGAAAAAAAAAGTCGATGGCACTAAACTATTATCTGACCCCTCCGATGCACCCTTTTTTTCCCTCTCCTCTTTTTCTCTTCTCTCTTTTTTCTTCTTCTTCTCACCATCTGTCAGAAGAGTCAACAGTCCAATTCGCACCTTGTGCAATACAACGCATTATCCCAATCCAATCTACTATCTAGAGTGCCTTGTGCCTCGTTTATATATATTCGACCTACCGTTTCTCAATCCGCCCTTATGAACGGGCGCCCGTCGGAATTCACTTCTCAGGTATGTGACTCTATTTTGATCTCTTTTTGTGCTGTGATGTACACCCACGGCTCCCCACGTGCCTTTTTACATACAACTCCATTCTCCCCCACATTGGGCAGCTTTGGAAGAGCCCTCGTTTGCTTATATCATAAAATTTTGCATCAATTGCCTTCAAAATGCTAATATTGTGTTCTATAGGACTATCTCTCTGGTTGGTGCTACCATGACTCACCCCCTCATGATGTAAACTAACAACCAGCTTCTCATAGACCACCTGTGGAGGGCCTTGTCAGCTTAAAATATCTGCCTCCCACCACCAGTCATTTACCGAAGAAAACCAAACCCCGAACCTAATCCGAACTCGCCGCTGCCATGTTCTCCAAGCTGGCAGCTAATTTCGCCCAACGAGCGGCTGGCTCTGCCACGAGCGCCTCTCGCCGGGTGGCTTTCCAGACCCGATTCACGTCCAGCCAGACGCTTGCCAATGGCAGCAAGGGCAGGAACATGCCTTTCGCGCAGCCATTGGCAACTCAGCCTGCTGGATCTGTGCCCGCTACATTCACCATTCGAGTAAGATGCGCCATATATGTTCTTCCAGCACATATACATCGTCTATATAAACCAATGTACTGACATGATTGTCTCAACAGGATGGCCCCCTCTTCCGTGGCAAGGCCTTCGGCGCCAATGCTAACATCTCTGGCGAAGCCGTCTTTACCACGTCTCTGGTTGGCTACCCCGAGTCCATGACGGACCCTTCGTACCGTGGCCAGATTCTCGTCTTCACCCAGCCCCTGATTGGCAACTATGGCGTTCCCTCCAACGAACGCGACGAGTACAACCTCCTCAAGTACTTTGAGTCTCCCCACATCCAGTGTGCCGGTGTTGTCGTCTCCGATGTCGCCCTCAACTACAGCCACTGGACCGCTGTCGAGAGTCTGAGCGAGTGGTGCGCCCGTGAGGGCGTCCCCGCCATCTCCGGCGTCGACACTCGAGCCATTGTCACTCACCTCCGAGAGCAGGGTTCTTCCCTCGCTAGGATCTCCATTGGCGACGAGTACGATGCCGATGAGGACGAGAGCTTTGTCGACCCTGGCCAGATCAACCTGGTCAAGCGCGTCAGCACCAAGGCTCCCTTTGTGGTTGAGTCCCCCGGTGCTGACCTCCACATCGCCCTCATCGACTGCGGTGTCAAGGAGAACATCCTCCGCAGCTTGGTCAGCCGAGGCGCCTCGCTCACCGTCTTCCCCTACAACTACCCGATCCACAAGGTCGCCCAGCACTTTGACGGTGTCTTCATCTCCAACGGCCCCGGTGACCCAATCCACTGCCAGGAGACCGTCTACAACCTCGCCCGCCTGATGGAGACCTCCAACGTCCCCATCATGGGCATCTGCCTGGGCCACCAGCTCCTAGCCATGGCCGTCGGCGCCAAGACCATCAAGATGAAGTACGGCAACCGAGCCCACAACATCCCCGCCCTCGACTTGACCACCGGCCAGTGCCACATCACCAGCCAGAACCACGGATACGCCGTCGACTCCAGCACCCTGCCCAACGACTTCAAGGAGTACTTTGTCAACCTCAACGACGGCAGCAACGAGGGAATGATGCACCGCACCCGCCCCATCTTCTCGACCCAGTTCCACCCCGAGGCCAAGGGCGGCCCCATGGATAGCTCATACTTGTTCGAGAAGTACCTCGAGAACGTCCGCGCTGCCAAGAGCGCCCAGCAAGTCTACAAGGACAACCGACCTAGCCAGTACATTCTCGATGTCCTGAGCAAGGAGCGTGTTGGTGTCGAGCCTGTTCCTCTTGTCGGCCTTGCTTAGAGCAGTGCTGAACTTTGAGAATGGCAGAGTTGGATCTTGAGGGGTTTGCGTTTTGGGCGTTTTAAAGTAATAGGGAACTTCAGATTGTTTCATGGTTTTGGCTTTAATTCTAGTTATAACTAAAAGAATTACAATTACTCGATACCATTTAGAATCAAATATCGCATGTGACTGTTTCTTGGGAATCACTCAGTAGTAGACGAAGTAAGTGAGATCCCAGAATGTGAACAAAGTAAATAAATGTCACCGAGAGTTATTGTCAGACATACTAGATATAGACTGCTCGAGTAGACGCGGTTAGAAAACTACTGAGCAGTACTTCTCACAGACGATGATCGGACCATCTCAACATAAACAAGACTCATACATGTTTATACATAGGTATCCTACATTAATTCGTACACGCATATAGATCCTCAACCGGGATCTAATGCAAAGGCCACTAAAGGGCCAAATATCGCAAAACACTTCATATCCATCTGTCCCTCGTAAAAAAAACCCTCCGTGTTGCCACCCTATTATTATAACCCTGTATATTAATCCCCTCCCCCCTTAAACGCCAGCAAGATTTGATAAAATTCCATTATCCCCGTCACACAACAAGATTACCCGTGGCCGGATCGTTCTAGTCCCAGCTACTCGTAGGATACCCACCACCGGTGCGTCGGCTGGGGCCTGGACCGCTGGGAACATATCGGTCGCCTCGAGACCGGAAAGGCGGCGTTCCTCTTCGTTGCCGAGGGCCGCTTCCACGTCCTCCACGTCGTTCAGCTTCACGATGGGGAGGTCGAATGCCTTCGAAGATCTCTCTGCCGCGATCCACAAAGTTGTCGCCGCCTTCAAAGGAGTAGCGGTTGGAGTTGAAACCAGGACTCGGGTCCTCATTGCTGTAAACTGATATGTTGTCCAGACGGCGGCGGGCAACACTTTCGGATACCGCCTGATATGGGATGTGAGGACGGGCCTTGGTCCTTTCAACAACATGGTCCAAAGAGCTGGCAGTAGATCGGGGACCTGCTCGCCTGCCTCGTGGCCCGGTAGGTGGTGGGCGCATCGTCTCAGAATCCCACTGTCGACTGCGGTCACCCTCAACATCCCTTCCTCGAGAGCGATCCCCCTCGCCCTCATCCTCACGATACTGGTCGCGGCCACGTTGCGCCCGAGGACCAATGGGCATAGCATTGGAACTTCCAGGCCCAAACTGGGGCAGCGGCGGTCTAGTAGCAGCAGGTTGTTCTGGCTGTCCCCCTCTCGATGCAAATGTAGACTCCACCAATGAGGCTTGGACATCAGGTCCATCAGTATAAACCACCTGCCAACGAATCGACGACCGTCTACCGCCAGCCTCTTCCATCTCGATCCATTCGTCGACTTTCTCGGAGGGAATAAAGTCTACCGACAGCGCCTTACGGTTGCTCTCATTCGGCCAGACGGTGTCGTGCAATGCTTTGCGAACTCGTTGGGCGGTGGCTACCGAGTCAAAGGCGACAAAGGCATGAGTACGAATCTGATCTAGGTAAAATCTGGCAATGGGGTCCTTTGCAGCGTCAGAATCATTTGTGGCAGCAAGGCTGACAAGATGGTTCTGTAAATCATCGGGGCGCAATGGGCGCATCAGATTGCTAATGTAGATTGAGGTAGTAGGGAAATGCTGCGCCGGCTCCACGCTTCTCTCTGTCTCGACGGGTTGAACGTCTTCCATGGCAGAGGGCTGTTCTTCGTGCGCAGCACTCGTCATTTCAATATCCGCCTCGTTCGGTTTGTCTGCGACGGGGGCATCATCCTCGTGCGTGGTGCTATCGACGCGTGCACGTTTTTGTGCAATGTCTTCTTCGGTGGGGAGCGGGCTATGAGAACGTCGCTTGCGCTTCTGAGCTTCCGGCGTCGGTTCGATAGAAGCCTCTGCGGTGGGAACCTGTGAGGGCTCCTGTGTGGATTCCTGTGTGGGTTCTTTGGGCGCGGGAGAAGCAGTTCGTTCAAGGGGCTCTTCTTTGGCAGCTGGCGGGCGACTGTCAACCGCTGCCTCACGACCCTGGCCAGCATCCCCTTCTGGGGCTTCAGAGGGGTTCTCGACAATTGGCGCAGTTGTCTCAGGTTCAGCAGGCTCAGGCTCGGCTGGAGCTGGAGCTGGAGACGCAATGCGATTCTCGGTTGGCTGCGCAGGCTTGGTTTCTTGGCCGTCATCGGCCGTTTGCTCGATCGCGGGAGTAGATTCCTTCGCGGGAGAGGGCTGTGCCGCTTCGACTTTGTCTTCCTCGACAGCTGCCAGTTCAATGGGCTCTTCTGGTGGGTTCTCGCCTCCCTCCTGCGCTGCCTCTTTGTCGGCAGCCTCCAGTCGCGCAACTAGCTCTGCTTTGAGGCCAGCATAGGGCAGACCGCGACTCTTGAGCTCTGCTTTGAGGTCGACGACTTTGAGTCCCGACCAGTCGACCATGGTGATGTATTTAGTAGATGCACCGCTGCACCTACTGTCGGTGGCTCGAAAGGGAGTAGAAGGGTGGCCGTTTCTTGTTTGGTTTCTTTCAGATGCTTGGGCGAAAGGGGGCGATTGCGGCAGGCGGCGGAGATTTTAGATGCGGTAATGCGCGATGACAAAGCTGACTGGGGCTAAATAGAAGATACGGATAGAAATAAAAGTCTTATGCGACGAGGCAAAATGCAGTTGTGAAGGCAGATGCGAGTTGAAAAAGCTGCTTTTTTCTCGCTGTCGGTTGAGGGAGAAAAGCTGCCAGGCGCGTCGCGAAAAGCGTTGGACGGTCAAATGCTTGTGAAGCTCGATGCGCTGCCCCTGCAGGGCTCCAGTTCAGCTGCATTTTTTGGGCCAAATCGTGATTACATAAACGTATGGGGATTCCCACTCCGGCCTACCTAGTAGCGCGTGTCCATGCCACTTCCATTTCACTTCCATTTGTACTTTGTGTTTTGTATCTTTTCACTTTTGTGTTCGAGTCTACACAAGACGTCAAGGTTTTGTATTACGGCGCATGGCTGCATAACGTACTGTAGCACCTCGGTAGTCCATTTCCTGCAGGTGATTTCAGTTTCTGTCTTAGCTGTATGTACATAGCTTGAAGCTCTGGCTACTAGGTAGTTGGACGCTGCATCCCCTCGTGACCACTTGCTGCGAGCGACACTGCCATGTCCGCATTTGTTTAGTTTGGGCTTTGGGTCTCGACACAGGCACTTGTACTGCGTCTATTTGCTACCTGGTACCCAAAGTACAGACTACATGTCATTTACGATGAGTTCAGTTGGTACTTGTTGCTGCTGCTGCTGCTTCTATTCTTGCAGTGTAACTGGCTTCATCAGAAACTGCAGCATCATATTACTGGTCCCGTGAGGCCCAGGTTAGGTGTTTGCTTGCCTGGCAATTGAGTTTGGCTCTTGGGCGGATTCCAATGACGTGAAGCAAGAAAACAGACACAAACCGCTGCGAAAAGTATACTCGTGCATACAGGTACTTACTAAGGGAAAGCAGAGCATGGATTCCCACCAGGATCCGATCCGCTTCAACCAAAATGCAGGCCTAGCAAGGTTCCCCGCTTCAACTCAATCAATACCGGTGCATCGCTGGCTAAAACTCATCGAGACCCGGCTCCAGGTGAGCCAAAGTGGGGTTTCTCAAAGTATTACTCCGGAGTAGGGGCAAAAGCTTGTCCCCGCTTTGTTTGACGTTTGAGTGTTTGCTCTGTTTTGCTGCTCTCGTGAGTGCTGGGGCAGCTCATGAAATTGAGGCACACGAGATGGTATACAGGTGGTGATGATGACGGTGATGCAGAGTAGAAGGCCACAGAAATAAAAACAAATAAAAATTAAAAGAGTTCCAGATTCATTCCATTCGTTTCCTAATACTACAGCTAGTTCTTCAATGAACACGGCGGATGCTATAACATCGACCCGCAAGATTTACTACACAGCCAAGCTTCCGCTGGCGATTAATATGGCGCCTGTATTGCTGCCATTTACACGTCGAGGCCGTCGACGACGACTCCCTTGTTCCAGGTCCACTGCAGGAGCCTGGCCACCTCTTCCGCACACTTATCATCCACCAGGGCGCTGACAAGATACAAGGATGCATCTATGCCAGCGCTCTGACCCCCCGCGGTGATCACCCGAAGACCACCGAGGCGCATCGCCGCACGTCTGACGATTGACTCACGACGTGTGTTGGACTCCTTGAAGGAGATGCTTCCCTTGCTGTTGTAGAAAGGCATAATTAGCAAACAAATCGACTTGTAGATGTAGAGTTCACAATGGTGTAACGACTTACCGGCCGTGAGGTCGTCCAGCATCGGACGCGCGGCGTGTGTATGGGCTTTCGTCTTCGCCAAGCTCGAAGCGAAGGTTGTTGACGACATATCGGGCATCCTCAATGACGTCGGTGCGTTCAGTCAAGAGTCGGGTAGCAGCATCGCTGCAGAGGTTCTCAAATTTGGTAAAGTAGTCGGAGTGAGTAGTGGCAGAGAGGCCACAGAGGATACCCTCTCGGGCAAGCAGATGTGAGCCGGTGCAGATGGACAAGAGGGTTCGTTCTCTGGCCGGATCCTTCTTCTGAAGGTCGGAAAAGGCGGTGATGAGGCCAAGAGGCTCAAGCTCCTTCTTGATGATCTCATCGACGTTTCCGCCGAGGATGACGAGAACGTCAAACTCATCGAGGCGCTCATGAGCCTCTCGGAAGGTGATTTGGGACTGCACAATGGGGCCCTGGGCGGAGAGAACCTGGGGCTCACTGCCGGCAAGAGTCACTTCAAATGCTTTGGTGGCTGTTTGAGATGCGGGGAAAGCTGGTTAGCATTTGGGCCCAACCCAACCTTGACGGCCTCACAACAGCATGTACGTACAATCATCGCCAAAGTCATGCTGGGCTTGGCAGAAAGTAGCCAATGGCCCTGCAAAGTCAAGCATGTCAAACTTGGGATGCAGAGCAAAGAGGACATCGATGGGTTCTTGGTCAGCAATAGCTGAAGTCTTATTCGCAGCCATCTTGAAATGCGGGGGGATGTTATGTGTTGGAGAGAAACAAGAAGAGTGTGAGTGATTCAGATGGAATTGACGGCTTGGAAGTGTAAGCCGACAGCGTATGATGCGAATTGAGGAATGAAGAGGAGGTGGACGTCTCTGACGCTTTCAATTGGGATGTTTTGAGGGTATAATTGAGATGGATGAGGAGAAAAAAGAAGAAAGAAGGAGTAAAAAGCAAAGTTGGAGGAGCAGAAGAAATAGGGCCGTAGCTCCAAGAGAGGGGGAGGCGAGGAGGGGCAAGCTGCTCGACCAATTGAAGTGTATCGCGTGATCCCCTCGGTTGTGCCTCAGAGCTTAAGGGCTTCACCAGGGTGTTGTCTACATACCTACCTATGCTGACCTGACTGTGTGTGGCATGGACATGGCGAGTATCTGCGACGTTCCCGTCCGTTACGTAGGACCATCAATCGCCCGTTGGTGGAATGATCATGGTGCACGGAGCTTGCAGCGCTAGCGGGGCCAACGGCTCCAGTGGTCTCTGTTACCCCGCAATGGCTGGAGCCCGCTGGACCCCTTGAGTACCGAGAACCTGCCTTGCCTGCTGTCTGTTCCGCAGCTACGTACCGTAAACCGCATCCGGGTCTAGCGCTTTCCTGCCTGGCCGCTGCAAATCCGCAGCTGCTAGCTCTCCGCCCTCTCAAAAGCTTGTTCTCCATCCGGCTAAACCTCACCAACTCCAGCGCGCAACACCATCTCCAAAAACGCGAGGTCCCTGATTTCGAGCCATATCGAAGCTTGTAGCGCATCTGCTGCTTCTGTACCTATTCTCGAGAGACCTGCCGGAAGCATCTACGATCCTCGCGGTGGCCACGGTGGCCTCAGCTGTGGCCCGATGCAAATCCTGCCGTGATGGCTTCTACAATGTAAGTTGATCGTTGATCGTCCATCAACGGGTCCTTGTTTGTGCGGGGTGACTGGTTCTGCCCCTCGGATTGAGTGAAACTGACCCCACCGTTGGCAGATCCCTCAAGGAGCTGTCCAAAGCCATCAAGGACTTCATCGTCGAGCCAACCGTGCCCCTTCCCGACGATCTCACCGAAACAATCGCTGGCTACCTGCGGAGGCGCGAGAAGTATGACGAGGCTGCGTCTGATCGGCTGCAGGAGGAGCTGCTGCTCATCTTTGATAAGAATGTCAGGGGCAACACTGCCGCGGCTGGCGCCTGGTTGAGCATCTTGCGCCGGCTATTTACCGTGCTGCGGACTCCCGAGCGAATACTGGTGTGGTTGGACGCCTGCAAGGGCATTCTCGACAAGACGGGATTCGACAAGAACGTTGTCGCCGAGGCCATGGAGATACTAAACGAGATTGTCACCATTTCTGACGACTACCACGATGGCATCGGCAAGGACTCGGCGACGAACCCCCTCATCGATCGATTGTTTGAGATATGGATGGACGAGTTTCACCCTGCCCGCTTTGAGGGCTACCAGCCGTCAGAGCACAGCGAAAAGATGATTAGCGATGCGCTGGGGCAATTTGGGAAGAAGCGACCAAAAGTATGTATAGCCATACATTCACAGCCGTCTTTCCGTCTCTTTTGGGCCTTTTCTGTTCTTTTTAGATCGATGGTAACTAACTGGAATCTAGGAATTCTTCTCTTCATTGGACGGCTACCTTGTCAAGAAAAAGTTTAGAAAAGCCAGTCTCAATTTCTTCTGTTCATTTATCCAATCACAACCACCTCATTTACATCAAGTGGCTCAAACTCCCTTATTTACCGATCTCTTAACATGCCTTCAGCAAGACACATCAACCACTGTCATCTCGGCTGCGCTGACCGCACTCATCATGTTACTGCCGCACATGCCTAGCTCTCTGGTGCCACACTTGCCTACTCTCTTCAATATCTATACCAGGCTACTCTTCTGGGAAAAGGAGAGGGCGGGAACCATGGAATCGCCCTTTCACGATTCCGAACAGGCAAGCCGGTGGGAGGTTTTTGCCTACGACCCGGAGACGGAAGATACCAACATATCACACCTATCCAACTATTACACGATACTATACGGTCTCTACCCGATTAATTTTATGGACTACATCCGCAAGCCCCAACGATATATGCGCCATGCCAACGTGTCCGGTGCGGACGAAATCGAGGTACAGCCAACGGAGATTCGACATCAGTCAGAACAATTCAGGAGATGCCATGTACTTCACCCCAACTTTTACACACTCACCATCGAAACGGAAAAGACGGATTTTGGGCGTTGGATCAAGAGCGAAGCCGCCGAAGTCGTGGCCGAATGCATGGCGCTGTGTGTTGCACCAGAATCCCAAATGTTTGGCGACCACGAACTGTTACATCTGCCCGACTCTTCGGGCCAGGTTCTCAACGATGAGTTGAGCCAAGTTAGGTCAGACCCTGGATTGCTGAGCAGCTCAGTGACCAAGGTGAATTCGTGGAGGAACACGCATATGTCGGCAACAGAGTCCGTCACTAGCGACCGCACACCCTCGACATTGATGCGGCGAGGCTCTCAATCTAGTCACCATTCGGCGAGAGATTCTGGGGAAGCTGCACGAAACAAGGAGATGTTTGGCGTGGACAGCCCTTCTGGCACTCAATTGCTCCAGTCGGCCTCACATACTCAGCTTCAAGATCTTATTAGGTCGAACAAGGTAATCAAGAGTAGTCTTCACCAATCTTTGGCAAACGACAGCGTACCATCTCTTGCTCTAAGTCATCAGGAGTCTGTGGTGGATAGGCCCTCGACAATGATGACGCTGCCACCACAAACTCATACGCCTGTATCCGCTGGAGAAAGTAGCAATGCGCAGATTGCTCACCTGCAAAGGCAACTCATCTTGTTGCAAAATGACCTCAGTTTTGAGAGATATCTTAAGCAGCAACACATGGCCCACATCGGCGAGCTCAGGCGAAGGCAAATGGCGGAGGCCGCCACCGAGGCGGAAATGCAGAATCTTATCATGATGAACCGAAACCTCAAGAGCCGCTACGAAGAGGCCAAAATGGCTGAGATGCAAGTCCGCAAGGAGTCGGAAAAGAGTAGGGCCATGGCGAAGAAGTGGGAAGCAGACCTTGCAAACAAGCTGAAAAATCTTCGTGAAGAGTCAAAGAAGATGCAGACGGAGATTGAATCGGTTCGGAAAGAGCTCGAGGAGAGCCTGCGGGAATGTGAGAAGCTACGCAAGCTTGTATGCGATGCCGAAGTTAAGGAGTTGAACGCAAAGCAAAACATGCAGTCGATTGAGATACATGGCGCAGAGATTGACCGGCTCAAGGCAGAAGTCGAACGACTATCACTTTCGGAACGGGACTATCAGGCGAGGGAGGTTGAACGAATGGCAGCAACCAACGCAGCTGAGGATGCGCAGAATCAACTGGAGACGCTCAAACTGCAGTTGACGGCTTCGGATGCCGAGGTGCAGCGAACGAAGAAGCTTTTCCAATCCCAGGTGGCGACGCTTCAGACACAACTGTCAGAAGCTCGCGAGGAGCGCAACAGGCCCGCGGTGACGGTGAACATTGCAGTCGAGAGTGCTCTGGCGGCGAGTCGGGCCAAGCAGGCAGAGATGCAGAAGCAGTACAGCCTGCTGACGCGCAAGTACACGATGCTGCAGTCGTCTCTTCTCGACATGCAACTAGAAGCATCAACCACAACGGAAAAGTCCAGCATTGCGGAAGGCGAGGAGGATCACATGTCGTCATCTACGGGGCCGATGCCGATGAAATCAAGGCCCCTTCAACTTCTCTCAACGACGGAAGCAGCTGAAGGAGCAGGGTACAACATCACAGCGTCTCCCGCATCAAACCCGGGGACTCCCACATCATCTGTGCTGCAGCCACTGCAGCCGACTAGCTCTGCGGGTACAGGCGGGACGGATGGACAGTCGTCGTCGGCTAATTTGTCGATGAGCCCAGAAAGGAGTTATTTTGGCAGTAAGTTTGATATACCTTGATCGTGCTACTCATGTACCCCTATTTCAGCACTAACACGCACACAGGTGGACTCCAGAGCATGATTCGCAGGGATAGCAAAGACAAGGCCAAAGACGAGTCTGGCAAGCCCAAGAAGGAGAAGAAAACGCTGGGCCTAAGGGGGATACGGGGATTTGTTGGCAGCAGCTAAGATGGTTGGCATTACGACTCTAGATGATGACTTTTTTCCCTGATTGAAGTCAAGGATAGTTGTATGCATATCTGCAGGGATGATTACCCACTCGCAATTATACGATAGAAGCGGCACGGATTATATAGGAGTAGTGGCATGGAGTGTACATGTACTTGGGAGCTGATGTTATCAGTATGAGTTAGAGGCACTGCGTTCCCTGCGCAAGTAATTAACTCTTAACCTAACATGGCCCTAAGGACCTTGATCTGCTCTAGAATACTTGATCGGCTGGTGCCGCCCCTGGCTGATTTCGCTTCAACACTTGACTCATACTTGAATATCTCCTTGATATCATCCGGGAATCGGCTATCAATAGCCTTTAATTGCTCGAGTGTGAGCTCGTTCATCGGGATGCCCAGCTCCTCGCTCTTTGCTACACATCGTCCAGCGATATGATGTGTCTCGCGGAAGGGCACGCCGAGTTTTGTAAGTCGCTCAGCTACATCTGTAGCAAGCATAAAGGGGTCCAATGCAGCCAGCATCTTCTCTGGTCGAATGGAGAGTGTGGAAAGGATGCCGTTTGCAATCTGTATGCTATCGGAGATAGTTTTGACATGATCCAGCATGGGTTCCCAACTCTCCTGTAGGTCTTTGTTGTATGTGCTCGGCAATCCTTTTTGGGTCATCATGAACCCGCTCATGTGGCCGAAAGCTCGGCCGGCCTTGCCTCGTAATAACTCGAGACCATCGGGGTTATGCTGGCATAATTTTGTTAGCAAAGAAACCACAATAGTATATGGATTTCTTCAAACCTTTTGTGGCATCAGCGATGAGCCTGTCGAGTAGGCGTCGGCAATGTAGATAAAGCCAAATTCTTGGGTACTGTAGATGATGAGATCCTCGGCCCATCGCGAAATATGTTGCATGAATAGACTGCCCCATTGAAGGAACTCAGTCACGAAGTCTCGATCAGAAACAGCATTCATGGAGTTCCAGAGGATACCGTCGAAACCAAGCTCTTCAGCCATCATCTCGCGATCAATGTTAAAGACATTGCCAGCAAGAGCACCACAACCAAGAGGGCTCTTGTTAACCCTCTTCAGAGTCTCTCGGAGTCGCTCAACATCATTCATAAAGGCGAAGCCAAATGACATCAACCATTGCGAGAACCTGATGGGCTGGGCACGTTGTAGGTGTGTATACCCAGGCATAAGGTAGTCGCTAAAATAACAGAGTCAGAAAGGATACGCTCGCGAGGCAGGGAGGGTTGTTGTTAAGCTGACGTACATTTCAGACTCAGCACGGCTGGTAATCACCTGGACCAAGGCAACAAGCTGGCTGTCAATCTCACGAATCCGTTCGCGCAACCACATACGCATATCGCAGACCACCTGCTCATTTCGGCTGCGACCTGTGTGTAGTTTGCCGGCAATGTTTTTGCCAATGATTTCGCCAAGTCGACGCTCGTTGGCGGTATGAATCTTGATGTTAGATCTATTGTGTTAGCTATAATCATAAATTGGTCAAGTAGCTAACCTAGAAGGGGTGAAACGTAGTAGCATCTTTACTCACATCCTCATCATTAGACTTGATAACAAAGTGACCCCCCTCCCACTCTTTCAGGACCTCATGTAAACCCCGCTCGATTTCAACAAAATCGTCATTGGAAATGATGCCAGACTTTGCATTGGCGCGGGCAAAGGCGATGCTTCCGAGAATATCTTCTTTGAAGAGGCGCGAATCGTAGGAAATGCTGGCATTGTATTGATGCATGAGGGGATCGATGCCGCCTGTGATTGATCCGCGAGGTTAGCATAGCATCCATGGAACCCAGGAGCTTTTCCAATTGCCCCGCCAATGGCATGACGAACCAGTGAATCGTCCACCCCAGAGCATGCCCTCGCTGGGCGCATTGCCAGCAGCCGCCATGATTACCACGATTATTGAATATCGTAGGTATGCCGATTGAAGTTGCTGCGCGCTTCCAAAATATATCGATATACAGTCAATTGGCGTGGAGGGGTGCAATAGTCATACGGGAAAACTTTGGAGGGGCCGAAGCTATGGAGGGGCCGAGACCGGCCAGCAGTATTAGGTAAGTCATAGCACCTAACCCTTGCTGCTCACGTGACGTGTCAAAAAGAAAGTGGACGGAAAATGAACATGAGAATAAGAGCACTACTCGAGATAAGTTTAGAGAGATGAGTGTGTGCGCATCTTTTGATTCTGTGTGTTGGTTATTTCTCGATTCCCTCTTTTCTTTGCAAACTGCTTTGAGTTCCTATCGGATGTACATGTACACGTTATCATTAGTAGTACCTTTGAACTGAGATAAACAGGCCTGGTGCTACTAACTGGCCTAAAAGAACGAGGCTCAGCTTATTTGATCAGGGCCGCCCAGATTGATCAAGTTCATCCCGTTCCAACCAAAGTCTCCTGGCAAGTGGTCTGCAAAGAAACCGAGACTGGAGAAATGTTTAGCACACAAAAACACTCCACGCGTACAAGCTACAGGGTATGCTAAAGTGCTCGCTCTGCAAGTTTGTTGTCTGTAATGCTCCAGCCATAGCTGCAACTCATTGGCAACGGCCGTAACTCGGCCCACCGAAGCAGTGGAAACCCATTGAGGATGGAGCAAGCCGGTTTGCTGGTCACGGTAGCGGTGGAGCGGCCCATCGAAGAGGGAAGAAGACGAAGACCGCACGAGAGAAGAAAATGCCTCTCTGCATGGCCAGTGGATGGATACTGGACTGGATTCAGCTCATGCCATACTGTGCCAAGACGCAATGGCGAAAACGACGTCATTGTCCATGCCATAGCAATCATGTCATGACCCATCGTCGATGCTGTAGATCGTCGATGGAACGAGGCCGCCAGGGATCAATACGATACCAACAGCGTGACACCCAAATTCACCCACCACGTCATCTCTCTCGATCCCCTGTAAAAAAGAGAGAAAATAGCACAGCCCAAGCAAAAAACGCCACAGCGGCTGCCCGGCATCCCCCCGGTTCACTCGTGGGCGCTAACACTCACTGACAGATGCCTGTACGAGTCTGTCTCTCGCCCGTCTTAGATGCGAAATGCCGCCTTGTACGAGTATCCCCAACTCAGCGAACAAGCATAATAGTCTACCATCTAGGCACAGCACAACTCACATTTTCGCTGTCATCACAAGGCCACTCAGCTCAACTGGCAGAGAAAAAATCCTCCGAAAGACCAACCACCGCAGGCCTCAGTACTCCATACAAATCCCCCCTCGTGACCTCGTGTTCACCAAAAGGGCAGTCAAGCATCGTATTCCATTTAGCCGCCAGCACCAAACAAGCTGCATGTCCACCTAAAAGCGCTGGCATCTATACTATTTGACTATGTACTACCATCAAGTAAACACAAACCAATCTCGACAAAGGCTGTTCATGTTGGAATTGAATTCTCATCTTTGTACTGTCCTTGCTACCATCCTTCCGGCTCTTCGGAAGCCCACGCTGTGGCTCCCGCTAACGCACAAAGAAAAAGTTCAAAGGCTCGGGGGCCACAGGCTTTTGTTAGCCGTACCTGCATGGAGACACTAACTATTCGAGTTAGCCTCCGTCCTGTTGTCACTGCTTGTGCTTGTGATTCTCCCAAGTTTTCACGCCATTACAGTCGAAACCCCATGTTGCTGAGTAACGGCGATGATGATATATCCTGGGCTGGAAAGAGAAGGCGTATGAATTGATATAATAATAATAATAGTAATAAAAAGAGAAAGAGAGAGAGAAAGGAAAAAAGAAAATAAAAGAAAAAAGAAGTCTGTGACACTTGAACCCCTGTGGCTTGATTTAGAGCAACTAGAGACGATCGACGTACGTAGGCTTTTGAGAAAAATCGAGTAAAGAATGGAGCATGGAGCACCACACAAAGACGGAGACAAGCTGACGAAAGAAGAAAAGTTGCAAAGAAACAAGAGGCGGTGGTGTGGCAATTGTGTGGTGCCAGCTGGAGTGGGTGCATATGTGCATCGGTGCCTTGCTTTTTTCGGCATCCACGCCAGAATCTCGTATCCCAACTCCAGTCAACTCCGCTCTCCCGCTGGCTGACGTTGTTTCTCTGGCTTTCCTTTTCAAGGCTGGCTTCTCCTTTTTTTTTCTTTCTTTTTTCTTTCCCGCTCTTTTTCTTCTTCTTATACCATCTCATCCTTCGTTGTTTCTTGGTCTCTCCATCCCCTCGTGGCTGCTGACCTCGTCCCTTCGCTTTTGACCTGTGATATAGCAACGAGTAACATCGTCAAGCTATATTCTTGCAAGGACATTCGCTTGTTTCTGCCTCGGCTTCCATCTCGTTCGCTTTTTTGGAACCGACGATACCTGATATCGCCACCTCAAAACTCCGGGTTTCCGTCTCGTTTTAATCCGGATCTCCCGCCGCATATAGAGGAATCAGGAAGCATATAATACCGACTTCAGATATTTTACTGGATTTGAGTTAAAGAAAAATGCCTTCTTCATCCACTCTTCTCACTCTGGCTACGGCCATTTCGGCCGTCAACGCCGCTTACCAGGGCTTCAACTACGGCTCGACCTTTACCAACGGTGCGCCCAAGGCCCAGACTGACTTCGAGGCCGAGTTCAAGACGGCTGCTGGTCTCGATGGCACTGATGGCGCCTTCACCAGTGCTCGTCTGTACACCATGATCCAGGGCGGCACTCCCAACTCGCCCATTTCTGCTATCCCCGCTGCCATCAACACAAAGACCAGCCTGCTCTTTGGCCTGTGGGCGTCTGGTGGCGATGCCGCCTTTGCTAACGAGATTGCTGCTCTCAAGGCCACCATTAGCCAGTACTGCGGCAAGCTCGACGGCCTTGTTGCTGGTATCTCCATTGGTAGCGAGGATCTGTACCGAATCACTCCTACCGGTGTTGCCTCCAACGCCGGCCCTGGAGCCCAGCCCGGAACTCTGGTCAACTACATCAACCAGGTCCGCGACACCGTCAAGGGCTCTTGCTTGTCTGACGTCCCCATCGGCCACGTCGATACCTGGAACGCATGGGTGCTGGACTCAAACAAGCCCGTCGTCGATGCCGTCGACTGGCTCGGCATGGACACATACCCTTACTATGAGAACACCAATGCCAACAGCATTTCCAACGCCAAGTCCCTGTACGAGGCCGCTCTGACGAAGATCCAGAACGCCGGCCCCGGCAAGGAGGTCTGGGTCACTGAGACCGGCTGGCCCGTCAACGGCGTGAGCTCCGGCGCTGCCATTGCCTCTACGGCCAACGCCCGTAGCTACTGGGAGCAGGTTGGCTGCCCCAACTTTGGCAAGACCAACGTCTGGTGGTACACTCTCCAGGATGCCGCTCCCGATGCTCCCAACCCCAGCTTTGGTCTCATCGGCAGCACGCTGACCGAGACGCCCCTGTTCGATCTCTCTTGCAAGAACGTCGATACCAACCCAGGCAACCCGGCGTCGTCTTCTGCAGCCTCCAGCAAGCCCGCTACTTCTTCCGCTGCTGCTTCGTCCACCAAGGTTACTACTCCCGCTACCACTCCCACCTCCGAGTCCAGCTCCAGCTCCAGCTCCAGCTCCACCACCCCTGTCTCTTCAACTACTAACTCAGAGCCTCAGTCTTCTACCAGCTCCGACGCTCAGTCTACTAGCTCCGACTCTCAGACCACCACCACCGGATCTGGCTCTCAGTCGACGACTACTGCTGTTCCCCCACCGCAGTCTACTAGCTCGGAAGAGCAGCAGACCACGACCTCGGAGGCTCAGACTACTGGTTCCTCGGGCTCTCAGACCTCTGCTTCTGAGCAGCAGCCCACTGGCGGTGCTCCGGTCACTTCCGCCCCTGCCACCACTCTTTCTACTTCTGTCCCCTTCCCCAGTTCCAACGTCACTGTGACCACTGGTACTGGAGGCTCTCCTACTGGTCCTGGATCAAGCGCCACTGCTTCCTCGACTAACATTCCTGGAAGCAACGGCAACAAGCTGAGCTCTTTCGGAGCCGCCGCTGCCGCTATTGCTGTCGCCGCTTTTGCTCTGTAAAAAGACAAAAACAAAAAAAGTTTGACTTCTTTGGTGTAAAATATGGGCTCCTTTGATGAACTAGAGGCAAAAGAGTACCGATATGATTGGTCTTGAAGAGGTACATATATTGTGGGAGAAATGATGTCTTTTAATGAGTTTTGATGCCTTTTTGGTATATCTACCTAGAGAGTCCTCGGTAGACTGGTTGTTTGGTTTCTTTTATTGCCTTGCATGTCTTGTTTGGATGATATCCTATAGACTGCTTAATGAAGGGCATTGGATTTTTGGATTAAGGGGGTTAACGGGTTATAAGGATGAATGAACACGCTCCTTTTATGATGGATGATATAAACATTAGGACTGAGATATATGACAATATTATTTATTACTTGAATACCTACTTGCACATAATGAACTACCACAACTATGAAAGTAGAACGTAGGCATTAAGGAGGCCCATACGTCGAGCGGTCATCACCAATCACGTCCCAAAACTCCTCCACAAACTCCCTCTGCCCTGCCGTCGCCGGTCTCACAGCGAAATACCTCCGATTATCAACAGGAGGATTCCACCCCCCGGGATGCCCATCGACCATGACACCGCCAGCCTCGACGAGGACGCACCAAGCGGCGGCGACGTCCCAGGCCCAGGAGCCGCACTCCCAGAAGGCGTCCTGCTGGCCGGCGGCGACGCGGCAGATTGCGATGGCGGCGGAGCCAGAGCAGCGCAGGGAGTTTACGAAGCGGCCGCCTTCGGAGGCGGTGCGGAGGAGGGTGGTGAAGACTTTGAGGTTGAGGGCGAAGTTGGGACCTTGGCGGTCTGAGCCGAACTCGAGGGCGATGCAGGCGGGGGTGAGGCCTAAGAGGGGAAACTTGGGGGAGAGCTGCTTTGTATTCTCAGAGCTAGAGATGTCGCTGTTGTTGGTAGTGGTGGTGTTGATGTTGCTGTTACTGGCTTGTGTGGAGTGATATGCGCCGTGGCCTTTGATGGCAGACCAGAGCTCATCGCGAAAGGGGTTATAAACGACGCCTACAGTGGGAGCTTTGTCTACAACGAGGGCGATGGAGACGGCGACGTCTGGGAAGCCGTGGACGAAGTTTGATGTGCCGTCGATGGGGTCGACGATGAAGGTTGGGTCGTTGGTGATGGTCTGGCCGGGATGGTACGTCTCTTCGCCGATGAAGGAGAAGGAAGGGTAGTGGGAGGCGAGGTTTGTGCGGATGAGGGATTCGACTGCTTTGTCTGTTTGGGTAACGATGTCGGCGGCTGTTAAAAGCAGATTGATTGTATGTGTTAGTGATGTTTTTTTTGTAAAAGGGGAAGATGGATGGTGAGAGGACGGACTGTTTTTCTTGGAGGAGGCTGTGAGGGGGGTTGGGTTGGCGGAGAGGATGATGGTGCCGGCTTCTTTGGCGATGGCTATGAGGCGGCTGCGGAGAGTTTGAAGATCTTGTAACTCCAGTTTATCACTTGAATCGGTGATGGTATTCATTTTGGATTGAGTGCTGAATCCTGTGTTTGAAGCAGAGAACAAAGATGAGGAGCGAGGGTTAAGGGGCGTGTTTTGAGCATCATATACACATTTCGAGTGGATTCCATTTTATAATCTTCTATGTATTATCATACAAACTTATATCGTCTCCGGAATAATGAACATTTCTTTTTTTTTACACGAGCGCTGTCTTGTGGATGAATCTCAACATTGACATTCAGCCGTGTAAGTGAAGCCATCAAGGTTCGTCGGCAGCAGATAAGCCCGGTCATCGGCTAGAGATAAGGCGCCATTCTTGCCCGAAACGGCAGTGGGAATCGTTCCATCTCGCTAGCAAGTTGCAACGCCTAAATCAAGCACGTTTTTGACTCGCGTTTCCCCCCAGGAAGCTTCCCCTCACCGTCTCACCGGGGGCCCCTCCTTCCTCAGAACCGTGCAAAATGGCTTCAGGCAAGTGCTGACCAGGCTAATTGCCCAAGTGCCCCCTCCTCCCAAAATGCCCAGCCCCACGTGATTGTACTTACACAGGGAGCAATACCCGTATACAGCTACGGTTTCTCCCTCTGCTAAGCCGGAGATGGACTTCAGTATGTAATCCAAACTTCATTTCTACATACCTATTCCAGTCACCGAGATTCCTCCCGCTTCAGATGCATCGTGAGGCCGGATCGGAGCCGGATCCGCTGTTATGCAGACCCTAGAGCCGAGGAGCTCCGGAGCGCAGCAGCAGCCCTATCGGGGCCGAGTCCGGAGCGGCTGCCTCACCTGCCGGTCGAGAAAAGTCAAATGCGACGAGCTCCGGCCCGTCTGTCACAATTGCACGAGGCTGAAGCGGCGCTGCGTATATAAGCCGAGGAAGAATCAGCAGGCCAGTGGTGCGGCACCTCAGACCCCGGAGCAGCTCACTCCGGACGGTTCTGCCGATATCACTGCTACTACTCCGGGGTTGGGACAGACGGTAGAGGTGGAATTGGCCTCGCAACAGTATCCAAGTCCATTGTCTGAAGGAAAGGAAATTGGCTTTATACAGGGGATCTCGCTTGATGGCGAGTTCAGCATTGCGGATGGCGCCGCAACGAATCCGTTTCAATCGCCGGATAGCTCCATCGTGGATATTACCGCCCGTTTGGAGAAGGCGCTGCGGCAAGATGCCATATCCGGCACTACAGACGATGCTGAATTCGAACCCGCTTCACCAACAACATTGATATCCCGTGATATAGAGCTCACAACCACTATCGATGTTTTGGCTATTCGCGAGGTGCCGCTGCAGCCGTCAGTGACATTCTTCGTTGAGAGCGTCGACTGCCCCGCAATCGCTCCCTTTGATGCAGTCAATTGGCGGCGCATGAAAGCTCAAGTTGCTGAAGTTGGCATGAGCAATGATGCAGTGGCCGAGGCGATTGTAGCTCTTGCTACGCTTTACAAAGGGCAGATATATGGCCTGCCGTTGTCCAAGGCTATGTACCTCTATCAGTCTGCCAGGTCGAGATACGAAGAGCTCTTGGCCGATAGTAACCAAGATTTCGACGTCGTTTTGATCACAGCATTTCTGTTGTCTTTATTCGACATTGTGCAGTATTACGAAACGGTTCCTCTTCTTAGAGAGCCAAGCGAGATGTTTCTCACAAGGCTAAGGGCGTGGACGCAAGACCAACTCCCATCAAGCCCGCTTGCAATCAGAATTGTTGCTTGGCTGAGGTTACTTCATGTTACAACAATTCGCGGTGGAGGTACGGGGCTTGTCTCGGAAGATGTTTATGAACTTTTCTCCAGTTGCGGCGAGAGCATGCCCAACATTGCTGCGCCAATGAACGACCCGCCAGACACGTCGACACATATATATGAGATGCTCACAACTCCAATATTCGACTTTTATTTCCGACTTCAGATAGTATCTGGTGAAATTGCGCAAATGACCCATTACCACCGCTCACGCACCACTGGCGTGGATCAAAAGGATGTAGTCGAACAAATGGCACACGTCAGTGCTCGACTACACACCCTGTGGGATAATCGCTGTGCCACCCAGCGCCAAACCCCCGAGGACCTGCGTGCTCACCTTGCGCCAAAGGTTGCTGACCCTATCATTGCACTGGTCGGAATGGCCAATGCGGCGTATCATGCCGAGTTTATCGAAATCGGTCGCGTCTTAGGAGATCCCATTTCCAAATCTGCAGAGTCCAGACAAGCGATGCACCATCTACGGGAAATCGTTGACGGAGATTGGAATGCTCAGGAGGGAGGCATTTTGAAGACGGGCTATCTCCGTCCATTGTTTTTATATGCCATTGAATGCATGGACAAGGAAGAGAATCAATGGGCTGTGGAGCGGCTGGAGAGGATCAAGAATCCCATCTGCCGGAGCGACTTTTTCGCTGCGTTTGGCAGAGAGCTGTCAGAGGCACAGCTGAGAAAGGAGAGGAGGGTTACGTCCAAGTTTTTCTGTATGTGGTATTTTGGGGTGCCACCTCCGTTTCTGTGAGGATGTGGCGTGGAGTGATGGGTTCTTTAAAAAAAAAAAAAATCTAGGTGTAAATATCGGGTTGCAAGGCTAATGGGAAATATTGGAATGCGAGATCTATGTGTTTTGCTGGGTAATGGGCACTTAACATGAGTGGGAGGCGTTGGTGGGCAGAGGAACGGTAGCTATTTTCAATATTCATCATCATTGTGTACGTGCACTGATACACGCAACTATCTAATTGATCGAGAAGTTGGGAAATGGTTTCTGTTTAGAGGAAGTTCAAGAATTATCATTGCTTTATTCACTACCTATTCACCGTTTTATATATACTCCCAGCATTGCCCTACCATCTCTTTCATCTTTAATTTTCCATCAAGTCACCTTAAATCTTCTTCTCATCATCGCCGTAAATAGCCTCAGTCAAATCAACCGGCGTCTTGGAAAAGTGTCGCGGCGAGACCTTTCTCTCAAACAAGATATCCAACTCAGCCGTCGTCCGATCCTTGGGCTCAGGAACGCAAAAATACGTGAAAATAATGGAGATAAGACAACCACCAGCCCAAAACAAGCCCGTCTTAGCACCCCAATTCCAAGCCGTAGGGTTGAGCTGGTACGGAGTGAGAACACCGGCGATGATGGTGGTAACAGCATATGTCCAGCGAGCGAGGACGACAGACTTGCTGCGGAGGAGGGAAGAGGGGATCTCGGAGCAAAGCGTGTTGGTGAGGGGTCCAATGGAGCAGTTGTAGAGGAACGAGGAGACGATGAGGAGGGAGCCGATTGTCCAGGCGAAGGCGGGCGTGGGGGAACGGGATTGCGGGACGCCGAGGGCGCCGACGAGGATCATGATGATGAACATGAGGACGAGACTCCAGAAGTAGATTGTGCGGCGGCCGAAGAGGGGGAGCAGAACCCACTGTTGGTTTTGAAAGATTTTGGTTAATATGAGTACGGTAGGATATAAGAGGGTCATATGGAGGTAGTTCTTACGGAAAAGAAGCCGCCGACAATGGCGACTGCGAAGCCTGCGATTGTCATGTTAAAGGCTTGCGTTGTAGGCAGACCGGCCTGTTGATAGAAATACGTCGAGTATCCACGAAGAGGGTTACCATTGAGCGTCTGAATACAATAAATACCAATGACAATGAGCGTTCGCCGAAGATTTGTCCCCTGGAAGCAGGCGAGGTACGTCGTCTCGGCGTTGATTGAGCGCTCGTGCTCTGTGGTGACGACCATGAGGGCGATGTTCTTGTCAATGTCAAAGTTGACGTTTTTGTCAGACGTGAGGCGCTTGACGACGGCTCTGGCGTCTTGGAGGCGGCCTTTGCGGACGAGCCACCAGGGGGATTCGGGGGCGAAGAAGATGGCGGGGATGAGGATGACGGGCCAGACCCATCTAGATGGGGGAGAATGTTAGTGGTTTGTTTGGATCATGATGATGGTGGGAGAGATGGGGTTGGGGGTTGATTTACTGGACTGCGAATGGGATTCTGTAGGCCCAGTGGGTTGTCATGGGGAGGACGCCGCGGAGGATTCCGGTGGCGATGAGTTGACCAAAGGCCTTTTGTGATATTAGCTTGATATCTTTGGATATGTTTTTTAGGTTCATTGATGGTCATACCCAGCAAAAGTTGACATAGTTGGTGAGATAGGCACGTAGGCAAAGAGGCGAAATTTCAAGAGCATAGACAACGGGAATTGTCTGAAACAGTCCAAGAGGGATACCTGATGATCATATAAGTGAGCAATTGACTCCATCCAAAAAACAAGAATACGCTGCTTACCAAACAAGACTTGTCCAACTTCGAGCACAGCCAGACTCGGAGCAAAAAAAGTAATAAAGATGAGCCCAATAACACCCATCATACCCGCAAGCATCGTCTTTCGAAACCCAAACCTCTCGCTCACATAACCCGCCAACAAAAGCCCCAGCAACTGGCCCGCCGACGACCCATTGCTCAGCCCAGTCTGCCACGGTGCCGAGATCTGGTACGATCCGGGCTTGACCTCCTGGCCAAAGGCCCTTTGGAAGGTCGGCTGGGCGAAGAGCGTGCCGATGAGCTTGGTGTCGTAGCCTTCCATGACGACGGCGGTGGACATGACGATGCTCCAGAAGACGCCGGTTGGGTAGAGCGAGAGGGCTTGGAAGAAGGTCAGGTCGTGTTCTTGGGTGTTGGCATCTTGGGCGTCTGAGATGTCGTAGGCTTGTGGTTTGAGGGTTTCCACGGGGGGTTCTTCTTGAGATGGGCGGCCCATTGTGGTGGAGAGGAGGAGAAGGAGGAGGATGACTAGATGTTAATGAAGTATTGCCAAGATTAAATCTTCCTGGTTGTCTCCTTTATATCTTTGCAATTGAGCAGATGAAGACAAAGATTTAGGAAGAGTTGGAGACCTTGTGATGCTGCGTTGTCATTGTTGCAATTGACATTCAGCGCCTCTTATAGGATTTCCTCCAATACCTCTCAACTCTCCATGTACACATAAAAGGTAGTACAAAGTGTTGTAGTGCCAAAACACCAAGACAAGCGTTCAATGACACGAAGTAAGAAAGAAAACCTGGGGAAATAGAGTCTAGACCGGCGACCCTAGCAATAGTAATCCCGGCCTCTAATCCATGCCAATTGAATAGTCTGTGCTTCAGCAAGCCAGTCACAGCGGCAGATCTGACGGCGTGGTAAATCTCGTCAGTACTTTAAACCAAGGAAATCCATATAATTCTGGAGAATAGAGAAACGATGCTCGGTATAATTGCCGAAGAGGCGAGTTGAGGCAGTTGTTGGATGGGTGTCTTGCTTATCTGCAGGCGAGGTGCTTATCTGGTGCCGAGCGGCCAAAGAGGATACGGCTAAGAAGCACGCTTGGGGGGGTATTTAGGCAAAGGGACTTTTGGGGGACTTGTTTTGTCTATGATTTTAGAGTTGGCGGGTAAATTGTGCTGGTGGAAGCTAACATGACTCGAGATCGTGTAAGACAGCGTCGTAAGTGTTTGGTGGTAGTTTACATGTTGTTGGTATAAACTGATTGAATTGAGTTATACCAAAACGACTGTGTGTAAAATTAACGAGTGATAACACGAATAAAGTGTTTATTTAGGAGACAATTGATACAGAGGAGAGCTGTAGTTGATATGTGTGTTGGACGTGATCAGGTTTATGGGTGTATTCAAAGGGCATATTAGGTTGTATGTGTATATGTAATTATGTGTACAAGAAGAACTTTGAATAGATATCTAATCTTGCTCCCCGAGATAAAACAGTCTGTGAAAGGCATACATGTTCTCAAACGTGCAAAACTCCAGCGGCCCAAGGTCAAACTCTCGCTGCAGCGCCGGCAAATGCTGCGCAAACACCTCGTTCAGCGCATCTCTGTTCTCGCCATCAATGTGTCTCATCAGATACGCCATGGTGATGTGAAAGCCGTACGTCTCGTGGTTCGGCGCCCTGAAGCCCAACGCATCACTGACTCTATCTCGCAGCCGTCGCAAGCGCTTCTCCTCCTCTGGGTTTGCCCCCTCAATCTCAAGTCCAATGCCAATAACAGCAGGATCGAAGCCCTGGACTCGCATCTTGTACGGCGGTGCGAGACCTTCCCTTTCCAGCTCCAAGCCGACTGTCCTCAGCTTCTTGGAGAATTCGCGGGTGCACTCGTCCAGAGGAAGCTTCTCCATACCGGGAGGCCACATGCCGGGTTCGCATTCCGTGTCGCGGACGCCGTCGACGACGGTCATGTGCCATGAAGGCTTGGGCAAGAGATGGACGAGCTTTGAGAGCACGGGATGGGAGCTTAGAGAGGCGTGGAGGGCGTTCATGCCGGGCTGGAGAGGAGAGTCGGCGGGAACATGGCAGACGGTTGTGTTTCCGGGGAAACGCTGGACGACTCCGTCGGCTGAGAATTTCTCGGGGATGCCAATGGGATAGAGCGGCCGTTGAGGCGTGACGACAGTCGTGGTGACTGTTGATGTGGTGGTGGTGGACATTGTTGCTTATAAGATGATGTGATGCCGTTGATCTGTGGCTAGCAGGGTCTCACGAGATGAGAATGAACTGGGTGTGATTGTAAGAGGCTTGTATCAATTGAGAGCGTCGTCACGTCACATCTTTGCAGGATTCCTGATAATTCATGCCTTTATAAGAAGCACGTGGGATGCAAGATGACGATCAATGAATGTCTCCATTCAAATGCTCGTCGCTTCGAGATAAGCCCATCGCCTAGAGATAAGACTTGGCTTGGAATGATCTCTTGGAGATGCGAAGCCGGCGTTTTCTTAGCGCCAGGTACGGAGTTTCGTAAACGGCAGAATGTCAGATCGGACATGCGGCTGCCACGTGCCAAAGTGATGACCTGATGATGATGATGACAGCTTGGAATGACCAAAGTATTGCATATGAAGCTCTTACCAGCTGAGCTATGAAGGGTTGCTCAAGATTCTTGATACTAGAGAGATGGGCATTCTATAGCATTCCCTTCTCCTGTTTCTGGATCCCAACACTTGACCTTTCATGGAGTGGACAAGAGTCCTCTAGCCAAGGGAATACGATGCCATTCTTTCCTGTAAGTCGTGATAATAACAAGGCCCAAGCTGCACTGACCAACGAAGCGGTGGTTACGTTGCTGGGAAGCTTCAGTATACCTATCTCTGATGTAACCTGAACAATTTCAGGTGGTGCCAAGTAATCCGTCTCAATGTTACTTAGAGTTAGAATTCACCTTGAAGTATATCATTCCAATACTTGATCGGTGCCAATTTTCTACGTGAAGCATAGGATAGGAAAAATAGTTTCAGCAACAGCGCGCCGTGCTTGCAGCTCACACTTCTGGACCCAGTGCTCTACATCACCAAGCTCAAGCCGTTATCCACGTAGCTTGAACCGAGCATCTTTCCGCCCAAAGTATGTGAGGCTTCTGCTTTCGTTGTATGGAACCAAATCTCCGGTGTTATACAGTAGGCCGGCGTCCCTGGTGGCCGGAGCACCTCGTAACAGCCAAGAAGAGTCGTACATATAGACAGCAGCTGTCTTGTCGGGCTCATTAACATAGCCTAGACCAACAAGCGAGCATTCAAGAAGAACTTCACCAATACAGCCAGGCGGAATTAAAACATCGTGATTCTCGGGGTCAGCAACCCAGGTCAACAGCCCAGCTCCTTCATCTATGCAAACGACTTCCTCAGGATTGGATATTTAATGGGCGGAAAATGCAACGTAAGTCAATCCAAGTGAGCTTTGGGAATATCCGTCTAATGATTGAGCAGAATCATCGTCGCCTGTGGTTATACTTGGACGCACACTTTATTCTGTGATATTAATCATTCTGATCACAAACAAGATATTTCTTTAACTCTCCTCTTTCATGCTATAACACGTCTAAGGCGTCTCTTCCATATCATATTATTGATCACGGCACATGAATCCAAGCTTTAGTTCTCGGAGTTCAAATTACAGTTCCATATCCTTGTAATACAATTGAAGCTTATGCCAGTTCAGGTACACGCACCCAATAATGTCAAAGAGGGCCCCTAAAAAAGTGGGTTCCACGGCGCTATTAACATTCGTGTCTTTCTGGCGTGTCTCGATTAGGCGATTCATCACTCGACAGCAAATCATCATCACCATCTTTTTTCTTTTTTCTTCTTCGTTTCGTGCCATTGACGAAGGAATCCCAGGCTGCTCGACACAATGGCTCGTAGCAGAGCCTTCAGGACTTTGGCTGCGTCATGCGTCTTTTTGCTGGCGGCCTGCGCGGCGGCATCGCAGATCAAGGGAGCCCCAGCAGCCATCGAGAGTCTGAGCTTGGAGGAGCTTGATGGCCAGCTTCAGGTATGTTTGCAGGACAAATAGCTTCACCCTCAGCTGTTTACGTGAGAAAAATCACGACATCAATAGCAATGCTGACGAAAACTTCTTCTTCTTGCGGGTCTAGACATGTCCCGTCATCCAGGAACTCAACGCCGCCAAGCGGGCGCATTTCGAAACTGCGCCGTCCTCCTTCACGACAAAGCTCTTCTCCGTGCTGTTCCCCGGCTCGCCCGCCGTCAACGCCCTCCTCGCCACGCTCTACATCTCCGGCCCGCCCAACTTCCTCCTCGCCCTCGTCCCGACCAACATCGACCCTTCCTCTCTGTCCGTCATGGTGGCCTTTGCCGTAGGAGGCCTGCTGGGAGACACGCTCTTCCACCTGCTGCCCGAGATCTTTGTCGGCGAGGACGAGCCGGACAGGGCTAGGTTTGTGCTCGTCGAGCCGAACCGCAACCTCATTCTCGGATTGGGCATCTTGGTCGGCTTCATGACGTTTGTGGCCATGGACAAGGGCTTGCGGATTGCGACTGGGGGCGCTGGGCATGATCACTCACACGGACATTCGCATGATGAGGGACAACATGCTGTGAATACGGACGTCGGCATCTCTACTGGAGCAAACACGCTCAAGAACGAGGCTAAATCGCGAAAGACGGAGAAGGGCGACAAGCAGACCCCAGTTGACGAGTCGAAGCAGCTCAAGGAGATTAACCCCAGCGTAAAGCTAGGCGGCTATCTCAACCTAATGTGAGCTACCCAAATACTCTCTATCAGAACATTAAATCAATGCTAACCTTCATTCCAGCGCCGACTTCACCCACAACATCACCGACGGCCTCGCCATGTCCGCCAGCTTCTACGCCTCCCCCACCATCGGCGCAACCACCACCGTCGCCGTCTTCTTCCACGAGATCCCCCACGAGGTCGGCGACTTTGCGCTCCTCGTCCAGTCCGGCTTCTCCAAGCGCGCCGCCATGGCTTCGCAGTTTGTCACCGCCATCGGCGCCTTCATGGGCACCCTCATCGGCATCGCCGTCCAGGAGTTTGGGTCCGGTGCTGGTGAGGATGGGGAGAGCATGGCGAGGAACGCGGGGTTGTGGGGGACGAGCCTTGTAAGTCTCCCCTTTGTATCATTTTCTCTCTCTACGAGAATTGTATATGTCATTGAGTTAGGATCTGATATTAATGTGTGTGTATCTTGTTAGACATGGGGCGACATGTTGCTACCCTTCACTGCCGGAACCTTTTTATACGTCGGCACCGTCGCCGTCATCCCGGAACTCCTAGAGACAGGTCCCAACAAGATGCTGGAGCTGCGCAAGACGCTGACCCAATTCTCAGCTGTTGCTGTCGGCGCGGGCATCATGCTGTACATTTCATGGCACGAGTAAAGAAATCGACACTAGAGGGGGCATATATAGAATAGACAAACTAGATATGGCTCATCACCATTTAGACCCATGGCGATATCAAACAAGATCCTGACTTGATTCTAATATATCGTGTACGATAAGAATACTCAATATGGCATCAACTTGGAGAATTCGGGCTCAATAATTGTGCATCATATCCTATTCATCAAATGTAATGAAAAATAAAAACTACTCATAACCAATGTTTAAGTCATTCCTCCTCCTAACCCGGTATACCATCCAACAATGAAACAGTCCACCATCCCATCTATACAAATAGCCTCATGCCCATCCCATCAGTGAAGAAGAAAGATAAAAAGAGCAAAACGTCGGTATCTTGTTGAAGAGAAAAAAATAAAAAGCAAAACAATGAAATCCTCAAGAATAACTTCCTCCATCTCTCCCGTATGCCATGCAAAGCAGCCAGCCTTCATTCAAACTCCACAAGTCTCATTTCAATGGACATGGTAACTTTGTTTTTAGGTATGCTTCTTTGTTGTTGTTTTTCGAGTTTATTTGAGCTTTTGGTGGTATCATTTGGTATCATTTCTTTCATGCGAGCATCCCTTAATCCTGGAAAAACTTGATGACTTGCTGCAAATCTCTCAAGCCGACGCCGTGCTTGGGGTAGCAAATGTAAACCTCTTCACCGAGGGCACCAAACTTGGATCGGAAACCAGCCTTTCTGCGAAGACCAAGACTCTCCACAATAGAACGGTAGGTGGTAGCAAGGAACTTGGCCCGGATGCCGTGAAGGTGCTCGCCAGGAGTCAGCTTCTCCGACACACCGACACCAAACGTCACCTGTCCAGTGACACACGACAGAGCATGCTCAATAAGGACCTCGATGGCGCCGTTGACGGCTCCGGGGAAGTCCAGAGCCCACTTGACCTGCCAGCCGTGGCGAGGCGACAGCTTGGCCAAGACAACCATGGCGTGCACCTTGCCGTCCTTCTCGGCGGCAAAGTAGCGGCGGTGCTCCGGGTCGACCCAGGGGCGCACCTCAGTCAAGTGCACCTGCTTGCCCTTGCGGTTGGCCTTCCAGGCCTCAATGGCCGGGTCGGCGCGCGAGATAAAGTCCTCGTCGGGCTTGACTTCGTGGATCTTGACGCCCTCACGCTCGACTCTGCGGGCCTTGGGTCCGCCAGCCGGGCTCTGGTGTCTCGCGGTATCGACACGCTGCTCCTCGGTACAAGAGAGGGTTCGCCAGCCCATGTCGTGTGCCAGAATCCTCTGCACGTCGTACGAGACAAGCATCCACATGGGGACAAGGCGGAGCTCGGTCACGACGTACTTGACAAACGAGGAGATGACGTCCTTGTACTGCGACTTATCGCAGAGAGGATCGCCAGTAATCATGGCAAACTTCTCCTGCTTGACGTATCCAATGGCAGCGCCAGACTTGTGTCTCCAAATCTCGAATCGCTCGTCGAGCCAAGAGGTGTTGGAAGCATCGCCGTAGTTGGCAATGAGCTTCTCGACCGGGGGGGTATGGAGGGCGGCATACTGCTTGGTGGTGTCGGCCTCGGGGTGGGGCAGGCCGGGCTTGCGGTCGGGGAGGGACTTGGGGTCGCGGTAGAAGAGCGAGGCGTTTCGCACATCGCCGAGCTCAAGCATCCAGGTCACGATACGCTCGAGACCAAGACCGGCTCCAGCGTGGGGCGGCGCGCCGAGGTCGAAGCCGGCCAAGTACTCTTCCATGCCCTCTTCGGCAATGCCGGCGGCAGACATGTTGGCACGCAGCTCTCCGGCATCGTGGATACGCTGACCACCGGAGCAAATCTCCTGGCCGCGGATGAAGATGTCAAAGGATCGGGTCCACCTGGGGTCTTCGGGGTCTTTGTGAGTATAGAAGGGGCGGGCGTTTGTGGGGAAGCGGTCCAGCACGTAGTAATCGGTGTTGTACTTCTCCCTCACAAGCTCACCCAGTCGGATCTCGTCAGAAGTAGAAAGATCCTCCTCGGGAGCCTCACGGCCGTCGTCTCGGAGCATCTGGAGACCATCTCGGAAGTCGAGAATGAGCGTCTCGTCCAGGTACTTGAACTCGCTGCTGGGCCATCGCTGCTTGAGGACCTCGACCTCGGGCATGGCATAGACGGCCTTGAAGACGTTCTTGAGGAACTCGTCAAGCACCTGGATGACTTCGTGGTAGTCATGCTCAATAGCCATTTCAATGTCCAGACCGGTGTACTCGGTAAGATGGCGATGGGTGTTTGAGTTTTCGGCACGGAAAACAGGACCAATCTCATAGACACGACCAAAGTCGGCAGAGACAGACATTTGCTTAGCGAGCTGGGGGCTCTGGGCCAAAAAGGCCTTGCGACCAAAGTAGTTGACCTTGAAGACGGAGGCACCACTCTCAGTGGCAGCAGGCTGGAGCTTGGGGGTGTTGATCTCTACAAAGCCGTAGCCCTCGAGGGTGTCACGGAACTGGCGAGAGACCATGGATCGGATGCGGAACAGGGCCTGGTTGGCCGGGTGTCGCAGATCAAGAATACGCGAAGACATGCGGTTGCGCATGGCCTCGGGGGGTCTGTAGACGCTGAAGGGGGCGCTCTGGGCTGGGTTCACCAGCCACAGGCCATGAATATCAACCTCGGCGTGGGAGACGGTGGCGGATCGGACAGGCTCGGGAGGTGCCTTGAGCACACCGTTGATTTGAAGCAGCGATTCAGCAGGAAGTTTCTGCACCCATTGGACCATTTCCATGTTTTCTCTAGAAAGGACACCCTGGATGGAAAAGGTCTGGTCGCGGAGAAGGAGGAAATCGAGGGCCTTGGAAAGCTGACGCTGGGTGTGAATGCGGCCACGGAAGTTGACCTCGGTGCCGATGGGCAGCGAGTCCAGCTCGGCGATGGTGTTGAGCTCATAGGGGTGCGTTGGCCAGTCGGAGCCGCTGCTGCGCACGCTGTCAAACGACGTGGTCGAGTTGTCCATGCTGGATCGTGGAGAGCCCTGGGCCGACCTACGACCGCCTCCCTCGTTCATCGACGCCAGGATCTGGCGCGTAGCCTCGCTGTGGACGGCCGGAGCAACGGGCGAGCTGGGGATGGACAGTGACGAAGCCACCGGAGTGGCAGAAGTGGGCGTGGCATTCATCATGTACTGATGGTAGCTGTTGCGGTTAGAGCTGGTGCCGCCATACGCCTTGGGAAGATGATCGCGAGGCACGGAACGGTCAGGGCTTGCCCGTCTGCTGCTTCTTGTGCTGTTGGAGCGCAAGGGGAGGCCAAAGGCCGATAGGATGGGGGAGTTTCTCCCGCTGTCGGTGCCCGGCATGGTGATGTATAAATACGGATGAAGATGACGGGCTGGTTTGGAGCGTTTCTTGGACTGAGGGACTTGAGTTCCGTTGGTGACGGAAGATCTAATAAGACGTAGCCCCTGGGGTTATCGCCGCCAAAACCCGCAGAATCGCTGAATTGATTGGCTGCACTGATGATTCGCAAGTTTTGCGCAAGGAACGAAGGAACTGCAAGTGTGGCAACGGGCAACTGAAGTGTGACTGGGTGGGCAGCAGTTCCAGTTCCGCTTGTGCTTGTTCGCCGTCCGGAGCTCGCGGGGTTGCTTGGCGGGGTCGCAATCAGTCAAAAACCGAACCAGCAGATGCTTGCAGCTGACTGGGGCTCTCTAATTGGTGCGGCGCTACGGTTCCCCTTCTGGAGTGATGATGTTATCGAAGCCCCTGCCCTGACAGCTTTTGCGTCGTTTTTTCGCCTTCGCTGTGATCGCTTCACGGGAATGACGTTGGACTGAATCACGACCGTCTTTGACGCGACAGCTGTCAAGTGGATGGTTGCTGGCAGAGTTGATTTGATTCGCCCTCGGGAGCTATTTTTGGTTCTTCTGGGAATATTAACCGGTAGTGATATCTCGAGGGAGGGGTGGCTAGCACCAAGAAGAGTAGAATAGTGGGAGCAGAAGCAAGTTGAAATTTGCCTTTATGCTTGGAAAATGGATCTGTTTCCTAATGCTCTGGGGTATTTCATGCGCGAGTCAACGGCAGGATGGAGAGATGGAAAGAGAGGAGGGGAGGCGACAATGGCTCTTACTGAGGCTGCTCAAGCCTTATATAATACAGACAGCAACTTCAGAGAGGCTCTTGGGGGGGTACAAGTGTCTCTGACCAGGGTGACAAGACAAGAAAAAACTCGAATCCCTCGATACAGCTAAGCAATACCAAATCACAGACTCAGCAACAACCAGACGCAAATGGCTGGGTGCCGAACCGAGCTACGAGGCCTCGACTTGCCCACTCCTCGGCAACGCTCGTGAAGCACTCACCCAGACTCTGCCCGTAACGATACAGTAATGGAACCCAGATCTCCACCCCTCGACTTTAGACTCCGCCCGAACCCGACAGCCTATCCGCCTAGCACGTTGGACGCGGAATTATCAGTGTCATTGGGTGGCAGCTGAGAGGGGGGACCGTGTTAATTCGCTGTTGGAAGCCATTAGTTAGCCATTATCTAAGCGCATGCAGCATGCAGGATTCTGGCGTCCATCCACAGCAAGGTTCCCAGGCCAGGATCCATGGATCTCTTCTTTTTTAGGCCCTGGTTGGCGCTGGGCTGGCCTGTGAAATTCTCCTCCGTTAGCTCGCGCTTTCGGCCGGCACTGCTGCTAGGCACTTTCTATCCCGGCGTCACACGACGGATTCAACGCTGCTTAGGCGACAATCGGGCAGCCGCATTCAGCGCGCGGGCGACGGACTCTAGATAGGGCGCGAGAAGGGCAGAGTAGAAACCGGCCTGGGTGCCCCAGCTGAAACCGCTTGCACATGATGAATAATAGGTTAACAGGGAGGTATCAGCGCATATGCAGGTGAAATTCTACAGTCCTGCATGGCTAATGATGTAATTGAGTCTTCTTCTGCTTCTTCAGTCCTACCTACACGGTGAATCAAGTAATCTACTACTAAGGTACTTGGTGATGGCAGCAATGGACCACTCTCACGGGTATCTTTGCAGTTGGTACGCGTACCTGGGAAGACGCCGCGGCTGTGAATTGCATTGCTAGTGCTGGCAATTAGTGGTTGAGCGAGTGACATTTTGCAGAATTTTCTTCGGTTGCCGCCTAATACTCGTACATACACGCATACAGTAGGCCTACAGTATGAAGCACTCGCACACCAACTTGGAATGCTGACATGAGAGATTTGCGAGCTAGCCAACCACAGGCCAGTCAGAGGGCTCAGAGCATCTACCGGGCGTTCTTGATCTCTGCGCTACCACTTGCAGCGCAACAAGGGAATCCTCTCAAGGCTTGGCTATGCCTTATCAGGGCGTTGCTAGCACTGAGACCACTGCTGTACTGGGCAGATGCTGCTGGGACTGCAGGATTGCCGTGCTGTACAGCCGCCGAGGTCGGGCACCTTGGTATCGCGATACATTCATTGATGTCAATATTCACGCATCCAATGTGTTACAGCATACGACAATCATTCAAGCAACGCACTCAACTGTATTCAATGTTTAGTAAAAATTGCTACTGTTCCTTATGCAATGACGTCAAGCTCTGTAATTCGATAAGGCTCTCAAGGCCAAGACGGGACCACAACAAAAAGCACATGGGAATCTGCATCGATGCACGGGCCCAGCATCGTGCGATCAGGTCGCCAAGCACTCCATCATATGAGCAGCGTCCAGGTCCAGGATCTTTGTCTGCAGCTCCCCCCAAACCCATCCGACGTCATGGCAGGTCTGTGCTCTCTTTCTCTTTCCAGCTTCTTCTACGGAGCCCGCTGCCGGACCCATGCAAGAATTACGGAGTAGCCTCTCCGTTGTTACTGGGGCAGGGTTGTTTGCTGCACTACGACTGCACGTAGTATCGAATGCTGATGGCGTCTGTTGCCCAGCTTTCTAGAAGTTCGTATCTCGTACTTGGAAGACAACTAAAACAACTTACAATGGACTGTGGCCCAACAAATCTGCCAACCCTGAACCAAATTGCCTCGTCCATGACGGTCCAGCGCCAGATCACAACCACCAACAACCACCTCCTCTTCAGCCCATCCAAACCATTCAAATAGTGTCCCCAAAGAAGCTTTTCGCCGATCCCATTGAACTCTGCTAGCGCCAGTCCCGACGCTGCCGAACCCGCTTCCGTCTCTCGTTGCAGTGTCTCCACGAAATAGATCAATCCATCCCACCAGCTACGAGTATTAGTCCGTGGCTCCATTGGCATGGGCGTTGCAACCATTGTTGGGGGTTCCATGCAAGCCATTTTCCCTTTTCTTATTTTGTCTCTACTCCGTAGTCCGTACTATAAGTTAGGCTCTGTTTTTGCATCTCGCGATGGCCATCCTCACACACCTTGGCATACTGTATTAGGCCGTTAGATAACAACTTAGTAATAAGCCCTAAAGGGGAGCCACTTGGACTCGTAGAAACAGGGCAAAAACGATACGGTACCTGGACTCCGCATTCCCCAAGGTATATCAACGACCTCGGGGTACCGATGACGCGTTATCCAGACTGTAGAAGAACAACCGCAACGTGGCAAAACACAGCACAGTCGGTTCATCATCGCCATCGCACTCAAGTATTCGCCTAGTACCTCATCTCATCTTGCCTCTTCCATCTAAGCCGTACCTTTTCCGTGCCTCGTCTCGTGCGCCACCCCTCATCTGATCAAAACTTTTTTTTCCCTCCTCCTTTCCATCTTTCCATCTCACTGGCTTCGCTCCACGCCCCTCTCTCCTCCATTCACCCCGCCAGTCTCATCTCATCCCCAGCACAGCCAATCCGCGTTCGCCCAGCCTTTCCGCAAGTCTGGCTGTATAGCAACCCAAATCGTCCATTCTCTTGAAATAGAATCGAGGCGGATGACCCTGAGCGCGCCTCCCACATGGAGATCGTCCCGGAACACATCAGGAAACCGACAGTCCCGGAGCCGGATGACTATGTCAACCCCTTGGAGGCAAGTTCCCGCTGGACCCTGAATGCGCGTGCTCAGGCCATCCGTTATGCGTCCAGCCTCGGCTTCAGCATCGCCAACCGCACTGAGCCTGCCGCACCTACGCCGTCCACCGAGTTCTGGGTTGACTCGACGCTCGCCGAAGCCAAGGGCCCCAAGAAGATCCGTGTCGAGGTATGGACGCCGCCGCGCCTGGCCATCGGACCTCGTGCCTGTGTCGTGGCCCTCCATGGAGGCGGATGGATTCTGGGTCAGGGCACCGACAATGCGCGCTGGGCATGCGCCGTCATGACCTCGCTGGATGCCGTCGTCTTCACTGTCAACTATCGCTTGGCCCCCAATTATCCGTTCCCGACACCCATTGAGGACTGCGTCGATGCCATCTTGGCGATTGCGAAACGAGCCGCGCAGTTTGGCATTGACCCCAATCGTATGATCCTCTCGGGCTTCTCCGCAGGGGCCACCACGGCCCTCTCCAGCTGGCTCATTCTGAAAGAGCCGGCGCGCTGGAACTACACGCTGCCATTCGCCGTCCCTCGCATCACCGGTCTCGTGCTCTTCTATCCCGGCCTGGACTGGACCATCAACAGGGCAGACAAGAGGCTTAGTTGCGCCCGTCCCGATCTCACCCTGTCCAAGGGCCTGACAGACCTCATCGATGCCTCATACGTCTATCCTGCCATTCCTCGTCATGATCGTGCCGACCTGAGGCTCTCCCCGGGCCTGATGCCGGATGACCTCATGAAGAATTTGCCGCCCATCCACCTATGCTTATGCGAATATGACATGCTTCTCGCCGAGGGTCTCCGCTTCGCAGAAAGACTAAAGTCTCTGAAGAAGACGGTAACTGTTCGTGTCGTCGCAAAGGAAAAGCATGCATGGGACTGCCCCCCACCAATGGTGCAGAAGGAGAGCGTCGAGGTCGAATATGGAGAGGCAACCCAGGCCATCGCCAATTGGCTAGGTCAGGAGCACGACACGGACAGGGAGTCGATGCGGTCCATGAAGACGAAGCGCCTGCGGATCCCCCGGCCGAGCTTCCTGGCCCTCAGGTCGAAATCAACAATAGGGCCCTTTTGAGTACGCTCCTTTGATTTCATTTTTCCTTGATTGGAAGCCTGTAGCGTTCCGGTTTTTTTCCTTTATTTTCCTTTATTTTCGCCATCGTCTCTGATTACCTCAGCTATCCCGCATGCTGGGTAGACAAGAATTAGTAGACAAGACAAGACAAGAAATTCGTGCATGGGGCAAGATTACACCCAGGAGAAGGAGAATGCTACTGTATTTAGCGAATGGTTATTTCTGGCGTTGGGGCATGCATAGAAGCGGCGAACTGGAGAAACCCGTGTTTATACGATATAAACGGGAAATGTCTGACAAGATATCAATGTTCAATTTTACTTTCATCTTATCTACAAAAGCTGAATATACTCGATTATCTTATGTCATCACTAGCCATTCTTAATTCAACTCAAAATCTATAACAATAAAACCACCCAGACATGTAAGAAGTGAGATGGAGTAGGTTTTCTCATTTTCTCACGCCTCTCATCGCCCACCCCCCTCATCACATCCATGGATCTCTTCCTCATGCAAGCTACCGGCGGTCACATCCGCGGCGTTAAGCATGAATAGCCATTGGATCAATACTTGACATGCCTTAGTCCTTTCACTTCCACTTCTATTCCACGGGAGCCGAAAGTCAAAGTGGATTTGGGTGATGCGGGTCAAAGCACGTGGATCAAAGGTCCAATGCCGGGCGTGAGCCATGTGCCGGGATCGATTGGGTATTTTGCTTGGCACGATCCGCCGGAAGGGCGCCCAACGACAAAATAATAGTCGTGAGTTTATAGAGTGCTGCTATTCGTTGCGGCACAGTATTGATATGTATAGAGGGGGGTGGGATTTTCTGGTTTAGAAGCTATCGGCTCGGAAGGTTCGGATAGGCTATCGGGATCACGGGCCCATGAGCACGAGGTGGCGTTGAAGAGAGATGTGTGTGATTTAGAGGTCAAGTTAAGAAGTTTAGGGATTTTGTGAATGGAATGCGGGTTAATTAGAGTGCTGACAAGGGGATGGCTTGAAGGGAAGATGTGCCGGAGGATGAAGGGGGGTGTTGTTTAAAATGTAGATGGAGGGGGTGTTTTGGGATTTTGGGGCTGTATGGCTTTGAGATCCCTTCACGTGGGGGAGGGAATATAGACATGTGATGCTGTTGAGGAGGCGTTGATGGCTGTTCCGGAAGGGATTCCTAGATGGGTGATTTGCTTTGGGTGAGATGGGTGAGATGGTGCTAACCTGGAGGATGATGATGATGGAGATGGCTGCGTTTTGACGACTGGCTTTGAAAGAGCGATGGACGTGGGTGTTTTCATTGTGGATTTATTGCAATAATTTGTTGATGGCAGAACCATTTTAATTTTATTTCCTTTGTTCTGTGATTTATGTGTCAACTCTTGCATGAATAGCAAATATTAGCTTGTCGTGTTGCATCAACGTAATTGACAAGCAATCACTGTCTCCCTTGTGTCTTCTATGTTGAACAGGTATTTATGAGCTTGAATCCAATTGGCTGTCAAGATCAATAATAATTTTTTACAATATCCTTAATATTTTCTATTATATGGTACCATAACCACGCTTCCCGGTACCTGATTTTGTTGTCCTATGACCATTATGCAAGTAGAACTGGTATCAATGTCGCATTTTGCGAGATACAAATAGCATCTGCCATTGAGTCTTAGTCTCATTTACACTCAAATAATGTGAACGATAAATATGCTACTTGTTAAACATAGAATTACGGTTTCTTGGCCTACATCTGTGTAATATCGAGGCAGAGCTTAGCCAAATCTGCACTATCATGACTCTTGTACGACAAAGCATCCATCCACCACCCGATAGGCACTTGCTAGATATGTATCACAATAATAAATGTAACAACACTTTTAGGCATTCAACAGTTCAACAGTACCTCTAAAATGCATTATACCAAAGGGGACGCAGCTTTCAATTCATCTTCAAGACGCTAGTATATTTGACCCAGCTAATAATAAGATATACTCGCCTCATGTCGTTCCTTCGTAAAATTACTAATATGTACTAGAACGTGCTAACAAGGCCGCTTGAATGCCAGTCAAATTTACCACTTAGCCTCCTTGCTCTCAACAAAGCCCTTCAGAATGCCGACAATCTTATCCAGAGCGGCCAGGTAGACCCTCAGGTCGGTGGAGACCTTGTCCTGGTCAGCTCCGAGCTTGGTATAGAAGTCGTTGCGGTAAGGGCAGGCGCTCATGGCGGCGCTGAAAACGGGCTTGATCAGGAAGCTGTGGTGAGGCTTGAGGGTCGAGCCGTAAGCGTTTCGGAAAGAGTCGGCAAGCTCCTCGGAGGGGTTGGCGACGTTGGCGCTGAGGGCAAGGCAGGTAAACTCGAGACCACTGATTCGGGAGTCCATGGTTAGCGACACGACTCTTCATATGGAAGGATAAGGTTGGGTTACGTACCGGACAAGCCACAGGAGACCCTCGGTGGCAGTGTGCTTCTTGGTCTTGAGCTCGTTGCGGACGAGGTCCTGGATGTTCTCAGACTCGGCGGGAGCGGCGAGCTGACGCTCACGGAGTTTCTAAGTGAAGCCAAACGCGTCAGCTACTGAACATGCATCCAATTGACCAGCCACTCTCTGGATGGAGCTGGAGCTTGATACATACCTTGACGTTGCCAAGCATGTCGTTCTTGACAGGGGAGAAAGCAACAGAGCCCAGAACATCTAGACGAGCACAATGGTTAGACACAAAGCTCTTCCCAGTGCATTGGAGCGTATGGACGAAGCATTAACCTACCAAACATGGTGGTTAGGGACTCGGCAGCATCGAGGAACTGGGTGGTAGCAATGGCATTGCCCTTTTCGGCATCAATGGGCACGTCGACAAAGGACTGCTTGAAGGTGTGGACGATGGTGGCGCCCTCGGGGATGGCAAGAGCAGACATGATGAATTATTTTTGGTGCTTCTTTTCTTTTGGAAATTGTTCTAGATTGTTTGGCAAAACAGGACAGAGACGAATTGAAGCTGGGGAGAGGAAGAGAGAAGTTGAAGTATCAGGTCGTAAGTCGGTGAATGCTCGACATTGTGCTTGGGAGCTGGTGGGGGCAAGAGGCTCAGGTGGGGTTTTGGCCAGGTGTCTCAGGAGAATGCGAGAAAGGGGTCAAGGGTCAGGGAGTTTTATGGGGCAGGTTCGGATGTACCTTTCCGTGGCTGTACCGGCAAAGAGGTACCTACGTGCTAAGTACGAGTACATGCAACCATTCGATATACGAGGTTTGGCTGCTTGAAGTCAATTCAGTGACCTGTTATAAAGACGGTGAAGATTGAGGAGGTTGGTAATTGGTAATTGTAGATGTACAGAGTAGGTACATGCGCGTCACTTGGTGGAAGCAATGCTGTTAAAGTATTCTGCCGTCAATGCTTGGGTGAAGATACTTTGGTCACGATGGGTCGCCAATTGGAACACGTCCGTCCTGCTGCATGTGCATGTACTCCGCATTTATCGAGGCATGGCATTGGTTTCACCAGATCGCTCGCTACCAGTGATTGGAGGCTTACATAAGGCAGCTTGGCAGTGCAGTACGGAGTACAGGCTCATAGCAAGGCGGCAGTGGATCTTCTTACGCGTCAGTTGAGCTCATGTGAATTATGATCAAACCGGTACTCGTATATGTCACCACACAGTTCATCGCTTGTTTCGATGCATTCTGTCCCTGGAATTGAATCCAGCGGTATAGAGATCGCCTCTTTTCCCCTTTCCTTTTATCGATGTTTAAAGTTGGAAGATTTACAGTAAATCTCCATCCGATCTTGCCTCCATCCACACGTGCCTTGCGCATGGCTTGAGAGGCATCTTGCTTCTATGCAGCTAGCTCAGATCTTCCGAGATTCAGCATTCAAAGAATGAGATCCATTCGCACACTCTACCACTATTCATATCCATTAGTTTAATACTAAATCAACAGCCGCCCGAGGAGATAGAATAAACAATCGATCGCATTGATGGCTACGTCACCTTGTCCAGCTGCTTTTCTTTTAGGTAACCCCCAGGGTCCTTGATAGTCATGACGTCACTATTCCTCTGCCGCAATAAGGCAGCCCCTCCGACTCAATCAGCCTCCGAAACCTGCCAAACAATATTATTCTGTGTCACACAACCGAAAAAAACTTGAATAGTTAGCCAAGGCCATATCAATGCAGCCAAATAGACGTAGCTGACAGAAATTGGCTTTGCATTAGCTGCCCATTTCACCAATCTGGAGCCACAAATCTCTGCTTTCATTCGATATCAGCCCCGTGGCGCCGCCAACATCTGCCTCCAGCTGCTCCCCCCCTCAAAGAAAGCTGTGCTACCCGATGATGTGCAGGGTTGGTTCAGCTAGCTCTCTTCGGGTCGATCCTTCGTCATGGTCTCATCTGTTCAAAGTCTGCTGAGCTTGGACCCCCGCTTCCTTGATGGCTTCGTCTTGGCATAGCTAGCATTCCAGCTATATAAACCTCCGTATATTGTGCTTTATTAGAACCTCTTTATGTCGTCATGCCCTCGTGAAACCATTGAATTGCTTTATGACCTTTTAATTGTTTATTTCAACGGCCAACTCCTCCAATCGTGACGTTCATTTGCAACTCGTGTCCTTGCAACAAAGCCCCTACGGCCGAATCAGTAGATTTATTCCATCATTTTCAGCAATCGAGATGGCTGCCCCAAAGCCCGCGCAGCATAGTGGACATGGTTTCCACGGCTTTATGGACAGCCTAAAGGGCAAGCTTCATGATTCCAAGCTAAAAGACGCCAAAGTAGCCGTATCAAACAAAAAACATCAGATTGGAAAGTTTGGCAACCTGTTTAACAGGGACCACCGTCACGACGAGGCGCACGAGATTCGCTGCGATAACAAGAGGACCAAGATCTGTGCCTCTCATCGTTTCCAATCGTATTTCCCCGAGCGCGAAGGGAACCTTGTCAAGTGGTATGTCGATGGACGGGATTATTTCTGGGCGGTATCGGTCGCTTTGGAACAGGCCAAAGAAACCATCTACATTGAAGACTGGTGGCTCTCGCCAGAGCTCTTCCTGAGGCGCCCTCCACATGAGAAACAAGAGTACAGGCTCGACCAGATCCTGAAACGAAAAGCAGAACAGGGAGTCAAGATCTATGTCATTGTTTACAAGGAGGTCGAAGCGGCGCTTACATGCAATTCCGAACACACCAAACATGCCCTGCAAGCTCTCTGCCCAGAAGGCACTCCAGGATACAATAACATCAACATCATGCGGCATCCGGATCACAATGTTCTCGAAAACGCGGCAGATATGACAATGTACTGGGCTCACCACGAAAAGTTCATCGTCATCGACTATGCGATTGCTTTTATTGGCGGTCTCGATCTCTGCTTTGGGCGATGGGATGCCCACCATCACCCGCTTTCAGATATCCATCCAGACGAGGTGAAATCAGAGGTTTGGCCCGGTCAGGACTTCAACAACAATCGAGTCATGGACTTCAAAAAGGTTCAGGATTGGCAAGACAACGAACTCAGCAAGGCAGATTACGGCCGTATGCCCTGGCACGACGTCTCTATGGCTGTTATCGGCCCTTGTGTGTATGACATTGCTGAGCATTTCGTTTTGCGATGGAATTTTGTCAAACGTGACAAGTACAAGCGCGACGAGAGATTCGACTGGATTATACTAGAAGGTCGTGAAGGCGAGGACGAGGATTTGATCGGAGTACAGCGGCCAAAGTATCCACAGGGTGACTATCTCAGACATCCCCTGAACCCTCTGAGCACAAAGAATCTGCTCGGTCGAGGCACTGTTAATGCCCAAGTCGTTAGATCCAGCGCCGACTGGTCCAGCGGGATCCTGACGGATCGATCCATTCAAAACGCATATGCAGAGGTCATTGCTACCGCGGAACACTACGTCTATATTGAGAATCAATTCTTCATCACTGCCACCGGCGAGCACCAAACCCCAATCCGCAATACCATTGGCGCGGCCATTGTTGAGGCTGTGGTTCGAGCAGGAAAAGAAGGCCGGAAGTTTAGGGTCATTATTATCATCCCTGCCGTTCCAGGGTTTGCAGGCGATCTTCGAGACGATGCAGCCTCTGGCACAAGAGCCATCATGGATTACCAGTACAAGTCAATATGTCGAGGAGAGCACTCCATCTTTGAGCAAATCAAGGCTCAGGGAGTCGACCCAACCAAACACATCTTCTTCTTCAACTTGAGATCCTATGACCGCTTGAATAAGACTCCGGCCATTCATGAGGCGGAGCAGAAGACGGGCATCAAATACCAGAAAGTCCAGCGAGCTCTGGCTGAAGAGATTATGGGTGAGGGAATCCACGGGACGTCTGATCCGATAGAGAACGAAAGAGACAACCACATGGGACAGGAAAACGAAAAAGAAAAAGGCCGCAACGAGGCACTGCAGGCAAAGGAGATCTTCGAAAAGGCCAAGCCCAAGGAAGAGGTCCAGACATCGACTTCTGTGGCACACCACGCCATGGCCGACCAAGAACCTCTGGAAGACGAGCCATGGGCAGACCCAGAGTCTGAAATCAAGAACTGGATCCAGGAGGAGCTCTATGTGCATGCCAAGCTGCTCATTGCCGATGATCGAGTCGTGATTTGCGGCTCAAGCAACCTCAACGATCGCAGCCAGATGGGAAATCACGACAGTGAGCTGAGTATTGTCATGGAGGACACCAATATCGTCAGAACGACGATGGACGGAAGGCCGTTTGAAGCAGGATACCATGCGACGACCTTGCGACGATTCCTTTGGCGAGAGCATCTCGGTCTTTTGCCCCCACAGGATTTTGATGCCAAGGACGATATCAATGCACAGCCCCCTAGTGTCGAGCCCGAGAATAACGTCTACGATAATGATGAGAGTTGGAAGTTTGTAGAGGATCCGCTGGGTGACGATTTGTGGGATCTGTGGACAAGTCGAGCAGACAAGAACACGGAGCTCTTCCGCCACCTCTTTCACGCCGATCCGGACGACCACAGTAAGTTCACTCCCCGCTGCTTTATTAGGAGTAAACGAAGAAAAAGGCAAAAGTATCACAAGCTAATCACATGAGCTAGTTAAAACATTCGACGATTACGATCGATATTTGCCGCCTAGGGGCGTCAAGTCGGGGCACATTTTCGACCAGTTCATGCCGCCCGAGGAGGCGAAGAAGAAGCTGGCGCAGATCAAGGGGCATCTGGTGTGGATGCCGATGGACTTTTTGAAGGATGCAGAGATGGCGGAGCGGGGACTTCAGGTGAATTCGTGGACAGAGAGTGTTTATACTTGATTGTGTATACTTGAAGAATTGTTTTTTCTTTTCTTTTCATTGTTATTGCTTAATAGGGACCTATTATGGCCGTTGAGAGGGAAGCACTTGAGGTATACCAGATAATGAGTAAAAGACGGGGTCTGTAATGAATGAATGGTCACTGATTAACCGTCCATCCATCCATTCATGAAATTTATGCACCGCGGCGCCTAAATCGTAGCTTCAGCCACATCGATGCATTATCGACCAATGCTTGCGAATCTCGTGCATCTACCAGAAACTCCGTTGCCGAAGCGCGGCCGCATATTCGGTCGCATCAAGCAGGGGGGACAAGCGAACATAGCCCTACGCGAGAAACTCCTAAAGCAAGTAAAGGTAGCAGCAGAAGCCTTTCTTTGCCTCTGTTTGTGTCACAGCTCGATGGGCGTGAAAAACAAGAGGACACGAGATTTTGGGACACAGTTAGCGGCTTGCGCTTGTGGACTGGAAGCGCCGCGGTGGTGGCCAATGGTAGGGGCGAGATGGTCAATCACACGCATAAGCTGGGTGACATGAGGGTTCCATGATATGGGTGATGGAAGGGAAAGGAAAGGTTGTTTGACTCAGAGGGTGATTTCGCTTCCCCTCTTTGGATATGTGAATGGATCTTGGCTTTTGGTTAGTGGCTGTTTTTGGTAGGAGGTGAGAGTTGATGAAGGTGTTTGTGTGATGAGGTTGAGGTCGAGTCGGTGAAGGTTGAGGGGAGACGGTGAAGTTGGAGAAGAAGTTAAGTTAGTACTACCTAGGGAGATATCAGTTGGTGGATTTGAGAGACATGATCAAAAAATTGACAAAGAGGAAGAGGTAGAAGAAGAAGCAAAAGCATAGCGCATCCTCCGGCGCTATTGCTGGATCAGCTGTTGCTATCGTCTCGTCTACGATCTTCATAGTTGAGGCTATACTCGTAACATCCTTGTACTTAAACCCTTGTTTCTTTGATGCCCAAGTTTCATTGGCAGGATTTGACAGCGGCCATTCACCTAGACCTGTCAATCCAGCTATTTACAGAGTGCATCCAACAACATGTCCATCCATCCATATCTATATATCTATATATAAGTATTATGCTTCTTTTTCTGTTTCAGCCTTCCCATCCCGTGCATGTCGGCCCGTCGATGTGGTGTCTTCAGCAACCTGCAAGAAATGCTTGATTCATGCTGGTCCAGGGGCCCCCCGCCAGCCACCAGCCGCTGTAGCGCCCCGCAGTGGCTCTGGTTACAGCGGTCTAGCAGTACCTAACAGTACCTAACAGGCGCCGAGCCCCACGTTCGTTTGCCCAAACCCAATCCAGCGGCTATTCCTGAGCCGTCAATGGCATCACCAGAGCAGCCCGGCAAATCACCAGTCGTCCATGCCAAAAGCCCTGCTTGCTTTAAGCTTTTTGTCTTTTCTTCTTCTTTCGCAACCTTGATTTTTAATTTAGTCTACCGTGCATCAAGCAATTACACGCATCTCCAGCGACTCAGATTACTGTTCTCTGCTCTCTGTTCTGTCGTTGTCTCAGCTATCAAGCAGAGAGACCCCGCTTCAGAAGCCAAATCCAACGACCACGAGATACAAAGGCAGAGGTGTCACCAAGCTTAGGTAGCAGCTACGAACTAATCTTACGTTGCCTCCACACAACACACAGCTCGAGACACGCAAGGCTACTACGCAAGCCTCTTCGCCTTCGACCTCGGGCTCGATCCTTCGACTTCGTCCCAGCTGAACATACAAACGGCACCGCTGCTTACAGCTCCCACTCGTTCGTTCTCTCCGCCACTTGTGCCGCTACTCGTACTCCTCTCCCCATCTTGCGAGCAACCAGCATCTCAATATCCCTCTCTTCAAGCTTTGTCATCGCACCGCACTGCTGCATCCCGCTGGCCGTCTCTGTCCTCCGCGCCGCCGACGCGCATGCGACCTGCTGGCCGTCTCAGCCTTGGCCATTGAGTCTCCCGCCAGTCGCACAAGATGACGCAGTCCCCCATGATAGCCGCGCCGCCCAAGGCCACCAACGAGATCGACTGGGTCACGCCCTTGAAGTCCTACATCCGCGACACCTACGGCGATGACCCCGAACGATATGCTGAGGAGTGCGCGACGCTCAACCGCCTGAGGCAGGACATGCGAGGTGCGGGCAAGGAGAGCATCACCGGGAGGGACATGCTCTACCGGTACTATGGACAGCTGGAGCTGCTGGACCTCCGCTTCCCCGTGGACGAGCAGCACATTAAAATTTCCTTTACATGGTAAGTCGCCATGCTACAAACGTATTCGATATACGTCATCCGTCTGAGAGATTCTATGCTAATAACAATTCTGCTCAATAGGTTCGACGCATTCACCCACAAGCCTACGACGCAGTACTCGCTCGCATTCGAAAAGGCGTCCGTCATCTTCAACATTTCGGCTGTTCTTTCCGGCCACGCAGCCATACAGAACCGAGAAGACGATTCTGCACTCAAAGTTGCCTACCACTCGTTTCAAGCGTCGGCCGGCATGTTTACATATATAAACGAAAACTTTCTGCATGCTCCTTCATTCGACCTGAGCCGAGAGACTGTCAAGACGTTGATCCATCTCATGCTTGCCCAGGCGCAGGAGATCTTTCTGGAAAAGCAGGTCAAGGACCAGAAAAAGGCCGGCTTGCTAGCTAAGCTGGCATCACAGGCTGGATACCTCTATGGGCAGGCCGTCGAGGGAGTGCAGGAAAACGTCACAAAGGCCATATTCGAAAAGGTCTGGCTGGCAATGGTCCAGGTAAGCTGCACAATTGTCGGGGGAAATAGTTACCCTACATTCCGCATTATTCTCTGAGTCGAGTATGCAACGAGATGGCTAATCTAGAGACAAAATCACATAATTACAGATCAAAGCCAATCTTCTCAACTCCATAGCGCAGTACTATCAGGCAATGGCAGACGATGAGGGTGGCCAACATGGTGTGGCGCTATCACGACTTCAGGTCGCTGACGCCCTGGCCAAGGAAGCTGACCGATTAGCGAAGAGCTTCCCCAGCACTGTTCCGTCCAATGCCAATCTCGGTGCTGACTGCAGTACTCATCTACAAGAAATCACAAAGCGACAGTGCTCCGCGGTGCAGGAGCGGCTACGAGAGGCTGTCAAGGACAACGATTACATCTACCACCAGACAGTTCCCCCGGAAGCGAGCCTGCCCCAGATTGCCAAGCTACCCGCCGCGAAGCCGATTCCAGTGTCTGAACTCTACGCAGGTCAGGACATCCAGCGCATCACCGGACACGACCTGTTCTCTAAGATTGTACCTATGGCGGTGACTGAATCCGCGAGCTTATACGATGAAGAAAAGGCGAAGCTGGTGCGGGCCGAGACAGAAAAGGTGGACACCGCAAACGGTGAAATGGCAGCCAGTCTGGACTATCTACGACTTCCGGGGGCGTTGCAAGTGTTGAAGGGCGGTTTCGATCAAGATATTCTTCCTGACGAAGACTTCCGGCAGTGGTGTGAAGACGTAGCCAATCATGAAAACCCAGTGAGCATCTTTGACTTTTTACGGAGCGAGAAGGAGTCTATAGTGTCTACTCTGGACAAGAGCTCCAAGCAGCTGGATATGGAGGAGAGCGTGTGCGAAAAGATGCGATCCAAGTACGAAAATGACTGGAGCCAGCAGCCCAGCGCACGCCTCACAACGACCTTGCGGGGAGATATTCGCAATTATCGAGAAGCTCTGGAAGAGGCTAGCAGGAGCGACGGCCAGCTAGCAGCGAAGCTACGCCAGAATGAAGCCTGGTTCGATGAAATGCGAGACGCCGTCGCAAACGGGCAAGTTGACCAGCTCTTCTCAAAGGCGGTTTCTCAGGCCAAGGGAAGGGGTAGCAACGCCGTCAGCCCATCCGGAAACGAGCCTAACCTGCTCGATGCCGACTTTGACGAATCTGGGCCGTCAGTCGTGGAACAGATTGCAAGGGTCGAGGATATTCTCAAGAAACTCAATCTCATCAAGAGAGAGAGGAATCAGGTACTCAAGGATCTTAAGGAAAAGGTAAGAAGATTGTCTCATAAGACCCCCAATGTTGCTTGGAGACACTTGACTGATGGCAAACGAAAACAGATCCACACCGACGACATTTCACAAGTCCTCATCCTTAACAAAAAGACAATAGCAAACTATGAGCAGCAGCTCTTCAAGCAGGAATTGGAAAAGTTCAGGCCTCATCAGAACCGTTTGCTCCAGGCCAACCACAAACAGTCGGCGTTGATGAAGGAACTCACAGCCACATTCAACACTTTGCTGCAGGACAAGCGCGTGCGGGCCGAGCAGAGCAAGTATGAATCCATCCAGCGACAGAGGCTATCGGCAATTGGCAAGTATAAGCGTGCCTATCAGGAATTCTTGGATCTGGAAGCTGGCTTGCAGAGCGCAAAGAATTGGTATTCGGAGATGAGGGAGACGGTGGAGAGCCTTGAGAAGAACGTGGACACTTTTGTAAACAACCGGAGGTCAGAGGGTGCACAACTGCTCAACCAAATCGAACAAGAGCGAGCATCGAACAAGACGCAACAGGCAGAGCTGGAGCGAGAGCGGCTACGAGGCCTCATGGAGCGCATGTCAATGGAACCTGGGCAGCCAGCGGCACCACCCAAGCTTCCCTCGCAGAGGCCAACACCTGCGCCTCTGATGCAGAAACAAAACTCGGCCTCTCGATATGGGCAGGGCAGCGGCAGCAATAGCTATCAGGGGCAGTTCCAGATGCCTACATCGCCGCCACCAAACCAGCAGAACTTTCCTGGCTACGCCAGCCCTCCTCCTCAAAGCACATTTTCTCAACCTGTATATAACCCGAGCACATACGGCAGAAACCCTGGCCCGACATCACCACCTCCGACCCAGACCTCTTTTAGTATGAATGTCATGAGAGGCCCTCAATCGCCGCCGCCAACACAGACATCTTTCGGACAGCACCAGGCTTACAACACATATGGAGCGTTGCCTGCGCAACATCAGCAGCCACTGCAGCAGCAACAGCCCCCTCAAGGATATGTGCCTCCTGGCTTCGTCCCACCACCACCTCCCCCGGGCCCTCCTCCGCTAGGGCCTCAGCAAACTATCCATTTCGGACAGCAGGACTATGATCCCAATCAGAGCGCACAGCCTCGGTCAGCTCAAGCACAGCAGACACATGATCCTTGGGCAGGGCTGAACGCATGGAAATAACGAACAACAGTGCCGTTGATAGGGTTAACTGCGCAGTGAATGCCCTGCGGCGGTTGGTTGGATGATAATGTGAACACCTGGTTTAAAAACACGCAGAAGAAACAGGGGCAGTTTGAAGGATAACGTCATGCTGCAGGACGGAAACTGAGTGGGGGAAGAGGGTGTAAAAGAGACGGGCAAAGGGATAGAAGTATGTATGCTGATGGCATCAATAATATGTTTCTCTCTTTTCATTCTCTGTTCTTGGGTATAGATGGCAGCAATGTATTGCGAGAAATTCCAAACGGCTGGGCCAGTGGTCTTGATACTTAATCCCTAGTACTAATAGCTTGACTGCCATTGCAACATGCCTAGTTCGTGTACGAGCATAGGTACATAAAATAGGCAGTGAACGATGTGCTTTATTCCCATAGTCTAAATGGAGCAACCCGAAATCGGACAAAGATGCCCCCAAGGAGAAGAAGAGTTGTGAAGCTTGGACCCGAAGTTGGAGAAAACTGCGGAGTAGCCAAGCGTAGACCGAAACTACTGTTGCTACTGTACTTGGCCTCCCCCCGCAAAAACTCGGTCCCCCGGAATATTAATAGCCGGTGGGAGGCGTCTAATTCGACCGCTAAAGGGGAGCCATAAACAGTAAAAGATGTTGACTCGCTTGGCTTTGAGGGGCGAGCAAGGGGGTTTGGAATCCGCTTTTATGGGTGTTGACGATTCAACGCTGTGGAGGCTGGACGATGGCTGAGATGGGCGGTGGAGGATAACTATTGAACATGCTGGTATATGAGTGGTTTAGGTCAATGCCTCAGTATTGAAGAGGTCTTGAATTGATGGAAATATCCGTCGGAAGGAAGAGTCGTCGAAATTGATGCTCTATCGCTTGTGTCTATTAGGCTTCATGTTAGTGAGCGAGGCCCTGAAGAGTCAGCCGCTGGACCTCCATGTTAGCGGAGCAATGGAAGCCACCCCCGCAAGCAGCGAGTCGCTATGTGGCTATATTATTAACCGACGGCCAATGAGACATCTCCAAATAAATCGTCCATCGTCCAGGCTATCTAGTCCATATATCTTGCGACGACAACCGATAGGCGACGCGCGAGGACCGACTTTCTCCCTTCTTCATTCTCCATCTTCATCTTCATCTGGCGGGACATCAATTGCATTTTTTGAAAGGACCGGATCTGGCGATTGGATAGCTTTCAATTGGCGTGCTTGCTTTTTCTTTTTTGGGTTCAAGCTTGGACAATCCCGTTAATACCGACCGGCTTTAGGACGTCATCGGCATCTTCGCTCTTCAGCAGAAACAAGAGTTTGTTCGATTTAAAGGGCAGACAGGGAGAAGATGGTTCTCACGGGAAGCGACGTCGCGAAGCACAATGACGAAAAGTCATGTTGGGTGATTATTCATGTGAGCCGCTCACTCGATTGCTGGTTAAGATGGGATGGACGGACGAATGAATGAATGGAGCTGGTGGACTGACTCTGACTGACTTGATCTCTCTCTCATTAGGGCAAAGCATACGATGTCACAGAATTCTTACCAGGTAATTCATGAAACAATCTCGGATGAAGCATCCGTTGATCCAACTCTTACTGACGTGGAATCTCAACATCAGAGCACCCTGGAGGTGAAGAAATCATTCTCAAATATGCCGTATGCACACTCACTTTTGAACCCCCTCATGTCATGGGGCCCTACTTTAACTAACATCGACATCCAGGGCAAAGACGCGACAGAAGAGTTTGACCCGATTCACCCCCGGGACACTCTCGACAAGTATCTCGACAAGTCCTTGCACCTAGGGCCCGTGGACATGTCCACCGTTGCCCAAGAGGCCAAGAGAGAGGACCCCGAGGAGGTTGAACGGCAGAAGAGGATAGCGGAGATGCCGCTGCTGTCGGAATGCTTCAACCTACACGACTTTGAGGCCATTGCGCGGAGGACCATGAAGAAGGGCGCGTGGGGATACTATTCCAGCGCAGCCGACGATGAGATTGTACGTCCTGCTTCTTCTTCCTCCTGCTCTCATCTCCCATCGAGCTAATCCACCCCCCTTTAGACCCTGCGTGAGAACCACAGCGCTTATCACAGAATCTGGTTCCGCCCCCAGATCCTCGTCGACGTCGCCAACATCGACCTCTCCACCACCATGCTCGGCACCAAAGTCGACGCCCCCTTCTACGTGACCGCCACGGCGCTGGGCAAGCTCGGCCACCCAGAGGGCGAGGTGCTGCTCACCCGCGCCGCCCGCAGCCACAACGTCATCCAGATGATCCCCACGCTCGCCTCGTGCTCCTTTGACGAGCTCGTTGATGCTCGGCAGGGCGACCAGGTCCAGTGGCTACAGCTCTACGTCAACAAGGACCGCGACATCACAAAGCGTATCGTCCAGAACGCCGAGCGCCGCGGCTGCAAGGGCCTCTTCATCACCGTTGATGCGCCGCAGCTGGGCCGTCGTGAGAAGGACATGCGCCTCAAGTTCACTGACTCTGGTAGTAACGTGCAAAAGGGCACCAAGACGGACAACACACAGGGCGCAGCCCGTGCCATCTCGTCCTTCATCGACCCTTCCCTCAGCTGGGCTGACATCCCCTGGTTCCAGAGCATCACCAAGATGCCCATCATCCTCAAGGGCGTCCAGCGCGTCGAGGATGTTCTCCGCGCCGTCGAGGCCGGCGTCCAGGGTGTCGTGCTGTCCAACCACGGCGGTCGCCAGCTCGACTTTGCGCGCTCCGGCATTGAGATTCTCGCCGAGACGATGCCTGTCCTGCGCCAGCACGGCCTGGACAAGAAGATTGACGTCTTTGTCGACGGCGGCGTGAGGCGCGGCACGGACATCATCAAGGCGATGTGTCTGGGCGCAAAGGGCGTTGGTATCGGACGGCCGTTTTTGTATGCTATGAGCACGTACGGACAAGCTGGCGTGGAGCGCGTGATGCAGCTGCTCAAGGACGAGATGGAGATGAACATGCGATTAATTGGGTGTGCCAAGATTGAGGACTTGCACCCTGGGTTGCTGGATACGAGGGGTTTGTTTGTGCATAGCAACTCGACGCCGGTGGATTCGCTGTCACATATTACGTACGATCCTCTAGTTGTTCCCAGCCAGAGACTCAAAGCGAAGCTGTAACGTATGGGTATTTGAAAGGGGAGAAGATGTTTGGATACATGATCGTAGAGTCGAAGACAAAGAGCGACACGGTGTATGATATAAACGAGCAAATATATTCCATAAACACAAGTCTAATCTATGATTCAACGCTCTCCGCATTAATTAGCACTTGGTATATTCCTCATCATATAAAAAATGTCCAATATCATAACACTCTCTTCCATCTACAGTATCCCCCCTTTCCCATCACAAACCGCTCAAAAACTCTCTCAGCGTCATCGGCTTCCTCACCGCATTATTCAACCCTTCATGAAACGTCACCCACACCTTCTCCTGGCCCGCCGCCTTCTTCTCCGCCAACCCGCCCGTCACCTCCGCCAGCGGCTGCGCCTGAATGATGCGTCCAAAGAAGTCCTTCTTCACCACCAACCCGTCTTCCACCACAGCCGAATCATTCTTCTGGCTCTGAGTTAACTGAGTGAACGGCTGCTGCAGGTCGCCTTCGCCGGTGGTGCGTCCGGCTTGAAAGCGTGCTTGGCGGGCCTGTGTCTCGCGGAGGGCGAGCGTGCGACGGAGTTCTTGGTCGAGGACCTGGCGAACGGCGAAGCGGGTTGGGGGCTGGGATGTTAAGAGAGAGGCTGTTTCATAGGTGGCGAGAGAATCAATGTCACTATACATAGGGCTGTTAGATCGTCCACTGATATACACAGGCTTGGTGGGATACTGGAATAGGGGCTAAACTTACGGTTCCATGCGGTAGACAAACTGCGGGCCGCGACTAGACACGACTTCGCTCTCAATCTTGCCTTTATGCAAGGCAATGCCCACCTCAGCGAGCACTTCCGACGCACGCTTGACCATTGCACGCTCGCTCTCCTTGCGCACACTTGCCGTGGTGCCCTGGCTGCCACCGACGACGACAGGCTTCACATCGGGCGACAGCATGCGGGCCAGGTAGGGCATGAATTCCGTCGCCACGTCCTCTGCGCTTCGGAAGAGTCGCACCATGGTTGGGCTGAGCTGGGCTTGGAGTGCCTGCAGCTGCGCACGAGTTTGCTTCTCTGCCTCAAAGGCCTGATAGTCGGCCCGTGGACCGGAAAAGGGAATCATAGGGCCGGCTTCTTCTTCTCCTGGAACACCAGACCGCTGGTTGTGGTTCGATCCCATGCCGTTGGCAAAATGTCGAATGGGTGACGCAAACAGATGATGACAAGCCAGGACAGGCTGCGCTAGGTAGGGCGCAAGCTCCCATTCCTGGCTGGCGTACAGTTTGGACTGACAAGCATCGTGAAAGTATAGCCAGTCATAGGCTTGATTTGGCTTTGAGAGGTAGGAATCGTCGTTGAACTCGCGGTTTGGATACTCTGCGAATATCTCTGTTACAATGTGACTGATTTCACCGCTAGAATCAACCATCTGTCGAAGACACTCCATGGCATACTTCTTTTGGTGCTCTCCAAAACCAAGCTCCGTTTTTGGCTGTTCGTGATGCGTCTTGGACTTGGCCAAGTTGAGCGCTTGCTTGGGAAATCCGCCGCCTTCTTGGAAGAGGCGAGAAATGATATCCTTGACGCTGCCTCGCCCAAGCCCTCGAGTTCCCGCTGAGCCGTTGGCAAGCTCCTGGAGGATGTTTCGTTCGATCCAGTCCCTGGTGAGGCGTTGGTTGTCATTCAGACTTGAAACCTTGAACCGGGAAGCTACCCATTCGCCCACGACCATGACACCTCGAAGATCGCCTTGCACGGTGCTTTCTTGTCCCTTTCTCGCGTCAATGCCGCTGGCCATACCCCACGCCGATTCACACAGTTTGCGTGCTGCATCCTTGTCGCATGGAATGCCCTCCTTTTCAAATACCGTCTTTAGGCGACCAACTACAGTGTCCAGCGTTGGTCGACCGACGTGGATAATCTCGGCCAGGTTCGACTGCCTGAGAGGCCTCAGCGACGGGTGATAGACGTCGTTGCATATAAGAATCAGAGGACGCATCAGACGGAAATCGTCTCCCTTTTTCTTTTTCCCATCATAAGACTTGTTTACCCCTGAAGAGTTCTTTTGATCAATGAGGACCAAGTCAATCAGGGCCTTGATGAAACCGCCCTCTCCTGAAGCGCCAGATCCCGTTACCACGCCGTCAACCTCGTCAACCACAACGCAAGCAGGCTTGGCAACCTTCTGAGGCCCATTCAGGGCCTTTTGATTGCTGACATTCTTGACGCTCTCCGTTCCAAGACTTGTGCGAATTCGATTCTTGACGACGTCGCGACTGCGGTCGTCACTGGCATTGACTTCTATCACTTCATAGCCTGCCTGTTTGGCGCAGACGTGAGCCAGTGTTGTTTTCCCCAGTCCGGGCGGTCCTGTCAACATCAAGATCTTTCGATGGGGTTTCTCCTCCTCAGTTTGAAATTGAGGGTTATTGCGTCTCTGGACCTTGGGTCTTGCTTTAGCTGTTCCCGGGAAAACCAATGGATCCCATTTCTTCAGCCACCGTAGGACCAGTCTATTTGTGCTGTCGTCTCCGCATAGATCCATAAAGTTTCTCGCGCGGTATTTCTCGGTCCATAGCATCGTCTTTTTGGGTTTCTTTTCGGATATAGATGTAGCCTCCATAGATCGAATAGCCTGATTGGTATTTGGAGATGGAGGGTTTTGCTGCTTCTCGGCCAATTCGCTCGTGGCTGCGTTGATGAGGTTGTGTATATCGACGCCATAGTAGTCTCGTTTCGCCCGCCCTTCCTTGGTTTTCGATCTGGCCGCCACCATAGATTCGTAAGACTGCGCAACAACCTCTTTGCGCTCCCTAATCGTAACCTCACTACCTCCACATGTCTTTAGCTTGTAAGTAGTTTTTGAGCGGCTTCCAAAGATTGGCGCAGTAAGTAGTGAATTTGGTTGAGACCAACGAGGCCCTGATTGTGCCGCAGTGATCTGCGTATCTTCGGTGAGAATTGTACCGGCTGTTGTGTGGTTGCCTTCTGGGAGCTCCACGGGGAGGGCATTGCTACTGCCATCTCCATTCGCATCTCGAGCACCGAGTACAGGGATCTGTGGCCTCTGCCCGTGTTGGACCTCTACTTTGCGCCTCTTGGAATTGGAAGGAGATCTAGAGCTTGCTCTGGGTCTATTCTCCGTGTCTGATTCAGAGTCAGAGTCAACAAACGGCCCGGTGATGCGAGGCTTCTGTGTAGGATATTGAATATCATGAGGTTTGGCGCGTTTTGTTGGAGGAGACGGGGGGTCGCTTGGAAAGGTAATTGGTGAGGATGCAGAGAGCATTTTGATGAGGTTATTGTCTTTAATGTCGAGGAAGATAAAAGGCGCTCAAAATATACACAAAATGAAGAAAAGAATTCGAGAATGTCATCAGCCAACTACAATGCAGGTATAGTGAGTGATTGGCTTACAATTTACAACACTCTGTTATACGTAGAAAACTCTCGACGCGTCTCATTAAGGGAAGTGGGCTGGGACGCGTTGAGTGGCCCCGCTTTCGGTGGCTGCTCGGTGGCCTCGGTGAGCCGGTGCGGGAGCGTCACACCGTTCGGCAGAATGTCGGCTGCGTGGCACCACCAGAAAAAATGACACCCACATATCGAGCTCTAAACAACGGCCTCAGTGATCTTGTCAAGCCGCAATTGTCACCGGTCGGCTCGCCAAGATGAGAAAGCCGTACCGTTTCTACAGTTTAGCTCGCCCTGTAAGTTTAGGGATACATTGTCATTGGTCATACTGCCAGAGCCTTGGGCAACGGCCCAGGGACTGAGCTCGTGTGATGGCGGGGATCCTGGTTACTGACGTTGAAAACCCTACAGAAACTGCGACAATCATGGAACAAGTACAACCTATATAACCTGTACCGACAGACAGGCCGAGAACCCCAGATTCGAGGCACTCCTACCTTTTTCCAGCAGAAATGGGCGGCCAAGGCCAAGACTCGATCGTATCACGGAGAGCACATTCCCGAGAAGAAATGGGTGCGCCTCTTTTCCCGTCGACTCCTCTCTGCTGTGGACATGCCACCAGAGTATTTGGCGGCGCATGATGGTTCTGAGCAGGCTGCCGGTCGTGGTTCCGGCCTGACGACGTCAAATGTCACGGCCGAGACATTCTCCAAGGTTCCCGCACTCAGCACTCAGGAACGCTCAAGGAGGAGACCGCTCTTTGGCGATGTGAACAAGCTGTTGTCGGATCAATTCAACAACATGACGCCTTACATGCAGATGACCTTTGCGCCTTTGGAGAGGAGGTTGGATACCGCAGTCTTTCGGGCTCTATTCGCCAGCAGCGTCCGTCAAGCACGCCAGTTTGTCATCCACGGAGCCGTTACTGTCAATGGGAAAAAGGTTTGTTACAGCTATATTTACAGTGTGTGTAGTTGGTTTTCTCATGTACTAATGCAATTACGCAGATGGTTCACCCCTCTTACCAACTGAACCCCGGCGACATGTTTCAGGTGGACATTGAAAAGGTCATGTACGGCACGGGCGTGCAGAAGGCAGCAGATGCGCACAAGCGACTTCACGAGAACCTTGAGGCAAGACAAAAGAAGGCGGACAAAGCATTGCAAAATGCTGTGAAGAAGTTGGGCGGCAATGCTACCGCTGAGCAGGCCGCTGCTGAGGGGGAGACTGAAGGCGAGAAGCCCGAAGCTGATGCTGAGGCCGCCGAGGGTGAGGCCGCCGAGGGTGAGGCCGCCACAAGCGAAGACGCCGGATCATTGACTCCCGAGGCCCAATGGAAGTTGAACAACAGGGCCCTGAAGTTTCTGTTGAAGGATGTCAAGAAGATTCTGAAGAACAACCCCAAGGAACTCAGCGCCAAGGAGAAGAAGCAACTCCGTCTTTTCCGTGCAGATGCTAAGCGCTTCCTCTCACATCCTGAGAAGAGCGAGGCAGATGTTGTGGAACTAATTGACGAGTTGCAATTACAGATGAAGAGCCACGAACTGATGCGAGAGAGCTTTGAGAAGCTTGACCTGAAAGAGGGTCAGGCCCAAAGCCAGGTCGAGGATGGAGCCGAGGCCGAGGCTATCGAAGTCACCTCAAAGGAGGCTGAAGCGCAGCCAGCAGTCAACAGAGAACGAGAGGTTGAGAAGGGTCTGGAAGGCCTATCAGATGAGCAAAAGACCAAGGCCAAGAAGATAATTGGCGATGCTAAGCTATCCAAAGAGGAGATGAGAAAGCTCGCCCGGCTACTTCAAATGGACGAAGAGAATCCCGTTGACGACTCGAAACCATACGCTACCCCGTGGAGGCCCCGACCCTACATGTCGGCGTTTGCCTTTATCCCCCGTTACCTCGAAGTCAACCCTAACATTTGCGCTGCCGTCTACTTGCGACACCCGGTCGCTCGAAAGGGCATGGCTGAGGTGCCCACACCTTTCAGCTACTTGACTAGTCAACTTACCCATAACTGGTACCTTGAGCGAGGTTAAGGAGAGGGCGTTTAGAAGTGTTTGGGAAGGATGGCGTGGCGTGTATATGATGCATAACTCTGCAAAAGAGTGCTAAAAGGAGAAAGATTACAGTCCATGTAGGCTATGTATGATGATAAAAAGTTGAGGCTGGGTTGGGTTTCCTCCCAGACTTCGACAATGTAATAGTATATACAAAGGAACTATGATATGAGAGCTTGAATAGATCTGAGCCCCGATTGTGAATGTTTTCTTAATCAATGCCTAGTACCTGAGGCGAAGAATGTGATGGGTCATCAGGAAGGTATTATTAATTGAGTGGTTTATTCACCATGGCAGCTATGAACACTCTTGTCAGAACTCAAAGCCCGAGGAGAGTTACCAACAACAGACAGCGAGGCAAATTTGCCATTGGCCCGGCAGCTGCCGAGCTACAAATGCGTCGTCACATGAGCAAGCTATTAACAGAAGTTGCTAACTCTATGCTCTTACACTCACGTAGCGGAGTGTTTAAACAAACTAGGCAATTGTCACAGCGGCGCGCTAGAACACCGATTGTGTGTGTTTCAAATACCTAGGTAAAACACTACGAAAGCCTCATTTTCTCTCCTGGCAAATACAGACTATGGTGTTTTATTGGGTGCCTTGTTAGTTTTATCCCTCCAATTAAGGCCTTTGGCAACTTGAATCTCTCTTTTCGACGTTGATTTACCTCTCTATTTTGCGCTATTTGTGTTCCATGTTAACTATAATTCAAGCGCATAATTCATAGCGCCTATAATATTTCACACACCATCCGTCTCATTGTTGCTCACATGTGCCTTCCTCTACTCCGTAAGCGGTCAATGGATAGCCATTTAAATATTAACCTTGAAAATCATTTTTAAAACTCAAGAATATCGCAAAAAGTCCTCATCGCTAGTCCCAACGGGGCATCAAAGCTGTAGTTTATAGTACAATTCCGGCAAGGCCGTGCTCGGTTTCGCCTGCCTCGCTCGCTTCGGTTACTCGCTGGCCGAAGGCATTAAATTCTCCGCGTCGAAATATGGGGAAAGAACGAGACCCTGCTTTATAATCGTGCTACTTTGCATCAGTCCATCAGCCCTGTTTTTTCTTTTTTTTTTTTTAATCCCTCTGACTTGTTCTGGCCAATCCCGAGTTTTGGTCGAGGCCCTGGATTTGTCCACTTTTTACGTTTGTTATTACGGGAGAGAAAATCAGGTTTGGAATAAATGGATGCCGGCACACCGACAACCGTCCATGATGTCCCGAGTAGTGAGTGGTTTTGCTAGGCTCGGTATGTAACCACTTTATTACGCTGGATCATATGCCTGTTACTAGAGGTTAGTTGATACACGTATAGATAGCTTAAACAATATAAAGGACGATTGAGTGGTTTTGCCCTCCCGCGAGACCTGCAGACAGTTGAGGGTCTAAATCAGGCAAAAGAGAGCGAGCCTCCAGAAGCCGCTCCAGCCTTAAAACCCCGTTCTGCCGATCCAGCGGCCGCATTCCGACCTAGCGGAACTCGCCACTAGAGTTACGGCGAGCCGCCCGGGCACGGCATGAGGAAAGGCTCTGACAAAGCACCAATGTCTAATGCCGGATTGGCTTGTGTTGTGGAAGCTGGAGCTGCGCAAGGCTTCTAGAGCATTGAGGCGGCCTGAGCCCCGTATGGAGCAAAGGAAGGCCGTTAATTCTCGAGGCGCATGTCGTCAGTCAGTCACGCTCCTGGAACCTCAACTCAACTCTCGTCATCACACCCTTGCCGGCCTTTTCCTCTTCTTTCCTTCTGCTCCATCCCCATAGTCACACCCTCAAATTGAGCGCGATTTTCGCCATTGCATATAAGAAGCTCCTCCCCTGCTGCGCCGCCGTCTCACCCGTTGCGCAGAGTCAATCTGATCTGGAGTCTCCCCGCATTCCTCTGCGGACAGCCTCCCGACCTCCGGAAGCGCCGAGACCAGCAACCGACTGCTGAATTGATTCAACATCGTAGCTGCAGGGCGTATCATGACAAATCACTAGAAGGCCATTGAACAGACCTTTGCCCAGGAACTTGAAAGGCTGGGCGACTCCTCATCACGACATCTTCCGGCTGAATCACCAGCCACGGGCGATTTATCCAAGACATTCGTTCCGGAGCCATTCCGCCCTGCATTTCATCCCTGCAGACTCACCTTAGAGTCGATGTGACGCCGCGCGCCGGCACCTTCAATGCTAGCGCTCGGTTTGACGATTCCACCTTACACAACACAATTTGCATCTCAACTCTCCAGCCATAGCCGGAATCCCATTCTTCGCCCGCCATGGAGGGCATGGACCTGACTGCCGCCTCTTCCTCGGCCGGCTCGACGCCCGCTGCCCAGGCCAAGAAAAAGTCTCGTCGAGGAACTGACCCGAACAACCAAAAGCGAAGATGCATCAGCACCGCCTGCGTCGCTTGTAGGCGGCGCAAGTCGAAATGCGACGGCCAGCTGCCCAGCTGCGCTGCTTGCTCCAGCGTTTATGGCACTGAGTGCATCTACAACCCCAACTCGGATCACCGCCGCAAGGGAGTGTATCGAGAAAAGGTCGACAGTATGAAAGCCCAGAGCTCAACGCTGCAAATCATTGTCGAAGCCATCTTAAATGCCACCGAAGAAGAAGTGCCAGATGTCGTAAACAAGATCCGAACATGCGACAATCTCGACGCAGTAGCCCAGGAGCTCTTAAAAATGGGCGAAGCGGAACCCAAGGAAGAAGAATTTGACGAGAATCTGGACGAAGCATCCATGGCTTTCTTGCCCGTCTCAGGAGAACAAGAGCTCGCTGGCAAGATGGGAGAGCTGCGGCTCGAAAATGGCTCAGTGCGCTTCATTGGCGGCACTTCTCATCTCATCTATCTAGGAGACCCTCACCACGATGGCATCGATTACGATTCACCTTCTGAGCCCGGCATTTGCGAAAACCCCATCACGTCATGGACCCGAGTGACCACTGATCCACGCCTCATCATGCACCTTATGAACATGTACTTTAATTATCACTACCCATACTTCACAACGCTCTCACGCAAGCTATTTTGGCGCGACTTCATGAGGGGCAAGGCGGGCTTGGCGCAGGGCACGGCATACTGTTCTTCGCTATTAGTAAACGCAATGTTGGCGCTCGGCTGCCACTTCACCGATATCCCTGGTGCTTTTGGCATCCCTGGCGACAGCAGGACCAAAGGAGACCATTTCTTTGCCGAGGCCAAGCGACTCATCGTGGATAATGACGAATATGAGAAGCCGCGGCTTGTGACCGTGCAGGCTTTGGCACTCATGTCTGTGAGAGAAGCGGGCTGTGCAAGAGAGGCCAAGGGCTGGGTGTATAGCGGCATGAGCTTCCGAATGGCTCTCGACATCGGCCTCAACCTCGAAGTAGAGGGCTTGGATAAGGAGCACATGTCGGAAGAAGAAATCGATGCCCGGCGCATCACCTTCTGGGGGTGTTTCCTATTCGACAAGACCTGGTCCAACTACCTGGGCCGGCTGCCACAGCTCCCAAGGAACTCCTTTACCGTTTCCAAAATTGACGTCTTCCCTGACGAAGATGCGGCGCTATGGGCGCCTTTTACAGACAAAGGGTTCGACGAGTCTCTTGCTCAGCCCTCGAGGACACGAGCCGTTGCTCTGCATTTGTCCAGGCTATGTGAAATCAGCAGCGACATACTGGTCTTCTTCTACCACCCAAGCCACATAAAGAGGGCTAGCAGCAAATCTCTTGAGCTGAAGAAGCTCGGCGAGCTCCACCAACGACTTGAGGAATGGCGGAAGAACCTGCCCAAGGAGTTTGAACCGAAAGAAGGCTTGCTGCCAAACGTGATATTGATGCTGTAAGTGTGCCCGTCGATTCACAACTATAATCAGAAGGGGAATATCGGAATAACTGACTTTGATTCTCCATTAGCTCATTTTTCCACCTCCAATACATTCATCTCTTTAGACCTTTCTTAAAATACGCCCCAGCCGCATCACCTCTGCCATCACATATATCACCAAGGCGAATATGCACTGCAAATGCCGGTGCGATTTCAAAGCTGATGAGACTATATAAAAAGTCTTGGAACCTCCGACAGATATGCAATATTGCAGTTTACATGATACACAGCGCATGTACGGTTCATCTGCTCAATCTGCCTGAAAAGACAGCGAAGCGAGATTTGACCCATGGTCTCAGGCATCTGGAAGAGATTGCCGAGGATTGGCTCTGCGCGAGACGGACGCTAAGCATTCTCAGTGTCTTGGCAAGAAAATGGAAATGTGAACTACCAGAAGATGCCGACATAATCCTCAAACGCACAGATGAGAGATTCGAGTACTACAGCACGTCCGAAGTTCCCTCTCCTGGATCGAGCAACTTGGTTCCTATTTCACCGGTGACCTCAGATGAAGGGGCAGTGCAAGCTCCCAGGCTCGAGTATGGGCTTACGAGGCACCCAACTTCAGAGCCTATAGCTCAGCCGGCAGTACAGACGTCTATCGAGGAGCGGCTGACGATGGACTCACCCATGTCCCTGGGCAACAATAACCCTCTTCCGGATCAGCGTGGTATGGGCATGGATCCCGCGCAAATGGATTTGCAAGATATACTGGGATGGTCGCAGCAATTGGGGATTCCATTGAACTCGCAGTCGCCAGCAGCCCAGAGCCACATCTCGTCGGACATGGGCCATCACCAACCCCAAGCCCAGACCTCAAACCTAGGCAACATGGACAGTCGCGAGTGGCTGTTGAATGACTCGGCGCGGCTACACCAAAGCTTCGGAAGCTGGGATATGAGGCAGCAGGCAGGACCTGGAAACCAAATCTTTATGTTTAATAATGGTCGGGGAGATGGTGTAGGGGTTGAGAATCCGGATTTGAGCTCCTTTGACTCACTTACCGAGTCTTTGACGACGCTCAATGCATGGTTACCGTCTGGGCTGGAATAGAGAATTCGGGGTTTATTTTCCCCTCTCTCTCTTTCTGCATTAATTCACCAAAAGTGTAATGTTTACTCACATACTACTTTGTGGTTGTACTTGATTTGGATTGCGAGCTCTGTTTAGCAGGAAATGGGGGAATACATCAAGGCGTACCCGTATGATTATGATTATGATTTCATTTTGGGTGAATTAGTGGTAGTTTGTAGGCCCAAGCCATGTAAAAACTCTGGATACCCTGTTTTTTTGTCGCAATGCTGGCCTTTCGCGGTCCATGTAACGTTTGAGCTGACAGCGGCGGAGAAAGTAGTGCCGTTATCTTACACGTAGCAGATGTAGTCTAAAGCAATGATTCCCCTTTCTATCTATCTACTATAGGGGCACTAGAAGAGATGGCGTCGTGTATGAGCATGTCACTGAGACTTGGAATGACATGATAAGGCATGAATTGCGAAGGAGAAAAGTAGAATTGGCCAGCTAGATTACGTGCTCGCTCAATTAGGGTAGGCAAAAGAGAGAGAAGATGGAGAGGATTTCTACAGTTTGAGGTACGCGACTCGAAAATAATTACAATTGGCCTTACCTCTTCAATTCACAGCCTCTTTTCGTCATCTTGTGTCATTCATCGCGTCGTCGGTCTTTGGTTTTTGGACAATGGACGATCCGGCCCATCGAGACAGGGGGCCATCGCAACAATCCTTGCAAGGAAAAAGAAAAAAAAAAGGACTCACTTTATCGATCTTGATGCGCCCGCTTCGCTCGCCCCCTTCCTTAGCTCGGCTCTTTTTTTTATCTTCAATTTCGTCATCATCCCCTGGCCCTTCTAAAAGAGAGAAAGAAAAGACGCCAAGCGGAAAACAGACAAACGCAACGTTTTCTTTCTCTTGGTGTTTGTTTGCTAAAAGGAAGAAAAATGAAGCGAAATGTCTGACGTGACGCCGTCTTTTTCGGCTGTCCTGCCGCCCTTCTCTCTCTCCCCTCTTTTTTTTCGGCCCTTGTATGTAATTCTCATCGTCACTTGGTCTCTTCTAATATCGGGCTCGGTTCCAGACGCCGAAGGAGGCCCGGCCGGGGGGAGAAGGGTTCTTGCGATGTTGGGGTAATTTTGGACCGCCGCAATGTGTGTCCACGCTGTCGTACTGCTAGTGGAAAGGAGGGAGGTGTCTTTCTCGTTTGAAGCGGGCCATTCCGAGTCACACGTGAACAGGCAGGGGAGGGACCGTTTTGCCTGTCTGGGCCTGGAGAGAATGGGGTCAGTAGGTCATTCGTCTCTTTTCTCTGTCTCGGCTTCGGGGGGTGTTTGTTGTCTTCTTCCCCTCAATTTGTTTCTCTTTTCGAAAGAAGGGGAAACGGGAACGGGTAGAAGGGGAGGAGAAGAGGGAATTGGCTCGCTTCGTTGGTGTTTTTCGTGGCGTCTGTCTGTATGCTCCCCACCCTTGCAACTTACAGTACCGTCCGTATGCAGAGCAGCGAGAACGATGACGGAGTGTTTTTTTTCCTGCTGGGGGACAAGGGGGCCGTTGAAATTAAAAAGGGCTTGTAAGATGACATACCGCAAAACAGAGTAAAAAACGGTGGACCGCTGCTAAAACTGCTGCTCGTTGGGCCTCTTGCTTATCTTATAAAACCAGAGGGAAATTGAGAAGCCATTGCCAACGGCCGAAGTCGCTGAGCTTTTCGTCGAGAAAGCCAAAAGAGGTTCCCCAGGCAGAGCTAGTATTAGTATTGCCATGCCTTGCGAAAAGAAGCGGAGCAACGGGCTCCAGCAGGCTAAAAAAGACGGCCCATGGGGCAAACAGACAGGGAGAAACCTGGTCAAAACGGGCGGGTTAGAAGCAAGCAGCCGAAGATTCGCTTGGGTTACATGTCATAATTCATGCCCGTGTGTTCAGCCTACCTGGGGACAGTTGATTGTCTCTTTTTTGCCGCCGAGCCGTGGGGATGGAGATGCTTCTCCGCAAAACAACAGAAGCACATCGTGTCGTCGTGGGTCTACGAGGCATGAGCATGACCCAAACGTGCTTGTCGAGCTGCAAGCAAAAGATTGGCGTGGATTAGAGTCGTTTCCCAAGAGAGTGTGAGATTATGGGGGGCGTCCGCGTCCCCTCACAAGCAGCAGCAGGACGGGCCACGGACGGACAGGGGGAACTTGGAAGACACTGGACTCACACACACCCCCAGTCCTGTCGGCCGCAGGAGATAAATCTTGTTTGTGAGATGGCCACATGCCCGCCGGAGTTATGTCTGCCGTACAGTAGCGGTGCAAGTGCAAGCAAGCACATGGACTCGTGCGCATACCAGGGAGAGGGGGAGAATTGTCAATGCCGTTGCCATTGGCATTGCCATTGAGCTCCAGGTCTAGCTCCAGCTTGAGCGTCACGGTTTGTCCTTGAATATTCATTCGGCCGTTCGTGGGGTTTCGCTGCGTCTGGGGACGGGCCAAGGGAAGATGCTGGTTGATTGATTGACTATGAGAAGAGGCAATTGGTTAGTATCTCGTCAATTAGCACACCCACACAACTTTCTATGTTGTCTTTCTCTCTCTGTTCTTCCTCTGTCTCTTTTTTGTCTGCCGTGCGGATTGCGCCGACATCGACAATTGCAGCAACAAAACAAAATGGGGTGATTGTGGTGAGGATGAGCTTTTTTCGTCTTCAGCTTGGGATGAGCAGACCATTGACTTACCCTTAATTGCCAATGGACCACTTCACGATATTGCATGGCCTGATCCCCAAGTACTTTGTAGATTAGCTTCAATTGGTTTTTCAGCTCTGGGAGTGACGATCTCCCTCTCGCTGCTTCTCCTCCTCCTCACTTCTCCTCTCCTCTCCTCCGTGTGGGAGGGAAGGGCGCGAGCTCTACGGAGTATCAATTGTCGGGTTAACAAGTTTAATAATATCACATCTCCATCTTCGTCGGGATTGATCAGGACACTTTCAACTGCCTTTGGTTTGTAATCGGAGTTTTAAGCCTGTTTTCTGACTTTAACCTTTTGCCAATTGCCGGGAAAGCCTAAGTCTAGAACCATGTCGATGGACTCTTTTTTGCAAAAATACGAAACGAGTTTGAACTGCCCAAAACAACAAAAGATGGTTTTTTTTTTCCTTTTGGTCCGCCAGTCGAGCCGATTCTCCTGTCCTTACGAGCGACGTAACGGAGGAGCTGCCGATGGTTTCTCCAAACGCTGGAGTCGGCCCATGAAGGTTGTTTGTGCGTTCCCTTTTTCGGGATGCCGGGCTTTTGTTCCTTGTCGATCCAGGTTCGTCTTCCCCGCGGTGGCGTTTTTGGGACCTGGAGAAAAAGAAAAGGAAGCCAAGCTGGATGGTTTGGTTTCAATTGGGCTGGAACGGCAAATTGTCATGATACGAGTTACATGATACAGGTAAGATTTGGGCAAAAAAATTCTACCTCGTCGGCGTTTCTATTTCACGCGCTTTGGCATGTTTCCGCAACATCGGACGATATCCCGTTCGTCTTGCACCTGGTGGAAGCAGGGCGTGAACCGGGTTTTGAACATATGGCGGGGAAACGGGGAAATGGGGAAATGGGGAAAACCTGGAGATGGATGTACGAAATATACTCCGGAGTGACAGCTTTTTGACAGATCTCGCACTCGACAAGGCTGGGGTGTTAAGACATGGGGAAATCAGGGTCGCATTGACAATATAAAGGCTGCTCGGCCGTAGCATCGTCGCATCGTTGGGTTTGTTTGATGCATAAACTCAACCCTCCAGGCTCAATTCATTATAGGCAGCGGATCAATAGCTGGTGGACTTGGCCTTTGTCGGGGGCCTTGTCACTGGCTGCAAAACTCCGGGGTTCGGCCCGAGTACCGCCTGGCCACATGCAGGTCTCGCTCGAGCTTGAAAACAGGGGCAAAAGCCCAGCGTCCCATTTCGGCGCTATTTGCAGTGGTGTGGCAGTGACCTTTGGACCGTCCGGTGCCTTGCGGGAAGCCGTTTGGTTACGAGGTACGCGGGTCTGGAGGGGATCGTGAGTGTGAGCCTCCGAAAGGCTTGTGTGTGAAGCTTGTGTAAGTCCGGGGGAGGTGGGCATCGTCATGTATCGAGTACCGCGCGGAGGAGGGCATCGACAGGCATCGACAGGGTCCCCTGCGAGGTATCTGCGTGTTCACGGCGGCATCGACAGCACCCTCTTTGCCAATCTTAACTGCCCGTCTTAATTTCAGTCGTGGCAGTGATGCGGTGGCGGTTATCGTCACCGGTATTCGCGGGTCAGGGGGGGCGAGACTGATCGCGCTTACACGCTGCCGAGTACGTACCTGCTTCATACTGTACCTTGATAGCATACGAGCAGAGCCCATATAATTTAGGAGTATTAGTATTAGTAGTAGGAGTATCTAACAGTAATACGACTCTCATACTGTACAAACTTCGTGTTATTGTCCGAGTCTTCGTATTGAGTTCCAGGGTAGTTGTTCGCATTACACAATGACACGTTCTCATATTTCTCCTCTGCTTCCTCCTCCTCCTCCTCCTCCTCCGCCGCCACCTCCTCTTCATCGTCACCGGTTCGGCATCAAGTGATCAAGTTGAGTTGAAAACTAACCCTCAACTAGCTATATTACCCTATAGTCTATTAATCCTAGAGTCTACTAAACAAAACATCAACTACTGAAACTACTAGGCGATTCCTCTTGCTTGTCATCACGCAGCTCTTACTGGGTTGGGGAGTTGATGCATTCAGACCTCCTCCATGTGTACAAGTCTCCGTCGGCGGCCAAGGTTGCATCATCTGTCGTCTTTTTTCCCGATGACATTGTGCCCAAGTGTGATGCCGCTGGCCCGCCTGCAGGAAACATTGAATCAGGTCCCGAAAGGTGTTGAGGGTGTATCGCCGCAACGCAATTTATTTTTTCCAACAACCCCGACTTTGGAGTTGGAGAGGGGAGATTTAGCACACGCGATGCTACCAAAGCCCGAGTGCTAAAACTCATCAAAACTCTGCTTTGGGTCTGGCCTCGCTGTGGGAATCCCTGCTCCCATTCTGCCGTTCTAGCTTAGCTTTGCTGGGGAACAAGCGCTAAATGGTAGCGAGCCGGCGTTGGTGTAAGTCTGGAAACGGTTGCGAGGGTCCGTTGAGAAACGGACGGAGAATTAACCTAGCAAATTGGTTATGTAATATATCCCGCAGCGCTGTGTTGCGACCCTGAGCTGAGGTTATCTGATGTGCTTGTACCCAACTAATTACCCAATACAACTCCAATAGAAGCCGGATGGAAGATGATGGTGATACTCGTACGAGTTACTCGGTACTGTCAATGCCTCGTGTTGCCTGATATAGAACATGCCAGATGGCAAATATGCAACACGTGACATCAGTGTATGTTGTTGGCTGTCCAATGCGTCCTTGCTCCAACCACATGAAGAATCCGTGCTCTTTACTTCTGCTGCTGCTTGTTTGTTTCTCTACGGCCGACCTACCTATCGTCAACCTTGAGCTCGAGACTTAGCCAAGTATAAGCATCTCCGCAATCACGTTGCTCCAGATCGGCTACTGGCATTTATTTCCCGTCATCTTTCACATCTCAAAAACTCCGGATAGCTCGCTTCACAACCGCCCTAGCGTGAATTGAAAATTGGCCGCTGAAGTCGTCGGAGCTGGAGAAACCGTCAGCCCATCCATCACATCACACACACAACTTGGGCCTGCTCTGCTCCAGGATCCGATTTCTCCCACATGACACCATGTTGCGGTGCGCCTCAACTATCGAAAAACCCACCTTATCCACCGTGAAACACGGTCAATTTCAACGACTGCCAATGTGATTCCGCCGACTTCAGAGCAGCCAGATGGGCTGAAACTCTGCTGCCATCATGCATTGCAATTGGCCGCATCCAGTTGAAATGCCTCGGCGCGCAGCCAGCGAATGAGCCCGCGCAGCTGCCGACTTTGGACCGCTAGAGGGAGATCAAGCGACGCTTTTTCTAACAACACGCAGTCGATCCGCAGATCTCATTATATGCTGCCAATTAACCTTCTGAAATGGGAGCTTCTTCCGGGCGCTAGGTCACAGGATTTTGGCCATTGACAAGACTCAAAGTCGGTGCATGAAATGCCCACGGCTAGAGTTTGTTTCACTTGGATGGGCAAGAAGCCAATTGCTTGCCGTGCTCTGGCAAAGACGATTCCAATCACCAGCTCTTCATGGTGCTTTCCTTGCGAGTCAAGCTGGACTGCAAATTGCTAAAACGTTAGCATGATGTCTATCAATCTATACTGGACGTTATAATGCTCGTGAGAAGCACTCTCCGTTTTTTACTCTCCCTATGTCTGCCTACAATATCAAGTCAACCTACATCTGCCGGATTAACCTATATCAAAGTGAGTCTCTCCATTGCGGAATCGCCTCTTTCGTCTACCGCTTGCATGTGAATCGGCACCTACCCTGGTAGATCTTCCGATCATCCGCCAATGATTGACAAAAATCATGACACCTACCATTTTCGTCACAAGCCTCGTCCAATGATCGCCTCAGCGCTTCTCTGCTGTAAATGTATACCTGCTGATCTTTGGAGCATTCCAATGTTAAATAGGACTCCTCAACGTCGTTATTTTGCTTGTCAAGTCTATCGGATACCCAACTCATCAGGCAGAGAGTAACTAGGGAACCGGAGAGGCGAGAGAAGAAAAAAAAGGGACAGAAAAGCAACTCATCGTGGCAGAAGCCGGGGGCTCTTTTCCGTAGAACCGCAGTCAAAATGCCTTCTCACAAGCCCATTTCTCTTTTGGCTACGAGTATGCTGGCTTCCGTTGCAGCCGCAGCCTCTAGGATTTGTGCCAGCAACACTCCACTCTCATGCCACAACACTACCGCCGTCGACGACACTTGCTGCTTCATCCCATCTGGTCAGCTGCTTCAGACTCAATTCTGGGATACCGACCCCTCCACCGGCCCTGCTGGTAAGTAGTTTCCTGTAGCCTAGCACGATGCAACTCAATATTACCTCCCAAAGTGGGGATGAATGCTTAATGGTGCTTGCTAGATTCCTGGACCATCCATGGGCTCTGGCCGGACAATTGCGATGGTTCATTTCCCCAGACGTGCGATGCCAGCCGGGCATATTCCAACATCACTGACATTTTGACTGCCATGGGTGCCGATGACACCCTCCACTACATGCAGACCTACTGGAAGGACTACCAAGGCAATGACGAGTCTTTCTGGGAGCACGAATGGGGTAAACATGGCACTTGTATCACCACGCTGGATCCCGGCTGCTACGATGACTACGTCCCCACCGAGGAAGCTGCCGATTTCTTCTCCAGGACCGTGTCGTTGTTCAAGACGCTGCCTACCTACCAGTGGCTGGCTGATGCTGGCATCACCCCTGACGGCTCAAAATCTTATGCCCTGGAGGACATCCAGTCAGCGCTCTCCCAGCAGCACGGCGCAGACGTGACCCTGGGCTGCGAGGGCAAGACGTTGAACCAGGTCTGGTATCACTTCAACGTCCAGGGCTCTTTGCAAGATGGCAAGTTTGTCGCCTCAGCACCGGACGGCGCCAAAAGCACCTGTCCCGACTCCGTATATTACGACCCCAAGAATGGGGGTGGCGATGGCGATGGCGACCGTATCCTCCACGGCTGAAACGGTAGACGGGAGGCGATTCGAGTCGAGGCAGACAGACCATTGAGACCCAGAGCCAAGACAATACAAGGCAAGACACGACGGGGAAACAAAGAAACATGCCTGTACAAGGCCAGAGTGTGGGGATCGGCGGACGGGACGGGGATCTTTTGTTCATGCATGTATATATGCGAATTCGTCATGTATATTACTACTACTGCTACATTGCCATACATCTTGTGACTCGCCGGTATTGGCGATGTCCATCGTTTTGGCGATTTCGATGGACGGACGCGCACAAGTTACCATTGCCCCCTTGCTATCCGCACCCTGACGTCTGTGTATTTGCATCTTTTGACGGCCCGAGAAGGCGGCTTACAAGGCACAAGTACGAGTATTGTCCTAGCTTAGTACCTATTAGCAGCTGGCCACTTGCTTTAGTGCCTAGAATCGATACTAAATACCTACCCAAGGCACATACCGAAACCCGCTGTATCGGATTTGATACCGGTGATAATGGCATGGATTCGCCCCTATGACACGGGCTGGTAAACCAGTAACAACGGTACTAAACTAACTAAAAAGCAGCGATGCAGAAACGGTGCCGAACCAGGGCAAGTGGGCCAGCGATGACACGGGCCTGCGTGCGTCCTTGGCGCTTTCCACATCCACAATCCACTTTGCACCTGCACTGCACTTGCACTTGTTGCGACTTGCGCTTTTCTTCAGCAAGTAACGAAGCAACAGGTCAAGCCACCGCAGATTTTTAAAGCGGCCATGGTCAGGCACTAAAGGCCCGCCCGCCCAATCACGGGTCATTCATGCGAATTAAAGCTGTCTGCCGCGCCATCTGGTTGGCTCTTGCCTCATGCCTGCTCCTCAACGGTGCAGGCAGGTGCGAGCTACTTGGCTACTTCCCGTGAGCGTTCCTGCTCTTTGCAGCACGGCTTTGTTCTCCGTGCAAGAGACACTCAGGGTTGAGTCTGACCTACTGCCGTGCGCTTCGTACATCGTATCGTATTCCGCGCCGCGCAGGTCCGTGCTTTTTTTTTCTCCTCGCCCAATCTTATCAGTTTTTTCGGTCTTCAGTTCCGATCACTCAACTCGGTGAACCGGTTTCTTCTTCTTTTTATCGTAACCTCTGATCGATGCTACTTTTTGTTCTTCCTTCTGCTCGATTCCTTTTCGATCGCCATGACAACAATCTAATCAAACATGCAGTCAGATGAGGGGATGCCAAAAATTTTTCCTCGCTTAGCCCCAACGGAGACCATTTCCGAGCGCCGACTCCCTCTCTTTTGCTCCCCTTGCCCGGTTGTCATTTCCCGGCACGCCCTGTTCTTCGTTCGTCTGGTTGGGGCAGCGAGCCCAAAAAACCGTGGCGCCACTTGGACCACCCCATATCCGTCGCATGGCCCCCCTGTACGCCTTTCCAGAAGCGCTTAGATGGCTCGACCCATTGGGAAACGCCTCCGACTTGCCCATCTTGCTGAGCTCAGGTCCGAGGCCACGGTTGATGGACGGCAGAGGCAAAAGCCACTGCCCACAAAGAGGCTGGCACGAGAACCAGGCCAACCAGCCTAGCAAGCCAAAATGGCCGCCAGGATGCCGCCAGTGCCTGCTGGTACGGTACGGTAACGAGTACGGTACTGGCAAACTGGACACTGGACCACCTTCCAGCCGCCTCCACGGCCGACGACTAACCCCGCATAATGGTTCGCTGCTGAAACCGGCCCTTACCACGGCAATAAACTTGGTCGATACGCGTGGCGTCGACTGCCAATGCCCATACAGAACTTGCTAATGCATGTACCTGGGACAACTGAGAGACTGACAGGCACCCGCAAGTTGCCCGACGGAAGAGCATCGGAAAATACGTCGGAGGGTCGCGGCTCTATGGCCTTGAAACGGTATGTCGATTCGCCGACCCTGGATTGCTTGAAAAAATGCTCCGTTTCTCGTCGCAGTTTTGCTTTATACCTGTACTGTACGTACAAGTACGTGTTGGACGACAAAGGTGTGCGGATGAGTACCTGGCAGTCCTCTCTGTGCCGCGTCTAACCCCCCCTTTTCTTCTGTTTTCTTTCCGTTTCTTTCCTTTCCGTTTCTTCCTGTTCAAGAAGCAATAATACTCCGTCAATTCCCCTCTGACAACGACCACGTTGTAATGCCGCGACTCTGCGGCTCCCCTCGCCCTTCTTTTCTCGATCGTGATGTGGCGGGCCCGGCAACCATGGAGAGGAACAAGCTCAAATTGAGAAAAAGACGGAAACACCTGCTGGCAAGCACCAGTGTGATGATGCTACTAGTATCTCCGAAAATCCCTAGCTATCTAATAGCAATCGCCCTAAGGAGGCGCGCCAATTGTGAATGCATCACTGCACCCCAGCATCTCCACTCACAAGTCCACCTCCACAAGGTGCTCCATCCCCATCCCATTCTCCATCCATCCATGAATCCATGACCATCACTTGGCCACCATCAACTCCGCCTCCACACCCCATCGACGGCTTCCCTTGCTCGCCCACCCTGGCGAGGCCTGGCTACGGGGCCGCCCTCACAAGGCTTGTTCTGATGGAGGCCCTCCGGTGCATTGCGTGAAGCGAACAGCAATAGAAATTGAGAGCGTCCCCATATATTAGTTCCATGATGGAGCTCTCTTGTTGTATTCTTTAACTGACACCCCCCCAGTCTCTGACCTGACTGTCACCTCTCTCACTGCATTGTCATCATTGCTTTGTCTGTGTCATTGTCTGTTGCTCTTGCCATTGCCAGGCTGGCGGCCGTGTAGCTTGTCAAGGCGCGCTCGCGATACCGGGTTTTGCCTTTTTACCTTTCCCCTCTTTATGCCTCGGGCTCAACAAGTGAGAGCTGTCGTCCGCGAGTCACGTTCTCCGTCAAGAGACCGATTGATTTGCAGCCGAATATATCATCTCTGGAGAATGCCGGTCTAACGAACAATCAATCCGTCTCATCTAAACATCTTTCATTGGGTGCCTTCTTTTTGTGGCAGGAGCCTCATCAATTGTCATAGGAAGTTTTTGGCCTCGAGCCTGGCGCATTTTCTGCGCATTTTCCTGTATAGTGGTTTGCTCCCCTTTGAGGGCTACAGCCCCATCTCCTCAACGCAGCTTTTATCAAAAAGATAAACCAGCACCAGCAACAACAGCTCAAGTTTCACGCAGCCATCGCTTTGAAGGCATCTCGGACTGAGTATCCCAGTCCTGCTTTCGAAACGTGCTTTGTGGCCACACAGTTCAGCCATCTCCTATTTCGGCACGCGCTGTACCCTTCCTACCAGCCCGCCCTCAACAAAAAATATCAACTTAATAACCATCCGTTCATCATCTTCATCATCTTCGAATTAATAACAACGTGCCACAATGTTGTCCAATCCTCTCCGTCGCTATTCTGCGTATCCCGACATCTCCTCGGCGTCTTTTGACCCGAACTACCATGGATCTCAATCCCATCTCCACTCAATAAACGTAAACACGTTTAACAACAACGGCCACCCCTATCCTATGCAACACCTTTCTCAACACGCAGAGCTTTCAAACTCACGTATGATAAGGGCCAACCCGGCACAGCCAAAGCAGCGCCAGGGTTCTCTTGTTGTTGCTAGAAAGAATTCCACAGGTACTACTGGGCCAATCAGGAGGAGAATCAGCCGCGCCTGTGATCAGTGCAACCAGCTACGTACAAAATGCGATGGTTTACATCCTTGTGCCCATTGTATAGGTATGATACCTTCCTTGCCCTCCCAAAAGTAAAGCAGCCTTCACAGAAATGTACTAACCGATTGATAGAATTCGGCCTTGGCTGCGAGTATGTCCGAGAGAGAAAGAAGCGAGGCAAGGCTTCCCGCAAGGATATTGCTGCTCAACAGGCGGCTGCCGCGGCGGCACAGCATCCTGGCCAGGCACAGGATAGCCAAGAAGATCGCAAGCTTTTACGCCAGCAGAGTGAGTCTTCACGTGGTAGTACTGAACTCCCCCAAGCAGCCCATGACCAGCCTCATGGTCACATAGAGGGCTCTGTTAGCTCCTTTAGCGATAATGGGCTGTCCCAACATCCTGCCATTGGGTCGATGGATGGTCTTGAAGATCATCATGGCCACGTCGGAGTTGACCCTGCCCTGAGCAGAGGTCAGTTGGAACCATCGTCCGCCATGGGCTTGGGCCCATATGGCGAAGTCCACCATAACTATGATAGCCCCGGAATGAATGGGCATGTTATGGTAGCTCCTTCGTATGGCCAGACGCAGACCACCATGCCCGGGTATTCGGGCATCAACTATGCTACACAAGCTCCGAGTCCGGCGACTTATAGCAGCGACGGCAATTTTCGACTCAGCGCCGGTCATATCCAAGAGTATCCTATGGCAAATGGGAGCTCACCTTCGTGGGGAGTCTCACTAGCCTCGCCTGGTGGCCAGTTCCAGCTTCAGCTTTCGCAGCCCATCTTCAAGCAGAGTGATCTGCGATACCCCGTCCTTGAGCCCCTACTGCCTCACTTGGGCAACATCCTCCCCCTTTCTCTGGCCTGCGATCTGATTGACTTGTACTTTTCCTCATCCTCATCGGCCCAAATGCACCCAATGTCTCCATACGTTTTGGGTTTCGTGTTCCGAAAGCGCTCCTTTTTACACCCCACAAACCCAAGAAGGTGCCAGCCCGCGCTGCTTGCGAGCATGCTGTGGGTAGCAGCGCAGACCAGCGAGGCGTCTTTCCTGACGAGCCTCCCCTCCGCGAGGAGCAAAGTCTGCCAGAAGCTGCTTGAGCTGACTGTGGGACTTCTTCAGCCCTTGATCCACACCGGCACAAACAGCCCATCTCCCAAGACCAGCCCTACCGTTGGCGCGGCTGCCTTGGGAGTTCTTGGCGTTGCCATGCCGGGTTCGCTGAACCTGGATTCCCTGGCTGGCGAAACAGGTGCCTTTGGAGCCATAGGAAGCCTCGACGATGTCATTACCTATGTGCATCTTGCCACAGTCATCTCTGCCAGCGAGTACAAGGGCGCCAGCCTTCGATGGTGGGGTGCTGCGTGGTCTCTCGCCAGGGAGCTTAAGCTTGGCCGTGAGCTACCGCAGGGCAATCCTCCTGCGAACGAGGACGCTGATGCCATCAATGAAGAGGTTGATGAACACGACTTGAACAGAAACAACACGCGCTTTGTGACGGAAGAGGAACGGGAGGAGCGGCGCCGAGCGTGGTGGCTTGTTTACATTGTCGACAGGCACCTGGCTCTCTGCTACAACCGCCCCCTGTTTCTCCTTGATAGCGAGTGCAGCGACCTCTTCCACCCCATGGACGACATCAAGTGGCAAGCGGGCAAATTCCGTAGCCACGATGGAGGCAATATCGATAGCTCCATGACGGATGAGTTTGGCGACAGCCCGCGTGTTGCTCGCGGGGCCCATTACGAGTGTCGTGGCCGCAGCATCTTTGGCTATTTCTTGTCTCTAATGACCATCCTGGGCGAGATTGTCGACGTTCATCACGCAAAGAGCCACCCGCGATTTGGCGTCGGGTTCCGCTCTGCGCGGGATTGGGACGAGCAAGTCGCTGAGATCTCCCGACATCTGGACATGTATGAAGAGAGTCTAAAGCGGTTCGCTGGAAAGCATCTTCCAATGGCCACAAAGGACAAGGAGCAGCATGAGATTCACGACAACAACGGAGCTGTGCCGGACATGCAGTCTCCGCTCTCGGTGCGGACCAACGCGTCCAGCCGCATGACGGAGAGTGAGATCCAGGCCAGCATCGTGGTTGCCTACAGCACCCATGTGATGCATGTCCTCCACATTCTGCTCGCAGATAAATGGGACCCCATCAATCTTCTGGATGACGACGACCTGTGGATTTCATCAGAAGGCTTCGTGACGGCAACGAGCCACGCGGTATCGGCTGCCGAAGCCATTAACCAGATTCTTGAATTCGACCCCGGCTTGGAGTTTATGCCATTCTTTTACGGCGTCTACCTCCTCCAGGGATCCTTCCTCCTCCTCTTGATCGCCGACAAGCTGCAAGCTGAAGCGTCTCCAAGTGTCATCAAGGCATGTGAGACCATTGTGCGAGCACACGAAGCTTGTGTGGTGACTCTGAGCACAGAGTATCAAGTAAGTCTTACCATCCCCAAGGAAACATTTTGCGTGAATCAAGGACTAACAGTTATATCAGCGAAACTTTAGCAAGGTTATGCGAAGCGCGCTTGCACTGATTCGGGGTCGTGTGCCAGAGGATCTAGCTGAGCAGCAGCAACGACGACGCGAACTTCTTGCGTTGTACCGATGGACGGGTAACGGAACCGGCCTCGCCCTTTGAAGACATGACTCGATAGTACCGAAACCACCGGACGAGATGAGCATTACCAACAAGGGAAAACGCAAAAACAAATAACAAGAGGGTGACCCAGTAATGGTCGCCTCTGTTTCAACATTTCAACATTATGGCACAGATGAATATTCGTTTCTATTTGTTAGCAAATATCTGTTAAGGTTAATTGGTTCTATGGTGTTGGGAGGATATTTTCATTTCTTGGATACTGTGACGGATAGTCTGGGCGGACTGAGGCGCCTGGTCAGGCTGGCAAGAATTATGAGCGACATTATGGTTATGATGGAAAAGATATCCCTGTGATGGTGTGTACGGCAGACATTGGTTCTAGGATGACATTTTTATCTGTGTATTGGTCAAGAACATCTTATCTTGTATATTGGTATAGGTTATTTTGGTTACTTCCCCCATCTTGGTGATGGTGGGCTATTTACTGAGCGGCACGAATTCAAATTGTTGTATGTCTAGGCAATGACAAGCTTTTCGACTGGAGATTCAGAAGTGACTGCCGTTTCTGTTTTGACATGATGGTGAAGTAATGGAATGGAGGTGTCGAAGCGATTGCTTGTGTAGTTTGAAGTAAACTTTGCTGAGGCGATGTAGACAAATGGAGATGGCAGGTAGCAAATCGATTGTGACTTATTCACTGCAGTTGTGGCCCTATGGGCAAACACAATATGAAGCAGCCAGGCAGCAGAAGCTGTAGGTAGATGAGAAAGGGGGCGTTTGGATTCACAGCAGCAACAGGGTAGTCGTGTGTGTTTGATGTCAATTTGTCGAAGCAAAGAATATTGCGTTTGTTGGTGGTACCGGCCGTAGTTGAAACCGAGGGCAATGCAGTTTTTTGTTTGGAGAAGAGATGAGGAGTGGCATTGATTCACCCTGAGCTGGTAACGGATGGGGTTTTATTGTTTCTATTGTTCTCTTTTGTTTTTGGCAGCGTGCTCGATGTTTAAGATAGATTGCTGTAATGTGTTCTCTGCTCAAGTTTCTTTTTATAATTAATTTTCCCTTCTTTCTAATATTGCTACATATACATCTTAAAAGAGAAGAAGATATTTGGTATATGTGAAATGGAAGTGAAGTAAAGGTGAACCCCCAAAGAAAAAAAAAGGTTCGTTTCTCTCTCCCAAAGAGACCCCCCAACAGGTAAACAAAAACCCCCACTTCCTCTCTCTCTCTCTTCTTCCCCCCTTTTCTTCCCTCTCCATCTCCCAAAGTTTGTGCATGCTTCATTCACCTCTTTTCGACTACCGTTTCTTTTTGCAATCATCGCCGTTTTTTCTAGCGACGACATTGTAAGCTGCTTGTTTGACCGCCTCACGTTACCAAATATCTCGTTTCCCCAAACGAAACAAGCCTTTTCTACTGCCCGTTTCTTGCGCAGTGCCAAATACCACAGACGCACAGAGAAAGAGAGAGAGAGAGAAAGTCTCCGTCTATAAAGCAGAGAACCATGCCCTCTACAAAAAGCTCAGACAAGACTTGGAGCTTCTTCCACTCTCCTCTCTGCGTTTGGAAGACGGGGAAATAAGAACATAGTCGGCGCGAGAAAAGATTGAGACGCGTCTCTGCCTACCTACACATACTGCTTCCTTCTTTATCTTTTGACTGCATTTTCTTTTCGAGATATTGTTGTGGCCTGTGCTAATCTCTTTTGCTCTTCTTCTTCTTTGTTTGTTAACGGGATTCTGCTAGGACGCTACACTCTTCTCCTGATATATCTTCATTGTTGTTGTTGTTTCTCATCCCACGGTTCAGGGAGCAACCGGGTTGTTTGCTTGTTTTCCTGTATTGAAGGAAGACTGAGGCACACACACAAAGAACATACACCATACCAAAGGGAAACCGCTTCCAATGTCATCCGCCGGCAAACGCTCGCTTCGTTTGCCCTCTTCTCCGACTCAGGGGCAGGCGAAGCGACGTCGCGGTGCCGCTTCCAACCCTTTGGCTGCCAGTTTCAACTCTGCCAACGGTGAAGCCTCTTCGTTTTCTTCGCAGGCGGGTATGAACCTTCAAGCTTCTACAACGTTTGATCTAGCGACGACGTATCCGAATCTCCCACAAATGTCTCTCCAAGCACCAGGTCCAGCTCCAACATCGATTATGAGCACAGCCTCTCAAACACCATCTCGAACACAGACAATCCGTTCACGAACATCACCGTCACTCCGCATGGGAAGTTTCTCTCTCGACGAAATGCTCCTTTCCATCCCTCAAGGCCTCGCCTCTGCAGAACACACCCGCCGCAAAGACGCTCTCCAGCACGAAATCACCTTCCAAGAGCGCAATCCGCCGATTCTCCCGCCGTCTCAAGTCCAAGATTTGCCTCCGAAACCGTTCATAGCGGATTTTCTAAAGTTCCCCGATGGGATCAGCGATCCGGAACGTCTGCAGATTGAGATGCGTAACAATGAGATTGCCGCTGAACACCAGAAGATTGATCGCCAGCGGAACAACCAGGCGGCTAAAAAGTCACGACAGGCTCGTCTTGAGGCGTTGAATAATACGAGGGTGCTGCTAAATGAGAAGACGGCGGAGTGTGCTTGGTTTAGGATGAAGGTGCTTGCGTTGGGGGGAAGCACGGCGGACTGGAACATTGTGCCTGCGGGTGTCAAGACGAGGCTTGTGAAGGAGATTGATGGACGGGTTAAGGTTGTTGAGGGGGAGGTTGCGGATGCGAAGAAGCGGGAGGAGGCGAAGAAGAGGGCGGATAGGAATAAGCGGAGGGCGGAGGCGAGGAAGGAAGATGAGGAGGGTGAGGAAGAGCAACATCGAGAGTCTTCAGAGTAGGGGCATGGGGATCAAGGTGTTGGGTTTGAATTTGGGTTGTTCGGAATGGAGTTTGAGGATTACGAGGATATGGAGTGATTACTTTGTTATGGATGGTGAGAGACAGATGGAGGAGGCGTTGGAAGTGAACCGAGGATGACGGAGATTGAATCTACGTGTTGGAGAATGACTTTTTTCTTTTTTCGAGGTTGCTTTGGCTTTGGAGGAGAGAGAGCTTATTGTTGAATCGGGTGGGCTATATGAAAGGGTAGGGGCTGGGATTGTTAAATATGGTCCAAGGAGAGAAGGGCGAAAAGGGTGTTTTTGACATCCTGATCAAACGTTGACGGGCTTTCTTCGTTCTGCTCTAAGCTCTAGATATATGAAAACGGAAATCCAATGTTCTCTAAACCAAAAAATCTAACAGTTCCCTCCTCCTGAGTCTATATCCCTATAGCGGCTCTTCATTATATTTCATAAGATTTGATCGTCATGCTCGTCATTTCCGTCTATGCACCAGCCTGCCCTTGACCCAAACCCGCTTCGTGTTCCGGTCGTCTCCATTGTACACCCACTTGGCTACTCTATCACCCCAAGTCTCCCACCCAAACATGTCGACAAAGCCATGGTCATCATCTTCATCGTGCACCTCCCCATCGTCATTGATTTCGTTCAGAGTCACCAGCTGCGCATCCCACTCCATGCCTACTTCGAAACCCCCAATCTTGTCCTCCAGCCCTACACATCGAGCTCCTCCCCTCGTGGCGAGATACAGCACCTCTTCGACCGTCAACTTGGCCCTCTCCTTTTCCTTCTCTTCCTCAATGGCCATGGCTACATGCCGGCTCACCATTGCGGCTTGTCTGGCGGCTTCTAGGATCGAAGGGCTGTATCCGCCGCTGACGTCCGTTCCCAGCCCAACATCGATGCCCTTATCCCACATCCACCGCACCCTCGCGGGTCCGCTGGTCAAGCACGTGTTGCTGCACGGACAGTGAGACACCTTAGACTTGCTGTGCGCAATTAGATCCGCCTCCTCCTCCGAGATGTGCACCGCGTGGGCTAGCACCGTGCGCGGCGTGAGTAGGCCACACTTGTCGTAGAGGTCGGTGTATGAATTGCTCTCTGGGAATAGCTGCGCCACGAGCTGGATCTCGCCGGGGTTCTCCGAGACGTGAGTCTGGATGGGGAGGCCCGTCTGGCGATGCAGCTCCGCCAGGCCCTTCATGGCCTCGGCCGAGCACGAAGGGGCGAAGCGAGGCGTAATAATGGGGGAGACGACGTCGAAGCCCGGGTCGATGCGGCGTATGTGGTCAATCACTTGCTGCGTCGCCTCCACACTGTCGCTCGCAGAGGCATCGCAATAGTAAGCGGGATTCAACTCAGGCCTGTCCATGCACACTCGGCCAACAAACGCCCGCTGGCCCATGGACAGACACAAGTCCGCTAGCAGGTTCGTCGCGGGGACATCGCGGGTGGCGAAATAGGTTGCCGTTGTGGTTCCGTGGGAGAGCGTGCGGCGGATGCATCTGGAATACATGCGGCGCGCCTTGGAGAGGTCCTTGAGGCTGGCTTCGAGGGGGAAGGTGTATGTCTCGAGCCATTCCAGAAGACTTGACTTGCCAAAGATGCCGGCATTGGCATACTGAGAAGCGTGGATGTGTGTGTCTGTGGTGATTCTTGTCAGTATAAGACGTCCACCAGCAGCAGCAGCAACAGCATTGATAATGATGGTATTCCTCAAACTCACCCACAAAGCCCGGAAAGAAAAACTGTCCCTCAGCCGCCTCCGTCACGTCCACCTCTGCCTCGTCCCAGCCGAGCTTGGCCAGCAGCCGCGCCTGGGCCTCGCTCAAATCGTGCGCATCTCGCTCAATGGCCGCAATCTTGCCGTGGGCGTCGACGGCGATTCCCGCCTTGTGCAGGAAATCCAGGTCCTGCTGCGTCTTGGAGTGGACAAATGTGCCCAGCAGCAGCAGCTTTCTCTGTGGTGACATGTTTGATTCAGATGTGAATGTAATGTGTTGTGTTTTCCGTTACTCTCTGTCACACACACACACACACTCTCTCTCTCTCTTCTTCCCCCGCTCTTCTCTCGTGCTCCCTCTCTTTCCGGTATCTCGAGATGGCCTCAATTGTGTTCTGATTTTCCTTATCTCCTTGTGAAGATGAAGCTATCTAGTTTATCAGCCTCCTTTCAACACTGTACCACTAATAGGAGACCAAAAGACGTCAGCAAGCCCCACAGCCGCATATGCACTTCAATTGCATGTTACTACAATCAAGTACAAGCAATAACACGCAATACTTACCGTCAGTTATTCAATCTTCAATTTCGCAAAATCCAGCAAAACAAAGACAGAATCTCATCTAGAAGCTGCTCCGCCGGGATCTTATATAGATGCCCCAAGACCCCGTGTTGTGGCTCCCCATGGGCGCCCGGGATTAGGATTTTGGGGAAGCGGAAGCGCCAAGATAGCAAACAATCCCGCCAATGCAAGGGACAAACTTGTCAGAAAACGCGGCTAAGCTCGGCGGTCGCCGTGGACCGACGCTGGGCAGAACGGTTTGCACCGCCATTTGCTGGCTGAGTCAGCGGCCGTGCAGCTGATAAGGCTTCATTCATGTGCATGTGCGTATTAACTTCATTCGACAAACAGTTTCTCTATCCTTTAATACGATGTGACTGGAATGGACGATGGCCTCTTGCATTGGATCAATCGCTTAATCAGTCTTGCATGGATGGCTAAGTTTAGTGCATATAGCTTTGGATTGTCACACAAGACGTGCTCGTGTAAAATACGAGGCAACTCACAGCAAGATAGCGGTTCCTCGGCATCACTTATACAGCACTCAAACTGCAACAACGTAAAAAAGAGAATATTTTTTCATTACATCTATTGTCATGGTAAATTCATCACTAATATAAAAAAGAAAAAGAAATCTAGGCATCTATGGCCTCCCATTCCATCCATCAAAATAAAAAATCATATAGTAGTACCACCCTTTTCCCCCCATATACGCCACTGGCTCTCACTTATTCTCATTCATTTCACACCGTTTATTTTCCACCATTTAAGCAGCCAGTCCAGCGCCCTCGTGGTCGGCACTACCACCACTCTCGCTTCCAGTTGACTCCTCATCCTGGACATACTTGTCCCAGTTGGCCAGAACTGCTCCAATCTTGGGAGAGTTGGTCAACTTGTACACATCCTCAAAGTACTCCTTGGTGAGGGCAAATGGCTTGGCCGTCACGTTGGGGATGTACTTGCCCACCAGCTTGGACGGGTCAATCGTCGTCTTGTGGATCTTCTTGAGCAAGAAGGATCGGAAGGGCTTGACACCAGAGCGCAAGAAGGTGGAGTGGAAGGGCACGTCGATGCCTCGGAGAGGGATGGTGGCAAAGCCACGCTCCAGCTCTAGAGGCAAAGGCTTCTTGAGAGTTGCCTCAGCGCATCCACGGATAATCTCGCGCAGAGCACCCTTGGCCTCCTCAATGTTGCTGCGCATCTCCTCTACGTCAATCTTCTGCATCTTGAGGAAGTTGGTAACTCCTCCAAGAGTATCCAGAGCGCGCAGATCACCAGCGCAGACGTACTGCATGTTGGCAATGTTGTAGTTGACAATCTCCAGTAGCCAGCCAGTCTCCTCCGAGATGTTGTTCACGACAAACTGAAGCGCCTCCTCGTTGAACGTCTTGGAGATACGGCTGGGGTTGACAGCACACATGGAGTAGTTGGAGCGACCAGAGGCATCACGTTCGACAGCCACTTGCATCGTCAGACCACGGTAGAAGACGACCGAGACCAGACTCTCAATGGGCATGACGTCAGCCAGGGCAGCCAGGGCTGAGTATTCACCAAGAGAGTGTCCGGCAAAGGTGCTGTCTCGGGGAACAAGTCCCTTGGACTTCATGTCCTCGAAACTGGCCTTCTCCATCAGCGTCAAGGCAGGCTGGGTAAACTGCGTTGCTGACAGGAGACCGGTGGGTGACCTGTAAGTGTAGGAAGCCGTCTTCTCGTCAATGTCCTTGAAGATTCTCTCCGACTTGACAGTGCCATCGGTGGCCACAGTCTCAAAGGTCATGGCCATGTAGTTCTGGCGAATAGCCTTACCACGAGGACCACCAAAGTGCACAGTGAGCTCCTTGGGGTTGTTCTTGACAATGTTGGTGATGGAGAAGCCTTAAAAATAACCAGTTAGTAAAAAAGACATACAAGTTAAAAATTAGATAGTAATCGAAACTTACCATAGTTGTCGAGCAAGTACTTGTCGGCACGGTCCCAGACCTCCTTGGCAACAGGGCTGCTGCCATAGAGATCCATACCCATACCTTGCTCCTGCGAACCCTGTCCGGTAAAGACATAGGCAGTCACAGGTTGCTCCACCTCGGCCTCACCCAGCAGAACCTTCTCCTCCGTCTCGGCGTTGATGGCCTCGAGCTTGATAATCTTGCGGCCCGTCACCATACCAACGTGCTGCAGCTTGACTTGGATGGCGTCGTTGGGGAGAACCATGCCGACCAAGGAAGCGTGGAAGCTACGGACTCGGCCAACGTCGTTCTCGGCAGCCCAGGTCTCAACCAGGCTTCGGACCGCGGCACTGCTGTACATGCCGTGGGTGATGGTGCCAGGAAGGTTGGCATACTCTGAGAAGACGCGGGACACGTGGATGGGGTTGTAATCGCCCGACACACGTGCGTACGTCTCGTTGGAAGCGGGTGCTCGGAGCTGCAGGGGAGTTCTGCCGCTCAGGGGAATAGCATTCTCAAAGTTGATCGGCTGGTCCAGCAGGGTACCGTGACGCTCAAGGTAGTCAATCACGGGGTTGCCGTGAGACTCACCAGCCTCGTAGTCAACGCTGGCGACCTGGATGACCTCCTTCGTGAGAAGCTCCAACAGAACCTGGCCACGAGTTTCGACGCTGCTGAAGACACTCTTGTTCTTGAAGCGCACCAAGCTCTGCAGACGGAATGTCAGGGTCTGGCCCAGCAGGTTGATCTCGTTAGGGATCTCGTCGAGGGTAAACCACTGCTTGGATCGCAGCACGGCCACATCCTTGGTGGTCGCCAGGTGCACCTGGACGGGTGTCTCATCCTTGCGCTGGAAGGTGTTCTCGTAATCCGTGTAAGCACCACGGTACAAGAACTGAGAGGTGACCTCCATGACCGGCTTGCCGTCTCGGGTGATGGTGCCGCAAACCTCAACCATCTTGCCCGACTCCTGGTTGATGACGGCGTTGATCTGAGCCGTGGTCGTCACCTCGTCGCCCATCTTGAGCGGCTCGGCGCCAGGGATCATGCGGAAGCCGTTGGACAGATGCACCAGCTTCAAAAGGTCACCATCAATGGTGCGAGGGAAGATGGGCTTCGTGATGGCCTTCCATCCAAGCACAATAGCAAAGTCCATGGGAGCATACATGATCTTGCCGGGTCGGTTGACGAAAGCCTCACCGGTGTTGCCAACGGCATGAACGAAGTCGTTGATGGCTTCGGCCGTGATGGTGGTGCTGCCTCCGTCAAACTTGCTGGTGACCATGGCATCGAGATCCAAGGGATCATTGCCGAACCAAGCCTTCCAGTAGAACTCCTTGATGCGGTCGTTGCGACCCTCCATGACTTCACGGATGGGTGCGTATCCAGCATCGGGGTGGTAAGTGAACTTCAGAGGCAGCGCAACTGGAGTTCCCAGGGCGGTGGTCTCTTTGATCATGTTGATGAGGATCTCGTTTTCACCGTTCAGCTTGACCTCAATAACATCCACGTACTGGTTGTGTCTTGGCTGCTCCTTGACGACAATCGTGGTCTTGGAGGGCTCGTTGGGGTACTCAATCTCAACGAACAGGCCATGGACAGGGGCGAAGATGCGTCGAATGGGGTTCGTCTGGAACTTCTGGCCCTGCGCGACGACGTCTGACATGAGAAGAGCATGTCTCCAGTTGCGCTTGGGTCCCGCAAGCAGAGACAGCCAAGAATCAAGCGAGGGCATGGCGCTGGCGGGAGATGAAGCAAGGCGGTAGGTGTTCTTGTGAGTGTCATAGCTGACGGTGAGGCCCTCAACATCAAGAGGAATCTCTGTCTCAACAAGCTTGCCACCAAAGTACTCGATGGAAGGAATAGTGGTCTCATCGTCGTTGTAGAAGTCCTTGGTCAAAGACGCAATGTGAGAGTTGTGAATGTTGTCAAGAATGTCCTGGATGGGCTCATCAATGACAGTGGAGAACTTGGCGGCGGTAGGGCCCTGGAGAATACAGGTTCGGCCAACATCCTGGCCAATGACCGCGTCAAGGTCCTCAGACTGCCATAGGGAATCCTTCTTGAAGTAGAATTCAAAATTCTCGTCAAGGGCGGGGATGAAAGTGACAGGCTTCTGGCCAGGTCGCAGGCAGAGGATGAGGAAGTACTGAACGTCCTGTGCGTTGATGATTTGGTGCTCAGCCTCGTGGTAGCTGGCAAGGATTCGGTCAACAGCGCTGTAAGGCTCCTCAAGGTCGGCGTAGCTCTGGAGAAGAGAAGGCTGGCCAGACTTGGTGGTGAATCGCTCCTCGACACGGTGGATGAAGTCACCAGTCAGACGAGTGTAGGATCCATCGATCCATCGAGACTGGTGCTTGACGTAAAGGAGCTCTACCAGGCGTCGAACAACCTCTGCGTAGGTCATGTCCTCGAGGTCCACAGCCTTGCCATCCTTGTTGCAGCCGAACCAGACCTTTTGGAAGTCGTCGTTCAGCTTCTTGATGATGTAGTCTCGGTTCTTCTTCAGCTCAGCAACTCGCTTCTCCTTGGGGATGTTGAAGATCTTCTGATCCATCTCTGCCCAGAACTTGACACCGCGAGTAGCCAGCTTGTGGATAGGCTCGCCCATTTCGGAGCGCACGGTGATGACACCACCAGCAGGGCCCTTGTAGGTCTTCTCCCACTCTCCATCGTCAAGACCGGGAGCGTCGATAATGGCCTGCTTAGCGTTCTTGCTGGTGTGGGCCTCCTTGGCTACCATCATGCGGCTACCAAACAAGCAGCCGTCAAAGGGCATAGGAGGGTATCCGTACTTCTTGGCCCACTCACCAGTGATGTATGGGTAGGTGTCATCGGCACCACCAAAGCCACTACCGGCAACCAGGATGATGTTCTCCTGTCGGCGGATTCGGCCATACATCTGGAGAACAGGCTGGTGGAAATCCTCGAAAGAGTGGTGACCACCACCACGGCCACCAGTCCACTGCATAATGACAGGGAAGGTAGGGTTAGCCTTGGCGATGTTGATAACGGCCTGAATGGCCTCGACTGAACCGGGCTTGAATGCAATGTGCTTCAGGCCCAGAGTCTCGATGTATTCCTGGGCAACCTCGATCGAGGGCACACCGGCACCGATTGTCAATCCCTCAATTGGCACACCTTCAGCACGAAGTCTGCCAAGGAGGGGGATCTGCCAGCCCATTGCGCGAGGGTTGACATAAATGAGGTTGACAGTGATACCACGGCCCGCAGGGATGGCCTTTTCGATCTTCTCGAGCGCGGCAGTCATCATCTTGGCATTGAAGTAGCCACCACCAGCAAGCTCGATGTGGTATCCAGCGTTCATGGTAGCCGCAACAAAGTCCCACGGGACGGTTGCAGGAGTCATACCGGCAACCATGACGGGAGGCAGACCAAGCAGACGGCTCATCTTGGTATCAACGTACTTTCGGCCGCCAGAAGTCTTGATCAGGCGTGGGCCGTATTCCTTGACCCAGTCAATGGCAAACTTGACGGCGTTCTCCTCGTCTCTATCGAAGATCTCGGGCTTGTATCCAAGTTCACCCATAGTGCCCTCGATGGTTCCGGCAAGGATGACACGGATGCCAGTACCCTCCTTGTTTCGGCTCGTCAGAGCTCCAAGACCAGAAACACCTCCGGGACCAAAGTCCAGGATGTGAGTAGCCTGTGGGAAGACGGTCGCCTTCTCCCAGTTGACAGGATCCCGTGTGATTAATCGAACCAGGGCTGGCACGATGTTGCCACTGACTTCGGTACGGATATCCTTACCGGTGTTGGTGTCATAGACCGGGATGCCCAAGGCACTGGAGTCGATGCTAACATCCTTCAGATCTTCATCGATGATGATGGTGGCATCCTCCAGGTACTTGCTGTGGAAGGGGGCTGTGATAGGAAGGAATCTGTTGGCAAATCGAACCTTTCGCTCGGTGTGAGGAACTCGGGTCTGGTCGAGACCAGTCGGGGCCTTAACCTTGCGAAGCTGAGAGTTCAGACCGTACAATGAGGTGGGAGGGCCCGTAACAACCAGGTTGCGAGGGCTGTTGATGAGAGAGACACCGATGTGACGGTGGGCTGGAAGGTATTGGTTTGTGGCATCAATGTGCTTCTGAACCTCCTCTTGAGACAGGTCACGGATGCTCAGCATGGGAGTAGGAGTACCTTCACCGTGCTCCTGAGACTCTCGGAGCATGGTTGGGGTCATGGATGTGGTGGGGAAAGCCTGTTGGCTTCGGGTTCCAATCCAGAACAGAACGGTCAGGATGGAACTGGTGATCTCGCGCCAAGAATCCCAAGAGTCAGCCGCTGCGGTAGCAGCAGCCATGACAATACCCTGGGAGTGACCAGTGGTTCCGCCGATGCGTTCCCTCAGAAGACCAGGGTGAATACCCAGGACCTTGCAGGTAACTTCGTAGTGCGCCATCTGAACCAGCCCAATCAAGGGAAAGCTGACGGGTGCAGTGATGAGGTAGTCAACGTCTGGGGTGGCCTCTGGTCTGTGTAGCCATTGCAGGATATCGAGCCCCTTGGGGAACATCTTCTCCGCGCTGGGGTGGTTGGAGAGAGTCTGAAGAAGCTCGGCAGCATTTGCAATGAGCTCTCCGACGAAGCTTGAGTAGGTCTTGGAGATCTGGCGAAGCTCGTCAAAGTACTCCTCAATGTTGCCCTGGCCGCCAAAGATGGTGTAGATCTTGGCCGAGTTGTCGTCAGCAGCCCTCAGCAGAGCAGACTCGTGAGGCTTGATGGTGCGGTTTGAGACGGCGCGAGCAATGTAGTAGCATCGAATGACCTCGAGCTTTTTTGACTCGATTCCAGGCAAAGTGGCGGCCAGAGCGTGGACCTCGTTGCCCTGGAGGTAAGCTCGCTCGAATTCGTTGAGCAGCAGCTTGAGGACCTCCTCGTAGGATCCCGCCGCATCATCCTCTCCCTCCTCCACCTCAGAGGCAACAAAGCCCAGATATCTGGCAACTAGCTCGGGTGTCGATGAAGGCTCGTCATCTTGAGCGAGCTCGTCGGTTGCCGGAGGTAGGCTGGCAACAAACCGATCTTTCAGTTCGGAGGCGTGGAAGTGGAGGTTGGTTGGAACGAGAAAGGAGGTTTCGAGAGAGCCGTGAGAGAGAGTCAAGGGTCGCAAAGAGGCACTGGATCGAGGAGTAGAGATGCCCGTCTGAGGGCCAGTCGCAGTACCGTACATGATGGGCGGTGTGAAGAGGGTATAATGAGGGTTGAGTCTGCGGGGTAGAACACGATCAGTGGACTGGGTCTTTTATTTTTGTTTATTGTGTTTCGTGGGCATCAATGAGTGACAAACCTGAAGCAATTGACAATTATTAGGGCAACAGACTGAATGTCACTCTCGTGCCTTGTCTACAATTGCAAGTAACGTCGAGAGAGGTGTGCAAAGCCCAACCCAAACAAGGAAAATTTGTTGCCTGAAGAATCAAAGTCTTACAGAGGGATGGCAAAGGGAAGGGCGGGCAAGCTTGAAGATGCGGGAGCAATGAAGCAGAACCACACCAAGCAAACACGATGAAGATAAATGAAAAAGAAGAAGAGCAGTGCCACCACTATGAGGAAAAGATGGGAAACCCGGACGAGAGGAGGGGGGGAGGGTTGAAGCCGAGATTTACAGTCTAGATGCCGCTCAACGTCCAGAGTCGCGGCGGCGCTAATGGAAAATTCACAAAGCGACTACTTTAGCACCCATGGAGGTACGCACAGGATAACAAGTACACAGCGTGTACATGGGCCAGGTCAGGCTCGCCATTCGCAGTGACCTCACAGAGGGAGCTTGCAACAGACTCGCCAACTTTTTTAGTTCTGTTGGGGATAAGTCGAGAATTTCCCCTTGCCCCAGCTGGGCTGGACCCCACCATGGGCAGCCGAATGTACCGGTACAAGGGTCCGATTTTGGGGAGGGATGTCGCAGCAAGGAGTGTTGAGTGTGTGCAGCCACGCAAAGCATGTACTTACACTATCACGTCTAAGATGCAGACACAATGTCTTGTTTGGTGGTGAATGTGAGTTACAGGTACACGTTACACCAGAAATCGAGATCCAAAACAGAAGCCGTCGTTAGTTGATGAGATGGATTGCCATGCATGGCAGACTTGATCGACATCATGATAAGGCACGGAGAAATGAGGATGAGGATCAATACGCCGCCTCTTCATGGCGAAAAGCCACCACATGGACTCGGTTGTTTCTTTTTCCATCGAGCTGAGAATCGATTTCCCCAATGTCCATGGCGTGTTTATTGATATCCCAATATGCTCTTCATCCTGGATCCGGATCCAAGCTTTGCCAAGTGACGATGGACGTAAGGTGGGATGCGAAGAGTATTTCCTATACAGGCAATGCCAACTGCTCTCAATTGCCGATGAGGCGGCCTCCAGTGGGAGGATCAGTAAACAAACAACTCGATCGTGATGTGAAATCATCATCCTTTGGGGCTTCAACACTTTGATTCTTTCTCTCCGTAGCAGTCATCGTTGCCAGTTGAGTAATCCTCAACCCCCAGGGATCATTGTTCAACGATGCTACTGAGCGACATTCGCGAAGCTTCATGCTTCAGCTAGCATCAATAAAGGTTCTTTTCGGACATCCGAGGGAAATGGGATCCTGATCGAGGCCGGCGGCCCGCTAGCGGCCATGATAATCATCAGCTTAAGCAAGACAAAACAAGCATAGGGCAGATGCAACGGCCAGGCAACTGAATATCGCTCCGAGGCTACCAGCTATGCGTCGTAACGCTTCCTTGGATGAGGTTATCTAGACCAGAGTCATAAAAGCTAAATTTAGGGGCCCCTGGCGAATCCAAAGGCCCAGCAGGCACAGACTAGGACGAATCAGGCCACCGTTGACCTCGAAAGATACACATTATAGAGTAAAAAAGATTCCAAACGAATCATTTCCCTGTTGTCTCAAACGGCTCAATGATAAGCATTGCTCCGGAGGGTGGATGGATGTTCCATCGCCAGTGGCTTTTTGAGACGGACCAGGTACAGGTACTTGGCGTTGCGGCCAGATTCGCCGCCCCCCTTCCCATCGAAAACACGACCAACCCCGAGTGGCGGGGTGTAACAAACTTTTTTTGCGGTGGGAGGGTTGCGATTGTGCTTATCTTAGCACGCAAACCGTCCAGGGGACTGAGCGTATCGATACGACAACGGCCGTAGTAAACAGCCTAGAACTCTTATCAGGGCGAGAGGGAATTCCAGTACCATCACTTTTGCACCTATTTCGCAATACTCTTGGGCAATTGCTGCGAGACATGTCTGCCCCTCATCAATTGGGCTGCGACGCTCCCTGGGGACATGCACCTTGTACTGGTACGGCATCAAGTACGGCCCAGCTACCATCAGACGGGCCCCGCTGAGGGCTATGCAGAGAAAATTATTCTTTTGGCTGCTGCAAGAGTGGCTTCATTTCTAGGGACCAGCGCCACGGCACCCAGAGCCGGCTCCATCGGTTCTTACCCCAAGGGGCTTAGCGCGCGAATATGGTTGAGCAGCCCAATGCACCTGCAGCAACCGCGTGGAGGGTGAGTGCCCATGTCACTGCTTTGTACCCCGGTACTTGCAGCCTGTCCTCCCCCCAATATTTTGGCCAGCGTCGTCCACAGGCGGTGGGTCGGGATTCAACAATCAAGACACTGGCTTCCTTCCATCCGTCCAACCATCGAGGGGGGAATTGGAACCAGAACGGTTTTTGTGATCAAGCTTTTCCGGCCGCTTCTAATCATAATCCCAAACCATCCCGCTCTGCTGCCGTCCTGCATCTCCTGTGTCTGCCAAAAGCCCTTCTCTCCTTCAAAGGTACGGAGAGTCGGACCAAAACACCATCAGCACTTGGTCGAGCAGCCCAAGCAGCACAAAATATTAAACCATCCCACCAGGCAGGCGTTTCGTTTCGGTTGAGAAGCGCGATCCACACTGCCGGCGGTCAGATAGACGACTCCGACTACCCGTCTATCCTCTCAATTGATACCCTCCTCTAACATCCATCACCTTTCCCACCTCAACGACGCACCACCGCCACCATGCGTCCCGAAGTCGAGCAAGAGCTCGCCCACACGCTCCTCGTCGAGCTTCTGGCATACCAGTTCGCCTCTCCCGTGAGGTGGATTGAGACCCAGGATGTCTTCCTGGCAGAGAGAACAGCCGAGCGCATCGTCGAAGTCGGCCCCGCAGATACCCTTGGAGTCATGGCAAAGCGCACACTGGCATCCAAGTATGAGGCCTACGACGCCGCCAAGTCGGTTCAGCGACAGATCCTCTGCTACAACAAAGATGCCAAGGAGATCTACTATGATGTAGACCCTGTTGAGGAAGAGCCCGAGCCTGTTGCCAGCTCATCCGCTGCTCCCTCAAGTCAACCCGCTGCTGCCAGCGCTCCTGCGGCTGCTGCGCCAGTTGCTGCCGCTCCCGCTGCCGGCGCTGGACCTGCAGCTCAGGTTCCCGATGTGCCTGTCCAGGCTGTCGAGATTGTGCACACCTTGGTTGCACAGAAGCTCAAGAAGTCTCTAGCTGATGTGCCTCTCAGCAAGGCCATCAAGGATCTGGTTGGAGGTGAGTTGACTACCCCTCTCTTCATTTACCCCTCCAAAAATTTGGAAAAAAAAAAATCAAAAATTGTTCCGGTCAATTCTAACTGCGTGTAGGCAAGTCCACTCTTCAAAATGAGATTCTCGGTGATCTTGGAAAAGAATTCGGCTCAACACCTGAGAAGCCCGAAGATACACCTCTCGACGAGCTCGCCGCCTCTATGCAGGCTACCTTCGATGGCAACCTTGGCAAGCACACAGTATCCCTCATCGCCAGGCTCATCTCCTCCAAGATGCCTGGTGGCTTCAACATCACAGTGGCCAGGAAATATCTGGAAACAAGATGGGGTCTCGGCCCCGGTAGGCAAGACGGAGCATTGCTGCTAGCCTTGACCATGGAGCCTGCTGCCCGTCTAGGAAATGACGGTGAGGCCAAGGGATTCCTCGACGGAATCGTCCAGAAATACGCCGCGAGCGCCGGTATCAGCTTGACATCCGCAGCTGCTTCTGGTGGCTCTGAAGGAGGTGCGGGAGGCATGATGATGGATCCCGCCGCCATTGATGCTCTCACCAAGGACCAGCGCGCCCTGTTCAAGCAGCAGTTGGAGCTCTTTGCCCGATACCTCAAGATGGACCTCCGGGCCGGCGACAAGGCACACATTGACTCTCAGAAATCAGAAAAGGTTCTCCAAGCTCAGCTGGATCTGTGGACCGCCGAGCACGGCGATTTCTACGCTTCTGGTATCGAGCCTGTCTTTAGCCCGCTCAAGGCTAGATCCTACGACTCCTCCTGGAATTGGGCTCGCCAAGATGCGCTCACCATGTTCTACGACATCATCTTCGGCAGACTCAAGACCGTCGACCGTGAAATTGTCAGCCAGTGCATTCGCATCATGAACAAGTCAAATCCCAAGCTCCTCGAGTTTATGCAGTACCACATCGACAACTGCCCTACTGAGCGCGGTGAGACCTACCAGCTGGCTAAGGAACTCGGTCAGCAGCTCATTGAGAACTGCAAGGACGTTCTGAACCTTTCTCCCGTCTACAAGGACGTTGCTGTCCCCACTGGTCCTCGCACCACTGTGGACGCTCGTGGCAACCTCAACTACGAAGAGGTTCCCCGCGCCAGCTGCAGAAAGCTCGAGCACTACGTTCAGCAGATGGCTGAGGGTGGAAAGATTTCCGAGTATGGCAACCGTACCAAGGTGCAAAACGACCTGCAGCGTATCTACAAGTTGATCAAGCAGCAGCACAAGATCTCCAAGACTTCTCAGCTCGAGATCAAGAGCCTGTACGGCGATGTTCTGCGCTCTCTGGCCATGAACGAGAGCCAGATCCTCCCCAAGGAGAATGGCAAGGGCCGCAAGCCTGGTCTCAAGGGCACCAACCCCAACAAGGGCCGTGTCGAGACCATCCCCTTCCTTCACCTCAAGAGAAAGACCCTGCACGGCTGGGACTACAGCAAGAAGCTCACTGCTGTCTACCTCAACTGTCTTGAGGAAGCCGCCAAGGATGGTGTCACCTTCCAGGACAAATATGTCCTGATGACTGGTGCCGGTGCCGGTTCCATTGGTGCCGAGGTCCTGCAGGGCCTCATCAGCGGAGGTGCCAAGGTTGTGGTTACCACTAGCCGATTCTCTCGACAGGTGACCGAATACTACCAGTCCATGTACAGCCGCTTTGGCTCTCGCGGATCGCAAATCGTCGTCGTTCCCTTCAACCAGGGAAGCAAGCAGGATGTGGAGGCCCTTGTCAACTACATCTACGACGCCAAGAACGGTCTCGGCTGGGATCTCGACTTCATCGTTCCCTTCGCCGCCATCCCTGAGAACGGCCGACAGATTGATAGCATCGATTCCAAGTCTGAGCTGGCTCACCGTATTATGCTCACCAACTTGATCCGCATGCTTGGCTGCGTCAAGACTCAAAAGGCTGAGCGTGGCTTTGAGACCCGTCCCGCCCAGGTCGTCCTCCCTCTGTCCCCCAACCACGGCACCTTCGGTAACGATGGTCTCTACTCCGAGTCCAAGCTGGCTCTTGAGACCCTCTTCAACCGATGGCACTCCGAGGACTGGGGCCACTACCTCACCATTTGCGGTGCTGTTATCGGATGGACTCGTGGTACTGGTCTCATGTCTGGCAACAACGTTGTTGCTGAGGGTGTGGAGGCGTTCGGCGTGCGAACCTTCTCTCAGCAAGAGATGGCCTTTAACCTGCTGGGTCTGATGTCAGCTACTATTGTTGATCTCTGCCAGTCAGAGCCCGTCTTTGCCGACTTGAACGGTGGCCTGCAATTCATCCCCAACCTGAACGAGTCCATGACCAAGCTCCGCAAGGATATCATGGAGACTAGCGAAATCCGCAGGGCCGTTACCAAGGAGAGCGCTATCGAGAACACCATTGTTAACGGAGCCGACTCCGAGGTTCTTTACAAGAAGAAGACCATCGAGCCCCGTGCCAACATCAAGTGTGACTTCCCTCACCTGCCTGACTGGAAGACGGAGGTGGCCCCTCTCAACGACCAGCTGAAGGGCATGGTTGACTTGGAGAAGGTTATTGTCGTGACCGGTTTTGCGGAAGTTGGTCCCTGGGGTAACTCTCGAACTCGATGGGAGATGGAGGCCTACGGCGAGTTCTCGCTCGAAGGTTGCATCGAAATGGCTTGGATCATGGGCCTCATCAAGAACCACAACGGTCCCCTCAAGGGCAAGCCCTACGCTGGCTGGGTTGATGCCAAGACTGGCGAGCCCGTCGATGACAAGGATGTCAAGCAGAAGTACGAGAAGCACATTCTGGAGCACTCCGGTATTCGTTTGATCGAGCCTGAGTTGTTCGATGGCTATGACCCCAACAAGAAGCAGCTGCTCCACGAGGTCGTCATTCAGGAGGACCTGGAGCCTTTCGAGGCTTCCAAGGAGACTGCAGAGGAATTCCGACGCGAGCACGGTGACAAGGTGGAGATTTTCGAGATCCCCGAGAGTGGAGAGTACATTGTCCGGGTGAAGAAGGGCGCCTCGCTCTGGATCCCCAAGGCTCTGCGCTTTGACAGACTCGTCGCCGGTCAGATCCCGACTGGCTGGGATCCCAAGCGATATGGTGTCCCCGAGGACATCATCAGCCAGGTGGACCCTGTCACCCTGTTCCTTCTCGTGTCGACTGCCGAGGCTCTCCTGTCGTCTGGTATCACCGACCCCTATGAGTTCTACAAGTACGTTCACGTCTCTGAGGTTGGTAACATTGTCGGCTCTGGTATGGGTGGTGCTGCCGCCCTTCGTGGCATGCACAAGGCCAGATTCCTCGACAAGCCTCTTCAGAACGACATCTTGCAGGAGTCTTTCATCAACACCATGGCTGCATGGGTCAACATGTTGCTGCTCTCTTCGTCTGGACCTATCAAGACGCCAGTTGGCGCTTGTGCTACTGCTATTGAGTCTGTTGACATTGGTGTGGAGACTATTCTCGAAGGCAAGGCACGCATCTGTCTTGTTGGTGGTTTCGACGACTTTGGTGAGGAAGGCTCTTATGAGTTCGCCAACATGAAGGCCACCAGCAACAGTGTGGATGAGTTTGCCCATGGCCGTACACCCGGTGAAATGTCACGACCTACTACCACTACCCGAAACGGCTTCATGGAGTCTCAGGGATGTGGTGTCCAGGTCATCATGACTGCCCAGCTCGCTCTGGACATGGGTGTCCCGATCCACGGTATCCTTGCCTTTACCACCACCGCTTCCGACAAGATTGGACGATCCGTCCCTGCGCCTGGCAAGGGTGTCCTCACTTCTGCCCGAGAGCATGCCGGCAAGTTCCCATCGCCGCTGCTTGATATCAACTACCGCCGCCGACAGATTGAGCGCCGCAAGAAGCTGATCAAGCAGTGGGAGGAGTCTGAGTTGGAGTTCCTGCACGATGAGGTTGATGCTATGAAGGCCCAGGGCGGTAAATTCGACGAGAAGGAGTACGCTCAGGACCGCATGCTGCACATCCAACAGGAGGCCGCAAGACAAACAAAGGAGCTCCTCCGAAGCATGGGTAACAACTTCTGGAAGAGTGACCCAAGCATCGCTCCTCTCCGAGGTGCCCTTGCAACCTGGGGTCTTACCATTGATGATGTCAAGGTGGCCTCGTTCCACGGCACATCCACTGGCGCCAATGACAAGAACGAGTCTGCGGCCATCTGCCAGCAGCTGCGTCACCTTGGCCGAAGCGAGGGCAATGCCATCATGGGTGTCTTCCAAAAGTTCCTCACTGGTCACCCCAAGGGTGCTGCCGGTGCTTGGATGTTGAACGGCGGCCTCCAGATCCTCAACTCTGGATTGGTCCCTGGTAACAGAAACGCCGACAACATTGACCCCATCATGGAGCAATACGACCTGATTGTCTACCCCAGCCGTAGCATCCAGACTGACGGAGTCAAGGCTTTCTCCCTGACCTCTTTCGGTTTCGGACAGAAGGGAGCCCAGGCAGTCGGCGTTCACCCCAAGTACCTGTTCGCTACCCTCGACGAGAAGACTTACGATGCGTACCGCGTCAAGGTCGAGGCCCGACAGAAGAAGGCCTACCGCTACTTCCACAACGGAATGATCAGCAACACTCTGTTTGTCTCCAAGGCCAACGCGCCTTACAGCGATGACCAGCTCAGCGCTGTGCTGCTGAACCCTGATGCTCGTGTGAGCGAGGATAAGAAGACGTCGGAGCTTAAGTATGCCGCCAACTTCATGAAGCAGTCTGAGAAGATCACTCCCGCGACTACCGTCAAGGAGACTCAGTCGGTCATCGAAGCGCTTGCACACAAGGTGACGAGCAAGAACAGCAACGTCGGCGTTGATGTCGAGGATATTCCATCCTTCAACATTGACAATGACACGTTCATTGAGCGCAACTTCACCAGCCAAGAAGTTGCCTACTGCAAGACTGCCCCTAGCCCGCAGAGCTCATTTGCTGGCCGATGGAGTGCCAAGGAGGCCGTGTTCAAGGCTCTTGGTGTTGCCAGCAAGGGAGCTGGTGCTGCCTTGAAGGACATTGAGATTCTCAAGGACGACACTGGCGCGCCTGTTGTTACTGTAAGTTGTTCCACGTAACTTTGATTCATGAGAGAGCATTTCGCTAACCATTTTCCAATAGCTCCATGGTGAAGCCGCCGCTGCTGCTAAGCAGGCTGGTGTCAAGGAGGTCTCTGTCTCCATTTCACATGCCGACAAGCAGGCCGTTGCCGTAGCTGTTGCCCATTTCTAAAGGGCATCATGAATGATGATGACTTGATTAGGTAACGCATTTAGAATAGGATGGCGGGTTTGAATCAAGGAGGCGTTGCTTGCTAAAAAGGAGGCTCAATTGATTCAACGTTTAATATGTATCGTGGGAATGATGGCATGGACCGGAAGCAGATGTATTAGATTTACGAGACATTTACTAGTAAGATATATTAGTTGAATGACCCTATAGAAGGTCACAAAATTTTGATTTTTTATTGATTTCTAACATTATGCTTGATCATTTCAACTGCTGATGCCCATTGTGATCGATTGACGACTCGTATAAACGCCCAGTTTCTCCATTTATTACCCTAAACCTGACAACTGTCAACAATAATGTTTGGTATCCAAACGTGTGACGGACGGGTGCGTGCCATTGGGTATCAATTGATCTCGTAAATGGACGTTTGGCGTATAAAATCTCCTGGTCTAGAGAATCTCATCGTCGTAGGTGCCCGCCGCTGTCAACATTGCTTGAAGAGCTCGTCCTATCCTTCTTCTTATCCCGCTCGAGTATGACATTCGTACATGATAGCGTTCGTCACTGCCACGGCCTTTATCATCCCTATCCCGCTTTCTTCCTGCTTTCTTCAACGTTCTATGTATTTCGTCATTGTCGTTGTTGTCGCTGTCGCTGTCGCCGTTGCGCCCTTTTCTACTGGCCACGCCCCCTTCCACGGCCTCCTCTACCTCCGCCACGGCCTCCTCGTCCCCTGTCGCCGCCTCCTCGGCCGCCGTGATCGCCTCTTGACTGGTGGCCGTGGCCGCCACGACCGCCACGGAAGCCGCCGCCTTGCTGATTCTTCTGCTGCTCGGTGACCTGGTCGATGATTTCGTCGGGGACGCGGAGGTATTTGATCTGGTGAGGCCCCGGAGAGCGTTAGTTGCTGTGTCGCGAGGGGCTATGGTGGTGTGTGCTGAAGGAGGTGAGGACGTACATTGTTTCCTTTGACGTAGACTTCTGGGAGGCGCATGAATTTATCTCCTTCCTATAATTATATGTTAGAAAAGGGAGATGCGTCTTTTGGGGAAGTCGATTGGAGGCGTACCGGGCTTGTCTGCACAACCTCTTTCAGGGTGAGGTTCATCCATGTATCGCACATGACCAGGTGTCCATTGAGAGTCTCTCCGTTCTTGAGTTCGACCAGCATGGGGTGGCCTTGGGCGGCGTTGAGCAATCCGAGAGGGAGCTGCGGGTTATGCGCATTAGCAGCATTACGAGGAAGCCGGACAGGGCAAGGAAGGGGCATACCATGATTGGTGATTATGCCTCTATTGGGCAGAGCGGGAGGAAGGATCTTGTATGTCGTTTCTCGGTGGCAAGGCCAGCTGTCGCGTGAGGATAAAGAGTGTTGGTGGCTCTATTTTTGGAGGTGAGGCTGCGAAGTGGAAGCTGGATATGTGCTAAGTCAGAAAGCTTTCTGGAGGGAACCCCGCCATGTGCATGACCCCGGCTGCGAAAGTACTGCGGTACGTGCTTTGTGCGGACGGGTACATTGCCAGCGTCGGAAACCTTTCCGCGCCAAAATATTCTTTTGAATGCCTCAAATTGAACGACACAACAGGCGTGAGGACAGTTTCCGGCTGGATTTGAAGCTGCATTTTGCAGTACGCTGAGAAATGCAGCGAGGGCAATTGCTTTATGACGGGCTATGGCGCTGCTTATGCCCGTCCTTTGACAAACTGGCCCTGCGCACGGCGATTCATCGACAGAGCTTGCCTTGCACACGATCAGCGGGATGGCGACAGTGTGCTTCCAGGGCAAGGCCAATGCATGTTCGATGCTACGAAACAGGCTCTAGTTTTGCATCAAGGAATGGGGTATCAGATTATGGATCTTCTCGGCCAGACTCTCAGGCATCTGGGGCGCAACAGAGAGAGGAAACCAAGGATGGCAGCCTCACAGATACCACGCCCAGATCCTGGAGAGCGAGACTTCTTGCTCCCGCAGCACCATCAGAGGAGACACTCAAAGCCAGCACAACGGAAGAGATTTTAGCAGCACTAGCTTCACTTCGAGAGGTGAGGAAATGGACACCAGCCAGCAGCAACCAAGAAGTGGACCAGCATCTACGGATAGTTCAGCTAGTACAGCATCTCATGCGAGTCGAGAATCAGCCTATTACCCCTTTTATCTACGAGTGTCTCATGGACGCAATGGCTCATCCTCGAGGCTCCGTCGACGGCGTGCGCCGAATCCTGGACGACATGGTCGAGCAGCAGGGAATGAAGCCAACGGCGGAGTTATGCAACGCCGCCCTAAGAGCGTTGATGAATCACCCAGACTACGTGTTGCGGATGGAGATTCGAAGCATTATGCAAGAGTACTGGTTTCCAACCGACACGCCGGTGAAGCAGGCAGTTGCAATAGGACTGCTGCGAGACGACCAGCACGAGCTGGCGTATGCAAAGCTAACAGAGATGATTGAGCAAGGGGCCAAAGTTGACCCCTGGGTCTACGACATTTTCATTTTAGTGTTTGGGAAGCTCGGATTCCTGGATGAAATGCTGCAACTGCTGTATAGACGCAAGAATCTCGCTGGTAGCACCGACCCCATGGTCACCAACCTGACATACTATGCGTTGGATATGTGTAGCCAGGCATATCACCACGCGGGAACTCTCTTTGGCTGGCTCTCAGTGGTGCAGAACCACCTCGTGCAGCCGTCGGATGGCATCATTGAGAACGTGCTAGGGACAGCGGCTAGAAACGCAGACGCGCAGCTTGCCACAGAAGCACTGGATATGGTGTCACAGCGAACAAGAGCCCAACCTTACCACTACGAAGCCGTCGTGGAAGCCTTTGCCGGTAGCGGAGACCTGGCGGCGGCTATACGAACTCTTTCCATCATGTCAGAAAACGGGATAAGAATCGGACGCGGCTACACTAGAACGCTGCACAAGGCAGTCCGAAGCCGTCCGGAGCTTTTGGATAACGCCGAGGCAGTTGTGCGGGAGGCAGCCCGTGCCCGTCCTGTGCCTCGCGCGGCCGCAGCTGCAGTGGTCGAATCAATTGCAGAAGCACACGGCAGCGCAAGAGCGTTATCTCTATACCGAGACCTGCCGACGCTCTGTGACGTGGAGCCGCCTAATGCAAGGATGCTACAGAATCTAATCATCCATAGCGCTGACGAGGCTACGGCTAAGTACTTTGCAAAGGAGTATGCGGACCAGGTTTCAGAAGATGACGACCCGACTCAAAGCACGGCGACTTTTAGTACCTTGATTACGAGGTGCGCAGAGGTTGGTGAGATGGACTTGGCGTTCCGATTCGTGAAGCAGGCCATGGCCGGCGGGATTACGAAGAGCCGATCTTTGAGATGGATCAGCGTCCTGGTCGAGCAAGCGGTTACGAGAGAGGATGGTCGGGTCTGGCCTGTGGTGGATTCGCTGCTCAACACGGGCGACGAAGATACGGCCAAGAGCGTGCGCAGGATTCTGCAGCAGAAGAGGATTTCGAAACTAGCCTCGCAGTGGAGGTCCAAAACTCCAACCACGACGCCATGAGCGCATGTAGATCTAATAAGAAACCCCCCATCGACGGACTGGAGCTGCAGTGAAAATCCAGATGATCACCGGAAGGCATGTCTACAAGGCATCTATTATGTGATAATGATAACCAGCGTGTGTCAACATCTCGCGTAGTGAAGGGACTCGGCCATTTTGATATACGGTTTATCAGCAGAGGATTCTATTTCCGATCGGAGAAAGGAGGTCGCATTTATAAGGAGAAAAGAGCAGTTGGTAATGACAGATTAGATGGCAGATTAACACCAATGTGCCGATAGCCTAGCGACATGCGAAAAGTTTCCCGTTGGACGAGCTCCGACGAGTCAATGCCCGGATACAGAACTGAGATTATTCCTAATCTGGCAACTGCACGAGGACCTAAGGATGAAAATTCAACAGCTCAGAAGCAGCTATCAAGACTATTGCCCGGTTGGGGAACATCTGCAGGGCCAGATGAGATGAGTCAACCGAGAACGAACCAACCAACCAACCAACACGGCCATGTCCAATGTTACGCCCGGGAGAATCGGGCGGCACGGGAACCGGCGCCTTGGGCCTGGCGACCAGGGTACAAAAATACAATAGAAGCAACGTGAATCACGACGATGGGTCCCACGAGGCAAAGATGACAAAGGACGGCCTATCGTCACTCCGAGGTGACTCGCCGGACTCACCCAACAGGGCAAGGCGAGCAACGTGGCTCCCCTGCCGCCGGTGAAGTCACTAATCAGAATATTCTCTGAAGCCAGATGCTCAGAAAGGAATTTGAACGGCACGGAACTAGAGCTGAAGGATCGAATGAGAGAAGGGCGACGAATCGTCACGGTGGCTGACAAGTCCCATGAGGAATTATTAATGCGTGAGTGGCTGCTGATTGGGCTTGAACGAAGCGGTTTCCGATTGGGCATGGACGGGACGGAGGCTTACTAGCGGGATCTTGATGGAGTCATGATTGGCTTGTTTGTTTCGAAGGATGGAAGACGGGAGGAGAGACTTCACTGCCACATGCTGGGCCCTTTTGACTTTTTGGCGGCTTGTTGCTCTTCCTCGCGGCGGACAAATGAAACCGAGTGCGAGAGCGAGGAGGAGAGAGGAAAGAAGAAAAGGGAGGAGGTTGAAGCAAAGATGACGCTGATTGCAACAGCGTTTGCCAATTTGGGCAAATTAGCCGTATGATACGAACAAGCTTGAAGTCTGTTTTTTTCTCCTCGACCGGCGAAATGATACGAGTTGAAGGATCAAACAGAGTTTCGGCGGCTTCAATTGTTGAGCCCGTCCAGTTTCAAAATCTGACGTTGATCTTCGGGTCGGCAACGGGGGGCAAGATGTGCCTCGGAGTTCAGAGCTGGAATTACGAAAAAGACAAATAGCCTACTGGAGCATTTGTCAAGTTTCAAGGGATACTCGCAATCGCCTATCTGTTTTCTATTGTTCCAGGGTCCGGGTCGAGGTTATCTCAGCAAATCTGAAGATTCTAGAGTCTAGACCGACCCCCAGCACGTCATCCTGCATCTGGCATGCATCTTGTTGCAATCTGCTTCCGTCGCCTTACTCCGAAGCCTAATCTCGCTGCATTACTCACCAAAGACGCCAATCTATTGCCTCCATCTGCACTAGACTTGGGCCGCTGCCTAAGCCAGATTGCGCATCATTTTCTTGTCAGTGCCGACGCCCAGTTCCTCGGGAATCCGCCCGCTAGGCTGTTGTCTTGACAGGTTGAGTTCTGACCCTCGGATTTCCTGAGTCGCTGGTTGGTAAGCCTCGTTGCCCGTTAGACGGCAAACCTTTTTTTCTTTTTTTTTCTTTTTCCCGCTTAGAATAATTTGATTTTACAGCAAAATTAATCCCTTGCTTCGACCCAGCCGGCACTTGTTAGTCTCGCCGGTCGGCCAATTAGCTAACTGCTTCACCCCCAGGGCCCTTGAATCCAACACGCCTCCCAAAGCTCCAAAGGCGAATCTCTCACTCAATCTCCAGGGCCGAATCGCACTTCGGGCTTAGGAGAAAGTGTTGACCAGTTCAGGGAAGAGCTGTGCCCGCAGCAAACTCTTCACGCCCATCCTCAAGCCTCGATGGATCCCAATACCTCCGGTATCCGATCGAATGCCGGGCTTTACTACGCTTAACCCCCAAAAGTCCGTGAATGCTAGATTGCAATCTTTGTCCACTATCCTCGGGGCGGCGTCACTCGGCGTGCTCTAGGATGATGCTATGATGCGTGCATGCTTTGTAACATCCCACATGTTCCAAGCAGAAAAGCCGGTGGGGTTGACAGTTTTTGCGCTGACACCCCCTCGCACAGCTTTTTTAGCATTTGCTTGGCATGGGTTATACTGGCAGGATCCATATCTCCATTCACCTTTAACCTAGCTAGGGCTGATGGAGCATCAAGAGTCCCAGAGCTATGGAATCCGTGCGAATCTCTCCGGGATCTTGCTAACAGCCTCTTACACACGGCTGGATTACAGATCAAAAGAGCGAGCGAGCTGGTGTGGAGCCGGATGGCTTTTACTCAAACTTGCGCAATGGAGTTTGGGGAGGACACGCAAATCGGGGGGGATATAAGAGGAAAGCTTGTGGCCATTTACTACCGGGAAGTCAGACTACAAGACATTCCAGAAACTTTGGCTACTCCTGAGCAAGAGAGAGAGCTTGAGATCACACGAACTTGCTCTTATATCCTCTTATATCCCTGATTGTTTATTAAACAGCGTGATAACACTCATAATTTACGGTCTTATATATAAACAACCATCAGGCCTCGGTGTTTGTCGACAACTAGACGACTAAACCGATAACTTATACACATCATAAACCGGACTTACACACCCATCTACGTTCAATTGTATCGATCATCACCAACACAAGCAATCCACCATCTACAATGGCGGACCTCATTCGCGATGCCGCCATTGGGCAGCTCATTCGCTGGGTTACGAGGAAGCGATATCTCAAGTACCCTGAAGAAAGGGATGATTTCGTTCTCCCAGAGCCCTGGGTCCAACTTATGAACGGCGTCCCCCTCACATCTCACAACACATCTACATCAGATGCCTCCACAGCCGCCGAGGGCAAAGAGACGGGCGGCATCCTACGCACCCCGTCAAACGGCAGCACCCGCCGAGATGCATCTCCACCGCCGTCTCGGGCCCCCAAGGATGAAGAGGCGCCTACAGAGCCCCGAACACGGCATTCAGAGGACCACCACGACCACCACGACCACCACGGTGGTTCACACGAGCACGTACAGCACTCGGACCTGGGCGACATGACGGCGCGGAGACTTCGTGAGGATGAAGAGCACGAGCTGGAAAAGGTCAAGTCTATTCCTATCGTGCCTCAGACGACAAAGGACGGCGCCATCCTCGTCGACTGGTACTACACAGACGACCCCGACAACCCGTACAACTGGAGCAGAAACAAGCGTCTCGGCATCAACGTCCTCATCTGTCTGTACACTTTCGTCGTCTACACCACGTCGGCCATCTACACCACCTCCGAGGGCGGCATCATGCAGCGCTTCGGCGTTAGTGAGATCAAGGCCACGCTGGGTCTCTCCATCTACGTCCTGGGTTACGGCATCGGTCCGCTCATCTTCTCCCCGCTCAGTGAGATCCCGCTGATCGGACGCAACCCCGTCTACATCGTCACCATGTTCCTGTTCGTCATCATCTCCATCCCGACGGCCTTTGCGCCAAACTACCCCGGCCTCATGGTCCTGCGTTTCCTGCAGGGCTTCTTCGGATCGCCGTGTCTGGCGTCTGGCGGTGCTTCTCTTGGTGACATGTACAGCCTGATGGCTCTGCCCTATGCCATGATGTCCTGGGTCGCTGCAGCCTACTGTGGACGTAAGATAATCCCCCCTTTTCATCCTATCCTATTTTTTCTCATCGCTAACTTTCTTAATTCTCTAGCTGCCCTGGGTCCTCTTCTCAGTGGTTTCGCCGTCCCCGCAGAGTCCTGGCGCTGGTCCCTCTTCGAGTCCCTCTGGGCCTCTGCTCCCGTCTTCGTCTGCATGTTCCTCTTCCTCCCCGAGACCAGCAGCGCAAACATCCTGCTCCGCCGCGCCCGCCGCCTGCGCAAGCTCACCGGCAACGAGCGCTTCATGTCACAGAGCGAGATTGACCAGCACAACCTGCACCCCGGCCAAATCTTCCTCGACGCCCTGATCAAGCCCCTCGAGATTACCATGAAGGATCCCGCCGTCTTGTTCGTCCAGGTGTACACCGCCATCATCTACGGCATCTACTATTCATGTAAGTTCTTTTCCTAATATATTCTTTCAACCAAATACTAATTCATTACACGCAGTCTTCGAGGTCTTCCCCCTCGTCTACCCCGTCTTCTACGGCATGAACCTCGGCCAAGTCGGCCTCGTCTTCCTCTGCATCCTCGTCTCCTGCATCATCGGCGTCGCAGTCTACACAGCCTACCTCTACTACTGGATGAACCCCCGCATCGAAAAGTTCGGCTGGCCCGTCCAGGAAGACCGGCTCATCCCGGCCCTGCCCGCCTCCGTCGGCCCCACCATCGGCCTCTTCCTCTTCGCCTGGACCGCCCGCGCCTCCATCCACTGGATCGTGCCCACCATCGGCATTACCATCTACGGCGCCACGGTGTTCATCGTCATGCAGGCCATCTTCGTGTACATTCCGCTCAGTTATCCAAAGTACGCTGCTAGTCTGTTTGCTGCGAATGACTTCTTTAGAAGTGCGCTTGCTTGTGGAAGTGTCTTGTTTGCGCACCCGCTGTTTCACAATTTGGGCGTTGCAAAGGGCACGAGTCTCCTTGGTGGGTTGAGTGTTATTGGTATTATCGGTATTTGGCTGCTGTACTTTTACGGCGCGGCACTTCGCAAGCTCAGCAAGTTTGCTGAGTCTGGGGAGGCTGATGAGGAGCCTATTACTCAGGAGAAGAATTAAGGAAGAATGAAATAACAGTTTACGAGTCAAGAGTGACGAAATGGTCCTCATGAATTATTCCCCTCCATGTATTAATTGGATTTATATTTGCTTTGTTATGGTTTGGTTCTGGTGCTTTGGGAATTAAGAAACTCAACGTTTCTACTGGTTTTAATGAGCTAGATGGGGCATGGTACGGGGATAATGGATTAACATCAAGGTTTCTGGGAGGTGGTCAAATGGATTTTAGCTAGACTTTTGGAGAGCATCATCATAGTAATATCATGACAAAGCGAGTTCACACAAAAAACAATTTCCATAATACCATGGCTAGTCTCATTCGTATCCTCATCCTCTGCAGCGTTTGCATTTCATTCACGATATCTCTGCCTGGCGGAGGTGATTGTTCCCCTAGATAAAGAATATGTACAAGTAAGTTTAGAAGCATCTCTGCTGAGGCAAAGAGGGAAAATCAAACAGTTGAGTATGATCACACTCCAGCTTAGTCAAACTCACACTAAGCGAAAGCCAGGCCACGCCAAAGTAACAAGGAAAAGGGGGGAAGACCAAATTGAAAAGAGAAGAAAAACTCCATTCGCGCCATGATATCAGTTCCAGCTGGGTATAAACCCCCCTCTGAAGGTATACATTAACCCAAATCCTCTACGCTTCCCTCATTAAAAATCAATGGAAGAAAAATCCACCTCCTACGCCGACCACTTTTTATTGTCTTCGTCACAGAAGCCACCTTATGAATCACCTGGCATGTTCCAGCTATAATTTGACCCGTGCCCAGAAGTAGCTGCAAAGCCAGTTCCCGACTGGCCGTTGAAGCCGTACCACGCCTGATGCTGGGATGGCTGCTGTGCGTGCTGCTGCTGTTGCTGCTGTTGAGCCACACGCTGGCGAGTATTCTGCTGTTGCTGCTGTTGCTGAATCTGCGATGAGTAAGCGGGATAGTTTCGGTCTTGCTTCGCTGCATTCTGGCTCGGCCTGGGCGTCGAACTCTGTGGTCGGGAGTTGAAGTTCTGCCGGGAATTACGTGTCAAGTCCGAGTTGTTGTTACTAAAGTCTTGTGCTTGTGCATTTCCCCTCGGCGCCATGTGGGATGTCTGGTTGGTATGGGAGGTGTTCCGGGACACAGGGTTCGTATAGGAACCATAAGCATGTGAGCCTGAGCGATCTGCAGAGACTGACGTTGACGCTTGCATGCTAGCAGCGGCCGTCGTTGTCGTCGCGGCATGTGAACCGTGGCCATAGTTCGTGTACGAAGTGGTGTTGGTTGCATCCCTCTGATACGAGTATGGCTCGTACGTAATTCTGTCGGTTGAAGACGTTTCTGGCGCTCGGGTGCTAGAATATCGGTCGTAGCTGTTATATGTCCCAGAGCCAGCCATACCAGCTGGTGCTTGCAGTCCTTGCCCGTGGGCATTTGACTGTTGCTGTTGCTGTTTCGAATCCGACATATTTGGACTCTGAAAGGCATCTGTTGCTGATGTCTCGTGAACCGCACCTCGTGTCTGGCGCTTGCCCGTCCGTGGGCTGCTCGTGGTTCGCGAAACAACATTCATCGGCGAAACAGTGCGTTGAAGTGATGCCGCAGCCACATTATGTTGCTGAGGATTCTCCATCGCCTGGGGCATCGCCGTGGAACGCCAAGCACTGCTCCGGCTAGATGAGTCTGGTATTCCATAGGTGGGCTCCTGGGGAGTCTGGTTCTGCATCGATGTTACGACTGCTGCTACAACCGCTGCCGCCTGAGTAACTGGGTTGCCGCCATTAGACCAGTCCGAAGCTCCCGTGGGATTCAGGGAGCTATGTCTATCCTCTTGATTAGTTTTTCTCATCGCCGCATTGCGCCCAGACCCTTTTGCTGACGGCTTGGTTGGCTTTTTCATGGGTTCATGAGCCATTGGCTGTGTAAGCGTCTGCGTCTGCGTCTGGTCCTGCACCTCAGATGCCGGAACGTTGGGGTAGTACTGGCGTCCGTGAGGCAGGATCAAATCCGACAGCGGCATACTGCTCTGTTGTGAGGGTTGAGAAGAGCCTGCCTCAGAGACGCCCATGTTTGTATGGTTGAAATAGTCGTGCGGGACGTGATTTTGTTCCCAGTCAGTAGCAGTAGCAGCCATGTTGTTGGCCAGCACATCTCCAATTGGCATTTGGTGGTGTACAGAATTGTCGGGCAGCTCAGGATAGCCCTCCGCATCTTCATGAAGCTGCTGGTCTTCTGGTAGTGTTTCGTCATGTAATTCGGTCTCGGCCTCATCCTGTTCATCCTCTTCCTCCCCATCTTGCTCATCTTCTATTGTGATGATGGCGTTGGACTTCGCTTTCTTTGGTTTGGGGGCGGCATATTCACAGATCAAACCCGCCTCACGGCACCCGCTACATATTGGTATTTCTCTCGGACACTAAATGTACACCGTTAGCATCAACAAATCTATCAAACCAGATAATAAATGTGTTGTTTGTCGTCTTACTTTGACTCTGCGCTGTTTACACTGGGCACAGGCATTTCTCGACTTGCCCCCCCTTTTTCTCGATTTCTTGGCGCTTCCGGCGTCTTCTAAGCCTGCATTTGCTTCTTCGCCCTCACCATTCGCCGCCTTGTTCTTCTTTCGACTCTTCTTATTTGTGGGAGTAGACGTTTGTAGCACCAGTTCATTAGTAGTGACCGGGCCAGATGAGCTTCCCTGAATGTTACTCTGGGTCGCAGAAGTAGATGATGGATTTGAGGTTGAAGGCGGAGCAGAGCCCTCCTTGTTGCCGGGATGTACAATGCGAAGACGCTCTGCACCGTACTTAACCAGCATATTAAGCGACTCCTTCTGTAGCTCCGGGGATTGATTTGCAAAAATGTTGAACTGCTCCGGGGAAAGAGAGTCTGGATCAACACCAGCACCCTGAAGCATGACCATGGCGACATTTCGACGTCGCTCCGCCTCCTCGGGCGAAACGTTGATGGTAAGCAGCCCTGCAGCGGAATTTTGCGCAGCTGCTGCCAAGTCCTGAGCATGTTGTTGCTGGCCAGTTGAGCTGCTACTCCCTTCTCCTAACTGAAGCTGGCTTATCTGGACAGCAGCGGCGTCCTGAGAATCGAGTACACCTTGTTCTCCTGCGGCCCCAGCATCGCCTGTTTTTCTCTTTCTCTTTCTCGACGGCTTGCTGCCTTCGCCACCTGGCGTTTTGTCGGCATCCTTCTTCTTCCTCGATGCACTTGGCGTCTTAGGCTGTTTATCTACGGTAGGGAGAGGACGTCGTGGAGGCGGGGGCTTGAACAAGGTTGCGAGTTGGGCGACTGTGCGGTGGAGGGGGATGTGGTCATAGTCAATGAATATAGCTCTACTATTTCGAGAAAAGGATATGATGAGCGATCCTCGACAGTCAAAGGCAGGCCGGCCTAAAGCTATGTTCGCATACAGAGAAGGTTTACCAGGACGAATAGGGATCAGGTGCTCACTTGCTAAAAGAGGATCAATCTCTCTCTGTGAATATTCGGCAACCGGTGGCTTGACCTGGCTCTTGTGCTGTCGCTGCCAGTGCTGCATAGAGCCCTTGCAGACATACGAAAAGACCCAGTCCTGCGTTGCTCGCGACACCTCCCGCACCGCCCATTCACTTCCATCGACCTGGCCAACCGCAGCCACGAGGTGGTTGGCAATGGACCTCTGCAACACTGGATCGTCGGCCGGCTGGTTCAGCAGAGCGTCGCTCACGCGCACCACACGGCCCGTCTGCTCGCCCGTCGACTGAGCTCCTCCCAGCGACGGATCCAGCCTGCTCAGCCCCTCCAGCGCATGACCATCGCCGTCCGACACTCCAAGCGTCAACTGGGCTGATGCTGCGAGATCCAGCCTTGTCGCAACACGCTCCGCCCGAGTCTCGCTGACTTTGCCGCTGAAAACATCACGGAGCTGCGACTGCAATTCCTCAATAGAGGCATGCGGCTGGCTGTCGAGCCTGCTGGGCTCCTCGTCTCGGAAGTTGAAGCTGGCGAGGAAGTCCATGGACCGTCTGCCCAAGGCCGATGGCGTGGGCGATTGCGCGCTGCAGAGGCTCTGCGGGAACTGGGCCGAGTCGAGCTCTTGATCTTGATGCAGAGACGGGATAAACAGACGGTGGTTCGGTGACGGTGAGAGCGGGTTCGCTGGTGGTGACCATTGCGGAATTGTTGATGGTGGATTGCGGATTGCGATCCTGGACCTGGCAGAAAAGAAATGCTGGGGGTGCGAGTTTGGTGAGGGGCGTGAGCCCAGCGCCAACGCGTCAGGGAAACATGGACCCTCGGCTCGCGTACTTCGTAGTTGCTGATTGATGCTGATGCCATATGTGTCCAACTGTCGTCAAGGCATTGCATTTGCATTTGCATCGTCAGCAATTGCCAATTCATCATTCATTTATGTATTTAATTTCATTCTTTTGTGCTGCATTTACATTCATATATACATGTATTTCCATCCTATACAATGACCAAGTGGCAACAGCGTCGCCTCTGACAGATACCCAGTAGTGCTAGCCTACTAGACTTTGGGACTTATACACAAACATGGCCGCAGAGTGCCATTGAAGTGAAGAGTCCATGTAAGTGAATCGCATGAGAATTGTAAAACAAAGCAGCATCCCGTCATTAATTCTCAAATTCCGGCCGGCTCATAGTGGTACATTTCATTATCAAATAGTACACAAAAACAAAAGAAAGAAAAAAGCAAGAAAACTCAGCTGTTTTCCTCAACCCATTGCTCTATCCGCTCCACCAAATCGGCCTTCTTGCCGCTCGTGCTGAGACCCCGGGCACCGGCAACATCCTTCAGTTGTACCACTGTCATTTTTGAGAGGCCTTCGCTCTCGACAGCAAGCTTGAGCTGTGCCATGCTAAATGTGGATCCGCTTGGTCGCTCTGCAGCCGGCTTTCGCTGCTTTGCAGGGCGCTCTGAGGTGTCATCTTCCGCCTCTCGCTTCAAAGACCTAGATCTGACGGCTCTGTCGGTCTCGTCTTTCAGCGTCTCGGCCCAGTCTTCCAAATAGCCCCCGGCACGTTTGCTTATCGCCTTGTTCTTCGGCTCCGTCAAGTCTTCCGGCTTGTCCGGTACCTCCTCGTCCAAGGCCAGGGTCTGCAGGATTTTGTAGTGCCACTGAAGGGCTGGGTTTGGATACTTCAACGGGTTATATATGCCCTTTGGAAGATTGAGCTGCTGCACGATGATTCTCATTTTTGTCTTTAGATCCTCTGAACAGTCAATCCTGCGGTCCGCGCTAATCTCTCGCAAGTCATCTGCGGCAGGAAGAGGATAAAGCCACAGACCCGCGGGTAGATATGGAGTCCCAGAAGTTTCGTCGGATTGCTCCCTCGAAGGAATCAGAGCAGCAAGTATAGGCTGTGCGTTGGACCGAAGGATGCACCAGGCGAGACCAATCTTGTCGTCTTTCAGTAGTTTCTGCCAAAGGGCTGAGAATACACGGGATGACCCGATATAATCCTCTTCACTCGGGAAGATGAAGGTGGATTTCTTTACGCTTGCCCAGACGGGCAACATGTCGCGCTTCTTGAATCCAATAATCCGAATAATAGGCGAGCCAAAATCCCTGAGGTTCTTCTGCTCTTCGGGTGTGAAATACACATACTCGCCACCAAATTTGTAGGCCTTCTTGATCTCTTGTTTTTCGACAGTCCTTGCAGAATCTTCCGCAATTCTTGTTGTCTCGCCTGTTGCAATTTGGGCCTTTTCTCCGTCAAGCCAGATGTAGCAGGTTCTCGCCGGCGCTTGTCGTTGCACGATATTGTAGCCCTTGACGGTTATCCGGAGTCCAGGCGCAATTTCAAAGGGCAGATGAAATAATGCTCGTTTGGCCGTCTGCTTGGAGTTGATATTTGAGATGAGCGAGTTTAGAAGAGACAATCCATTTCCAGATTTAGATGTTCGGACTTCTGTGGCATTGGCCTCTGCACTGGGATCACGATATACGATGTCCTTGGCATTTTGTCAGCTGCGTGGGCAATGGAAGTCAAAAAATGAGAAGACATACGTCGTAAAACTTGCCAAGGTCAAACTTTGACTCTCCTCTTGTGATTGGGAATAGGTCGATTGTAATGCCCAAGTCATACAGATCCTTTGCTCGCACAGCAGCAGCGGATCTCGCCGCCTTGTCTGATGCATGTGGGTCATCGTTGTCGGTCACGATGAACAGTCGCCGACTGCCAAAGTTGGCAGCCTTTGTGGTGAATATCTGGTTGGCGCAAAATAGCACGTTTGACATGGAAACAACATCAGTGGTAACCGGCTTCAGCACCTCGTCTTCATCGTCTTCATCCTCAACCAGCGCCTTCAATGCCTTGACGTCGTCGGCCGCGGGAACGTCGAGGTCAGTGAAGAGATAGCAGTTCGGGTATCCTAGCCCGCCGCGGCCATCTTTCTCCTCTCGAAACTTGGTCTTTTCCGTGCCGAAAAGAAGAATTCCCATCATGTCTTTGGGATTGGAAATGATGCGCTGCTCCATCAGATGGTGGGCACACTTCAGCGCAGCCTGAACCGGGCTGTCCCGATCAGCCTTCTTAGAGCTAGAGGCGGGAGGAGGTTCAAGCATTGATGGGCTGACTTCAATGGCCAGCAGCACCGCATCTTTCTGCGCCTTGAAGTTCTAGTTGATAGAGACAGTGTCAGAGAAGCAACTTCAGTTAGGTACTTTAATCATGGTGACTTACAGACTCGTCAAGCTCCTGCTCTCCTTCGTCATCCTCATCATTCTCCTCTCTCCGCCAATCCCGTTTGTCTGCCATTTCCAATTGAACGAAAGTAATAAAATTGGCTTGTTTTTCTTATGTTTTCTTTCTTCTCTTCTCACATTCACCGAATAAGAACATCAGCCATTCATATTAAAGACAGTGAGAGCCAGGCAACCACGCGGGTCAAAGTGGATGCGCCGAACAAGCTCTCAGGCAAACGCGACGAGCCTAGGCAGAATGCGACAGGGATCCGCGAAATCACGTGCAGCTCATCCAAATTGCCGACAGCCTTATTGGTGGACGCTGGCTCGGGATCTGCTAGAGGGGTACTTGTTGCCGAGCATATACCGAGTCGATACACCACCGAGGCCTCGGGTAGTGTCTTAACAGGACGTCATCCCAGTGCTCGATTGCCACTCTCGGAGCTTGCATCAGTGATCTCGGCGCATCGGTGTCTGACATTGTTCGACGGGTATTCGATTCTTTTATTCTTCCCGCAATGCTCCGAATTTTCTCTCCTTAACCACCCAATCTTTGCATCTCAACATGGCGTTAAGGCTTACTACACAGCAATTCTCCAAGGGACTGTCAAGGAGAGCGGCAGCTCCTCTTGTCTCGCAGCTCAACAACCATGCCAGAAATCTGGCCACGCCGGTCCATCCTGTGACGCAAGATGCGACTGGCTCCAAGGGACCAACAGCCATGGTCTTTCTCAACATGGGCGGACCTTCGACGCTTAACGAGGTTGGAGACTTTTTAAGTCGACTTTTTGTATGTATAATTGGATCCAATGCACTCTTCAATGCCAATGCGCTAATCGCAAGGTGGAATATACTAGGCTGATGGCGACCTGATTCCCTTGGGCAGACTTCAATCATACATCGGGCCATTGATCTCGGCACGAAGGACACCAAAGATCCAAAAGCAATACGAAGCCATCGGAGGTGGCTCCCCGATTCGAAAATGGTCGGAATACCAGAGCGAGGAAATGTGCAAGATCCTGGACAAGATCTGTCCCGAGACGGCGCCACACAAGCCGTACGTCGCTTTCCGCTATGCAGACCCATTGACCGAGGAGATGTATAACAAGCTGTTGGCCGACGGCTTTGGAAACGGAAAAGGTGGCCGAGCGGTCGCATTCACTCAATATCCGCAATACTCCTGTTCCACAACTGGTAGCAGTCTTAACGAGCTATGGAAGTGGCGGCATAGACTGGAGGGCAAGAAGGCATCGGAAACTGGCAACGGTACTATTACTTGGAGTGTCATTGACCGGTGGCCCACTCATCCCGGCCTTGTGGAAGCTTTTGCTCAGAACATTGAGGCAAAGCTGGCCGAATACCCCGAGGAGCGGAGGCGCAATGCTGTTCTCCTCTTTTCAGCTCACAGTTTGCCCATGGATGTGGTCAACAGAGGTATGACTTGTGATTACGTCCCTTTTTCGTCATCCTTCTCAAGCTTACCGATCAAACAGGCGATCCGTACCCGGGCGAAGTTGCTGCCACCGTCCAAGCCGTGATGGAGCGGCTAAAGTTTTCTAACCCTTACAGATTATGCTGGCAGTCGCAAGTCGGTCCGAAGGCTTGGCTGGGACCTCAGACTTCTCACACAGTCGAGAACTATATCGAGAAGGGCCAAAAGGATCTGGTTCTTATCCCAATCGCATTCACCTCTGATCACATTGAAACGCTATATGAGCTCGACATTGAGGTCATTGGTGAGAGCGGGCACACAGATACTGTCAAGCGAGTGGACAGCCTGAACGGCAGCCCCGTCTTCATCCAGGCGCTCGCCGACCTCGCAAAGTCTCATCTTACTTCCGGTCAGGCATGCTCCCAGCAAATGGGCCTGCGGTGTCCCGCATGCAAGAGCGAGAGATGTGCCGAATCTAAAAAGTTCTTCGCCAGCCAGCAAGCTGCGGTTTCAGCCGCTTCGGCTTAAGGCGATGATGGTGGACAAGGAAAATGGACATGCTTGGGTGGGTTCCGGGAGGGCATGGTATCTGTAATATATTTCGGGAGCCTATTTCTATGGTATGACTACTTACTTGAACTCGTATATACAAAAGCAGTATCTCGGCATCGGCTAGATAGGGCTGAGTGGCGGGAGACTCTGGACTGCACATACGTGGATAGATTAAAACTGGCACTCACCATTACATAAACGCACAACAGGCCTCCCTCGGAACGGATCGTGCGGCTCCAGAAGCTATCACAAGCTGGGGAGATGGCAGACAAGGCTCGGCTATCGCGAACTTGGGAGCCCATGCCTCAGCGTCTGTGTGGCCCTGATCCAGACCCACACAGAAGCTCCGTATGTGCATTTACCTCGTATGTGAATCTATTTTGCGAAGAGACTTCCGGGGCAATGAGTTGTACAAGCACGATTCAACGTAGGCTCCCGTCCAAGGGCGGACTTTGCGGTGCAGTTGCAATGGACGGAATGAATGCAGAACGTCAGGCTAGCCCATCATGTCGCGGTGGTTGGTCTCGCTGACGTTTAGCTGCAGATGGGAGGCTGGAATACGATGTCGCCCCTCCGCATCGCCGGCCAGTCATGATGGGCCACGGCCATGTCGAGAATGTTCCTGTGATGCCACCTACCAGTTCTGAGAAGGGGTAAGAATACCATGGAAGTGTTGGTCTGCTTTTTATAGGACTCTGTCTAAGCAGAACGAATTTAGAGTCAGATACACGAACCTGGAGTCAGATGAAGGTAGTTGGGAGGCAGTGCGCTTATATACTAAGCTTGAAGGAATGTTTATTACAGCTCGTCTTACTGTACGAATAATCCACATGTTGCTCCATACGAGTACAGTCAGCAAAGCCATCAATAAGAACCACTTTGTCTTGTTCATCATGTGGGGGTTGGCATCCATTGTTTGTCGTGTGGGGCGGCTCTAATATTGCATGTCGATCGTGTGTGTCTCACCACAAAGAGTCGAATTACCAGCAGCCGACGAACTATTTCTTGTATGGTTATCGTGTATGCATCTGCGGATGTCATGCAGTCCGTCAGCCATGGGCAACACTACGCATTTTATCAGTGTATGTATGGGTAATATACGAGATCCGTGTGTGCGTCTTGTCCTACCAAAGGCCCGCAGCTTTTGGTGTTAGTCCACGTACAATAGGTACTCACAGTCCGTACATTTGCGAACAAGGCCACTTTGTGGATCAGTGCTCAAGTGGGCTCTCGACAGCAGATTCAGGTGCTGCAGAAACCATAGATAATCAATCTTAAAATACAGATCTCAGTAGAAACACTCCCCAGCTTCTTTCTATCCCCAAGACATCAACAATCCTCGTAGTTGCCGGGTTATACTGGCTCATCACGGCTGATGGAACGATTTACCCTACAATTCCGAAATAGGCAACACTCTGCCCCTTCGTGTTATTAGGCACCGCGTCGGATATTAGCCTCTGCAAGGATGTAGGCAGTTCCCGGCAGGTTTTGGCTTGCCAGCGAAGCCTTTTTGGTTGTTTCACGGCGGTGCTACTTTTCTGCTGGTGGCACTATCATCGTTTTCTCCCATCCAGTCAAACACGCGTGTTAATTTCTTTGGCCGTCTACGGTGCCAAAAAGGCACAATCAAGCAGGGAGACTGTCTCAGTCCACAGAAGCCTTCGGGATTGTCTGATCCAGCTTTCCGTCCCGCCATGTCTGTACTCCCACTCGTTTGTCTCGAGTCCCTGGTGCAATGCAAACAGGCAAGCAAATGAAGATGAGCTTTTGCCAGCCTATAAATAGCAGGTATCTTATGAGTCTTATGGGCATGAAGACGGCATGCGGCGTTGGTACTGGTACTGTTACTGCGAGTACATGTACAGGTGGTCGGCAGTAATACGAACAAAGGAGTAGCGAGTGTGCGGAGCAATCTGGAAAAGAAACGCCTGGAGCTCCTGAAATTAAGTGATATACATTAGGTGCTACCGGGAGCGGGTGTACCAGTACTCGCACTCGTGCCATGCCTGTCCGTATCAGCGAGATACCCAAGCCGTCCGTCATGCGACCCTTAAGATTTGACTCGAGCATTCCGAGACGAGACAAGGCCTCAAATTTGCCAGACTCTTGCTCTTGATGCCGCCCAAGCCTCGATCCACCACCTGCATGGCGTTTCTTCTTCAACCAGATCAGGGTTCAAGCCAAGGTACAAACAAACCCGCTCAATTGGGGGCCCCTCAAACTGTGAACAGCATCGCGTCTCTACTCCAGAAAAGGTACCTGGACCAAGCCCGATCCGCCGCAGCGCCACACAGCGGGTGTGTTGTGGCTCGTGCGGAATCAAACACTGCGGCCAATCAGCGGCCCCCAACGGCGAGCCATGCCCTGCACCTCTGCTAAATGACCACCGCGCCAGGCCATCGGTCCCCTGGAAGACTAGCCCCGTCGCGGCCTAGCTTGCTAATGCACCCCCTTTTGCCATATTGAAGCGAGCACTGCTGGACGAGCTACTGTAATGTAATGGCACAGGTCTGTAGCGTACCTTATTAGCACCAGGTAACGGGATTACCTTGGCAGTAGATACAGTAGCAGCTGGGAGCAGTGGTACGAGCACAGGTACTCATACCCCGAGCCCCGCGGCAGCCACTGCACCCATCCCCGTACCAGGTACTCCAGCCTGTGGAGTCGGGCCCCTGGGACGCTGGCCAGCAGCTGCTGCACCAAGCACCAGCACCAGCACAAATTCCTCCCCGTCATCACCCCCGAAATTATCTTCCTCCTGCTCGTCCTCAACTGGCCTCATTGCACTTCACTTCTTCACTCTCCGTCATTGCTACTTCCTCTTCGACTGGTTGAGCATCTTGACATTTGTCCTTCAATTCACGCGGTCGTTTCTGCCTCTTAATCCTATTTCTTCGAATCCATTGACACGCGTCGTTATCTGCTAGGGTCACAGCGCATTTCTCCTTGGTAGGTCGCTCCCATTGTTCGAATCGAATTCCTCGTGCACAAACGGCCACGATGCCTTCAGGGCGCTCAAGCAACAGACAGGCGCGAGCAGCATCTGCCTCTCCCGACGGCTTCCATCTGCTACGCGCGCAAGTTGCCCCGGGCCCTGAAGGCCAACGAAGCTGCTGTTCTACTCGTGGCTCCTGGCCGTTTGGCTGCGCTACTCCTCCCTGAGACGGCCTCAACAGCTAACCAATCGCGCAGACTCTCGTGCCTTCTTACCATTCTTTATTAAACTTCCTTCGGCCGCTCCTTATACATCAATATGGGTAAGAATCTCTCTTTCTTTTGAGCTCTGCATGGCCATGCGTGTCCCGTCCACGAGCACGAGGAGGGGGCAGGAGGCATTCTGGACGTGCCACGAGGCACTTCACCACGGCAGCGGGCTTGGGCAACACAAAAGCATTGGCGCCTCCTTTTTCCCACACACCACCAGATTTCGCGTCTTGCTCTCCGTAACCACATTCGTTGCTCGCCATCTACTGTTTCTTGGGTCGCTTTTTTGGGCAAAATCAACATTTCCGTTGCTTCAAGTACAAATTCCTTATATCCGACTTTCGTAATCCGACATGACTTTCGATCTGGTACACCATGTCAAATCGCGGGCCCGCAGCCTCCAGCTCGACAAGACTGCTCTGACGCCGGCAATGATTGCTCTGGAGCAAGTTGCAGCCCAGGCTCAAGCAACGAAGCGATTGAGCGGTTTGTCAACTGTGCAAAATGCTTCTGTCCAGTTCTCGGTCCCTGCTTGTGTCCCAGCAGCCATTCGCCGCTACCGCAGCATGCTGGAGGTCGACGAACCACCCAGAATTGGACCATGGGACCCCATGTCTTACGATGAGCTATACTCAAGCCCTATACAGCCTGCCGTGGGATCGGGTGGCGAGCCAAGCTCTGACCAGTCGACGAGATCATGCTCTTGGAATACAAACCCACCGACCTCGGTTGGAAGCCAAGAATCTGATTTCTCCAGTCAGCAGCTTACGCCCAGCCCTCCTGCCTCGTCACCATGCATAGTTAATATCACAGAACATTAAAAAACGCAGAGGCTAACGTTTGTCTATTTAGCTTCCAACGGTGCCGATTCACCACAGGGCGTTGCCTCGCCACCTCCTGGTACGTTCTGCGTCCCATTGTCCCATCTACCAACACAGCAATGTTTCTAACGAGTACAATAGCCGCCTCCCCAGCTGCTGTTTCTGACAACAAGAACATTGTTCGAAGAAAGCTGACCGGCTATGTTGGATTTGCCAACCTTCCCAACCAGTGGCACCGTAAGAGTGTGCGAAAGGGCTTCAACTTCAATGTGATGGTTGTTGGCGAGTCCGGTCTGGGCAAGTCGACTCTGGTCAACACTCTGTTCAACACCTCCTTGTACCCTCCCAAGGAGCGCAAGGCGCCCAGCCTGGACATTATTCCCAAGACTGTCACCATCCAGTCCATCAGTGCCGATATTGAGGAGGCCGGTGTTCGTCTGCGCCTGACTGTTGTTGACACCCCCGGCTTTGGCGACTTCGTTAACAACGATGAGTCTTGGCGCCCCATTGTCGACAACATTGAGCAGCGTTTCGATGCCTACCTCGATGCTGAGAACAAGGTCAACCGAATGAACATTGTTGACAACCGAATTCACGCCTGTGTCTTCTTCATCCAGCCCACCGGCCACTCCCTCAAGCCTCTGGACATTGAGGTTATGCGACGCCTCCACACCAAGGTCAACTTGATCCCTGTCATTGCCAAGTCCGACACCCTGACGGACGAGGAGATTGTCAGCTTCAAGGCCCGAGTGAGTCACTCCTTTCTCAGTTCATATCGACGCAGTTTGCTAACTAATGCGTTTCTAGATCTTGGCCGACATCAAGCACCACGGCATCCAGATTTTCGAGGGTCCCCGATATGAGCTCGACGACGAGGAGACGATTGCCGAGAACAACGAGATCATGTCCAAGGTTCCCTTCGCCGTTGTTGGCGCCACCAACGAGATCAAGACCGCCGACGGCCGCAAGGTCCGCGGACGTGAGTACCCTTGGGGTATCATTGAGGTCGACAACGAGGAGCACTGCGACTTTGTCAAGCTCCGACAGATGCTCATCCGCACGCACATGGAGGAGCTCAAGGAGCACACCAACAACAACCTGTATGAGAACTACAGAACCGACAAGCTGCTTGCTATGGGTGTTTCCCAAGATCCTAGTGTCTTCAAGGAGGTCAACCCTGCTGTCAAGCAAGAGGAGGAGCGTGCCCTGCACGAGCAGAAGCTTGCCAAGATGGAGGCCGAGATGAAGATGGTGTTCCAGCAGAAGGTGGCGGAGAAGGAGAGCAAGCTCAAGCAGTCAGAGGAGGAGCTCTACGCTCGCCACCGGGAGATGAAGGAGCAACTCGATCGCCAGCGCCTGGAGCTCGAGGACAAGAAGCAGCGCGTCGAGAGCGGGCGGCCGATAGAGAAGGAAGGCAAGCGAAAGGGATTCTCACTGCGATAAACGGCCAGTGGTCCCGCCGCCCGATCGATCTCGAGTTGCGAATTGTTTTCCTGCACGATCAATATCAGAATATCCATGATGTCCATACAATATCTGCTCGACGCCTTTCCTTTTCTCTTTTCGATTCTTTGTCTTTTTTTTGTCGCCGCCTTCTCGTCACTTTATTTTAATCATAAACTCATATAATCGCCGCCAAGAAAAGTTTTGTCTTCCAGAAGGGTGGGCAAGGAAAGAACTTTGTTATGAAAACTGGTCATGCAGCATGGAGAAAGTGCAGGACTATGAAGCATTGCAAAACTTTGACTTGGTATGGTGGTCGCGGCCGGATAGGGCTGAGGCTGCTCCTCTCGAGGGCAGCGTCTAATTACTTGCCAGGGTCTTATAGGACTGGGCAGGCAGGGCGATGCTCTGGAGGGAGAGAAAGTCGCCAGTTAATATCAGGTTGTCCCCTGCCTTTGGAGCAGTTGTTGGGAGGGTTGGGGCCGCCGTGCGAAAAGTCACTCATTATTCATTCCCTACACGATCGTCACACTTACGCTTTCCTTTGAAATCTATGTCGGGCAAGATATGGCCGAAAATACCCTGCGTCTCCGGTCTTTTTCTCTCAGCACGCCTTTCGGATAGCTCTTTGTTACCTGTCTGGATGGAGCAGCGGACTGCGGATTTGAATTTGACTGGAGCAAATGGATGGCTGGAGGAGGGTTGAAACCGCAACTGTTGTATTTTAAGTCGTGTGATTGACGTCTCAACACATGATGGTATGTCTAGGCTTGTTTGTCGTATTTCCTAGCTAGTTTGATTTTACAGTCTCTATTTTCCTTTTTTTAAAACTTGGAACTTGAACATGATGCGCGCGTGAATCGAAATGACAATGCTAGACTCTCTTTCGGCCGCCTGGCTGGACGCTTCAGCTATCGTATAGTATATAATATCGTACACTTAATGTATGCCCATTGAAACCTAAGCATTCCTTGAGCATGTAGAGATGCCATGAAGTGGACCATGAACTTGATTGCCTGCGCTCGATGTTACGCGGCACAACTCATGCTGACATGGCTCATCCTCATTATGGCAGTGGCGCAGGGTATATGTGATCGCCTCAGTGCCGTTTTCCGTCACATACGATAGAGAAGAGGTGGTCTCCATCATGCTCGTTGATAGCCCATTGAAAAAAAATGCAAGTATGAGCTTTCAGAAGCATAAAAATGAGAGAAGGGTGTGTGAATTTTTTTTCTTCTTCTTTGGCGGTTCCTTGGTGGTGACATTTGCCTACTACCTATAGATGAGTAGTTTTGTTGGTCTCAGTAGTTCCCCCCTTCATTAAAACCTTCTGCTTTTTCTTTTCGTTTTACCATTTTTTTTTTCTTGCTTGTTTTCTTTTCTTTCTTCATATATCGTTTATACTTCGAATTTCAATGCCCCGTATCGTATCATATACCATCGGCGAAAATTTCACCTCCGTTTCGCGTTCCTCAGCAAAAACGCACCCACGACACCAGCAGCAATACCAATGCCGCTAACAATGGCGACGCCCAGAAGTCCTTCCTTGGCGACCTTGTCGTCGATGAGCTGGCGCAGGTCGGTGGCCTGGAGGTTGGCGGGCTCCTTCTCGAGGAGGAGGTCGTTGTAGCGGCGGGCCTCGCCGTAGTTGCCGAGCTTGTAGTTGCCGAGGGCGAGGTAGTAGAGGCACTCGCGGCGGCGCTCGGGGGAGACGCGGAAGATGTCGGAGAGGAGGCGGACGCCGAGTTGCTGGTCGTTGCGGTTGTTTGACTTGACGAGGCCCTTTTATGATTGCTTCTTGTGAGTTTTTTCATTTTCTTGTTTGGGAGGGGAGAAGATGAGGGTTGAGGGAAGAGCTGCGAACCCAGGCGTAGTTGAATTTGGTCTGGACGCCGACCATTTCGCCTTCTTTCTCGAACTGGGCGCGCAGGACGCTGAGCTCTGAAGGGTTCAGAGGCCTATGTTGTTATATGGTGTTAGTTTTTAGCTGCGAGTGTATCGTACGATGCGAAATCGGAGAGGAGGGACGAACGTCTCTGCGTCGAGGGCGTCTGTCATTTTTGAAGAGGCGAATAGTTAGCTATGCTGTAATTCTGGGATGGGCTTTTCTGCGCGATGGTTTGGAAAAAGAGATTGGAATTGCAGCTGTTTGCGCCGAGGAAAGAGACAGGAGCGTCATCTTACAGGGGAGTTCTGTGACCATTTTCGGCTGGTTTCGAGGGAACTTTTGTATGACGACGGCGCAAAAGAGTCGGTTGGTTTTAGCTCAAGGAAAAGCGTCGAACGATCGAGAGAGAGAGGGTGGCGCAAGAGAAGAAGAGAATCAATGTCCCTCTAAGTAGGAATCTGAGAGAAGGAGTAGGAATCGACGAAGGGAGGGAGGGGGGCGAAGAAAAGACGAGAGAGATATAGAGTAGCAGGGGAGAGAACAGCTAGAAGAAGAGCTGATCGAAGTTGCTGGCGTAAGGATGATTGCTTGGTCTCGTGAGTTTGCCAATGCGGCTTGGCTTGGCCTCATGGTAAAACAAGCTTGTGCCGAGGAGTGTGGCTGGTGGGGGAAGCGTTGCGGGTGTGGCTGAGCTTGGAATGACGTTTTGGGTTCGGAGGGGTGTGGCTTGTTGACGGCACGGGGGGGTTGGTCGTCCCGGGCGACAGATTTTGGGGAGCTTCGTTATTTAGCATTTGGACATTGTAACATTCGCTCACTGATTCACCAACTATTCCTTTGCTACCATACGCAACCAAATCACAAGCAATAGATACAAAGCAATAGCTTCCAATCCATTAAACAGCCGCCACAATGCTTCTCGCCGAGGATCCAGCTACTGTATGTTATTTACCCAGAAACACAAAAACAATTGCACCCAACAGCTGACTGATCGACTCGCCCACAGCTCATCCACCACACCATCAACAACTTCAACATCCAGCCCGACAAGCTCGCCGTCAGCCGCATCGGAGAATCCCTCTCCACGCTACAACAAGCCCGCGAGCTGCACGTCCGCGACTCCGACTCAACCCTCAAGCGCCTCGCGCGCCAGCTCAACACCATCAACGCCCAGCACGACGAGCTCCTCTCCTCCCACTCGTCCGCCGACCACGCGTCCACCATTGCCCGCCTCGACACGCACAAGTTCCGCGTCGCAAAGGCCGCCTCCGACGCCGAGATGGAGGCCGAGCGCCTGGCCCAGCAGGCGGCCGACTTGGCCGCCCGGCTGCAGGAGCTGGAGCTCCAGGGCGTCGACGGCTCCGAGGAGGGCCGCAGGCGGGATCCCGTTGATGATGAGGTGTTGTTGCGTCTCAAGGTGTATCGGAGCCTGGGTATTGAGATTGAGCGCGATGAAAAGGATGGGGAGTGGGCGCGCGCGGTGGTAAGGAATGATAGGAAGGGGGATGTGCATGTGGTGAACATGGACAAGAAGTTTTCGCGCTACTTTTACGCCAATTACTTCTGGCAGACGTTGTAATTGGGGGATAGGGGAGGCTTTTGGTTTTTTGAAATTTTTGGATTTGGGAAAGATACCATTCATTGTTTATGAGGAGTTGGAAATTTGCTGGTTTAGGTACGGCGTTGAATACTTGTTACACGAGACATCATCATTGGAGATGTGATACAACATGCAGGATCAAGGGTTGTCACATATTGAAGCTTACCATGTATTAATCTCATCATATTAGTCTCATCATGGCTAAATGAATACTAAGAAGAGAAAATAAAAAGAGCAGAAGCAAGTCAAACTTCAGAGTATAATTTACAAAATCAATCGCATGCCATGTCCCTGCCAGCCTGTAAACGCCAAATCGGATATCCGTTCAAACCCATACCTTTCATAAGAACGCACTTGACCCAAAATTTCCACCAGTAAGAAAATGAATGACAGGCTACTCATCTGCCGTCATGAAACCTTGGACCTTTGATCCCGGGGCCAATTTTGTAGTCCAATTTTTCTGTTTCCCATATTCGTCATATCGTTAATATTTGCTGTAATCCAACATCTGCCACACTAGAACCCGCAGTTAAAGAAGGTTCCTCTTGAAGGTTTTGGAAGACATCGTCATGGGAAAGTAGCTGTCAGTCTGGTTGGAGCCAGGCATTCCCAGGCGCGGAGCTGAAGGTGCTCGAGCCTTGGAGCTATTGGGAGAGGCCGTTGACACCATCCTCTTCTCGGGGCTACGGGCGCGGCCTTTCATCATGAGAAATCCGCCGTCTGCCGCGCCGGTCGGACCCCCAGACAAGGTGCGCCGGTGATTGCGATCATGCAACCGGTCGGGAAGCTCGGAGCGCGAGTTGATGGTTGTCCAAGCTTCGTCGTCGTCGCCCAGCCGCCATCCGCCAACGCCTTCAAAGTCTCTCTCGGCGCCGACACTAGGAATGAGGCCAAGCCCAATGTCGCTGGCGGGAGTCGCGGATCCGGCCGAGTAGACGGAGGAACTTGGTCTGCGGCGGCGATGCCTCTTGAGCAAGGTGGACGAAGCCGAAGGGCTGACGCTGTTGTTGCGGCTGTGAACAGACGACGAGGATGACGGAGTTCTCGGAGGTCGCAGGTGAGCCTTTGTGGCGCTCTCGGTGAGATGGGACAGGGATTGCGACACTAGGGAGAGCGCAATGTCGAGGTAGACGACGAAGACGCGGAAGATGAGGACGGAGAAGGCGAATGTGGTGGTGATGCCGGCGAAGATGGCTAGAGGGATGGTGGTGACGATGAGGAAGGGCACGATGCAGGCGTAGATGGGATTGAGGAGCGCCATGGGGATGCGAGATTTCAAGCAAAGGCGGTGATGGATCATGACATGGCTTGTGGCTGATAGATGCTGGTTGTGTTGTTGTTGATGGCGATGATAATAATGGTGTTGATGAAGAAGAAGGATGAGTTGCAGTAAGTAAGTAAGTAAGTAAGTAAGTGGAGAGAATTGGTGGTTGCTGAACTGCTTTGGTATCGAAGGAGCACGCGACACGCCAGTACAAAATAGATGTATATTTTATCAAATTGGAAAAGAAGGCTCAAGACGAGACAAGAAACGAGACAAGAAAGAACAAATCCCAATCGAGTCGGATTGTATAGTCGCACGAAGCAACACAAAGTTTGGGGGCGACGGAACGTTAGAACGAGACAAGGAATGGAGACGATGAACGACAGGGCGGCACGGAGCAATTAAGTAGTGGGTCAGCGATAAGAGGAGCAGGGAAATCTAGTTTTAAAACATAACAAGGTCCAGAACAAGAGAGACTCGGTTAGATGAATGAATTGGTGGCGGATGGTTTTTTTGGGTGTGGGAGGAGGCGTCAAGGTGTGCCTTTTGGGAATCCGGGAGCAAGATTTGCGTGCGGATGGATTACTGATTTGGTTATTCTAAGGTACTATCTAGGGGCCCTCGAGTATCACATGTTTTTTTTTTTCCTTTGTCTGTGTATGGCCGGATGTTACTGGCCGGAACCGGGGTATTTTATTTTATACAGTGGAAACCTATATAGGTAGGTGCTTTAGACATGAGCATCAGAAATACAGAGAAATATTACCCAAGGCAGCGCAGCACCGAGGAGATGCATGAAGCACACTGCCGGCAACAAGCTAACAAGGTACAGGCATCCATCCATCCAACCTCTTAATCTATCATGATTCAATCGCCAGTGCGGGGAAGCGCGCCATGCCGCGGCGTGGCTGCTTGGTGCTTATTCAGGGGAGGGTGCGAAGCTTTTCGGCGGATAAGCAGCTAACGAGGCATATGTGAAAGTCGGGGATTCTTCATGAACTCGGGGATGATGATGTGAGATTCTGCGAGAATGTTTCGCTGCCTCATCACCGCTGGCTTATATATCCGATAACAGCTGTGACAAGAAAGACGAGATGAGACAAGGCTGAGAACGATGAGATGAGATGAGATTAGATGAGATTTGCGGCCAGAGTGGATCGCCGGCAGACGGCTATGAATCCCCGCTTTCTCCACCCATTTTCACCATCTGGAAAGTGGTTCACGGTCTGATGATTTAGTGATACATTCAACACATGCATCTCGGCTCTACTGCTGTTGTCTCAGCTTAGCTAGCTAGCTAACCAACCAACCTCGATCACTAAACTGGCCATCTATTGAGACACAGACACAAGACAAACAGCATCATTGATTAAACAGCCTGAGCCTTGTTTGTATTCTCGATTCAAAACAAAAACCCCCAGCAAATCTCATCCACCAAACCTCATTTTCACGCCTGTTGATATCAAAACCCACAACCATGTGTCAACACCACCAAAACCAACCCTCCAATAACGCCAACTCCCAACCTCCACCAGACACACCAGTCTACAATGATCCCTTTCCGTGGCATCTCGGCGCCTTTGACGCCCACTGCCATCCAACCGACACAATGTCCTCCATCGCCTCTCTCGCCACCCTCAACACCCGCGTCCTCACCATCATGGCCACTCGCTCCCAAGACCAGCAACTCGTCGCAGATGTAGCATCCGAACACGGCATCACAGATTCAACATCAATCTCAACATCATCCTCAGATACCGATCCAGCCCGCAAAGGATGCAAAGTTGTTCCCTCGTTTGGATGGCATCCCTGGTTCTCCTACCAGCTCTACGACGACTCCATCCCCAATCCCACATACAACCCTCCCAACTCCGAGGATCCCAATAATTCTACTGAACAAGATGCCAAAATCGCTCACTACAAGGCCGTTCTCTCTCCCACTCCCCAAGATCAATCCTTCCTCTCTTCCCTCCCTACTCCAACCCCTTTATCAACCCTCATATCATCCACTCGCCAATACCTCACTTCTTTCCCTCTCGCGCTCGTTGGAGAAATCGGCCTCGACAAGGGCTTTCGTCTCCCCCAACAGAGACTCCCCGACGACGATTCCTCTCGCGATGAGAGTCTCACCCCCGGTGGACGCGAGGGCCGTCTCCTCAGCCCCTTTCGGGTGCAAATGCAGCACCAGCAAGCCATCATGCAAGCTCAACTACGATTAGCAGGAGAAATGGGCAGAGCCGTCAGCGTGCACGGCGTACAGGCTCACGGCGTTTTATACGACACAATAGCAGCCTGCTGGAAAGGCCACGAGAAAAAAGTCCTATCCCGCAGAGAGAAAAAAAGAATTGCCCCCGGCGCCGAAGAAAGTTCCGACGACTCCTCATCTTCCGAAAACATGCCCAGCACAGAGAAGAAGAAGAAGAAGAAAGTCGGCGGCAAACCCTTCCCGCCGCGGATATGCCTCCACTCCTACTCTGGCAGCGCCGACATGCTCAAGCAGTGGTTCCACCCGGCCGTCCCCTCGTCCGTCTTCGTCTCCTTCTCCACGGCCGTCAACATGAGCACCGACGGCGGCAAGACCAAGCTCGCGCCCGTCGTGCGCGCCGTGCCGGACGACAGGATCCTCGTCGAGAGCGACCTGCACGTGGCGGGCGGCGAGGCGGAGGCGCTGCTCGAGGACATGTATCGCCTGGTGTGCGAGATTAAGGGGTGGGAGCTTGAGCATGGGGTTGCTACGATAGGGGCGAACTTTGAGAGGTTTATACTCGGATAGACGGCATTGTTTTTTCTCCCTTGACATACAATGGTGTCTATGATATATTTATTTGTCTTGTGTTTATCTCACTTTGCATGGGTGTTTAAAAACATGTAGAAACAGCGTCAATTAGGTGTATTTTGATAAAATTAACATGAGAAACAGCGTCATCTATTGCATGCTTGTTTGATCCTGTCCTCCAGGTAGTGTATAACGCCATTCTAACCAGTGTGGATATTATTGTTTGTTTGTTTTCGGTTGCGTGTTTTTTTCTCAAGATGATTATAATTATTACTATAGGGACTCCTTTTCGGATTCATATCCCCATCCCAAACGCACTCGTATCCAGAAAAAGAAGGGGGTGGTAGGGGTGAATCAACAGCCGCCAGGCCTCTTTTCGTCATATCTCTCTTCCACCTCGTCGTAGGCCGGTGGGCTCACGTCTGCGGTGAACCTAGGCGGCTGCGACTCCTCTCTTGTCACCGTCTCTTGAACAGCAACCAGGTCGCTAATCACGGAGGCCGCCTCTTGGAAAGACGCGAGCTCATCCTCCATCGAGGTATCCTCCTCGTGGATCAGCATGGCTGTCTTTTCATTGAGTTCGATGCGCTTGGTCTGGAAGAGGTCTCGGATGCTACAAAAGAAATTCGTGGTGCGTTGGTGGGCGCCATTTCGGCGAGCTTGTCTTTCGATGCGGCGCTGGGAGCGAGTTTCACGGCGGCACACACGGTTGCTGTGGTTTCTCGCGCGGCGGCTGTGCATTCGTTGACGGATGGATCGGAGGGCAAAGAAGAGGGCCAGGTGGAAGGTGAAGATGATTGCGAAGAGGGGAAAGTATGTGACGTTCTATTTAGCGAATGGTTAGATTCCATCATAATCGAGTTTAACCTTTGCAAAACCGGAGCTCAGGGGATTGATAGGTTTGCGAGAAAATCAAGACTACTTACCCTTCGAGCGTGAGTTGGCGTCAGTCGTGTAGAGCTAGAGTCGGTATCGTCTCGGTCTCGGTAGTAGAAGAAGCGCTGTCCTCCCTCGCCGTCCACCTGCATGCTCACCACGACATCGGTCTCTTTATGGTTAGGGTGAGGGTGGTTAGGGCGTCGATGGTGGGTGCCATGCCCATGATCATGATGACGATGATGATGATCACACTCGACAGGGATTCCAAGCACAGAGCCCAACCAGTGCTCCATGGTGCCCCGAAGAGTAGAAGATGCAAGTTTGGCGGTCTGGTAAAATGTCTGAAAGTTGAACGCCGGTGTCGAAGGCTTGATGCCCAGCTTGTCCAATACTTTTCGCTGCTTGGTCTGGATGTGTTCTCCGAGTTCGCGCATCTGGGTCTCTATCGAAATGATGTCTCCAATGTCTGCCTTGGTTTCGTCGTCGACGTCTGATAAGCCGGTGAGCGTCTTGATCCTCTCTAGCACCCTCTCCTTGTCGAGCCGAGTAGGTGCATGGCCCTCGGTTGTGTAGACGAGTGAATCTCCTCCCACATCGTAGACCTTGACGGGAGTCCGTTGTCTAAAGCTCGTCACAAAGGATGTCTCGGGGATAGTCTCTCCGTCCAGTGAGATGATTGTCACCGTCAGATCTTGGTCCCAAGGCACTCGTCGTACGTGCTCCTTGCAAGTAAAATTCCAGCTTGCGGTGACGGTGTGCCCGTCCTGGGAGGCAAAAGTCCCTTGGCCGGTGCCGTTGTCATCCTGAGATAGGAGGAATCCATCGATCCTCACGTTGGCTTGGCTGCAAGCCTCTGAGGACTCTTGGATGTCAAGATTGAATACCTTTTCCCATGGAGATTGTGTGAGCTCATTGTCATGACACTGGAACAGGCTGATTCTTCTTACCAGAGTTTGATCGACCTTCTTTGCGTCTATAGAACCGCTGGTGTCTACAGCAACGGCAACGGAAAATGCAGATTCAGTCGGGACACCTGTTCAAGTGGCAAGAAAGAGTCGAGTCAGTAATAGGCATCGATGAATGTTTCCAAGTTGCATTCTGTCCGGATAGAGTACCCCCCAATTCAGGGCAAGCAAGCAGACCGTAGCCACCCCAACCCGACCACCTCCGTTTGCCTCTCTTGTTCTGATTTTGTCTCTCTCCACCACCAGCACAATACAATTAATCATGACACTCACCTCGTGATGATACCGGCAAAGGCCTCGTCAACACAGCCGTTGGCGCCAATAGTAGCGTCGCCGCCTTGCTAAGACCACGCATTGTGGATTCCAGGCAACAATTATCGACGCCGTTTGTGTACTACAAACAAACCACCAACTAAAACGATCAAACAAGATCAAAGAAAAAACAAAACAAAACCGCAATGCCAAGAGTAAAAAAAAGAATAAGCTTAATAAAGAAGCCTAGAATTACTCCGCAACAATACGAAGTGAAAAAGATGGTATGACCCGAGGAGACGCGCGTCCAAGTACGAAAGCCTTTTAGAAGGCGAGGGAGGGGAGAGAGAGGGAGGAAGAGTAAGAGGGAGAAGGGAGGTTTTTTTTTTCGGGACACCTCTTCCTTCTGCCTTAATTGAGGCTGCATTACAACGGCTACACGAGACTAATGCTGCCCGTACGAGCACACTCTGAGCGCCTTACTTGAAGAAGCAATCCAGACGCTCCATCCATACAAAGCATTACACGTATTGGGACTGGCATTCCGGGGCCAGAAACAATTGATCTCTCCCTTGGAACGAGGCGCAGCGAGGGATGAGTTGATTTGAGGGCTTACGGGGGGACTGGCTTTGCCTACGGGCGGAGGTCAGGCGGCCTAGGCGGTTCTTTACTGGGGACTTGTAGGCAGTTAGCCGCCTTGGGTAGTTGTGCTGGGTGCTAAAGCTACAGTGGGATGGGCCTGTAAGCACCTTATGTGATCTGTGTAGTATGAGATTGCCCGTCAGCCATTCGTCTAGTTGATTGTTTACTAAAACAATATCCGAACTTGATCATCTTGACTGCCGACAGATCAGGTATGTATCCTTACCTAGTTGTCAATTCATTCAAGCAAAATGATTACGGAATCCTCATCTCCTTCTGGGTACGAAGTACAGTCCATACGATACGACTCAGTCAGTTCACGTTGGCAGGGGCTGTTTTGCAGCTGAGAATGGAGACCCAACTAGGTCTCAAAACAACGCCATCCTGCGAATGCTCTCCATACCGACTCGTTACCTTGCTTCCGCTCATGTAACCAAAAGGACCCAAAGGTGCATCTAGTCTGCATATTCCGTAATCTGGCCGGTGGCAGATGATGGCATCAAGTTGTTCCGCCTCTCCCTTTTCGGCCAACCTCCGTGACGCCCTTTTTTTCGCAGGCCATCCCATCGGGGCTCTCCCTCGGCCGTCCGAGCATTACGAGATGTTAGTTGCAAAGGAGAACTAGGCCCAAGAGACCCGAGACGAGGCGAGACTCGTTCTCAAGAGGGACTTGACAGGCGGAACTGTTATGCTACTCTAAAACGGCTTGGCTTCGTATGGCGACGATCGAGAATCCGGTCCTGCGCGCCTTTATTGGACCCGGCCCCGTCGACCAGAGGCCAATCAGCTGAGCTGAAATCCGAGTCTACCGCCCTCGTATCGTCAGCGAGTTTCAGAGAAAGAGAGGATAAAGGGCCTGTGCCTGTGCCTGTTTGTCTATTCTCGCCGTTACTGCCAAATGCTGCAGAAACCGCCTCTGCTGCGCCGCATCGACGAAACAAGTTCCCAGTTCCATCCCGGCTCGCCCGACAAGCCGTTAGCCGATGAACCCACCGGTTTCCTCTTCTTTGGTTGGCATAAAAATGATTTACGGAAAGCATGTGCCGCCGAGGGGGCGTCTGTGCGTCTGATCTCCTCCTTACAGCAAAACCCTTCACGCCGGCCAGTGATAGGCGAGACGATGCGCAGTTCTGACGCGAGGATGGCATCAAGCGGCCGAAAGTCTCGCGTTCAACTGAGCTAAAGAGGTGGCGGCAAGCCAGACGCAAAATGGCCTGCTTTAGACAAGCACTACCTGCGATGCGACTCGATTCGATACGATGCGAGGCGATAGGCTATTGCTTGGCTTCGCCATCCTCCCTGCTCGCTTCGTGATCCACGTTCTCGACTGCTGCCAGATGCAGCTGCCAGGTTCAAGCTGCAGTTTTTAGTATCACGTAGCCGAATGCCAAGGCACGGGCAGACAAACAAGCTTCTTCCCAAGACCGATCTGGCGTGGCGCGCAGCACCCTTACTCAGGAGCTTATACGAGGTGTCATCTCTGCTTGGCTCCACAGGGCTAATGGTCTGGTCCAGAGGGCTCTTGTTTGATCAGGATCAAGTTGAGTGGCATAGCTGTGTCGCTAGCACGGCGGTTGCGGAGTACACCGTCACATAGCCACACTCTGTACCGCGTCTTTGAGACCTGCCTATTGGTGCTATGCCTAAACAAACGCTGGTTTCGTACTAGCCGAGCCGACATCCGGCCCTGGATGTCGTGTGTATGCCGGTTCAAGGTCCGCGGAGGCCGTTTGATTTTATAGAGCCTCCATAATCCATTGTGATCTGCCTTTGGGTTGGATCTAGTGTAAACGCTTCGTACGGATGTGGTTCCCTGGTCATTCCTCTGAAAGTGATGAATTATGGGCTGTCAACCGCTCGCCTACTCCTTTCCACCGACAGTTAGGCCTTACGGCCACAGCTCCGTCGTCTTCCACGAAATTACAGATTCTGATACTTCAGCCTTGTGACTCCATCTCCGACCTCTCTTTGGGTCTGACAACTCTATCTGATCAATCTCCTCTGGCACGATGACCAACACTCGAAAGTTCCTCCGTGCCAGCTCATCGTTCACATCGTTGACCTCTTGTCCCAGCTCCAGGCCTGGCTCAGGCTTCTGTGTCAGAGGAGTGCCGGGCAGTGGATTTCGGAATGAGCCTCTCATCACAGGACTCAGGTTTCCAAAGCTTGCGGTAAGTTCCCTACTCCAGCTCCATGCATCCTTCTGCTCTTCATCCACAACCCTCATCCAGGGCTGCAGAGCAGCTCGAACAGGCGCAGCTGCATCCGACTCGATATCCGGACCAATCACATAGGCACGTCCGCGGAACCGCCATTGCGTACTGGCCTTTTCGATCCAAAAGACGGCTTCAACGGGGCCTCCAATAGCAGACTGAGCCTCCGCCGATGTGGAGGGTTCCTGTCTGCTGCCAATAAGCTCGGGAACCTTTTCCATGCGTACATCCGTCGTGATAGCGGGCAATTCGCTGGTGTAGACGGCAGGATTGAGTGGCGCAGGGTTTCTAGGGTTGTCTGGCAAGGAAGCCCACATGCCTCGGAAGACGACCGTCCTGGCTCTGGGCACAAACTGATTCCCATCGAGAGGATGGAGCGTGCTCAGAGTGAATATCGGACTGCTCGCCTGCTGGATGTGTGAGAGGAACGTAGACCTCCACGGCGCCTCGTAGCCTGCCATTGTGTGACTGAGATGATTGATAAGCTGTCTTGTGCGTCGGACGGGACTTCTGGGAGTCGTCATCAAGATTGTCTGCCGTGTAAAAGCCTCCTTTGCCGCTTGTCTTGGGCAAGATCGTTGAAGGAAGCTTGAGTCGATGAGGCCATTTTGGTGAGTAATGGGTATTTGGACCCACTCTTGGCACCTGATGCCTGCTTATTATAGCGATTAAGCTCACTAATGGTCTTGGCTCGAATCCTGCAGCTCTCTCCAACTATCCAGTACACAGCATCTGCAACCTATCAAAAATCACCTGGGCAATCTGGTGTCGGTATTTTCTCCTTTGACCTCCACAATTTTGAATCTGGCCATGCATTGACTCGGAGGTTTCCTTAATTGGCGGCGAACTGAGCTTTCATACTGTATCGCGCAGTAACTTTCTTCGCCTAAGTTGCCAAGTTGCCAAGACACGGGCAGATAGTAAGAGCGAGTAATGAGAGATTTGCTACCCTGTAGCCAGCAGGAAAATGCAAGTCGCGGCCCATACCATGCGGTCAAGCGATTCAAGCATTCAATTGTCCGAATAGAATAATATCTACAATGTGGCGCTGCCGTTTTGTGGGATAAAAAGTTTACTTGGTGGTTGCGTTAGGTTTGTTGACCTGCCTCCAATTGATCAATGTCTTTAGAGTGTATCCTAAGGTTGTCCTCTGTATATCCCTATTGCCCTATTTTCTACGCGTGCCTCGACCCCCGGGCAAGTCTTACTCGTAAGAAGACATCCTTGCTAATATCAAGACTATTTGAAACTAAGGACGCGATTGCTGCGGTGCATTAATTTGGCCGATTACGACCAGCATTTTACGTACGGCTCTTCTCAACGGCACAATATAGCGGCGCCACGCTTTGCATCGTCTACCTGATAGTACCTGCGCGGTACCCAATGGCGACAAGAGGCCGTTGACCGCATGCGGATTAACTGTTGCAGCGAAACGAGGCTCTCGAGGTCTTGGAAGCCCTCGACGCTTTACTCCATACACCTGGCTTACTTACTACGTGACCTTGCCTAGTAAAATACTCAATACCACTCTACAGTATACTCACCACCTCCTCATCTCGCCTCCCATCCCAGAGCTCACAAAATGGTTAGTGCGCTGCGGCTGAGACATTGAGCAACAGAGGCCTGAGCTGGGATTTCTTTAACCCCCCCATTTTCTGCATCTCGTCATCCAATCCAGCGGCTCCTCCACCCTTCCCGCTCTTATTTGATTATCCGCCCCCCTTTGAGCATGTTATTTCCAGTGCTCAAATCCGACAACCAAGAGGGACGACCAAAGAAAATTCCTCCCAAGCAGAAACAGCTCCCCCAAACGACCCGATTTTTCCACCTGTTATTTCCGGGGGACCGTGGCGCGAACAACGCGGATTGACCGCCGCTGACACAGCAAAGCAGCAGGAAGACAAACAAGGGGCCGTTCAGCTCCAGGTAGGCGAACTGCGCGCGGCTTTATCACCAGTCGGGAATATCATCGGGAGCTTGGGAGGGGGCGGCTTCGTGGATTACGTTAGTACAAGGACAACGGCAGATGGATCTGTCGATTTTCCAGCAGGCCGGCAATGGCCACCACGGCCGTTCCGTAGCTGGCGGACGTGGCAATGCCTTGACCCCCAGCTCCGTGTCCAACACCTCCATCGCGTCGCCCGGATCCGTGTCCGGGAGCCTTCGTCTGCCGGTCATCGGCGGCGGCGGCCCCGGAGGCCTGGGTGGACTCGACTACCGCGGCATTGTCTCTCATGATCAGGATGCCGACTTGACAATGCCCGAGACTCATGCGAGTGGGCCCCCAAAGAAGAAGCAGAAGCGAAACAAACCCACGCTGTCGTGCCACGAGTGTGTTGAACGAAAGACAAAGGTGCGTGTTGTGCACGGCTGGTCTCAGCCAGCCCTTGACGCGAGACAACTTGTCCCCATCCCTTCCTACTTCTTTTTGACTTAGCCGTACGAAGTGCCTTTAACTTTCTCTCCTTGTCGTGTTTCCTTACGGTTGCATCTGGTCTATCCGACTTCGGGTGTCTGCCGCATCACGAATGGCGGTGGAACCGACCTTTGAGGCTCCTCATCTGCGGCTGCCCGCTCTATTTGTGCTACGACATGATCTCGTGTGTAGAGTCTGCTGTATACCTGTCCCTTTACCCTCCTTTTGCGTATATGGCTTCCCCGTTTTGGTCCACCTTCACCGCGCTTCTTGACTCATTCAAGGCGTACCTGGGTGTGTTACACGGCAATATCACTGACATATTCCCGGTAGTGCGATCGAGGTCGACCACATTGTCTTGCGTGTAAGTCGGATCTAACTTCTCTGCTTCGACCTACCAGCTCTGTTAACGTTGTAATTCACAGGCATCAAGCGGCAAACTGAATGCATATATGCACACGTTGCCAATGTAATCGAGTGAGTTGAAAGAACCAACATCTCGTCCAGGCCCATCTATGGATAGCTGCATGTGTATTCTAACATCCCATCTCCCACAGGGAAACGTCAAGATCGGCTGCCAATGGGCGCCGCATGACCAAGCCTCCAAAGAAAAAGCCTGGGTCTTTTGGAAAGCTTCCTGTCCCCAACATCGCAGACAGGAATGCCAACAGTACTGACGACACCCCGTCCAGAGGCGCTATAGCTCTCTCCATTGGCTTGCTATCAAATGTCCCATACTCCGTGGCCACTGCAAGCAATGTGTTTGGGATAGGCTCGGAGCATCCCTTTGCAAATTATTGGACTTGTGAAGGAGGTCTCCCCGAAGTCATATCTGTGCTTCCCGAGAAGCTCCAGGCTGACATTCTGCTTTCCCGGTATTTCGAATGCGTCGACCCGGTGTATCCCATGATTCATCGCCAGACATTCTATGCCGACTATGAGCACTTTTGGCAGATGAGCATCCCGGAGAAGAATCAGGTTGATGCCGCCTTTATTGCTCAAATCTTTGTCATGCTGGCTTTGGGCACTCAATTTGTCACGTCAACGACAGCGCAGGAGAGGAAGCAGACGGCTGAGTTTTATGCTTCAGCTAGCAACCAAGCTCTCCGGATGTTCTCGTATCTTAGTACAGCATCAATTCGGTCTATTCAGGCCATGGTTCTGATGACTTATTTTCTCATCAACGACAATCACGCTTCGGACGGCTGGGCATTTGCTGGAATCTTGATACGGCAAGCCTACGCCATGGGCTTGCATCGTGACCCCAACATAGGTACGTCGAATCGGATACTACCCCCTTGTGTAACATGAACCCCCTCCTCGCATATTCTTAGCCTGTTTCTCTGCCTATCTCTTTTAGATAACCAAACTCACCGCACGCTCTTTAGTTACACCAGATGCTAGTCCATTTGAGAAGCAGCAGAGACGCAAAGTCTGGCAAGCGGTCTTGCTGCAGGACACGTTCCTCACGGTACTTTTGTCCCTGCCGCCATCCGCAACGCACACCGACGTGTCAGTCGATGACTTGCTCGATCATGGGTCTTCCATTGCCAGCAGCGATCCAACAGATAATGCCTACATCCGGGGCTCTTGGACACTGGCGAATCTTGTGCAGGAAACGATATGCTCTCCTCGGTCCCTCGATGTGCCCATATGTGCAACGGCGCGGCACAAGTCAAAGCTGATTGCCGATTTCCGAGCGGTGTATCGGTCCTTTCCGGACGTTTTCCGCTCGTGGGACACTGAGAGCCTGACGGCGTTGGCCGGGACAAACAAGAGAGTCGTGCGCCAAACGCTGTTCCTCACGAGCAACTACTTTCACAACCTCATGTTGGTTCACGCGTCGGAAAGCCCGGACGTTCCGGTCAATGTGCGGGGCACGCTGGAGGCTGCTCACGATGCCATCGGGGCCTTTTTCTTGCTATTCAACTTGCTGGAAAGCGAGGCTCGCGTCTGGTGGGTCTTTAACCACAGGGCTTTTCTTGAGGCTCTGTGTATCGGCAACGTCTTGAGAGAAACGGCCAAGGAGTCCCTGGGCAAGGAGCTGCTGGCGAAAGACCCATTGTTTGTTCGAGCCAAGGCAGACATCAGTAAGTGGAACCGCCCCCTTAGTGTTAACGCTTCCCCGTCTCTTTTATTTCCGAAAGCCCACGATATATGGTTCCGATGTGCTAACGATGTTGGCGTTTGCAGCCCGAATGATTCAGATCATGCAGCAGATGGCCGAGGATTCCGAGGTTGCCCGAACCAGGGTCCAGGTGTTGAGCGAGTTTCTACTCTAATACGTCCGGGGCCTAGTTTTACGGCAACTTTATTGAGACGTCTTTTCTTCTTTTCTTTCTCCTTCTTTTTGTTGAGCACGGTGTTGGAGGACAGACTCATGTCCATTTTGGGTAATTCGTTTGGCTTTTGGAGGAACGGAACTTGGCATGTCTCGGGCTTTTCACTATGACTACGGAGTTCGAGGATTCGCATTTGCGACGGAGTGGAGTTATGAGATACAAAAGAACTTGCTGATACTGAATGGTACGCAAAGGGCTGTATTTGAATCGGGCAGAATTACGGAATGTCAGTCGCAAAGGGAGGGGCTTTCAGGTACTGATGGCATAATGGCAGCTGGGAGGATCTGGAGTACATGTACGAGTACATGGCACAGTTTGTATCATGTTCCAGGCCCCATTCCAGCCGCTTTTGAGGTCGGCGACTGTTGGCATCCAAGACTCGGAGCCACATGGCCAGCCTGCTGAGCCGAGCCTTACTGGCTAGGATCGGAAGGACAAGGTACCCGTCTCCACAACAGATCGGACAGGCTGTTGTTGTGCCTTTTTTTCCACGTCTTGAATTTTGTCTGAGGGAATTGTGGTGGTACGAGGGTTGGCATCTCCAGTTTGCTTGGCTTGGCCGGGATACAACAGTATGCAAGTACATGGTATCGGCGGGGCATTTTGCGGTGGTTGGAGGTACTGCTACCACATGTTGTTGGGTGGGATTCTGGAAAGTATACGGAGTGCTAGGATCATATTAAATTTGGTACATGGTTGGGGTGAGAAACGAGAATGTGCGAAGAGTACTTCGTAAAACTGATGGGAATACGATATTTGTCGACCTATGTGGTGATTTTCAGGCCGGTAACTCGTATATTAAGCCTAATGTTGAGGGCTGGTAGCATCGCATGCTACCCGAGAGTGAGTTTACTCGCCCTTTATTCTTTTCTTTTTGTTGTTCTTCCTTTTCCCCTTCCTTTGGGCTCATTGGTTCAGTGAGCGGATTGAACTTCCCTTTACATTCTTTTACTTTACGGTTTGCAGTTTTACATTTGGTTTGTTCCCTGATTGGGTATTATTTCGAAGATGTTGGTTGGGGGTGTGCGGCTGAACGCATAGTGTGGCAATGACGTGGGTTGTTTAATGAATTGGATGTAACGGTGTGGCATTGACTGAATCAATGTACTCTGTAATGTAGCTACTTTCAAAGTCATGTAGGTAGCATGTGGATAGGGGTTCTATGTGTTGCAGTGGGAATATTTTACGGAGGATTGAGTGTGAAGTATATGAACGAAACGCTGGTTGTAACCACGGCAGATGCAAAGGATGGGCACGAGAACGAGTCTGAGGGTCCTCTTTCGATGCTGGATACGGAAAGAGGATCCAATGGCATATTGTGTGTAAGACGAATAGTCTCAAATGGACATGATTTCGGGACCGAGAGAGTCCCCCTTGCACGGATATCGCTCTTCTCTGCTGGGGGGTTGCTGTTGAACGTGCGCGCGCGTGGACGAAACGTTCCTGCTGGTGGGATCGATGACGGAGAGAAGGGGGATGGAGGATCTGGCCATGTGCTAGGATGTGCTTGATCGTGATTCGAACTCCCTCATGGCATGGCTGCTATTGCAGCGCATGGTTTGATGAAAAGGAAGGGGAAAAAAAGAGGATCTACGGGCTTGGCCTGGCCGAATCGAGATTCACGGGCAGAAGGATCATTGTGTGGACCTCTCTAGGATGTAGGAATCTGTGCCCTGCTGAGTTTCGTGCCTAAGAAAGAGTTGCATTAGAGATAGTAAAAGAGTCGTCTTGTATGTGTATGTGCTTGTATGCTCGAAGCAGAATACTAAACGTATAGGAATTGATTAGTCGGCAGCTTTGTTGCGATTAGTTTGAAGGGCCGCCGGACGGGAAGTCGGCCCAGCACGGACGAACTGAAATTCGAGTCTTCCGGACGACTACGGATATACAGGTAGCACTACTGCTGTAACGAGCGCAAGTTGAAACCAACACAGCGACTTTTTCTGGTGGGGACGGATTTTTTGATTTTGATGTTTAGGCTGGCACTGTGCATAGGCGAATTATATTACAAGAAAGAGGTCTAATGCAGGCTGCCGCGCATCCAACACGCAGCTTACAGTATTTAGTCGCGGTCGCATTGGCTGCTAGCCCGATATCGCGAGTGTGTGTGTATTCCCGTAGAGGATATTGTCCTTTTGGTTGATTTTGCGAGGGGGGGAAGTGTGTGTAGGTACATGTAATATGGATGTATTATTACGGATCAGACTGGGTGGGCATTATGGAGATTATTTCGAAAAGAGGCTGAGATGATTTTCATGAGGATCCTGGCGGTGATGATGATTACGAGGTATATTTCGCGAGATACGCGAGGGCAAGGCGTATAACAAGGGCAGAATATGGAGAGCATGTAAGAAACAGAGTAAGAAGATGTGAGAGCGCAAGTAAGAGCGCGGGTAAGAGTGTAAGAGTGTGAGTGGGAGGGAGTAACAAAAAAAAAAAAGAGCCGCCAACAAGACGCCGCCGTCGGAACTGGGATTGCGGGACGACCCCTGGTTCGCCAATATTAAGGTAGAGGTGTAGCGTTAATCTCTGGACACACTGCAACGTGAAAAAAAGAGCCATCCATTCAAAAAAGAAAAAAAAGAAGGGTGCAAGGATGCCAAGAAGGGTGGGTTGCATTTTCATCGGACAGGTCTTGATTGAGGGCCCCATCTGGGTTTTATATTGCCGTATAATAATACATCATGTCGTACCGTTATGGTTGGTAGGTACTTTGATACCTTGGCCTGGAGAAGATGCAAATTTCGAGGGCTGAGGTGGGTATTTTTGCCTGGTTTTGTGGTACGAGGAGGATTTTGTTGGCACGTGGTGCGAATCCTTTGTTTATGTTCTGTGCCTCTCTTTTTACATACTATATTTTGGATGAAGTTACAGTCTGGATGGTGTTGTGGGGGGGAGGACGTCGGAGCGACGGGGTGCGGATTTTATTTCCTTTCCATAGGTTGCTGCGTTGCTGGCATGAAACTGTGCTGATGGATGGTGGGTTGGGTTGGATGTGGATTTGGCCGTGATGATGATGATGGTGATGGTGATGACGATGAGGCTGTTGATGCGACTGTTGAAGGAACACGCGGCGATATCCGCCAATGGTAATTAATCCTCCTCGAAGCGAAGGACTGCAATGCATCCATCCTTATGCTCAACCGAAATGCTGTAGATGATGCACTCGTAGTCGAATAGGAAAGAATCCAAACTCTAACTGCCTAACGGCCACCATTGTAGTCTAACTCTAGCTCTTCTGGCTAGCTAGCATTTTGATCCATCATGATCGCCCGCCAGAGCCCACATTAATCCTCCGTAGTCTCAAAAAAGCGGGAGAGAAAATCAACGCCTGTTGTGATCTGGTGCAGCACTTGGCAGCGGAACATTGCCAGTCAACTCGTGTCCAGCAGATGACATGTTACAAGTTACCTCTGCTTTTCCTCTTAGGCGCTCCATTCTGCCATTCTGCCGCCGCATTGGGCTTGGAGGGGATGAGCATGGGTGGCGAAATGGAAAGGAAAAAAAAAAGGGACCTGGACATAACAGCAATTTGACCCAAAGCGGTAACAGATACGCTCGCAGGGCTGTTGGACTGCAAATGGGACTGTACTGTACGGTGCTGTACTGTGCTCGTATGCTGCTGCAAGACAACAACATATGACATTGATATTTGATGCTTTTTATTTTTTTTTATTCTTTTCAAAATGTCAGATTCCGATATGGATGGTTGGATTACTATCGAATTGCCACAACTGCCACTCCGTACACGTAGCAATAGCCGTACATTAACGTCCTTTTTTAGTCTCGAGATTAAGGCACTCTTCTTTAAGCGAAACGCTCGGCACGATTTCCCTAGCGCTTCAATCGCTCTCTGCCTGACTTGTTTCGCCTTTCAAGTGCCGGGATGCAGCTTGTCCCATCATCCACAACGCCTCATCCACATCATCCACATATTCACATACTATTTTACATGTGCAAGCAAATCAAATCAAGGGACCCCCGACAAACAAACTTTTGACTGCTGCATCTATGATGATGTGTCTTTTTTCCTCTCGCCTCGCCTTGCTACTCCTCCACTCCCTGTTGATCCCCAACAGCGAGCGGCCGGCGATAGCAGACGATGGAGGACCGGCGTTAATAGCTGGCGAGAAGCTGTTTGGCTGAGCGGACATTGCCGGCTAGTTGAGTTTTGAATGGATGTAATGGCTTGCGGAGACATTCCACGGAGCATCCGATTGCGCCTCGTGAGTGCCGCAGTTTGCGAGTAATTGTTCAGCCGATTGCTGCATTCCATGGGATCCTTCATAATGGCTTCGCACGTGTTCTCCATGGCTGCGTATTACACAAGCGGACAAAGTAATACCTAAACATAGCATGCCGTACGTCGTAATACAGGCCCTTTTCTCTTACTACAAGTTGCCTATTAGGGCAAAGAAGCCTCCAACAGCCGTGTGCCTGTCCAGGTATATGAGTAGTTGTATGTGGTATTACTACTACAACACTGCTACACTACGGGAGTGCATGTCCGTACAACCAAGAAGGCTTCGGCAGCGTGTTCCGGCCTGCTGCATTGTCATTCGAATCGCCCTCAAACGCAGTGGCTCATGCTAATGCCGACAGACAACCCTCCTTTGCGGTGGAGGCGGCCATCGCTCGCTGCACCTCGGCATCTCGTTCTCTCTTGTCATTCATGGTGAACCTTGCCCGGTCCACAAGGCGGACGACCAGTATCACCGTTCAATGCATGCAGCGTTTCGGCTTTCGAGTCAGGATGCACGGAGGAAGGGGTGGGCGAAGAGAGAGGAAACAAGAAGATAGGGGAGTTGATTGCTTCGTTCGTACATGCAGTACAGTATCCTCAAGTGCCGGCTTTGATGGATCTTGTGGAAGATCCCCCTTTCCCCTGTTGGCCACCGGCCCCATTCATCGTAATCATCAAGAATTGGGCTTTTTGCCATCTGTTTACCTTGTTCCTCTTGCTACAAAGAATCCCTGTAGCGAAGGAACCGGACAAAGATGGTCAAAATTGAGAAGGGATAGCAGCCAGCATCAGGGCATGGCATCTCAACCGCCCATCAGCAAGCTACCCAGCAACTACTAAGACAACTATTTTAAAAGACAAACCTAGGCTTCTACAACTAGACCCCGCCGTTTCAAGTCTCAAACGGAAATAAAGTGCACAAAAACGGGCTGGTCCGGCCGTGACGAGAGCCGAGCAGCATAACGTGTAGCCATGCAAGGACATGGAGGTGGCATAGATTCAAGCCCAACTTTAAGGCAAAAACACGCCATCAGCGCAAGGCCCCCCCATACCATCCTGTCCCCTTGCTCTCGCATCCAATTGCCTTGTTGTGAATCGGATCGAGGAGAATCCCTGCATCTGCTTTTTTCTTCTGTTTCTTCTTTCTTACATACAACTCGTACGTATCTCTTTGCTTTGTCACTTTTGCTCGATTCGAGGGACCATGCAATAGCGTTGCAACGGTCAGAAAACTAAGACTTTCACCCCATCGCTGTGCCTTTGGCTTGACCGCATTTGCAACGTACATTTGAGTTTCAACCTTGTATGCAGGTCTGCAGGACTCTGCAGCTCTTTTGCATGATGCAACTCCCTCTTCTTCCTTTCACCCTGTAACTCGTATCACAAGCTCACTCATCCCCCTCCAAGGAACATTTTGGTCGGATTAAAGTCGTCTCTCTTTTTTGTCTGTTATCCCGTTGTTAGTCCGTACCCCGGTCCCCTTTCCCTCAGCGCTACCTTGCGGCCCGAAAGACGATGCGCGTGTTGTGTGTTTTTAAATAGAGGGGGGTTTAAGTCGAAAATGTACAACTTTACGCCCGTAGATCCCGACTAACCTAATACGCAGTAGCACGGCCGTGGGATCCAATATCATCTCCCATGGAGAAGAGCTTGTACGGATTCCGCATGCGGTAAATCATGGCGAGTTCGGCAAACCCTTGAGATTATGTAACCCAGCAGCTCACAGTACACACACACAGTTCACTGATGAGAGACACACAAATAACAACCTCCACTGCGAAAATCAATGTGCAAGGATCTGTGATTCGACGGCGGTTTTTTACCCGCTCTCAGCCAAGCCTAAGCTGCAGCTCCCGATGCGGTACTCCGACGCCTGACTCGCCTGATCCAGTACAATGTCATGTAAAAATGCCTGCGAGTGCAGCTGATTGGCGGCAGGGCTGCTGCCGACGGTGATTGCTCCAAAATCACCTGCACTCGCGCTCCAGCCTGCCCAACAGCAAGCTGCGCAGACCGTCTTTCTGCACTGTCGTTGGATGGCGGGAGTTTGAGCCAGTAAGAGGCACCGAGGAGGAGACAAAAAAACGACAAACGAAAAACAACGACCCTTTTGCGTGGCGGAGTCGGCACGCGGCCGCTACTGTATGCGCAAGTCTGCGAGCGTCGGCCAATCTCGAATAACTGCTATTGGGGTAAAATAACACGCTTGAGAGAGTTGGGGTAAATACTAACTACTGGTATATGAAAGTCGGGGTGAAATGGGGTTCCTGTCTGTTCGGCTCTGCTTCCCGCCCGAGCTAATGTTCGAATTAGAAGCAACCCAGCCCTGCTCAAACGTGCTCCCCCAAGCCGCCGTCAGCTTCTCGACTGAGCAGGCTGTCTCTCGTTTTTGTTGGTTTCCGCGGCCCGAGGCGCCTCTTGAACGGACTGAGCATCCGCCCCGGAATAGCATCCCGGGTCTCGCTCATCAGCAACACACAGCTTATATCCACGGGTCAGATCTTCTAAACTGGTCCCCCATCCCCCCCTTCTTCGTGGCGCCCTGGGCACAGTGTGTGCCGCTAACACCAAGGTTTCGTTGAGCTCTTGCCCCCCCAGTGGGGTTTCATCCGGATATCGCTGCGAACCAGAAGTGTCGACTTGTTCAACCATGCCCCCGGCCGCTGCCAGTTTGGTCGACATGCCCCGTCCTAGGTGTGCTTCACGCTGGGAACTCATTCTCCGGACGAGCCCTCCGTATTACAGGCAACGGAGCAAAAGAGTGCTGAGCATCTTCATCGAGTCTGGGCGATTCGCTTGTCGCCTAGCGAATTTCTGGCATTGGCGCCACAGTGCCTCCGTGTTGAGCTCTGTTTGATTAGCTCCGATCCTAGAAACGATCGGCCAAGGGCGAAAGAGACCTCCAACAAGTATTGCAGCAAAATAACAAAAAAATAGCACCGAATAGACACTGATACACTCAGGTACTATACATGTCTCGCAGGCAGCAAAAGTAGGTCGCAACGAATGCTGTTCGGCGAAGTCCAGAGACACGGTCGCCGGTGGGAGTGCCACACCCACTAGTCAAAGCTCTTTTCTCTCTCTGTGTCTCCCTCTGAAAGAAGGATACAAGACATTCAGACAGCCTCTTGGCGCATTGTGTCTCATTGCCAATCAGTGGTCGCCGATCTACCGGGGACGGCGATTGGATGCCGTCACCACTGTCTCTCCGAGAGACTCTCACAACGTCCCCGACATCTCAGATACTCGTCAAAGTTGCATCTTGTGTTGCCTTCAAGCATGAGGTTTGAGAATGCAGTCAAACACGCTGGAGCGTTTGAATTGATTCAGACAGTGTGTGGCAGCTCCCCCCTGCCATCAGAAACAGCACCGTTGCTCTGTTCCGCATGTCACTATCCCACAGGCGACTGTCCCGCGCGCTTGTGCCCTGGACTGCCGAGTGGGATGCATGATGGCAGATGGCCTTTTCCAACATATGATCAGACGCTGCGTCCAAGTGTGCTTGAAAATGAAACAGAAAAGAAAACCCGGGGTAGAGAGAGAGGGCTGCAATTGCAGTTACAAAAGAACCATTTTGATTAAATAACAGGTGGGTTTGGCCTGTCCATTGAAATCAAATTGACAAACGCAGCATAGCCTACGTAGCATCGTACCCCTTCCGCTTCGGATCTCGAGATCGGCACTTGGCCATGAGTAAACAGATCCGAAAACGCAAGCCCTTACTTTTCTTCCCTTGGTAAACGGCAAACAACAAGGTCGAAAAAAAAAGGGGAACACAATATCCCCAGCTTTACGTGCGGCGCAGTCGTGGAGCATCGGATCTGATCCGTGATATCTTGTACCGTGCCTCCTTGGTCGGCGACCATCTCCCTCTGTTTGGCGTCCGTGTTGAGATCATGTTGCTCTCCTGTGCGGTTAACGCACGAGGTGCCTGTGGTGAGCCGCTCTGTGGACCATGGCCCTGTCAACCGCTGCGGCCGAGAAGACGTGAGACGTTGTAAGTATGTCATCCGCTTGTTAGGCGTTTAGCAGGGTCGAGTGCTATTCCCGCCAAGGGCCTGCACTGACGGACGAGCTCAACCTGACGCCCAACTGCATGAGGAACCCACCACGACCGCTCCCAGATTGACTGACTGATTGCGACCTGCTTCCACATGAGCTTCTGGACGACCGGGAACTGACCCGCTAGCAGGTGAGCCACATTTCACGCCACAGCAGGTGTTTGCGGGTGGGACAGGGCATCATCGAGCACGAGTTCCGTATCCTCGCACGCTGATGCCTGTCTCTCTCCGTGAACGAGCCCGTGTTACAGAGATCTGGACGGGCACGAGTTGCCGAAAGCTTGCAGCCGGCCGAGTTTTCAGTTTTCAGCACAGGCCGGCTATGGCATGGCCATGGCCTCTGACGAACGAACGAACTGCGACGTGGTGCCAGCTACGGAGCACACACCAACTGCAGCTTCCATGTAAAATGCAAAGAGAGGTTACACTCTCCGTGGTAGTAATGTGGTGGCAGAAGGAGAGGCTTGCTTACAGTACAGCATGCACCGGACTATACAGTACAGTATGGCATGTTCGATCATCCTTGCAAGCTAGAACCTCAGCATTACAGTGATTGGAAAGAGTAAAACAAGGCAAGAGGCTTGAGATTGAGTTGAGCATCAGGCTTGTGGATGGTGCAGATACAGTTTGCACCAACTCGAGAGCCGTGCAAACTCTACAGCCTTGCAAGGCGCCGTTCGAGTCTGGAATATTGGAACCCTTTCGAGTCGCTTGCCTGAATTGAATCGGCCTTTCGGTAGATTCGCGCCTAGCAGTTGGCCATAAGCCCCCGTCTCGACTGGCCGTGATGCTAAAAAACGGCGGCGCGGAGAGCCGACATGGCGCGGCTCGCGGAAGCACGACCTTGCCGATCGACAGCTTTGACGTGCCAAATGCTTACTCGAGGTCGGGTTTTGCAAAGCTATTGCCGCTTGTTTCATTTGTCTTCCATGTCATGTGTGTTCTCATGCACTCCTGAGCCATCAACTGCTTGATCAAGTTGTCGTCGTCTTGTCGTTGTCCGACATCCGCAACAGGAGTGTGAATCGTGAATCGAGTTGGCCGCTGTGCTGTATTTGCAGCGTCGGTCAACTGCACCGTATCAGAGACGCCATCTTCATACGGCCCTGCATTTACTTTCGATTGCTGTGCCACTAAGCCCTGCTTCTGTCCTTCGGGGTTTAGAGGGGCCGCCTCTCTCCCCACTTGAAATTACAGCACAAGCACAGTACAGTACATAGCAGAGCAGAACACTGAATCAGACCCTTTTGCCCACAATAACGTGGATTAGCACGTATTGGCCCGCCCCAGAACTGACACAGAACGAGGAGAATGAGCCGACTGAGATGCCAACGCCAACGCGCGAGTCCTCCATGCTCCAACAGCTGTGGAATTGCACTGCGACAAAACGACAACGAGTCCCGCAGCGATCAGGCGGTCGGCTGAGCCGGTCCAGGTACCGATGTCTGTCGGAGTACAAGCCCAGTACGAGCAGCTGCTTGCCAGCTCGCACCCCCGAGGCTGTACATCCCTTGTATGAGCGCACAGGGCAGCTGGGCCATGGTACAAATGCCTGATCGGGGTAGTGCCTGCGCGCCATTGGACGAGGGCGGCAGATGCGGCATGCGGTGGCCGTGTAAACTCGTACCCCCCCGTTGCTGCCAAGTTGATGCAAAGTTGACACTGCGTCAAACACGCTCACAAGTACAGAGTACGCCGGTCGCTCTGCTTGCTGCGATGCATGCAGGCCAATCCACAGTGTGCTGCAGCTCACCTCGGCCCCAGAGGTACAAGCGGCATCGACCTCTGTGGAGCGGGCGGGTGGCCGCTGTAGCCGCGGGGCAGCCGGTCAATTCGTGTAGTGGCCGCGACGAGTGACACGGCGACTCAGGATTCGCGCACTGTGCGCATCCCACTGTGCGACGCGGCGGCCCGTGCGCGGCCTCAGTCCCATGTTCTATGTACCTGCTGCACCTGCTGGCAGCACCTTTCGCAGTCGCAGCCATCGACCCTTGCCTCCTAAATGAACGCCCCCCCCTCGACCCTCGCACACGCCCTCCATGCAGCTGCCGCACGGTATCAGTAACTGGCACTTCGCACGCGTTGCTGCCACGCCCAACACAGCAGCGCACACTCCGCCAAACCTTGCAGCCAGCGCTGTACTCGTACCTTGTAGCACCTGTACCGCTATCCTCGCTACCTCTACAAGGGCCCCGTCCGTCTCAATTCATGGCCAGCCGTTATTAATATTACACCACCCTATCTCTACCGCGCGCCTCTTCTTCCTCTCTGTTTGCGTCCTCGCTTTTAACAGCTCTGCCTGCTATTTACTTTTACTCCCCGGATCACCAAGCGATCCTCCTCTTACTTCTTCCTTTTTTCTAATCCTTCAGTCGTTCGACCGAACTGCATCTCGCCTAACCGGATCTTGCATCTCCCCCCTCATCTTCAGTAGCAGAAGAACATCGCCGTTTGCGCCCATTGTCGAAAAAAAAAAAAAAAATCCCAACCAGCATCGGTACCATACGCACAGATATACTCGTACAACACCCTCTACCTACGCCTTCGGTCTTCACAAGCTCAACGACACTCTACCCCGTCTTCCTTTGACACGAGCGGCATATTCGACAACCGGCTCGCCCTCCTGAGCTCTTTTCTCTCTCATTACACCAGGAGCAAAGCAGAGGTTCCTTACGACGACCGTCTACTAGTGCTGCGAACTCTACCCGACTGACACTCGACGAAAGCCCTTCTCCCGGGACGAGAGGCTACGTCTATCGGCGCCTTGTAACATAGTTGAAACAGGCCCAAAACGATCCCACAGGTTCATTGTTAGGTGTATCATCACCTAACGCCGCCACGATTGCTCCGTCAAGAGTCTCGTCGCGGGAATCCAACTTCCGCGATATGGCTATCGAGGCTCTCAAAAACCTGATAAATAACATACCCGACTGGCAGACCAGGCTCGATGAGCTGAGCAGCCAGGTTGACAAGCGCCAGCTGGAGCTAGCGGCTCTGGCCGAGGCAAACCCCAACAAGGAACCCGAGACCAGATCATTGAGGAATAAGGGCTCACAAGAGTCCCTTAAGCCCAAGGATGATGGCGCCATGCACATCTCCTTCCCCGAGGATGTACCCGCCCAGCAGCCAGAGATTGCCGCAACACCCTTCCACAGCAACAGACAGCGCCGGTCATCACCGCCGAGCCCGGCTGCCGAGAAGCGTCCGGCATTTCCCAAGTCTGCAACAGACACCAACGGGATCCCCAGCAACCGAGTAGTCAAGAAGAACAGGATGACATCCATTTGCTCTGCGGATGGGCCTCGCCAGACATACCGCACGAGGAATATGATCATCGTCTACTACGACAGCTACGTACAGGGTTTCTTTGATGACCTCGTCAGGTTCATCTCGTCAAGCAGGAATCTGATGCGGAAAGCCAAGATGGCCGCCAAGGTGGCTCAGATCAAGAAGCTGGCTGAGATGGAAGTACCAGACGACGATAGCGCCGGTGATGACAAGGCCGCCGAGGCTCTTCCTTCACTACGATACATCAGCAGTCGGCGGTACGGACCTGCTGCCATGCGCCTGGGTCACCCTGGCCTGGCCAACCAGACTCCTGATGTATATGATGAGCTGGATAAGGCACTCGAGTTCGTCCAGAGCACCTGCGAGCATGGTGCCCACCAGTTTCTGAGGGATGCCAAGTGCAGCGAAGAGGTTCAAAAGATTCAGAAGCGTATAGGCGAGGTTCTCGTGATGGCCAAGGAGGAAATGGAGCGTGTCGAACGTGAAGAGCCCGAGATGCTCAAGGAAGCCGCCGATGCTAAGCCACGTACGATGAAGTCAATCACCGTCAGCCGGACATTGGTACCACACCACAAGGAGGTCGACGACGTCCACTCACGGAAGCTCGAAGTTGCAGACTCTGCTGCGCCGAGAGTCCCTGTCATGCACGTGGCCGATCGAATCGAGGCGGATCCCAACGCCGGCCAAGACGATTTCGATGCCGAAGCCATGCTGGCGAGGATACGCTACAACTCTTCAAGGCAGATGCGCATGCGTGCTGTAGTCAACTAAGGGGAAAGAGGGGGTTCTTGTTTTTGCATAGCCGATGTGGTTCGGCATGGGATCCGGAAATGTCACACATTTCCTTACCAATGACGGAATGAAAAAACACACTACTTTTGTTTTAACGATCCTGGTATGCATTGGAGTTCAGGAAAGGGGGGTTTATATCTAAGCATTTGACTCAAAGGGTTTTTATTGAAGCCAAAGCTATAAGGGAGTCCCGCATATAGCCGCGAAAGGGGGCATATGGGCGTTTCTGTTTTACTATCATCATTGATTCTTTTTTTTTACCAGCTTTTTCTCTTTCCTCATCAATACCTCCTTCATTTGGAAATTCTTTTTTTTTTTTTACTTCAGCTTTCGGAGCAAAACATTTCGGATCAGACTATACCGGGACTCTAGGAAGTTGAGAAAAAATTGCATCTTGTCGATACCTCGAGGTGGAAGGGCAATGCAGTGCTGGATTCTGAGCCTGTTCCTCTCTCTTCATGACTCTTCATTTCCTTTCTTCTCTCTTTTTTATTTTCGTGTACACGAGTCTTGGATATTGGGGATTCCTTTGGGTGTTGATTCCATAACCGTCACTTCTAGGTATCTACTAGATACTATATCTACCAACGTACCTACGCAAATATCACCTTGGCTGTGTTTTTCTTCTTCTCTTTTTGGGTACATGGTATTTTGGATATTCCCACTGCGGTTAATTGGAATACATAGTATATTTAATTCAAAGCTGTTAAATCAATTGCTGGTGCCTTGAACTTTAATATCTGATGGTAAACCATGTTTGAGGCGTCGTTGATAGACTTTTGCGATGCATTCATTTCCTTATCTCAAGGTGTAGCTTTTGAATGCCCGACCCTTGCTATCAATGGGAGGAGCTATTTAGCAGCAGCCTAGCAAAGTCAGTTTAGTGATGCTAGTGGGCGTCTAGGCGCTAAATCGGCCCACTACCGGCCGCAGTCCACAGCGGTGACACCCATAAGAACAAGCGGCCCCGGCAAGCTCCCATGAGGCTGCCGACCACCATCAATTATAGCCAGGTGACGTCCCTCCGTCAACGTCCAGAGAGCAGAGCTTCCATCACGAGAATCTCTCTGGAACCAACCCACCCTCTCCGTACTCACGACTCCGACAACATATCGCGATCTCGACGACTCCTTCGCCCACCTGCAAACTGTTTGTTTCCGTTCAAAATGACGCCTATTTCCTCCCTGGCCGAACGATAAGACGCCGCATCCCGCTATTCCCCCTCCTTCGCCAACTTGTGTCGACACCTTCTCTAGCTGCTCGGAGGACGAGGGCTACGCCTCCCACCTACCTTTCTTTCGTCTTCTTGTTCGTTTGAAGCCATGGGTCAAGGCTTTTCTCTCGCTACGCCGTCGGCCGGCGCGGCGGGCATAGATATTGCGCAGCTGCTGGACATTCAATACGAAAAGAGCATAGGAAATGCGCGCTTCATGAAGAGCATCCGGGGTAGGCACGAGAACGGCGTGGTGCTGGTCAAGGTGCTGGTGAAGCCCTACCCGGAGGTGAAGCTGGAGACGTATAAGAAGAAGATTATAGGTGAGCTTTTTTGGCAACTCTGAGCAAAAGGCCAAGACGATCCATGCTGACTGTTTTGGAACAGAGCAGCGCAAGGCGTTGGCGGGCGTCCCTAATGCACTAGGCTTCCAGCGCATCATCGAGACGGAGACGAACGGATACCTGGTGCGACAGTTCATGTACAGCTCGCTCTACGACCGCATGAGCACGCGGCCCTTCCTGGAGGACATTGAGAAGAAGTGGCTGGCGTTCCAGCTTCTCTGCGCCCTGCGGGACTGCCACGCGCGCGACGTCTACCACGGCGACATCAAGGCCCAGAACGTGCTCGTCACATCGTGGAATTGGTTGTACTTGACCGACTTCTCGTCTGCCTACAAGCCCATCATGCTGCCGGACGACAACCCGGGCGACTTTTCCTACTTTTTCGACTCGTCTGGCCGGCGGACGTGCTATATTGCGCCTGAGCGCTTCTACTCTTCTAACGAAGCTCCGCCTCAGAAGCCCAAGATGACGTGGGCCATGGATGTCTTCAGTGCGGGATGTGTCATTGCCCAGCTGTTTCTCGAGTCGGAAATCTTTAGTCTCGCCCAGCTGTATAAGTACCGGCGCGGCGAGTACGATCCCGTCATTACTCACCTGAGCGTCATCTCGGACAAGGATGTTCGCGACATGATTGCTCATATGATCCAGCTTGATCCTGAGAGGCGGTATTCGGCTGAGCAGTATCTTGACTTTTGGAAAGATAAGGTCTTCCCAAGCTACTTTTACAATTTTCTCCACCAGTATATGGAGCTGATTACGGATCCTTCATCGGGGAATACCCCCATATCGGGTGCTGAGAAGAATCTGGGCGAAGCAGATAACCGTATCGACAGGATATACAACGACTTTGACAAGATTTCATATTTCTTGGGCTATCAGGCTGAGAAGCAGACATCAGGGCCGATATTGCCCAAGTCGAGGCTGGGGTTGGACCATTTCCCCGTGAGGTTAAGCATACCAACTCACGAACATGCCGTTTCTGCGGATCTCGAGCCGCCTGAGGACGACGGGACGCTCATATTCTTGACGCTGGTGGTCTCGGCTATGAGAACAACGGCAAGGGCTGCGTCTAGAATCAGGGCGTGTGATTTGCTGTTGGCTTTTGCTGAAAGGCTTACAGATGAGGCCAAACTGGACAGAGTGCTGCCGTATCTGATGACACTTTTGCGCAAGGAAGAGACAGACATGGTGCTCGTGACTGTGATACGGGCCGTCACCCAGCTGCTGCAGCTGGTACGGATGACCACGCCGATAAATTCGCACGTTCTGGTGGAATATGTCCTGCCCCGGATGGAGATTGCTCTCGGAACAAAATCGTGGACACCTAACTCTCTTGTGAGGGCGACTTATGCGTCCTGCATCGGTAGCCTTGCTTCTACTGCTCAGCGTTTTCTGGAAATGGCATCCAGCCTCAGGGCGGACGGCTCAATGCCGATTACAGACCCGGAGGTTGAGCCTGGAACTGATGGCGCCGCCGCCAACTTTGAAAGCATGTTTGATAATGCAAATCGACAGCTTTTTGAGATTTTGGAGAGCCACACGAAGCAGCTCGTCGAGGACCCCGATGTTCATGTTCGAAGAGCGTTCTTGACGTCGGTGCCGGAGCTCTGCATGTACTTTCAGGAGAATTCTAATGATATTCTGCTTACACACCTAATCACATATTTAAACGACCGGGACTGGATGTTGAAGAGTGCCTTCCTAGACACCATCGTGGGCATTGCAACCTTTATAGGAAGCACGAGCCTCGAGGAGTTCATACTACCTCTCATGATTCAGGCTCTGGCGGATCCAGAAGAAAGCGTGGTGCGTTCAGCTTTGCATTCGCTGGCTCAGCTCGCCGGCCTGGGGCTGCTGTCTAAGCCAAAGATCTGGGAACTGGCAGACTTGGCAGGACGGCTCACCATGCATCCAAACATATGGATCAGAGAATCTGCGGCAGAGTTCCTATCTATGGCTGCCAAGTTCTTAGCTCCGGCCGATGTGCAGTGCGTACTGCTGCCGATGGTTAAGCCATATCTGAAAATAGAGTCTCTCTCCGACTTTTCTGAGTTGACTCTGCTCGACTCCTTGAAGAAGCCTCTTCCCCGGGCAGTCTTTGACCAAGCGCTGACTTGGGCTACCAAGACGGAAAGGGGAGTGTTTTGGAAGTCGGTCTTGGGGAAGCGGCTGTCATCGAACCAGGGGCCGCTGGCTCCGGCGGCTCGAACGTCTAAGGAGCTATTACCCACTTCCACGAGCAAGATTAACCGCAATGAAGAAGATGAACAATGGCTTGAGAAGCTAAGGAATTTTGGACTAAAGCCCGAAGACGAGGTGAAATTTTTAGCCTTGTGCGAATATATATGGCGGCTTAGCAGAAGCAAGACGCGAGACTCTGTCGTCGTTGCTCCTGCTGCAGAAGAAGAAATCATGCCCACGGGATTCGTTCAGCTGAAGGAGCTGGGCGTCTCTATCCAGACAGTGTTTTTCGACGAAGGGCCCCTGAAAGACCCCTCTGGCGCTCTGCCAGACTTGGAACCCACACCTCCCCCAGGAGGGCCATATACCATTGCGGATGCGTTATTGGATGCTTCCATGACCATAGACGATGGTAAGAAGAAGCGCAGCTCTCTCCATTCTCACAAGAGGGTGCACAGCATAGGTCCTTTGCCCTCTCGTAGCACCGGACGGCTGCTGTCCCCCACAGGGAGCGGTAGGGCGAGCTCTACTGATTCTCGGATGGCACTGAATTCTCCCCTTGGGCCTGGAGATGATTCCGCATCTGTTAGGGATGGATCATATTCTTCACGCAGAGGCATCCGACACCAATCTAGCGCTCTCAGTCTCTTGGATCGCAGGGATGGCCACAAGTCCATCCCGGAGACTGGGACTAGCGACGCCAACGCATTTGGACAGGTAGAAGGGCCCTTTACTTCATCAGCACCGGTGCAGGCCACTTCTCGACCGAGCACAGAAGGCGGCGAAGCTGCTCGTCTGAGACAGGTGAGGCATAGCTACGAAGGAACAGATCCCCACGTCCGGCGCATGCTTGACAACATGTACGTCGAAAACTTTCCCCGCGATGTGCTCGAGTTTGGACCAATGGTCCAGCCCATCTCTGGAGACAAGAACAGATCGGTCAACATGCCGGGCGCGGACCCTCCCTGGAAGCCAGACGGGCATCTCGTGGCGACATTTTCGGAGCACCATGGACCCATCAACCGTGTTATTCCTTCTCCAGATCACATCTTCTTTATCACGGGCGGCAACGATGGGACAGTCAAGGTGTGGGATACGCAGCGGCTTGAGCGCAACATTACGAACCGATCTCGGCAGACTTACAAACATGGCGAAGGTGCTCGCGTCGTCGCTCTGTGTTTTGTCGAAAACTCACACTGCTTTGTCAGTTGTGCGTCCGACGGCAGCGTTCACGTAGTCAAGGTTGACACGGTTCCCACTAGTGGTGTTATTAGATATACCAAGCTGCGGGTGTTGCGGGAATACCAGCTACCGGAGGGCGAATATGCAGTGTGGTGTGAGCATTTTAAGCAAGAACAAAGCTCCATCCTTGTACTCGCCACTAATCTATCGAGGATCCTGGCTATGGACTTAAGAACCATGACTCTTCTCTACGTGCTGGAGAACCCTGTCCATCATGGAACGCCAACGTGTTTTTGCGTTGACAAGAAGAGGAACTGGCTGTGCGTGGGGACTACCCATGGAGTTATCGACTTGTGGGATCTTCGGTTCAAGATGAGGTTGAAGGGCTGGGGTGTGCCCGGGAAGGGATCCATCTACCGGATTTGCGTACATCCCAACAAGGGCAGAGGCAAATGGATTTGTGTCGCTGGAGGAACTGGCCAAGGCGAAGTTACAGTGTGGGACCTGGAAAAGACGACGTGCAGAGAAATTTACCGAACTGGCGGCAATAAGGATGGCCAGAAGGGATACACCGCTTGGGAGGTCGATGAAGATAAACCCGAAGGCATGCTTGGTCGCTTCGCCACAAACCTTGAGATAAGTGACATGGCAAATGCGGATCGAGGGGTCCGGGCAATGGTTGTGGGCACGGGAACATCAGAAGACTCTCGCGAGGTCCGCCATGCGTACATGCTCACGGCAGGGTCCGACAAGCGCCTTAGATTCTGGGACATTTCCCGGATCGAAAACTCTTGCATCTACAGCGGTCTCCAGCCCGACGAAGTGCCGCCTACATATACGAGCACGCATCCGACGACATCGATGACACTGAATACGGAGCGGTTTGCCAGGCACGCGGCGTCCGCGCCCAATGCGGGGACCGGATCTAGACAGAAGGCACCCAGGTCGACGGTGATTTCTATGCAGCAGCAGCAGTTGCTTAAGTCGCACCTGGATTTGATCATGGACGTGGCGATTCTGGAGTACCCGTATTCGATGAGCGTGTCTGTGGATCGGTCTGGCGTGATTTATGTGTTTCAATAGAACACTTTTTCAGGATTATTGTTTAGACGGCGGAGGCTCGTGTTTGAAGTTTGGTTTGAGCTTATGGAAAAAGGAGGGAAACAGGTTAATACCGGTATGGAGTTGTATTATTCATATTTAGATGGGTAGAATTAGTATCCTCCATGCGTTTTATACGTTGGATGAGGCGAGGCATGGGTGTAGTGTGACTGTATCTTTAGCGTTTCAGGGCAGCTAAGCGGCCAATGATGATAATAATGGCCTGACAAATGTTTCATTGTGTGAACTCTTGATTCTTTGTTTTAATATTTTCTTAATACACTTGATTTATGCGGCCATACTTTGTGGCCTGAATCTTCGAGGGTTGACTTGGTCGGCTGTGGCCGATCGGGTTGGGCTACGGATTGATTCTGGATTTTGAACCAAAGGCTGGTGCGTAGCCTTTCTCTAACCTAGCTATTGCAGCTTTACTGACCCTCTTGATAATAAATATAACCTCTATAATCTTGATATATAGCTTTGCCATAAGAACATGTAGAGAGAAGGAGAGCTTGGTGGAGTTGAGGTGTGGCGCCAGCTAGATGTGGCGCTACCCAACGTGTGGCTTTTTTGTGCTAGTGAAATTTCCGCGCCTTGTTCAAACATTTCAGCCTTGCCCATATTGAAGTTCGGCATGCGACACCAACTGCCAACCTCGATTGTTCATCCTTCACGGCGTTTTCCCTCAATCACCTCGAATTTCCGCGACGGCGACTCAGTATACCTTTGAGTGCATTATTACTCGACAATTAGATCGATCGAAGCGGTAATTCATAGGCAATTGCCCCGTTTGAAGCGACAGATCCAAGAGGCAATCGCACGTTCCCTCCATTGGACTCACCAGCCTCTTGAGGCTTTCTCCCGACCTTTCTCCCCCCCCTTCCGCCAAAAGAACCGACACAACACTACACGATGCGGCTGACGGCCGAACTGATCCGGGACTCGCTGTCCTATCTTAATCCCTTGAAGGAGAGAGAGCTTGATCTCCGAGGTGCGTTTATGCCCAAGGGGAGAGGAGGGGAGGGAAAGGGAAACTTGAAAAGAGCAGATGCTACTACACACTTTTATTCTGGGCCTCTTGTTCATTTTTCTCCTTCTTTTTCTTCTTTTCTCCTTAAACTTTCTTGATGAAGGATCTTTTGATACATTTGTGGCTTTTTTGTTGGTGCCGTTTTGAATAGGACATCGAATTCCTGCGATTGAAAACTTGGGTGTTGCTGGCGTGAGTGAACTCCTCCTCCTTTTTCCCTGGCCAACATGATGGAGCGGAATGCTGATGCTTTGATGTCTTTCTTTCGACGACGATTAGCCCCACGATGCCATCGACTTCACCGACAATGATATCCAGGTGCTGGGCAACTTCCCGCTCTCGCCGCGCATAACGACGCTGCTGCTGGCGCGCAACCGCGTCACGAGCATCCAGCCGACGGTGGCGGCCGCGGTGCCCAACTTGCGGAACCTGGTGCTGGCGTCGAATCACCTGGTGGAGCTGGCGGACGTGGATGCGCTGGGGACGTTTTCGCGGCTGACGCACTTGGTGTTGGCGGATAATCCTCTTACCAAGAAGGAGGTGTGTTTCTCTCTTCTAAACCGTCGTGGGATTTACTGATCGGTGCTGTGTGTAGCATTATCGCTATTGGGTCATTTGGCGGTGTCCGTCTGTCCGGTTTCTGGATTACGAAAAGGTTAAGCAGGCGGAGCGAGATCAGAGCCAAGAGCTCTTTGGCACGGTAGAGGAGCCTACAGCTCTAGCAACATCGGTACCCAAACCCTTCAATCCCCGTCTTGCTTGTTTTTTTAATGAAGGATGTTAATTGGAGTCTTGTTGTTTTAGATCATGGGCAAAAAGTCCAAGACGTTCGAAGTCACATCCAACGGCTCATCGGCCGCGCCATCGAAGCTCTCGCGGATAAAGCTGACGGACGCCGAGAAGCAGAGGCTGCAGGAGAAGATTAAGAAGGCGACGAGCTTGCAGGAGATTATTGCGTTGGAGAAGGAGCTCAACGAGGGGAGGTTACCGTCGGGGATTTATGGAGATGCTATGGAGGAGTGAGGGTTTGGATGGATGTTTGCAAAATAATATTTTGTTTCCTCATTGGCATTAAGGTTGTTTGTTGCTTTATGGTTGTTTGATTTATTGTTGCTGTTATAAGAATGCTGTTTTCGATGAAGGGATGGGAAAGTAGGATGCATTTGGTTTACTCAGGCCATATACTGTACATGACGGTAAAAAAAAAAAACAAAGAATCACCATGAAATATAAAGTCTTTCCAGCTATATATAAAAAGTAACAAAGCTCCATGATGAATACAAACTACCAAATACAAGAAAAAAGTCCCTACGGATTGAGACAAATCGACTTCTAGCCCGTCATGTCAACGTCGGCATCCTCCTCAGGCTGCGCCGCCTGCCTCATCTCCAACTCAAGCTGATCACTAGGGTCATCGCCCCCCGCGTCCTTCTTCTCCCTCTCCTCGCCACGAAGAGACAGGGTGAAGGGGTTAGTCCCGGCTTTAGGCTGGCCGTTGACAGCAGCAGCGGCGGCCTTTGCGCTCTTGGCCTTTGCTCCGTTTGTGGCGGCGCGTGGGGGAGCGTCGGGGAGAGGCTCGCCGCGGAGGCGGGCTTGGTTGATGGCCTTTGCCTTTTTGAGGGAGACGGTTTTGGGGGCGACGTCTTCTAGGAATTCGAGGTTGTCGCGGTGTGAGATTGCGTTGGCTTTTTGGAGGTTAGTTTTTTTTTGGTAGGGTGAGAAGGGAGAGGAGGGTTGGAGTGAGTGAGGTGAGACTTACCAACGTCTTTGTACTGGATGTTGCGGCGAGGTTTGCGTTCTAGTTTTGCTTGGGTGTGGGCTTCCTCAGCGAGATGCTGGATGAACATTTCCTGTATGGCATGGCAAGGGTTAGTTGAGAGAAGCACGAAGAAGAGAGGAGAAAGGGAAAGGGAAGAGATGAGACGTACGGCTGCTAGGGTGATGACAAAGGCGGCGTTGTTAGAGCACATTTGGACGTCTGGGTCTTGGCTGATGATTTTCTTGACTCTTGATACTGGGAGGAGGAGGTGTTAGTTTTTTTTTCTTTGTATGGAGGATGATGATGGGGAGAGCTTACATGGGAGTTGGGTTTGACCAGTGGGCTCCTTTCGAGGAGGGATGGCGTTGGTGTTGTAAGGCATGATTTCTAATTTCGTCGGGGATTGGGTTGAGTTGTCTTGATGAGTGTGTGGTGGTTGATGGCTTATGTGAGTGAGAGCTCGTGGATCACGCGCTGTGAGAAGCCAGTCGTTTCTCCCGGGGTTTGCAGAGAGAATGGAGGTGTTTGCGTCTGTAAGCTGTTCTTCTTGGATTTTCTAGCTTGAACGGGGGAATAGAGAGTATGAGTGTGTATAAGAGGTTAAAGTTGGGGGCTTGTTTTATGAATGAATGGGCATTGGTGGGTTTGGGATGAGAAGAAGTTGAGTGGCTAGGGGGGAAGGTTTGGAGGCGTTTGGGCTCAGGGCAACATTAAGTAAGCTGCTGCTCAAGATATTTTGTAAGTGAGGCCGGGGAGTTTATAGAGCTCTAAACGAACGTATTCTTTGGTCTAGAAGAGTGAATAAATTGATTTTCATCCGTAACAATGGCTTGTAGAGGATGACCGGGTTTTGGGCTGACAGACAAACGTCTCTTTTCCCTTCCAAATGCTCTTTAACAAGACGCGACGCTTTGACGCGACCTGGACTCCAGTTTCGTAGGGCGTCCCTCCATTGCAAATAGGGCCGCTGCACCCACTAAAACGCCGTTTCTAGTGGGTGGTTTCAGCTGCAGAGCATGCACTAAGACGGAGTCTCTGCCCTGGGGATCTGCTGTTACAGCGGGGAGGATGCATGAAGTGCCTGCTGCTGCTATGTGCTTATCTTATCCGCATCTGCGCAACTGCTGGCATCCATTTGATGTCGAGCTACAGCTACAGCTCTCTTTGCGACAACGTCGCATCCACGCCCTTCAACACCAGACCAAACCAATCCGAACCGTAGAAACGACGACCGCAACTCTATCCCAATCGTAGTTGCATCACATCGAATCGAATCGTATCTAATCAGACAGAGTCGCACGCAAAGACGTTGGCGATCGGCGCCCGCCCTCGATCGAGTTCAACCATACAATCGCCATGGTGTGCATGTCGGAACTATGAATTCAACATCAATTTCTACGGCTGCGCTCAGCCCCGGCCTCTCACGGCGGCCGTCTATTAGCTCTCGAGTGTCCTTTGCCGTGTCCAACGCAGAGCAGGGAGAGGCGTCGAGGGAGGGCCAGATTGAAGACGAGATTGCCGAGATCAAGAGATACGAGGTGAGCGAATGCGTGTCACTATGGCATATGTTTCTGCTGGCGCTGACATCCTATGGTATTTAGGACTTTACAACGATAGGTGAGAAACGAAACAGTCACTCAGAGGCGCCTTTCCACAGACAAGACTGATCCCGAAGCAACGCAGATTGGGTGCAAGATGCGGCACGAGAACAAGCGCGGCGCAAGGCTCGTAGGAAGCGCACGGCGGGCGTGTACAGACTCGGCCAGCCCGGCTGGAGATATCGGATATGGGAATCTTACGACGCCGCGCAGGGCTGGATCGTCGTCACCATCATCGGCGCGGCTATTGGGTTGAATGCGGCGTTTTTGAACATTGTGACGGAGTGGCTGGCTGATATCAAGACGGGCTATTGCACGACGGGGTTTTATCTCAACGAAAAGTTTTGCTGCTGGGGAGAGGACAATGGTAACCTTCTCCTTGAGTTCATACAAACTGCTGTGGTATGTGTGGCTGGATGACTGACTGACTCTTGTTGCAGGCTGCGAACAGTGGCATCGGTGGACTGGCTTTGGTCCCCTCAACTACTTTATCTATTTCTTATTTGCGGTAAGCAACCTTGTTTTTCTTTTAAACCTACGCATCTAGCTTGAATGTGCAAGTATTCTAACTCTGCGGGTAGACTTTGTTCGCTTGTGTATCAGCCACACTGGTCAAATCATATGCTCCGTATGCAGCCGGATCTGGCATATCGGAGATCAAGTGCATCATTGCTGGCTTCGTCATGAAGGGCTTTCTTGGCTTTTGGACTCTGCTGATAAAGTCCATCTGCTTGCCCTTGGCCATCGCCTCCGGCTTATCTGTTGGAAAAGAAGGCCCAAGCGTCCACTACGCCGTCTGCACTGGCAACGTCATCTCGAGGCTGTTCAACAAGTACAGGAGCAATGCGGGAAAGACTCGTGAGATTCTCAGTGCCTGTGCCGCGGCGGGTGTCGCCGTCGCCTTTGGCAGCCCCATCGGAGGCGTGCTCTTCTCGCTCGAGGAAATGTCGAGCTACTTTCCGCTCAAGACCATGTGGCGCAGCTATTTCTGTGCTCTGGTCGCCACGGCGGTCCTGTCTGCGATGAATCCCTTCCGGACGGGGCAGTTGGTCATGTTCCAGGTGAAATACGACCGGGACTGGCACTTCTTCGAAATCGTCTTCTACATCATCATTGGCATTTTCGGCGGACTGTACGGTGCTTTTGTGATGAAGTGGAATCTCCGAGCGCAGGCTTTCCGGAAGAAATACCTGACCAAGTACGCCATATTAGAAGCGACGCTCCTTGCGGCGGGAACCGCCATCATCGCCTATCCCAACGCTTTTCTTAGAATCGACATGACGGAGAGCATGGAGATTCTCTTCCTCGAGTGTGAAGGAGCAGAGAACTACCATGGGCTTTGCGACAAGGACCAGAGGACGTGGAATCTCATATCGCTGATTCTCGCGACGGTGTTGAGAGTGTTCTTGGTCATCATCTCATACGGATGCAAGGTGCCCGCCGGTATCTTTGTTCCATCCATGGCTATTGGCGCCTCGTTTGGGCGAACTGTCGGCATCATCGTCCAAGCCATATATGAAGCAAATCCGAGCAGCGTCTTCTTTTCCGCCTGTAAGCCAGATGAGCCATGCATCACGCCCGGCACGTACGCCTTCCTCGGTGCGGCGGCAGCCCTGAGCGGTATCATGCACCTCACTCTGACTGTGGTCGTCATCATGTTTGAGCTTACCGGAGCGCTCACATACATTCTGCCAACCATGATTGTAGTCGGCGTGACCAAGCTTGTCAGCGAAATGTTTGGCAAGGGCGGCATCGCTGACCGCATGATTTGGTTCAACGGCTTTCCGTTTATCGACAGTAAAGAGGACCACAACTACGGTGTCCCAGTCTCTCAGGTCATGCGAAGCTCCGTCGTGTCTCTACCTGCCAACGGGTTGACGCTTGCCGAAATCGAACAGTTGCTGGCCGAGGCCAAGTATCAGGGGTTCCCTATCGTGTTAGACAGCAACTCCAAGACGCTGTTGGGTTACATTGGCAGGACTGAGTTGCGGTATGCCGTTGATCGAACAAAGCGCGAGCGTCCCGTTTCTCCAGATGCAAAGTGCATCTTTTCACCGCATCCGATTCAGACTCCAGCCATCACTCCTATTACACCCGCATTTCGTGGAGACGTCACGGCCTCGTCACCTCTTGATTTCAGCCGTTATGTCGACGCTACGCCTGTGACGGCGCATCCTCGCCTGCCCCTGGAGACTGTCATGGAGCTGTTTCAAAAGATTGGGCCTCGCGTCATTCTCATTGAGTATCACGGGAAGCTCTCCGGTCTGGTAACCGTCAAAGATTGTCTCAAGTATCAGTTCAAGGTGGAGGCGGCTGAGAATCCGAAAGATGACCAGCACGTCATTGAGGGACAGGAGCATCTGTGGAGCGCACTTCGCAGAGTGGGCTTTTGGGTTTCGAATTCGGTGTCGTCGGTTTCGCGGGGGCATATTAGACTTAGTGGGCAATTTGACGATGAGCGGACGCGTGCAGGTGGGAGGAGAGAGGCTATCTTGGATGGGGACGAGGACGGCGTTGATGAGGGCGTTGAGCTGGAAAGGAGATAGACTGGATTGGCATTTTGAATACGGAGCGGAGGCGCTATAGAAGCGTTGCTTTTTTTGTCTTTCACTTGCCTTGTGTGTATATACATTGATTTAATATCTAAAGTGTTGCTATGCTACTATGATTTTGAATTTGACGACTAGAACAAGCAATTCATGCCGCTCAGCTCCGAAGCTCTCCCAAGTCAGGGATGTCCTCATCGCGGTATCTTTCACCCGTAGCTACTACATCTTCATCCAGCTCAAGGTTACTACTTCCCGCAGGCACCGGCTCATACGCCTCGCCGGCAGCGGCATCTTTGGCACCGTCACCATCACCCTCGTCTTTACGGCCCGCAATGACGCTGCCGGCGACGAGGAGCGATGCGCCGGCCCACCACATCGGGGGCAGGGCCTCTGAGAAGATGGCGAAGCCGGTGAAGGCGGTGACGAGGAAGTTTGTGGAGGTGTTCATGATGGAGACTTGGGTTGCGGATTTGCCGCGTGCGAGGGCGGTGGTGAATAGAGACCACATCTTTTTTGCGAGAGTGAGTAAGTGAAAAGTGTTTGGTTTTGTGAGATGTAAGAAGGATGAGTGAGAGACTTACAATGCCGTTGAAGGTGAGGTTGAGGATGAAGAAGATCTGGAATGTTATTTCGTTAGTTTGTGTGAATTTAATTGGGAGTTTGACTTACGCTGCGGACGATGACTTCGACGATTTGGGAGTGAGATTGTAATCCAAGAGTTTTGGCGATGGCGGTTGATAGATTTGTTGTGAGTTCCGTGGTGGTTCTGAGATGAAAGACGATGTTAGTTAAAGCACATCTGAATATATGCTTATTTTCATTGTTCATCTTGATGGGTTTATTCGTGACATGAAAATTTATATATATGCAAAAATTCTACAAGCGAAGCATTCATAGATCATAGATGAGGAAGAATAATAAAAGTTGAGAGAGAACCTACAGCTTCGCAAACACGCCGTTAAACGCCGCACAAGCACCGCTCGCCACAGCGAAGAACATCCAATGCTTTCTCCACGAGGAGGACTCCAGGTTGTCCATCTTTGCGGCTGCAGAGGATGAAGGAGACGGAGATGAAGAAGCGGGTTTGCCGGTGCTGGAGCTGTTGTTGTGAGGTCGGGATTCCGGAGAGGTCGGTTTGTTGGTGGCCCGCCGTTTGCGCGCGTCCATTGCGGTTTTGTTTGGGGATTACTGGATTCGGAAGATGGGCCGTATTAGGTAGGCCGTGGCTTTTTTGTCTTTGTTGAGTTTTATGTGTGGTTGAGGGCGGAGATTTGGGATTTGTGTAATGGGAAGTATATCAGAGGCTTGGGAATAGAATATGAAAGCCGGGTTGATGTTGTATTTTGACAATTGGTTTGCAATAATTGTCAACTCAATTAAGGCTGATGAGGACAGCTGGAGTGTGAGTGTCAAAAGCACTGAAGCCACAGCAGACGGACAGTGAGTGGGAGTTCTATGGTTCACCGCCACAGTGGCGCTCTCGCTGCTGTGGCTCTCTTGACGCTTCTCAGCTCCAGGGGCGGCAGCGGGCACATGTCGAAACTCATTGTCACAATACATGGCCCTCAATACAAGAATATCCTCAGTAAATATGTATTATTCATCTTGTCTATTTCATCCATGGCCCAATCAAGACCCAGTTTCCCAATATTTGCTGAAAGGATGAATCAATGCCTTGTCCGTGTATCCGTAAAACCCCCCAAACGCCGTAAACTGCCAGTCCCGTTGCCGATATTGATGGTATGCCCCCCTTGCTGTATTTATTCTTGACCCATTCCCGTCCATCGGCATGTATATAAGCACGTAATTCCTCTGCCGTGATTTACTACTGTCCTTCGCCGGGCCTCCTGGCGTTGCAGCTGACAATCTTGACCTTATCCGCCTGAACAGACACGCTGCCGTTGTCCATCTTGAACGTCACGTTCTTGATGAGGAAAGTCCAAACTTCGTCGCAGAATCGGTATGTATCCAAGCTTCCCTGTTTGAGTAGCACTCGTCAGTCCCCTTTCAACTCGGAACAAGACTCGAAAAGCCCCCTCGTGGGTTGCAGTATGTTCGCATTTACCTTGAATTGGAGCCTGCTCTTGACGTTCTTCTGGAGCGCCTCAGTGATGGCCTGGTCAAAGTTGCCTAGGATCTTCATCGCCAACTGCGGGTGGATGCGCTCCTCGCTGATCAGATCGTCGAGCGTGTCGGTCAGGGCAAGGCCGATACTGCGAAGCATTAGAAACGACCTCTTTCTCTGTGATATGACCGTGGTTGAGTGGCGCATTACCTGCTCCGGCGATAGAGCTCATAGAATGACTGTGCGCCGCTGGCCATGGTGGGAGATGCAAGGGTAAGTGCTGTAAATGAGTGATGGGCTTTGAATTGTCGGGATTTGAAGAGAGAGACGATGCGCCTTGTGAGGATGTTTGGGCCAAGTTCCCGTGAGTCGGGATTGCTGACAGAAGAGTTGCAGCCTAGCGCAGGTTTGCCGGCAGTGACTCTGACTTACTAAGGCAATGAAGCGCTGGAGGTGTCTTAGTGTAGTAAGTATAGGCAACTTATAAGGCTAAGCGCACTGGAAGTATGAACTGGCCTCCGACTCGATGCACCCCGGAGAGCTAGGCGCAGCAATCCGGATGAGTCAGCAGCAAAGGGGAGCACGTTTGTCATGTGACGTCGGCCATTGTCGCGCCTCTGTGCTCCGAGAGCTTGAGCCAAGCTTGCAACAAAACGACGAGCCCCAGCACTTTTGCTTCGACAACCAGCCGCAAAGCACCAGCATCGTGCAACATACAATCATGAGTCTCACGTACGGAGTCGGAGGAATCGGGTCGTTTCTGACCGTGGTGGGAGCTTGTACGTGCCCCCGTCCTGACCATCATATCCCGTTGTCGTCACCACAATCATCACCATTGTCCACGGCGTCAATACATGTACCTCAAGCAAAGAATGGCTGCAACTAACACTCCGGCAATCGTCAACAGACATGCTCTTCACCGGCAGCGGCGAGTCGTTCAACGTTGGCGCCTTTCTCGAGTCCGTATCGCCCTACGCCTGGGCTAGTTTCGGCATCTCCCTCTGCATCGGCCTCTCTGTCGTCGGTGCCGCCTGGTAAGTCAACAAGACAATCAACTCACGCTCCAATACGAAACGAGGGGGAGGAGAGACGAGAACGGCACAACACAAGCCTACATATATCGCGAAGAATCAGGCCCAGTTAACTAACACTCCCCGTGTCAACTCTTAGGGGCATCTTCATTACCGGATCCTCCATCCTCGGCGCCGGCGTCAAGGCCCCTCGAATCCGAACAAAGAACCTCATCTCCATCATCTTCTGCGAGGTTGTCGCCATCTACGGCGTCATCATGGCCATTGTTTTCTCCTCAAAAGTCGAGGCCGTTCACGGCGCCGAGCTGTACTCTGCCGATTCCTACTTCACTGGCTTTGCCCTCTTCTGGGCCGGTCTGACCGTCGGCGCCTGCAATCTCGTCTGCGGTGTTGCCGTTGGCATCAATGGTAGTGGAGCTGCGCTGGCTGATGCAGCCGATGCCTCATTGTATGTGGAGACTTCCCTCTATCACTAATATCTGTCGCTTTGACGGATAGCTTCGTGTCCGCTTCGGCATATTAACCATTTCCAAATAGGTTCGTCAAGATTCTCGTCATTGAAATCTTCAGCTCTGTCCTGGGACTTTTCGGCTTGATCATCGGTCTGCTGGTTTCTGAAAAGGCTCCCGCCTTTGGCGCCAAGCCCGTCTGAGCGCGCGAATCAGGGGACCGTCGAAAGAATTTCACACTTTATATCACACAGTCTATCACTTGTCTCTGTGCTGCACCCTTACTTTCTCTCCCCGTGATGGGCAGAGAGGAATCCCGACATATGCATTGCGACGATAGCTTTTGGTTGGGCGTTTGGAAGATTGGGCTGTAGACGATGTTTTAATTTTTTTCTTTTTTTTTTGTTACATTTGAAGCTGTATGACTAGCCCCCGTGTATACTAGCCAAGGGTAAAAGACAGCTGCGGATGCTCGAAATCTACCTAGTAGGCATCATCTTTGAAGGGTTATGAATATGTAAAAGAGCAACAAATTTTTGAATCCCTTTTCCCTATTCTTCTTCTGTTTACATTGACCAAGTGCTAAATAGCCTCACTATCTCACAACTTGTGTTTTGGGTATCAGCTACCGGACTACATACCAAACTTCGTCACCATTTCATGCTCCACGTATAGAATTCATTAGCAGAGCGTCAACCTTGGAGCCCTTGTCCAACTTCCCAGTACCACCCGGCAAGCAAAGCAGCGCATTGGCCGATCTCAAGCTTCCCACCTTGGAGCTACGCTGTCCTCCGGTGCTGCTTGCCGTCAGGAGGCCGTCCTGGCCGATGGTCACGACAGCACGATGGAATTCCGGCCGGGAGTCAAGACCGAATTCATGGGCTAGGGTGACGGGAACCTTGGGCAGGCCGACGGGCGTGACGCCGGACTGCTTGTGCAGCGACGGCAGGACGAAGAGGTGGAATGTCACGAGCGCGGAGGCAGGGTTGCCGGGCAGGGAGAAGATGACCTTTGAGATGCGGTTGCCGGCGTTGTCCTTGACGGGGATGGTGGCAAAGGTGCTTGGCTTGCCCGGCTTCATGGCCACGCGGCCAAAGTGAATGGTGCCGCCGAGGGAGCGCTCGATGGTGGGCTTGAGGAGGTCGAGCTCGCCCATGGAGACGCCTCCCGTGGTGATGAGCACGTCGGCCTCCCTCAGCCCGGCGCGCAGCGTCTCCTCCAGCGTGCCGGGCTTGTCGCTAGCAATACCCAGGTCGACGACGGGGAAGCCCCATTCCCTGGCGGCGGAGATGAGCGTGATGCGGTTGGTGTCGCGGACCTCGCCGAGCTTCAGGCCTCCCGGCCGGTCGTAGTCGACGATCTCGTCGCCGGTGGAGAGGATGCCGATGACGGGCCGCTTGAAGACTTGGGCCTCTGCCACGCCGACCGCCGCAAGGAGGCCAATCTCTCCGCCGACGCCGGATATCTGCTCTCCCTTTTTGAGGATCACGGCGCCTTGGGCAATGTCGCTTCCGATTTCGCGCACGTTGGCGCCGTCCGTGACGCCGCCGGCCTGGATCTCGACTTCCTTCTCCTCTTTGCCGTCGTCTGTCATGGTCTTGAGCGTGGTGTCTTCCACCATGATGACGGCGGTGGCTCCTGGGGGTAACGGAGCGCCTGTTGTTATCCTGGCGATTTCTCCCTCTTTGAGAGGCGGCATTTCTCCAGGGGCGGCGTGGGATATGCCGGTGACGGGGAAGACGCCTTTGACGTTGCCGTCTTTGGGCACGACTACGGCATATCCGTCTACGATGCTGGCTCGGAAGGCTGGCACATCTTCTTTGGCCTTGACGTCCTCAGCCAACACCAGGCCGACAATCTTGTCGTCGACCTTGACGGTTTCCGTGTGTGGCTCAGGGGTATGCTCTGAAATCAACGCAAGGGCGTCGTCCACGGATACCATGGGATAAGGGGACTCGCGGTATCGTCGCGCGGAGCCCAGACTGAAATCGTTGGATAGATGAGATGCGCTAGTAGAACTCGGGGTGGTGAACCTCTGCAGGTTTGCGTGGCCGCCGCCCTGTCCGGGACCATGACTGTGGCCGTGAGAGTGTCCATGGTGGTGATGGTGGTGGTGCTGTGTTGATGAGGCTTGAGACGGAGAACGATCAATGCCAGCATCTGCCTCGAGCTTTTTGACGCCGCCAGCGTGCAATGCTCTTGAATTTCCGCCTGCTGCTTGGAGACAGGCGTGTGGCAGAGTCTTGATGATGGCTTGGAGGTTCTCCTTGGCCCCTTTGGGTGAGCCGGGCAAGGTGACGATGACAGTCTTATTCCTGACACCAGCTGTGGGACGAGACATCATGGCGACTGTGATGGATGGTCAGCTTGGTGTGAGATTAATAGGTGAGATGCCATGTTTGCTTGGTGACTTACATGGTGTTATCGCGAGAGATGCAGAGAGCATAGCGTGGATCAGGCCGGGAGCCGTCTTGTGTATCATTGGAGCAACAGCCTATTCAAGTGTATTTGTTAGTATGGGTAATCAATATCATGATTGGACACAGTAATCCAAATAAATCCAAATTCAAATCCATCTCACTCACCTCTGGCGTCACATCTGCTACTGAAAACCCGGTGCCGCCGGTAGTGACAATGAGATGGACCGGATCAGGGCCATCTGTCCAGGGCATGATATTCCTCTGGATGTCCAGGACATTGTCTGAGACAATGCGTTCATCGACAACATCCCACCTGCCCGCGCCATCCTGCATCAAAACCTCGCGGAGGACCGTTGCGGATGCATCGGCGGAGGGATCTCTGGCGGCCGTGGTTGAGACGATGAGAATTGCGGCATTGAATGGGCCGTCCATGGTGGTGAGATTTCGATGATACCGCGTGAGTGAGTGCTTATTATATCCAACCGTACGAGTAGATGAATTCAAAAAATGTCTCTCCGAAATACCAATATTAAAATACCAATACTATACCAATACTAAGAAGCAGCAAATAGCCCGGACTCCTGCCTTAGTATCCACGATCTTGAGAGGTGCAAGGATGAGGTCAATATGTTGGGCATGTGTTGGGAGCTGTCCAGAAACAAAAGTGAACCATGTGCAATTAGTCTCAAAGCCTGCTGTGTTAGTGCCAAAGTATTTGCTCCCCAGCTAATACGATTAAAGACAACGGCGCGGCTTGGCCTATCCGGATGCAAACAATCTAATATATGTACACCTTAGGTACTGTACTGTACGAGTACTCCGAGCATGTGGGATACAGCTCCAACTCCAAAACCCTCGTGCTGGCTGCAGAAACGGGCATGTAGCAATGCGGAGGATTTTACGGGTGCACAACCGTGGAGCCCAGCCCAAGACCAGCCACCCCCGAGAAGCTCCCCTAAAGCGCCCTTTTTAGCGCTTCTGATAAGCTTCTCGGGCGCTGGCCAGCATCGACTTACAGCGCGTGCGACAGTGGCCCCCCACCCTGCAGATACCCCCGAAGTCCCGAGTTGGCGCCATGGACTATTTTTCGGCCTTTGAAGCCCCGTCAAATCTCATCATCTGCTGCAATCTGCAACATTGGACCTTGCGACAGCCTCTCGTGTTCGCCCATTCGCATCGCCGATCTTCGCCACTACGGGGGCCCGGCATTTGCTCTCTGCCGAGTCTTTTCCCACTCGGATCTGAGTTCTGCGTTCTGAGTCTGACAATCTGGCAACGTTCGTTGACACGTGAGACATGGTGCGAATCAAGGAGCGGTACCTGCTCGTCAACATCATCTACCCTCCCGATGCCGCCGTGTCCAGGGCTCGCGTGCCGGCTCTAGTTGCCCAGCACCAGCCGACCATTGCGAAGCTGACACCGCAGGCCTTGGTTAGGGCCATCAAGGCCGAGGTGCTGCTGCTCTATGGCGATTATGGCGCGGGGGCTCTCGAGGGCAACCTCTCAGGTGAGAAAATCTTATCATTGAAGTGATAGCTTCAAGCTGTGCAGCAAGACTAATGAAATAAACTCAAAAATTAGTCAAATATCTGTCTCTAGCTACGTCCACCTTCATCCTCAGGTGCAACAGGGCCCATTACCAGCTGCTATGGTCCGCATTGACCTTCATGGACCGGGTTCCCGTTAAGGACGGCCGGCCATGCATCTTCCGGGTTGTTCGTGTTAGCGGCACCATCCGCAAGATCGAGGAGATCGCCGTGGAACGAGCCCGGAAACTCATCCTGGAAGTAAAGGCACAAGCCAGCTCTAACCCGCAAGCTTCACTACCTATGGATCTTTTGGCCAAGGACGACGCCATGCTAGAAGTTGTCGACAGTGCCGTGAGCGACGAGGATATGGAAGATGGAAGTTGACATGATAATTTTTGAATTATTATTATTACTTCTTTCTAACTACTCGGACACCGATATCGTCCGGTATCGTCATGTCGCCAAAGTCCGGGTCCACCTCTGCCTCTGCCGCTGGGGGAGCGGGTTGTGGCTCGTCCACCTCCATGCCGTGCTCCTCCTGTACCCTCCTCTGCTCTTCCTCCTCGGCCTCTCGCTCAAGACGGTCATATTCGTCCTTGTGGTCGATCCACCGCTCCTGGATGTCTTGCACATCCATCATGGACGCTTCATTCCTCATGGCAACCGCCCATACTGTGTCATTGGCACCTTCAGCGCCTCCGAATACATAACCGCCTGCGCGATCGATTACACGGAGCAGATACATCATGCTCTTCTTGTTCTCCACCGCCAGCACCTCGTACCGCACCAGGCCGTAGCTCTCAATCATGTGTGCTATCGCTTCGTGCAGGCGGCCAAACTTTTCGTTTCGCATTCCTGGGGACTCGGCCTCGAGGAATGGCGTTAGATGCGTTAGGTCGTCGACATCGGTATAGTATTCTAGGTTGAACGGCAACTCGTCGTATGACGCTATCTTGTCGATCTTAGAAAGCACGTTGATGTGTGGCATGTCCATCTGGATCATGGCTCGGAGCGAGAGGAGGACGTTGGAGACGTAGAGGGATGGCTGTGTAAGGCAAAAGGAATCGGAGAGATGTACACAGACAAACTAACACAGGAGACTGTTAGCAAGGCCAGTTCGTATTGCTTCTGGCAAAGCATACTGACTCTAAATCCAATCTTCTGGAGCTTGTAAAATATGTTTCTTAATGAGTTGTGATGTGTGTAGAGCTCGACCTGGCCGGGACAGTCGAACAAGATGTAGTCTTCCCCAAACTCTTTCAGCCCTTCTTCCAGCCACTCGTAGTTGTTCTCGAGCTCTTCGAGAGCATACAGGATGCCGCCGTTGGGGCCTAGGCGATCTTCGCGCATGATATCCTCTAGCTTAACCAGGTCGCGAATGTCGAGAGCGCAAGGGTAGTTTGTGTGGTCGTTGGCAGGGTCGAGGTTCACGACGGAGCACGCACGCCCAATGGCGCCCATGAACTGGTGCACTGAAGGAAGAAGAGAGACATGTCAGTACCAAAGCCCAGAGTCAGTCCTCGAGAGCAAATCGTGGGGTTTCAACGTACTGCCATCGCAGTAGGTACTCTTTCCCGCGCCGGGGCTTCCGAGAACAAGCTGCGCAAAGGGCATCTGGCTAGGTGTTTTGCTTCGCTGAGCTTAATTTGGCATCATCAGTCTCGAGGCTGAAGTTGGAGATCACTGTGAGAGAGAAGAGAGAGCGCGGGTTGTTGGAGGAAGAATGACAATACCTGCTTGACTTTTGCGGCTCGCAGCAAACAGGACGACTAAGCACGCCAACAGATCGTGGCGTATCTGTCGTGGTATTATTGATGCTTAAAAGTTCAGCTCTAGTTCTGCCTCAGCAGATGAATGTTTGGTTCCAGTCTAAATTAAGTATCGATATTTATTTCACAACAATCTCATATAAAGGTACTATGGATTAGCAAGATGAAATGCATGTCTTCTTGTTAATGCTCTGCTTGAGGTTCTGTGAATCTTCTGGCATAAAAAAAGGTGGGGTGGTGGGGGTGCTTATGCCGGCAGAAACTCGGCCCTAGAGCTAAGCTTCGAGGTCAAAACCACATGCTTGAAAATTGATCACAAGCTTCTCTCTTTTTTTTCTCTCCCATTTTATATCTCAAAAACTCCTCTCCCCAAGTTTGCCCTTTCGGCCAAACTCGCCCCAGCGGCTTCTACCAGTCGCTGTGCATGATGCTGGGCAATAATGTGCAGCACCATCTCCAACCATGGCATCTGACTTGTCAAATGCTGCGCGGTTGGCTGGGAGCCTCTCCCAGAGCGTCTCCGGCGCCATGGACTCGCCGTCCAGCTCGCTCACCATGAGCTACGCGACCGTTGAAGCTGCTCACGCCTCGACAGGCTGGCTCGGGCTCATCGGGTGGCTTCTCTTGTGCATAATCAACTTCATCACCACCGTCCTGTACTGGGCCATCCGCACAGTGACTATTACCTTCCCAAGTGTTCTGTACTCTCTCTTCTCCGCGAGCTGGACAGTGACCATGAATGCTACTACGCTGTATGCTGCCAATCCCTTGGTTTCGCTGAGCCCCTCAAGACTCACAGCTTCACTAGTATGTTCATCATTGCGGCCATCGTGTCGGCGGTCAGTTGGGTTGTCAGGTATCGCATCTTGAATATGTACTCGAGATTGCCCCCTGAACCTCAACGGAAGGAGCCTGAAATCGACTTGTTCCCAGATACCCACGAAGATGGTATCAAGTCCGGCCTGGCCAACTACCTGGACGAGTTCCTGAGCGCCATCAAGATCTTCGGCTACCTCGAACGATCCGTGTTTCACGAACTCACCCGAAGCATGCAGACGAGGAAGCTCATTGCTGGAGAAACAATTAATCTAGAAGAAGAAAAAGGCTTCTGCATTGTTGTTGATGGCTTGGTTGAGATTTTCGTCAAGTCTGGGAGAAATCCTCGGGCGCCCGTCAGGAGCGGGTCTCAAACTGACCTCTTTGATTCCTCCGACGATGAAGACACTCTGCCTGGTCAGCAAAGGTACCAGCTCCTGACTGAAGTCCGCAATGGAGCGCCCATGTCGTCTCTCTTTTCCATCATGTCGTTGTTCACAGAAGATGTGAGACTGAAGACACATGATGAGGAGACATCTCTGCGTGCAACTAGTAGTCGACACCATGAGCGAGGCGATGCTCTGAAAGTCAAAGACTCTGCTGGAAAGCTTTCTCACGCTCCCACTTCGATGCCAAGCACACCACATTTGGATCCGAATGTGGAGAATGTCAGGTTCGCCGATGGCATTCTGTCGAATGGCGCAGCTGCCTCAAAGATCCCGCCCATATCGTTGGAGCCTGCGGTTACCTTTGAGCCTAGCAAGGAGAGACTAGAGAGACCAGGGCTTCCAAATCGGCTGCTGTCAAGCTCGGCACACCCTGACATCATCGCTCGGGCAACGGTTGATACCACTATTGCAATCATACCTGCAAGTGCATTCAGAAGGCTCATCAAGATATACCCCAAAGCCACGGCACACATCGTTCATGTGATCCTTTCTCGGTTTCAAAGGGTGACGCTGGCACAAGCGTTCAACTACCTTGGTCTGACAGCTGAGGTTCTACAAACTGAAAAGGATATGGTTAAGTTTACCATGTGCCAGCTTCCCAACATTCTCCGCGGAGACGCCCTCAGCAGACTGAAGGAAAAGTTTAACCGCGAGCGGGAACGCATTGGTGAAGACCAAGAGACCAAAGGGATCGCCCTTCATAATTCAGCAGTTAACAGACGCCGAAGGTCGAGCACAGCTCTGCGAAAAGAGATAGCCATTCAAGCTATTGCTAAGAATCGATCTGTGTCCTCTACTATAAACACTGCTGCATCTGCGCGCGATCCACGTTCAGCCCGTGGTCTCAACCCTGGGGATCTCCTGGCAGGTGCACAGCTCACTCGGGCATTGAATAGAGTTCCGGTCCCAGAAACTCCTGTCCGGTCTCCAACAGAAACTGGTGCAGACGGAAGCCTATTCAGTCCCCTGACCCAAAAGACTTTTAACCCATTTGATTCTGGACGGCATGCCCGCATCTCGACGGATCGGGATTCGGTTGATGAGGATAACCTCTTTAGAGCCTCTATTCTCGAATGTGTCTTCAAATCTCTTGGCCTAGATGCGGGCGGAACCTCGTCCAGAGATGTCGACTCGATGGAAGGATCCCCGAGGTTGGTGGGATCTCCTAGGCTGATCTCTACAGACCAGCGGCGAGCAAAGACCATGTACACAAACAACGCATTTGGCTTCATTGGACCGTATGAAGGGTCAATTGATGGAGAGACTGAGTCATTAACCTCGAACGGGCTGGCTGGTCATACTTCACCAACTGCACATTCTTTGGCTCACGACATGATGGATGAGGTTGAAATTGTCTTCTTCCCTAAAGGGTCGGTGCTGGTAGAACAAGGCGAGCGGAGCCCCGGTCTGTACTATGTCGTGGACGGGTTTCTAGACATTGGCACCACTGTAACTGATGGTGCGCAAAACATCTTTCAGAAATCGGGCTCAGCTTCTTTTAGCGCAGATTCGCTTCATTCGGATGAACGATTTCAAGGCTCGTCTCCCAAAGATTCAGTCCATGGCACACCGTACTCTTCACATCGAGACCAGGGTCATCGCCGAAGCGTTGCCCTCATTAAGCCGGGAGGCTTGGCGGGATATATCGGCAGTGTCTCTTCTTACCGGTCCTTTATCGATGTGGTGGCCAAGACGGATGTCTATGTTGGATTTCTTCCCCGAGCTTCTCTTGAAAGAATAGTCGACAGATATCCCATCATCCTCCTGACAATGGCCAAGAGGCTGACTCACATTTTGCCGCGACTCATCCTGCACATTGACTTTGCCCTTGAGTGGGTTCAAGTCAATGCTGGCCAAGTGATATTCCACGACAGCGATGAAAGCGATGCCATATACATCGTCCTCAACGGGCGTCTTCGCCTTGTGGAAGATAGGCAAGACGGTGGAGTATCAGCGCGAGCCGAATTCGGCCAGGGCGAGAGTATTGGAGAGCTTGAGGTGTTGACCGAAACTGCGCGCTCTGGAACCTTGCACGCCATTCGGGATACCGAGCTCGTCAAATTTCCCCGTACTCTCTTCAACAGTCTTGCCCAGGAGCATCCCAACATTACCATTAAGATCTCCAAAATCATCGCTTCTAGAATGAGGGCTGCCGTGGATGACTCTACCAAATTGTCTGCAAAGGAAGCGGGCTCGGGAGCTGTCACCAATCAGCGAAAATCAACCTTGAACCTGCGGACTGTGGCCATTCTGCCGGTTACCGCTGGTGTTCCCGTCGTGGAATTTGGGCATCGTCTTATGAATGCGCTCGCCCAAGTAGGACCCCAAAACGGCGCAACCTCGCTGAACCAGTCTGGGATCCTGAACCATCTGGGGAAGCATGCGTTTAACAAGATGGGCAAACTCAAGTTGTCGCAATATCTCGCTGATTTGGAAGAAAAGTACGGATTGGTGGTGTATGTGGCAGGTAAGCTTTCTTTTCTCCTTTTTCTCATTTATCTTCAAAATATACATGCTCTACATGATGACAAACTTTTTACACCGAAGACACCGTCTTTGATGGCTATGTTAACTCTAATTTTTTCCTGATCGCATAAATTTTTTATTCACTTTTTCTTGCAAATCTTTCTTGCATTGGCCAATTTGCTAACAAGAGTGACTCTCAAGATACCAATGTCAACTCGCCATGGACACAGACTTGCATCACTCAAGCTGACAGCATTCTACTTGTCGGATTGGCTGAAGGCTCTCCTGCTATTGGAGAGTACGAGCGCTTTATGCTAGGGATGAAGTCAACAGCGCGAAAGACTCTGGTTCTGCTGCATACTGAACGATTCTCGCGGCCAGGCCTCACACGGTCGTGGCTGCGAAACCGTATGTGGATTAATGGCGGCCATTATCATATCCAGATGGCGTTTAGAACAGACGCACTGCCTGCCCATCCTCCCTCGAAAAAATTGGGACAAGCTCTCAAGGAAAGGGTGCAAGTGTTGCAAGCTGAGATCCAAAAGTACACTTCGCGGAATGTGCATCATCACCAGTATTACTCGCCTGATACACCATTCAAGGGGGATTTCCATCGCCTTGCTCGCCGGCTTTGCGGAAAGTCTATTGGACTGGTCCTAGGCGGCGGTGGTGCACGAGGCATCAGCCAGATTGGAATCATCAGAGCGATGGAAGAGGCGGGCATTCCGGTTGATATTGTCGGTGGCACATCGATTGGTGCTTTCGTCGGCGCACTATATGCCCGCCATGCAGACGTCGTCCCCATGTTTGGTTTTGCAAAGAAATTTGCTGGTCGCATGGCCAGTCTCTGGCGATTCGCTCTCGATCTGACATATCCATCCGCCTCTTACACGACGGGGCACGAGTTCAACCGAGGCATTTTCAAGACTTTTGGAAATACGCAAATCGAAGACTTTTGGCTGGAATACTATTGTAACACTACCAATATCAGCAAGAGCCGGGCCGAGTTTCACACGAGCGGATATGCGTGGCGATACATTCGGGCTTCCATGTCGCTTGCCGGTCTGCTGCCTCCGTTGTGTGACGAAGGTAGTATGCTGCTAGACGGTGGCTATGTGGATAACTTGACGGTATCACACATGAAAGACTTGGGAGTAGACATCATCTTTGCGATCGATGTTGGAGCGCTGGATGATGACACGCCACAGACATATGGAGACTCATTGTCAGGCATGTGGGCGTTCTTTAATCGGTGGAACCCGTTCTCGTCTCACCCCAATCCACCAACACTGGCAGAGATTCAAGGCAGACTCGCATATGTCTCGAGTGTCGATGCTTTGGAGCGCGCAAAGACGATGCCAGGATGCACCTACATGCGGCCCCCTATTGATGGTTACGGTACGCTTGATTTTGGCAAGTTTGATGAGATTTACAAGATGGGTTACGAGTTCGGGCGCGAGTTCTTCCAAAAGCTCAAGGACGAGAACAAGCTGCCGCTTACGGAGGAGACTGAGGCGAAGAAGGCGCTGCGAAGAACAACTGCACCTAGACGAGCCAGCATCTAGACATGACATTGACCAATAGACGAGGGCCAGTGCTTGTTCTCTTGCTTTGAAATAGACTAGAAGGCGTTGGTTGTTAGAAAGCCTAGCTGTTGTATTGGATGATGGCTAACAAACGAATGAATGAATAATGCCCTGTCATAACAGGTTCTTTTTTGCTCATCTTACCGCCCTTTGTGCTGTGTGTTCAGCAGTGTCTTTCCCGATCTGTGGTGCAGACGTGCTATGACGAAAATGACGAGTCTCGACTGACCTGAAGTGTCTCATTGGTCGAGTCTGTGGGACACCGATCGCGATATGCAGGGATTGAGCGGCCTTGTTTTATTTGGCCGGTTGGCTGCAGCCAGTGGGAACAACAGCCGCGACATTAGTGACATCATTTCGAGGAAATCGACCAGGTTCAGGTTTTTGATATCTCGATGAATCGACTTGATTCCCGTGTGCATCGTGGCCTCCCATGACGCGTGGCGAAAAGATGAGCAGAGAAGGAGGTTTGGACATAAAACCATGAGCAAATGCGCTCTGTATTTACTGCGGGGGATGTTTATCAGCTATCACACTCAAGACAATCAATGACGAAAAACAACCATCTATTTTCATCCTTTTGACGGCTATCTATCTACTACATATCTATCTATATCTGATATCTATCAGTGCAAATGTCGCGCTCAAGACGAGATTACCCCAGCAGTCTTTATCCCGAAGTCGGATCAAGCTACAGCAGATCTGATTACGGCTACGGCTACGACAAAGACAACAACAGCACTGTCAGCGGCTACTCTGCTTCTTCTACTTCTAAGAGGAGAGATACTACTAGTAGTTCCAATTATCATAGTCAACATGGCGACTATTCACGAAGCAGAGATCATCGCCACCGCGACAGAAACGAAAGGCGTTCTCGAGATGCTCATTCCACAAATCCTCGTCGCGGGCGATCACACTCCTACGAGCGCAGCAGCAGAGAAGAAGATACAAACAGCCGCAGCAGCCGCGCCCGCAGCGCCAGTAACTACAACAGCAACAGCACTAGGGAAAACAACAACAGGAGTGAGAGCAGGACGATAAAGCAGCACACCAGAGGCATCTGGGAGAAATTCGTGCCGCCGGACTATCGCCCCTCAAGAGCCGATCCGGACGCGAGGAGGGAACGGTTGAGTAAAGAGCATGAGGCGGGCGGGTTTGACTGGACACCGGGGTTTGTGTTGGCGTTGATGGGGGCGGCGACGCTGTTTAGTGTGGAAAAGTCGTTGGTGAGGAGGCAGAAGAAGGATTATATTCAGCATTGATTGGAGTTTTGAGATGCTCTTGTCTATGAGTTGTCTGCTTCTTTGCTTTTTTGCTTTCTACATGATGTTTTACTAAGGATGTTATGGGATACACGATACCATATCAAGGATGCATGCTATGAGATACACGATATCAATATGAATTACGATATAAACTCACTAAGAGGTTTTGCATGAGGACATATACATATAAATATATTCATCTAAAAAAAGATATCAGCGCCTATATACTTCGTGCACAAGTCATTTATTCTCCCATCTTCTCTACAAGCAAAAGTCTTACTCCAACTTCAACTGCCCCTCAACCGTCTCAACCAACAAGTCAAACAGCTTCTGCACATGCTCCTCCCTAACAGCCGCCACTCCCGTGCACACTCTAATCGCAAAATGTCCATTCACCACCGTGCTCGTCAAGTAAAACAAGCCACTCGCGTTAATCGCCTCGTACAGCTTCTCCGTCCGGCTATTAATCTGCTCTTCGCTATCGCCCTTGGCCCGGAACGACACCAGCCCGAAGCGCGCCTTGGTGAAGATGGTGAGCAGGTCCGGCCTTGTCGCGAGCTTGGCTTCCAGAGACTCGCCCAAGGTGACGCCGTTGCGGATATGCGCTTGCAGGCCGCGGATGCCGTAGCTGCGGAGCACGAACCACAGCTTCAGGGAGCGGAATCGTCGGCCCAGAGGGATCTGCCAGTCGCGGTAGTCGGTGACAAGCTCGTTGTCGCTGTACTGGTTCCGCAGATAGGGGGGCTTGATGCTGAGGGCGTTGATGAGATGTCCGCGGGCACGAACCCACACCGCAGAGCAGTCAAACGTCGTGAGCATCCACTTGTGAGGGTTGTAGTTGAAGGAGTGGAATTCAGCCATGGGCTTCGCGAGGGGCTTGTTCTCGTCAAGGAGCAAGGCAGCACCTGCATAGGCAGCATCGACGTGGACCCAGACCTCGCCCGGCCTTCCAGCTCTTGGGGCCAGAGCCTTGGCGATGCTGGCGAAGTCGTCGACGGCACAGACATCCGTCGTCCCTAGAGTGGCCGTCAAGTAGAATGGCTCCAGGCCCTTTGCCTTGAGCTGATCGAGCTTCTTTGCCAGAGCTTCACCCGTCATGGAAAAGCCATTCTCCTCCGACACGGGCACAGTGTCGAATCGCACTCCCAGAACCTGTGCGGCCTTCTTGGTGCTAGAGTGTGCGCCTGCGCTTCCCAGGGCAACAAGCTTGCTGCGAAGCCTCCAAGTCTCCTCCTCCTTCTCCTCGCCCTCGGGCAGGTGAGCCGTTGCCTCGTTCAGGTATTTGTCTCTGGCTGCAACCATGACCGTCAGAATGGCCTCGCTAGCACTTCCGTGAAGCACGCCACCACCGTGAGTCGGCCCGCCGCTCAGGAAACATTCAGGCAGTCCCAAAGCCTGAGCCAACCAATCCATCACAATTGTCTCCAACTCAGTGACGGCGGGGGAGCAGATCCAGTTGAAGTGAGCACCGTTGAAGGCGTTGGAATACATTTCGGCAATTGCAGCAGGATAACTGCTTGAGCAAGGGAAGAAGGCCATGAATCCGGGAGACTGCCAGTGAGTGATTCCAGGCATAATCTTGGACTGGATATCGGCTTGAATGGACTCCCATGGCTCAGGATCAAGGGGCGCTGAGGCAGGGAGGAGCGGCCTCAGATAGCCGGGCTCAACATCAGCAACAACTCGATGATCCGAGATGTTGTCATAGTAGTTGGCGACTGTTGGTAGTTTCGAATCAACTTGTTAGTCCGGCGTTGCTTTGAAAGAGAGGGATAAGAGAGAGAAAAAGGACAAGTATATATCAAGAAGCAAGGAATGAAACTCACTCTCATCGACTGCCGCTTTGGCCGCCACCCGAAACTGGTCTGTATTCATTGGATTCGCCATGTCTGTTTCTGCTGCTTTCCTTGCTCTCGATATCTTCGAATCCCCTTGCTGGCTTGTGATGAACCGAGTCTGATGCGTTGTTCGAAACTTCGAATCGAGGCGATTTGCATCAACTTTTAAAACATCGACTCTGAACCCTCTGTTTTTCATCCCCCCACCGTTAGAAAATAGCAAGGTGCCATTTCCGACTCGGCGGCCTAAGCCCATGTGGAGAAGCCACTTCGGATTCCTCGCCATTGTCAGCGTTTTTTTGGGTTTTTAGGTCCCGGAGGCTCGACCGAACTTTGCCCACGGCGACACGCCCGAACTTGGCCATCCTTTATCGGGGTAATAAAGGTCGGGCTCTGCAGCGGAATGAGTGGATCGGCTGGACCCCCATATTGTCGGACTCTGAGTCTGTTCCAGGATTTACGATTCCGTTCCCACACCAACACGCTAGCACTGCTTCTGTCGAATAGTGAAAGCCGTCCTTGCTGATTCGAGGAGTTGTAGAATATAGGTGGCCGAGTTGATCTTGTTGCAGGGACGCAATGTCAAATATGTCGTCCTTATCACGCCCTTTGGATGACACGACGCCTTCTGCATGACGCGGGAAGACGTTGTTAGTACGGATCTAAGCACTGTTTTGTAGTCGCACATGACGCCAAACTTCCTTTCAATTCCGCTCTTATTCCTGGCGGCATGAAGGCGGCAACATGGCGGCGAGATAAGAAACAGTCTCCGGAGATATGTTGATTGCATTGAGAATCAGATTGAACAGTCACACGACATGACACATGATTGCATCCAAGATATTGATCATTGTTCATCATTGACAAAGCACCCGTGTCATATAGGCGAAACTGCAGTCTTGCTACGTGTAGTTGTTAAGAGCCTCTCGCGGTATAACACGGCATACTTTGCGGATAAGACACTGAGAGACTGAGGAGAAAGGAATAAATGATAGAAATTAGAAAATTTGAAATACTGGTACTCGCCAACATATACTAGACTAGCCATTTAATCAGTCTACTTTGATTGCACTGGCCGAGGTGGTGATTACTATCAGCATACTTCCTTTTTAGTTTCTAGGACAGCGGAGAAACATACCTGTATATCCTTCGCACAAACGCATATGCGCTCAAGAATCCAATGGTACCCGTCAATAGTCCATACACACAGCACGCCATAAAACTGTAGGCAAAAAACAGCATGCTGCTCACGAAGCCACTGATATGTAGCTTGAAGAAATAGTACCAGAGCGAATAAAGAAAGACCCAAAATGCGCTTGCGCCTCCAACGAAGAATGACTGCCACCACCAATGGTAGTTTTCCGCGCAGAGCTGGGCGTAGATAGTCACAATGGTCACCTCCGCAATAGTAACAACTAGAATGGCCGATACCACCGCCAAGAATCCAAAAACATAGTAGTAGCCGCTTTTGTCCTGCCATATGGATTGAAACACGAACAACAATTCGATAAAGATGACAGCAAAAGGAATCAATCCTGCCAGAAGCACTGCCTGGATTGATTTACTGTACCAGGCTTGTCGAGGAACCTGCCGAGGGATCGTTGTCGTCTTGGTTGGATGCTCCCAAGCACCGGCCTTATGAAAGCCATAGTGAGATCCCGCATACACGAGCGGCACCTGCACACAGAGCCAGAGAAGCAGAATGGCTACAAGTGTGCCAAACGGTATTGCAGTGCTTGAAGCCTGAGCCCATACAAAAAGGTTGAGGATAAAGACAAGCCCAAATGTGAGGCCAGGAAACAGTAATGCTGTAACAAGTGCGTTTGCACGATAGTCGGCTCCATCGAAGCTCTTGAAGACGCGGGCAGAAAAGTAGCCGGAGAAGAGTCCTGCAAAGATAAACAGGCCCACTCCAACGCTGATGAAACCGCCTCGGAAGCTTGGATTCAAGACACCCAAAGCACCGAGCGAAACTAACCCCATAGCCATGAAGAAGAGCTGCATACCGGACCCAACAAGAGGTGCTAGGAGAATTCCAAGCCGTGGCTTCCGAAACACATCTCCATGAAGCAGCTTCCAACCGGTAGCCTCCTCCAGGGCTTCGCCCTCATCAGATAGGTCATCATCGTCATCTTTGTCGGCATCTGTTCCCTGACTCAGCAAACCCGAGGTTTTCTCTCCCTTGGGCTTGGCCGCTCTCTTGGCCCTGGCCTTTCCTTCTTCCGCTGAGATACCCTTGTTGATATCCGAATGGATGGTCCTGGCGAGGATGATCATGACAATTCCCGTCAGCAGCCCACAGATAATGAGCGAGTTGATAATGGCCATCCAGTGAATACGCGTGCCATCTTCTTGGTTCACAAAGTAGAGGTCCCAGCGGTGGGCCCATTCGATGCTATCATCCTCGCGAAAATAGACAGAATAGGTATAAGGGATATTCAGGGAACCGGGGCTGCTGTCATCGTCTTCCAATTCATTAGGGCGGTATGATAGGCCATCATATTTCAATGACGCGTCAGACGTCCTGTTAGGAGCGATGTATAACTCGAAGGGCTCGTCGACATTCTGAATATCTGCGGGACATCCCGCACTATCCTTTTTGTTTCCGTTTCCAACACTCTTGGGATAAACTTCAAACCCCACAACCACCTTCTCGCCACGATCACCAGCTCGACCTGATGCTCTGCGGTACTTGATGACAATTGTGTGGTGATTGTTAAGATAGTAGTGAAGCTTGCCTGTTTTTGCTGAGGCCTCGGTATACCCCAGCTTGAAACCAGAAGCGTAATACTTGCGCGTCTTGTCGGCAGTGACGAAGCTGGTTGCGCCGGGAAGGTTGTCCACGATCCATTCGGCGACGTATCCATCTCGGATCAGCTCCTTCGACCAGCGCATATCACGGCGTGACATTTCCTTATTACAGAGCAATGTACACGGCGTATCCTTTGCCATAGCAAGTTCCATGTCGGATGTAATGATGCGGTCTCCACGCAGCACCTCTCCCAGATTCAAAGGCACGCTCTGGCCGCTCAGTAAGCCGCCGCCGGCCTTGTGGTCTCCTGTCGGAGAACAGGTAAACGGTAAGTCATTGTACGCATATTGCAGCTGCGTGTTGTCAGAGTAGACCTTGTTGACCATTAGAGGCACCAGTTCGCCGTCCTTATAGCTCTTGATCGACCAGCCTGCGATGCGAGACGTTAGCAGCCTGTTGAGCAGTTACCTATCGACATACTCCGGTGGCTATACCAGGGATATAAAATGCCGTTGACGGTGACAAGAGCAACAGGCAAAGCAGGCCGCGGAGGCCAGTCTTTCGTGTGCTAGTCATGTTGATACACCGTGGACAGCTCTTCTAGTTCCTAGCTCTCCTCCCAGCATCACCATCCAGACATGTGTTGTTTTTGTTTTCGGACTCGAGCTCTCCCTTTATATGCGCGTTCAGATCGAAGACTCGGCTTAGTCACGGCGGTTGCACAGTCGGCACAGAAGCTGTTGAGACGCTTTGACGCCTGCAGCTGCAATCTGCAACAACGCTCCCTGTTATGTAAGGACGGGATTCAGATTAAATAAAGAGAGCGCAGGATCCTGGAAACGCAGATTATGTATCCCAATTGCGACGGCAGGATCAAAGCGGCATAATCGTGCTGATCCAACGGCGTTGCTAGAGCTTCAGCTTTATCTTCGGAAGAGCTTGTCGGCGTCGCTCAAGCAATTGGCCAGATAAGAGGATTGATTGATGCAAGTCTGGATATTGTAGCTTATTGCAAGGGGGACTGCAGTTGAACCCACAGCGCTGCCGGCACTAGGGAGGAACGGACTTTGGGACTCCAAGGTAGCACCTGCATTCCGATCGACGAATGATTAGCCGTGGCTTTGCCGATCGCGATGCCCCGCTGAGATCTGGCCAAAGCAATTGAGACAGAGCCCCACGTGCTTCTACTTTCACATGTCTTATCGCAAGTTAAGGGTACGTTGGAGCACAGCAATATAAAGAGAGATAAAGGAGTAATAGATTGACCTCATATGCATTAATACAAGCATATAAACGTATCTCTTGGTAAGCTCTTTAGTAGGGTTTCCCCTCTCAGACCTCTTTACGGAGTATAAGTAGATGAATCCTTCATTTCTCTCACAAGTTTGGTCTGATGCATCTGAGATGGTCCATCATTACTCTCAGTGCTGCGTTATACACTTGGCCTTTTATTGCATCATATTGAATTAGCCAACTGATTGCTTTTGAGTTTAAACTCAAAAGCAGATGTGCGATACTACTTGTGATCATAGATGAGATGGCATAAGCATATATAAGGGCCTCTTTTTCTCGATGAACATGCTTCGATGAAATCCAATCTCTTTGACATTTAACTATAAGAAATAGTAACAACCGCGACTTTTATTCATCTGAGTTGTATCCTTTAACTATCGGGCTTGTTAAGAATTTCCTCATGGCCTGTTCTTTGGCTTCTTTCAATTGCCACCTTCACTCTAGGGTGGGTTGTTCAGAATTCCATGAGAGCAATTGCAATCAGCAGCAAAGATGGACAACCACGACTGAAGCCCGAATTCATCGGCATCGACCATCACTTATTGAAGATCCATATTTGAATTCTGGTGAACAACACCATATTGGCTTACACTGAACAGGCAATTAATTCTTTCAGTAAAATAAAATTATCCTCATTCGGCAATACATCTGGTGAAGATACACCTAGATGATGACACGCTTTCCCCAAATAGGCATTACATCAAGCCTCATGCTTACGCATCGCCGGTTTGAATTGGGATAGGAACGACATCCCCTATTCAGACACTCGGCATAACGAAGGAATTTTCTGAATGGCCTTTACATCATTGGTCCGCAACTCCGCCAGACTAGACAATGCAATTTACTGCGGCAAGATCGTAGAATATCATTGGCTCTTTAGCTGGCCGAGGAGCTGGAGTGGACACATCATGGAGTCAGATCAAGTCATTCTCAGGCCAGGAGCTCTGCGGACAAGTCGGTGGAAGCGGAGAATAAGAACGGTCGAAATAAATAAGGTTGGGTCTATACTATCTATACACATCAGTCTGGGGATATATAATCTGAGACTTACCACCTAGAAGCTGTACATTCTCCACCCCTACACCTCTCCTTACTGTTCATACAGATTCTACACCTCCGAATAAGTGGCAGTCAGTTTTTAGAATATATCAAGTTATTTCCATTCAGTCAATATGCACATCATTCTCACAGGAGCGACAGGCCTTGTTGGCTCCGGCGTCTTGGACGCCATGATCAAATATGAACGAATCACCAAAATCTCCATTCTGAGCCGCAAACCCGTTCCCATGGCCGACGACGCCAAAGATCCAAGAATCAACGTCATCATCCACAAAGATTTCGAACAGTACGACGCTTCTGTGCTCGAAAAGCTCAAAGATGCCCACGGCTGCGTATGGGCTCTCGGAATCAGCCAGTCCAAGGTCAGCAAGGACGAATACATCAAAATCACAAAAGACTACACCCTCGCCGCCGCACGCGCATTCTCCACGCTGTCGACTAGTCAAGACCAGCCCTTTCGTTTCGTCTACGTATCCGGTGAGGGAGCTACGCAGGAGCCAGGTCACTTCACAGCCATTTTCGCCAGAACAAAGGGAGAGACAGAGGTTGGGCTTGCAACGATGAGCAATGAGCTTCGAACCATACGAGCTTACTCAGTCCGACTGGGCGGTGTGGATGCGTCGCAGCATGATGCGATTCAACAGTATATCCCGGATCCAGGCGCCATGTATAGAGCTATGGGGAGTACTCTTTATCCAGCGATCAGATCACTCATGCCATCGGCTTTGGCACCTACAGACATTACCGGCGATTGCCTTTGCAAGATGGCAATGGGGGAACTAGACGATAAGATTGAAGGACCAGGTGCTTTCAATACTGGGTTAGCTTGGACCTTGAATAATAAGGCTATGAGAAGAGTAGCGGGAAGGTGATTCGCACAACACGATAGAGGAGTTTCAGAGGCATGGGGTATGATTACCAATGGCGTTTGTGTTGTAGTTCGTTTAATTGGATTAGCAATCATATCATTTGTATGTAAAGATACTTGAATATTGAATCAATGCCTATAGACATAGCTTTGCCGGAAGACTTCCTTGTTATGGCCGACTTGCTTGTTAGTTTTGACTTATCAAGGACAGACATTTGTCATCATCATCTTGACGCATCAAGTCATCCATGTAAACTCAACTCAACTCAACAGAATAGTCCCAGTCACTTATGACGATGTGCTTATTACCCCTCATCATTAGGATTTGGCTTATTAATATCCAAGATCCATGGTCCAGCCAGTGTATACGATGCGGTAACTATTTCTGGGGGCATCTGGAGACACGAAACGAGGGATGTGCACGTTTAAACGCGTAATTGCTGAAAAATCAAGCGCCAATTCTGCAACCATGTGAAAATCAATGAATCATAAAGTGCTTCACACGGTTTGATACACCTTGGCAGCGTTGGAAACCGGTAGATGGCGCCTTAAGTGGCGTTGCGGTATGAAGCATGTGGGCTGGCGATCACTTGGATTAAGGTAGAGTTATCTGTGGATATGCTGCAGGTAATGTATACTCATGCGCGATCCACAAGAACATCCGGACTCGAGGGAGTTGCGGCTAAGCAACGGAGCGTCAATCGAAAGATAGCTGCTGCCCGTATGTCCTCAGTGAGATAGATCTAAGCATTGCCAAGATATGAACTCAATGGCAAGCCCCTTGAGTCTGGGTAACAAGTAGGGATATAACGGTCACATGCAAACATCAAATTTGTGGCGTTGACCAGCTGCCCCTTCTGGCCATTCCTCTCCTTTTCTCCTTTTGATTCATCAGTTTCTCTCCCCCCTCGCTAAGGTGAATAGCCCTATTGTGGCGTCAGCCAGAGCATTCTTTGAAGAACTTCCAAAAGAAGACCGTGAAGAAGGAAGCCGAGTCACGAAGGAGAAAAAATATTGAAAAAGAGGATCTCTCGAAGCTGGGGCAAAAAATAGATTGATGCACCAAGCCGTTTACGGAGATCGTGTGTCAAATCGTGCAGCAATCTGGGGCAAAAAATTGGGGAGCAGGGGCGTGTCTGACTTTAGACTTTGAAGCTGTTTCCTTGGGACCTAAAAGACTTGGCTTCGACAGCAATCGTTGCGCTTGAGCAAAGTATCCAGATACCCGAAGCAGCGAGGGGTGGGGAGAGAAAAGACGACGCTGGGCGGCGCTAGAAAGCAGCAAAGTACCTGTACTGTTGCCTGTTCGCTTGTTTTTGTGTGATGTGAGCTGGGCTTGTTTAAGGTAGTGGAGATGCTGAGGGTAGGTCCATCTTAGACAAAGTTTTCCCCTAGGCGTTGGGATTTTCGTGTCCCGTGAGTGGTTGCGAGATGACTGAAAGGAATGGGGAGCGGCCTCAGAAAAAGCGATATCGGAAAATCGATGTGGCAGTTGGTGATTTCGCTTGAGGTGATTGATAGAAATGCCATCCCTTTTCCAAAGAGACGCAGGCACGGCTGCCAATGTGGTTGAATTCATTGGTAGACATATCGATGCTGGACACGTGTGGGATGCGAAGCAAGCCAGTGGACGGCGATCTTAGTGTTCGTAGCTGGCTTCTGCAATATGTCGACTGCAAAGCACTGGGCGACTTTAACCAATCACTCAGGGTCCCTGTCTGCTCTCCAGACACACCAAAACTCACACAATCCAGATGCTGCCACTCAGCTCTGTGCATTTTGGGCGCTTTGACAGCTTGAAAATACCCGTAGCGACAAACAAGGGACGGAGATGCATGTTCATTCCCGGCCAACCTCCGATCCAGCGCCGAATCCACCACCGGTCCGCGAGCGCCCACACGTTGGACCCGGAAAAAGGGTTGCGATCGAGTCCAGACCGAGCCAGAACACCGTCTAAGCTGGCGGCCATCCACACGATTCAAGGGTCCTGGCACGAGCTTGGTTCTTTTCGGGCTGTTTTTTTCAACTCGTGCGCATGCGCCGTGACAGGGGACTCACGATGGGGAATTTCTTTTCTTTTTTTTTCTTGCATTGTAATCGGTATCCATCTGGAATGGGAGTCGAGGCCATGGGGCAGCCCCGAGACCACGCCGGGGAAGACCGAGCTGATGGGGCTTCTCTGTTGAAGATGAAGCTGTTGTTGATACATACAGTATTCATACGGTAGGCTATGAGGAAATTGGCTCACAACATGAACACATGAAGTCAAAAACACTGGATCTGGTGGCGAGAGGCAGCGCAGATCAACGAGGCTGGATGGACGTTGAGGCTGGAGGGATGCAGTACAGTAGAAAATCACCTCCAGCGGTGCTTCGTGGACGTTGTGAACCCCGCAAAAACGGCAAGTGGCCATGAGGGCAAGAAGTGAACACAGCAGGCGCATGGCAGGTAATGCCCTAATGTAGCCTCTTAAGCGGTGGTTTGTATAGCTACGGGGCTTGATATTACCGGGTTTGCCAAAGCACACCTCAACGCTGGTGCCCAAGATGTAGCTGATACCTCTCAGCGATACTGCACTGTGGAAGGTCTTCAACCTCATCAATCTCAACCTCCAACCTTGTATTTTCCCCTTCTTTCACCACTTCAATCCTCCATCCTCCTCAGAACTACCCATTCAACCACAAAAAGGATCAAATGCTCTCCGGCCATCTTTTGCTCCGTGATCATCGCCACTGTATGTGCTGTACCTGCGCCAAAAAATGGAACCATCAATCAACGAGCTCCACGCGGACTGGCGGCACTGAAGAGCGGGCTCCTACAGTGTTAGTCGCCTTGATTGCCACACTCCCCCATCACGCCAGCTTCGCTCACACGCCCCAAGCAACTTCTCAGGGACCAGCGTTTTCTAGGCCCTTCCGCAAGTACCGGTACTGTTATGGCGAGCTCTAGCAACCCCTCCATCCCTCGTCAAGCAAGCTCATGATGACCTGGTCATGTCGACAAGAGCCAGTTGACTCAGCTTTAAGGGCGTGGCCCTCCCCCGTCTTACTCTCATGCCATCTTCTGCCCTGCATCTTGCTACAGTATTTGAATCTTTCCATCCGTTGCTGCCGTTCCTCTTTCTGTTGTCTTCCGCTTGTTTATCGTCCTGCCTGTTTGCATTTATAATACGACTTGGGTGCCCCAAGATAATACTGCCCGCCAACCTTTGTACTACACGAAAACTGCATTTTGAGTCGACGAGCTACCATTCATAAGCCATATATCTATCACCGCCATTCACCCTACTCATAATACTCGAGCGTTCATTGGCAATTCTGAGCCATTGATCACCCGCCAGCCTTAATATCCTTCTTTTCAACGCAATCTCTAGTACCTGAAACATGTCTGCCTCATCTCAGGGAACCACTCGCCCTTTCAAAGGGTCCAAGAACAGCTCTATTCAGAATCCCACTATGGAGGTCAAGATAGACCAACATTTCAACGCCAAAGTCTATACATCCGGATCTACCATCGCTGGCCATGTTGCAGTCCGCACCTCGAAAGATACTGCGTTCGACAATCTGGACATTGTCTTTGTTGGCATTTCTGCCACACGACTCGATTTTGTTCAACAGTATCCTTCACACTCTTTCAGACCATTTTTGAAGATTCGCATGCCAATTCAGGAGTCGGACTTGCCTGGTGACCGGATATTCCGAGCCGGAAGCGAGTACAAGATTCCCTTCCACTTTGTTGTTCCTCACCAGCTCACCATCGGGGCCTGCAATCACGCCTGCTTGTCACAAGATGTCCGGGAACGACACTTACGGCTTCCCCCCAGCTTGGGAGCTTGGGAGGCCGACGATCAAGCTCCAGATATGACTCAGATTGAATACGCCATAAATGCAAAGGCTATTCAGCTGGGAAATGGAGCAGCCTCAAAAGTCATGGAAGCCCATCATATCCTCAAGGTTCTTCCTTCGCTCCCCGAAGATGCACCACTTGATATTACTTTTAGAGATGAGTGGTATAAGCTGTCAAAAACCAAGACTATTCGGAAAAGCCTGTTCTCGAGCAAGACGGGTCAATTTACTGCCAGCGCAATCCAGCCCAACGCCGTGATCCTCTCCGCAGATGGGCACAAATCTTCCATGACAACTGTCCGTATCAACATGGAGTACGCCCCGTCTTCGGCTGAGACGGCTCCTCCCAAGATCAACTCGGTTACCGGCAAGCTCGTTTCCACCACCTTTTTCAGCGCCGTACCCGTGGATCATTTGCCAAATTTGGGCAGTCGGACAAACTGCGAAAGCACCCCTTGCTTGAATTATACGACGACACACTCACTCTTCACTCTCCCAGTGGAATCAGTGTCATGGATGCAGCAAGATGCGTCATCGCGCTCTCGGCGAGATTCGGGCTACTCAAGCACTGTGATGGAGGGCGATGCCTCCGAATCAGATTCTTCTGAGAGAAGAAGGCGGCAAAGTAGCAAAGGAAAGAGCTCTAAAAAGCCCAAACTGTCTACCGTCATACACACGACGGATATTGCGATTCCTTTTACTGTGTCCAACTCGAACAAGAAACTCTTCTTACCGAGTTTCCACTCTTGCTTAATTTCTCGTTCATATACGCTACAATTGAGCTTGTGCGTGGGACCGACAAATACCGCCATCTCACTTGCAGTGCCTCTACAGATTGGCGTCGAGACGATTCACGAGCCACAGGGTCACGAACTTCCCAGTTTCGAAAGTGCCTTGGCACAAGCTGAAGAGGAAGAAGCGGATGCCTACCTGCAGCCCCGCGTGATCTATACCCCCGTGTCTGGGCTGCATAATGATACCGCGTTGCCAGGATATAATGAGCTAAGCCGAAGAACCATTGGCGTTGCCTAAGGGTACATTACACAAGCATACTTAGTCTTTCTTTCTTTACCTTTCTTTTGTTTTTGCGTAAAGGTCTACTTTAGGAGTTTGTCAGCAAGGAGTTTAGGATTTGCTATGTTTATAAAGATATGTCTATAGTCAGTCATTATTTGCTTTCTTCCTCATTATTTGCTTTCTTCCTGCATCCAGCATCTTAATACCATACCACTGAAACTGATTACTATTTAATACTTGAAGTTGGTGAAGGTAATAGCGGGAAATCTACATGAATACCAGGAATGGAGATGAGAGAAGCAAACAGGCATAAGAGAAACAAACGAGGATAAGAGAAGCAAACGGATATAAGAGAAGCCAACGAAATGGGGTGTATGAATAGTAATGACTGCGAGGGTAGTAGCAGCAGATCTACACGAATACTAGGAATGGATATAGGAGAAGCAAACGAAATGGGGTGTATGAATAGCAGTGACTGTGAGGCATCTCGTATAGCGTCCCCCACGGCCGAACTTTTCTTCCGATGCAGGTAACCTCGTTTGCTGGTAACTTCGTTTGCTGGTAACTTCGTTTGCAGGTAACCTCGTTTGTAGATAACATCGTTTGTAGATAACCTCGTTTGCAGATAACCTCGTTTGCAGATAACCTCGTTTGCTTGACTTATAAAGCCTCCCTGAGCCTTAGCTTCGATGGCACCCTTTCGATGTTATTTCTTATAAGAACGTATCGTTTATTCTCTCCTTCTTGTCCCCTTCTTGTTCTTGTCCCCTTCATATCTCCTTCTTGTTCTTATATCGTTCTTGTCCCATTATTCTTGTCTCCTTCTTGTCGTATTCTGCGTTTTTTACTTGATTAGCTGCTTTTGACTGCCTTTGACTTTTGATTCATGGCTGATGAAGCAATGAATGCAATTCCTGGAGAGCCACATACCCCTGAAGCATTAGAGGATACCTTTCCTGATCCTCTTCCCCCTTGATAGCTCCTCGTCTTTGAAGCATCGGGCGCTAAACTGTCGACTTTTGCCACAAAACGCTTTGGGATCCGCTCCCCCTCTGGCTTTAAATGAGTGGAGGCTCGGCAAACCTCTTCCAGATGGCTTCTTTGCAGACTACTTCAAACAGCCATGCCAATTCACTCGGCCACCCATCGATACTTCTGAGAGCCTAGACTCTGTGTTACGAGATGCAGAAAAGCAGAATCGCAAGCGCCTTAATGGTTCTACCATTGTTATTTATGATATATTTAGCAGCCCTTGGATTGCTGCCCTGGTTGGCTTACAGGACACTCATCAGCTTTTTACTTAGTTGGACAGAGATGGTAAGTTGTTTCTTAAGAAACTACAATTATACCCCTTGATAAGCTGTTCAACTCTTTACAACATCAATTATTAACCACATACTCTTAGTTGCTCGTGTTCTGGAGCCCCTTATTAGACAGATAGAGTCTAGGGAGAACAAGAAGTTGGACCAGATGAGGATGGTCTGGAAGAAGGTTCAGCTACTTCATGCACAATTTGATGTTTTGTGGCGCAACTTGGAAACTACTTCTGGTGTTGTTGTCAAGACTGATCAAACTGTTGTCCCGGCTAGGTCAGGCCTACTTTTGCAACCAAGCGAATGGGATACCATCCTCACCACGATTGCTTGCGCATATCGGCTCATGACCTTCTTCCCGGGCCTATTCACAGAACATGATGCAGACGCCAACAACACTATTTGGGGACACAGCCGAAATAATTGGCAAGCGGCGCTCTGTGTTATTGAGCATTTTAGATTTCGACGAAGAAAAAGTAAAGTGCCCGTGGCACGCAACTTCTGGCCATTGAGAGCAGCACAATGGTTCGGCTATGATTCAGACCTAGAGGTCGAGTTCGTACGCCTGTACGCAAGCCGGATGATCGATGATAAGCGTTTCGAGCTGTCAAATATGTACCCAAGTGTTACCCAATACTCTGGCGTAGGCTTGGGCGAGATGGCCGACTTACACGACATCAATCGGGTGCTTGGGTTTGATCCAGCTATCAATCCATCAGGTCAGGCCATCTCATGGCATATTTGTGAGCGAATCTCAGAAATCCTCCAGATCTTTGGTCCCAGTATCGATATCGAGGAAGATATCAAAAAACGACCAAACGCGTTCTTGTTTCGCCCTTTGCAAGAAAACAGTGCTACCGTGATGGAATGGCTCTTTTCCAGCGCTGGGATTCAATACAATGGCTACTTGGCAGTTGATATCTGCAGATTAGGGCGTATTCATCAATTGAACGCCGCTACCGATAATGGTGTTGACAATAAGCGGGATGCTGATTTGGTATCTAAAACCGTGCAAAGAGCACTTCAGATCTTGGCGATCCAAAAGTTGACAGACGTCGATATACAAGATCGATCGGAGATTCATGCTGGAAACTCAACCCCACGAGTTCATGTTCGGACCATTGAGATGGGATTATACGAGGGCAACACGTCTACTGTCATGTACGACTTCATCATGGAGCACATGTACGGTCAGATGCCCAAGACACAAGACCCCAAACCATTGCATGCGAGCCGAGGCCCTATTGGAAAGCCGCCACCTACTCGCCTTAGCAATGAAGCACAGAAGATTCTTGCCTTGGCGTCCACGCATGTCGATTTTACCATCTTATCCAAGGCCAACGTGCGAAACATCCAGCTCATTGCGGAGTTTGATGAGAGGCTATCTGGAACGGCTGGAAGAAATGCGGCCCTGCGACACGATCGTAGTGGCGGCCTTCAGTGGTATTTCTATCATACTCGTCCAGACAGCACGTTTACAGTGCCACTGTCAGGTTACGAGATGATGTCGAGCATCTGCTTCAGGTCTCCCAAGATGGCATATGTCGCTAGAAAAGCAATGCAGGTGAAGCAGCAGAAAAAACGGCTTCTGGTTTACTGCAGTCATACTTTGACACAGGCTGTTGTGTGCGCATTACTTGTCCATGTGGGAATCAAAACATTGCAAATTCGCGGGCAGCACACGGAAGCACAGAGAGATGAAGCACTGGCACTCTTCACAGACCCAACATCCAATGTAGAGTGTTTGGTTACATCCATGGCATTGGACACCGTTGGAATCGATCATTATGCCTGCTGTTCATACGGTATAATCTTGGAGCTGCCGGAAACTGCAACTACGCTTTTTCAAGCCATCAGCCGTTCAGGCTCCGCTGGCAAATTCTTTTGGGATATTCTCATCTGCAGAGGGACCTTTGACTCTTACCAAGAGTCTCGCCTAATGGCCGAGCAAGCCAACATTTTGGTATCTGGAGCTCGAATCCCAAGCGAAATCCAGGGGCGGCTTCGAATCATCTGCGCCTATGAAGTTCTAAGGGTATGTCTAGGGCAGCGGGTAAATCTCTATCCGCGAAAGGGAGCTGAATGGGAGCTCTTTGACGACAAGCCCTTCATCAGGGAGGGGGAGTTTTATTCTGCACTGGCGCAATTAGTATTGAAAGAAGCGCATTTGGGCGTTCATTGTACGGAAGAAAACATCCAGAGGATCGGTGCCTCCTGGAAACCTGGTATGGAGTTGACGGCGGATCACATCCATGGCAAAATGCCGATGCTGCCTGATGGAGTTGCTCTCCGTAGTTTTGAAAACCATGAGGACATGGGCGAGGGCGAAAACAGCCAAGGTGACGATGAGGACGACACCATTGGCGAGGAATTTTTTGATTGCATGGAGATGTGCGAATGAATACGAGTGTGTAACAGAGCGTGGGATGAACCGAGTAAATGCGGAATGTGTTGATGGTGATATACTCGATAGTTGAGATGGCACTTGAATAACTGAAATATGAATTTTTCATGTTTAATAGATTTTGGGTGTTAGATAGCTACACAATTTTCTTTCGTTCTTTTCTTTCTTTGCCAATGTAATAAAGCTGACCGCTTGATATCAGACTTCTATCAACACACTATCCTCAAAGACATCGCTACATTCAATGCCATGCTCATCAAAGCACAGACAACCCAAAATTCAGATACCAAAATCGGCATGACTCTCGTCTAGTCAAACACGTCCGTGACATATCTCTCATTGCGCTGCTTGTCCCACCAAGCTTGGGCCTTCTCCTCATCCACCTCCTTTCCGTCAGCCTTGGCCTTCTCCTGAACAAGCTCGACGCAAACAGCCTCGACGGCCTTTCCAACATCGCGGCTGCCGCAGACGAGGACCTTGGCGCCCTGATCCCACAGCTTGAACAAGTCTTCGCGGTCGTGCGACATTCGGTGCTGGACATACTTGCAGCCAAACGACTTGTCCGAGGCGCGCGAGTAGGCCTTGCGCATCTCGACGGCGCCAAGCTTCTCCCACCGCTCGAATTCTTCGGCATACAGATCGTCCATGTCGGGCGAGCGGCATCCGTAGAAGAGCAAGGCTGGCGCAAGCTTGCGGCCCGCGGCAATCATGGCGGCGCGCTCCTGGACGAAGCCTCTGAAAGGAGCCAAGCCGGAGCCCGTGCCGACGAAGATCAGGGGAGTGTTTTCGGCATCTGTTGGGAGGTGGAAGGCTTTGGATTGGCGGACGGCAACGTGCAGTCTCTCACCAGGGGCAAGAGAGGCCAAGAAATGCGTGGCCACTCCGAAGTGAGAGCCCTGGCCGGACAGCGCGGGCTGTTCGAGAACGGAGTAGGTAAGAGTGAGTTTGGAGGGATCCGCCAGAGGAGAAGAGGAAATGGAGCTGTAAAGTACGTTAGGCAAGACATCGACATGATAGGGATTCGTTTGAACTTACTACTGGCGGACACGCATGGGTGGAAGCATGGCTAGGTATGTGTCCAGGGGTAATTCGAGAGAGGGGAATCTCTCCAACAAATCGAGGACAGAAACACGCTTAGCACTAATCTCCTGCTGGTAGTCATCTCCAGCTAGCTTCTCAATCTGAGCCTTGAGCTCTTCATCCTGAGTGGTCTCAGCCATGACAGAAATGTTCTATTAGAAAAGTATTAGCACAAGTTGTTAACTCAGTCACTCCGGGTGTATCATCAGTACTCACCCTCTTGGTTGCTGGCTGGCTTAGCTCAACATATGCTCTCAACAAGTCGTTTGCAGAAACAGGGGTATCCGTGGGAAGGGCAGTCGGCTGGTCCGAGTGAATGGTCAAGACGGCATCCCAAGAAAGCTGGAAGCGACGGAAAACTCGGGCTACTGTATCCTTTGGGTTGAAGGGTAGGACAGCCAGATAATCGCCGGATCGGTATGTCATGCCCGTAGGGAGGCGGACCTCGATGTGGTTCTTGGTAGATCCGCTGGTAGTCAGAGTTTTAGTGCTGGTGACGAGTGCCTCCTCGACATCTTGGCGCAGCGTCGACTTGCGAGGGAGCGACACATCGACAATCAAGCCGCCAGCTGAGCCATCGGTAGAGGCTGCAGTAGCACCATACTTTTCCTTCAAAGCAGGCCAGAGGGATTCGTCCTCCCAGGTTTCAAAATCGCTAAACATGTCACGATCCGCAGCATCAGTAGTAGCTAGCGGAATGAGGCGAGTAGCGCCATGCTCTGCCAAGGTCGAATCCACGAGCTTGGGAATGCGGTGGAACGTCTGGACCCAGTCATGGTGGCCACAGCCAAAGACGGCATATGACACTCCTTCCACCTCGTTGCCCTTGAGGTTTTCAATCCAGCTTACAAAGTGAGCCGCATTGGATGGTGCCAGTCCCTCGTACGAGGCCGTGACAATGATGACGGGCCGGTCCTTGGGAAGGTTCTGGTTGGCAGAGTCAAGAGGAGCAAGGTCAGTGACCTTGAAGCCATGGCTAGCTGCATCAGTTGCCACTCTTTGAGCCAAGGCCTCGCAAGTGCCGCTGTTTGAACCGTAGTACACAGCCAAGGGATTCTGGGGTCCCTTGCTGCTTGCTGCACTGGCCGCCTTCTTATCTGCATGATGCTCATCTACGACGCCTTTTCCAGCCAGCCTCTGCTCAAGCTCTGTGGGAGTCATTCCATCCCTAAGGGTGGCCCGCATGAAGAAATCCTTTGGTTTGATAGTCAGGGATGAAGCAATTTCCAACTGGTAGTTGGGATCGTCGAGGCTAAAGTTGAAGTTTTGAAAAAGAATAGCCATGGCGATGACGGCCTCGTTCCAGGCGAAGCCTCTTCCAATGCAGCCTCGCTTACCATTACCAAAAGGTTTCCAGCAATTGGGGAATTCTCTATTGAGCCGAGCAAACTCATCATCGAGCATGCGCTCTGGTTTGAAATCATTGGCGTCATCGCCATAGACTACAGGATCAAGGTGTGATTTGGCGAGAACGCAGGTGATTGGTTCGCCCTTGTGAACGAGGTATTTGCCTCCAATAAGGGTATCTTCGAGAGCTTCAACAGAGAAGGCCGGGATCGCGGCACTGAGACGTAGGGTCTCTCTCAGGACCTGTGTCACTTACTGTAAGTATTCTGGGTGTTCACAAAGAAACGCGGAAATAGCATAGGAAAAAGAGGGATAAGAATAGAAGATACATACTGCTTGAATATAGACGAGCTTGGAAACATGCTCGACTTTAGCAGGTCCTTTGCCAAGCACCGCATCGGCTTCTTCTTGGACCTTTCTATAGGCAGAGGGGTTCTTCAAGAGATGGTAAAAGGCAAATGACAGCGTACCAGACGTCGTCTCATGGCCAGCAATCAAAAAGGTAATGAGTTGATCCGTGATGTTGGCGTCGCTCAGCTTCTCGCCGGTCTGGGGGTCCACGCCATTCAACATGGCGCCGAGCAGGTCCTTTCGATCACTAGGGTTCTTTCTTCGAGCCTCCACAACGGCATTGGCAGTATCTCTCAGAATGGCGATGTCGTTGTAGAACTTCTCGTTGGCGGCGCGGTACAGGAAGTTGGGGGCAAAGCCGGGTCTCCTGTTTCGCCTACCGCATTCTGCAAGGAAGTCACCCATGGCCTGGACGAAGGGGTGCATCTTGTCCTTGTAGTAAGAGTTGAAGCGATAATCCATAGAGCACAGCGCGATGGTGTCGAGCGCCAGCTTTGTGAATTCGTCCGATACAGGGATGGGCTTGTGAGGGCCGTGGCGAGCCAATTTCAGGGCCAGCTGTGAGCTGATATCATGCATCTCATCAAACATGTCGCGGATGGGGAGAGGTCCAAAGGCCGGAGTCAGAACACGATGAGCCTTTCCCCAGTTGGGCTCATCGGAGTGTGCGGTGAATAAGCCATCGTGGACGCCCTCACGCACAACCTGGATAGGCAATCAATGTCAGTACATGCTACTCTATGCGATTCAAAGCACAACACAGCTTGACGTACCCGAAGAACGGAGCTCAAAGACTTTTGAAAGCGCTTCTCATCGCAGACTTCATTGACAAGGGCTTGAGTGCTGATGAAGACAACGGGACGGCTGCCCATATGAAGTCTGTAGATTTCTCCTGTTCAGGCGAGTTAATAAAGATTCCTCAATGATGATGATGTTGTTACAAAGTGTTGTTGGTGGTGGTAATGGTATGAGGAGGTCGGGCTGAGACATCGATAGGTGGATATCGATAGCAGATAGGCGGAGCAGGTATAGGAGATACATGCTGATAGGAAAGGGTACAGGTAGACACCAAAGTGATAGATGGGGATAGACACAGTAAAGAGATAGTCATCCAGTGTATAGGTAAGATATATACACGCATTCGAAAGATTCAGTCTCGTCTTACCATAGGTATTCGACAGGCGAACAATATCCTCAATCGGGTTCGCCGAGAACTCGCCCAAATTACCCAAAAAGGGCAACCCAGGAGGCTCAGGAATAGGAACAGAATCGGCCATTATCGTGTCGATTCCGAAGCTTCAAAAAACAAAAACGAAGAATAATGACTTCAATCGCAATTTGACGTAATGTCAAACTGGGCAGAAGAGAGGAGAAAGAAGAATGAGGAGAACAACAAGGCCCAAGCTTGAAGTTTAAATGCCCAAAGCGCTGCTAAGGTATGTAGCTAAAAGACAAGGCAGCTAAAACGGCGGGCTGTGATGGAGCTTGTCAAAAGGGGATGGAGGGGCGATGATCGAATGGTGGGACAAGGAGAGAAGAGAGGTCTTTTGTTTTTTCTCTCTATTTCAGAAAAGTGTCTTGACTTGTTTTGGGGGGGAGAAGAGGAGTGAGGAAATATTCGTGTTATTTATCTGCGAGATTATGGCCTTGAGCTACACAGGTCGTTTCAGACGAAATGCAGCATGGCATCATCCATCACCATCAGCCTCATCCTCATGCTCGTCCCCCCCGCCACTTTTCTCTCTCTGTCCATGGGCTCCGTGGCCATTCGGGGTCCCTAGCAGAGCCCGAAATCATGTAAGACGTACAGTAGCACGGATTGATTTAGTTCGGCCAGGGTCTCCCCCCGAATGCCGGTCCCGATCTCTTCTGTCTCATTCAGTCTCTCTGTCTCCCTTTGGCCATCTCCCCGGCACCTAAAACCTCAGCTCCCAGCTCCTACCATGCAAACTCTTTACCCACCCCTTGCTCCCTCTTACCCAATCTCCATCTCCGTAAATCCAACGGCAATCCCGTCAGTGGGGTCTTCTAGCGGCATCGTGGTGGAGCTGCCAGACGTGATTTGCGACCTGGACGAACGGTGGGGGATCGGGCTCTGGTTCCCGATTACGGTAGAGCTGCCGTTGCCGAACACATTCTTAGCAGTCTTCTTTTTTTCCATTCGTATCGTCATAGGAGAGATGGAACGATTTAAAAAATAGGCAGGACTTTTGGAATCTCCGAAGGCCCCCCTTTATCCGTTCGTTGAAGAACCAAGGGCTCCATACATAACAGTCGTGAAACGGCAACTCGGCCGAACAAGCACGGACTTGGACTGCTTGCAATGCCGCTTCTCACAAAAATCCACTCGCCCGGGCAAAAGTTCAATGTCGGCCGACGCTGTCATCCAGACTTTCCTAGCAGGGAAAGCAACTTATGTAACTTTCTGCAGCGTCTCTGCAACTCCCAGCACTCGCTGTTACATCCAAGAATAGTAGGACTATACTGTAAGCCCGCTAAGGATGCGAATCAATGCATCAATTCATCCGGCGCCAAGTACCACAACACCACCGTAGCTGCACCTCCTTCCAAGCCCCTCATAGCAAAGCAAATAGTAATATTAACCCAACATGAAAATAATACCATCAATAGAATTCGCCCAGATTCCATCGCCAGTATTCATTCCCGTTCCCAACCAACTCCGACGCTCCGTCTCCGTGTCCGTCTCTCCGTGCGTCACATTCGCTTTTTTCACGCTGAATTCTCAACTTCCTGCTTTACTGTAAGCCTCGGCGCCTCGGCTCAAGTCGCCGGTGGGGCCGCTCTCAGATGTCAATCAATCGACCCTGCGTATTCTCCGTATCTGAGACAGGGAATAATACGGCGTATTTGCTATTTCAAAACTGGGATCTTCTGCTTACATGAGTAAATACCACAATAGCATTGATTAAACTACGAGTCCTTTGCCAGCAATCAGTTAGCGGCGCAACTACCGACCCAGGCTGCAAGAGAGGAGGACTTTATAAACCCCTGTCCAACAGAATACCGTAGCCTCTCCACTGCCGAATCCCGTTTGCCCCCCCCTTTGTAAAACTCCCCTTGTACTCGTAAACTAAATCAGTCAAAGTAAACGCTCTCAAACAAGCCATCTTGAAATTCTTCAGTGAGTCTCCCATCGCCACTTTTGCAGCCCTCTTCAGTGAGTGAGATTTTGGTCAAGTCATTGGCTGAATGCTCTGCATGCTGCTTAGCTGCTTCTCTAGTGTCGTCAATATGCACACATACGAATATACGAAGCTCGCATACGGCATGGAGGGCAGTCTATAGTATTACATACCTATATGCATGTCATCCGTTTACTACAAGCAACTTAGCTGCAGCCATCCAGGTTACAGCTCGAACAAGAGTCTTTAGACTCGCAATACTATAATATAAATAGGTACTATCCGCATACCAACCGGGCGGCAATGGCTTCAGAACTAGGTTGTCTGTACCTCCAGAGTCAAGCCCGCGGCGGTGGGTTACGCTTCTGCAACCACTATTGGCTATTTATCGTCAATCACAGCCAACGCAAGCAGGAAGAAAACAAAATGACTTGAGTCTCAAAGGTCCTCCCCTTCCCAAATCTGCCTAGAATAGAAACAAGCTTCAGGCAGTTGCAACTTCATCGCGCGAGCATGCAGCAAATCTCCACTTGTGTGTACATGTACAGTAAAGCCTTCTATCGTTATGTCGTTATTTCGATATGCACCGCTAACCTAAGTGCGGTTGAAACCCAAATGTATAATGCCTGATTGGTCATGTTTTGTTTCGTGTTCTTACTTCTCCCCTCCTCCTCCCTCTTTCAACAACAAGAGCAGCCTATCAGATCAATTTCCGTCATGCCTGGTTTCCAGACGTCCCGCCGGGTTTATAGCATCCATCATTCATTCATCCGGCTTCTTCACGGAAAAGTAATCTTGCCTACCTATAGGCAATGGATGACTGTTGACCCCTCACGGAAATGATGAAGGACTGGTCCAGCTCCGGTAACGAGCCAAATCAACGCTCTTCACGGTTAGCCTCATCTCGGGAGCCTCCTCCCGAGAACCTCTCCCTCAGCCAACTAAGGGGTCCGGAACTAGTAGGTTGACTAGGGTTGGCGCTGGTGCTGGCATTCGAGTTCTCTCTCTCACGACGGCTGCTCTGTGGCGGACTCGTCTGTCTTGGGCGCACTCTATAATCCGCAAACGAAGATAATCTAGGGCTCGTAGGGGAAAGCGAGTTTCGCGAGTTTCGCCGTTGCGCACGCCAAGTATCGTAGGCAGACGGGGCGCCCCAGATGCGGTCTCTCTCCCTTTCCCGCTGATCGCGCTCTTGCTCCCGTTCGGCGCGATCCCCAGAACCGCCTCCAGAAATGCCCCAGATACGTCTCATACTCTCACGGTCTTGCTGCTCTTGTTGTGATGAGAGGCCACGCATGGCTTCATTAAGCCGGCTCTGGCTCTGGTTGGGAGGACGAGATGGCCCTGCTCCGGGAATTGGAAGCGGCTCGGTACGGTGCAGCCCGCTCCCATATAGATCATCCGAATCGCTAGACTGGGTGGAGATTGGGGGTGGACTTGCATGCCTGTTGGGGTCGCTTCTGTCCCCGGGCTTCTCAATGGATGCTCGGCAAACCGGACAAGTGTTGTGTTCTTTGAGCCAGAGAGTGACGCATTCTTCATGGAACCAGTGCTTACAAGGCAGAAATGCAGCCGGGTCACCCACCTTCATATCGTCTATACAAATGGTGCATTCAGTTTTTGATTCACCTTCCAACATGGAGGCATCTACGGGCTTTCGATCCAGGTTGGCAAGTGCCTCGTTTGACGCTGGCGGCGCAGCATTCGATTGTGGATGCGCTTCCATGAGGTTTGTAATGATCTGATCCAGAGCTTCTTGTGAATAAACGGCATCTCCGGCAATCGCATGTGCCGGGTTAAACAGGTTTAAAATCTCTTGGAGTCCTCTCGCAAATCCTGGAGTAGGACCTCCTGCCTCCCGGCCTCCTACAGGAGGTGACACATCCCGAAGGACATTGGAGAAGAATCTAAAATGTACAACAGCTTCAATTAGTTTCTGAGACAAGACAGCATCAATCCGATGTAAACGACAAGCAGGTCAACTCACGTTTGGAATGGGTCGCCGTGGCGCTCCTGGCCAGGAGGTCCCGGTCCAAAGAGTCCCGTCCCAGTGCCAGAAAAGATGGTAACAGAGGCACTGCCACTTCCATTCGTGAATGTAGCGCGATGGATATGCGGCCCTCCAAATCGGCCTTCCTCCGGTCGTTGTTCGTAGGCATTGGGTCGTCGCGGGGGCTGGAAATCCTGAATCATTCCGAGAAATCGTTCAATCACAGGATCGACGTTGGGATCATGGTGCTGCATTCCTGGGCGGCCCCTAACGCTGCGGCGGAAATGAAAGCCGTTCGGTCCTCCAAGATGTTCTTCAATATCAGCTTCGTCTGGGTCGGAATCATGGTCGTGGTTATGGTCGTGCTCGTGGTCATGGTCCCGAGGTGGAAATCTATGACGCAGTGGGGGAGATTCCGGCTCCGAATCGTCGTCGTCATTCAAATCTCGAGGATCATTGTCTGGGCTTACCTATGGATTGGGTCAGTCAAGGTCAAGCAAGGCAAGGAAGAGAAATGGCGAGAGAAAGGCAACATACGATTTCTGTGATATCGCTACCACATCTAGGACATAGTAACCCACGCTCATCGCGGTACCATTCTCTGGCGCAGGCATGGCAATAGACAACCTCACGACCTGCGTTCGCATCGAGGTGCCGATCTGTAGATGACCCGTCCATTTTGTCCCTGCTACCTGCGGTTCAACGCAGTCAAGGGGCCGAGTTCGGCCAGGCAGAATGCACAGCGAGCCAAAAGCAAACGACCAGCGTCAATATCAACGGCCGAAGATAGCCCAAGTCGTAGAGCAGGTAAAGCTGCAGTTTATCCGGTTCGTATGTAGTCGGTCAACAAGAGACGCTAGGTAATAATAATGTCTCGGCTGGTATTAGTCAAAGAGGCGACCGGGGCGGCGAGAGATGGGTATATATCCGAGATCGTGGGTCCGCAAAGATAAAGAGTGAAGAAGTATAAATCTCCGCGATGGTGCTCATCAAGTTTCAACGGAGGTACCAACAGACATGCAGCGTGCGCGTGTTTATGATCGATCAGGGAAAAATAAAAATGGCGTGCGATGGATAACAGGCTCCTGGAGTGGGCACAGTCGAGGAATCAAGATGACGCGAAAATGGCCCCAGGCTTGCGGTGACAAGGTGGCAGCTTTCTGGGGGGAGAATCGTCGCCACGAAGTGATGAAGAAGAGAAGAGTAGAGAAAAGCAGATAAGAAGAGAGAAATAGAGGAAGATAGGAATAGAGAAGGAAAGGAAAGGACAAGAGAGGCCCTGCTAGCAAGGTAGATGAATAGGCGAAGAGCAATATCGAGCAGCGAGCCGATGCTAGTTGTATTTGTGTAACGCGGCCATGATTTGATGCCGGTCGGAAACAAGTGACGTTTTTGTCAGCGCGGAGCTTCTAGGTATCTACCACGGCACTAACAGTGTGTCCAAGACACTAAATCTGCTATTGCTACTAAGGAGCAGTGAATGGAAGCGTCTAGCACCTTTGGTCTAGTAGGCAAACAGTTCCATTGATTTTAATTGATTGTTTCAACTCTCTCAACTCAAGAACAGCGGGGCTTGGACTCTGATGTTACAGTCCACACTGTGGTTTTTTTGGTTGGGCAACGCCGTACCGGCTAGGTAGATTATTGGTCGAGCAATTGTGGTGCATTTACTGCGGTTTGTACGAGTGCGACCGAAAATCAAAGGCTGTGGCCGTTCATAGGCTGGCAGCCGCAGTCTTTGGGGGCCTGAATATGTTGCTGGTTGCAGCATGCAGCACCTCCTTGTTATCGCACATTTGAGGATTGGGCAGGATTAAGTTAAGCCAAGGCAGAATATGGAATTCAATAAATGGACTTAAAAATCGAAAAAAATGCCTTGCCTTTTGTACATATGAGTACAGAGGTAGTTTTTCCCTTTTGACCTGGTTTGTGCTCCTCACTTGTGATACAAAAGGTGACGGCATCTCTTGTCCCTGTCCCGGGATTACCCATTTACCCAAAATGCAATGTTCAAGTCTAATATGTATGATCTGCACTCTGTACTCGACCAACATCAATGTTAATAGCATGCGTACCTTTAATCTCTTCGCAGTTAGAGCCGCACCAAGGCTCCCGGATCCTTGCAGGCATCAATCTCACTGCCGCCGTATGAGTACACAATGATCAATATTGTGTGTCATACCTGACTTGTATCTATGTATGTGCCTAGCCCCCATGTCAACCCGATATCAGCCTACTTTGGAACAGCACGCAATCCCCTTGCATCAGAACAACGCACCTCAGCCTTATCACCAAAGCCGTGCGAGCCTAACCTCCAAAACCAGCGAGACGGAGCAAGTGGAATATATTCCCGAGCCTTCTCTATAATTCCCCCCCATGCAGTACATCTGCGTTGTCAGTGGGGTGCAACGTGCTCCATGAGCCTCTCGGAGTCCATCGCTCGGCAGTATTCATCCAGATGCTGCATAACCATGTCAACAGCACTTTGACAGCAACCTCTGGAGCCTAGTCTAATAAATGCATGTAGCTTGTCCCCATGTTCTAGATTCTCGCCATACATCTCCAATGCAAGGCATCCGTAGGGCTCCAGCTTATACCGGCTTGTGGCGGCCCAGCATGCCACTTGTCTCGAGATACCTACTGTTAGTAAAAGAGCCTGTCAGGTTTTGTTGTCCTAGATTAAGCGATTTCCTGGCTGATTCAATTCACTTGACCGGCCGTTTCATCACAACTGACACTCGCATAAGGCATACCAGGTCGTAGTTTTTGGAGAGTTCAACGTTTTGAAATGTTTGCCTTTTGTTCGTATAGAATTTGTACAATTTCGTCTATTATCTTTCCCCAGAAAGAAAACTCTACTCCTTGCTGCTGCCCGCTGCCTTCAGCTTGTCCTCCTTGTCCCACTCAATCAACTGCTTTGACCAGCTTCAAGCAAAAACGTTAGCAAAAACGACCCAATTCCTACAATCACCCCCAATACAATCGAACATGAACGTACTATCGGCTAGGATGCCACTCCCATGGCTCCGGCTTGTGCGCCCATCGTTCCCTGTCGGCGCTGAACTTCCACGTAATAGCGATGACGCCGAACATGGCGGCTCCGGCGATGAGCGTGTTGGCACGCCAGTTGGCAGGCTGGGCGTACCAACCACCAGAAGGCGACCAGACGTGCTTGGGGTAACTGTGTCGGGTTTTCCACGATTAGGACGAGGCGTCTCGAGAGGCTATATTCAGTTGGGTTCGACGAGGTCAACTTACGGGATTTTTCCACCGCCACCCTAGGGAATAGTTAGCAAGCCATACTCTGCTGGAAATCAATGATGCTGCAGCTTACCATTTTGAAAATGTATCAAAAGACGTCTGTGTACGGTCTTTTGGCGCGCAATTGCTGCGGATAACTGGTCAAGTCTGCTATCAGGAAGCCTCCGAGAAGCAGGTAGAGAGAATGGTCCCGCCACAGCGAAACGAAACAGCCGGGCCGAAGTAATTCCGGCTCGCAGTTTGTGGCGCCAGTTTCCCAAACTTGCGAAAAAAGGTAGGCGGGCAGCGGCTCACACGACTTTTTGGCACTTGTGAGAACCAAAATCGACGCAGAATCTTTTTCCGACAAAGGCACGACGGGACAGCGACAAATCGTCTGATCCTTGCCTCAACCACGACCTTTTTCTATTTCCCTCTTCTGCGGTTTTCCCCTCCTTCTTTACGCCTCTTTGAGACCAGGCTGAGGGGCATTGGGGGGATTTTTTCTTTATTCTGTCGTCCCGCCTTACACCTTTAATTTTTTTTTTACTTCACCCCGCGAACCACACACATGAAGAGGATACGACCCTCACGATGGAGCGGCCAATTGCTCCAGGCCCGATGCGGCGCCGGCATCGCAGCAGCTAGACAGCCCTTCCTCCTCGCCGCCCGATCTCAATCGACCTCCTCGGCCGCTGCGCACGACTCTTCTTCTACTACTTCTACACTCATCGACTCTCCTCCTCCTTCTCTCCCCGCTCCCTCATTTTCTCGGGCCGCCCAGTCGGCAAAGCTCGCCGCCTTACATGCTCGACTCTCTCTCTCGAAAAAGATCCCGTTACAGACGCTGGCCAGGGCGTTGGTGACGCCGTCCGCGGACGCCAATCCCAACTTCAACAACACAAACCTGGCGTACCTGGGGAGCACAATCGTCAACTACCATGTCCTCGAGTACCTCGTCTGCAAGTGGCCTCGCCTGCCCATGGCCATCTTATATGAAGCCCTGAGGGCCTACGCTGGTGACGCCTCGCTGCAGCAGGTCGCCAGGAGATGGGGTGTTGAGTCTGCGGCTGCCCCGGGAGAGGAGGTCGACCCGGGTCTGCTGCAGTGGAAGGCAGGCGAGGAGCAGTTGGTGAACACACGGTGGGGCTACGTCCGTTCTGACAAGGCTCCCGCCTGGAGACGAGGATTGAGCAGTCGTGTGGTTCTAGACAACGACTTTGGCGATCAGGTCAGCAGTCTCGAGGCCGAGAAGCCGGAGTACGATACCCTCCAGAGCGAGGCATTTGGATCGGTTGTCCAAGCCGTGATTGGCGCCATCTACACCCACTGCGGCCGTGAGGAGGTCAAGGCCTTTGTCAAATCTCACATCTTATCTCGAGAGCTCGATCCCTCAACACTCTTTGAGTTTAAGCTGCCAACCCGCGAACTGGCCATGCTGTGTGCCCGAGAGGGCTTCGAGGCCCCCGTCGCCCGTCTGGAGAGTGAGACTGGTCGATTGTCCCGCACTCCCGTTTACGTGGTGGGAATCTACAGCGGCAACGAGAAGCTGGGAGAGGGCGCCGGCCCCAGCCTGGATGTGGCCAGGAGACAGGCGTCCATGGCATCACTCAAAGCCTGGTACCTATATAGCCCTGGAAACAAAGTGCGGGTGCCCAGTGACATGATGGAGGAGGGCGCCAAGCCCTGGAAAGCGCCGTATATTGACATTGGCGAAATCATCTAAGCGCTGCTTGCTCTACGGGTGGCAAAGTCCGGTTGGGCAGGTTCTCAGGTGTATATATATATACATGTACGAAGTGAATGAAGAAGCAAAAAAAGAGAAAAGGGCAAGGGAGCGATGGTCGGGTTACGAAGACGAATGTATGGAGTATGTTTGGGTTAGAAATGCGCCCCCTCACCCACTGTATAATACAAAGCATATTGTAAAATAAGTTGGAAAACCGTCCTCCTCTTGCACAAACAGGATAATACAATATGATATACAAGTCACAACAGATCCCCTTTTCCTCCAAAGGCTTTCTAAAAAGTCATATTTTGTCTAGCTGAATTGGTCGTTGTGGTGAAGGAGAGCTGCCTCCCCCTTTTGCGCCATGGCAGTGTAGCTGTCAAGTCGGCGCTGTGCCTCGTCCTGCTCACGAAGCTGCTTTTTGCGCTCATAGACGGCACGCACCGTGGCTCTGATTTGATCTTTGCCTTCATCATAGTTGGCGCGCGCAAGCTTCACAACGCTGTCTATCTGATCCGGCGTGTAGACAAAATTCCATGTACTCAAGTAGTCCGTGGTGCCGGGAGAGATGCCAGGAACCTTATCGTTCGAGAGAAGAGGGAGGTAGACGACAGTGAGGCCTGCGTCAGGTTCCATCAATTTCCACGTGGTGTCGTCCGTGATGGGTTGTGTAATGGGCGGCGAGTCTGTAGATCGCTCCTCTGTTGTCCCTACCCATACAGAGCAGTAGCCGAGCTCACCAGCCTTTTCACTTCCGGGATTGAATTTGGATTCTTCGTCAAGCTTTGTCGCATTGATGCCTTCACGCTTTGCGGCAGCCTTACGGAGTTCCTCCTGGGTAGCCTGAGCTTCTTCTACCCTCCGTTCTGCTTCAGCAGGTGTCATAGCCTGAGCTTCTTCAAGCTCCTTTCTTGCCTGCTCCGGTGTCTCGTCGGGTTTTGGCCAGCCAATGCCCACCGGCCAACCCTTGACTCCGCGCTGTCGTGCATAACCATCCGCAACAGAAAGCCAATTGTCCGTCTTTATATCAGCCGATGCATCAAAGGCAATGAGGATATCGACATTTCGTCCAGGCCGGAGCAGTGGATATATGGGCAAGTTGTTTGACATTCCCGCATCCATGAGCTGGATGTACTCTCCGTCCAAAATGCTCCTGGGCGTCGTGCTAGGCAGCTTCCCGTACATCTGATAGGCGAAATTAGGGATAATGGCAGGATCTATAGGGTGTACTTTGCTCAAATCATCGTTTCGGACTGAGACCAAGTCATCTATCGTCTGGAATCCCGTAATCGTTCTAAGAAGGGGTCTAATCTCGCGATAGTAGTGGCTGAGCGTTGCGCAGAATGCACTTCCAAAGATGCCCATCAGAAGAGGCGTCCGTACTTCTGGTAGGTGGAATCCATGATCAGCCACATCGCGTCCGTCAGAAAAGCGCCTACCGAGGGCCCATGTCGGTATCCCAGCAGAAAACTCCTCGCAAAAGAACTCATATGGAGTGATCTCGAACCATTGAAAGTAAGGCTCTTTCTTTATCTCTTCCACCGTAGTCATTGCGGTATCTTGTTTTGGCGGGTCCTCAGGCTCTGCCGCAGGAATTTCATGGCGGACAGCAGTGTATATGGGCATTGGACGTTGTCCATGCCGCAGATATAGACGCTGATTCGACAACTTGAAATCTCTAGCGTCAACGCCCAGTTCACCCCTTGGAATCAAGAACCTGGCACCCAGCAGCAGCCCGTATATATCGACGAGGCCAAAGTCGGCATGAGCGTCTCCCTTGAGCTTTTCCACCAGTCCGCTCAGCAAATACTTGCTTGTCGGTAAAGAAGTGAGAGATTGAAAAGCAACCGGCGGGTATGCAATGTGTGTAGACGCTCTCGCTTTCAGATGCTGTATAAGAGAGCCAACACTACCTTTCGAGAAAGAAGAAAGGTAGAGCAACTGAAGCCAACATGAACCACTTACACCAGCCGTATACGTAACACAGTCGAAGAGTCCATCCTCATCTGTTGCAAACATAGATCCAGTGCCTGCTATCAGGGCCCGCATCCCCCCTCCCGATCCGCACATGGCAATCGTTGGCACATCATCGGGGTTGATGTCCTTTTCTTTAAGTCCGAGATAGTTTGCCAACGCCGCCCTGGTGATAAGTTTCCGTCTCAGTAGGAAATCCTTTTCCTCATCACATAATTCCGAGGAGACTCGGACATTAGCAGTGTACCGGATCTCGGGGTTTATCAAAGGGTCATGAGCCTCATGCCATATCTCTTCCGCCAGCGATCCTGGAGACACCGATAGCTCCCGCTGAAGCTTCCTCACATACATGGGTATGTTTTTCCACCACTCCGGGGTGATGGCATCAACCAGCTTATCGGACAAAGCAGCCCATTCGAGCTCAGCCGTGGCCGAAAGGAATTCGAATTGCCGGGCAAAGTATGCCCACGCGCCATCGTCAGTCTTTTCAGTCACGAGCTGGTAAGATTCCTGAGAGTCGCCTTCTCTTCCTCCCTTTTCTTTTCTCCTCTTGGCTTTTTGGCTCTCAGAAAGTTCAGCAAAGTCCTCTGACGGGTACAGCCACCAAGTGAAGAGTCCCAGCGCAAGGACAGTTGCGGGTATGCTTGTGCGCTGCTGGTGTCTCCTTCGACGTTTCGACTCAGTAAAAAAGCTGCGGTCTAATTTAGCACCTGATGCTGGTGGTTGTCGCGCAACTCTCAGACGAGAACCGAGAGATATCAGCGGCCGCGGCAATTTCACGGGATATCTCATGGCGAACGTATGATGTTTGGCTCTGAGCCCCAGCTCACGACAACCAGAGTGTTAATCAAAATGGCAATGGCATCAGTCTCGAGGCAAAGAAAAGATTCCTAAATTGTGTCGTTGTTGATCGTCATTCTATGCAGGTCATGATGGTGAATTGGAAAAAAAATGAGAGACGACAATTTTTAGAGACAAGGCAATTAATTGTTGAGGTCTGGCGTGATGAGACAAAATCATTAAGCGCAGCTACTTTGCGTTGGCGTAGACGTTACGTCAATGTCCAGGTAGCTTGGTACCTTTGGGAATGCAGGCTGGACACGCCACTAAGACGTACTGTAGCAGTTTAGCATGTGGAAGCCACTAGATTGGCGTCTACCCTATCCTTAAGAGCACAACGCTTGCCCTACGAGAAATACTGGAAGAGAAGAAGAAAAAATAAAATCTAATACTTTGCTTTTGGCTTAGTAGTCTCTCTCTCTGACTCTTCACCATTTGAAAAGTGGACTGGATTGGGGGGAAGAGAGCTGCCTAAAGGAACAAGAAGTCAGAGCAAATGCTGCCGGATGACTCTTATCGAATATGAGCAAATGCGTGAGAGATGGTTGACCTCTATGTTCACCTCCGTAAGCCTACCATAGCTAGAAACAATTCACATATTTCACTTGAAAACTGTAAAATATCGATACCAACCACAATTACTTCTATTCGCGTAATGGCCAATCTAAAGCTTTAGAGCTGTTCAACTGATGCTAATACTAACTTCATGGGACTTGCTGCTGGCCCATTTTTACTTTTGTTTGCGAGTTGCCAATACCTTAGTCTGCTGCAAAGAAGCACCAACCAGTACCTCAAGTGTACTTCCAATCATAAGCCAACCGATAGCTCAATCCGGTGCATTTACCACCAAAATCCTATCAGATAACGGCTCTTTCCAGGTTGCCAGCAGGTACCTCCAAGTGGATGGGCGCTTGTCCCAGGCTGGTGGTGGGGTTGCCGTCTTTTTACTGGAGCCCCAGCAGATCTCGCATAGATTTTTTGCGCCCCAAATAACTTTTTTCGTCGCGACGGAATTGCTGCTCCAACCTTCTGTTTATCATCAGACTTGAAGGCTCAACCATCGCTTTTTCTTCCATTCATCTCGCATCGTGTATTCCTAAGCGGCACGTGAATTGATCCCACAGGTGAGCTTCGATTTGGTCTAGCGGCAGTGCAGCTCGACATTTGGCAGGCGATCAGCATCACTGGAGCTGCCCTGCTGCCATCGCTGGAAGAGTCAGAATTACTCACACATTCGCCGCCTCAACAGATTCACAATCACCACCCGCGATACTCCCCCATAATCGCCAAGGCGCTACGAGTCTAAAGGAAAACCATTATTCTATTTTTTCCTCCCCAAAGTCCATCATGAGCGAAGCAGAGGCTGTTCAGAACCCTACTGAGCCCGTGGCTCCCGTTGAGGCTCCTGTCGAGGAGAAGGCCATTGAGCAGCCCGAAGCTGCTGAGGCTACTGAGGCTACCGAGGTAGCTGAGACCAAGGAGACTGAAGAGATCAAGGAGGAGACTGAGGCAGCTGAGGCGGCTGAGACCAAGGAGACTGAGACCAAGGAGACTGAGGAGACTGAGAAGAAGAATGGCGCCAACATCCTCAAGACTACAGCCAAGATTGACCGCGACAATGCCTCAAACAACCGCAAGTTTGATCCCTCTGTCCGACAAGTGACCGACGACCCCGAGGAGATCAGGAAGCAGGTGAGAAAGCGCAGCAAACCACACTCCCAAAAGCCATCTATGCTGACTAGTAAATCTTGAAATTATAGGTTGAATTTTACTTTGGCGACTGGAACTTCCCCCAAGACAAGTTCATGTGGGAGACATGCGGAGGATCCGAGAACAAGCCCATGCCGATCGAAAAGATTCACTCATTCAAGCGTATGCGCTGCTTCCAGCCCTACAGCGCCGTTGTTGCTGCCCTCCGAGAGAGCAAGGTGCTCGAGGTGGTTGGAGAGGAAGGCAAGGAGGCCGTCAAGCGCAAGGTGCCCTACAAGCCCATGCCCGCCTCCAAGGCCAAGGCCGAAGCTGCCACTGTCTACGTCAAGGGCTTTGGTGACGAGCAGCCCGATACTCAGTTCGAGCTGGAGACCTTCTTTGCCCAGTTCGGTGAAGTCAATGGCCTGAAGCTCCGTCGCACCAACGAGGGCCTCTTCAAGGGCTCCGTCTTTGTCACATTTGCCGATGAGGAGACGGCCAAGAAGTTCATCGCCACCGACCCTGCTCCCAAGTGGAAGGAGCACGACCTGAAGATCATGTCCAAGCACGACTACTGCGAGGAGAAGAGCGATCTGATCAAGCAGGGAAAGCTGGCGCCTAACGGAACATCGCAGAAGAAGTTTTACGAGGGCAGGGACTTTGGCAAGAGAACCACCCGCAGCGGTGCCTCTGGAGATCAGGATGACTGGAAGAAGCGACGCGACCAGGACCAGAAGGGTGGATTCAGGGGAGGTCGCGGAGGCCGTGGCGGTCGTGGTGGCCGTGGTCGAGGTGGTCGTGGCGGTCGTGGCCGAGGCGGCCGTGATCGCGACTCTGACCGACAGGAGTAAGTCAACCTGGCTGATTGATTGTTTGATTGTTTGAAAACCCAAACTAACATGCTCATTAGGAGACGCGTGGACGCTGCCGCTACCAACCTGAAGAGACCCCGGGAGGACGATGGTGCTGCGGCCCCCGCTGCGAAGAAGGTTGATGTTAAGGCCGAGTGAAAACGTTGCTACGCGCAAACAGGTTCTTATTTACTCGTTCGCCATCTCATGTAAGAGATGCAGCACGATTCTTTCTCTCTCTTCGGGCATCTAATCATCATCATAAAGACGAGCCAACATGAACACGGTGCTTAAGATTGCACCTGGCTTCGGCCTACCCAAATCTATAGCTGATGGGTTAATATTGGGCGTATCTTCCATTTTTTGTTTCGTGTATCATGATATACATGCGTCGGTTTTCAATGGGGATATATTTCAACCGGCAGGAAGCTGGGTTTTAGCTGAGACTGTAGCAGCTGATTAAACAAAAAAATATACATGATGAAGTCCGAGATGTCTCATTCAGTCAATGATCTGGTGCCAAGTCGGCTTGTTACCGTGTTGAATCGGCTATATGGATAATATACCACCTGCCTTAGTACTATACTAACCTTCTTAAAAAGGTACTTTTGTAGTATGAAAATGAATGACATCATGTAGTAGCTTTTGAAAAAGTGCTGCTTTCTTCTGTCATCTGATGTCGTATCGTATATGGCCTCTGCATATACGGAGTAGAAGAACTAGCAAAAGGTGATCCGTTTTACATAAGACGGAAGCACGCCCTTGACATGTCAAAAAGCCCCCTTTGCTGAGTCAAGAAGTGATAAGAAAAAACAAAAGAGATACGCAAAAGAATACGCCCATGCAAGGTTCAAGTACGAACCGCGCGCTACTAACGGAGAGGCAACCCATTAAATCCGAAACGAAAACGAGCTCTCACTTTTTTGTAAATGCTTGCTTGCTTGAAGACACACAAATAGGCGTTTAAAAGCGGATGGAATTAAACCCCGATTCAGCAGTCCAGCCAAAAGGCTATTGCCATGGATATCATCTCTGTCAACTATTTCCGAGAGAGTGCTTATTTTGTCAGATGTCTCTCTCTTTGGCAGGGCGTTGCTTGTTATTATGTTAGCAGTCGTATAACTCGTATATGGGTAGCATTAGTAGTTCCAAATTTTCAACGTATTGATAATCAAGGCCAACGGAGATTCCGTGGGTATCCAGCTTCCTTACACCGAGCTTTCTGGCTAGGGGCCAAACCGGCCAAAAAAGAGAAAAAAAAAGTCATCATGAAAAAAAATGGGTTGTACTTTTGCCTCCCTAGCTGCTTTCGGCGCCGCATCGGCAAATGGAGATCTCTTCGTGCCAAGGAGATCGGATGAAGCTGCCGCGCAGTGGATTCGAGCATGTAACGAAAATGCATCTATTCGGGGGGGGGGGCGCCTCTGTTTATTATTTCCGACTTTCTTTCTTTCTATTTAGTACTCTTTTGTTTTCTTGTTTTTTCATTCGTTCTGAGAAATCTGCACCAAAGTCGTTCGTTCCAACTTATTCAACTCTTGGACTAGATCGACTTTTGAGGTCGCGTGCTCTTTGGTTTTGTCATTCAACCTGACCAGTCTGCTTCACCGTTGCGATCCAAGTCTTGAGTGTGCTGGGGAAAGGCGATTTGAGCAGCTGATTTTATACCCTCTTGTCGGATTATATTCCGTCACAGCGCTCCTTTTTGTAAAAGAAGATATCATCTTAGTGTCTAATTGACATTCAAACCCACTCTCGTCTCCTACACTGCTTATAAGTCGCTTGGGTCCTTGCTCCCAAGCATTCGATGAGGTCATGATGTCTGGATCAACCGCAGAAGCAGATTCCAAATCGCTGGAGGAGATTTCCTCGGCAGCTCCTAATCAAAACAGAGACGAAGAAAAGCATGCCCATCTGGACTCGGACAAACATGAATATTCGACAACTCTCTCAGACTCAACGGGAGATGACGATGCATCAACTATCCACCATCCTGAAGGAGGTTTGCCGCTATCTCGTGGGCAGTCCATGTCGCGAACAGTGTCCGAGATAAGAGACGGCATTCAGAATCAGAGAGACCTGGAGCTGGGAGAGGATGTCATTGAGAAATCGCCCACGGTCAGGCCCGACGACCCGAATCTGATCAAGTGGAACGGCCCCGACGACCCAGACAATCCAAAGAACTGGACTCACAAAAGGAAATGGGCTGCCGTCTTCTGTGGTACGTGTCAGATCGAATCTCATCTTCTTTCACTGTTATCTTACTGACTTTGCCCACAGTCTCTTGCTTCACCCTCCTCTCACCAGTTGCCTCGAGCATGGTAGCCCCTGGCCTCCCCCAAATCAGCAGAGACTTGCACATCACGGAGGAGATTGAAAGCGCCCTTGTACTGTCCATTTTCGTGGCTGCCTACGCCGTCGGTCCTCTGATCTGGGGCCCCCTTTCCGAGCTGTACGGCCGAGCCATCATCCTCCAGCTCTCCAATCTGTTTTTTCTCTTCTTCAACTTGGGCTGCGGCCTCGCCAGGACGAGCGCTCAAATGTTCGTCTTTCGATTCCTCGCGGGTATTGGAGGATCCGCGCCCCTGGCCATTGGTGGTGGTGTTTTGGGTGACTTGTTTACCGCTGAGGAAAGAGGAAAGGCCATGAGCATCTATTCGCTGATGCCGCTGCTTGGCCCGGCTCTGGGGCCGATTGCTGGAGGCTGGATATCCGAACGGACTACCTGGCGATGGGTCTTTTACAGCACCACCATTGCTGACGGCCTTGTCCAGGTGGCAGGTATATTCTTTCTTCAGGAGACGTATGCACCGGTTTTGTTGCAGCGCAAGAAACTGGCCCTGATCAAGGAGACGGGCAACACCAACCTCGTCACAGAATACGATGATCCAAACAAGACTATTACCCAAACGCTAACGATTGCTTTGACTCGCCCGTTCCGCATGTTGGCAACGCAGCCCATTGTGCAGGTCATGTCTCTGTACATGATGTATCTGTACGGCTTGACATATCTGATCCTCTCCACGTTCGCCAGCCTCTGGTCAACCCAGTATCACGAAAGCCCGGGCATAGCTGGTCTCAATTATATCTCCCTCGGCCTTGGCTTTTTCCTGGGTGCCCAAACCTGTGCGCCGCTCCAGGATCGCATCTATGCCGCTCTCAAAAGACGCTACGTGCCGGACGGCGGCCCGGGACGTCCAGAATTCCGTGTCCCCTTATTGATTCCAGGGTCGATTCTTCTACCCATTGGTATCTTCATCTACTCATGGACTGCAGAAGCACACACGCACTGGATCGGCCCCAACATTGGCGCCGTTGTCTTTGGCTTCGGCATCATCATCGGGTTCCAGTGCATCCAGGGATACATGGTGGACTCGTATACTCGATACGCAGCCAGTGCCGTTGGAGCAGTGACTGTTTTGCGCAGTCTGGCAGGCTTTGGATTCCCTCTATTCGCACCGACCATGTACAACAAGCTTGGATATGGAATTGGAGGGACAGTTCTGGCGTGTATTGCAATTGGCATTGGATTCCCCAGCCCAATTTTCTTGTGGTTTTACGGGCCGAAGCTGCGGGCTGCGAGTAAATTTGCGGCTTGATTGGGGGAAGAGCTTTTTCAAAAACAGAATGACATTGTGAGAGATGAAAAAGAGGCGAGAAGAAGGAGATGAGAAAGCAAACAGAACAAAGAGATGAAAAGGAAATAGAGAGAGATGAAAAAGGAAACAGATACTGGGTGATGAAGGTGATGTGGCGGCAGGTGTAATAAAGGGGCACGTGATGGGAAAAGTCAGTATTATGACGATCAGGTATTACGAGACACATGGATTCAAAAACACTCAAAAGCATAGCATGGTTAGATTTCTATGTATATATAATGTAATGAAATGATACAAGCCAAGAATGAAAAAGGAGTCTGAGATACCTAAATGTCATATTCTACAGTTCCCTAATGTAAAGAGCAAGACGATACAAGTTGGGATGAAAAGGAGAGTCTAAGAACTTGGTCTCATATTCTCAACACTTTCTAATATAAAGAACAAGATGATGCATGTTTAGGATGAAAGGAGAGTTTAAGAAATTTAAATCTCATATTCTAAACATTTTCTCTGCTATATCTTTTCAACTCCCAGGATTCTTGTCTCTTCATTCTAGCATTCAAACCCCTTTTCTTCTCTAATCGAGTAATCCATCATTTTATAAACGACAATTCCCCCCCGTTTAGACAGAGTCATTCATCAACTTATATACGACCCTTTAAACAGAGTAATCCATCTTCTTATCTCCAATAACGCCCCAAAACTCCTCCACAAGCTCCTTCTGCCCGCTCGGCGCCCCCCTAACAGCAAGATATTTCCTCTCATCCACCGACGGATCCCATTCCCCTGGGTTGCCTCCCGCCATAATACCTCCCGCCTCCTTGAGGATACACCAACCAGCACAAACGTCCCACGCCCAACATCCACCCTCCCAATAGGCGTCCATCTGGCCCGCAGCCACAGCAGCAATATTTAGCGCCGCAGAGCCCAGAGATCGTAACGAGTGCACCATAGCACCGCCCGTCTCCTTGGTGGCGGCGAGCTTCTTGAACACTTCTGTCTTGAGCTCGAAGTTGTGTCCGTCACGGGTGGAACCCCATTCAATGGCGATGAGAGCGTTGGCTAGGCCCTCAAGGGGACGCGGAGAGGCAGCGAGGGGGAGTTTCTGGGGAGTCGTTCCCTTGATGCGTGTCATGTATGCGCCGTGGGACTTGATTGCGGTGAAGAGAAGATCCTGGTAGGGGTTGTAGATGATGCCGATGACGGGCTCGCGGTCAATGGCGAGGCCGAGGGAGATGCAGGCGTTGGGGAAAGAGTGGACGAAGTTTGTTGTTCCTAGGTAAGATTTGTTAGCTTCTGAAGTTAAAGACTGGTGAAAGCTACAGTGAGAGTCGGGGGAGTGAAGGTATAAGCAGTTCAAGACCGCAACAAAGCTTACCATCAATGGGATCAACAACGAAGGTCGGCTCCGGTCCAAGTTTAGTGCCAGGCTTGTACGTCTCCTCACCCATGAACGAGAACTCGGGATACGCCGTCGAGAGGCGCGACGAGACCATTTTCTCGACTGCCTGGTCGACCTCTGTGACGATGTCGACGGCTATATATATCTCGTCGTGTTAGCCCTTGAAATGCAACACACCAAGATGAAGATGAAGACAAGATGGATTGGCTTCTCGTCAACGTACAATTGAGCTTTGTCCCCGTGCCGATATCAGCTGGGTTTGCAGAGAGAATAGTGCGGCCGGCCTCATACGCCACGAGCACCATTTCATCGTGGATGGCCTGCAAGTTGAGGTCCGCCATTGTGAATGAGTTAAGTTGAGCTTCTTTTTTTCTAGCTTCTCGTTTCGCACTCTTTTCCGTTGCGTAACTGCTTATCCTGACTTAAATTGTCTTTGAATATTATGAGACAATGAGTCAATGAGGTAAACAAAAGTCAAAGTGAGAATAAGAATGAGAGAAAGAGCGCTGTTGGTGGGCGTGAGATGAAGATGAAGCTACGAAAACGACGGCCGAGGGGCCACTGTGGGAACTGGAGGGGCAGCTTTGGGGATGACGCTCATGACGTGGGGCCCGTCGGTTTGGCGATGCGCTGCAGAAGGACATTTTGCCTCAACAGCTACAGAGTAAGAAACGACTTTGTAGATTCGCGGCTTAATCAGATATTTGCCGCATAATTTATTTTTCATTGGAAACACCATTGAGTCAAGTACTGCAAAAAGGTGGAAACAAGATTAAACATTTTCGAAAGAGAACGAACGTCATTTCGTAATGAGGACAAGAGAGGCTCCCTCTCCATCCTATTCCTATGTAGTCATGCGTACAATTCAAAGCTCCCATTTTCCACATCAAATTAATCATAAAAAAACTTAAAGAAAAAAGCAAAAGATATATAAAAAAGAAAAAGGCCTCCAAGGTACCGTATCATGAGGTAATAAAACAAGTTTTTTCGTTAAAGCAAGCCCACCCTCAACATACCGCCTTTTGTTTTCCTTGTCCCATTGTGGCCCCCCTTTCGCCTCTTCCCTCATCAACCATCTCTAGACGTCTTCTCGGAATATCGATCGCCGTTCGGCATGGCTGCTGCCAGAACTGCCCGGCCGATCGCCTGTCCCCCTGTGTCCTGCTCCCGCCATGTCCATCGGTCGCGGACTGACGCCCCTGAGGCTCACCTGCGCATCATCGTCAAAAGGGTTCTGACGGCGGCCAGCCTCAGCTGCCGTCGCTGCTCCAGCGTCTCTGCTCGGTCGTCGCCCTCGCTCAACGTCCTCTTCATAGCCTGCATGTGCCGGCGGCGCTGGGCCCAGCCGGCTGCCGCCGTAGTTTGCGCCGGTGTACTCGGTGTGGCCTCCCAGCTCCTGCTCGTAGTAGCCGTATCCGTCAGCCTCGTTGCCCACGCGCGAGTCCCACGCATCGTCGGGGTCAAGCGGGCCAAAGCCGCGGTTTCCGGAGCCGGGGCCGCTGTGAAGCGACTGCTCGTAGGCGCCCGTTGCCGAACGATCGTTGCGGTGCTTGAACTTGCGCGTCAGGTCGTTGAACCAGCCGACGACGCCGCCGCGAGCCGGTCTCGGTGGTCCGTAGGGCGTGTCTGATTTCTTCCATGGCAGATACGACGATAGACTCGGAGGCGGAAGCTGTGCGTTTTGCCGTGGTTAGCCATACGTATTAATAAACTGTCGCAACTTTGATGTTGTGCTGCCGCCGCTCCCGAAAGCTCTGCTTATCCGTGGTTGCTATGCGCCGCCGCAAAACAAAGAAACACAACAAGAGAGGGAAAGGAACAAAGACTCACCCCCAATCTCCGCGCTCGTAGCTGCGAGAAAACAACCCAGCCAACAGCCGCCGCCACCAAAATCACCACAATCGCGATGACGATGCCTCCTGCGGTGGAAACCATGATCTCCTAGCCTCGTATCGTCTCTGGATCTGCGTCCCCCCCTTGCCGAAGCAAAACAAAGAAAGACTTGAAAGTGTGAAGCGGTATAGAGAGGCAAAATAAAACCTCAATCGACAGGTCGGCGATGCGCTCGAGAAAATCCGGGTATCTGCTGATTTCCGTTGTCGCTTTTCAACGCACAAGTTGCTGCCAGTGTTGCTTGGGTCGCTTTGCTAGGAGGAGCCTTGAATTGAGTGCGGGTAAAGTCACCTTGGGGTCTGGGAATGCTGACGTCGAGCGACTTCCGGATTGGGCACCTTATCGCTGCTATCGGAGCCAGAAATACCTGAACTTGGTTCCTGCGCCTGGAATACAGGGGGGCCCCCTTGCTGCTTTTAGCGACTAACACCGCTCAGTCATCCACTGCTATAATTAATCCGCCTCGAAAAGCCTTCAATCCATCCAATATTCATCGCAGGCTCACAAAAAGGTAAGCAGCAAGGCTACTAATTAGCTAACTACTGCTATGACTAGTAGGCATTTTGATGCTATTTTTAGCCCGCAACAGCTCTCTTCTTCTTGCCAGTGAGTAATTAGATCAACTTCTGTTCTCTGCTCTATTGGAACGTCTGGTCAAAGAAAGAGGAAAATCTTCAGATTGCCTCTCTATGGGGTGCCACGTGAGTTCTTCTTGACCGACATGTCAGACCGAAGCTTGTAGATCTAGTCTAGGCCTGCGGATATCCTTCGCCTCCGCCGCCTTATCTGGTTCTAAATTTTAATGCTGAGCAATAGAATGAACATGAAATTAAAAAGACAAAGCCAGTCATCAGTGGTATCATCGCAAAATGTTCACGCATCAGCCATCATAAGGGCACTCGTTCCACAGCCCTCCACTTCGCACAAACTTGAGGCTGTCAATAAAGCCGCTCAGCTTACACCGTCCCAGTCTGTCGGAATTGCACGTCCGTAGCGGAACCACTCGGTCATTCAGGATGACCCGCACTAATTCCTCGCTTGCATCGCTACACTGCATCTTCTCCAAGTACATGCGGGCGCCAAATGGCACTGCCCAGGAAGCAGAAAACCCGTGGAGGCGGCGAGGCGACAACTTGTACTTCAGAGGTAGTTCCATAGTTGAGTTGAACAGCCCTAGGGCGGCAAAAATGGAAGACATGGTGTTGTCGTGTGAGAAATCTGCATACAGTTTGCTGTTCAGAGGGAAAGTATCGGGCGAAGAGTCAAGTGTTGAGTTTGTCGTGGTGTCATCGTCCACAGGTGTACCGGTAAGCCTGGCAATCAACTCGTTGCCAAATCCAACTCCCTGGGACGGGCCCAGAGGATTGCCCTTGCCGTAGCCATACCATTTATCCAATGCCTGGAAATAGTCGTAGCTTGCCCACTCGTCCATGGAGAAGAGCCTGCAAAAGTCGGATGCCACGAGGCTGGTATTTGCCACTGTGTTGAACGGGCACAAATCCATCATAAAGATGGTCTCAGTCAAGGTTAGATTTGCGCCTGGCAATTTGCTGTTGAGCCTCTTGGTAATGGCAGGCCCAAAAACTCCAAGCCAGACCTTCTGATATGTGGCCACGAGTTCGGATGAAGGGCCCTCTTCAAAAGCTGGGCACGATCCGTGGTTCAGCGTATTGTTGAAACCGTCTTCTTCGGGAATCACTAGAATGCTCTTTACTGGGCTCGAAGCATTGCGATCTTGAGCTTTATAGTATCCCTCGACAAATCTCTGCGCCGATACAACTACTCGATCTGAACCTGACGCTCGAACAAAGGGATCAAATTCAGAGGCCAGATCCTGGTATCGCTGGAAAAATGCAATTCCGGAATCAACCATCTGTTGTTCTCCAAATAGAGTGAGATCATCGGCGCCGAGGTGATAATCATAATCTTTCAGGAACTCGAATCCCGTGCCGTAGTCTTTGACATTGCTCTGAATACGTAAAATCATGTCCCTGTAGAAGTCGGACTTCTTCTGGGTAGGCGCTCGTGCTCCGTGCCGTGACAGAATCTGAGCAAACGTCACGTTGCACCCGGATGGGGTTGATGCATCGATGGTAGACGGGACAGAAAACACTGGCGAGTATTGGCCCCAAATATGTGATACATCCGCCGTGCAGTTACCGACTGCCTCGCAAGCTGATTGTGACTTGGCTCGCCTTTCAACGCCATCTGGGTTAGCATTTCTCTCTCACGCTCTCCCTTATTTGGTTCTACGATTCACGGCTTTTGCTTTTCATACCCAAGTGAGACCATGGTCAGTAATATGGCAAACAGTGCCATGCCTCCGAGTGACATTTTGATCAGTCTTGTCTGCCCCTGTGATGAGGATTCGTAAACGGATGCTCGCCGAGCCAGCGTCTGTCGACTTGGCACCTCCGCCTCTGGCTCTGGGATCGCGCTGTATTTGTATGTGTCCCGCGACACAGCGCCCCTGATGGCGGCTATGATTCTAGGCGCAGGCATGATTCCGGAAGGTCGATATACAACATTAGATGGTTACTCTTGGCGAGACGTGCAATAAACAGCTCTGAGCAGCTCGGTCAGCCGCGAGAGTATAGCAAGAGAGACGTGCTTGAGATGCGGCAAGAGATTGGCCGAGTCGGCCTGCTCAGGCGCCAATAACCAAGAGCGGACTCGTTTATTCCTTACAATCAGTCTGTGCTTCCTCTGAATATGGAGAAAAGGACGGTGGAATGCGACGCTCCGATCTTGGCTTGGATGAGTCGGGAATGGCTGCGCTTGGCTTGGCTGAGCTTCATTCAGTAATACTCCGTACCTGGAGGTTGACAGGTGAAAATTGGCTTATGTAATATAGTTGAGCCAATCAGGAGAGATTCTCCTACGGTACCTCGGGTCCCTTGCAATTTATAAGAGAGCTTAGGTACCTGAATACACTGTCCATTTATTGGTGTTCCTGAAGAGCAGAATGAACAATGGAAAGGGATTGAATCCTGCATGGTGCATCTTGTGATGTCTTGGGAAAACTGAGCCAACCAGCGCATTGCATTGCATTATCCAGGCCACGCCAATGCAGCGTGTCACTGCCCAAGGCACCGCTCGGCATTTTGGGTTGGGCACTAACACGCAAATGCCGAGTGCTCACCATCGTCTTACATCTTGGATGGTGTAGAGTTTTGTCTATACGGAGCACCTCTCTCTCTTAAACACATACACTGATAATGAAACCGGTGCTCCCCCGTATCTCTCTATCAATCGCTTCATTAAGCCTGTATATGGTATATTTCCTTTATTTGACAAATTTTCATCCCAAGAACGCCCAAAGTGATTCGCTGGATGTCGCTCAGCTGCATCCGTCACTTATCACCTCCAGTGGTATAATCCATAATCCATGGGTGCATTAGACCCATTCCATTCTATCCCAGCCCAGCCTATACCAAGCCTGCCCTCACTCATTACCCTCCAATCATTCCACGTGGTCTATAATATGTGGTCCAGCACATGAGTACCGTAGTTTGTATATACATTAGTAGTAAAATCTCGCGTATTTGTACGAAGCCCGCTTTGTCACATGGCGAGACCGACATTCACCGCACTCGACCCCCGGGTGCTATTTTTCCCAAATGTGCCGCTTCTGTCAAGGAAAACGTCATCCTCGTCTCTTGATGAAGTGCTCTGCGGTGACCAGGCCGTCGGCACACTGCGGTCTCCATCATACATTGACCAACTAGACATCGTATCAAACGTATCGGTGCTTTGCCTGTCCGGCCTTCTGGGCGGGGTTGCGCACTGGTAGTATCCTTCGTTTGCTTTGAGAGGAAGCGGTGAATTCGTAACAGAGTCCAAGCTCTGGTTTCTTGGTCGTGTCCTCTGGGACAGCATAGTAGAGAATTGCGAAAACGATTTCTTCTTCCGTAGTGGTGGTGGTGTTGTTGGTGGTCGTAGCCTGAGAGGCAGCGGCGGGGGAGGCGACGGGGAAGATTGCTGCTCTCGTACCGAGTGTGAAAACTGCGTGCTATTGAGCGTCTCCTCGTACTCCTCCAACTGGCTAATGTGCATGGAGGCTGTCACGGGCCAGGCATTGGGCAGCGACACCTTTGTGTTTAGGCGCTCAGCAAATGAAGGCGCCGCTGGTGGCAGCGCAGGAATCACCGGAACTTCCGCCGCGTCTGTGCAAGTAACGGATAAGCTTGGGAGTTTTGTAGGGAACTCGAATTCATTCTGTAGACTTACCGGGCAGAGTACGGGCCATTGAGTGAGCTGTTGATGGTCTGCTCGCAGTGTAAAGGCTTTGTCGCTCGATGATGTCGTTGATCTTTTTCTGCAACTCCTCCACCTCATTCATGGCGGTGGCCACTCGTTCTTTAATCGTCTCCATGTCAGATGGCGTATAAGTCCGGGTGCGAGCCTGCTTATCGGAAGCGAGGTTCAATGGCGATACTTCTGGGCTGCTTGATGATGAGCGAGCAGCAATATTTTTTCGAGGAATAGAAAATGATGTCGATGATGACTGATTTCTATCGTGACGAAACGAAGGGTCATCGTAGGGCCGGCCTGGGAGATGAACCAGAGATGGCGGCGTCATCTCAGTGGAGAAGTTGAAATCTGGAAGTATTGGCGACAACTCTTTTCCAGAACTTAGAATGTTTAATTGCAGCGGTTCAAAGGGAGTTTCAGGTGTGTCCGGCGTCAAAGGACTCTCCCAGGGGCGGTTTGGTCGCTGAGCGGGAAACGGGAATTGGAATGAGCCGGAATCAACATGTCGAAATTCGAAAGGCGCCGAGATGTGTAACTGAGGCCGTGAGGCGCCTGCCTGCGCTCTGCTTCTCGAAAAAGAGTTTGACTGGTTTGATGCGAACGTCTTTTGCACCTTTTGCCTCCAGCTAGGCCGGGGAAGCTCAGCCTCTGGTACTGCCATTGGCGGTGGATGAGATGTTGGTTGATCGCTTATAATGCGACGGAGCCGCTTATTGTCGTCTGAGGTCTATCCGTAAGTGAGAGTTCTCAAGCTATCCCCATCTCCCAGCAGCGAATGCAGTGAGAGCGAAAGAGAAGGAAATAAAGATAATTTCTTTTGGAAAACAAAAAACATACGACGCAGAGGTCTCTCGTCAATACGAAAAGCCAACGGTTCCCAGCACGTGAGGCAAGACAAGCATGACGCATATGCTTCACCAAAAACACCCGTCGAAGCTTTCATACTGGGGAGAAAAAAGCAGCCTCATGCCGACTGGGCCGGCAAATAACTTTTTAAAGTAGGGGAGAAAAGCGAATGAAAGACCGTCCAGCGAGCCGATGACATAAAAAAAAAGAGGGCAAGGTAGATCCGGCACCCCGACTGGAAAGTTCAAAAAGAGGGCCGGGTGAGCTCGTAAATACTACTTCGCATCTGCAATAGCGCAGCTCACCCGACCAGGAAACTGGAGCCCTTTCTTTGCCATTTTCCAGCAACCAAGAACACCTCGACAAGCCCAACAGGTGGCGGCTGAGCAGCGTTGATGGTGAGCCAGCAGGGCCAAGCCGGTGATAGGCTGGGCCTCAAAGGAGACCGTCCAGTCGGCGCGTAGAACGCTGCATTCGGATGGCTGGCGCTACCCACAAGATTGCAGGATCCACAGACGGCGTCAGACGGCCGGGCTGGCACAGCGAGTCGATGTCTTGCATTCGCCACGGATTCTGTCGTGGCTTTGCTCCAGATGGTCCGAGGAGGGGTCGCGTGGGCTGCCGGCATTGGCCAGCCACGACAAGCCCGGGTTTCCCCTGGTTAGAAGACTAAGAAACGCAAGCCGTCATGGGCGACGCCTGGCGTTTGCATGTTTCGCGAACAAAGGCTTGAAAGGGCAGCGTTGTGAAAAGAGGAAACGAGCCCCAGGCGAGATGCGAAACCCAAGATGGGCGCCACGCAGCTGAATCTTGCCTCATCCGGACTGTCGTTTTGCTTCTTTGGGCCGTCGACGCTCGATTGGCGCGCGCTCGTCACCGTTTAATTTCTCACTTCATTTGCCTTGTCGCCCATCCAAAGGAAACCAGCTTTGTTCCAGCCAGCGCTGACACACACCGTTGTCGTTCGTTGTTGTTGCGATTTCGCAAATTGGACGGACCCTCCGCATTCCGACGAGCGCCTATCTTTAGCAACTCGTGGTGATGATCATGATGACATGGGCGACGCAGGCACGCAGATATGGTGTGAACAGCTTCGTGACTTGACTCGAGACTCACCACCTGACGCCCAATAAAAGAGACAGCTTGTAATACGGTTCTGCTGCGGCCAGTGGCGGGGGGAGACGAGAGAGGCCGCGGCCAACAGAAAGTGAGGATACGGGCAAAGCCATTATGCATGTCTCAGTTTCTTCCACACTTTCCGGACCAAGCGCACCTATGCCATGCCGGATATAATGCCATGGCCTTGCTTTCTTCCTTGTCTTCTTCTTTTTTTTGTCTCTTTGTCTTAGAATAGCCTTGATGGTGGAGACGCAGCATGTGAAAGAAAGGCCGTAGAGAGCAGGTGAGATTGTGGTGCCACAAAACGAAGCATGGGATTGATGGCTCATGGCTTACAACCTTTGACTTACAAGCATCACAAGAGGTAGGTACGTACCGTCTGCTCACAGCCACAATGAGTAGTAATGCCGCGGTATAACCGCTATCGCATACAATTCTCGTAGCGTTGCGATAACCTTGCCAGGCTTGCCTATCCTGGACGCCTGTGAGGCGGTAAAGCTCGGCAGTATACCAAAATATCTGAGACTTCCGCGACGACGAGCAGGCGTAAATCGGCAGCTCAAGCTGGACGAATCCGCCGAAGGTCTTCAAAATGGGGAAACGAGCTTCAATCGATGCCGACGGAGCTGCCGCTTTCCGAAAGCGCCAGAAAATCACCCACGATGTTCCCACCGGCGAGGATGTGAGCTCTGGAGAGCAGCTCCGAAGCCTACTCTCGTTCGACCAAGACATGCGCCGAGCAAGACATGGTGAGTTTGGAGCCCTATTTAGCAGATTATGTGTTAGCTATGGGAGTTTGGAGAATTGATGGTTTCAACAGGTCTGCAATCCTTCAAAAGACTTCTTGACAACATTGTTTCCGGTGATGGTGATCGATCTGCGAATCTCGGCATTCTACGAGAATATCTCGAATTGGTCAAACCGAGGCTCGAGGGCGAGGATGCCGTCTTTCTGAGTGACATCATGGAGATGTGGTCATTTGCTGCCCAGGTGAATGAGGGCGGCGTCATGTCCTCTGTGGCCGTTGTCCTCGCACTTGTGCTAAATGTCGTCTCGGATTCGTTGGAGCTTGTCAAGCACGGACTTGGTATCTGCCAGTCGCTTGTCCAAGATCGTCAGCTCAAGTCAATATCGAAGAATCTGTCATCGGACAAGACAAAAGGCTTCATCATATCGCCTACACTGCGCCTGCTTCGAGAAGCTGTGTCTCTAGATGGAGGCGCCTACGCTAGACGGATAGTCCGCGCCAGAACATTTACCTTCGCGTCGCTCGGCAGGAATTTGGAGATTGGTAATACCGGAGACAATCAAGGGGACTCTCGTAAATCAACAGTGAGAACAAATGCTGTCCGGTTCTTCTTGAGCTGTCTCAAGTATTTGCACTCTGACGGCCGGAAAGAGTTGCTCTCTCAGAAAGAACTGCTGTCGCATTTGACATTCATGATCAAGAGCGACCCTTCATCCCTTGTTCTGGAGATTCTGGACAGTTTAAAGACTCATGTGTTGGCGGACAGCAAAATCTCCCGAGACATCAAGTTCAAGTGCTTCAACACCAAGACTCTGATGCGAATTCTAGCTCTCTATAGCTACTCTAACAGCACAGAATCAGAGAGCGATGTCGATCGAGTCAGTGAAAAGGCCCACGAGTTCCTTATATACGTCTGCACCAACCCGGGTGCCGGAATCTTATATCCTTCCACAGGCCTCTACCCCAAGGAGACGAATGAGGAGTTTTCAGTTCAGCTTGCCAAACAAAAGGGCTCAGCGCACAGCACCTTGGGCAAAGACGATACATATCGCGATGGAGTCCCTGTTTTCAATTTTGTTCTATCCGAATTTGCGGCGAAGCTACGTCCCTGGTCTAGCATGAAGCACAGCCAGCTATTGACAGCGATATTCGAAGCCGCCCCGGAACTCATATCAAACTACTTTTTCAACAACCAGTCGTTCACTTTTGAACCAAAGTTGACAATGACCTGGATCGGATATGCTTCTTTTCTCTTTGATACGATGAGGATCCCGCTTCCCGCTTCCTTCGGCGACAAGACACGCTTTGCCCTTGGCCCTCCTCCTACATCTGTTGTCTTGGATAATATTTTACCACTACCACTGAACCAAAAAGTTATGATTCGGTGCCTTTCACCCAACTCAAATCTTACATCTTTCTTTGCGACAAGGATGCTAGTTGAAGCGCTGGAAAAGCTCTCAGTAGCCATCAAGCTGCATGAAGAGGGCTTCCGAGCAAAAGATGCTAAATGGTCTGAGGCAGCTCGAAGATTAATCGATGCATTCTGCAGACGCATCCCAGACATGAAAGAGATTGTGCGAAGTTATAAGAGCATACCCAGCGAGAACGCATTGCACAAAACCATGGCCAGCAGGCTTCTTCTTTTGTACTATGAGATGATTCCACAAGTAGCGCTCGCTGCAAACTTTGATGTCTCGCCCTTTTTCGTCAGCGTTCTACGAAGCTTACAAGATGGCAACTCCGATAAGCAGCACGACGGGTTCCGTGAGATGGAGCTTGAGAATCTGGTGTCGATGGCCAGCTACTCTCCCGGTATGCGATGGTTTGCGAGAATTGAGATTCTCACCGGTAAAGGTCCATCATCGCCATTCACCGCACTTCTTAAACTCCTTTCCAGCAGCGATCGGACTGCACCCCTTCATCAGCTGAAAAAGGTGCTTGGAGATGTCGCTGTAGAAAATCAGCTCGTTTCCTCAGCTACCAGATTAAAACCTCTTCTTCAAGCCCTTACATTGAGCATAGCCGAAAATAGCCCAGAATATATGGACAAGGTCTGGTCTTTCCTAGATAACTGCATTAGCCGTTGCGCCACTTCGCCAATCAAATACCTCGACGTGCTTGAGAACTACCTATCTGGCGGGAAGGGCGAGGCACAAGCAACGACTGATGATCGCAGCTTCAATCTGCTTGCCGTCGCCATAGCGGAACAGCTACCCTTCATCATTAAGTCTGCAGATGCCCAAGAACGTGATTCACTATCAAGCTTCATATCCCTATATTTCAGCACATTATATAAGAAAAAGGGAAGCGATGCCCTTAAACGAGTCTACACAAACATTGAAGAGTGCTTCACTACTTACTCTGTCAAGCTTGCAGGCTTGGGAAAGCGAAAGATACCCAAAACCTCATCTGGCGGCGACCAGGAGGGTGAAGACGACGACCAAGAGGAGACAAGAGAAAGCGCTCAACAGAAAGAAGGTGTATTGACTCAGGAAAAGCTTGAAGAAACGCTGCATATTCCATTTACAAGCGCAGAAGATACCAGCGTTCTTCTCAAGTGGCACAATAAAGCCGTCGAGGATCTCATTGAAGACGGCTTGATTACAAGCCTAATCCGCCTCCTCGCGTCAGAGCACATCAACATTCGCAAAGAAGCCTTAACAAACATCCTCAAAATGGCCGCCAAAATCGACGAATCGGCCTACGAAGAGAAGAAACAGGTCTGGCTACTCCTCTCCGAACTGGCCGAATCCTCGCGGCCACAAGTCGACAACGGCCCCGTCCCATCAGCATTCATCGCCTTTTCCATCCACGCACTTGATATCCTCAAGAACCCGCTCCATCCGCTCTACCCCAAAATCAACAGCTTCCTGACGCGCAGCCCCGTCTGGTCGCCCGAGAAGCTGCCCCTAGCGCACGACATTTTGCACGGAGAGCCCTCGGAGGACGACAAGTACTACACCGAAATCGCGTGGTTCCTGACGTACATGCTCGACGCACTCAAGACCCCCTTTGACCTGGGCGTCTTCCACAAGAAGCGCTGGCTCGAGAAGATGCTCGCCCTAGGCAGCAACCCGTACTTGCGCTCCAACCTTCGCATCCGCATCCTCAGAATCGTGTATCGCGCCACGTGCATCGACTCCGGCAGCACCACGCTCATCACTAGGTTCGGCCTGCTTACTTGGCTCGACGCTCAGCGCGCTGCATGCGGAGTTCCCGACGATGCTCATCTTTACAAGGCGCTGATGGAGCGGGCGTGGAAGACGTGTGACCAGACGAGAGTCAATGCATGGAGTAAAGGGGGAGTGGAAAAGCTGCTCGCGAACCTGCAATTGCATCAGTGAAAGGAACGAACAGCTTGGAGTTTGTCCCGTTCGATTTTGTCATGTAACATAAGATGAGATACCCAGACGGACGATGATGGCCTCAGTTAAGTATAAATAGATAGGATATGGAAATAAAACCAGCACTTCGGATTACTTCATCTTACGAGTACTTTTACCCAACATGCACTTTGCCATTGATACTCTAGCTCCGCGAAATAGAGATAGACAAAGAAATAGAAACGAACACCAATTACTTGATATTATGATGATTATGATCTTCCACTATTACAGCTTCATTCCAATCACTTACGATATGAATACTAACATAAACTTCAACACGAGCAGCATAATTATAGTCGCAGCGTAAAACATATTCGATTACTCAGAAACTCCAACATGCGCTCATACATATATACATACAAGGCTCGTTCCCTCATCCATTCTAAACCTAGAAACACCAAAAAAAAAAAATGAAAATGAAAACCCATACAATGCATACAATATTCTCGCTCTTCTCCAATCTTCGCTTTGATTTTTCGCTTCGTTGTCTGGGCTAAGCAAGCCAAATGAGACAGCGATTTATGACTGATTGATTGCCCATTGAATAAAGAAAGTGATCGAAAACAGCACCCCAATTAAGAAAAAGGAAGAAGTTGGAAACTCCTTCGTTATTAAAAAGTTATGCGTGGATCGGATGTTGTGATGGTCAGCGTTGTCGCTGACACTCCTTTGCTATGTTTTGCTTTTCTCCTAATTATAGCTGACCAGAGAGGAGAGCCTCAGTAGCTAGAGAGAAACTTAGTTAGCTAAAAAGTATGTAAAAGGAGAAGGAGATGTTAAGTTGTAGGACATACCACTATTAATATAGGCTCTCTTGGCATCAAGGGGAACGTCGAAGCGGCGTTCCAATTCCTGCTTCACGCCCTTCTTGGTAACCGTCATCAAATCTGCCGTCTTCAAAATCTCACGAATTTCCGCCAAGATGGCATCATCGCTGGGAAGGCCAACCATGTCCTCTGGGGAGAAGAATTGGGATCCGCCATATTGGCTCATGCGGTTCATCTCAGAAGGAGCCATCGACATGCGGGACATGTTGCGGGTTTCGTATGGCTGAGCGTGAGTCGCGGCCTGGATGAAGCCCGTTGTGGAGGCGGGCCGGCTGGGATAAGCATACTCTGACATGGCGCCGTGAGCCTTAGTTCCGTAGCTGAAGCCAGAGATCTCAGAGCGGGTGTCATCCCTGGAAGTCTGAGACTCCCAGAGCTCGGCCTGATACTCCTCCCACTTCTTCTTCGGGATAGATGAGGGATCGAATTTGCCTTCGTCCGAGATGAGGACCTTCTTGCCGTTTTCACCGGCAACAACACGGGTATTACCCCATGCAAAGTCGTCCATGTTCCAGAAAGCGTACAGCGGCAGACCAAAACTGAAGACGGGGATGGCTAGAACATAAAGAACCATCCAACCGACCATTTCCCACTTGCGGCGAAGGATGAAAATGATGGCCTGTAAACCATAAATGGCTCCGAGAAGAATAAACGCGGTGACGGGGACAACGTTGGGATTCTGCACCACTCGCACAATCAGGTATATAATATAAGCGACGGTTACAGGCTGGACAACGGTACTGAGCAAGTCGACAAAGACGACAAAGCGCATACTGAAGCAGCAGAAACCGCAGAGCTGGGAAAGGGGAATAAGCTCAATCAGATTGTGTACAGTGGAGTTAATCCAACGACGTCGCTGAGAAAGAAAGACGCTCCAAGAGTCGGGGGCAATAGTCCATGCGTGAGCAGTGAAGATGTACTTGGTCTTGTATTTGGAGTGGAATTTCATCAGCAAAGTGGTCAGGAAACGATCTTCACCCAGGTGGAGCAGGTTCTTCATGTGCAGCGTATCGACACGAATAGTGGAATACGCGTCAACGACTTCCTTGCTCACGAAGAGTGGCTTGCCAGTCTCCGCAGCACGGATACGATACATGGAGAAACAACCGGGCAGACAAGTGACGGAGCCGAACAAACTCTCAAAGGCCTTTGACAGATTGTGGGAGATGTAGTACTCGTAAACCTGAATCATGGTGATGAACGAGCCCTTGGCGTTGGTCAGAGCAGTCTCACCGCACACAGCAATAATGCTTGTGTCGTTGATAAGCGCCGCAACCATACGAGTGGCGGAGTCCTGGGCAACAACGGTATCGGCGTCGATTTGGAACATGAATTCGTAAAAGGCGGGATTGACACCAATGATGTTCCTGATCTGGTGGTACATTTCAAGCTCCATCGGGCTCATGGGCAAGTTGTAGTGCACGCGGTTAAGGAATCGCATGACGACCATTTGAGAGTCTCGCTTACCACGGTTGCCAGGACGAGAGACCTCAGAGGGCTTGCCAATCTTTACAATGACCAAGAAGGGAACAATGTGGCCTTGGACCTCGTAGAGACCGGAGTAAACCTTGCCCATGTTGTGCTGCTTCATACCTTCGCCGAGCGACTCAAAGCTTAGCGGTTCGGGGTCCACAGATTCAGACACGCCGAGAATGTCCAAAACAATTCTGGGCGTTGGCCTGTCGTTGCCTTGACCGATGATCATGCCGTCGCACACGATAACCAGTAACTTGCGCTTGTCATCATACCTCATTCGAGCGGCAGAATCAATGGCACGGCGCAGAGATTCCTCGTCCTCAGTGTAGGCGGGAATCTGGCACATGATAAATTTGTCAAGGTCTTCAGGGGCATTTTTACCACCAAATTGCAGAGCAGCGAGAAACTTAAATCCGATGACTGAGCAAAGCAGAATTGAGATGGCGAGAATAAGATACTCGGCAAACTGGCACTTGACAGAGTTTCTGGTGTCGACATCGGCAACATAAAACAGGTTGTCCAGGCAACGCTTCATACGGGTTTTGCTGGTAGCATCCAACCTGAGTGAGTTTTCCCAGTACTTGGTGATGTCTTGACCAGGGTTGAGCTGGAAAAGCGACGTGACAGACGGGTCCATGAAGTCAGTGAGTGAATTGTTAGTTGGAACTTTTTCTCCAGGAGGAGCCTTCAGATGGCGGCCACCAGCAAGATAAGTCGTCAAGTCGTAAACCTTGCCTTCCAGAATTGCAATGTTTTGCGACTGCTTGCCGAGCGTTTTCACATATTTGGCGGTATAGCCAATGTTGCCCTTCTTGAAGTTAGACTTCAGATAGACCATCTGCTCGTAAAACCAGTCGGGTCGACTGTCATTGGTGAAGTATCGGAAGTCGTGGTACTTGGAGTTCTGGTCCGTAAGGCTGAGAAGGGCCGGGGATCCGGTGAGGTTGGTCGACTTGTAATCCAGAGTCACAGCCGGGTTGATTGAGCCGTCCACGCCGTCACAGAGTGCGGACACCTGGACAGGGAAGAGGCTGGTAATGTCCTTGCCGGCATAGTTGAGAAGAGTCTGCTGCTTTATGTATGAAGGATAATGGGAGGGGATGAAGGCTCCCAAGTCTATGACGATACCACGGATGGCAACATAGGCACCCTCACTGTGCGCCTTGCCATTGAATGAAGACAACTCTTGAGCGCTGTAGACATGCTGGGTGGGGCAAATGACCATGGGGAATACCACGATGAAGAAGGCAGCAACCAAGCAGAAGAACCAAATGAGAAAGTTGATGGCAAGCTTCTCACGCCATGCGATGCGCACATCCTTTCGGGGCATCCGACCAATAAGCCGAATGAGAAAATCAGGAACGAACCAAGTGAGAGCGTACACAATGAACAGCCAGCGCTTGCGGCTTGCGCTGTCCTTGTACTCTTCAACTTCAACCAAGGCCTTTTCATTGCCTCGCTCGGCCAACTGCTCGCGGTTATCCAGGTTCTTGAACATGTCTCCCGCACCAAACGCCGAGGCACCCGCTTCAGAGCGAGCATCATCAGCCACAAAGTAACCACTTCTTCCTTTTTCACCATAGCCCATAGGAGTGTGTCCTGCAGACAAGAGACGCTCCTTGGAGGCACCAAAAGCGTGATGGTCGCCAGGGGTGAGGCCATCTCCACCTTCACTATCAAATGCGGACATGGCACCACGGCCAGAAGCCGAACTGGAGAAAGACAGCTGAGCAATTTCAAGCCAGCAACGCTCGCTCAAGAAGACACCAGTGGCACCAACCGAAACTTCGTTACGGGGCCATTGCCTCTCATCGATTGCAGCCTCTGCCCGCTCACGCTCGCTTCCCACAAGCAGAGCCTCGCTATTGGCCATGCCCAAAAACTCACCAAAGGGCACAAACAAGCTGAAATCAGCCGAACGCAGGCGCTGGCTGATTTCGGCGATACCAAATGTCTGGATCTGCGTTCGCACACACTTACTGTCGAACTGATTGGCAATGCGGCGGTCATTGGGCTTAATACAGAAGAAGAAGTAGGCATTGGTGCTTGGATCAGTGACGGCTTTCTGCACGTTATCGAGAGATGAGAGGAATTGACCAGAGGCACCCTGTTCCGATGATCCCCTGGCGCCTCCTCGCTTGGTCTCACGCGAGTCGCTGGTCTGTGACATTGCATCAAAGTTATCTTGGGTCTGGCGGCGAGCTGCAGGATTGGGCCTGTTGGGACGAGTACCCTTGCGCACCATGACACTCGGCGCGCGCATAGGCTTGGAGCTGATCGTAGCCTGCATCACAGTTGTTCGCTCCTGGGGGTGAGTGACAGTTTGCAGAGCTTCCTGGCCAAAGAGCTTGGCCACAAAGTCTGATTTTGTGCTGTTCATCATGTTCATGAGATCTCCAGAGATGATCTCGCCGTTTTCCTCGATCAAGCCCTTGACTGGATACTCGACTTCTCCGGCGAAATGCTTGACGGTAAAGCTCGCAGACAAGTTTTCAGTATGGAAGTTGCTACCTGGCAGCTTGGCGGTAGCAGAGGCGACTTCGATAGCGGGATTCTTTCCTTCGAACCGCTTCCGCAGACTCTCGAGAAGCTGCATATCCGTCCTGTTACGGCGGGTCTGGTCATCGAGAATGCTCAAAAGGCCATTGCCAGGCTTCAGGAGACCCTTGACAGCATCGCTGTTATCGAAATAGCTCGTGGCAGACACAGTGACTTCCTCCGTCTCAAACATCTCGGCCTTGCGGTCAAAGAAGTTGTGAAGAGTCATGTTGTAGATGGCCTCGTTGGCAGCATTGGCGAGGAGTTGATCCAAGGCAGATCCAGTAGAAGCTGCCGCAGCGAAACCGGGGAAATCAACAATAGAGATTGTGTTTGCAATGCTCTCTTCGGGGGCGCAGAGACGCTGGTTCATGTTTTCGACGATCCAGGTGACCATGAGCGAGTAAAGAGTCCTGGCCAGCTCATTGGCGTGGGCACGAGCACCGTTAGGATCGAGCATGACGGTAACGCGCTCCTTGTGAATCATCTTGGTCTTGTAGCCCAAGGTGGTTTGGAGATCAGAGGCGCTGATACCAAGGAAGGCGGCGATGATGGCCAAGACATCCTTATTCTTGACAGCGGTGAAAGTGGTGCCTCCCTCGTGGGAGAAGCCACCGCTATCGTCACCAGTTGCGCTGGTGCTGCTGGTAGTCTCAAACTCCAGCTGGCCGATATGCAGAACAGTAGCAAGAATTTGGCAAATCTCTGCAATATCATTCTTGGGGAACTCCAGCTTCCTCATGGCGGTCTTGAAGAGCTGAAAGCCTTCGGCGTCGTTAATGCCCACCTTAAGCTGCGTTGGGTGTCCAAGAAACTTCCATCTCTTGCTGCTGTCATTTTCAAATCCCAAATGATCCTTCTCGGCCTCGCTTGTTCCAGCTACGAGATAGTAGAGGACGTGAAAGTTACGCTCGCCGGTGGGGACGTCGGTGATTCTGCTTCTTTCCAAGCGATGATCAAGGACTTTACCACCGATGAGAGTAGGGTTTGTAGACGCAGAAGTGTCGTATTGAAGCTCGTAGAACAGACCAGCGCGAGAGGCAGTTGGAGTCGTTGCGGTCTTTGTGGTGGTTAGTGCGTCGAATACGTACGCAGCAAGCGAGAGTTTAGTCGACAAAGGAGTGGATGATTTCTTGAGAAGGGCCGTGACGAAATGGTTTCGCAGCGTTGACTTTCCGGAGCCAGATTCTCCCCTAAACATCAGACGCGTTAGAAATCGGATTGCAAGAACGGATACCCAGTTTCGAAGAGAGCTGATAAGAGAACATATATCCGCAAAATTTCTTCAAAACACCCAGAGAAGAGTGAAATTATGTGAAATGGGAAGAGACAGAAAAAAGGCTTTAGCTCAACTTACAGAAACACTACGGCTTGGTTTTCAGATCGATGACCAAGGCGCAGATATGCACGCTCGGCCACGTCTTCGGCAGCAGCCATGGAGCTGCCATCTCGGCCTCCATCTGGCCCTTTCGTCGAGGATGTAAAGGTGTTAACAGCGACCACTCCGTGGGATGAAAGATAGGTGGCTTGGAGTTGCAGATGGAATCGACTGGCGAGATGGGCCGTTATCTGCGTGTCGGACTGGGAGTGTGCGGGCAATTGAGGGAGAGAATGCTGCGTGTGAGCCCCTCCATTGCCCGCGGAAGTAAGAGGCAAGCTCATGCTTCCCCAAGAGATGGACTGAGAATCTAAAAGGAAGAATATGCCAACTCAGTGGCTCTACTGCCGCGCAGGCGAGAGCGCAAGCGGACGGTCCGCGACAGATGCGAGTATTGAAAAACTGCTGTAAGAAGAAATCCGCGAAATATGCCTAATGGATAACGAATGTGGTTAAAGAAGCATGGAAAAGACAAAAATGCAGCGAAAGCCTCAAAGCAGACCGCGTCAACGTCAGGCAGATGAGTTTGAAGTTATTTTCCTGGACGGGTTGGCTGAGCGGCGGGAAAGGGGCCGTGGTTTCTTTGCTTAGGTACTCAGCTCCTGCCTATCCATGCATATGGGATCGTATGCTCTGGACCTGCTACTGCACATTGCATACGAGATGGCACCAAGTATTGTAAGTACATCGAGGTACTGCCCTCTGCAGGCGCTGTGCCTGAATTAGGTGCTCAGTAGGGCGCCACAGGCTGCGAGCGGCAGCGAAGGGGCGTGACGAGTGCTAGCTTTACGGACAAGTCCGTTGGGCGCAATGCGTCGCGAGCGCATTTTGGGCTTGTCCACACCCCCTATCGTGAATGTTGTTCCCACCCGCGCTCGGATTAGTGACTTGCGGGTACACGGACAGGTATTATTAGCATTCGTGCGGCGAGCACAGCCTGCCCTGCTAGGCCCCATTGCTGTAGCTGCATGCATGCCTGTCTCCCCGTCCAAGTATTATTAGTACCTGCTCAGTACCTGTATTTCTGTGTGTTTCTGTGTGTGCGTGTGTGTGTGCGGGTGAATGCAAGCATGGACAGGGGGCTGAAATGGTCGTAACTTGGAAGATACATCAGATACGCCAGTGCATCCGAGGACTGGTGGAGCACGGAGTACAGGTGGGAGACTGGAAGCCAGGAGATACTTTGTGGGCGCTCAACTTGGATGTTGATTCCACTGCTTGCAGGAGATGTTTTGTGGAAGGCGATGTACCGTTCGCCTGCAATGGAACAGTACGCGGAGTGAGTGGCGAATGAGATTTTCAAGGCCGTGAGAAGGGGACATATGAAATGGAGAAGAGACGGCAAGAGATGGCTGTTGATTGATAGGCAGGGCTGCCATAAATGGTAAGGAACCCCGATCTCTCTCTTTTTTAATTGTTTTTTTCTTACTCGATCAACGTTAATCGTCAAAGAGCATCTCCATTATTGTCGTCATTGGAAGCGTCTGAGTACTGCGCGAGTACCACTTGATGGATGATGATTGATGGCACGGACAGATGGCCTGTGCACTTGGCATCTGCCACCACTCGGATCCTTTAACCTCTATCTTTGAACCACACGTCGAAATCTTATGTTGCTTCAATGCTTTATTTTAGCATACACGGAGCAGTCCTAACTCTACTAAACCTTAAGGTACAGAGGTTGCCAGCACATGACAGCCAATGAGCAAAAATTCAATACGAGTATTACAATGACTACTAGGTAGCTCGCAGTATGAACCCCCTTTTTTCCCGTGCTCTTCGGCGCTGCTCGAACTTTGCTACCTTAGATCGGGACTTGGCACGGAGGCTTGATGTTGACTGAACTCAGTGAGTACTTGTCGGTACCTCAGCTGCTGCCACCGTTCGCAGTGGGACCAGCCGATCCGATCCACCGGGCATGTACAGCATTTGTATGCACATGTACGAAGATTGGATTGATCCATCAATGGTTTTTTTCTCCCAAGGATGCGGAGCAGATGCCCCCTTGCTTGGTGCCACTTTACTTGGGTCGATGCCCCCTAGCAGATGCTATTAGGGGCACCGACTTACAGCGTATTGCCCCGGATGTCTGGTCCACAAGTACTTCCAGAATCTACCCGACCTCGACGGAGTAAGTCGTCGCCAAAATTACCAGCAATAGACCAGGTTACTGCTCAGCTGGCCTGCTGCCGGTGAGAGCGGCCATAAACAGCAGCATTGGCCCGCCAAGTTCGTGCTGACACCTTCGTTGAAGCCTAATAAAAGAAGAATGGAATTTTTATCTTTGGGAGCACTTTTCTCATGCTCGTGTTAGTCAGATTGGATACTATACGAGTAAAAAAAGAATATCGTATACCCTGTACCTGCTATTTTCAGAGCCAGCGATGGGAAAAGGGGGGCCATCCCACACTCTAGTAAGTCTAGCTGACTCGAAAAAAAACGAGCCTCGAGGAAGCACAGCTTACTTTGTACGCTGTTTGAGTGGATGAGTGGTCTGACGACACAGCCCTAATGCGAAGACAACGACAACTAGCTGCTCGGCGTTCTTTTTATATCTACTCGTACTATCCTCGCCAGATCTCCCTAAAAAAAGACCCGATGACAGATGGGATTCAGACAGATTTTGTCGGGACACGAGGCTCTGTCATGCATCGGATGCACCCAACCGTCTTTTGCAAGTGCCACACTATCACCGGCCAGCAAACAAGCCGTGGGCGACACAGGCATTTGCTTACCCAGCATTGCCCGCTGGTCCAACAGGAGAGATGTTAGCGCCAGTGAGACGAACAGCCATTTCCCGAGCATTTTTGGCATCTTTTTGGTCCATTCTCGAGTCTCAGTTGTGGCCGAAATGTCTTACTTGGATGTACATACCTGTACTGTCCGAAATACGTTGTAGGGGGGTACGGGGCACGGAAGCCGGAGCAGTCCGGAATGCAGCGTAGCAGGGATACCCGTGGTCAATTTCCATCAATAGATGCGTAAAATGCACAACTTCGCACAAAATGGCCGTAATGGGTCTTCTCACTACTGTGCAGTACATACATGCACGATGATGGAGCCAAAAGCACAGGTCGCTACTAAAGTCGTACCACTACGAGCACAGTACCGTGTTGTAGGGTACGCGCAGCTGCAAGTGACCAACGAGATGCTTCACGTTCTGTGGGTTTGCAGTCTCATGTTTCCCCTCCTCCCCGCATGTCAGGAAACACCACGCTTTGTTTTTTTTTTTTTTTTTAGGTTTTTTTTCTTCTCTTAGCCCGGTCTCGTTGTTGGCCAATCGTGTCGAGCATATGCAACTACGGCTCAAGTTTTTGCCTAGGACCGGCGATCGAGGCAGCATGATGCGAGCTCTGGCACAGCCCAGCAGAAGCCGGTCTTGTGCCCCTCACAGGAGAAAATACGAGCATCAAGGTGGTGCCGTGGTTGGCCACAGTCATGTCGAGACGGACTCACTCCATCGTGACACGCAGAAAAGCATACTCGTAGCATTGACGGCGTCAGAGCGTCGCTGGTTTTCTCGTATTGCATCCGCCCGCTCCGGGTCTCGTCTCTCAGGACCGGCGACGGTAGTATTTGTACCAAGTAATACTGCCAGGTAGATGTGTAATTACACATCGGTCGGTGGAAGTTTTATATCCGCATCCAGATGTCGCCGTGCGAAATTTCGATTTCAGCCGTGGAATATTCCAGGTACTCCATAATAATAAATTGCATGTGTTCGCTTCCAGGCATTTGTACTGTATGTATCGTACGGAGCGGAGCGGGTGTTGGCATGGAGCACGACCACGGAGAAAGCATGCAGTGGCCGGGCTGTAGCAGGAGGTACCTGCTAGGGAGGCGCTGATGTACATGCCGGTACAGGCTCTGCCAGCTTGGTGACATTCGAGCTGATGCACAGCACTTTGAGGGCTGCAGTTGACGATGTCCACGATCAACACAGATTAGGGTGAGCGACCCAGCCAGTGGAGAGCGGCGAGGGTTGCATTCAGCTCAGCCAGTATCACCAGGCTAGCAGTACGGAGCTCGATACGATACAGTAGTACGAGTAGACTTGGGTAGGACCAGTATTCTTAGCAGTACTCGTAGCCTTGTGCCGTGGCAACCGGGTTTTTGTCTGGCTGGCTTTGCTCTGGATCGCTAACAGCCCAGCATCTACGTCTTGTACCACCGCAGCACGCAGACTCTACAAAATACTACCCGCCGATGCAGTACTGCTACTAGCACACAGTCGTGCTAGCAGCACTGCTAGGCCTTAGAGTTGAGGCGCCCAGCGGGAACGGCTTCAGTGAGCACAACCGCCCGCTACCGTCCAGCCGCAGGCGTATGACAGGGCTCCCCTGCTTCCAACTTGGGCGGTACTTGCAAGTACTCGGCGCCGGTTGGCGGTGGCGCCGACGGGCTCGCTAGCTGCCCATTGTTTGGCACACGCCCCCTGGCCTAGCTGTGTGGCACAGCTGCCGCCAGTACGCAGGCCCAGGTACCTGCCAGGTAGCCCCTGTCGCTGGGTGTTCTAGTGCCTACACGGCAGCTCCTCGAGATGGGCGAACCACCAAATCCATCGATTCATCCTCCTCAGAGCCGCGAGACTTTTTCTCTGCTGTTTTCCCTGACCACCTCTGGGCCTTTTGGTGAGACTGCCTCATTCGCTTTGGCAGCTCTACTTTCAATCGTTAATCGCTTGCATCTGTTTGTCTGCACTGCTATTTTGTTTAATCGCCTTGCCTTTTCTGTCTTGCATCTTCTTGCACTACCAATAATAATCGAGACAAAAAAAGCAAAGACCGGGGGGCAGAAAAAAAAGGAGTTAATACGGCAGTCGCGTCTTGGGCTTGCCTTCAGTCGTCCTTCTTGTCTCTCGCTCAGCATTGAAACAGCAGGCCATCTTCATCTTCATCTCCGTCATTTCTTCCCACTTCTTTTCCTTCTCATAGCCTTGCTTGTTGTTATTGGACCAGCCGTGCCGCATACACTTGGGGGCTGCTTAACATAAACAAACATCTTCAGCATCAACAACACGACATAATCCGTTCCGCATTGTTATAGGACGTTCCATCGATCGAGGGCCGTTACGCCCACTCCTCCTCCGTCATGGCGAACCGACTTTCCATGTTCTCCATGGCCTCAGAGGCTCGAGGTGGTGGACCTCAGTCTCAGGTTTCGACAACCACGCTGCTCAACTCCATCCACAACATCTATCTCACCTCACAACCCCATCAACTAGACGCCAGCACCAGCGTCGTTGTCAACACCTGGCTCACAGCTGCTCAGGGCGGCCCTGCTGTTGATGCTACACTCGCAACGCGGGCTTGGGAACATGCCAGGCGGCGAGCAGAAGATGGCTGCATTGTCTTGGGGTAAGTGAACAACTCCATCTAAGCTGCCATCCCATACTGACAAAGGCTCTAGTTCTCTTCACCAGTCGACTCCCTCTCTTCTCGTCCCTTTCCTGTCGTCATTTCCGTTTGCGATCCCCTCCACCGTCTACAAGGCTGTCGAGGCTATTCAGCCCCTTCTCCGATGTGTCACTCCATACAACCCGGCGGCCCAGAAGCAGGCGGGCTTGGGTGTGACCTTGGCTCTGAACCTCGCCGGCAACCTTACGGGGGCTTCGCTGGCCCTCTCCCAGGGCGGGATTGATACTTCTGCGGGCCTGCTAAACATTCCTGCAGAGGCGGGTTATCGTGCCTTTGACGTCTTTTACTATCTCTTGACCTCTGCCTCAACACCCGCAGAACGAGAATTTTTGGGCCTTAAGTCAGCGTCTGCATATACTCTTCTGTCCCGATCTGGCACCTATGATCCACCATCATACCTACCCACTGCGGATGATTCCGCATCCGCCGATGACTTCCGCCAGGCTCTCAAAGACATTGGCATTAAGGGTTCAGCTCACCGAAACTTCATCTCTACTCTAGCTGGCCTGCTCAAGCTTGGCGACACGCTTGACTACAGCATTGAATCCGAGGCGCTTGAGGAGATTTGTGAGGACGTGGGTGGTCTGCTTGGAATCGACCCCGAGGTTGTTCTTCGCCAGTGTAGCACGGAAGACCGTAAGACCCTCGTTGGCGGACTCTACGAGTCCCTTGTTGATTGGGTCATCTCCAAGGCCAACGATGCCATCGCTGCGCAGTTGGTCCGTATTAAGGATGGCGATGAGTCTCTGGACGGCCATGGAGTTCGCACTCCCACCTCCAACGAAGACAATGGCGATACTGTCTCCATCACTGTTCTCGAGGTGCCGGACCCTGCTATTAGTAGGGCGCTGTGCATGCGGTCCGTCTTCGATGATACCCAAGGTATCAATGCCGAGATGATTGGCGATGGCCTCGAGATCCCCTCGGCTGGCTCTTCTATTCTCAGGGAACTCCAGCAGGCTGTGTCCGAGGTGGCGCCTGACTTGGGAATCATGACCGGTCCCCAAGGCCGCGAGCGCCAGCATGAACTGGAGAAGAGGGAGGTCATCCTGGAGAAGGCTGCATATGGTGCTGACGAAGGCAGCTTCCTCAAGAAGTTGCTCTTCCCCGTTGAAGGCCAAGGTATCAACCTGGGTAGGGCTGGTCGAATCGATCTACCCACGGTGCTTAGCTCCAACCGTATGTGGTATCATCTCTGCCTGCACCCAACTGACGATACACCTGGCAGCCTAGCCGCGCTGCCCTCAATTACTTCCGCTTGGTCGGCTGGCACTGTCTCTCGTCAGTTGCGCGCATGGCGTCTTCCGGAGTGGGCGAACCGTAGGCACAGGAACCTTGACTTCACCGCCGACTTTGACGTCGACGAATTCGTTCAGCGTTATGCTCCCCTCGGCTGCAGGGATGGTCGTGAGGGCATTGAAACGTGGATGCTGGAGCGTGGTTGGAGTAATGGCGAAGTCTTCATTGGCAAGGAGCGTATCTGGATTCGCGAGAACGCATGGTGGGAGGCAGAGAGCATGTTGGATGTCAAGCCAGGTGATGAAATCCACCCCATCCACAGCAACCCTTTCAACAACGGTTTCGATACCGGCTATTCAAACAACGGTAGCGGATACTTCCCTCCAACTGGCATGGACAATAGTGCCAATATCAGCCGGGATCACTTGGTTCACAACCGCGGTATGAGCCAGGGCAACATGAGCCAATTCACACTTGGCCAATCCCCGAACCCTCAGGCCGCGCCGTCTATCGCGCCGAGTGCTATGCGTGCTGGCGATTATGGCTTGGGTAACAAGGGCGACTTGTATAGGGGCGATGGCTTTTACAACCCAGAGGCTGCTGCATACGACGCCGAATTCGCCGAAGATAAGAAGCTCGAGACAAAGCAGGTTGACAATGCTCGTCGGGCTTGGGTTTGGTTCACCTGGGCCATGACCTGGTGGATTCCGTCCCCCTTGCTCAAATGGATCGGTGGCATGAAGCGCCCCGATGTTCGCATGGCTTGGCGTGAGAAGCTCGCGCTGTGCATGGTGATTGTCCTCATCAATGCCATCATCATCTTTTGGATCGTTGGCTTTGGCCGAGTTCTATGCCCCAACATGGACAAGGCCTGGAACCGAAAGGAGGTCAGCCAGCATCAAGGCACCAACGATTACTATGTCAGCATTCGCGGCGGCGTCTATGACCTTTCCAAGTTCTGGAAGCTCCAGCACAGCGACACAAATACCAAGACCACCTCGGACCTCATGCTGCCCTTGGCCGGTGCGGACATGGATGATTATATCATTCCTCCTCTTAACGTTGCCTGCCCAGGTCTTGGGCTCACCGAAACCTCTCAGCTCGTCCTCAACAACACTCTCGAGTTCACTGCCGCCCAGCATCTGCAGGGTCCTCATTTCCAACCTGACCCGACCAGCAAGCTAGCCAACGCCGACTGGTACTGGACCGTCTTCGAGCCAGCCATGGAAGAGTTTTACAAGGGCGAGCTGGTCTACAAGAAATCAGATGTTCAGAAACAGGGCAACGATGAACAGAGAATGTGGGCCATGTATGGTAACCAGATCTACGACTTGACCAACTATTTCCACACCCTGGATGTGTTCAACAATGATGCTAGGTATACATTCCTCAACCAGGATCTTACGGACCTGTGGAAAGACAATCCGGGTACAGATATCAAGGAGAAACTCGACATCCTTGTCAATGATCCTAACAACAACGGTACCGTGCACGCCCAGCTTGTCAATAGTTGGTCGTGCATCCAGCGTGTTTTCATCAAGGGCAGCACAGACTTCCGCGTTACCCCTCGATGCACGGTCAACAACTGGATTCTTCTCTCCTTCACAATCGTATTGTGTGTTGTCATTGGCCTAAAGTTTGTGTCCGCGCTTCAGTTTAGCACCAAGCGACGACCCTCTCCCCAGGACAAGTTTGTCATTTGCCAGGTCCCTGCCTACACCGAAGGCGAAGACTCGCTGCGAAAGGCGCTTGACTCGTTGACAGCGCTACAGTATGACAACAAGCGAAAACTCATCTGCATTATCTGTGACGGTATGGTTGTGGGTGGAGGCAATGATCGTCCTACACCCAAGATTGTTCTGGATATCCTGGGCGTGGATCCCAAGGTTGACCCTCCTGCCCTGGCATTCAAGGCTGTCGGCCCCGGCAGTGACCAGCTCAACTATGCCAAGGTCTATTCTGGTCTTTACGAGTATGAGGGCAATGTGGTCCCGTATCTGGTTGTCGTCAAGGTTGGCAAGGAATCGGAACAGACCAAGGCCAAGCCCGGTAACCGTGGCAAGCGTGATTCTCAGATTCTTCTCATGAGCTTCCTCAACCGTGTCCACCATCGTTCCCCCATGAACCCGCTCGAGCTCGAGATGTTCAATCAAATTAACAACATCATTGGCGTGGATCCTGAGCTATATGAGTACCTCCTCATGGTCGATGCCGATACGTGCGTTCAAGAGGATTCTCTCAACAGACTGGTTGCTGCATGCGCCCATAACGCTAAGATTGCCGGCATCTGCGGTGAGACCAGTCTGGAGAACGACCAAAAGTCTTGGTGGACAATGATTCAGGTCTACGAATACTACATCTCTCATCACATGGCAAAGGCATTCGAGTCTTTATTCGGTAGTGTTACTTGTTTGCCCGGATGGTAAGTAAATTGCAAGTAAATGAATCACCGTATTTTTCATGTAGACTAACATGTGTACTCACAACTAGTTTCACCATGTACCGCCTCAGAACTGCAGACAAGGGCAAGCCTTTGATCATCTCCGACGCCGTCATTAAGGACTATAGTGTATGCGATGTCGACACCCTCCACCAGAAGAACCTACTCTCTCTGGGTGAGGATCGATACTTGACAACTCTGATGACAAAGCACTTCCCTTCTATGCAATTCAAATTCCTTCCCCACGCTCAGTGTAAAACGGCTGCCCCGGAGTCGTGGAGCGTTCTCCTGTCCCAGCGTCGACGATGGATCAACTCGACTATTCACAATCTTGTAGAGCTTATGCGGCTCAAGGACATGTGTGGTTTCTGCTTCTTTGGAATGCGTTTCATTGTCTTCATTGATCTTTTCGGCACCATCATTCTCCCCGCGACATGCGCTTACCTTGGATACATGATTTACAGCGTTGCTACACACCCGACCTCGTTCCCCCTGTGGTCCCTTGTCATCCTGGCTGCCGTCTACGGTCTCCAGGCATTGATCTTCATCTTGAAGAGGCAATGGCAACACATCGGCTGGATGATCATCTACATCCTCGCGTACCCCATTTACTCATTTGCGCTCCCCGTCTATTCTTTCTGGAACCAAGACAATTTCTCCTGGGGTAATACCCGTGTTGTCATAGGAGAGAAGGGTAACAAGCAGGTGGTTGCCGTTGACGACGAGGGATTCAACCCGCGATCCATCCCTCTCCAGCTCTGGGACGACTATGCTCTGGCTAACGGTCTCCCCGGTCGTCGTGGCACCAACCAGTACCAGGAGAAGCAAGACATGGTCTACAACGAACAGTACGAGATGGACGAAATGAAGTCAGTCTACTCAGCCGGTCCTCAGGGCTCGGTTCTTACTGGCATGCATGGCCGTAATACATATATGCCTCCTCAGTCCCCGGCGCCGTTCGCTGCTAGTCACATCGGCGACCCTACCTACATGTCACAGCGACAGTCGATGATGTCCATGGGTACTGCGATTCAGGATCGCAGCCAATCACCATACTCAGATTTCCCCCAGAGGACGAGTGTGATGCATACCCGTGGCCCTTCGAATCTGATTCCCTCGCCAGGTCTTTCGCCAGGCTTCAATGGCATGAACCGTTCTTCTTCCGCCATGAGCTTTGGTCGAGGCCATGAAGCAACCCGGTCAACCGCTTCGTTCGATTTCATGGGAGGCGCTGGTGGCATCGGGTCATCAGATGCCGCCATCATTGAAGCCATCCAAGCCGTGTTGCGAGACGTTGATTTGGACACCGTGACGAAGAAGCAGGTTCGCGCGCTCGTTGAGCAGCGCCTGCAGACCGAACTCGTTGGAGAGCGTCGCACGTTTGTGGACAAGCAGATTGACCGCGAGTTGGAAAACATGTAATGATGCATATTGGCACGGAATGAATGAAAGGAGGGAACGAGCATATCGACAAATTAGAAGCTTGGTCTTGTTTTTTTAATATTTATTTTCATACTAATCATTCTTTTTGGGGGGAGGTATTCCACTCCTTCGTACGATAGTCCACACAACGAACTTGACTGGATGAAAACGGTTACATTCTACGAGATGACTGAGACTCAAAGATTACATTGCAAAAAGAAACAAAAAAAAAGGAGCTGCATCAGCAAGATTTGTTACATGGCAAGAGAAATGGCGTTTTTATGGGTATGGAAAGTGAAGAAGTATGCCGCCTTTGTTACTATTTTTTTTTTTTGAGAGAAGAAGTTTTAAGTCATTGGGTTATGAAATGGTTACAACGTGCCTACTTTATCAGTCTAAAGCTTTGAACGAAGTCTTCTGAAGCCAAAGCATTTGGGGGGCGGAGAACTTGTGTTCCTTGCTGTAGCGATTTGTTTATAATAGTCATCTTCATTGAGGGTTTTTAAATCTTGCCTGTTTGTCTATTGTCTGAATATGTGTTTTGATGTTGTCATGTGTGAAATCGAGTTGTTGTGTAATGGGGTATGAGTTTTTCCAAGACATGTTTGCTTTAATTCTGTTTCATAGGGTTTGAATATATATATGTGCGGTTTACGAGATCATTTACACTTTGATGACTTCTTTGCTTCCGACTTGTAAGTAATAAGCAACATTCATAGGAATACAGCAGCACTGGAGATCAATTGGCAAGTCATGATACATTTCTCCAATTCTAACCAAAATAAAATACAAGAAAAACAACCAGCAAGTATGAGTGAACCATACAAAAATCTCCTTCCAGGCTCGCCGTAGCCAACTTGGCAGTACTATGAGAGATGTAAAAATAAAATCGGGTATATATTTCGTTCAGCTTTTTGACGCCCGAATCACTTCTTGTCGACTTTCCCAACCCCCTTTAGGCGGAGGTAGACGTCTGTTCCCCAGCCGTATAAACTCTGAACAGCGATGCCGCCACCAAAGTACTCGGCATATGCCCTGCTCAGCGGCAGACCATATCCCAGACCGGCAATCGAGCTTCCTCCGGTGCTAGCCGTTGCAATCGCACCAAGCCCGTCATTCCCGGTAGAACCAGGGACGTCGTCGTCCTCGGAAAAGGTAGTGAACGAGTAGGACCAGATGTTGGGGAGGACGTCTGGAGGAATGCCGCCGCCTCGGTCCCGGATGCGGATTGTCACGCCTGGGGCATTGTCATCCAGGGGCTTGATTGCGTCGCTCTTAAAGACTCCCAGGTCCTCAGACGGGGTCTTGATCTCGGGAGCACCGCCAGGTTGAAGCTTCAGCGGTGGCTCGGGGGCGATGGTGACTTCAATGGGCTCGTCTGACCTGCTTTCTATGGATGCTCGGAAGGCATTTTTGAGAAGCTCTGTGATTATGTACTCTAGATGCATTGGCAAAAAAGCAAAGGTCGTTTCTGGCTCGCCATTGATAATCAGCTTTGGCCGTATGCCGTATCTGAGCTCGCAGATGTCAGCCACAAAGCCCGCACAAGATTCAACTATCAAGGCAGGCTTCAGGGCAGTATCGATAACGCCAATGTACGTCGGGTGCTCGGGGCATGGCGTGGGACTCGCGCCGGGGTCGAAATGAGGCTGGCTGCTGAAGTGCAAGGCAATGTGCTGCTCGGAGATGAGGCGAGTGCCAATGCGGGCGCGGAGGTGCTCGTCTAGGAAGCGTGTTACCTCCTCTGGGGAGATGTATTTGCGACACTCAAGGAAGCCTTTAGCAAGAACCGGAATGGTGTCGGTGTGGGTAGCGACCAGCTCGGCGAGAGCATTTGTGAATTTGATTTCGTTGTCGAGTGTTGTGATGGCCCGGCCCTTGGAGGCGGCTTGCCAGTACGGGAGGAGGATGGATAGAGAGTGTAGGTAGTTGTTGTAAATTTGAGAAATGTTGGGGTTAGATACAACAATGTACGGGAGGTTCTGGAGGGCCTGCAGGCGATGTGCAAGGCGAATCGGGATGAGAGAGAGTGTGAAGTTGGCCGATGCGAGAAGCGATCGTTCGGATAACGGCGGTCTACCTTGTCTAGAAGAGGAGATATGTTGTTAGATCAATGAATGGAAATACACTTGTATGGTTGAAAGAGCTGCTGCTTACCTTACGAGATCGGCCAAGCTCAGAGGATGCTGGGGCAGGTTGGCCAGGGCCGAGATCTCGGCACCAGATACATCATGTGCGATGTTGGAGGTGAAGCACCGCAACTGGGGCCGCAGAGGCGTCGGGGCTCGAATTCCGAGTGGCCGGAGCAGCCTCGTGTGTCTGAACATGGCCCTCATTGCAGCATTGCGAGATGCAAGAGAACAGTCCGGTGGGTTTCGTTTAGGGAATCAAGCAGCAAGCAATGGGAAACGCAAATGCACCACGCCTCGCTCCGCTCTCATATGCATAGGCAGGCTGCCAATTTTCCGGGATAGATAAGGGGGAAAGTTCCGATCGTCGGTACGAGGTTCAGCGATCTTCGGCTCATTCCACTAGCACACGATAGAGCTGGGTTAGTTATTAGAGTGAGTCTGTCCATGCCTCACAAGCAACAGCAGAAGCGTCCAGCCAGGCCAGTTGTGGGATAGCGGCGCCGTGTTGAGCCGGTGCAGCGGGCAAGGCCAGTGGCGGCACAAGCACAACGAATCACCAGCGTCAGCAGCCCAGAGTTACTTTTGGTTACTTTTGCGAGCTGGTGTAAGCTGCAAGTCAGCCGCCAATTTGTGTAGATGGAGTAAAAGGTATGATGAGAATAATCATAATTCAATGGTCCAAACGACACACAGTTGAATTGTCCATGGCCTTGGATAGTCACATGGCGATAACAACAGCTCCCCACTCTTATCGCGGTACATACGTCACGTCACCCCGAGGCAAGCTAACAAAGGAGGGGAATCGCGAGATCCATGGCGGGGCAGCATCAGGTCCAAGCTTCAGGGACCAAATGCGTTCATTCACTCATCTGACACAGCGGAAGGTGAAGATGAAGATATTGATAGAATCTCTATATTACGTCTTTCTATTGTAGGTTTATATAGATGTAGATGCGACAAGAATAGAATAGAGAGCCCCATTTACTGCGTCCTCATCTCCTTATCCTCCTCAACAGTTTGCACTGAGGGGTCCTCGGCGAGCGAGTGGACTGTGCCCTCAGGGTACTCAACGCTGTATTGAAGGAGGTTCCAGTCAGCCATTGGATATATTCCGTCTCGGGGATAAATGTCGTGGACTCACGTAAAGGCCTTGATCAGGGTGTACTCGTGAGTGATCTTGCCGCCGGCATCCTTGGCCTTCTGCTTGGCTCTGGTATCGCGTCAGTCATCGTCGTCAAAGCGGAACGGGAGCCCGACTCACGCGGCAAGCTGGTCATCTGACACATCGTCCTTGAGGGTGACCTGAAGGGAGGAGAAAAAGACGTCAGTATGGTACAGATTGCAAACGGAACCCAGGCTGCAGTGGGCTGCTCACAATGAAAGAAGGCATCTTGAATACGGTAGACGTTGATAGTTGTAAGCGTTGTGATGTGATTGTAGTTGCAGGTGTTGATGCGGGGAGGAAACCCAAGCCATCGCTCCTCATATTAATACCCGTCTGCCAATATCGATACGTCACGCTCCTCCCAGCCACATGCCTTAGCCTCCTGCAAACGCGGACGCAGCCGAGCATGATGTAAGCAGAAAGACATTGACTGATACAGAGAGACACGTACGCATGCTCGCGTGTACAATCAAAAGGTCCATTAACCCAATCGTTTAGGGACCGATTGTAGCCTTGCAGAGATGAGCTGTGGTAGGGCGAGTTAGGCTACGTTAGGCTGTGTTACCTTGGTTTCCTGCTAGGTGCTATCCGGAGTAGGTATTGGCCTAACAAAAAGGGGCAGCGGCACGACGTCGGCGGCTTCAATGACGTAGATTTGGTTCAACTTGCGATCTCTTGGCGCTCCCCCACGGTGAGATTCCCTGTTTGCGTGGCTTAGGGAGAGGATGGTCAGTCAGGTGCTCTAACTCAGGGAGTGGCTGTTCAGAATCCAAAGCTACAATGCTATCAAACAGCTGATTCTCAATTTTGATACAGTAAAAAATACCAAATACTAGAGGGACATGGCTATATAGTAGTAGATAAGTACTGGAAGAGAGTAAGGAGTAGATACTAGCACAAAGTAGTAACTGCAGCAGATACTCGACGAGCCCAGTATCTGCTTGAGATTTGCGTGATATAAGTTAGGATGGTTTAGCAGGTTGCAGAGCTTGACAGAGTACATTCAAGTATTCAGTCAATGCCAGATAGTCATGATTGATATGGGGAGAGGTTTCAGAATACCTAGGGCCAAGTCTCCGATATAGGTTGCCTGTAGTGCCCATCTTGCCCTACAATGATTTTTTACCCTCAACACGCTTTGGTGTCCCAGGGACTGGAAATCATCACAACAACTACATCTTATTACCATTGATATTGATACTTGCCCAAATAGACTTATTTTGGCATTCCACTTCGAATGGTGAATGCTGTCAAGGCCAAAACATCGAACACACCCCGAAACTACACGCTTACCCTGGAAAGACGGAACGCCGTCCGATGCTTACATAATCGGGATTTCAGATATCACCCTTCGGCCAGTTCATGCCCAACAAAGCACCCCCGTGAGCAGCCTGAAGGAAAATGCATGCAAGCAACGGTTGCTTAAACGAATGGGGTGCATTTTGCAGATGCTACGGGGAGTAGTAGTACCCCAGCGTTGCAGCAGCACAATGCCACCTCTTTCAACATCTCACCGTGTCGCCAATTTGCCATGCTCGTAGGATGATGGCATCCAATGATAAGCAGCCGACAGGCATCAAAGCGACAAGAAACACGGACCATCAAATGATGTCAGTCGGTTCGGATGGCAAAATATCCAATTTGGGGGACCCGGATCGGAAGCTTGAGCTGGGCCGGCTTATTCGTAGCCGCTTCATCGGGTCAACTGGTTATCGCCTTCCGTTGGCATGCGGATCAAGGGCCGCCTTGGATGATGGATGAATCCCGAAACTGACCACTGAAAGCTGAATCAAATCAGATACAAGCCTCTCAGGAGTGAATGCTGATCGGGCTTGTCTGCCGCCTAGTTCTTGGTCCTTGGTCCGTGATCCGTGGCTGATGATACCGTCCGGACGGCTCGGGCTGGGCTGGTCTCATTCAATCTTATTACTGCGTGCCAGTATGGAGCTGAAGGAAGCTTGCGGGCACGCGCACGGGACCAGAGCAGCTTAATACCAGTCGTCTTAGTGGCTGCAGACGATCCCAAAGAGTCAAGCGACAGACAAGGCCAGGGACAATGCGGAGCGTGAGCAGCCCAAAAGCGGGACGAGGACCCCCGTCGAGGCAACTTATTCGTATTCGTGTTCGATACGCGGACGGGTCGCCAGAAATCGTGAAAGTCGATTGGCTGCGCTCTCCGAGAGATGCCCCAACAGTTTTTCTCTCAAGCGCGACGCTGCCGTTTTGCGACACCTGCTGCAAGGGAGGCGGGCCAACGGGCAGCGGCCATTGGTGCGTGGCGCACAGGAACGAGATTTGATCTGACCTTGTGTGAACGAATTCGAATGCGCCGATGCTAGTGGCATCGTAGCTGTAGTGTGTGTCTGTGAATGGGTGGACAGTCTGACGCACTGTCTCGTATACTTGTGTGATGAGTACTGGTTGGAGCACCCCCTTTCTTCTTCCGCGGATGCGGTGCAAGATAGTACCTACCTGTATGCTCATCAATGGAGTGGAAGAGGTGCTGATGCGCAGTAAATGGCATGAAGAGAGTCATTCCCCGGAGTTTGCGAGGACTTGGCAGGGAGAACAAGCGATGTTGCTCACTTTCGGCAAGCCATCATACGAGTTCGTCTTACAAGTGACGAGCGTTGATCGGCGTGAGTAAGAGAGTTCTTCATATTGAAATTGGCAATTATACCCTTCCGGCCTAGGCATACACAAAGGCATGGAGTAGCACCTTGTAGCAACCAATATCATACCCAGCCAGTATGACTGCCAAGGCTACGAGAGATAGCATCTAATCGATAGATACGAAATCTCTTCCGGAGAGCGGAGGCAGGGCCATGTGCTTGTTAATCGATAGATGATACAAAGCCTTGCCATTCTCTCCATCTTGGATGAGCTTGGGCCTGCAATTTGCACCATACTTCCGAGCCAGGGATCCAGGGACGGGTACGCGATACACGCTTGATAGACGAGAGCAAGGTGGGCTGTTAATTAATGGGTACATGTGCCCTAGGTCGACGCGAGGTCGCAGAACGGCATCATGCTTAAAGCCGAGGGCGCCGCGGCGCAACCTCTAAGTGGTACAGACAGTACGGAGGGATCTGGATGATGAGAAAACAAAAAAAGAAAAAGAGGGCAAATGATTCTGAAAATGAACTGTGAAAAGCAAGGGGGAAAATATAAGATCCAACAGAGTAAGAAAATCCAAGAGTCAAAAGGCGTGTAAGAAGGAAGCACTTACACATCGCGTCCCGGTACTCCGTACGAGGAAGCCAGCCGGCTGGGCGATTCACGAAAAACGCCATGTTGTCATTTTTTTTGACGCTAAATCGATAAGAGCGAAAAAAAGGCAGCAAGAATTTGAAGAAAACAGAGACAAGATTAAAATTGGCAGGGGCCACAGCGCAGTCAAGCACAGGGGAGGGATTAGCTGCATTTTGGCTCGTGGAGACGGTCGTGGGTCGGCGCGAAATCATTGAATCCATCCATGGATGGGAAAAACTCTGTGCTGTGCTTTTCGTTTCTCCGTCAGCGTCTTTTCGGTCATGCACGCATCTGCTCGTCACACATGCCCTGTACGAGTGCCTGATGAGTACATGTACATGCCCATCCAGTATTTGAAGGAGTAAAACTCATGCCGTCTGTCAAACTCGGCCACAATACAGTAATTGGAGGTCGCACCTTCAGCCGCGAGTACTTTGATTGTCCGTACCGGCCGAGTACCACCGTTGGCACCTCTACCTGTAAAAAGACCCTGCTGCTGCCCCAGATCATTTGTACACCGCACTCGTGGGTCGGCCCAATTACTAATAAAGCAACTCAGAGCTTTAGTATCCAGAGCTGCTAGTCGCAAAAAAAAAGTGCGAGTAACTCACCCGTACCTGACCTCTGCTAAACCCCAGACGGCCCTGGCCCGGCGCCTTTTTGTTTCCCTCCCCCCTGTCGACCCTCAATTCTCTTATATCTCCATCGCCGTCACTTCGCCTGCCCCCGTCGTTTCTCTCTTCTCCAGTCCAGGTACTGTCAGGCTCGGTGGTACTGCAACTACTACTGTCCAAGTACTGTAGTAGAGAGCATATCGTGTCCTAGAGAAGAGACAGACAGAGCTTCTGATCGTGACAGACCAAAGACTCGACTCTCTTCCGTTCGCCCACCATGGACGCACTCAATGCCACCAGGGCGTCGTCCGTCTTGACGTCTGTCCTCGCCAACTCGAAATATGTCAGCGCCAACATTCCTCCTCAGGTCGACTATGTCATCGACACCATTGCTGCCGCGGGACCGTGGACTTGGTTCTTCACCATCTTGGCCATCTGCGTCGTCTATGACCAAGGTACGGATATATCGTTGCGCCCTTTGAAAGCCCATAGCGGCTCGACCAAGAGACCAGTCAGCTAACCAGATACCGCCCTTCAACAGTCAGCTACCTTATGAACAAGGGTTCTATTGTTGGCCCGGCATGGAAGCAGCCTTTCATCGGACCCTTTCTCCAGTCCATGGACCCCAAGTTTGAGGAGTACTATGCCAAGTGGTTGAGCGGTCCCTTGAGCTGCGTCTCCGTCTTCCACAAGTAAGATTGACGAGCCGCACTGAGACAATGGCAGACGCCAGGACTAACATGGACTTCTTCGCAGGTTTGTCGTTATCGCGTCCACTCGAGATATGGCTCGCAAGGTGCTCAACTCCCCGGCTTATGTCAAGCCCTGTGTCGTCGATGCCGCGTACAAGCTCCTCGGAGAGGACAACTGGGTTTTCCTCGACGGCAAGCCCCACGTGGATTTCCGCAAGGGCCTCAACGGCCTCTTCACCCGCAAGGCTCTCGAGTCCTATCTGCCCGGCCAGGAAGAGGTCTATAAGGTCTACTTTAAGCGATTCCTCGACATCACCAAGGAGAATGGCGGCAAGCCCGTCCCCTTCATGCCCGAATTCCGTGAGCTCATGTGCGCCGTCTCTTGCCGTACCTTTGTTGGACACTACATCTCCGACGAGGCCGTCAAGAAGATTGCCGATGACTATTATCTCATCACTGCGGCTCTTGAGCTCGTCAACTTCCCCATCATTCTTCCCTACACCAAGACATGGTATGGAAAGAAGGCCGCCGACATGGTTCTCGCTGAGTTCGCAAAGTGTGCCGCCAAGAGCAAGGTCCGCATGGCCGCCGGTGGAGATGTCACCTGCATTATGGACGCTTGGATTCTGCAGATGATTCAATCCGAGCGCTGGCGTGAGGCTGAGGAGAAGGGCCTGTCCACCGAGGGCATGGTGAAGCCTGCTCCTATGCTGCGCATGTTCCGCGATTACGAAATCTCCCAGACTGTTTTCACCTTCCTTTTCGCTTCTCAGGATGCCACCAGCAGTGCCGCGACATGGCTATTCCAGATTGCTGCCCAGCGACCCGACGTTCTTGACCGCGTTCGAGAGGAAAACCTGAAGGTCCGAAACGGTGATGCCTATGCTGAGCTGAACATGGATCAGCTTGAGTCCCTGACCTACACCCGTGCCGTCGTCCGAGAGCTTCTGCGATACCGCCCTCCCGTCCTCATGGTCCCGTACAAGGTCAAGAAGCCGTTCCCCATCACCGACAAGTACACTGTTCCCAAGGGTAAGCCAGACTGTTCCATGATGTTTCCTTTTGGATATTTACTGACAAATTGTTGCTCGGCAGGTGCCATGTTGATTCCCACGACATACATGGCTCTTCACGACCCCGATGTTTATGAGAACCCCGACTACTTTGATCCCGAGAGATACTATTCAGGTGACGCCGAGGTCAAGGGTGCCAAGAACTACTTGGTGTTCGGAACAGGTGCTCACTACTGCCTGGGTCAAGTTTATGCACAGCTTAACCTGGCCCTGATGCTCGGAAAGGCATCTGTGCAGATGAACTGGACCCATCACGCCACCCCTCTCTCAGAGGAGATTAAGGTGTTTGCAACCATCTTCCCCAAGGTAAGTCGTGAATCGTGAATGGAATCGTAATATTGAGAGATGGAACTGACAGTAGCTTAGGATGACTGCCCTCTTACTTTTGAAGAGAGGAAATAAAGGACGAAAAACAAAAGTATGAATGAATGATACAAGAGGAAAAAAAAAAGCTGCCGAGTCGCTGTTGGCGGCATAATAGGACGGACGAAAGACGTTGTGACATCGAAGCGATAGATGAGCGTCGGTTGGGCGAATGCCATCTGTGGCGATAGACGGCGTTTTTTCTTTGCACAACAACGGGATTTGCTTGCCCAGGAGCGTACTACAGACCGCTGAGCTGCCATGAAGCTAAGATGGGAGCTCAGGATTGGCCTTGCATAGAGCCATAAGGAGATGGTACATAATTTTAATACCCAATCATCACTGTATATAATTAATTTAGTCAGCGGCAACACGATTGCCTCGCTGCTGGACGCCACGAAGAGATTAGATCAGGCTTGGCTGATGGAATGGATGAAGGAAATAAAAAGATTTGATTTGAGGGAGAGAGAGAGAGAGTCTATTGGCGTCAGGACATCGTGATATTTGTTGAAGCAGATTCTTCTCCGTGGTGCCTATGCGTCTGAACTTGGTCTGATGACTTGACTTTAAATGGAGCACAAGAAAAAAGTAATAATAATCTTGAAGAGCAGCACCAGAGGCCCTTATATCGCTCCTCAATGTGGGCATCAAGGGACTGCCAAGAGGATTAGGCTATCATCCGGCAAACCGTGAAATCTTCCCATGCTAGTTCGTGATTTCCAAGCGCGAAGGAAGTTCGACATCTGGGGCGCAGTTGGATATCCGAAATCACCCCGCGACGTCATGTCATGTGCAGCTAAACGACCCAAAGAACCCTTGCAGCTTTCGCCTAAGCTTACCATCTGTCTACCTTTGACCATTGGTGCGTTTTTGTTGCTGAAGAGCTGTGTGTTGCTAAGAATCTGGCTGGTAGGTTCATTTTTTAGGGAGTTGAAGTCAATTGCTGTTGTTGTATAGCTCCAAAAGAGACAAGGCGTTGATTGATTGATATCAGCAAGTTTAGCTAGCTAACAAGCGTCCTAGCGAATTGCGCCTCTTTAACCACCAAGTAAGTACCCGCTTCGAACGCATTGCCTCTACCACCCACCTTCGTTTGCGCCAGAGCTCCCTCTGTACTATACAAATACAGAACAAAACAAAACAACAACGCAATGGCCGCTCGACAAGCTTGCCAGCGGGTTCTCCTGCGGCGCATCTCCCCGCGAAATATCGCCGCCCCAGCTTCAGTCTCAATCTCGGCCTCCGCAGCCAGGACGTGCTCCGGCGTGGCAGCTCGGCCGCTGGCGAGGTGGACGAGTCCTAGATCTGTCACTGGTGTAGCTGGTGTGCGAAGGTGGTACTCTGGTCCGGACAATCAGGTGCCGAATAGTCGGATCTGGGGGTTTGACGAGATTAAGAAGCTGGTTGAGGGGAAGGATCCTAAGAAGGAGGTTGTCATTGTTGGTAAGGGCACATGACATCCATACATACATCTACTACATCCCGAATCCCTCCCTCTCACAACCCTCTCCTCTCCTCTCTCTCTCTCTCTCTCTGTATGTATGTCAACTGACAAAAAACAACGACAGACGTCCGCGAACCCCACGAGCTCCTCGACACGGGCAAGATCCCCGGCGCAATCAACATCCCCATCACCTCCGCCGTCCAGAGCTTCCACATCTCCGACGAGGACTTCGAGGACCTGTACGGCTACGCGCGCCCGCCCAAGGACGCCGCCTTGCTCTTCTACTGCAAGGCGGGAGTGCGCGCGAGGGCGGCCGCGGGGCTGGCGCAGCACGCCGGGTGGGCTAGTGTGGGCGAGTACCCGGGTAGCTGGCTCGACTGGGATCTGAACAAGGGGCCTGTGGAGGCTGTGAAGCCTGGGGGGAGCAAAGGCGAGGGGAAATAAAGTTGCTGCTGTGTCGAATTGATGAGGCTAATGCTAGTATTACGAGGTATATATATGTGTGTGTGAGTGTGTTTGAGTGTATATGTGTATGTATAAGTGCCAGTGGCCGAGGGGAGAACAGACTGAGCAACCAAAAGATCAAGGATGGCTGGAAATCAAATTGAAAATTTCTAAATTCATGTTTCTGTCATTCATATCGAGGCATAGCCACCCGTCAAGTTATAGTGTACAAATGCTTTTGCCGAATACCGACCAAGTAATAGTCTCCTTAGAAACGAACTCCCTGTGACAAATATTGCTCTTCATAAAAACCGCCGAGGCGTCCCCCCAAATACTTGATTGCAATGATCTGAGTTCATCAGAACTCTGGCTTCTTATCATCATCCCCGCCTGCTGGGGATCGCGCAACCGGGCTGCCGTGAGCAAAGAAGAGGATCTTGATCGTCAAGGAAAGACCGGCGTGTAGTAGAATGACAATAACCAGCAGGATCTTGCTGACCTGACGATCCGTTGCGCTCAGCACTGGATACAGGTTTCGTACTAGGAAGACCACAGACAGGCCGAAGCCGACGCCAACAAAGACCCAGTTAAGGATGGAGATTGGCGACCAGGAAATCAGCGCAACAGGGATCCATATCAGGTTTGAGTATCCGTACAGAGCCCAGCACTCCAGGAGGTTCGCAGATTCGCTTCCAAAGTATCGAAGAGCGAGGAACAGGGCCACGGGGATGACCAAGGTATATCCGTAGATTAAACCGGCAGCGCCTGAATATCAACCATCGTGTTAGCCCCGTCTCATCAACTATATCCTCCCCATTGAACCTGAAGCAAGATAATGCCAATTTCATACCGCTTAATAGCCTAAAATCGTAGGCAAACTGGGACTTGCCCGTGGTCGAGAGATACTGGCTGATGGTGCCGCCAAGGAATAGAATCAGGACCACCGTCGTAGCGATCCAAAATGGGCCGTACAAGTCGGGATTGCCCTCGAGCACGTCGAGGAAGTTTGCCCGCGGGAACAAAGCCGCCCAGCAACGCGACAGGACGGCAGAGGTATCGACGTCGAAGAACTGCGCATAAAACTGCATGCTCCAGAGATAGCGCTTGGACGATGATGACGAGGATGTCGCTGGCGGGGGCAGGCCTGCTGCCGGCGCCTTGCGGCCGCCGCGCGATGACGATGACGGCTCATTGAAGTTGGAGCTGTGGAATTCGAGATCCTCTTGAAGATCGGTGTGGCCGAGGTCGCCCTAGAAAGACGCAGGCCGCAGCGCCAAAAGCTTAGCAAGGCGACATTCCCTTTTGCAGGCATCGCAGGCCGGGATAGTCAAGGCAACGTATGCTTGCTATCCTTTCACACAACGTACCTCGTCGTCCACATCCACTACCGCATCATATCCAGAGCCGGACATTTTGGCGTCTTTGGGGGGGAAATGCGCTGACCAAATCCCGCTGGCAAGAACGCTGTCCAAATATCAGTTGGTTGAAGCCGGGCAATTCGTTGTGAGTTGGGTCGAGTCCAAGCTGTCTCTTCTTAGACACATGGTGGCTTGAGCTTGGGGGATAGCTTGCCACGAGATGTCGTCGTATCACGTGATCAAATACATGCAGCAGAATGGACCACGAGCGAATCAAGTCCTCCGATTAGCCAGTTTGTCCAGGTACAGATGCTGTGGTGTGGAACAGCGAAAAAAGAATCAATTCCCTTTTGATTAGCAATTTATTTAAATGCTATTATATGATGATGCAATTTGGTCAATTGGTGTGGAGGAATCTTTGACTTGGTACAGTCTGCCGGCTTGAGCATATACGTTAATCATGTGGATTTTTTGCTAGATAATCTATCTGCAATCCCAATCATTCCTGTGGTTCTAACTGATGGTCTATCATGTTTTGCCTTTTAAGCTCCATAGGCGGTACAATAACCAGATGCTCTCTTCAAGCTTCAGTTTACTCCTCTCCAGGGACCGGGATTTCGAAGTGTAATATTGGCGTCAAGTTACCGTCGAATCACTAGTCGAACTTCTCCGGAGGATATTTAACAATGAGCTGCCATCAGACATCATCTAGATTGATATATTTTGCCTCTGCCCTGATGCTAATGTAGAAACAAAATCCGGAATAAAGCAGAAGCACCTCTGTCCTCGCCACCCCAGAATGCCAGAACCCAGACGCCACATCCTTGGTGAAATGATTTATTTGAGCTTCTTCTTGGGTCGGAGCTGGTTGGTGTGACCGCACTTTCGCTTACGGCAGTTGGTGGCACGGGGAGGGAGACGGGCCTAGAAACGCCAAAGTCAGTGCCTGTCATTTATCCAGTAGATACTCAAATTTCAACGTACGTAGCACTTGCGGCAGATCATCTTGTCGCAGTTGAACTTGGAGGCAAGAACCTTCAGGGAGGGCTCAATGACACCACCACGCAGACGGAGGACGAGGTGGAGGGTGGACTCCTGCAGATTGGCATTAGCTTTCCGTTCCGGGTTTCTGGTTTTCCGTTTCCCTCATTTCCCAGTCCTTTATTTCGCGCTTTTCGCGAAGAAAAGTTGAAATGAGGATTCCTGATGACGCACCTTCTGGATGTTGTAGTCGGAAAGGGTGCGGCCATCCTCGAGCTGCTTGCCAGCAAAGATCAATCGCTGCTGGTCCGGGGGAATGCCCTCCTTGTCCTGGATCTTGGACTTGACATTGTCGATCGTGTCGGAGGACTCGACCTCAAGGGTGATGGTCTTGCCCGTCAGGGTCTTCACGAAACTGATCGCATTGTTAGTACGGCCATCCCGGGTTCGACGTCGGAGCGAAATCTGGCGGGTTTTCAATCTGAGCTTACATCTGCACTGTTAACGGTTAGTATTTTCATCCTGGCTTGCTCCCCTGAGGCGCGGCGACGGTACTCACTCTTGGACGATTTTTGTGATGCTTGACGATGTGAAGGTTCGATCGCTGATTCTGCGCGCAAAATTGGTGGGGCGGAAGTTGAAATCATGGAAAACCCTAGGTCAGTAGCCGACACACGTGACTTTCAAGAAGAAAGTGCGTCTGTTATGGGGAATGGAGAGGGCTTTCCATTTTACTGCTAGCGCTGGTCCGACAACCCATCTCGCCCTAGTCTATTCTTGGAAGCACATCAAGACCTCGAGTGGATCCCTTTCACACCATGTATCAAGTACTTCGTCCCAACTTGGAATTCTACAACAAAGAACACGACCGATGAGATGAACAAACGGCTTCAGGCCTTTTGATGTATTTGACCATCATTCATTGGATGTATTAGCATTACTCTCATTAAAAGTCATGTAACAAAAGTTGTGACCCTCCTTGTGTGTCGTACTTGCGCAGCAACTACATACAAACCTCCTTCATTGACTACAGTAGATGTATTGATCAACTATCAAATCAAGTATTGGCTCCTCATACTCTATTTTTATTTTGCCAGACCACCATGGTCCGTTCAATTCTGTAAATAGCGTCTGTCATGGTTTCAAGCGAGGCCCCTACTACCAAGCCTTCAATACACATACGTTAGCTCCCTTTCTTTACCACGACGCAGTCATTACGCTGAGTGTAGACTTACCCGCTGCTCTGTAGAGCTCTGTTGCGGTTTCAGAGAGGTGATCAACATTGCGAAATGCCTCGTATCTTGGCATCGACGGCAAAATGGTTTCTAATTTGACTGGATTGAACCGATTGTATTCGAGAGTTTGATTCAGTAAATTTTTGGCGGCGTCATCTATGTCCTTGGTAGAAATATCCTCTAATTGGCTTGTGCTAGCCGACGATTCTTCTACCGGAAAGAATTTCGTGATTGGATTATCGCCTTGATCCATCCTATCAGCATTGTAACTAATAAAAAAATGAGTCATGGTACTCATTAACTTACTAGTCGTGTCAATGAGACTGGAGACGTGAGCAAAATATGCGTCAAGTTCGTCCTCTTCCATAGAGACTACCTGGCTAGGAGTGACTTTATCAAAGTCAAACTTGGTAGTCTTCGTATCGCGTTGTGTTGGCAGGTTGCTTCTGCCCTGTCGCCATATCTCCCAGTCAAGTGTAGGTATTTGGAGGAAATTCGCATTTTGAAGTCGGGATAATGAAGTAGTATCGGCAAGGGGAAAATATAGTTTGGTGGCAACAATGAGTAGGGCCATTAGACGTATCTCTGGATAATCCAACCTGGGGTTTGAAAGCTTCTCTGTCGGAAAGCGGAATTGATATCCTAAGAGGGACGCCAACCTTCGGGCCGTGATGATGGCATCAACTGTTATTTAGTTAGAATCTTACCAGTCAGTTGAAGGAATAGTAATTCTTACTGGGCAGCGCAAGCTCCTTTGCAAATTGTATGAGCTGCGGAACGTGATTAATTTCTGGAAAGACCAGACTGTAGTTGAAGTCGTATGAGAGTACCAAGTCCATAACGACTCTGTGTATCTCATCTCCTTCAATAGAAGATCGAAATGGTAGCTTCAAGACCCTGATATATGAGGCGGGCATTCGATCTCGCATTTCCTGGGGAAGATATTGATACTATTCGACAGTTAATATGGAGAAACTAGGTGTTGGAGCATAGTTATGCTTACGCATTTTTTGTACGGAATGCTACCACTCCTGGCCCATCGAATGATTTCACCGAGGTGAGTTGGTATCCTTAAGAGGACGCAGCCTAAATAGCAGATTGCGAGTGTGTCGGGGACGCGTGGCAACGGCCATCGCAAGCCCAGCTCGGGGTCCCAGCTCTGCTTCCTGGATTGAGGATGCCATTTGGGTGATGATGAATCCTGAGAGGGCTGAGAGCTGAAAACTGCCAAGTCTTCGTCGTCTCCCTGGGCATCGTCGCCGATACCAGAATTTGACCCTCTGATCCGCAAATCCCACAAGTCGCGAACGACAGTCTCCAGCTCTTCTCTGTGACCCTTTTCATTGATGAGCCATGCTACTTGGCTTCTAATAATCAATTGGAGAGCCTCAAGGTAGAGATCCCTGCCGGCCTGGCCCGTCAGTGTAGGCGCTCTCTTTCCTCTGTCTCTTGGGGCCTTTTCACGCCGAGATACGGCTCCCATTTTACCAGAGTCTTCAATGTCACCAAGATCAAATTGGATAAACCCCTATGGGCAGTCAATGTCACAGCCCGGGAAGAGTTCACCAAGAGTTACCTACTTCGATTTGATGACCCCGAGCACAAAATCTCAGCCCATCTTGCAGGTACCATCTCTGGCTACCGCATTCGGGGCATCTTTCGCCTCGGGGCATTCTCCGGACTTCTCCTGGCCCTTCCATTCTGGATGTGCACTTTGAATTATGCTGACAGCTAGCAGAGACGATGAATGGAGATGGAGGTGCTGAGTTATGGCGAGCAAGTGTAGACTTCGCGGTCTATGCAGCACTTCTGAGAGAAGTTTGTCTTTGTCTTCATATTGCACCGTGTTCACCGATCAAAGGAAGAGGATAACCCCGGAATCTCGGACTGATAGCGATATGATTAACTGAAGCTGCAGGCTCGTCCAACCGAAAGACACCATTAAATAGGCATGAGGTTTTGTTTGTGAAGGCTGGTGTTGTCTTGATCAAAATACAATTGACCTGTTGGCGGCTCTGCGTAACGCTACCTTGAATTTTACCCACTATAATTTTCACCTACTGCAGCCACACATCTCGGAAACTCTAATGACAGCTGCAAGCATTCTATAATCCATCTGCAGAAAATCTACGGGAAATCTACAGAAAATCTGCAGCAAATCTGCAGCAGATCTAGATCATCTAGAGGAATCTTCTAGAGGCAGCATCTCTTACGATTAATTACACGTTACGGTTTGCACTTATTCACCGATTGCAGCAAGCTCAGTATGCACGTTCATTTTTTTCTTTTTCATTTTCATCATGACGGCCAGCTACGCACACATGTCTGTATGGGTAACTTTGGCGATGACTCGTGGAGCGTACAAAGGAAAATAATGACCCTCAGAAAGGGCGTTTGAAATGCCGAGCATTGTAACTAGCAGAGAAATCCCATCCATCAACCTTCGAACGCAACGACCCATACATCAAGCCAAGGATATTCGATGTTACGACGGCCGTAATAAACGCCTGGAGGTGGGGGAGGAAAAAGAGGTGACGAGGGGCTATAACCAAATCCTAAATCTTCGTAGTGCTCATTTGGTGGGGGAGTTAAGATTTAATTTAACCCTGCTTGGGAGCCTCCTTGGCCTCAATGGCGGCCTCCTCACCCATGGAGGTAAGGACAACAACGTCTGAGAATTTGGTTAGAATACACTCCATTTTCGTACCACTCTTGGACGTTAAAAAGGGGAGAGAATGGTGACTTACTGGTGTCCTTCTCATCAACCTTGAAGAGCTTGTTGATCTTCTCGCCAATCTCGCCATCGGGCATGCGGACATCATCCTTGGTGTCACCGTCGTCGTTCATGAGGGAGAGGAAACCATCGTCAGAGATGTCGAGCTGTAGAATCGTGTCAGTAAAGCTCGCCTCTTTCTTTTTTTCCTCTTCCGATTTTCATCTGGGGACCATAATTTACTTACAAGCTGGTACTCACGACGGGTGACGTTGGGGACATCCATGTTGTGAGTGGAGGGGGAGAGATCTTCGTACTTCTTGCCGGTGAAGATGTCAAGGGCGACAAGGTGGACCTTGGCGTGACCGTGCTTGCCGGTCTTGGAGGTGGACATGTCGACAATCTTGCACGGGCGACCCTTGATCACGACGAAGCCGTTCTTGCGCAGAGCAGAGCACTGCATGGGGTAGGTGAGAGACGCGCCGGCGTCGGCGGACTCGAAGGTAACATCATGCTGTAGAGTGGACGAATTGGTTAGCGTTTAGAGTTTGTGATGAAGCGAGTGCGAAAAGATTGTAGTTTCATTAGGTGATTTGATGCTGATGATCTTGCAGACGGGGCGATCTTGGGACGCAGGATCTCATCTGGCGAATCTCGCAACCAAAAAAAAAAAAAAAAAAAAAAAAAGCAATATTGTGATGTGGGGTGTCGCTCAGTCGAGGGGCAGCCAAGATGATTGCGGGGTGTTTTTTTGCGCAGAGGCAGCGCAACGGAAGCAGACGATGGACTTACCTCCTCAGACATGGTGATGGATTGCGCAAAAATCGAGCTTGTCGTGAAGCGAAGAGAAGGAAGTCGGAGAGAGTCTGCGTGGCAGACAAAAGGACAGTGGAGAGTATTGAAAGTATGTGGAGAGGAGAAATTGAGAGGTGAGAGGAGAAGAGCAAAGGGTGGACGGAGGGGGAAGAAAAGGTGCGTTACCTGAATTTTTTTTTCGCCTGTGTGATTGGCCCTGGCGTTAATGGTGCTTGAGCGACTGTGGGACACGGTTTGCACCCGTTTTGGAGGGAGCAAGTTAGTACCTTTTTTTTGCCCAACCGGTAAGGTTTGGTGCTCTTTTTTTTTTCGTCCCGCCCGCCAGCCTTATTAGGGCGGAACATTTCCAAAAAAGCTGGACACGAGCACTGTCACGAGCCATTACTTGAGAGAGGAGGACTCTTGAAACAGTGCAGGTGTACTCACCGAAACAGTATCTTATTTTTATTGACAATTTAGGTATTTTTTGAAATCGTATTATTTACTCGAGGACTTATTAAAGTAGCTGGTATATACCTCTGTCGGCTTCTCTTCAAGCTAGCTGAGGTGGTTTCCTCTGGGGAGGGGAGGCTGCATGAGCTCGGCACAAGGGAGATGATCACACACAACTCCGCATCCCGAATCTGCAAACCGCCTGACATGATGCATTGATCTAATTTACCGAGCTGGTAGTATTTCTGCTGTACTCGTTCATGAAAGCTGCGAAAGTAACCGCAGCAATCTATGCGAATTGAGTACCTCTGTACTACCTCGTAACTGAGGTACCTGCAACTACGGGTATCACTGGAAGGTTTAGTGCTTAATAGGGCTTTTCCTCCCCAAAAGGAGCAACATCTGCAATGCTCTACCAAAGTTTAAACGTAAGCTGGCAGCAGAGCTCTGGTACACCGTGTCTCGCGTATTTCCGCTGCATGGCATGGTACCCCGACCTCCTCTTAGTCGCGTGATGTTTCAATGTCGTCGACAGATGAATCTGCTGCACAAGGCCCCTACAGGCGGTACGTGTATACTTGGAACTTGGAGCCAATGAGCCTGCAGTTGCTGCGTTGTAACGGCCAGGCTCAGAGTCTTGTCTTTCTCAACCCTCTTCTGTCTTTTATGCTGTTCCGGTTGACTCACAGCACTGCATTTTGCTTTTCAATTGTGAGCACAGATTTGTGGTGGCGTAAGCTTGCGGCCTCAATAGGAACTAAGGTACTGGATACTCGTACTGAGGCCTCTGGGTAAATGAGGCTTGGCAATGGCTACTACCGACTTCTTTTCGTGGAGCACTTACCTGTACTAACAGCACCAAGTAGGGAGTACCTCATCAAATATGACAAGAATACTGATAAATATACCTAAAGTAGGTAGGTACTGAGATGTAGCACTTAATCCACACATCTAGAGAAATCAATTCTCTCTGATATGGAAACCAATTCTATAATTGTCCACCCATGGATTCTTCGTACCCTGTTCAGCGCTTGCTGAGTGCTGCTACAGCGCCCCCCTTCACCAATCATGGCGCTAATTGACTGCCCCAAGTTCGTTCTCCACCAGCGCATCGGCATAGCCTCGCAGCGTCTCACTCTGTACGGAGTACAGTACAGCTAGCAGCGACAGTTGCGAGTACATGCTACATGTATGCTCATGCTCATGCTCACATACAGCACAGCTACCCGCCATCCACCGAATCACCAGTGACAATCTGGCATTCAAACCACCTCCGCAAAGCCATGAGACGGTCATGATCACGAGACGCCCTCTCTTCACCAATCGATAACCTCATCTCCGACTCTGGCTGCGCATCATGTGGCTCGACCGTCTCGCAGCATCCCAAGCCAGCGCGTCCGGCCCTTCGACTCCCCAGATCACCAGCCGACACAACTCGCCGCTGCCACGAAGGACATCGAGCACTCTCAGCCCTTACATCACATCGCAGAGGCAAGGGCCTTCCCCGCGCGGCTCGTCCCTCTCCTTGGTGTCAAGCGAATCAACAACATCGCTGCTGGCGTCGTCCCGCAAGCCCAATGGCTCAGATGCGAGACAACAGCCCGGACAGGCTCCGGATTCGGTGGACGTCTTGGAGAAGCTGCTGGCGGCAGATTCCGAGGTCGTGGGAAAACCCCAAAGCAGGGGAAGCTTGATTACTGCTGAGGATCTGACATTCGACGTCGATTTCGGCGGCCTGTCCCTAAAGGAGCTGGCTGCCGGGAGCTTCGACCAAGATGCCACAAGCTTGCGCCGGCCGCAGAGTGCGAGCGAATGTGCGTCACGCCATGCCCATGGCTGTAATATGAAGTCATACTGGCTGTATTCTCTGCTAACTTGCCAATTGTAGACGAAGAGGACAAGGCCCGGTTTGACGCCTTGCACCGGTCCATTGTTGCGTGCGACGATATCCTAAACTCGGTCGAGATGAATCTCGCCGATTTTCGCAATGACCTTTCCACCGTATCGGCTGACATTGAAACACTGCAATCACGCTCCAGTGCATTGAGCAGAAGGTTAGAGAACCGTAAACGAATCGAAAAGGCGCTCGGTCCATTGGTGGAAGAGCTGAGCGTGTCACCCGATACCATTTCCAGGATAACGACGGGCCATATCGACGAGCTGTGGGCCAAAACATTGAATGAGGTGGACAAAAGAGCCTCGGCCATTAAGAAGCTGTCTGGAGCACAACAGGGCAAAGCCAGCGAGGAGCTTGGCCCTATCTTAGAGAAGCTAATCTTAAAGGTGCGGTCCTTTGACTGTAGCTGGCTGCGGAATCAACTAACATGTAGCATCACAGGCTGTAGAGCGCATTCGAGACTTTCTCGTCGCCCAGATCAAGGCTCTTCGGTCGCCTCACATCAATGCACAGATAATCCAGCAGCAGAACTTCCTCAAGTTCAAGGATCTCTATACGTTTCTGCATAAGCATCATGCCGCCCTTGCGGAAGAAATCTCACAGGCGTACATGAATACGATGCGATGGTACTATCTAAACCAATTCACACGCTACGAGAGGGCCTTGGCCAAGCTCAAGCTTCATATTCTGGATAAAAATGACGTCTTGGGGCAAGAAGATGCAACAAGGAAAACTGCTGTCCTGTCGAGCAGCCGTGTTGCTGGGCCGCCACACGATGCATTCAATCTCGGGCGTCGGATTGACATGCTACGAACAAAAAGCACCTCAGCCATTTCATCATATCTGGCGGAAGAGGATCAATCAACTCACTACCTGGAAGTTCCCTTTCGAAACTTTAACCTGGCTCTCATCGACAATGCCACGGCGGAATATACCTTCTTGGCGGCCTTCTTCGCACCCGCCTTGTCTTATTCGCAGATTTCTAAAAACTTCAACTACATATTTGACCCGACTTTTGAGGTTGGCAGGGTGCTTTCAAAGACGCTCGTCAGCGAGAGCTTTGACGCCCTGGGACTTCTTCTCTGCATCCGACTCAACCAGCACTTTGCCTTTGACCTTCAGAGACGAAAAGTACCTGCCGTGGACGGCTACATTAACGGCACCAACATGTTGCTCTGGCCGCGGCTGCAGGTCATCATGGACCGCCATTGCGAATCCGTCCGGCTGTTGACCAATGCTGCTCCTGCGAAACTGGCAAAGGCCGATCAGTTGAAGATGTCGGCCGCGCCGCACATGGTCACGCAACGGTTTGGGCAGCTGCTCCACGGCTTTCTGGCCCTGTCCACAGAAGCTGGTGACGATGAGCCCGTCGTCGCTAGTCTTCGCCGTTTGCGCTCCGAAGTTGAAGCCTTTCTGGCTCGACAGGCGCAGTCGCATGGTGACACGAGGAAAAGCGAGCGGTTCCTGTATAACAATTATTCTTTGATTCTCACCATTATCGGCGATGAAGCGGGGAAGCTGGCGCAGGAACAGCAAGAACATTTTGAAGAGCTGAAACAGACATATCAGGGTGAATCATAGATGTACATATTTGCGCCGCTGCCTTCCCACCCCAAAAATTATGATTTATAATGACGCGAGTAAGCGTTGGATTGAGGCATTGTCATGAAAACTAGGGTTGGATTCTAGCTTCAATTATTTGTATGGCGTCAGGAGGCATAGCATGTTCACGGGACAGGGGTTGAATAATTAGACAGGCACATCTGCAGAAAACTTAGTCGCTCTAGAAACAAGCCCCAGTAAATATTATAGCGGATTCTTTTTTGTCCTTTTATTTATTTCCTGACCGTCCTTTCTCCTTCACACAATAAACCTATATAATTGGATATATTTATATTTCATTCAGCCGCACCCTCTATGAAAACGATGAGATTACCGCTGGCCAGGGAAGAGGGACCATATGTATTGGACAAGAGTAGGGTTTCGCCGAAGATAGAATGCCACAACTCCGACCATGATGGCTGCTCCAATGAATTTGACAGGACGCCTGTACATCCACATCTTCCTTCTGACCCCAATTCTCAGCTCTTGCCACTGTATTTCCTTGACCTGCTTCTCAAAGTAATGGTGTCCATCCTCTAGCGTTTGCCGCGTGCTATCATCGACGTCTCTGCAAGTTTTGAGCGCGCTCGACGCCGATATTTGATACCACGATCGGAGGGTCTCCGGGGGATGGCGAACGAACAGATCCACGGATTTCTTGATCAGGTCATCTAGATCCAGTTCCGGCGGGACCCTACCAAGAATGACTTGAAGCATATCAGGCTCGTCAATCTCAAAGATCTCGTCGCGGCGGTCTATGACAATCTGAGCAAACAAGTATATGGAGAACGTAGGCTCCCGGGCTAGGATGACGTCAAACAATCTGGCAATGTCCCTGTACCGCTCTATGTTGTGAGCGTACATGGTGAGCGTGCCAGCGAGCGCATAGAAAGGCTCTATGCTAGAAAGGTGCCGCCGGAGCTCGGGATCCGCGCGGGCGAGAATGTCGGGCAGGAGCCTTAGCTGTGCGGTTGTGGCGCTGAGGCTGGGCAGCATGAAGTCGCGGATCCGTAGAATGGAGAGCCGAGCGACCAGAGGCGCTCTGAATGCTGGCTCCAGGACGAGCAGGAATACCTGGCAGATGTCATGGTATCCCTGAAAGTAGCAAAGATATGGATATCGACGAAGAACCTCGACGATGAGATCTGATAGCTCTTGTTTCCGTTTGTGTAGTTCCGGTTCAGACTGGTCTAAAAAAGGCGTCAGTTTTTGTACGTTAATCGAGTGGTATTATACGACATAGGCATGGGAGAGGCATACCGCTAGGGTAATGAACAAATGACCGGTTTACGTCGAGCTGAACTTGGTCCTCATCTCTGTGGCGCGGTAACTCTTTCCAATGACCACCAGCGGCATCAGCATCGACATCTGCTGCCCGCGTGCCGTCGCCTTGGTGTTCCTTTTCGTCGGCAGGGGGGGTCAGGCCTAGCAGGATAGGCCCTATGCAGAAACATGGTTTGTTAGCGAACGTATTTAGAAGAAGGGAAATGGCTAGAAACAGAGACATACAGGCAGCCTGGCGAAGCGAATCGGCAAGCAGGCCGCCGTCAGACTCGGCGAGAGCTCTCAGGCGCGTGGCATCTCTCCATGTGCAGGCGGCCAGGATCTCGCTCGTCTTCAGGGCGGCGGCCGGCGAGTTGAGGTCATCGGTGGGCTCCTCCGAGGCAACAGGAACAGGCTCGTCATCTTCATCGTCGCGGCCAGCGGGATCGACCAGCTCTTTGTCCAGGCTCATGTGCTAGATTTGGGTGCTTTTTGATCTTGGGAGGTTTGAATCGGGCTAGTGCTGGTGACGTGACGTTTGCTTGCTCGTTGGAGCTACTGTAGTACATTGTATTTGGGCGGGTCACATGTAAAACAAGCCACCGGTCTACTATAACAGCGTCAGTTAACAGCGTATACACATTTCATTTTCATTTCGTTATATATTGCCAAATTCAGTCATTTTTGATATACCTACTAGATACCAAATACTTGGTTGGGCATAATTACAATTGCATGTTGTCCACATGTCATTGTGCCTAATATCCTAGAGGTAATCTGTAGCCAATAGTTCTCTTGGGCCTCATCGAAGCTACATGTACTTATACCCAACCGCAGGAGGCTCGATTGAACCCCGTCCGTAAGTAGACAGGTGATTATTCTTGATCTAATACAGGGATATCTGCCCTACATCTGCCCTATATTAAGATATAGCTTTATTACTAGGGTAGAGATACTTATTAATAGTATCCGATGTGCCATCTTACTGACCGACTTTCTTCTCCCAACACTTGAAGCAACAACATATTCGCGATTCTTTTTTCTAAAAATTAACTAAGACAAATAATAAATAATAGACCGCGATAGCCAATCCAGAAGGCAACAATGTCCAAACGGGCATTAGATAAGGAGCAGCTCCATAAGGCAAATAAACGTCCAAAGGCAACTCTCGCATCGATTTATTTCCCTATCTACTCAACCGCAGGCACACAACCAGATGCCAACTCTAGCACGGCATTAAGGCGAATACGGGTGGAGGATGGACGGGAGGAGACTAGAAAGAGCTCCAATTACCCTCACCAGCGTCGGCAACTTTATCGCCATCATCCGTTGCGAGAGCTCCCTCTTATATATCAAACACCCGAGTCGGCACGGGCAAGCAGTGTATTGCAAGGCGCACTGGAAAACTCGCTGATTCACTATAAACCGGTCAAACCAATTGGAGCGTGGTCAATGGATGATTTATACAAATGGTATGAGTGGTACCTCGAGCCGGACACGAGGTGGCAAGACCCCAGGAGGTGGAGAGATTGGCAGGATGACCGGAGGCTTGACGATAACGGGATGGAGTTGCAGCAACAGCTAGAGCGGTGGGATGTCAGATGCCCGCTTTGCTTTCTTTACCGAGACATAACCTGCAACAACCACGTAATATCTGAATGCCAAAGGCCGGCGAAGAAGATGGCGTGCCTCATCGAGTCTCGTCTTCGGGAAACACTATTCGATATTGAAGACAGAGGAATTGGAGGCTACGGAGAGGTTCCGTGGTGTGGCGGGTGTTGCTTGCCGCGATCTCGATGTCCCAATTGGGAGAAAGCAGACGGAGAGGGCGAGCGGCGTGGGGATGACAGGGCATGGCATCGGATAAACGATGAGTGGTGCAGGTTCTACCTAGTGGTGATACATGCAGTATCAGCGATGTTAACGTTTCAGCTGCCGTCTGGGGTGACTCTTCTACAACAAGTAAAGATTTGGCAAGAAGGCAGCCGAACCCAGTTTAACAGCAAGCTGGACCTGGACGGCCTAGAAGTGGGCAAATGGCTCATGTCGCCGATGTGGTGGGATTCGCGGCAGGTGATGATCATGCTGCGGGTGTTTTACCAGCTGGACATGGCGGTGGAAGAAGCATGGGTGCTCAAAGCAATAGAGAGGCGGCAGGTCGAGTTAAACGCATTAAGCCTTCAGCAGTGGGATGATTGGGACTCGACTGTCAACCACGTGGCAGCAGTAGGAAGGAAGCAGAAGCGGCACAGAAGGGAGAAGATGGAGATGGATATTAACTCTGCAGATGAAGGATATATCAAAGATGCTCTGGACCATGCTGCAGAGGAACTAGAGCGCAAAAATTATATGGAATCATACTGGTGGGCTGTTGAGGCAAGGATTCAAGAATGGGGCGAGGAAGCCATCCAGTGCCAGCTATGCAGGGCACATACCTGGAGCGAGTCATGTTATACACACTCGGCGAGAGAATGTAGGATGTGGAATGAGTCTGAGAGATTTAGAACGCTTGTGAACAAGCTATCGGGTCTTGATGGAGAAGAGAAAGAAGGGACAGATGCAGATGCAGACGAGGGCGAAGATAAAGAGGCAGATGAAGGCTACGGAACCTGCCAGACATGCAGGTTTCCGGTAGCAGTGTGCCAACCTATATCAAGAGATGACAGGAAATCGGGTAGGAGAGAGGCTGAGTGGGGGAGATGCCGTGGAACAGACGTATTGAAGCAGACGGTTGCGGCATTGCTGGTAATAGCAGGTGGTAAGTTGGGGAAGATGGTGATTGACGAGGAGATGGCTGAATGGAGGCAGAGCTCGGAGAGTGGCAGATGGGTTGATATGATGGAGGAATGGAAGAAAGGGGTGATTGGGTTTGAGGGATTGGCAGATGAATGGCTGCAACAGCAGGTATCGTGTGGGCGTGGTGGGGAGCCTCGAATTGTCCGCATTTTTCTACAGCTAACAGGAGGGTTCAAGCAGTTAACATAATAGGATTCAGATAGTATAATATAACGAATATGAAGTTGGGGCGGATTTGAAGGATATTATCTTGGTGACTAGGCGGGCTGACCGAATGGCTGGATAATGCAACAAGGATTGTTGCATGCTTTGTGGCCTAGTGTTCCAGAATCCGTTTATATCTTGGTAATAGTTGTTTTATCGGTCGTCGACCGATTCTAAAATGGGAGCTGTTGGGGGTTGTCAACAGGAGGATCAGCGTTTGGCGATTGGGAAATGTGAAGCCCGTGAGCTGAGATACTATCAGAAAGTTGAGCCAGCTCTTCATCCAGTTGGTGCGAGCTTTTCTCAAGTGGCCGGAGTCAGTGAAATCTGGGCGAGTAGTTGCTGTTTTGTTACTAGGTAGTTGCTTTTGCTCTCAATGTAATTCTTCGTTCGACTGGGTAATATAACCTAGGAATATATAGTTGGAGGCACACGCGGTGGGTGTGAAAAAAGATAACTTAGCCGAGTATCTAGGTACGTAAATCCACAGATGTTGGGCTAAGAATCTTCGCAACGGAGACTTTATCAAGGCTTCTACATAGTTAATAATTGCAGGCTGCCCTGTCTTTCATGGAAGACCTAGTGTGCCCCATACGTACACTATGTTCAAATGTTCTTCAGCAACCCAAGTTTTGCCTTAGTACTGTGACTACTTGAATATGGCGACATACTTGCATTTCTAAAGGCTGGTAGGCAGGGAACCAGGTTTAAACCACAACAACACGGAAAGCCCGTCTTCTCACAAAGACCCACCAATGGGAGCCGCTGGTTGGCCAGGCTCTGCACCCTTTGAGATTCAGATCCTTGTCTCATTGCTCACCGAGTGGAGACGGCCAGGGAAGGCTGCAGCAAGTGGTTGGCAATAGTCTCCATAGGAAACCATGATGAGATGTAAAGAGATTCAAGAGACGGTGCTTCATCGGCCCATGCTAGATGCGAGTGGTAGATTCATAGCTAGTGGTTGATGTTAATGGAAGTAGAAATTTAGCAGTGCTACCCTACCTTATATGTGACAAGTGCCGTCATACTTGATGTCTCATTGCATCTATGTTGCATTCCTACATATACGCGCAATGTCTAGTCAACAGCTACTATGTAAATGATTGGTCCTGGTTTTCGGTAGGGTGGAAGTGAATGGTTCTAGGCTCGAGGAATCTAGATACGTCCTTGGGTGAACAAATATTTCGTTTTCTCCCACCCTCTCTAATTGAAACATGATCCCAAATCTTCCATTAATGCGAAGTCAATGTAGAAATGGATGAGTTACCTTCACCTTTGCTACATATATACATTTATGCTTGAGAATTGAAGCACAACATGGATACTGAAGTCACTTTGAAAGACTATTTCAATCGTCTCCCAACTTCTGTGGCCAGTTTATTGAGTTAGGTTCATCAGTTGTATGTAAGAAATCCATCAATAATTTCCATGATTATTTAGCATGTCTGTGGAAAAGCTGACAATTGCTTTTTCAAGATGCTATCTTCGGGTACGCGAAGTAGCCGAGATGTACTGCAACAGTACATGTATGCATGACTCGAGATCTCTGCAAGGAGACCAGAGAGACACTCTTTGACTCTTACCCCTCAGTCAGTGATAAGAAAGAATGAGGAGGGGCATGCATAAAAACTCCGTTCACTCGTGCCACGTTCATCATTGAGGGTGGCAGGGAAGCCAGGGAGAACAGCCCCCACGTCCATGGATTGCCTGTTCAAAGTTGCATGTACTTTGTAGTAATGGGATCAAACTAGCCAAGGGAGGAAAGGGAATGCTGTAGGAAAAGTCGAATCGAATGATGGAGATTCTATAAATGAGCATTCGGCCTATGATGTGCCCCCCCTTAAGCCCAAATCTGACCCGTCACTACCCACAACGTGGCGGCTAAACCCGTGTTTTACACCATAAATCAAGAAAACCCTCACTTACTAGGTATTCAAAGACCCTGTGTCGTAGCATTGTTTTTATCCACTTGCCACGTTGCTGGTCACTGTCTCAATGCAAGAAAAGAGACTAATTCTTGTGTCTTTTCAGCGAATGATAATATATAGCTATCTGTGTTTGTTATCACTTTTTGAATGGATCCGGTTAAGTTAGTAAACTTGAACTCGAACCACAAGAATTTTCTCCCAAATTAGATGCCTGATACAGTAACTAGTCAATGTAAGAGGCTGACTCGAGTGCTAACAACGGTATTCATATAGGCAACCCCGAGGTACCTGCTTTTAGAAACCGTTTCAAGGCTACCTTACTTTACGAATGCACGGTTATGGAGGTCAGCTTGTCAGGGATATGCTGGTCACGATTTACGACATGTAATGCCTCTTGGCATTATAGTGACATTCGCAACTGAGACATACATAGCCACGGTAATACGTAGGTACTTTCGAAGGATCGTACTAGGTAGCATTTGGGTACTGGTATATATAACGAAGAGGACACAACTCACCGCTTTACTTCACTTGTACTAGATCCTGTAGACGAGAAGAGGATTTTGTCTGCATCCCTACTACTGCATACTAAGTTAGTAGACGGATATAGATGTGCCCAATTACACATGAAATTTGGTTCTCTCGCTCAAGTTGGTCGTTCAGCTTTGAATGATACTGAAGACCATCCCGCTTTATAGTCAGCCAATGCTATGTCTGCAACAGCCAACAAATACTCTTGGATATGTACGCTGGGATGAGCGAGGCTCCGAATCGAGTCATATATCAAATTTACCCATGTATCGCTTAGTATTGGTACAGCCTGTAGTTGATGTTGGTGCAGTACATGAGAGTGGGTAGCGTCGAGTGGTGGATACACGCACCCAACCGCGGCCCCACTCCACATTTTGTACAGCTCGAGGTACTTGTTAGTGCATGGCAGGACAGCTTCTTCGTCGCTCTGGCACTTTGATGCCGTCCTTGAGGAATAGCTCTGGTACTTGCGGGCGCACCTTGGCCGCTGCTCGTAGCCAATTCCTCTTAGGTACTCTGCTCCGTAAGTAACCCGAGTTGCACGGTTCCTCTGTAACAGGTACATACATGCAGGTTGGCCGAGACGTCTTTGGTCTGTTTTTGACGTTACCCATCTTGCTTAGGCCAGCCACCAGTGAGCTCTTCCTCTGCACCTCCAAGCTGCTGCCTCCAGCTTTTCTCATTCATCCTTTGGCCTGTTTCTCTCTTTGGGCTTCCTCTTTCTTCCTTGTTCCGAAAATCTCGCCTGGTTTAGCCGTGACTCGCCTGAAAACCGCTCACTCTGTCGCTTCTAGCCCGAGCCGCTGCCTTTGGCTTGGCGCAAATGCTCTCTTCAAGACCAGACATAAGCGCCTTCATCGCCTCTCAGTTAGATCGAGAAACGCTGTGAGCACTGCACGTACCAACATCGGCGTCATCAGAGAGTGCCTAAGCTCAGCCCGGCCTTGCACTAGCATCACTATTCGTCTTATTTCTAGCCGTTGGCCGATATGATCACGACATTGTCCCACTGAGTCAAAGCAACAAGTAAAATGCGCTTCTGGCTGTGTGACTTGTCCTGATATTATACGCTCATTCCAGACATCCGCCGTCCTAGTTGACTAGTGCAAGCAGAAAGAGAGTTCCACCGACCTTGAGTCACTTGCTTCGCCTAGTCCCCCCTATTTTCTCACCGTCCTGGATGATGTTGTGATAAGATAATCACAGCATGGCCTTCCAAACTAGAGTTCTGCGAGATGGTGAATGGGTTACCGAAACTGTCAACCTGCAAGCTGCCTTGAAGGCTTCTGCAGCACCACAGCTTGCCTCTGAACCCCTACCACAACCCCCCGCCTGCGGTATTCTATCCCAGACCATTGTTGAAAGCCCTGTGGTTCGATGGGTGCTTCCTGTTCGATTGCGCTCTAGTGCTCACAATGATATTGCCTTCATTGGTGTAAGTCTCCTCCGTCATGACAAGCTGTTCTACTGCGTCCAAGTCACATTGTCCTAGGCTAGTTGTGGGGTTTCTGGTACTATCCCATCGCTTCTCTGGCTGACATCTACCAGGAAAATTTCATCCAAATCAGTCAACTTGGGAGAGATGGCCAGGTCCACGATGTTATACGCAAGTCTGACTTCGGTTTCCGAATTCGAAACGCTGTTGTTCTCGGCGACAACCTAGAGCATGGCTTAGACGATGACCCGTACGGCGTCGCCGTCAAACCAGAGCCGCCGTCTTCTCCGCTGTCTCCTGGTGCACATGGGATTTTTAACGACGTCCAAAGTCGCTCGCTTCCACCACAGCTGCTCGTATTGATGCTGGAATCTTGTCAACTGCTTTTCCTCTTTCTCAGAGAGGGGCCTGACCACACGCTGGAATTTGTCATAACCAAATATGATAACCCGCGGCTGCTCCCTTACTTGGGATATCAGCTTGCCGTGGACCCATCTTCGCGATATATGGCTGCGGCGAGTCCAGAAGGCATCTTCGTGGTCTACGAGTTGGAGCCTTTGTCAGAGCTCAATGCCCAATACACAGAACTAGGGTCTATCGAACCCATCAGATCCATACGCATCCGTGCTGTGAGCGGAGCCATCCACAAATTGGAGTTCTTGTTCCCTCGCCGTGAGGATGACTATCATATCATCTTGATCTTAATCGTGGCTCGAAGGGAGAGGAGTCGTGGACCCCCTGTTTCCCGAATGGCAACGTATGAATGGGAGCTAGGCGAAGACCTCCAGCTCATTTTTGCTGAAGAAAGGACTGGCACCCGATTGCCTAAGGAGCATAGGATGCCATTGCTGCTTATTCCGATCAGATTTAAAACAGCCTTTTTCGCTGTTTCCCAGTTCCATATCGGAATTGTAAAGTATGCGCTTTCAGGCTCGCCTGAATTCGAATCGTTGCCGACGCAGCCTCCTGCGCGCACTCCGTTGTATCATGGTACTGGCGAGCCGCTCTGGGTCGCCTGGGCAAGGCCCTTTCGACGGAAGAAGTACTTTGAAAAAACGGATATTATCTATCTGGCCCGTGAAGATGGCGCAATCATTCATATCGAAATTGACGCCACTGAACTGCTCCCTTCGGTGACTAATGTTGGATGCCTAGGCGCCAATATTGACACGGCATTCACGTTGGCGTATGACATCTTTTCCGACGTTCTCATGATTGGTGGAGACTCTGGCCCCGGCGGCATTTGGAAGGTAAGCTCTCGTCGAGCAGTATCAGATATATCGTGAGCTATTTTGACATTGCGGATTTTCCTCTCCTTTTAGCTCGCCCCTCGTGAGGATCTTCAGCAGGTTAGTATCCTCCCCAATTGGTCTCCTGTCGTTGATATGACAACGACGAACGAATACTCAAGCTGGCATGGAAACAATACGGATCTTCAAACAGCGCAGTCCAGGTCAACAGTGCAAAAACGAAACAAAATGCGCAAACAAGACAGCATTTTCACCGCATCTGGTCGGGGCCTCAGAGGAAGTGTAGTACAATGGAGATGGGGAATACAGGCTCGGATTGGCCTGGATATCGAAACGGGTGAGCCCATTAGACAAGCATGGACATTTACAGCACAGCGCAACAACGAGAGAGAGCTTTATGGACTATTGGCACTGCCGCATTCATCAGTTGTTCTTCGGTTCTCAGAAAGCCTGGATCAAGTCGATGCCGTACCAGCCGAAGACACGCCGTTCGATTTGGCATCCAGGACTCTTCACACTATTCAAGTATCGGAGACTATAGTTCAAATTACTGAAGTCTCCATTAATGTGGCTACTCCTACGGCAAGGTAAGGTGTTCTGTTAGGCCTGTGACGACTTTAAAACGTAATTCTGACTTGCTGGCCAGTTCGCGATATGTCATTGCAGAAGTCCTTGGTATACCCAATGCCACTGCAGAAAGTGCTTTTTGCATTGGACATACCGCCGTATTCTCCACGCACGTTGGAGAGGTCTCTCGGCTGCATGCTATGAAAGCCGAGGGCATCAATTTTTCCATGATAGGAAGTTGGGATGCACAGGGCGAAGTAACATGCGTTTCCATATTCACCGTCTCGAGCAACAATTTCATTGTCGCTACTTCCATGTACAATGGGGTACCATGGATATCCATCTACTCAACATCTGGAGAGGCTATTGTGTCAAAACCTATCACATCTAGCAATGGTACGTCTTGTACCCCGTTTGACATCGCTTCAAGGAACTTTGATTGACATGATACAGCGAACGAAGGTGCTGCTGCTGAACTCGAGGCACTAACGAGCATCTCGGTAGCTCACCAGGGCGCGGACCAGGTTGATCTTGTTCTGGGAACTCGCTGCGGCAGCCTTATCACTGCTCGAGTATCTGATCAATCTCCAGACAATTTGGTATGGAGTTCTGAAGTCATTGGAGGATCACGGGTTGACGTGTTTCCATCCTCAATCCCCTACACTGGAACGTCGACAGCTTTTGCTTGCTGTGATAACAAGCTCATCCTGCTTAGCAACTTCTCCTCAGAGAATTGCAAATTTACCAACAAACATTTTATATGGCCAACAGATTCGAGCGAACCGGCAATGCCCTCGCCTCTGATCCATTCTATTTACAGGATCCCACAAAATCTCTCCGGGCAAGATGGGCATATATCCCTTCTAATACTCGCTGGCTCAAGGCTGCTCATGGCTGACTTTGGCCCTCACATTGGAAATGTGCCCAGGTCTATTCCTATTCAGGGTACTCCAACAAGGATTATATTCTCACAAACGTTGAACTGCCTAGTTGTTGCGATGGTTATGGAGGATAGGTCCACTCTGCTGTTTATTGACCCAGAGACGGGACAGATAATCTCCGTTCCAACCGACAAGGATCGGAACCCTGTTGAATATATCTCTGGCCTTGGCCGTCTCGGAGATAAGATATTTGGGTTGCACGAATGGTTATACAAGAAAGATGGGAAGACGTTTCCCTTTATTCTTGTAACTACACAAGGCGGAGAGCTCATTATCGTATCCACGGAAAAGTTTTATGCTCGCCCGGGTGAGCCTGACAGCAGACAGTTGAGATACTGGACACGATACAAAAAACGTCTTCATGGTGAAATCTTCTCGATCACCGGGGATGCAGAAGGACTGATCTATTGCGTCGACCGCACACTCCATTGGGAAGTCCTCGACCTTGTGGAGAGAAAATTGAAGCCTGTGAAAGAATTCCAGCTAGATTCCCCAGCAATCTCTCTACGTGTATCAAGGGGCAAGCTTTTTGCGCTGACGGCTCTGCATTCTTTGGAAATCATTGACTACCAATCTACAGCAGATGAAGAGTCCATGGAGCTCATCCATGGCGACCAGGTCTCTAGGCGATCGGTTCATATGATAGACATCGGTGACCCAACAGACGGCCACGGCCGGTTCCCTTTGACTCTCATATCGGACCAAGGAGGTGTCATCGCAGGAGTTTGGGTTCCCTTTGGGCAACGGGACAAGGAACTTGACGTCGTATTCGAAGGCATGCTGGCATCCTCAGTGAGGAGATTCGCGCGAGCCCACAGCAGGCCACCGTGGCTCGTAGACAACACTCAACGACACTATGGGACACTACCGATCACTCATGACGGATCTGATATCATTGGTGTCTCCTTGGACGGCACATTGCGCCAATTTTCGCTGCTTAGCTTTGAGCTATGGCGATTCTTATTCGCGGTCCAGACTTTGGCGCAAAGGAAAGGCGGTATTGTTTCACTCAATATACTGCATCGCGATGAAAAAGTGGATATCATGGATCCGGATTTACAACCAAGTCCAAAGATGATGCATATTGACGGAGACATGCTGAAGCGGTGTTTGACTTTGCGCATACTGGAACGACTTGTGAGATCCGAGGCCAATCTTGCATTGTTTTGCAGCCACCTCGATGCTATAGGGGGAGGGAGCTACACTGCTGACTTCAAAAACGAAGGCGAGTCGAAGCGGAGAGAGAAATACGTTGAGCTGGGCTATGATATTATCAAGTTTCTCGTTTCGCCGGCATTGTAAAGGCTTGTCACCTTTGTCATGGCATGAATAGACATAGGCGAAAACGGCTGAACGGCCTTGGTGTTTGTTATTATATGACTACGATTTTGGTCTTTGGTATATTCACAAGCGATGATATCAAGTAAGTCTGTTGATTTTTGTCGTCATCCTGCTTCTAGAATAGAAGTATATTTGGGCCCTCTTGTTTGTTGAAGGGTGCAATACTTGTGCAAACGTTGCTTCGAGTGGGAAGTTTGTGATTCACATATGCGCACATATCTTGGTTAGCACTGAATAGCTGCAAAACATAAATCTTCTCGTCTCTGCATTAACATAAAAAACTGTAGCAGATGACAGACACTCCGTACGCCGCAGACCAAAAGCAAACAGTGAAGCCATCAAACTTTCGTGTCCCATATACAGTAATAGATGCCAAGCAGAAAGTCTCCATTTGCCCCGCAAAGCGAAGCCTAAAGGCCAGCCCACTTACAAGGCTTTCGTCTAACCACCACAAACAATTTACGGGCGGGCAGAACAAGTGGCGGGCGATTAGTGCGGGACAGCTCAGATTATCTCCGGCCGTTTTTTTTTCTGTTGATTTTTTTCACTTCTCCCATTGCATTGTTCTCCCATTCTTCTTTTCCTTTTGGAGAACCATCTTTGCCCTTTCCCCCATTTTCTTCAACACTGCGGGGTTGAATTTCATTTTCTAGGGTTTCTTCTCTAATTGCACTGCCCCTCCTCTTTTTTTTTTTTCGCCCTTTCTACCACCGACGAAAAAACAGCCAACATGGCGCCGAAGAAGAAGGGGAACAAGAACGCCCAGGAGGACTGGGAGGCGGAATTGGGAGAGAGCATCGCCCCGGCTGGTGATGCCCCTCCTGCCGCCGAGCAGAATGGCGAGGATGGCGAGGCCGCTGGTGGCGGCGGTCTGATGGCCATGTTGCGCAAGAACAAAGAGAAGCGCAAGAAGAAGGGCATTGTGGACGAGGAACCGGCACCTGAGCCCGTGGCGGAGGATCTGTCTGCTAAAGCACCGGTTGAGGCATCTCTAGACGATGATGAGTTTGCTCTGCCGCAGAAGAAGGGCAAGGGTGGCAAGGGCAAGCCTGCCCCGGCTGCGAAGGACGATGACAAGGATGACCTTGAAGAGCCCGGCAGGATACTCACAAAGGCAGAGAAGGAAAAGCTAAAGAAGGAGCGTGAGAAGCAGCGTAAGAAGGAACAGGTTCGAAATCCCCCATCAATCAACACCATTGGCCATTTTCGACTTCTAACCGTGATGATGAATTCAGGCTGCGAAGAAGAAGACTCCTGCACCCGCGAAAGCTCCAGAGCCGGCAAAGACGACTGCTAAAGATGAGCCCGCAGCCGAAAAGGAGGCTGCCCCTGCTCCTGCTCCCGCCGAGACGGGAGGTAAGAAGAAGAAGATTCCGGCACATCTTGCCCTGATTCAGAAGCAACAGGAGGAGTTGCGCCGCAAACAAGAGGAGGCTGTCCGAATGGAAGCTGAAGCCAAGGCCTTGGCCGAGGAAGAAGAGAAGCGACTGGCTGAGGAAAACAAGAAAAAGGAAGAACAGAAGGCACTGAAGAAGCAGCGCGAAAAGGAGCGCATTGAGCAGCTCAAGAAAGAGGGCAAATTCCTCACCAAGGCGCAGAAAGAGGAGAAGGCCCGAAACGAGCTGAAGCTTCAGCAGATGCTTGCGGCAGGCATCAAGATTGGACCTCAGGAAGAAGAGGGCGCACCTAAGAAGAAGGTCGTATATGACAGCAAGAAGAAGAGAGGCAAGAATGACAAGGTAAGAAGCCATTCCCTCTCTTTTACCAATATTTGCCACTAATGATCAATTTCCCCCATTTACAGAAGGATGAAGAGGCTGCTTTGGCTGAGGCCGCCGAGAGAGCTCGAATCCAAGCCGAGAAGGCCCTTAAGGAGGCCGAGGAAAAGGCTGCAAAGGAAAAGGCCGCCGCTGAGGCCAAGGCCGCTGCCTCCAAGGCTGCTCAAGAGAGCGACGTTGAGGATGACTGGGAAGCTGCTGCTGCTGCCAGCGGAGATGAGGACGTCAAGGATAGCTGGGATGCAGATTCCGATGAGGAGGCCGAGAAGAAGGCTGCTGCCAAAGCTAAGAAGGAGGAAGACGAAGACGAGGAGGAAGACGAAAGCGAATCCGAAGAGGACGACTCCGAAGACGAGGCCGTATCAAAAGCCCAGCAACTCGAAGCTCAACGCAAAAAGGAGGCTGCCGACCGCCGAGAGAAGGCTCACCAGGCCGCCCTGGCCGCCCGATCCAAGGACAACCTGCGCTCTCCCATCTGCTGTATTCTGGGACACGTCGATACCGGAAAGACCAAGCTCCTCGACAAGATCCGACAGACCAACGTTCAAGAAGGCGAAGCCGGAGGTATCACCCAGCAGATTGGTGCTACATACTTCCCCGTCGATGCCATCAGACAAAAGACGGCTGTTGTTAACAAGGATAACGAGTTCGAATTCAAGGTGCCTGGTCTCCTTGTCATTGATACCCCTGGCCACGAGTCTTTCTCCAACCTCCGATCTCGTGGTTCATCCCTGTGTAACATTGCTATTCTAGTTGTCGACATCATGCACGGCCTTGAGCCGCAGACCTTGGAATCCATGCGCATGCTTCGTGAGAGGAAAACGCCTTTTATCGTGGCGCTCAACAAGATTGACAGACTTTACGGATGGAAGAAGGTTGACAACAACGGCTTCCAGGACAGTCTGGCGCTTCAGAGCAAGGCCGTCCAGAACGAGTTCAAGAACCGTCTGGAGCAGACCAAGCTGGCTTTCGCCGAGCAGGGATTCAACTCTGAGCTTTTCTACCAGAACAAGTCCATGGCCAAGTTCGTCTCGCTTGTGCCAACATCAGCGCACACCGGTGAGGGTATCCCAGATATGCTGAAGCTTATCCTCCAGCTCACCCAGGAGCGTATGGTTGGCTCTCTCATGTATCTGTCCGAGGTGCAGGCAACAGTCCTCGAGGTCAAGGCCATTGAGGGTTTCGGTATGACCATTGATGTCATCCTGTCCAACGGTATCTTGAGAGAAGGTGACCGAATCGTGTTGTGTGGTACTGAAGGTGCTATTGTGACAAATATCAGAGCTCTACTGACTCCAGCGCCGCTGCGTGAACTGCGTCTCAAATCGGCGTATGTGCACAACAAGGAGGTCAAGGCCGCTCTTGGTGTCAAGATCAGCGCTCCTGGCCTAGAAGGAGCCATCGCCGGTTCCAGACTAATGGTGGTCGGTCCCGATGATGACGAGGACGACATCGTTGACGAGGTTGAATCCGATCTGGCCAACCTTCTCAGCAGAGTCGAGACCTCTGGTCGTGGTGTCAGTGTGCAAGCCTCCACTCTTGGTTCACTGGAGGCCTTGCTTGACTTCCTCAAGGACTGCAAGATTCCCGTGGCCAACGTCGGTATCGGCCCAGTCTACAAGCGTGATGTGATGCAGTGTGGTATCATGCTGGAGAAGGCACCTGACTACGCTGTGATGCTCTGTTTCGATGTCAAGGTCGACAAAGAAGCTCAACAGTACGCTGAAGATCAGGGAATCAAGATTTTCACCGCCGACATCATCTATCACTTGTTTGACAACTTCACCAAGCACATGGATGAGATGTTGGAGAAGAAGAAGGAAGAGTCCAAGATGCTGGCAGTCTTCCCTTGTGTCCTGAAGCCGGTTGCTGTTTTCAACAAGACTGCTCCTATTGTCATTGGTGTGGATGTCATTGAGGGTCAGCTCAAGATCAATGCACCGATTGCGGCTGTCAAGACCAACCCCACGACGGGTGCCAAAGAAGTCGTTGCCCTTGGTAGAGTGTAAGTTTCCATTGCTGCATGCAACCACACCCCCTCACCCCTTTTCTCACCCCTTTTATCATTTCCAGTTACTGATGCAGTATATTCTTAGTACATCTATCGAGAGAGACCACAAGCAAATCCCAGTCTGCAAAAAGGGTCAGCCCTCTGTTGCCGTCAAGATTGAAATGGGTGGCCACCAGCCCATCTATGGTCGACACCTGGAAGAGGCCGACCTGCTCTACAGTCAGATTTCGCGAAAGAGCATTGACACTCTCAAGGAGTTTTACCGCAAGGAGGTGACCAACGAGGAGTGGCAGCTGATTATCAAGCTGAAGCCCCTGTTTGATATCTAAAGCGGTTGATATAGGAAGAGAATACAAAAAAGAACAGTGAATCTTTTATTTACTCTCTGCTTCGCCCACACTTCATTTAGTCTCTCTGGCGACACAGCTCTGACATGAAAGACAAATGAAGAGTTGTTCAAGTCTGCCATGTTAACATCTTTCCCCCCTCCTGTTCCGTTTGTTCTCACAAAAGCATTTTTGACTTTATTATTTTTTTTTCTTACTTCTTTTATTTATTTTTGGACCGTTTAAACACAGTTTTTTTGCCTCTCTTTATATGCATTGTTTGTTTGGTCGCAGGAAAAATCGCATGGAAAGGGGAAGGAGGGGGTTGCGGCTAGTTAGATTGTCAAAAAAAGAAGCGACAATCATTTGTATCGAGTATAAAAGAGATAGTTGCGGTTGGAGAGGAGAAGAAAGTACTCGTTTCTACCAAATTGGTGTATTACTTGTCACTAGAGAAAGTTGAAAACACACATGGCCGCAAGGAGTGACATCAAAAAAGGCTGGAAAAAGTTTCAATTCAAGCTAAAGTAGGTTACAGGTATCAGCGAACACGAGAGTTATAACAGAAAGGGAGATCGCATTGGGCAACTTTTTTTTTTTTTTTTTTTAAAGAAATGTTTGGTGTGAACAATCTGTTTTGCTGCTATCCGACCTGAAGTGGCCATCCAGTAATGCTCGAGTCGAAATCTAAAAAGAATTCCCTTCATGTGTATAAAAAGGTCATAACTACTTGGGGCATATGATATAAATGGATCTAGAATGTGTAGACATGTTTTTCCTCATGACAGTCCCTCCCTCCGTATTTTACCAAAAGTCAACTTTTTCTATACTGTATATCCTTCTCTGGAGATGTCATCATCTCTCTACCACCGTGTGGTGTTTATTTAGGGTCGCCGGCCTCCTCGGACTCGGTAGGAGCATCGGCATCCTTCATCTCCTGGTCTGATCCTCCCTGGGCCGCCTTCTCAGCCTCAGCAGCCTTGCGAGCCTCTTCCTCAGCGGCTCTTTTGGCAGCCTGTTCGGCCTCGACGCGCTCCTGGACGGCACGGCGCTCAGCCTCGACTTTCTCAAAGTGTCGCTGAACGACGGGGCCGGCAAGAGCGCGGATCTCCTCCATCTTGGAGACGTAGACACCCTTAGTGGCATCATCACCTTCGTCGTACAGCCAGTCCTATTCTTTCAGTTAGTGACTCGTCCCACGTAACATAGTTAGAGGGAGCACGCCATGCACATACCTCTGTGGACTCGAGCTTGGCTCGGATGGCAGACTTCTCGTCCTCGCTGGAGAGGTCGGCGTACTGCTCATCAAGCTTGGCTCGGAGATCGTAGATGTAGGCCTCGAGCTCGTTCTTCTTCTCCTCGGTATCGGCAACAAGCTTATCCTCCATAACCATGGCGGATTCCTTCTCGGTCAAAGCGGTCTTTGAGCTGGCATCCAGTGATGCAGTGCCGCTAGCAATGGGCAAGTCGCCCTTTCGGACCTGCTTCTTGACCTTGCGAGTCTTTGTGCCATCGGTATCCATAGCCTATGAAAACGGTGTTAGTTAAGTTTTTTACCTGCTGGTTTCCACGTCATCTCCCGAATCTAGTCGAATACTCACATCAGCATCTTTCTTGTCGTCCTCCTTCTTGTCGTCATCCTTGACCTCCTCCTCGACCTCTTGGTCCTCGACATAGTAGCCGTTCTCGACATTCAGCACACCGTGAATGTTGACTCGGGCCTTGAGCTTGCAAATCATGAAGTCTTCCTTGCCATCGGCTTTGACGCCCTTCACAGAGAAGCGGCCAATCCAAGGGTTCGTTTTGCCAGGAAGCTCTTCAGAGTTTGCATAGCGGGCCTCCAAGTCAAAGGGCTGCTTGCGGTAGAATGTGAGGATCTTAGTGGAAGGCAGGACACCACCCTTGTTGAAGACGGTCAAGCTGGTGTCTTCATCGGGAATATCAGGAGCCTTCTCCCATCCAAACTCAATGGGGTAGCTAATGATATCTTGAACGGTGAAGTCACGAACTCGGAAAGCCGGAGACAGGATGGCGCAGCTGAAGGCACAGCCTCGGGCAACAGCCTCGTCGGCGTTCATGGTGTATGAAAGAGGCTTCTCGAAGAAGGCCTGGATGCGCTCCTTGAGCACGGGGACTCGAGATCCACCACCGACGATCTCAATAACGTCGATATCGTCCTTGGTGAGCTTAGCCTGTGCAAGTGCCTGCTCAAGAGGCACATGAACACGAGCCAGCAGAGGCTCAACCATGGCCTCGAACTCCTGTCGAGTAACCATGGCGGAGGCATCCACGTCGTTCATCAGGGACTCGATGTTGACGGGGGCCTGCTGGTTAGCAGAGAGAATCTTCTTCGTCTTCTCAGCGGCAGCAATGGTACGGGCCATGGCTCTGCCGTGAGTGTTGATGTCAACCTTGTACTTGCCCTTGAACTCCTTGGCCAAGTGGTCCACAAGGGCCTTGTCAAAGTCTCGACCACCAAAGTTGCGGTCCCAGGCGGTAGCCTTAACAGCCAGCTCACCCTTCTTGAACTCAACGATGGAGCAGGTGAAGTTGCTGTGGCCAATGTCGATGAAGCACACACGGCGGGGCTTCTCCTCGGGAGCAGGGAGGTCAAGCTTGGTGATACCCCAGCCAAGGGCAGCAGCAGTTGTGTCGTTCATGAGGCGGAGGACCTTGAGGCCAGCAATCTCGGCAGCATCCAAGAGAGCTCTGCGCTGAGAGTCCGTGAACCAAGCAGGGACACTCAAGCAGAGGTCAGCAACGGGCAGCTTCAGCTCGTTGGCGGTAGTCTGCTTGATCTTGCTCAGGTACATGGCAACGAGCTGGGTTGCCGTGAACTTCTCGCTGTTGCCGAGATAGTTGACCTCAGCGCCAACCTGTCCGTTGACGTCGACAAGGGGTGCAGTGACATATTGCTGCTCGATCTGGATATCGGGATCGTTGAAGGAGCGGCCGGCAATACGCTTGAGGCAATTGACGGTGTTCTTGAGGTTGGAAATCTCCTGGGTCTTGGCCGCCTCGCCGAGGTAGCGTGATTTGGGTCCAAACCCTACCAGAGACCTGTGTGTCGCAGCAATGTTAGCAAAAACTGATTGCATGTGATAGGGGGGAGGTTTCCAATCATCGCTGATAAGACGAATGGAAACGGGAGTCTATTGGGGTAGCGAGACGTACGGTGTGGATCTGTTGGAGACTTCATTGGTGATCTAGAAGAGAGTTCCTTTGGTCAGTTCGGGGTCCAACTCTGGTGAATCCTTTCATCACGGATTGATATTCACTCACCACATCGACACCACGATTTCTCGCGACAGCAATCACCGTCTTGAGGGTTCCGAAATCGACACCTGCGCCGCAGGGAGGGGTTGGTCAGCATGAGAGGAAGACTTTTTTGATCTGTAACAAAGAGGGACGCAGTATAGAATAAGCATAAGAATGAACGAGCGGCAGAAGGGAACGTACCGACGACGGAAGTCATGATGCCAGTCTTATCTCTGTTGTGTTGAAAGAATCTCGATACAGCTGCACTCGGGTCGCAAGTGAGGGGCCCAAGTCAAAAAAAAGAATCCGACCAGGCAGAAAAAGAAATGAAAGGAGAGGAGGTCGGTTTGCGCGGAGAGGAAGAAAGGCAGGAGAAGAATCGAGCCTTGATGGTGGGGAGCGAGAAAGGTGAAAGAAAGCAAAAGGGACCAAAGAAAAAAAAACCTAGTAGAGGTCCGGTCTGATAGTGGCGGTTGCGATACAAAGTGGGATGCAAAATAGTTGGGAGGCCAGGCTTTCTCCCTTGGTGGTGGGCGGTGAGATCAGGTACTAATTGATGCGAACCTGAAGAAAATTTAGTGCGTTGGCAGCTGCTAAAATACCTGTAGGCATCTTTTTTGTTCCGCAATCTGCAGCCTCTTGACGCTGGAGGTACCTGTGCCGGGCGCGGGGCACTGCTGGACATGTATCTGCACCGCCGATCTGCTGCAAAAGGGTACTCGGATCTGCCGCCCCGCCACGGCCCAGCAGGTACCTCATGGAATGTTGCAGAATTTTCCAGACTCCACGAGAAAGCTGAGCGCCCGAAAGCCTGACTGACCACAGCCAAGGAGATTTTAGCAAATGGGATGGGCGGCACTGCCTTGGCCCGTTACCTAACCAATAGCCCAATAACCGCTGCCAAGAGCAAGTCAACTACCAATCGCTGGGTTGCACTTGTTAAACAAAGAGGTTACAGGCTGCCCAGGCGCCTATATATTAGGTACAAGTTAGACATCTATTCTGCCTACGACGCAGGTATCCTTTATCCCTGTTTCTTCATTGGACAGCAAGCTGGTAAAGTTGGTACCCTGTCAAACCATCATCAGAAAGTCTTTACAAAAGTGAGCCCATCACATTAAACTCGCTCCTTTGTCCACATTGTTAGGTCAGTGGCTTGCACCGTTTTGCTCTCTTTCAACGGCAATCAACCACAAAATTACCCCGCCAATCCGCCTTGTCACTTCAGATGCCCCTCCTCAAAGCCTGTGATAGCCCCGCCATGCCCGATAAGACAGAAAATCACAACCATCGTACCTGGGTATACTCCGTAGCATGGAAAGTATGAATAGGTCATAAAACCCATGGCCTTGGACAACGTTTATAGTCATTTTCAACAGCAATAAAACAATTCTTCAATTTATTAGGCTCGTTAGTCTAACTGACGTAATTCTCAATCATAAATCGTTTTCTAGTCAACTCAGAGAAAGTGAGAGAGAGCTAGAGAAAAGGGGGTAGTGCTTTGTGTCTATGGGCACTAACGTATATGGATCAAAGTGTATGTTCAAATGATATAACCAAATGTCCGCAGCGTTATATAAAATGGATAATCCTCTTCTCTTCCTTCTTAGGTTTCAAGCGGTCCCATCGTCTTACGGATCTGATGATAGGTCAATAAGCTCTACATCCGGTGATTCCTTGCTTAGTCCGGTACCGGGTCTCGTTCGCTGAACCTGTGCCCGTTGGGCTATGGCATACTTTCTCCTATCTTCCTCTCCCATGAATTGGTCCACTGAAACAGTCCCGGGTCCGTTGAGCTCAAATCCCTCCAAAGAGCCTCCCCGCATTGCATCCCACGAGGAAGATGGAGTAGTGGAGGATGCGAGGGGCGTATCGATCTCAACATCTGACTCGTCAAAGTGTGTATAAAGCCCGGCTGGCGTCTTTTTCCGGGCTGAGAACATTCCGTCAACGCCATCAGGAGGCCTGACAACGCTCCTCTTGCGGCCAAGAGTAGTGTTAGGGGATGCGCCTTTGGAAGCTGCCGCCTTTCGCGCCTCACGGGCTGGCAGAAAGCTCTCGGGAACCACATTGAGCTCATCGCCCTGCATCTCGGCTTTCTCAGCCGCCTCTCGTGCTGTTGTATTGTTATCGGCAGTGGCAGCATCCGCCCGCGGCCCTCCCCATGTCCTCTGGCCGGCGGTGAATATGCCATACACCATATAGTACCAGTTAAAAAAGGGGTTCAAGACAAACATTAGTGGGTAAAGCCATATTTTGAATCGTCGAAGCTTTGCGCCAAAGTATATCATGAGCAACCAGTTCAGCCCCAACGACACTCCGATGAACCCAACCGGCAGGTCTTTGACTTTGGCAACAGTCGATATCAGTGCGAGAACCATGATGAAAAAGAGAAGGGCCGTCGTTCGTATGGTGTTTTGCATGAAGCGCACAATAACCAAGAGAGGATATCGTTTCCACAGCCGCCAGTCTGTCAGCATACACACCTCGTTCGTGATGAAGCCTAGAAACCATCGCCTCCGCTGCTTAATAAGGGAGCGGTAAGTCTGTACAGCTTCAGTTTTACAAAATGCCGACGTGCACATCTGAATCTGGTATCGCTGCTTTGCGCCAATCATGAAGAGGTGGGTGAGCCAACGATCCTCTCCCAGGTGACACTTTGCAAAATCGAACAGGTCCTCGCATTGCTCTGCCTTGTCAGCAAAATAATACTTGGCCATCCTCCTAAACGCGGAAAAGCGAAGCATAGTCAAGGCACCTGGAAGACATGTTACTGATCCGCAGCCGGATTCGACTGTACGCTCAAACAGCTGGCCGTGAATGTACTCGATATCTTGAAGCAGGGTGATTATGCTATTTTTTTTCGTGGTCGACGTAATGACACCAGTCATGGCCAGCATGTTTCTAGAATTGCCGGGACTTAGCTCCATGTCATAAACAAAGTTCTGCAAGCAAACTTTGTCCAGTATGCAATCCGAATCGATGAAGAGAATGAATAGATTGTCATTCATCTTGAGATATTGTTCGTACACTCTATCGATGAGCTTAAACGTCGATTTCTGGCAGTGTCTCTTGCCACCATGAGGAAACCTGGAGATGGTTATGCGGGCTTCTTTGTATGTGACATCGATGCTCGTCGGATAGGACTCCATGGTAAGGGGAACTCCGAGTTTTTCTATCGTATTGAGATAAAGCTCATCTTCTTGGTCTCCATCGAAAGACAGGAATACATGAATGCAAGCAGCAGGATAGTCGCAGTCAACAACCGAGTTAATAGCTGTGATGAGCACATCAGGCTCTTCCTTGTAGCATGGCATAACAATCACAACTTTTGGCGCGCTGACATCGTCGAGCACTTGCTTCATGCGCTTTGTGCGTCCAAGCTGGTTGGTGACAAGTTGATAGACGCAGAAGAGCCAGGGTACGGTAAGAAGGATAGAAAAGCTCCAGAATGCAAACCATTGGAGAACTGAGACGACAGATTCTGGCCAGTACTTGGAGACTTGACTTGGCAATGGCAGGGTCACCACCATGATAGGGAGGAAGATGGCTCTGCATGAGATGAGTATCAGCAGAATCTATATATAAATCTTCATGAAGATACGTACCTGAAAGCCACGAATGCTATGCCGACAACAACACATAGGACGTTGATGGACCAATGTTCGGCCTTTCGGAATGCTTTGTACAAGCAGTAGACAAAGGCTGCCAGCCAGAGAAACCACTCCAGCAGCGCCATAATCATGACAACTCCAACGATGGCTGTATAAACGATCTATACCGGTGTGCAACCACGCTCTTATTAGTCATTCATCACCATAATTTGCAACTTCATGGTAACATTGGAACTTAGTAAGGAATTACTTACATCTTTAACGGGCCATTCTGGCCCACCCGCGTCGCTTGCCATCTCGCCCGGCAAACTATCTCGAGTGATAGATTGTTATAATGAAGCTGCTGTGCTGAGAACAGGGCGTTGCTCCAAACCTTAGCCTAGAGGCATGCCAAAATGAAGACTGAGAGATAGTTGTTGAACTTCTTCATGACAAGATCATAGATGCACAAACGTTCTGAACAAAAGACCCTTCTATCCCAGATCGCAGCGGCTTTACGCCTTCATGCTACCAGCCGTCAGACCTTTTGCCAAAGGTGAGGCTGAGCCGAGACTGTTTGTGACACCCAGAAATAAAATCGCAATCCGGAAAAAAAAAAGAAAGACAAAAAAGAGAAGACGGGAGAAAAAGTCGCAGATGTGGCTCAAGCGTCGGCATATCACGACACCCGCATCAATGCTGTAAATGAGAAAGCCCAGTCTATAGCAAAGCGAGCAAAGCTGCGAAGCGACAAGCAGAAACAGAGAGCGAGTAACAGAGTATAGTAAACCTGGTGGGAAAGGAAGAAAAAAACAAAGTGAGACAGAAGATCATCGAGAAGATGGCTTATGGGATAGAGCGGCAAGTGATGTGCACCACCACCTGCTAGATTTGGTCGTAACGGGAAGAATGATCGCGGAAACTGGTCAGCAGCAGCGGAACTTGTATACTCGTACTATAATAGGTCGGCCGGCAGCTGCAAATGAAACTGCTGTCATCACGGCCCAATATGGAACCACAACCCAAATCGGGGCTGAGCTGAACTGAGTCGGCAAGGGTTGACTGAAGGAATAAGAAAATAGGAGTGTAACTTCAAGGGAGAAGGGACAAAAGAAAAGATGAAAATTCCTCTTGGCTTTCCAGGCTCCGAGTGTTGCGTTGGGTCTAGGGCAGCAGTGATGCGGAACTGCACTGCACGTTACATGCAATTGTCGCCTGGTATTGGCGGGAGCACGGCAAGTAAAGGTACCATACGAGTACCTAATGCAGAGCTCGGACGCCTTAAAATAGCAACAATAACATCAGTCCGAGGTTCATTCAAGAGTCAGACACGCATTTGTGCCTCTTATTATCACATCATACTACGTACGGCACAGGTACAGTAATTAGTCCGGTAATAGCAACATGTATGAATAGGACCTGGTCCAACATCCGCCAAGGCAGATATACCCACCAAAGCAGAGACCAGGTCATCGTCAAATTCATTTTCTTGAGCCTTCAAGTCTCTCTGCCTACTATAATGACGATACCTTAAATCCTACAAGTACCTACATGTAACGTAAATGCTTCCATGCAAGGGCTTTCAGTGCCAAGCCCCTTGCATTGGCCCCTTTGAGGTCGGGGCTAGGCGGTATTATAGCCTAATAATCGGTAGATGTCACTCCTCCCATCGCGCCCGTCAACCACAACGTTGCTTTGCCCTAGCCAAAGCTCATCGATATTGCTCTAGTAGAGGTAGCACCTGAGGTTTACACCCTTGAAGAGTAACCGCTCATCTCTGCGGCAACTGCCATCTCATGAATAGCACGACAATCATAAAGCGTAGCTAAATTAGACGCGCTCAGAGTCGGGTAATTCGATCTCCGATGAGACTTGGCTTTCATATCGGGAAACAGTGAAATGACAAAGGCGAGTGATGCCTAGGAGGTCTTTGTTCTCTCATTGCCAAGAGTGGTCTGCCCGTCCGCGGTACATGGCACCATGCAATACAACTTTTCGGAAAAGAAGCAAGCCGGTATGCCAATAATGCCAAAAATCAGGTGGTCGTCGTGTCTGGTTCTGGCGACATCGCGCGTCGTCATAGAAATTGCTCGCCGTCATACGGGAATCATTGCTACCAATCCACGTCGCTAAGCTGCAGTTTCCGAACACGCTGACCACGGTCCTTATTGGGCTTATCTACCCGATTATGATAGAACGTTGCCGGCCGTTCGTTGCCTAGGTATTTCAGTGAGTCCATGTACAAGGCAGTAATGGTAAATAAAGGTAAGTAGGTAGTTACACTCACCATCTTGATCATCGCTCTGCTGAAGGTCATAATTGAGCACAAGGTTTTTGATACGCTGCTGTTCCTCCCTCTCGGCTTGTTGCTGTGTCTTCATAGCAATTGCAAACGTCGAGTCCGAAGGTAATTCGACTGTGCGAGTCTAATGACAATGTCAGGATACTATATTGCAAAAGGGGGAAGAAAGTTTAACAATGCTAACATACCTGTTGCCGGTTGCCTCTCTTTGTCATCAAAGAGAATGCCATGGTACCGCTCTGTCCCGTCTCACCAGAGCCCGGTGTGGACATGGACTGTTCACGGTTTCTGGATCGCACAGGGAGCGGCACATCAAACAGCTGCTTACGCTCGAACTTGCGAGATTCAAGGCTTTCCGACATCATCTTGGCGTATTCTCGTTCGAATTCCGCTTCATCTTCGGGATCAACAACTTCCTCTTGCCTGGTCACAATAATGGTCTCGTCGTATTCGCTCTCATGGGTAGAGCCATTGTCGCCATCCTATCAACGATACTGTTAGTAAACCTGACACATGGGGATTGCTCAAGTTGGCGCTGCGTCATACCTCTGCTTCCTCTTCTTCTTCTGAAGCACTTTCATCGTCACCGTCGCCATCCGCTTCTACGTCGTCCATGTCGCCGTTTTCATCTTCAGACGATGGCCCGCTCGTAGCGTCGTCTGCTTCAGCAACTCTGTCAACTCCTGCGGTCTTCTGATCCTGAGCGATAGCAAGTTGGAAAGCCTTGGTCGCCTCCTCAATATCTTCCACGAATTTCCATTGAGGCCTGGTCAGTGCAAAGGTATCAAGAACAAGAAATTCAATGTCCAATGGCAGAGGCGATTTCGTATGGACGTAATACTAGGAAGCGCGTCAGGTTATCCACATCTTGTAGCACCCTTTGTCAGCTTTGCTTACCTGGAAAAATGAGAGGAAGTAGTCAAGCTTCTTCCCAGCGGCGCCTCTATTAAAGAACATGCCACAAGTTTCCAGCATGATGGAGATGAGACGGATCCGAAAGTAATCGTCTGGCGGGTCAAAAACATTGAGTTTGCCCATAACAGGGGGTCCATCTATGGAATAAATAGGTTAGATTGATTGCATATTTTCGAGCCAGCTGAGGCGAGCAAGGGATGAAATAGAGTCTTACTGTATCCAAACAGTACAATTTTGTACATTGTATCAAAAATGACTGGATGTTCCAGCATGCGGTAGTTGTAGAGCTCCCCGAGGTACTTGACCTCGGCGACGCGGCGCTGGGAAAATCGGAAGTCGTTCTGCTCTAGCCCAAAGCAAATGGATTCAAGAACGTTATCAATGACCTTGACTACAAAGTGTGGATGATGCCGGTAGAGCGCGCTCAAAAGAATGCCGAGAAGATGGATATTTCCATATTTCACTTTGCCAGGTTTAGAAAAGACTTTCTCCAAGATAGCAACGACCTAGATTTGATATGAACATTCTGCATTAGCCCAAGGGGTGAGAGAAAGAGTGTAACACCCGAGTCACGAGAATGTGAAGGTAAAAAGGAGAGAACCAAGAGACGTACCTCTGTTTCCTCCCAATGAAGCCTGCGAATCTGCTTTAGAATCTTGCTATAATTCCGTTTAGTCATATCGCCATAGATCAACTTTCGAATAAAGAGCTCCATCGGTGTTCGTTCTTTCTGCTCGATGGCAGGTCGCTCTGGAGGGTCAACGTGGTACACGGCGTTGTCAATGAGCATTCTCTCTGGCTGGCCAATATGTTGCACAGACTTCTTTCTCTGCAGTGTCTCAAGGAAACTCGCCATTCGAGGCGCTGTTTCAGGGTTCCTGAGAAGATACCTGCCGCAATTTTCAATCAAATTGCACAGGATCTCAATGTTCATGCGAGAGAAATCGTCAAGGCTAACTTTGAGGCAGTGAAAGACAACATGCTCGGGGACAACGCCAAACTTGGTGAGCTCCGCCAGATACCGAATGTTGCTAAGTCGAACTTGGCCCAGGAAATCCTTTTCTTTACGTCGTTGCAAGCTACGAAATTCCGCATCCAGATAGTCGACCAGTCCCTTTGGGACATCTGGCATATATCTCCCTAGCGTAGCGACCAGACGTGCCCAAGAAGGCAGTAGATCACTCCGGCCTTTGGGGACTTCTGTTAGCGCCTTGACCAGTCGGTTGCGAGAAGCCTTCGAATTTAGAAAGCAAAAGTCAATAGCCGTCTGATCAATAATATCCTTGTTTGTAAGGTCAGGCAACCGTGCCAATATGGCATCTACTTGGGCTCCGATAGTCTTGTTGGCAATGGCCATCGATTGATCATCGATGGGTTCTGGGGCCTTTGTGGCTTCTGAGCCTTCAGTCGAGTCCGGCTTCTTGGCAGTCTGCTCTTCAGTCTCCGACTTCTTCTTCTTGCCGTCGTCTAGAAGGATGGCCGGAACCTTGCCCTTGAGGTCAACTAAATTTTCGTAGAACCGGCGTTCGTCTTCATCTTCCCAGATGCCGGCACCATCAGCCATGGACCGCAGATAATCGCCAGTCTTGACTAGACCTATGGAGCTATTTGAGGCTGCAAGGGGATCGTTGGAATCCTTCAGGCTCGGCATTTCCGCGCCAATGGCGTCGGCTATCACCTGAGCATTGGAGACGAGCCTATCCTGAGCCTTTACTTGCTTCTCGTAATTGGCCTGTCTATCTTCAAATACCTCTCCAGACTTGACATATGCCTCGGCGTTGCGTCGTGCTTGGCTATGGATTGATTTCTGATCGCGAACAATGTGATTGGCCACATCGTCAAAGTATTTTTTGAGAATTTCCTTGAATTTCTCGGCCAGCTCGGGAGGGGTGAACGGTTTGTCCTCAGCAGAGGGTTCAGTTGTGTCTTCGCTGGTTGGCAGGCTTTCATCTTCTCCGGATTTACGACTTTCAGGTGTGGTTGTCCGGATCCCCAGAATATCCCAGCTGAAAGCCTTGACGAAGATGACGAGCAGCGGCAAGTTGGCATGCTCCCTGTCATAGCCAAGTAAATCTTTCAGTACTTCGAGTGGAAATGGGTCGGAAGAACCGCCAGGTTTGGAATTGCCTCGGGTCTTCAACTCCACTGATTTGCCGACGGCACCTTTGGTTGCATCGTCCGGTTTGGTAGCGTCGTCCAAGGTCCTCAGCACGCCAACCAGCCAGAGCTCCGTAATGACCCTGAGGAGGGCACGCTGGCGGGTGATGCGCTCTTTCTCCTCCTTCTCGCGAACTTCTGCTGGCAAACTCTTTAGAATAGCCTTGTCAGGCGTGGCCATGCCCTTGCCAAGTAGCCAGGTGAGGTACTCGGTGAATTCGGCGGGGCCAAACCGTTGGTGAAGAGCGCTGACGATTTCAACCGCGGCATCGATTTCCCCTGGAGACTTGAGCCTACAGAGGCCTTCATAGCAGGCAGATATAATCTCGGACAGGTATTTGTGCAAGCTCAGAGTCCGAATCTCTTGCAAGAACGTCGAGAGAGTCGCGGCGCTGATGGCAGTCCGAAGCCTTTTGATAAATGCCGTATTCTTCTTGAGCGACGAGTCAAGCGAGCTGCTGACATTCACGAGCCCTTGATTGAGAGGTTAGCTACCAAGCAACAAAAGCATTCCGAAACTTGTCCCCTTGTCCATGCTATACCTTTGTCGCCATCCCAAGCCTTTTCATTCAGAGCTCGGAGCTCTCCTGTTAGTTCACTGTCAGCCCACGAACAAGCCGTCAACAGGGTCGCAAAATCAACACGCACGCTTCCTTGCGCGATCCATGGCAACCCGTAGGGTGAGTCTGGGTTGCGACAGCCGATTCTGGTCGAGGTACTACATTCGAGCGTAACGCTGCACTGCTAAGGGATGTACTGCCCTGGAACTCGGCACTGTTGTTGGGCAAGGCGAACCAGCAGCATCGGTGCGTCCGAGGAAACTGGTCGGACAGGAACAAGATATAGTCGTTGAGTAGTTCAGCCAAATCAGGTAACCAGAAGCAAAAGACCTTGGTGGTTTGCGCCACGAGATTGACGCAAGGCTAAGGCTAAGGCTATGTGGAATGGATGGCTAGAGAACTCCGATAGAGTGAAACTCGGATAAATACCACCCTTCGTCATCAAGAGCTTAATTCGCCATGCGGCGCTAAACTAAGCACGGGCACTGGCAGCCGGAATAACGTGACGGCGAGATCGAGCTTAGCCTAATGTGTAGAGCGTGTTCCTGCGTGCTAGGTCAAAAATGGGTTAATGGTAGAAATGTATTGGCCAATCAAGTCGACATTTTCCCGTCTGGCCTTCTGTAAATGACATCTTCCGTGACTCTAGTGAAGCCATACAAAGCTGCAGAATGATATTGTATTTTATACACACTCATGCCTCAATTGAATTACCAATATTGACATCATAGGCAATGCCAAAGTCGACAACTGAGTAGCTAGTTTAGAAGGGAAACAACTGGACAAAGCTGAACCCTGTTAGTCTTCAAAATTCAAGAACTACACCAATCTTACAGGGTAAGAGTCTAAGCATAATCAACAAATATCCAACTCCCACACCAAGAAAATGCTGCTTCCCACGGGTATACCGTATTACCTCGCAAAATTCGTCAGTAGATTTCCCCAGAATTAAGCCCTGTTTTCGACAGGATAAATAATTGGCTAACTTCTTCACGTTGGCATGCCACCATAAAAAGAACGATCCACCGACAACTTTTGCGAGGTAATATGGTAATAAACTGAAAGATTGATAACATTCATTCCAGCTGGGTTATGATTCAAAACAAATCCAATGGTGGGTCTTATTACACAGTACTATAAAGCGCAAATTGTTGCACATCGCTCACAGACCTAAACAAAGAGAAATAAAAGGTAATCTGTTTCCCCCTAGAAAGTCTTGAAATTTATACACGCTCTCATATCCCCTTTTTGTCCAACGCCATGCATGGTCCTCTAGACCGCATTATCTCGGTACACTCCTTCATAACCTTACGTGTGCCCGAGTATGATTGATTCGTACTTAAACAAGCTACAAGCAAAAGTCAGATATTTGTTGCATCGCTATGCTGTGCAACGGAACAATGGCTCCGGGTTAAAACATTCGAAATTTATGGCCACCGCCCTCCGCGCCTTCTGTGCCTGGAGAAGTAGGCTCGCCACCAACACCTTCACCACTTCCATGAACCGTTGGATCAGGGTAGTAGAAAGCAGACACTGCGACAGCCACGTAAAGAGTGACAAGGAGGAATCCCTCGAGATAGTTACTCTTTTGATCTTGCAAAAACCGACCAACGGTCAGAATGGCAAGGAAAAGCATGACCAGTTCGAAGATACCAAACTCCAGGTCCAAAAGCTTGTCACGGCCCCAGGCAACGATGACGACCAGCGGAGCGTTGAAGAGAGCAGTCTGAAGAGTGGCACCCAGGACGTGAGAAAGGGCAAAGTTCATCTGGTTATCCCATGCTTCGTCTATAGCTGTGATGTGTTCGGCAAATTTCTCGACGAGCGGAACCAGGATAAGACCCATGAAAGCATCGGACACCTTTGACTTTTCGATGACATGTTCAATCTGCAAGACGAGAGTAATGGCAATCAAGGTGACGAGAGCTACAGCAACGGCCAATGCAATGATGCACTCTGTCATGGTGAGCTTGTCCTTGGCGGCATCCTTATGGCCGTCGCGGTCGCGCTCCTCATCCATTTCAAAGATGGCATGGTAAATACCGTGATGGGTTCGGGCCTGGAAAAAGACGTATACACAGTAGGCGATGATGAGAAGGATGGAAACGATTCGCGAGATGCTCAGGGTTTTGTGAGCAATCTCCTCAGGGCTCAAAGTGTTGTCATCCGGCAGGCCTCGCATGAATACGGTAGGAATAGCTAACGCCACGCCCCTGAAATCACCAGTTAGCTCGAGTCAAATCAATGAGATGTGGGACGGATTCTTGTCCGCAAACAAACAGGCGAGAGAGCAACATACGCAGTAAGAAGCAAACCACTACCAGCCTCGCTAATGGTGTCACTGAAAGTCTGTTCCTCGTGGTATATTCCACCGACGAAGAAGCAAAGACCCAAACAGAGTAACATTGTGGCCAGAATGGAGCCGAGGATGGCAGCTTTTATGACGAGAAATTGATCCTTGGAGAGCAGAACCATGAAGAGGATGATTTCGACGATGGAGCCGACCGTTGTCTCGATGAGGACGCCGAAAACATGGGGAACCTTGCGAGCAAACTCCTGACCAGCAAATCCGATGAGGTTGGCACAAGGTGCCATGGCGATGTAAGAGAGAATGAAGATGAGAATGTGATCATCTGGTAGAGTATCTAAGAAACGACGACAGTCTCGGGCATTAGCAATCGTCCAAGTTGAAGCGCCGAATATTGTCACCCCCTGATGTGCAAAGCTGCAGCTCCAGCACTAGCTCCAGCTTCAACTCGCAAGAAACTTACATCGAACAGCCAATGCGACGGGAACAATGGGCCATAAAACGTTGACGGCGGCGCTGGCCTTGCACGACGAGCGAAAGCAGATTCTCAGGAAATGCCAAGGGTGAATGCCGCCGCGGCCACTCTCGCCGCCCGTCTTGATCCTGAACAGCTTCATGCCGGACCCGGACCCTTTCTCGCTCCGCCACCTGGTACGTTTGTATTTGTGCCCGTGGACGTGAAGATGGTGACCGTGGTGGCCGTGGGCTTCAGGACTGGTGTTTGGGGGAGGAAGCGTGTCTTCGCCGCCGTAGGCCTTGCTGTAGACAGGGCCCGGTTCGAGGGCGTCGTTTTGCACCAGAGGACTTCGCTGCTGGCCATGAGAGCCTAAGCGGCGATGGCTTGGGCTACGGCTGACCATCGCAACCGCTGTGAAATCAATCGAGTCGATGCAAGTGGGGCCTGAATCTCCCTCTCTTGTGCCCCTGTTGTTTCTGATTGATGTAACAGCAGTTTGCAAAAAGTGTGGTGGCCCAGACGTTTCTACTATGGAGGTGCTAGCAGTAATGCAGTAAGGGCTGGAGGCCGCCAAGCACTTCCAGGCGAGGGGGAAGATCACAGACAGAGAAGAAAGAAAAAAACAAGGGCCGGATCCTGCAAGCTTCAGCTCTGGAAAACAGGCTATATACTCGTACTAATAGTTCTTCTTGCCCGTGGCGCAGGCCAGTTCAAGGGGGCACGACGACGTGGCACGCCCAGGTGGCCCCCGATGCCTTTTTGTTCGGCTTCGGCAACAGAATCTTGCAGCCGTGTTACAGCTTCGCCCTATTGCTGCCAACCACCGCAGGATGCGGCCAGGATTTGATGACAAGTCCCGGCTGGGGGAAACCCTAGGAGACGACTATCGGCGACGAATAGTAAACATTGACTGCGGCCGTCAGCCAATTGCTGCAAATGTCGGTGGCTGTGAGGCACCAAATGACGAAGAATTCTCCAGTTCGGAATGCATGGATGATGGAGTTCTGCCATCTAGGCCCGGAAACCCCAGCACCCATGTTTGGTTGGTGGGTACAGGCTCAGCTTAGTCTGTGGATAAGCTATGGTAATCGAGATGCAAACAAAGTAATAGTATGCATAACGGGCACACGACATGGATGGCTTTATGCTAATCGTTGGTGGTGAGAAGCGGAGTCGCCGAGCAACATTGACCAAGAAGCTGTTGGCCCAAGTACATACGAGGTGCCCAGTTGAGTGTCAGGTATCTACTATACCAGTTCAGACATCAATCATATACATCGTGGGTATACAGAGTAGCATCTCACTGGCATCGTTGATGCCCGATAGATACTCATTCTCCCATCCAAAGCGGTAAATTGAGCGAGAACGGACATGCAACCTACCAACTAAAAGTGGCCGCTAGCGAACTAAGCTTCTTGGTGTGGTCTGCCGCTCCACCACCAGAAATCCTTGTGATGAGCCAAAGATGACGGTGATTAATCACTCAAAAGATCATCATGACTTGTTGCTTCAGGCCGCTGAAATGGAAATTGTCCGTGTTGGCCTAGCTAGATGTAGCATCAAGAGTAGAGAGAGACCGACTTCACCGAGTCCGTTGTAGCATGTCAGGGGCGTACTCGTATACGAAGTAGTATTTTCTTTTTCTTTTTTTCTTCTTCGACTTCTTTTCCGAATCTCCTTTCCCGTAAGACGGGGCACTGAGGCAGCAGCACATCAAACGCCGAACACCGTTGGGTGAGATGGTTAATTAATCAATAAATTCTTTGATCACACCCACCCCTGGGGCAGAAGATGCTTAAAATAAGTATGCATGACTTTTAGCGCAGGACTTGGCTTGCTGTTTGGCGCTATTTGTGCCTTATTCCCAGCTCTAATTTCACCACCATGCTCGCTCTCGTTCATGTTGGTCGGGTTTGGCAGACATACGGCAGTCAGCCGTAGCCGTACAGTAGAGCCTGCTAATCACAGGTGGGAGTCGCCCCCTCAACACCTTCAAGTGCGTGACATATAGAAACCCAAAAACATATTTTAATCATGCTCATCAAGAAAGCTGTTGCCAAACCCCTTGCCATTCAATGGCTCATTTCCTCATTTCCTTATTTCCCCGAGAAGCAGGTGATGTGCTTCGTGCTTATGATCCGCAAGCTCTCCCCCGTGCTAAGACGCCACATTTGGCCCTGTTATTTCCAATCAACCCCATATGCTCGTAACGTACAATATAGCAAATGCATAGCTCTTTTTCTTTTTCTATTTTTTTTTTGTTTCGTTCCATCAATTTACTTCGTCATCCTAGGCCTTCACAACGATTGAGCCGATTCGTTGGCATGGAAGCCGTCGAGGGTGACGTTTACAGCGCCGGCTTGAACAAGCTGAAAAGTAATATTAGTCAATTGATCATGATTAAAAAAAAAAAAAAAAACTGGTACGAGCTTCAAAAGTTTAACTTACAGAGCGAGACAAGTCTTCAATTAGGTCATTGGCATCCTCAATACCGACACAAAGGCGAATGAGGTCCTCGGGCATTTGTCGTTCCTTTCGAGTTTTGGCGTCGATGCTGGCATGGCTCATCTGGCAAGGCATGCTGATGAGACTGTTAACACATCCAAAGCTGACACTGATGGTCCACAGACGGGCTGCCTCTACGATGCGCTGTGAGACGGCCGCATCGCCCGTCTCAAACGACAAGACTGCACCAGCGCCTCTGGCAGTAGCCCAATGCAGATCATACTGCGGGTGAGATTTGAGACCAGGGTACCGCACTCGGAAACCATGCGACTCTAGGAACTCGGCAATGAGCTGTGCGTTGGTTTGCTGCTTTTCCATCCGGATAGCCAGCGTCTTGACTCCTCTCATGAGAAGGAAGGAGTCGTTGGGCGACAATCCACAGCCAGTTGAGTTGATTGTAAAGTATAGTTTATCGCCAATTGCCGCATCGTTGCATGCTATCACACCGGCCATGATGTCGTGGTGACCAGAAAGGTATTTAGTTCCCGATTCGTATACAATATCGGCACCCACGTCCAGAGGGTTGAATAGCATAGGGGAAAGCATTGTGTTGTCAACCACCACGAGGGCTTTCTCATTGACCTCATGCGCCAGCCGTGCAATTGATGGGATGTCAACGATTTTGATGAGAGGATTCGTAGGGGTCTCGAGGAGAACCATGGTTGTCTTTTCTGAGAGACGTGCCTTGACGGCGTCGACGTCTGTTGTATCGACATGGTATACAACAATTTGCTGGTTGGCGGCTAGGTACGTGAGCAATCGATGGGTACCGCCGTAGAGATCGTCGCCGGTAATAACTTCGTCACCAGGGCGCAGAATTCGAGAGATGACATCAAGAGCGCCCATTCCAGAGCTAACAGCCAGGGCACGGTTCGCATTCATGATTTTGGCGAGGTGACGCTCGAGGTGAGTGCGCGTAGGATTGCCGGATCTTGTGTAATCGTATTCCTGCTGGCCGCCGCTGGCTGAGGTCTGCTTGAAGGTTGCAGACTGATAGATTGGAGTGCTGGAAGCGCCATATTGGTCTTTTCCTTCGGTATATACTAGCTCAGTCGCAAGAGCATAGCGGCGTCTTCCGTTTCGAGGACTCGAAGGCGCCGGTGACGGTGGGAGGTTGTGGCCGTCAAGGTCGAGACGCTGAAGGGGACTGGCAGACTTGCCGGGTTGACCGTCGGGCAAGGGAGCTGCCATGGTTGGAATGTGAAGGCAAGATAGTAGGCTGCAATTAGGAAAATGCGAAAATCGTTTGGCCGAGATTGTTTGACTACGACGTATACTGTGTAGTCCCGTACAGCCCGATGACAATGACGAAGAAGCTGCTAGCCTGCAAAAGAAAGAAGCCAGAATAGCAGCTAGTCCAATAACAATTGAGATGAATTGATGCTCTCGATTTCCTCTTTCTAGCAAAAAAGAAAAGGGAAGCCGAAAAAAGATGCTGTTTGAGAAGCAAATCAGGTCAGTAGGTTGTAGGTGCAGTGGAGAGGCAATTGGTCAAACGGCTGAAGTCGCAATTCTCTGGAGAATGACAGTAGAGGGGCTGCATTACTCTTTGGGGCGTAGTGCTGCGATACCGGCAGCTTTTCGATTTCCTGTGCGGGTTAGCGACGTCTTAGCTATTTGCCTCACTTTACCCGAAACACCATGAAAGTGTGGAGGAGTGAGTCAGCACCACACGAGTCAGAGAGTACGGGGCTGGAGGAGAATGTTTGCTTGCTTGTTTGATTGGAGCAGTAGTAAAAGTCATAGGGCACCAACAATACTGAACAGTATTGTTTGTCTCAACCTGAACACAAGCAAACAGCTGCAAATAGCGACACGCGGGCTTGTAATAAGTCAACGTAACCTCTGCATATTCCCTTCGTTTAGAAAAAAAGGCCATATTCAACTCTATTTCTACATGAATATAGTGATGTATGTATATGCTCCGTATATACCGTCTCTACGTAGAATCCATCTGAGTACTCAGCCAGCATGAGCCACAATCTCATTAACCAGATCACCCTTTTCTTCGCTGTAGTAGGAGCAAATCTGCGAAGGCAGGGGCAATTCCTTGTAGTCGTCATCCGGTCCAGATATGATATTCAAGTTGATACCACTGCTCTTGCTTGTGAACAGCTTCGTGGCTAAGCTCTCCTTGCTAAGATAGACCTGTGCGCTATCAACCTGGTCCAGCATGACGGTGGGCACTGTGCCAAGGACTTGGACTGCAAAGTTGTTTGCCTTGACTACGTCCACGGTGGAGACCAGCGTGTCAACAACGAGAGATAGTCGAGTGGAGTTTTCAACCGTGACTTGGTTTGCCTTGCCCTTGATAACGATGGTGGTGTTGTTGCATCTGCTGATCAGTACGGAGTGGGTGAGAGATGCCTCAATCTCCACTGGCTGAGGCTCCTTTTCAAAGTTCTCCTATGTAGGAGTCAGTAAACAATACCTTCATCATGATTATCGACCAGGCGACTTACAATAGTCCACTTGTTAGCCTCGAGGACCTTTCTAGATGGCTTTTTGACTCTCATGCTCTCAGGCTTGGGCTTCTTGCCCGGAACAGGGCTCTTGGATCGGGGAGCATCTGAGACTGTAGATCCTGCACGAAGAGATGGGTTCTTGTGCGTCATCTCCGACCTGTCTACCTTACGCAGGCCTTTCGTCACATCTTCACCCCTGTTGAGCTCGGAGAAAACTGCGCCGAAACCTCCAGCAGGCGCTGCAGGAGAGGGACCTGCGGGTTGAACTTGGATATCTAGTATAGGGGCCGGGCCAGGCGGAGGAGGAGGGGGTGGTGGCGGCGGAGCTCCGCCAGTAGAGGGAGCGCTGGTCGCAGGTGGTTGTTGGGCTGGTTTACTAGAATCCAACGACTTGGCAACCTCATCGGCCGGCTCTCCTCTTGGGTTCCAGGTGACGCCGGAAGCGTGGTGCTGCTTAATGTAGTCTCCGAGGTCATGGAAGATCTGATAGAAAGACTGCACCCATTCAACCTGCTTGGGATCGCTGTGATACAACTGATTAGCGGCTCGATCATAGTACCTAGTAGACAGTAGACGTACTTGTCCTTTTGCTCCTTTAGAACCCTGTTTCCAAAGAATTGCGCAGCGCTCAGAGACTCTTCGACGTGGTTGAATGGCCGGTGATCAATAGTCACCCAACCCAAAACCATGATACCATCTGCAACAGCGCTCAAGTTGCTATACATCGGATCGGGTCGGTTGGATTCTTTCAGCTCAGTTGCAGCCATGAGCGCATCGGTAATGGGCTTGAGCAAGTTCTGGTAGACGACCAGGCTAGTTCCTGAAGTAGCCGGCTTTGTCGCCTTGGTGGCGATAAGCAAGAACTTGCGCTGTTCCTGGAACCCCTTGAGGACCTCAGAGGCCTGCGTAGCAACACAACAGTTAGCTCTCCTAGCTCGTTCCCTCGGACTATAGATATGAAAACGGGGATATGGACCTGCTGGGCAACAACTCCTCCGAGCTGATTGCTGAGCTTGACATATTTGTCAACGCTCGTGTTTAGGAATGCATCAAAATCCTCTATAGATTCGGGGAGCGCCTCCTGAGGCTCCTCTTTCTGAACGGGCGGCGGAGTTGGTACTACGGCTGTTTCCGACAAAGGAGTCGCAGGCTGCCCAAGACCGGGGACATCTTTGGGAAGTTCGGTTGACGACGCGATATCCTCGAGGCGTGAGGTTGCAGCTTCGAGTCTGCCAGACAATGAAGTCAGTAAGGTTGAAGCGATTCGGTATGCGAGAGATCCAAATACCGTTTGATGAGGGTGGTAAGGTTATGCATGTGGTTTTGAGCTGCCATGGTGGCAAATAGAAATAATGGCTTCGCGTGTACAATCAGAAAGGCTATGTCGCAGCTTGCTAGAGGTAGTCGATAAGAGTATATAACAGCAAAGAGAAGTTATTCGTGGCCAGAATGACAGTGACGAACCAAAGACTCCTGGCTTAGTACGTGATAACTTGCTGATTGGCACCACTTAATCAATCTCCGTGGAGGGGTTCATTGTGCTACTAGCAGCAGCTACCTGGAACATGCAGAAATCCACTTGCAGTGGTCCGTACTCCGTACTTTTATAGGTGCTAACCTTTTCTGGGTGCCTAATAGGCAGACGCATTGTCCGAATCTAGCCGGTGTTTTCCCGCAAGAAATGCAATATATACGGTGCAATATATAACAAAAACAAATAAAGTGTAAAACATTAATTTGAGTATTTTCAAGAGACACTTAGTACCTAGGCAGAAATATGTGTCTGTATCTCGTATTCATGTTCGTGTTTGCTGTGTATCTTGTTGTAGTTGGCTGGTATTAGTGCTAAATTACCAAGTGATACTATTGGAATATGCCTAAGTAACGATTAATTTCTGTTCAGAAGATGCCTAAACAGATAGAAAAAAGAAATAGAATAATCCAAATAGCAATGACAATTCGTAAACAGACACTCAAGAATTTTTTTTCTCGAGATTTTATGTAAATACGTACGTACAATCTTGTGTAGATATGCTCTATAAATAGACACTTGCCCAAACACGGTGCCTATCTTGGTGAAATTTTGCGAGAGAATACTAGCAGATTTGGTGCTAGGATTTTTGTGGAATGGCCGCAAGAGGATCAAGGGGTCTTCCCTGGATACGAGACACTCCAACACGTTACGTTTAGGCCTTTGCCTCCTGTCTTGTCACAAAACCACCAGCTTTGATCAATCCAATTCCATCACGCAGGTGGTAGAAGCCGCCTCCGCGTGCAGTTGCGCGATTCACCGAGGGATTATTCATGTTGCCATAACCCTCCTACGACCTTTTCCAAGATGATGCCACGGCATCACTCCAGCGGGTTTTCGAATGGATATCCACGTGCCGACACCTTCGAAATTTCCCCCCATAGGTGGGTGATAGGATATTTCCTCGCTTTTTTCGCATGGAATCGAGATCAATTGGCATGCTGACTGATTTTTGTTCGCAGATTCCAGCCGAGAGCTACTCTCCCTCCCCACCGAAAGCGCAGGCAAACATTCATTCGTCTAGGAATAGTCGTGGTTCTGCTTGTCCTTGTCATCATCTGGTTCGGACAACCCAAATCCGTCGCTTCTCTCATCTCGCTCGGCCTTCTCTCCGGATATGAAGATTTGAAACTTGAAACGGTCCGATACTATGACCTCACCACCGTTCAGGGCAGCGCTCGCGGCTGGGAGCGCGAAGAGCGTATTCTTCTCTGCGTGCCTCTTCGAGATGCCGAACAGCATCTGCCAATGTTTTTCTCCCATCTGAAGAACTTCACGTACCCTCACAACTTGATCGACCTTGCTTTCCTCGTCTCCGATTCTAAGGACCGAACGCTGGAGTCTCTCGTTGAGTATTTGGAGGCCATCCAGGCTGATCCGGATCCCAAACAGCCATATGGAGAAATCTCAATCATCGAGAAGGATTTTGGCCAAAAGGTGAACCAAGACGTTGAAAGTCGTCACGGATTTGCTGCTCAAGCAAGCCGTAGAAAGCTCATGGCTCAAGCGCGCAACTGGCTTCTTAGCGCTGCTTTACGGCCGTATCATTCCTGGGTTTACTGGCGTGATGTGGATGTTGAAACTGCACCCTTTACGATCTTGGAGGACTTGATGCGACACAACAAGGACGTGATTGTTCCCAGTATGCCTATCCTTGCACTCCATTATCTTGGTCTTGTACTAACAATACGACAGATGTTTGGCGTCCCCTCCCAGACTGGCTCGGCGGCGAGCAGCCCTACGATTTGAACTCGTGGCAAGAATCAGAAACCGCGCTCGCATTAGCCGACACGTTGGATGAAGACGCCGTTATTGTCGAGGGTTATGCCGAATATGCAACATGGAGACCGCATCTCGCCTACTTGCGCGACCCATACGGCGACCCAGATATGGAAATGGAAATTGACGGAGTTGGAGGTGTCAGTATTTTGGCAAAGGCTGGGGTCTTCCGCGCTGGTGTTCACTTCCCTGCCTTTAGCTTTGAGAAGCATGCCGAAACAGAAGGTTTTGGCAAGGTGAGTTTTGCATCTTCTCGGCATTTTTTGGAACATTGAACTAATGAGTCCATGTAGATGGCGAAACGAATGCGGTTCTCCGTTGTTGGATTGCCTCATTATACTATTTGGCATTTGTACGAACCCAGTGTTGACGATATCAAGCATATGGAAGTACGTAATTTCCTGGGCCCCCTCTTTCGTAGTCGCCTGTACTAACCACATATCACCATAGGAAATGGAAAGAGAAAGAATTGCTCGCGAGAAGGAAGAAGAAGAGCGAAAGATCAAGGAAGCGCAGATCAAGGAAGAATTTGGCGATGCCAATACTCAATGGGAACAGGACAAGCAGCAGATGCAAGACTTGAAAGACCGTGGAAGCGAGAAAGAGGCTGGATTGAATCAGGGCGCAGCCGCAAAGGCAGCAGGAGCAGGGGCTATAGAGGGACAAAAGAATTAAGCATGGGCTTGGATCATTTAGAGTAATTAATTTATTTCGACGAGATGGGTTCCTATGTACAGATGCAGTATGCATCTTTCCCCGATCTGGTCTTGGCCAGCAAAAGCAGAATCTAATATAATAACGCCTAACAACGAAAATAACTTATGACTCCTCCCTGACCCAAGGCATTCTGAGCTCTGTCACTTGGTAAACGAGTATCCAAAAGGCCTTGCTATACAAATTTCCAAATTGAATTCGATGCGTACAAGATACTGCAACTCAAGGGCCCCTCTCTGTAGCCTTATAACTAAAAATACATCACCCGATTCGGCTTGAAACGATGTCCTATCCAATACAGCCAGATTTTATGAGTCGAACCGCTCAGGGAGCAGAATCGGTGCAACAAGCGTCCAGATGTACATTCCATGGCAGATCCAAGCGCTGACAATCTTGACCCAGCTTGCACCGTATGTACGGCCAACTGTGGCAAACTGGCCATCCCGAGTAGACTCTTCGAAGTTAAGAGTGAGCAATGTCGATACCCATGCCGTGGCTAGGAAAAAGATGATGTGGAACATTGAGTAATTATATTGAGTGCTGGCTCTCTCATCATCATGTGCATGATTTGCGCCATCGTCGCTCTCGTCGTCAGAGAGTAGCGCATCGGCCGGTAGACTGCCCTCCTCGACAGCGCGACGCAGAGCCTCTGCCCGCATTTCACGGCGATGAATAGGTTGCTGCGTGACCAAGTCATGCTCATCATCTTCGGGAAGTTGAATGCCGTTACCGTTGCCTCCTAAGCCAAGGCTTTGGGTAGCGGCGCGGGTAGTGGTGTAAGCAACCGTAAGCATGGTGACAATGGCGCCAATGACAACGGATGTGGTTCTTGTCCCCTGAGCGCGAACCAGGGGGTTGCAGTTCTTGTCATCAGGTTCCATGGAAACAGCTGACATTGTCAAATAGGTGCAGTAAACGGCAACCATTGCGGCTTGAGCCAACCCAGCCTTGGGGTTGTATTCCTGGACTGTGGGGTTAACTGACACAATAGAAATAATAATCCAGAGAATGAGATTGACAGTGATGGCGGTCTGGTTCATGGTGCAGCTGCCTTGGGCAAAGAAGATGTATTGGACGACAGTCATCGCAATCGATGCCAAGTACATGCCCAAGGTTGAACCAACAAGGACGATTCGCCAGACCCTAGAGTCAGTCTCTTCAATCTGTCCCAGGCAGTATTCAGCCCAGCTGTGTGCCAAATCCACGAGTAAAATGAGACCGAGGATGAGGAACAGCATGGCAGCGCCAAAGGAGACGTAGTTCCCCCAAAACATGAAGAATTTGTCCGGGATGAGGAAGGACATGACAATCAATGCCAGCCAAGCGATGATCTTAGGTCCCCAGTAACCATTTTGTATAGCAGCTCGAGGGTTTTTGGAGGATCTGACGCCAAAGAGAAGACCAGCGAAGATGAGGTGTAGAAGTCCGAGAGCAAAGTTGATTCGATGGGCAGCCAGCCACCCATAGCACTGTCCCGTGGGGCAGTTGATTTTGACGTAGTCAAGCGCGAGATGTTGGAGTTTTTCGATGGCCCAGTCTGTGAGCATAATCCATGCTAAGATGGAATTGACGAGGAGAAGTAGAGCGTATGCGATACGCGTAGCTATGCTGCAAGGTTGTCAGCGAAACATCAAACAGCTTGCAGCGAGAGGGATATCATACCTGTTACCGCATTTGCCACACGCGCTACAGACCATGGAGCATGTTGCCGCACCACAGCAGCTGGCGAAGCAGGATAGTACCTATAAAAAGCAAGTCAGCAAGTCGAATGTCAACGAGCAAGCCATATCATCAATGCTCCAAAGGCATTGAACCACCGGGTATTAATCCGGACTCGAAGCGACTCCATGGCGCAAAGGGCGATATGAACGTACCGTGCCCATGCTGGGTACCGCGAGCAGCGGTAGAGAGAGGAGGGCGCCCATCTTGTAAACTAACGGCGCATGTGTTGAAGATACGGCAGATCGCAGACACGCGATGAAAGCGGTTGATGGTACTTGGGCTGTGATGGTTTTGAAACAGGATGAGGCGTCCTACTGACGACAGACCCGTGACCGCAGCAAGATGACATAACTGCTCGTATAGAGTTAGGCGCAAATTAGCACATGCTTAAGTACATTGGCACCGAGATAAGGGGCTCGCTTAAATGCATACAAACGTCATCATACAGGCACGCATTTAATTTCAGGCATTCCGGATAGATTTACACAGAGGTCAGTAGACGGGTAAGAAAAAACAGAATTTATGTGAGAATTCGCCAGGGTATTGCTAAGACAAAAAAATATTGGCTATCAATGTAAAAATCCTATATCTCAAAAATAGATCCAAGGGTGTAGTGTAGTGTAGCCGCCATAGGCTCACCACTACAATTGCTAGTAGAACTCATGATCCAACCTCCAGTCTATGCCAAGGAACTTATACCAAAACATCTCAGTCTTCCTCGTCTAGCTTGTCTTTCCCCTTCAGATATCGGGCCCTCTGGTGGTGAATGATATATAGGGTGAGGATTAATCCTAGAGCATTCGCGGTCGCGGTAACAGTGTAAGCACCGCGATAACATGCAATACCATCGTCGCAGGATCTCGTGCCATCAGGCTCAACGATGCTGTGGTGATCATAGATCCTTCCGTACAGCAGATTGAATACATTCCCAGAGACAACAGGAGCCAACATCATGAAACCCCAATTTTGACTCAGCCCGCGGATGCCAAACGTCTCTGCAACAATGGAGGGGAAGACGCCGAAAAGGAAACCATAGGCTAAACCGGAAAGGCCTGAAACAAATACAAGTTTCTGCGGCATCTCGATTTGCAGGGCACAGATTTGAGCCAGAAGAAAGACAAGACAGGCCACGGCAAGGCACCAGATACGACTAGCACGAAGAGTTCTAACCAGATAATCAGAGCCAATTCCTGTACGACGAATTAGCCAAATTGTTAGACAGTGGAGAGAAATGGATGCTTGAGAGTGAGTCAACGTAGTCTTACCACTTAGCAATCTTCCAACGAAGTTGAAGACGGAGAGGATGGACACATGTATCTGCTGATGGCTAACAAGGAACGGCTCGTCGACTGAGGGGTCATAATGTTTCCAGAGAGCATTTGCGTCATTTCCAATATTGCTTGACAACATGTTAATATTATCGACACATCAAAGTGGTGAAGGGTGTAGATGAAATACGTACTTGATAGTCATGAGGCCAGTTCCAGCGAGGATTGCCATCATGGAGAACAGCTGCCAGAAGTCCAGGCTGAACAGGAGCTTTACACCTCGTATATCTACTCGATGAGACACGTCTTGATCAACACTACTGCGCCCAACTATGTCGGCAGTTACAGCCTCGGGCATCAAAGTTGATGTCTCGTCAATAGGAGCATCTTCACCAGCTTCGGTGTCACTGAAGATAGCGGCGCGACTGGCGTCGGGTGCTGGAGGGGTCCCAGGTGATGATGTGTCCAGGTTTGGGTCAACGGCATCAGGATTGGACGACGTACCAGGTTCGGTTATGCTGCGCGCCCTCTCTCGAGAAGGTTGTGATGTGGATGCCTGGGTGGGCACCTCCTGATAGGATACCTGAGGGTATACCTTTAGGAAGAAATAGCCGGAGAAAGTCAGGCCAAAACTGCCCCATGCCAGGAGCATCAGAAACGAGCTGGTGCTTCCGGGGAAGAAAACAGCGCCGAGAAAGGAGAAGAAAAAGGCGCTGAGTCCAAATCCAGCCAGCGGGAAAGCCGTAGCCGTTCCGCGATGGCTCGGCCAGTTGAGGGCAGATGTCTTGACAGCACCTGCAAATGCCATGCAACCGCCCAGGCCAGTCAGGTAGGAGAAGAAGCAGAGCACTGGAACAGAGCCTGCGGCTTTCTCAAAGGAGAGGCAGAGGGGGATATAGCCAATAGCCAGGAAAAAGGCGCCGGCAAGCACAGCAGGTCTTGATCCACGGTCGTCCACAAACATGCCAATGGGAATGCCCAGAGTGTACATGCCCAGGTTGCCGAACAGGCCGATCAAGTTGCTCTCCGTTGTGGAAAGCCTGAGCTTCTCGGCGAACTGAGGTGCCCATGCTGAATAGACGTACTATTTTGATGCCTCGCGGTTAGTTGACGCTATACACATGCTATTTTAGGGCAGCTTTGGCACAGGACGAGGAAACGGTGATCGGACATGAAGCTAGCAGATTGCATGTACGGGATGGTTCTAGGATGCTGCAAATCACGATTTAGGGTGGTGTCTCACGTTTGTGCCGCAGGCTAGAGAAATGACCGTAGCAGCGACCGTGGCGATAAGCCGCTTACGGTGTGCGTCTTGTTCCTGATGCATAGCGACGTTTTTCGAGAAGAATGCAAAGTAACAGGGAGGTTACTAGGAGCAGAAAGGCAGAGATCGAGCCTCTAGGAGATAGGTCGCACCACGGTATTACGGGAGGCGGCGATGGATTTTCGTGTCTTAGATAGCAAAGCGCGACAAGGGCAGCGAGAGTCTGGTTTTACGACTGCTTCGCGATGCCCCTGAGTCCAGGATTCAGGAGGAGCAAATATGGATAATCAATCAATACAGGAAATGCGTAGCAATCAAGGAAGATGCGACATGGTTATCTGGAGCGCGACGAGGATGCTGGTGCGCTCTCCGGCAGTTTGCGCACAAGAAGCTCTCGAGAGCAGAATGTGAGGTGCTGGTGATGAGAGATGAGATGAGCTCCCAGCAGCCACCTTGGTAGTAGTTACGTAGCAAGCTGCCATAATCTGGAGTGCGTGCTCCGTACTTGTACTCCATACTTTTTTGCTTGGCTCCGGAATACGGAGACGGCAAGGCGGCTAGAGCTGGACGGAGTACAAGTACGAGGTGCCCGCATGACCAGAGGCGCTGATCAAGGGTAGCGGGCGATAAGAGCACAGCAAAGCAATAGCAAAAGCACAGCAAGAGCACAGTGGAGTTGGCAACAGATTTCATGTTCCCATAACAGTAAGCGGTCAACAATTTTGGTTGGCAGTATTTCCCACCGCTGGAGAGGCATCTTGGCATCTCATGTTCTGATGGTGGCCACCCCATGGCTTTTATGCTAAACCCAAGCCACATCATCTTCTCAAAGGACATACGGAGGTGCCGCTGCTCCCCCACTAGTGCCTTTGTATTGGCCTTGAATCCCTTGCCCCGTAGCGTTCTTGGCGTTATCGATAGCCCTTCTTCTGCTTGTGTGGATGTACAAGCCCGCCGCAGGTACCAGCAGATTTTCGGTAACGCGGCTGTTAACCTCGGCTCGTGGGACTGGTCATATCCGGGGTCCAGTGGAGCCGAAGGCCCGATAGCGGTAAGCGGCGGCCTAGCCCAGCGTTATTTCTTGCATCTGGCATGTGCCGCGGTTTGGGACGTGTATGGCGCTCCAAAACTGCCCGCATTTATGAAGCAGACAGTCTGTTCTATATGATTCTTGCGGTTCCATTGCACTTCTCTGTCGCTCGGTAAAGACGTTTGTCGCTTTGGTTTGTGAATACTACCTTAGGCTAGGCAATACCCGACGCTTCTGCTGATTCTTGCTAGTCCTGTCCGCGAATGCTGTAGCAGCGAAATTGCACCGAGCACCGATTCCCATTCTGCGGCACCCGATCCCATGAGCCGCGGTATCTGAGCGGATCTCCAGCAGCCGATATAAACACCACGCCGCCTTGACACGGCCGTCCCCCCTTTGCCTCCGTCCATTCTGCCATGTTGTCAGCAATCCGTTCCCAGAGACCGACAAATACCTTTCGACGGGTTGCCATCTCTTCTGTATGAGACTCTTATTGCTCCTTTCTAATAAATCTTTCGGGACTTGCTAACTTACACGCCTGCTTACGCCAGACCCATCGCATCGCCATGGCACCGCCTAAACGCAACAGCAGCTCGCTGCCTGCCGGTATGTTCCTCCCCTGTGCGAGAGCGACATGATGCCTTGACGGTTTTACTCTTCAACGGCTCGCTCTTCTCTCCGAAACGTTTGTTGCCGCGAGCTAATACCGGTATTCCACACTAGGCTATGTCGAGGACAAGTCGAAGGGCGCAATGCTCAGATTCCAAGACTCGCTTCCTCGCCTCCCAGTTCCGACCCTCGAAGAGACCGCCAAGCGGTATCTCAAGAGCTTACACCCCATCATCTCTGCCAGCGAGCTCGAGAAGAGCACAGCGGCAGTCTCCGAGTTCATCAAGCCCGGCGGAGTTGGCAGCAAACTCCAGCAGAAGCTCGTTGCCAAGGCTCAAGACCCCAAGACAAAGAACTGGATGTACGAGTGGTGGAACGATGCTGCGTACCTGAGTTACCGCGACCCGGTAGTGCCGTATGTCAGCTACTTCTACTCGCACAGGGATGATCCCAAGCGGCGCAACCCCGCCAAGCGGGCTGCGGCGCTCACCAGCGCTGTCCTCGAGTTCAAGAAGCTTGTCGACAGCGGCAGCCTCGAGCCGGAGTACATGAAGAAACTGCCCATTTGCATGGACAGCTACAAGTGGATGTTCAACGCGAGCCGTGTTGCCGCCAAGCCCGCGGATTACCCCATCAAGTTCTCTCACGAAGAAAACAAGCACATTGTTGTGATTCGCAAGAACCAGTTCTTCAAGATCCCCCATGAAGTTGCTGGTAAGCAGCTCAATGCCTCAGAGCTTGAGGCCCAGTTCAACCGTGTCTACGAAATCGCAAAGCGAGTTTCGCCTGTGGGAGCGTTGACCTCAGAAAACCGAGATGTCTGGACAGATGCGCGTGAGCTCCTGATTTCAGCCAGCCCCAAGAACAAGGCAGCCTTGGAGGCTATTGAGTCTTCCTCTTTCGTGGTCTGCCTGGACGATGCGTCTCCCGTTACCTTGGAGGAGCGCGCCCACCAGTACTGGCATGGCGATGGCGCCAACCGCTGGTATGACAAGCCTCTCCAATTTATCGTCAACGACAACGGCACATCGGGCTTCATGGGCGAGCACTCAATGATGGATGGCACGCCGACACATCGCCTGAACGACTACATCAATGATCTCATCTTCAGAAACAAGATTGATCTTTCAGACCCCAGCATCCGATCTGACTTGCCCGAACCTCAGCCCATCAACTTTGACATTACGCCCGAAATCCAAAGCGAAATCGACCGTGCCGTCACCGATTTTAACCACGTCATTGGACAGCACCAGCTTGCCGTCCAGGCGTACCAGGCCTACGGCAAGGGCCTCATCAAGCAGTTCAAGTGCTCACCAGACGCATACGTACAGATGATCATCCAGCTTGCCTACTTCAAGATGTACGGCAAGAACCGACCAACCTATGAATCTGCTGCCACTCGACGCTTCCAGCTGGGTCGTACCGAGACGTGCCGTAGTGTTTCTGATGAATCAGTCGCTTGGTGCAAATCAATGGCAGACCACTCAGTCGATGACAAGTCACGAGTCGACCTCTTCCGAAAAGCCATTGCGGCTCACATCGAGTACATCTCCGCCGCCTCAGATGGAAAGGGCGTTGACAGACACCTCTTTGGACTCAAGAAGCTCCTTGAGCCTGGTGAGGAAGTCCCGGCCATCTACAAGGATCCCGCATACAGCTACTCTTCGTCATGGTATCTGTCCACTTCGCAGCTCAGCTCGGAGTTCTTCAACGGCTACGGATGGAGTCAGGTGATTGATGGAGGATTTGGAATTGCCTATATGATCAATGAGAACAGGTAAGAGACTAATCACCAACATTTTGCAGAGAAACTTTGCTAACAAATCAATGCAGCATCAACTTCAACGTTGTATCAAAGGGTCTTGGAAGCGAGCGGATGAGCTACTATCTTAACGAGGCAGCGGGCGAAATGCGAGATTTGCTGGTTCCTACACTGGAGCCTCCCAAGGCCAAGCTATAAAGGTCTTTGTTATACGTATACACATACATTACTGTATAGACTCTTCCTTTATTAGGCGCTGCGCGTTTGGTATAAATGTAGATATAATACACCATTTTGATGCATCTTGCAGAGGCTTCTCATTTCAATCACGTAGGCAATTGGGAGATGGCGACATTGATAGCAGTAGCTACATTATTTTACGCCCGCTGTGCTTATGACACCGAGGTACCTAAGGCTAAGACCGAGAACCAATTTCTTACCACCGTGAAACATTTCGAGTATCAAGGCCCGTAAGCTTATCGGTTTAATAGATAAGGTACAAGTGTCGATTTACCCAGCATGTATCTGCGACGCAACGTAGATAATTGGCAAGCGATCGTTTGCCCTGCGCACTACTAGATGGCGCGCCTTCGCGTTAGCCTTATTTTAGTACTCTGTACTTTGCGCTTAGGTACCTCGATAGGTCGCCTGCAGGCGCATCAGGTCACTGCCGCCCGATAAACGTGTTGCCGTGGTTTCGGCCAGCAAATCTCATATCTTCAACTTTCAAACCTCTCTCTCACCAAGCTCGCCATGGGCGATCGCATAGACTCGGATCCCACAGAGGAGTCCGAGCAGCAACTGGAGCAAAATGCCGACATTGACTTTGTGACCTTTGGCATGCTCATTATCGGTGAGGCGTCCCCGCTACGGCCATGTTAGCCTCTAACAGCCTGGGGCTGACCGACCGTGTCCACGCGATTTCACGTCAAAAGATGATATTGATTTCCCTCCTCCAACGCCTTCTCGCAACAACGTTCTTGGAGGTGGCGGCTCTTACGCTGCCCTCGGCGCCCGCCTCTTCTCTCCTGAGCCGCTTTCGACAACGGTGGGATGGATTGTCGACCAGGGTTCCGACTTCCCGCCGTCTGTCACTTCGCTGATCGATAGCTGGAACACTTCAGCCGTGGTGCGCCATGATGCCGACCGATTGACGACTCGAGGATGGAACGGGTACGATGGCCCGGGCGACAAGCGCGAGTTTAAGTATCTCACGCCCAAGAAACGCATCACGAGCGATGATTTGCCGCCCAATTTGATCCAGTCCAAGTCGTTTCACCTCGTTTGCTCCCCGAGTCGCTGCCAGGAATTGGTCACCACCCTCATTTCTCGCCGCAAAGAAGCTTCGCCGCCCGATACATATACCAAGCCCATCTTCGTTTGGGAGCCCGTGCCTGACCTCTGCACGCCTGACGAGCTCCTCAACCTCACCAACACTCTGCCTTTGGTGGACGTCCTTAGCCCAAACCACAGCGAGCTTGCTGGTTTCATGGGCGACGATGGCTTGGATCCCGTAACCGGAGACATCTCTACGAAGGCTGTTGAGCGCTACTGTGAGCAGCTTTTAGACAGCATGCCACTTCAATCATTCGCCATTGTTGTGCGAGCTGCTCACAAGGGCTGCTATGTAGTCAAAAACGGCGGACGCAAGCGCCGACCTGGCCAGAGCACCAAAACGGCTCGAAAAAAGAATTACACACGAGGCGGACTACGGCCCGATATCGACATGACGGCTCTATTGGCTGATCTCATCCGTGACGAAGATGGCGGCATCGTGCGCGATGAGTTTGAAGTCGACCCTGGCGTCGAGCGATGGATCCCGGCCTACTTCAAGGATAGCAGCGACGTCGTCGATCCTACGGGTGGTGGCAACACTTTTCTTGGTGCTCTGTGCGTTGCATTGGCTCGAGGGAAGAGCTACGAAGAAGCTGCCGTTTGGGGGAATGTCGCAGCTAGTTTCGCGGTGCAACAGGTGGGCATGCCGACGCTGGAATGCGAGGAGGGTAAACCAGAGACTTGGAACGGATGCGTTGTGCTAGACCGACTGCGCGAGTTTGAGGCAAGACTTTAGAATCATATTACCGTACATACCATTATCATATCTTTTATTCTCATCAACCTGTGAATCATGATTTCCCCGGATTTCACCTTGCTGTATCCTGGACGTGTCCACATAAGAAACCTGGTTAAATATTCCCCATCCCATCCTGCCGCCCTCTTGAACCAGCCCCTAAACACCAGCACATGATCTATCGTTTAGATCTTAAATCTTGTAAATAACATCGCCGTCCCCAAACCTATTGTGCTGGTTAGCCAGGGGTAGTGATCATCGCAGGTGGTTGAAAAAACTTACATGATGTGATTCGCTTCCTCCAGTTTCTTGAGCGCCTGGACGGCTTCGGGCTTGCTGAAAGCCCCTCCATCGTTGCCACCAATTCTATCGTTGATGGCTTGAATCACTGCGTCGAGAGGTGCCGAATCATCTTCAAACACGCTGGTATTAAGCAACTGTCCCAGGTTTGTTCTAAAGGCTGATAATCGCTGAGGCGTGAGTGTAACATCCTCAATCTCCAGGTTGCTGGCGGCGCTAGCGAGACCTTCATCCTCGACTTCACCCTGGGTCTGAGGTAAAACCTGAGAAGCGGGTAGTGACGATGCGAAGGAGCTCTGTGTATCTAAATCGTGAGATGGATGAGAGCTGCTGCCCATGTCGGCTTCCACTGCCTGGGTTTGGCGGCCGGAGCTCTGGCTTGTAGAGCCGTTTGTTCCATTGAGCCTCGAATTTCTAGTCTGCATGCGTGTAGTTGGCTGTCGAGAGGCGCCTCTGCTCGGTTGGGTGGTGGATTGGCTTTGTTCATCGCCTTCTTCGTCGCTATCGTCGTCGCCGCTCTCATCGCTAGACGAGGCCAGGCCGGCAGCTTGTGTTCGTCTACGCTTTCTCCGTGAGCTATCCTCCACGATTTCTTTGAAGAGCGCAAACCGCAAGATGCCCTCTGCGGCAATAGCATCTCGCTCTTCCACCCGACTGGATAATCGTGACTTGGCATGAGCAGTAGCTAATCGGATGATTGTCTCGAGAGTACGAACTGTGAGAGGACTCGTCCGCCTTTGGTTACCTTCCAAATCGTCATTTCGAAGACCAACATAGATGTCGGCAATTCGATCCGATGCTTCCTGGGAAAGGACAGGCTTGATCCGCTTAGCATATTGAATATACTTCTTCATAAAGGGTATGCTTAGGATCTCCGTCTTTTTATTGGACCCTCGGCCCAATGTTCGGGTCACACCCGCATGCAGCATTGCGTCGTACTTTTCATAAACATCTGTTGGGCGTTGTGTCCCAGCCTGAGTGTTTGCGGAGACCCCAAGGGATTGGGAGTTTTGCTCTCGAACAGGCGCACCCTCCTCAGTACCGGCCTGGCGATACCTGTGCATGCGCAATACGTGTTCAGAAATTTGCCTGTCCCTGGCGTCTTCGATGTCATCGGTAACAACAAAGAGTAAATCAAATCGAGACAGCAGGGAGTCTGGCAGCGCAATATTCCTGTGGGGGTCCTTATGAGGATCGTATTGGCCGAAAATGGGATTGGCCGCTGCAATAACAGAGCAGCGGGCATTCAATGATGTGTGAATACCTGCCTTGGCGATGGTCACCGTTTGCTGTTCCATGACTTCGTGGATAGCCACTCGATCAACGTCTGACATTTTGTCGAACTCATCGATACATACAACTCCCCGATCAGCCATGACCATAGCGCCAGCCTCTAGCTTTCGTTCTCCAGTTTCCTTGTCTGTGGTCACCGCGGCTGTCAAACCGACACCGGAAGAACCGCGACCCGTTGTTGCAATGGCCAGTGGCGCCGTGTTGAGGACGAATCGTAGAAGCTGGGATTTGGCAGTAGAAGGATCGCCAACCATCAAGATATTAATATCTCCTCTAAGATGGGTACCATTCTCGAGGTTCTTTTCCACTCCTCCCAGAAGCATGAGTAAAATGGCCTTTTTGACATAGTCATGGCCGTAGATGCTAGGGGCAAGTGACTGTGAGAGAAGACCAAGAAGATCCTTCTTCTTGGCAACCTTGTTGATGTTGCGGATGTCCGTATCAGTAATCGAGGCAGTGGCTACCCCGCCACTAGACTTGGACGACAAAAGGACGACGTTATTGGCCAAAACGACTGTCTTGAAGAGCGCACTGTTGTGGTTGGCATTCCTGTTACCCAGTGTGCGAAAGATGCCAACAAGTTGGATTCTATCACCAGGCTTTACTTGATCAACCAAATCATCATCCAAGATGACGTCAACACCGCGGGGAAGTTGACCAGCGGGGGCTCGTTCGGGCATCTCTTGGATCGATATTGTCTGATGATCACGGTAGGTACAGAACCCATACTCTGTGGTAAGAGGGTTTCCATCGTCATCTTCTTGCGGGTAGACACTAGAAGTGGTGACTCCGTTGGTCATGGTCTGGTCTTGGTATTCTCGAAAATGAAATTTGTCCTTGATTTCGTTGTAGTGAACGCTCCGCACAACCTTGGGCCTGATCAGGGAGCATCTCGTTACAATGCCTTCCACAGATACCATGTGATTCAGGTGCTGTGAAGACAGCGTGCGGGGATTGCAGGCGTTGAGGCCAAAGTTTCCAGCCCACGCGCAATAATAAACGGTATCCCTCGCGGTTTGGTCAGGCCTGGCTTGAGGCAGCGTCTGCACAATTTCCTTGAGGGCATGGTTGAAGGCAAGAGTATAGTCAAAGGGTTTCTGAAGAATCTCTTGTGCGAATTCTGCATTGTGATCTCGGACGTGGTCTATGTTGACGGTAAGGCGACGCTGGTTCTTGCGTAACATCAAAATAATATCTGATCTATAACTGCGAGCATGGGGATCGTCTTGAACAAAATGGTCAGCCAAGGGAGAAACTGGGTTGGGAATAGGGCTGCTGCTCACTGGGAACCAAAAACTCCTCAGCCTGGCGAATGCGGTCTCTCACACCATCATCCTGAAGCATAAACGAGTCCATCGTGGGCGGTTGTCTCTAAAGAGCGAGCGAACAAAAGAAATCGCCAAATGTATGCTTTTACAGAGCTGTGCCGCGCCGCGTCGAATCTCTAAATTGAAATGCCCCTGCACGCGAGGTGGGTAGGTACCTGCTAGCAAGTACCTCACCAGTTCGCGTTGCCCAGAAAATGCTGGAGGTACCTTCCCTCCTAGGTAAGTACATTATGGGATTATTGGCACTGTGTTCTGCCACAGCTTACTCGCAGCATCCATTGCATGCACATGTCCCCTCCTCGTACTGGGTACTTGGCTGGAATGCACGGTACCCTGCGCTGTCTCAAGCATGGTGGGGGCGTGCCAGCATCTTAGCAGGTATCGGGATAATGAGTGCGTGGCCAAGAGCTGCGACAGAAGGAGACCACCAGGGCCGTCTTACCATTGCTCTGGCAGAGAAGCGATGTATACACCGAGTATCAGCCTAGCGACTCTCTTTTCCCCTATTCCCTATGACGGAAGAGAAGCCAGACGACTCCGAGATAGAGATCTTCGCGAGGGCCTTGGGGTTTAATTACTGAAGTCCCCGGTTCCGCCGACCCATGACATAGCGTTACAGCTACAGGCCACGAACAACGACCGAGTCTCGACGTTGCCGCATAAGTCTGATGAAAAGGCTTGGTCAACCTCGAGACCTATCCTCGATCATTTGGTCGTCGCCATGGCCGACCGCAATGCTCCGGGAGTGTCGTCACCGCACCGATCCTCATCCTCCGCAGCGCCCCTGGCTGGGACCACGGGCTCTGGATCCGTCCGCTCGCGCAATCGTCGCCCCCCCAATCATGGCAGCAGCAGCGAGAGTATAACAAGAAACCATGGTGATCTGGCACAGAGGGCTCCCGCTGCCAAAGGCAGAGAGGGAACATCTAGTTTGGGACAGGTGCTGGGAGATTCCTGGGCTCAAAGCTGGTCATCAGTCCAGGGATTTGCTTCCTCTCTCCTCTCCGTCGCAGAGAACCCAGGCGACATGTCTCGGCCACGATCAGACTATCAGTCCGACCAAAACTTTGCTTCTTCACTTTGGAACCGATTTCCACCGGGTATCAGCGGCAACGCCAGCAAGAACCCCAACCAGGGAAGCTCTCCCGCTCTACGAAGCCAAAGGGTAGCCAACCGAGTGGCAGCGGGATCGTCAGACCAGCGAGACGCTGCGCTGATAGCCGCCAAGAGAGCTAGCGTTTTGGAAAACAGCCAAGGTCCGAGTGGAGGGCTGGATGTCTCGGGGAAGTATAAACGTCGAACTTCAGACGAAATTACCTCAGAGAACTCACAGCCTGAAGAGTACCTAGTATACATCCACAAAGTCCTGCCTAATGACACATATGCCGGAATTATCCTCCGATACAAGTGCATGGAGGATGCGTTTAGGAAAGCGAATGGCCTCTGGTCCAGGGACAGTATTCAGGTTCGGAAATGGGTCCTTATTCCAGTCGATGCCTGCGAAGTACGAGGCCGTCCTTGTGATCCCCCAGCAGGCAATCAAGACCACGGCGCCACGGATTTCTTCGAAGCAACAACTGGGTCAATGGCGCCACAAACTACATCCAGTGGCTATTCCAAACTATCTAGTGAAAGAGCTACACAGGAAGATGAGAACACGGAAAAAGAGGCAGTGCCGTGGTCGCACGTCAGATGGGTCAAGATAGACTCACTGCCTGAGCCGGTGGAAATCGGGCGTATTGCGCGGCAGAAAATGGGCTACTTCCCACCACGGAGGAAAAAGGCCGTGTCTTTCTCGTCAACACCGCGACAGAGCCTTGATACCACGGAGCAGACAGAGCAGCCGCTATCTAGGCGACAGAGCTTAGTGGGCGGCCAGCCACCATCGTTGAGCAGGCGTGAATCTATTCTTAGCCATGGAGACGGCGATGGGCCGGATATGAGACCAGCATGGATGCGACGTTCGGGTGGTGTTGGCTCCTTGAGCAGGAATATCCGCGCTCCCGGCCCGGACAAAGATTACTTTAACTCGTGGTTCAAGAAACATTTTCCTGGCCTCAACATTGACGACCTGCCATCCATGTCAGTGATGGGTTCAGAGATGGCACGACTCGGGTTTGACCGTGAGGCTGCTGAGATCGTTGAGGGCGCCATTCAAGAGGGGGGAGACACGGAGTCGCCTTATAATCAGAATAACGGCTTAGACAAAGCCGCAGCCGCAGTTGAGACCTGGCTCCGAACTGCATGGGCTAAACGTTCCATGGCCCCATTAATTCCACGGCAGAGGAGCGCAGCCGGACAGGATACTGGAGACCTGATAGAGCTGACGCCGACGCCAGGTGCCGAAGGCACACCACGCCTTGACATGTTTGATTCACAAATACCATCGCCATTCCTTGGAAGTATAGCGGATGCCGATTCTAGCATAAAGCGATCAGGATAGAATTTGATACACAACGTTATTGGTTATTGGTTTACGCCCGGTTATGGATTACTCTGCATATATTCACATTTAAAAAAGCTAGAGCTACTTATCATCATAAGGAAACGCATGTTTATAGTTTCAGGAGTTATTCTTAGGATCCCAAACTTGTTCAGAATTCTGACCATCTATAAACGTGCCTAATTGGGCCATACAAACTGTGCCTCGCTCGTCTAAAGACCAGGTGAGAAGTACCTGGAATATACACACTGTGCGCTACTAGAGCAGTTGCACCATCATATCGCCTAAAATATCCACTGGACAAGCTTGCACAGTGCCTGTCAATTGACAGCTCTTCTGCAAGCTCGACAATCAGGTCCCATAACATCAAAGTAGACTTACAGCATTCAACATCTCTAGATCAACGCCGATCAACCGCGCGTTGATCGTTCGGGAACCTCATTTTTTGGAAGAAAATTTCAGAATCCAACAGTTCATAACTGATATTGGGTGAAGCCCAATTTTATAGCCTAAAGCAAGAATAATGCGCGATCGGCCAGCGGCGGCGAATAAAGTGACAAAGAAGACGCGAAATGGACCTCGCGGCGCAAACGCGAAAGCGAGGTCCGCAAAGCGAGCTCGAAAATTCAACGACGAATTGAATGATAACAGCACATCCCCAGAACCTAGCGTCGCATCCGAAGTAGAAGATGAAGCCAGAACCGTGGATCAGTCCAAGTCATCCAAGCAGACACGAGGTCGACCCAAGGCATCCAAAGATCGAGATGGTATAAACAGTTCTAAGGGCCGCTCAAAGGAAGATGGAGATGCCGATGGCATGAGTGGCTTGGAGGATCAAGATTCAAATGGAGACGATATCCGGCGACAGCTTTCCGAATTAAAGAAGCAATATTCGAAACTGGAAGCAAGTTATCAAGAGCTTCAGGAGCTAGGCGTGAAGAAGGCCGAACAAAACTTCGAGCTGCTCAAGGCGCAAGCCGAGGAAAACACGAGAGGTAAGATAATGCCAGAACGACATGGGCAAATATCAAATCATTGCAAGCTAATATATGCGACAGTTGCCAATGAGTTGATCGCGCAACTCAAGGAAGAGGTAGCCGAGCAATCGAAATCTATCCAGCGAGCAGAGAAGGTGCAGGCACAGCTAGGCCAGAGCGAGACCGAGGCAGACACTTTGCGCGCCCAGCTGGCGGAGGCGAACCAGTCACTATCCCAGGCCAAATCCGAGACGAAGACGCTTTACACAAAACTGGCAGCGAGCAGGCAAATCGAACCAAACAATAAAGGATCTGCGCCTGGGAACCGGGCGGCGCTTTCGGAAAAGGAAAACAAACAAGTTACTCAAGTCAAAGAAGATTTGTTCGCTGATCTGACAGGCCTTATCGTCAGAGATGTGAGACGCATCGACAAGGAAGACGTCTTTGACTGCTTACAGACTGGGCGCAACGGAAGTAAGGCGTTACCATTTGTTTACAACCAAAGGATGCATGGCTAACGATTTGGATAATAGCTCTCCACTTCAAGCTTGCGCTAGAGGATATGGACTCAGCCGACAGTTACGAAGATGTGCAATTCACGTACCGTCCGCAACTAGACGCCAGTCGCGATGGCGATTTGATAGAAGCTCTCCCCGACTACCTTACTGAAGAGATTACGTTCCCTCGAAATCAGGCGCCCAAATTCTATGCCAGAGTAATAAAGTCACTAATGGAGCGTTTGGATTAGGATCGCATGATGCAAATAGAGCTAGAATCAGCTTGTGCCGAGCATGTATATATATTCGTATTAGTTGGAAATTGACTACGAAATACTCCGTACGGAGTCTAGCATTTGGATATGCCCTGCATGAGACGGAAGCAAGACGGAAGCATGTGAGAGCCCACGTATAAGTTCTTTAGTAATTTGTCATGGCGGATTGGTAGACTACTGGCAGTCTACTGGCATAGCTCGCGGGGAAGTGGAATCGCATTCGAAACAGAAAGTTTGATCAAAGAAAATAAAGATAAAAAATCATAATGATAGATATTTTCAAGCTTGATATCTATTCCATTTTATAAGCATCCTCTCAAGGGATTCATTTCTCGTTACGTTTATAGTGGTGCCATGTACACACTGTTGCGTGCCTTGCCGGAATCTGTTTATGCGCACCACCGCGCAGCAATTGTACCTGCAAGTAGATTGTCTGGGCTAAGCCGTGGAGGTGGACGGACTAGTACAAAGGTAGCGCAGGGCGATGTGCTTCTGAAATCGGCCGAGGCAGCGCGCTTCACGTTTTACCAAGATCGAGGTGTGCTGGATGCCGCTGATCAGCTTCCCAATTCCAACATTTGGATGAAGCCATCTCGAATTTGTCGACGCACACATTCAGCCTGCCTGCGAGAGTTGAAAAGAACCCAGAACCGACTGTACCAGCCGCAGGCACCGAACGTAACAAGTAACGAAAACGGGTGTGGCCTCGGAGAGCTGCTAACGGAGTTGAACCAAGGTTGTAACATGCCTGCGTTCGCTCTGCCGGTTTGACCCTATTGTCCGATCATAGAACAAGCCGCAGCCCCTTTGCCGATTCTCATCTGCAAAAACATTTCTTCCCCCCTTGGTGGTGTATGCGCTCTGAGCTTGAATGCTTTGGCCCGGCGCCCATTTGCGTAGCTAAGCTTGATCTCGACCCTCGTGCCGGGAGGAGGTTGTTCGCCTCCTCCTACAATCACCCCTCCCTGTCCATCAGGCAATCCCTCGATCTCTCGAATTCTGCCATTTCAGCGACATCACCCGCATCATGGACGTCGAAGTACCTTCTGGCGACAGCACGTCGCAAGCGAGTCCGCAGCAATCGCAGCCGCAATCCAAGTCGTCTCCGCTGCCCTCAGCTGCCGCGAATGCCGCCGCCGCCGCCGCCGCCGCAGCCAACTCGATGAGCTTTAGAAGGTATGATGGCCGTTATTTGGTGATGAGGGCAGGTTTTCTAACTAGTATGGTGTTTCTAGACAACGAGCGTCACGAGCATGCGAGGTATGTATTGTCTTGCAGGTCGCATAATCCTCACTTCTCCATGAGCCGAGGCATCCCAGCGGGGCCGCTGACCACTTGGCTATTGGCATTCTACATGGACTCCTGCTAACCACTCGATAGACGTGTCACGCTCGAAAAGTATGTTCGACAAGGCTTGCGCTATTCTCCATGGGTGCTCTTGCATGCTAACCCGATGGCCTCCAGGTTCGATGTGACGCAGCTAGTCTGGGGGTGCCATGTACCAACTGCGTCGCCTTTCAGATAGAATGCCGCATCCCAACGCCGAAGCGCAAGAAGACCCAGGCCTCTGGGGCGCAAGCGGGCAAGGATTCCGATAGGTATGTCCCCGTGTCAAGCTTCGCTGCTCTCTATTCGCACTCCCCTCATACTGACGACAATGTGTCTCTCTTCTCTAGCGACCGCGGCGAGAACACTGATGAGCCGTCACGGCAGACCCCTCTCAGCTCCGCCGCTGCCTCCTACTCTCCAAGATCTTCGGCCCCTACCGTATCACACACTGCTGATGGGACCCCTCCGACGTCTCTTACAGAAGCTCAGGCTAGGAAAGAGGAGGTTGATAATGGGACATATCTGAACCTAGTGATGAAGCCAAAGTTCACACGAGCCCCCATTACTGATGCCGGCCGGGTTGCATACCTCGGCGAGTCATCGAATCTTACTCTTCTCGTCCACGATCGCCAAGGTTCTGCGGATGTCGTTCACTACCCGCTGCCTGAGAATGTGAGGGGTTCGCGAGCAAGGTTGACCGAGCTCGATAATGTTGAGATCGACATCCTTCACCAACGAGGTGCCTTTCTACTGCCTCCAAGGTCACTATGTGACGAGCTGATTGACGCCTACTTCCAATGGGTTCATCCCATTGTCCCCGTCATCAACCGCACTCGCTTCATGCGACAATACCGTGATCCTAAGAATCCGCCGTCGCTCCTCCTCCTCCAGGCCGTTCTTCTGGCCGGTTCTAGAGTCTGCCAAAACGCCCAGCTCATGGACGCAAATGGTTCAACTACCCCAGCTGCTCTAACTTTCTATAAACGGGCTAAAGCTCTATACGATGCCAACTACGAAGACGACCGCGTCACTATTGTCCAGTCCCTCCTTCTGATGGGATGGTACTGGGAGGGGCCTGAGGATGTCACCAAAAACGTCTTCTACTGGAGCCGTGTCGCGACCATTGTTGCCCAGGGCTCGGGCATGCATCGATCTGTTGAACGATCGCAACTGAGCAAGTCTGATAAGCGACTCTGGAAGCGCATCTGGTGGACGCTGTTTACGCGCGACAGATCAGTTGCGGTTGCTCTTGGTCGCCCAGTCCACATCAACCTTGATGACTCGGACGTTGAGATGCTGACTGAGGATGACTTCATTGAAGATGAGTCTGACCGAGCGAGCGAGTTCCCGCCAGACCCCATTCATGTGCAATTCTTCCTCCAGTATGTCAAGCTCTGTGAAATCATGGGGCTTGTCCTGTCACAGCAGTATTCGGTCGCCTCCAAGGGAAGGCAGCGAAATGCCATCGACCTTACACACAGCGACATGGCGTTGGCTGATTGGCTTCAGAACTGCCCCAAGATTGTCTACTGGGAAATGCCTCGCCATCATTTCTGGTCCGCACTCCTTCATTCCAACTACTACACTACTCTGTGTCTCTTGCATCGAGCCCATATGCCGCCAAGCGGCTCGCCTAGGTTCCCCAACGATACTCCATATCCATCAAGAAACATTGCCTTCCAAGCAGCGGCTATGATTACCTCCATAGTTGAGAACCTGGCGGCGCATAACCAGCTTCGTTATTGCCCAGCCTTCATAGTGTACAGTCTTTTCTCCGCCCTCATCATGCACGTCTATCAAATGCGCTCCCCTGTGCCGTCTATACAGCAGGTGACGCAGGACAGGCTGCGCAGATGCATGCAGGCAATGAAGGAGGTCTCTCGCGTCTGGCTTGTGGGCAAAATGGTCTATACTCTGTTTGAGTCCATCCTCGGCAACAAGGTGCTTGAAGAGCGGCTACAAAAAGCGGGAGGAAAGCGACATCGGAAGATGCAGCAAACCGTTGACCAGCTCGAGCAGCTCAACAGGCAAGACGCATCCAAGCGTAAATACGACGACATGGCTATCGACTTTACGAGCAATACTCCAACCCCGCAAGAGTCGTACGAAAGATCTAGGCCGCAGACTCCCAGTGCGACCAAGAATGACAACAATGTCAGCCAGCGCTCGGCAGCAGCATCTCCAACTGTTCGCCAGACTGGCACGGATACGTTCATGGGTGGCACCAACTCGCGACCTCAGACGAGACCTGCAACACCATTCAACCCTTCATTTTCCGTCCCGGCAACTCCCCCAGACTTGTACTTGGTCACCCGCAACTCGCCAAACATCTCGCAATCTCTATGGGAGAATTTCCAGCCTGATCAGCTTTTCCCTGAAAGCTCAAGCATGCCGGCTTTCCCCAGTCTCTCGCCTCCACAGACACACCAGACTCTAGATCAGAATGCGATGAATCAACTGCCTGGAGGCAGTATAGCGGCGGGTATACAGGCCAACCAGTACAGAGGTTCCGGCCAAGGGGCTGGAATCGTACCAATGTCTGGTTTCCAAGGGCAGTCTAATTTGTGGCAGCCTGGCTTCGACGGCGGACTGCAGGACGGCCAAAGCCCTGATAGCTGGGGTACAAGCTCTGCACAGGGACAGCCTGCGCCGACGACCCTTAATGTAGAAGATTGGTAAGTTTGTGTATGACGGGAGAGTGTTTGCTTGTATTTGCAGCTAACGATTTGATAGGTTTCAATTTTTTGGCATCAACGGAGATATGAGCAGCATAAATCTGGACATACCTTTGAGCTAGAGAATTATTTCAACACGGTGGCGCCCCCTGAGACTGTCAGAGCTATTTATGATATCTTCAGATATGATGGTAGGCAAACTGGACGGCGTGTTTCCCTCGATGCAAAAGCGTATAAGGGTTACTTGATCTACACGAGACTACGTGGTGTACTGAAGGAGAATTTGAGGAATTTTTGATGGAAATCCAAGACTTGGCTCTCTACATGTTTGCTCCTCATGTATGCATCATCTGTAATAATAAAAATACTTGGCGTGGCCAGCTTTCCGCATTCTGAGACACCCAAGAAGCCTCGGTGAAGTTCTCGTAAACACATATATTAACCGTAATTTATATTGTATATCCTTAAGTTCCATCAGGGCGCTATATCACTGTTTGATCAATACCAGAGGTGCGAGGAAGACTATCTTGAGATGGTGATTGGAGTTCCGCGACGTATACGCTAGCCGACATGAAAATATTACTCCGGCAACTGAGAGCAAGGGAAAGAAAAAAGCAGTAGGAAATCAATAAAAGGGCTGTTACTCCTGGTCGTGAAGTAGCCTCGGGATCTAATCCTGGGGCTCAATAAACGTTTCGTCAATATCTCCGTACGCATCATTCGCTGGTACATGGTTAGATCCCTTTTGACGTTGCTGGAGCACATCTATCAAATATTGATCACCTGGATGCTTGACAAAGTCATCAGTCCTGATTCCACGGAATTGGGCTGGATCAACTGGTCTCTTGGAGGGGCCATCGCGGCCGTGTTGTCGCATGTATTCACGCACGGGCGCCATGGCAGCATCGCGGCAGGCCTCTTTGATGTCGCTCCCCGACATACCGGCGGTGATTTTAGATACGTGATCCAAGTCAAAGTTGTCGGTGTCCAATTTAGCGTCCTTGAGAATCAGCTGCAAGATTCGGCGTCTTTGTTCCAGGTTCGGTAGCGTGATGGGAAACTTCTTGGGCATTCGTCGGAGAATGGCTTCGTCAATATCGTGCATACGATTAGTGGCACCAAGTACGACAATCTGTGCTGGAATACCGGAAGAATTGCTCGATGTCAATCCATCCCACAAAGTCATGAACCTTCAATGTTGTCAGTACCTATTGCATCAATGTAGCGGTGTCGCTACTAGGTAGCTGAAAGAATACTTACTCGGCTTTGACCATACCGCTAGCCTCATGTTCGCCGCTCCTTCGCGTGCCCAGAACGGCATCTATTTCATCGATGAACACAATGGCGGGTTGCATCTTGCGAGCCAAGGAGAAGACGGCTCGAACAATCTTGTTGGAGTCGCCATACCACTTCTCGGTAAGTGTTGAAATATGGAGGTTAATGAAGGACGCGCCGCTCTCCTTGGCCAAAGCCTTCGCCAGCATCGTCTTGCCGCAGCCAGGTGGGCCATAAAGCAGAACTCCAGACGGTGCGGATAACAGCGAAGCGGCGTGCTGATAGAGATGTGGCATCGTCAATGGATATATGACGGACTCTTTCAGTTCTTCGATAATCATATCCAGGCCGCCAATGTCTATCCAGGTTTCACCTTGAATTAATGATAAGTCCATTGAGAGGTTTTGGAGGCCAACACTCACCATCAAAGCCGACGTGTATATCATCGGGCGCGACCATTTCAAGCGCTATTAGGTTCTCATACTCATTCAAAACCAGCTCTTCGACTCGTCCTCCTCGCGCCCCGTCCGCCCCATGATCGCCAATGCCATCAATATGTCGTCTCCGACTTAGGCGGTCGAGATGGGCTTTCGCTTGACGCTTCGCCTGCTCGTGCTTCTCTTTATCAGGGTCTACCAGGTTGCTCAGGATCGGATTCAAAAACGTGCGAGCAACGTAGAGACCAGCGGTCATCTGGAATAATCCGTCAGTACAATGGCAGATAGAGACGCAAGGTCAGTTACCATGCCAGCAAACAGGACAATGTCCAGAGCGACATCTCCTAACTTTCGACGCTCGCCCATTCCGAGGATCCAGCGCAGCCACGAGGCTGTGCGGTTGGGCATTGGGAGAGGCTGATGAATTCGGGAGTTTTAACGGCGGCAAGAACCGCGTGCCGAGGAGTGTTTGAAAGGGTATGATGTAATGCTTTAGCATATGATTTAGGCTAAAGTAGACTAGCGCGGAATTTTAAAATACATATAAAGAAAATAACATCGCTTTAATAATTATTGCTTATTTAATACATAATATAACAACATTATATGCTTTAATTTATATTCTTTATTTAATTGTTTATTATTTAATTTGATTATTACTGGTTTTTTATATTCAAAGTAAGTAAATTAATTAAATTTTGTTATATATATTGATATCTTACAATTATCTATATAATGTATATTAACTATAAGGCATAAAGCGATAGTAGTTGGAGTAACGCTTATTATATAAACATCTATGCCACATTATTCAGTGTGAATTATTGCTTTTCCTCCAACTCATCCACATCCCCTTCCAAAAAAGTACCGAAATTCATTAATGACCATGGCTCCGAAGAAGAGTGTAAAATGACGAGCCATGCAGCGACTACATTAACCAAGTAATGGAGCATGTATGCATGTGAAACGCCGTAAATTGCAGCACAAAGCGCCGTGCCAAAAAGAAGCCCGCTGGTAATATGGCGAAATCCATATGTTACTTGAGGAACCATCTTGCCTGTTGTCAAATTCTCCACCAGTAATATAAATGGCATTATAGACAACACATTGTGATGAGAAGAAAACGGTGTGAGCCAGTGAACGGCGAGGTTTCGAACCCAGACCGCCAGTATAGGCAAATTGATGGGGAGAACCCACATCATTAGCAGAAGAATAGAATGCGAATAGTGATAATAGTTGGAATTGGCCGTTGAAGGTGTGACAACGTATATGCGAAGAGCGCGAACAACGGTAAGAATCTGTACAAGGCAAGCGACTAAGTACGCGAATTGGTACGGAATGAAAGTGGACACCAGAAATAATAGAATGATCGTCGAGATCACTCTTCGCCGAGGAGTAGATGGTGCAAACACCGGCGATGGGCTCAGAAGATTATAGCCGTTGATCGCAGGTATTGCCGTGAATACGGCATATGCAACACCAAGAATTCTTGTCAGAGCAAGAAGAATGTAATGCAAAACAGTACAGACGCCGATACATACAATGCCAATAAAAGGCACAAGATAGATGAAGAAAGGGTCGTCGGTACCAATGAGAAGGTCGTTCTTATGAAAGCTGATGTTCGAAGAAAGGTTTGGATTTGCCTGGTTGTTGTCCACAAGTGCGGCGAGAAAAGTCGTCACTCCACTGGGGGAAATAGACAAGAGAGTAAGACAAGACAGTAGAAGCGGAATTGACTGTCGCATGGACAGGTCTAAGCTTTCAGAGAAGGAGATAAAGGTGCCCTTCGTGTCATACACATTGAACTGCTTCCGAATTACCAACGTAACGATGAGTAGCGGAAAGGCCGCAAAAACTGTACGGTATCGCATGTACAGCTTGCCAAGACTTCCTAATACATCCACATAAATGTCGACTTCCAAGGGCCCTTCACACGTCGGATCAGACCATATCCCAAAAGCTAGGCCGTCGGCACCAGGCGGCGTTAATGGGGGCGGCATGTATGGGGCGACACCGTGGAAGCTGATCCCGGTCGCCCCGGCATTGACAAAATATTTCGATTCGTAGGGCCTTTGAATATATTGGCGGATTAGTGGCGCAAAAAGTTGTTGGTTTCTAACGCATTGCTGATTTTTTATCACCATATCAAAGGCTATCAGGCTTGATTTGAGGGCCGGAATATTGATATCCATAGCGATAGGGCGACCAGCGGGCAGCCGGAATGATAGACCAAATGTCAGAAGACGAGTGAGGCTGATGTCTTCCTTCTTTTGAAAGGAAGAGTGATCGCTGAATTCTGCAACAGCAAAGCCTTGGCTGATTTGCGTTGCTCTATCGATGACGGCAACGAACTGATGATCGGAGAGATGCTCAGCATCATATTGTAAATATGAAAAAGGATATATCTGGGATTCTCCGTCCAGGTAGAAAGGGGCTTGAATATTTGTTGTCGAAGCTGGGAGGAGGACGGTGTCAGACGCGGCATCCTTACATGCTAACTTCGTCGGCGTAGTACCGTTCCTCGATAGATCTATCGTGGAGGAAAAGAACGAATTGACACTCGTGTGTTGAACGGGGGAAACGCTGCACAAGAGGACTTGCAGCCTGTTGCCATCGATAGGCGCGCCAAGTTGAGCATCAGTCAACAGAGTAAAGCGTTTTGGCTCGGGAGATCCATGAGGTGGCACGGGAAGGAGATAGGCCTTCGGCGTACCCTCAGAACCTAGCTGTGAGAGGATTAGCCGGCCCCCGGTTGGCACTACCGTGCTAGACGAGTCGTCCAAAGTAAGGAGGATCGTCGGCTCATTTAGGGACAGAGTCTTCTCAGCAATCGTTTCCAAACCAGTCAAAAGTCGCTTCTTAAAGACTCTCATCCGTTGTGCTCGGGGTTTCGTTTGAGAGGCTCGGTGAACATCAATGATGCTATACAAAGTTTGGGCCAGCACCTTTCGAAACTGATCGCACCAGAGAATCGCCTGATGGTCCATGCTTGTCCATACCGTTGGTATTCCCGACGTAAAGACAGTGAATCCATGAGTTTCGGGCACAAGCGATTCAATACTGGCATAATCAGACGGCACAACAGTATCCAAGTTTCCACCAGCGATCGATACCAGAGTGACATGCCACAGCGGATTGTTGCTGGCCCATTTTTGGGTATACGCACGCCGCCAATAATCATTGATTTCATCATAGATTTGAACGATCCGGCCGTCGAATGTAACTGGAGGGCGTGCATGCGGTGCTGACATTGTAATGATGGTATTAATCGAATTCTCCTGGTAGTTTGGTTGAACCAACATTGCCCTTGCGACAACTCCTCCCATTGAATGTCCAAGAATTAGGACGGACGTAGGATCGGGCAGATGCGAATCTCGAGAGGCTCTCTGTGGCTCAGAGTAGAGCGAAAGGATGTATCGGACGGCTTCGTTGAGATATTCAGCTTGATCAAGTAAGGTCTGGCCGTGGAATGCGGTGATGTCTTCATTAAAGTCGACGGTGAAGAAGTCAAGAGTCCTTATGCCAGAATCTAGCTGGTTACTGTCATGCTGAAGGTAATCATGGAAGTAATTGGCAGTCTCTGCAGCAATTGGCCGGACTTGCTTGTAGCTTCCGGCATTACCTGGGATGAAGAGAACCGGAATTCCGCGCAACTTGTTGCCATGATGTGAGCTTCCTTATGCCTGTTTTTCGAGAAGGGGGATATGAAACCAACCTGACCGCTATCAATCCCTTGCTCGCGATAGAGATACAGAGAGTATTTGCTTGCAAAACGGGTGTGTTCGGTATCGAATTCGGAGAAGTGAATGTAGGAAGGTCGCATATACGACATTCGACACCCTTTCGGCTCAATTTGGCGTGTCGTGAGCGACCGAAAGATGGCGAACAAGAGGCCAACACCAGCCGTGGCAACGAAAAAGGACAGAACCGACATGAACCACAGACTGCGATTGCGCGCCCCCGAGCTGGCTAGGGGCGGCTGTTTGGTCGTGGTCATACTGGGCGACGAAGTAGGGAGCGATAGTGGTGAAAAGGATGCGACTGCTGCATGGCTGGTAGGGTGCTGGTGGCCATTCGCCTGGTTCGAATAGACGCCGCTGAGTTGCCTTGAAGTCGATGGTTGCCGGGATATTAAGCCATTGAGGCGGTGTTCTGACTCGGCATCTGGGTTTTGCAGCTCGAGGGAGGATTTACCACCGACATCAACAGACGACGAGCGCCTCGTCATGGGAAAGGTCGAAGAGAGACCTTTGGTGAGGCCGAAGCTGTGAGTGGCTATGGGTTGCTACGGCCAGAATAAGGTGATAACACTTTGGGAAAAAGTAGTGAAATTAAAACAGAAAGTCACACGGCCGAATGCGACCCATTCCGCCGTCATTTGGTCCAATTAAAGTGAGCAGAGAGAGGCGCAGAGCACTAAGTGGATAAAATCGCGGGAAACCAGCTAGATAGAGTTGGGAGAGCATTTCGCGTCATTTTAGAAATCGACATGCACACTAATGTAAAGAGAGGCTGGGTAAGATCTAGGCTATTTATTCGGTTCTCTTTTTATTTCCGCATCCCTCTTCAAAGATAATGAGCATAATTCACCAAAGAGACTATTATTATGTATGATTCACTATTTAATATCAATATTAAAGCTGATATAATTTTCAATACAACTCTTATCTTAACAATTATTACAAAACAAACAAGCATGTTATGCTGATTACGTGAGGCAAATTAGACTATGATATCGGTATCCGCAAGCAGCAAGGTAGGTTGCTACTAAATACAGTTTAAGCTGCTAATCGCACCGATACAGGCGCAGAGTCCAGGCACAAAGTACCGACTATCTTAGCACTGGCACCTCAACCCGAATATCGCCAATCCGATTAGACGCCCATGTAAACGCAAACCGGCATACGATACGGAGCAACACACCGAGAATCAAATATCCCATGTCGAAGCTACGCGACTTCTCGCCATACCAATGCCTATCTGTATAGAGTGCCGGTATCCTGTCAAAACTCTGTGGACGCAATATTCTGGAGCTGATGATAAGTCCAACGGGCACTTGATTCGCCTCACTGTCTGCCGAAAATGTGGCCATTTCTGTGACAAATATGTAGAGCACGACTTTGTTGTGCTCTTTATCGATTTGGTCCTCATCAAACCCCAGGTACTGTGATTTGGGCCGTGTTTCATGGTATATCTCATCTCTGAACCTCTCATAGGTCTATCGCCATCTGCTGCACAACACTTTGATGCGGGATGGAGATCGCTTCGACGTATGTTAACCACTCCAGCTCCCTCCTTCGCCTACTAGATTTATCAGCATGCCCGCATGCTAATATCTTCACCAGCCTTCTATCATCCGTTTGGGGGTGTTGCTCCTGCTATTCGATGTCTACTTGACATGGGCGCGCATAGAAAAGCAAACCATTCCCTCGTCTAGTCCTGGCGAGAGTAGACTAGGGCCGCTCGCGCAACAGCCGATTGTGATTCAGTACATGTTCTTTCGTCAGTATTCTGTATCTTTGTCTTCATTACGCCGTCGACTAACACTGCTATTGTAGTGGTCCTGTGTGCCTTGTCCACAATAGCTTTCCATCTGAGCATCCGATTTTTTACATCATCCCACCTCTCGCCGCTAAATATCACGGGCCTGATGCCGCGGTACAATCGCCCGAATTCAGTATCGACAGCCTTGCTTGTATCGTCCTCGACCAAATTATTTCCAATCTTGATGGTCATCTGGGAATATGATGTGCCCGCGGCCGCAAGGTCCCTAGGTTGGGCTGTCGTGGCAAATAACGTAGAAGCACTACGGATTCTACTTGACTGCAAATACTATGTTGCCTGCTTCTTAGCAATTGCCGGCGCATCTGTGCGCTGGGCTGTGGGCCAGCTGATATTAATATCTGCTGGACTGGGCGATGTAGATTCCATTGGTGACAGCAGCGTTGCTGCAGATGGCAAAGCTCTTTGGGCCCTGGTGAAGTATATCAGGGACTGGGCTGGCCGTTTAGCTGTAGGATAAAGTGATTCCTGACAACCAAATCAACGTATATTAACCGAACTAACATTGCATATACCATGTTGCTATCTTATTGTAACCGCGTAGGCACAGGCCTGTACTATCAAATTTCGATATTTCCATAAGATAGACTGGTCTCAAGCTACTCCGGCACCTATTTGTACACTCGTAATCAATGATGGCCTGCAGGTGAGGAAGGTGACTCCCAGTGAGAAACTCGATAGCAATACAAGATGATGTGAACGAAGTAAAACCCCTAACGCCAGTCTTCCCGATACGCCTGAGGCTAGGCTTGTCATAGCCAGCAATCAACTCTAGTTACTATGTCCCAGGAATTCCTCTCGCAAGTCGCTTCGTCGTGGTGCAATCAGTGGATGGAGTTGAGCGAGGAAAGTGATTAGCCACATGAGATAGCAGCTGACGATGGCCAGAATTAGAGATGACCGCCATAAACTATTAAACACAAGCTGTTAGCATAGTAGGATTCGCGAACGGGCGGAACAGACTGACACTTGATTCTCGCCTTTGGGTGACAAAAACCAGGCCGCCGCGCTCAACGCAACGATGACCACAAGGCCGATTACAATGGAGTATCTGTAGACAAACAATGCGCACATTGTGTTAGCCCTGTTCTTTCTGCATCATCACCAGTAAGTCTTACCCTTGAGCCATTTTGCTGAATCGTGATCACAGGATAGATCCGAGGACGACTGCTTTGTTGATGGAGAACGAGTCCTACAAGTACGAAGCTACACCCCAGAACACTCCTAAGGATACCTCGAGCTTAGATCGCGCACTGTAATTCTAGACGCCGATCGAGGCGCGTCATCTAGTAGGTAAGCGAAAAAGGGCGCTAATCTTGAAAGAGAGCTATTTATGAAAAAGATACCAATCTTTACTAAACGAATACTTAGATATACATAGAGAAATAATAGTATAAAATTAATGATAAATATTAACTTAGGAATATATAGCATTATATATAATTATAATATTGTTGCTATTTAAAATATGTTTTTGAAGGAAAAAGTTATATACATTATATATCTAAAGTTTTGCTTATTATTGCTATTTTATTTACATTTCCATTTAAAGGGGCTCATTATAACTGTTTAGTTGCATGGATTGGGACTGTGCAATAATATGCCGCTACTCCGTTCAGTTCCGGGTGTTGAGTGGTTATTGTGGGTCTTCTCTGGGACCAGCTGGATTTACACTCAAACTTCTCCCCGCGGTTCAGTAGAATAGCGAAACCAAGGTTCAATTGCGCACTGCCTCACATTGGCTCACAATTGACATTCGCCAAAATGCGGCCGACGTTTCGAGCTCTCGCCAGCTATCTCGAGCCCGGTACGCCTACCGGACTCACAGGACTATGGACTCACAAAACACCCCGGTCTACTCTGTTATACCTGTACGGCGCAACACTGAACAGGCTGCAATCCATACCCGAAACATCTCTCTATCGCCAATCCGTCGAGGCGACGACCAAGCATCGCATGGGTCTTGTCGAAAAGATCGTTCCGCCTGGATATGAGGAGTGGAGTGTGAAGGCGAAGGAGCTGATGCGAAAATACCCCCACCAATTCGAGGCTGCCAGTGATCGGATCGATGGTAGTGGTGCTAGGACTTATAAGTTTGGCAATCGTGTCTTTGTTGTTGGCATTGAGCATGATACCGGAGACGTTCGGTCGCAGGAGTGGAATGGCGAGAGTCAAGTGGGCAGCAACGATCCGATCATTGACGCCGCGGAGCATCAAAACATCAACGACGAAAAGCTGCAGTGGGAGGATGAGCCCCAGCTTACGGCTGAACAGTGAGCCTAAGGCCATGATACAAATATTCACCAGACAACTAACAAGTGAGACAGGGTCAAAGAGCTTGAGCAACAACTGGGTGCTGGTCTCATTGAAGAGGTCATCCAGGTGGCGGAGGGCGAACTACAACTAATTGAGACTATGGAACAGGCACAAGTGTAAGTATTTCGAAGGCAATACCTCTCTTTTGACATGCAAAGTTCTTGTCATTGCTGACACTGGCCACAGCTGGGAAAATCTGGATGAAAAGCCTGCTCAAGGGCAATGGACATATTTTGAGCGACAATCGTCATAAAATACGGAGCTATATCCTTTATAGTTTCTTGATAAATAATTCAAAATTCTAGTACAATACACTGTATCACTATTGCTGATTACCTTGTTAAATATGGCCCCAAGTCCGAATTATTATTATTTGAATATCAAATGAACTTATACTCCACTGTTATGATAGATCTAAACTACTGGCATTTTATTAATAAATATTATTTAAACTCAATAATTCAGTCAATTAATTATATCAAATATAGTTTGTATTATTAGCTTTATACTGACAGCTTATTATTGTGGGTACAAACGTGATGCTACTGGCCAAAAGCGCTAGGACGTATTTATCCTGTGCCGTCATTCACGCTGCTTCTCTGTTCCAACATATCTTTGGTGCTCTCACACCTACATCTGTGGAATTTATGGCCACGATCAAACAAATCGATGGCCGCAGCGTAAGCTTTTCAAGTTCTATATGCAAATGTCCAGCTAATATTTGACTATTAGGTCCATCAAATCCAATCCGGCCAGGTCATTGTTGACCTATGTTCCGTAGTTAAAGAGCTGGTCGAGAACAGCGTCGACTCTGGGGCAACAATCATAGGTTGGTGTACCAATTGGTTGTAATGATGCTTGACCCTGTCTCTCGACTGACTTGTAATAAAGACGTTCGTTTCAAAAATCAAGGACTCGATTCAATTGAAGTTCAAGACAATGGATCCGGAATCTCGCCGGCAAACTATAACTCTGTCGCTCTCAAGCACTACACATCAAAGCTTTCTTCCTATTCTGACATAGAGTCACTGCAGACTTTTGGCTTTCGTGGAGAGGCTTTGGCATCGTTATGCGCCTTGTCATTTCTAACCGTGACGACGTGCCTAGAGGAAGAAGCTCCTAAAGGTTCCAAGTTAACTTTTCACCAGTCAGGAGAGCTGGATAGCACAACCGTCGTTGCAGCCCAGCGAGGGACAACTGTCGCAGTCGAAAACTTATTCCACAATTTGCCTGTCCGACGCCGGGAACTTGACCGTAATATCAAGAGGGAGTGGCACAAGGTCATAGCTCTACTTAACCAGTATGCGTGTATCCTGACGAACGTGAAATTCTCCGTATCTCAACAACCTACAAAAGGGAAACGCATATTACTCTTTTCCACGAAAGGCAACGCGACTACCCGTGAGAACATTATCAATATCTTTGGTGCCAAAACTCTAGCAGCGTTGATACCTCTCGATCTTCACCTGGAACTCAAGCCCTCAGGTACCCGCTCTAGCGACAAATCAGCTTCTAATAGTCATGATGTTCGCATTGTTGGCCATGTCTCAAAACCTGCTCATGGGGAGGGTAGACAGACCCCTGATCGACAAATGTTTTTTGTCAATGGTCGACCCTGCTCACTGCCTCAATTGGCCAAAGCCTTCAACGAAGTTTATCGATCATATAACAACTCACAGTCGCCCTTCATTTTCGCCGATGTACAACTAGATACTATGCTATACGACGTGAACGTCAGCCCTGATAAGCGGTCCATTCTACTGCACGATCAAAACAACCTCCTGGATACTCTTCGTACCTCCTTGTCTGAGTTGTTTGATACCCATGAAGATAGTATATCAATTGCGGCATCAACTCAGAATGTGAAACTGCAAGCTTCTCATGGCAAAGGTACTAAGCCTGGACAACTCCCTCGACTTTTCGACAGGCCACCATCTGCATCTCATTCTACACCCCAGGTAGAACAAAGCCTCAGTTACGAGGATAACAGTCTCAGCTCAGGCGCAGACAGCGAAGTGTCAGAGCCGGATGATGGATTTGCCCCGGCATCGCGAGTGATGAAGACGAGGTCGCAACGTAATGAGAAGGAGAAACTGCACCTAAACGGCAATATCGAACCAGTGATCAGGAGAGTCATAACATCTTCTCCAGAGAAAACCGCCCCAGCAACCCCTCGTCTAAAGACCATATTGGTGAACCACTCCCCTGCACGTAAGGAGTCGTCAGCAATTTCGAGTGCCAATGCAGCCTTAAGCCAACATCAGGGATCGCATGATCCTGACTACAACGTCCGAGCGCAAGTTTCCGGCTCTTCCAGTCCTGTTACCCCCGATATTTCTGTAGAGGATGTTGGCGTTAAAGACCTACGCGAGGTAGTAACTCCTTCGCGAGACGTAAAAAGCCCAACCAAAGCTGCAGATGTGGAGGATGAATCCAAATCTCCCGAGACAGGAATGTCACGTCCCACGTCACCAAAACAAGACGAAGCAAAAGAAATTCTTCGTCCAGGAATTCATGAATCAGATAGCGAACCTGACATTCAACGGCCTACACGGATACAAATCAATACTGGAGCCATCAACGATGATACTTCTTCTGGGCAATCTCAACATGATGAGCAGTCTCTAGAAACGGAGCCCGATATTCAGCATGTCAAACCCACACTTTTACCAACAGGCGGTGATTCCCCGATCAGAAGCGACAATACAAGAACTCTTCTAGCAGAGTCCAGAATACAGCCCCCCAAACCCGTGCGGCGAAAAGACATTACGGCGTGTTGCATACAGAACTTACATGTAGAGAAGAGAAAGCTCCGACTACTCCATAATAGGCGTCCTCGTCGTCATACTTCTCAATCTGGTTCTTCGGCGCACAATACCTCTTCTGTGGAGCGAATCGATGCCAGCGATGCAGAATCTAGACTCCCTCTTATTATTTCAAAGGGTGATTTCTCCAAAATGAGAATTATCGGCCAGTTCAATCTCGGGTTTATCATAGCCGTTAAGCCTGCCAGTCGTCTGGGCTCTGGAAGCGAGGGAAAGCATGATGAACTTTTCATCATCGACCAGCATGCGTCTGATGAGAAGTACAACTACGAAAGGCTTCAGAATACCACTGAGATCCAATCACAGCGCCTTGTGCATCCCATGAGACTTCAGCTGACAGCTCTTGAAGAGGAGATAATACTGGAGAATTCAACCGCTCTAAATGCGAATGGTTTCAAAGTAGACATTGATACAACAGGGCGTTTCCCCGTGGGATCACGATGCCTGTTGACTTCGTTACCCCTCAGCCGCGAAGTCACATTCAAACTAGATGATTTGGAAGAATTGATATCTCTTTTAGGCGACAAATCGGCCGAGTCTTCGTACATCCCTCGCCCTTCGAAGGTTCAAAAGATGTTCGCGATGAGGGCATGTCGAAGCAGCATTATGATTGGTAAAGCCTTGACGAGAAGCCAGATGTATTCTCTTGTTAACCACATGGGAGAGCTGGATAAGCCCTGGAATTGCCCTCATGGACGCCCAACAATACGACACTTGAGTCGACTGCAGGCATGGAGCGGAGTAGGATGGGATCGCGACTTGCAAACTGATTCAATTACAACCTGGCAAGACTATGTGAGAGAGTCAAGCTGATGACTGTTTTTTCTTAAAAATCATTGGATAAATCCATCTCGCCATATACTCTCACAAACATATATATATTCCTTAATATAACATAAGCGCCTCTTCATATATTCATTGTCCAATATCTTGGGAATAGCTGATAATGATTGCTTGTCATAATAATGCAAACGGCTCCCTCATGATGATGCCCATTGATTTCAATTCGGGTGGATGAAGTGCTCTATGAATAATTACGCTTTATGCATAGCGCGGTATTTTCAGTGTATTAAAGTTACCCAAATAGCAATCTTCCTGGGTAGATTTTGCTACTATTTGCTTCCAGTGCATTTTACCGACTCTCTGCAGATTAAAATCGCGATCTGACTTCACCTCACTTCAATTGCTGTTAAATTTTGCTGACAAAATTGATGTGGGGCAGAATTCATCCAGCGACACTTCAGTGCTTCAACCCAGATTGAAACTCATGCCATACCACTCTAATTTTGACGACACTGAAGAAAACCACTAGGCGGGATGGCTAGCATCGATGATGTGAACTTTGAGCTCCCCAAACTGCGTACTTCCTTCTCCCTAGAGGTGAGTATCAGCCACTCATACGCGTCGCTCATCGCTGACACAGCTGCAGAATGACACCAGGTTCCTCGGCAGTGATGATAATATCGCAGGCAAGCATCCAATTCCGCTACCAGAGCTATATTTTACCCGTGATTAATGAAAGACTAATTGCTAAAACAATGGATAGAATTCTTTGACGTCAAATTCTGCCCTTACCAGCCCCTAGACCATGAACCTGTCTTTGCTGCTATCAGCAAAAAGCATGTAAGTGCTACGGAAAGCTTGTCAAACAACCGCGTCACTCATCACCAGGCAATATAACAGTATTCGTTTCCTAACGCAGTGCTTTAGGTTGTTATATGCCGACTCACAAAAGACACAGGCGATGTCAATCCTTGTCATGTAATCAATGTCATAAGAGACGATGACGTGAGTAACGCGTTCTCAATCACAAAGTGAATAAAACTAAACTAGCCACAGGATGAGGCTGCCAGTTGTTGTTGTACTTGGACTATGGATGCCGTAAATGGCAGGCCGTATATCTGCATTGGCGGCGTTGATGCCAAGGTTAAGATATACGACGTAGTTGATGGCCGGTTGGTTGAGGTAGGCACCACAACTGTTAGGACGCGATATATCGGACTTGGACTGAAAGGTTTCATCTTATAGTGCTTTGTTGGCCATGGCGGGGTTCGTCTTCTCTCGCTTCTTCACCTTGGGCCTCATGAACTCACCCGAAGCACAGGACGTTAATGATTTAGCCACATCCCCTGTCAACCCATATATCATCGCTTCAGCTTCAGACGATACAAGTGTACGGATATGGAGCGTGGAAGAAAAACATAGGAGCCAACCATGTTTATGCATTCTCGCCGGAGAAGGTCACTCTTGGAATCTGCTCAGTGTGGTAAGATGCTTCACCATAGCCCTATCTCAAGGCTTCCTGGAAACTGATACTTCATAGGCTTTCCACGAAACTGGCCGCTATCTTTTGTCAGGTGGTCACGACCAGATTATAAACTTGGTATGAAGGCGGTCTGCACTACTTTGCTATACAATACTAACCCATGTTACAATGCAGTGGACTATTCCTGATCTCCCCAATGAACCTATTGATACCCCCCTGCAGGTTCATTATCCTCATTTTTCAACTTCAGCAGTGCACAGCGGCATTGTCGATTGGTGAGATAATCGAAGACCGAAATATTATTGTAGTGCTAATTGTTCTATAGTGTCTCGTTTTATGGAGATCTCATTCTATCTAGGGCTTGTCACGATAACGTGATTGTCCTGTGGAAGATCGAAGGATTCTCCTCAGATGATCCTCTACCACCCCAGAGTACTGCTCCCACGCCACAAAATGTACTTCCAACGAATTACGAAGATCCTGGACGGCTTACGCGGTCTGCTTTCGTTCCCTTAACATCCCCTCAATGCCCAGTCCAATATACACGGCTATTGGCATTCCACACTCCGAACTGCGGCCCTCAGTTTTTCATGCGCTTCAAGCTCCATCATGTGCCCAACCAGAATCCGGTGCTTGCATTTTGTAATGCAGCAGGCAACATTTTTTTCTGGGACTTGAAGCGACTGACTGCCCACCGCGATATCATGTCGTCGCTAGCAAATAATACGGACAAAAGCAAACCGATACAGCTTCCTAGTTGGCAGAAGCCCGTTATCCCGCGGGCAAAAGCAGATCCGCCAAGTAAGCCTCGTGCAGCCGGCAGTGAGCGAGATTCATCAACTCCAGTATATGTAAACCATACAGATTCCCAGGAGTTCAGCCCGGAGACATTGGAATCATGGGCGACCAAGTATAGCATGGATGACACGCACGAGCCGCTACGACACCATAAGATGGAGTCATCCTCGGCCAATTTTGTGGGCAGACAGGCATCTTGGAGTCCAGGAGGGGACTGGTGCGTCGTAGTTGGGAGCTCAAACACAGCTTTATTGCTGCAGCGCTGGGCTCAGAAATGAAGCCGCGAAGTAGTAACGGAAGCAGATAAGGCAGTCTCCCCCAACATCTTGCGTTGCTGCCCATGGTTGCATCCACGGGTGTCTCATTCATGTCTCTCCTAAAGAGAAGGCAGAGTTATCATACCCAGCATTCCAAAAGCCGTAGAGAAGAAGAAGAAGAAGAAGAAGGATTATAATGCAAGGCCTATTAACCATAGTGGCCTAGGCCAGGTCCAAAGACTTGACACGAGTTATGGTGCTATGGCCTCGAGGTGCCGGAATTTAGTAAACTCAAGTCAATGGAGAGAAGTGACGTTATTTCTCTCAACTGTTGAAAGCTCTCGTTTTTTGAGTAAGGCAATTGGTCGACTAATTTCTCCGTCCTTTGGTTAATATCTCGTAGGCGAGAGAGGGTGCGTTGGCAGATTGCTTCTCTTTGGTTCGCCCAGTCCAATTTCGTCTCATAATGCAGCCCAGAGTCCACGATCTCAAAATCAGATCGTCCACCAAGAGACTCATTCGTATTTGGTGACGACGACAGAACTGTATCATGCTGTGTGAAGTTCCCTTGTTGAAGTCTTGTTTCGGCCTCCAGACGAGCGATGCCCCTCAGATGCTCTGCGTAGATGGTGCTTAACTCGCAGCTAAGCAGGGCCAGCCAGAAGTCGATTGCTGAGAGCTTGTGTGGTGCTTTATGATCGTATGCGTATTGACGAATCAATATCTCAAAGTACGACTTTAGTTCGCTTATGTTGCTGGAAGAACCCCATCGTGGTGCGACCTTTTGAGTCTCATTGCTGCCAGTCAAGAGCTGCTCGTCAATCTCCTTCAGCTGCTCTCTCTGCCGCATCAAGATCTCCGACCCAATTGCCCAAAGATGGTGGAGCCGAATATCGATGGCTTCAGCCCGAGGCCTCAGTTGAAGAACGATTCCAAACGCTTTCGCTGCTTTCGCAATCTCTCCTTGAGCTAGGAATTGCTCAGTCGCGCGTAATAGGACGTCCAGATGGCCCTTGCGATCATCTTCCCGGAGTCGCGATTTCTGCTTTCCATTCTCAGACTCAGACTGGTATTTCCTCTCTTGCTTCTCCAGATCTTCTAGCCCACGGTGTGGGAATTGTTTCATTGACGATCTTGGATTTTCATCTGCTTCCGAGACACCAGCAACAACGAACTGAACATCGCTACGTGAATGGTTAAATCTGCGATAATATCGAGCGTGAGATGTGCCTTCACTCCCATATAGAGGTTTTTCGAAATTCATGAATGGTATTTGTCTTTTTTCTTCTTTTCTTCCTCTGTACTTCTTCTCCTTGCCTCGTTATTTAGGTCTTTTACTATGATGCAAATTGAAAGGTGAAAATAAAGTTGTGGAGAATTACAAATTCCACATAGTACTAGATAGCTGCACGCCCCATCTCATGAGGAATTTATACGCCACAAATTCAAGTGACTTTCATTTTCATCCACGTCCGACATCTTATTGCATCTTTTTATTCATAATTGGGTCGTGTTCAAGCTTCAGAACTAACAAGCAAGGTGTATATTATGCGGCATTCATCGAACTAATGTTGAAAATCCTACTTGCATCACGCAACTAAAGCATTAGATATTCCTCAAGCCATATCACGATTTCTTCGGTAGCTGGCCTAATAAACGCCCTCAATGTCAGCCAGCTCCTTATTATAGTGCTGAAAATTTAGAGGTGCTGCCTACTTCTTGCTCCGTCTGCAGGGTCTCGAGGACCGGAGCGAGTTCACTTAGGATCTCGTATGCCTTCTTGTGATATTCCATTTGGGCAGCAACAAGTTCGGCGAGGTTACGAAGTGGTTCGGGGGTGTCCAAAACCTATAGGTGCAGGGTCATTAGCTTCCGCAGGTGTTCTGGCACTGAAGAGCAAATACACTTACGTTCTTCATCACACCAACCGCCTCCTCGGTCTGGGTTACGAACTCGTCCTCTGCTTTCTCGATTTCCTCTTGAGCATCAGCGCTGAGCTCTGCTTCATCGGGACGGTCAGCCCGAGCGTGGCCGCCACCAAGTTTAAAGGTTGTTCCCTTTACACGAGCTTTGACAGCATCGAGGGTCAATCTTGAATTTTCAACATTCTTTCTAGCACGTGCCGCGAAGGTAAGATTGGTATTGAGGGTCGTGTTCCATCCTGCTAGGAACCGGCTTTGAATTTGTGAATCCTGAGCAAGGCGCGCGTCGCCCACTCGTTCCATAGCAAGTGCATATTTCTCGAGAGCCGTTGCCAGAGGATCTTCGCCAGCACCAGTGTGGTGTTGGTGCAGGAGCTGGCTGCTGGATAAGCTTGCACGAGAGATGGCATGATTGAAAGTCTTCGGTTGCGGCTTCGCAGATGCTGGAGCCACGAGAGCTGCTTGGGCCTCTGCAGTGGATGTAGCCGAAGATAGAAGGCTGACCTTCTCACTCACGGTTCGGCCAAGATCTTGAAATGTCTCCTTGATGTTGGGAGGATAGTCATAGGCTTCGTTGGTATATTGCGAACTGCTCATTTCTCCATGTTAGCCAAGCATTACCCCTCCGGGCGTAGTTTGAGCAACAGACGTCACCGCAAGCATCTTCTGGTGGGCTTGTTTCAGCGCATCGACCTTTTTCTCAAGGTCGATGTAGTCGGCAGGAAGCTCAGTCTATGGCAACAAATCATTAGTGCCACAATTCCATGTTGTGCGATAATGTTGGCTTTGCGAAACACATACTCGATCATCTGCTTGGCCCAACTGCTCCTTGGTAAACTGGAAGGTCCGTGACGCAAACGGAGTAATCTGCGCACTGAAATCACTGCCAAAGTCGTACTTGTTAAATATTGCTCAACAGCTCCTTCTAAGAGGGTGACTTACGAGAAACCCTTGCTGAATTTAGAGAAATCCATCTTGAATATAGTTCTCCCGTGTATATGTGAGGTGAGTGCTTATTGCGAAGGTGCGACATAGACTGAAGCTTGTGATATCCCACTTCCTGAGCTTCAGAGATATAATTAGTATATTACCCCACACTTTATACTATATTAAAAATTTAATTATTAAGTTATTAAAAAAAATCTATAAAAAAATAGAAAAAGATTAAAAGTAAATATAATTAAATCAATTATAAAATTTATTAAAATAAATTAAAAAGTATTATTTTTAAATTAAAAAATATTACTTAAAGGTAAAGTTTATAAAACTAAGTATTATAATTATAAAGGTTATATTTATTATTAAAAGGGTTATTAGAGCTATAATAGTTAAGTTAAAGGAAAGCTATACTTTAGCTTTTAGTTTAAAATTTAAAATTAATTTATAGTTTAATTTAATTAACTATAATTAATTAAGTTAAACTTTAAAAATTTATATTATAAAGTATAGTTATTATTATATTAAGGTTTAAAATTAAATTTAAAATATATAAAATAGCTTAAATAATAAAGTTTAAATATAATATAATTAATATATATATAAAAAAACTTAAATAATAAAATTTAAATATAATATAAGCTTTGAGTTTATAAATTATAATTTAATAATTTAACTAAATTAAATAAATTTATTATATTTTTTTATTAAGTTATAAAAAGTAATAATAATTTTTAAAAATAAATTATATATATAATACTTTTAAAATTAAAAAACTATATAATAAAATAATATACTTACTTCTTTTTAATAATAATTATAACTTAATTATAATAATAAAATAGCTAAATAAATAACTAAATTTATAATTAATAAAATTATAGATTTATAATTAAAAGCTTTAAAAAAGGAAAAACTAAAGTTAAGTAAAGTAAAATATAAATTAAATTAACTAAAGGGTATTAAAAACCTTAAGCTAAGTAAAAGTATTAAAAGATTTATTAAAAAAGTTAATAAAGTAATATAAAGGTTTTTTTATAATTAGTTTTTTTTAAGTAGTTTATCCTTTATATTTAAGAGAGTTAATTATAATTATAATTATTTTTTTATTATTTTTAATTAATATAATTATTTATAGTAAGTATATATTAATTATTAATTTATTTTATAATTATTAAAAAAGTTTATTATTTTTATATAAAGTATATTATTTTATTAAATAGTTTTTTAAAAGTATTATATAAAGGTTATATTTATTATTAAAAGGGTTAATAAAGCTATAATAGCTAAATTAAAGAAAAATTATATTTTAGCTTTTAATTTAAAATCTAGAATTAATTTATAACTTAACTTAATTAACTATAGTTAATTAAGTTAAACTTTAAAAATTTAAATTATAAAGTATAATAAATTAAAGTTTAAAATTAAACTTAAAGTATATATATATATAAAATAGCTTAAATAATAAAGTTTAAATATAATATAAGCTTTAAGTTTATAAATTATAATTTAATAACTTAACTAAACTAAATAAGTATTTTTTTATTAAGTTATAAAAAGTAATAATAATTTTATTTAAAAATAAATTATATATATAAAATAAAAAACTATATAATAAAATAATATACTTTAATTACTTTTTTTAATAATAACTATAACTTAATTATAATTTAAAATAAATAATAAAATAGCTAAATAAATAATTAAATTTATAATTAATAAAATTATAAATTTATAATTAAAAACTTTAAAAAAGAAAAAACTAAAGCTAAGTAAAGTAAAGTATAAGTTAAATTAACTAAAAAATACTAAGAACCTTAAGCTAAGTAAAAGTATTAAAATAATTATTAAAAAAGCTAATAAAGTAGCTTATTAAAAATATATATAAAGGTTTTTTTCATTATTAGTTTTTTTTAAGTAGTTTATCTTTTATACTTAGGAGAAATATTAATATTATAAAATTTATTTTTAAAATAACTTTTTAAAAAGTTTAATATATTATTTAAATTACTTTTAATATAATAAAAAATTATATTTACTTTAATTTTTTTTTAATTATAATTAAATAAAAAACTTTAAAATATTATTAAATAAATAATTTATAAAAAAAATTAATTAATTAATTAACTTAAGTAATTATTATAAAGGTTATATTTATTATTAAAAGGGTTAGTAAAATTATAATAGCTAAATTTAAAAAAAACTATACTTTAGTCTTTAATTTAAAATATAAAATTAATTTATAACTTAACTTAATTAATTATAATTAATTAAATTAAATTTTAAAAATTTAAGTTATAAAGTATAATTAATGAAAATTTAAAATAAAACTTAAAATATATATATAAAATAACTTAAATAATAAAGTTTAAATATAATATAATTAATATATATATAAAAAAGCTTAAATAATAAAATTTAAGTATAATATAATTAACTTTAAGTTTATAAATTATAGTTTAATAACTTAATTAAATTAAATAAACTTAATTTTTTCATTAAATTATAAAAAGTAATAATAATTTTTAAAAATAAATTATATATATAATATAAAAAATTACTTAAAAAAATAATATATTATAAAAGTAATAAACTTTTTTAATAATTATAAAATAAATTATAATATCCTAACTTAATACTTTAATAGTATAAAGTAAATTCCTAAGGTAATAAACTAAAGTTAATTAGTTTATATTAATAAAAAAAATAAAAAATAGTTTTAAATAAATATAATTACTAAATAAGTAAAATATAATAAAAATTTAGTTTATATTTAATTTTAATACTTTATTAATAATTATTTATTTAAGTTATTTAAAAAGTATAAAAAATTAAATTTTATATATTTAATTATTTTTAATAACTTACTTTTAAAATTATAAACTTAAGTATAAAATTACTTTACTAAAGGTAATTTTTTAAAGTAATTTATAATTTATTTATTATTTTTATAATAATTAATTATATAAATTTAGTATTTTTCTAAGGTATATTTTTAATATACTTTTTTTAATCCTAAATTAAACTATAATATAATACCCTCTCTTTATTAATCTTATCCTTAAGGCTAGTTATATAATAGTATTATAAATATAGCTTAATTCTATAGATTTATTTAATTTAGTTTTCTTTTCCCTTAATTATATTATTATAAATATAAAAATCTTAAAACTTGTTTTTTATAAAGCTTATAAGTAATTATTACTTATATTATTTATTTTAACTAATAAATCTAAAGTAAATATACTTTATTTATATTATTTTTATAAATTAATTACTTATTATATAATTAAAATTTTATTTTATTATTATAAATATATTAAATATAATTATTCTTATAATAAAGTATTAGTTATATTTTTTTATAAATAATATATTCCTTTTCTATAGTAAGGTTATTATTAATTAGTTTAGTAATAAAAGTATTAAATTAGCAAAAGAAGTTAAAGAAAAAGAAAAAGAAAGTTAAAAAAGCCTTAGATTTTTTTTATACTTAATTTATTAATTTTTAAAGTAAAGTAGCAGTAGCTATAAGTTATTTATTTTATATTTATTATATAAAAAAAAAAGTTAAAAAGTATAGTATTAAGTTAATATATTATAAAATATAAAAGTTAAATAAAAAAAATAGTATTTCTAAGGCCTAAGTAATATAAAATCTTTAGTACTTAAGGGTATTTAATAATATTAATTAAATTTCCTTAGGTATTAGTTTAAAGTTTATAAATTTAGGTTTTTTTATATTATTAAAAAAATTTATATACTTTTTTCTTCTTAAGTTATTTAGTTTATTAAATAACTAATATTAGGAGTTTTAAATATAATTTTAAATTTTTTTAAAAGTCTTATATTAGATTTATTAAGTTAAAGCTTTTAATAAGTTCTTAAGTATTATAAATTAAGTTATATTTTTTTTATTTAACTTAGTATTTAATTTTATTATTTTTTTTTTAAATTTTTTTATATTACTAAAACTTTTTTAACTTTTTTTTTTTTTTAATAATAATAATTTTATTTAAAATTAGTTTTTCTATTATTTTATTATTTTATATTTTCTTTAAAAGTAATATATAAAATATAAAGTATTTTAGTTATATACCTTTTAGTATTTTTAATTTATAATTAATATTATTAATTTTTTTTAAAATTTTAAATAAGTTAATTTTTCTAAAATTAAGTTTATTATTTAGTTAATTTATTTTAATATTTAATATTTTATAACTTTATATATATTAAAGTAAGTAAACTATATTCCTTTTTTAAAGATTTAGTTTTTTAATTTTAATTTTATTTATATAGTATTTTATATATTTTTAAATAAATTCTAATTATACTTTTAGTTTTTTATATAAGTTAATTATTAATTTTACTTAAAATTATATTTTATTAATATTAAGGCTTTTCTAAGGTAGCTTATATACTAAAGGAGTATATTTATATAAAATATAAAATAATATTAACTTAGTAAATTTAAATTTTATATTATTATAATATAACTAAATAAAAAGTAATTTATTAACTTAATTATTTTATTATAAATTAATAAAGTATTTTAAATATTATTTTATAATTTAATTTAATTATTTTATTTAACTATTTTTTTTAAAATAATATATATTATTAAATTTATAATTTACTTTAAGTTTTACTATAAATTTTTACTAAAACTTAAAGGTAAAAGTTTATTTTTTATTAAAAATAATTTTTTAAAGTATATTATAATTAACTATTATTATTTTTAAATATATATATATAAAGTTTTTTACTAAATATAATTTTTAATAAAGTAGAAAATATATTTACTTTATAAATTTATTTATTATTATTAAAATACTATTATAAATTACCTTAGTAAAAAGTTCCTTAAAAAGTAATAAGTTTATAATATAATTAAAAATAACTATTTCCTATAGTAATTTAAATATTAGTAAAAGTTATAGTTTTCTATAAAATTTATATTTTTTATATTTAGTATATTAATACTTATTATAAATTATTATAATATTAATAATAATTTTTTTTATTTTTTTAAATTAATATATTATAAATACTTACTAATATATAATTATAATTCCTTAATATTTAAATAGTAAGTATTTATAAATATATTTTATAACTTTCCTTTATAAATTAAAAAGTACTTAATATTTATTATTATTTATAAAGTATTTATTTTATATTATAATTTAAAATAAAAACTAATATAGTTTTTAATTTTTTATATACTCTTTAATTTTTTTAAAAAGTTTATTATACTTTTATATTTTAAAAATTATATTAAAAAATCTTTATTTATAATTACCTTATATATTTTAATATAATATAATACCTTAGTAATTAGGAATTTTTTAAAAATAGTTAATTTTTTTACTAAATATATTAGCTTTTTTATTTTTTAATTTTTTATAATATATTAATTTATAATTAAATTTACTTAGGAATTTAAAGTATTTTAATTATTATTTAAATAATTTCTAAGTAAATATAAAGTAAGTAATATTTTAATAATTAATAAAAATTTTAATTTAAAATTTATTTTTTTTATAATATTAACTTTACTATTTTAAATAACTTTTAATTCTTAAGAATTCTTTATTATAAACTATATAATTAAATTTAGCTTTATTAAGCTTTTATAAATAAAATACTATAAAATAAAGTTTCTTTTTATTATTTTATTAATTTAGTACTCCTTTAATTATATATTTTAATATATTAATTTTAATTTCTATTAGTTTTTTAAAGTTATATATAATTAATATAGGTTTTAAAGTTATAATTTATTTAATTACTTAAAATACTTATTTAGCTTCTTTTATTTAGTTAAACTTTTAATTTTTCTTTATTATATTAATTAAAGATTAAGTAAAAGTTAAAAAGTTTTAAATAAAGTATTAATAATAATTTACTAATTTAATAAAACTTTATACTTTTTTAATTAATATTAGTATTAGTTATTTATTAATTATAGTAATTTTCTTTAAATTTATTTATATAGTTTTAGGAGTAATAATATATTTTAAAAATTCTACTTTTTATATATAAAATTAATACTTTTTAAAGTTTATAAAAAAGTAATTATTTTATAATACTTAAAGTACTAAATATATATATTCCTTATATTTTTCTTTAGTTTTAGAATATATTAAAATATTATTTAAGTAAATAATAATAAATTTATTTTAATATTTTTAAAAATATAATTAATTTTTTTTTAAAAAAATATAAATTTATTTATTAATCTTTAAAATATTACTAAGAATTTATAAAATTCCCCTAAGATATTAAAAACTATTATTTATTTATACTTTTTTCTTATTTAAGTTAATTTATAAATATTAATAAAGTTTAACTAAGAATATATTATAGTTTTTTATAATTAATTTTTTACTTTAAATATTAATAATAAAGGAATTTAGTTTTTAATTATAATATTATTTAGCTATTTATAATTAATAATTAATTATAGTTTTTTATTTTTTTTAAAATAAAAATAATAAAGTATTATACTAAGGAGTTAAAGATTTTAATATATTCTTTTTTTTTTTTTTTTTTTTTATTAAGAATATTTAATTTTAATTAGTTAAAGTTATATAAAAGAAAATACTTTAGTTACTTCCTTTCCTTTAATTTTATTATATAGTTTTATTTAATATATAATAATATTTATATATTTTTATTTAGGTTAATTAAGGTTTTTTAAAATAAAGCTTTAAACTTTTAATATTATTTTAAAATACTAGCTATTAGGTTTATAGATTTTTTTTTTAATTATTTTTTTTTTATAACTTTTAAAAATTAATTAATTTTATATAAATTTTATTTTTCTTTAATAAACCTCTTTAAAAATTAAGCTTTTATAACTTTAAATTATTTTTATTACTATTATATAGGAATTTTTTTAAACTTAAGGAGTTAAAGTTTTTAATTTCTTTTATTTTCTTTTTAATTTAAAGTTTTTTTATTATTTTATTAATAAATTAAGCTTTTATTTTATATTATTAAAGGTTTATATTAGTATAATTATAATATACTTAAGATAATATTATATTTTAAGGTATTAATAATATTATATATTACTAAAGTAATTTAACTAAATACTTTAAAATATAAGTAATTAATTTATTTTTTTATTTATTTATTATTATATTTAAACTATTTTTTTTCTTTATAAAAAAGTTAATATAGTTTTTTCTTTTATATTTATAATAATTATAAATATATTATAATTATAGTTAATATATAGTTTTTATTTACTTTAAAATTTACTAAAATTTTAAATAATTCCTTATTTTATATTATTATAAAAATAATTCTTTTTTTAAAAACTATTTATTTTTTATTACTATTATATTTATATTCTTTTTTAAAAAATATAAATTTTTTATTAATTTTATAATATTTTTTATTTAAAGATTATTTTAGTTTTTTAAATATTAGTTTTTAATTTTATATAATATATATAATTTATAATATAAGTTTTTATAATTCTCTTACTTTATTACTTTATAATATATTTTATTTATTTAATATAAATTTTATAAGTAATTTAATTATTTTATAAATTATTAAAAATCTTTTATATTTATAATATTTTTTAAATAATTCCTTAAGTACTTTTATATAAGTTCTAAAGTTAAATTTAATATTATATAATTAATTTACTAATTATTATTCTATAGTTTATTTTTCTTTTAAAACTAAATTATATTAGTTTTTTAATTTATATTTTTAATATTTAAGATAGTCTATTTAATTATATTATTAATACTATTTAAAAGTATATACTTTTATTCCTTTATTTTAATTATATTATTAAATAAGTTTTATAATTTAATAAATAATATATTAGTAACTTAAGTAGTTTTTTATTTAACTATAGTCTTTATATTTATAAAGTATAGTTAAATAAAGTTTAAGGATTATAATTTATAATTCTTAGAATTTATAAATAACCTTTTATTTATTATATTATTCTTTATAATAAAAATTTATAATAAAAATTACTAAATTTTATTATAAAAAAATATTATATTTTACTTTCTACTTTAGGTAATATATATATTAATAAATAATATAATTTATTTAATAAATTTAATAATTATTATTATTTATAAAATTAATTTAAAAGTAGTCTTAAGGTATTTATTAATATTTTCCTTTAAGTTTTTATATTTTATTTATATTTAAGCTTATAATAATTTATTATTTCTTATTATATAATTACTATTATATAAATTTATTTTAAATTTTTTAATAAATAAAAGTCTTAATATTTTATTTAAAGTTATAAATATTAATTTATTATTAAAACTTAATAAGTTTATTAATTTCTTTAAATTTACTTTTAATAAAGTTAATAATATTCCTAACTTATTTTTTATATAAAGGTAATTTATAGTTTTATTAAGCTATAACTTTAATTATAAAGTTTTTAACTAAATTAAATATATTTTTAAATAGAGTTATTTTTCTTAATTTATTTAATTCTTTTAGTTTTTCCTTATACTAAAAATAACTATTATTTTTTTATTATAATAAATTAAAAAATTATTTATTTATATTTATAATATAAACTTCTTTCCTTAGTTTTAAAATTTTATTTTTATATTTTTTCTTAAATATTTAATAATTATAAACTATATAACTTACTTTATTATAATTATAATACTTAAATTCTTTCTTACATTATAAAATATTTAAATTTATTCTTCTTAATTTACTATTATTATTTTTAATAATTTCCTTATATTACTTTTTACCTTAGTTAACTTAGTATTTATTTTATTAATATTATTAAATAGTATTAATTTTAAATTTATATAATAGATTATTAGCTTAAATATAAATATTTATAAATAAAATTAAAGTATAAATTAATTAATTAATATTATATACTTTTTCTTTAATTTCTTATTTAAAACTATTATAAAATTATTTAATAAATACTAACTTATTTTAATTAAAATATATAGTAATATTTTAGAATTTTATAATATAATTTAAGTATTTCCTTTTTTAATATATAATAACTAAGGTATTTTTAATTATTTTATTTTTATTAATATTTTTAAATACTTTTTTTAATTTAAAAATATATTTATTATAATTATTAAAAATTTATTAAGTTTATTTTTTTACTTCTTTAGTTAAACTTTTTAAGTAATTATTTAAAATAAATTTAAATTATTTTAAAGTAGTATTTTTAAAGTATAAGGTAGTAAAATAAATTTTCTTTTTAATAGTATTAAAAATATTTTTAAAATCCTTAAAATATACTTTAAGTTAAATTAAATATAAGTAAAGTTCTTTAATACTTTTTTTAAATATAAAAAGTAATTATTATTTAATAAAAATTCTAATATTAACTATTTTAGGTTTATTTTTATTAAGTTTATTAATTAAAACTTTATTAAGTTTATATATATTTTAAATAAATATTAAAAATTAATTATTTTTAAAAAAGGTAATATTAAATAAGTCTTATATAATAATATTTTTATTATTATTTATAGTAAATATACTAAGGTTAATAATTAAAGTTTTAAGGGCTAGTCCTACTTTAAATATAATAGTTTTATATTACTTAAAGGTTACTTAATATTTTTTTAAATAAAAGTTATTAATATATAATATTTTAACTTAATATTTTAATAATATAAAGTAAATTCCTAAGGTAATAAGCTAAAGTTAATTAATTTATATTAATAAAAAGAATAAAAAGTAGCTTTAAGTAAATATAATTACTAAGTAAGTAAAATATAATAAAGATTTAATTTATATTTAATTTTAATACTTTATTAATAACTATTTATTTAAGTTATTTAAAAAATATAAAAAATTAAATTTTATATACTTAATTATTTTTAATAACTTACTTTTAAAATTATAAACTTAAGTATAAAATTACTTTACTAAAGGTAATTTTTTTAAAGTAGCTTATAATTTATTTATTACTTTTATAATAATTAATTATATAGATTTAGTATTTTTTTAAAGTATATTTTTAATATACTTTTTTTAATCCTAGATTAGGCTATAATATAAATTAATAATTAATATATATTTACTATAAATAATTATAATAACTAAAGGTAATAAAAAACTAATTATAATTATAGCTAAAATAATAATTACTATTATAAAAATTTATAATAAAGTTATTATTAATATTATAAAAAAAATTTATTAAAGCCTAAAGAATAAAAAAAATAAAAGAAAATAACTTAAATTAATTATAAAAAAGAAAATATAAATTAATTAAGTTATTACTAAGTAAAAAAATTAATAAAATACTAGTTAATAATTACTAAATAAAAGTTTAATAATAATTTATTATTTTAATCTTAATTAAGTAATTTATCCTTTATACTTAAGAAAAAAATAATTATTATAATATTTTTAAATTAAGCTTATATAAAACTTTTATTTAAAATAATTTTAGTTAAGTAAAATAAAAAAATTATTATAATAAGTAAAATAATTATTAATATTTTTAAAAATTATAATTTCAAATAAATTATAAAAATTATTAATATAATTATTAATTTTAATATAATTATAATTATAAAATAGCTTTTTAATAAAAAAAAATAATAATATTTAGAAATTTAACTAAAGAATATTAATATAATATAATATAAATATAAAATATTTTTTAAATTAAATTTATTATTATTTTAAAAAATTTAAATAATTATAATAAAAAAAGGTTTTTTAATTTTTTTATAAAATAAAATAATTAAGGAACTTAAAGTTAAATTAAAAAAATAAATTATATTAATATTATATATATAAAAATATAATAAAATTATTAAAAAATTATTATAAATATAACTTTAATTATAAATATAAATAAAATTATATAAGTTAATTAATTTTGCAATTAAGATTTATTTTTAGTTTTTATTTATTTAATATTAAACTTTTTATTAAAAATATATAATTAAAATAATATTATAATTATTTTTAAATAAATTATATAATTAAGTTTAATAAATTAAACTTAAAGTATAATTAATATAAAATTACTTTATATATAAATAAAAAATATATTATTATATTATTTATATATTTTCTTTATTTTAAATTATTTTTTAATTTAAAGTTAATTTTATTTAAAATTTTAAAATTATATTTAATAAATTTAAAAAATATATACTTAATACTTTAAATATTTTATTAATTAAAATTATATTATTATAATTTTACTTTTATAATTATTATAAAATAACCTTAAGTTATAATTTTATATAAGTTAAGTAAAGAAAATATTATAAAATAATTTAAATTTTATATTATTTAATTAATTAATATATTTTAAAATATTATTAAGTTTAATATATTAGCTTAAATTTATTATAATATTAATTTATTATTATAAAAAATATTAAAACTTAATAAAGTAAATTAATATTTTAAATATATAAAAAAAATATATATAAATTATAAATTATAATATAATTAAAATATTAAAGTTAAAGTAAATAAAACTTTTTTTTAAATTATAATTAAAGAAAAATATTAAATTTAAAAAAAGTTATTATATAAAATTAATTATTTAAAAAATAAATTATAAAAAATTAAAAAATAAACTTAGTTTTAAAATAATTTTTTATATAAAAAACCTTAATTATTAAGCTTTAAATAGCTTAAATTAAATTTAATAAAAGTAATTTTTTATATAAAAAAAGTTAATATATTTATAAAAAGATTTTTTTTATTAATAATAAATATTATAATTTAATTTTTAATTAGCTTTAATATAATATTAAACTTTTTTTAATTTAATTAAAAAAAATTATAAATATTTTTAAAAAAATTAAATTTTAAAAAACCTTAAGTAAAAATAAATAATTAATAAACTTTTTTAAAATATATAATAAATTACTTATTTTAGTAATGATATAATTAATTAATATTACTTTAATTATTAATTATTTTTTAATTTATTTTTAAATTATAAGAATTATAATTTTTAAAAAACTAAGTAAAATTATAAAATAAAGAATTTATATAAATACTTAATATTTAATATTTTTACTTAATATAATTAAGAGAATTATAAAAAGAATTATAAAAATTATATTTATTCTTAGGAAAGTTACTAAAATTATAATAATTAAGTTAAAAAAAACTATACTTTAGTTTTTAAGTAAAAATAATTATTATAATTTAAATTATAATTATAATAAAATTAAATTATATTTTTTTAAAAAAGTAAATAAATAATTATATTAATAAATTTATAAAATTTACTTTATATATTTTATAAAATTAATATATATAATTTAAAACTAAAGTAATATTATTTTTTACTTTAACTTAATATTATAAAAATATTTAATATAATATATTACTTTAAATTACTAAAAGCTTTAAATATATTAAAAGTTTTAAAATACTTAATTTTTTAAATATAAATTTACTTTAATATAAAGTAAACTTAATTAATTTTTAATAAAAAATTTTAATATTAACTTTAATATAAATTAAAGTTTTTTAAAATTTACTTTTATTTTTAATTTTTTTTTTTTATATATAATTTTATTATATTAAAAACTTAATAATATATTAAAAATAAATTCTATTAAATTTATAAATAATATTAATATATTAATATATAATAAAAAGTTAATTAAAACCTATAGTTAACTTAAGGTTACTTAAGTAATTTACTTAAATTAAGTAATTAAAGCTAAAGTTAATTTTAAACTTAATAAAAATAAATTAATATATTTTACTAAAGCTTAAGTTATAAATATAATTAAAGTTTAATTAAAAATTAAAATAATATTATTTTAATAAAATATTTACTTTTTTAATATAAAAATAAATAAATAAAAATTTACTTTAATTATTTTTATAATATTAATATAAAAAACTTAAATTAAATAAATTTAACTACTTTATATTATTATAATTTATAATATTTTAATATATAAAAATTATATTTATTATTAAAAAAGTTAATAAAACTATAATAACTAAGTTAAAAAAAACTATACTTTAGTTTTTAATTTAAAATCTAAAATTAATTTATAGTTTAATTTAATTAATTATAATTAACTAAGTTAAATTTTAAAAATTTAAGTTATAAAGTATAATAATTATATTAAGATTTAAAACTAAATTTAAAATATATAAAATAACTTAAATAATAAAATTTAAATATAATATAATTAACTTTAAATTTATAAATTATAATTTAATAACTTAATTAAACTAAATAAGTATTTTTTTATTAAGTTATAAAAAATAATAATTATTATTAAAAATAAATTATATATATAATATAAAAAATTACTTAAAGAAAAAATATATTATAAAAATAATATATTCTTTTAATAATATAAATAATTATAATAGCTAAAGATAATAAAAAATTAATTATAATTATAACTAAAATAATAATTACTATTATTAATATTATAAAAAAATTTATTAAAGCTTAAAGAATAAAAAAAGTAAAAAAAAATAACTTAAATTAATTATAAAAGAGGAAATATAAATTAATTAAGTTATTATTAATTAATAATTACTAAATAAAAGTTTAATAATAATTTATTATTTTAATTTTAGTTAAGTAATTTCTTTTTTATATTTAAAAAAATATTTTAATATATATATTTAAAATTATATATACTTTAACTTTAATTTAAAATAAATTAAAAAGAATAATAAAAAAAACTTAATAAATAATAAATTAATTATTTATAAATTATTATAAAAGTATATAAAATAATATTAATTTAAGTTTTAAAAATAAAATTAATAATTTTACTTTTTAATTTATATATAAATATAAAAATAACTTTATTTAATAATTAAATAAAAATCATAAATATTAAAAATTATATAGAATTTAAATATATTATTATTTTAAAGATTTTATAAAACCCTAAGGGTTTATAAAAAAAACTTTATATTAAAAATAAAATTAAAAAAAATATAAAACTTAAATAATAAAAAACTTTAAAAAATAACATTTATTATTTAATAAGAATAATAAATAAAGTTTAACTTAAGGCTTTAATTATAAATAAAAAAAATTTATTATATACTTAAGTTAAATAATATTATATTAATTATTAAAAAATAATTTAAAAAAATACTTAAAGTTTATTTTACTATTTATAAATATAAAAGTAATATATTAATTTAATTATAAATAAAGAAAATAAACTTTAATATATTTTTTTATAATTAAGGTTTTTTTTAAAGTTTTTTTACTTTTTTATTAATGTAATATTAAGTTAAAAATATAATTTTATATTTTTTTATATTATTTTTATTATATTAAATAATAAACTTTTTTATTAATATTAATTTATAATTAATATAATTTTTAAATAATTTAATATTATAAAATATTTACTTTAAAATTAATATAATAGTTTTTAAAACTTAATAAACTAAAGTAATTTAAGTTAATAAAAATATATAAAAATTAAGTAAATTTTATTTTATAATAAAAGTAATTATAATATAATTATAAAAAAATATGAAGTAAATAAATTAAAAAAAACTTTTAATAATAAATATATTAAAAAATAATTAATTAAATTTCTTTTTTTAAATAATTAAGTTAAATATAATTTAAAATTAAATTAAAAGTTTTATAATTTTTAAACTTTATATTTAATTAATAAATTTATTACAAAAAATAATATATAAATAAAATTAAAATAAATTTAAAAATAATTTAAAGTATTTAAATTATAAATTAATATTTAATTATTAAATTAAATAATAAATAATAGTTTTTTATTTTAATAATTATAAGTTTTATATTATTTTTTATAATATTACTTAAAAATTAAATTAAAATTATAAAAAATAAATTATTTAAAGTAATAATTTAAGTATAAATATATATAATAATAATATAATTAACTTAGTAATAATAATAAAATTTAATAAAAAACTTTAATAATATTTTATTATTAATATTATTAAATTATTTATAACTTAAAAAAGTAATAATAATATTAAAGTAAAAATAATTAATTTTATTAATAAAATTATAATAAATTTAATTTATAAAAAAATTAATTAAAATAATACTAAGGTAAAAATAAATTAGAAAATTTATAATAATAATATTATTAATAATAACTAAGTTAGTAATAGTTATTTAATAAATAATAATAATAATAATAATAATAATAATAATAATAATAATAATAATAATAATAATAATAATAATAATAATAATAATAATAATAATAATAATAATAATAATAATAATAATAATAATAATAATAATAATAATAATAATAATAATAATAATAATAATAATAATAATAATAATAATAATAATAATAATAATAATAATAATAATAATAATAATAATAATAATAATAATAATAATAATAATAATAATAATAATAATAATAATAATAATAGTAATAATAATAATAAATTAAAAGAAAAATTAATTAAATATTAAATTAAAAATAAAAAAAATTTATTTTATTATAATTTATATATTATTAAATATATTTTTAATATTTATTATTAAAACTTAAGAAAAATTAATTAACTTTAAGTTAAAAATAAATTAATAATAAATAATTTTAAAATATAAATATATATAAGTAATATTCTAAATATAAAAAATAATATTAATATAAAATTAAGTTAAGTTAATTATAAAATAAACTTAAAGTATAAAAAAATGAATTTTTTTTTAATAATATAAAAGTAAATAATAAAATAATTATTTTTATTATATTTATTAAAAGTTAAAGTTAAAATATTATAAAAAAAAACTTTACTTATATTATTATTATTAACTTAATATTTTTATTTTTTTTTATTTTATTAAAAAAGCTAAATTTATAATGAAATTATATTAATATTAATTATTAATTAAAAATATAAAGAAAATAAATAAAATTAATATTATAATAATACTTTTTAAAATAATAAAAAATTAAGTATAAAAGTTATATTTATTATTAAAAAAGTTAATAAAGTTATAATAACTAAGTTAAAGAAAAATTATACTTTAGCTTTTAATTTAAAATCTAAAATTAATTTATAACTTAACTTAATTACTTATAATTAACTAAGTTAAACTTTAAAAATTTAAGTTATAAAGTATAATTAATTAAGGTTTAAAATTAAACTTAAAGTATATAAAATAACTTAAATAATAAAGTCTAAATATAATATAAATATATAAAAAAACTTAAATAATAAAATTAAAGTATAATATAATTATTATACTTTAAGCCTATAATTTATAATTTAATAATTTAACTAAACTAAATAAGTTTAATCTTTTTATCAAGTTATAAAAAGTAGTAATAATCTCTAAAAATAAATTATATATATAATATTTTTAAAATTAAAAAACTACTTAAAAAAATAATATATTATAAAAGTAATAAACTTTTTTAATAATTATAAAATAAATTAATAGCTAATATATATTTACTTACTATAAATAATTATAATAACTAAAAGTAATAAACAACTAATTATAACTATAACTAAAATAATAACTATTATTATAAAAGCTTATAATAAAGCTATTATTAATATTATAAAAAAAGTTTATTAAAGCCTAAAGAATAAAAAAAGTAAAAAAAAATAATTTAAATTAATTATAAAAAAGAAAATATAAATTAATTAAGCTAGTTAATAATTACTAAATAAAGGTTTAATAATAATTTATTATTTTAATTTTAGTTAAGTAATTTATTCTCTATATTTAAAAGAGAAAAAATTAAATATAAATTAATTTTATATTAAGTTTTATTTTTTTTAAAAGTTATTATTATTATTATTATAATTTTTAATAAAATACTTTTATAAATTAAGTTAAAATTAACTTTAAGTTAAAAATTAAAAAAAATATATTAAAATTATTATAAATAAATTATAATATTAAAAATTAATTTAAAAAAATAATTAAATAAATTTAATAAAATTTACTTAGATACTTAATTTTCTTAATATTTTTACTTAGCTTAAGGTTTTTAATATCTTTTAGTTAATTTAGCTTATATTTTATTTTACTTAACTTTAGCTTTTTCTTTTTTAAAGTTTTTAATTATAAATTTATAATTTTATTAATTATAAATTTAGTTATTTATTTAGTTATTTTACTATTATAATTAAATTATAATTACTATTAAAAAAAGTAAATATATTATTTTATTATATAATATTTTAATTTTAAAAGTATTATATATATAATTTATTTTTAAGGATTATTATTACTTTTTATAATTTAATAAAAAAATAGTTATTTAATTTAGTTAAATTATTAAATTATAATTTATAAACTTAAAGTATAATTATATTATATTTAAATTTTATTATTTAGGTTTTTTTATATATTTATATTATATTTAAACTTTATTATTTAAGTTATTTTATATACTTTAAGTTTAATTTTAAACTTTAATTAATTATACTTTATAATTTAAATTTTTAAAATTTAACTTAGTTAATTATAATTAATTAAATTAAGTTATAAATTAATTTTAGATTTTAAACTAAAAGCTAAAGTATAATTTTCTTTTATTTTAGTTATTATAATTTTATTAACTTTTTTAATAATAAATATAACTTTTATATTATTATTTATATTTTTTATTTTTTTAATATTATTAATAATATTAAAGCTATATTAGTATTTACTAGTTTTTTAATATATAAATATTAATTTACTTTAAGTTTATAAAAAATTAAATAAGTAAATAAATATAAGCTTTATTAATAATTATATATTAAAAATTAAATATTTTAATAATATTATATATTTTAAATTATATTATTTAAAGATCCTTTTATAATAATTAAAAATAAATAATTAGTTTTATATATAATTATTTTTTAAATATATTTTCTTTTTTTTATAATACTTAAAAACTACTAAAATTAATTATATTTATATATAATAATAAGTTTATTACTTTATTTTTTTATAGTTTTATTTATTATAAATATATAACTTTAATTTACTACCTAAGTATTAATAAACTTAAATAGTTTTTTATATAAATTATATTATTACTTTAAAAAAAAATAATTATTAAGAAAATTATTTAATTACTTTAAAAAAAAGTAATTATTAAGAAAATTATATTACTATTTTAAAAAAAAATAGTTATTAAGAAAATTAATTATAATAATAATATTAAAATATTTAATATAAATTTAACTTTAAAAATACTAAAGAAATACTTTATAATTTCTTTTCTTTATTTTATATTTTAATTATTATTTTTATTAACTAAGGATAATTAAATAAATAAAATATAATATAATTTTCTTAATAATTACTTTTTTTTAAAGTAGTAAAATAATTTTTTTAATAACTACTTTTTTTTAAAGTAGTAATATAGTTTATATAAGGAACTATTTAAGTTTATTAATACTTAAGTAGTAAATTAAAATTATATATTTATAATAAGTAAAATTATAAAAAATTAAATAGTAAATTTACTATTATATATAAATATAATTAATTTTAATAGTTTTTAAATATTATAAAAGGGGGAAAATATATTTAAAAAATAATTATATATAAAACTAATTATTTATTTTTAATTATTATAAAAAAGTCTTTAAATAATATAATTTAAAATATATAATATTATTAAAATATTTAATTTTTAATATATAATTATTAATAAAGCTTATATTATTTACTTATTTAATTTTTTATAAATTTAAAATAAACTAATATTTATATTAAAAAGTTAATAAATACTAATATAAATTTAAATTTTTTTTAATTAAGTTTAGTTTTAATATTTAATATATTACTTTTACTTTAATAATAAAAATTAAGCTTTTTTTAATATTATTAATATAATATTTACTTTTAACTTAAGTTTTTAATTTAATATTATAAATTTACTTTTTAAAACTTTTTTATAAAAATTATATATAAAAAATTATTTTTAAAAAAAGTAATTTTTAATAATATATAAAAAATATTAAATACTTTTATTATTATATAATTTATAAAGTTATTAATTACTAATATATACCTTTATAAATATAAATTAAAAACTTATTAAATATTACTTTTAGTAATTATATACTTTAAGTATTTTTTTTTTAATTTTAAAATTAATTTAAATAATTTATATAAATAATACTTTTATATATATTTTTTTTATAATATTATATATTTATTAATTTATTTTTAAATAATTTACTTTAAAATATTAATTTACTTTATATTTTTAAATTAAGTTTTTAAATATTAAGAATTTAATATATAAATAAAAATAAAAAAAAACTTTTAAAATAATTAAAGTAAAAATTTAAACTTAAGTTTTAGTAATTTAAAAGAAAATTAAAGATTTTATTTTTTATAATTAAGTTTTTAAATAATTATTTATATATATAAAATATAATTAATTTATTATTAATTTAATTAATTAATTTATTTAGAATTAATATTATTATTTTTTTATTTTTATAATTATAATATTTATATTTATTATATTTAATAATAATTAAAAATACTTAAAATATTAATAAAACTTTTTTAATAAATTTATTAATAATTATTTTTTAATATTAAAAAATAAATTATTTTAAAAAACTTTTTAATTTTTTTAATAAAGTTATATATTATTTATATTAATATAATATAAATAATCTATATTAATATAATATAAATAATCTATATTAATATAATATAAATAATCTATATTAATATAATATAAATAATCTATATTAATATAATATAAATAATCTATATTAATATAATATAAATAATCTATATTAACATAATATAAATAATTTATATTAATATAATATAAATAATTTATATTAATATAATATAAATAATTTATATTAATATAATATAAATAATTTATATTAATATAATATAAATAATTTATATTAATATAATATAAATAATTTATATTAATATAATATAAATAATTTATATTAATATAATATAAATAATTTATATTAATATAATATAAATAATTTATATTAATATAATATAAATTTCTCCTAAGTATAAAAAATAAATTATTTAAAAAAATTAATTATAAAAAAACCTTTATATTACTTTATTAGCTTTTTTAATAATTTTCTTAATACTTTTACTTAGCTTAAGGTTTTTAATATTATTTAGTTAATTTAATTTATATTTTATTTTACTTAGTTTTAATTTTTTTTTAAAGTTTTTAATTATAAATTTATAAATTTATTAATTATAAATTTAATTATTTATTTAGTTATTTTATTATATATTCTAAATTATAATTAAATTATAATTATTATAATATATTATTTTATTATAGAAGTTATATTTATTATTAAAAAAGTTAGTAAAACTATAATAGCTAAGTTAAAGAAAAACTATACTTTAACTTTTAGTTTAAAATTTAAAATTAATTTATAACTTAATTTAATTAACTATAGTTAATTAAGTTAAACTTTAAAAATTTAAGTTATAAAGTATAATTATTATATTAAAATTTAAAACTAAACTTAAGAAATATAAAATAACTTAAATAATAAAATTTAAATATAATATAATTAATATATAAAAAAGCTTAAATAATAAAGTTTAAATATAATATAAGCTTTAAGTTTATAAATTATAATTTAATAACTTAACTAAATTAAATAAGAATTTTTTTATTAAATTATAAAAAATAATAATAATATTTAAAAATAAATTATATATATAATATAAAAGACTATATAATAAAATAATATACCTTAATTACTTCTTCTTAATAATAATTATAATTTAATTATAATAGTAAAATAATTAAATTAATAACTAAATTTATAATTAATAAAATTATAAATTTATAATTAAAAGTTTTAAAAAAAGAAAAATTAAAACTAAGTAAAGTAAAGTATAAGTTAAATTAATTAAAGAATATTAAAAACCCTAAGCTAAGTAAAAGTATTAAAAAGATTATTAAAAAAGTTAATAAAGTAATTTATTAAAATTATATATAAAGATTCTTTTATAATTAATTTCTTTTAGGTAATTTATTCTTTATACCTAAGAGAAATTATTTTATTATATAAATTTTTATATTATATATATAATTTATTTTTAAGGATTATTATTACTTTTTATAACTTAATAAAAAAATATTTATTTAATTTAATTAAGTTATTAAACTATAATTTATAAACTTAAAGCTTATATTATACTTAAACTATATTATTTAGGCTTTTTTATATATTTATATTATATTTAACTTTTATTATTTAAATTATTTTATATATATACTTTAAGTTTAATTTTAAACTTTAATTAATTATACTTTATAATTTAAATTTTTAAAGTTTAACTTAATTAATTATAGTTAATTAAGTTAAGTTATAAATTAATTTTAAATTTTAAACTAAAGGCTAAAGTATAGTTTTTCTTTAACTTAGTTATTATAACTTTACTAATTTTTTTAATAATAAATATAATCTTTATATAATATAAATAATTTATATTAATATAATATAAATAAGTATTTATTTAATAACTTAATTTAATTATAAAGTAAATAATTTATTAATTATTATAATTAAAGTTTTAATTTTTTTAAATTTATTATAATTTAATATCTTATATTACTTTAGGAAGGTATATACCCTTAGAAGAACTATAGACTAATATTTAATTAAATTAAATACTATTAAGAAGTTAACTTAAATATTAAGTTACTTTTATATAAGATTAACCTTTAGTAATAGTTAACTTAGGTTATTTATAAAAATATAACTAAATATATAAAATTTAGCTAAAATACTTATTAAATAATTAAAATAGTGAATTATTAATATAGTAATAAAATTAATCTTTATATTTAACCTATTAGTTATATAATAAAATTACCTAAATTATATTTTATTACCTTTATTAATATAAACTATAAATAGTTTATTATTTTAAAAAACTACTTTATATTATTTAATATAAACTAGTTTATTATATATTAATAACTTTTATTTAAATTAGTATTATATATTATTTAAGTAATAAAAAGTACTATAGTTTTTTAACTAACCCCTATACTTACAATTACTAACCTAGGAGCTTTTATAATTAACAATAATAAAAATATTACTATAGAAAATACCTTTAACTTTATAAATATAAAAAATACTAAAATAACTGCGTTTTTTTAAAATATATATATATTTAATAAGTAATTAGTTAATAATATTAATAAAGCTAAAGCTAATACTAAGGTTAAGCTTATTATTAAAGATATTAGTATTTTGATTAAGTATTAGCTACCTTTTATATTTAACGGAAATATAAAAGAACTTTATTTTTTTTAGACTTAGCTTAAAGTATATTTTAAAGACTTTAAAAATACTTTTAATACTTTAGAAAAAAAGGTATTATTTATTACTTTTTAACTAAAAGGAACTGCTTTTAAATAGTTTTAACTTATTTAAGATAAATATTTTAAAAAGGATGTTAATATTATATTTAATTAAACCTAAAAGATTTTTAAAAGTTTTAATAAATTTAAAAATAAACTTAAAAAAGTATTTAGTAATATTAAAGAAATTTAAATAGTTAAAAATTACTTTATAATTATTTATTAAAAAAGGAAATATATAAACTATATTATATACTTTTAAAATTTATTTATTAAAGTTAGTTAAGGAAAATTAGCTTTTATTAAATAATTTTATAATAGTTTTAAAAAAAAACTTAAAGAAAAAGTATATTATATTAATTATAAAAAATATAACCTTAATTTTTTTATAAAATAATATATTAAAGCTAATAACTTTTTATATAAATTTAAAATAAATAGTTTTTAAAAATATTACCTAAAGAATAACTCTAAGTATTATATAAACTAAAGTAAAAAGTAAAATAATAAAGTTACTTATATTTATAAAATAAACCTTAGATAAATAAACTTTAATACTATTACTAAAGGAAAGAAATTTTTTTACTATAACTATAGTAAGAAAGATTATATAGTTTAAAATTATTAATTTAAAAAAATTAATAAACCTTAAAAATAACCTAAATAAATTATTAATATTATTTATAGGTTTAAGTAATTATTAAATTAAAAATATAATAATAATAGAATTTCTAACTTAAATATAACTTAAATTATAAAAGAACTAAAACTTAATAAATTAATATAAGCCTTAGTAAAGAAACTTACTTTAAAAAAAGCTAATAGCTTTAAAAATATAGCGCCTATATATAACTTTATACTTTTACTAAAGACTACTAATATTATTATAATTAATACTATACCTCTACTATAAAATATACCTAAGGTATAATAGTATATATAAATTTATATAATATTACTTATAGACTTTAATTAAATTAATACCCTTAAGGTATTTTAATTTATAATTAAAATCTTTAAAAAAGATAATTTTAAAATATAATAGTAGTTTATAAATTAAAAAGAAATATAATATAATACTTGCTTTATTAAAGAATATAGTTATAAAAACCTAGAATTATATACTAAATACTACTATAGGACTTATATAATTATTAAAATCTAGAAATAGTACTTTTAAAAGTATAGTTTCTTAGACTTTAACTAATATAATATAGGAAAGGACTATAGTTATTATTATTAAATTTACCTTTATAATATATAAATCTATAAATAGTTATAAAAAGCTAAATAAAACTTCTAAATTTATAAAAAAAATAAAAATTAAATTAATATTAAGTATTACTATAAATATAACTTTATAATTATATTTACTAGTAAATATTACTAATGTAAAATATATAATAAAAATCTTTAAGTAGTATAAATATTATTATATTTTAATAATATTAATTTTAAAAAAATATAACTAAGGTAGTTTATAGTAATTAACTTTAAAAATACTTATTACTTAGTTTATATTAAAGAAAATAAAAAAACCTTAAAAAATAGTAATCCTAAAGGAAAAAATAACCTTCCTAAGGAATTTATTAATACTATTATATAACTAATATAATTATTAAAGTTTTTAATAAAAGTAATTATTAAAAAACATAAATTTATAATATTTTTTAATAATAAAGCCTAAAGTAATTATATTTTACTTATACTTATATTTAAACTATAGCTATTATATAAAAATAAAAGTAATAAAAATTATAATATATTTATTATAAATAATTAAAAGTTTAAATATAATAAAGGAATTATTAATATTAAAATATTTTTCCTTAATATTAAAATCTAAGGTAAAATAAAAAAAATTAGTTTTAATATACTAAATATTTTAAAATTTAAAGCTTTATTAGGATATATATAGCTAAGGGAAAATATCCTTTAGGTTAATTAAAAAATAAGCTAAGTAAATTAAGTAAATAATTTTAGTTTACTAAGGATATTAAAACCTAAATTATAATTATTTTAAAAAAAGTAATAAAAAAGTAGTATACTACTAGAAGACCTAGAGTTCCTTAAATTAAAAAATAAAAAACCTAAAAATATAAACATTAAATTTAAAGCCCTTTAAAAAGTACTATAATAATATTAAAATAAATAAAATAAAGTAAAATAATAAAGGATTTATAAAATAATTACTTTAATATAAATAAAACTCTAAAATCTTAATTAAGCTTTTTTAAAAGTTAAAGAGAAAGCTAATTTTAACCCTAAGGAATAGTATATAAAAAAAGTTCTATAATAGTATTATAAATATAAAAAACTATATTAAAAATTTTTAAAAATAGAACTACTACTATATTTAAAATAAAATTATAAAATTATATTAAAAAAAGGAACTACTCTTAAGTTTTATAAAATCTATAACCTTAGTGAATTTAAGTTTAAAATACTTAAAAAATAAATTAAAGAGTAACTTTAAAAAAAATATATTTATATTTTTAACTTATTTACTAAATACTTTATTATTTTTATACTAAAGAAAAATAAAAAACTTTAACTAATTATTAATTATTATTAACTTAATAATATTATTATTAAAAATAAAACCCTATTACTACTAATTAATAAAATTAAAAAACGTTTTACTAAAATAAATTATTTTATAATACTTAACTTAACTAAAGCCTATAAACTTACTTATATAAAAGTAGGAGATAAATAAAAAACTACTTTTTAAATATAATATAGTTTTTATAAATACTTAATTATACTATAAAGGCTTATTAACACCTTTACATTATTTTAAAAATAAATTAATCATATATTAAAGGTATATTTAAATAACTTTATTATTATATATATTAATAATATTTTTATTTTTTTAAAAACTTTTAAAAAATATTAAAAATATATTTACTAAGTATTATAAACTCTTTAAAATATTAATCTACTAATTAATCTTAAGAAATATTAATTTTATATAAAAAAAGTAAAATTCCTTAAATATATTATTATACCTAGAGAAATTTAAATAAACCTTAAAAAGATTAAAGTAATTAAAAATTAAAAGCCTTTAATTAATATTAAAGAAGTATAAAGCTTTTTAAGATTTACTAATTATTACTAAAGGTTTATAAAAAACTTTACTAAAATTACTATATTATTAATAAATTTTACTAAAAAAAATTAAAAATTTTTATAAAGCCCTAATGTTAATACTGCCTTTAAATAGCTTAAGGATACTATAACTTCTAAACTAATACTTACTATATTTAATCTTAATAAACCTATTATAATTAAAATAAATACCTTAGATTATATTATTAATAAATAAATTAGTTAACTAGACTTAAATAGTAAACTAAGACCTATTATATTTTTCTTTAAAAAGTTATATAAGTTAACTTATAATACTTTATTTATAATAAAAAATTTATAGCTATTATTACTATATTTAAATACTAAAGATATTATTACCTTAGAAGTATATATAAAATTAAAGTTTATATTAATTATAAAAATATTACATTTTTTATAATAACTTAATAGTTATTTAGAAAATAAGTTAAATACTTTAAGTTTTTAATTATATTTAATTATAAAATAATTTACTATAAAAGATTTAAAAATAGCTGCACTAATGCTTTTAGCTAAAGGCTTAATTATTTCTAAGAAATACTAGATTTTATTATATAAGTTTTATAATTTAATAAGTAAAAAGCCCTAGAGTAATAATAAATTAATTTTATTTTTAAAATTAAAAAAAATAATTTATTTTTAATAAAAATTATAAAATATATTAAACTTTAGAAATAAAAATAATTCCCTAAAAGTATTATAATAAAATTAAAATACCTTATACTTAATAATAAAATATAAATACTTAAAGAATTATATAAGAAAATAGTTATTTATATTTATAAATATAAATTATATAGTTATAAAGAAATTACTAAAATTATATAATAAATTTAGTAATATTATAAATTTAAAGGAATTAAATAATAGGTAAAAGAAATAGTTTTATATTATATTATATATAAAAAAATAAAAGATAGTTAATATTTACTTTATAATAAACTATAACTATTATTTATACTAAAGCTATTATAGGAATTAGTTACTTTTAATTATATTATATATTTACTACTATTTAAAAACTTAGTTATAGGATTTAAGTATAATAATATTTTTATTATTATTAATAAGCTTTTTAAAAAAGCTTACTTTATTTTTAATAAAAAAACTAACTTAGCTAAAGATTAAATTTATATTTATATAAAATATATAAGAAGTAAATATAAAATACTAGGAGAAATAATCTTTAATTAAGGATTTACTTATATATTATACTTTTAGTAAATATTAATAGCTTACTTTAGGATTAATTATAAGCTTAATATTACTTACTACTTATAAATTAATAAATAAATAAAATAATTAAATTAAATTAGTAAAGTATACTTAAAAAGTTATATTAACCTAGCTTAAAATAACTAAGTTATAAACTTACTAATAGCTTAGCTATATTATAATAATATTAAAATAGAATTAATAAAGGTAATACTTTTTTATATAAACTATAGGTTTACTTTATAAATATATTAACCCTTAAGATAAAGATTATATATTAAAAAAGTAAAAATATATATAAAAGATATAAAAAAGCTTTATAAAGAATTATAAAGATAACTTAAGCTTATTTATAAATATATAAGTAAATATATAAATTAAAGAAGGATTAAAGGACTAAACCTTTAGGAAAAAGATATAGTTTACTTATTTTAATATATATAAGGTAAAAAGCTTCTTAATATTAAAATAAATAAATTAAGTAATAAATTTAATTATTATAAGCTTAGGCTTTATAAAATTTTAAAAAAAATTAAAGAAGTAAATTATAAGTTTAAACTACCTAAGACTATTAAATTATATTTTATTTTTTATATTTTACTATTAAAAAAAGCATTAGTAGATAAAAATATTAAAGAAATTATTTATAATAAAATTACTATAAAAGTAATTAAAGAAAAATATAAAGTTAAAATAATTACTACTACTAAACTTAGCTTTAATAAATAATAAAAATAGTAAGAATACTTTATAAAATAAAAAAGTTATAATAAAAGCGAAAATATATAGGAACTTATTAATAACTTTAATTATATAAAAGTAACTTTAAATAATTTCCTTATAGGAATAGGATTTAAAGTAAAGTAAATAAACTAAAAATACTAAATAAAGCTAAAGTAACCTAAGAGAATAATAAAGGAATATCCTCCGTTAATACTAGAGGATTTAAATTTAAAAACTTTAGATTTATACTTAAAGAAAATTAGTTAATATTATTTAATATATTTAATAAATAAATATTTTAAATAAGAAACTATTTAAAAATAGCCTCCTAAGTAGTAATTTTATTTTAAGTATTTAATGCTTTAATACTATAATTAAATATTATATTACTTTATTCTTTAGTTTTCTATTTTAATTTATAAATATACTATAGCTTAACTAGTACTTTAATTATTACTACTTTAGCCTTTTTTTTTTAAATAGCTAATTTTTTATAATCTTTTTATAAATAAACTATTAAAAAAATAAATTATAATTTAAGATTATTAAAGGAAAAAGTATTTATAAAAAGTTACTATAGTACTTCTATTATAACTTTTCTTTTTTAAAATATATTACTAATAATAAATAAATTTATTACTAAATTTATATTTATTTTCTTTCTTTATAATAATATAATAAAAATAAAGTATTTTAATAGTCCCTATAATTAATATTTAGTTAAATAAACTTTTTTAATTATTATTTACTTACTTATGCTTTTCTTTAATAAAATAAAAAGTAGTATATATTTAAATATAAAAATAATACTTTACTAATATTTTATTAATATAATAGTATAATAAAATAATAAAAGAAGTAAGTTATAATATACTTTATAATTAAAATAGTATAGGTTATATATAGAATAAAAATATAACTATGCTAATATATAACTATTATAACTGGCCTTAAGGATAAAATTAATAAGAGGGGGATATTATATTATAATCTAACGTTTTATACTACTTTAAAAAAGTATATACTTTTAAAAGAACTATAAACTAATATTTAATTAAATTAAATACTATTAAAAAGCTAACCTAAATATTAAGTTACTTTTATATAAAACTAACCTTTAGTAATAGTTAACTTAGGTTATTTATAAAAATATAATTAAATATATAAGATTTAGCTAAAATACTTATTAAATAATTAAAATAGTTAATTATTAATATAATAAAATTAATTTTTATATTTAACCTACTAGCTATATAATAAAATTGCTTAAATTATATTCTACTGCTTTTGTTAATATAAACTATAAATAGTTTATTACCTTAAGAAACTACCTTATATTATTTAGTATAGACTAATTTATTATAAAATTAAACTTTATATATATAAATAAATATAATAAAATTATAGGTTTTTTTTAATTATATAAATAATAAAAACTTTACTTTTATAATTAAGGTATTAATTATACTTTACTTTATTATATTTTATATAATTAATTTTTTAAATAATATAATTAAAAACTTATAAAATAATTTTTTTAATTTTTATATTTTTAAAAAAAAAATTTTTTTATTAAATTTATTTATAATTTATATTTTATTTATAATTTATATTTTATTTATATTTTTATATTATATAAAGTATTTTTATATATAAAATTAATAAATTAATTAATTAATGATTTTATAATAAATTATATTTAAATAAATTAAAAAGTATAATAATATTAAAGTAATATATATTATATTTAATTAAATTATTATTATTATATATAATATAAAGTTTATTTTTTATTAATTTTTACTTTTATAATTTTACTTTAGTATTTTATAAATTTAAAAACTAAAATTAAAATTACTAAATATTAATTTTATTTAATTATATTAAATTATTTTATAATTTTTATAATATAAACTTTATATAATAAAATAATTCTTTATTTAAAGTATTTTTAAATGTATAAATAAAAAATTAAATAATATTATTTTTTTATAAAGTTTATTTTTTTTTAAAAAGCTTTAATTAACTTTATATAATATACTTTATTATTTTTATAATATACTATAATAATATTATTATTATAAAAATATAAAAATAATAATTGTTTTAAAAATAAATTTTTAAATTTAATAAAAAAAAAATAATTATTAATTTTTTATATTATAACTTTAAGGATTTTTTTAAATTATAAAAATTTTTTTTAAGCTTTATAAATTTATTAACTTTATAAAAACCCTAAGGGAACTTATATATAATTAAAATACTTTATTTATTATACTTTATATTAAATGAAATATTTTTAATATTATATTATTTAAATTTCAAATTAAATTTAATTATTAATATAATTAATATATAAAAGAATTATAATATTAATATTATTATATAAATCTTTTTAATTATAAAGCTTTTTTAAAAATTTCCCTAAATTATTAATTTAACTTTATTTTTTTTTAATTTTTAATTTTATTTAAATTTATATAAAAATATTTACTTAATTAAAATTAACTTTAATTTAATATTAATTTTATTTTTATTTTTTTTAAATTCCTTTAGTTATTAATATATTAATTTCCCTTTATATAACTTAAATAAATTAATTTTTTAATAAATACTTTATAATTTTATTTTAACTTTTTAAAACTTTAATTAAATTACTTATATATATAATTTTTTATTAATTATTAATATTAATTTTTAAAAGTATTTTTCTTATATTATATTATTAAGTATTATAAATATAATAATAAACTTCTTTAAATTATATTTTTTTTATTAATAATTAATTAAGCTTTTTTATAGATTTTTTATAATTAAAGAATTTTCTAAATATTAAATATATTTTTAAATTATTACTTTAACTTTAACTTTTATTTTAGTAATTAAACTTTTATAATAATAATAATAATAATAATATTTTTAAAGTTTTGATTTTTTTATTTTATATACTTTTATATATTACTTTAATTAATTTAATATTATTTTTAAATTTTAATATTTATAAATTATTTTATTAATTTTTAATAATTATAATTTTAAAAAATATTATTTACTTTATATAATTAATTTTTTTTAATAATATACTTAGTTAAACTTTACTTAATTTATTATTTATTATATATTATATATTTATTTTAAAGGTTTTTTTTTAATATATATAATTTTATTTTTTATTAATTTTTTTATTAAATAAGTTTTTATTTAATAGTTATAAATACTATTTTATTTTTTTATATATTTTTATAAATTACTAAACTTTTTTAAAATAAGTTTAAATTAATAAAAAAATTATTAATTAAAAAAAAATATTTTATTTTTTTTATTTTTTAAAAAAGTTTATTAAGTTTTATAATAAATAATTACTTTAGGTATTTTTTCTAAATAAAATATTATTTTATTAAATTTAATATTTTAAGTAATTAATATTTTTTTAAAGTAAAGGATTTAAATTTAATATATATTAAAAACTTAATAATTAATTAAATACTTAATTATCTCCCTAAGGTTTATTTTAAAAAACATTTATTTTATTTTATTTTTTAATTTTAATTAAGTATATAAACTTTATAATTTTATATATAAATTCTTTTTTAATTAAGTTTTAAATTTATATCAAGTATTTAAATAGTTAATAAAATATATAAGTAAAATCTTTTTTTTAATTTATATATTAATAATTATAAAAGTTATATTTATTATTAAAAAAATTAACAAAATTATAATAATTAAATTAAAAAAAAAACTATACTTTAGTTTTTAATTTAAAATCTAAAATTAATTTATAACTTAAGTTAATTAACTATAGTTAATTAAGTTAAAATTTAAAAATTTAAGTTATAAAGTATAATTATTATATTAAAGTTTAAAATTAAACTTAAAGTATATAAAATAACTTAAATAATAAAATTTAAATATAATATAATTAATATATATATAAAAAAACCTAAATAATAAAGTTTAAGTATAATATAATTAACTTTAAGTTTATAAATTATAGTTTAATAACTTAATTAAACTAAATAAGTTTATTATATTTTTTTATTAAGTTATAAAAAGTAATAATAATTATATTTAAAAATAAACTATATATATAATGTTTTTAAAATTAAAAAACTATATAATAAAATAATATACTATAATAATTATAACTTAATTATAATTTAGAATATATAGTAAAATAGCTAAATAAATAACTAAATTTATAATTAATAAAATTATAAATTTATAATTAAAAACTTTTTAAAAAAAAAACTAAAGTTAAATAAAGTAAAATATAAACTAAATTAATTAAAAAGTATTAAAAACCTTAAGCTAAGTAAAAGTATTAAGAAAATTATTAAAAAGTTAATAAAGTAATTTAAAAAATTAGTAAAATATATATAGTTATATATATATAAGTACTTAGATTAATTAATTTATTAAAGATTATTATTATATATAAAGGTTCTTTTATAATTAATTCCTTTTAGGTAGTTTATTTTTTATACTTAAGAGAAATATATATATGTATATATTTTTTTTTTAAATATAAAGGATAAATTACTTAACTAAAATTAAAATAATAAATTATTATTAAATTTTTATTTAGTAATTATTAATTAATATTTTACTAATTTCTTTACTTAATAATAGCTTAGTTAATTTATAATTTTTTTATAATTAATTTAAGTTATTTTTTTTTACTTTTTTTATTTTTTAAGCTTTAGTAAACTTTTTTTATAATATTAATAATAATTTTATTATAAATTTTTATAATAGTAATTATTATTTTAATTATAATTATAATTAATTTTTTATTACTTTTAGTTATTATAATTATTTATAATAAATATATATTAATTATTAATTTATTTTATAATTATTAAAAAAGTTTATTATTTTTATAATATATTATTTTTTTAAATAATTTTTTAATTTTAAAAGTATTATATATATAGTTTATTTTTAAATAAAATTATTATTACTTTTTATAACTTAATAAAAAAAATACTTATTTAGTTTAATTAAGTTATTAAACTATAATTTATAAACTCAAAGTTAATTATATTATACTTAACTTTATTATTTAAGCTTTTTTATATATATATTAATTATATTTAAACTTTATTATTTAGGTTATTTTATATACTTTAAGTTTAATTTTAAACTTTAATTAATTATACTTTATAACTTAAATTTCTAAAATTTAACTTAAGTAACTATAGTTAATTAAGTTAGGCTATAGATTAATTCTAAATTTTAAACTAAAGGCTAGGGTATAACTTTCCTTTAACTTAATTAATATAGCTTTACTAATTTTTTTAATAATAAATATAATTTTTATATTATATAAATAATTTCAATTAAATTTTAATAAAATTAATTTAAAATACTTTATATAAAAATATAAAAAATAATTATAAAGGCTTTATATATAATTATTTTATAATTATTCTCCTTTTATAAAAAGTATTATAATTAATATTATATAAAATAATACTTTTTATAATTAAAAAATATAAAGAAACTATTATACTTAAAGTATATTAAGTACTTAATACTTATATATTATATATAAAGTAAATTAATTTAGTAAATTATAAAATTAATTAAAAGTTAAAAAGTTATAAATTTAAATTTTATTTACTTTATAATTTTACTATTATTAAATAATATAAAATATATAACCTAAGGACTATAGGGTTTACTTAAGTCTTTATATAATAGTATAAAGTAATAGCTATTATATATTAAATACCTTAGGATACTTAGAATACTAAGGAGTATAATAAACTAAGTTTTTAAATTTAATTTATTAATTATTAACTTGAGGTTTTAAAGTTATATAAGTTAATAAAAGGTTTTTCTTAGTATTTATATTTATAGTAAATTTAAAATAATATATTTTAATTAATTTAAAGTTATAATAGTTATTTTTTAATATTTTAAAGTAAAAAAAATATAAAATATATATTATTTATTTCCTTATATTAACTTATTTAAATATAAATTTTATTAAGAATAATAATAGTTTTTAATTTAATTTTAAATTTATATTATACTTTATTTTACTTAAATAGCTTAAATTAAGCTTTATATTTAAAAAGAATATAATTATATATATTTAAAAAGGATATATAATTATATAATTATTATAATACTTAAATAACTTAAATTAAGCTTTATACTTAAAAAATATATATAATTATATAATTTTATGAAAAGTATTATAATTAAAAAATTCTAAGTTTTATTTTTAATTTATATTAATAAAACTAAATATTAATAACTATATATATTAACTTAAAGATATTTTTTATTAATTTCCTAAGTAATTAATTATTTAATTAATAAAAAAGTTTAAAATTAAGTTTTAATAAAATTAAGTAATTAATTAAAGCTAAAGTTATATTAAGATCTTTTTTAAAGCTATAGGGAAAATAAAAAATATTTAACTAAATTATAATTATATTATAAATTAATTATATTTAAAATTTAAAAAAAAGTTTAATTATATTATATAATTAAAATAGTAAATAAATAATTTAACTTTTTTATTAATATTTTTTTATAAACTTTTTTCTTTAATAATAGCTTTTTTTATATTTATAAATAAAATAATAATAATTAAAAATTCTTTCATAAATTTTTATATTTTAAACTTTTAAAATTATAAAATTATTAATAACTTAATTATTTTTTAATATATTAAAAGCTTTTTTAATTTTTTTATAACTTTAATTATAAATAAAGGTTATTTTAAAAATACTTTAAGCTTTAAAAAAAATATATAATTATTATAATACTTAAATAACTTAATTTAAACTATAAGCTTTAAGCTTAAGAAAAATATATAATTTATAAAACTTAAATAGCTTAATTTAAGTTTTAAACTTTAAGCTTAAGGAAAATTTATAATTTATAAAGCTTAAATAACTTAATTTAAGCTTTAAACCTTAAGCTTAAGAAGAATATATAATTTATAAAACTTAAATAATTTAATTTAAACTTTAAGCTTTAAGCTTTAAAAAGAATATATAATTATTATAGTATTTAAATAACTTAATTTAAGCTTTAAGCTTTAAACTTAAGGAAAATATATATAATTTATAATATTTAAATAACTTAATTTAAGCTTTAAGCTTTAAACTTTAAAGAAAATATATAATTATTATAATCCTTAAATAACTTAATTTAAGTTTTAAACTACTTTAATTAAGTTATTTATATATTATATAAAAGTATATTACTTAAAAAAAAGTTTATAAAATATAAAAAACTATTATTAATTATAAAGTATAAGTATTATATACTTTATAAAGTATTAGTAATAAAAAAAATATAATTTTACTATTATTACTTTAATTATTTTATTATATTTATATATATTTATATTATTTATTATTTTTTAATTATAAAAATTTAAATCCTTTATTTTTACTTTAAGTCTAAATCCCTTATTATCCTTACTTATTTTAATTTAAAAAAATACTAATTTAAAAAAATCTAAATATAAATATAATTAAATCCCTTATATTAAAAAAACTATAATAAAGTTTAATAAAGTTATATATATTATAATAAATTAATAATTATTTATTTATATAAATTTTTATTATTATATAACCTTAAGGGATTTTTTTATAAATAATTAAAAACTATATTATTATACTTAACTTTACTAAAATAATAATTATATTAATAATTTTAGCTATATTATATTACTATCTTAAACTATACTACTACCTTTAATTTTATTAAATTAATAATTATATTAAAAAATAAAGAAATTATAATATATTAATTAATAATATTTAAAAATTACTTACTACTTTTAGCTTTACTAAGTTAATAAATATATTATTTAAATAATTAATACTTTATATTTATTTTTTAATTTTTTAATTATATATTTTATTTTATAAATTAATTAAATTTAAAGTAATTAAATACTATATTAAGTATTTTAAATATAAAATTATATAACTTTAACTTTATTTTAAAAATTAATTTTTAAATTTAAGTAAATATTTTTAAATAATATTACTACTTTTACTTTTACTTTTACTACTTTTACTTATATAATTACTACTATTACTATATATTATTTTTTAAAACCTATTACTATTACTATTATTACTATTATTATTATATATTATTTTTTAAAATCTACTACTATTATATTATTATTATTATTATTTAAGTTTAAGTTAAATTTTATTTTATTTTTTTCTCCTTTTTAAATAAACTTATAAAGGCTAGGCTATACTTTTATAACTAAGTAAAATATATTACTAAAATAATATTAAAAATTATTATTTTTTTTTTTACTAAAGTTATTAAATAATTATAAAATATTAAGCTTTAAAAAAGTATTATTTTTTTTAATATTTTTTTTTTTACTTTTATTATTAATTTTAGAAAAAATCTAATATTTAAATATTAATAATAAAATATATAAATTTAATTAATTACTTTTACTATAACTTAATTTAATTTACTTTACTTCTTAATTATTAAAATTAACTTTATACTTTTTTAATTTTTTATATTTTTTTAAAAAGCTTAAGGACTATTAAAAAAACTTTATTATAATAATTTAAAATTAAACTAAAGTAATTTACTTATATTTTAGTTTTTTTACTTATAATAATAGCTAAATTATTTTTAAATTTATATTTATATATATTAAAAAATTTAGCTAATATAATATAATAATAATTATAAAATAAAAAATATATTAATAAAAATATATAAATAAAGTATATAAATAAAAAATATTAATAAATTTTTAATAAAAAAAATATAAAGTAGTAATAAATAAAGAAGTAATAAATAAAGGAGTAAAATATAAAGTAGTAGTTTAAATAAATAATATATATATAAGTATATATACTTTATTTTATTTTCTTAATTATCCTTAGTTAATAAAAATAGTAATTAGGATATATATATAAGTAAAATAAGAAAAAAAAATTATTTTTTTGATATTTTTAAAATTAAATATATACTTAATATTTTAATATTATAATATAATTATAATTAATTTTCTTAATAATTACCTTCCTCTAAAGTAGTAATATAGCTTATATAAAAAGCTATTTAAGTTTATTAATACTTAGGTAGTAAATTAAAGTTATATATTTATAATAAATAAAAGTATAAAAAAATAAAATAATAAGTTTATTATTATATATAAATATAATTAATTCTAATAGTTTTTAAATATTATAAAAAAAGAAAAGTATATTTAAAAAATAATTATATATAAAATTAATTATTATTTTTTAATAATTATAAAAAAGTTTTTAAATAATATAATTTAAAATATATAATATTACTAAAATTAATTTTTAATATATAAATATTAATAAAATTTATATTTATTTACTTATTTAATTTTTTATAAACTTAAAGTAAATTAATATTTATATATTAAAAAGCTAGTAAATATTAATATAATTTTAAAAAAAATTTAAACTTATTTATATTAAAATAGTAATAATTTTATAATATAATAAAATATTTATAATAAAATTATATATAATAAATAAAAAATATATAAAAAATAAAGTTTAATTTATACCTTAATTAATTAATTAAATAGTAAAGGATTTTAAAGTTAAATATAATATAATAATAATAAATATATAATTACTATTTTATTTATATATTTAAATTTTTTAAAATATTTTTAAACTTATTTTAATTTATTATTATTAAATTATATTTATAAAATTAATAAATATTATATACTTTTTCTTAATATAGTTAATATTAATACTTATTAATAATCCTTTTATATTATATTTATATTTTTTAATAAAAAAGTAAAAAAAAACTATTTTTAAGTATTATATAAGCTTTAATTTATTTATAAAAACTATAATATAAAATACTTATTTATAATATTAATTAATTACTATATTACTTATATAAATATTATAAAAATAGTATTTTTATTAATATAGTTATTGCTTTATATTTAATATATTAATAATATAGTTTTATAATATTATTAATTAATTTTTATAATATAAAACTATTTAATTACTTTTATATTAAAGATAGTAATAATAGAAATAAATCCTAAAAAATAAAGTTTATTTTATTAATTTTAGTATTTTATTATAAGCTCTTTAATTAAAAAAATATAATAAATAACTTATAAAATTTAAATAATAATATACTTTATATTATATAAATAAGATTATATATATTTAAAACTAGCTTATATTATATAAAAAAAAAATTATTAAAGCCTAAGTTAATTAATGTATATATTTTAGTAATATAATTATATTTTTTATTAAAAATATTTATTTTTTTTTAAGTTTTATTTTAAGAAATTTATATTAAATTTTTTTAAAATATAATAAATTATAAAATAAATATTATTTAATTAGTTATTAAAGCTATAAGTAAATTAATTTTAATAATAAATTAAAATATTAATTATTCTTTTTAATTAAATTTACTTAAGTATATATAGTTAGGTCTTATATAAGATATTATATAAAATTAAAAAATAGTAAAATTTATAAAAAAAATTCTTTAATTACTTATACTAAGCTATTTATATAATTTTTTAATTTACTTTATATTTATTAATTATAAATTTTATAAATATAAAACTAAGTTTTTTAATTATTATATTTTTATTTATATTAATATTTTTAATAATATAAAAAGCTAGTTTACTTAGTTAAACTTAATATAATTAAAAACTTAAGGCTATATATTATTAAAAAATCTACTATTCCTTAAATAAATACTTAATAAAAACTAAGTAAATTTCAGTTAATTAAAAAGTAAAAGAAAGTAGTATTTTAATATATTAAATATTATAAAACTAAATATACTAAAGTATTAAAATATTACTTATAAAAATATAAAAAGCTTTTAAATTTAATAAATATAATATAAGTATAATTAATAGTAATAATAGTATTTAATAACCTAGTTAAATTAATAGTAGTAATAGTATTTAATAACCTAGTTAAGTTAATAATAGTAATAATATTTAATAACTTAGTTAAGTTAATAAAACTAATAAAAATAGTAAATTAAATATAAAAGCTATAGCTATTACTTTTTTTTAAAAATTATTTATTATTAATATATAACTAAAAAATAAAACTAATATAATAAATAACTTATAAATAAAAAAATAATTAAGGAATATTATAAAATTATAAAATTACTATTATAATATAATTAAGGTTTTTATAAATAATATTTAAACTAAAAGTAAATAAGTAAATACTATATAACTATAATTTTATAAAAAGCTTAAAATTAAAAAAAGAAAATAATATATATAAATTAAAATTATAAAGAAAATATATAAATAAAAGTATTAATAGTAAAATAATTAGTAAATAAATTAATAATAAAAAGCTAATAGTAAAGTATAATATAACTTTAGAAGTAAGCTTTAGAAAACTATTATTAAAAATTAAATTAATATATAAATAAATTAATATAGTATAAAAATAATTTTAAAATAATAATATATTAAATATTTAAACTTTATATATATTTTACTTACATAAGTATTTCTTTAATTTTTAAAAGTATAAAACCTAGTGTTAAGTAGTAATAAAGGGGTTAGAGTATTATAATTAACTAATAGTATATTAAGCTAATACTCTTTTTATTATAGTATTACTTTATTAAAATAAAAGTAATTTTAAAATAAAAAAAAGGTATTATAAATAATAGTAGTAATTTAATAATAATAAAAATAGTAATTTACCTTAATTTTACTTTTATAAAAAAAGCTTTACTATACCTTTATAAAAGCTTAATTATACTTTTTTAAGTTATTCCTTAATTTTTTAAATATTATTTTTATTTTTATCTTTATTATTACTATTATTAGTATTATTAATATTAGTATTATTAATATTATTATTATTATTATTACTATTACTATAAGTTAATCTAAAGCTTAAAAAGTAAATATTTATAAATAGCTTAATTTAATTAATTTAAATAATTAAGAAAAGCTAATTAAATTTAAGTTACCTAAATAAAAACTACTACTATAGCTAAAGTTAAATATAAGCTACTAGCTGTTATTATTATAACTTTTACTATTACTTTTATTACTAATATTAGCATTAGTATTTTATCTCCTAGCCCCTAGTATATTACTTTTATACTATTAATTAACTTTATATTTTCTAATACTATTATAAATATAAAATTTAATACTTAACTTACTAAGCTACTAAACCCCTTAATTATTTAATCTCCCCTTTATAAAAATTATATTAAAAGTATTATTTTTAAAAAAGGTAATTTTAAATATTATATTAATAATAATAAATAGTTTTATTATTATACTAACTATAAAACTATAAATTATTAATATATACTTTTATAAATATATATAATATTAAGTATTACTTTTATTAATTAAAAGTTTATTAAGTATTACTTTTACTAACTACTTTAGGTACTTTCTCCTTATTTTTTTTTCTTAAGTTAATATAAGTTATTTAAAGTAGTAATATTTTTATAAGTTATTTTAAACTTTTTACTTTACTTATAAGCTTAATTACTAATTTTTAAGTAGTTAGCCCTTAAGTATTAGTATATTTTATATTTTTAAATTAAATTACTAAATAATAAAAATTTAATATATAAGGAAAAGTAGTAGTAGCTTTTTAAAATAACTAAAGTAAAATTTTAGTTTTAAATTATAAAAGCTTAGAAAAAGGTTAAAGATTATATTATTTATTAAGCTTTATATAAGTTATTTATATATACTATAAGCAGGGTTGCCAATTAGTAACGATTTGTTTTATTAGTGCTCTAAAGAAAACGAAACGAATTCTATTCATTATTCATTAATAAATCTTCGTTTCGTTAGTTAGTTAAAGAAAACGAAATAAATAGAATTCATTATTCGTTAATAAATAATGAATAACGAATTATTACTAAATTCATTACTAAATTCATTAATAAAAAAAATACTATTTTTTTATTTAAATTATATATAATAATTATATTATATTAAAATATAAAATAATAATATTTATTATTTATATTTTATAAAGCTATTTTTATTTTTATTATAATAGCTATAATAAAGCTATAATTTTAATAGTAAAATTTTAAGTATTATTTAAAGCTAAAAGAACGCTTTTACACTATAAAAATTTTTACTATTAAAATAACTAATTAAGCTTATAAGTTATATAAACTTTATAAGTAAAATAATAATAATTATAATATATATTTTATAAAACTATACTTATTTTTATTATAATAGCTTTTATAAAGCTAGAATTTAAATAATTAAATTTTTAATTTTATTTTAAGCTAAAAGAATACTTTATATTTTTTTTACTTTTTAATAATTATATTTTTATAAATACACTATAAAAAAATTCCTTTTTTATAATAAAATAATATTTATTAAATAAATAAAAAGATTATATAAATAAAATAATTACATAAGTTAATCTAAGTTATTTTCCTTAAAATATTTATTTTTAAGTTCTTTAAAATCCTTTATTTAGCTTTTTAATAATATTATTTTAGAAACTAAGTTTAGATTTAACCTATTCCTAGCCTTTGTTATAATATTATTACTAATAGAAAATACACTTTCTATAGCAGCAGAAGTAGCAGGAATAGCTAAATAACGTCTTACTTAAATAAATAAAATAGGAAATCTATTAGTATTAGCTTTCTACTACTTTAAAGGCTTATTCTATTAAAGTAAATAATTAGTAAATAATAAAATAGTAAATAGTAAAATAATAATATAATAATAAAATAGCAAATAGTAAAATAATAATATAATAATAAAATAGTAAATAGTAAAATAATAATATAATAATAAAATAATAAATAGTAAAATAATAATATAATAATAAAATAGTAAATAATAAAATAAATAACTTATATCTTCTGATATAGGATTTTCTTTTAAATATAAAGATATTTTATCTTTAACACTACTATTAATACCTAAATAAAATTCTTTATTAGAATCAGATAAATCATTATTATTAGTATTTTTAATAACCCTATTATAATTAAAATCATTAGCTAATTTATCAAAAGATAAATTAGCTATATTAATATTGTTAATTATATTAGGGCCATTAACTTTATCCCGTAATCTAAAATATTATTAGTTAAATAATAAATATAAAATAATAAATAAATAATATACTTATTATATTCTATTTTTAATAAATATAAAATAGAATTATTAGTATTAGGGAAAAAGCATAATAAAGCTTTATCTTTAAAATAAATATTTTTAAATCAAGGATCTAAAAATAAACTATAAAAAAAAGGCTTATAGTAAATTAAATTAAAAGCAGTTATCTTCCTAGGAAAATACTTTTCTAATTTAGCAAGGCCAGATTTAATAGCTTTTATATAAATCTAATAATAAGCAGCCTAATATAAATAAATTAAAAATAAATAAATAATAAATAAATAAATAAATAAATAAATAACTTACTAGTTTATTATTATAAAGCTTTTTAGTATATTTTAAAGATAATAATTCTAGCTTATTATTTATTTTATAAATATATAATAAAGCTATAGGAATTATTATATAAAACTAGCCTTATAATTTAATAAAAGGCTTTAAAAAAATAAGAAATATAGTTCTTAATTCTTCTAAAGCTTCCTATTTAATATTAGAAAAATATAACTATAATAAATTAGTTATATATTATATAAAATAATAAAATAATAATAATAATAAATAAAGTAATAAAATAATAATATTAAATAAAATAATAAAAACATACCTTTTTAAATTCTTTATTAATTGTATTATTATAACAATATAATAAAGCTTCCTTTAAACTAATTAAAATATTAAGTATATAAAATGTTAAATTCCAATGGGTTGTATTATTTATTAAAATAAATAAATTAATAAAGATATATAAATAATAAATAATAAATAATAAATAAATAATTACCTAAAGGAATTTTTTCCTTATTATAAGAAGCAGGAATTTTTTTATTTCTTTTAGCTTTTAATATCCCTTTACTTAATAAGTTACTAAGCTCTTAAGTATATTTAACTAATAAAATAATTCAACGTAATCGATAAATTAAATCTATTAAATAAATTAATAAATAAATAATATAATTATAAATAAATTATATAATTATAAATAAAAAAAACTTACTATTAGAAGATTTATTATTTTCCTCTTTTTTTTCTTCTTCTTCTTCTTCTTCTTCTTTATTATAATTATATAAATTATTATTTATATAATTAAATAAAGATAAATTAAAAGAAATAGAAAATATATAATTTTTTAATATATCTTAGGCTATTAAATTAATAATATACGCTATATATCTAATATTATTTATAAAGTCTTCATTATTAGCTTTTTTATAAGCTTCTTTAAAAGATTCTATAAATATATTATTATTATAGGTATTATCCTATGTAATATTAAAAATATATAAATTAGCTTTTAATAATAATAAAATAATAACTATAATAATAATAATAATAATAAAATAATAAATACTTAAATAGATTATTTAAATCTAGTAAATAAGGAAAAGGTTCTAAAGCCTTTTTAAACTGCTAAAATATATATATTCTAGTATAGCTTTCTAAAAGCTCTTTAAATCCTATAATTAAATTAGCTATTAAAATAAAATAATAATAATATAATAAATACCTATAAGCTTATATTTTAATTTAAATTCCTTATTAATAAAAATAAGGATTATTCCTAGATAGGAATTTTAGTTATTTAAAGTCTAAATATCAAAGGTTATAGAAAAAATACTATTAGACTTTAAATTAGCTTTAATATGTAAATTTAAATTTAATAAAGCCTTATTATAATTATCTTTTAATATTTTACGAATATTAGTTTATTTTACGAATATTAGTTTAATTAATTATAATATAGTTACTAATAAAAATATTAGTTATATAATTATAAATAATAATAAGATAATAAAATAAATAATAATAAGATAATAAAATAAATAATAATAAGATAATAAAATAAATAATAATAAGATAATAAAATAAGTAATAATAAGATAATAAAATAAATAATTTACGAATTATAAAAAGATAAAAAGTTATTAAATGAATTTAAAGATATAGCATTAAAAAAGATATTATTTTTAATTAAAAAAACTAATATCTTATGTAAAGCTTTATCTTTATTAAATTTATTATTAATAACCTTTAACTTTTTATTTTATATATTTAAATTAAATAAAGAGTTGTATATTAAAGGAATAACATTAGATTCTAAAGAAAGTAAGTTGTTAATAATTAAATTATAATAGCTAGTTATAGAAGGTTATTAAGTAAATTATTAAATAATAAAATTAATTAACCTAAATAGCTTGTGCTAAATGTCCCGACTAGTTACTATAATTATAATATTAATTATTATAACTTATATATAATAAATTAATTAATTAAAAGAATAAAATAATAACTTACTTTTTTTTCTAATTTTTTCAGATTCCTTATTATAAGCTATAAGGGGGTGTTTTGATTAATAGTAATGGGCTAGATTCAATGATTTAAAGCCTTTTAGTTAATAAATAACTTTAAATTTATAACTAAAAATAATTAGTAAAATAAATAATAAAATAAATAATAAAATAAATAATAAAATAAATAATAAAATAAGAAATAAAATAAATAATAAAATAAATAATAAAATAAATAATAAAATAATAACTAACCTTATATAGCGTATTTCCATTTCCCATTCTTTACCTATTTTAATAGGTAATAATTCCTTTGTAAATAAGTTATTTTGAAAGATATAAATTTTCGAATCCTTATTTTCTTCTAATTTAAATTTAGGTCTATTATAAATAAAATCGCTAGTTATACTAGCTTTATTATCTATAATAGAGGAATTTAAAAAAGGATTAGAAGAATTAAGGTTATTATAAATAAGTGGTGGTTTAGAATTTAAATTAGTAGCTTTATAAGCTTCTTCTTTAAAATCATTAATTTCTTTATATTTATAATTGGAATCTATTGTAATAAAATAAGGAAGTGTTATTATAATAAAAAACTATTATTATAATAAATAGAAATAAAAAAAAACTATAAGGGAAAATAGTTAATTATATAAATAATTTAATCTTATGATAATTAATAATAAATTATATAATAAAAATAAATTAGACTATAAGTTATATAATAAAAATAAATCATTTAATAAATTATATAATAAATTATACTATTTATTTTTATTATATATAACTTCGTATTTTTATAATTTATTATAATTTTATTATATAATTTATCGTATGATTATTATATAATAAATTATATAATAAATTATATAGGTTTTAATTTTAATAGTTATTATAAATTTACTATACCATTATAATATTTATTATTTATATTCTATAATACTATTTTTATTATTATTATATAAGCTATAATAAAGGAAATATTTGGCGACCCATACACGTACAGGATCCCGTACGTTTAATCTATACGGGTCCCATACAAATTATATAAGCAACGCAGCAGCGCAATACACTATAGCGCAGCGCAACGCTTAAATAGCCCAAATTAAGCTTTACGGTTAAAGAGGATATGTAATTATAAAGTACGTAACTACAAAGTATATATCATTATAATACTTAAATAGCTTAGAATTAAGCTTTACGCTTAAAGAAGATATACAGCTACGCATTATTATAATGCTTAAATAGCTTAAATTAAGCTTTACAGTTAATAAGGATACGCAACTATAAAGTACACATTATTACAACGCTTAAATAGTTTAATTTAAGCTTTACGATTAAAAAAGATACACAACTACACAGTTATTACAATACTTAAATAGCTTAATTTAAGCTTTATAGTTAAAGAGTATATATAATTATATAATTTTATAAGTAGTATTATAATTAAGAAGTTCTAGGTTTTATTTTTAACTTATACTAATAAAACTAAACGTTAATAATTATATATTTTAACTTAAGGATATTCTCTATTAATTTCTTAAGTAATTAACTACTTAGTTAATAAAGGGTTTTAAAATTAAATTTTAATAAGGTTAAGTAATTAATTAAGGCTAAAGTTATATTAAAATCTTTTTTAAAGCTATAGGGAAAATAAAAAATATTTAACTAAATTATAATTATATTATAAATTAGCTATATTTAAAATCTAAGAAAAGGTTTAGTTATATTATATAATTAAAATAGTAAATAAGTAATTTAATTTCTTTACTAATATTTTTTTTATAAATTTTTTCCTTTAATAATAGCTTCTTTTATATTAATAAATAAAATAATAATAATTAAAGATCCTTTTATAATCCTTTATACTTTAAACTTTTAAAATTATAAAACTATTAGTAGCTTAATTATTCTTTAATATATTAAAAGCTTTTTTAAATTTCTTATAACTTTAGTTATAAATAAAGGTTATCTTAAGGATACTTTAAGCTTCGGGGAGAATATATAACTATTATAGTGCTTAAATAGCTTAATTTAAGCTATAAGCTTTAAACTTAAGGAGGATATATAACTTGTAAAGCTTAAATAGCTTAATTTAAGCTTTAAGCTTTAAGCTTAAGGAGGATTTACAGCTTGTAAAGCTTAAATAGCTTAATTTAAGCTTTAAGCTTTAAGCTTAAGGAGGATATATAGCTTGTAAAGCTTAAATAGCTTAATTTAAGCTATAAGCTTTAAGCTTAAGGAGGATATGTAACTATTGCAGCGCTTAAATAGCTTAATTTAAGCTTTAAGCTTTGAGCTTAAGGAAAATAAAGCTTAAATAGCTTAATTTAAGCTTTAAGCTTTGAGCTTAAGGAAAATATATATAATTTATAATACTTAAATAGCAGGGTTGCCAATTAGTGACGATTCGTTTCGTTAGGGCCTTAAAGAAAACGAAATGAATTTTTTTCGTTATTCGTTATTCGTTATTCTTTACTTTTCTAGGCTGAAGAAAACGAAACGAAGGCATTCGTTATTAGTGACAATTCGTTAACGAAGGTAACGAATTTAATAATAACTAAGCTAATTAAAATATTACATAAATAAATTATATATTTTTATAAAGCTAAAAAGCAGGGCTATAAGCCTGTTTTTTCCGTTTTTTTATAGCTATTTTATTTAATTTATTATTAAATAAATAAAATTCCTTCGTTATTCGTTTTCGTTAACAAAAAATTCCTTCGTTTCGTTAATGCCCTGAAGAAAACGAACGAAATTCATTATTCGTTAACGATTAACGAAGAGTTATTCGTTAACGAAACGAAAAACGAATAACTACTAACGAATTTAGCAACCCTGTTAAATAGCTTAATTTAAGCTTTAAGCTTTAAGCTTTAGAGAGGATATATAACTATTATAGCGCTTAAATAGCTTAATTTAAGCTTTAAGCTGCTTTAATTAAGCTATTTATATATTATATAAAAGTATATTACTTAAAAAGAGGTTTATAAAGTATAGAAAAACTATTATTAATTATAAAGTATAAATACTATATACTTTATAAGGCGTTAGTAGTAAAAAGAAAAATATAGTTTTACTATTATTATTTTAGTTATTTTATTACGTTTTTATATATATATATTATTTATTACTTTTTAATTATAAAAATCCAAATCCTTTATTTTTACTTTAAGTTTAAATCTTTTATTATCTTTACCTATCTTAATCTAAAAAAATACTAATTTAAAAGGATTTAAATATAAATATAATTAAATCCCTTATATTAAGAAAACTATAGTAAGGTTTAGTAAAGTTATATATATTATAATAAACTAATAGTTATTTATTTATATAGATCTTTATTATTATATAACCTTAGGGAATTTCCTTATAAGTAATTAAAAACTATACTACTATACCTAGCCCTACTAGAATAATAACTATATTTATAATCTTAACTATATTATATTACTATCTTAAGCTATACTACTACTTTTAACCTTATTAAATTAATAATTATATTAGAAAATAAAAAAACTATAATATACTAATTAGTAATATTTAAAGACTGCCTATTACCCCTAGCCCTATTAAGTTAATAAATATATTATTTAAATAACTAATACTTTATATTTATCTTTTAACCCCTTAATTATATATTTTATTTTATAAACTAGTTTAATTTAAAGTAATTAAATATTACGTTAAGTATCTTAAGTATAGAATTATATAACCTTAACTCTATTTTAGGAATTAACTTTTAAATTTAAGTAGGTATTTTTAAGCTATATTACTACTTCTACTCCTGCTTTTACTACTCCTACTTATATAGCTGCTGCTACTACTATATATTATTCCTTAGAACCTGCTGCTACTACTGCCGCTGCTGCTACTACTATATATTATTCCTTAAAATCTACTACTACTATATTATTATTATTATTATTTAAGTTTAAGTTAATTTTTTTTTTATTTTTTTCTTTTTTTTAAATAAACTTATAAAAGCTAGGCTATACTCCTGTAGCTAAGTAAAATATATTACTAAAATAGTATTAAAGATTATTATTATTTCTTTTATTAAGGTTATTAAATAATTATTAAGTATTAAACTTTAAGGAAGTATTATCTTTTTTTCTTAGTACTTCTTCTCTTTACTTTTATTATTAATTTTAAAGAAAATCTAATATTTAAACGTTAATAATAGAATATATAGATTTAATTAGTTACTTCTACTATAGCTTAATTTAATCTACTTTACTTCTTAATTGCTAGAATTAGCTTTATACTTTTCTAATCTTTTATATTTTTTTAAAAGCTTAGGGGCTATTAGGAAAACTTTATTACAGTAGTTTAAAGTTAAACTAGGGTAGTTTACTTATATCTTAGTTTTCTTACTTATAATAGCAGCTAGATTATCTTTAAATTTACATTTATATATATTAAAAAATTCAGCTAGTATAATATAGTAACAGGGTTGTAAATTAGTAACTAATAGTTTAGTTAGTAGCCTAACTAAAACTAAACTTAAAAAATTAGTTTTTAGTTAATTTTTACTAACTAATAACTAAAAACTAAAAACTAAACTAATTAGCTCAAAATTAACTTAAAATTAACTAATTTAAATACGCTAAGCTTAATTTAATTAGTTTAATTATTTAAAATCCCTTTTTATTAATTAATTAATTTAATTAAATTATTTTCTATAGCTTTTTCTTATTTAATAAAGTAAATATAATTATAATAAATAATAAAATAATTAGTATTATAGAAAAAGAAAAGTATATTTAAAAAATAACTATATATAAAACTAGCTGTTAATTTTTAATAACTATAAAAAAGTCTTTAAATAGTATAGTCTAAAGTATATAATATCGCTAAAATTAATTTTTAATATATAATTATTAGCAAAGTCTATATCTATTTACTTATCCAGTCTTTTATAAACTTAAAGTAAATTAACATTTATATATTAAAAAGCTAGTAAATACTAGTATAGCTCTAAAGGAAATTTAAACTTATTTATATTAAAATAATAATAATTTTATAATATAGTAAAATATTTATAATAAGATTATATATAGTAAATAAAAAATATATAAAGAGTAAAGTTTAATTTATACCTTAGTTAATTAACTAAATAATAAGGGATTTTAAAGTTAAATATAATATAATAATAATAATTATATAACTACTATTCTATTTATATATTTAAACTTTTTAAAATATTTTTAAACTTATTTTAATTTATTACTACTAAACTATACTTATAAAACTAATAAATATTATATACCTCTTCTTAATATAGTTAACGTTAATACTTACTAATAATCTTTTTATATTATATTTACATTTCTTAGTAAAAAAGTAAAAAAAGACTATCTTTAGGTATTACATAAGCTTTAATTTATTTATAAAGCCTATAATATAAAATACCTATTTATAATATTAATTAATTACTATATTACCTATATAAATACTATAAAAATAGTATTTCTATTGGTATAACTATTACTTTATATTTAATATATTAATAATATAGTTTTATAGTATTATTAACTAATTTTTATAATATAAAAGTATTTAATTACTTTTATATTAGGGATAGTAGTAATAGAAATAAATCCTAAGACATAGGATTTATTTTATTAGTTTTAGTATTCTATTATTAGCTCTTTAACTAAGGAAAAATATAATAAATAACTCATAAAATTTAAGTAGTAATATACTTTATATTATATAAATAAAGTTATATATATTTAAAACTAGCTTATACTATATAAAGAAAGAATTATTAAAGCCTAAGTTAATTAATATATATACTTTAGTAATATAATTATATTTTATATTAAAGATATTTATTTTTTTCTTAAGTTTTATTTTAAAAAATTTATACTAAATCTTTTTAAAATATAGTAAGTTATAAAATAAGTATTACTTAACTAGTTATTAAAGCTATAAGTAAATTAATCTTAGTAGTAAATTAAAATGTTAATTATTCTTTTTAATTAGATTTATATAAGTATATATAGCTAGGTTTTATATAAGGTACTATATAAAGTTAAAGAATAGTAAAATTTATAAAAGAAAAATTCTTTAACTACTTATATTAGGCTATTTATATAATTTTTTAATTTACCTTATATTTATTAGCTATAGATTTTATAAATATAAAACTAAGTTCTTTAATTATTATACTTTTATTTATATTAGCATCTTTAGTAGTATAAGAAGCTAGTTTACTTAGTTAAACTTAATATAGTTAAAGACTTAAGACTATGTATTATTAAGAAGTTTACTATTCTTTAGATAAGTACTTAATAAAAACTAAGTAAGTTTAAGTTAGTTAAAAAATAAAAGAAAGTAGTATTTTAATATATTAAATACTATAAAACTAAGTATATTAAAGTATTAAAACACTACCTATAGAAATATAAAAAGCTTTTAATTTTAATAAATATAATATAAACGTAATTAATAGTAATAATAGTATTTAATAACCTAGTTAAGTTAACGGTAGTAATAGTATTTAATAACCTAATTAAGTTAATAAAACTAATAGAAGTAGTAGATTAAATATAAAAACTACAGCTATTACCTTTTTCTCCTAAAGCTATCTATTACTAATATATAGCTAAAAAATAAAATTAATATAATAAATAACCTATAAGTAAAAAAATAAATAAAAAATATTATAAAGCTATAAAGTTACTATTATAATATAATAAAGGTTTTTATAAATAATATTTAAACTAAAAGTAAATAAGTAAATACTATATAACTATAATTTTATAAAAAGCTTAAAGTTAAAAAAAAAATATATATATAAACTAAGATTATAAAGAAAATATATAAATAAAAGTACTAATAGTAAAATAATTAGTAAATAAACTAATAATAAAAAGCCGACGGTAAGGTATAGTATAACTTTAGGAATAAGCTTTAGAAAATTATTACTAAAAATTAAATTAATATATAAATAAATTAATATAATATAAGAAGTAACTTTAAAATAGTAGTATATTAGATATTTAAACTTTATATATATTTTACTATTATAAGTACTTCTTTAACTTTTAAAAGCGTAGAACCTAGTGTTAAGCAGTAATAAAGGGGTTAAAGTACTATAATTAGCTAATAGTATATTAAGCTAATGCTCTTTTTATTATAGTATATTACTTTATTAAAATAAAAGTAATTTTAAGATAAAAGGAGGGTATTATAAATAATAATAGTAATTTAATAATAATAAAAATAGTAATTTACCTTAATCTTACTCTTATAAAAAAAGCTCTACTATACCCTTATAAAAGCTTAATTATACCCCTTTAAGCTATTTCTTAATTCTTTAAATACTATCTTTATCTTTATCTTTATTATTACTATTATTAACATTAACATTAGCATTACTAGCAGGGTTGCCAATTAGTGACGATTCGTTTCGTTAGTGCCCTGAAGAAAACGAAATGAAAGAAATTCATTATTCGTTAGTTTTTTTTGAATAATAACGAATAACGAATAATGAAACGAATCGTTATTAAATTCGTTATTTTTAATAGACTATTCCTAATATAGCTAGCTTATAATTATAAAATAAAATAAATAGTAAAATCTAGCTATTTTAAGTAATTTTTTTATTTTATTTTATTTTACGCTAGCTATATTAGGAAGGTCTATTTATAAATAATGAATTTAGTAATGAATTTAGTAACTATTCGTTAACGAAAACGAAAGGAATTTGTTATTCGTTAACGATTAACGAAGAGTTATTTGTTAACGAAATAAATAACAAATAACTACTAACGAATTTGGCAACCCTGCACTAGCATTAGTATTTTATCTCCTAGCCCCTAGCGTATTACTTCTACGCTATTAATTAACTTTACGCTTTTTAATACTATTATAAATATAAGATTTAATACTTAGCTTACTAAACTACTAAACCCCCTGGTTATTTAATCTCCCCTTTATAAAAACTATATTAAAGGTATTATTTTTAAAAAAAGTAATTTTAAACGCTATATTAATAGTAATAGGTAGTTTTATTATTATATTAGTTATAAAGCTATAAGCTACTAATATATACTTTTATAAATATATATAATATTAAATATTACTTTTATTAACTAAAAGCTTATTAAATATTACTTTTATTAACTAAAAGCTTATTAAATATTACTTTTATTAATTACTTTAGATACCTTTTCCTTATCCCCCTCTCCCTTAAATTAATATAAGCTATTTAAAGTAGTAATACTTTTATAAGTTATCTTAGACTTTTTACCTTACTTATAAGCTTAATTACTAACTTTTAAGTAGTTAGCCCTTAAGTACTAGCGCACTTTACGCCTTTAAATTAAATTACTAAATAATAAAGATCTAGTATATAAGGAAAAGTAGTAGCAGCCTTTTAAAATAACTAAAGTAGAATTTCAGCTTTAGGCTATAAAGGCTTAGAAAAAGGTTAAAAATTATATTAATTATTAAGCTTTATATTAGTTATTTATATAGGCTGTAAGCAGCTAGTCCGCTGTTAATTTAATTAATTAATTAAGTAGGTTTTATACTTTTTATTACTTTTCTTTTTTATAACTGTAATACTTATTATATTAATAAGTTATAAAGAGTAAAGCTCTATTTAAGCTATTTAAACGTTATAATAATTATATTATATATCCTCTCTAAAGTGTAAAGCTTAATTTAGGCTATTTAAGCTTTATAATAGCTGTAAATTTATATATCCCCTTTAAGCTTAAAGCTTAATTTAAGCTATTTAAGCATTATAATAAATATATTATTGCGAATTTATATATCCTCTTTAGCCGTAAAGCTTAAATTAAGCTATTTAAGTATTGTAATAATATATACTTTGTAGTTACGTATCCTCTTCAGCCGCAACGCTCGAATAGCCCAAATTAAGTATTATAATAGTTGCAAATTTGCGAATTTACATATCCTCTTTAAGCATAAAGCTCAATTTAAGCTATTTAAGTATTATAATAATACATAGTTGCGTATCCTCTTTAACCGCAAAGCTTAATTTAGGTTATTTAAGCGTTGTAATTATTTTACGCGGGCTATAGCGCTGCGTTGCTTATATAATTTATATGGGACCTGTATAAATTAAACGTACGGGATCCCGTACGTATATAGGTCGCCGAAATATTTTAATAGTAAATTTTACTTTATGTAAAAGCGTTCTTTTAGCTTTAAATAACACTTAAAGTTTTACTATTTGAATTATAGCTTAATTATAGCTTATATAATAAAAATAATAATAGTTTTATAAAATATAAATAATAAATATCATTATTCTTTTTATTAGATTTATATATCTTATTATTATAATTAATTATTTTAATAGTAAGTTTTTTTATAATGTAAAAGCGTTCTTTTAGCTTTAAATAACACTAAAAATTTTACTATTTAAATTATAGCTTAATTATAGCTTATATATAAAAAATAAAGATAGCTTTATAAAATATAAATAATTAATATTATTATTTTATTTAAATTAATTAATATATTTGAATAAAATAAAATAATAAAATAAAATAGTAAAATTAAATAACGAATTTAGTAACGAATAACGAATTTCATTTCTTCTTTCATTAATGAATAACGAAAAAAAATTCGTTTTATTAGTTAGCTGAAAAAAACAAACGAAATTCGTTATTCGTTAACGAATAACGAATAACTACTAACGAATTTAGCAACCATGTTAACTAAGTAGTTAATTACTTAGGAAATTAGTAGAAAATATCCCTAAGTTAAGATATATAACTATATATAACGTTTAGTTTTATTAGCCAGGGTTGCATAATTAATCAGTAGTTATTCGTTATTTATTATTATTCACTAATTAATTTAGTTCTCTTTAGCTAATTAAAGAAACTAATTTAGTTATAAGTAAATTATTATTAATAAATTTAGTTTTGTTATTATTTAGAAGAAAAAATAAGTAAATTCGTTACTAATTTCGTTACTAATTTATTTCTTATTTATATAGTAAATTTAAATAAATTAATATATTATAATAAAATAAAAAATAATACTATATATTATTTATATTTTATAAAGCTGTTTTTATTTTTATTATAATAGCTATAATAAGGCTGTAATTTAAATAGTAAAATTTTAAATATTATTTAGACCTAAAATAACACTTTTACATTATAAAAATATTTACTATTAAAATAACTAATTATAGCTATAAGTTTTATAAGCCTAACTTAGTATATTATAATAATTACTATTTATACTTTATAATAATATTTTTAAATTTATTATATAAGCTATAATAAAGCTATAATTTAAATAGTAAAATTTTAGGTATTATTTAAAACTAAAAAAACGTTTTTACATTATAAAAAATTTAACTACTAAAATAACTAATTATAATTATAAGCTATATAAGGCTAATAAATAGAATAATAGTATATAATATATATATATTATAAAACTATAACTATTTTTATTATAATAGCTTTAATAAGCTTAGAATGTAAATAATAAGATTTTTAGTATTATTTTAAAGTAAAAGATAATTTTATAAAAAATAAATTTATTATTAAAAAAACTAACTAATTATATAATATTTATGATTCCCTAAGTAAGTCATTAATAACTATAATTATAATTAGTTATTAAGTAAATTATTATAAATTAATTAAAATAATTAACCTAATTATATAAAAATATTATTATAATTTTTTATTATAAAAAATAAATTTAATAAATTATTTTACAAATCAACTAAAAAAAAAAAAAAAAATAACCTACTTTAATTCCTTATAAGCTTATTAATAAAATAATACTATTTCCCTAAGTAAGTTATTAATAACCACAATTATAATTAATTATTAAGTAAGCTATTATAAATTAAATAAAATTAATTAACCCAATTATATGAAAATATAACTATAATATTTTTATTATAAAATATAAATTCAATAAATTATTTCACAAATTAACTAAATTAAAAAAAAAATAATAACTTACTTTAATTCCTTATAAGCTTTTTAAAAGCTTATATTAGAAAAGTAAAAATAAGGGTATAATAAGAAAAAAAAGATAATAATAAAATAATAATAGAATAATAAAATGATAATAGAATAATAAAATAATAATAGAATAATAAAATGATAATAGAATAATAGAATAATAATAGAATAATAAAATGATAATAGAATAATAAAATAATAATAAAAAGAAAAGAATCCTATTGAATTATAAAGGGAAATTAAAACCTATATATAAGAAAAATAAATAATATATATATAAGTTAATTTATAATGAGTTAATTTATAATATATAGATTTATAATAAATTAATTTATAATAAGTTAATTTATAAATTAATTTAAATAAGTTAATTTATAATAAGTTGATTTATAATTTAATTTAAATAAGTTAATTTATAATAAGAGATTTATAATAAACTATTTTATTATTAATATATAAAATTTTAATTTTATAAATAATAGCTATTTACTGTTTTAATTTTCCCTTTCTTTTTTAAATAATATTTTATAATATTATCTTTATTATATTATAAAATAGATTCTGATTATAAATATAAAGAAATTAACGATTTTAAAAAAGAAGCTTATGAAGCTACTAATTTAAATTCTGAACGACTACTAATTTAAAACCTTAATTCTAAGTCTTATAATGATTTAAATTCCTTTATTATTAATAATAAGGCTAGTGTAACTAGCGGATTTATTTACAATAAATTAGAATTTAAATTAGAAGAAAATAAGGATTTAAAAATCTATATTTTCTAATATAATTTATTTAATAGGACTTTATTATCTATTAAAATAAATACAGAAAGGGAAATAGAAGTTAAATGCATAAGGTTAGTTATTAATTTTATTATTCCTTTTTTATTTTATTATTCCTTTTTTATTTTATTATTCCTTTTTTATTTTATTAATATATTATAGTTGCAATTATAAGGTTATAATGCCAGTTAAAGGATTTAAATTATCCAATTTAGCAAGGCATTATTAAATAAAGTATCCTAAAATAGCTGATAATAAGCAATTGGAAAAAATAAGGAAAAGAAGTAAGTTATTATTTTATTATTTTATTTTATTATTTTATTTTATCGTTTTATTATTTTATTAGTTTTTAGTTATTTGGTTATTATTAAAGATTAAATTAATTTTATTATTTATTTATTATTATTAGAAAATAATAAATAAATAATAAAATTATATTATAAAATAATAACTATTAACTTATATTTAACATATAAGCTCTAAAAAATAACCGATTTCTAATTCAACTTATTAACAATTAAGACTATATTTAACATATAGCAATAATTTAATTTATTAAATTATTATAACCGATTTATAATTTAACTTATAAACAACTAAGAAACCTTATTAGAAATTTACTAACTTATTTTTTATATTTAGAATCTAAAATAATTCCTTTAACGCAAAATTCACTATTTACTTTAAATACGCAAAATAAACAATTAAAAATAACTACTAATTCAACTATTAGATTAAATAAAGAAAAAGCTATAAATAAGATATTAATTTTCTTAATTAAAAATAATATATCTTTTAATGCAATTTCTTTAAGTTTATTTAACAATTTATTATCTTATTATAATAAGTAAGTTATTTTATTTATTCTATTTAATTTATTCTATTTATCTTATTATTATTATTTTATTTTTATTTTATTATATTTATTTTATTATTAAATAACTAATTCAATTAATTAAGGATCATACTATAATTAATTAAAATAACATTAAAGCAATATTATTAAATAATTATAATAAAGCCTTATTAGATTTAAATTTACATTTAGAAGTAAATATTAAAACTTATAGCACTTTTTCAATAACCTTTAATATTTGGACTTCTAATAGCCAAAATTCATATTTAAGAGTTATTATTATATATATTAATTCTAAATTTAAATTAAAATATAAGCTGATAGGTATTTTATTTTATTATTATTATTTTATTATTATATTATCTATTTATTTATATTTAATTTACTAATTATAATTGTATAGGATTCCAAGAGTTATTAAAAAGCCATACAGGCCTTTATATATATTAGGAATTTCATCAAATTTTAAAGCCTTATTCACATATATTAAAAATAAATAATATATTTAGGTATTTATTTTTTATATTCCTTTTTTAATTATTTATTTTACTAATTAATTTATATTATTTTAGTATTATAAAAGATAATACTACAAATAATAATACATTTATAGATACTTTTAAAAAAGCTTATAAAGAAGCTTCTAATAAAGAATTTATAAATAATATTAAATATATAGCATATATTATCAATTTAATTATATAAAATATACTAAAAAATTATATATCTTCTATTTCTTCTAATTTATTATTATCAAATTATATAAATGATTTTAATAAAGAAGAAGAAGAAAAAGAAAATAATACTATTTTTAATAGTAAGTTTTATTTATTAATTTTATTTATTTATTTTATTTAACTAATTTAATTATATAGATTTAATAAATCAAATACGGCGAATTATTTTATTAGTTAAATATACCCACGAGCTTAGTAACTTATTAAGTAAAGGGATATTAAAAGCTAAAAGAGATAAAAAATTCCTACTTCTTATAATAAGGAAAAAATTCCTTTAGGTATTTATTATTTATTCCTTTATTATTTATTTATTTATAACTAATTTTTATAAATAATGCAACTCAATGAAATTCAATATATTATATACTTAATGTTTTTATTAATTTAAAAAAAGCTTTATTATATTATTATAATAATACAAATAATAAAGAACTTAAAAAGGTATATGTTTTTTATTATAATTATAAAGGTTATTTTATTTATTAATTTAATATAGCTTTTTTTAAATCCCTTTAAATAGGAAGCTTTAAAAGAATTAAGGTCTATATTCCTTGTTTTTTTAAAGCCTTCTATTAAATTACAGGGCCAGCTTTATATAACTATTTCAATTACATTATTATATATTTATAAAATATATAATAAACTAAAAAGGTTAATTACCTTATTGTCTAATAAACCTAGAAACTCTAATTTAGTAAGTTTTTTTATTTTTATTTTATTTATTATATATTATTTAGTTATATTTTATTTATTTACTAATTTATTTTAATTAAGCTATTTATTATCAGGTTTTTATAAAAGCTATAAAATCCGGTTTAACTAAATTAAAAAAGTATTTCCCTAAAAAGATTACTAATTCTAATTTAATTAATTATAAGCCATTTTTATTTAGTTTATTTTTAGATCCTCGATTTAAAAATATTCACTTTATTAAAAATGGCTTATTATGCTTTTTTCCTAATATTAATAAAGCTATTTTAAATTTATTTAAAATAAATTATAATAAGTAAGTTATTTATTTATTATTTATTTAATATTTATTTTATTAACCTTTATTAGATTAAAAGCTGAAATAACTGGGAATAATATAATTAATAATAATCCAGCTAATTTAAATTCGTCTTTTAATAAATTAGCTGATAATTTTAATTATATTAGAAATAATAGTCCTAAAAATAATAATTTATCAGATTCTGATAAGGAATTTTTTCTAGGAACTAATATTAATAATAAAGAAGAAATATCTTCTTATTTATCAGAACCCCCAATTGCTGAAAATGTAAGTTATTTATTTATTATTACTTTATTTATTTATTATTACTTTATTATTTTATTTTATTATTTACTAATTTATTTTTTATTTTATTAGAATAACCCTTTGGCTTATTAGAAAGCTAATAAAGATAAATACCCTATTTTATCTATTTTAGCAAGACATTATTTAGCTATTCCAGCTACCTCTACTACTATAGAAAGTATATTTTCTATTAGCAATAATATTATAACAAAGGCTAGAAATAGGTTAAATCCTGACCTAGTTACTAAAATAATATTATTAAAAAGCTGGATGAAGGATTTTAAAGAGGTTAAAAATAAATATATTAAAGAAAATAACTTAGATTTCCTTATGTAATTATTTTATTTATATAGTTTTTTTATTTATTAAATAAATGTTATTTTATTATAAAAACGGATTTTTTTTATAATGTAATTATAAAGATATAATTATAAAAAAGTAAAAAAAACGTAAAGCGTTTTTTTAGTTTAAAATAATACTAAAAATCTTATCATTTAAATTCTAGCTTTATTATAGTTATTATAGTAAAAATAATCATAGCTTTATAAAATATATATAGTATATATTATTATTATACTTTATAGGTCATTATAGCTTATAGCTGTAATTAGTTATTTTAATAGTAAAATTTATTTTATATAAAATCGTCCTTTTAGCTTAAAATAACATTAAAAATTTTATTATTTAAATTATAGCTTTATTTTAGCTTATATAATAAAAATAGTTATAGTTTTATAAAATATATATTATAAATAGTATTATTCTATTTATAAAGTTCATAAAGCTTATAACCTAAATTAATTATTTTAATAGTAAATTTTTTTATAATGTAAAATTATCCTTTTAGCTTATAATAATACTTAGAATTTTACTATTTAAATTATAGCTTTATTACAGCTAATATAATAAAAATAACTATAGTTTTATAAAATATATGTAATAAAAATAACTATAGTTTTATAAAATATATGTAATAACTATTATTATTATAGTTTTTTATTATATATAGATTTCTTTAAATTTACTGTATAAATAAATGAATAAATTAGTAACGAAATTAGTGACGATTCGTTTTGTTATTCGTTATTCGTTATTATTCACTTTTTTTTAAAGAAAGATTAATTTTATTAGTTTTGTTTTCTTCATTAATCTGACGAAACTAATTTAGTTATGAGTAAATTATTATTAACGAAATTAGTTTTCTTCATTAGTCTAACGAAACTAAATTAGTTAATGATTAATTTAATTTAACGAATCGTCACTAATTTGCAACCCTGTTATTAGCATTAGTTAGAAATAAAACCTAGAATTTCTTAGTTATAATAATACTTATATAGTTATATATACTTTTTAAGCGTAAAGCTTAATTTAAGCTATTTAAGCGTTGTAATAGTGCGTAGTTGCGTATCCTCTTTAACTGTAAAGCTTAAATTAAGCTATTCAAGCATTATAATAATGCATACTCTATAGTTGTATATCCTTAAGCTTAAAAAGCTCTAAAAGCTCTAAAAAAGCACATCTTATATAAATTAAACAACCAACCTTAAGAGTATTTTATTTAGATAATAGATAAATCTTTATAATAAGTAAAGTAGATTTATTTAATTAGCAGGACTAAGGATATCTTTATATATAAAAGCGCCTTATAGTATATTATAATACAGGAGCCTAGTTTTTTATTAAAATAATAAAATAGTAAAAAAAAGATTACTTTAACTACTTAGTATAATTAAGCTGGATTTATTAACTTAGTTACCTGGAAAGCTTATAGAAACTAAGCTATTAAAGTAGAAGGATAAGGTAGGTATTTTACAGGGGTGTAGTATTAATGCCTTTATTATTTTATTAAATATTTTATATATAGTAGTGGTTATATATATATTTAGCTTTATAAGTAAGGCTGCTACTTTAACTACTAGACTAAATATAATATTTAATATTAAGCAGGGTTGCCAAATTCGTTAGTAGTTATTCATTATTCGTTTTGTTAACGAATAACTCTTCGTTAATCGTTAACGAATAACAAATTCCTTTCGTTTTCGTTAACGAATAGTTACTAAATTCGTTACTAAATTCATTATTTATAAATAAACCTTCCTAATATAGCTAGCGTAAAATAAAATAAAATAAAAAAATTACTTAAAATAGCTAAATTTTACTATTTATTTTATTTTATAATTATAAGCTAGCTATATTAGGAATAGTCTATTAAAAAATAACGAATTTAGTAACAATTCGTTTCGTTATTCATTATTCGTTATTATTTAAAAAAAACTAATGAATAATGAATTTCTTTCGTTTCGTTTTCTTTAGGGCACTAACGAAACGAATCGTTACTAATTGGCAACCTTGAATAAATCATACTAGAAAATATAGATTTTTAAATCCTTATTTTCTTTTAATTTAAATTCTAATTTATTATAAATGGATCCGCTAGTTACACTAGCCTTATTATTAATAATAGAGGAATTTAAATTATTTAAAAAACTTAGAATTAGGGTTTTAAATTAGTAGTAGTTCAGAATTTAAATTAGTAGCTTCATAAGCTTCTTCTTTAAAATCGTTAATTTCGTTATATTTATAATTAGAATCCATTTTATAATATAATAAAGATAATATTATAAGATATTATTTAAAAAAGAAAGGGAAAATTAAAACAGCAAATAGCTATTATTTATAAAATTCAAATTCTATACATTAATAATAAAATAACCTATTATAAATTTATTTATTATAAATCAACTTATCTATATTAAATTATAAATCAGCTTATTATAAATTAACTTATTATAAATCAATTTATTATAAATCAACTTATTTATATTAAATTATAAATTAATTTATTATAAATCAACTTATTTATATTAAATTGTAAATCAATTTATTACAAATCAATTTATTCTATATTAACCTATTTAAATTAAATTATAAATTAATACATTATAAATCAACTTATTATAAATTAACCTATTATAAATCAATTTATTTATATATAGCTTATTTTTCCTATATATATCCTCTATTTCCCTTTTACAATAGGATTTTAATTCAATAAGATCTTTTTCTTTTTATTATTATCTTACATTTTATTATTATCTTTTTTTATTATATTTTTTTTTATTATATCTTTTTTTTATCTTTTATTATTATCTTTTTATTATACTTTTATTTTTACTTTTTTAAAATAAGCTTTTATAAAGTTTATAAAGAATTAAAGTAAGTTATTATTTCTTTTTTATTTTAGTTGATTTATAAAATAATTTATTAAATTTATTTTTTATGATAAAAAATTATAATAATATTTTTATATAATTGGGTTAATTACTTTAATTAATTTATAATAATTTACTTAATAACCAATTATAATTATAGTTGTTAACAACTTACTTAGGGAATTATAAATATTATATAATTAGCTAGTTTTTTTTAAATAATAAATTTATTTATTATAACATTGTCTTTTACTTTAAAATAATACTAAAAATCTTATTATTTAATTTTTAAGCTTATTAAAGCTATTATAATAAAGACAGTTATAGTTTTATAATATATATATATTATATATTATTATTTTATTTATTAGCTTTATATAGCTTATAATTATAATTAGTTATTTTAGTAGTAAATTTTTTTATAATATAAAAACATTTTTTTAGTTTTAAATAATACCTAAAATTTTACTATTTAAATTACAGCTTTATTATAGCTATTATAATAAAAATAAAAACAGCTTTATAAAATATAAATAATATATATTATTATTATTTATTTTATTATAATGTATTAATTTATTTAAATTTACTATATAAATAATGAATAAATTAGTAACGAATTTAGTAATGAATTTACTTATTTTTTCTTCTAAATAATAACGAAACTAAATTCGTTAATAATAATTTACTTATAACTAAATTAGTTTCTTTAATTAGCTGAAGAAACCTAAATTAATTAGTGAATAATAATGAATAATGAATGACTACTGATTAATTGTGCAACCCTGCCTATTAGGCGCCAAGGTACTATAAGATTTTAAATTAGCTTTAATATATAAATTTAAATTTAATAAAGCCTTATTATAATTATCTTTTAATATTTCACAAATATTAGTTTAATTAATTATAATATAGTTATTAATAAAAATATTAGTTATTTAATTATAAATAATAAAATAAATAATAATAAAATAATAAAATAAATAATAATAAAATAATAAAATAAATAATAATAAAATAATAAAATAAATAATAATAAAATAATAAAATAAATAATAATAAAATAATAAAATAAATAATAATAAAATAATAAAATAAATAATAATAAAATAATAAAATAAATAATAATAAAATAATAAAATAAATAATAATAAAATAATAAAATAAATAATAATAAAATAATAACTTACTTATTATAAAAAGATAAAAGGTTATTAAATAAATTTAAAGATATAGTATTAAAAGAGATATTATTTTCAATTAAAAAAACTAATATCTTATGTAAAGCTTTATCTTTATTAAATTCATTATTAATAACCTTTAACTTTTTATTTTACATATTTAAATTAAATAAAAAGTCATATGTTAAAGGTATAATATTAGCTTCTAAAAGTAAGTTATTAATAATTAAATTATAATAGCCAGTTATAAAGAGTTATTAAATAAATTATTAATTAATAAAATTAATTAACCTATTTAGCTTTACTAAATATCCTAATTAATTATTATAATTATAATAAAACCAGAGGTTCTATAAAATTAATTAAAAGAATAAAATAATAACTTATTTCTTTTTCTAATCTTTTTAAATTCCTTATTATAAGCTATAAAGGGGTATTTTAATTAGTAGTAACAGGCTAGATTCAATAATTTAAAGCCTTTTAGTTAATAAATAGCTTTAAATTTACGATTAGTAATTAATTAATAAAATAAATAATAAAATAAATAACTAACCTTATGCAGTATATTTCTATTTCCTAATCTTTTCCTAATTTAATAAGTAATAAATCCCTTATAAATAGGTTATTTTAAAAAATATAAATTTTAAAATCCTTATTTTCTTTTAATTTAAATTTAGGTCTATTATAAATAAAATCACTAGTTATACTAGCTTCATTTTTAATAATAAAGGAATTTAAATATAAAAAAGGATTAGAATTAAAGTTATTATAAATAGATAGTAGTTTAGAATTTAAATTAGTAGCTTTATAAGCTTCTTCTTTAAAATCATTAATTTCTTTATATTTATAATCAGAATCTATTATAATATAATAAGAAACTATTATTATAATAAGATAAATAAAAAAAACATAAAAGAAAAGCTAATTATATAGATAATTTAATCTTATAATAATTAATAATAAATTATATAATAAAAATAAATTAAACTATAAGTTAGACTATAAATTATATAATAAAAATAAATCAGACTATAAATTATATAATAAATTATATAATGAAAATAAATTAAACTATAAGTTATATAATAAATTATATAGGTTTTAATTTTAATATTTATTATATATTTACTATAGTTTTATAATTTTTATTATTTATATTTTATAATACTATTTTTATTATTATTATATAAGCTATAATAAAGGAAATATTTTAATAGTAAATTTTATTTTATATAAAAGCATTTTTTTAACTTTAAATAATACTTGAAATTTTATAATTTAAATTATAGCTTTATTATAGCTTATATAATAAAATTAAAAATAGTATTATAAAGTATAAATAATAAATATTATTATTCTTTTTATTAAGTTTATAAAGCTTATAATTATAATTAATTATTTTAATAGTAAATTTTTTTATAATATAAAAGTATTATTTTAGGTCTAAATAATACTTAAAATTTTACTATTTAAATTATAGCTTTATTATAGCTTATATAATAAAATTAAAAATAGTATTATAAAATATAAATAATAAATATTATTATTTTATCTTTTAATATAATATAATTATAATATTTTATTTAAATAAAAAAATAATATTTTTTTTATTAATAAATTTAGTAATAAATTTAGTAATAATTTATTATTTATTATTTATTAATAAATAATAAATTCTATTTATTTAGTTTTCTTTAACTAACTAACAGAATGAAGATTTATTAATAAATAATAAATAAAATTCATTTTGTTTTCTTTAATTAACTAACTGAATTGTTACTAATTAGCAACTCTGTCTTTAAGGAAAATATAATTTATACTAAAATTATAAAATTTATTTTTAAAATAACCCTTTAGAAGGTTTAATATATTATTTAAATTACTTTTAATATAATTATAAAATATATTTAATTTAACTTTTTTTTTAATTATAATTAAGTAAAAACTTTAAAATATTATTAAATAAGTAATTTATAAAAAAAAAACTAGTTAATTAATTAACTTAGGTAATTATTATAATACTTTTAAATTAGGCTTAAATAAAACCTTTACTAAAGATTATTTTAGTTAAGTAAAATAAAAAAATTATTATAATTAGTAAAATAACTATTAATACTTTTAAAAGCTATAGCCTTAAGTAAACTATAAAAGTTATTAATATAATTATTAACTTTAATATAATTATAATTATAAAATAGTTTTTTAATAAAAATATAATAGTAATATTCTAAGGCTTAATTAAAAAATATTAATATAATATAGCTTAAATATAAAATATTTTTAAATTACATTTATTATTATTTTAAAAGGCTTAAATAATTATAATAAAAAAAGTTCTTTTAATTTTTCTATAAAATAAAATAATTAAAAAATTTAAGGCTAAATTAAAAAAAAAAAATTATACTAATATTATTTATATTAAAGTATAATAAAATTATTAAAAAACTATTATAAATATAACCTTAATTATAAGTATAAATAAGGTTATATAAGTTAATTAACTTTATAACTAAGTATTTATTTTTAGTTTTTATTTATTTAATATTAAATCTTTTACTAAAAATATATAATTAAGATAATACTATAGTTATTTTTAAATTAAATATAATTAAATTTTATAAAATAAACTTAAAGTATAATTAATATAAGGCTATTTTATATATAAGAAAAAAATATATTATAATATTACTTATATATTTCTTTTACTTTAAGCTATATTTAGCTTAAAGTTAATTTTACTTAAAGATTTAAAATTATATTTAGTAAATCTAAAAGGTATATATTTAATATCTTAAGTATTTTACTAATTAAAGTTATACTATTATAGCTTTAACTTTATAATTATTATAAAATAACCTTAAGCTATAACTTTATATAAGCTAACTAAGGAAAATATTATAAAATAATTATAATATATATTAAATAATTATTTTTAATAATTATAAATAAGCTTAAATAAAACTTATAATAAAATTATTTTAAATATTAGCTAATATTTTTATAAACTTCTAAAAAAAATTATAAAAGTACTTTAATAAAATATAATAAAGAAAATAAAGTTAATTTACTTAACCTTAGTAAAATTAAATAAGTTTAATATAATTACTTTATAAAAACTTTATATATTTAATAATATTATAATTAACTTACTTAACTTTAGTTATAATAATTATTATTTAATTTATAATAAAAGAAAAGTAGTAATTTATATATATAAATAATAGAACTTTAAAATATAAATAAATAAAAAATAACTTAATTAATATAATATTATATTTATAAACTTTAATATTACTATATATTTTATATACTTTTTAATATTAATAAGTAATTTTTTATAAGTAAGTTTAATTTATAAATTAGTAAAAAAGCTAGTTTACTTTTAAAGTATTTTATTTAGTAACTTTAACTTATATTATTTTTTATAAAATTAATATAATAAAATATTTTAGGAAAATACTAACTTCCTTATATTAATAAAATAATAAAATTTGAAAATATTTATTATAAAAAAATTATTAAATTTATATATAATTATAAAATAAGTATTATTAACTTTATATAAGTAATCTAAGACTTTAACTTTTATTATAAAAAGTTATATAATTTAATTAGCTTTAATTATATATAATGAATTATATAAATAATAATTAATTTATTAATAATAAAGTAAATTAACTTTATAATATAAGTTTAAAAAAAAATATTAAAATAGTAAAAGCTAAAGTAAAAACTTAATTTTTAATTAATTATAATTATAATTTAATAATTTTACTAAAATAACTTAAGGCTTATATTACTTAGTTAATTAATATACTTTAAAATATTATTAAGCTTAATATATTAACTTAAATTTACTATAATATTAACTTACTATTATAAAAAATATTAAAAATTAATAAAGTAAATTATTACTTTAAGTATATAAAAAAAATATACTTATATTATAAATTATAATATAATTAAAATATTAAAGTTAAAGTAAATAAAGCTTTTTTTTAAGTTATAGTTAAAAAAAATATTAAGTTTAAAAAGAATTATTATATAAAATTAATTATTTAAAAAATAAATTATAAAAAATTAAAAAATAAACTTAGCTTTAAAGTAATTTTTTATATAAAAAACCTTAGTTACTAAGCCTTAAGTAACTTAAATTTAATTTAATAAAAGTAACTTTTTATATAAAAAAAGCTAGTATATTTATAAAAAAACTATTTTTATTTATAGTAAATATTATAACTTAGCCCTTAATTAACCTTAGTATAATATTAAATTTCCCTTAACTTAATAAAAAAAAATTATAAATACCTTTAAGAAAATAAATTTATAAGAAACCTTAAATAAAAATAATTTATTAATAAACTTCCTTAAGGTATATAATAAGCTACTTATTTTAGTAATAATATAGCTAATTAATATTACTTTAATTATTAATTATTTCCTAATTTATTTTTAATTTATAAAAGTTATAATTTTTAAAAAGTTAAGTAAAATTATAAAATAAAAAGCTTATATAAATATTTAATATTTAATATTTTTACTTAATATATTTAAAAAAATTATAAAAGTAATTATTATAATTTAAATTACAATTTTAATAAAGTTAAATTATATTTTTTTAAGGAGTAAATAAGTAATTATATTAATAAATTTATAAAATTTACTTTATACTTTTTTATAAAGTTAATATATATAACCTAAAACTAAAGTAATATTACCTTTTTACTTTAACTTAATATTATAAAAGTATTTAATATAATATATTACTTTAAATTACTAAAAGTTTTAAAAATATTAAAAATTTTAAATTACTTAATTTTTTAAGTATAAGTTTATTTTAAAGTAAAATAAGCTTAATTAACTTTTAATAAAAAAACTTAATATTAATATTAATATAAGTTAAAGTCCCTTAAGGTTTACTTTTATTTTTAATTTTATTTTTTTTATATATAACCTTTTTATATTAAAAACTTAATAATATATTAAAAGTTTTAGTTATTAATTTTATTAATAATATTAATATATTAATATATAGTAAAAAGTTAACTAAAACCTAAAGTTAATTTAAGGCTACTTAAGTAATTTACTTAAATTAAGTAATAAAAATTAATATTAACTTTAAGCTTAGTAAAAGTAAATTAATATACTTTACTAAAGCTTAAGTTATAAATATAACTAAAGTATAACTAAAAGTTAAAATAATATTACTTTAATAAAATATTTACTTTTTTAATATATAAATAAATTAAAAACTTAATTAAAAAAACTACTTAAAGTTTTTTTATATAAAAATAAATAAATAAAAATTCACTTTAATTATTTTTATAATATTAATATAAAAAACTTAAATTAAATAAGTTTAATTATTTTATATTATTATAATTTATAATATTTTAATATATATAACTAAAGTTATATATATTTTAACTTTAATTTAAAATAAATTAAAAAAAAATAATAAAGATATTTAATAAATTATAAATTAATTACTTATATATTATTATAAAAGTATATAAAGTAATATTAGCTTAAGCTTTAAAAATAAAAATAATAGTTTTACTTTTTAACTTATATATAAATATAAAAGTACTTAGGGAGTCTTAAAAACAACTACTATCCTTAACTTAGCTTTACTAAGTCAAGGGGGTTATTAAGTAGTAAAAGAGTTATTAATTTATAAAATACTTTAATCTTAGTATATATACTATATAAACTAAAGTATTACTTTAATAAATTATCAAACCTATACTTAAAAAAGCTATTTTACTTATATTTAATATTACTTTATATTAAGTAATAGCTTAATAGTATTTTTTCCTTTAAAATTATAATATTTATAATTTATATAGTATTTTATTTTATATAATATATATATTATAAATTTTTTTTTTATTAATTAATAACCCTTTTGCTAATTAATAACCCCTTTAATATAATAAAGCTAAGATAAAAATAATAATTATTTTTAAAACCCCCTAAGTAGCTTTATTTAATAATTAAATAAAAGCTATAGGTATTAAAAATTAAATATAACTTAAATATATTATAGTTTTAAAGGGTTTATAAAAACCTAAGGACTTATAAAAAAAACTTTATATTAAAAATAAAACTTAAAAAAAAATATAAAACTTAAATAATAAAAGGCCTTAGGAAGTTATATTTACTACTTAATAAAAGTAATAAATAAAGTTAAACCTAAGGCTTAAATTATAAATAAAGGAAACTTATTATATATTTAAATTAAATAATATTATATTAATTATTAAAAAATAACTAAAAAAATACTTAAAGCTTACTTTACTTTTTATAAATATAAAAATAATATATTAATTTAATTATAAATTAAAAAAATAAGTAACTTATATATATATAGGGTCCTATATATTTAATTTATATAGGTCCTATATAAATTATATAAGTAACATAGTATATTATAATATATTATAATATATTATAGTATATTACAGCCCTATATTATAGTATATTATAATATATTATAGCTATAATACTTAAATTACTTAAATTAAGCTTTACGCTATAAATTTATAATACTTAAATTTATAATACTTAAATTTATAATACTTAAATTTATAATACTTAAATTTATAATACTTAAATTTATAATACTTAAATTTATAATACTTAAATTTATAATACTTAAATTTATAATACTTAAATTACTTAAATTAAGCTTTTAAAAAGTAGATTTAAAGCGCCTTATATATAATTTATAATGCTAAAAGTAATTTAGTTTAAAGTAACTATAGAGAGTAAAAGTATTACTAAATTATTAACTAAAGTAGTCTATTAACTAAAATCCTTATTTATAATAGTAAACTTTAGACTTATATATAGTTATTACAGTAGTTATTATAGTAGTTATTATAGTAGTTATTATAGTAGTTATTATAGTAATTATTATAGTAGTTATTATAGTAGTTATTATAGTAGTTATTATAGTAGTTATTATAGTAGTTATTATAGTAGTTATTATAGTAGTTATTATAGTAGTTATTATAGTAGTTATTATAGTAGTTATTATAGTAGTTATTATAGTAGTTATTATAGTAGTTATTATAGTAGTTATTATAGTAGGTTATAGTAGTATAAGTAGTATATAAGGACTACTTATATAATTTATATAGGACCCTATATAAATTAAATATATAGGATCCTATATATATATAAGTTACTATAGAAAAAAATTATTTTTAAGTATTATATAAGCTTTAATTTATATATAAAGACTATAATATAAAATAATTATTTATAGTATTAATTAATTATTATATTACTTATATAAATACTATAGAAATAGTATTTTTATTAATATAACTATTACTTTATATTTAATATAATAATAATATAATTATATAGTATTATTAAAGTTACTAAATTTATTAGTAGTTATTTATTATTTATTAATGAAATAAATAACTTTTTATTATTAGTTAATAAATAATGAATTTTGTTTATTTTCTTTAGGGTATTAATAAAACAAAGGAATTTTTCATTAATAAAAATAAATAACAAAGGAATTTTATTTATTTAATAATAAATTAAATAAAATAACTATAAAAAAACAAAGAAAACAGGCTTATAGCCCTACTTTCTAGCTTTATAAAAATATATAATTTACTTATATAATATTTTATTAGCTTAGTAATTATTAAATTCATTACCTTTATTAATAAATTATTACTAATAATAAATAATTTTATTTTATTTTCTTTAGCTTAGAAAATTAAAAAATAATAAATAATAAATAATAAAAGAATTTCGTTTTATTTTCTTTAAGGCTTTAATAAAATAAATTATTACTAATTAATAACCCTAAGTATTATTAATTAATCTTTTTTATATAAAAGTATTTAATTCTTTTTATATTAAAAATAATAGTAATAATAAAAATAAATTTTAAAAAAATAAAATTTATTTTATTAATTTTAGTATTTTATTATTAACTTTTTAAATAAAAAAAATATAATAAATAGTTTATAGAATTTAAGTAGTAATATTTTTTATATTATATATAAAAAGTTATATATATTTAAAATTAGTAGCTTATATTATATAAAAAAAAATTATTAAAGCCTAAGTTAATTAATATATATACTTTAGTAATATAATTATATTTTATATTAAAAGTATTTATTTTCTTCTTAAGTTATATTTTAAAAAATTTATATTAAATCTTTTTAAGATATAATAAATTATAAAATAAATATTACTTAATTATTTATTAAAGTTATAAGTAAATTAAAGTAAGTAGTAAATTAAAATATTAATTAAACTTTTTTATTAAATTTACTTAAGTATATATAGCTAGGTTTTATATAAAGTATTATATAAAATTAAAAAATAATAAAATTTATAAAATAAAAATTCTTTAGTTACTTATATTAAATTATTTATATAATTTTTTAATTTATTATATATTTATTAATTATAAATTTTATAAATATAAAACTAAGTTTTTTAACTAAAATACTTTTATTTATATTAATATTTTTAATATTATAAAAAGCTAGTTTACTTAATTAAGTTTAATATAATTAAAGACTTAAGGTTAAAAAAAAAGTTTATTATTATTTTTTAATTAAGTATTTAATAAAAACTAAGTAAATTTAAATTAATTAAAAAATAAAAAAAAGTAATATTTTAATATTTTAAATATTATTAAATTAAATATACTAAAGTATTAAAATAATATTTACTATAATATAAAAAGCTTTTAAATTTAATAAATCTAATATAAATATAATTAATAATAGTAATAGTATTTAATAACTTAATTAAGTTAATAATAATAATAATATTTAATAATTTAATTAAATTAATAAAATTAATAATAGTAATAAATTAAATATAAAAACTAAAGCTATTATTTTTTTAAAGTTATTTATTAGTAATATATAATTAAAAAATAAATTTAATATAATAAATAATTTATAAATAAAAAAAATAAATAAAAAATATTATAAAATTATAAAATTAGTATTATAATATAATAAAGATTTTTATAAATAATATTTAAATTAAAAATAAATAAATAAATATTATATAATTATAATTTTATAAAAAGCTTAAAATTAAAAAGAGAAAATAATATATATAAATTAATTTTATAAAAGAAATAAATAAATAAAAGTATAAATAGTAAAATAATTAATAAATAATTTAATAAAAAATAATTAATAATAAAGTATAATATAATTTTAAAAATAAGCTTTAAAAATTATTATTAATAATTAAATTTATATATAAATAAATTAATATAAAAAAGTAATTTTATTAAACTTTATATATATTTTACTATACTTTTTATTTAATAAAGCTATTATAAATACTTCTTTAAGTATTAAAAATATAGAACTTAGTATTAAATAATAATAAAAAAGTTAAAATATTATAATTAATTAATAATAGTTTTTTTTATTATAGTATATTACTTTATTAAAAAAAAAGTATTATAAATAATAATAGTAATTTAATAATAATAAAAATAGTAATTTACTTTAATTTTACTTTTATAAAAAAAGCTTTATTATACTTTTATAAAAACTTAATTATATTTCTTTAAACTATTCCTTTATTTTTTAAATACTATTTTTATTTTTATTTTTATTATTACTATTACTATTACTATTATTAATATTAATATTATTATTATTATTATTATAGGTTAATCTAAAGTTTAAAAAGTAAGTATTTATAAATAGCTTTATTTAACTAATTTAAATAATTAAAAAAAGCTAATTAAGTTTAGGCTACTTAAATAAAAACTATTACTATAGTTAAAATTAAATATAAGTTACTAATTATTATTATTATAACTTTTATTATTACTTTTATTATTAATATTAATATTAATATTTTATTTTTTAATCTTTAGTATATTATTTTTATATTATTAATTAGCTTTATAATTTTTAATATTATTATTAATATAAGATTTAATACTTAGTTTACTAAATTACTTAACCCCTTAGTTATTTAATTTCCTTTTTATAAAAATTATATTAAAGACATTATTTTTAAAAAAAGTAATTTTAAATATTATATTAATAATAATAAATAGTTTTATTATTATATTAATTATAAAGTTATAAATTATTAATATATACTTTTATAAATATTAAATATTACTTTTATTAACTAAAAGTTTATTAAGTATTATTTTTATTAATTAACTACTTTAAGTACTTTTTTTTTTATTTTTTTCTTCCTTAAGTTAATATAAGCTATTTAAAGTAGTAATACTTTTATAAATTATTTTAGGTTTTTTATTACCTTAAGTTATAAGCTTAATTATTAATTTTTAAGTAATTAATTTTTAAATACTAATATACTTTATATTTTTAAATTAAAATACTAAATAATAAAAGTTTAATATATAAAGAGGAGTAATAATAGCTTTTTAAAATAACTAAAGTAGAATTTTAGCTTTAAGTTATAAAAGCTTAAAAAAAAGTTAAAAATTATATTATTTATTAAGTTTATATTAGTTATTTATATATACTATAAATAATTAGTTTATTATTAATTTAATTTAATTTAATTAAGTAGTTTTAATATTTTTTATTACTTTTTTTTTATAATTATAATACTTACTATATTAATAAACTATAAAGTATTAAGCTTAATTTAAGTTATTTAAGTATTATAATAATTATAAATTTATAAAAATATATATTCTCTTTAAGTATAAAACTTAATTTAAACTATTTAAGTATTATAATAAAATATATAATTATATATATTTTTTAAGTACAAAGCTTAATTTAAGCTATTTAAGTATTATAATAATTATATTATATATCCTTTTTAAAGTATAAAGCTTAATTTAAACTATTTAAGTATTATAATAATTATATAATTATATATTTTCTTTAAGTATAAAACTTAATTAATAATTATATAGTTATATATTTTCTTTAAGTATAAAGCTTAATTTAAGTTATTTAAGTATTATAATAATTATAATATATATTCTTTTTAAATATAAAGCTTAATTTAAGCTATTTAAGTATTATAATAATTATATTATATATTCTTTTTAAATTTAAAGCTTAATTTAAACTATATAAGTATTACTTATTATATAAATATAAGCTATATTACTTATATAATTTATATAGAATCCTATGTAAATTAAATATATAGGATTCTATATATTTATTAAGTACCTTTATATTATAAAGTAATATAAAAACTTAGCTTTTTTTTATATAAAAAGAATAATAAAAAAATAATAAAATAATAAAAAAACTACTTTAATTACTTAGTATTATAAATTAAATTAATATATTAACTTTATTATTACTTAAATTTAATAATACTTTAATAATATTAAATTATTAAAAAAAAAAAGTTAAGGATTTTATTATTTAATTAAATATTTTATATATAGTAATAATATATATATATTTAATTTTATAATTTTAAATTATTACTTTATAATTATTAAGTTAAATATAATATTTAATATTAAGCTTTTATAAAAAAAAAAGAAAAATAATAAAAGTTATAAAATATTATTTTAAAAAAATAATAATAAAAAATTATATAAATAAAAACTATTTATAATAAAAGTAATAAAAGTCATAATATATTATATTATATTATATTAAAAAAATATAATTTTAAATATTAATTTTATTATTATTTTAATTATTTATTATTAATATAATTACTAATTTAATATTAAGTAATAAACTTTTATATATAATAGAATATTAAATAGTAAATTTTTTTTATTTATAATTAAGGATTTTAATATTAAATTTATAAAATTAAAAGTTTAATATAATTATATTATAATTAAATAAAATTACTAAGTTAATTATAAAAGTAAAAAAATAATTATAAAAAAAATAAAATAATAATTATATATATATTATTTATAAAAAAGTATATACTTAAACTTAAAAAATTAAAGTTATTATTAAAATACTTTTTTAATATTTTTTTAATACTTTTTACTACTTAGTTTTATATTTTTTTAATACTTTTTATTACTTAATTTTATATATTTTTTTAATATTTTTTATTACTTAGCTTTATATTTATATAATAATATATTTATTACTTTATAATATAATTAAAATATATAATTATATTATAAATAAATACTTAAAATAATTAAATATTAAGTAAATATATATATTAAATTAAAATAAATAATATTAAGTTTTTTACCTAAGTTTTTTTTTTTATATATATTATTATATTTATTATTATTATTATTATTATTTAAATTATTAATATTTTATTATACTTTTTAAAGTGATTATTCTTAAACTTAATAATAAAAATAAACCTAAGGCTAAAGCTAAAGCTAAAGCTTTTATTAATAATATAAATTTTTTTTTATTTACTTTTTTTTATTAATTTATTTTTTAAAAAAGTTAAAAAATAAATTAATATTATAAACTTTAAAATATAAGTTTATTATACTTACTTTTTTTCTTTTTTTTAATTAAAAAATCTATTATATAAAAAATATATTTAAAGTATAATTATAAATAAAATTATAAATTTTAATAAATATATAAATTTAAATAACAATAATAATAATAATTTATATTAGTAATATATAAATAATAATTATAATTATTTTTTTTAATATATTTACTTTTATTTTATTATTTTATTTTTATTTAATTTTATATTATAATTATTTTAAGCTAGTATTTTTTATAAAAAAAATAATTTATACTTTTTAATAAAAAAATAAAAAAGTAATTTTTTTTTAATTTTTTATACTTTATATATATTAATAATAAAAGGTAGTAAATTAATATTATATAGCTTTATATTTATTATTTAATATAATTATAAATTATAATTTAATATTTAAATTTATAAAGAATAAAAAAAAAGAATAATAATAATAATTATAAAATTAGTAATAATTATAAAATTAATAATAATTATAAAATTAATAATAATTATAAAATTAATAATAATTATAAAATAAAAAATAAATTAATAAAAAGTAATAATAAATTTTTAATAAAAGTAATAATAAAATAATTTTTTTTTTTAATTTTAGTAAATAATATTTTATAAATATAAATAATAATAAAAATAAAATACTTAATAAATTAATTAAAATATATAAGTATATAATAAATATAAAAAGTTATATTACTTTTTTATAAGAAATAAGTATTTCATTTTAAATATTTTATATAATATTATTATTATAATTAAAAAATAATATAAAAACTATTTTCTTTTAAAGTAATAATATAATTTACTTAAGGAATTATTTATATTTATTAATACTTAAGTAAAAGACTAAGGATATATATTTATAATATATAAATTTAAATAGAAAAGTAATAAATATATTATAATATTTATATATAATTAATTTAAAAAGCTTTTAAATACTTTAAAAAAATCTACTTAAAAAACCTTTATATATAAAATTAAATATTAATTTTTAATTAATGTAAAAAAGTCTTTAAATTATATAGTTTAAAGTATATAATATTATTAAAAAATATATTTTTAAAAATATAATTATATACTAAATTTATATTTATTTATTTATTTAATTTATTATAAACTTAAAGTAATATAAAATTTAAATTTTAAAAAGTTAATTAAAATTAATTTAATTTTTTAAAAAAATTTAAATTTATTTATATAAAAATAAAAATAAAAATTTTATAATATAGTAAAATATTTATAACTAAAATATAACTTTTTAATAAAAAATATATAAAAAATAAAGTTTAATTTATATTTTAATTAATTAATTAAAAAGTAAAAGATTTTAAAATTAAATTTAAGTTAATAAAAATAATTATATAATAACTTTTTTTTATATACTTAAAATTATTAAAATAGCCTTAAAAATATTTTAATTTACTATTATTAAATTATATTTATAAAATTAATAAATATTAAATATTTTTTTTTTAATATAGTTAATATTAATATTTATAAATAATTTTTTTATATTATATTTATATTTTTTAATAAAAAGTTAAAAAAAATTTACCTTTAAGTATTAATTAGCTTTATTTAATTTATAAAGTTAATAATATAAAATATTTATTTATAATAATAATTAATTATTATATTACTTATATAAATATTATAAAAATAATATTTTTATTAATATAACTATTACTTTATATTTAATATATTAATAAAGTAATTTTAAATTATTATTAATTTATATTTATAAAATAAAAATACTTAATTACTATTATATTAAAAGTAATAAAAGAAATATTTTTTTAAAAATAAAATATATTTTATAATTTTTAGTTTTTTATTATTGACTTTTTAACTAAGGAAAAATTCTAAAATTAAATTATAAAGTTTAAGTAATAATATATTTAATATTATATATAAAAAGTTATTTATATTAAAATAATTTAGCTTTAATTATATAAAAAAAAACTTATTAAAATTTAAATTAATTAATATATATACTTTAGTAATATAATTATATTTTATATTAAAAATATTTATTTATTAATTAAATTTTACCTTAGTAATTAATTTATATTTAATTTCTTTAAAATATAATAAGCTATATAATAATTATTATATAATTAATTATAAAAAATATAAGTTAATTAAAGTAAAAAATAAATTAAAATACTAATTAAATTTTTAAATAACTTATATATAAAAATATATAGTTAAATTTTATATAAAGTATTATATAAAGTTAATATATAATAAAAATAAAGCTTTTTATAATAAAAAGATTTTTTACTTTTAATTATTTATACTAAGTTTTTTATATAAAGTAGTTAGTTTAAGATATTACTCTCTATAGTAAATTTAAAATATTACTTTTATAATACTACTATTATAAAGGAAAAAGAACTTAGAAAAAAGAAAGTACTAGAGAAAGTATTTAGTTTACTTAGTTTAATACTTTTATAAAGTAATTATAAAAAGAAAAAACTTAAAAAAGAAAGGGTACTAAAGGAAATACTTAATTTACTTAGTTTATTATTTTTATAAAGTAGCTGTAAAAGAAAAAAAACTTAAAAAAAAAACTCTTAAAAAAGTAAAAATACTAAAGAAAATACTTAATTTACTTAGTTTATTACTTTTATAAAGTAATTGTAAAAGAAAAAAAACTTAAAAAAAAGATTTTTAAAAAAGTAAAAGTACTAAAGGAAGAGGAGGGTACTAAAGAATATAAATTCTTAAGAAGGTAAAGGTATTAAAGAAAAAAAAAGGTATTAGAGAATATAAATTTTTAAAAAAGAGAGAATACTAAAGGAAAAGGATTCCTAAGTAATAAAAGCTAATTATAAACTTTATATATATTTAGCTTACTTAATTTATTACTTTTATAAAGTAGTTAATTTAAAATATTATATTTATAATACTATTACTATTATAAAAGGAAAAAAGCTTAAAAAAAAAACTTTTAAAAAAGTAAAAGTATTAAAAAAAAAAAGAAAATACTAAAAAAAAAAAACTCCTAAGTAATAAAAACTAGCTTTTATTAATTTATTAACTATAGACTTTATATATATTTAGCTTACTTAATTTATTATTTTTATAAAATAACTAAGTTAAAATATTATATTTATAATACTACTATTATAAAAAAAAATACTAAAGAAAAAGAAAAATACTAAAGGAAAAGGACTTTTAAGTAATAGACTTTATATATACTTAGCTTACTTAATTTATTACTTTTATAAAGTAATTAATTTAAAATATTATATTTTTAATACTACTATTATAAAAGGAAAAGAATTTATTACTTTTATAAAGTAATTTAAAATATTACTTTTATAATATTACTATTATAAAAAAAATTTAAAGAAAAAAAGATTTTTAAAAAAAAAAGTATTAAAAAATATAAACTCTTAAAAAATAAAAGTTAATTAAAATAGTAATTTTATTATTAACTTTAAAAAAAAAAAAGTACTAAAGGAAAAAAAAAATATTAAAGAAAAAAGAAAATACTATTATTAACTTTAAATTAAATAAAAGCTATATATTAAAAATAAATAAGCTTTTTTTTTTAAACTTTTAGTACTAAAGAAAAAGAAAAGTACTATTATTAATTTTAAACTAAATAAAAACTATTTACTAAAAGTAAATAAGTTTTTTATTTTAAATTTTTAATATTCAAGGAAAGGGAAAGTATTAAAGGAAAAGAAAAGTATTATTATTGACTTTAAACTAAATAAAAACTACTTATTAAAAGTAAATAAGTTTATTATTTTAGACTTAGTATTAAAAAAAAGGGAAAATACTAAAAAAAGAAAAAGTTATTAAAAAAAGAAAATAAATTTTTAAAGAAATATAAGATTATAATTAATAATAAAGTTATATTAATTTAAATATTAAAGGAAAAGGAAAGTACTAAAGGAAGAAAAAATTACTAAGGGAAGAAAATAAATTTTTAAAGAAATATAAAATTATAATTAGTAATAAAATTATATTAATTTAAATACTAAAGGAAAAGGAAAATATTAAATAAAAGCTATATATTAAAAGTAAATAAGCTTATTATTTTAGACTTTTAAAAATAGTACTAAAAGAAGGGAAAAGTATTAAAAAAAGAAATTACTAAAAGAAGAAAAAGTTATTAAAGGAAAAAAAAATTATTAAAAAAAGAATAAACTTTTAAAAAAATATAAAACTATAATAAGTAATAAAATTATATTAATTTAAGTATTAGAGAAAGGGAAAAATACTAAAAGAAAAAGTTACTAAAGGAATATATAAATTAAAAATTAAAAGCTATTTATAATAAAGTAGTAAAAGCTATATTATATTATATTATATTATACTAAGGTATACTAAAGTATATTATACTACTATATTATACTATATTATATTATAGTATTTATATAATTTCTATAGGGCTTTGTAAAATTAAATTTACAGGGCCCTATGTATTTATTAAGCGCCCTTTATATTCTTAGTTTTTAAAAATATATAATTTACTTATGTAATATTTTTATTAACTTAGTAATCTATAAATTTATTAGTTCTTTATTAGTAATTCATTAATTTTAGATTCAAAATTAATGAATTTACTTTACTTATTAATATTTTTATTAATAGTTATTATATAAGTAAATAAAAATTACATAAGCTTTTATTAGTTATTTTTCTATTTATAGAAATTTTCTTATAAGAAAATAATAAATATTTAATTTAATATTAATAATTTTATAAATTATTTTTTTTTTAACTAATGATTTATTAGTAAATTAGTAACCCTAAATTCAGCTATTTATATATTATATAAAAGTATATTATTTATAAAAAGGCTTATAGAATATAAAAAAACTATTATTAATTATAGAATATAAGTATTATATACTTTATAAAGTATTAGTAATAAAAAAAGAAATATAGTTTTACTATTATTACTTTAGTTAATTTATTATATTTTTATATATATATATTATTTATTACTTCTTAATTATAAAAATCTAAATCTTTTATTTTTATTTTAAATTTAAATCCTTTATTATTTTTATTTATTTTAATTTAAAAGAATATTAATTTAAAAAGATTTAAATATAAATATATTTAAATCCCTTATATTGAAAAAATTATAGTAAAGTTTTATAAAGTTATATTATAAAACTAATAATTATTTATTTATATAAATTTTTATTATTATATTACCTTAGGGAATTCTTTTTATAAATAATTAAAATTATATTATTATATTTAGCTTTACTAAGATAATAATTATATTTATAATTTTAATTATATTATATTACTATTTTAAATTATACTATTACCTTTGATTTTATTAAATTAATAATTATATTAAAAAATTAAAGAATTATAATATATTAATTAATAATATTTAAAAACTATTTACTACCTTTAATTTTATTAAGTTAATAAATATATTATTTAAATAACTAATACTTTATATTTACTTTTTAACTTTTTAATTATATATTTTATTTTATAAATTAATTTATTTTAAAATAATTAAATATTATATTAAGTATTTTAAATATAAAACTATATAGCTTTAATTTTATTTTAAAAATTAACTTTTAAATTTAAGTAAGTATTTTTAAATTATATTACTACTTTTACTTTTATTACTTTTATTACTTTTACTTATATAACTACTACTATTACTATATATTATTCTTTAAAACTTACTATTATTACTATTATTATTACTATTATTATATATTATTTTTTAAAATTTACTATTATTATTATTATATTATTATTATTATTATTATTATTATATTATTATTATTATTATTATTATTATATTATTATTATTATTATTATTATTATATTATTATTATTATTATTATTATTATTATTATATTATTATTATTATTATTATTATATTATTATTATTATTATTTAAGTTTAAATTAATTTTTTTTTAATTTTTTTTCTTTTTTAAATAAATTTATAAAGGCTAAGTTATACTTTTATAACTAAGTAAAATATATTACTAAAATAGTATTAAGAATTATTATTTTTTTATTATATTTATTAAATAATTATTAAATATTAAATTTTAAAAAAGTATTTTTTTTAATATTTTTTTTTTTTACTTTTATTATTAAAGAAGATTTAATATTTAAATATTAATAATAAAATATATAAATTTAATTAATTACTTTTACTATAGTTTAATTTAATTTACTTTACTTTTTAATTTTTAAAATTAAGCTTATATTTTTTTAATTTTTTATATTTTTTTAAAAATTTAAGTACTATTAAGAAAACTTTATATTATAAAGTTAAACTAAAGTAATTTACTTATATTTTAGTATTTTTTATTTATAATAATAGTTAAGTTATTTTTAAATTAATACTTAAATATATTAAAGAATTTAGTTAAAATAATATAATTATAATTATAAAATAAAAAATATATTAATAAAAATATATATATATAGGTAAAAAATATTAATAAACTTTTAATAAAGAATATATAAAGTAATAATAAATAAAAAAGTTAAATATAAAGTAATTTAAATAAATAATATATATAAGTATATATATTTTATTTTATTTACTTAATTATCTTTAGTTAATAAAAATAATAATTAAAATATAAAATAAAAAAAAGAAATTATAAAGTATTTTTTTAATATTTTTAAAGTAAATTTATACTTAATATTTTATATTAATATTATTATTATAATTACTATTATTATAATTAATTTTCTTAATAACTACTTTCCTTTAAAGTAGTAATATAACTTATATAAAAAGTTATTTAACTTTATTAATACTTAAGTAGTAAATTAAGGTTATATATTTATAATAAATAAATATATAAAGAAATAAAGTAATAAATTTATTATTATATATAAATATAATTAATTTTAATAGTTTTTAAATATTATAAAAAAAGAAAAATATATTTAAAAAATAATTATATATAAAATTAATTATTAATTTTTAATAATTATAAAAAAGTTTTTAAATAGTATAATTTAAAGTATATAATATTATTAAAATTAATTTTTAATATATAATTATTAGTAAAATTTATATTTATTTACTTATTTAATTCTTTATAAATTTAAAATTAATTAATATTTATATATTAAAAAGCTAGTAAATATTAATATAGTTTTAAAAGAAATTTAAATTTATTTATATTAAAATAGTAATAATTTTATAATATAGTAAAATATTTATAATAAAATTATATATAGTAAATAAAAAATATATAAAAAATAAAATTTAATTTATACCTTAGTTAATTAATTAAATAATAAAAGGTTTTAAAGTTAAATATAATATAATAATAATAATTATATAATTATTATTTTATTTATATATTTAAATTTTTTAAAATATTTTTAAATTTATTTTAATTTATTATTATTAAATTATATTTATAAAATTAATAAATATTATATTTTTTTTTTAATATAGTTAATATTAATATTTACTAATAGTTTTTTTATATTATATTTATATTTTTTAATAAAAAAGTAAAAAAAATTATTACTAAGTATTATATAAACTTTATTTTATTTATAAAAACTATAATATAAAATACTTATTTATAATATTAACTAATTATTATATTACTTATATAAATATTATAAAAATAATATTTTTATTAATATAACTATTACTTTATATTTAGTTAAAGTTACTAAATTTATTAATAATTATTATTAATAAATAACTCTTTATTAATTATTAATAAATAATAGATTTTATTTATTTTCTTTAGGGTATTAATAAAACAAAGGAATTTTTTATTAATGAAAATGAATAATAAAGGAATCTTATTTATTTAATAATAAATTAAATAAAATAACTATAAAAAATAAAAAAAGCAGACTTATAGTACTGCTTTCTAGCTTTATAAAAATATATAATTTACTTATATAATATTTTTATTAGCTTAATTATTATTAAATTCATTACCTTTATTAATAAATTATTATTAATAATAAATACCTTTATTTTATTTTCTTTATTTTAAAAAAGTAAAAAATAATAAATAATAAATAATAAAAAAAATTTATTTTATATTCTTTAAGGCCTTAATAAAATAAATAATTATTAATTAATAACTTTATATTTAATATATTAATAATATAGTTTAATAATAATATTATTTAATTTTTATAATATAAAAGTATTTAATTATTTTTATATTAAGGATAATAGTAATAATAAAAATAAATTTTAAAAAATAAAATTTATTTTATTAATTTTAGTATTTTATTATTAGCTTTTTAACTAAGGAAAAATATAATAAATAATTTATAAAATTTAAGTAATAATATACTTTATATTATATAAATAAAGTTATATATATTTAAAATTAATTTATATTATATAAAAAAAGAATTATTAAAGTTTAAGTTAATTAATATATATATTTTAATAATATAATTATATTTTATATTAAAAATAATTTTTTTTTTTTAAATTTTATTTTAAAAAATTTATATTAAATGTTTTTAAAATATAATAAATTATAAAATAAATATTATTTATTTAATTATTAAAGCTATAAGTAAATTAATTTTAATAGTAAATTAAAATATTAATTATTTTTTTTAATTAATTTTACTTAGGTATATATAATTAAGTTTTATATAAAGTATTATATAAAGTAATAAAATTTATAAAAAAAAAATCTTTAATTATTTATATTAAGTTATTTATATAATTTTTTAGTTTACTTTATATTTATTAACTATAGATTTTATAAATATAAAACTAAATTTTTTAATTATTATATTTTTATTTAAATTAATATTTTTAATAATATAAAAAACTAATTTACTTAATTAAGCTTAATATAATTAAAAACTTAAAGTTATATATTATTAAAAAGTTTACTATTTCTTAAATAAGTATTTAATAAAAATTAAGTAAATTTAAGTTAATTAAAAAGTAAAAAAAAATAATATTTTAATATATTAAATATTATAAAACTAAATATACTAAAATATTAAAATATTACTTATAGAAATATAAAAAGCTTTTAAATTTAATAAATATAATATAAGTATAATTAATAATAATAGTAATATTTAATAACTTAGTTAAATTAATAATAATAATAATATTTAATAACTTAATTAAATTAATAATAGTAATAGTATTTAATAACTTAGTTATTAATAAAATTAATAAAAGTAATAAACTAAATATAAAAGCTATAGTTATTACTTTTTTTTTTAAAGTTATTTATTATTAATATATAATTAAAAAATAAAATTAATATAATAAATAATTTATAAATAAAAGAATAAATAAGAAATATTATAAAGTTATAAAGTTATTATTATAATATAATAAAAGTTTTTATAAATAATATTTAAATTAAAAATAAATAAATAAATATTAAATAATTATAATTTTATAAAGAACTTAAAGTTAAAAAAAGAAAATAATATATATAAATTAAAATTATAAAAAAATATATAAATAAAAGTATTAATAATAAAATAATTAATAAATAAATTAATAATAAAAAACTAATAGTAAAATATAATATAACTTTAAGAGTAAGCTTTAAAAAACTATTATTAAAAATTAAATTAATATATAAATAAATTAATATAATATAAAAAGTAATTTTAAAATAATAATATATTAAATATTTAAACTTTATATATATTTTACTACTTAGGGGGTCTTAAAAATAACTACTATCTTTAACTTAGCTTTACTAAGTTAAAAGAATTATTAATTAATAAAAGGTTTATTAATTTAAAAAAAAATATATAGTTTATAATATATATATTATATAAAATAAAGTACTTTATAAATTATTAAACTTATAATTCCTAGGGAAAAATATTATTAAACTACTACTTAATATAAAGTAATATTAGATTTAAGTAAAATAGCTTTTTTATAAGTAAAAATAATAATTTATTATTTTAGTATTTTATTTTATATAGTATATATACTAAGACTAAAGTATTTTATAAATTAATAACCCTTTTACTAATTAATAACCCCCCTAATTTAATAAAGCTAAGTTAAGAATAATAGTTATTTTTAAAATTCCCTAAGTATATTTTTTATTTAATAAAATTATTATAAGTACTTTTTTAATTATTAAAAGTATAAAACTTAATATTAAGTAGTAATAAAAGAGTTAAAATATTATAATTAATTAATAGTATATTAAGCTAATACTTTTTTTATTATAATATATTATTTTATTAAAATAAAAGTAATTTTTTTAAAAAAAAAAGTATTTATTATAAATAATAATAAAAATAGTAATTTACTTTAATTTTAATTTTATAAAAAAACTTTATTATATTTTTATAAAAGCTTAATTATACTTTTTTAAATTATTTTTTTATTTTTTAAATATTATTTCTATTTTTATTTTTATTATTATTATTACTATTACTATAAATTAATCTAAAGCTTAAAAAGTAAATATTTATAAATAGCTTTATTTAATTAATTTAAATAATTAAGAAAAGCTAATTAAGTTTAAGCTACTTAAATAAAAGTTATTACTATAGCTAAAGTTAAATATAAGCTATTAATTATTACTATTATAATTTCTACTATTACTTTTATTATTAATATTAATATTAGTATTTTATTTCTTAGCCTTTAATATATTATTTTTATATTATTAATTAACTTTATATTTTTTAATACTATTATAAATATAAAATTTAATACTTAATTTATTATATTACTAAATCCCTTAGTTATTTAATTTTTTTTTATAAAAACTATATTAAAAATATTATTTTTAAAAAAAATAATTTTAAATATTATATTAATAATAATAAGTAGTTTTATTATTATATTAATTATAAAATTATAAATTACTAATATATACTTTTATAAGTATTAAGTATTATTTTTATTAACTAAAAGTTTATTAAATATTACTTTTATTAATTACTTTAAGTACTTTTTTTTTTATTTTTTTCTTCCTTAAGTTAATATAAGTTATTTAAAGTAGTAATATTTTTATAAGTTATTTTAAAAAAAATTAATTATAACCTTAATTATTAATTTTTAAGTAATTAATTTTTAAATACTAATATACTTTATACTTTTAAATTAAATTATTAAATAATAAAAATTTAATATATAAAGAAAAGTAATAGTAGTTTTTTTTAAAATAACTAAAGTAGAATTTTAACTTTAAGTTATAAATACTTAGAAAAAAGTTAAGGATTATATTATTTATTAAGCTTTATATTAGTTATTTATATATACTATAAGCAGCTAGTTTATTATTAATTTAATTAATTAAGTAATTTTTTTTTATAATTATAATATTTATTATATTAATAAATTATAAAAAGTAAAGCTTTATTTAAGTTATTTAAGTATTATAATAATTATATTATATATTTTTTCTAAAGTATAAAGCTTAATTTAAGCTATTTAAACTTTATAATAACTATAAGTTTATATATTTTCTTTAAGCTTAAAGCTTAATTTAAGTTATTTAAGTATTATAATAATATATACTTTATAATTATATATTCTTTTTAATTATAAAGTTTAATTTAAGTTATTTAAGTATTATAATTATTTTACATAAGCTATAGTACTATATTACTTATATAATTTATATAGGACTTATATAAATTAAATATATAGGATTTTATATATATATAAGTTACTTACTTATATAGTTTAAATTAAGCTTTATATTTAAAGAGAATATATAATGTAATTATTATAATACTTAAATAGCTTAAATTAAGCTTTATACTTAAAAAAATATATATAATATAATTATTATAGTACTTAAATAACTTGAATTAAGCTTTATACTTAAAGAGAATATATAATATAATTATTATAATACTTAAATAGCTTAAATTAAGCTTTATACTTAAAGAAAATATATAATTATATATTTTATTATTATTAAAATATATATTAATTAGCCTTAGTTTATTACTTTAGCTTATTAAGAAGAATTACTTTATTTATAATTATAGCCTAAGTTAACTTTTAATTAACTAAGTACTATTACTTTTATTAAGTTAATATTTTTATTTTTAATACTTTTACTTAATAATTTAATTATAACTTTTATTATATTTATAACTTTCCTAAAATATTAATTCATAAATTAGAAATTAACTTTTATTAGCTTTAATACTATTATTATTTTTAATAAATAATTTAATTAATTTTATAAATTAATTTTAATATTATTTAGTTTTTTTTAGTAATAGTATTAATATTAGTAATTTTCCTAAGTCCTAGGGCTTTATAAAACTTATTAAAGTAGTTTTTTTTAAATAGTTTAATTAACTTATTTACTATTATTTAATTTATAAAAATATATTTTAATTTAACTTTTTTATATTTTACTTTTTTATAAATAAAATAATATTATATTTTTATATACTTTAATTTTTTATAATTTATTAAGTTTTTTATTAATATTATTATACTTTAATTATTATAATAAATGATTACTATATTTAATAAAAATTATATTATATTTTCTTTTTAAAAATTAATTTATAATTTTATAAAAAACTTTTATAATTAAATTACTTTTTTTATTATATTTATTTAAGCTATATATTTAATTTTATAATTAAATAAAACTATAGTAATTTATTATTTTAATAATTAATTAATTTTATTACTCCTTATATTAAATATATAGCTAAAGATTAATTTATATATATTTAAATTACTAACTTAGTTAAAATTATTATATTTTTTTAATAATTAAAAATTACTTTAAAATATAAAGTATTAGTTTTATATTCTTTATATATATTTTAAAATATACTTTATAATTTACTTATATATTTTATTAAGGTTATTTAAATATTAATTAATAATTAATATTATATAAGCTAAATTTAAGTATATTCTAAGTATTAAATATATTAATAATTTTATTATTAATTAAAACTTTTTTTATTTACTTTAATAATATTTATATATATTTTTAACTTTTTATAATTTTATTTTTATTATTAAAGTAAATATTACTTTATAATTTATTATTTTAAATTAATAAAAGATTTTTTAAATATCTTTATTAATTAAAGATATTTATATAAGCTATTTTATTATAGTAAATATATATACTTAAATAATAATAATATAACTTTAGATTTATTATAAAAAACTTTTTATATAATATATTTTTTAGCTTAATAATCTTTAATTTATTTTTATTAATTAAAAGTAAATTATTAATATAAATTATAATAAAAATATTATCCTTTATATAAAAACTATTATTAAAAAATATAAAATAAAACCTAAAAGTAATTAAAAAGTTAATAAAAGTTTTATATTAAATTTATAATATTTACTTTAAATTATAAAAAGCTTTTTTTAATTTATAAACTTTTTTTAATTTATTAAAATACTTAATTAATTATTTAATATAAATATTTTCCTTAATTTTACTATATAAAACTATTATTTTTATATTTATTTACTTGATTTTTAAGTTTAAAGTAATTATTATTATAAATAATACTTTATAAATTATTAACTTTATAATTAATATAAATATCTTTATATAATTAATATTAGTAATTTATTTAAAGTATAATATAACTTAATATACTTTATATTTAATAACTTAGTTATTTAGCTTTTTTTTTAATTTATAAACTTATTTACTATATAAAATATAGATTTATAAATTAAATTTAATAAAATCCTAGGTTTTATTATTATATAAAGCTTATATTTCTTTAATTATTTTTTTATATTACTTATTTTAAAAAAAATTATATTTAGCTTTTTAAAATATTTATAATTTAATATTTTTAATAAAAGATTTTAAAGTAATAATTAAAGTAAATATATTAAATAAAAAATATTTACTTTTAAGTAAATATTATAATTTTAAATACTTTGGGATTTTATTTTAAAATTTTAGTTATTTAAGATTAAATATTAATAATTTTAAAAAAAATACTAGTAATTTATAAATATATAAAATCTTATATATTTAATTTATATAAAGTCTTATATAAACTACTTAAGTAATAGCTTATAGTATATAATTAATATAATTATAATATAAAAGTAATATAATTTATAATATATAACTTTACTAATTTACATAATTAACTATAATACTTAAATAGCTTAAATTAAGCTTTATACTTAAAAAAAATATATAAATTTATAATACTTAAATTACTTAAATTAAGCTTTATACTTAAAGAGAATATAAATTTATAATTATTATAATACTTAAATAGCTTAAATAAATCTTTATACTTAAAGAAAATAAATATATAAATTTATAATATTTAAATTACTTAAATTAAGTTATATATTTAAAGGGGAAAGAAATAATAAACTTTAGAAAACTATAAAGTATAAATTAAAGTTATTTATAATAAAAAAAAATAATAGAAGTATATTATATTATATTATAATATATTATAATATACTATAGTATACTATAATATACTATAATATATTATAATATACTATAATATATTATAATATACTATAATATACTATAATATACTATTATATATTATAATAAACTAATTATAAAGCTTTATATTACTTATATAATTTATATAAGACTTATATAAATTAAATATATAGGATTTTATATATTTATAAATTATTAAAAATACTTTTATTATAAATAAAATACAGCTTAATTTTTAATAATATTTTTTTTTATAATTTATTATTAATTTATATATTATTATTTTAAATAAATATAATATTTTATTTAGTAATAACTTTAAACTTAAAATAAATATTTAAAAAAGTAATAATTTTTTTTATAAATATTAGTAAATAATATTTTATATTTTTAATAAAGCTAAGTAAAATATATTTTATATTTTTATTATTTAGCTTTTTATATTAAATTTATAAAATTAAATACTAAGTTATTATATTTATTATTTTAATATTTAAAATATTTAATTATTAATTAAAAATTAATTTAAAAAAAGTTTTATTAAATATTTTATATAAACTTTTATTTTTTAAATAATTAATTATATTAAAAACTTTTAATTAATATTACCTTAAGATATTTCCTTTAATTATTATAAATAATAATTTATTATAAATAATAATATTAAAGTTTTTTATAATATTATTTAATTAATATTATTTTATAAAAGATATTTTTAATTAAGTATTATATTTAGTTACTTACTTATTAAACTTATAATTATTAAATTCTTTAGTTTTATTTAAGTATATTATTTAATATTATTATTTTTATAATTTTTTATTTTTTAAAAATTATATAAAGTATTTAATAAATTCCTAAGTAGTTTCTTTAGTTTTAATAACTTTATTATTATTAAATTTACTATAGTTATTAATTAATATAATTTAATTTTTTTTATTATAATTAATTATATAAAAAAATTATAAATATTAATATAAATTATATTTTTTATATATTTAATTTATTATAATTAATTATTATAAAGCCTTTTTTTTTTTTTTTATAAATAAGGTTTATAAAAGTAATATTCCTAAGTTATATTTATTTTATTAATTATATTTTTTAATTTATTAAAGTTATTAATACTTAAATAATTTATTTAATTATATTATATTTATATTTTTAAATTAATTAAGTATAAAACTAAGGTTTATATTAATAATATATTTATTTATAAAATAAATAAATTTTTAAAATATTTTATTATAAACTTAGTATTATTTTTTTTAATAATTTAACTATTTTAAAATATTATTATTTTCCCTTTAATATTAAAAAGCTAAGTTATAAATAGTAAATTAAAACTAAAGCTAAGTATAAAAAAATATTAGTAAATATAATTATAATTAATTTATTTTTATTAATATATTTTTAAATTATATTATTTACTTTTTTAATTTTAATTTTTAAATTTTTTATATTATTAAATTTACTATTATATAGCTTTAATATACTAAAAATAAACTTTTTTTTATAATATATAATATATTATTTATAACTTAAGTTAAAAATTTAAATAAAGCTAAGGGTATAGTTTATTATAATTAAAAATTATTAATAAGTTTTTTTTTATTTATATAAGTTATTACTATTATAATTAACTTAAGTATATTTTAGTTTTTTAATTTTATAATTATATTTAAGGATTAATATAACTTAGCTTTATTTTACTTAAGTAATTACTTTTTTTAAAAGTAAAGAGTTTAATAATTATTTCTATTATAATTCTTTTTATAAAAATATAAATATTTTTTTTTAATAATTTTTACTTTATTATTATTACTTTAGTCTAATTAAAGTTATTTTTAAATTAATAAAGCCTAAGTATCAATTATATTACTTTTTTATTTTTTTTCTTTTACTTTTATGTTATATATTACTTTATTTAATATTAAAAATATTATTATATTATAAACTATTTAAAAGTTTATACTTTAAGCTAAGTATTATTTTCTTAAATTATTAATAAACTTTAGTATAAAATAATTAATTAATAATTAATAATTTAAGTTTACTTAATTAAATTTCTTTTATATAATAATAATTTTTTATATAAATTTTTAAATAATTTTTAATTTTAAAAAAATATTTTTATTTTATTTATAAAATACTTTTTATAATACTTTAAGCTTAAACTTTTAAAATTTTAACTTAGTATATTTAAATATTTTATTAATTATATTTTTAATTATTATTAAGTTATTTATTAAAATTAAAAATATTATTTTTATAATCTTAATATATTAGTACTACTTAATTTTTTATATTAAAAACTAATCCTTAGGAACTTAATTTTTTATTATAAAATTAATTACTAAATTATTTATTTTTATTAAGTTTATAATTAATTTTATTCTTTATTTTAAAATTACAAAAAGGCTAAAAGCCAAAGGACTATTAAGGTTTATATATTTTTATTTTAATATTCCTACTAGCTTAATAAACTAATATATCTTTTATATTTACTTTAGCTTTAGTAAAGTAAATAACTTTATATTCCTTTAGCTTATATTAATCTTATATAAGGTAGTAGTATTAATAATAAATTAAATATAAAACCTTTATTTTACTAGACTTTTACTAATAAAATAATACTTTTTAATTACTAAATTAACTAAGTTTATAATTTATTAAAATTACAAAAAGGCTAAAAGCTAAAGGATTATTAAAGCTTATATATCTTTATTTTAATACTTTATTTTTATATAAAAAAATTATTTTTTTCTTAAGTTTTAATAATAAATTAAAATTTAAAGTATATATATTAAGGGGCTAAACTTTTATATTATTATTTATAATTATTATTAATTATTATTAATTATTTTTAAATTATAATATTAATATTTACTTTAGTATTACTTTTGTATTAAGTTATATTATAAAAAATTATAGTAAAATTAAGTTAAATTATAATATATAAACTTTATAATTATAAATATTAATATTATTTAATAATAATAAAATTATTAATACTTAGTTATTTTTTTAAAAGTTTTTATTTATAAATTTTAAAGTTTATTATTTTTTTAAATTAAGACTTTTATTTTCCTTAACTTAATTTTTTTTTAATTCCTTTAAAATACTTTACTATTCCCCTAAAATAATTATAAAAGTCTAAGACTTATAATTAAGTTATTTAAAAACAGTAATTTTATTTACTAAAGCTTTAAATTATTTAAATAAGTAAATTTATATTTATTAATTATTTTATTTATTTATTAATATTTTAATTTAAATATACTAAAATTAGTAAAATTAATTATAAATTAATTTAATAATATAAGTACTTTATAACTTAGTAAAAACTAAGTTTATAATTTATTAAAATATATATTAATTAACCTTAGTTTATTACTTTAGTTTACTAAGAAAAATTACTTTACTTATAATTATAACTTAAGTTAATCTTTAATTAACTAAATACTATTACTTTTACTAAGTTAGTACTTTTATTTTTAATAATTATAATACTTAAATAGCTTAAATTAAGCTTTATACTTAAAGAGAATATATATATTTATAAATTTATAATTATTATAATACTTAAATAACTTAAATTAAGCTTTATACTTAAAAAGAATATATAATTATATATTTTATTATAATACTTAAATAGCTTAAATTAAGCTTTATACTTAAAGAAAATAAATATTATTATAAATTTATAATTTTTATAATACTTAAATAACTTAAATTAAGCTTTATATTTTATAGTTTATTAATATAATAAGTATTACTTAGGGAATTTTAAAAATAATTATTATCCTTAACTTAGCTTTATTATATTAAGGGAGTTATTAATTAATAAAAAAGTTATTAATTTATAAAAAAGAAATATATAATTTATAATATATATATTATATAAAATAAAATACTTTATAAATTATAAATATTATAATATTTTTAAAAAAAATATTATTAAGCTACTACTTAATATAAAGTAATATTAAATATAAGTAAAATAGTATTTTTAAATATAAGTTTAATAATTTATTAAAGTAATACTTTAATTTATATAGTATATATACTAAAACTAAAGTATTTTTATTATAAGCTAACTCTTATAGCTGCAACCACGGGCTGCCCCAAATAGAAGGCCATAGATAAACAATAGACTAACTAATAAAAAATAACTTAATAAAATTAATTATTAAGTTAATTAAGTATAACTTAATAGACTTTATTATTAAAAATATTAAAAATACCTAGTTAATTAAGTATATAACTTCTACTTCTTTATATTTATTTAAAATAGTTAAATAGTTAATTATAAATATAAAATAATACTTAATTATATTTATAAAATATCTTCTATAGTTATATAAATACCCTTTACTTAATTCTTTATTAATTACCTACTAGTCTAGCCTAGCTTATTTACTAATATAAACCTAGCATAAGGTTTATCCTTTAAAAATTCCTCTTATACTAACCTTATAAAAGCTTAGCTTATTATATATTTATAACTCTTATTTAGAAATTACCTTAGACTATAGGTAATATTATTATAAAAATATTAAATAATTAACTTCTAAGTTCTAAATATAAAAATAAACTAAGAAAGTAATATATAAAGTAAATATTAAGATAGTAATATTAATATTATAGATTTTTAAGATTTAGTAAATACTATAGCTAACTTAATAACTAGTAATAATTTAACTACGCTTTTACAGAATCTATAAGGTATAGATTTTAATAATATTATAGAAAAGGCTTTAGCCTTAAATAATATTATTACGTAAATAATATATTAATAAATTTTAAATTACATTAAGATTAATAAATAAGCTTAAATAATCTAGGACTTAATTACTTAACTTTAAAACGCTTTATAATAAAAACACCTGCTTATAATATAAGGCTAGTAAAAAAGGCTTTATAAAAAAAAACTAAGAGAAATTATTAAACTACCTCTACTAGCTTACTTTAATAAAAACCTATAAAAAATTAAAAAATTCCTTATAAATATAAAGTTATACTTTAGGTACTTCTCTACTACTATAGTTTTATTAAAATAATAGGTTAGTATAATAGAAAGCTAATTTACTAAAGGTTTTAAAGATTAATTTAAGCTATATTTTAAAAACTTTAAAAAAAATAATTATATAGTTAGAAAAACATTTATTAATATACTATTTAATAACTATAAATAATTTAAAAACTAACTTAAGGTATTATTTAGATAAATTAATAAAGTAAAGGAAGCTAAAAATATATTACTTAGTCTTATATAATAAAGTATATATACTAAGTATACTACTAAATTTATTTATTTTTATATAAAAACTAATTTTAAAAATAAAGCTAAGAAAATACTATATTATTAAGGGCTAAGGATAATATAAAAAATAAACTTTAAAAGGATAAATTACCTTAAACTTTTAAAAAATTATTTAAAAAATCCTATTATATTAATAATTAGCAGTATAAATAATATAAGGAAAAATAAGTAGAAAAAGGAAAAAGCTATAAAAACTAATAATACCTTTAATATATAAATTAAAAAAAAAAGTATAATATAACTTTATCTAATAATAAAAAGCTAGGACTTATAAATCTAAATACTATTAATACCTGTAAATTTATAGGTAAATATAACTACTATAGTAAAACAGGCTATAAAGAAAAAGACTACTAGGGAAAGCATAGGAAACTAAACCCCCTATATAAAACTATAGACGGAAAAAAAACTTAAAGTATATAAGTTAACGTAATTAATACTATACCCTATAACTTTCTTAGTTAAACCAGCTGCTATAATAATTTATATTTTATATATAAAAAAAAGAAAAAAATAATAAAATAATAGCCTAAAGTACTTAAAAAAAAGCAGCTTAAGTTAATTATAATTACTATAATAACTTTTAAAGAAGTTAACTAAGCTAAATAAAATATTAATAATATACCTATTACTATTACTATTAATAAATAAATAAATATAACTTAGGATAAATATAAAGTAGTATAAGATAAAGCCTGTAATATTCCTTTTATAAAAAAAAAAAAAGAATAAAAAAATGTATTTATTTATAAATTAAAAAAAAAGTCTAAGGTAAATAAGTACTCTTAAAACTAAGGGTATATTAATCTAAATATCTTAGAGCTATGTAAATAATATAAATTATATAAACTATAAGGACTTAAATACCCTTATAAATAAAAACCTTTTAATTATAGTTTAGAAGAAACCTAAGAATAAAAACTAAGCAAATTCTAGCAGATGCTTAAATAGCATAAAATTATATAATAATAAGTACTTAGTAATAATAGACTAGTAGAATATATTAATATAAACCCCTACTACCTTACTTTAACTAAAGAATAGTTCCTTAAATAAGAAGAAATATAACTTATATATAATACTTTATTTATAGAAAACTATAGATAGTTAACTATATAATAATATAATAAAATATTATATATAAAACACTAGGAAAATAAAATCTATAATTAGCATTTTTAAATTTAGTATAATAGCTTATATAATAAAAACTATATAAAAGCTAACTTAGAAAAATACCTAAATCTATAATATAGCTAGCACTTTAATTATAAAGTCGAAAACTAATATAATTAAAAAAAAAAACTAGAATATCCTAAGTTTAACCCCTTAAAATATTATAATAATAATTATAAAAAGCATTAAGTAGTAAAAGAAGATTATAAATAACTTTAGTAATAACTATATTATAATAGATTTAACTTTTAAATATATACTAAGGATTATACTTATAAAAAAAATATTATATAATTCTATAAGTATTATATTAATAAACTTAATATTAATAAATATTAATAATATTAAAAACTTTAAAAGTAGTAATTATAATAATAATACTATAATAACCTTAATGTTATTTATATTAATATACTTACTTATAATATTATAAAAAGGGATTACTTCCTTAAGAAAAAATAAATTTAAATAAACTCTATTAGGACTACTAAATTAAAGAAATATAAAATTAATATAATACTTATTAATAACTCTATTACTGTATATATTAATAATAGAGCAGACATTAGCTTAATTTTACTATAACTAATTAAAGAACTTTAAATCTTTGTTTTACTAATAAAATAAATACTATAAATAATAAATATTACAGAAGCAGTAGTAGAAAAAGGATTAATTAAATATAAGATTAATTATCTTTTACTAATTATTAATAAAAAAACCTATAGCATTAAGTTTAGTATTCTAAATATACTAAATAATAATATCCTCTTAGGATATACCTAGTTACTTAATTATAACCTTATTATTTAATAAAAGACTAATAAGGTTTATTAGGATATTAAAGATATACCTAAATATTAACTTAGCTAAAAAAAATAAAAGGGTAAAGCTATACTACTAAAGAAATTAAAACCCTCTGTGTATATTATAAAAATAAAAATAGTTAAGTTTAAAAAATATAAATTACTAGTACTACTATAATATAATAAATAATATAAAAAAGTAGAATATATTTATATTAATTAAATTACTATATAATTTAAAAATAAGCTAGTAGCCTTTAATAAGGTACTAAGTAAGGTATATAAAAAAGAGGAATTAAATAAGCTTTATAATAACCTTACTAAAATCCCTTAGTAATATAAAAAATATAAAAAACTATTTTAAATAATACTAAACACTAGGTTATTATTATATTTTTAATAAGATTACTTTATTAAGCTAGTAAATAGAAAATAACTAAAGACCTATAAGATCTATAACCTTAATAAAAAAGAACTTAAAGTATTAAAAAAATAATTAAATAAATAACTAAAAAAAGAATATATTTAAGTATTTACTTTATTTATAAAATATTCTATAATATTTATACTAAAGAAAAATAGAAAGTTATAATTAATTATTAACTACTAATAATTTAATAAAATTATTATTAAAGATTACACCCTATTACCCTTAATTTTTAAAATTAAAAATAAGCTAGTAACTATATAATAGTTTATAGCTTTTAACTTTAAAAAAGCCTACAACCTTATTTAAATTAAGAAAAAAGATAAATAAAAAACAGTATTTAAGATGTACTATAGATTATTTAAATACTTAGTTATACCCTTTAGACTTACTAATATACTAATTATATTCTAAAGAATAATTAATAAAATCCTTAAGGAATATATTAATAACTTTATTATTATTTATTTTAATAATATACTAATTTACTTTAATACCTTTAAAAAATATAAATAATATATATATTAAGTTTTAGAAATATTATAAAACGTAAATTTATTAGTAAAACTAAAGAAATATTAGTTTTATATATAAAAAGTTAACTTTTTAAAATATATTATCTTTTTAAGATAAATTAAAATAAACCTTATTAAAATAGTAGCTATTAAGGAATAAAAGGTTTTTAAAATAGTTAAGGAAGTATAGAGTTTCCTTAGACTAGTTAACTATTATTAATAATTTATTTAAAATTATAGTAAAATTACTACACTACTTACAGACCTTATTAAGAAAGACCTAAATAATAAAAAAAAAAATTGGCTAATTAATTATACAGGGAAGGCCCTAGAAGCCTTTAAAGTACTTAAAAATACTATTACTAATATACTAGTACTATAAATATATAACCCTAAAAAGCTAATTATTATTAAAATAAACGCTTTAAACTATACAATTAAAGGAGTTTTTAGTTAATAAAATAATAAAGGAATACTATACTTAATAGCCTTCTTTTTTAAAAAACTCTATAGACTTAAATTATAATACTTTACCTATAACTAAAAACTTATAATTATTTTTAAAGTATTTAAAAAATAAAAATTATATTTATTAAGTAATAAATATAAAATTACTATATATTTAAATTATAAAAATCTTATAAATTTTACTATAAAAAAAATAAATATTTTAATATAATAAAAAAAGTACCTTTAGCTTATAGCTAAATATAACTTTAAAATTATACTTTATAAAAGATTAGAAAATAGTTATATAAATACTTTTAGCTATAGAAAAGACTACTTTAAACTAATACTAAAACTTACTTTATTAATATTTTAAAAAATAGTAAAAGGATATTATAAGTTAATAGCTATTAATACTCTTTTTATAATAAAAAACGGAAACCTTATCCTTAATAAAATTAAAAATAAAGTTAGTAATTAAACATTAAAATAGTTCCCTAAAAATATAATCCTTATAAAAGGACTTTTATATAGAAATAAGAAAATCTAAGTACTAAAACTATTATAATAGAAAATAACTAAAATAGTCTACAAATACTTACTATATAAACATAAAGAAGTTATAAAAATACTATAATAAGTTTAGTAATATTATACCTTTATAAATATAAAAAAAACTATTAAGTAAATTATTAAATTATATATATTATATATAAAAATAAAATCTAGCTAATAAAAACCTTATAGTAAACTATAACTATTACTAGTCCTAGAGTACCTTTAAAGCTTTATTTTATTTAACTATATTATTAAACTACTACTATTAAAAAAGCCTATAATAAATATAATATATAATAGTATTTTTATTATTATTAATAAGTTAATAAAATAAGGTATTTTTATTTTATATAAAGAAAATAATATTATAGAAGAACTAAGCTATATAATATAAAAATATATAGCTTTAAAATATAAATTACCTATAGATATTATCTCTAATAAAAGATTAACGTTTATATTTAAATATTAGTAAAGTACTATAGTAAAAATAAAAATAAATTATAAAGTTAGTATTACTTATTATTTATAAATAAATAGGTAAATAAAATATATTAACTAGATTATTAAAGTATACTTATAAAGCTATATTAACTTTAACTAAAATAACTAAGTTAAGTACTTACTTAATATAAAATTTTCCTATAATAATTTAGTTTTAAAATTAATAAAACTTTTGCTATTTTACACTAATAAAGGGTATTACCCTTAAGTATATAAAATATTATAAAAAAGGGAAAATATATAGAAAGCTATACTTAAGGTAGATAAGCTTAAAGAACTATACTAAGAATTATATATATAACTAAAACTTATATAAAAATATATAAAAAAGTATATAAATAGAAAAAAGCTTAAAGGACTAACCCTTTAGGAAGAAAATATAGTTTACTTACTTTAATATACTTAAGGAGAAAAATAAGCTAATATTAAAACTAATAAGCTAAGTAATAAGCTAAATTATAAAAAAGTTAGGCTTTATAAAATTTTAAAGAAAATTAGTAAAGTTAACTATAAATAAGACCTTCTGGAATAACTAAATAAATAAGGAAAACTAATATACTTAATCTTTTATATTTTACTATTAGAAAAAGTATTAATAAATAAAAAAATAAAAAAACTTATTAAAGATAAAATTATTATTAAAAGTAAAAAACTTAAATATAAAATTAATAAAATAATATTGCTAAAAAAAAATAAAATAATTAGTAAACTCTATTACTTAGTAAAATAAAAAAAATATAATAAAAGCGTAAATAGCTAAAAACTAAAAAGTAATTTTAAATATACTAGTACTACCTTAAAGAACTTCTAAAATAAACTTTATAAATACTTATAAATATAATAAAAAATAATAATAGAAGAACCTATACCCCTAAAGCTACTTAAAATAATAATAAAGGAATGCCCTTAATTAAGGTAAGAAGATTTAGATTTAAAGACCCTAAATTATTAATAAAAGAAAATTAATTAATAACAACCTCTTATAAACTAAAGGTTATAGAACTATTTAAATTAAGTAATAATATTTTAGTTTAATAAAAGGCCTCTGCTTTTTACTTTTACTTTTTATACTTTGCCTTTTTAACTTACTTTAGCTTTTTTAGATTTTTAATATTATAAATAATAGCTTACTACATTTTCTTAAACTATTCCTTTTTTTTAAAATAAAAATATTTAACCTATGTAGTAACTTTAAGTTACTCCTCCTTAGCTTTTTTTAAATTAAAGTTAAACTTAGTATTATAAATAGCTATTTAATAAAGTTAAAATACTAATAAACTAAAAGCCTTATAGTTAAATTATTAATAATAAATATATTAAAAATAATAAAGAGAATTTTTTTTAGAAATAATATATTAATAACTTTGCTTTTTATAGTAAAAGTATAATTTTATTACTAATAGATTTAGTAAAATAAAATATTTAAAAGCCTTACGCTATAATACCTAAGAAAACTTAAAATATTTATATTTATTATTAGCTATAGTTAATATAAATATAAAAAGAATAAAGGGAATAATATTTACTAAGGTATATAGGGATCCTTAGGTATAATATATAATAGGTCTTAAGGATAAGACTAATAGGAGGGGGATATTATATTATAAACTAACTCTTATAGCTATAACTACAGGCTACCCTAAATAGAAGGCTATAGATAAACAATAGACTAATTAATAAAAAATAACTTAATAAAATTAATTATTAAGTTAGTTAAGTATAACTTAATAAACTTTATTATTAAAGATATTAAAGACGCCTAGTTAATTAAGTATATAACTTCTACTTCTTTACGCTTATTTAAAATAGTTAAATAATTAATTATAAATATAAAATAATACTTAATTATATTTATAAAATATCTTCTATAGTTATATAAATACTTTTTACTTAATTCCTTGTTAATTACCTATTAGTCTAGCTTAGCCTATCTGCTAATATAAACCTAGTATAAGGTTTATCCTTTAGGAATTCCTCTTATATTAACCCTATAAAAGCTCAGCTTATTACAATTTTATAAATTAATAACTCTTTTACTATTTAATAACTTCTTTAATATAGTAAAGCTAAATTAAGGATAGTAGTTATTTTTAAAACTCCCTAAGTATAATTATAAAAAAGAAAAATATTAAAAAATATTAAAAAATATTAAAATTATTTAATTAAATTAAATTAAATTAATAATAAATTAACTACTTATAGTATATATAAATAACTAATATAAAGCTTAATAAATAATATAATCTTTAACTTTTCTCTAAGCTTTTATAACTTAAAGTTAAAATTCTACTTTAATTATTTTAAAAAGTTATTATTACTTTTCTTTATATATTAAATCTTTATTATTTAATAATTTAATTTAAAAATATAAAATATATTAGTACTTAAGGGCTAACTATTTAAAAATTAATAATTAAGTTTATAAATAAAGTAAAAAATCTAAAATAATTTATAAAAATATTACTATTTTAAATAATTTATATTAACTTAAAAAAAAAAAAAGTACTTAAAGTAATTAATAAAAGTAATACTTAATAAGCTTTTAATTAATAAAAGTAATATTTAATATTATATATATTTATAAAAGTATATACTAATAATTTATAACTTTATAATTAATATAATAATAAAACTATTTATTATTATTAATAAAATATTTAAAATTACTTTTTTTAAAAATAATATCTTTAATATAGTTTTTATAAAAGGAAAACTAAATAACTAAGGAATTTAATAACTTAGTAAACTAAGTATTAAATTTTATATTTATAGTAATATTAAAAAATATAAAGTTAATTAATAATATAAAAATAATATATTAAGGGCTAAAAAATAAAATATTAATATTAGTATTAGTAATAAAAATAATAATAAAAGTTATAATAGTAATAATTGATAATTTATATTTAGCTTTAATTATAATAATAACTTTTATTTAAGTAGCTTAAACTTAATTAGCTTTTTTTAATTATTTAAATTAATTAAATAAAATTATTTATAAATATTTATTTTTTAAGTTTTAAATTAATTTATAATAATAATAATAATAATAATAATAATAATAATAATAATAATAATAATAATAATAATAATAATAATAATAATAATAATAATAATAATAATAATAATAATAATAGTAATAATAATAGTAATATTAATAATAATAATAGTAATATTAGTAATAATAATAATAATAATAAAAATAAAAATAAAAATAATATTTAAAAAATAAAAAAATAATTTAAAGAGGTATAATTAAGCTTTTATAAAAATATAATAAAGCTTTTTTTATAAAAGTAAAATTAAAGTAAATTACTATTTTTATTATTATTAAATTACTACTATTATTTATAATACTTTTTTTATTTTAAAATTACTTTTATTTTAATAAAGTAATATACTATAATAAAAAAACTATTATTAATTAATTATAATATTTTAATTTTTTTATTATTACTTAATACTAAGTTTTATACTTTTAATACTTAAAAAAATACTTATAATAGCTTTATTAAATAAAAAGTATAGTAAAATATATATAAAGTTTAATAAACTTATTTCTTATATTAATTTATTTATATATAAATTTAATTATTAATAATAATTTTTTAAAGTTTATTTTTAAAATTATATTATACTTTACTATTAATTATTTTTTATTAAATTATTTATTAATTATTTTATTACTTATACTTTTACTTACTTTTTTTTTATAAAATTAATTTATATATATTATTTTCTTTTTTTAACTTTAAGCTTTTTATAAAATTATAATTATATAATATTTACTTATTTACTTTTAGTTTAAATACTATTTATAAAAACTTTTATTATATTATAATAATAACTTTATAATTTTATAATATTTTTTATTTATTTTTTTATTTATAAATTATTTATTATATTAAACTTAGTTTTTAATTATATTAAACTTAGTTTTTAATTATATATTATTAATAAATAACTTTAAAAGAAAAAAGTAATAGCTTTAGTTTTTATATTTAATTTATTACTTTTATTAATTTTATTAACTTAATTAAGTTATTAAATATTATTACTATTATTAATTATATTTATATTATATTTATTAAATTTAAAAGTTTTTTATATTTTAATAAATATTATTTTAATACTTTAGTATATTTAGTTTAATAATATTTAAAATATTAAAAATTTTTTTTTTTTTTTTTATTTAATTTAAATTTACTTAGTTTTTATTAAATACTTAACTAAGGAATAATAATAAACTTTCTTATTAACCTTAAGTTTTTAATTATATTAAGCTTAATTAAGTAAATTAACTTTTTATAATATTAAAAATATTAATATAAATAAAATTATTTAAATTAAAAATTTTTATTTTATATTTATAAAGTTTATAATTAATAAACATAAAATAAATTTAAAAATTATATAAATAACTTAATATAAGTAATTAAAAGATTTTTTTTTATAAATTTTACTATTTTTTAATTTTATATAATACTTTATATAAAACCTAGCTATATATACTTAAGTAAATTTAATAAAAAAGTTTAATTAATATTTTAATTTACTACTTACTTTAATTTACTTATAACTTTAATAATTAATTAAGTAATTATTACTTTATAATTTATTATACTTTAAAAAAATTTAATATAATTTTTTAAAATATAATTTAAAAAAAAATATTTTTAATATAAAATATAATTATATTATTAAAGTATATATATTAATTAACTTAAGTTTTAATAATTTTTTTTTTATATAATATAAGTTATTAATTTTAAATATATATAACTTTTTATATATAATATAAAAAATATTATTACTTAAATTCTATAAGTTATTTATTATATTTTTCCTTATTTAAAAAGTTAATAATAATATACTAAAATTAATAAAATAAATTTTATTTTTTAAAATTTATTTTTATTATTATTATTATTATTAATATAAAAAAAATTAAATACTTTTATATAAAAAAAACTAATTAATAATACTATATAATTATATTATTAATATACTAAATATAAAGCAATAGCTATATTAATAAAAATACTATTTTTATAGTATTTATATAAGTAATATAGTAATTAATTAATACTAAAGTTACTAATTAATAATAATTTATTTTATTAAGTCTTTAAAAAAAACAAAATGAATTTTTTTATTATTTATTTTTTATTATTTTTTACTTTTATAAAGTAAAGAAAATAAAATAAAGATATTTATTATTAATAATAATTTATTAACAAAGGTAATAAATTTAATAATTATTAAGCTAATAAAAATATTATATAAGTAAATTATATATTTTTATAAAGCTAAAAAGCAAGGCTATAAGCTTATATTTTCCATTTCTTTATAAGTATTTTATTTAATTTATTATTTAATAAATAAGATTCCTTTATTATTTATTTTTATTAATAAAAAATTCCTTTATTTTATTAATACTCTAAAGAAAATAAATAAAATTTATTATTTATTAATTAATAAAATTTATTATTTATTAATTAATAAAATTTATTATTTATTAATTAATAAAATTTATTATTTATTAATTAATAAAATTTATTATTTATTAATTAATAAAATTTATTATTTATTAATTAATAATAAAGAGTTATTTATTAACAAAATAAAAAATAAATAACTATTAATAAATTTAGTAATTTTAATTAATATTATAAATAAGTATTTTATATTATAATTAAGGTTATATAATTAATTAATAGTTATTTATTATTTATTTTTATTTATTAATTAATTTAGTTTTCTTTAGGCTATTGAAGAAATTAATTAGTTTTCTTTATTAAATTAATAAAATTAATTTAGTTTTCTTTAACTTTTTAATAAAATTAATTGCAATTTACTTAAATTTTTATATATAATTAATTAGTAATTATTTATTATTATTTACTAATTAATTTAGTTTTACTTAGCTTACTAAAGAAACTAATTTAGTTTTACTTAAGGTCCTAAAGAAACTAAATTATTCATTAATTAATTTAGTTTAATAAATTATTATTAGTTTAGAACCTTAATTATAATCCTTATATATAAATTAAAGCTTATATAATACTTAAAGATAATTCTCTTTTATTTCTTTACTAAAAAATATAAATATAATATAAAACAATTATTAATAAATATTAATATTAACTATATTAAAAAAAAGTATATAATATTTATTAATTTTATAAATATAATTTAATAATAATAAATTAAAATAAGTTTAAAGATATTTTAAAAAGTTTAAATATATAAAAGAAAAATTATATAATTATTATTATTATATTATATTTAACTTTAAAATCCTTTACTTTTTAATTAATTAACTAAAGTATAAATTAAACTTTACCTTTTATATATTTTTTATTTACTATATATAATTTTATTATAAATATTTTATTATATTATAAAATTATTATTATTTTAATATAAATAAATTTAAAATTTTTTTAAATTTATATTGATATTTATTAATTTTTAAATTTATAAATATTAATTTACTTTAAGCTTATAAAAAATTAAATAAGTAAATAAATATAAACTTAATTAATAATTATATATTAAAAATTAAATATTTTAATAATATTATATACTTTAAAATATACTATTTAAAAAAAAATTTATAAAAATTAAAAATTAATAATTAATTTTATATATAATTATTTTTTAAATATACTTTTTTCCTTTTATAATACTTAAAGATTATTAAAATTAATTATACTTATATATAATAATAAACTTATTATTTTTTTCCTTTATAATTTTACTTATTATAAATATATAATTTTAATTTACTACTTAAGTATTAATAAACTTAAATAGCTTTTTATATAAATTATATTACTATTTTAAAAAAAAAGGAATTATTAAAAAAATTAATTATAATAATAATATTAAAATATTAAGTATAAATTTAATTTTAAAAATATTAAAAAAATACTTTATAATTTTCTTTTTATTTTTTTTTAATTACTATTTTTATTAACTAAGAATAATTAAGTAAATAAAATAAAATATATATACTTATATATATATAACCTTTTTATTTATTACTACTTTATATATTTTTTAAAAGTTTACTAATATTTTTTATTTATATATATATTTTTTTTTACTAATATATTTCTTATTTTATAATTATTACTATATTATTTTAATTAAATTCTTTAATATATATAAATATAAATTTAAAAATAATATAACTATTACTATAAATAAAAAAAACTAAAATATAATTAAATTACCTTAGTTTAATTTTAAATTATTATAATAAAGATTTTTTAATAATCCTTAAGCTTTTAAAAAAATATAAAAAATTAAAAAAATATAAAATTAATTTTAAAAATTAAAAAATAAATTAAATTAAATTAAGCTATAGTAAAAGTAATTAATTAAATTTATATATTTTATTACTAGTATTTAAATATTAAATCTTCTTTAAAATTAATAATAAAAGTAAAAAAAAAATACTAAGAAAAAAAATTACTTTTTTAAAACTTAATACTTAATAATTATTTAATAAATATAGTAAAGGAAATAATAACTTTTAATATTATTTTAGTAATATACTTTACTTAGTTATAAAAGTATAACTTAGCCCTTATAAATTTTTTTTTTAAAAAAAAATTTAACTTAAACTTAAATAATAATAATAATATAATAGTAGTACTTAGTAAGTCTTAAAAATAGCTATTGTCCTTAACTTAGCTTTACTATATTAAGGGAGTTATTAATTAATAAAAGAGTTATTAATTTATGAAAAAAAATATATAATTTATAATATATATACTTATTAATTATAGATTTAGTTATTTATTTAACTATTTTACTTAAGTTATAATAAAATTATAATTATTATTAAAAAAAAGTAAGTATATAGTTTTATTATAGAGGTTATATTTATTATTAAAAGGGTTAATAAAGCTATAATAGCTAATTTAAAAAAAGATTATACTTTAGCCTTTAGTTTAAAATCTAGAATTCATTTATAATTTAACTTAATTAATTATAGTTAATTAAGTTAAATTTTAAAAATTTAGGTTATAAAGTATAATTATTAATTAAAGTTTAAAACTAAACTTAAAATATATAAAATAGCCTAAATAATAAAGTTTAAATATAATATAAATATATATATATATATATATATATAAACCTAAATAATAAAGTTTAAGTATAATATAATTAACTTTAAGCTTATAAATTATAATTTAATAACTTAATTAAACTAAATAAGTATTTTTCTATTAAGTTATAAAAAGTAATAATAATTCTACTTAAAAATAAATTATATATATAATATTTTTAAAATTAAAAAACTATATAATAAAATAATATACTTACTTTTTTTTAATAATAACTATAACTTAATTATAACTTAAGTAAAATAATTAAATAAATAACTAAATTTATAATTAATAAAATTATAAATTTATAATTAAAAGCTTTAAAAAAGAAAAAACTAAAGTTAAGTAAAGTAAAATATAAGTTAAATTAACTAAAGAGTATTAAAAACCCTAAGTTAAGTAAAAGTATTACAAGAATTATTAAAGAAGTTAATAAAATAATATAAAAGTTTTTTTATAATTAATTTCTTTTAGGTAGTTTATTTTTTATACTTAGGAAAATTATTTTCTTTATAAAAAATAAAAATACTTTATTTTATTAATTTATTAATATAATAAAAATACTATTATATATTATATTTATTATAGGCTTTTTTAATAATAATAACTTAAGAATATAATTAAATAAAATGAAGTTTTAAAAATATTTTAAAATTAATAATAATTATAATTTATTATAAAGTTTTTATTAATTAAATTTTATTTTTATATATAAAATATATAATTAAATAATTTATTTAATAATTTTTTTTATATTTATAAAAATATAATATTATTAAATTTATTATAATATTTTAGTAATTCTTTTATATTTATATAGTAAATATTTATAGATTATTTTAATTACTTTTTACTATAGTAATTTTAATACTTAAATATTTTTATTTTAGTATAAAAGTCTTTTTATAAAAATTATATTTTTAAAAAATTAATACAATATTTAATTATTAATTTTATTTTTAATTTTATTAAAAATCAAATTTTTATTTTTTATTATAAAGAAAATATTAATAATTATTAATTTATAATATTTTTTTTACTATTTTTCAAATATTAATAAAGTAAATTTTAATATTAATTTAAAGTAGTTTTCTTTATAATTAAAAGTATTTATGTAATTATTTTTTAATTTTTTATAAAGTATAATTTTAAAATTATATTTAATTATAAATTAAAAATACTTTTTTTATTATATTAAAATATTTATTTCCTTAATAATAAAATTTATAAAATTTTTATAATTTAAATATATAGTAATTTTATATTTATTACTTAATAAATATAATTTTTATTTTTTAAATATTTTAAAAATAATTATAAGTTTTTAATTGTAAATAAAGTATTATAATTTAAGTTTATAAAGTTTTTTAAAAAAAATTACTAAATATAATATTTTTTTATTATTTTATTAATTAAAAATTTCTTTAATTATATAATTTAAAGTATTTATTTTAATAATAATAATTTCTTTTAAATTATATATTTATAATATTAATATATTAATAATAATATTTTTAAAAGTTTTAAAACTTTTTAAAACTTTTTTTATATAATTAATTAATTAATTTTTTTTTTATTATTTAAGTTTTTTTTTATAAAGTTTATAAAGAATATAATAATTTTACTATAGTTTTAAATAAATTATTAATAATAATTAACTAGTTTAAAAAAACTTTATATTTTTTTAATTATTTTAAAAACTTTTTATTTTTTAATAATTATTATTTTAGTAAAGTTTATTTTAATTTATTTTAATAAAATAATATATTTTAAAAAGTTAATTTTTTATATATAAAATTAATATTTTTTTAATTTTATTAATAAGTTTATATTTTATAATATTTCTAAAACTTAGTATATATATTATTTATATTTTTTAAAAATATTAAAGTAAATTAATATATTATTAAAATATATAATAATAAAATTATTAATATATTCTTTAAAAACTTTATTTATTATTTTTTAAAATATAATTAATATATTAATAAGTTTAAAAAGTATAATTAAATATTTAAATAATTTATAATATATTTTAAATATTATTTTTTATTTATTTTCTTTTTTAATTTAAATAAAGTTATAAATTTTTTTAAGTTAAAAGTTATAAATTATTATATAAAAGTTAATTTATTTTTAATTTTAAAAATTAAAAATAATAAAATTTAATTTTTAGTAATAATTTTATTAAATTATTAATAATTAATAATTAATTATAATTTTTTATTTCTTTTAAATATAAATATTATAAAGTATTTTATAAATAAAATAAATACTTAAATATATATTTTTTTTAATTATTTATTTAATTATTTTTTTAATATTTTAAGTTTTTTTTTATTAAAGTTATAAATTTTATAAATTTTAAATTATTTTTTATTAACTTAATAAAGTAATTTTATTAAAAATATAATAATAACTTAATATTTAATATTACTTAGTATAATTTTTTATATTTTTTATATTAATAAAAAATTTTAATAAAAGTATTATAAAGTTTTTTTAAATTTCTTTTTTATACTTTACTTAATACTTTATTAAAAACTATTAATTTATTTTTAAATTATATAATAATTTAATTAATATAAATATATTTTACTTTTTTATATTATTTATTATATTATAATAATATTAGTAATTTATATTTTTTAAATTTAATTATTTTTATTTTTATAATTTATATAAAAAGTTTTAATTTTTTTAATAATATAATTTTACTTTTTTATTTTTTTTAACTAAGTTAATATTTAAGTATATCCTTAATATTTTAATAAACTTTATTAATTTTTTATTAAATAATAAAGTTATAATTAATTAACTAAGTATAATTTAAAAAAATATTATTATTTAATATATTTAAATTACTAAATTTAATATTATAAGTTTTTTTATTAATAATTAATAAAAAATAATTAATTTTATATTTAATTAGTTTTTTTATTACTTTTATAATATTTATTATTTATAATATTTATTTTATTAATAAAATAAAAATTTATAGTTTTTTAATTAATTATAGTAAAATTAAATTAATATTTACTTTATTATTAATATATATAATAATAAAATTATTAATAAATATTATATTAATTTTATATTTTTTTAACTTAGTAATTTTTATAAAGTTTATTTAAATTTACTTTTTTTTTATAATATTATAAATAAGTATATTAATGTAAATAATATTAAATTTATTATATTATTATTATTATAATTATTATTTTTAAAGTTTTTAATATTATTAATATTTATTAATATTAATTTTATTAATATAATATTTATAAAAGTATATAATATTTTTTTTATAAATATAATTTTTAATATATATTTAAAAATTAAATTTATTATAATATAATTATTATTAAAGTTATTTATAATTTTTCTTTACTATTTAATACTTTTTATAATTATTATTATAGTATTTTAAAAAGTTAAGCTTAAAGTATTTTAGCTTTTCCTTTAAATTATATTATTTTTTAACTTTATAATTAAAGTATTAATTATATTATAAATTAAAGTATATTTTTAAATTAGTTTTTATATAATTATTATTATATAAATTATTATATTAAATTTAAAAATATTAATTATAAATTTTATTTTTTTAATATTTTATATATAATAATTTATTATATTATTATATTATTATTTATTTATAACTTTTAATAAAAAAAATATTATATATAAGTTATATTTTTTTTATTTAAGGAATTAGTTTTTAATTAAAGTAAAATAATAAAAGCTTATATTAATATATTTTACTAGCTTATTATTACTAAGTATTTATTATTATATAATTTTATATTACTTAAGTATTTACTAATATTTACTTAATTTTTATTTTTAGGTTTTTTTTAAATTATTATTAAAAAGTTTTTATTTATAAAAGTATTTAAGTTTTTATAATTTCTTTAATTTATATTATTTATATAATTTTAAAATCTTTATATTAATATATTTTTTATTTTAAAAATATTAATTTACTTTAAACTTTTTTTTTTATAAATAAATATATTTTTTTATTTTTTTATTTTTTATAAAAAAATATTATAAATTTTATTTTATATTACTTTATATTTATCCTAAGTTATATTAACTTATTTATTAATAATAATAATAATAAATATATTATTAATATTTTATTTAACTTAATTAATTTTTTTAAAAGTTATTATAGTAATTATAATTAACTTAAGTTACTTTTTCTTAAGTACCTTAGGATATTATTTTAATATTTCTTTTTTTTCCTTATATATAAAATATAAATTATTATAGTAATTAATTTAATTAAAAAAGTTATAAAATATAATATTAGTTATATTAACTTATATTTCTTAAGTTTTTTTTTATTTATAGTTTTTTATAAATTATTAAGTTTTTTGTATTTTTTTAATAGTTTTTTTTTTAAATTTATTTTACTATAATAATTATATTTACTTATAAATTATTAAATTTCAATAATATTTAAATTTATAAATCTTAGTTTTTTATTATTAAAAAAAGCCAAATTATATTTTTTACTTTAGTTAATATAATACTAAAGTTAATAATAAACTTTATTATTTTCTTTTTTTTTAATTTATTTCTCCCTTTATTACTAAAATTATTAATTATTAATATAATTAGTTTTCTTAAAAAATACCTTAAATATAACTAAAAAATTATTTTATATTAATTTACTTTTTATATTTAACTTGAATTTTTAATAATATAATATTTTTTAATTATATTTTTAAAATTACTTAGGAAGTCTTAAAAATAATTATATTTCTTAATTTAGCTTTACTAAGTTAAGGAGTATATTAATTAGTAAAAGGTTTATTAATTTATTAAAAAAAATATATTACTTATAATAATATATATTATATAAAAGAAAATACTTTATAAATTATTAATTTTATAATTTTTTAAAAAAAGAAATATTATTAAGCTATTACTTATTATAAAGTAATACTAAATTTAAGTAAAATAGTTTTTTTATATATAAAAATAATAATTCATTATTTTAGTATTTTATTTTATATAATATATATACTAAGACTAAAGTATTTTATAAATTAATAACTTTTTTATTATTTAATAACCCCCTTAATATAATAAAGCTAAGTTAAGGATAATAATTATTTTTAAGACTCCTTAAGTAATTTTAATATAAATTTAAATAAATTTTGTAATATACTTAGTATATATACTTTATTATTAAAGTTTAAGTAATATATTTTTTACTTTTTTTTTTTATTAATTTACTTAAATGATACTTTAAATTAATTTTTAAATTTTTAATAATTATTAAAAAATATATTAATAATTACTTTTCTTTTTACTTAATTATAATATTTAAAGTTATAAAAATATAATTTAAATTAATTCTTAAGTTCTTTAATAAATTTACTTTTTATTATATTAGTTTATTATTTTAATAAAGCTATAATAATTAAAAAATATCTAAAGTAAAATTTTATATTTATAAAAAATCCTTTAATTTTTTATAAAATTTTATTAAATAAAATTAATAAAAATAATTTAATAACTTTTCTTAGTTTTTTCTATAATAGTTTTTTTATTAACTTTATATTATAAATAATTAACTTTATTATTAAGTATTTTAAAACTAAGTAATTATATTTTAAATTATTTAAGTTTATTAATTAATTATATTTTAATTTATAATTTATTAATATATTACTTATATAATAATAATATTTAAAGCTTAAGTTTTTTTTATAATATTATTAAAGTTTATACTTTATAAATTTTATAAAAGTATAATTAAGTTATTATTAATTATTAAGTTAATTATAATATTTATTAAATTTTAAAAATCTATAATATTAATATTACTATTTTAATATTTACTTTATACTTTACTTTTTTAATTTATTTTTATATTTAAAATTTAATAATTAATTATTTATATTTCTTATTAAGGTTTTATTTATAGCCTAAGGTAATTTTTAAATAAAAATTATAAATATATAATAAATTAAGCTTTTATAAAGTTAATATAAAAGGGATTTCTTAAGGAATAAATTTTATATTAAGTTTATATTAGTAAATAAATTAAGCTAAACTAATAAGTAATTAATAAAAAATTAAATAATAAGTATTTATATAATTATAAAAAATATTTTATAAATATAATTAAGTATTATTTTATATTTATAATTAATTATTTAATTATTTTAAATAAATATAAAAAGTAAAAGTTATATACTTAGTTAACTAAGTTAAGTTATTAAATAAATTAATAATTTTATCTTAGATTATTAGCTTTTTTAATAATTTATTTTTATAAATTACTAAATTATTAAATAATTTAATAATTTATTCTTAATTAATTAAATAGTTTAATATTTATTTAGGATTAATTACTTTATAAGTTTATTATTGCAATTATAAAAGCTAAGTTATAATAAAAGCTCAATTTAAGTTATTTAAATATTATAATAATTATATAATTATATATTCTCTTTAATTATAAAACTTAATTTAAGTTATTTAAGTATTATAATAATATATTATTATATTATATTATATATTTTTGTTTTTATATAAAGCTTAATTTAAGTTATTTAAGTATTATAATTATTTTATATAAACTATAGTATTATATTATTTATATAATTTATATAAGACTTATATAAATTAAATATATAAAATCCTATATATTTATAAGTTATTTATTATAATAAATATATATATTTAAATAATAATAATATAATTTTAAGTTTATTATAAAATACTTTTTATATAATATATTTTTTAACTTAGTAATTTTTAATTTATTTTTATTAATTAAAAATAAATTATTAATATATATTATAATAAAAATACTATTCTTTATATAAAAACTATTATTAAAAAATATAAAATAAAACTTAAAAATAATAAAAAAATTAATAAAAGTTTTATATTAAATTTATAATATTTACTTTAAATTATAAAAAACTTTTTTTAATTTACTAAAGTACTTAATTAATTATTTAATATAAATATTTTCCTTAACTTTATTATATAAAAATATTATTTTTATATTTATTTACTTAATTTTTAAATTTAAAATAATTACTATTATAAATAATATTTTATAAATTATTAACTTTATAATTAATATAAATATTTCTATATAATTAATATAAATAATTTATTTAAAGCCTTATATAACTTAATATACTTTATATTTAATAATTTAATTATTTAATCTTTTTTTAATTTATAAATTTATTTACTATATAAAATATATATTTATAAATTAAGCTAAATAAAATCTTAGGTTTTATTATTATATAAAGCTTATATTTTTTTTAATTATTTTTTTATATTATTTATTTTAAAAAAAACTATATTTAGTTTTTTAAAATATTTATAAATTAATATTTTTAATAAAAACTTTTAAAATAATAACTAAAGTAAATATATTAAATAAAAAATATTTACTTTTAAATAAGTATTATAATTTTAAATAGCTTAGGATTTTATTTTAAAACTTTAATTATTTAAAGTTAAATATTAATAATTTTAAAAAAAAATTCTATTATAAATAAAATAAAGCTTAATTTTTAATAATACTTTTTTATAATTTATTATTAATTTATATATTAATATTTTAAATTAATATAATATTTTATTTAATAATAATTTTAAATTTAAAATAAATATTTAAAAAAAGTAATAATTCTTTTTATAAATATTAGTAAATAATATTTTATATTTTTAATAAAATTAAATAAAATATATTTTATATTTTTATTATTAAGTTTTTTATATTAAGTTTATAAAATTAAATATTAAGTTATTATATTTACTATTTTAATATTTAAAATATTTAATTATTAATTAAAAATTAATTTAAAAAAAGTTTTATTAAGTATTTTATATAAACTTTTATTTTTTAAATAATTAAATATATTAAAAACTTTTAATTAATATTACTTTAAAATATTTCCTTTAATTATTATAAATAATAATTTATTATAAATAATAATATTAAAGTTTTTTATAATATTATTTAATTAATATTATTTTATAAAAAATATTTTTAATTAAGTATTATATTTAATTACTTACTTATTAAACTTATAATTATTAAATTCTTTAGTTTTATTTAAGTATATTACTTAATATTATAATTTTTTATAATTTTTTATTCTTTAGAAATTATATAAAGTATTTAATAAGTTTTGAGGTATTTTTTTTATTTTTAATAATTTTACTATTACTAAGTTTATTATAATTATTAATTAATATAATTTAATATTTTTTTAGTATAATTAATTATATAAAGGGGGTTATAAATATTAATATAAATTATATTCTTTATATATTTAGTTTATTATAATTAATTATTATAAAATTTCTTTTTTATTTTTTTTTTATAAATAAAGTTTATAAAAATAATATTTTTAAATTATATTTATTTTATTAATTATATTTTTTAATTTATTAAAGTTATTAATCTTTAAATAATTTATTTAATTATATTATATTTATATTTTTAAATTAATTAAGTATAAAACTAAAACTTATATTAATAATATATTTATTTATAAAATAAATAAATTTTTAAAGTATTTTATTATAAGTTTAGTATTTTTCTTTTTAATAATTTAGTTATTTTAAAATATTATTATTATTTTTTTAATATTAAGGAATTAAGTTATAAATAATAAATTAAAACTAAAGTTAAATATAAAAAAAATATTAATAAATATAATTATAATTAATTTATTTTTATTAATATATTTTTAAATTATATTATTAATTTTTTTAATTTTAATTTTTAAACTTCTTATATTATTAAATTTATTATTATATAATTTTAATTTTTCTTAAGTATAAAAAATAAATTATTTAAAAAGAATTAATTATAAAAATACCTTTATATATATTTTTAATAAATTACTTTATTAACTTTTTTAATAATTTTCTTAATACTTTTACTTAACTTAAGGTTCTTAATACTTTTTAGTTAGTTTAATTTATACTTTATTTTATTTAGCTTTACTTTTTCTTTTTTAAAAGTTTTTAATTATAAATTTATAATTTTATTAATTATAAATTTAATTATTTATTTAGTTATTTTACTTAAGTTATAATTAAGTTATAATTATTATTAAAAAAAGTAATTAAAGTATATTATTTTATTATATAGTTTTTTATATTATATATATAATTTATTTTTAAAAATTATTATTATTTTTTATAATTTAATAAAAAAATATAATAAGCTTATTTAATTTAGTTAAGTTATTAAACTATAATCTATAAACTTAAAGCTTATATTATACTTAAATTTTATTATTTAAGTTTATATATATATATATTAATTATATTATATTTAAACTTTATTATTTTAAGTTATTTTATATATATATTTTAAATTTAGTTTTAAACTTTAATATAATAATTATATTTTATAATATTAATTTTTAAAGTTTAACTTAATTAATTATAGTTAATTAAGTTAAATTATAAATTAATTTTAGATTTTAAACTAAAGATTAAAATATAATTTACTTTTAATTTAACTATTATAACTTTATTAACTTTTTTAATAATAAATATAACTTTTATATAGCTTTAATATATTAAAAATAAACTTTTTTTTATAATATATAATATATTATTTATAACTTAAGTTAAAAATTTAAATAAAGTTAAAATATAATTTATTATAATTAAAAATTATTATAAAGCTTTTTTTTTATTTATATAAATTATTACTATTATAATTAACTTCTCTCCTAAGTATAAAGAATAAATTACTTAAAAAAAATTAATTATAAAAAAACTTTTATATATATAGCCTTTAATAAGTTACTTTATTAACTCTTTTAATAATTTTCTTAATGCCTTTACTTAACTTAGGGTTTTTAGTACTTTTTAATTAATTTAGCTTATACTTTATTTTACTTAGCTTTAGTTTTTTTTTTTGTTTTTAATTATAAATTTATAATTTTATTAATTATAAATTTAGTTATTTATTTAGCTATTTTACTACTATAATTAAGTTATAGTTATTATTAAAAAAAAGTAATTAAAGTATATTATTTTATTATATAGTTTTTTAATTTTAAAAGTATTATATATATAATTTATTTTTAAAAATTATTATTACCTTTTATAACTTAATAAAAAAATATAAGCTTATTTAATTTAATTAAGTTATTAAATTATAATTTATAAACTTAAAGTTTATATTATACTTAAACTTTATTATTTAGGTTTTTTTATATATTAATTATATTATATTTAAACTTTATTATTTAAGTTATTTTATATATATATTTTAAGTTTAGTTTTAAACTTTAATTAATTATACTTTATAATTTAAATTTTTAAAGTTTAACTTTATTAATTATAATTAATTAAGTTAAATTATAAATTAATTTTAGATTTTAAACTAAAGGCTAAAGTATAGTTTTCCTTTAACTTAATTATTATAACTTTATTAACCTTTTTAATAATAAATATAACTTTTATAATTAACTTAAGTATATTTTAGGTTTTTACTTTTATAATTATATTTAAGGATTAATAAAACTTAATTTTATTTTACTTAAGTAATTATTTTTTTTTAAAGTAAAAAATTTAATAATTACTTTTATTATAATTTTTTTATAATAATATAAAAAGTTTTTTTAATAGTATTTATTTTATTATTATTATTTTAATTTAATTAAAATTATTTTTAAATTAATAAAGCTTAAGTATTAATTATATTATTATTATTTTTTTTACTTTTATATTATATATTATTTTATTTAATATTAAAAGTATTAAAATATTATAAATTACTTAAAAACTTATATTTTAAATTAAATATTATTTTCTTAAATTATTAATAAATTTTAGTATAAATAATTAATTAATAATTTATAATTTAAGTTTACTTAAATAAACTTTTTTTATATAATAATAATTTTTTAGATAAATTTTTAAATAATTTTTAATTTTAAAAAAATATTTTTTTTTTTTTTATAAAATATTTTTTATAATACTTTAAGCTTAATTTTTTAAAATTTTAACTTAATATATTTAAATATTTTATTAATTATATTTTTAATTATTATTAAATTATTTATTAAAATTAAAAGTATTATTTTTATAATTTTAATATATTAATATTATTTAATTTTTTAAATTAAAAACTAATCCTTAAGAATTTAATTTTTTATTATAAAATTAATTACTAAGTTATTTACTTTTATTAAGTTTATAATAATTTTATTTTTTATTTTTATAAAAAATAAATTCTTTTTTAAATTTTAATAATAAATTAAAATTTAGAATATATATATTAAAAAATTAAACTTTTATATTATTATTTATAATTATTATTAATTATTTTTAAATTATAATAGTAATATTTACTTTAATATTATTCTTTATTAAGTTATATTATAAATAAATTATAATAAAATAAGTTTTTATTATATTAAAATAAATTTTTATTATAATAAAATAAGTTTTTATTATAATAAAATAAGTTTTTATTATAATAAAATAAGTTTTTATTATAATAAAATTAAATTTAATTATAATAAAACTAAGTTAAGTTACTATATATAAACTTTATAAAAGTTATATTTATTATTAAAAAAGTTACTAAAACTATAATAATTAAGTTAAAAGAAAATTATACTTTAGCCTTTAGTTTAAAATTTAAAATTAATTTATAATTTAACTTAATTAACTATAGTTAATTATATTAAATTTTAAAAATTTAATTTATAAAGTATAATTAATTAAAGTTTAAAATAAAACTTAAAATATATATATAAAATAACTTAAAAATAATATTTAAATATAATATAAATATATATATATAAAAGCTTAAATAATAAAGTTTTAGTATAATATAAACTTTAAGTTTATAAATTATAATTTAATAACTTAATTAAATTAAATAAGCTTAATTCTTTTATTAAGTTATAAAAAGTAATAATAATTTTTAAAAATAAATTATATATATAATACTTTTAAAATTAAAAAATTATAAAATAAAATAATATAGTTTAATTACTTTTTCTTAATAATAACTATAATTTAATTATAAATTAAGTAAAATAATTAAATAAATAACTAAATTTATAATTAATAAAATTATAAATTTATAATTAAAAACTTTAAAGAAAAAAAACTAAAGTTAAGTAAAGTAAAATATAAACTAAATTAATTAAAAAAATTAAAAACCTTAAGTTAAGTAAAAATATTAAGAAAATTATTAAAAAAGTTAATAAAGTAATTTATTAAAGATTATATATATAAAAGTTTTTTTATAATTAATTCCTTTTAAGTAATTTATTTTTTATACTTAGGAGAAATATTTATATTATAATATTATTATTAAATTTACTATTTATATTTATAATTTATTATTAATTCCATTATTAAAATACTTATATTAGTAATTATATTAATATTAATATTAATATTTTAATACTAAAAATTATATTTATATTAATATTAATATTTTATTACTAAAGATTATATTTATATTATAATTTAATTATAAAAGTATATATTTAAATTATTATTTATATAATTATTACTTTATTAAAAGTATTATTAAATTATTAAGTTAATTATTTACTAAAGTATTTAATAATTTATTTTTTTATTAAAAGTATTAATATATAATTATTATATTATTAAGTTTATAAAATTATAAATATAACTTTATATTTTTATAATATTATTTTATTTATAAAATTAAATTTCTTTATTTAAGTATTTTTTTTATTTAATATAATATTAAAGTTATATTTATTATTAAAAAAGTTAATAAAACTATAATAATTAAATTAAAGAAAAATTATACTTTAGTTTTTAATTTAAAATTTAAAATTAATTTATAACTTAATTAAATTAATTATAATTAATTAAATTAAACTTTAAATTAAATTATAAAGTATAATTAATATATATATATATATAATAACTTAAATAATAAAGTTTAAATATAATATAATTAATATATATATATATATATATATATATATAAACTTAAATAATAAAATTAAAGTATAATATAATTACTTAATAAATATAAAATATTAAATATTAATAATATATTTAATAATTTATATATTTCTTAAATATATATATATTTATACTTTAAGCTTTATAATTTATAATTTAATAACTTAATTAAATTAAATAAATTTATTATATTCTTTTATAAAAGTTATATTTATTATTAAAAAAATTAATAAAATTATAATAATTAAATTAAAGAAAAACTATACTTTAGCTTTTAGTTTAAAATCTAAAATTAATCTATAGTTTAACTTAATTAACTATAATTAACTAAGTTAAATTTTAAAAATTTAAGTTATAAAATATAATTATTAATTAAAGTTTAAAACTAAATTTAAAAGATATATATAAAATAACTTAAATAATAAAGTTTAAATATAATATAATTAATATATATATATATAAAAGCCTAAATAATAAAGCTTAAATATAATATAAGTTTTAAATTTATAAATTATAATTTAATAACTTAATTAAATTAAATAAGTTTATTATATTCTTTTATTAAATTATAAAAAGCAATAATAATTTTATTTAAAAATAAATTATATATATAATATAAAAGACTACTTAAAAAAATAATATATTATAAAAGTAATAAACTCTTTTAATAATTATAAAATAAATTAATAATTAATATATATTATAAATAATTATAATAATTAAAAATAATAAAAAACTAATTATAATTATAATTAAAATAATTATTATTATTATAAAAACTTATAATAAAGCTATTATTAATATTATAAAAAAGGTTTATTAAAGTTTAAAAAAAAAAAAAGTAAAAAAAAAAAATATAAATTAATTATAAAAAAAAATTAATTAAGTTAGTTAATAATTACTAAGTAAAAGTTTAATAATAATTTATTATTTTAATCTTAATTAAGTAATTTATTTTTTATATTTAAGAGAAATATTTTTTTATTAAGTTATAAAAAGTAATAATAATTTTTAAAAATAAATTATATATATATAATATAAAAAATTATATAATAAAATAATATATTATAATAATTATATTTTTCTTAAGTATAAAAAATAAATTACTTAATTAAAATTAAAATAATAAATTATTATTAAATTTTTATTTAGTAATTATTAATTAACTTCATTAATTTATATTTTTTTATATAATTAATTTAAATTACTTTTTTTTATTTTTTTTATTCTTTAGGCTTTAGTAAACTTTTTTTATAATATTAATAATAACTTTATTATAAGTTTTTATAAAGGTTATATTTATTATTAAGAAGGTTAGTAAAGCTATAATAACTAAGTTAAAGGAAAATTATACTTTAGTCTTTAATTATAAGTTTTTATAATAATAATTATTATTTTAATTATAATTATAATTAATTTTTTATTATTTTTTATTATTATAATTATTTATAATAAATATATATTAATTATTAATTGATTATTAATTATTAAAAAAAACTTATTACTTTTATAATATATTATTTTTTAAATAGTTTACTTTTATAATATATTATTTTTTTAAATAGTTTTTATATTATATATATAATTTATTTTTAAAAATTATTATTACTTTTTATAATTTAATAAAAGAATATAATAAATTTATTTAGTTTAGTTAAGTTATTAAACTATAATTTATAAACTTAAAGTATAATTATATTATACTTAAACTTTATTATTTAAGTTATTTTATATACTTTAAGTTTTATTTTAAACTTTAATATAATAATTATACTTTATAACTTAAATCTTTAAGGTTTAGCTTAGTTAATTATAATAAATTAAGTTAAATTATATATTAATTTTAAATTTTAAATTAAAAACTAAAGTATAGTTTTTCTTTAACTTAGTTATTATAGCTTTATTAACTTTTTTAATAATAAATATAACTTTTATAATAATTATACTTCAATTATAACTTAATATAATAAAATAATTAAATAAATAATTAAATTTATAATTAAATTTTTTTTTAAAAGAAATTAAAGTTTAATAAAGTAAAATATAAATTAAATTAATTAAAAAGTATTTAAAACCTTAAGCTAAATAAAAATATTAAGAAAATTATTAAAATAATTAATAAAGTAATTTATTAAAAATTATTATTATATATAAAAATTCTTTTATAATTAATCTTTTTTTAAATAATTTCATTTTCTAAACTTAGGAAAATATAATTTTTTTATATATATATTTTAAATTTAAATTTAAATTTTCATTAATTATATTTTATAATTTAAATTTTTAATGTTTAATTCAATTAATTATAATTAATTAACTTAAATTATAAATTAATTTTAAATTTTAAATTAAAAGTTAAAATATAATTTTTCTTTAATTTAATTATTATAATTTTATTAATTTTCTTTTAATAATAAATATAATTTATATATAAAAATTATTTTTCTTAAGTATAAAAAATAAATTACTTAACTAAAATTAAAATAATAAATTATTATTAAATTTTTATTTAGTAATTATTAATTAATAACTTAGTTAATTTATATTTTCTTTTTTATAATTAATTTAAATTACTTTTTTTTATTTCTTTTATTTTTTAAGCTTTAGTAAACTTTCTTTATAATATAAATAATAACTTTATTATAAGTTTTTATAATAATAATAATTATTTTAGTTATAATTATAATTACTTTTTTATTACTTTTAATTATAATTACTTTTTTATTACTTTTAATTATTATAGTTATTTATAATATATATTAATTATTAATTTATTATATAATTATTAAAAAAATTTATTATTTTTATATAAAGTATATTATTTCTTTAAGTAGTTTTTTAAAAGTATTATATATATAATTTATTTTTAAAAATTATTATTACTTTTTATAACTTAATAAAAAAATTAAGTTTATTTAATTTAGTTAAGTTATTAAATTATAATTTATAAACTTAAAGTCAATTATATTATACTTACATTTTATTATTTAATTCTTTTTATATATATATTAATTATATTATATTTAAACTTTCTTTTCTAAATATAAAGAATAAACTACCTAAAAGGAATTAATTATAAAAGAACTTTTATATATAATAATAATTTTTAATAAGTTACTTTATTAGCTTTTTTAATAACTTTTTTAATACTTTTACTTAACTTAAGGTTTTTAATATTTTTTAGTTAATTTAATTTATATTTTACTTTACTTAGTTTTTATTTTTTTTTAAAGTTTTTTATTATAAGTTTATAATTTTATTAATTATAAATTTAGTTATTTATTTAATTATTTTACTATTATAATTAAACTATAGTTATTATAGTATATTATTTTATTATATTATTTTATTATATAGTTTTTTATATTATATATATAATTTATTTTTAAGTAAGATTATTATTATTTTTTATAACTTAATAAAAAAATATAATAAGTTTATTTAATTTAATTAAGTTAATAAAATATAATTTATAAACTTAAAGTCAATTATATTATACTTAAATTTTATTATTTAAGCTTTTTTATATATATATTTATATTATATTTAAACTTTATTATTTAAGCTATTTTATATATTTTAAATTTAATTTTAAACTTTAATATAATAATTATATTTTATAATTTAAATTTTTAAAGTTAAATTAAATTATAAATTAATTTTAAATTTTAAACTAAAGGCTAAAGTATAATTTTTCTTTAACTTAATTATTATAGTTTTATTAACTTTTTTAATAATAAATATAACTTTTATATTTAAACTTTATTATTTAAGTTATTTTATATATATATATTAAGTTTAGTTTTAAACTTTAATATAATAATTATATTTTATAATTTAAATTTTTAAAATTTAACTTAATTAATTATAATTAATTAAGTTAAATTATAAATTAATTTTAAATTTTAAATTAAAAACTAAAGTATAACTTTTTTTTAATTTAACTATTATAGCTTTACTAACTTTTTTATTAATAAATATAACCTTTATAAATTATTTTATATTTAAATTTTAATATTTAAATTTCTTTATATATTTTAAAATTTATTTTATTTTATTTTTTTAAAAAAAAATAAAATTTTATAATTAATTTTAAATTTTATAATATAATAAATAAAATATAATATAAAAAATAATATAAAAAATATAAAAAATATAAAAAATATAAAAAATATAAAAAATATAAAAAATATAAAAAATATAAAAAATATAAAAAATATAAAAAATATAAAAAATATAAAAAATATAAAAAATATAAAAAATATAAAAAATATAAAAAATATAAAAAATATAAAAAATATAAAAAATATAAAAAATATAAAAAATATAAAAAATATAAAAAATATATAAAAAAAATTATATTATAATTTAATTTTTATAAATATAATAATAATTAATTATAATTATAATATTATAATATAACTTTATTAAAATATAAATAATTACTTTATTTATATTATTAATTAAAAAGTGTTATATATAAGTTTTTCTTTTACTTTAGAAGTTTTTCTTATATAAAGAAATAAAAATAAATAAAAAAACTAAAAATAATTATATTTATATAAGTATCCAAAGTAATATTATTATTATTATTATTATTAATTAAAAATCAATTTATTTATATTTACCTTAATTATTTTATTAATATAAATCTTAAAACTTAACCTTAAGGTTTATCCCTTATAAATAACTAAACTATAGTATATATATATAAGACTTAAGTTATTATATATTACACTATACAATAGTAGTAACCTTCTAGTCACTTATTCTACTATTGTACTCAACTAGGGATAACTCAGTGTCATCAAGACTTAAATCATTCTCATCAATTCACTATAAACCAGGCTATAAAGCCGAATGAGTAATTAAAAACAAAACCCATTATTGACGGGCCAAGCACGCCGGCTGCGGAGATCTGATACCAACACCGTCATCTCATCTATAATCATGCTGCATGTCCTTAGTTGCACCAACTTGGAATGGTCCTCCGCACGAGGGACCTCCTCGGTAGGGCGCCGGACGTCCACCTGCCGGTCCCTTAACCAGTGAACAAGTCTGCATTGTGCCCAGAAGGCAACCATGGTTGTGTTATGTCCTGTGACTCGCTTACACTCCGCCACATCCCAACGCACCGCGGCCTCAGCTCGCCACCGCACAGGACTGTAGCCTGGGGAATGTTGTACCCATTGGGAGGATATGGGACCGCCCCTGATGTCGGAATATTTGAATGCCACTCCGCAGCTATCCCAGTTTGGTTGTGGCCTCAGAAACACAGGTTGGCCGGCGAGTCGGTGAGCAGGTGTATTCTGATTCTTCTTCACTCGCTCATTGGATCGAGGCATTCCTGGCATGATTGTCCCAACCTCCAACGAAGACTCTGCCATTGTCCTGTCACGGATTTTACCCGGCTCTTGAACAGTGCAGTCGGTATCCCAGCCTGAGGCGAATACCCATCTGTTCCAGAAATTCCTTCTCACAGTTTCGTTGAAGACGGGTTGTTGATCGTTGAATGCGGCAAGTGTACCCAAAAGGTCGTCTGCGATAAGCCTGGCCTCTTCGTCCATGTCATCGTAGGATCGCCAGACGTTGCTAATGCTTTGAGTTGGCACGCTGGTACCCTCTGGGAACAGTGCCTGAAGTCTGTCTCGCGTCGCCTGAGAACTCATCATCGGGGGTTGGCTGGCATCCCCCGCGGCCCTATTGGTTTCTTGAGTGCCCGTGGGAGTTGGCATCTCATCGCCTTGTTGGGAGCTCATTCTAGGCTTTCAAACGAGGTCGCCTTTGAGTCTTCCTCTGGCATATCCCGCTGATGTATGAGAGTTGCTAGGCTTGATAAGTCCGTGTTTTCTAGAGCAGGCAAGGGGGAGGGTGAATACCTGAGCGACCTCAGAGAGGGAGGTGCGATACGAAATTTGGGAGGTTGAAGGAAATGGATTCGTTTGCATCAGAAGTGAAGCAAACGAAATTTAACATTGGATGGTCAAGGTGCGAAGGTACTGGCAGCTGGCAAACACCCACAGACACTGGCGCACCTACTGGAGAACATGAGACGACGTAACTGAACAATGCCAAAAACGCTACTGTATTGACCCAATAGAGGTAATCGACTGAAAGCTATTGCCTAATAGACAGAAGCCATACACGTTGACCTGGGAGGGACCCGGGTCACGCCCGGGTCAGGCAGTCCAATCACTGGATGATTTTGGCAGCCCGTGATGCTGGGATGTCTTGTCATAGGACATTACGCCACTGTGTGCCTTTCTTCTGAGGTTTTGGACCCGGGATGCCGACCTTTGGCTAAACCCACGGATAAACGCTCGCGGCGCCTTTCCATACCTTCAAGCTGGCCTCACGGATTGCCGGTATGGGGGCTTCACACGCTTTTGGTGCATCAGCCAGTCCCTGAAGTTCCATCAACAATCATTGGGATTGCATTGTCTGACTTTCTTGTAATCGTCTCCGTTGTGGGCTACAGCGTTTCTGGCTACAGACACAGAGATAGGGGTGCCGCATAAGTTGGGGTGATTCCGATAGGAACCCCTTTCGTTTCATTATATAAATCGTTCCTATGAAGGCATGTAGCCACTTTAGCGCAGCTGGAAAACCATGATCCTAAGGTCCTCTAACCGGGCAAAAGCAGATCTTTGTGAGCCACTTGTTCATTTCGATCAAACATTCGTTAATCTCATCTGCCCATAGAGAAGTAGCACCGCTGACCCAGGAGAGCCTTCGCCCTGGACTGAGTCGAAGAACTAACAGCAGCGGGAGTCATGTTCCTCGTGCCGATTATGTCCATGAGACGGCCATTTGCCGCTTCAAGCTGTGCAAACTCTTGAGAATGTGTGGTGGAAACATGGGTTAAGTTTCCACATGAGTCTGTGGAAGAACTGGCTCTTGGTACTCCATATCGAGTTGTGGATGACTGAACTGTATAATATCAAGCCGATGATTGTGTTATCCAGAGGTCCAGTATCCGTAGTATTGAAAATTAGAGTAAGGGAACTTTCCGATCCAAGCCCCATTGTCCAGGAGAGCTCTCCAAGTCAGATCTATGCGTTCTGTCCCTGGTTCCTCTGGATACTTGTGAAGCTTGCCGCAAAGTATCATTGCGATACGGCTTTTGGATTATTGACGATAAAATTGACAGAAGCAGTGACTTGTGCGCAAGACTGTATAGATACCTCTGATACATGTCCCGTCACCACTAGCATCTTTTGTTATGTTCTCTTCATTGGGATTGGTGTTGCAATAGTTATAGTCTCAATTCCCAGAGAACTCAACTCTTCCGGCCCCGGCTGTAAGTTGTCTGTTCCAACCTCGACCCCCAGCAGGCTTCTAAGAATGACAAGGCATCCTGCCTTGCTTATAACTTCGTTAGATTCCTTGCATATCTCGGAAGCCACGCATTCAACACAGCCTTGTTGGCAACAGCATTCCTCGACTCTTTTCAAAGCACGTTCTAGAAGATGATCAATATGATCGAATGCTTTGGTGCTGACGCCGGATCCATTGGCACCACCCTTGGCATCGTAGAAAGTTAGTCGAGCCGGTCGCTTTCTTTTTGTTTCCTTTTTTGCGAATTCTTTAAGAGCCACTTTGCACTCTGTTCGTACGTCTCCAGGTAAACTGATGACGAACGCTGGCAACAAACTCATGATTACATGCTCTGCCGCATGTATGGATGCCGCTGCATTGAGCTGTCTATCTTGCAGTAGCTCAAGTACTTGTCGCGGTATGTCCAGCCACATTCCCTTGCTATACCGTATAACAGGGGGATTGTCTACCTGTACTGCGTCTATGATTCGCCCTCTTTTGTCGACCTTGAAAAATCCAAATACGTTTTGCTGGATCTTTATACTTCCATAGTAGGCGTGGCAAGAGGACCTAGGTATTGTGCGAATGGCCTCAATTTCCACAGGGTCAATATCAGTAAAGTCTCGCGCCATGGTACTCCACTCAACATTGACCCTCTCAACTTTAGCCATGCTTTTTTCAGGTAGAAAATCCCGAATAAGATATGTGTTACCCTGGTGGAGGAATATGGCCCCATCATAAATGGTAAAAGTCGCCCTCGATGCTTCTAATTCTTCCAAGACTTCGTTCCTCCCGTTTGTGATATCGATGACAGCAAAGTGCTCGTCCTCTGCATCCCGAATGGCGACATATTTGGCTGGGTGAGGACGAAAGCGGTCGTGACAGTGAAAGAAACCCAATTCATCTTTCACCAATCGCTCTTGACAGATCTGAGGCAAGTCCTGGCCAAAAAACTGCATATCCTCAACTTGCCGAATGGGCATCTCGTAGGCTGCGCATTGGATATGCCCCTCCCGAATAAGTATATCGTCCAAGTCCACACGTAACTCACAATTTGGTTTCGAGAAAAGCTCATCAGGATTGTTCATGTAGTGCTGGTCAGTTGGAAAACTGTCGCCTACTAGGATAGACAGCGAATCCTTGGTTCGCCTTCCAGCTCGGCCACTCTGCTGTCGTAAATTAGCAATAGTATAGGGGAAACCCCAAGTGAGAACGCAATCCAGTGTGCCGATATCAATGCCCAGTTCAAGTGCCGTAGTTGCCACTATACCAAGCAATTTCCCTTCAAACATTTCTGCCTCGATTTTTCGTCGGTCTCGAGCCGTATAGCCGCCCCGATAGCCCATTACCAAATTGCTACATTCCGGACGACCAAGTTCGCGCAGCTCTTGTTTTATCGCATTGGTCAATGCCTCGCATTGCGCACGAACTCTGCAAAAAGCAATGATTCTGACGCCCCTCAGCAGAAGAGCGCAAAATAGACGAGCGCATTCGAATTTGGTGTTACCACGTCCACTGGTAGGATCCCCTGGTTCTTTAAAAGGGGTATTCCAGCATAAAAATTCCTTTCTTCCTGATGGTGATCCGTCGTAGTCGATTAAACAGACGTTAGACACTCCAAATATCAACTTGAAATGCTCCTCTGGATTGGCTACTGTGGCAGAGCAGGAAATGAATTGAACATGCCTGTTTCCCACCGCTGCGCATATGCGTCGTAACCTCCGCATTATAAAGGCAACATGAGATCCCAGCTGGCCATTATAATAATGTAGTTCGTCAACTTAATTTATTAGTTAGTGAAGTGCTCTGCCGACCGATCTGGAGAAAACTGACCAACGACAAATTTCAGATTCTTCAAAAATGTTCTCCATCTTTGTTCCTGAGGGAGAATTGTGAGGTGAAGCATGTCGGGATTTGTAAAAATGATTCTCGCCTCTTCTCGAATAACATCTCGAAGATTCATGGGAGTATCTCCATCAAAGGTTTCCACTAAAACCTGATCAAGACTTGGCATGAATGCCAGGATGTCCTTGAGGCTGCGTTTCTGATCCTGAGCCAGTGCTTTGGTAGGGAATATATACAAAGCCCTTGAGTTTGGATCCCGTTCCAAAGCATGCAGGACTGGCAACTGATAGATTAACGATTTCCCAGAGCTGGTAGAAGTCGATATGACGATATTTTTCCCTTCATGTAGCCCATTCAAAGCCTCAGCTTGATGCGTGTAGAACTGGGTTATATGTTTAGCATTATAGAGAGCATTCACCAACTCTTGAGATAACAGAAACTTGAGACCTCCATACTTGGGACTCTGTGGTTCGAATACTCTGTGGCCATCGGGTACGATTTGACCGGAATACCACTCACTCTCTTTGAGCTGAAGTAATATTTCTGAAATACTCTGCCGTTCATGAGGAATGAGATCTGGGATAGTACTCGCTGTACGATTGATTGACCGAGGCTCTTTCGGCGCCAATTTGGGTATATAATGTTCGGCTCTTTCATGGAGTGTTTCTTCTGGATCCTCACCATCATCTGTGCATTTCTTAAGAAATTCGCTGATAGCAGTAGCAAATTTCTGGTTACGTCGTTCGATGAGCTGCATCATTTGTTTTTGGCCGTACACGGGCATTTTCAGCTTTTCTTTTCTTAGCTTTTGGGTTGGTCGCGTCGGTTCGCCTGTTTCTCTATCCAGCACTTGTCGCTTCAAATCACCATCGATGAACTCTAGGTATAATACTTCACGTCCATTAATCGCAGCCTGGTCGTCGGTCCCATCACCTAGGCGTTCATTCCCAGTCAACCCGCCAACAGACACATCGTGAGCCGGCATTTGGGACATGGAACCCTGAGAGGATTTGAACACATCGTCCCTCTGAGCGCCTCTAGTGTTGAGCTGTAGCATAAGCTCATTGGTGTATTCAAACTTCATTGCTTCTGGACGGAGAGCAACCATTCGTGCGACATCCTGGATTCTTAATGTTCTTTTAATGTGTGATTCAACGGCTGGTCGAAGGGTATCAAATGTTGTTATCACATGTTTGCGCGAAGAGCAGAACGTATAAACCAGATTCAATGCTCGATGAACTCTTTCAAGATCTTGCAGAGCCTCGGTCCAAGGTATAGGCGATGACGCAGAACTGTCCGGGCCATCTTTCTTATCCTGTTTCTTGTGACCAGTATTGCGTCTTTTATTCCCAGGCTTTTTCTCAGGAGTGTCTAGTGAAAGTTTCTGATGGTCATCTTCATCCAGAGTAAGATCTTCATTACGGATACGCTTCCGTGCCTCCGTATTTCTCTGCTCACTCTGAGCCAAAGGCGCCACTGGGCTATCTTCCATAGTTGGAATGAAACGGGGCTTTCCAACTGAAGGGCCCCCAGTTGGCTATTCAAAATTCATTTCATTGAAATGAAGAGGGAAGAAGACAAATGTCAAGAGTTGGGAGATTTTGATGGGTATGGAGAGGGATCATCGGTTCTGACCATTCAAAGGTTAGCACTAAGAGAGGCATGCACAGACAAGTTTGAGAGGCGATTCGCGTTAGGATCTCAGAACTAGAAATCACGAAACTAACGCAAAATCACGTGCCCGTCTGTTACAGAAACATAAGGTACCCGTATGGAGTGCGGTCTTCTTATATAGTAGCTCAGGACAAGACCATGAACTGTACAAATTTTTTTTCGTGTACCTACGTGTGAACTGGTTTGCGGACATCTGCTTTTTTAACAAACTTATATATTCAGCACTTAGAATGGTATTACTATTGGAAATTTCGTCCCATGTGACAAGTCTAGAGTATCCCTGAAGTACTGTACACAGATGCCTGATCGCCGTGAAGAAAATAAAAATAAAAATAAAAATCCATTCCTGGGTCTATGCAACATTGAATCCCATAGACTATTAGCCTGCATTGTGGTCGTGCTGCCGTCTGTGTTATGACACAGCGCCAATGCGCAGCTTATTTCCGGGGTGTTCTTTGCCTTCTCCTGAACGGCACAGGTATGGCCATGGCTAAGCGTATCTAAATCATACACGAACACGTACTTTGCCATTTAACTATCCGCCGTTATTTCTTTTTAGCATCAAAATTTCATGATGGAGGGGTTTAATTGCCTCGAAGTTCTTTCTGAATGCTGCTAACTTCCTTTAAGAAGCTCTTGGCACTCGCGGCTGACATCTAACGCAAACAGCGATGTTAGTATTGGGTATGTCGTATTTAATCCGTATGATGGGTAGATAGTGGCGAAACTCACTCTCATTGTAATGCTCACTGGCTTAGCCTGTTCACCCTCAAATGCTGTGAACAATATCCCTACAGACTTAAGGGATGCCTTTTCTTGGAAATCCATTGCGGGGAGAATTGCAGTGTTGAGAATGACACGATGCGTCTGATCTTGACGCATGAGAAGACGGACAACTTTGTGCACCTGTGCCTTGTCGTCTTCTCCATCATCACCTTCAAGGCTAGACGCATCAAAAGAGCCAAGAATGGGTGAGCCGTTCTCATCGAACTCAATACAAGCTTGGGGGACATTTATTTTCAACATTCCAGCACCTCGCTCTTTCCAGCCTGCTTCTTTGTCGTGGTAAAACATCTTTGCTCGGACTGAGAGTAAAGTTGCTTCACCTGCCTCGCCGTCATCAACTTCGACTGTGAGATCATGTTAAAGTTAGCAATCGGCATACAAAAACAGTCCAAAAACGTGGCTCCAAAAATAACATGGAATAGAACAACACTCTCTCACCCTTGTGCAGTTTGATCCTCTTCTTCTCCTCCAGTTCCTTTTCTGGAGACGGTGCTCGCTCCTGTTCATTCGACTCAGATTCGTCATCTCGCTCAGCGTCTTCTTCCTCCTCCTCCTCTGCATCGCTTTCTGGGGCTCCGAAAGGCTTTGCTGGCTTTTCACTTTGCAGAGGTTTGGCCAAAGGTGACGCAAAGCTTTCTAGTCCCTTGCCTGCAGAAAACGGAGAACCGAGGCTGGCACCACCGAATCCGGAAGAAAGATTGGCAAAAGGCGAAGCACTATTGACACTACCAAATGTCAACTTAGGCATGGTGACAGCTGGCGCAGGCTGTGATCCTGAGGCTCCCAGCCCGGTGCCTAATGATAGAGCCGAGGAGCCAATTGAAGAAGAAAAAATGCTGCTCTGAGATGTGCCCAAGCTCGCAAACGGGGAGGATCCAGTAGCAAGTTTGCCGAATCCAGAGGCTGAAAATGCAGAGGATGATGTCTGTGGTAAGACACTTGCTGTAGGAATCTTTGGAGAATTTGCGGTCTCTTCTGTAGCAGGTTGCAAGTCCGCTGTTGATGAGGAGTTCTGTTTGCGTATTAGATAGGGCCACCACATGGAGAACGTGTAACATTAAATAGCATATCACATACAGACACTACTCTCGTCGAGTCTTCCTCACGATGCCTCTTCTTTTCTGGCTCCAATCGAGAAGCCCGATCTCTGTTGGACTCTGTGGAGGTAACGCTGTTGGCATCATTCTGCTCGACGTCTATGCTTCCGTCTAACTGGTCGTGTGCGCGCTTCTTCTTTGGAGACGGCACATGTTCCTTGAGTTTCTCGTCTTGGCTATCGGATACAGCGTCGGCTGGGGTCTCAGGGCGTGCCGCTCTCTCATCGACAGAGTCGGATGCGAGGTCGCCCACGGAAGTAGGAGGATCCGATATGGAAGACTGCTTCAGCTCGCGGCGCGCGGCGCGCGTCTCTGCATCTTCGCCAGCTTCTGCATAGACTCGCTCGTTCTTTGGGCTAGCCGCCTCCTGGGAATTGTCGGCCATGGTGTTGTATCAGGTTGACTCGAAACGGTGTCGATCGCGCAGGAAGATGCTGGCAGACGGAGTAGATCTGCGGCTTCGATAAGACAGCGACGGCTGCTCGCGCAGAACCGCGCGACCTAGACAGAGAACCAGATCAAATATACAGAAACGTCTTTGAGTACGAGCAGCAGAGCAGTCGGACAAAGACTCTAGATTTGCACAATCACCACTTCTAGTTTCCTGGGTCTTGCCGCTGCAGTCGCGCTGCAGCAATTTTGTGCCGTCAGTTGGAGATGGTCAACTCAGCTGGTCAAGCGCCCAATCAAAGACGTGTGCACCTGGTATCTTTGGGTTCAGCACATGAGGAAAGGGAACCTGAGGTACTTTGAATATACGAATCTCCACGCAGCCCAAGAAGAGGCAGGCTGTGCAAAACTGACAACTGCCAGGTACTGAAAGGTACCACTACTAAACTTTGCTGAGGCGCTGGTCCCCACCTGCCCGCCGCAATAACGAAGAGGGGTAGCAATTAAAACGGCCTGGCAAACTGATTTCGCAACAAGGTGCCTTGCATGGATGCAATACGGAGTACTACGTGCTAATTCATAACGGTTCGTCCTTATCGCTCCATGCTGGTAATGTGACTATTTGTTACAATGTTGAATTGGTATATTTATCAAATGCAGGTGGCAGGCACCATTTGTGCCTACGTAGCCGCATTATTCAGTATGGTAGGCCTTCATCACGTCTCTACTGGCCAGGTAAAATGGCAGCTGTTTGAGGATATCCGTATAAGTCGTGTAAGAGGGGCTCCAATCGAGTATCAAAATAATTGAACACAACGTAATTGAACGTACGCGTCTGATTGATTTAACATATGGTCTTGAAAGCTTTGAAAACATATCAAGAGACGCGCCGCTATGCGTGCATCTACTGACATAGGGATCGCTCTACCCTTGAGACAATCGTTTTTCATTACACATAACCCTTGCATTACTGAAGGATAATTGGGCATCGCCCAAAGCCAACGCGCCACCCTTAGCTAATAAAGCAGAGGCATCCTAAGCCTAGGTAAAACACAAGGAGAGGGTAAACAGCAATGGCCACACGATTTTTCACCACTCCGCTACCACCCAGAATGCTGACGCCAGCAGCAAGGGACCACGCGATGAGACAAAGATACACCGGTATCCGCGCGATCCAGTGGAGCTTGAGAGCCGACAGGAGAGCGGCAATAACCAGAGGAAACAGCGTGTACCCAATGATACAGATACTTTGAGCAAAGGAGCTGCCGTTGTCTGTTAGTGATATAATTAATTGGTCACTCTCGTGTTCACTTACATGTTGCCCCCCAAAAGCTTGATTTGAAGGGTCACAATTGCTTCACCAAGCCATATGGTAGCAAAGACACCGCTAAAGACAGCATCTTTCTGATCGGCTCGCGCTGTGAAACTGAGCAACAAGCTGAGCAGTAGGCAGAAAATCAGAGGCCCCCATAGGTCCCAGTCTCGCAGCCCGGGGCTCATATTGCTCTGCAGAAGAGCCTCGGCATCTATGACTCTGCTGGCAAGACCAGTGAGCTCCTCCCTCGTGCCCGTCAAGCCGGCACCGCGGATATTGGAATATGCACCGCGAAGACCGCCTTCAGAATCGAACATGGTGCCGCCGAGAAGATATCGTGGGTACAAGACTTCCTTCAATTTGGCCCACACTGCCAAGAGGTCGCGGCGCAGAGTATCCCATACGCTTTCATCAATGGTGTTCTGGGGCGCCCTTCGATCATCTCCAGGAATGCGAGACGTAAGGTAGCCTTCGTCTAACGCTCCCGACGCCGACGCACCGGAGGCAATGGTGTTTGTCAAAGGTTGCCGAACCGATTGAGGAGCGAGAGGGTCATCGAAGTCGTTAAGATCCGCTGGTCATGTTGCATCAGCTTCGTGCTCGGCATAGCAAGACAGGAAACGGCCCCTACCATCATCCGGATCAATCAGATCGTCGTCCTCGAGAGAGGCGCGGTTATATTGGCCCCTAGCGCTCGACATTGTAATGCACTGGATTCAAGATGAAGGTTGGAACAATGCGCTTCCGTCGTCGAGGTGTTTGCAAGGTTCTGTGATAGCAGTTCTTGGTCTTCCAAGGAGGCTGTCTAGCTAACGAGAAGCTGCCGTCGTCACAAAGGTGTAGTGGGGCCGAGAAGCTGTTGACGTGGAGCTTATACGTAGCCTCGCCCCGGTTGCGTAGTGGCTGTACATGTACGACAAGGACGCACTCCCGCAGGGGACCCAGGAAGTAGATCTACTTGATCCATGTATGGACACTGAACCTTGCAGCGTCCGACCTTCAATGTTCTGAGACGACTTCATGTAACGAAATGAAATTTAGCCTAAGTTACTTACATGCAGATAAACATTCAATTCAAGAGTTTGATAGCATGTTGAACTAAATAAATCATTATACTACATACCGTACTAGTACCGTTACTGATACACCCGTCCAGGGAACATTTATGAGGTTAATTAATCCTCGTTCGCAGCAGAATATCCCAAACTCCTCAGACCATACATTATCAAGTTAGCAAGAGCCTACCTATTTGCTTACTTTCCAACCTCTTCAACTCCAAGACTTCCCAGAATACCAGCACGCATGGTAAATTGCGCGCCCGATCAATTAGGCCATGGGAGCCAGATGAACCCTTCTTATGCTTCAAAGGTCTTAACCTGGCCGGTGCTGCTTGGTGGCAGCATTGATTGCCCCTCTAGCACGCTTTGAAACCCCAACTTTTCGCCATCCATGGTAATATCCTGAGCCATTCTGGATCCCTGCACTCCGCCTACTTCAGCTGCCGCATTCAGCGTGTCTTGGATGGTCTGCACTTGTCTTTTAAAGGCCAGTCTGTCCAGGAAAAGCTGCTGCCTGCCGCGCTCCAACTCTCTGCGTTCTTCTCGCAACAGCTCTTCCATCTCATCAAAGTATTTGAGCTTCAATTCGAGTTTTTGGAGCATGATGTTGGCGGCTGCCGAGACCAGTCGTGTCATCTCTCGTTCTTCATGCGATGCGAATACCGCTCCACGAGCACCGATAGAGGCCAGGGGGATTGAAGCAAGGGATGTTTTTGTTGTCGATGTTGTCGTAGTGGTGGTGGTAACAACTGTCTGTCGGAAATCTACATCCATTGACTCTGTCTTGTCCACTTCGCTGTCCTTTTTGTCTGCTGCTGCGGTGCTGCTTGCTTGGTTCGCACCATCGAGTTGCTTTCGCAGGTTACGCTTGAGCTCGTCTGCTGATCTATTTGCTGCCGCGGCAGTGCTGGCAGGGTCTGCCAGGCTTGCCAAAAAGCCCACGACAGACATGACAGGGTTATCGACTTGGTTGAAAGGGAGGTGGCCGTGTTGGCTTCCCAGCATGGATAAGCCAGTGGGTGGGTTTGTAGGTGCCTCAGAATCGAGATACTTCTCTTCAATATCCAACTGAAGGAACTGCAGCACGCATTCTTCCCTCGTTCGAGTGCCAACGTGATCAGCAATCTCTCCCCAGTCATCATCAAATCGCTCGAGACCCTCTAGGAGGCGTAAGATTTCGGCATCGGTCCACGGCGCATCTCGATCCAGAATCGATGTGTATGTAGGGTTTTCCACTTTAGAGTACATGCTAGAAGTGTGGCTCGCTGGCAACCGGCCTTCGGTAAAGCAGTTAGGGCAGAGATCGAACTTGGCCTTCGCTCTTGCATCTGATTGGGAACTGTGGTAGTATATCCTGGTACAATCGTTACCGCATTGGTGACAGTTGATCTTAGCCACAGGCGTTTTGGCGGCTTCTTCAATGGAACCATCGTCGCCGTTCTTTTGGCTTTCTGACTTCGTAATAGGAGTGCCTTTAGCACTGGCTTCATAAATATTTCGGCCAATTCCTAGGTTGAGGTCACCCTTGCTTGGGACCGAGGCGTTGGCCTTGTCATCAGTGTCACGATTCTTCTTGCCTTCCAAAACGACAGGGTCTGCAGCAGGTTGCCAGGGTTGAAGTCCTCGGGGAGTATCGCATATGATTTTGAAGTGACCGGTGAACGGCGGGCCAACGTGGGACGGCCGCTGGTCGGCATCAACCTATTAAAGAGCGTCAGCGGTGTAAGTGTAACACAAAATTCTGTGCTGTAATTACTTGGTAATTGATCAATCCCCATTGTTCAAGAAACGCATGAACGCGCATGATGGCACAAACATCACCAGCTAGATTGCGACGACAGGCTGTCATCGTGAGATATTCAACTGGGTTGAGACGGTAGGTGTTGATCATGAAATCGCGATAGTCTTTGTAAACAGCCGGTGTTTTGCTCCGATTGCGATTGTTGAAAAACTCTGCCATGGCTTTGCGCTCGATATCATGGATGCTGTTCATGTCAAACCAGGTGCTGTAACTCGGCAGAACAATAGCATGCGTCTGAGAGATGAGGTGATCCCGGGCAGCGGATTCAAACGCTTCTTTCGACTTGGTCTCAACTCCTCCATTCAATGCTGCCGAAGTATCATTCGAGCCGGCGGGCAGTCCTTTGGTATCCTCAGACACATCGCCCATCTCCTCGTCTAGGCGAGCGGCAGTAGTCGGTGCTGCAGCATCGCTTGGGATATCGCCTGAATTGTCTACCGCTGCGCCAGCTGCAGGGCTTCCGGCGCCCTGTGTGATCGGCTCCGCGTTTGAAGATTCCTCAGACATCTGTACATCTATCGATTCCATTAGATAGATGATACTTTATTGAAGGCCAATTGGAGACTGCTTACCTTGAGTATCTTGGCTTTTGACATTTGCCTGCGACGGCGCTTGTGAGAGACCAGGGTTCGGGGCTGGCGACGTCTCCGTTCCTGGAGAGCCGAAGGCTGTAGAGTCATCCATTGCTACGCGTCTCGGCTAGAACGATTTGGAAAGGGATTGGGGTTCAGAGATCCAGCTTGTCAGGATGACGCGCAGCAAGCGTTGGAGATGGAAGTTGGCAGGGCAGTGTCAGTATTTTTAACGCGACGGGAAACGCCATTAGCAACTTAGCACAGTACAGGTACAGGCAGAGAATACGGTTCCCACTTAGTCAGGTATCACTACCCGGTTGTATTACATTAAGGGAATTTCTAATAAATACATGTAATGTCAAATTTTAGATTTAATACTAAATATTTAATAATAAATGTTATAAACTATATTATAATAGAATAAAACTGAAATTGTTTATTTTTTCTTATTTTCTTTTTGTTAAAAATAAAAATAATTGTTAAAGTTTGATAATAATCGTACTATCAATGATTTCCAGATTTTTTAAAGTATTTAAGAGATCAAATAATTACCGTTAATTCAACTAATTAATACATGCATTTTTGTTGGGCCTTTCCTGTTTCAATACCGCATGGATTGGCACCGTGCATATGCAATGACTAAGCGTGGATGCTTCGTGCTTCACATGCGCTACCTCTAAGTGGATGTTAGTTGTTGGCTGTAATGACAGCATAGGTGTCTTGCTGTCCTTGGCTCGTGTCTTGTTTCTTGCTATATGTACTTTTTCGCCAGGTCACATTTGATCGATACCACCGACGCTGCTTCTTACAAATTCTTTCTTTCTTTCTTCATTTTCCTCTCGCGAATGGTCTAATTAAAAGCAATCCTCCAATTGGCGGATACCCAATGCACTGCGAATATGGCAACCCCCTCGCCCGTCCACAGCGTGCTGCCCGCATCGCCAACTTCGCATCATGATATCCCGAGGATGCAATATCGAAGCCGTCCCGTATCCGTCGCTGTAGAGCCCGTTTCACTGGTCATATCGGAATGTATAGCGATCACCTCAGCTATTCAAAAGCATGCGCGCTCTTCCCATTTCTCCGTCTCTGCCATTCTTGGCGGAAATCCCAATACTATACAATTCGGATCCCCTAAACAGCAACCCCAGTCGCGAGACCGAAGTGTTGGAGGTCCCTTTGGAGACGGTGATCAGGATGAAGCGGCGAGCAATCGCTGGAGCTTTCAGGGTCAGAGGGCGAAGGGCTTGCAGGATAGCCCCATGATCGCAGGATTCGGCAAGCTTCGCCAGGAGATAACGGGTGTTAAGAGTGTGTACTGGCTTCACCTTGGCACTTGCTTTCAGCTAATAATAAATAGATATTCACTCATTTGATGCCCTGACGCTCTTGACCCCATTTCTCTTTGTAATTCAAGAGAAAGGAACTGCGGCACCGATCACGATACTAGCTCTGGGCGCATTGAGGAAGTTCCTTGCTTATGGGTTTATCGCTTCTGAGTCTCCTCGCTTTGCACTGGCTATGCAATCACTCTCCGCCGCTGTTACACACTGTCAATTCGATATAAGTGATTCGGCCCAAGGCGAAGTTGTGCTGCTCATGATTCTCAACTTGATGGAGGACATGATGTCTGGACCAGGAGGCTACATATTAAGCGACGAGAGTGTCTGTGATATGATGGGACGCGGCTTGGCCATATGTTCTCAGCCCCGGTTCTCGCCTGTCTTGAGGAGAACAGCCGAAGCTGTCCTAGTCAGAATGTGTCAGATCATATTCGAGGATATTAAACATCTCGAGGTCGAGGCCGGGGACGATTCTTCTGTCATGGATCAGTTGGCTGATCAACACATGGAAAATGTAAAGATGGACACTACGGCTGGCAGCACTGTTGCGGAACCACTTGTCCCTGCTCCTACTGGAGACGAGTCTGCTCCGGAAACTTCAGATAAGGTTGGCAGTGAGAAGGCGGAAGAAGGATCTGAAAACATCCCCCCCGTCGAGGAAAACGAAAGCGACACAGAGTCGTTGGATCTTCGGCCATACTCGCTACCTTCCGTTAGAGAGCTATTTCGAGTTTTGGTCAATTTCCTGGATCCCAATGATCGCCATCATACCGATACAATGAGAGTGGTGGCTTTGCGGATAATACATGTTGCCTTGGAGGTGGCTGGCTCTTTCATAGCCCGCCATCCTGCTTTGGCAACCATTGCCAAAGATCAGCTATGCTGTTACCTCTTTCAACTTGTCCGATCCGACAATATGGCTATTTTACAAGAATCGTTAACGGTCACGGGAACGCTACTCGCAACCTGCAGAGGCGTCCTCAAGCTCCAGCAGGAACTCTACTTATCGTATTTGGTAGCATGCCTTCACCCGACAATTCACATCCCTCGCGAAGCTGGTATTGACCCCTCGCTGTACGCTGGTATACCAGAGACGCCGAAGCTAGTCAAGCCACCGCCATCGCAATCGAACAGCGGACGGTCAACTCCTGTTCCTGTTAAAGACCGACAAAAACTCGGGTTGGAAGGGGGTGCGCGTAAACCCGATGCTAGGCAAGCAATGGTGGAAGCTATTGGTGTTCTATCTAGGATGCCAACATTCGCTGTTGAGTTGTTTGTCAATTATGACTGTGACGAAAATAGGTCGGACTTATGTGAAGACGTGATTGGGTTACTTTCGCGTAACGCCTTGCCGGACTCAGCAACATGGAGTACTACAAGTGTTCCGCCTCTCTGCCTAGACGCTCTCCTGCGATTCATTCAGTTCATGGCTGAGAGAGTGCATGATGATCCTGCCTATGAAGATTTTCCGGACCCCGAGATGTTGAGAGAGAAAAGACGACGGAAGAAAATTATTATCAAAGGGACGAGCAAATTTAACGAGAAGCCAAAGTTGGGACTGAGCTATCTTGAAGCGAACAATATCATTACTGATGTTGGAGATCCTGTTGCAGTGGCTAAATTCCTCAAAGGAACATCGCGAATATCGAAGGCAGTTCTCGGAGATTTTCTATCGAAAAAGGGAAACGAAGCTATCCTGGGAGCCTTCCTCGAGTTGTTCGATTTCTCTGGCAAACGAATTGACCAGGCCTTGCGAGTGATGTTGGAATCTTTTCGACTGCCGGGTGAAGCACCTCTGATCGCAGCAGTAGTCGAGTCTTTCTCCGAGAAATACTGTGACTGCAATACGCTCTCTGAGGTGGCAAACAAAGACGCTGTTTTCATTTTAACATATGCTATTATTATTTTAAACACTGATCAGCACAACCCAAATGTGAAGTCCACGAAGAGGATGACCCTCAACGACTTCTCTAGAAACTTACGAGGACAAAATAACGGCCAAGATTTTTCGCCAGATTATCTGAAGGATATTTACGAATGCATTAAGTCGAACGAGATCATATTGCCTGATGAACACGATAATCAGCACGCGTTCGATTATGCCTGGAGAGAGCTTCTTTTGAAGTCTGAGACGGCGGGCCATCTATTCACTTGCGATACCAACATTTATGACGGCGATATGTTTGCGGCAACCTGGAAGCCGATTGTCTCTACCCTATCGTATGTCTTCATGTCTGCGACGGATGATGCCGTTTTCGCCCGGATTGTAACTGGATTTGATGAATGTGCCCGCATTGCTACCAAGTATGGCAATGTTGAGGCACTTGATCAGATCGTTTACTGCCTTAGCCACATCACTACATTGGCTACTCGCGTGCCGTTTAATACGACTCTGAACACTGAAGTCCAGGTTGGGGACGGCAGAGTCATGGTTAGTGAGCTTGCTGTAAAACTTGGCAGAGACTTTCGTGCTCAGCTTGCAGTGCTCGTGCTGTTCCGGGTCGTCATTGGCAGCGAGGCTCTTATTCACCACGGGTGGAAACATGTCAGTAGTTGCATATGAAATCTGCACTGCCCCGTCAAGCTAACTGTTCATAGATCATTCAGATATGGACTCATCTGTTTTTGAACTCACTAGCACCGCCCCTCTCTTCGACAGATCTTCCAACTCTACCAATTCCAGCCATTCCTTTGCAGACTCCCTCACAAGTCATAGATAGGGCTGCAAGGTCTAACGATATTGGATTCTTTTCTGCATTCACATCGTACATCTCTAGCTATGCTGCAGACGACCCCCCGGAGCCATCAGACGAGGAACTAGAGAGTACACTGTGTACTGTTGACTGTATTAACTCGTGTAATATTGACAAAGTCTTGAACAACATCTCGTGAGTTTTGGCTTTTATTTTCGCTTTGTATAACAGATTGGAAATTTGCCTAACTGAGTGTTAGCAAACTACCCCCGGCTCGCATTGACATATTAGTTCAGGCATTGCTGGAACAATTACCAGAGAGTGACCACTCATCTGTCATTGGTGTAAAGCAGGACAATGTGACAATCGTACCTCCTAATGGGTCGATTTCGCCATCAGGTCTACCGACTTACGACCCCTCTACCCCTTTTATTCTTGAGCTCTGTACCATTTTGACTATCCGAGACGATGAATGCGCCACAAACACCGCAAAGCAAGTACTCGACGCTGTCCACGGCATTTTGCGCGATCACAGCCAGTGGCACGGTATCACCGTCTCTCGGGCAGCGTTTTATGGCCTCATGATACTGAAGTCGGGCTACGTATGTGTTCTCCATGAATACCCCCAGACTCCACGTTGACTAACTTATAACTGAAAGGATCATGATTTTGTGAATGTACCAATTTTCCTTCATACCATCTCTAGCCTACCACAGGATTTACTGCTAAAGACGGCGGATATTATACTCTCTGGACTCTCGATTTGCACGCGTGACCCAGGCCCTCTGAGAAGTGAGATGATGACCTCGCCTGATTTCTGGGTCATTTTACGGGTGGTAGCGGGAGACGCCAATGCTGCGGCCCAAATATTCGATATCTTGGAGAGAAGCACAACCGGAACCCCCCCAGCAATCATGGCCGACAACTACGAGGCAGCAATCTCACTCTTGAATCATTTTGCATCGGCAGCTGATCCTCTGTCTTCTCGCGATTCTAAGGTGCAAGAGTCGACGAAGAAAGATGCGTAAGTCAACGGCAATATCTTCAAATAGGTCAGAAACTGACATGATATGCAGTGAGGCCCAAGTGATAGCAAGGGGCTGCCAAGCTGTCAATACCTTGCATGGTATGACCTCTCGAATCCCACAGCTTATGCAACAGTCTCATCTAGAGAGTAGCGAGGGTAAGTCTCATATGACATGTTACCTTCCAATCGCGCTGTACTTTGATGTATTAACATGTTCAATCAGCGTGGTCGGCCTATTGGTTACCAATTCTTCAAGCACTTACGACACAATGTACCAACTCTTGTCGTGATGTTCGCCAGCTTGCGTTCTCGGCTCTTCAAAGGTCGCTACTCTCCCCCGAGCTCACCTGTAGCGATCCGAAAGAATGGACAGCAATATTTAGCAAAGTTCTGTTCCCCCTGATTTTTAGACTTTTGAAACCGGAAGTCTTTTCCTCTGATCGAGACGGGATGAGCGAAATGCGTGTCCAAGTAGCATCTCTCCTCTGCAAAGTGTTTTTGCAGTACATGGTTCTATTATCCGAGTGGGACGGCATGCTGGATCTTTGGATTAAGATCATTGAGATCATGGATCGCCTCATGAACAGCGGACAAGGCGACAGCTTAGTACGTTCCCTTCTTTGTTCCACTTCTGCTTTATTATTGGTGTGTATAAACTAACTTTTTATTTGCAGGCGGAGGCAGTACGTGAAAACCTGAAAAACGTTGTTTTGTTTATGGCGACCAGCGGCTACCTAGTTTCTCCTGACAAAGACCCATCAAGAAAGAAGCTCTGGGATGAAACGTGGGAGAGGGTAAATAGGTTCTTACCAGACTTGCGGAATGATATTCTCAATGAGGAAACCCCCGAGTCTACTGAGACTAAAGAGCCTACTGATACTAAAGACGGCGAAGAGAAATAGAAGATTTTTTTTTCTGGCTAGAATATAACTATGTTTATGCTCACTCTATATAATGTTAATAATATTGTGGTATAAGGCGGCTGTACAAAATGGAATTAATCACTAGGAATTTTATTTGCTTGCTCATGGTGTATACACCAGATTATTAACTACTGAGATGCAAGTTTTTTTTGACCCCATCTATGCGTACACATATATATTCCTCTATAATCTGATCCCCGCCGTTGCGCCCTCCTTAAATATTGAAATGGACATTATTTATCGTCTTGTCATGCTTTTCCATTAATGCAATCGTTGCCCTTCATTCGTACAATGCGTTTTTGTCGTAATCGCAATTTGGCTCGTCACTTAGTTCTTGGCCTTCCGAGACCGAGTCGAAACGCCGTTGGTAGCAGCATAGCCCTCGCCCTGGGCGGACACTCCAGATGCCGAAGCTGATGCTTTTGAAGCCTGGCGTGTCGACTTTTGCGCAGCGGACTTCTTCCCCTTGTTTGCATAGGTTGCAAAGTAAAAGGAAATGAAGAGGACAAGGTATGAGCTGAGAACAATGATGCCAGAGTAGGCAGCGAATTCTTTGCCGGCGCAGTTGCCCCAGTTGGGCATCCAAGGCCAGTAGTTGTATGTGAAATATGTGTATGATGCAAAATAGACGAAGCCAAGGTCAATGACAAACTGGATGATTTGCAGGCGAGTCACCCACTCCTTCCACCAGATGCGCACCCCACGAGCGCTCTGGAAGTAGTACCAGTACATGACGACGTGAACAAAGAGGTTTAGAGTGATGGGAACCCATTGAACCGATGTGCTGCCAATTAGCTGTGTATAGCAAAGGACCGCCGTTGCGCCGTGGTGGTAGCAGTGAAGGAAAGTCAGAGGCTTCTTCTTGAGGAAGAGGAAAACCGTGTCCAGGAGTTCGAGATATTTGGTGAGATAGGTCATCTATGACAAGTGGTTAGCATGTAGACAACTCGGAAGTCTCTTGAACGATCAGCATACATAGTACAGGACGACGAGAGGTTGTGTCCAGCCGCCATCAGCATCGCAGACAGCGAAGAGGGTTCCGCGTCGAACGATAGTGGGGAGCAATTGCTCAAAGAAAAGGGCGAGGAGAACAGCGCTGACAGCCGTAAGAACGAAATTGTGTATCAGAAAGAGCGTCTTGAGCTTGAAGGGCTCTCGACTCCGCATCAGCTCGCGGCCACCGAAAATGATCAGGTAGTAAATGGCGACAAAGATAGACGTGTCCCTCAGCGTGGACATGGGCGTCTTGCCAACGACAAAGTCGAACTCCTCAGCCGGATATCCTGCCACATACTCGAACGCCTTGCTAAAGAGCGGCCACAGGTGGATGCCAAAAGGTCTCTCGACGCTGGGAAGGGGCAGTGAGTCTGCCATGACTGCGACAACAAACGGTAGAACCCAATTGGGTTATGCAATGGCAAAGAACAGCGCAATTCAACGAGAGAAATGGGATGGGGGAAGGGAGAGAGAAAAAATAAGAGGCCCAGATATAAGACAGGCCAGTAGGAAACTCGACGCCGAGTGGCTGAACGCAGGGCGGCTTTGGGTGGGTAAGGCGGCTCTCGAAGCCCGACTGTACCGAGTACCAGAGAAAAGCGATGGGAAATGGCCACGAGCGCGTCGAGAATACACGCCCAACAAAACAGCTGGCGTCTTCTTGATCGGAGCTTTCGGATCTCCTCTGCCGCTAAAATTGCGGAGCGCGCCGGCCAGCCTACTTTTAACTACTAAGTAGTATGCTCTGTGCTATACCGTAACTATGATAGGTGTCAGATATTGATCCAATCATGCTACGAAGCACGGGGCGGGCAAAGGCATTATCTATCATGGTTACACTAACAGACAAGCGAAATGGTACGAATACTCGTATATCCAGAAAGAAGTGCTTGCTTGCTTGCATTATCATTATACTCGTACGTACTGTGGCCTATCCCACCAGCCTGGAAACCCCCGTGCCTATATATCTACCAACATGAAGCATTACTTCACCCCAGCTCACCTAACTCTTGTTCCTAACAATGCTCTGCCTCCTTCAGCTCTGCCCTCTTCCGCCATCTTACCACTGGCCCTTCGTCGCTCGTAAGCGGCTGAGGGGTTCGACCAATAATCGTTTCCGGATGAAACTTTGCGGCTACTGCCGAGTGCGGTTGGTGCCGACAGAACTTCATCACCGCTGGAGTGTTTTGTGTCAAAGTGGCTGTCAAGCTGAATAGAGCTATCTCGATACCTCTGGGACCGCATGTTCTGCTCCTCCTGGCTGTGGTCAACATCTTGACTAAGCCAGCTGGTTGGCTCTCCGTCGGAAGCTTCATATTGTGCGTCATAATCTATCTGACCACGAAGAGTGTTGCGAGTGTTTAGCGGCCTTGGAAGGATTGGGTTCGACGTTAGGGGCTTAGGGTGTGTGATGCCAAGTCGGCCCTTCTGCCGAAGAATATCGCCCAAGGTGCTCTCTTCGCCCTCTGAGTCGGAAGAAATTCCACCTGTGCTGTACGGATTTTCTAGAGCGGCATAGGACTTTGAGCCTGAGGAACGATGGGAGCGCACTGCACGCTGGCCGGGCATAAGTGCTCGTGAAACTGCAGGTGGCCTCCGCGTCTCTGCATTCTGAGTCGCAGGGGCCTTGCTGGCCCTATGTGGCGATGTTTCGGGCTCATGGGATGGGACCTCGGAGTAAGAGATTGGGTTTGACGCTCGTGGCTGATACCTAAGCCCAGCCTTCTTGCGTTCAGGTGAAGCGCTGATTCTCGATCCCATGCTGATGGCAGAATCACGCGACTCAGTCCTTGTGTGCATGAAAGAAACTGAGACGCGTTCTGGGACAGCGTCATAGACGCTCGCTGAATTACGTCGACTCTCCTGCCAGGGCTTCTCAGCTTCAGGTGCGTAGCTCGTATTGGTGGATAGCGACGACTTGTTTCTCTTGTGCGCGGGTCGGGCTGTCAAGTTGTCCTCGAGAGGGTTCATGTCCGGCGGCATAAGGCTAATCTTGCGGAACAGCCATCCCAGCCAGGCACTTGATGAGAGCGTGAGCACATGCGTGCCACCCGCGCCAACCGCCGTATACAGCACAGCTGAGGTAAACTTGGACATTATGTCTTGATTGTTGAAGACAACTCCCCAATTTGTTGCATTTTTATGTAAGGTAAGGGCCCCGAGAACATAGCCAGCTATAGCCCCCGAGTCCAATACGACACAGCCAAAGTGGTAGGCCGCTGAGGATGCAGGTGCTCTAGCCACTGCATCTCGGGAGAGGTGGTATATGGCGTACGCTGAGTGGGTGATTGTTATCGCTTGCTGTGAACAGTATTAGATATCTTAGTACTCCGTATTTTTGTGTGAAATTGACAAGACCCAAAGACGTCTTCAGGCGAGCTACGTACCAGAATCCTCATTGCCCAAGCGGTCGTGTCATCTACACCCGTAAACAGAGAAAAGAGAACCAGCACACCAATGGCAGCAATCAACTGCAAACCACGCAGCGCAACCTGGACTCGCCTCAACCATGTGATGTAGGCTTTGATCCTGAGATCCAAAGGGGAATAATTGCCCGATCGATGTGGTAGAATGACATGGTAGCTAGAACGGAATGTCAATTAATGCTTCTTGAGTCTCACTTGGAGCAGACGTACTCGGGATGAAGATCAAACGACACCAACGGTCCATTTGGCGCAGCTTTCCTCTTCTTGGGCTCCCAGCTCGCGCGGGTAACAGCCTTTGGATCAAAGGTAGCAGTCGGGAATCTCGAATCCTCGCGCGTTGGCGCACTATACATGAAAGGCTGCTGGCCCATTCTGTCGGAGTCGTGGGCACTTCCGCCCTTGTAAGCGGTACACGTGGAGTTGTGCTTGCTGTGGAATGCTGCGACTCGCCCAAACAATGGAGGAAAAGAATGAAAGAGGTTTGGAAATGCCAGTCGCGCAAAGGGATGGACGGATGGCCTTTTTTCCAATACGATTGATTACCATGTACAACACCGTATTGGCTAGCTCCATGCACGACGCTCAGCTTGCTCCCTGCCGCTTCCCGTCTCTAGAGCTGAGCTCTGATTGGGAGATGTTGAGGCCGTACTGGGCGCCGGGTTGCCACAGCAACGCGCTTTTCGGAGCTCCGATGACCGATGCGGTCCGGCCCGATCTGCCAGTAAGAAAGAATCTTAAGCCGTTCGCCTTTCACTCCGCCGTCCGATGGGCATCATGAGGAAACATTTCTTTTTCACCGGAATGGGCTACCGCAAGCGCCCGTTTTCATGATGATTCTCACTCTTCCCAGGCGTGCGGTGTGGGCACGTCGAAGTCTTCCTCTCAGAGGCTCTGTGAGAAATTACAGTGTCTCACCATGTCTCTCACGGCAGGCCGATGCCCCATTTCGCATGGCCGTGGTTGGATCCGGTCCCGCTGGATTTTATACGGCATATCGTGTCATGTCTAAGCTGCCACAGGCCCGTGTGGACATGTACGAGGCGTTGCCAGTCCCATTTGGTCTTGTGCGCCACGGAGTTGCTCCAGACCATCCCGAAGTAAAGGTGAAGAAGCTCTTGCGCCTCCATCCTTGGAACTAAATGATCTAATAACTAAGCCGCACGTTTAGAACTGCAAAGACAAATTTGATGAAGTTGCTTCCTCTCCCAACTTTACGTTTGTAGGAAATGCCTCTATCGGTCATCCTGGGCATTTGGCAGAGCACTGCACTATACCTCTCAAGGTGCTCATGAGTCATTACGACTCCGTTGTCTTTGCATACGGGGCGGCAGAGGACAAGAAGCTTCACATTCCAGGCGAAGCATCTCTTAAAGGCATTTACTCAGCCCGCGAATTTGTCGGTTGGTATAATGGCCATCCAGATTGTGGCCAACATGAGCCAGATCTATCACGGGCAGAGGAAGCAGTCATCATCGGCCAAGGCAATGTTGCCTTGGACGTAGCCAGAATCTTACTGGAAGATGTTGATGTGCTGCGGAAGACTGATATATCAGATCGAGCCCTCGCACAGCTAGCACAAAGTCGCATTAAGAGGGTTCATGTTGTAGGGCGGAGAGGGCCAATGCAGGTAAGCAGAGCAACCTGGACAAAGCTACGTTCATCGTTGACTACATGGCTAATGTTATGACCTTAGGCGGCTTTTACAATCAAGGAAGTGCGAGAGCTAATGAAACTTTCCGGAGTGGCTTTTCATGGAGCGGATAACTCGCTGATACCAGCAGCTCTTGATACCCTTCCAAGAGCCACCAAGAGACTCATGGAAGTCATCCGAAAGGGAACATCAGCTAGCGTTTCAGAAACACCTAAATCTTGGTCACTAGACAACTGCTTGTCGCCAAAAGCCTTTATTGGAGACAGGCGGAATCCTTCTCTTGTAGGCAGCACCGAGTTTTATGTAACGAAGCTGGAAGATCCATTCAACCCCCGATCATCGGTAGCTCGTACAGATGAAACCGTCACCCTTCCATCGGATATAGCTTTTCGATCTGTCGGTTACAAATCAGTGGCTCTACCCGGATTTGCCGAGGTCGGTATCCAATTCGACGAGAAGCGAGGAGTCATCACCAACGACGGCCTGGGCCGAGCAACACAATCGTCATCCGACATTGCTGAGCCCACCGGGACTCATCCACCGGCTCTGCCTGGCGTTTACTGCTCTGGTTGGGTTAAGCGAGGTCCCACTGGCGTGATTGCGTCTACCATGAGCGACGCATTCATAACTGGCGATGCTGTGGTGCACGACTGGCTGTCAGGGGCTCCCTTTCTAAGTCGCTCAGGAAACGGCACGGCTGAGGGATGGGAGGCAATCAAAGCTGATGTTGGCGCCCAAGCTGATGAAATAGTCACTTGGGATCAATGGCGCCAGATAGACCAAGCCGAAACAGCGCAAGGGCTAACAAGAGGTAAACCTAGAGAGAAGTTCACCAGCATTAGAGACATGCTCAGCTCCATCAAATGAGGGGCTAGGGCATTGCATTGCATGTAACGTGTTGTACTATATTGTATTGTATTGTATTTGTACTATATGTGGTTGTTTAAGAGCTCTTAATCTTCTCTGTTAATTCCGGGACCTTTTCGAAGAGGTCACCGACGAGTCCGACATCGGCGATCTGGAAGATGGGCGCATCAGGATCTTTGTTGATGGCCGCAATGACCTTGCTATCCTTCATGCCAGCCAAGTGCTGGATGGCGCCTGAGATTCCAACAGCCATGTACAGCTGAGGGGCAACAACCTTTCCAGTCTGTCCAACCTGGAGACTGTTGTCTGCGTATCCGCTGTCGACGGCGGCTCGTGATGCGCCAACGGCGGCACCCAGCGCATCAGCCAGAGGCAGCATGACCTTGTCGAATTCCTCCTTTGACTTGAGTCCACGACCTCCCGAGACCACCTTGCCAGCGGTAGAAAGATCTGGGCGATCTGACTTGGCCAAGTCCTCAGACACCCACTCTGAAGCAGCCTCTGATTTGGCATCCACTCCGCTCTCGATGGGGGTAGAGGCCTGTTCGGGGGTTGCAGCGGGAAAGGCTGTACCACGGATGGTGAGAATCTTGATGGCATCGGTAGATTCGACGGTAGCTATGGCGTTTCCGGCATATATGGGGCGGACGAATGTCTTTTCGTCTTCGATAGCTGTGACATCCGAAATCTGCTGCGAGTCGAGCAGGGCTGCAACTCTCGGTAGGACGCTTTTGCCGAAAGCTGTGTGGCCGGCAATGACGTGGGTGTAGCCGCCCTTCTTGATGTTTTCAACCAACAATGGCGCATAGTTCTCTGGGAGGCCCTAGTAGTTGAATTTGTGTTAGCATCGGCTATATGATATCTCGGTTGAAAGTTGCGGCATCCAGACTTTGTCATAGGCACCGTTCTCTACGGTGATGATCTTTTCCAGCCCGTTTACTTTGGCAGCCTGCTCTGCGGCCGTTGAAACACCGCTTCCGGCCAGAAAGGCGTGGACAGAGCCGCCAAGCTTGACGCCCGCTGTAACAGCACTGAGCGAGCCTTGACTCAGCTGGCCGTCTCGCTGCTCTAGAATAGCCAACGTAGAGAGGGCATTGCTTCGGCTGTACTTGGACGCCTGTCGCAGGGTTGTGCCAAAGACTGCACCTCCACGCTTGGAGAGCAGTTGCCTAGTCAGCGACAACATGGTGAATCAATTGAGAAGATGCAGATGTCTAAGAGCACCTCTGGCCCCGAGCAGTTGGAAATAGGCTACTCTGAGCGGCTGGACGCGGCCCTCGGTTGTAGATTCGGCAGCCCGTTGCTCGCTCAAAGATGAGTCACGTGGACTCGGCCTTTCAAGGAAGAACACGGAGCATTCGAGGTGCTGGTAGTTTCTAGTACAGAGTAACGCCGCCAAAGCAGGTAGAGGACCTAAGTACCGAGTACTAATTGAGACCGGTTGCTTGTGAAAGGTGGGGCATAGCGGCAGTGAGGCCCTCAAGGTTGCGATTGAATTTGAGATGATCTGCTTAGGTACCTGGATCTGTCAAACTGGTATTGAAGGATGCAACATCATCATGTTAGACATCTTAGTATATAGTACCTTAGCACCTATGACAGTTTATATGTTATGAAGTAGATGAGCATGACCATCTGCACTCTGTAATTATATCTGTCTTTACTGTATTACCATCATGTTTAATCAGAATGTCTAATAACACAGAAAGTATTGCGTTGCTCCATTTTTTTTTTAATTAATGGAAAAGAAATAACACGGTTGCTGATGCATTTTAGTGGCTGAGTTGAGTCGTCACTGTAAACTCAATTGACCTATCAAACGCTAGAATGGAACATGACCCTTTCGCGACGCCTATCAAATCTCTTTGAAATGCGCCAGCAGTATTACTTCCAAAATCTCTATAATACATCAGCACTCTCTGCCTTGTAGAAGCCACGAATGATCGCAGCTCAAAGGCGCCTGGTAAGGTACGCTATGGAAGCTCTCTAACTGTTCTGCCATTCATTTCGTTCTTGCTGCATTCGTGGTCTTCGCATATCCTCGTCCACCATCATGGCCGCCATGGGCCGGTTGGGCTTCCTGGCCGTTGCAGTGGTTTTCCACTTGGTCTACATTTATTCCATCTTCGATATCTATTTTGTCAGCCCCATTGTATCTGGCATGCAGCTGGTGTCAGTGGACCGTCCCGCAAATATAAAGAGTCCTGCGGATCGATTAGTCCTCTTTGTCGGTACGATTGTCACGGTGGCTTTCCAAGCTTGAACGCTCTGCTCGCCATGGATTCTTCGCTGACCTTTACTCAATAGGTGACGGATTACGTGCCGACAAAGCATTCCAAGCCTTTCCTGAGCCATATCCCGAGTCGGACGAAGACCTCATCCCCAGACACTTGGCTCCCTTTATTCGCTCCCGAGCCCTCCAGCATGGAACCTTTGGAGTCTCACACACGCGTGTTCCTACCGAATCCCGGCCTGGCCATGTGGCCATGATTGCTGGCCTTTACGAGGATGTTTCTGCAGTGGCGACGGGATGGAAACTTAACCCCGTCAACTTTGACAGCGTCTTCAACAGGAGTCGTCATACCTGGAGTTGGGGCAGCCCTGATATCTTGCCAATGTTTGAGCGTGGAGCTGTTCCTGGCCGTGTAGATGCATACATGTATGCCGCCGATTTTGAAGATTTCTCCAAAGATGCGACACATCTTGACATCTGGGTTTTTGACCACGTCAAAGATTTGTTCACCCAGGCTGCAACCAACAAGACACTCAACCGAGCCCTTCGACAGGACAAGGTTGTCTTCTTCCTTCACCTGCTCGGGCTGGACACAACCGGCCATGGCTTTAGACCTTACTCGAAAGAGTACCTGCACAATATCCAAATCGTCGATAAAGGGGTTCAAGAGGTGACAGACCTCATCCAGAAATTCTATGCAGATGATCGAACTGCATTCGTCTTCACTGCGGATCATGGTATGAGCGATTGGGGTAGCCACGGCGATGGCCATCCGGACAATACGAGAACGCCCTTGGTCTGTTGGGGCTCGGGTGTAGCTCCCCCTGTTCTCCATCCGGGAACAATTGCCCCGGGCCACGACGAATTATCGGCCGATTGGGGATTGGATCATGTTCAAAGACATGACGTCGCACAGGCTGATATCGCTGCGCTCATGGCCTATCTCATCGGCGCCGAGTTTCCTGTAAACTCCGTAGGCAAGCTGCCTCTCCCATACTTGTCCGCTAATACCCGTCAAAAGGCGGAAGCGCTGTTGGCCAATGCTCGCGAGATATTGGAGATGTACAGGGTGAAGGAAGAGAAGAAGCAAGCAAACGAAATGAGATATAAGCCATATGGTGCCTTTGGCGATGCAGGCCTTACGCCGGCACAACGTGTGGCCAACATTGATCAACTAATCTCTCTCGGAAAATATGAAGAAGCTATTGAGGAATCCGACGCCCTCATCAACCTCACCCTGGAAGGATTGCGCTATCTTCAAACTTACGATTGGCTATTTCTGCGAGCCTTGATAACAGTTGGATACCTCGGTTGGATAGCATATGCTATCACGACGGTGATCAACTTGTATGTGGTTCCGACGTCAACTGCACCCAAACGCAGCACCTCGACCGTTCTTGGGTTTCTTTCCGTCTTGGCCGCACTATATGCGTCCTTTATAGCATCCAAGTCTCCTTCGACGTATTACGCATATGCCCTCTTTCCCGTAGTATTCTGGGAAGAGGTTTATGCTCAGAGGGAGAACCTGCGGGAAGGAGGCCGGTTGCTCTTTGGGCATATGGGATCAGCTAGCCATATTGCAGCGTTTGCTGTCAATGCAATTATTTACTGTGCCGTTATAGTATCTTTGGTAAGTTTATGCGTAAATGACACTATGAATGCTGCTGACTTGGTATAGGCCCTCGGCTACATCCATCGTGAGATCCTGACTGGTCTGTTCATCTTGGGAACAATATGGCCCGTCGTGTGTGGCACGTCCTTTATTCGCTCCAATGCTCTTCTCAGCATAGCATGGGCGATATCTTGCTTGGTTATGAGCACTTTCACGCTCTTGCCAGCAATGAAACACGAGAACGTTGATATGATGTATGTTGCAAAGATCTACACAAGTGGCCTCCCTTGTCTTTATCAATTCTAATATGTCCGAATAGTGTGGCCAGCGGTGTGATCATGAGTCTGATTGGAGTGCTCTATATGATTTTTGAGCCTTTCGTACTGTCCGACTTTTCCTCTGAGACTGCCAAGTCCAATAATCACACAAATTCCTTGGTTGCTCGGGTGGCAACGGGTATTCAGGTATGTTTGCGTTAAGCCTCTACAGTGTCATATATTCGCAAGAAAGGTACTAAATATGCATCACAGGTCGGCCTCATTATCCTTGCCACAATAGTGACACGCTCCAGCTCCCTGTCAATTCAAGCCAAGCAGGGCTTGCCTCTGGGGAACCAGATCATGGGATGGATTGTTCTTGGTATGTTCTCTGATAAGAAACATTGTCCCACTAGTATATTGGCCGGAAGTTTTAACAACAGAATAGTATCATCCTTTTTGACCCCCCTACTACATCGGCTATCGCCAAACAGCAATTTCATGCACCGCCTTGCCATGATGTTCTTCACGTGCGCTCCGACATTCATCATCTTCACAATTTCTTACGAGGGTCTATTTTATGTCGCTTTCTCACTTCTGTTGGTCATTTGGGTTCGTTTAGAGTATCGTATCGAGACGTTTGGCAAAAGCCAAGCCGCCAGCACAAATGGGTCTGCAAAGACCGACAAAGCCGTATCGCATCGACCCTTGCGACTATCGGATGCGCGTGTTTCCCTGTTCTTCATGGTCCTCCTCCAGTCAGCTTTCTTCAGCACCGGAAACGTTGCATCCGTTTCGTCATTCAGCTTAGACAGCGTCAATCGGCTGATCCCCGTGTTTGATCCATTTTCCCAAGGAGCACTTCTGATTCTCAAGTTGATGATCCCATTTGTTCTCATTTCCGCAAATCTTGGCGTTTTGAACAAGCGACTTCAAGTGGCACCGTCAGCTTTCTTTATGGTGGTCATGGCAGTCAGCGATATCCTGACCCTCTACTTCTTTTGGGTTGTTAAAGATGAGGGCTCTTGGTTGGAGATAGGATCCACCATCAGCCATTTTGTTATTGCGAGTCTTTTGTGCGTATTTGTTGCACTACTCGAAGGAGTCAGTGCCATGTTCATCAATGGGATTGATGTTGGTGACGGGTCGTCTCAAATCCAAAAAATTCAGGCCAACGGCAACAAAGACTCGAAGAAGGAGATAGAGTTATAAAAGACGACGAGTGAGCATATGAGACCCGCCCGGCTACTTTCAATTGCGAATAGAGAAGCTGTGGGCATCTTGATTATGACTATACGATTATATCTTGCATTAGATTTAGAAATTAATAGAGATATATTGCTTACGTATGTAGCCTTCTTTGAATGGACGAAAAAATAGACTGATCTTTATTCATACATACTGCCCCATGTTCTCTGATACCTACTCTGGTAGTTGTATCCCAAGTTCTTGGGACTTTTCTCTTACAGCCTGTACAGCGCCACCAGGATTCGTTTCGCCAGGGTTTCGTAGCTGCCAAGCCATGCACACGTCTAAAGCCTTGCCCGTCCAGACGCCTGGTGAGATGCCTAGCGCTTTAGCTAGAGCACGGCCATCTATGATACGTTTCAGGTTTGGAGCGTCGTAGACGTCAAGCTCAGCGAGATGTTTGAGGAATTTGTCCCATCCCTGAATAAACTCATCTCGTTCTATAATGAGCCAGTCAAAGTCAGTAATTCGCCTTCATCTCAACGTTGTTGTATTTCGGAGTAAATGCTTACCCTTGCTCTCCCCTGCAGGAAAGTCTTCCAGCTGCTCCATGACATCGGCCAGTATCACTCCCAAGACCTGAAGCTTCCAGTTTCCACCCACCGCTTCCCACCGTCTGATGGCCATACCGAAGGTGTCTCGTTCGTGGATTTTCGGTGCAGATTCACATACCGCCTTCTTCAGTTCCAGTATCTCAGCACGATGTTTGTGGCAGGCTGCCATGATGGTCGTGAGCTTATTCGAAGCTTTGAAGCCTTCACGAGCAATGATACCAACTGGTGGGAGAGCATTCGCCTTCTTTTTGCCTCCAGATCGATCTTCTACATGAATCCAGGGGCTAACAGCAGCGAGATTCCACGCCAGGTATGTGGTCTCATCGTCGTCAACCAGTATCTGGCATATCGATCCAGGAGCGCGATTCTTCAGTAATTCATCGAGGCAGCTATACGAAACGTGCCATCGAGATATATCAGGCATAGATGTATTTTCTTGCAGCGGATCACTGAAGATGGCCTGGTAGAGACCGAGGCGATTTATCAGCTCTAAGGCCACTCGAGGAGTTTTGCCTTTATTGGTTCATGTCAGTTTGCCGCTTCTATCATGAGGCGATGAGTTTATAGGCTTACCTTTCAACATTTTTTCCAGCTCGACGCCAACCCTTTCGCGGCTGATTTTTTTCCGGAGAGCCTCAAGTACCCTCTTATCACTCATGAACTTTTCTGACTCTGCATCTATAGTAAAACCTAGCCGAGAAGCGAACCGAATTAGGCGCAGTACCCTAAGAGGGTCGTCCATGAACGTTTGGAAAGGCTCCAAGGGTGTGCGAATTGTCTTTGCATCCATATCACGGATACCGCCAGTAAAATCTTCAATCTGCTCCGTGTGCAAGTTGTAAAATAGGGCGTTTATGGTGGCGTCACGACGAAGAGCATCTTCCTCTGCAGTTCCAAACTCCATCTGAGGATTGCGACTATCTTCGGCATATGTCTCTTTACGAAGATTGACAAAATCCAAGTCCATACCAAACAACTTGACCATGGCAGTCTCAAGATGCTTGGACTTGTCTGGATTACTTGCGATGTGATGAAGCCTGCCGATGTCTCCAGGAGCAAATCCATGAGTCTGAGCGGCGTCAGGTTGTTGGCAATATTCTGAAAGATGCTGTGCAAATTGCTGTCCGGTCATGGCATTGATTGCCACGTCAATGTCGTGGCTCTCTGTTCCCAAAAGTCTATCCCGCACCCAGCCTCCTGCCCAACGCAGCACCAGCGGCTGGTCAAGCTTGACCGTCGTATCGATGAATTTGGCAACATTTACGAGGAGAAGCCGGAGCTGCTGCTCCCGCTGGGTGAGCTGAACAGATCTGTTCGTCGACATGGTGTTGTTTAAAGCTGTATCTCCCAGGAATGCGCTGAGTTTCCTCTTCATCATGAGGCGAGGGCCATATAATCGCGACAACATAAAATGCGCTGTTGCATTATCCTCTGTTTGATTGACAGTGAGTCATCTCGCCGGTGGTTGTGAGTAATGAGTTTTTGAGTCATACGAGGCGTAAGTTAAACATTCAACATTTAGAGAGGTCTGCGATAAAGCTGTGCCTGATAAGCTACCCTAGAAAGTATGGGGTAGCTCTGGAGCTGCATTAATGGCGGACGTACTGAATAGTGTCACTGGCAGCCTAAAATAAAAATCCAGGGCTACAACTAAAAGGATTGTGAGAGTCGCATGTGCCCTTTAGTACATTGGGTACTCAATCGAAATGAATTAATTGTTCGACAATGGCACGGGAAAACTACTTCGGCGATGAGCCATACGGAATGTGACAGGGCAGAGTGTGACGTCATTACGATATTTTGCTTGCTTCGTTCTATATCTTGCTATTCCATGCCGTTACGAACATTATCCGCCCACGATGGCATAATATCTCTACACACTGATTCATAATCTTTCAGTTTCTGTCCTCTGGCACTCAGCTCCAAAGTTGTCCAAAACATGGCCCAATTGCAACCTGCTAGCTTACTGGTCCCTACCGACCGCTCAAAATACCACTTATTGACGGGGTTATCTTTCCTGCTCCTCCAAAGCACGCCGTCAGGAAAACAGTCTCGGACCATGGCGTTGAATATGATGTCGGCAACTCCTCCACTACCTTGACGGCTCCGGAGGACGGCGAATTTGTCGAGATATGGAACGAAGCGCCCCTGCTCATAGGCCGCCCGAGGGTCGATGTCGTTGGGTTTCTCCCAGGTCAAAATGGCACATCCTTCGTATTCTCCCGCAATGATGACTCCAGCCAGGTTCTCTTTCGTGCGCCGCAGGTAATCATCTACGTCCAGCTTGCGGCCAAAAGAATCTTCAATCAGAGTAACAAGTCGCTTCAAATCGATCTCTTTGTCTGACAGCTGCAGACGACGCTCTCCGGGAGCCGGGGGACTCCATGGCGCCCTTCTTGGATCGGGGTAGATGGCCAGTGGCATACCCCGTTTGACGAGAGTTGCATCATTCGACTCTGTCGTATGCAAATATGCCAAATCCGGAGAGTGAATGCGCTGGAGGGGCAACGACGGGGAGAACACCGGCTTGTCAGTGAGGAGATTGTGAAGCAGGGGATTTTGTTTTCTGCGAGTCGTGACCATCCCGTCAAACCCAAATTGATACTCGCCGTTTCGTGTTGGAGGAAGGCCCAGGGGCGAAAAGTTGGATGATGTGTTGGCCGCAGCGAACGGTGTAGTTATGAGAACGGAAGCTGTCTCTGGTAAAAGAGAGAGAGTATCCCTTGCTAATTTGATGTTTTTGGCATGTGATCTATTTGCCTCCTCAGATCGACTGTTTTCCGGTTTTGATGAGCTTTCATCACCCTTCAGATAACTCTGAAGCGTGTCATATTCTTGCTCAAGATTCACAAATCGCTGACAGACGCCGGGACGACCAGGCACAGGAGTACCTCCAAAAGAATCAAGGATAATGACCCTTTCAACAGAAGCAAGCGGTTCAGCGCCCTGCTCAAGACCCCCATACCGGCTGTGATCGGGATCTCGCTCGAACTGGATTCCCGTAAAGTATCTCGTTAATGCAAGAGAAGTTCTTTGAGCATCAGCAGGCGCGGGGGAAGTAATTTCATCGTTCCGCGCAAGAGATGGAATTACTGTGATCATGTTGTGCTGAAGTGCGCGATTGAGGATACCATAATCGTGAACATATATATCATCCCAAAAAGGAGAAGGCGAAGCCCCATGATAATGAGAAGTACCAACAAGTACGTGTTCAACCAGCCTAGCGCCTGGTTTGCCAAACGAATCGATGGCCTCACAGAGCTTCAAAGCTTCGTTCTGAAAAGTGGAACGGCTCTCTCCTACATCGCAATCCACAACAACGACACTCAGGAGGCCAAGAACCCGAAGCTGGGTTAATGTCTTGGCTATTCCATTTATTGTGTCTGGCTGTAGTTTCTGAGGGTTCCGTAAGACCACAATGGCTACATCGAAGGGCCGTTGGGCTTGAAGCTGCTTTGAGAGAGGCTTGTGCTGATGCTCAACTTGCTTCGATGCTCCAGCTGTAGAGGTGGGCTGTGGTAGAGCATATTTTTGAAGATAGCCTTTGGCATCTCGCCTTGTGGCGGATGACTCTAGAACGGATACAATGACATCCTGCTACAGTGTTAATCGTTTCAACTGGTCCACTGGCATAATCATGCAAAGTTGCCGTGATCTGAAAATTGCCATGCAGCTAGTACTCACTCGATCAAGTTTTTGCTTCTTCGCTCGGCTTGTCGTGGGCGAAGAAAAGCTGCGAGCAATTGAGTTCCCAAATGTCCCAATTGCTGTTCTATGTCTCACTCCGGAGCAGTTTAGAGATGATGAACATCGCGGGGTCAGTTTTTTTCTGAAAGAAAGTATGCCGCAAGTAGGATGAGAAGAGCTGATGTTGGCACGGGTCCAGTATACGCTAGAGGCCATACCGCATCTCGGACTCCCGGAAGGGAGCCTTGATGAGGTTGTGAATCCAGAAATGCCTCGTGTAAGATGAATTGATAGTGCTCGCAACCCCGTAACTGCAGGTTCACTTCAAGAAATACATCCTGAGAGATATCTTGCCGGGGGGTAAGTCGAGAGATTTCTGAAGGTAGAGGCAGATGAAAACAATTCAAGCAGCAGTCATGAGTGAGAACAAGCAAACAAGAGCAAACAACGATGACTTGTCAATCCAACGGCCGATTATGGACACTGATTAGTTAATTACTGAAGCATTGGATGGGGTAACAAAGAAATTGATACCCTGTCGTGCACGTTGCAATTGATCTTTGATAGGAAATTCTTCTAATGTGGAGTTGCATGTGCTTGCTCGGTACCTGCACCGCAAAATCCCGGTGCCAAGGGACCTAACGCACCTATGACTCTGAGCCGTTACCGGCCATTTCCACCGAGGTTCGTCATACCTTAAATGGACCTTCAATGGAATTGAGATAAGTCATTCAATTCCTCTCATACCTACAACCAACTATCTCATGAATCGAGTATAAATACGCTCTCAGAATTTTAGAAACTTCTCCCCCCTCCAACGACATTCTGCTCAATGTTCCCCTCCTAAATCAAATGTTCACTCGTTCCGTAATATGACTCACTAATTAATTCATTCCTCCATAGGAAATAAAACTGCAGGTAACCTACCAATTACATACAAGGATGCATGCAATAATTCGTCTCAAAACTCGCTCCTCAGCCACGCTTTCAGGCTGCCTTTGGGTTCATAAAACGCCTAGCCCATGAATCGTGACTCACACCGATTGATGAGTTTCTCAGCTTGTCACCATTGCAATTCGTATCCTGAGGTTCAAGTCTCACAGATAGCCAAATCCGCGGGTTCCTAAATGTATTTATTATTCTGTGTGTTGGAGGGAAGACGAAGCGGCTCTCACGCATCACCACCTCGCCCTCCACCAATCGCTCATTAATTCTCGAATAATATATACAGCTGTCAATCTCCAAGATTTTATGAATAATACATCTCTCTGTTCAAATCAATCTGTGTAGACACCTGCGTTACCAATGGAGCAATTACCAGTTGATGCGACCGCTGAGCGGCCCTTTGCAGAATCTCACGATACTGCACTCTGTTTGATACCTCCACCCCAATCTTGGGGACCTATCAATGCGCTGCGGTCACTCAATGATGAAAAGTTCACAAAATGGCCGCCACACGTTACTCTTGTTTATCCGTTTGTCACCCCAGAAGCCCTTCCTGATGTGGCTGAGGCGCTCTGCCAGCAGAAGATTGCATCTCAGGAGGAAGACATTTCCATCAGCTTAGAGGAGGCTGGAGTCTTTTCACACCGTCGACGAAGCACCGTTTTCATTCGGCCAAAACCTGGACATCAAGTCAATCGTCTCTCAGAGCTAAGAGATCAAATCCACCGCTTTCTCGGCTGGCCCAAAGGCAGAGACTACCGGCCTCACTTGACGCTTGCTCAGAGCGAGGACTCTCAGGCATCATGGCACCAGTTTCTCCTGGAAAAGGCTCGACTTTTGACGCCGTTGACATGGCATACCCATCAACTCGCAATAATGATACGTGACCCTCAATCGCCGAACAGCACCGCAGCCTCGCGACCGATGAGACTTTGGGGGTACATCGACCTGATATCTCAGTCTGTTGTTCGCGATCCCACAACTCTGGCTGCGATTCCTACTCTGCCAATAGAAGTTTCTCTGCCACGTCCCCAGGCCACATTTCATCATGATGGAGTGAACATGTCATGGGAACCTCTCCCAGATTCCATCACTAACGCTGATGTTGAGCCGACTCAGCTCAATCGTCTTGTTATCGCCTCTTATAATGTCCTAGCCGAGTTTGACTGGCCACCGAGCTCATCTCGTTACCCAGCACTTGTGGGCAATATTCTCTCGGAACGCGCCTCGGCTGATATTCTTGTTCTTCAGGAAGTCACAGATCAGTTTCTCAGCTTTCTGCTATCCAACTCCAACATTCGCTCGCAATATCTTTACGCTACTCATGGACCACCTGATCAGCATGGTGTTGCTCCTCTACCTAGCCATTTAAATATTGTTGTTTTAAGCAAACTTCCATTCCAGTGGGAGTATCTTCCCAGCTTTAAACACAAAGGGTTTGGGATTCTCAAATTCCCGACAGTTCGAACCGGCGGACCTTCAGACTCTCCCCCGCTGCCCCTAGTATTGGCAGCTTGCCATCTCAGCAGGGGCTTAACCGACGCTGCACTGGCTACCAAACGAGACGAGGTGAAGAGACTTACTGAGTACTTGAACTCTTCGTTTCCCCAACATCCATGGATAGTCGCCGGCGATTTCAACTTAGCCTCTTCCTCGCATACGATTGATCAAGCGCTGCAAAGGGGCGAAATTTCTCAAAAGGGCCTCGAGTATATTGAAGAAATTGAGGCTACGGTGTCCAAGGCTGGGCTGCAAGATGCATGGCTACTTTCTAGAGTTGGCCCTGGAGAATCTTCGAGCACAACTGGAAACCATGAATCAGACCTGGGACTTTATGAGGGAGAACAGGGAGCAACCTTTGACCCAATCTCCAATCCCCTTGCTGCGGCCTCGGTTGGCGCCGGTGGCAGCCGCCCACAGAGGTATGATAGGATGTTGGTCACCAAATCTGCTCAATTATACCCTCATGGGTTCAATATGTTCGGCCAAGCCATGGACGCAAGCGGGAGTATCCCCCAGAGCCCGGCTAGCGACCACTGGGGTATTCGCTGCCTTCTTATGCTGTCACCATCCAATTTGGGCGTTGATATTCCCTCTAGTTCCAAGTTCCAGGAAATCAACCTACGCAAAGCCGCTCCCACATGGGGCAGCTTTGAGGAGTTGAAAGCCAGTCTGGTATCCAATGGCCAATTTCCTTCTGCTTCGGATGCAGAGCTGAGGCAAGAAGCAATAGATCTCCTGCGAAGGACTTTGTTAGAGAACGATGCTCCTGATGACGCTGAAAAACGCTCACAAGTTCAGCTTGTTCTCATCCCTGTAGGATCGTTTGGCCTCGGCGTGTGGACCAGCTTGTCAGACATAGACTGTCTCTGCGTTGGTAACATAAGTTCCAAGACATTTTTCTCTTTGGCAGTGCAAAAGCTGAAGAAGGCTTCAACAAACGGTATCAAAATCCTGCGTCGTGTTATGGCTAATACCGGAACAATGCTTGAGCTGGAGATCCGTGGTATCAAGTTTGATCTTCAGTATTGTGCTGCCGCGGCAATCGCCCAGGGGTAAGATTTGAATATCTCTTCTCTTTGGCCTTTTTGTCTACTGGAATTTGCTAACGACACAAACAGATATCCCGATGTTCTGAAACGACCTGCATCAGACCCTATCTTCTCCTTGCCGGTACAATCAATAGCAAAACTCAAACCCGCTCGGGATCTCTTCTACCTACGAAGGTCCATTCCTGATATGACCAAATATCGTGTGGCGCATCTTTTTATCAAGGCCTGGGCACAATCCAGAGGTTTGTACTCAGCAAAATTCGGATTGCTAGGGGGGATTCACATCACCTCTTTGCTGGTGCCTGTCTGCAAGGCATTGGCAAACGAACCGGAGGCAGCCTCCACCGCCGATATTTTGACCTCCTTTTTCTACCATTACTCAAAATTCGACTGGGAATCAGGGGTGGTATTCGATCCTTTTTACCATCGTGACTTGAAATACCATCGCACGTTTAGGGAGCCACTTTGCCTGCTTGGCTGGCATGGTCCGTCTCTCAATACTGCGTCCAGCGCCTCCATCTCCACTGTCAATGCTTTGGCTTCTGAGTTAACTAGAGCTGCGGCTCTTCTTTCTCAAGACGACATGACATGGGGCAAGTTCCTCGGCCTGGAGCTATCTGGGACGCCGTCGAGCTTGATAGAGAAAGGCGCTGCAGATTTTCTTGATTCATATCGAACGTACATCAAAATAAGTGCCCGATACTGGGGATCTTCTCAACAGAAAGGAAGAAAGTACTTGGGCTGGCTAGAGTCGAGATTCATATCTATACTCGTTGGTAAGTGTCTCAACGAATGCCATGAAAAACATAGCAACCACTCACCTGCAAACTAGACATAAGCCGAAAGACTCTAGGCCTTGTACCACGTATCTGGCCAGCTAGATTCATAGACGAGGAGCCAACCAGCGGTGGCAATGACGAGAATTCGGAGCTTTCCGCATGTTATTTGATAGGCCTTAAGTGGGTTGACAGTATTGCGAACAAGTCTGCAACGAGTCAGGCCGCCGCAGAAGGGAACATCCGCGTCATTCTCCAGGAATTCGAATCTCGCATCCAGAAGAGCGACAAATATTATGACGCAGAGCACTGTTGGATGAGTACCTCCATCATGCGCCGATCTGGCCTCGGCCCTGTGAAGCTCGCACCCGAACAGCTGTACGAGTACGATGGTGCCGATACGGACCTGGACGATGATGAAGACGATTTGGAAGAAGAAGAAAATGAACCAGATGGCGAAGTTTACGTATCCTTAAGAGAGTATCGGTCACTGAAAACAGGCACCTCTAAGGAAGGTGTTAAGCCGGCTGGGGCAGGCAAGCTCCGCAGCGCAGTTGACGCCATGAATCGCATCCGATGGGATTCAGGCATGGACTCTAGTGATTACCTAGTTGGATACGAAGATCGTTTCCTTGGAGCTCAGGAAAAGGCGCTGGACAACTGGAGAACTGAACAGACGGACGAGGAATTCATTCCACAACATCGAATCTTGTACTTCAAGCGTAAGAGCGATGGAGTGATTGTGTGGGATAGGAGGACACGAGTGGACACGATATTTGGTAGCGGATAAAGAACGTCCAAAGTTGATGAGTTAAGGATATATTGGTATATTAAAGTAAAAATATTATATGCTTATAGGGTTGGTTATCACATCTATTGCTATTGCGCGTAGCATATACTCAAATCCAGTTTGAGTAGCCATGCGTATAGAGGACATCCAGTCGGGGTTTGCTTTGATATGCTACCCAGAAGCCACCCTTATTTCTGCATTTCTCTGTTCGAGTGATTTATTCCACGGTTGACATTTATCTGCGCGGTTGATAGGGAACTCGTTCATGTAGGAAGAGGCCAATATTGCTTTGAACCAGTAAGTCCTTTGGACTGTAAATCCCCTGACGGATACTCATTCAATTTCGTGTGGTCCTGTGTGAGATGGCTTAAGAGGCGAGGCTCATAAATACGCCAGCAATCGACTGCTTGTCATACTTGACGTATTTGCCCTTTCCTTTATCAATCTCATGGTAACGATCCCAGAATCGTTCATACAAGGGCTGCAGCTTTTGACGAATGTCTTGACCAAACATTGCTCGTACTTCACGGTCCATGCTGTACGATTTGTGTTTGCCTACCATGTCGTCAAATGCATTGTTGAACTGCGTAAACTTCTCCTTGATCTTGTCCTTGTCCTTGCTGTTCAGGCCCTTGACTACCGATGCAGAGTCGGCAGTATCCGCATGGCCAGAAGTTGGGCGCTTGGTTCGGTTTGTGTGGATGGTATCGAATAGATAGACAGATATGTCCCTACAGATATCGGTGTACATAACAGTGGCCTTCTTCCTCCACTGATCAAGCGAATCAAGACGACCATCAAGCAATGGCCCAAGCTCTGAACTGCGAATCGTATGATCTATCACGACAACACTGTTGGCTAAGAAGACGCCTAACAGGGACTTGCTTCTGAGCAGCACGCGGGCCTTTTGGTCCAAAGAGGAGAGCAGAACCTCGATCGTGTCAAGACAATATTTGGCAAAGAGGTCTTTACCGTCGGCGCCGACATCAAACGAGGCTAGACTCGGGATTCCCTCTGTTGTGCGACCGTTGGCAGCAGCTCCAGGCTTCCAGCCACCGTCGCCGAGGGATATCATGATGCTTGAGATGGGCCTTAGAAACTCCACCATGGAGTTTAATCGCTGCATCGTCTCCGCCACGATGGGGCTTGCAGCTCCATCCGTTGGAAGTGTCTGTAGGTTGCCTATTTTCCGCTTGGTTTCTTCTAGCAACTCGGCAAGAGAAGACTTGGCTGTCTCGCGGACAGGTTTCAGAGCGGCAGATAGTGATCCCTTCAGCTCACCCGTACGCTTGTCAAGGTTATTCGAAAGACCGGAGATGATTTCGGTAACTTCGTAGGCCATGTAGCAGTCGGTGGTAAGATGGGATTTGATGTGTGTGTTGAGCTCTCGCAGAGTTCGGGCCAATTCAGTCACAGCAGCCTGGCATGTCGCCTGCAATATGGGGCCCCAATCCTCACGCGTGAAGATACTGCAGATGTTGTCATATTCCGCAATGAAGATGCCCTCCATAGCCTGTGTGTATGTTCCAATACCATTTGCGCCTGCTTGGTATATATCGCCTGGGTTCTTCTTCTTTGCGGTATTGACACTCGCCGCGGCCAAATTGGCTAGAGACGCTGATAAATATGGCCCTCGTATATCGGCGTATATCTTGGCGACAGAAGACTCGAAGCCATTCGCGTAGTTTCCCGCAACGTGAGAGTAGATAAGGCCCAGCCGAGCAATCTTGTCCTGGGAAAGCACGGGAAAGGGCTTGTCTTTGGTGATGTAGTGGAGCGGTTCGAGTGATCGGGGGGTTTCGCCGCGTAGAATCTTGTCGAAATGGTTCTCTAACTGCGTATTTCCCAGCTTGATGAGGCGGGTCAGGTCATTCATGGTACCCTGGTTTGCGCGCAGGTTAGAAGTCTGCATTTCCTTGTATGAAATGCTGAGTCGTTTGATGGAAGCCAAGTAGTTCGACAAGCCGGCCTTTTCAGGCCCGGATCGAATGATTTGCTCCTCATCATCTTTGCTATCCGAAGGCTGACGTAGGCGATCGATGGCAGCAAGCACAGACTCGACATCTAGCTTCCTTACTTAGCAGTGACTCCAGCTTTGACAAGAGAGTGTGACTAACTTTTGGACAGTGTTTGCAGACGCCTCGTTTCTCCGTTTAGAGGACCAGCGACATCTCGTACGCTCTGGCCCGTAGCTTCGAGTCGGCCGAGGGAAGCTTGGATCTTCTTCGTCAATTGGGTCGTTCTATCGAGCCTGGAATTCAACACATCAACCTCCGCTCTAGCTTCCTCATCTATAGCATGGTATGTGCTATTGGACAAAGCCCCAATAGCCATGACGCGTGCGACAGAGATTCGGCTGCTTGAAAACGAAGAGAGTTGAAGAGCAATGTCATCGACAATACGGAGTGCAGGGGGAGTAACGTATTCGGGGGCTAGCGGGAGATTCGCCGACCGATAAGAGCTACATTGCATTGCTCTAACGGTAAACCAAGATTACATAATCAACTTTGGATATAAATGCAACATTTACACATCGAGGGCTAGAAATGTAATCAATTCTCTGCGCAGACATTAAATATAATCGTTTTGTTAAATTCAGCTCAAAATGATTGAGACAAGCAAATTTGATCTATATGCTTGGTTCTAGGTTCAAAAACTCCTCGATTTCTTGGTATACATGATTGAAATCAGCCTCTTCATCTATTCCCTTGGACCAGTTATAAGTCAAGTCCTTATTTCGACTTAATAATTCTCCTATGACCTCTGCTCGGTCGGTGATAATCTCTGGGATTCCACTTATTCTAGCACATTGGCTACCCAAGCTTGTCGAGCTGTATCCTTCAACCAGCTTGAACAAGTAAATGACTTTATCTTCCGCATCAACAGCATTCGTGTCAATTCTCACCTCCATGTGCGCTAATGCGAGTTGACTATGGTGATTCAAGTAGCCGTTGGCAAATATTTCGTAGAAATGCGTAGCCGCCAATACTTTTGGCGACTGCGCTGCTGAAGAAAGAAAATAGTCTAACATTGCTGTGAACATCCCAACACCATCATCGGCTGTAGTTCCATTTCCAAACTCGTCCAGAATGATCAGACTTCGTGATGTAGCATATTTCATGGCATGTGAGACTTGTTTGAGATCCAGTGCGAAGGTGCTTCCAGTACTGGATACGCTCTCTCGTGACGAGATCCGGGTCAAGATTTTGTCCACCGTGCCTATCACGGCTTTATCAGCTGGTACATAGCTCCCTATATGTGCCAAATAAACGATAGCTGCAACCTGTTTGATGTAAACGCTTTTCCCAGACTGGTTTGGTCCAGTCAACACTAACGCTTGGACTCGACGTCCTGGTGTCGTATTGTCATCGCCGATGAGGCAATCGTTGGGGATAAATGAAGGAGCCAGCAACTCCTGTAGCGGATGTCTTCCGCCTTTGATGTCAATGATGTTTTCAGTTGTCATCTGAGGTGCGTTCCAGCCATACTTTGTAGCGCCAATAGCAAGAGCAAGAAGGGCATCGAACTCTCCGCAAATGGTTGCAGCTGCCAGAAGCGTGTTCTCCTGGGCGATAATATCCACGGCTAGCTTCTGCATCACTTCGACTTCTCTGTCTTCTGATTGTTAGTAAATCTGTGAGCTTAGTCGGGCGACACGAATCCTACCGCTGATTTGGGAGTATATATCTCCATACTGGTTGTCGAGATCCGTCATATGACGATTTTTATAGTAAGCCTTTTCATTATCGACGAACGATTTCTTCCATTGGCCATCGTTTGTACATTCCAAATCAAATCCACCATCCATTTGCTGGGAGTCTTGCTCGACTACAGTCAAAAACCCAAGCTGTGGAAGGAAAATGCATGATTTGATATGCCGACGTGCCCACGTTGGCAAATCTTGAGTGACACTATTGGCGACCTCTGTTAAGAGGCTATTCATGCCGTCGTACTGCCGTTTTAATGCATCCAATTCAACGTCAATGCCAGGCTTGACTGAATAGCGCTGCTGGAACTTGGTCTCGTCAAAGTTGACGACTCTATCAATCATGCTGCCTACCTGATTGAAAGCCAGTGGAGGAAGTCCGTCGATAATCTAAGTTGTTGTTAGAACCAGTGTCGGACAAGGTTTAGGCCACTCACTTTGTGAATAATACTACCCTGATTCGGGCCGGACAAAGCAATTGCAACTTCTCTGAGTTTGAGGGATTGAGATGCGAATCTTCTTAGTGTACCCTATACACTAATGTTGAATGATCTGTGAGAAGATGGAGAGTTTATTCCTTTGTGAAGATGTGACATTGTATGCGCTATATTTCCCATTTTTCGTACAATAGAGACGGCTCGTCTTGTCTTTTCCTCGTTGTTGGGTTCTAGAAGCATGGTAATAGTGCGTTGTCTGTCAGCGATGATGTCGAGGTTTGATGTAGGATTAAGAAACATGTGTCGGAGGTGGGTTCGGCCCTGGGGGGTAGAAGCCAATGGATGAAGGAGACCATATATCGAGAGGTTCTCTTTTCCAGCCGAAGAGTCGACGTTCCAAGCTTGGCTATTTGGATGTGACTCGTGATTGATAATCTGTAAGGATAGGAGGGACTCCTCGCTGATAAAAACATGATCCAACAAGTTAAACATTGTAATGGACACCACATTAAACCGGTTCTCTGTGATAGAGCTGCTTAAAGACGATGCGAGTGAACGACGTCGATGTAGCTCTGTAAAAATGGCGCCTGCGCAGCTCAACTGTTCTTATGAGTACTCATCTAGCCATCAACTTTGATGCGATTTTCTACTCACAGATGCAACGCTATCCAGGTCAATCAAAGAGCCGCAACGGATCAGTTTCATGCAATGAGGCTCTTGGCGATCGGGGGTTTGTGGAGCTTGTATATTGTTTTCACCGGATTGCCTCTCAATGTTTGATGGAGATGCAATCGGAAATGAGGAAACTCCATGAGGATATAGCGACGACAACTCTTCGCAAGCAAACATGTGCGAGAAATCAGAAGAGGACATTAGATGTAAAACAAGTCTTGCTATCCAAACACACAAAGAATTAAAATGATTAGCTTTATCAGATGCGGAATGCACAGGAAAATGCTCACCTTCGGCATTCCTCTCAACATGCTTTTCAACGAAGGCCAAGATTGTTTCCGGAACTCGCCGCGACATCAGAATTGTCGTCGCCTGCGCGAAATTGAGAAACTGCTCTGCTACATTTTCGTTCACCATAGGTATGTCATTCGCTATCTTGAGAACACCGTCGGCCGTGGAGAAGATGCTGCATCCCATCATCTTCTTGTCTCTTACGTCTATAGCGACGATGGACTCTTCGAGGTCATGGGTCCCGGCGTCTTGGTTGCTCGCGACATCTTCTGCGGCTTCCATCCCGAAATATCTCAATAGAGGGACTCGCACGAGGCGTGGACGTTGTTGGATGGGAGAAGTTGTTAGGGCATAATATTAGTATATTAGTAGGTGCCTACCTTAGTAGTAGTGAGTAGACGATGCAACAATGAAAGGCAGGAGCGATGCGATTCTCCCCGTATCTCACTTATCGATAGGATCATGTTGCTTAGGCAAGAGACAAATACAATGCATCACCATAACCACTAGGACACGAGAAGCGGGAAAAGAAAAGTAATCGATTTATAATTAGATACGCGCCATACGCCTCCGACAAGACTGTAGCAATATTATCCCTCGCTGTTGAACATAGATAGGCACAGGCGCCTAGAACTCTGCGACAACGTCACCCGTATTATTTATAGGGATGATACGATCTCGTCCTCCTCCACGCGAATCGAGTGCTCCGAGCCCATCGCTTGTACCGTCGAGAGTGCCTTTTCCGGCGCGATCACAGCAAAGCCCCTGTGAGAATGTTAATAAATGCTTGGGACTCTTAGAGTTGAGAAGAAACATACTTGATGATCGTGTAGACATGTGTGATTTTGCCACCAGCTTTGAGGATATTGTCCTTGACTTGATTGACAAACGAATCTGGAGTGGAGGCGTCATCAAACCAAATGATGGCTGACTTCTTTTGATCAACGGCAGAGCCGAGTTGGAAAAGGCTGAGAGCCGCGACAAAAAACAGGCTGTACTTCATATTGGCTGAGGTGAGTGAGTAGTGCTGATGACAGTACCTGAGTCGAAGATGTTGCGATTGTCACCGGCAGGATGGAGACGAACCATTTGACACCATGCCCCTTATAGCTTAGTACTATGCCATCGTACGACAGTGTTCATAAAGAATAAAATATTACCTAATCAATACTGAAGGAGAGAAGAAAATTAGAGTTTTGTTTTGTTTTAGTTAGCTGTGTTACATAATACATACTAGAATAATAAATTCGCTATGCTAACAATGTATTATTTAAAATAAATAAATAAATAATAAATTTATATAGCAAACAGGCCTTCAACCTTAGAAGTATATGATTAAAACCTCCATAGTTTATTTACGTTATTTTAGTTCTTTGATTTCATCTAAGAAATTATTAATAAATAATAAGGAAGAAGTACGTAACACAAGGTAAATTGAAGTCTAAAAATAGACATCTCCTAAACTCCTTGTAGCATTACGAAGTGTGGCGCAAGTGAAACGCGAAGCTGCCTCCAAACCCCTGTTCTCTGCCCATTGATAGTCGGCTTGTGATTATTCAATATGTGTATATGCTAGATGTTGGTATTCGATTCCTTTCCCCCCAAAATACTGTTTGGATACTTAATCGAAAACTACACAGAGGCGCTATTGTCGGTCGATGCTTATTCCAGCAAAGGGACCAGCTGTCGGGCCTAGTCCGTAATGTCGAGTCCGTGCTACGATTCCGACGCATATCGCTTTGAGAGCTTGTGACAATGTCCTCCGAGCGGCCAGACGACGACCGGACGGTACGCCCGCCACCTCTGGTTTTACAAGGCGCCAATTCGTCCGATAACCACCGCGAGCCAACGAGGACGAATAACGAACCTGGACTGTCAACCTACTGGCACCCGTCGTATAGCTCGTCTTCTCATGATAGTATAAACTTCGATTCGCATATAGATCCGACGGCGCTGCAGGCAGCGCTTCCTCCTGATATTCCACCACCTCTCTCGCAATCACCACACTTTGCTCCAGATTCATATCACCTGTTCGATGGAGGCTCGCAGTACATCGAAGAGTCAGCGAATCCGTACTATTCAGATTCTGATAGAGTTCCGCTTACGGCGGGAGTACAACCGATATCTGGCACCCATAATGAAGACGCTCACGGAATTCTTGCTAGGAGCAGTTTCCAGACTGTTCGTGATGACGACAACGCTCCGATCCGTGACCAAGAGGGAAAGAATTTTGGACATGGTTCGAATTCGGGTTATCTATCCGCTGGCCACCAAAGTTACGGGTTAACACTGGATCCTGGAGACTTTCGCCTATCGCGATCACCGTCTACATCTGGAGCCTTCCATCGCGCCGGATCAATTGTGAGGGCTATGTCCCAGAGAGTTGTGAATCTTAGCGGAGAATCAGATATCACCGACCAGGGATCTTCACGTTATCGCTCCCGCTCCCGCGACTCATCAAGTGAAAGACCGGCCAACCCAGCAACGACGACGTATGGCGCCGAATCGTATTATGGCCGACCGGCTTCTTCTCGGGAGGAGAAGGCTAGTCAGAACTTGTTCTTGACTACCGATATTCCACCTCGCGCCGCTCGCGCAAAACCTCTCAATCCCCTCAAGGGCAAAACATTGGGCATATTTTCTCCAGAGAACCGATTTAGATTATGGATGTGTGATATCCTGGTCAACCCATTTACCGAACCCTTTATCTTAGTCCTCATCATCGCTCAAACGATTCTACTTGCCGTGGAATCCTGGCCGGACGTCTTCAGTCCTGGCAATGAGCGTTCAGAGCGATGGGGTAAAAAACCAATAGACTGGACTATGCTTGGGCTCTTTATCATATTCACATTAGAGATTGGTGCTAGAATTGTGGTTTCAGGGTTCATATTAAATGCGGCGGAATACAGTACCATTGATCGCCAAAGGGGCATCAGGGCAGCAGTTGAAGATCGATACAAAACCATTTTTCGGCCCGAGCGACAAAAGTCAACGAAAAGAGTTCGGTCAACTCAACCTCAGGCCCCTGCTTTTGCCCGCTCCTTTACCACCTTGATGCAGGGCCCCCAGACTGGCCCCAAGACGATTGAGGACCAGCAACGCTTTCAACTGGCACGTCGAGCCTTTTTGCGTCATTCATTCAATCGCATGGATTTTGTTGCTGTTGTCTCTTTCTGGATTACTTTCGGGCTAAGTATCAGTGGAACTGAGAACCGACGCCACTTTTTTCTCTTCAAAATGCTGAGCTGTCTTCGCATTTTGAGACTGCTAGCTCTTACTCACGGCACTGCTGTAAGTGATGGTCTATTTACTCTGACTTGTTGTGATGCCATACTTATGCGACATAGATTATCCTGAGAAGTTTAAAGAAAGCAGCTCCTCTCCTTGTTCGTGTAGCGTTTCTTATCAGCTTCTTCTGGCTCCTCTTTGCTATCATCGGCATACAAAGCTTCAAATCCAGCCTTAGTCGACAATGCGTATGGTTGGATCCGTTAGATCCCACCAATTTGACAGCCTCATTCACCAATAGTATGGAATTTTGCGGTGGCTACTTGGATAATGCGACTGGAGCCACACGACCTTGGGTAAAATTCAGTACCCCCGGATCGCTAGACAACCTGGCCAGAGGAACTGCCGAAGGGAAAGGTTTCCTGTGCCCCAGAGGATCGATATGCCTGCAGCAGGATAACCCTTATAATGGAACTGTCAACTTTGATAACATCCTCCATTCCCTCGAGTTGGTCTTTGTCCTCATGAGTGCCAATACTTTCTCTGACTTGATGTATTACACTATGGGCTCAGATTACCCTCAAGCGGCTCTCTTTTTTGGCGCGGCAATCATGATTATGATGTTGTGGTTGACCAACCTGCTGATAGCCGTCATTACTTCATCATTTCAGGTCATTCGTGAAGAAAGCAAGTCAAGTGCCTTTACGCTTGAAGCCGAACCGTCCTCACAGTCGCACGCAGACGAGCGGAAACGGAAAATTTCGCCTGCACAGAATTTATACAGCAAAACCTCGTTCTTCTGGTTAGTTGTTGTTGCCTTTGCGTTACTCAGTGAAGCTTGCCGTAGTGCATCCATGTCACATACTCGAGAAAAATTTATCAACGCAGCCGAGATTGTCGTCACTATACTTCTTGATGTTGAAATTATCATTCGAATTGTGGCTTTTTGGCCTAGGTTCCATCGGAGTTGGCAGAACTTATTTGATTTAGCCTTGGCTATAATCACTTCCGCAATTCTCATTCCGCCTATTCACAATACTCGGGTGTATGCGTGGCTCACAGTCTTTCAAGTCCTTCGAGCATATCGAATTGTCTTGGCAATCCCTGTGACGCGAAAGCTCATTTTGCTAGTGCTGGGAAGCGCGGCGGGTATTGGGAACCTTATGCTGTTTGTATTTTTGATGACCTTCTTGGTGGCAATCTTAGCTGCGCAGCTCTTCAGGGGACAAATCCCCGTTTATGACGATGACGGGAACTTGAATCGCATCTCATTCAACACCATATTCAACTCCTTTCTCGGCATGTATCAAATACTCTCCAGTGAGAACTGGACGGCTATCTTATACTCGGTTACCTCTTATACCACAGCAACGAAAACGGCTTGGATTGGTGCAATATTTCTAATAGGCTGGTTCATTTTGTCATTCTTCATCCTGGTCAACATGTTTATTGCTGTTATCCAGGAGAACTTTGATGTGTCGGAAGACGAGAAGCGCTTAGAGCAAGTCAAGGCCTTTCTTCAAAGGAAGGAACTTGGGCGTACGGCCAATAATCTTACGCTGTCGACCATCTTCAGCTGGGGGAAATCCCGCCGCCGCAAGGATCCATTGGACTATGGCCCAGGCATGATGGAGATGCTTCTCAAGGATACGGTGGTACAGGAGTTTTTAGATGATGAAGTGGCCGACCCTCTCCGTCTTAACCCAGAGCACAGAGGCCCACCGCAACGGAGCACGACGAGGCTGATGGGAGATGGTAGGCCGGGGTTTTTAAAGAAGATATGGTCCCGCATCCATAAGAGCGAGCCCAACCCCTTCTACTCAAATATCCGTTTTGACGGTCCGAATGGCACCTTGGACCCTCGACAGATGGCTCGGCAGGCGGTAACAGCAACGTCGGCTCGCCGTAAAGCCCAGCGAGATTATCTCGCTCAGTATCCACGATACAATACTTCGTTATACATTTTCCCTCCCACCAGTCGCATCCGGCGATTTTGTCAAAGTCTTGTAGGCCCAGCAAGAGGCCTTGAGCGCTTCGACGGTGTCGAACCTAACAGGATAGCCTGGTACACGATATCGACTTTCATCTACGCCTCAGTCTTTGCAATGGTTGTGATAGCATGTGTCACAACACCGCTCTATCAGAAGGAGTACCGAGATCACCATCCGGCTACTATGACTCAATGGTATATCTGGACAGACATGGCCTTTGCTGTCATCTTCACAATCGAGGCTATCATCAAAATAATCGCCGACGGTCTATTATGGACACCCAATGCATTCCTACGTAGCTCGTGGGGTATCATTGACGCAGTTGTGTTGGTTACGCTATGGATAAATGTTGTGACGTTACTTATCGATGATGGTGCCATCTCGAGAGCATTGGGTGCATTTAAAGCCCTTCGAGCCCTTCGACTATTGAATGTTAGCGACAGCGCGCGGGACACGTTTCACTCACTCATCATAGTCGGATGGTGGAAACTCTTAGGTGTAAGAAGAACACTGTATTCCATTGACCCTTACCAGAGATTGCTAAAACTGTCATAGGCCGCATTCGTATCCATTTCTCTGTTGATTCCATTTGCCATTTACGGCTTAAATCTCTTCAATGGAGAGCTAGTGTCTTGCAATGATTCTGGCGACATATCTCTCCTATCCCAATGTTTCGGCGAATTCAATAGCACTCCCTATTCAAGCGATTGGCCGATTTTGGCACCAAGGGTGGCAGCAAATCCATATTTCAGTTTTGATGACTTCGGTTCGTCGCTCTTCACCTTGTTTCAGATCGTCAGTCAAGAAGGATGGGTGGATGTCTCTTTTGCTGCTCAAGCAATTGTTGGTCGCGGTATGCAGCCACAGGATGCGGCCAACCAGGGGAATGCCATGTTTTTCGTTGTATTCAACCTCTTGGCAACTGTCTTCATCCTTACTCTGTTCATCTCCGTCTTTATGAGAAATTACACAGAACAGACCGGCGTTGCATATCTTACAGCAGAGCAGCGATCATGGCTTGAATTGCGAAAGCTTCTGCGCCACATCTCGCCGTCAAAAAGCTCATATGATGAATCGGAAAACAAATGGAAGAAATGGTGTCACAAGAGAGCCATTGAGAAAAGAGGCAAGTGGTATCAAGCGGTTACCGTGGTCCTAGTTTTGCATCTGGCTTTGCTAGTTGCCGAATTCAATGACGAGCCATCCTGGTGGACTACGACTCGTGAATACGTGTTTTTACTCTTCAGCCTGATATACATCAGCAACATCACCATCCGGATCCTAGGCCTGGGTTGGACGCGTTTCCGACGAAGCTCTTGGGATCTTTACTCTCTCGTGGCTGTATCAGGTGCTTTTATTGCTACTCTAGCACTGTTGATTGCAGACGCTAGGGCTGATACATATGTGCAGCTGCAAAAGATATTCTTAGTGGCCATTGTTCTTTTGGTGATACCTCGGAACGACGCTCTTGATCAGCTGTTCAAGACGGCCGCGGCCAGTTTGCCTGTGATTGGTAACCTTTTGGCTACCTGGTTCGTCTTTTTCCTTGTCTTTGCCATTGCAATGACGCAGACATTCAGCCTGACCCGCTTTGGAGACAATGAGGGAAGCGACATCAACTTTAGAACAGTTCCGATGGCTTTGATCTTCTTGTTTAGAATGAGCCTGGGAGAAGGATGGAATCAAATCATGGAAGACTACGCCGGCATCGAGCCGCCGCTTTGCGTCGAAGCTGAAAGCTTTTTCGACAGTGACTGCGGCAGCAAGCCATGGGCCAGGTTCTTATTTATCGCCTGGAATATTGTCAGCATGTACATCTTCGTGAATCTGTTTGTCTCGTTGATTTTCGAAAGCTTCAGTTATGTCTACCAGCGTTCTTCTGGCATGTCTGCGGTTGATCGAGATGAGATTCGAAGATTCAAGGAAGCCTGGCGGAGTGTAGATCCAGCCGGAACTGGCTATATCACCAAGGAAGCCTTCCCGCGTCTGCTCGGTGAATTATCAGGCGTATTCCAGATGCGGATATATGAAGCAGAGGATTCTGTACGGTCAATCCTGGACGATGTTCGCGAAGATATCAGGATGTCTCGCCATACCTCGATAGTCTCGATGGCTGCGCTAAATGACATTGATATCAACAGATTAAATGAGAGGCTCAGCCATTTGGACGTCAAGAAGATTCGCAAACGCCGTCATCGATTTAATATCTTCTACGAGGAAGTTCTTGTCAGCGCCGATCCCGATAAGGGAATCGCTTTCACTGATGTTTTGATGATTCTTGCCCATTACAATATTATCAATGATAGCAAGAGTCTAAGGTGAGTTCTTACCGCTGAGCTATAGATGAAGCTCAAATTTGCTAACGAATGTACAGGCTTGAGGAATTTTTGCGGCGGCGAGCACGACTACAGCGTGTCGACGAAGGTATCCGACGACGGATCGTGCAGGGGTTCTTTGATACACTGTAAGTACAATTTCTTGGGCCCCTGAGCATATGTACCTGGACAGCGAGCTGACTAGATTGGCTCAGATACTGGTCACGCAAATTTAAAGCACACATGGAGCGAAAGCGAGCCTCGCGCATGACAACCATCCCGCAGCTTAGAATCCCGGATATTCTAGTTGAAGATGACGAAGACGACTCTTTCTCTGCACAGACAGAAGCGAAGCTGTCCCAACTCGGCACGGGTGCTGGTGAAGATGGACACAGAAAGTCGGCCTGGCCTCCGGAGTCGATAGCAGATGGCGGCGCCATGCACAATCACCCCCTCGGCCTCCCTCGCGAATCGTTATCGGTAAACGAGGAGAGCGGAGGCATTTCAACATTCAGCTTCGAGCTTGAAATGCCAGATGTTCGGGAAGGGGCGGTTGCGGAGTTGGAACGTCCGGTAGACGATGGTAACCTAGACTCGGTCCAGGACATGCTGGACGGCTCAGTATGGATAGACAGCATTCGACGCAGCGCAACTTTACGAAGTACAGACAGAAGCTCATATAGATATGATGATTTGCCCTAGACATCGCTGGGCGATATAAAGGGGGAAATATTGGGGAATACTCTTTAGAATAAACATATTTACAAGCGAGTTAATTTTGTTTAGCCGTAATCTATCTAATGCATGAACCTCTTTGTGAATTTCTTTCTTTTGCCACTTTTTGCCTTACTCCCTTTCCCCCATGTTGCCAGTATCTTGACCTCCCCCTTTTCTCATATGTTTGACAGCATCTTCATTTCGAAATAGACATTATCGTGTGTTGTGAATGTCCAGGACCAGAATGTCGTGGGCTCCCACCCGAGTCAATTCATCCATCACCACAGCAATCTTCTTCTTCTCAACCATTGAGCTCACGGCAACCCAGCCGTCGTCCAGCGTTGTGATAGTTGGGGCCCGCTTTCCAGGGGTAATTCTTGTAGCTGCTTCGACGCCTGATCGTTCAATGTTGTATTGGCAAAGGACATATCGCTGGGCCGTGATGACACCGCGTATTCTCGAGGCAATCAGATCGACCAGCTCGGGGTTGGATGGTGAGCGAGACTTGATGAGGACGGCAGTTGACTCGACAACTGTGTCGATAGCTTTTAGCCCCGCAGCCCTCATGGTCTCTCCTGATTCTGCGACGAGTTAGTTGCGCAAGAATGACAGCAAAGGAAGGCAAGCATGCAAAAGATCAACTTACCAACAAGATCGACGATGCCATCAGCGACGCCCAATGCGCATGCCGCCTCAACACTGCCACTCAGCTCGATAATTTTAGTCTGAAGCTTTCCAGCAGGCGAACCGCCGTTTGCCTTGGCCTCCAGCTGGGCAAAGTACTCCGCAGTCAAATTCACAAAGCTCGTACCAATGGTACGGCCAATGAGATCTGCACTGGTAGCGTACACGCCCTTCTCAGGAACCTGAACCTGGAGCTTGCATGAACCAAACTCGAGTTCCATGATGCTCTCAGTGCCCGCAGCCCCCGCGGTGGCCGCAGAGGCATTGACGCCCGCATCGTGCTCCTTGACCTGATCCCATCCGGTGATTCCCAAGTCGACGCGGCCCTGGCCAACGAATGTCGGGATGTCGGCGGCGGGCAGGAAGATGAGGGCTATCGGGAGGTTCTTGACGAGGGCGATGTCGAGGCGGTTTTCTCTGCGGAACTGGATGTCGGCGCCTTCGAGGAGATTCAAGGTAGCCTGGTTCAATCGGCCCTCTGCAGAAGAAGGAAAAAGATCAGCGCCAATTACAGGATTTGGAGGAGGAAATGTTGTTGCGATCAAGGAAACTAACTTTTTGGCACCGCAAAGAGCAGGCGTCCGTTGAGACTAAGAGAGAAGAGTTAGCATCTTTTGTCTCCCTCATACAGCGAAACAAATCAATTCCCAGCCAACGCCATATAATTGCCTCCAAGACTCACCTGTTAACGAGATCCATTATTGCGACAAACGACGGCGAGAAGTGACAAGAGAGAAACAATGTCGCCAATGGAGGGGTGGGAAGAAAAGTACAAAGTAAGTCGTCGAAAGCAAGTGGGACTTGTCTTTTGCGACTCGAGTCATACAATTGAAAATGACGGAACGGATCCGATTCTCTGCCAGAAAGCCACTCGAGTCCAACATGCGCAAAAAAGCGCTAACAACGGAATTCGTTTCTTTGAGTCTTTCGGGGCCCTCCGAAACCGGTACCAAAAAGCGCACCAGCATGTATGCAAGTCATCCATTGGGTTTGGGCTTTAGTACTGGGGGTAGTATTTCTGAACCCAGACATTCCAACTCCACCTATCAGATGTCAAGTATCGGGCATGTAGCAGCAGACCTCGATAAGCCCGCAAATGGCATGTAAAATGCAATATAGAATACTTTATAGATGAGTATGAGGTACATTGACTACCACATGCTAAATACTTGCCTCTAATAAGCCCAATCTGCCACCACATGTCAGTGATGGTAGGCTATGAAGCTACTTACTGCACGGCGAATCTAGCGCTACACCAACCAACAGCCCGCTCGCCCATCTTTCTTAGCACCTTGCTTGTCCCATACCATGATGTTGGAAGCTCGCATTGCGCTGCTATGAGCTGAGTACCTTGTGAATGTTAATATGTTATAGAGAAAGAATCGAATGTCAATTATTATGTAACCATATTAATATTAATAACAAGTTGTCAATCATCTTATTGTGCAACGTTTATTACTTGTATATCAACCAGTGCTAAACCTATATATACCAGGCAAAAACATACCTCCATGTATCGGCGCGCTTTATAGCAGTATTTATATCGTGCCCCAAGGAACTTTTGCGCCGTCTACTATACCGGGTCTACATCCCTAAAGACAAGACACTATACAGACAAAAACGGCGGGAGGGGGGGAAATGAGCCCCTCGAGTCCCCTTTCTTATGACGACAAAAATGCCGGTACACCAGCCATCTTCTTCTGTCTGCTGCTGCTTGCTTCTGCTGCCGCGCAGTAGGGCCCTCGCCCTGAACCATTCTACCATCCAATGCTAGAGAGAGAGAGAAAACAATAAGAAAAGACATGTGCGCTGCGACTAAATCTCGCTCTAAAAGACGAAAATCAACAAGGCAATGATGCGCTGCGCTCTTCATGTTGCCATTGTACTCAATGTGATAAAAACACCCTGTCAAGTAAAATGTCTGAAGTCAAGTCATTTGCTAAGACGTGGGACAATTCTTCCACTTCGATTAGCTTCCCAACATCAATTTGTGTTTTGAACTTGGGCTTGGGGTTAGAATGCAGGTCCTAGACCATTGCGTGATTGTCTCTTGCTGAAGCGGTTCCTTTTTGCTGGCGCGGAGTCTTCAATGCTGCCTTGGCCTTTGCTCAAATGGTTACGCCCAGATCGGTCGCTGCCTGCAAACCCATCTGAAGTGTTCCCCCTGCCAACTAGAGTGCTGGATGGTGTTGATACTGTTGACGACATCTCGCCGAAGCCGGCATCAGCTGCCAGCGTCTGTTGTGACAATGCCATGTCTCTGGCTCTCTCTAGGCTTTCCACCCACTCTTCAGCAAAGGCATGGTCGCCCCCTGAACTGGATGCAGTCTTTGTTTCTTCAAATGTGAAATGTTGGCCACCCTATTCAATTTATGAGATTCATGATGACCAAGAAAATAAGTAAACGAAAAGGGGGTTAGATGGTCTTACCGTATCGAGACACCATACGTACTGGCCCTTGGCATCCTGATGAGTTTTCCACGTTGTATCGGGTGCCAGAAGCGACAGCTCCTGCTTTGCTCTTTTCTCTTCACCACCAGCTGGAGCCAACAAGATGCGGCCGCTTGAAGTGACCATGACGAGCCTCTGCCGTTTTTTGGTCGTGCTTCCACCAAAGAATCGAGCCAGTTTCCTATGGCCCTCGTCAGACCCCTTCCCGTTGGATCCATTGGGTATTGGCGTAGAAAGAACCATCATATCGCCAAGCTTTAAAATGCGTTCGTTATTTCGTGTAAGCACCGGCGACCACTCAATGTCCAGCTGCGTCGGGGGTGGCAACTCTGTGATGATACGGGCAGGTCGGTTATTGCCGTTCACTGGATTGCCTTGCGAGCTGTTTGGTGGCTGTGCTCGGGTGTTCGGGCTAGGGCTTGTTGAAAAGTTGTTGAGCTGGATGATGTTTGGTTCCTGGGCGGGTGGGACATAAGGACGCAGTCGTGGAGCTTTAGACCTCCACAAAGATCTTCCAAAAGGCTGACCGCTGAAGAACTCATGATTCTTGATATGCTCGATGGTGAGTCTCCTAGCTGGGTCAAGAACAAGGCATCGCTCCACTAAGTCTCGTGCCAAAGGAGGAAATCCTTGAGGAAACTCGTATTCCAAGTTGACAATCTTCTGAAAAGTCAGGTATTCGCTGCCGGCCTTGAAGGGTGGCCGTCCAGCCAGTAGCTGATAGATGATACACCCAAAAGCCCAAAGGTCGCTAGCCTTGCAAGCATTCTTGTGCGTAAGCAGCTCGGGGCTCACGTATTCGGCCGTACCAACAAAAGATGCCGCACGGCCGTCGTCATTACGATTATCCGTGTCGAGTCCATCGCCACCATCGGCATTTCCATCCTGAGTGGTTCGGGGGTCGTTGAGGAGCCTGGCAGTGCCGAAATCTGTAATCTTGACGTGCATCTGGTCGTCAAGTAGTACGTTTTCTGGTTTCAAGTCACGGTGTATAACTCCTCGAGAGTGCATGTAGTCAATGGCGTCGAGAATCTGGGCCCCATAGTATCTTGTACATTCAACATCAAACGTGCCGGTCCTCTTCAGCACGCCGAGCAGCTCGCCGCCATTGCATAGATCAAGCACGTAGTAAAGGGACGTCTCGTCTTGGAACGTGTAGTACAGACGAACAATGCCAGGGTGCTCGGTCAAGCGATTTAATGTGTTCTTCTCGATATTGACGTATTTGATCTTCTTCTCCTTGATGATGTGTCTCTTTTCTAAAACTTTGATGGCGTACTCCTTGAGCGTCTGGCGGTCGGTCGCTAGATATACGGTGCTGTATGAGCCCTCTCCGAGCACCCGTCCAAAGGAGAAGTCTCGAACTCCTTTTTTGATCTGTCGAACGACCGGACGGCCGCTTTTGTCGAGCTCCCGGCGTACACCAACGGCAGCGCCGCGGTCCTTCCATTCTTCGCTGGTTGTTGGGACGGGGGCATCGCCGGCGAATGCCTGAGATTTGGCACTCGAGGCAGCACTACCCTCGCGCTGGGACGGCTGTCGTGAAATCGCGGGCTGGGGTGGGTGATGGTAGCGTGAAGGCGCCCTTTGGCTGGGTTCTCGGCCAAGGTATTGCGCCCCTGGACCAGACAGGACGTCGGATCCTGCTGTTGCATCGGAAAGCGTCACCCGCAGGCCGTCCGAGGAGTGTAGGGTGCGTTGAGGTTGGGATTGAAATTGAGATTGGGGCTGCGAAGCGTTCCTGTAAGCTTCGACATCGTCTGGGGGTGCCGACGGCTTCGGGTCGTCGTGGACAGCATCAGTAGCATCGTCGGGATTGGCGATTCGAAGTCCTCCGAGAGCCTGAGAGAGACTCAGGTCCCCATTCATCGTGACGGTCAAGGAGCACAGGATGCTCCTTGGGGATGGCGGACTCCCTACTGTATGAAACAGGGTGACGAATAAACAAGTACTCGTACAGTAGCCGCAGCAAGGCACGGGCAACCGTGTGCTAAGTCGCCTCTTAGCTCAAGAGTCCTTAACGCAGTGGATTCGGCCCTCCCTTCATCTAGTGCATAATCCCAGGTACGTAGCAGCAAGTAGCCAGCGGCCTTACGAAATCTCCTAAAGGAGTAAGAGATGCTCCATATTCAATCTAACATGTGTATAAAATAATATTACCTTGTACTAGCACAGCTCAGGTCAGGTAGCACGGAGCTCGTATGTACTTGGTTGCAGTACCCAGGTAGGTACTCATACACAGACAGGGAGAGGGAAAGAAGAGGAAAAGCAAAAAAAAAAAAGAAGAAGAAAAGGCATAAATAGCATTTATCTGCATGAGCCTATTTCATATGTATAATTACATCTTTTTATGATGCACAGCCTAGATTCAATGCTCCACATACATACGTAAGGTAGGTACGCATTTCGTTTACAAAGAACAGAGCTCAAAGTACTTGGCATATACACGTTTAGTAGTGGAATCTGTGGTAGTGATTCCCTGCAAGGATGTACTTGTGTTATCGCTTATCTTCATACATATGCTACCCTTATTGCCTTAGTACTGCTACCTAGACCTCCAGCTTGTAGGGACCCTCATGTGAGCGAGCCCCTCCTTAGGCTAGGTCCCTTAGCTATTGTTCCGCCCCTAATAAAGTTTCCCTGCCTGCTTGCCTACCTAAAGTACTACTTACACTTCGACACCTGCAACTCCAACAAAGCTCAACAACTTCTACCTTTACATATCCCCGCCATAGACGAAACCTCTCCCTCTGCGATCGATCTCGAGATATTCTACAATGAAGGATCCCTTCTTCATCCCGCCAATACCATGGCTGTCCGAGCTGGTGCAGCCGTTCAGTGACCGATACAATCTCCCTTCGCTGCCACTGCACATCCACGAAGTGCTTCTGTCTGCTATATTCTATTCACTCATTTTCTGGCCCATTTCGCCGATTTTGTCAAGATTAATAGCACCTCAACACTATTCCAAGTTACCTCGCAAGCGACGACTCAACTGGGATGCTCACGTGGTGTCTTTTATCCAAAGCACCTTGATCAACATCATTGCACTCTGGGTCATGGTAGTAGATCAAGAGAGAGGCAATATGGATCAGGAAGAGAGGGTATGGGGATATACCGGTGCTTTAGGTATGGTCCAGGCCTTGGCGGCTGGCTATTTTGTATGGGATCTGTTTGTGACCAGCTTGAACCTGGATGTGTTTGGGCTCGGAACACTTGCGCACGCGATCGCAGCTCTGCTGGTCTACACTCTTGGATTTGTATGTTGTTTCTCCAAAGATGCATTGATGTTTCCTACTAACTATCCACCAGCGTCCCTTTGTCAACTACTACGGACCTACCTTCATCTTATGGGAGCTTTCCACGCCCTTCCTCAACATTCATTGGTTTTTTGACAAGGTCAACATGACCGGATCCCGCCCTCAGCTGTACAACGGCATTCTTCTGCTCTTCAGCTTCTTCTCTTGCCGACTCATCTATGGCACCTTCCAATCGTTTTGCGTATTTAGAGACATATTCTCTGCTGTCAATGCTCACCCAGCAAAGGCGTTTTCTCAATCGCCCGTCATGATTTATGCGACGTCAGAGACCACTGTTCCCTCTTGGCTTGCAACGTCATATCTCGTGTCAAATCTCACTCTCAACTTTCTCAACTTTTACTGGTTTATTATGATGATATCGGCTGTTCTTAAACGATTCCAGCCGAACGAGAAGCACGAGAACGAGAAGCACGAGACGGTTACAGAAGCTGAAGTGGACTTGTCCTCGGTTGTCTCTGGAATCTCTAGGGGCTCAGAGCCGCAGCGTCGGAAGCAGGAGAAGTCTTGAGACTCGGGGCAGTGATTTTTGCCTTGATTTCCGTATGACTGTTATGATGTTTATCGATTGGGAAGAGATGATGCCTTCATGTGTCTGTGTCATGGGGCTGCGCGGTGCGGTCAGGCGACCTAGACGGCTACAGGTATGAGACATGGTGCCGGTGCTATGCGGGGGGATTTCTTGCTAGTGTTGGGGTTTCGAATTATGGGAATGCTGTATGGTAATTGGTTAGACTTTTGTTTTTTATATTTTTATCCTTAATTTTTTTTTGTTATTATTATATTTTGTTTTCAAGACGACGGCTGGAACTTTATACTTTTAAGTTTACCTATTTTAACTATATGGGTATTGGTTATAGAATGCATAATATATCAAATTTTAGAATTATTTTTAAATAACCTTCTTTATTAACAAATATTCCACATGCTACACTTTAAAAACAAAATACAAAATATACCTGTTTCTAAATTAGTATGGTCATTAGTCATCTACGAATATCTTAGTCTTGCCCGCACGCGTCGATACGACTAAGCCCTTTCCGAGCAAGGTAATATATAAATTCCAACATAAACTCCATCCCAACCAAGCACGCGCCAGGTTCCCACTAAACACCTTCATCTCTTTAACCCAAGACAAGACAGCCTCGAGTGGGATACTGCTATCCCGCTTCAGGGCTAGGCAGGCCGCTAGAGTCCTGCATCCTTACCTGACTTGTATGCTCCGTGTCTGTCACTTTGTCTGAGAATATCCACAGGTACAGGTAATGCCAGCTTCGGTTGACCATCCGACCTCGAAACCATGAACTCGGCCTATGGCTCTTCGGATGCGCCCCGGCAGGCGCCTATCGGAGGCCATGGCTCTGTGCCGTCTCTCCCTCCAGTTGTAAGTCCCAGCTCGGCGTCAAACTCCGCGTCTCTGGACCATCTGTACCATCACCAGCCGCGCCATCCACTTCCTACTGGTGCTGGAGCTGGAGCTGGACCCCATTCTCCAATCCAGAGTCAAGCTCCTCCACACCTGCAGCCTCACTTTCAACCTCACCAGGGCCAGGGCCAGGTCCAGGGCCATCACCACCAGGAACGAGACCACCAGCTGCCGCCACCCATCAACGCCTACAACACACACCCCCAGCAACCCCAGCATGAGCCTTTGCCACCGCGGGTGCTGGACCCTGCGTCCAACGAGCAGAGAGATCAGCAGCAGCAGCAGCAGCCTCCTCCTCCTCATTCTCTTCCTCCTCAGCACGTCCTCGAACGCCAATCCGGACATCGCGAATCGTTCAGTGCCTTGATCCACGCCGAGGGACAGCAGGTTGGGTCGGCAAGTATGCTCGTTCCATTCTCAAAGAGCGACGAGCTTACGGGTCGCAAGTACCAGTTAGTTTGCCTCAACGCGCTGCTATCCTTTTGATCGAACGCAGCTAATCCAGCTTCCAAGCCTTGATGTAGTCCAGCAGCCTCGACGAGCCCGCATGTGCGGCTTCGGTGACAAGGTCAGTTGCTCTTGGTCATCCCTCATGCATCGACTTCCACCAGACTGCTCACAGCCCCATAGGATCGACGGCCAATTACACCACCGCCCTGCGTACGGCTTGTCATCACCGATCTCGCTACCGGAAAGGAGATAGACTGCAAGTATGTACAGCCTAGTGCGGTCTGATATGTCGACGAGTTTAGGCTCATTCTAACCTATTCAATCTCAGTGATATTGACCATTCCATGTTTGTACTCAACGTTGATCTATGGAACGAAGAGGGCACACGCGAGGTCAACCTCGTTCGCTCTTCCACAAGCAGTCAATCAGCAACCGCAGTATCGTATCCATATGCATCCATCACAATTGCAGATAGCTCGCACTCGACATACGGCCAAAATATCCCTCCCCCGAGTCGTGACGCCACTTATAGTCTGCCACACACTGCAAACTACCCCCCGGAATACCAGACTCAGCCTCCTCAGCCTCCCCAGTCTACTTACAACACCCAAGGTACTTGTCGCGAAGACTGTCCATCTTGTATTGATAATTTGCAGACCATTCTAATCAAAAATTTGCAGGCTCTGCAGCGTATCAACCTACCACATACGGCCCCCCGACACAGTATTTTCCACGGCATCAAACGTATGGCTCGGATGCGGGGCTCCCTGGAACGGCTTTTGGAGGATATATGGATCCAAACTCCCTGACGAAAATGGCCGTGGTCGGTGGCCAGCCTCAGGGCATGTTCACACGGAATCTCATAGGCAGCTTGGCCGCAAGCGCCTTTCGCCTCACTGACACAACGGACCATCTCGGTATTTGGTTTGTCCTGCAAGATCTGAGTGTCCGAACAGAAGGACCATTTCGGTAAGGCGGTTTCTTGGCGCAGCTCATACAAGCGGAGATGCTAACGTGCCTGCATAGTCTACGATTCTCTTTTGTCAACGTTGGCGCTCCCGGAGGGGCTGGCAAGGTCAATACAGGAAGGGCTCCGATATTGGCATCATGTTTTAGCGAGGTGTTTAATGTTTATTCCGCGAAGAAATTCCCCGGAGTCTGCGAAAGCACGCCTTTGAGCAAGACGTTTGCTGCTCAGGGCATCAAGATTCCCATTCGCAAGGATGCCAATGGCAAGGGTGGAGATGGGGAGGATGATTATGTCGACTAAAGTCTTGCATTCCCTAGTATGGCCAAATATTTTTATCGACTTGGACGACAATATTCACATGAACGTGGAACGTTCATAATACAGGGGGCTTGGCCAATACGGAAAAGGGCTGGCTCTCGTGAGCAGAGTTCCAGCCTAGGATATCATTACGGCGGATACAAGAAACATGCTTATTGAGACAAGATCAGTGATACTCATTCCCACTCCGCCATACCAAAATTTTCTCCATTGAACCCTTCGTGTATATACAGTTACTTTGCTCTACAAGCCAAAACTATCAAGCAATGATGCGGCGTCTGGCTCGTGAAAGGTCGAGGGCGGCGCAACAGGACGCTTGACCTGTTCACGCTCAGTCATTATCTTTGCGTGTAGCTCTGATGTGTGGAGATCATTGACAACGAGCGAGCTTCTTCGTCTCAGGAGCGTCAACGGGTTCATATCGCCTCCGAGTCCAGTCGTTGTTTGCTGTTGGAACTCCCACGTTCGAACTAGTAATACCGTGTCAGCTATCCAGCCAGATTTTGAACAAAAAGAGGAAGACGTGTGCGTACCTAGGCTAAGGCCAAGCAGATCGCAGCCCATACGATCGTAAAGCTTTGCACTATGAAGAACAAATTCCCACTCCACCTTGGGCGATACTTTGGACGCCCCTCGTAACGTCTGCAGCGTTTGCTGTCGCAGCTGGGAATAAAGAACGACTAAAGCTGGATCATCCGTCAAGAAAGACCGGGATTTTAAATCCGGCGAGGAAGGTGTCTCGAGGAGGGTATATATGGGAGTCTAGTTTATACATCCGTTAGTGCTTTATAAACTCTAAATCGCTTTTTTCGATCGACAATACTCACAACAAGCGCTCTCACTGCCATGTCCTTTCTGCCCAGCATCCAGAATGCCCAAGATGCGAGCCAGCGGTTGCCCTCACGCGATGCCACTGTCAATACTTCCTCGTGCAGTAATTTTCGTAGTACGGGCCCATCATTGCCTTCGTATACGCGGGTGATTGCAATAGCCAGCTGTAGGTCTCTTAATTGACGAAGACAGACTTCAACAGCATTCTCCAGCTTGTCGGCCAATAAAAAGAAGGCAGCCGCATATTCTGTTGCTTGTTAGAAAGTACCCCCTTCAAAGTCTTGGTGATTCAACCTACTAAACCGTCGCTTGCTCAATAAAGCATACGCATTCTTCAACGCAGCTGTACGCCATCTGGGTTCCTCGAAGTCGTGACCCAAGAACTTCTGAGTTGTGGCTTGCTCTTTGTCTCCGGCAGCCATTCGCCAAAGTCCCTGCAGAATCGTCTTCTTACGAAGCGCAATGTAGAACAGGCTGCATTCCACCGGGCTTCTATTCCCGTTCTTGGTGTATTCATTTCTTGCGACGGCCTCGAATGTTTTTTGCTACTCAATGTTAGTACTTCAGCCATGATTCGTTGCGTCAATTCACATACCAATTGGTGCATGTCAGTAAGCCACATAAATATTCCGCTTTCTCGAGCGTTCTCCCAAAGCAAAACGTTATGGTTCTGTCGAGACACAAACTCCGACAGGATGTCCTGGCTGTCGGAATGATACGCCCAGTTAATCTCTCTCCAAGAAAGCTGTATCTCATTGGTGCGCCCCTTTCGGAGTGCGTGTTGTCGGAAAAATAGCATAAAACGGGCTCCATTCTCGTCTATCGAGCGACGCTCTCTCTCCACCAATGCCACACACTCAATTATGTCTACTAATTGAATCTGCTCATGGCCTGAGAGTTGGGGGATGCCTAGCTGCGTAAGCCTTTCGTTGATTGAAGTGGCAATCTCCTCGGTGAAAACTTCTTCGTCTTCTCCCTTTGCGGTTGAATCTAAATAGCTGAGCCCCGTATGGAATGCTTGGCTGCTATTTTCCTGTACAAATGGTAAGCTGAATATCTATATATGCATAAATGAGAACGGATGTATCATACAACTGCGGGTAGATAAAACTCTTGCAAGTCAATTCCCAGATGATTATCCACAGATTCTCCTGGAACAAGAAATTTCAATGTCTTGTGAAGCTCCACAAGGATTCGTCGCACGAGCTTGTTCCTTCCTGCGAGGATGCATTGACTAAGAAACTGCGGGTGGAAAACAGGGAGAGGTCCGTTAAATCTCTGTACAGCCTCGAAGAGATCCCATGTTCCATCCTGACGATGGGGCAGTCTAAGATCAGTGGTAAGTGATTCTTCAGCACGGACACGTCGATCATAGACGAATAGCTGGTTGCCCGCTCCGATAAGTAGATGGCCATGACCAAGCCATGTTGAGTCTCCGATCGGATGGGGTGTCAGTTCACGGATACTAATCTCGCGAATTGGGGCCCAAGCGGCGCCCTTATTCAAGTAATCAAATCGCATTTGAGATAGGAGAAGAACACGATACTGAAATCCAACAGCCAATATCGATTGAGCGTCGGGAGTTGAAGTCCAATCAAGATCTTGGATAGCATCTTGCGAATGATAGTCCTCGTCGAACTCGAGACGAGATCCACCAACATCCCATATGGCAAGAGTCGACCTATTTGACTTTACTATTGCAACCTTTTTGAGCATACTGCCGCTAGTCAATGCTGGTTCTGAGAATCCCGTTTCAGCATTACACGTTGATAGCCATCCAACGCTCTTGTGTTCTAGGTCAACGCGAGCTGTCCAGAGGTCGATTCGGCCGGTATGAGTGCAGGACATGGCGATATCCCGGGCAAAGACGTCCAGAAATCCAGATGTTACGGGACCAGAACCCGCAGGATCAACAGGAATAACGTACTTCAAATCATCGTCAGATTTGATATCAAACTGGCAAAACTGTTCAATGCCCGCTCCCAAGGTACTTGTTGAGTCCTTGGCATAGTTTGGAAGACTGAGCTGCCAGACAATCCCATGCCCCTTGGACGTTATCATGGCCATATGTGCAGTTCTATAGTTTGCATCCTGCGGCTTAGGCAGAATTATAAGGCAAAGAGGGTTGCCCGGTGCCTCATACGTACACTCGGCGAGTATACTACCCTTTCCATGACGACAATCCCAAAGTGATATAACATTCTTCCTGTGTAAAACGACAAATCGGCCTTGACGGAGAACGCAAATGCGGTGAATATGGCCGGCTTCGGGAATAACGCTGCGGCGACGGAAATCGAGGAACCCATGTGAGGATCCAACCGGATTTGTTGGCGAGTGATCCCACACGACGGTTTCGCCATCCCTTGTTCTCGATACCGCCGCTCGGCCGCTGAAATTGCGCACTATCTTTCTGATTGATGCAGAGTGGCCGGACCATATCGATTGAAGCAGCAGTCGTTTATCATTGGTAGTAGGATCAAATAAATCCGCAGCGCTGCATTCAAATATGGCTATCCTGCCATCGAAAACGTGAAGTAGTATCCGCAACTGTCCATTCTTTCGATTACAATACGTCTGGATTTCCACATGAGATAAGTCGCTCGAGGGTAGAAGGCTAGAAAGGTTTTCCAGTCCCGGTGATATTGTCTGCGCAATGTTGAAAATTTGGCGATCGTCCGCCAACGTACTACCGACGTTCTCCAGAGCCCAAGCAGTCAGGAAGCCTGACCGATTCATGGCGAGGCATATCTCAGGGCCCCTGTTCGCAATGGCTACCAAATGATCCAAAGCTACATCATCAGTGCTGCTGTCATCTGCCATTCGCTGTTCTATGGCCCTTTCCACGGAAGCTGTGAAGTCTCGCCCATCGATAATACAAGCCAACCATGGCTCTTGCGGAAGGGTACCGCTTGGCATTGATTCGGTGACGTTGATTTTCCCCCAAAGTTGCCATTGCCAGCCATTTGCCGTATCAACTGGAATCCACACACGTACATGGCCATCTAAGCAGCTAGTGTACAAGACATTGCCTGACGTTTGTTCAACATGGAACGGCTTGCGCCATCTGATGCTCGTAACAACATCTGGGTGAGATAGGTAGGCCAAGTCAAATCGAACGTCATTAGAGCCATAGGTCAAGCGGCGCCAAACTTTGGTGAAGTAGTCGTGGTCAGCGATGGAGGCGATATAGGCCGAGTCATACGACAGTGTCGCGGTTTTCGCAGGGCTAGGAAGCCCTTGCTCCCACGAGCGCCCGGGGTGCTCCCCAGTGGTGAACAGAGACAGATAGTTGCCTGCAACTAGAAGCTCCTCTGAGCTGCCCCAAGACAACGCGCATGTTGTTCCAGCGCCATCCTGAGGTACGTCGAAGGTGACTTGGAGCGCCCACTGTTGAAATGTGAGCTCATATCTCATACACTGCAAATGATCAGGATGATGTGACCTTTACTGCATCTTCCTGCAGCCCTCCCAATGGTTTATAGATTCGAACTTGCGTCGCCGTGCTCGTCGCGATTTTGCCCGTCAATTCGTCAATGGCTATTGCCTGCAGCGGTTCGTCATTGTCGTCGTATATCGTTTGAAGGATCGTCTGCAATCCATCGAGGATTGTAAATGCATTCCCGGTAATGTATGCCTTTGTGGTTGGAGGAGCACATGGTAAGCAAGCTGCTGCTGTATTGAGAGGCCTCGAGCTTGGAGCTCCGAGCTTCAGGGATAAGACAAGACAATCTTACATTCAGGTGTAAGTTGTTCCAATAACCAATAGCCAGACCTTGGAGTCTTGACTGCGGCTTACCCGGCAGGACGATGCTCATGCTACTGGGAGACGAGGGTCCAGTAGGCTAGCGAGAGGTTGTCCAGATGTAAGCTCGAGGATTGCGATGGCAAGCATGATATTAAATGCGCATGTTCATGGGTGAATCCAGATGACGTTGCGACAGGCCAACCAAATCATGGCGCGTTAGAGCTTAGTTTAGTTGCCCAGTGGTGCTAAGGTGCTGCAAAGCACAAAGGGGTCCGTGCTCCGCATACCTCAGGTACACTGGACTAGTAGGTACATTGGGGTCCACGGGAGTCTTCAAGTTACCTAGTATACTTCACATACAAACTCTACCTCCCACTTGAAAAGTAAAACATCAGGTAACTGATTGAGTGCAGAAAGTTTCGTTAAGCATATCTGAAGAAAAGTGTCTCTGAAGCATTAAAATAGCTATGTACCTACTACTTAGGTATTTCTTTGCTATTTGATTAAGGACTGCAATGTTAACAAACTGACTTTGTAAATACAAATCTTGGCCCAGTGTAAGATGCCAAATAAAGCACCTCATCCACGATTATACTTCGTCACAGGTAGGTACCGAATTAATAGAGTGCTAACAGGAACTTTCCAGCATGCGTGGCAGTGCTCTTGTATTCCACAAGAAGGTACTTGAAAACACACTCAATCTTACGACACGCCGCAGGTACCGAGGTAGCCTGCTTAGCGCCTCGTTCGTCGCAACATCTCAAAGCGGACACTGAACACCAAAAGTACCTTTGTACCTCCCCGGCGATGCCCTCTCTCGCAAAATAGCAAACCGGCCCCTCAAACTTTTTCGTTTGATGCTTCCAAACAATCCAAAACCCCCTCGCAAAACATGTCCAACCCATCGCAGCTCTTCCTGCTCGCCGACCACATCAAGCTCTCCCTGCTTGAGTGGCAGCGCGCCCAGTCCTTGAATCCCGACGACACCTCCCTCACCGGTGACATCTCGCGCTCGTTCGACCAGCTTCGTAATGGCATTGCTTCACTAGACCAGGAGAGCGCTCGCCTCCAACAGGCCGGCGATGAAGCGTCCGTCTCCCCCCTCGAATTTTATAGTTGCTCGCTTTTTACTGATACTCAAGCAGGGCCGCACAAACTATTACGGATTCTCTTCCGGCGCTGCATAAGCAGTTCGACGAGTTAATATCTCAGTACCAATCACTCTCCAACCCATCTTCCAACCCGCCATCCGACCAAGACGCCAGCGAAGAGGCCGACCCAGCCAACAGATCCAACCGCAAATCAAAGACAGTACGATTCAGCGAAGCGCCCTCATCACCAAACCAACAGCTATACGGACGCTACACCGACGATCCGAACGCCTCCTCAGAGTCAATGGGATACAGCGACCATGCCAATGGCCTATCAAATCAGCAGATCCACGAATACCATTCCCAAATCTTACAGGAGCAAGACGACCATCTCGATCGCCTAGGGGCGTCCATCGGCCGGCAGCGGGAGCTCAGCATGCAAATTGGAGATGAACTAGAGAGCCACATGGAACTTCTGGATGAAGTTGACCATGCCACTGGCCGCCATCAAAGCCGTTTAGATCGGGCAAAGAGAGCTTTGGGAAAAGTTGCGAGGAGCGCATCGGACAACAAGCAGATGGCAATCATCTTCATCCTCATTGTTATTCTTGTGCTATTGATTGCTATTTTGAAATGAGTTAACAAGACATAAGTAACTGCTGGGTTATCATACAAGGCTGGCGTTGGCGTTGAGGCATTCTGTCTTCTTCCGGTTGCGATTTTTGGGATGCTTGTGTACGGCGCACACCTAATTTCCTAGATCTCTGGCACTGATAATCACCATATATGTTTATATAGGATTTTATTTTTATGGTTTCTTTTTTTTTTTTTTCCACAACCTAGGTGTGTTTTCATCCGGAGTGGATGTACTGCTATGTAAATAGGTATGATTATTGGTCTTGCAATCTAGAATTCTCACGAAAGACGCCGAAGAGCCATCAACGGATCACGTCACCCTCTTTGTCAATACCCTCAAGACTTTCGAGAATACTGCTGCCTCCTAGCATCCCTGTTCCTCCCCCTGGCATCTTGCCTTCGTTACCCCAGATTTCGTGGAATTTGACACTCTTGTCGCTCGAGGCAACAACAATGCATCCCTCGCGAAGTTTCTGGTCGTGTTTCATGGCCTTCGTATTAGCCGGCCACCGAGGATACGAGATAGCATACAATGCTCGAAGATCTCCATCCCATGGAATCGCCGCCACTTGTCTGCATTCTGGCCAGCTGAATACGGCTATCCGATAGGGATGTTCGGGCTCTGTATAACCAAAAGTAGCAGCAATTTCGCGCCTAGTCGACGACCATATGAGAGCCGTCACCTGAGCTGAAACTGCGATTGTAGCCAAAGCTGAGCCTGAAGTTGTATGGAAGAAGTGGATGCATTTATTATTAGACCCACCACCCGTTGCAACCAGTCCTTCGCGCCATGGGCAGAATGCAATGGCCTTGACTGCAGCTTTGTGTATCCAGCGATGTTTCTCGGACCCAGGGCCCAACCTCCGAATCGCCATGGACGATGGCCTGGCAGGTCGAACGCTGGCTGCATCCTCCTAGTTAATGGCATGATTTTGCTTGAGCGGGCGTCCTGGGGGTAAGGGGCATCTTGCTTGGCCAATCAAGCCTTCCCTGGTGCAGCCGTTGGCCATGTGCCATCCTGACCATTGTGCGCTGTTTTGAACAGACTCTTGCTTCTCGATAAGCACACTGTCTGTATCAAAGAGACAGCACAAGTTGTCGTTTCCACCAGAGGCGAAGAATCTTCCGTTAGGTGACCAAGACAGGCCGCATATTTGCTGGCTGTGAAGTGAAACTTTGGCAATAAGATATATGGTCCCCGGCCAGGTGTCTCGTGTAACCTCCCAGCCCATTGGCCACTCTACCACGTAGTAGTATATCACGCCAGTGTCGTCACCAATGACCAAGTCCTCGGTCTGAACAGCGATTCCAGGGTTGAATGGGTTTCTGGAAGGCCTCAGGGTGGTTATCGGCCTCCAGCTCACGCAAGACACAGGGAAGGGCTGTTGCACCTGGAAGCGAGGGAGGGCATCATAAGTGGACTTGAGCACCAAGGTTCCGTCCGATCGTCCTATAGCCAGGATACATTTTCCTCCTTGAACTGATGAAAATGAAACGGATGTAAGCCATACATGAGACGCAGTAGATCCATGGATAGCTCGAGGCCCTGACCCCTTAGACCAGATGTATAGGATATTCCCTAGGCCAACCGCAAGCTTTTGGCTATTTGGCGAGTACGCCAGAACAGAACAGTAGAAATCGTCACGCAGATCCGGTGCATCAAGGACTCTTGTATACGTTAGCTTGACTGGACGGGTTTGCAAATCAGAGAAGTCGAATACCTAAAAGGAGCTGCGGGAAGAGATCGCCTTGGCAGTGGATTACAATTGCCTAACCAAAGATTAATGAGCCGTTATTTTGAGATAAACAGTGCAGCCTTTGCCTCGTACCAGGAAATTCATCTGAACCGTCGTCATCATCAGTACGTGCCCAAGAAGCAAGCTCCTAGTCTGATAAGAGCGGCATCGTCCGAGTCGGGAAGTCAAGGATCATCGGACCCCCACGAGTAAACTCCAGTACGCGGCGGATGCGGTCAATCCTCAGTGCAGACGCAACGCGGCCATGATAAAAGCGAAAGTCATCGCGGCGGCTAGGCTTCGCTGTAGCCACGGACATGGTAAAGAGACGAGCAGTCGTGCCGTTTGAGAGTGGGCGGCGGCGGCTGCGGTCCATCACAGGCATTGCAGGAGCAAGGCCACCTACTCTCCATACATTGCCTTGGCTGGCTTGTCTGGTTTCTGAACGGATATTTGACAATGCACCCCCACCTATGAATATCAAGTCAGCAAGTCGACATCCTCGGCCATGTCCCCCCCTTTCGAGTTGGAATAACCTTGACTGAGTGGGTGGCCAACCAGTGCCATGTGGGCTTTACCCAAGGCGCGGGCTGGAGGACGTTGGGGTGCGGAGAATTGAGCCAAGGAGACCCCTTTTCTTCTCAATAGTTTCTCGGCTGGTGAGAGATCCTGAAGCGGCTTTGTCGTCTGATACACCTGCCGGCTAGACTCATCGCTATCCCGTCGGGGGACAAATCTATCTGGAGTACGTGGACCTCCAGTGACGCATTTCTGCTGAGAGAGCGGTATCTTTGCGTCATCTTTGCAATCAGGCTGCGGGCTCAGCTGCTGCGGGCTCCAGGCAAGGAATGGACGATAACGCGTGGGAGTTGAACACGGGCTCTGGTTCGATCTGACAAGGCGTGTTGATGCCGCTTTCTTCGCTCTCCCAGCTGACAGCCCTGGGCTATGGCGAGATCCAGCCCCGTCAAGATGCGAAACATAATCAGCTTTGGGGTGGTGTGGTGAGTCGTCTAATGAGCCATATCCAGAGTCAGACCTAGGAAATAGGCAGGTGACATTTGGCACACTCCCGCCTTCATGCCGATCATAGCCCGCATTGTTCGTCGTCTTAAACTCAGGGACCGTAGAAGAAGTCATGGCACGAACCAACCGCTGCTAGCCGGCCCACTTGCTGCGAACCCCAGTCTGTCCAGTTAGGTGAGGTCGAAGCTGTCTAGATGATACTGCCAAATAAACACACGGAACATAATATTTCGGCGACCGAGATCCAGTTCATCGAATGGTTAGTTCTGTAACAATACAAGGGCTGCGAAATACCGATCACCCAACCTGCCACCGGTTAGTACATCGTCGTCGACCACCCAAGATATCTCTGGTGGAGATGGTTATAGGAAGAGAGAAGAGGCTTACAGCCAATAAGGGACATGTTGGCGACTGGAAGATAGAGTTAGCTGTATGTGTATGGCGTTCTTGCCCTCGCTACCATCTAATGTTGCATTTGCTACTGCGTCTTTTGTTTATTGATTGCAACAAGAAACGCTCGTCATTGGGGCAGCCTGCCATTCCTGCGCATCTCTTGAGGAGAGAGAGGCTAAGAGGCTAGCTAAAGACGGAAGGTAGGCGGTGGCAGTATCTGATGATGGTGTTTTGGGCGCCGATAGGGCATATCAGGCGACTCGTCTGTCTGCTACAACGAGAGCAACTCTTTGAGGAGACCTTCTGGGTAAATACATAGTAATTGATACTAACCCTAATGAAATCTGCTTGCAGCCTATCTATTTAGTAGTAAATATTCGATTCTTTGCTTATCCACATGAGGTTTATTCTGGGAAATCCCCTTTGTTTGTCCTATTATCTGATTATTTCGGTTTATCATAAGTACAGTGCCGGGTAGACACGTGCACACGAGTCTGCACCTCTTGTAGACACACGGAGTGAGGCTTACGCGTGCTCTCTCCAGCCCTTGAAGAGGCTCGGCAGTTTAATAACCGCCGAGTTGACAACTTGGAAGGTCGATTGTAAATTACAGGGTTGGCCAAGTGCTATTCAACGCCCCGCCTCACAACGGAATATACTAGTATTTTACCTTAATTACTAGCTTATATTGAATGCTGATTCGCGCGGTCAAACTACCACCGTTGGTATTCTCCGCTTGACACACAGGCGGCCTTTCCAGTCACGACGATTCCCCATTGGGTAGGTCACAACTTCAACACCCAGTTAGTCAGATCACGGAGCAAATTCGTCTCCTCCACCAAGGACTGCTCGTTCCTTGTCGATATCAGCGGATGTCAGCTAGTGGTGTTTCATTTCGTAGAATTATCTGATGTTTATTTCTTATGCTTCCTTTCTCGAGGGGTTCGGGTGCGTGCCGAGCATCTCCTTGTCAGCCTTGGTAGGGCGTCTGGGATGCTTACCTACTGACAAAGGTTAGTAGAAGACAGCTTGGGGTAATATCGGTCGGTAGGTGCATAAGGTAATTCAAAGATGATGCCATTCAGAGTTATCTACTACCCATCCAGTGGAGGTATATCCATGGATATCGATAGTTGCTGCTTCTCGCCGGCCGATAGTAGGTAGGTAGTACTGCCCCCCGCGTATGCATGCCCTTTAAAGAGAAAAGAGCCGTAACCGCCCTGCTAAGGTCCCCCGTGGGGTTGTTCCGCAGGAGATGACAGCTGGATTCTTTCTTTCTCTGGTAGCCAATGTTACGCCCGTACTACCAATATATTGTCGAGTACTCGTACCAGTACTACCAGGTAACATGACGCGAGAGCTCAGCATTGTATACATGCATGTACCTCTAAGATGGAGATGCAGGGGAAGCAATTGCTTGGCCTCGGAGCGCTTATCCAGGCAGGCCCGCTGCAACCCCGTTATCTCCTGCCAAAAAGGGCAAAATCCAACTACTTCCTCGGCGCGATATGGAAATCGAGTCCCTCTAGCACCTCTAGCAGGATCACGCCCGCAGTCGAGAATTCCAGCAGAGAGCGGCAGATAGTCGAGATACCACGTTGTAACAACTATCTCCAGCCAGCCGCCAATCACGATAAGCTCCATTCGTGCATATGCGCCTTTTGAGGAATCGCAGCTGCTGCCGAGGGGCATCACCAGATGCGCGAGATGCACTTACATGTGCCCCCTACCCATCCAAGTAGGTCTGATCAATGGGATGCATCTTGAGCACATGGTGGCTTTCCGCCATCTGTAGCCCCATCAGCCGGCGCTTCGTGCCTGGCAGAATGACCCCTGCCTGAGACATTCCCTTCCCCCGGGAAGCCGGATATCGCCCAAAAAACATATCAGAGCAACTGGCTTCTTGCCGCCATTAGCAACGTTGCTAGACTTGGCGAGGGTATGAGATGCCTGTAATTGATATGGCGCTGAAGCTAATCATGACTGCCACCTCGATTTGGTTCGCGCCGGGACATGCCTATCCATGCCAGTCGACAGCCGCTGGACGTTGAGCACGAGGCAGGGGTGGCACGCCTCGAGAACCATGAGCTCTGGGGCATAACGTTGCCATTGATTGCAAGCTACAGTATAGCACTATTGAAGAAGCATGGGTTACATGTTGGTGCCAAGGATCTGAAGGGGAAGCTTCATAAGTGACCATCATGCTTCTGGAGTACACATACATGTACCTTGAAGCTCCACAGCCAGATATATAAACATCGTTGGTTCCCATTCAGCGCTTCAGAAGAAAGTTTAATTCAGCATCGGCAAGCTTGAACGATCTACCAACATCACAAGCAATTCACCATGTTGAGCTTCCTCGGAAAATCCGTAGCCTTGCTGGCTGCGCTGCAGGCTACTCTCAGCTCTGCAAGCCCCCTGGCCACAGAAGAGCGCTCTGTTGAGAAGAGAGCCAACGGATACGCAAACTCCGTCTATTTCACCAACTGGTTAGTGAAATCAACGAGCTTCCATAGCTTCACTGCTGACTATAAGCAATTAAAGGGGCATCTACGACCGCAACTTCCAGCCTGCCGATTTGGTGGCATCAGATGTCACTCATGTCATCTACTCCTTCATGAACCTCCAGGCAGACGGCACAGTGTAAGCCAGATAAACCAGATGGGATATATCTCCAAAAAGCCGCTTTCATAATGCTAATTTTCTTTCAGTATCTCTGGCGATACCTACGCTGATTACGAGAAGCACTATGCCGATGATTGTACGTTTTCCTCTCATGGCTAAATGCTATGTATACATACTTACACTCACACTAGCTTGGAATGATGTCGGCACCAATGCCTACGGCTGTGTCAAGCAGCTGTTCAAGGTCAAGAAGGCCAACCGAGGCCTCAAGGTTCTGCTCTCCATCGGTGGCTGGACTTGGTCCACCAACTTCCCTTCTGCAGCAAGCACGGATGCCAACCGAAAGAACTTTGCGAAAACTGCCATTACCTTTATGAAGGATTGGGGTTTCGATGGTATTGATATCGACTGGGAGTACCCTGCAGACGCCACCCAGGCCTCCAACATGATTCTTCTGCTGAAGGAAGTCCGATCTCAGCTGGATGCTTATGCTGCCCAGTATGCCCCTGGCTACCACTTCCTCCTCACCATTGCCGCCCCAGCTGGCAAGGACAACTACTCCAAGCTGCGCCTGGCTGATCTTGGCCAAGTCCTCGACTACATCAACCTCATGGCCTACGACTACGCCGGATCCTTCAGCCCCCTCACCGGTCACGACGCCAACCTGTTTAACAACCCGTCCAACCCCAATGCCACCCCCTTCAACACCGATTCCGCTGTCAAGGATTATATCAATGGAGGTGTTCCCGCCAACAAGATTGTTCTCGGCATGCCCATCTACGGAAGATCATTCCAGAACACCGCTGGTATTGGCCAGACTTACAATGGTGTTGGAAGTGGAAGCTGGGAGGCCGGTATCTGGGATTACAAGGCTCTTCCCAAGGCTGGCGCCACCGTCCAGTACGATTCTGTCGCAAAGGGCTACTACAGCTACAACTCCGCCACCAAGGAGCTCATCTCTTTCGATACCCCCGACATGATCAACACCAAGGTTGCCTATCTCAAGTCTCTCGGCCTGGGAGGTAGCATGTTCTGGGAGGCCTCAGCCGACAAGAAGGGAGCTGACTCGCTGATTGGAACAAGCCACAGAGCTCTTGGAGGCCTGGACACAACTCAAAACCTGCTGAGCTACCCCAACTCCAAGTATGATAACATCAAGAATGGTCTGAACTAAGCTGCCTGTTTTGAGGCGCCTTATGGACATTGAAGTCGTCGCGGGGAAATGCTCTTGGAGGAGCAGGGTCATGAAGTAAATATTTGTTTAAATACCTGTACATAGCCACATTAGCATATAGATGCATGAATAGTATCTGAGTTTATTATAAAGACTTATAACAAAACTCCACCTAACATAGTAGGAAAAGTGTCAATTTGCTAAGCTTCTCTCGGGTCAAAGACACAATAGGATGCCCAAATCCACATGTGGCAGTCGACGCCGACAGAATAGTTCCATTTCACGAATTTCTCGGGACTGATTCTGAACAAGTCTCTGGTTTCTTGGCAAGTTCTACTATCAACGTTGCTGTGCCAATCGATACAGTCCTTGGCCGTGGCAGGTGTCATGTTGTAATTCAGGGCGCGGGGCCGTGGTACGGAACCGCGAGCTAAGGGCGAGGGCCACAAGTGAAGGAATAGCGATCTTCATAGTAAAGAAAATTAGGTGAGGGAAAGTACAGAGCGAACAGCAACAGAGGAGAGAAAGGTCAATGGATATATATTCCTGTGCAAGCTTTGTTACGTGTAAAGGATAAAGGTGTTCCGCGTATACTCATTAACGTCTGTGCTTCTTCTCGAGTTCTCTTTAAAGCATCATCAAGCTGAAGCCTTACCAATGACGCAGTTTTCTGATCTCCCACTCGAGTTACGCTCGACAATCTGGATGTTGACTATCGAGCCACGAACTGTTGAGATTCATTTCGAGATCGGCAGATTCTCCGTTGGCCAACAGCGCCGCGCCAGACGCTTAGGTTGTTGTTGTTTTCATAATGGCCTTGGTGTTTTGTATATCTCTTCGCCCACGCCGGTGCCAGCCGCACTTCATACCTGCCACGAAGCCCGCAGTCTCCTCGCAAGGTATTACCATCAAGCCTTTGCCTATGGCACTGAACCTCGCTATGTTTGGGCCAACCTCGACATGGACATAATTTCCATTGGCAGATCCAGTTTTGTCTGGGTCGAACCAGAAGCGCCACACATTCGTCGACTAAAGTTTGCCCGCGATTGTGACGAACACTATTTCGATGAAGCGACTACAGAGCTGGGCTTCTTTTGCAATGTGCAAGAAATCTACGTTGTCTGTCTCGATGGGCCAGAGGCTTGGTATATCCCGGGAGACCCCTTCTGTTGGCCGTGTCCGAGAGAGAATGTGTGGCTCATTAATACAGAGACGAATGAGATGGTAACTGTGGCCGAGAATCATAGGAGAGGCGAGAGATATCGCGAGGAAGCACGTCGTCAAGAAGCGGAAGAAGAGACACTGGAAAGGTTAGAATTGGCTGGTGCTGCGGATACTGGTAATTAAACAGGATATTAAATCTGATTGTTCCTAAGAAAAGAATCCCTCACAAGGGCTATTCAACACCAAAAGCAAAGATAACAATAATAATAATATGTTGTCCTAATCCCTTGATGTAGAAATATTATAACCAGATCGACATGCAGCTTGATGATCGCCTACGATCTTGTGCCTGAACCACCCCAGTAAGGTGCATGCAATGGCCTAGAGGTGCTCAGTACTGAGTACCTGTAACTTTATGGTAATACGACCAAGGCTAGATGTACTGAATACTTGAGTAGTCATCCACATTTTCCCAATCTGATTGGCGCCAGCACGTGACCAAGATCGCCGCCCGTGTTCGCGACGCGGTTTCACTTTACACCAGCCTGAGCGTCGCAACCGATTTGGCTCTTGTTTGCTACTACCGGCCCCATTGAGATTTCTTATCAAGATGCAGCAACAGTATCGTGCCTTTGCCCAACAGCCGCCGCAACGGTCGCCGCACCCCCCGAACCAGCGGCGCGGCGGAATCGGTATGCGAATCTCTTTTCCTTCAGTCTAGCAGCCAAGTCGCATTTCTTCTAACTTGCCCAGGGCCCATGATGTCTTCTGGACCGCATCCCTCAGTCCCTCTCACACAGGCGCAAATTGCCCAGCAACAGCAAGCACAAGCACATGCCAGCGAATTAGCAAAGCGGAGAAGTCGCAAGCCGACAGACAAGAATATTCCCGATGGCGTGGAAGATTGCATTATCGATCCGGATGGTGTCAAGAGATATGCGGAATTGAGAGACATCGAGAGACTGATTGACGCTACCATTACACGAAAACGACTTGATGTGCTCGATGACGCAAAACGAAGTTCCAAGGTGAGCCTCGTTCCCACCACTTGACGCAACGTTTGTGCACGGTGGCTTACAGTTTCTTAGTTACGGAAAACCCTGCGAATCTGGATAACCAATACCGTCGAAGACCAGATCTGGCAAGGAAACAGTCTCAATGCTGATTCTTTCGATTTTACGCCGGCTACGGAGGCGTCCTACCGAGTCAAGATAGAGGGCTATCTCCTGGACGAAGACGATCAGATAAAGGACGAGGATGCGGCGTCCAAAGCCTCTCCTGCAGCAGACAAACAAGAAGACGGCGGTTCGACCCAGAAGCCTACCGGTACGGAGGCAAACCAAAAGAAGCATCGATTTTCACACTTCTTTCAGTCCATTTCTGTCGACTTTGATAGATCTCGGTTTCGGAACGGCTCTGAACATAACGTGGAATGGAGACGGCCAGAAACCTCGCAGGGTCAGGCAGGTGCCGCCGTGCCAGCTGAAGCTGACTTTGACGAATTCACCTTCAAGCGCAATGGAGATGAGAACATGAATATCACAATCAATTTACAGAGACACGAGTCGCCTGAAAGATACCAGCTGACTCCCGAGCTCGCGCAAATCGTTGATATGAAGGAAGCGACGCAACACGAGGCTGTTATGGCTCTGTGGGAGTACATCAGGCTATCTGGATTGCAAGAGGATGAAGAAAGGCGTAACTTTCGCTGCGATTCATATCTGAAAAAGGTTAGCACCCGAGCAACTACCCAGCAATATTCCCCTTTCCCTTCTTTTGTTCACGATTACTAAATGTCCTAGGTTATCGGGCGAGATTTGGGTGTTATACCAATGCTCGGCGAGTATGTTGTGCCACACCTTCGCCCTCTGGCCCCTATATCTCTCCCGTATACGATCCGGGTAGACGAAGAATTTCACAAGAATCCTCAGCCTACAGTGTATGATGTTCAGGTGCTGGTGGAGGACCCCATCAAGGCTAATCTGCGCCCCTTGTTGAACAACCCTCAATACGCTGCCTCATTGAAGCAGATCACCGCGTTGGATGAGCAGCTGGCCAGACTGGTGCAGGCGATCTCAATGTCCAAAGCCAAGCACTCCTTCTTCTCATCGTTGAGCGAAGACCCTGCCAATTTCGTAAAGAGTTGGCTCAGCTCACAAAAACGCGACCTCGAAATCATAATGGGCGAAGCGGCAAGCGATGCCGAGAATGTTGCTGGCGATGAGTGGCGTAGGGGCGGGAACAACAGCGTGTGGAACAGCCAAAATGCTCGCGAAAGCGTCAACGTGCTGCTCTCTAGGCAACGATGATCGCGCTGCGCTTTAGTTTTTTTTGCGAATCAATATTGTATTTGAGCAGATTTCGGTCAAGAGGCGCAGATGAATGAGGGCGAAGGAAATAGATGAAAAGCTACAGTAGCAAGTTATGATATGTTGCTCGGAGAGCTAGAGTGTGTGGTTCAAGAGCTGGGGTATGATGCATATCCCGCTGAACTGTTTTTGCTCGCATACCAAATCAGTTTGTAATATTATCTTCATTAATAGCATGCCCCTTGACCCGCATATGACTTGACGTGGCCGTAACTCCCTAGTATTGCTAAACTCCAATACAAATGAGGATAGAGAGCAAAACAAAAACCTCCGTGATTAAAAGGAGGGATAGCAAGACGCTCATATGATATCAGTTCTAACTATGCTCCCTCCTCCCCTTCTCTCCCTCTAGGAAATCGAGATACATTATGATGCGCTAACAGATCGTTGAGAGACCACGGGAGTCGATGGCATATTACGGATTTGCTTAATCAAAAATTCTCGTTCATCAATGAATTGCTCGTCATCAGTCCGGTCCTCGAGAAAGTGTGCTAGAAAGACCAAGAGCTTCTCGCGGTTCATGAGAAGAATCTTCTGGACGGCAATGGATTTATGCGGATTCGCAACGAAAACCTTGAACACGTGGAACCCTTCGTACTGGACCATTTTCCTGTCGTCTCGAAGGAGATTCATGCATATTTTCAAGTGCTCGCCACTATCGACGTAAGCCGTCATGACGCTATAGTTGGAGCGGTCCAGCAGCAGTTCGCCAAGGAGCTTGATGGATTGTCGTTTGGTGACATAGCTGTTTGACTGGACCAGAGTGTTGTTGTACTTGTCAAAAAACAACTCGAAATTGGTGGATAGATACTTCGGGATCAGGTCTTTATGCCGCGTCAAGAGTTCCTACTGACCGGTTAGAAAGTTCTGGTTCAAAGAATTCGCGTTTAGGTGTAAGCAAATCATGTCCCACCCGGAAAGTCGTAAACGCGTCCGCAGCAACCTCAAAGGAGCTCTTGTTGATCCAGTCGAAAAACTTCCAAAAGACTCCGCGGCCGCTCTGAGGGCGGTTGCGATCAATAGCATTGAGGCCTTTACAACTAGATCCGGGTTCATCCCCGTCGTCATATAGGATTATGGCAGCGGCGGCTTCATTTTTGAGAAGCTCTCGGAGAACGGATCCCGCAGGAGTGGCACTTTCTTTGTGGTCATAGGCGCGACAGAGTTCAACTAGGACTTGTGGTCTGTTACACACCACATAAGACAGGGCGATGGGGTCGCTCTTGGGAGCCGCTGCCGCGGGCCGGAAGCGGAATACATAAGAGAAGATCACTTGGGTATCCTTTCGCGACTCAAAAGGTAGGCGATAGAGGTTGGTAGCCAGCAGGTGGAGCAGGTCTTCGTCTATCAGAGCCGTGACAAGCTGATAGATCTGCTCGGGTGAGCTCTCAGTTTCTTAGGCTAGTGTTAATGCACCCAGATGGCTAGGCTGAGAACAGTGGGACGGAGGAGAGTAACGGTACTAGGAAGCGTGGGCGGCGTCTGTATATTTGCATACCTTGAGTGCCTTGGAGAACGACCTTCATCTGATTGAGCACGCGAGCAAGCTCTTCAGCCTGGTCGTGTCAGAAAGCAACGCCGCGATGGCCCGAGGAATCCCGACAACTCACCTTGGAGACCCCGTTAGGGCTTTCGAGCTTCATGATGTGATCACGAGCTTGCCTGGGCAGATCGGCAGCAGCCCGCGATCTGCCTCTCCCAAACAAGAACGACATGGTCAAGAGTTGGGTTCTGAGCTGGGGAGGATCCGGTCGTCTGTCTCTCTATTTGCCAAACGATTGCCTCTAGGCATAACCTCGCGTCACATCAGCCGTCTAAAGAGCCATCCACGGGCGCTATTCGGCGGTTGCTGGCTCTCTATCCAGAGCTCTTTGGCCCAAGTTGACAGCCTGTTAATACTAAGGGATGTCTATCGAGATGCGTCAGCGCGCCTGTTGAACGGATTATATCAGCTGTGCTCCGTACTCGGTACGGTGTGCTAATACACATGATGCGGAATGCTACTGCTTATGGTTTAGCAGAATTAAATCAATTTCGTGCCCCGTGCTGTCCAAATGCGCGACTGCAACCCCACTTACCCTCTGAGGAATCTCCCACTGCCCCTCCATTTCGAACTTTGAACTTTTGACTCACTCGAGGCCGATTTCTTGACTCAAGCAGTGGGAGTATAAAGGGCCATCCTTTGCCTTGTTTACTTGTTTTTGGCCACCATACTTCTCACTTCTATTCATATCCACTCCATTTACTTGCGAGAGAGAGAGAATAGCACCATGTCCATCGACTTTCCCAAGGAGGAGGAGGCCATCCTCCAGCGATGGAGAGAGATCAACGCTTTCCACCGTCAGGTATGTCAACAAAGAATTATAAATTATTTTCTGCTGTGACGCACTCTAACAAATTCTACAGCTGGAACTGTCGGAAGGTCGACCTCCTTATACCTTCTATGATGGCCCGCCATTCGCTACCGGTCTCCCCCATTACGGTCACTTGCTGGCCTCCACCATCAAGGACATTATCCCGAGATATTGGTCTATGAAGGGCTATCACGTCGAGCGAAGATTCGGATGGGATACTCACGGACTCCCCATCGAACACGAGATTGACAAGAAGCTGGGCATCTCCGGAAAGGCCGCTGTGGAGAAGATCGGAATTGCAAAGTACAACGAAGAATGCCGTTCTATTGTCATGCGATATGCTGCGGAATGGCGCACTACCATTGAACGTTTGGGACGATGGATTGACTTCGATAACGATTACAAGGTCAGACTCTCATGCCGAGAATCACAATTCATCTCTCCGAGGGCATTACTAATGTGCTGTCACAGACCATGGACCCAACCTTCATGGAATCCCTGTGGTGGGTTTTCAAGCAGTTGCACGAAAAGGGTCAAGTGTACCAGGGCTACCGAGTTATGCCTTACTCGACGGTCTTGACTACTGCCCTTAGCAACTTTGAGGCAAACCAAAACTATCAAGACGTTACCGACCCCGCCGTTGTCGTATCGTTTCCCCTGGTAGACGATCCCGAGACTCACCTTTTGGCATGGACGACTACCCCGTGGACACTGCCATCACACACCGGTCTCGCCGCCCATCCAGACTTCGAATACCTCAAGATCAAGGATGGCAAGACTGGAAAGAACTTTATCATCCTGGAGAATCTTCTTACTACTCTTTACAAGGACCCCAAAAAGGCCGATTTCCAAAGACTTGGCAAAATCAAGGGATCAGAGATGCTTGGGTGGAAGTACAAGCCTTTGTTTGACTACTTCTATGAAGATTTCAAGGATGTAGGATTCAAAGTCCTGAATGCCACCTATGTCACGGCGGATAGCGGTACGGGAATTGTGCATCAAGCACCAGCTTTCGGAGAGGACGATTACAATGTGGCCCTTGAGGCCGGTGTCATTAGCGAGAGCCGCCCCCCTCCGGATCCTCTCAATGATACTGCTCACTTCACTGACCGTGTCCCCGACTTTGCTGGCATGCATTGCAAGGAGGCCGACAAGCACATCATCAAACACCTCAAGCAGGCTGGTCGACTCATTGTTGAATCTCAGCTTCGTCACTCGTACCCCATGTGCCCGCGCTCTGATACGCCCCTTATCTACAGAGCTTTGCCTTCATGGTTTATCCGCATCCCAGAAATCATCCCAAGCATGCTTCAGAACATTGAAGATTCTCATTGGGTTCCATCATTCGTGAAGGAGCGCCGATTCGCCAGTTGGATCCGGAACGCTCGAGATTGGAATGTTGGACGAAACCGTTACTGGGGTACACCGATCCCGCTGTGGGTGAGTGACGACATGGAAGAGCGTGTTTGCGTGGGAAGTGTTGAAGAACTCAAAGAACTCAGTGGTTACACTGGGGAGCTGAATGACATTCACCGAGACAAGGTCGATCACATCACTATCCCCAGCAAAATGGGCAAGGGCACCCTGAAGCGTGTGACTGAAGTTTTCGACTGCTGGTTCGAGTCAGGCAGCATGCCCTACGCTAGTCAACACTATCCTTTTGAGAATGTTGAAAAGTTCAAGGCCTCGTTTCCTGGAGATTTCATTGCTGAAGGCCTGGACCAAACACGAGGCTGGTTCTATACCTTGCTGGTACTGGGCACACACTTGTTTGGCACTTCGCCTTTCAAGAACTGCGTTGTGAATGGTATCGTTCTGGCTGAGGACGGAAAGAAGATGTCAAAGCGATTGAAAAACTACCCCGACCCCAGTATCGTCATGACCAAATACGGATCCGATGCTCTGAGACTCTACCTTATCAACTCTCCCGTCGTGCGAGCGGAGCCGTTGAGATTCAAGGAGACTGGAGTGAGGGAAGTTGTTCAAAAGGTCCTCCTGCCGCTATGGAACAGTTACAAGTTCTTTGAGGGCCAGGTTGCGCTCCTGAAGAAGGTTGAAGGAGTGGACTACAAGTGGAACACGGAGCTGGAAACCACGAACACCAATGTAATGGACAAGTGGATTCTGGCCAGCTGTCAGAGTTTGCTAGAATTTGTCAACGCAGAGATGAAAGGTACGTATTAAGAGGTTAGAAGACTTCATACATCAATATGGAGGAGCTAACATGTATTCAAGGATACCGACTGTATACCGTGGTCCCTCGACTCCTCGAGCTCATTGACAACACCACCAACTGGTATATTCGATTCAACCGACGCCGTCTCAAGGGAGAAAACGGCCTCAATGATACCCTGCATGCTCTCAACTCCCTCTTTGAGGTGCTTTTCACTCTTTGCAGAGGATTGGCTCCCTTCACGCCTTTCCTATCCGATACCATCTACCTGAAGCTTGTACAGCACATTCCCAAAGAGCTGCAGGGAGAAGATGCTCGGAGTGTTCACTTCCTTCCGTTCCCTGAAGTTAAGCAGGAGCTGTTCGATGCCGAAGTTGAGCGTAGAGTATCAAGAATGCAGCGAGTCATTGAGCTGGCACGTGTCTCTCGAGAGCGCAGAGCCATTGGCCTTAAGACACCTCTTCGAACCTTGGTTGTCATTCATCGCGATCAACAATACCTCGATGACATCAAGTCGCTCGAATCCTACATCACCGAAGAACTTAACGTTAGAGACCTGATACTTACTTCAGACGAAGAAAAATACAATGTGCAATACAGTGTGACGGCTGATTGGCCGGTTCTTGGCAAGAAGCTCAAGAAGGATATGGCTCGTGTCAAGAAGGCCCTGCCTGGCTTGACCAGTGAGCAAGCGCAGAGCTATCTCACCGAAAAGTTCATCATTGTTGATGGCATCCGTCTAGAGGAAGGAGATCTTGTTGTCCGCCGAAGCGTAAAGGAGGATGAGGCTTCCAAGATGCTGGAGATCAACACTGACAGCGATTTGTTGACCATTTTGGATTCGGAGATTCACCCTGAATTGGCTCAGGAAGGATTGGCTAGAGAGATCATCAACCGTGTTCAGCGTCTGCGCAAGAAGGCCGGCTTGCAGCCCACCGATGACATCAAGATGGAATACAAGGTCTTGTCAGACCCTGACAATATCGGATTGGAGGAAGCTATTGTTTCTCAGGCATCCGCTTTTGAGAAGGTCCTTCGTCGGCCAGTCGAGAAGCACCAGGAGGGAGCCACTAATGAGCTCATTGCGGAGGAGGAACAAGAGGTTCAGCAGGCCACTCTTTTGCTGAGACTTGTAAAGCTCTAAATGTAGAATGCCATGTACATGGAAAAGAATGAAAGACAAGTAAAATAGAAAATAGAAAAAAAAAAAAATGTTCATTAGAATTAAGTCTCTATAAAAATTCCCATGATTTCATAATTATTTACGCCTTTTTCACAGCTGTCTGTAGTGGTAAATTGAACGAGCATCTGTCAGCTCTCTGCAATGTATGTAGAAAGAGGATATTTGGACTCACCAGGTAGCAGTCTTTCAACCTCAGGAATTCCCGAGCGCATTTATCTTTGTATACATCATTATAATCCGCCATGATGCATTTCCCATATGCAGCGGCCTAGGTTTTTTTTTTTTTCCTTCTTTAGCACAACGTTGAGAACCGGGGCAGAAAGCATGACGGGAATTTTTGCCCACCTCTACCGCGCATTTGGCGACTGCTTTGGAAAGCTTCTGGACGGGGCGGGTGGACGTCTGCGGATTCATTTATTTCGGCGGCAAGGAGTTTCTGAATGAGATTGATGAAATTTGTGAGCTCTGGTGAATTCCGTTGTGATGTTATCGTTAAGTTTTTGAGGGGCGATGTGAAGGAATGATGATGCTGAGATGCTTGTTGAAAGCGGGAGTGGATTTTGGGTGGTGGTGGGAGGTCTGTTAGCGCTGTGGGGAAGTTGGGTTGGATTTCTTCTTTTGCTTGTGGCGATGGCGATTAACATGGATCTCTCGTCTGGTGAGGTGAATATTATTACATATTATAAACATAGAGGGTATTGTTATTTACGAGAAATTTAAAATACCTGCATCAATATATGCGATAAAGCTGATAAGTGCCCATTGTAGGTTGGGGCATATACTGGCATAATGCACTGTGAAATACTGTATAACAACAGAAGATGCAAGAGTGGATTTCTTTCATGACTATCCTACGTCGAAAACACTACTTTACTCTGTCATCGCTCTGGGCCAAGTTTCTCGAACTATTGTTTCGATGCTCTCGGGCGAGGATTCCTGGAAACATCATCGGGTCGCTTCCAGACAAGTGATTATCCGTCTTAAGAGGCTCTCCTGTGTGAGCGTCGACAAAGGACACATGCCCTTCAGATTCTCCATCCTTGGGTTCAGCAGCCGTAGCGGCCGGGAATGGTTGAGTCTTGTTCTCAAGTGGTTCTGCTGCTTGGGGGCTTCCTAGCATTCCGTTTGCCACGAGGTCATCCCCCGAGCCGTAATCAAGATATTTTCTCAAGCTAAACCGACGAAGTAAGTATATGTATGTGCGAAGGGAGGAATATGCCAATCACTTACATGTCTCTCTCCTGGAGGAGTGTATGGTACCGGAATTCTTCTCTGCGGTCCGGCACATTTGTCTTCACCATCTTGTTCCCATCCTTCCCAGGCTTCTCAAAATCTTGGCCCAGCCACTGTTTCTTGATGGCTTTCTCATAGCCACTCTGCTTTACCGAATTCTTTGCCAGCTCGCACATATCCACTGGACTCAGCTTGTAAATCTGCGCAGCCACAGCATACTCTTCGATCAGGGGTTCCTTGGTAAAAGCAAATTGCAACGGGTCATCTGTGGACAGGGAAACGTTCAAGCCGCGTCTGAAATACTGATGGAATGGGTTTCGTTCATAAGCAAGGAACAAGGCGTTGTTACTTAGCGGCGACATGGCAATTCCAATCTGCTCCAAATAAAAGATATACTGGAGCAGAGGAACCTTGCGAAGAAGCAATCCATGGCTGATACTATGACAGCACAGTGCCGCCACAGCCAAGTGTTCGCTATCGCCCGCTTCTCCGCAATGAGGTCGTAGAACGAATGTGTTGAAGCCGCGACTCCGTCGGAAGTGGTTCAACGAAGTCATGTTGGCATACAAGTAATAAATCCAGTAGCTGTATGGAGGATTCTGCTTCGTATCCCAGGCTCGGGGCACAGGGAACTTCTTGAATAGACGACGTTCGATTTTGCTTTCATCATCGACGCTGTCAAAGCCAATAACGCGTTCTAAAAACACATGTAGCTTTGGATGGCTTGATGGATCCTTTGTGACTTCGAATAGGGGTTGGAATACATTCTTTATAACCTGCTCAAATGTATCCATCAAGCCGCTAGCTTTATAGATGTCGTAGAGACGAGGGATTTGGACGAGCCAGCGGACGTTGTGAGAAAAGAGCTTATTGTCCACAACCCAGGCTGCAAGCCTATCCCACTCATCTATGGACTTGCCATAGATGGATATGCGCCATTCGACCATCTGGTACTTGCTGGATTCCAAGTCAGCTATCACCTCCTTGGTAATCTCCGCTAGGTAGCGCCCGTGGATGAAATTATCGGTTTTGAGAAAGATGGTCCTCAGGCGCGACTCGCCAATGGGGTTGTACTTGAGGTTGAATTTATCGAAACGGTGAAAGGAATCAGTGTGTGCCTGGTCGGTCAGAATACTGACATGCTGGTAGATCAAGTCCGCTCAGGACGACTAGGTTTGTGACTTACATGCATATCAAGTGTATCTATGCTCAAATCATACGCTGTCAGGTTAATACTGGCGAAGACCTCCGCCAAAGTGAGGTGCTTGCCATCTCGGAAGAGCACAACTTCGTTCGGATACTTCTTCATCTTGCTCTTGATGAACCGCAAGAGATGTTTCTGATTCATGCATGCAGAGTGGTGGACGTGCGTATCCACCTTTCGGACATTGTAGAAATCTCGATGCGGCACCTTTTTGCTATCGGCAGTCTCCTGGTATTCATTAAGGAGAACATATAGGTTGAATTTTCCCTCTAGATATTGAAGTCGACGAAAAGCAAAGCTTTTGCTTGGACCGTCAGATGAAACTGTGAGAAGTTCTTCCAGATCGATATAGAATTCTCGAATCGTAGGCACGCGAATAGCGGGAGTTTTGCTGCTTGGTTTGTCAAACACTTGATAGACTCCTTCGCTGTCCATTTCAAAGGTCATCTCGCCATTTTCAGGCAGGGGAAGTAAGTCTTCAAAGAAGAAATCATCTCCAATGTCGTGGCCAGGCTTTCTTTTTCGGACAGGCCTCTTTCGTTCAGTAGTACTTGTCGAAGAGCCTGCGCCTTGCTTCCCAGCCTCATCAGTGCCATTACCGTGGCTGTGGATCCATGCTGGGTCAGGAGGAGGAGGATATATCTCCCAATCCGCATTATCTCTGGGGTTGTCATTTGGCCCTTGGTTAGAAAGAGAAATGTACTTGCGTCTCATGTCAAGTATTCTCTGGATCTGCTTTGAAATCGCACTGAGTTCAGCCGTTATATGAGGCTCAGTGTCAAAGAGTCCATTGCCTGATAATCCAGCAGCGGCGTCATTGGCGACCCTTGTCTCATTAAAGCCGTGGCTGGTACTGAGACTAGGCTTCAGAGGATATGAGGCACTGGGGGGAATTGTCGATTCATAGGGCCTGGCAGGAGTGTCTACGACTTCTGGCTTGTCTAGTACCTCGATCAGCAATCCGTTTTCTCCTCATATATCGCAGACGGATTTGCTAATCACCATCGAGATCAAGAACCAAGGAATCACCACCCCACTCTGTAGCTGGGCGTGAGCCTGAGAGCATGAGAGGGCTTCCGAAAGGAGTTGACTGTGGCCATGGAGAGTTTCCCGTCCGCGGGTCAATCTTGCTCCGCTGATAGAACAACTTTGCATCCGTCTGTGTCATCTGAAGTTCTGCAACAGGGTCATAGAACGTCGTGCGTTCTTGGAGATCTCGTAGCAGAATTCCATCATGGAGATGTTCTTCGTGGCCCTCGAGAGAATCTTGATGGATTTCAGGGTCGATCAAGCCACTGGTAGCCTGCCCTTGCACATCTTCATCATCCCCCTCTTCCCTGGTACGGACCGGAAGGGATATGCCGTTACTACTATGTAACGAAGCGTGGTCTGGACAAAAGTAATTAGGAATCGTATTTACGGCATTTCAAACAACGCAAAATAACCATCATGAAGGGCAGAATGAAAAGAGTCAAGGCAGCCCCATTTATTAGGTTCAAAATACGGCCCAATGAAGCGCAACTGTGAAGCCACCACCAAATGCTTATCCCGGGAATGAACTCACCAGGCATAACTCTAATTCGTTTAGTTGACCGTTTAATATATGGATACCGGCAAAATTAATGTGCCAATGGCTGCGCAGTTGGAAATGGGATGGGCCGGTTAGTCTGAGGTGAATGGTTCAAAGTTACACAGCAAGATTCCGTTTGGCACAAAAACAAAGAGCCGCAGCAAGGCGATCTCAGGTACTTTTAGGTACGAGATTCATGCAGGCAGTGGGATTAAAGCTAATCCGCACTTGTGTTTGGGTCGCTCAAATTAGGACTAGCGCATTGCTGTTTAAGATAGAGCCCTTGTCTCTTATTGAGTCTGAGTGTCATTTCAGGGATCAAGTGCCGGCCGGGTATGAGATATGAGATCGCGGGGCGATTTTAAATGCACAATGCTGTATTACAATGTTGGGAAAAGAAAAGGCAGTTGTAGTGTATAATTGACCGCTCACCGTCTATATGAATCTAAAGTGCGACTTGTACTCTATATAGGCTCTTCTAATTGGCCGTTCCAAATTGGATTATGTCGAGAAGTCCGTCTCTTGGTTTACTTGCATCTTCTTTCAATGACAAGGCATTCGCTCTAGACAACAAGGAGATCTAGCTTTTTGACGAGAAAATTCCGGCAACGGTATCACTCCTTCTTCTTTTCCTTGGTCGTGGTCGGAACAGGTTTCGGGGCAACGCTGTAGAGGCCGGCGGCTCCAAACACTACTACCGCGCTTAGGAGGGTGCCAGCTTTGAGAGTGTTGCCAAATAGCCAAATGCTTAGCAAGAGGCTCATGAGCTTTCGAATGCTGAGTATTATCGTGACGGTGAGTGCCGACGCGTTTGCGGCAAGGAGGTTTACGCCACGAATACAGGCATACTGGGTCAACACGTTGGCCGAAAGATAGGCCAATTGGGATGGAACTTGAACCGGCGGCAGTGACGCAGCAAATGGTATGTTTAGTGCGACAGGAGTGCTCTTGGTTAGCACGATTAAGTTGCGCCACATGGAGGGCGCAAAGGGCAAAAACAACGGCAGCGACAAGATGTGGGAATAGAAAAGATTCTCTTTCCACTGTGGCCCGTACTTTCGATACGTTGCTTCGGTATACAGCCCCATGATAGCCGAAAGTACTTGGGCGACAAAGATGATCAAGAGACCAGGGTTGAATACAGGATCAGAAATATCGTCACTCGGTTTCTGTATAATATGTTAGACCAAGAGGAGAACATCATCGGTGACAACGACGACCTACCTTGTCTTTTGAATCCGACCAAGCAGCGAGGCTGACGCCAATACTCAGCAGAAACACTGCAAATATTTGGGGGCGTGAATACGTCTTGCCGTAGAGATATCCGGCAGCCATGGTGCATATGCTACCTCCGGATCGTAGAATGATGTGAACCGGTACGGATATGTCATAGCTGAAGGCATGATTGTTCAACACGTTGATAGTAAAGAACAAGAGAATATTGACAAGCCAGCGGCTAAGCGGGACGACGTTGGGAGTCAAAAAGAACGGCGGGCGCGATCTATCGAATTGTGCTACGTAGCCCGTTATAGAGACGAATAGGAATTGAACGAAAGTTACGAGGGTTCCTGTGTGGATAAGTGAAAGGTTGGAATCGGTCGTCTATAGAGGGTATGCAAGTGCAAGTTTACCGTTTGTCGGCTCGAAGCTATTCGGTGTACATGTTAGATCGTGTAGGTAACTGAAGTCGGCATTGAGTGAAAGGCTTACTTGATGATTGCCTCTAAAGCATACACCTGCGGAACCAAACTGTTAAGTCACGCGATCACGAGCGGCCACCACTGGAATACAGGACGTACGTTGGAGCAGCATCCGCCGAATATCAAGACTGTGATTACCGCCGTGGCAAGCAACGTTGAGCCGCTGTCCACAGCAAAGTGGCGCGCAACATTGGCCAAGGTCGGTGATGGAGGCCCCTTGTTCGATTTCGACTGAACACCCTTGCCTGGTGTCAGTTTCGTTGGAGGAGGCTCCATTGCGTCTCCAATCGTCGACGCAAGATCATGCCTTGTCGAGGAACAAACATGTGGCAAAGAAACATTTCTGTTAGGTACAGGGGTTGCACCGCCAATGGTGGTGGTTTGTCATCTTAGCTGAATTCGCATGGTGGTAATTTAGATAAAATCCACCAAACGATGATATGGGTTAATTAAGAATTTCTAGAAACAGACCTCAGAATTATAAAATAAAGAAAGATATTTAATTTGTAACATTAACAAGATAAAAAGATTAAAATTTAAATAAATTCTATAGAAAATACACTTAATAAATGTAATATCTCACTGTATAATATTAATTCTTTGGTATTTATATGTTATTTGATTAATAATATATTAGTAATATTTCTTCAATTTCTTCTAAAGCACTACCCTAATAGATGTAGCTTGCCTCGCTAGCTTGGTGGAGGGGTACTGCTAGTATGACGGAACTCAGCGACGTAAGTCGGATAGGTACCTAATTGCTGCTTTGGCGATTCCACCGTTAAGCAAACCACTGACCACGAACCCACGACCTTGAAACCAATCGGCGTCTTCTCCCGTGCTCTCGCCGTTTACAAACTGCTGTGACCTGCTCTTACTCCTCCAACTCTTCCTTGAGCATCGACTCCTCCGATACACTGCTCAGCAAAGGTCCAGTTCTCAGCCAGCTACAATGCCGACCACCACTGCGGAAACCCTCTCGCTGGTTACGAGAAACGTCTCTGTCGCTCCGCTTGTCCTCCTCTCCGCAGTTGATCACTACAATCGAACAGTACACAACAAGACAAAGAGGCGGGTTGTTGGAGTTCTCCTCGGCCAGAACGATGGAAAGAACGTGAGGGTGTCGAACAGCTTTGCAGGTACGTCGAGAGACTAGGCAGGGAATTTATAGAGATTCTCTACCCAGTATGACTATATGGCTGTATCTTCTAACGAGCCCTCTTCTTTGTGTAGTCCCTTTCGAAGAGGATGAGAAGGACCCTTCAGTATGGTTCCTGGACCACAACTACGTCGAAAATATGAACGACATGTTCAAGAAAGTAAATGCGCGCGAGAAGCTGGTGGGGTGGTACCATACTGGACCAAAGCTTCGGGCCTCTGATCTCGAAATCAACGAGCTGTTCAAGCGCTACACACCTAATCCTCTGCTGGTCATTATTGATGTCCAGCCAAAAGAATCGGGTGTCCCTACTGACGCGTACTTTGCGGTCGAGGAAATCAAGGATGTAGGTTGCCCTCAGTGACGCACTGGAAGACCAAACTGACTTTTTTCCTCAATACAGGATGGAACGACGACTTCTCGAACCTTTGTCCACACACCGTCGATTATCGAGGCCGAGGAAGCGGAGGAGATTGGTGTTGAGCACTTGCTAAGGGATATCCGTGACGTTGCTGTTGGCACTCTGTCCACGCGCGTCACTAACCAGCTCCAGTCTCTTCAAGGACTGCACCTTCGGTTACGAGACATTGGTGCCTATCTCCAGAAAGTCCTTGATGGACAGCTCCCCGTCAACCATGCGATCCTGGGCAACCTACAAGACGTTTTCAACCTTCTCCCCAACCTCTCTACACCAGACGATGACAGCAAAGCGGGAAGCCACGAACTATCACATGCCATGAGCATCAAGACCAACGACCAGCTGATGGCCATCTACCTGAGCAGCTTGATACGCGCCATTACTGCATTCCACGATTTAATAGAGAACAAGATCCAGAACCGACAGCAGCAGGACGAGAAGGAGCCAAAGAAGGACGAGGCCACTAATAAGGATGAGAAGAAGGAGGGCGCTGCGGCCACCGCAAACGGAGAGGGCAAGGAGAGCAGCGACAAGGAGAAGCCCAAAAAGAAATAATGAAAGGGAAAGGTCCATTTGATGCCGTCTGAATTTGGAGGGCGAGCAGTGCTTAGAGTAATAAGTGAAATAGTGCTTTCTATATGTTGATGATGGCAAACCGCTAGGCAAAAATCAACTCAAATAGACACTTTGCATGATTCACCTGTCCTGTGGAAATTGAAATGCGTGAAATCAGTGACCTCCAATTATGCCGGCCAACTCTTCCTTTGTTGTGCATCTATCTTGAACGTAACCTCCAGGAGTCTTTCTCCATTTCTCTGCCAACAAGCATGCGAGCAGATGCTTACAACACGGAAAATCCTCGAGTGATGTTAATCTATCCAGCCCCAGATTGCCGAACAATCCCTTCGATGGAGAGTTTTGAAGTTTCTCGCTACTATTGGTCACATCGTAATGGGAATACGCATCGAGAGCGAATCCACCACATGAACAGCTCCATGCATCAAGATGCACCGCATATACCTTTGTTGTTTGCGGCGTGTGTCGTTTACGCCGAGAGGTAGTAGAGACGGCAGACTGGACGGTGTACATACATATCTGATCCTTGTGGTCCAATGCTTGCAGGCTGTCAGGGATATGGCCTTCGGACTGTTCGTCGATATCCTCAGTTTCTCCGTGTTTATGGATGTCATCAGGAGATGCCGGTACTGCTGCTGCCTGTGCCTTTTGCGATTCGTCTGCTACCAAGAGACGGGTGACTAGTCCACGATCCAATAGATCCAAGGCCGGCAAGAGGAGACTTGGGAAGATGACATGAAGAGTCAACAACTGCCGCCGCCAGTTTCCATCCTCAGCGGATGATGGCGTCTCTCTGATCAACTCGGCATCACCAGGGTTATCAGTGAAACCACCTGCGGTACGGAGTCCGGGCAGAGGTGATGGCGGAATGAGAGAAGCGAATAGCTGGTGGTGAAATGGCAGAGGATGCTCTTCCATTATGAGGCGTTGCTGTCTTGATAAGAGTTGAATGAGGTCTCTCGAGCCTGGATCTCGCTATGTATAGCGTTGGTGATGGATTATCAGTTTCATATTGCTGCAGTCCTCTAGATTTGAAATAGTGGTAAAATTGTTAAGAAGAGAAATGCAAGTTATGCACCGATTTAGATGAGAGATGGTTCGAACGAAGTCATTGTAGATCAGATCTGTGTACGGAATAAGGAAGCTGTGACAGATTGTCGTGCCGTTAAATTACAGCCACCTAGTCTATTTTAGGCACTAATTTTCTGCTTCAACTACAGCAATATCACATTCCGACCTCGGGACAAGAACCGGTATGAAGTATTCAAACCCATGATGCTATTGTCTTTTTTTTATCTATGCCGCTACACTACAAAATATACTGTTTTATGCATTATTACACGAAAATATACCAAATTAAACCCACTCCTTGGGCTCTTTCAAGACATCCACCAGTCTCTGCTCCCTGCTCTTGGGCTCTGGCTCATACATGTACTTCCAGCTTGCCGTCAACGGCAAGCTCATGAGGATACTCTCGACTCGTGATCCAGGCGTGTTCAGTCCAAAGGCAGTGCCTCGGTCGTGAACTAGGTTGAACTCGACATACTTGCCTCTACGGATCTGCTGCCACATCTTTTCCTTGTCATCGTAGGGCATGTCCTTTCGCTTCTCAAGAATGGGGACGTAGGATGGCAGGAAGGACTTGAGGCAGTCCTGGATGAATGCAAAGGTGTTCTCCTGGTCTCGCTCGGACTCGTCTAGATCGTCAAAGAAGATACCGCCCACGCCTCGGCACTCACCACGATGCTTGTTGTAAAAGTACTTGTCGCACCATTTCTTGAATCGAGGGTAGTATGTCTTGTCGTGATTGTCGCAGGCAGCCTTGATGGTCTTGTGGAAGTGGATGGCGTCTTCGTCAAAGAGGTACGAGGGCGTCAGGTCGCAGCCGCCTCCAAACCACCACGCCTGAGAGGTGCCGTCGGGATTGGCCGTTTCGAAGTATCGGTAATTCAGGTGCACGGTCGGAGCCATGGGGTTGTATGGATGAAGCACCATGCTCAGGCCCGCAGCGAAGAATTCCAGCGACTCGACATCGGGGTCGAGGTTCTTGTGGTTTTCGCGCATCTTCAAGATGGCGGGCTTGGGGAGGGTTCCGTAGACGACGCTGACGCCGAGGCCGGCCTTTTCGAATACGTTGCCCTCCTGCAGCACACAGGTTATGCCGCCGCCGCCATTGGGTCGCGTCCACTCGTCTTTGCGAAACTTCTTGCCGTCGATGCGCTCGAGTTCCTTGACAATTATTTGCTGTTGCTCCTTAATGAACTTCTCCATTCGCAGGCGCATCGGCGATTCTTCGGTGACAACTGCCTCTCTCTTCTTCTGCTCATCCTTCTCGGCAAGGGATGTGACGTCGAGCTTTGCAGGATCTGCTGTTGTCTGCAAAAAGAAACAAGAAGACGCATGTAAGCTGGAGGGGTCTCGGTATAACTTGTGTCTCCCCGGGCCTATCGTGTAAAACTCACCAAGCTGTAGGCCAAGGGAGCCGTGATGCCAATGGCGGCGGCTGCAAGCCAAACGGCTGCCGAGGATGAAGTTCCGAAGCTGGCGGGAGCTCGCCGACTGCCCGAAGCGGACGATGCCCATCGATTGAAGGTCAATTGGCCTCTAGGAACCCGCGCTGAGCGCAGACGGATCTGTGTGGCCACGCGCTGGACATGGCGAGAGGCAGCCATTGGTGAAGCCATGGCGGGGTGCAATTGGTGATGGGATTAAGAGGGTTGAGCCTGGGCGACCAAGAGCCGTGACAAGGCGGGCGACGCTGGATTTAATAAGACGCGACTGCCAGAGTAAGCCGGAGAAAGATTTTCTCGTCGTCGTGTTTCTCGTGGAATTGACCAATTAGCCCCTCCACTGATCGAGCCACCGGATTCCTGGTGGCGTGTTCGGTGGTTGAGATCTTCCCACACAAGTCATGGTGGGTTAGAAGTACGGAGCACTGCTTGTCTGACGGCGGCCGGCACAAGCTCGGATCGGAGGGGCAGTCGGGAGCCGATTGAGCAGAAGCATGTCACTGTTCGACTAAGGTAGTCTAGACTTGCCCTTGAACCATACTGGAGAAAGAAATGGGGATGTAAATGGCATGGTGATGTGTGGATTGCGTTCAAGTTGTGGGATTGATACGCTTGGTTTCGTATTACAAAAAGGAATGAGGCTACTGGTGGAGTGTTGGGCGGCAGACACAACCGAGAAGGACGGCGAAGGAGAGCGAGTGCCTGTTGTACAGAGCCTGGCTAAAGTGTAAGCCAGGTAGTAGAGATGAATGGTACTATACAAAGGCGAAAATGGCATAAAGGACGAAAAATAAAAGAGAAAAAGAGACTCCATGAGAAAAGCGTGCACTGACTTTCACCACAGTGAACATGCTTTTACATATTTAGGTAGAGTTATGGAGTTTCTTTGCTGGGCAATTATATCCTCTTTGTTGAATTCACTGATCCACCACCTTGGCGTCTACAATCAGAGTACGCCTTTATGTGTATCTCGCTGTCTATGGCGTCGGTTGTGTGAGAGGCTTTGATAAATGAACAGCTTTGCGAGTACGCGTACCTCGAGTGTGCAGTAAACGATCACCCGTGCAGATGATGAATATTCCAGAAATGCTTAAACAGTTACTAAGCCGTTCGAATGCCCATGCCATCATAGTTCATTCAGCAGGTACACGCGCAAGAGAGAGTGAAACATGCGCAAATTGTATAGCTACATGTGACCAGAGCAGAGGAGCACCATTTCTTTGTCTGCTTCCTCTCTGTTATGTAGACGGTTCTTTATTGTTCATCTCCTTCATTTTCTTTCACCTCTAAAACTAAATATAGGGCAAGGATGAATCATAGATACTGGAAAGGTGCACGGGGTGCTGATGGATTACAAAGGAGATCCAGATGAGATGAAAGCGAATACGGCGCCCCGAGCTCAGCTGAGGCAGACCAGACGGGACCAGACGGGAGTACCCCGTACCTGCGCCTTTGTACCTCGACCCTCGACCCCTCGCGCGGCTCACTCGCACTCCAGTCGGGACCTTACCTTACCTGTCACTGCAAAGGTACCGGGAAGCCCCCCCTGGTGACTTGACTGTGAGTGCACAAGGATCCGGCAGCTGATCATGTGGTCTCGGTGCTAGGTACCTGGAGGAGACACAGTCATCGGTGGTGTCCGCGTTATGCGTGTACATAAATCGACCAGCCACAGCTAAGCTGTCCTTGTGCCGAGCAGCTTGTGCGGTCGCCGTGGCTGGGTGAGCACTGCTGCCAAAAGGTACCTGGCCTCTGCCGTCACTCTTTGTACCCGCCCCGTACCCCAGTAGGAGCAAGCACCGGCTTTGTACCCCCGAGACGCCTGGCCAGTGAGTGAGTGAGTGATTCACCGCGTCCCGCATCAACGTTAGCGCGCCACCCAACTCAGTTCAGTTCAGGTTGCGTGCTGCATCCGTTCCCGTTCAGGCCCAGCACAAAGGGCGAGCGTCACTGCCTGGTTCTGCCTGCGCCTCTTGCCTTTGCGGCTTTGCCTTTCTTTGCCTGCACTGGCCACCGCCTTGTCATCGGGCCAGAGTCACTGGGTCACCCCTCTCCTCCACTTCGTCACCACAGCTTGCCTGCGCTGCCTTAAACTTCTACATCATCTCTACATCCCTGGAATCCCTTTTTCTTCCCCTTTTCATCTCTCGAAACCCCTTCACCATATCATCCGCGCTATCGATATTTATCGTTTTTATCGCCCTCTGAATCGCCATCGATAGCCTCACAGCCGCACAACCAATCCGCTGCGCTTTACACTTCACTCTCATCACCCAACACTCTTAACCTTTTGGTTGCCGTCAAGATGCGCAGCAAGTTCAAGGACGAGCACCCCTTCGAGAAGCGCAAGGCTGAGGCCGAGCGCATCCGACAGAAGTATTCCGATCGCATTCCCGTAAGTTGACGGCTCCCTGCTTCTTCTTCATTTACTCGTCCTCGCCCTCATCCTATTCCCCGTTCCCGTCCCGACCGGGTCCAGCACCCGCCATGCAGCTTGCCGTGGCTACCCTTACTCTCTGAAGATGAATCTTGATGGCTAACTGAACTTCCTCCAAACAGGTCATCTGCGAAAAGGTCGAGAAGAGCGATATTGCTACCATCGACAAGAAGAAGTACCTAGTCCCCGCGGACCTGACAGTAGGCCAGTTTGTCTACGTCATCCGCAAGAGGATTAAGCTTTCTCCAGAGAAGGCTATCTTCATCTTCGTGGATGAGGTCCTTCCTCCTACTGCCGCTCTCATGAGCAGCATCTACGAGGAGCACAAGGACGAGGACGGGTAAGAGCTCTATCCATCATTCCCACCCATTTCTGAGAACTGCAGACTAACATTACATCGCTAGCTTCCTATACATCACCTACTCCGGCGAGAACACCTTTGGTACCGCATAAACACCGAGGCGATACAGGGGATCTTTCCAAGCCGATGTGGCTGATGCAGGCGTTCTGGTCGTTGGGCTTTTACTCTTTCCGATGGGGGATACTGGTGCTTTGTGATATTGCGAATTCATTGTTTTTATCAAACAAGAAGAATCGAGATGAAGATGCTAAGCCATCTCATCTCCCACGTTATCTTTGTCACGAGCCTTACTTTTGGGGGAAATGATTTTGTGTCACGACAAGGGAGGACTGGGTGACATTCATATGTAGGCGGCCAGGCACCGTATAGATCGTTTCAGCCTCTCCCTACGTGTGACTGTTGCGTTCTCTTTTGCTCCGCGCACCTATGCCTGTTTTCTGTCTTTTAGTCGACAGGACAACAGAGATTAATTTTAGCATATCCGCCAATAGATGTTGACTGTTGCCCCAAATCTTGCGTAGTCAAACTTGTGAACATAAAGGGTATGGAACAAGACATTATTATATATAAATAGTTAAAGCGAGCATAAACATCGTACTTTGCATGGTATATACGCCCAATCAAAACTGCCTTCCCTTTGATCGATACGTTTCCTCCTCCTTTCATTAATAGTCGTAAAAAAACATCATACAAAATTAAACCTTTTCAATATGCGACTCCATGATTCCATCGTATTGATGCATCACCTTCTCATCGATAGATTCGTGGAACACGTCTACCTTTGTAGAAGCAAACTTTCGGGCGCTAATCTTCTTCTCGAACAGGACGTCGAGTTCGGCGAATGTGCGGCCGCGGGGCTCAGGGAGGCGGAAGTAGGTGTAGATGATGCAACAGAAGCAAATTCCACCCTAAGGAAAAGTGTTAGCTTAGACGCAAAATGAGATGGGGGAGATGTGTGAGTGTCTTACCCAGAAAAATCCGGTGTAGTTGCTCCAGTTCCAAGCTGTGGGGTTCAGCATGTATGGCGTCAGAACGTTGGTGATGATGCCGACGATGTTACTAGACGAAAGAGGTTAGCAAAACTGGTCCTTCAGTATTATACAAAGCCAGGAAAGAACTTACTAGAGGTTTCGTGCCAGCACAACCGTCTTGATTTGCAGTCTACGCGATGAAAGCTCACCAACGAGAGAGTAGCACACGGTGCCGACGGTGAGCTGGTAAAAGAGGGCCCAGACAACCATGATGCTTCCGGTGGCGAGGGAACCTTCTCTCCTGTGCGACTCTGGCACCAGACCCAAGAAACCCAGGATGAACAACATGCTGCAGAGGCCGCAGAGTCCGTAGAGATACAGAGAGCGGCGGCCGACACCCATCGTCATCAAGCCCCATGCGCCAAAGACGCCGACCATGTTGATGGCGTACTGGCCCAAGGCGAATCCGTAAGAGTCATGGGTAGAGAGACCGGCCTGCTGCAAAAAGTAGGTGGAGTAGTTGGAGAAGGCGTTGCCGCTCAGGTTCTGGATGGCCCAGGTCATGCAGACAATCTCGGTACGGCGCCGGTCAACGCCCTTGAAGCAGTCCCAGTACGAGGCACCGGCGGTAATCTTCTCCTCGAGGGCAGTCGTGTGCACCATCATGGCCACAGTCTCGTCGGCGTCAAAGTCGGTCTCGCGGTTCAGGCTGGTCAAGCGGAGCAGCGACCGCTTGGCCTCCTCAGCCTTACCCCGGCGAACGAGCCACCAGGGAGATTCCGGGGCAAAGTAGATGGCGATGAAGAGCGGGAGGGGCCACATCCACTGCAGACCGTAGGGAATACGGTAGGCCCACTGGTCGTTGCGCTTCAACATGGCAAAGATGACGCCAATGCCAATCTCTTGGCCGAGACCCCAGCAGAAGTTGACATAGGTGGTGAGGTAGCCTCGCAGCGCAACGGGGCAGACTTCGGAGGCGTAAGTGACGGTGATGGTCTGGAAGATGCCCCAGGGGATACCGCACAGGATCTCGGCGACCAGCAGCGTCTGAATGTTGGGTGCGGTGAAGAAGATGGCAGTGAAAGCGGCGACCAAGACGAGACATCCCATAACGGTTTTCCTGTAGCCGAATCTCTCGGAGACGAAGCCGTTGATAAAGAGACCAATGATTTCACCGACGGTGGCGCCCTGTTGTTTTGGCCGAGCTGTTAGCGCTGATATTTTCTTCCGACAAGATTGTGACTAGGCTAGAGGTTCCCCATAGATGCAATGGGATGGGTAGGGGTGGGACATACGTTACTCAAGCCAGACTGCCACCTGGCGGGTACTTGATATTTGCCGTCGGGGTACAGCTCACCGTATTTCTCATTGAATTGAGGAAATGCGTCTGGCGAACATGTTAGCTGCTGATTGGGATATCTTGCAGTAGAGCTGCTGAGATGGGGGCGTCTTACAGAAGTTGTTGACCAAACTGATATCGTAGCCTTCCATGACAATGCATGTGGAGATAATCATGCTCCATGCAATAGCCTTGGGGTACAGCTTAATGCCCTGGAGCAGAGTCATTGACTGTTCCTTGGCAGCGGCCGCTCTGGCATTCTCGATAATCACACGGCGGCCCTTGGAGAACTCTTCGTCTCCTTCGCCGTCGACGTCCACGACACCTCCTGTGGTGGCATCTTTGGACATCTGGATGTCGACACCATCCTGATGAGGAGAAATCTCCTTCTCAGTGGCAGGCGATGCCATGATGTGAGTGGTGGGAGTGTAGTCTTGGAGAAAAGGAAGTGAGGTAAAGAGCACAGAAAAATTACAAGAACATCAGGGTGCCCTGGTGTACCAATGCTCTTCGCAACAAAGTGTGCTGAAGAAAGGATGGATGGACAAGGGCCGAGGAGAGAGAGAGGGTGGAGGTGGGAGGAGAGGGAAGGATATATAGGTGAAGGCGACGGAGCGGAGAAGAGAGTAGAGGAGAAAAAAAAAGGCTCCTCAACGACGAGGTCGAGATGCAATGCGAGGCCGGGGTCAGTTCGATTGACGCGGGTCTAAATAAGCCGAGCCCTCTGGTGTCGATCCAATGATGCTCGCCCGTTTCTCTGGAGCCTTGGCTGAAGTGGGCTTTGAGCAAATCGGTGATGATAACAGAACCAACAAGCACGAAAGAGGCAACGAATGAAATCTCGCTGGCCGCCAAGGGTGAAAGCAGCGCAACCAGGGTTTGTTTGGTTTGTCAAGTTTTTTCTTTCCCCTCTTTCGACAGGCTCACCGTTGTCGGTTTTGGATGGCAAAAGGATAACCCAGATGGCCAAACGGAAAAATTCTTTGTTAGCTCATGGTATCTCGTTTGGCAACACTAGTTTGCAAATGCAATGCCGGGAGTGGCTCGTGGCGGCGGAGGAGCCCGCACAAGCATGCTAAAAGCTCTAGGTTCTAGGAACACGCGACTTTGGCTAGCCTTAGTCCGGCAAAGTAGCAGCGCAAAAATGATGGGGCAGGCCGATAATTGTCATGATGTGACTGGGTGGCGGCGAGTAGGTTTTGCTCTAGGCGGGCGAGAAATGAAAATTCCCCTGGTCTTATGTAGGGTTCACCGCTTGTGGGCTTCTGGAAAGCTGTTGTTGGCTGTCGTTCTTTTTTTTTTGTCTGGTGAAGAAGAGGGAAAAAACGTGGGCTAGCTAGCATGGGGGACCAGTTTTTGAGCGCCTTGCTATCCAGGCTGGCACAAATGCCCTCTGCCGACAACAGGAGCTGATTGTATGCAAGAGGTGTCCGGTTCACGAGGCGTTAATGTTTATCAGCAAGCACATTTAGCGATTTCGTACGAGACCGTAGATGGTGAAACTACAAGGTGGAAGGGGAAGCTAGACAGAGGCATCATCTGCCCGTAAGATACGTCAAGAGGAAAGAGACGCCGGAGCCATGGACGAGGAGAATCCAATTCAAGGTCCAAAGTAGTATCCGGGATCTCGAATCTAGAATCTAGACTATCTATAGTATATGCGAGGTAGCCGTAGACTGTCGTTCGCAGCAAGGCTGAACAAGGCGGGCCAATGGCAGGCGTCGCGATTGTGTGTCGTCGAGGCAAGCTGTCGTCATGCTCCCGCATCCCCATGGGGTAGAATCGCGATGCGGGGGAGCGCTAGATGCGCCCAGGCGGACGCTCTGCCCCATCTGAGATTGTCCTTGTCGAATCTGGCATCCTGGGGAAAAGCCTCCCTGCGTCCTGAACTGCGCCTGTTTGGCGATTTCCCTGGCCATCATTCTTTGGTGTCGTGGGCCGCCGAAAAAGCATCGCGGCCCACTGCGTTTTCGGCGGCGCTAGCTAGAAGAGGCAGAAAACTGCAGACTCGTCTCGCCGCTAAATTTCCTATTTGGGTAATTTTCCTGGCATTAATATGGATATGTCTGAAAGAGGTAACATCTGCCTGGTGATGGCTCCTCATCCTGGGCAAAGCTGCTTCAATATTACGATGGGGTGCTATCACGGGCCTCAAAAGACCGTTTTGGCAGCGTTGACAGCTTTCCACGTGCTCCAAAATGCGTTTCTACAGCCACGGGTATTTCTCAGACAACTAACCGAGGGAGTTTTTTCTCCAGACACAATACAAACTGCCTATCTACCTAAATCCCGCAGTCGTCAAACCCCCGAAAGGTTGTGAAAAATTGAACAGACTTGGATTATAATTTTTTTTTCCTTGTCAAATACGATCCATATAATGAGCTCCCTTTGATGCCTGTCTATATCAAGCGCAATATTAGCATACCACGGCGGCTGGGTACTAGGTATCAACAGTGGTTTCAATACTTCAAGTCTTATTATCCAAGATTCTCGTGTCTTAAGTTTGAAGATACTGATAATACCAGATACTAGAGGAATATAGCCATAGTAGCAGATTCTAGAAGAAGGTAGCAATAGCTACAGAAAGTAGTGATGATGGCAAGATACCTAACCGGGTAGCTACTGCCTGGGCAAGTATTTGTTGTACTAAATAAGGACCATGCTTTGTTCCGCATCTTGTTCTGACACTTTCAACTTCAGGCAATCGCCAAAGTGCTGGACCGCCAGTCTGGGGTGCTGGATAGCCACCACTGTCCAAGTATTCTGTATTAAGCACCATGAGCACATTTCCGCTCCATGTGTATTTATTCTGCCATGCTGCGGTACTCACTATTAGCTTGTTAGCCTCCATTCAGAAGCACACTCGATCATTGTTATTTTATTAGTTTCTACGCTGTGAATATTGGGCAAATGCATGTTTCAGCCTCGCCATATACTGGTTGTGAGTGTGCAATGCGCCTGCGACACGTGGCATGCAGCATGCAGGTACCTGTACATGTGCATCATGGCTTTTGATACCTAAGGCTGTGCAGAGAAAAAGATTTCTCGCATTCGACATCTGAGAAGCATAAACTGCTACACTACACTCAACAGATCAGGTCCTTACAGCGTCCTAACGTAGATTTAGAGACGCAATGGGGAAAATCGGCGGCCAAGAGGCCAACCCAGTCTCTCGGAGGGGTTTGTTCGACCGGTTCAAAGCAAAATTCAGGCGTCAACCTATTGCCTCCGCGACCACCCCAGACAACGTGAATACAAAATCGTCTAATCTTCATGCAACCAACCTCACTTTACCAAAGTCTGCGCCGCTTGTTGTGCACGCCGTTGATGAGCTACCGCAACCCTCAACTGCAACAGTCTCCTCTAAACCCAGCCATAATGATAGTGATCCCGTCCCATCCAGCTCGATAGTACTTGCAGCAGATACAGGTGGCAAATCCTCGTTCGATTGTTTATCTAACTCCCCAGAAGGGAGCAGCTTATGGGAAAAGGCATACATTGCTGCGACTCCGAAGACAAAGAAATGGATTGACGGGTTTTCGAAGCCAAATGGCATATCGAAGTCAGCCGAGAGCACACAAACGGAGGAGCTCATTGAAATTGTTCGAGAAATAGAAAAAAGACATCAAGATCATGCTCTTCAAATTCAAGTAGGGGAGAAACAAATCTTTTGGAAAGATTATGCGCCTCGAGTTATATCTTTCATCAAAGCAATTGGGGACATCGCCATTCAGTTCGCCCCTGCTCCCTCAGAAATCATTTGGTCAGCATTGAAGACAGTTCTGCAGGTATTAGTCTACTCCAAGATATCTCTGCTTATAGTTATGCTTCGCAACTCATCTAATAAGACTACAGATGTCCATCGCGCCGGGTGAGGAATTTGCCGCTATTCTAGGATGTTCCGAAAAGGTTTTGAGCATCGTAAGACGTGGAAAGGTGTATGAGGTTGTATATCTGAATAGAGCCAACACTTTCGTTCCGGTACAGAAAGATTTGGAGCGCTCGCTTGTTGATGTGTATACGAAATCGCTAGACTTGCTTGCTCATGTGGGCCAGCGCCTCGCAGAAGGATATCAGCATATACTTCTTGCGATTGTCAACCCCGGCGAGGCCAAAGATCTAATGGCTAGCTTAATCAAGTCCGAGACCGATCTGATCACAGTGGCTCGGGCCTGTGAGGTCGTGCGGAGCGCCGATGTGGAAAAGCATATGAGCACCGTGTTGGACAGCCTCAGCGAGTCATTTATGCAAATAAATGACGGAGTGTGTGACCTTCTTGAAGAAGCTGAAGAGAATGAGATTCTTGATGCCTTGGAATCTTTTAGCCGCATCGACTTTGGAGAACAACATTGTATAAGAGCCGAATCAAGAACCGTGGGAACAGGAGAATGGTTGTTACAGCACAGAAAATTCCAAGAATGGGAGCACGTCCCAGCATCGACAATTTTGTGGCTCCAAGGGACTAGTAAGTAATCACAGCAGAGAAAAACTCATATCAAGCTCTTTTTCAAGCTATCTGACGCTCTTTGGTATAGTGGGCGTGGGGAAAACGTTCCTTGCTTCTAAAGTTATAGATCAATTTCTTCCGATTACTGGCACACACTATGGTCACGAGCCTAAAGATGACCAAGGGCTTGCCTTTTTCTATTGTAACAGAGGCCAGCCTGATCTTCAGAATTCCCTTTTGATACTTCGAAGCGTTGTTCGTCAGCTATTTACATTTCCACGCTATTCCAAAATGATGAAAAGGCGTCTTATCGGGCTATACCATGAAAATAAAAAGAATGGATTGAAACTAGGATTTGATGCTTGTGAAAAGCAAATCTTGGAATTGGTGAACCTCTACGCTCAAACTACCATTATTCTAGATGGTTTGGATGAGTGTGATACAGAATCAAGGGGTGAACTCTTCGAGATTTTGGTTAATCTCGTCAAGGTTGCTCAACGTCCTGTGAAGATTTTCTTTTCCAGTCGACGGGAACAGGATATCGTGAAACAATTTAGAGCGGAATCAATCATCGAGATTGATGCTAATGATAATCGAGATGATATTGAGAAATTCATTGAGAAAAAGATGGATGAGATAGAAAGGAGAGGGTTATGGGAATCCATCTCAAAAGAGCTAAAGTCAGAAATTAAAAGCACTCTTTGCAAAGGAAGCGAAGGCATGTAGGTCGCCAAGACGCAACTGTATTTTCTTACTACAGTACACTACTAACATTTGCCTAGGTTCCGATGGGCTGTTCTCCAAATGGAGCAACTATCGAAATGCCAACTGCCGAAGGAAATTAGAGATCGGCTTGGAAAACTTCCAATGTCTTTAAACGACTCTTACGATGAACTCTACAAAGAAATGAGCGACTATAACCGAGAAATGCTACGGCGTGCAGTCATGTGGGTGATGTGTGCTTACCGGCCTTTATCAATCAACCAACTCCTTTCTGCTGTTCGGCTCTCCATGAACGACGACGGAGAGAGTCACGATATAGAAGAAGAACTTACGGAGGGGACTCTTCACTCAATCTGCCACCACCTGGTTGTTCCAGATTACAAGCGAGATGTATGGAAGTTCCCGCACGCATCGGTCATTGAATACTTCGAGACAGTGCATGAATGGACAATGGCGAAGGCACATTGTTTGGTCGCTAAGCATGCTTTAATCTGTCTTATTAACGGCTATTCTAAATGGAACCCGCCTGTATTCTTAGTTGATGATGAAGGACATCGAACAACAAGCCACGAACCAGATCCCCAGCACCCGCTCAGTTATCTTCAAGAGTACGTGAGGGAATATTGGTTTCGACATGTTCATGCCCTTGAAGGTTTACAGCCTCACGACGCTCACTTGTCACGGTTGGTAAAATGTTTCATGGGATTCAGAAGCACTCTTAAATATAGCAGTCGGCAGTACCGCCGTTGGATTAACCATGCACAATATGACACCAGTTATCGATTTGCCATACACAATCCTGGCGATCTCTTCCCTTCGACAAATCCTCATTTTGGGGCCTGTGCTTTTGGCTTCTATCATATTTTACAGGACTGGTGGTCAGTTGGCGTCGATATCTCACAAGTCAATGAAGGTGGACGAGACCTGCCCACAATCGCCGCAGAAAATGGACACGAACATCTTTGCGAGAAGCTGAAAGGCCTTAGATCAGATGTCAGCAGGGTACTCTGTGATGGGAGAATAAACCTCCCGTCTGAAGCAATTACGACATATAATGCCGATGAGAGTACAAGCACCCTGACCGGAGTAATTGAGACAGATGATGTCGATATGGTTCAGCTCCTTCGTCGCAGTCATGCGAGCTTACATCTTTTTGCACTGGCCTCCGTGAGACGTACTCCGTACGTACATGGGGGTCGAGCGAATTCTAGTGCCCTTCCGGAAGCCGGCGGACACCCTGATGTGCATTTCTACGGAGTCCCTAAGGCGTCTTCCTTGAAGTGGCTAGACGAAGACTGATGATGAGCTAGCGACACTCTTGATACAGTACAAGGTGACTGTTGATTTCTGTGCCACGGACAGAAGGTTTGGGAGTCCCATTGCTGCAGCTGCGCATGGAGGGTCGGTCAAACTTGTTCGTCTACTGGTTGAGCATGGAGCCGACGTGAATGCTCCTCTATAGTATGGTAACTATGGAAGTGCTCTTGCGGCAGGAGGTGTTGGAAAGGCAGCGTTCAAATGGTCAAGTATTTGATCGAGGAGGTTGGTGCGGATCCAAATATTCTATCCACGAATCCGCCATCAATTCCTCTCGAGATTTATAATCCTGGCGGGGCATATGAGAATGGGAGATATCTAAAAGAGAATAGCTATGTGGTGGATGAACATGTTTTAAGAAAGCTTGGCATGTGACCAGAAGATGGTTGAAGCATTCGAGATATAAAAGGGGTGGCTATCTAGTAAAATTAGTATGAGCAGAGTTCAAGTCAATACTAGGTTCCCAAGGTACTACTACGCTTACCTACCTATCTGTTACAATCCTTTTTCTCTTCTAGCACCTGCTACTAAAGCTATATTTCTCTACTATAGCTGCCATAGTATATTCCTCTAATGTCTATCACCATCGCCAGCTTAAATGCGATACTTTTAGATATCCAACCCAGGTTGCGAAATGGGTGGCCACTCCCAAGATATATGGCACATCGGTATCAGTCAGCGGTAGTTACGTTACAGAAACGACTTGGCTTATAGAATCATGTTAAATTGCCCCCCATAAAACCACTTTTTGTCCATAGAAAATACAATCCATGTCTTTTTTTCTACTCAGTCATCCACTTCGGAGGTGGTTCGGAGCTTAGGTTAGGCGGTACACAATATACTAGACTAAGATGAAGCTCTCCGAGTCTCCCCGCAAACCTGCTGGAGCCCTACGAGGCTTTGTGTAGAAAGAGGTAGTCGAGCTTAGTTGCTCTTTAGTATTGTGCATGTACCACTTGTACGCTGCTGTGATGCAAGGGCGACACGAGGCTTGATGAGTCTGACTAGGTACATGTAGAGTCCAGCTCTCGTAATAATCTTGAAAATCACCCAAATCAGAAAGGGCATTTCACCATTCGCAATCAATTTTTTTTTCTGTCCTCTTGACTTCCCCGTTTCCACTTAGCGGTGCCTGTTATTCCGAAGTCACTAAACCCACCCCAGAAGCGCGACCCACCAGAATTTTCCCCAGAGCCCAGCGACATCGAACCACCTCCGAAGTTCTGACTGTACCTCTCTCTTCGGTCTGACTACAACCAACCTCTTGGCCTCTTCGTGACTGAGCAGCTTGACGAGCCTCAGACTCTACGGGATACCCAATTGCCCTCTATTTTATTCTGCTTCTCTCGCAGATCTTTTTCGCTCTCCTTCTCCCCTCTCCACCCCGCCTCAGATTCCTCTCCCACCGCGGAAATTATGCTGTCCACTCTCCGAGTTGCGAGCAGGCGAGTTGCTCTGCGCCCTGCGCGCCTGAGCCTCGCCAGCCGTGCTGCTCTGTCTACCTGGATCAACGTGCCCCAGGGCCCTCCTGTGAGTGGAAAACAAGACTGGTGCTGTCTGCGGTGACTCTGGCTGACAATTGGGCATAGGATGTAAGTTGACCACGAACGAGGCCAGTCGAGCCTGACACCACCCTGAGGCCGATATATACCCTCATCTACATATATATACGAATGTATAAGCTTCAGTTGTACCGGATAAACTAACAAGAGTCCCAATTCGCCTGTATATAGGCTATTCTTGGTACGACTACCCTTCACTGACATCTGCTACCTGCCCAAGAGACTCAGCTACTGCTTAAGCTGCCTTGCAAGCTGTTCAAGCCGTTCAAGCCTGACTAACTCACCTTCTCTTTAGGCATTACCGAAGCTTTCAAGGCCGACAAGTTCGAGAAGAAGATCAACCTCGGTACGAATACCCCTTCACTCTTTCGAGCGGCATCCCAGGAAACCCACATATCCAAATGCGCCCTCTGGATTGGGCACCGCTGATTTACGGCAACGCCGGCTAACCATATTCATTGCATGGTTTTAGGTGTTGGCGCATACCGTGATGATGCTGGCAAGCCCTACGTCCTCCCCTCTGTCCGTGAGGCCGAGCAAAAGATTATCGACGAGAAGCTGAACAAGGAGTACGCCGGCATCACCGGTGTCCCTGAGTTCCCTCCCCTGGCCGCCAAGCTTGCCTACGGCCCCAACCAGGATGTTCTCGACCGTGTTGCCATCTCTCAGACCATCTCCGGCACTGGTGCCCTGCGCCTTGGTGCTGCTTTCCTCCAGCGCTGGTACTCTGGCGACAAGAAGATCTTCATCCCCAACCCTTCATGGGCCAACCACAAGGCCGTCTTCAGCGATGCCGGCCTCAAGGTCGAGACCTACCGCTACTACAACAAGGAGACCATTGGTCTCGACTTTGAGGGCCTGGTTGCCGACCTCAAGGCTGCTCCCCTGGGCAGTGTCTTCCTGTTCCACGCCTGCGCCCACAACCCTACCGGTGTCGACCCCACCCCTGAGCAGTGGAAGGAGATCTCCAAGGTTGTCAAGGAGCAGAACCACTTTGCTTTCTTCGATATGGCCTACCAGGGCTTTGCCAGCGGTGACACTGACCGTGACGCCTTTGCTGTTCGCTACTTTGTCGAGCAGGGCCACGACATTGCCCTCTGCCAGTCATTCGCCAAGAACATGGTAAGCACCATCATATGGAATACCCATAATCAACCTCCATCATGAGTAATATTGAAATGCTAATTCACCGTTAGGGTCTCTACGGAGAGCGTGTTGGTGCCTTCTCCCTGACTACCGCCGACGCTGCCGAGAAGAAGAAGGTTGATTCTCAGCTCAAGATCCTCATCCGACCCCTGTACTCCAACCCTCCCATCCACGGAGCCCGCATCGCCTCCGAGGTCCTGAGCAACCCCAAGCTGTACAAGCAGTGGCTCGGCGAGGTCAAGGAGATGGCTGACCGAATCATCACCATGCGTGCCCTGCTCAAGGAGAACCTTGAGAAGCTCGGCTCCAAGCACGACTGGTCCCACATCACCAGCCAGATCGGCATGTTCGCCTACACTGGCCTCAACGCCGAGGAGATGGAGAAGCTGGCCAAGGAGTACTCCGTCTACGCCACCAAGGACGGCCGTATCTCCGTTGCTGGTATCACCACTGCCAACGTTGGCCGCCTGGCCGAGGCCATCTTCAAGGTCAAGGGTTAAGCGTTTAAAGGAGGGGAAAAATTACATTAGAAGGGTTGGAATAAAAGGGAGAGCCATCGAATTGTTTTAGGACAGCTAGAGGGGCTTATTCAATCTGGAAAAGCAAAATTGGCTTTGCTTTAGCTGCCAATTCACTGTGTTGTAATAGTTGATGTAACAATATGACGAAGGAATGTCCCTGATGATCACATTCTACCTCTGCCTCTGTATGCCTTTCTTTCAAGGTCTTCAATCTAAAAACAGAAAAGATAATGCACGCTATGTAAGTCTAACACGTTTCTCATCATAAATCATGAAAGTCGTAATCGGTCCATGTCTCTCTTGGCCTCTTCCACACGCTTCCCAACATCTCTATACAATGTGGGCACATCTCTGGACGACCTACCATCATCTTCATCTTGTGATGATTCGCTGTGAGAATACTCCTCGTGAGATTCCAGCTCGGCTTGCAGCTTCCGAGCCCTATCCGTAATGCGTCCGTTTGCGTCCTTCAGATGAGTAACGTAGTGCTGCAGCGCGAGTATACTCTCCGGCGTATAAACTTCCTTTCGAAGTTTCCACATTGTCTGCTCGGCCTGCTTCTCCGCCCGTTGCGCATCAAGCGAAATATCTGATGCGCGGAGCTCCAAACTACGAGCAATGACGCCGTGCTTTGCCTCGAGAGATCGTATGAGGCAAGTCAGACATTCTGCAAAAGTTTGGAGGAGGCTGGTGAGTGATGTGACGGTGCGTATGCGAGCTGCTTTGAGTGCTTCTTCAGCAGCAGACAGGCTAGTATTAAGAGCGGCGAAATCCTTTGGGAGAGAAGCGATGTGACGGTGGAGGTAAGTAGGATTCGTAGCTGGATGGGCGAAACGAGCCAGACCCAATGCAGAAGCGTGAAGGTTGCACGATATCAAGTCGGCGAGATCAGGCAGCAGGGTTTCAAAGTCGGACAGCGGCGGACTGGAAAGCAGCAAGGTGAGCGAATCATGAGGCAGCGTGTCGACGGCATCGAGGAACGAGGGGAGGACGAGGAGCAGGTCGAGCAGGGCCTCGGAAGTTGATTCGGCCGAGGATTGGGACTGTCGCTGCTGGAGACGCTCGCTGGCGCGGGAGAGCCGTGTGGATGTTGATGATGATGAGGGTTTGGGCTCGGGGGGCGTGGCGGTTGCGATGGCGCGTTCTAGGAGGTAGTGCTTTGCGGCTTTCTGGCGATGCTTGTCCAAGTTCTGTAAAGGGGGGATTGTTAATACTGGATAGATGAAGATGGATTTAGAACAATTAATGAAAAGAAGGAGAAGATGGTGTACCTTTTGTACCGTGGCCCTGTCTTTGGCCTCGTCGTCCTCTTTGGTCGAGCCATCAGGGTTCAAGATGGCCGTGGTGATGATGCGATAGAGCTTTGCAAACTCTGGGTTGCTCTGCAGGATCTTTTGCTCAACTGGAGGGAACATGCCTCTGCACCAATTGAGCAACCAATCTGAATCGACTTGCTTGATTTCCTATTCATTAAAGAAGAAGAGAGAAAAAGAAAGAATTGGTTTCCAGTAGCTATCTGGGAGTGCAGTATAGCTTCATCCCCCCCGCGAAAGCAGTAGCAGCCCAACCTGGAACTCAATTCAACGTGGGGTTAGCCAAAAGGGAACAGCTGCTAGCCTTACCTTCCAAGGTACCTAGGTACTTTAGCGCGTGAAAGAGCACCGCGGAGTCTCGTGACCTTGTACTCTCGTACCCAGAGAGAAAGCATTCCCGCATCGGAGCGGATCATTTAGATGTTGCGTGCCATTGGTCACAACTGTGCGACTCCAAACAGGCCATTACCAAAATTCTCCAGATAGTTGGATGGAGGGGTCTCAAGGTGGTCGTTTTTTATATAACCGCCCCCAATTGAGCTCATCGTTGCTGCTGTAAACCCTTCCAATGGTCTTTTCATAAGATCACTCAGCAACTTCTCTTTTTAACAATCTTCCCGGTACCGAGCAAAGGGCAGTTCGGTTCACAGCAGCACATCATGTCGTCGGCTATGCCCTCATTCAAGGCCCTTGCGGCTTCGGCCTCGAGATCAACCTCGAGACTCACCTCAACACACGCCTCCCTCCACCCTCTTCTCTCCCAAATCCAAACTCAGCCGTCATCATCCACAACATCTTCAACCACCCGAGCCTTCTCAACCACAATCTCCCGGCCCACAAAGACGGTAAAACCGCACCGCCTGCCCAGCGACCTCATCCCTCCATACCCCTACGGCGAGCGCCGCGTCTACAAGCAGTCCAACAACGGCCTCTACGGCAGCGCCCGCATCCGCTTCGGCAACAACGTCGCCGAGAAGCACAACAACAAGTCCCGCCGCTTCTGGAGGCCCAACGTCCACGTAAAGACCTTCCTCATGCCCTCCCTCGGCGCCCGCATCAAGACCCGCCTCACCCTGCGCGTCCTCAAGACCGTCCGCCGCGAGGGCGGCATCGAAAACTACCTGCTCAAGAGCAAGCCCGCCCGCGTCAAGGAGCTCGGCCCCGGGGGGTGGAACCTGCGCTGGCTGCTCGTGCAGAGCCGCGCCGTCCAGCAGCGCTTCAACGACGAGCGGGTCGCGCTGGGGTTGGAGCCCAGGGAGCTCGAGGACAGGGACGACGTCATTCAGTATGCGCTGGATTACGCCACGCCGGGGCCCCTGAGCTTGCGCAGCCAGGCGACGCTCGCGGAGATGAGGGCTGCCCTGGACCAGACTTTTGTCTTGGGCGACGAGGACTTGGCTAATCTCGAGGGCATCGAGGAGCTGTCTGACGAGGAGGAGGAGCTGCTGCTACGGGAGCTGGATAGGGCTGAGGAGGCGGCGAGGTTAAAAGGTGGAAGAGCGGAAAAGCAAAGCATTGAGGTGTAAAAGACTCTCAATCAAATCCCTTTTTAAGAAATTTTGTATATCATTGTATGTATGTAGGAACTCATCATGTAGAATAAACCCCGCCATCCCGGAGCAAAGCAAACCACACGAAAAGAAAAGACAATTACTAATATTCCGTGTCTCGGATTTTTTTGAAGCTGCATAGTACATTGTAAGTGATATTGCTAGACATGAGAGGAATATAGCCATAGTAGCAGATACAGATAGGGTGATATAGCGATAATTTAAAAGTACCAAGTAGTAGTGACAGTAGCAGCAACCTCAAAACCTCGTTATATACCACCCGCTAGATACTTGGGTAAGTAAGTAAATTGAAGAATTCTCTTTACATCCTGTTCAGACATTTGAACCTCACGCAGTCGCAGGGATACTGGATAACCAATTTGAGATGCTGGCTAATATTTGCCAAAGAAAATACCTGAAAATTTAAAACGCCTGATATCCTGAGCGCACAACTACAAAACTTTTTACGCCGCCACCAATCTCATGCTAAAGAAACCTCTTTGAAAAACCTCCCAACCCAAGCCCTCTAAAAGCGAAGATCCCAGCCAATCTTGGGGCCAAGTCTGGGTAATTCCTCAGCAACGCTCTGCACGTCCTTGTCTCCTCTGCCAGAAAGGCAGATGACAAGGTCCTCATCCTTCTTCATCGTCTTGGCCAGCTGAATGGCACCGTAGATTCCGTGGGCCGACTCCAGCGCAGGGATGATACCCTCTAGCTGACTGAGAAGCCTGAAGCCAGTGAGAGCCTCAGCGTCAGTTGCGGCAATGAACTTGGCTCGCTCAGCATCCTTCCACGAGCTAAGCTCGGGTCCGACGCCGGGGTAGTCGAGACCAGCAGAGACAGAGTGTGTCTCAATGATCTGGCCGTTCTTGTCCTGGAGAACGTAGGTGCGGACTCCGTGAAGAACACCCTTTGATCCACCGGTAAGAGTAGCGCTATGTCTGGCTGTGTCGACACCATCACCACCAGCCTCAACACCCAGAAGCTTGACTGTAGGGTCGTTGGCAAATGGGTAGAACATGCCAACGGCGTTGCTGCCTCCACCAACGCAGGCAACAACGGCGTCGGGGAGCTTGCCTCGCATCTCCATCATCTGCTTCTTGGTCTCGTCACCAATCACGGACTGGAATGTCCTCACAATGGTAGGGTAGGGGTGAGGTCCAATGGCGGATCCGATGATGTAGTGAGTGGTCTCGAGGTCAACAACCCAGGCACGGAGAGCCTCGTTGACGGCATCTCGGAGAGTCTTGCTTCCAGCTTCGACGGCAACCACCTTGGCACCAAGCAGTCTCATTCTGAAGACGTTGAGAGCCTGTCGACGGACATCCTCTGCTCCCATGTAAACTGTGCACTCCATGCCGAACTTGGCACACACAGTAGCAGTGGCAACACCGTGCTGGCCGGCTCCAGTCTCAGCAATAATCTTGGTCTTTCCCAGACGTCTAGCCAGGAGCAGCTGTCCGAGGGCGTTGTTGATCTTGTGGCTACCGGTGTGGTTCAGATCCTCTCGCTTGAGCCAGATGTTGGCACCGCCGCAGTGCTCGGTAAGGCGGTCTGCCAGGTGGAGGCGAGAAGGTCGTCCCATGTAGTCGTAGTATGATCGGTACTCCTCCCAGAACGAGGGATCGTCCTTGATCTTGTTGAAACCTTCCTCGAGTTCGGACAAGCAGTCCATCAAACTCTCGGGGACATACTGGCCACCAAACTCTCCAAATCGCTCGGGGATTTTGCCGTGGAGAGCTGCCAACTGAGCTACCAAAGCGCTGTCTTGCTCTGCCGTGATGCGGTCATCGTCAGTGACAACTGCATTGACAGAGACGGAATCTGAGCTGGCACCCTGGTTGCCAGGGGCGTCCTGAACCAAAGTAACTTCATCCTTGAGGACAGCAGGTCGAGAGTCGCGGCCGCAAAGATAGGCGCAGTACTTCTCAACGTCGGCGTCGTGCTGGCCAGAAGCGGACTTCTGAATGGTAGTAATAATCTGACTGCCGACAACGACACCATCGGCGATAGCGGCGACGCTCTGGAAGTGTTCGTGGGTGCTGACACCGAAGCCGACGGCTGCCGGCTTGTTGCCGCTGTACTTCTTAACTCGGCTGAGGAGATCGGGGAGTGCGGTGTTGAGAGATCCGGTAGCGCCGGTGACACCCTGTCTTGAGACAACGTAGATGAAAGAATCTGCGAGCTGGCAAAGAATCTTCATACGGGTATCTGAGGTTGCAGGAGCGATCAAGGGGACATATGAGAGGCTAATATTGATGTGACTGATTAGCAATTGTTCCAATGAAACGAAGAAACAGAAGTCATGATGAGGATCAGCAAACTCACTGGCCCTTGGTGCAGAGCTTGCGGAAGGAAACGGCCTCCTCCGGGGGCAAGTCGACGACAATGAAGCCATTGACGCCAGAGGTTTGGCAGTCCTGCAGCAGACGCTCCTCTCCGTAGCTGAGAAGGGGGTTGTAGTAGCCCATGAGCATGACGGGAGCCTTGAGGCCGCGAGCTCTGGCCTCCTTGACCATGCCCAGAGTCGATTCGATGCTCACGCCATTTTGCAGCGCAATCTGCATCGCACAAAGTTAGAAATGAGTTGCAACATATTTCTCTCGACTTCTTCGTACCGTGTTTGCCGTCTGAATGGTCGGTCCGTCAGCAATGGGATCCGTGAAGGGAGCGCCGAGTTCGAGGACATCTGCGGCGAGTTAGCACCAGCTCTGACTCCTCATCCATCTGCTTTGCGCCTAGACTCACCAGCTCCTCCCCTCTCCATGGCCAGTAAGATGCCGGGCGTATCTTCCGGTCGAGGGTATCCCGCAGTCACATACGTGACCAGCGCCGGCTACAAGTATCGAAGATCCAATGTCAGCAAATGCCATCATCTCATCACCCCACGATGATACCCCGCGGTAAATCAGTCATAGCTAGGGATGGAAAAAGAAGTACGAACCCGGCCCTGCGCCTTGCAGCGTTGAAAGGTCTGCTTGATGGCTTCCATATTGTCTCGTATCGTCTCTGTGTCGCTTCAAGTATCCAATTCACTCAAGTCGATATCGAATCGAAATCTGCAGTGGCAAAGGGAATCGACGGCGGTTTTAAGGAAGAAACAATTCTGATGCCCGCTGCCCGATTTCCGGAAGAATGCGGTCCGCCCCTCCATTTGCCTCTGCGGCAGGCACTAAGAAACTAGCACCTGCATGAGCCCCGCCTCCCGCAGCTGCAGCTGCAGCCCAGCCCGGACTTGCCCAATGCGGCAATACCCTGCAACAGATCAATAATGCGAGATGCCCTTCCGATGGGCCTCACATGCGATGCAATGCAATGCACTTAGTACTAAAGTCCGGAGTCCGGAGTACATGCCGGTATATGCACATAATACTTGCTCCTAGATAACACGGAGTCCGAATAAGGGAGCTGATATTGTATCTGTTACTACTATTATTCCTACCTTGTGACATTCGTTACTTGACATGGACATCGAATGGTTCCGATCTGACAAGAGTCGCCACCAAATAACGCCTCTTTTTGACATCTGTCACTGGTAAGCTTAGTCGTATATTTTCAGTATGACTCAAAGAACTCAATCAGACATCTACTGAATCACATTCATAAGCTTATTCGATCCAAATCCAATGCGGAGATTCTTATTTAGGTTTTGCAACTTTGCCAATCTCTCTAAAGATGAAAATACATGAAGCCAAAAACCATCCATCCAAAGATGCGTGAGATATTCCCTGACGCCGAGCTTCTATGGTCCTTAAAACGCTTAACCATTTTACCAGTAATATTTTTCTCTTTTTTTTTTCGTATGCTTCTTTTCACCCTGCTGAGCCAGCTCTAGCCCGAGCTATTACTTATAATTCCAAGAAATTAAACATGACATCTCTCCCCTTTCCCAATCGTACTCCAACCACACAACCCCCCTAATTCGCCTGAACCAACATTCATTAAAAGGCATTCTTTTCATTGTAGCCATCGTATGGGTTGTTGCTTCTCATGTTCGGCCTTGTTGGGCTCGCCCCGTAGACAAACTTTTCGTTATTTGCATCCCTCGCTGAGCTGCTGCCCCCAACCGCACCCGAAGAAGAAGAAGCCGTTGGCTCCCACGGAGGTGGCGGATCTCGAGACCAAGAGGACCGCGCAGAAGGCGCATTAGAAGTAGGACGTGCATTCTCCTCCTGCGTTGGGTAGCGAATGCCTCCCTCCGCACGGCTGCGCTCGTCCGTGTGCAAGCCCACAAGGGTCTGAATCACACCAATCAAGACAACAATCACGTACACAAGGAAGATGCCCAGCGAGATGAGTGCTTCCTGCACCAGGCTGCTATGCAGCCAGTTGGTGACGTGGTCGACGGCTCCGCTAACCTCGTCGGCCGAGGCGGATGAAGGCGAGGAGAGGAAGCTGTGCAAGCCCGAGTCGCCAGCCAGAGAGCTGTTGGCTCCCGCGCTGAACGTGTCGTTGGGGAAGAGAGGGAGGTCGACGTGAGCGTGATCGTGGACCCACGTCAGCCCCTTTTGCACACTCTCAATCTTGAGCCCAATGACACAGTGAAGAACCGACTTGATGGGCCCCAGAAGAATGGTGCCGTTGAGCGCAGCGTCCAGCCCTTCTTGCATCTTGTCCACAAACACGTTGATTGTATCGTTGACCGCCTGCGTTGCGTTGCTGACGTAGCCGAAAAGATCATTGTTAATCTCGTCGTTGAGATCTGTAATGACACCGTTGGCACTCGCGGCCCAGGAATCAGAAACGTTCCGCAGGCTATCGACGACGTTTTCCGCAAATGCCCCGACTTCTTGAGTCAGTGCAGGCGTCTTCTGCTGTACAGACTTGAGGAGAATGTACTGGCATAGGCATGCAAAGAACCCAGAAAGGGCAAGCGACAGGACGAACAAGGCAGCCGGCGAGGTGGCATATGCAATGCACCAGCGGACCAGAATCTGCTTTTTGGCGCTCATATTCTTCGTGAACCGAATGCCGTATGACGCAGTGTAGGGCCGAGAAGCGATGTAGATGACGTCCATCGGGTCCTGCTGACCCTGGTTGACGAGTTTGGCGTGCTGCTTCTGCTGCCGCCAGCGACGAATCTCCAGCCACGCCATGGGAACCATGGCACCCACCGCCACCAAGGAGAGAATGACAATGAATGTCACACGAGCCTTGGATACCATCTCCTGCAAGTTGGTGAAGAACCGGTTCAGCGAGTCGTTATCAGAGCAGAACGTCAGTTCTTGCAACTCGGCACGAGGGAAGGCGCTTTTGTTGAACTCGTATTTGCCATAAGCCTCGTCCAAAGCTTCGCGTAGCTTCTCAAAGGGATACGAGATGGCAGTCTCGGTCAAGTTTTGGACCTCCTCAAACGTGGGGAGTTTGTCGTTCAGCTCCTGAACGCCGCTGACGAATCCTGTCGAATTCAGATGGAAGTCCTTGAGCTCATCGATGGGTTTCGTAAAGTTGACTTTGGGAATCGCCGAAAGCAAGTTGCCAAAGACTGAATCTTCGATGCTGGATGTCATGTTGTTGATGGCCTTTTGCAAGGAATTCGCAATCTTTGAAATATCGGTGACAGTGCCGTTGATTAGGTGGTTGAATGCTTCTGTCGCATCCGCGGTGACGTTGGCCACAACATCGAGGCTCCCGTGTATCATAGCTGTGACAAGACACGTGTATGTGGCCGTCAAGAAGTTGATGTAGAAGATGATGATGTTCTCGACGCCGCTGATTACCATGTCGAGCAGCTCCACCATGCCGTGGACGCTCTTTTCGACACCCAAGGCAACAAGCTCGTTGACTCCTTGAGAGAGATAATGAGGCATGGAAGCCATGGCGCTGCCTATGCCTTCGACTTTGTCACAGGCAGCAAGAGCCTGCACCTCTGCATCCGCGAGATTCTCTCGTAGCTGGGCTATTAGAATGACGGTGCGAGCCAGGACAATGATTAGGAGGACAGTCCACCGGTTGATCCATATCTGTGAAAGACGGGACCGAAGACTGAGATAGGGCGTGATGTACGGAGCCGTATCTGCGCGCGGCTCTATGGATCCTTGGGGTCTTGACGGATCGAATGAATCGACTCGAAGAGTCTCTGGAACATGAGGGAACGGCGGCGGATTTTCGCCAATTCGAGTAGAAGACATTCTGGGCGGATGGATGCTGAAGAGTAGAGATCGTGATATATATCGAAAGAGACGACAGATGGTATTCAAAGTTGGTAATGAAAGTTGTGATGCTCGTTACGGCCGGCCGCTGAATATAAAACCGAAGGAAAGTAGTAGATAGTAGAAACAAGAATACCGACGAGAGTAGAGAAAGATGTAAAAAAGAGTGCCCAAGGGAAAGGAAAAAAAGATTGTACTAAAGGAAAAATAGACAAAAGAGACTGAACAGAAGGAAAATATTATAGCTATTCACTCATCATGATTCAATGACGCGAAAACCGTGAGGACAAAGCCTTTAAGAACAATAACGCGCAGCACCACACGACAATAAGAAATTCACTGCAAAAGAGGGGCAGAAGTGAACGGCAACTGACACAACCATGGTTCGGCAAACAAGGATCAAAGCCGAGCGCATATTTTTACACACAGACAGTACTTTGCAAACATGGCTTTTTTTTTCTCCCAATCGGTGAGATTCAGAATAGCTGACCGGAGGCCGTCGATTCGACAAGAGATGCTGCATCTGCCATGCTGCATGTGGATGTGTCTAAGCGCCTGTCAAGCCTTGGTCAGCCAGTCACAGCTCGCGATGCCACCGCAACAGGCACAACCTCAGAATCCGCGAGACCAATTCAGATCTAGCAAAAGGCGGTCATACATGATCCGCAGCAAGGGCTTGTGCTGCTGTTTGTTTTGGCGCGCAGCTCATCAAGGCCAAGCCAGGCATTTGGTTTGGTCAGGCAGCAAACACCGAGAAAAGCGGCGGACGAGAAGAGAAGCGCCCACCACCCAAAAGCCAGACGAAACACCGCCTCTATGGCGACAGCAATGACGTAGAGAGAAAACAAATTGACTGGCCACGCGTGAAGCTTGGCAAACCGAAAACCGTTTCCCGCTCACCAAAAAGCTCCGAACATGGCCTCACGAGATGCGCGCCCAAGTTGCCTCCCCAAGCAGCGGCACGTCACGAGGAGCACTTCGTATTCAGACGCAGCATCACGAACAAATTTCTCTCCCTTTCCATCACGCGAGTATTCAAGTCACTCCACAAAACGGAGTTTGCAACACGTAAAAACCAGAAACGAGGATATCTCGATCATCAGGTTACCCACGGAAGCACAAGAGAGCTTGGACTTGGACTTTGTAACAGTGGTCGACAGCTCTGGTCCAATGAATAGCCGCGCAACAGCGTAAGCAGAGCTTATGTAATGCTCTCAGGCGACTCTGATGAACGGGATGGAAATTGTAGGACGGCTCTTGGTAGCACTGACTTAGTTTCAAGTCCAGTGTTTCGGGTCATTTGAGCAAGTTTTGCTATTGGAATGTTCATAATACTCACCGCTGCTTCTCTATGCTTGATGAGAAGAGCTCGAGAGGCAGCCGGGCCCTAAGCTATAACCGCCCAACAAACGCCGGCGAAGCGCCCAGTGTATCGACTTCACTTACACATACGAGTACATGTAATCAAAGGACCAAGTGTGCTCTCGCGCGAATTCTTCTGCCTATTTATATATGGGATTCGCCACGCTGTTTCTCTGTCCTCACTCTCCAATTCATAACAGCCCGCCACGGTGCATCACCGCCTCTACAACAGCAATTAGACACCATTAATCTACTGCTCAATCACACACAGGGCCTAGCAAACATTGCAAGTTCGGATAAGAAGATCCTACACAGCAATAACATGCTCTTCGTATTGAATTTGAATAGGGGAATAGGAGGCTTGTATGAAGCCTTTGCATTAAATCATTTAAATCAGGAGCATATCGTTCGAAAACGCTTCACAATTCATTCACTCCTCCACCCGACCTCTTCGGGTCCATTAACCGCCCACTCTAAAAATTTAAACATCAACGTCCTTGTTGGTACCAACAACAACATCCTCAATAGTCTCGTCGGAGAACTTGAGATCCTCCTCGATGGAGACGTGATCCTTGATCTTCAGGAAGACCACAGGGGCGGCCAGAAGGAGAGATCCGGCAAGGACACCCCAGGTGGCGGCGAACATGGTCATGTAAGGCGTGGCAAGAGCGTCAAGACGCCAGAAGATGGCAGCACCAACGGACTGGAAGGACTTGTAGAAACCTATCATGACCCAGTTAGCAAATATGTCCACTTAAAACCCTTGAAAAGCCTGCGTGAGGATTGAAAAACTTACCAGCCATGTTGGCAGTCTTACGACCAGAGTTGGACAATGAACCCATCCACCAGTAGATGTTGGTCTGCCAGATAGCATCGTAGAAGCCGTAGAAGAAGTACAGGAACATGGGGCCAATGAAGAGCTTGCCGCCATCTTCCCAGTCAACCTTCTGAGATTCGTAGTCGGGCTGGGAAACGACGGAGCGAGGAGGCTGATTCTTCTGCCAGGCATATCCACCACCCCAGATGGCAAAAGTGAGGACGAAGAGGAAGACAAAGGAGGCCTTGGCACGGGTGCTACGGCTGACGCCAGTGTAATCCAGAGCAAAGCCGTTGATGACGGCACCGATGATCTGGGCGAGCCAGTACAACAGGTTGTTGAGGGATCGGGTGCGGATGTTGAAGGCGGCGGCGTTCATGTCGTTGTTCTGGTAGGTGTAGAAGATGTTGGAGGCGAAGAACATGGGGAAGAGGAGGAGAACATAGGGAGCGTTGTACAGAGTCTCCCAGAGACCCTTAAACTCAGAGGTCCACGAGGGGTTCTTCATCAGGACGATCTTGGTGCCATCCTCACGAATGACCTTGTCAGCGTCAAGCAGGAAGAAGCAGAGGACCAAGCCGAGGAACATGAGGACGATGAAAGCAGCGTAGGTGCCATCGCCGACAGTTCCACTGTGGCTGTGGATGTTCTGAGCAAGAGGAATCTACAAACGCAAAGTCAGTATCAATGAGTTGCCAAATTTTCCAAGTACAGGGGGGGGGGGGGGATAATGATGATAAAGGACGTACTAGAGAGCCAATGACGGCACCCAGGTTGAAAATGATCCAGAAGGTGGCAATGTAGCGACCCTTCTTGTCCTCAGGAGGGTAGGACATCATGACAGCACCCTGGGCGGTCCAGAGCAGACCAGCGCAAACACCGAGGAAAGCACCGGCGAAGATGACGAAGCCGATGTTCTTGTTGTGGTTGTAGCTGAGGAAAGAGGCGCTGTAGATGCAGTATCCGAGGCCACCAAAGCCGAGAGTGAGACGGAGACCAAGACGGTTGGCAAAAGTACCAGAGAAGAAACCAACAACGGCGAAGGTGCTGTAGAGGGCGACACTGGAGTGATCCTGGGCCGTGGGGTCGACCTGACCACCACCTCCCAAACCAGTCAAGGAGTTGTACATGCCGGGGCAGAGGAAACACACGAGAGCGACCAGCACGAGCTGGACTCTGGGCGAGGCATAGTAGATCTCCCTACCGAAGATCTTGTGGCCCTTGTAAATCCATCCGGGAGGCCGGTCATGAAACTCGTTCTGGGCAGCCGCATAGGAGTCGACGGGGGCGACGTCCGAAGTAGCAGGCTCCGCAACGTGCTTCTCTTCATCAGCCATGGTGACGAACTGGCTCTTCTTTCCGAATTGATGTTCTGGAAAGGCTTTTATCTGAAAATTGTCGAAGGGGCCTCGTACTGATGAAAGCTCAGTAGAGGTTGACGCTCAATGGGAAATGGAGCGTTCTGTCTGTGGGCGCGTGTTCCAAGTCCGAAGCCGTGGAACCGAGGCGACAATTGGGAGCGGACAGTGAAGAAAGAAGGCTCAAGCAGATCCAGAATTGAATCCGGGGGACCTGATGATATATGAAGGCCGCGCAGATCTGACGGGCAATGCTTGAAGGGGTAGTATCGGCAGGGCTACCCCATGGATCCCAATTGCTCCAGGGGACGGTACAAACAAAGTCAAGGTTGCTTAGCTGCTAGTAGCCCTCGAGCAACCACTTGCAATTGCTCGGCGCCAAGTGGATGGACGGATGGACGGCGAGGGCTAGGTTGGTGCGGAGACAGGATAGGCTGGGGATCAAGGGACCACAGTCACACCACAATCGCCAGCACTCGAGTACTCCCAGTACTTGTTACGATACGATTCCTGCACGCGGATCAAGGTGTGAGTGCCCCGTACTCCAGTACTCCAGTATGTACGAGATAGGAGTCAACATTAGCGAGCAGCAAAAAAGTAACACAGTACCTGCTTTTGCTTGGTCCGTAACCTAGCCTCGCACAAGTGCATTCAACGTGGATCCCGGGGCGTTGGTAGCAGCCAAGGGAAGGTAAGTAACAAGGTGGATAAGACAAAGGTTGCATCACAAGCTACGTGACAATCAGGAATGTGGGAAGGGCGCTGACTAGTGCTCGTACAGGCCGGTAGTACAGGTATTACGGATGAGAGTCAAGTCGAGTCGACGAGATACGATAGCGAGGTGCGAAGCAACGGGAAGCCTGACCAGAGCCAGAAATAACAGAGACGACCGGAAAAAAAAAGAGGCTTTGCTAATAAGCTTTTTTCTCCGAAAACGGTGTGCGGCTAATCGCTAGCCAGATACGAGACATGGCATTGACTGATAGGCATGTGGTCTTGTGTTTTTGACCGATAAACACGACATCCTGCTAAGAATAGACATTCTGTTTATCCCCGAGCTCGGAAGGATTTCATGATTTCATGACAAGTAACGAGGTTGCTGCTGATATGATATCGAGATACGGGCATCATCAGCATCCACGCCTCTGACAACACACGGATGGATGGATGGCATGATACGGAGCGACCGGCTAGGCAAGGCGAACAAGCGGCCTGCCTGCGTCCACTCCGTATCTCAGGCGGAAAAAAAGTCGTCCGTCACAAGACAAAAGAGGAATGTATACTCGTAGATGAAGAAAAAAAAATAGAGGGGAAAAAATAAGAGCAAAGAGAGCCAGGGTCTGTAATGTTTTTTTGATGAGCGAGGGTCCGTGAGGTGGAGCGGCGCCACTCGGCTATGCCGCCACAACAGCACGCGACTTATGGAAATACCAGTGAGTCGATTCTCATGAGAAGAGATTCGTATTTTGCATGGAGGAAGGAATACTGTAGGATCGAGAAAACGTGTGTGCCGTTACGGTCATCCGAGGGTAGGAGGAGGGCTATCACAGAGGTACCAGTACTCAGCACAGACAGTATGCAGGCCAGACATGGCATGGGGTGGCAGATAGCAAGCAACCTTCTGGCGATCTCTGCAGATTGGACGCCTCTGTTGGATTCCAGCAGCGAGCGCCGTGGGCACCGTACGTTGGCCCAGAGTCAGAGGCAATGCAACCCATGTCGCGTCTGATATTGCTCTTCCTGCAGTGAGGTTGTGATTCCATCAAACGACACCCTTGCGACCAATGCGTGCTAGCAGCAGATGCAGACCTGCACTCTTGGGGCAGGACCCGAGCAAGGGAACAAGGGAACGTTCTTGAGACCCGTCCTCCCCACGGCGTGGCTTTCTCCTTTAGATTCGGAGGGTTTTAGGCTTCTGGCTGAGGGTGTGGTGGCATGGCTCAACGGCTTCATTGGGTGGCGTCACAGTTTCGGTTGGAACAGCCATCGACCGTTTGCATCTCCAATCCCCGGATTCCACACCCCATGCCCTGTTGAGTCAGTGTAGGTACTCGTACAGTAGGTACTCGCATATACGGCGTACGAAAGTAACGAGGAAAGCATCATGTCATTTTCCTTCGCTTCTCGCCGGCCCTTGGCCTTCCCTCGCCTCCCAGAGACCGGTTTCGACAGCGATAATCCCCTGGCCGCCTCGCAGGCTCACCACGCTACCTTCCTCCCCCGTATCGACGGTTACTCTTCGTATCTTGGCCATCAGATGCACAGACAGGCACATAAGCTGAAGAAGGGGGCTAAACCCAGTCATCAGACAATGTTCCGGGGAAAATGATTTAAAACAGAAGCCCTCTGTCAAACCCCCCGGCCTCACCAGCCAAGAGGCTCTTGTCAGCTCGCGGATGAAGGCCCGAATGGCCCCAGAAGCTGGTTGGTCTCTGGCAGTCCTGGCCCAGATGCCCAGATCGAGGCGTCCGCCACCGCCCCCAAACGGGCATTAGCGGGCTGGGCTGACAGTCCGCGACCCTTTGGTTCGCTTTTCCAATGGGCTAATCAAGAGATGTGCCGTGGTCAAGCTCCAGCGAACTGCGCCTGAGGAGGGAAAAATGTCCGGGGCGGGGCGCGCTTCGGCATGGGAGAAAAAAAGATGGATGAGCAAAGCGGCTAGACGCTTGATAGAGGCTGCATGCTGATTCAGGGCACAATGGAGGCGGTCGCTTCTTCTTCGGTTATCAGATCCGTTTGATTCACCCACAGACCCGGATTTCTAGCACCACCATCTACAGTATCTTACCACTGTCCTCGTGTCTAGGACATGCTGTTCTCGTTGCGATACGGACACTAATACTAAAGTACAATGGCGAGCTAGTCGAACGTGAGAGTGAAATGTCTGGCATCGCCCTCCAGCACCTCCGAAATCCTTCTGGGGCGCTTCTCGATCGCACCAACGCCGCCACAGCACGCTTGCCAAGAGCAAATGGGTCACCCGCCTGCGAGAAGCCGAAGCTCCATTGACTTTTCTGTGGCACAAGAAGCAAAGGAGATCGCTTTTAAAGTTGGGTCTACTCCATCCATGTAACGTTCCCTCGTCCCGTCTCTCTCCATCAACGCCATCTACGAGTTAAGTAGTCATAGGGGTTAGGGAGCCTTGCCGGGTCCTCTCTCAGCTGACTAACTTTTACGACTTCCAAAACCGAGCTTCTGGAAGTGATCCGTAATTTCCAACGACCATGAAGCCGAGATCTCGCTCCGCGATCAGGAAACCCATTCTCAGCTCGGGTCGTCAGTAACCGCTAGAGGCTTGTCCTCCTGTCAGTTGACGGGACAAGCCAACCTTATGTTACAAGTATATGCAACTGCATGCAAGCGAGAGAGATTAGCCCCTCCCTTCCTGTTGGGCATCGCTGCCAAGAGCCAAGAGCTGGCTCGTGACAGTTGTACCAGCTAATTACCTACTAAATTCGAGGCCAACAGAGGATTGTACCCTCCGCACTCATTGCCATCGCGGGGCCCCAGCTCTCCCCATACCAACATGTTTGGAGAAAGCTGCAGTGGTACGAGTAAGTACATGTAGTATGGAGTAATGGTAACTGTAAGTGGTAGCCGTAATTGCGTACTAAGGAACCGAGGCCGATGCTCATCACCAACACAAAAAACACAAAAAACAGCAAACCACAAATTGTTATACTATTCCATCTAGAATTCCCGTCTAATCTTTTACTCTCTCTTCTTCTTTTAGGCATCAATCTCTCCTCTCTCTCAACAGCGTCTTCACCAGAAAACTCCCAGAACTTGCCTAGCCGCGATTTTCTGTCGCAATACCCACCACCCACCCTCCCAGATTCTAACCGGTTGCAAAGCTCTGCATCTCCGAGCCAGGGAAAGCGATCCTACACATGCACGCGCTACCGTTATCATGTGGTGTGGCCCGTGGTTTACAGTATCTCCATGTACAAGTATATATCCATACTGTAGCAGAGCTCGTACCTAGGTACAAGTACAAGTACTCAGAGATTACCTGTAGACGTAGAGAGAGGCTCCGTACGGGGTCCTCGGTAGCCGTCAACCTGCACGGTTATCTACCAATTTAGGTAATTCCTGTACACACCCTCTGCGCGCTCCGTTCATGTATGGATCTGGCCCATATAGCCAAGAAACTAGTAGTTCTAAAAGAAATGTTACATCCGCCTCAAAAGACCAACAAACACACACGAGTATATTTTTTGTACATTACGTACACGCCACTCGAAATGAACGCACCATCCAGCTGATACTAGGTAGATGGAAGATAGGAAATGATAGGAAACCACTCGTAAACGCTGCTGTAACTGTTGATTCCAACCCATAAGATAGATCAAACATAGGTTAGATAACAAATAGATTGTCCATGCATGGATCATCACCTCTATCTATCCTCACAAGTCCTCACAGCTTATCTCTCAAGCACTCACCCACTCCTCTTGCCATTTACTTATCAACTCCAGTTCCCAAAAAGCAACAATCCCAGAGTTCCACACAACCGTTCAAAGCACGTTACCTAAAAACCAAGCCCTCCTCCTCACCTAACCGTCTGTCTCGGCGCCCAGATCTCACACGTTTGATTTAAGGTTCCCTTCTCCCGGCCGGCTGGCGCTTCTTGCTTCCGGGGGGCCTAGGCCTAAACCCAAGCCGATACCCCGGAGAGACAATAGAAACAAGGCTAACATGTGGCCAAGCATTTCGACACGTCTCCAGCTCCATACCCTTTGTCCTTGTCCTTGTCCTTGTTCCAATGTACTATACGTTCCATCCCACCATCTTCACTTACATGGCCCTGCGTTTTTCATGACCGCCACGTGCATTGGGTTACATCTTTCATGTGCATCGCCATCTCAGCGCTGCCTCGCTCCTTGTGACACATGCTTAAGCGCCGATATCAAAGTTACCAAGGTCTAAGCTAGTACTCGTAGCTTGCAGTCTTCATCACGGATTCTTTCAGCTCCTCTATCGTTTGTTTACTAACATGATACCAAATTTCGTTTCTCTTTACTCTACCTTGGTTTAATTTGCCATCCGATACAGATTCTAACTCCATGTACGCAAAACCTTCCATGCCCACAGCGCCCACCTCATCCCTTCGTGACGCCGTCCCATGACCGCTTTAGCATGTTCGCGTTCCGCAATTCTTCCCAATAATTCGCAAAAAAAAGGACAGATCATGTATCATCTCAATCAATAGGACTTGCTCAAAAATTAGGCCCTTTTGTGTTCCAACGCCGTTGCCCCCGATATAAAACGAAAGCAGTCATCAACTCCAGTACCGCCACCCGGCCCCAACGAACGAATTTCAAGAAAGAAAGAAAAAAAAAAAAAAAGTTATATCATGTAACGAGGCATTAAGAGCGAAATAGCACGCCTCGACAACTCTCTCTCGTATTCAATAAACCCCATACATGAGGTGAACGGATACAGTCGTATGTTCAGAAGACCTTGTCTGAAGCGAAGCCCTTAATACCGTTATAAGGGCCTTTCATTGTTCGCTCGCACTCCGCCACAGCAGAAACATAGTCACTCAGATATATGTGAGTTTGCAATGCTGATCAGAGCCCAAAGGCCAAGCGTTTGCATTTCAGGAGTTAAAAGAGAAATTAACCAGAAACAATGACGGGGTATCAAAATCAAATGTAAGAAGCTTTGTATATGTGCGTGGAGACCATGTAGAGTTTTTGAGAATGTCGTTTCCTCTGGTAGCCAATCAAGATTCGGGTGGAGCAGTGATCAAGGACAAGAACATTTCTATGATGGCGTCGAGCTCTGTCCACTGCGCGTCATCCAGCCAAAAAGATCGGTTCGAGTAGAGGGGGCTGCTAATGTCGCAGCTGCAGCCGGTGGCTCGGAGTCGCGTTTCAATGATGATTCGCGAGGCTCCAACAAGAGACTCTTTCGATAATACGTCACCTGAACATTCCCCTGGTCTCCTTCGCGGATGAGCTGAAATTGCGCGGATAGCCATTCCTGCATATCAGGCAGCTCCGTCAACCTGTAGGGAATTTGAAACCGCTGGAGCTCGCCGATAATCTTGGCTGTCCGAGTGTGTTTGTCAAAGTTAACAACAGTCAAGCCCTCCGCAGCGTCTCCCTCGGTTACTTGCTTTGTTGACGCATTGCCAATATCAACAAAGGTCAGGTCAGTCAGGTACATGCCTAGGAAGGGGAGGCAGGGGGGAACGTGATTTTGCAGCTTGGCGCGGAGAACTTTGTTGTTCTGTCCCGGCTCCACAATGTCCTGTAGCTGGCGGAGGCTGTCTTTCCGCTTCTGTGAGATCGTATCCCAAGTTTTGCGTAGGCGGCTAATGGTGCTGCTATTGAGGGTGCAGATGATGGACATTAAGCCATCGTAATTGTTGAGCTCGAGGAACTGCTGTGCAATCTTGATCCACTGCTTGATGACGGCCGCACGCTTCTTGAGTTCTGTATGATGAAGAATCGTTTCGGCGACCATGTTTGATAAGTCAGTAGATAGAGAGGACATGGCTTTGACGTTGGGAGCATTCACTCCGCCCTTTTTCATCCACTGAGAGGCCAAAAGCTCTTCAGGTAAGATGGAGCAGAAAATGTTCATCTGCATAATGGTCAATTGACGAGCGAGCTCCAGCGGATCAAAGTCGAGTATAGTTGGCGAAGCGCTGCCAGATTTGAACGACTGCAGCATGTTCTGCTGACCCTTTGAAATGATGGAAGAGGGAAGAGGCTGCTCCGTAGGCACATATTGGCCAATGGCCGTGCTTGTCTTGCCCATAGAAGAGACAAGCCGAGGCACCAGCGCGCCTTCGCCCGACACACGATTCGCCAGTTCCAGCAGTCGGGAGCCGGCAGATGGTAAGACGGCATTCAGCCGATCTTCTGCAAAGGGGATAATAATCGCCAGTGCTTCACGGTCAGCGTTATCACGCCAGTGCGATTCAAGCCAGCCCTTGAAAGCATTATATACTCGCAGGCGGACGGGGCCTGAGGTTTGTGGCGATTCCTCTGCGTATTCGAATCGATCGATGAGCGCCTCCGTCAACTGCACGGGGGTGCAGAATAGCCTGAAGGTCAGGAAAAATGTTGAAACGAATGTGGCATCGGGAGTTGCCTCATGTGTGGTCAACCGTTCGACCAATGCCGGGAGCGTACCCCCTGTCACTTGACCTTCTTTGTTGAAAACTAACTCGTGTGCATACGTCTTCATTAACAGTTTAGATTCAGCCTCATCGGCTTCCTCAGTGGGAATGGAGTGAATAGAGCTTCCCGTAGTGCTCAGCTCAGATATAGAAGGCTGGCTCCGGGGAACCATTGTATGATCAGGAGTAGTGGCGCGTGTCGAGGTCTGAGACACCAGGCTAACTTCTGAGTCCCGGCTCATGTATGTTGTGCTGCTTCCAGCACTGGAACCAGCCATGCTATCAAAGGAGGAATGGGGATCCTGGTCCCGGGCAGAGCTGCTTTCGGTTGTGCTCTGATGCTCTCTGGGCATAGGAGTAGTGGTAAGCTTTGGTAGTTGGGGGAGTGTTCGGCCAATAGATGTGGCAGAAGATGCTGGACTGGATACAGTTTCTTCTGCTACCGAAGAGGGTCGGGACGTCTTGGGAGATTGATTCTGGGGAGTAGACTCTTCGTCGGGCTGGCTGTCAGGGACTTTAGGCAGCGGCTTGTCAAGTGCCACTACGCTTGGCCGTCTGATGGAAGAGCTTATTGAGTCACTCGTAGTATGAGCAGAACCAGCAACGCTAGCAACCTCAGATCTCTCCGCTAATGACGGGGTTCTTGAACGTGTTGTAGTCGCATCGAGAATACTCAAATCTAGTTGCAGGGCGTTGCCGTCAGACTCGAGTTCAAAGTCTCCCGTTCTCTCAATTACGCCCTTGGTTATGGCAACACATTCACCAGCTGCTCGTACACAGCTTGTTGCCGACATTAGCATGATTTTGTTGTCTTGTGGCATAATGATATCTGCTCCCTCTGTTTCCGCATTCGCTAGAGTATCTCGAGCAGCAAATACAAGCTCCTGGATACGCTCAAGCAGGGATTCCCTTGACGATACTAAGGCGCCAATCATGGAGCTGCTTTGCGCAGAAACAGCGTCGACAACGGCAAGGAGTTCTCCTCCAGATGTGGCAGACAGCTTGATAGCAGTTGTAAGCTCAGGCCGTGACTGAGATTGCAAGTGCAGACGCCCAATAAATGAGCCAAGATGGGAGAGGAATGTATCATGGCTTTTGCTGAGACGCTCGGATACTAAATGATGAGGACGGGAAAGGGGTGATGGTCCAGCCAGTGACAGTCGGTGAGCCATATTTGCAGAGAGTCGATTCATGCTAACTTGAGAGTGTCGGCGGGAGTTGGTGCCAACCTGGGCACTTAGGGACGATAGTCGCTTACTCCAGCGGTTGCCTTGGGCTGGTCGACTTAGAGTTCCTGTCTCTGTGGATGTATGTGAGACGGCATCTCCAGCAGTTGCAGCGGCAGAAGCGCGGTCATCCGTAGCTGTTTGTGTCTGCTCGCCAAACACAGCCCTATCAGCGGGAGGTGTAGGCGGAACGCACGTTTCCTCAATGACTGGAGCCAGAGTCGTCGTTAATGTGATGTGAGCTCGCTTATCATCGTCCATGACGTCGAGAAACCGCACTCCTTTGGTGACAATTTTGAAAGCCTTCAATATCATTTGGTCTACGACGTCGTTAATCTCTTCGGGGAAATCCAATGCCACCAGTTGAAGTTCTTGGAGGCGCTTTGCCGTTTTCACGAGGGAAGAAAGTTCTGATAAAAGCGACTTGCGACATCTCCGTAAAGGTTCGCATCGCTCAATGAGAGTGGATTCTCGACTTAGGCATTGAGTACGCTCCTACATGTAGCATGTTAACTCTGCGCCATCGCCTGTGAACTTGAGGCAACAGTAGGACGACTTACCAGTAAGTATCGCACTCCGCCAATCAGGCCCTTCATGAAATCTTGGCTCTGAAACATGTGCCCTTCGTCAATAGTTGTAATTCGTAATAGGTCCCAAAAATTAAGCAGTGCTTTAAGAAGATTGCGCATTTCCTCTGGCTCGTACGCCTCACAATAGTTAGTTGGAAGCCACCCCCTGGCGCCTGACGCCAGCAGCGTTCCATCTGCCCAGCCATTGGTGTGAATCGAGTGAACTAGAACAACATCTCCCTCATCTAATGGCAGGGTAACGCTAGAATCACTCATTGCGAGAGTAGGCTCAAAGGGATAAAAGGCGCGGAGGAAGTTGTGGAAGACAGGCGGTATATGGGACTCTGGCCGAGTGGACAGATCCTCTTGCGAGCCATAGGGAGTCACAGGTGGCGTCATTTGGGAGCCAAGACGTGAAGCGTCCAAGTTTGAATCGCCTTTGGGCGTCTGGTCGTGCGAAGAAGAGCCATTGCTGGCGTCTTCAGGCCGAGACTTGGTGAGCTCCAGGGGAGCCACCTGGAGGCTCGCTCGCATTCGATTGTCGCTCAGCATTAGGGAGGCCAAGGACACTAGTTGTTGTTCAGGTCATCGGATGACAAGTCTTTTGAATCCAGGTCGGGCGAGTAATATCAGATACGACTGGGCCGACGTCGAGTCCGGAATGGTCACAACACACAAATATCCAATAGTTAGAGGGGCGGAAGTCGTCTCTGTCGCGTTGATGGGACGTGCAACGGCGGTAAACAGACGGTCGTTGTTCTTGCGTGTTAGAGTATCAAAGGCAGAAAAGTTCTTGGTGTGTCAGACTGGGAGATGATTTGATGCTTATTGGAGCAGTCGAGTTGTTGTTCGTGGCGGAATCCAGTTGCGACGGCCTGTATTGATTGTGTGTCACGGGAGGATGGCTGGATGGAGAGCGGGCAAGTAAGCAAGTGCCTACGTAGGGCTGCTCCTGCTGCTCTCCAGATCTAGAGTTGCGCTTGGTATCGTAAGGATAAGGTATCTAGTAGATTGCCCTGCGTCATCAGCAATTGAAACCGCACCATGCCTCAGCGATCGCTGGTTCTGTTATGGGAAGCAGTGCCGGGCCGAGTCTGGAATGAAAGGAGGCCGTGGGAGGCGGGAGGCGGAGCCGAGGAATGAACAACAGTCATTCGCCCGGCAGCTTCCGTGACAACACACGAAGGCGCACGAAGGCGACGGGAATGGCGGAGGCGGGCAGCAGCTCAAGGGCCACTCTGCGATCTTTGACGCCGCCTTACGCAGCAGCAGTCATGCCGTGCTGGTGCTGGTGCTGGTGCTTGGAGGCTGGGCTGGGGACATGGAGGCGAAATAGCGGCAGGGCTGAATGAAAGCTAGAGCTAGCGGACTTACAGGATGGACGATTCGATGCAATGCAATTGACGCCGCAATTAGCATGCGTAAGCCGAGTCGAGCGGTTCGTTGCAGAGCAGAACTCGGTGCTGACGGCCTGACCAGATCAGTTCAGTTCAGTGGTGGTGGAATCGGAATGCGCTCGACATGCAAGGCGGCGATCCGAGACGGGCAGCGCACGAACAGGGTGTCTTGGCTGGTTCAGGTGCTCCCTGGCCTTTGCTTTCGGGAGCTGGCAGCGTTCTTGCTCCAGGCGAGAAGGGGCACGGGGGGGAAAGAACTCGCTGAGAGCGCGGGAAATGAGCCCAGAGACGCTTCAGTGGGTTCAGCCTTTTTTTTTTTTCTCTTCCCACGTTGATGCCTCGCGCTTGAGTACTCGCAATTATCGTGCACTCTCTCTAGCTGTGCGACTTTGTACTTCGTCCAGGTATGCTGCAGGTATGCTGGCTGCTGATTGGCGCTTGTCTGCTGTGTTCTCGCGATACCGGCGGCTAGCTGGTTGGTTCGATTGGCCGCTTTCTATCTCCCGTCGCCCGCTATCACGGAGATTCGTCCAAAGAAAGAGGTGGGCGCTTTGCTATCAAGCAGCGTTCGAGGATGCCCAACGCGAATCGAGAGAGGAAAAAGGTCAGACAAGCGGCTCTTGTCTGGTCTGGGGAGGCTGCTGTTATTGAATTGGACCGCATCTGGCGCCAACCGTCCTGGAAAAGCTGTTCGAGCAACTAATATTGGGACTTGTTCTACCCACCCAGGTGTTCCTGTTCCGCCTTGCCACCAATCACTCGCCCCTTGGTTAATCCCATCACCACTACAGGCGTGTGTCTGTCAACTCGTATCCACGCCCCTAGATACATGTCTGATACTGCCTTCGTCACCATATGCTCAGGTCTCTCGCCAGGGTGACAAAAGTGACAGCAAGGCCTAGCTAGATGGCTCCGGGGGCAAGGGAACTACCAAGCGCCTGCGCTAAGAGGACTATCCGCAGGGGGTCTGGTGGACTGCCAAGGACATGAGCAGGGATAGACGCAGGGGATATGCAGACGTCTCCTCTAGCATCACAATGTGGCCCCGGCTGTCTGTGGCCCATGCTCTCGAGTTCTCCCCGTAGTACCAGCAACTAGATGTCATTGTGTCCCGAGGCGACGGGTGCAACGGTCAGGTCAAACTGAGACTCAAATTGCCCAACTGATTGCGGTAATACGGCGCCTCCGCGCCATGGAAGGCTGTTCTGTTCATTCTGTTGCCTTGCCTTGCTTCAGTTCTCCGCAATTCGATGCCAGATGAACTCTCAGACCGAGTTGGAGTTCGTCTGACGTGTATCCTCCCTACAAGTTGCTCCGCGCGCGTCCAGGGCACATTCAGCAACCCTGATGACCACCAGTACAGAAGCTAACTTGCGCTCCGTACTCCGTACTGCGCCACGACACACCCAAGAGGTTATTGCTATCACATTGATGCTGCAGGGAGGCATTGGTCAAAAAGTCTGAAAACCGGATGCCATCGCGAACCTCCTTGATTACCTCTGCAGCGTTGGAAGCGGCCCCTTGAGGACAATATTCTCTCCCTTTTGCTGCGCCTATATGTCTCATTAGCTTTGCGCACATTCGTCGAAGAGGCCGCCATTCAACAAGCCGTGGTCCCGGTTCAACTACTCTTGTCGGCTCCAAGAAACGAGTACGGCTTCGTATCGCATTTCAAATCACTCACCTACCCATGACCGCTAGTGGCAACTAATTTATATCATTTTTTTGTCAAGAATGGCCCTCAATGAGATATTACGAGTTTATCATACTGCTAGCCCAGCGGGGAGATGCATCCAACTTCTATTTCAAGGTCAGCCACCATCATTTGGGCAGCGTCAATTGTGGTGGGGATATAATAGAACAAGCCGTGGTAAGTCGGGGAAGCTAATCAAGAGACTCGACTCACCAGGCTGCTGGGTTTCGATTTCTAGGAGGCAAAAAGAAAGAAAGTGACAGGTGTATTCGGACGGTTGTTTCAGCTAACACGAACCAGCCTTGCGCATACAAGGACATCCCGTTCATATGGTTCACCCCCAGCCACACATGTTCTGAGACACCTGAGCCGCATAGGAGTACAATATGATTTGACTGTCTTATCTCTTCCGTGCGTGAGGAGAGATATTGCTGCATTCAATATTGAAAGTTTAAAGGGAAAGTCGAACATTTGAAAGCACCATTTAAGCGAATTTTAAGGCGCCTGATCATCATGTCAGCCCGCGGGTATGATTTATGATTCATCGCAGTGCGATTTCTGACCAAACTGTGCCATCCCCAGTATTCTAGGTTCGTTCGCCAGCGTAGCGGCCCTCTGCCATGTCACGCATATCTTACCACTACTACACCAAAGACGGAGATCTCTGTTCACCAACAACGGAGGCAATCTCATCCCGATATCCCGGAACGATATCTGCCCAATAGGTTCACGACCCCGAGGCCACTCGGACTGGTATCCCCTCCCGACCAAGAGTCTATACTCGTATGTCGGCATCATCGGCATGTCACACTGAGGTCTTTCAAAGGCACCACTACCTACATTCTATGTACAATACCAGGGCAAATCTGATGTGGCATTTGTCAGGCATCATTCATCACTCCATGGCAGATCGCTCCTCTCCCTAGGTGTGACGACATCGCCTCAGCTTTCCCACAAACACACATAGGTGCTAGGGGAAAGCTCATGACACACGCCTCACTGGGTGGGCTAGTCCGAGGGCCAAAATGCCGCCCCGCCCGCTTAGATTTTTCTCATTTCCTGTTCTGTTTTCCCCATCAAACCTATTTCCGGCTTGGGCTTCACCTTAACCCATTGTGGCTGTCCAGAACCAGAGTCGACCCTGCCTAAATTTCATATCCCCTGCTTCTGGGCGGGGCATGTGAATGGCTATCCAGAAGCGAACGGCTTCAGGGTCAAGCCAGAGGCACTAACGTCTCACATCTTGCTTTGTAGTGTCCCTGGCCTAATCCACGTGCAAGGCTCGTGGAAGCATCCAGTGTTGTGTGGAGGTCGAGCGCCTCTATTTACAGTGCTTGTACTCCGTATGAAGAACACCAATTACAAAGGTGTGTTGGTTTGCTTCTATTCTCGTGCTGGCGACAGCGGTTTAGTGCCTGTTGTCTTTCTCATTTCATCTCTCAACCCTTGGAAGTCCTCAAGTCGACGGCGTGACCGATGCTAGTATATGCCGTGGTGTCTCCTCAAATCTTCCAACGACATCTGAACTTCTACTCCACGCTCTGCAAAGTGCGATACGTAGAAAGAAAATCCGACTCCATGTCTTGGCAAATGATTACTAGTTCACAGAAATACCTAGCTATACGATTCATGAGCATAATTAAGTGCTTGTGACGCAGCTTACTCGGCACAGATCATCGGCACTGCTCGTTATAGTTGCAATGGTATGTGAATGTCAATCAACTCCCGCCCGCACCAGATCTACGAAGGGTCAGGCCCGCTGTTGAAGCCGGCCCCCTTGGTGCGGAGCGTACTCCGTAGCAGGTGAGAACGCTACTTCGAACAGGCCCTGTTGTTACTATCGCGTCTCTGGTGTAGCGTGTGCGAGCGGCATCGGGCGTAACGAATCCGCATCGCCGCACAGCTTCACTTACGGCACCGGGTACAGAAACCTTTCCATGCTAGGACAATAGCAGTGAAATGTTAATTATAGGTGGGCCGACGTTGGTTTTTTACAATATCGGGAAACTGTTGCGCCATGAGACTGGCGTGAAGAAGCCATGGCCCGAATTTCCATATGAAATGGGCTGATTTATAGACTCAGAAACACTAAGTGCCAGGAGCTTTGATGCTACCCACAGCCTCAACTATGCCTGGATATCAACCATGAATATTGAATCAGACAACAGATATAGTAATTTTTAAAGGGGAAATTCACAAGCTCATTTAAACATGAACTCTGAGTCGTATTTTACCCTCAGCTGTCGCTCAGCTAACCCAATCTAAAATTTGTATTCTCTTGCCGGGTAGGCCAGATCAGGTATCATAGAGTCCAATAGTACTTGATACGCTAGATCAGCACTGTCTTTGTCTGGATGTGGGCCTAGCCTCATCCTCAGCCTCAGATACACGCAATAACGCAACTATGGGCAACTATGGCTTGTGCTAGTACATGCTAGATCATCACTACGAGAAGATATCGGAGTTGCGAAGATAAATGCTTGAGCTGGTGAGCTGGTAGAAAGACTCCGAAGGAGAGTTGTGCACCAGCCACGGCAGAAAGCTCCACTGGGGTGTACCTCAGCTTATCGATTTCGGAAGTATATCCCAGAACAACTCAATATTGAGCTCCCTACATGTACTCCGTATACGTGGATCATCTCAGTGACGCTTCGAATGATGAGGACGTCTTAAGTTGTACACAATTATCTCTCATTTTTCGTCCAGTTTGTTTTCTTTACAGCACTTGTCACGATAGTATGTATTATGTACATGGGCGTTGTTCTGATGTGTCATGTTATTTGCCCAACCCACTGGAATAGCACCATGTCTGACATACATCGCACTTCTTATTCCCACAAGCACAGGTGCGCAATCCTTAGATCTGGACGGGTTCGGGACAGGCAACCTCAGCCTACGCCCCTGAAGCAACGCCACCGGCCACACGCCAGAGAATAACTGTCCATACGGATGGCGTCCCGTCTTTAAGGACCCCCATGCGACGAGCTTGGGCAATTTTCAGGTGGCGTCGTTTAGTGCTGTCGAAGTTTGGGGCCTGGGCGTTTGGGCGTTGTAGCCCTGCTCGTGTGCCGTACCGCAACGCGGAACGAGACGAGACGAGTCTGAGTCAATTCGGGAGTAAATACTTCTTGGGGGCGGAATATTTACATTGCGGACGGGATTGAGTTGTGTCGACTGCACTCTGGGTTTGGATGAGAAAAAAGCGGACAGATGAGAAGCCGCAAGATGTGTGTTCGATGGTACCTGGTTCATTATTTAAGATCAGATCCATCTTGAGATGACCGTTAGATGAGATGAGGCCTCTCAGCTCGCCAAATCTCTTCGGCCTACAGCTCAACTTCCCCGTACAAGTTGAGTCTTATCGGACAAGGGAGTATTGGACTAATAATCGAGCTAGGGCCGGGTTGACCTCGCCTATTGAAACCTAACTGCAAATTTGCAGAATCTGTCTGACTGGCATATCTTGTCCATCAGCCGCATCGCCGGCCTGTCAGAAGCTGAGAGATCAATAACACCGATGACCCATGCCGATGTTCGGATACGAAATTTTGTGGCTTTCACCCTGCCGCTTGGCCAAGAATGAATCCTACCATAATACTATGCCGCTGTAAGTCAACTCTGTCACCGTCACTGTCACTGCCTCTTCGTCTTCCTTCGTTCCCGCGGGAAAGCCAAAAGCATGCAGGTTTACGTCAACTCGTATATTGGATACACCCGGCCGGCTCCTTTCCGATCGACGGAACCGGGGTCCAGACTTCCACACATGCTATTTTTTTTCTTTTCTTTTGACAGCCAGGTGGGCGTAAATTAGTGAAACCGGATACACTCACACCGAGAGTGATGATATTGAGCGCACGTTGAAAGACGCCGGCTAGCGCCAACAATGGCGAGAATTTCAGTATTGCGGCTTGAGGCCGACAACACCTGATCGTTCCACCATCTGTTGAGCTGTTGGACGGCTTCACTGCTCGAGACTTGGAAGTTGACAAAGTTCCTGCAAAAACCACCTCTCTGCTATAGCACGCCTGAGCTATGGCCACCAACATCCCGAACTAATGGTGACATACTCGTACGACTTTGTTACGATGGGGACGGATGCAAGGTACCATTTCCCCGATGTACGAAGGACGGGCAGCTGTTACATCGTTGACTAGTAGTCAATGCGGCATCTGATGGATTCGCATGTGAACGCATCATCTGTTTCCACGGCACTTGTGTAGTGTCTGCATGACATTGACAGGCCGGGGTCATTTGCCCGTCGAGTAGGGCGTGGCTACTCCGTACACAACAGAGCCATACCCTCGTCAAAACAGCATCTCCTTGGCTTTGTCGGGACGGTACGATTACTCTGTATATTGGATCATGTTGAGCTCATAATGCTTCGGCTGACTCATTCGTGTATATTACTAGAGGCCCCATATGTGCAGCAATCGCCTCACCGGTTCTCAGCCACCGTCTGTGCGCCATGCCGTGAAATACAAGCCGAATTTTTTTGTCCGAGACCCCAGCGCTCTACGGAGCACGATATGATTCGCAGGTTCACAAGGAGTTCGGCTCAGCTGAGAGGGGAAAACCTTGGTTTCAACCCCAGCCCTCTCGCGTCCCGGCAGTCCAACTTTCCTGCTTCCAAAACCTGTCACTTGTCATGTTGGAGAAGGATCCCTTGCCTATGTCCATGGCTACTACTTGCTAATGGACCCGGAGACTTTTTAGGTTACTGTGAGACAATAGCCCGTACTATGTCCGTAACTCTGGGACGTGCTAGATTCGGGATTTTTGTGCACTCTCCGAATCTATGCCTGTATTGTGCTCAGTATGGAGTAGATGCTAATGGATCTGGGCCGAAATACGTGTAAGTGAGGGGGCACAATACGTATCTCGCTGAGACAGGCAGCTTAGCATGTGGAGTGGTCTTATTGACTGTTGTAATCCATGGCTTGCACGGTAGACGTCTATGAAGTCCCCCTACGGAGCTGGGGAATCCCTTACCCAGGGAGGATACTCTTACGTGTCCAAGAAACATTACGACAGCGGCCGAGGTAATGGTTTCGTGTAGACGATGCATGTATTCACCCATGCCTTGGGTATTTCGGAGCCTCTCACAAAAGGAAAGAGAGCCGATTACTACTACACGAAACATATCCTAGTCTGACACATTCTATATAACTGACTCGAGGAGTCCATAGAACTCGTGACATGTATGCATGAATCATGGATTACTAGTATATCCAGAACGGTGGCGTGTGACGAACCTTGACATGCCCTGTTTGACCTGTCACCGCCACTATCAGAAGCCGAGATCTGTCAGTCGAGATGTGCGTCCCCCACCCTGTTCCTGCGTATCAGAAATGCAGCCAAGCAAGCCATCGTTTCTCACGAAAATGACAGATCCAGGGCCCTTGTTTTCGTCTATTGATGGGGTGGCCCAGTAATTGTAAACAATACTATTGTCATGGTTCATAGTTATTGTTGACTCACGCTGGCGCATGCTCCGAAATAGTGGTTTGCCATATCCAACACTCAAAAGATATAGAATGAAGATGATGTAGTAAAGGGTTGTTTTTTACTCATGAATATGGAGATAATTGTTCTGCCGTTTGATATGGGCTCAGATCAAATGTGGGTGGCAGCGAAGTAAGAAGCACAGAGGCAAGGAACTATAACGAAAGCTTTGTGTACGGGTATGAGTTCGTAGATCATGAGGTATGTAGGGAAAACCTCACTCTATACAAAGGCACAAGACCAGAGCCTGTCATGTATGTATGTAGATTTTAACAACATACCCGTGCCAACTCCATGTCGATAGGAAAACTCTCACGTCCCGCTGGCTCTTTTATAGACTACCTAGGCGGGTCTCTGCTCGGCCATCTGAGGCCAGTAACCATCATCCATCATCTTGCTCATAGATTAACTCTCTTGAATTGAAGGTCTATCCATTTTGCTGCCTCGTTCATGTTGCTGTCAGTCGCATATTTCGTGACATGGATAGTGTATATGTGTCTTTGAGCTCCGACTAAACGAACGCGAGCAGCTACACTGTCTGAGGAATGCTTCTCGAGACTCAAGGTGAATCGCCCATTGTAGCATGCCCATAAAAGACAAAATTCCTTTAATCGAATTTTTGAGTTGATAAAGTATTTATCCCATCTGCGTCTTTTCAATTGGAGGGCGTTATACTGCTGCTGCTCTCCTTAAGCCATAGGCCGTTACTAATATACAAGTTTGTTGGACTTGGTGATGATGCGATACATGAATATGTACCGTGGGTTGTCCTTTTCAGAGCATTGAGTTCCAAGGTTGACCTGTGTACCGTACCCGAAGCAATCAAATGTTACCCGGCCTTGAATGCTGTTCGGCGTGATAACCACTTCGCCGAAAACCATCACCCCGGACCCACACGGCCGGAATTCTACATGTATATAGCCTGGTTTACGCCTCCATGACAAGAGAAGGATCATGACGCAGAGAACAATTCATGTATTCAAGAAGTAGAAAACAAGTTTCAGAATGTCGGACATTACACCGGAATCGCCCAACTTGGGCGTTACGCATGAGCGCCTCCGACTAGAAATTGATGGTACGTCAATTGACTTGGCCCTCTTCCGACGTCTCGGCAATTCTACCTCGATACCTATCCTGTTTCTACACGGATGGGGCAGCTCCAAAGAAGACTATGTTGATATCCGATTCCATGCCGGTTTCTCTGCACAGTCATTTCTTGCGTATGATGCTCCCGGGTGCGGCGAAAGCTGGTGTGAAGACCTGTCCAAAGTGAACATCGGCTTTCTCGTCAAAACAGCAGAGGCGGTGCTGCATCATTTCCAAATCCTCGAGTTTCACGTTGTAGGACATTCCATGGGTGGCCTAACTGCCCTTGAACTGGCTCACCGCAAACCCGAGGCGATCCGCAGCTTCGTCAATATTAAAGGGAATCTTGCGCCTGAGGATTGCTTCATCAGCCGACAAATATTCGATTGGCACAGCGAGGATATGGACGAGTTTTTGAACGAATTCATTCTCCGCTGCCGTCAGTCCCCGTTCTACTCCGCAGCATTGTATGCGGCTTCAATTCGACAGAGAGTTCAAGTCGGTGCTATTGGAGGAATCTTTGAATCCATGGTGCATTTATCCGACGGCGGCGGTTTATTAGCCAAGTTCTTAGACCTTCCGTTCAAAAAGGCCTTCATGTTTGGCGAACAGCACGCAAGTCTTTCATATCTCCCCAAACTGGAAGCCGCTGGAGTTGAGCTGGTCGAGATTCCCAGTGCGGGCCATTTCCCCATGTATTCTAACCCTGTGGCAATGTGGGCTACTATTCAGGATTTCATTCAGAGAGTTGACGGCCAACAATCTAATGGTACCAACAAGGGGCAAATACCCGAGCAGTAGCTGAGGAATCAATGTATATACAATAAAATGGCAGGCTACCTTGGAATTACATTTCGTCTATTATAGACCTAGAAAAACGTTTCGGAATCGGTTCCTGAGATCATCATCGGCCAGTAGAGTCCCTGCGTGCCATCTATACTCAAGGAGGCATCTATGAAATCAAGATCGGGAATCGACTGTTCGAGCAGGTCATGGAAAAATGGTTCTGATAGTACCATATCTGCAGCTACATCCTGCGATGTAAGCAGCGAGGTGGATCCACCGCCTGTGATGCCTCTATTGTTCTGAGGCTGCGTTGATGTGTTATCTCCACGTCTCTCTTGCAATTTAGCCTCTTCGGATGCAATGAAAAGCTTCATGGCATCTACATGTTGCTTAAACTCGGCAGCTACGAAATTCCCATTTTCCTTTAGTTGCGAGAGAAATTGTACCGCCGTGTCAAAAAGCTCCCCATCGCTTTGGCTGCCATTTTGGTTCAATAAACTTGAGATTGCCAAGATGGTTGCCGCTGTGAAGAGATATTGCGTATAGAAATAGTCAAACATCATAAATCTTCCGTTGATCCAAGAGTCGGTGAGGATCTGGTACGAGTGTCTCGCACATCGTACGCAGGCGTCTGAGAGCGTACTGGCTGAGCCTGGAATGTCCGGCTCGTCTCCCGTTTCCATGACTTTGAAACGTGTACGAAAGACGTGGAGCAAGACTGGGCGAGTGGCAAGGATCACGAGCTAAAGATATTATTACTCGTGCACATTACCAATCATCATAGGGAGAGAAAGTGCTTACTTGATTGAACCGTAGATGCAAGGATTCTGCCTGGTGTTCTGCCATATTGCTTTTTGTTGGGTCAATCTGAAGTGAAGGCGGAAGATCTTTGAGCCATTGTCGTAGTGCAGACAAGCTATCGTGGACTCGTTGAGATAGTGCCGTCTTCTGAGAACTCTTGCCGTAGATCGAGTTTAGTATAGTTCCAGATATTCTTGCTAGACCTATCATCGCTACAGAATAGGAGCAATCTGTAAAGTCGCCATGGGAGAGCTTATTCGATGGAAGATCGAGATCGATATCACTGTCCTGAACAGCCACCGGATATCCCAGCTTCGTGGCCCACATTCTATCGAATGTATAAGCAGTCCACCAAACTCGGACTCTATGTTCACGTGCGAACTGATCCGTGAGAAGAGGCTCGGGGACATTCAGGTGGAGTCCCATGATAATAGCAGTACGCACTGCGGAGCCAGCCAGGCTATAAGCAGAGTGTCGTCTATTTAGAAAAAGTGAATAATAAGACTGTAAGAAGCCGTTAGTGCATGAGTTCAGACATATTTGTACTAAGATAAACGTCATACCAAAAGAAGATACGTCTCGACCATTTCAACTGTTGGGCGCTCACTGATGACACGGAGAACCTTGGTCGCTTTGGCAAAGTATTCCAGACCCGGGAAAGCCCCAGGAGCAGCCGACGTTCGAGTTGAATATGTCTTTCCAATTGAAAACAATGCCCAGAATTTGCTCTGGATCAGGAATCCCACTCCTCTGGGGTCTTTTAAAAGCTTCTCCAGCTCTTCAAAAATAACGCTGCTGCGAACAATGTGGTGCCAACGCCCAAGACACTTCAATGCAGCATTCACCAGGAGACGCGCTTGCGGCGGGCTAGGCCACTCGCAAGGAGCGTCACCCAGGACTAGGATTTGATCCTCTGCTGGATAACTTACACGAGGAAAATGGCAGTGTTCGGAGCTAGACATGGCCTGGCGGAAACGGGTCGCAAAAGCCGAATCTGAGGCCTCAGAGAGAAGGATTGGGGTATGGGGGACAGCCATATCAATGAACCAAGGAGTACTCGTCAACTCTGGGGCCTGTGCCGATGTCACTGCGACGGTTTGCTCTGTGATTTGATCTGCCCCTCTAACTCTCAAATGCTGTGAACCATGACGTGGCCTAGGCGAAGATGCTCGACTTCGAAGTGCCTGATTCTCTGCAATCAAGTCATCGATGTATCTGTCAGGTTAGCATCAATCCCTGTTCATTTACCCTCATAATTTTGCAACGATCGGTTCAACTTACTGCTGGCTAACTTTTACCAGTCTATCTTTCTGAGGATAAACACATTCCGCTGCCTCATTGGCTCGTCTGCAGTTATTACAAGGCTTCCCTCCCGAGCATTTCACTCTTCGCAAGTGGCATTTACGGCAGCTATTGGCATCTCAGGGGATTAGTAAAGAACGTCATTGACATGGATTTCTCTGACAGTGCAGATTTGACCTACGCAGTTGGTCTTGCCCGAGGCGCGTATGGGGCTTTCGCCGCTGCTGGAGTACCAGCCGAGCGGTGTTGATCCAGCTCGTCCAATGCATCGGCCATCGTTTACGGCGCCCGAGATACATTCGATTCAAGCAGAGAGGGCAATACTCACGTTTACAGAAGTGAGTTGGATGCTTCAAACTAGGTTCGGGCTATGACATCTTTACCCGCGATACGGACCGGGCTAGTTATTACGGCACCGACACAGGAGCGGGTCAGCACTCGGCAAATCGGCCTCCAGACCGAGATCTGACAACGGGCAACAGCCTTCAGCGCCCGTGGCCTAGTCTAAAGATGATGAGAAAGTAACGCATGCATGAGCTTATAGCCGAAAGTTATGTATTATGGGAATGCTGATTTGGATTAAGCATTATGACTCGCACGGCTTATATTCTTCTTGCCATCTAGAAGGAGCTTGTCCATTTGACGAAGTTGCCCAACAGTTTCCAATACTAGAACGAACACCTCACCAAGTACATGATCGTTGCGTCTTTGTAGAATCAACTTTCCAGTTATTGTGAAAACTGCTACATTAATCACTTATAAACCACTCTCGTTGCTCATTTCACCATACTTCAGTATTGTCCATTGTTTCCTTTAGATTGGCGCATCGTCAAACTTGCCCGCAGTAATGTCACACGCATCAGCCATGACGACTTCAATTCAAAACCCACGATTGCGTCTACTAAATGCCCTTCGAGCCAACTTAAAGCCTATCATGACATTTTTGGGGCTTCCGTCTTTTCGCACAGCCCAAATTGTAGCCCAAACTGGAGTCGATGTAAGTACCGCTCACCCTTTGTATACATGCTTTTTATTAACGGTTATGGAGGGCATCATCATTGATTGCGAGCATGGCTATATCAGTGACGACTCCATGCATAGTTCTACTGCTGCTATCGCTGCCCTTGGAGTGTCACCACTTGTCCGTCTCAGGATGACTCACGCGGACTTGATAAAAAGAGCTTTGGACGCTGGAGCACAGTAAGTACATAACACGAGTCCTCTCATTTCACTACTAACAATAACTAGCGGAATCGTTGTCCCCCAAATAAATACCGCCGAAGAGGCGATTGCCGTTGTGAATAACTCAAAATTTCCGCCGCAAGGATTTCGAGGCCAAGGCTCGGCATTTCCGGCCATCACTCATGGCATCAATATCCCAACGTACCTGAAAACAGCCAACGAGACACTCATCACTTGTATTCAAATCGAATCAAAAAGGGGTGTCGAGAATGCAGACGCTATATGTGCTGTGCCAGGAGTCGGTTTGTGCTGCAATCAATTCGGATCCAAAGAACTAATGTGCTAACGTCTCGCAAGATATGGTGTTTATTGGGCCAAATGACCTGGCCCTGTCAATCCTTGGATATGTGCCTGCCAAAGGTGATGAGCCCAAGTTCGTCGATGCTATCGAAAAGATTGTAGCGGCGGCGCGAAAACATGGCAAATGGGTTGGTCGACTATCGAATGACGGAGCGTCGAGCAGGGAGCATTTGAAAGTATTCGATACCGTAGCATTGAGCTATGATATACGGGCTATTCAAAACTGGTATACGGCTGAGCTGTTAATTGCACGTTCCTGATTGCTTCCATCAGAAGCAAGGTAATGCTTTGTGTAAACGGTCAAGATATAGACTATCGGTTCTCATCTTGGCAGCTTGTATGGGACCAACTTTTGTCGATTCATCGTCAAAGTGGGTGGTATTTAGGCATGTACAAGAAAACATTCTTTATATAGATGAAATAATGGAATACCTGCAGGTTCAATGATCCTTTTTCACCACTAGGACCAGTGTTGGACACCGCTAAGTATGATGCATTTAGCCTGTTGAGAGGCGGCCAGAGGCCGGCAGATGTGAGTTACCCGCGTATATATGTAATCTCGACTCAGGGCGTATATTACTATTTTACACAAAATGTTTACCAGAACTAATACGATGTATATTGAAGTCTTTGGGCAACTCTATCAATTCAACTACATACCTGTATCATAAATTGCAACTTACACCATCAGCTGTATTGTGAAACGACGTCATTATAGATGAATGGCTACCCGTGTATCAATTGGACCGGGTTCTATTAGTTCAGTCTTGTTCTCTGCGTTGCAAAGTATGATACCCCAGCCTTTCTCTCGCCACTGCAATTGTGAGTCCACCGGCAATCAGTTCTCGGATACTGGCTTCACTCTTCTCGATTCCCTGAGCGATCTCAGCCACCTCACGGGCACGATCTCGTGGAACAATAACCACACCATTTGCATCGGCAACAACAATATCCCGAGGCTGGACACGTACTTTGCCAATGCCGATTGGCTCGTTGATGCTTCCTATTTGAACCCGATCTTTGCCAGTCCGCATCCAACGTCCAGCCGTGAAAAGAGGATAGTCATCGGTGATGGCACGGTTAACATCGCGGCACACACCATCAATGACAGACCCAGCAATGCCTCGTAAACCGGCGTACTGCGTCATGATGTCGCCCCAAACGGTACAGTCGGTGCGTCCACCGTTGTCGATGACTACAATATCACCGATGGCAGCGTCATCAATGAAGTTTCCAACATTCCCGGGCGGATCGCTAGCAGGCACGTAACGTACAGTAAAGGCAGGCCCAACAGTTACCTTCTTATAATTCACCAAAGGCATAATATTGAGAGCCTGCCCAGGAATTCCAAGTCTATCAAGCGCGTCAGATACTGCGGGAGTATCTAAGTCCTTAAATAGGGCTACCAATTCTTGGTCTTCGATACTGGCTTTCTTGGGATTCTGCGGGAAGGGTGATTTAACTGCCAATGGCGGCATACTTGCACCATCTATGTTGCTGATAGTTTCGAATTGCTTGTCGTGCATCACCTCTGACACGGGCTGGCCTGCACGGACAGCATGGACCATGAGGCTCTGACGACGGTCAATCTTCTCGGCCAAATCCAAGACCTCTTCAATGTGCTTTGCCGGTATGAACACAGTGCCGCACCTGTCGGCGATCACATAGTCGTCTTGATGCACCGTAACGCTTCGCATCTGTAGAGGCTTGCCCGACTCAATTTGTACCAATCGATTGCGCGCGCTAATCATGGTGATGCCTCGGCCGTAAACTGAATAGCCGATTTCACGGCTTCCATCTATATCACGGCTCATGCCATCGATGATGGTTCCTCGAATGCGCTTCATTTTCGAGGCATTAGCAATGATGTCGCCCCAGCAAGAAATACCATCCGTGCCACCAGAGATGACAAGAATTCGATCATCTGAAGTGACCGCATCTATCACTGGAGTAATGAGATGGGCAGTGAGAGTTGACTCCGTCTTTGGGCCAACCTTGACTGTACTGGCGCGTCCTACGATCTTGGGGCAGTCCCATAGCGGTTGTAAGCCAAATGTGGCTCCTTTGAGGTTAAGAGAATCCAAGGCATCAGATACCGTATTGGTATCTAGAGCACAAAGTCGATCCAGTAAAGTAATTTGACTCATTGTATAGGTTGTATTGGCGGAGACAAGGAAAGAGGTAAAAGACGGGATCTGATGTGTGACCCAGGTATGAGAAGATATGTAGCTGGAGAATAAAACCAACCCTATAATAGATCGAGAAAGAAGGGGGTTTTAATGACCTTTCATATGATCAAATTTATTAGAAGAGCATTCTACGTAAAATCGCACGGCTCTCGACCTCGGGGATCAGACACCATCACCGTGCTTGGCTTCTGGAGCTCTCCGTATACGGCCTGCCTTAGATATCGGCGAATTAGCCAAGTTGCCGAAACACCACGACACGGCGAGATGAACGACCAGCCACATGATCTGCGATCTAAGATGGATATAAATGCACGTAAATACTGAACCATGCAGAACACATCTTGTTATGTATTGTATGTGGAGCAGCTTCCGTATTTCGCAGCGATGTCTCACTTGGCCAGCCTTTCTGAAGCACCACCAGACGCCGCCTTCGCCTTGATTGATGCATACAAGGCAGATCATTCACCGTTGAAAGTTGATCTTAGTCCTGGCTTCTATCGCGATGAGGATGCAAGGCCCTAGGTCTTGCAATCAGTACGAAAGGTAACGTATCTCACCAATCCTTTAGCAAAAATGACTTCTACTAATCATGTCCAGGCCAAACAAGAGTTACTGAATGACCCGACTGCCAACCACGAACATCTACCTATTTTGGGCCATGCTGAACTACTTGACGGTGCCCAAAAACTTGTATTCGATACAACACCTGAGGATGCAAATACTATCGCAAGCATCCAGACCATTGCGGGCACCGGGGCAAATCATCTGGGTGCTCTGTTTTTAGCAAAAACTATTCGCCCGCGAACAGTCTGGATCTCAGATCCCACTTGGATCAATCACGAGGAAATTTGGAAACTTGCAGATCCCGATATCAAACGTCAGAAATATCCGTACTTCAATAAGGAGATATTGGACCTCGATTTTGAAGGCGCCATGTCTACCCTGTCTTCCATGGCTGGAGAAGGTGATGTTGTAATTCTGCATGGCTGCGCACATAATCCCACGGGACGAGACTTCACAAAAGAACAGTGGAGGGCCATTGCCAGTATTTGCGAACAAAAGAGGCTTATTCCGTTCTTTGATCTTGCCTAGTATGCAGACTCACCCGTAATGTCAGCAGCTCAAGAGCTAATTTGCACGCAGCCAGGGGTTCGCAACTGGAGTTTGGATGAAGATGCTTGGTCCATAAGATATTTCTTCCGAAATACTTCGTTAGAAATGTTGGTGGCGCAATCCTTCTCTAAAAACTTTGGTCTTTACGGGGAGCGTATAGGCGCGCTTCACGTCGTGTGCCGGACAGATGACACTCGAACAAAAGTCGTCAACATGCTCACACGTCTGTCTCGCGCTGAGATTACTACTTGTCCCATAAATGGTTCCAAAATTGTGGCAAAGGTGCTTGGAAATAAGGACCTGAAGGTGCAGTGGCAACACGATTTACTCCACATGAGTGATCGCATGAGGACGATGCGACAAAGGCTAGTAGACGAATTTCGAAAGCGTCAAACCCCAGGCCACTGGGATCATATATTGACAGATGTGAGTTACTTGCACTTTGAGATGCATTTGTTGGGTATCGCTAACACTATAGAGATTGGGATGTTTTCAATGACCAGTTTGCAACCGAATCAAATCCGCATATTGCGAGAAGAGTACCATGTATATCTCTTGCCCTTGGGAAGAATCTCCATGACAGGCTGTGAGTATTAAATTTTTGTAGAGCTCGTTTGTCCTGAAGCTAATATGCCCGTAGTGACGGAACATAATGTGGAACATGTTGCAGAAGCATTTCACAAGGTCATTTCTGATACCGCCCCTTAATGATCCAGCTTTAAGAACGGGGCAAACAGTACAAACATTCTAAGATCCACCCGTTTATTCGCAATGCGGTAGAGAGTTCTAAAGGTAGAACACTCAAACGTTATTTTATAATAGATATTAATATATTGCTATAGTCTAACATTTATGTTATAATAGGACGGTATATACTTTAGAGTAATTATATACTAACTGCACATTTGAGACAACTGTCTCCTATTCCTCCACTCGCGACGATGATATAAATCTGCTGTTCTTCCGGAGGTGATGGCCGAATTTGAAGAGGATCCACGGGATAGGAAGGAGCCCTAATGACAGAAAGGCAAATACGCTCCCAGCCCAGTGGATGCCGAGCTTCTCGTACATCTGAATCGTGAATAGAGGGAACACCGCTCCGAGGAGGTATCGAAAGGATCCATTCGCGGCGATGGCTGTTGCACAATGAGTTTCTAGACTACATATAAACGCAAAACAAGCGCAAGATAAAAAGAAAGTATAAACATACCAGACGCGGCTGCACCAGCCCCATACGATTCGACAAGGTATATCATAGAGGAAAGCTATGAAGAAAGGGGGGCTTGTTAGACATTTGTGGTATTTATGGCTTTAACAAGGGAGAAAATGAATCACTCACAAAGAGAACAAAAGCACCAAGACCAAATGGGATGCCACTCGCCACTACTACTGCCCAGTGGCCGCCTGGGTTGGCTGCCCATGCGTACCTACAACGAACACGAGGAAGAAAGTTAGGTTCCTAACGAAACGGAGCGCTCTAATAGGAAGAAATCAAAACATACCAGAACAGCCCAATGGGTAAGAAGATGCTACCGGCCATGCCGCTGTACAGTCGATGTTCTGGGGCCGGACGACGGTTGGGGGCTTGTCGGGCAGCGCGTGCATAGAGAGTCTTCTCGATCACCAGGTAAGTGACACAAGCCAGAAGATAGCCTATGAGCACGCTAATAAAGGAGAGGCCAATATGGCGGGAGTCAAAGCCGTAGTCGAGGGTGTAGACGTATGTAGCGCTTGCAAAGTAGCTAAAGACGACCGCATATGCGTATCCCGTGTATAGAGTCAGCGAAAAGCAGATGGCCTCAGTGGTCAGCATGGCCATGGAGCGGAACACGGCCGCCTTGAGCATCGACAAGGCGAGCCGCACAGTACTGAATCGACCCGAGTGTTTCGTCGTGGCCTGGATCCGCGAGTCGGACGTCTCCTTCATGAAGAGGATCAAGATGAAGACGGGCGCCCCGATCAAGGCCACAACCCACTGCGTCCATCGCCAATCGCCATCGTATTCGTTCATGATATATGCCCCGACCAGCGGACCGAGGGAGGGGCCGAAGAACGGGCCGCAGATAAACAGGAGGCTTGTCATGGCTCCCGCCTTGGTGCCGATTCCCCAAACATCGAGGATTGTTCCAGCGCCGATGGCGACGCCTGCTGATCCCAGGCATCCACAGAAGAAGCGGCAGACCAAATAAGTGGCAAAGTTCCGTGCCGCTCCAGCACCGCCTGCAAAAGCAATTATACTCGATGAGGTTGCAATGTACAGCCAGCGGCGCCCAATAAACTCGGACAGGGGCGCCATGACCATGGGCCCAAAGGCCAGCCCCAGCATGTACATGGTTTCGGAGAGGATCGCGACGGTGCGGCTGACGGCGAACTCGATCATGAGGGCAGAGGTAGCAGGGACTGTGACGGATGCGGAGAAAGTTCTGCAATTTGATCATGACTTGGTTAGCGGGAGTGCTCACTTGGTTGTGCAAGGTCTATCTACAAACATTAAAAAGGCCAGGAAACAGGGGATGGTGGTATGATAGATCTTCATCCCCAGGCTCCAGCTCGTGGCGTTGATGGCCTTGCTGCTATCGGCCTTGCTGCTGTCGACCTTGCTGATGTTGCTTTTGTCAACATCTTTCTGCATTTCCAGATCTGACATGATGAAAAGGTGAAGAAGATCCGGAGAACTCCTTCTAATGCGCAGTGAACTGAAATGAAGAAGCCTTCTGAGTCGATTGATCCGTGGTACGCCTGAGTTGGTCTTATAGATGACTGTAACTACATACTGAAATCACAGGAGGGACTGGTAATATATACGGTGCCTTGGTAAATTCTGTCTACTTGTTCTATTTTCCTACATGCAGGGGTCTCAGACCCTTGGATAGCTCAGAGCCGCCGAGCTATATGGAGTAAACAGCTAACAAGTACGTACGCCTCACGATGCCAGACTCACAAATGACTTGAAGTGCCGTGTAATTCGGACTTCTCGCTGCCGAAGGGGACCGAGTGAGCCACTACAAGGCGATGAACCAGACCCGCACTACATGCAGGATCCACACGACTCACCACGACTCTATAAATCCGGGGCCTCTCGGCTGTAGGAGACCGAAGGGCTTTGCTGCCAACATGATCTCCAGCATTGTACCGCTTGAGTTGATTTTTTGTTTTTTTTCTTCCTCCGGCTTCTGAGTACTGAATACAGTTTAGTATAGACGCCAATTACCATGAGTCGAGCACCAAAAAGGCTTGCTGTCTCGGTCGATGAAGAGGACTCGGCGCCGGCACCGCCACTCCAGGAATCGGTTCCCCAGAGTTCCAGTCGAGGGACACGGTCCTGTGAAGGATGTTACCAGCGAAAGATCCGTTGTGACCGTGGCGTGCCTTGTGCAAATTGTTCGAGACATGGCATGACCTGCGCGTATCCCACAAGGGACCCGGACGCGGCACAGAAACCTTGTACTCTCCGAGACGTCTCTAACCGCCTGGAGCGGCTGGAAAGCTTGCTATCGCTCTTGGTTGAGAAGACCGGAGTCCTTACGGGATTTGAAGCCGATGGTGGCAGTAATCGCGGTCGCGGTCGTGCTGAGCCCGAGATTACCATCCAGCCTCGACCTGTTAGTGACAATGCCAATACTATCAGAACTAGTCGGCAACAACCATCCGACCGGCCTTTAGACAAATCGACTTGGGAACTGTTAATGAACAATTCGAACATCGAACCACCGTTGCAAGAAGACAGAAGCAAACCCACGCAACCCCCTGGCCTAGAAACAACCCCTTTACCCTTTCAGGCGAATACAGCCTCGCATCACAGACCTCCTACACAGCTAGGTGCTGCTGCTCCGCTAGACAGGGATTCTGATCTGCTGGACGTCTATCCCGATGCCCAACTCGCCCTCCGGTTATGGAATGTGTACGTCAGGTCGGTCGATCCGGTCCTCAAGATCTTGCACATACCAACGATCCAGTCTGCTGTTGTGGCCACGATTCTGGACTCCCGATCCGCACAGCCCTCCATGGTGGCGCTGACATTTGCCATCTACTATGCCGCCGTCACGGCGCTTTGTCACCACGATTGCGACGAGCCCGTCGATTTGCCGTGGGAGAAGCCCGTCCTTCTAAAACACTACCAGACAGCCTTGGACCGGCTTCTCGTGACGCCTGATTTCATGAAACGACCTGATGTGACGGGCCTGCAGGCCCTCGCAATTTATGTGGTGAGGACCTAGACTGACTTGGAATCGACCCTGTCGTTACTTCAACTGACCATGGCTACTCTAGACTTGCTCAAGGGCAAATGAACTTGGTCGGCCAGTATGGGTTCTTAACGGACTCGTGATCCGGCTCGCCCAGTCAATTGGCTTGCACCGAGACGGCGCCTCCCTCAAGCTGAGCCTCTTTGAGTCGGAGATGCGTCTTCGCCTCTGGTGGCATCTTTGTGTGCTGGAATCGCGCGCTTCGGAGGACCAAGGATTTCAGCCCACAATCGATATCACCAATACGGGGCTACGGCTGCCCTTGAATGTGAATGACGACCAGATCTATCCGGACATGACGCATTCTCCAGCGGAATCGCGCGGTTGGACGGAGATGTCCTTCTTCTTGATCCAGATCGACGCCTGCCGCGTGATTCATCCCATCCTCGACAAGCAACAGCAGGAGTCCGGCGATGCTCTTCTTAGTACTCGAGAGAAAGGACCGAGAATTAGTCCTCGAGGGAAAGGAAGGAGGATTAGTACCCGAGAGAAAGGAAGGAGGATCTCCGATCCAGTCCAATACATGGCAGAGAAATATGGCATCACGCCCGGGTCGAATTCTGTGACACCGGATAATCTGCCGCACATTGCCACGCAGCATGTCACCACGGCCTGTAAAAAGATGGAGTTCGTGCTGCAGTTACGAAAGGAAATTTCTACATCTAAGCAAAAAGAATCGCAGGATGATGATGCAACGCCAGACGTACCCAAGCTCTCGTTCAAGCTGGCCTGCGACTGCCTGGAGAGCAGCCATGTGCTGCTGAAAGAGGGCCTTGCGTCGCGGTTCACATGGCTCTTCAGCATGTATACGCAGTGGTACGCACTCGCCTATGTTCTACGTTGCCTCTGTAGCAACCCGAACCCTCGCGGGTTCGAGGCAGATCGTGCCTGGACCCTAGTCGAGGGACTCATCCCTCGTGGACCGAGTCTTCAGCACCATGCGGCGGCGGTCCATGACGAGCACGGACATGGCAGGATATGGAAGTTTCTCGACCAGCTTCGACATCGGGCGTGGTCGCTGAGACACACCCCAGATGTCTGGGTTCAGCGGTCTGATCGTGAGAGGTACTGGACTCGCCAGCGTTTGTCAAATGCCGAGATCCTCCCCCCTACAATAGACCCGGGGATATCGATCCTCCCCGAGTGGGTTTCTGAATTCCCTGCTAGTTCTAACCAAAATGTCTTTGGATCTCTGGATTTTTTGATGCCAGAGATTCCTTTTTTACCAGATTGGAATGCGGTTATTAATGGCCGGTAGCTAAGTAGTTGTAAACAGGCAAATATTGATATATCTACTCCGTATATGGTGCTGGAATCGAAGAAGGGCCGGAAGCCGTGTTGTGGATGCGCTCTGTCTCACTACCCGGGCACTTCCGGAGCGGAGTGTCTGTCCCGTTCTGTGATACGATACGTCTGAGGAGAGGGATTCGAGGAATCCACATCTTCAGAGAAAAGCATCATTGGCTGCTTTATTGGTGCATGTCTTCAAAAAGGATTGACTACATATGTAAGGATTCGTGCGATGCATGGTCAGCAGCAACGGGTTTCGCTTCGGTGGCATCGGCGCCGGTTGCACCGAAGACGACCAGGGGCTCGAAACTTCAATGAAAGACCATTATGAGCCGGGAGCAGATAGCGGCCAACATACTCAGAAGTCGCATGGCTGGGCGCAAAACAAATCTTACAGCTGCTGCATGACACGAGCACCTTCTCTGATATGACAACGTCTAATGTCTAACGTCCAACATCCAACAGTGAATCCAGTCGGCGCTCCTCGGCGTCGATCTTGTCGCTCCCAAAAGCGTCGCAATCATTGAACTTGGATGGTGAAATGGTATAAAATCGCAGAGATGTATGAGCAACGGCACCATCTCCATGCCTCCAACTCATTTGGCGCGCAATAACTGTCACCAAGACGATTAGCTGTTCAACAACACATCCGGAGCCACCAAACACGGAAAACAACATTGAAGAAAGCATCCGATAGCCTGATATTTGCCATGGCAGTCTTTTCACCAATTCTCGCGCCATCAGGAACACGGCCTCGGTCACAGTTCTTCACTGCCGTCAAAGCCAACGTATGTACATCTCCCCTCCACTCTTGCTGCTCTCACATGCCTCAGACTTACAATCCATGCTGTAGTTTATCCGTGATGGTTTCCCACTGCAGACATGGGTAGCCATCGGCGCTCTCCTGCAATCAGCACTCTTGCTGGTCCTTCCCATACGCTTCGCCATTATTCCGTCCATCTTCTACCTCGGCACCTCCCTCATCGACGGCCTCTTCATCTGGAACGGCGTGCGCGCCAATCCATACATGTCCGACGTCGTGTCAGGAAAGGTCAGCGCGCAGTTCCCCGGCAGCACGACGCCATCGCAGAATCCAATCGTCGTCATCAAGCTCGCCGCTCGCAGCAACCACCCCCTTGGCGTCTTTCACCCGCACATGCGCAAGATCAGCACCTTCTTTCGAGACATGATCGAGGACCTCGACGAGCACAGCGAGCAGTACGACTATCTCGGCGCCTGCAGCTACTTGGCTAACGAGCGCGCGACGGCCAACGAAGTGATGATCCTGGCCTACTTCCGCACCTACGAGGGGCTACACAAGTGGTGCCATGTGCCGGGCGGCGTGCACCGTGAGGCCTGGAGCTACTGGAACAAGGACATCATGGGCCGCGGCAAGGCGAAGGAGGGCCGCCTGTTCAGCATCATGCATGAGGTCTATCAGGTCCCTGCCCGGAAGTGGGAGAGCATATTTGTCAACTACCATCCCACCGGGCTGGGTGCCACGACGTACAATATCGACGTGGACGGCCAGACGAAGTGGACTAGCCCGCTGGTCGATGCGAGCAGGGGGCTGCTGAGGAGTAGCAAGGGGCGGATGGCACTGAGTGAGGGCAATGACCACGACATCTACGGGGACGATCCGTTTGCGAGCCAGTCTGAAAAGTAAATGATTAATATGTTATGTGCCCTCTGAAAATGGAACAGAGGACTCTAAATTTGGATGTCTGTATTGCCATAAATTGCAGATTTGAAGGGTTAGTGAAGCGAGATAGTTGATATCCTTTGTAATAGAATTTGACTTTGTGTTTTGCCTTTAGTTCAACTTATTATGTACTGCTGCTGCCTCTGTGTCTATTAACTTTGCTTCGCGTTAAACATGCACTTGTGATGAGGTCCCAACATATTAGACGAATATAGAATGCACAATGATATTGTAAATAAGCGGGAGCCAAAAATATAATCAATTTGTAGCACACTAATTTAACAATTACTCGCAAAACGAGTGGTCAGGTTCTTCTAATCGAGTCTATGTTAAACAAACAAAAAGTCGAGGTCCGTTTATTTTTCGTCAGCGAGCTTATCAATGGAGCTCATCATCTTGTACAGATTCTTGGCGCGCTGAGTATCCTCCACAAACTTGTTGAACTCCTCCTTTCCAGTACCCTTGCCATCAAAGCCCCATTCCAGTCCGTAGTGCACAACAGTGCTGTCGAAAGTGTAGCGGCCCCTGTCCCTGCACAAGCCGCAGAAGATCTCCTTGAACTCGTCGGCAAAGCCGTTGCGGGGGAACGCGTTGCAGATCTCCTTGAACTCTTCATCGGTCATGACACCCTTCAGGTTCGGGAGGTCCTCTGGAAGGCCCAGGAGGTGCAGGCTCGGTCCAAGGAGGTCACCGTGAATGCCGTAGTGGACCAGCGCAACTTCGGGCTCCTTCCAGGGCGCAAAGACTTCCATCGTGTGGAGGGCGATGGAGTCCCAGGCCAACTGCATGCGGCGGCCCTTCCTGTCCCAGGTGCTCTCTTTCTCGGGGTATGAGTCGATGAAGTCGCGAGCGAGGTTGGCACCGTCGACCTCGAAACGTCTGGTGTTGGTCACAATCTCCTTGTTCTTGGACCAGGCGAGATCGTGGAGGAGACAGCTCACGACAATGAGCTCCTTGTCAAGTTCATCGCCCAGCTTGGAGAACTCGGGCATCTTCTTCTGGAGAAGAAGGCAAAAGGCTGCGCTGCGCAGAACATGGTTCAAGACTCCTGGGGTCGAATACTTCTTTGCTTGATAGTAAGAAGCTAACACAAGGGGAGTAGTGGGAAATTCGATCCCGGTCAAGGGGAAAGAAGGGAAGGGGTTGGTAGTTGATGACGCCATGGCTATTGATGTTGATTGCACAGAGATGCGAATATCTGAGTTGGTGATTGTTGTTCTGATAATTGATTGATTGCTTGATTGGTTGGTTGATTGTGTGATGGATAGTTTTTTGAAGTTGAGTTACCAAAGGGCATTATATATAGTAAAATATAACATCTACAAGTCTAGTTTGTATAAGCAATGGCATAGCTTATGAATGAACAGTGCATGTAATCATTCCGTGTCTCGAAGTGCGAGACTCATCGCAAGCTTATTAGAACATGAGTGATTTGTAACAGAAAAGTGTTGAACTTGGCTACAAAGTTTGTTGAAGGTTTGAAGATGGATCGAGATGGAAGAGTGCATTGGATCAACTAAGCTGTTGCCATGCACGATTTAGCACCAAAAGCTTATTTTCCAGCAATAAGCTGGGCAAACAAATAGAGGTGGCTTATACATCTCTTCCGACACAGCTCGGAGTTGGGGTAAAGTCACGCCATGCAATAGTAGAAAGGATACACGAGTACGAATAAGGCTCAAGCTCTGCGATTATGTTTTGTAGTGGCTATTGGCTCAAGTCCTGCGCTAGGCCTCGAAGAATTGCTTCGCATCGTCCAGCTGCCCGTCGCTCGTCTAATGCGTGGTGATGGGTAATCACGATTGACTTCTGTATAAATAAGAGAGTTGCCGATGCCCCTCGGATAAACTGGGAGCGCACCCTGACGCCGCTCGGATGCATGACCAAATATACCTTAACGATCGTATGTTTATGACGGTATGCCTGAATTAGCGGACTACCACCTCTGTCATACTGAGGCTGGTGGCTGCTTGCATAATGCTCATGACTAACTTTGCAAAGTTGCCGTTATTGGCATACACTTACCATTTTCGGTAATTGGACCCTGGTTCTATTTCCACTTATTTTGAAGATTGCTAACTATCTTAGTGCTAGTGCCGGCAGTGGCCTTTGTGGGTCTTCGATGTAGCGTTGTCAGCTGCGTTGACAAGCACAAGCTCAATGTGCCGAACGATGAAAAAGGCCAAATAGAGTCCTGTGGCTAATTCTAAACTCAGTTGTTATAGTCTCCTGCAATGCTGGTGATAGAACTCACTTCGCGGTTCGAGTCATTATCCCACTTGACATGGGATCCATACTTGAGGAAGCTCGTCGTCGTTCATCACACACAATGCAACTCACTGATTTAGACTTATAATTTTATAGCTTTGAGCCATAGTAGTAGATAGGATAGAGCAGTTACTTAGCAAGCCCCTATCTCATTGTCAGAAATTCCTCTTTCCAATTTATGGTTAGCAGTTATGAGGCTATATAGGAGGAGAAATATTCCTCAGGCTCTTCAATGGGAATTATAGTAGTAACTTAAAAGTTTACTTCCAAAAATGTTAACCTGCCGGATTCATGTCCCAGTACCATCTTATTTCCATCTACTGCTACTGAAGTAGATCTGTAGTCCGCAGGAAGCCAGAGGCTTTTCTTGCCATCTATAGTCACCCACTCCCCGTCGACATATAGAGCATGGTTAGAACAACCCTCAGTAGTAAGGTGCTCGGATAAGGTGGATATAGGCGCTAACCGGAGTAATCCGCAATTCGTCTGAAGGTATCTGCCGTCGGCCGAAAATCCTACAGACTCAACCTTAAATCCTTCAAATGTGTGTAGGTGATTGCCCGTGGCTGTCTCCCAGAGCCGAATAGTACTATCGTCTGATGCAGAGGCCAGAAGCTTGCCGTTAGGAGAGAAGGCTACGGATGTAACCCAATTGCTATGCCCCTCAAGCGTCTGTATGTGACTCCCTTTAGCTAAATTCCAGAACCGGATAGTTTTATCGTATGATCCTGAGGCTAGTATGTTGCCGTCAGGTGAAAAAGCCACAGATTTAACTTGTTTAGAATGTCCCTTGAGCTGCCGTAAGAGGTTGTCTGTGGCCATATCCCAGAGATGGATAGTGAAATCTTTTGAAGCCAAGGCCAGCGTCTTAGTATCAGGTGAAAAAGCTATAGAATAAACATATTCGCCATGTCCCTCAATTGTGCGTAGGTGGCTTCCGGTAGCTGTATCCCAGAGCCAGACAATTTGATCATCTGATACCGAGGCTAGTGTTTTACCGTCAGCCGAAAAAGTCATAGATCTGGCCCATTTGCTATTCCGCTTAAGTGTATGTAGGTGACTCCATGTGGCCGTATCCCAAAGCTGAATTGTTTTGTCTTTTGCTGCTGACGCTAGTATTTTACGGTTAGGTGAAAAGGCCACAGATAAAATCCAATCGCTGTGTGCCTCATGTGTATGTAGGTAACTCTTTGCAGTTATATCCCATAGTCGTACAGTGGTGTCATCTGATGCCGAGGCCAGCATTTTGCCATCCGGCGAAAAAACTGCAGAATTAACACAATCGGTATGTCCCTTGAGTACATGTAGACAACTCTTTGCAGTTGTATCCCAGATCCGGATAGTTTTATCATCTGAAGCTGAGGCCAACGTTTTGCCATCGGGTGAAAACCCCACAGAATTAACACCGTCATCGTGCCCCTTGAGCGTTTTGTGGCCTCCTGTAGCTATATCCCAGAGTTGGACATTATCGTCTGATGCCGAGGCCAATATTTTGCCATCGGGCGAAAAAGCGACAGACCTTACAAGATTATCATGTCCTTGGAGAATATAATGGCTCCCTGTGGCTATATCCCAGAGTCGAATAGTCTTATCGTCTGATGCTGAGGCCAACGTTTTACCGTCGGGTGAGAAAGCTAGAGACAAGATAAGATAATCACTATCCTTCTCGAATATTTTATGGCTTCCTGTAGCCGCGTCCGAGAGTTGGATAGTCTTGTCGTCTAAGGCTAGCATCTTGCCGTTAGGAGAGAAGGCCACAGATTCAACCCGATCGCTATGTCCTCTGAAGATTTGGTGGCTCCCCGTTGCTACGTCCCAGAGCCGGATTGTGGTATCGGCTGATACCGAGGCTAATCTTCTGCCATCGGGCGAGAAAGTTATGAATATTACACGCTTATCATGTTCATTAAGCGTCTGCTGGTGGCTTCCCGTGGCTGCATCCCACAGCCGGATAGTCTTGTCGTCTGACGCTGAGGCTAGCATCTTACCGTCAGGAGAGAAGGCCACAGATCTAACCCAGTAGCCATGTCCCTCGAGTGTCTGGCGGTTCGTATCCCAATGGGTTATAGTTCCTGCTACCGTCTGGATGAATGGCAGTCTATACTTCCACTGCGTGACCCTAACCTCACTTGTTGTTGGGCTGAAAACCAGTGCGGATGCATATATCTGGAGCGGAGCTCGTTCTATGATTGACCCGTGACTTTGGATAAATGCTTCGATGTCATTTAGGAATCGAGCCAACTGAGAGGATTTCTGTATGAACAGTTAGCAACTATAAGGAAAGGAGAGAATCATCAGCTTACCTGAGTAATCCGTAGAAGTTTTCTAATCGAGTATAGCCCATCCGAGAGCCTTTCCAGTACGGATAAATATTCGAGCCATTGTAGGAGTTTCTCTCTCAGAAACCCAATTACTTCTCCATCGTCCGCCAGCGCGCTCTTGCCCTCCGGGTTTTCGCTAGTTCCAGCGACGAAATGGTCGGCCCAGAAGAGGCAGGAATACCATATCGAAGTCAGACGATCCAGCTGTGGGGGTTCCAGGTTTTCCGGTGTGCAACCGTAATCGAGGCCATACATGTTTTGTTTCAGAATCTCAGTCATTGCGCCAACTGAGCGTCTGCCAATGTCTACATGCCCTTGGGCAATTCCGGACGATTGAAGCCGGCGATTGAAGTTGTCATGTAAATAATCCTTGGCAGACTGGTGGATCAGGTACACTGTTTTCTCCCTCATTGCCAGAAATGAGCCGCATAGCTCAATAGCCGTCATCGTCATGTTGTGTGACACGCCAGACAGAGCGGCTAACTCAGAGAGAGAGACGGGACGGAACGCAAGAACAGTGCATATCAAGACTTTCTTGCAATCCTGGGGCTTTATCCTCCTTACACTCTCAATCCTGGTCATCATATGGTCGTATAGCTCTAACAATCCTGGAGGCATGGCTTTGATGTCCTGGACAACATATTCTCCATGGACGTCTTCGATATGCTGAAATGCAAGTGAAACCCAAAGGAATGTGTTCATAGCTCGTTGACGGACCTCATTTGAGATCTCAGCTAAAATGCTTTCGTCGTACCCGTCTCTATCCCTCAAGGCAGTGAGCTTGTGGTCGATGTATGCATCCACGGGGCGGGCTAGACGTTGCGCATCTAATTCAACTAGGTTCTCCGAATTATTGGGTGAACTCCCGGTCAAGTTCTTGAGCCTGTAAAGAACATCAATCTCAGGTCGGCTAGAGCATAGCCATTTCACCTTGTCAGAGCGTTTGATGGATTTTGAAATGAGGTCGAGTAATTCATTCAGCCCCGGCTTTTCCCTGTTGCACTCATCAAGGGCATCGACCACAAAAAGGACAGGAGACAGTTCGGGATCGTCGAGCATACTCAAAAATGCTTCGGAGAGTGCAAAAAAGGCGTTTGAGTCTTGGAAAAGAGCTGCGCCAGAGTCTGTGTACTTCTTGCGTAGATGCGACATGAGATTCGGCTGCTCAACCACGAGCATCCAAACCAAAGACCTTAGAGCGGCGGTTGCACTGTTCAAAGTTATATCTGTCCCTTGGCAGAAGAAGCACGAGATGCCGGGGGCACGGAAATCTTGCTGTTTCTCAAGGCTGCGAATGATGCCCATCAAGAGCATCGTCTTTCCCGTGCCGGCATGTCCCTTTATCCACAACAGTTGGCATGAGCTGTGGTCAAGTGGACCATCCCACTGCGTGAAGCGCGTATACTGCTCTGTGCCAAGTACCCATTCGTATGCTTCGGGGAGTAGAGTGTCTTTCTTATTCTCGATTTTCTTCATATCGTCTCTCGGATCAACAACTCGAAGATCCCAGCGGCATTTTCTGTCAATTTCATCAAGCTGCAGTTCTTTTTGCAAGGTTAAAAATTCTCGAAGAGTCTGATGTATGTCTCCAAGTAATTCTTCCATGCTCTTGGCACGCTCGACAAGTTGCGCTAGGGCGCTCTTCGCATGGAACTTGTTATACTGATCCGAATCCTTCTGAAGAGTAGCTTCCGCATCTTCAACGGTCTTCAGATCGCTATCCCAATCATCCCAACTCACAAGGTTGCGGAGAAAGACGAGGCCCTGCTGCCGGTAGTAGGAGCATACACTTTTCATCTGATACAGGAGAAGGGCCTTGTAGAGTGCGAGGACCTTCGCTTCTAACTGGGGAAGAATCATTTCAAGAGATTCGTTGACGCAATCCTCATTAAGAAGATGATCTGTGAGGGCACAATACCAATCCATTCTAGAGACGACGTGTACGATGCCAGAAAGATTAGATTTTGTCGCTTTTGCAGGATTCAGAAGGATCTAGATGAAGACGAGTGAACGGGAATTCAAAAAACATAAGACAAGTGTGCTGCTTACCTGCAGTCCAATACAAATACCAGCCCATGGTAGTGCAGCCTGCGGTATGTTTTGGATAGCTGCGTCGATCAACCCTTTGGCTGAGATGATGAACTGGGCAACGTCGCCCACCCCTTTCGTGACCTTCGACGGCGTCGAAATCTTTGCCAGGCCCTCTTCTACCAGCGTCTTCATAAACATTTGTCTCATGGTCGGGTTTTTCAGATTGGCTGAAGCGTCGGCGCCAGAAACAATGTCAGGCCTGGCCCCAAGAACTGTGGTCAAGGTTTTCACATAAGACATGACAAGTTCTGCGGTGTCTTCATCCTCTTCGAGGCTATCGTAAGCAGCGTTCCAGAGTCTCTGGGATTTAGAAAGCGCTGTTCGCTGCGGTTCTGTTGATTCGATCTCTGGTGTAGGCAGCTCTGTCCCACTACTGAAGGGCGCTTTCGAGTCATGATTTACTTCTTGCTTCGGGAATCGGGCTCCTGCCATAAATCTGAATACCAAGTCTCTCATCTCTGCCGTCTATAATGAACATACCTGCGGATTGCTGAGGAGAATTAGGTGATGATGATGCATTAACCCGCTTCCACAAGCTCTTAAGTCCCATGGCTTCGACAGCGATCCTTGGTGTGAAAATAATGACAGTATTGCAGTAGCCGAGTGGCAACGATAGTTTGACATAGAAGCAGTAACGTAGAGGTCCTAATTTTGTCCTTGGTCATAAGGAGAAATTGGCTGTGATTGGAATGGTCACCCTTCGCTGCGGGAAAGGCCCTCGGTGTGATGTCCGCCACGCAGCTCAATAATAATAGGCTGCTGAGTCCTGATGTTCTGTGCCTATTATTTGTGCTTGTATAACAAAGTCTCCAGTCGTTCTCTAGATTCTCATATGGAGAATCCGATCTCAAAAGCCTTGCTAGGCTGTCAGTTCAAGAAAGCCGCGCAGGACTGCACCATGGAGGGGCTGTAACATGAAGCGCCGAAGCCAGATTGATTGGACAGAAAAAGTTAGTGCTCATTCCCGTGTCGCTTCAGCCTGGCCTCGTTTATAGGCCAAAGTCAGCACTAGCTATGCATTGCCTGCACGACTGTGACAGAGGATGCTTAGGTCCAATAGCGATAAATCTTCGAAATCATCGCCAGGCTGCCTCCACAACTACAAAGCGCGTTTCTAGAAGCGATCAACGTGACGACTAGGCTTTTGGCGCAGGGCTTTCGCTGTTATGTACAAGCATCCCCTCTCACAATGTCAATGATATAGACATCAATAACTGCCCAAGTAGTCGAATATTCTTTTTACAATATTTCACGAAACTTGATCTCATAGTGTGGCGACTTTCGTTTCAAAAGCAATGATGCTACATTTTGCAGTAATAGAGTTGCCGTTTGTTCTAAACTTCGCCACGGCATTGTCTGAGCGCATTATAAATAATTGCTCATAAAAAATAAACCAATAAACGTTATATTAATATAGATAATTGACAGTTTCTCGCTGTAATAACTAAAACTCAAATGTCTCCTCTTCTACATGAAACAGAATATCTTCACAACTTGCTTTCGACGCGGCTATTCTTCCGCTGCGTATCAACTGTGCAGGCCCACAGAGATTAACCGAAGCATCCATGCCCATTCTCGCGTCTCTCACGTTCTCAAACCATTTCATTAAATCTGGACGGCCTTGGTAAATATCCCCAATGCCATCAAACTTTACAGATTCGCTGTCTTCCTCCACGCCGCTTGTAACGTGAATTGTAATATCTAGCGTTACGGGCACAGCTTGATCCGACGCAATGTCGGCGAGGTTCTTCAGCTCGGCTTCGAACCAGGAGATGTGATCAAAATTCTTCACCGTCCACAAGAGATGAATATGCCAGCCACCAGGCATAGATACAAGTCCTGATTTGGCTTGATTCACAAGGTGTGTCGCGATACTGATGCCGGGGGTAATGCCAATTCCGCCAGCCACGAGTACGATCACTGGATGTGCGCCCCATTGCAGGTGACCGACACCATACGGGCCATCAATCTGGAGTTTGGGAAAATTCATGTCCGTAGATACAGCTTCGTATGTTCCTCCTTCGATTGTTGTTGATTGAGCAATCTTTACAACATCTTCCCCAACGTTTTGCACCTTTTTGGTAAATGACCCAAGTGCCCTGATGGCAATCGTGGTCTCGTTTTGTCCAGGTGCAGAAGCAATGGTAAATGGATGCCAATTGAAGAATGACACGCTGGGGATCTGCACCCAAGCTATCTGGCCTGGTTGCGATGGCGCTACTCCAGCGATGTTGAATTTTGTTACACCTCCTGAGTAGTGCGTAACTGATTTGACTTGCGAGCCCCGAAAGTTATTATAGAATCGGATACCGCGATCAACTACCCAGAGTCCAAATCCAGGAAGAAGAAATTCGGGTCCCTTGTTCGCGTGATACAAGGCTCCTGCAACGAAAACAAGGAAGAAAAAATGCGGGTAGTAGAAAGCTTCAAACCAGTGACGACGGAAAATCTTGGGAATAGATGTGATTGCAATGATACACAGTGATATCCACGCAGCTATGCCTACGGGGATACGAGGGGCCTGAGCAGCCGTGTAAAACTGGTTCGTCTGCACATAATGCTGGATGATGAGGCTGCAGTGCAGCGTTGCATGTACAAATGTTGCCAAACCAATCCAGCGATGGTACCTAAGTAGCACTGCCGAAGGAATGCGAGCAACATGAGCAAAGAGGTTGGTACGCGCACCCATGAGGAGGCTAAGGCCACCGTTGGCGATTGTGAGCCAGCCATAGAGTTGGTAATTCGTGGTATAAGCAAGCTTATTCCAGCCCCAGAGGAAGTTGAGAAAGGTGAAGACAGAAACGCGTATGAGGATGGGAACGTTATTGCGAGTGATAAATGGGATAGCAGACGGTAGCGTTGTTATTTTATGTAGGGCAGTATAAATCTTCCAGTGCTTCTGGCGTGCTGTATTCGGCCGGCCTATAGAAATAGAATATGAGAAGTGATTCTTAGCCAACAGATGAACGTGATGAGGAGAAACCTACCTTTTCTATAAAGGTGTAGCAGATATGACGGGGCATGAAGCATGCTCTCAAAGAAAAGCATTCCAATAACACAAAGGAAATACGCCCTGGCAGCCGTATACTGATCATTGATAATAGGATTAAGCATAGATGGGGACACCATCTTGGCGAATGCTAACAACTGTAAAGTCAACAAATGAGAGTAAATAATACTTCAACGAAGAAAAGAGTTTATCAAAATATTGGCTCAATGAAGAAGAAGGCAACCATAGAGAATTGTCGGTTATGTTTCTCGAGAACGTCCGTCCTTCTTCGAAATTATATATTATGCCAATCAGAATATTTGGTATCTGCATAAACAACCTCATCTTATGGCGGATAAGACATGAATCACAACTATACTGATTAGAAAAGACTGATTACACATGCGCTACTTGATAGTCCGTCTTACTTACACCTCAAAATAGTCAGGGGTAATGTTTAAGCACCTTATCTAGATATGCTCGGCACTTGTGTGTCATTTGAGAAGGGGCTATGCCTGTCCCTTTTCTTTGACCTCAAGTAATCTGCATCTACTCTTTTGGGGAATTTTGATGAATATATCGCTAGTAATGCAGCAATTCCAAAGGAAAGATACTAACATGCATGTCTCGGACCACTGCCGATGCTACATTAATGTTTGGCACTAGAGATTACCCTTCAGTTCAGCCCCCTTGGCAGTTTGGAATCAAGCTGACAAAAGTTCCCCAGTTTTTAACCTCTGTATTAAATTCGGCCTAACGTTGAATGATCTACGATAATTAACCCGCCGCCGAATACTAGCTCTTCGGCAGCCAAACTTGGGGAGGGCAAGAAGAGGTGAGATGATGAATATATAAAGACAATAAACACCTGCTTCTACAGCTGTCTTCTTTCTCAGCATCCAGTACTCTACTCTTTCATCAGACAAAGAATAACTTGCAAACTTCAAATTTCAAATTTCCAAGCTTAAAAAAGCCAATATCATCCACCATCTTTCACAGCCAAACATTCAACTATTTACCAACAATGTTTTTCTCAACCACGCAAACTCTCTCTCTCCTCTCGGCTCTGGCTCTGCCCGCCATTGTTAGTGCTAGCTCGGTCGGTGCTTCGGGCACTCTCTCTTCTCTTGATGGCGGCCTTGGCGGCGTCGTCACTGTCGCCAGCGACTCTTCCCTTGAGGTTACACAGTATAAGCTGGCCGACGCCAGTGCTCCTGAGCTGTACTGGTGGGGAAGCACCTCCAGCGATCTCTCGTCTGGTTTCCGCATCTCCAACACACATATTACGGAAGCTGCTACTTCGGATAGTCTGACCATTAATCTGGATGCCGGCCATACACCCGCCGACTTCAGCACCGTGGGACTTTGGTGTGAGAAGTTTAAGACCAACTTTGGCCAGGCTCAGCTAGCAGCTAGCACGACGAGCACTTCGAGTGGCAACAACTCGCAGACTACTACCGGGGCTGCCGCACCGGCACGTACCACCACCGGTGCAGGTTCTGCAAACAGTATCGGGGTTATGTTTGCCCTTGCGGCTATGGCTGCTGGGGTCGTTGTTCCAGCACTCCTTTAATTGAGCAAGAGCAAGAGTCCTGATAACATTGCATGTCAATGACATATATGTAGCTTAGCAAGAGACGGAAGATGATATGGATACTAATATCTAGATTACAGTTCTCGTTTAGATGGCGTATTACTATAGATTTAATTTTTACTACAATTGTTTTACATACTCAGAGTTGACCCTGTAGTAACTGGTGTTTAAGATACAGTAACAAGATGGGCATGGTGATTGCGTCGACATATAGTTAATGAGAGTAAGGAGTGCTTTAATTTTGTGCTTCTTTTAACTATGCAGTAGTGTGCTGACTAGAGCATAGCCGGTAAGCCCTATAGATTTCCATCTCCTTTCCGTAAGACTTACCACATTCCTAGTTCATGTTATCACACGCTAAGAATGTTGTGATTACAAACTCCATGCCAACATAGCTGAAGCAACTAGCTACTTATCGCCCAGTAACCACCCGACACCATCTACAGCATCTCGCATCCGTCTTCGACTGGCTTCCAACTCTGGATACATTGTCCAAAATCCGTGAGGAACGCCGCGATACACATCTATTCTCGTCGACACTCCACACTCTTCTCGTAGAATACGCTCGTAAATGAGACTGTCGTCCCGTGCAGGGTCCAACCCAGCGACCTGAAAATAGACAGGGGGCAGGAACTTGTGTCTGGATGCAACAGCGTCGGAGTGAGACTGTTGGCTAATGGAGTATGGCGGTGACGGCTTACCCCCTTTATACGCACTCATGTATTGGTTCAGAGCTTCTGTGTCGAGGATTGGGGCAAACTTGTTCTGTTCCATGGAGTGATAGAGCTCCTTGTAACGGTCAGGGACACGACCAGGGTCAATATAAACTCCACACGCTAGGAACTGCCCAGTAAGCGGAGGCTGTAGATCTCGGGCAAGTTGTGCCACCATATTGCTGATGGCTGCCCCGGCGGAGAGCCCTCCAATAATGAAGCCCTTCTTCGGGTCGGCACTGGCAGGCAGAATTCCTCCATCCTTTTCAACTGCTTTGCGTGCAATATACTGCACTACTGCGAATACATCGTTGACGTCGGTAGGGAACGGATATTCTGGTGCAAGGCGATAAGACGGTAGAATGCAAGTAGCGTTATGTGCCAATACTAGTTCCCGCGCGGTGGCAAGCTCCAGCTCCGGGTAGCCAACACAGTGGCCGCCGCCATGAACGAGAATCACGATAGGGGATGGATTGGTACTGGAGATGGCGGACTGGCAGACGACTATGCGAGATGAGAATGTGTCGTCGATTGGAATAACGTGTTCTCTCTCAACAATAGTCGTCGGTCGACTAGCTGCGAGCATTTGCTGAGCATTGGGTAGAGTTTCCTGGACGGTTTTCTGAAATGTGGGAATACCGCCGGGAATGTGGCCTGGCGGCGAGCCGTTGGCTTTCCAAGCAGCTTCGAACTCTGGATCCATGATGCCAGTAGCGAGGATTTGTTCAACGGTCCGTGGTAGCTGGTCCATTTTGAATGTGTCACGCAACATGGATAGTAACAAGAAGAAGACAATGGCAAATTAACTGTGCAAATGTATATGCAAGCCGCGAGGCCCTTTTTATGATTCGTTCAGATGAGCATGTTGGTAAGAGAGATTACATGTAATATTTTTAAATAAAATATCTACGGGGTTGCGATGTTGCGCAAAGCAAAGGCAAAAGACATGACGAAATTAATGTTACACGGCGGGTGCCTCATACGGCAGAAACACTGACTGTGTTGGAATAAATCACTGTTGTTGGTCAGCGACAAATTTTGCATCCTACAGGTTGTCATACTCTAAGGAGTTGAAAATGAGGTTACCCCTAAACTCTCATATTGCAGAGAGTACGAGTAGGATTCAGCCGGGGGTTTGAGTCACTCACCGGGATGGAGTCACGCCGGATCCACTTGTGTTACTGCAGGTCCGACACGTAGATCCATCGATTCCAATCGCAGATCCTTCGGAAGATCAAAGTCTTGGCTAAAAAAAGAAATGATCTCATTAGAGAATATGAGGATTGGGTTCTATGCGCAAAACAGTGCAGTGCTGGAGTTGTATATATCCATCGAGTAGCGGCCTCAATTCTCTGCTCTGGCTACAGCATACAATTCTGCATCCAAACACTGCAGTGTCTGTAGACAACTCTTCTAAGTCAAGCTCACCATGGATGAAATCCGCGAGCTGGATAATCTGCAGCCTCCAGACCGGCCCCAAAACGCCTCTACACATGAGTTAGCCAATAGCGAAGACCCCAAACTCATTCCGACGACGCCCGTACCAGTGCAAGATGCCGAACCTCGGACGACAGGCCCCAAAACATGGAGATTCTGGGCTATCATCGTGGCATTGAGCATCACGGGGCTCATGTCCGCGATCGAGGGTACCATCATTACGAGCGCATTGCCAACCATCACCAATGCTCTGGGTGGCGGTGATGCCTATATCTGGGTCCCCAACGCCTATCTCCTGGCCCAGGTCGCTATACTTCCGCTGGCCGGGCAAGCAAGCAACATCTTCGGTCGCCGCCATCTCCTCCTGGGATCCGTTGCTCTCTTCACTCTAGGAGGCGGCCTCAGCGGCGGTGCCTCCTCGATGGCCATGCTGATAGCGGCCCGCACCATCCAGGGGCTCGGCGGCGGAGGGATTAACCTCCTGATGGAGACTATCGTGACTGACATTGTCCCGCTCCGGGAGCGTGGCCAATACATGGGCATTGTGGGCATCGGCGCCATTGTAGGAGCTACCGTGGGTCCGTTTCTGGGCGGCCTGATCACCGATCATGCTTCCTGGCGATGGTGTTTCTACATCAATGTGCCCATCGGCGTTGGTAAGACCGGCCTCTCTTCTCCGTTTCCCATTGAGCGTGCCTCAAGACTTGCTTATCTTTACTAATTATGCTCCAGCTTCTTTTGTGATCCTGTTTATTTTCCTACGTGTCAAGTACGAGCGTGATCTGAGTTGGTCGGCTCGCTTCAAGCGCATAGACGTCTCCGGCAATGCCATCTTCGTGGCCGCAATCGTCTCCGCCCTGATTGCACTCACTTGGGGCGGCACCATCTACAGTTGGAGCACCTATCATATCATTGTGCCCCTCGTCCTTGGCCTTGTAGGCGTGTTACTCTTCGCCGCTTTCGAATGGACCCCGAGACTCTGTCCAGAGCCTTCATTCCCACGGCAGATCGTATCGAATCGCACCTCAGCAGCCGCTCTCGGTCTGACCTTCATTCACGCAGTCGTCGCCTATTGGGTATACTACTTTCTGCCGATATACTTCCAAGCCATTAAAGGCTTGTCACCTCTGCGCTCCGGAGTGAACACACTGCCCAATGTTGCCGGCGGGCTTGTCTTCGCAGTTGCGGGAGGCGTCCTACTCTCCAAGTTTGGCCGCTATAAGCCTCTCCACTTGGTCGGATTCGCTGTGACCACTGTCTCCTTTGGGCTGTTCAGCATCCTCGATGCCAACTCAAGCGACGCCGCTTGGGTATGCATACAGCTTCTGAACGCCGCCGGCAGTGGCATGCTTGGCGGCGTGCTTCTGCCTGCTGTTCAAGCGCCTCTGGATGAAAGCTATGTCGCCACGGCTACTGGCATTTGGAGCTTTGCTCGATACTTCGGCTGCATCTGGGGTGTCACTATTCCGAGTGCCATTTTTAACAACGAGTGCAGGCGTCTCTCGGGCAGCATTACCGACGCAGATATTGCTAGTAATCTGTCGGGAGACAGTGCGTATCAGCATGCCACGGGTGCCTATCTATCCAGCATTCAAGACCCTGCGCTTCGTGCAGAGGTGGTGAAGGTCTTTACCGGAGCCATGCGGACGGTTTGGCTTGTTGGGATTGCGTTTGCTGCATTGGGATTTCTGGTCAGCTTTATAGCGAAGGAGATTGAACTGCGGAAGGAACTCAACAACAATTTTGGTGTAGAAGACAAAAAGGATGCCATCATCTCGCCAACGACAGACACCGAAGCTGCACCATCATCTAACCCAGTCTAATATGAACATGGGCTTTATTTAGTTATAGACACTTGTAATGCCTCATTAGTTATAATTGACTGCTGGGTATTAACACGTATATCGTTCTACTTTGTACATATTATTGCTTATTTTCTCCATAGCTTCCTCTTCAATATTCGCAACAACCTTCTAATTCCCTTCAAACATCCACTGGATGATTCCCACCTTTCCAAGACTTTTTTAGAATCCTGTGTAAATGGATGATCTGGGCCCAGGACAGCACATCTCCCCTGCACGCACTCTTGCATTAAAGAAAGAGCTTCAGCCGAATGACCGCGACTGCGCCATGCCACGGCTAGGTTATGCTTAGATTGAAGCGTATAAGGGTGCTCCTCTCCAAGCATCTTTTTCTCAAGTTCTAAAGCTTCTTTTCCAAGAGCTTCGGCCAGTTTATATTTGCGCAGATCATGGTATATTGCCCCGAGTTGGGTTATGCTCCGAAGCGTGTCTGGGTGGTTCTCGCCAAGCGTCTCTCGACGGAGGTCCAGAGTTTCCTGATAGAGAGCTTTGGCTTCTTTGTACTGGCCCAGGCCCTGGCACGTTGCTGCAAGTGATCCTATATTCCAAAGCACTAATGGATGCTTCTCGCCAAGGACCTCCCGTTGGATAGCCAAAGTTTCTACCTTGATGGGCTTAGCTTCGGCATAACGACCCTGGTAATGATAAACCCCTGAGATGGAAGCTAAGCTTTGAAGCGTATGCATGTGCTTCTCTCCAAGTACTTCCCGCTGAAGTGGTAAAGCTTTTTTATAAAGAGCCTCTGCCTCTTTATACTGACCATGGCTCTGGTATACTTGACCAAGTAAAGTCATAGCTCGAAGGGTATCTGGATGCTTCTCTCCAAGTGTCTGTCGCCGAAGTTCCATGGCTTTTTGGTAACAAGCTTTGGCTTTCTCATGCTGCCCCTGGTAATGATATGCTGCTGCAAGTGAAGCTATGCTTTCAAGCGTATATGGATGTCGCTCCCCGAGGACTTTTCGTCTAAGTTCTAAGGCTTTCTGGTCAACGGCCTCTTTCTCTCTCCACCTTCCTCGGTCATAAAGATATCCAGACGCTCTGCTTAAGAGTTCTGAGGTGTCGGCCTCCCTCTTACTTATCTCTGCCCAGTTGCCCATTCCCACAGCGTGGGCCAAATATCTCTCGCACTGCCCCCAAGACTCTGGGTTTGAAGTTGGGAACAGGTCTGATAATGCCCGCAAGGCAATTCCTGTGTAATATACCTCATCGCTTGTTTCAGTTTGCAACAAATTTCCTTGAGCAGGTGTTCCCTGAAGGCCTTGCAAGGTCAGTCTGTATCTTGCTGCCTCTTGCACAAGCTTATGCATCTCATAGCTTGGACCGTCATCCTCAATATGGCGCGTCTTGAGGAACGAGAATTCCTGCAACCGTATGATTGCAGACGTCACCTCCAACTCTTCAAGTTCCACAGCAGCGTCCTCGTTGCTACACTTGCTGATCTGTATAATCAACTCGCGCGGTAAATTCTGGTTGTCTAGATAAGCAATGATATGGAGAACTTGATATGCCGTCCTGTTCTCACTTTGAATGCGCTCCATTGAGACAGTCCACGTGTCAAGTACACTATTGGGCACTCCATGCCTTCGGTGTCGATCGAATTCAGTTTTTTTAAGAGTATCCCATCTGTGTTTGCTCTCTCGAAGCAAAGACAGGTACTCAGAAGCAGTAGTCCGCATTCGCCGCATATATGCACCCGCTTGGGAAATAGCTAGTGGAAACCACTCTAGTTCCTCAAGAAGAGTTTCGATATCGTCAAGTTCTTCGGCGCGGGCTTCCTCGCTTCTCATTACTCGAAGAAGCTCGATAGCTTCGTCACGTTCCATAGATGGAACCTCAATACCTCTTTGTGCGCCGACCAGAGTGCCTGCGATACGGGCGTCGCGACTTGTCCACAGTACTGTCCCCGTAGGTCCGTTTGGGACATACTCGTATAGGCTGTTCGTAGCTTCATCGGTGGATAACCCAACGCCGAATAATTCGAGATTATCCACATTATCAAGGATAAGTACCCATGATGGGCATGCCTCAATACCGTTACGTACAGATCTAAGTAGATCCTTCCCGTCGGCCGTAGCAGCTTGTTCAATGCCAAGTTTATTTGCAATTGTCTTAAAATCGTGTATAAACGTCGCCTTGCTGTCTGCATGTACCCAAAATACGCTGCATTTGTCGTCGCGGCATCGTCGGTACGCATAGTCTAAGGCGATCTGAGTTTTTCTAGATTAATTAATTCGTTAGTAATATTCATGTATTTTACTTCAACGAGAACTTACCCTGATCCCCCTAGTCCCCAAAGCGCAGCACTGTGGAACTTTGACCCTCTTGGAAGAAGTCGATTTAGTCGCTTTACCAAGTATGTGCGGCAGACCACATCCTCGTTGCGGGGATATGGAATAACATAAGTCGGCGTATCAACCCCGGGTAATGGACCAGGGATCACATTATAATGGATGTCGCCCTGGTTGATGGTGGCATTGTTTCCAAAATTATTATGATTGAGATAACGCGAGTGAGAAGTTGGCTGGCTCATGGCTCATGATACAACGATATTGAGACCAAGATAACTCAATATTAGACATATTGGATCGACTTTTCATCTTTTAATTCCTGAAGTATATAAAGCCAGCTGGTAGACATGTAAGACAGCTTTGGGCCCCATTGGGAATCGATGCTGCGAAGGATACTGCAAGTAAGATTTTTCCCAAAAAGACGAGAGCATCCAATAACTCATCTCTATCGGAGCACATGCGTGAATGTTTGGCTTAGATGAGCTGTGATCTGCATAAAACAAGTTTTAGAAAACAGTTTGCATGAAGGCCCAAGCGATCATAATGGTAGATATTCTGGAACTCAGGGATATGACCCTGTGCTGACGGAAGTCTTACCTCCAGTATGGTTACAGAGTTGGCCAGGTGTTCGGAGTACAGTGTTAATATTCCTTGGGACATGTAATGAGAACTAAAGGTAAGCCTAATTTTGATTTAGTAAATATAGGTATTAATCGTGCTTTTTTGTATTGGTTGATTCATTTTTTCCCTCCTGAAATTGTCTTTCCACCGAAGTTATATCTATACTGGCTCGCCATTAACTTAGGGTGCAACAAGTAAACTACAATCTAGTAAATACAGGTAACTCCTCGCAGGTTGTCTTCAGTTGGGGAGAAAAAATCTTATTAATACGGTGCCCTCTGTTCAGCGGATGCAGCACGCGTTATCATACATGAGACAGAGCACAGCACCATTGAGCTTCCCAGTATTTCTGCAGAACGAAATTGTCTTATTCTAAAAGCCCGTTCATTATAGTCTTTTAATAGGCTGAAATCTGTCTTGAGTGAGACTTTTCACCAGATCTTCGAAGCGCCATTGTTTCATTCTGACATATCAACTATCCAGCAGATGGTTTGTGCGGCCCCTTGCGTCGTGATCCCTTACATCAATGACTGCAGCGCAGCGTCATGCAAGATATACGACAGATAAATCAAAGTGCATCTAGAATTTCTAGATTAGCAGCCCACTTGAGTAACCCAGCAGCACTTATATACTGGTCTGCACCGCCATTCAGCACATGCAACTATTGATAGTAGAGAATTCGGTGTCCCGTCAATTTTTTAATCGCGATTGTTCAATCACACGTAACTCTATCGCTATTTACTCTCTCCTAGATCTCAAGCCATCTCCAACATCGCCCCGACATCTGAACTCACAACGCGATATGTCCCCTACACGCTATATTTGAAATGGATATTCTGCCGATCCGTCATATCAGATTCGCCATTGATTTTACCTTGATGTGCTGATTGTTCCGGCGTCATTCCCATCTCTTCAATAACCTTAGCCCTCCGCTTGTTTTCCATGATGTCTTGTTGCATTGTCAGCCTGAAAACGCAGTGATAAGGTACATCCCACCCGGGAAACTCACAGTAAAATCGCCATGCGATGAATAGAGCACACACCACCCCGTACATGATTCCGCATAAAATGAGTGCAGGGATATATCTGGGCGCCCACTCAGCTCGGAAAGTCTGGCCGCCAACAGCACCTCCTACACAGTACGCAATAAACATGACAGTGCCGATGACAGACTTTTTCGTTCGCCCAGCTACATTAGACGGGAACAATGTCCACATCAGCAATCCAGTTACGCGAGTAGTAGCGGTCATAAGGTAGAGACCCCATCGAATCCAGAGCATACGTGTACCTTCCATGGGTAATAAGCCCAAAGCTAACAGACCAACAAAGCCCGGAATAGTTGAGACGACCATGAAAAGAACTAAAGCACTTGCAGTTAGCAAAAAAAAAAATAAGAGTAGACTAATGCTGCATCCTTACATCTGGTATGGGGCCACTTTATTGTTAAGGCACCAACGACTAGGAACCAGGCTATGGTCACGAGGTCCAGTGGGATAATGCACTTAACTATAGTCTCTAAGTTGGTGAAGCCAAATGAGACAAAGACAAGGTTGCCAAATGCTGCTGTGCCACCATTGGGTAGAGAATTGACGATATATGCGAAGAAGAAGAAGTAGGTTTGCGGATCCCGGAACGCATCCAAGACCTGGTCCCAGTGCCATTCATACTTCTGACCTCTGTCAGACCCAGTCTGGCTGCTGGCAACTCTAGCCGCTGTGATGTGTTTCTCTTCTTTTGATAGCCATCGGATTTCACTGGGCGTACCCAGAAACAGCAGCGCAAAAAGGGACGTGACTATTGTCCATGACCCTAGGAAAACACTGATCCAGCGCCATGGACCAAAGCCGTTGGCGTGTTTCTGAGTAGCACTGCCAATACCGTACATGATCAGTTGCGTTATGATATCCAAACCTGGATTTGAGGTACTCCATATAATAGATCTCATGGCATGTTCTCGACTGACATAGAAAGACGCCGTGATGAGGACTAAAGCAGGGGCAATGGTACACTCAAGTAAACCCTGCAAGGAACGTAATGCCACGAGCTGGGTGAAGTTCTGAGCAAAGGCGATGCAAAGAACGACAACGCCCCAGAGGAACAAAGAGACGAACAATGGCTTGTTTACACCTAAGCGTTGCATGAGATAGTTTGAGGGAGCTTCACCGACTAGATAAGAAATGTAAAACGCGGTGGTCAGCCCTGCAAGCTGAGTTGTCAGCTTCTCTCTATACTCTGTGGTTTCATATAGTATTCCGAGACGGAATCTGTCGTGAGAACTTCTTACACGAAAATTGCTGACCAACAAGATTGGTATCCTGCAGCAGGCCAAAGGTTGCTTGCGTCGAGATAGACGCCTTGTCGGCCTGTTGAATGCCAGCACAGAGCCACATAAATGGCAGCAGAATACGGTCAGCCTTTCGGAGGACACGCTTATAATCAGCTTCAGTATACTGGGCATTGACGGTATTCAAGACATCATCTTGAGCCTCATCAACGTAGACTGCATCAATAACCTCTGTCGATCTGTCACTGCTGCTCGTCTTCTCATCGGAGACCATTTCTTTGGTGGCCACTGGCTGTGTCATGATGTTGGATTGTTAGAGAGTAAAAGTCTTGTCAAGTATGGAAAGAGATATCCCAGAATTCTGTTTCTTCACGGCCAAACGCTGGCTTTAATACTTTCTGCCTTGCCATCATACTCTTCTATTTTTTGGTCTATTCAGCTCCTTCTACTTTTTACAACTAGCAAAAGCCGGCATAGCCTCTATCACTCAACAGTTTCTATCTAAAGCATCACTTCGTGTGAAAGCTCGCTTCAACATCATTCTTTCAGTAATGGTACAGAGGAACATGAGCCAGTTGACGTTACTTTCGGCATCCCATGCACGGGCCAGATGAACATCGGACCACTTTACACAGAGAATTGTCCATTCAGATGTCCATGTTCATCACATTTCCTAAGCATTGATTATATCACCTTCAGCTTTCATCTTCAGTTTTCAGCTTGCATTGCTCACATCATTACCAGGGGCGGCATCCATCTACCATTCCGCCATCGTATTATGAGCCAATCATGAAACTAGTATTTATCATTCGGAGACACCTAGCCTCAATTGCCCATCAGTTGATCAGTGGTTTCAGGTTTCTGCTGAACTTCAACTTGCTTGGGTAGTGGCATATCCCTACCCGTAGCCTGATGCGACCTATTTGTGAGGCAGGTTGGAGATACTTATTGGTCGCAAGTAAGTGCTGCCCAACGGTGGACATGGGGGCTTTACCAATGGGTACATGCTTATGGTTGCCTTAGGTTGCCTTACCGTATCCCTCACCCTAAACGGAGGGATCAAACGGGCATTTGATAACAGACCCCGGGAGCCTGATGACTTGACTGCCGAATTTAAATACCAGGATTATTCGACAACGTGCGTGATACAAGACGTTTCATTGGAGAAAAAAATTAAGCCCCCAATTCTGCAAGACAACCTTGTTCTGTTTCTTCAGCTTCAATGTTGAAGCAGAATGCAGTCATATGTGTTCAATGTTGGCAATGGGATTCCAGTAACTGTAGAGCAAGTATTATATTGATCATAGACTGGATACTCATTAACATGAGGCTGCTAAGTACTATCTATTTAGTTTGCTTTTCCTGATTTACTTCACTATTCATTATCTACTAAGTTTCCTGATATGTAAGTAATGCTGGTGAGCTGCTTTGCGCAGCTGTTGTGTTTAGGTGTTGTCTGAAAATTAGCTAAATGTCTGGGAGATATGCATAGCCGCCCGACAAGGTGGCCACCATCTTACCATCCATGGATGGTATTTGCCACGGCCGTTCTAGAACAGGCCTGGATGCCTCTACTACGTATTCCTTTTCAGCTTTGTGTGACGTATCAACCATTTTTAAAATGACGTAGAGCTCTGTGATGTTCTCGACTTACTGTCAACCTGAGCCATTGTAGTAAGGCATGCATCAAAGATGGAGATTCATAACATATGACCACAACTTGGCTACCTTTACTAAACAGATTTCATAGTGATTTTTCTAACTATTTGTACATCGTAGCCAACAAGATTCTGTAGCGGAATTGACGTTTAGAATGTGCGTGAGCAGCTATATCAAGATACATGTATACATGCATAATTGCATATCTGTATCCAACACTGATACACAGCCAGTCTCGCATGCTTAATGATCTGTGATCAAAATGCCATCGCGTTGCGCAGTTGATAAAGGTTGATGGTTGATCGCTATGTGAGAGAGTGGCGCGGTAAATATGCAAAAAAAAAGCAGTGTCCACGTTCAAGCGCATCTCCGAATATACAAAACTTTAGCCACTGAGTCGAGCGCATACGACCATAGATCGTAGAGAATTGAAGGCCTCCTCGAGCTTTCTTATTGAGTTAGTTGTCTTTCAATTATTACCCGTTAGTTCCACTTTTAGTGACCAACTTAGAAGAGGCGAAGACTCTAAGTTGGCCATGAAGGGTGGAACCAACGGGTAAACTTCAAGACTAAAACTACTCTGAAGTTGCACGACTAAAAATCTGGAGTTGCACAATCCCATATCTCGTAGAGTAAGCACTAAGGACTTCATCAGGGGCAGAAGTTTTCTTCAATCAGTTCCGACTTTAGTGATTCAATCCACGACCAGCATCAAAGTGAACTTGTACTTTCGCTACGTGAAATCCCCAAAGGCGCACTTCATGACCTTTTAAAATGGATCAATACACCTACCCACAGCCCCTACATCTTCTGCTCTTTGCCATTGCCATCTTTGAAGCCTCCCTTTTCTGTCTACCGCCGCGTTCCCTCTACCGCGCCGCAGCCATCGCTCTGCTCGCGGTCGTGACCTACAGCTTCCAGCTCAGCCTCCTAGAATACTTCCCAAATCGCGCCTTTTTATCTCTCGCCTTGGGCGCAACCTGGACTACGTTCTTGAACGCCTTCGAGATCCTGATTGTGTCAAACGTCAGCCCTCAAGACCCCGGCCTTCAGTTGGCCAACCCTGGAAACTCAATCTTCCAGGCATTTCGGGCAGCTACATTACCATTCAACTGGCGGCGCGTCGGAACCAAGTGGCAGATAAAAGTCCCAGCTTCGACGGAAGATGCCTCCATAACCGGGCGCGCGCGTTTCCTTTTCAAGAGACTGAGCGTTCTAGCCGTCTGCTATCTCGTCATAGATCTCTGTGCCGCGGGTCCCCCACCAGACCCAAATATGATTGCGAGAGAGAAGCAAACTATTTCGTATCTGCTTGCTTCAACCTCAGAAGATGTCGGATTTCGGGTGATCACAACCATCGTCTTCCTTATCAACGCAGCTCTTGGCGTAATCGGAGTCCACAGCCTTCTAGCAATTGTTGCCGTCCTCTGCGGTGACCAGCCACAGAGCTGGCCTCACATCTGGCAGGGCTGGCCGAGTCAGGCTTATTCCGTGAGAAGATTCTGGAGGTATGTCTTAGCTCCTTCCAGTCATATTAGTGGCCGCTGATTGAGTTTATCCAGCAATTACTATCACCAAGGTCTGCGCAAGGCGCTTAGTGGACCGGCTGACTGGATTATTGACTCGGTTCTCCCCCGTGGTAGCCTGATCTCCCGTTACTCGAGGCTCGCTTTAGCATTCCTTCTATCCGCATTGCTACACCACCAGGCTGAGAGATCTGAAACTGGACAGTTGATCTTCTTCAGCAGTCAGGCACTTGGCATCATGTTGGAAGATGCAGTCTACAAGCTGTATAGTTTCAGCCCCATACAGCTCCCTCGACGCATCGAGCGAGCCTTGGGATATCTTTGGGTGCTGGTATGGCTGGTATGCCTCGTGCCGTACTGGTCTTATTCGACAATGCGTGTAATTGACGATCCTGTGAGGGATCAGGCAACGTTTGAGATCTTCAAAAAGGTCTTATCCAAGTAGTAGTATTACAGTCACGACTACTAATCTCTTGAGAAGAAAAGGACGTCTTCTACAAGGCTGAACAAGCGGAATTTGGAGTAGAGGAAGGGCGTAAATTCCCTGTAAACTATCTCGCCCCTGTGACGAGTTGATCTCTTGTAATAGCTGGTACCTTTATAATAGTTACGATAATTGCGATGTTTGGCATTTTATCCTATTGGCTCACTAGTATAACGGATCGCTACAGGTACTATTTATATATCTAGAGATAGGCAAAGTAGTGCAGGGGAGATGATACATGCAATTGACATTCGTCGTCTACATGGTTGTTGATGTCTACTCAAGACAATGCATCATGCTTATAAGCTTGCGCTACTGATTTATTGGTACATACGACCATAGGTAGAGGAGAACTCGGGGTCCCGTCTGCTCCCCCATAGATAAGCCTCTAACCGGCAGATTAGTAGTTGAGTGGGTGACCATCAGCGAACACCGGCTGTTGTATGTTTTTTAATTTTTTTTGTTTCTTTTTATCTTCTTCCCGTCGTTTGCAATGACAGTAGAAGGTGAAAGGTGTGTTGCGAAACTGTTTGAGAAGGATGCATTCCTAATTAAATTGTGGCTTGCCACCCCTGTCAGCGTTGCACCACTAAGGCACTCTTGCAGCCATAGAGAAAAACAGCCAATCACCACTTTTTATCTACTCGTCCAAAGAGGGACAGAAACAATCTTAAGCCATTCACACACCGTACGTAAACTTCAAGATGGCGGTTGCATTATTTGCCTATAAACAATTTTCGTGGCATCAAGTTTCGGTCAAGGATGTGTCATAGAGCTTGTCCTCCCAAGCAAAGTGGAATTGTTACGTTACACAACGGTGAAGCTTCTACCCAAATGAGAAGGATGGATCTACTTGGATGCTCCCTTATATTTGCTCGCAAATTCTGGCTGGGTTGTTAAAAACTATCCTATTGCTCTAGTAATTGTCATCCAGCGTTTTACACAAAACGAGGAACTGGCTTGTAACATTGCCGCGTTCTGTGAGCTATGTGGACTCCGAGATGACAACGATGGGTCAGGAAGCGGTCAAAAGTGATATCCAGTTCGGATGCCTTCATACCATTTCGAATAATGTGGTCTAGAAGTATGAGGGGATCTATCAGATGTTCCTATGGCCTGGACTCAGGAGGCTGCTGTCCCTGTTCCGGTCAGTCCGTCTTCGAAGTCCATACATGCACTGATGGAAGTGCTTAACGCAATTGGCGCACGGCTGTTGCTGATCACATTTTGCCTTTTTAGCACGACATCGCTGGCACGCATGAGATGCGCGTGGTAGGTTACGGCGGATTTGCAACGGCTGCGACGGACGCTGTGTTGACTCTTCCATGCCTGATAACGCGGGCTAGTTGTATGTGCTTATGAGACAAATAGTAGATGTGGATGACATCCTTTCAATTGCTTGAAACATTCAGGCCAAAGGCAGGGACCGGAAGATGGAACTTTTGAAATGCCAAGAGCCTCTGCCTACATTTTGGAACCGTGGAAATGAATAATAAGTTGTAAGCATTGTTAAGAAATACAGGCACTGGAACTTCCCCGCATCCAGGAAGCTACCTAAGGTATCACTCCCCTATGACCAGGGTGCTAGGAGATCGGGTGGCGACGCCCCTGGCTGTGATCCATCTTTCGACTACAGATATTAAAGGTCCGGGCCGAAGCCGGAAATCTCGGAATTTATGGCCGGAAGCAGGAGACGCGAATGGGATGCAAGGTTGGCACTTCCGGGGTAAAAGTTGCTTATGAAAGAGCGAGTGGTACGTCAACATCGAGCTTGATACCGTTCCAAAAAGAGCATTATGAACCGCTTCCCGTTCGAGGTCACCATTCACCAAGGCCACATCGAGCGCATCCTTTAAGAAAATCTTGATCCTTTCGCTCTAAAACATACAGCTCGATGGTCGCGCTGCGTTCATGAGCACGCAGTCGATAATACGCACCACAAATTATGTGTACTAGTCAAGTATGAATATGACCTCCCCAATGGTGTGATAGCACAGGATACAGTTCCATTAAAGCATCTTGCAGGAACATAGCATATGGTGCCCGCTGCTTGTCCAAAGTTGTATGCCGCGTCCCGGCTTGCACACTCTACGTATATTACCGATGAAGCTCTTGAATATGCGAAAGCACAGGGTGCGAACTCCGTCATCTCCATCGGGAGCGGTAGCTTTGTTGGCTTTGTGAAGACTATGAGCCTTGATTTTCTCATATCTGTATCCCCACTATATATGCTAGAAGTGAAATGACCCCCCATTCTCGGTCAGACTACCGACGACGTTAAGACGTCCGACTCTGCTCGTGGCCATAGGCGCAGCGTATGACCGACTAAGCATACTTTCTCAATGCTGTAGGATTTCCTTATGAGACTGAGCAACATGTTTAATAAGCCAGAAATCAATTGTGAATTTGCGGACGCCCTTTCGATGCATCGGGTCTTCCTCTGCTATGAACCTAGCATCGTCTTCAGAATCGGCATACACGACAATCATGCCCACTCCACTATATTTACTCTCCAACCCGCCAGGTACAAAGGGTCCAGCAGCCAAAAGCTTGCCTTTTGCGGCCAGTTCTTCCAAGTAGTCTCGGTGTTCCTTGACGACGTCGTCGAAAAGGCTAGGGTTGACGAATTCACTTCTGATAATATAGGCTCTTTTTACAAATTGACCGGTGTTTCGTGTCTGTTCGAAGAGCTCGGTGGAAGTAGACATACTGAAGCTGCAAATCATTCTTAGTTCCGCGCTCTCAACATATTGCCGCGGTATGAATTTACCTATAAAATGAGTCTTGTCGATTTTTCAATTATAGCAGGCGTAGAAATGGCAGCAAGAAGCAATAAAATAGATAATTATCTTTTAGAGATATTTAAGAAAAACGTATATTAGATATGAACCTACTATATCTATATATACTAATTTATACACACTTGCCATTAGTATCAGGGGATTACGAAATTCCGATCCCATTCCGATCCAAATTCCGATCTAACTTCCGATCTGATGCACGTTTCTGACGCGCGTGCTCACACTGCCACTTCCGCTCTATAAGCCATCCTATCTCAGCACCTAAAGAGAGGGCACCTTGGCGAGGATAAGACCAGGAAGCCAGCTGGGCGCTAGTTTCGAGGTTACATTCAGAATAATCTCCTCTTTCATAGTTAACTACCGGGCGATATCCTTAGGGCATAGCAGGTGCGCGAGGCTGCACCGCTCGATGGGCCGGGTGTGTCGTCCCTAGCTGTAAACGATGTTGAAGTTGAGAGGCACGCGGAAGCCATCTGCATGGCCGAGCTGCAGCGTATTGTTAATAAATTCTCATGCTCGCCAGCTCGGCCAGGTATATTAGTAACGGCTCGCACAGCTAAGAAGAAGCTATCAAATGAGAGGATGCTGAGTGTTCTACTAGGGAGGTCTAACCTTTATGAAGTCGTGCAGGATGTTTTGGGGCACCATCTCTCATCTGTAGCAAGGAGCTATCGAAAGTAGCCATCTTCTTCTTATTTTATTCTGAACTCCCTGGTAGAAACTACCTGTAGGTACATGTAGGTAGTGTATGGTCATCTTTTTCTAAGTCCATCGCGTCCCAGGCTGCTCCCCGAAAATTGATAAATACCACAATAACCTGCAACCTTCTCTTCCAACTGATGCATCACGATCTGCCCTAGCTTGGCATCTTTGTGAAGAAAGATGCCAGCTGGATTCTTTATATCGAGCAATGCACCAAGAGCGCCTTCGTAACCGGCATCCACAACACCCGCCGTAAGTGTAGCGCCGGACCGCCACAGTGACGACCGAACAAACACCTGGCCCATATAATCCAATGGGACAGAGACAGTCTCGTTGAATTCGACAAGATATGCCCCCTGGCGTAGTTTGATAGTCTCGGCATCTTTGTCAAAACGCAGCTCCGAGGTATTGGCGGCCTGTTGATGTGAATTATCGAAGTCGATTGTGGCAGGTGAAGTCCAGGCCAAGACGCGGCGTAAAGAGAGGTCGACTCCACATGGTTGTAGCTGTTGCGTAGCGGATCGTAGGTTGCGCACTATGCCCTGCTTCACGATCGAAGCCCCGCTCATGAGCATTGTGGTTGACGGTTGCGGTAATTGAGGTCAAGAGGAACAAAGGGGAATATGTTGCAGAGTGAGAGAATGTTATTGTTAGGCTGGACGAGTAAATCTACCCGTTGGCTAACACAGTTGGTATCTAAAAGTGCACGGGACCAACGGGCAGCTGTCTGAGACGGTGTTGCAAAAACCCAGTCCAAGAGGCTTATAGACTGGCCGCATAAGTATAAGAAAAAATGCTCAAAAAGAGTAATCCGTTTTAAATGTTAAAAAATGAATGAATAATAAAATAGTTATTCAGACAATATTAGGTCAGACTTTGCCTATTCTCATTGACCAGTGCCATCAGACGATTGTATGCCCTCTGATCATCACCACGGTTGAATCGCTCCACAGTTTCGTCATGATCCACAGAGAGTATACCGTTATCAGGATCCAGGTTCATCTGCCTAAAGATCTTTAGTGTTGAGTCTGCCTCTAACTTCTGGTGCATAAGTAGAAGAGCGTCGTATTCTTCCCAATAAGGAATTTCATCGAACAGAAATGGTGCCTTATTGCCCCCAGCAAGTAACTCAGTAAGCCGTGGCTTCGCTTCATATATCTCATCAAAGAACTTAGCCCAAGGCACTTCTGAATAGCAGAAGCACTCATCTATGTCGAGAAATTTGATGACCTGGGCATGACTTTGTATAAACGAAATCAACTCTGGGCAGACGAAGCAGTTTTCTAACGTGAGAGATTGTAAAAGAGGGAGGTCGTCTGGCTTTAAAGCAAGCGGGATAAAAGTATTGCCGCCATCTTCGGTGTCACCAAGAGGATCCGAAGCCTGAATATGCAGATATTTAAGTCCCCTCATATGGCGGAAAAATAAAGCATCCAAGTTGCGGAGAAATTCACAATAGTCTCTCATTGTATTAGTCCGGATTCCTGAATAATCTTCGAAGCCAAAGATGTTGAATGTTGCAGATTCAAGCTGATTAAGAAATTGGCGAAACGCATCAGTACGATATGTAGATGTCCACTTTGGTGGAAAGCAATCAAGGATAAGCTCAGTGATTAGAGTATTGGCGACAAGAGCCTCCCAAGTCTCGTTCATAAGCGCCCGCCATTTCTCTCGCAGTTCCCTCTCGCGCGTATAGTTCGCATCTTCATCAAAGTCGAAGTCCTGATAGACCTCATTGTCTTCATTATCGAGGTCAAAGTCAAACTTCACTTTGACAGTTTGTAGGTGTGGCGTGAAGTGACCTTTCAAGACCCCGCAAGCTGCCGGTAGCAAAGACGGTGCCGTTGCCCTATCATCTCGTTCGCATTGGCATATAAATTCGATCGTTTTTGTGTACTGGCCATAAGTCTCAACGACAGTCCGTGCAAATGTTGCCGATGTCTCGTCATTAGTTAATCGTATTGTTTTAAAAATCTCTGGCAATAATTGGGCTCTGTAGAATCTGCATGTTGAACTTAGGTTGATTTTGTCGCCAATATCGAGGACCTTGATTATCTCGAAGAATAATTCGTTTGGGAGATCTAGAAGACACGCCATTTTAAGCCTATTTGATTGCAAATCCAACTTTGAAATAGCCCGGGATGTGGCGTCACTTTAAATGGATGGCTCGAGTCATGACCATGCACCAGTTGGGATAACGCCGAATCCAAGCCAAGGTCGTCCTGCGCTAGGCAACGTCGACTAGTATCCATAATTGGCGAACGAATCTACACTCCTCTGTTTACATGGTTATTGGAGTCAGGCAGGGCTGTGATTTGAACATGTTCTCATCATCGCGCATACTAAATTCACATAAATCCCCTTCGAAACCCACATTAATATGTATATATTATCTTACTGTTTGTCATTCTGGCGATGTGTTGAGCTATGAGACTGTCACTTCGCGGGCCTCTTAGGCTATGACATATGTACTAACTGGACCAGTTGGACATATCCAGCACATTGAAGTTGAAGAAGGGTGCGAACAAGATGAATATTTCTCTCCTAACCGCAAACTGTAGAAAAACACTAACAAAAAAAAATGTAACAGCGCGAGTCTACCTTTGACACCCATACCCCAATCGGTGCACTTCTGGTGGCGCAGTCGTCAGGCAGGATGTGCCCCCCTGCATCGTTCTCCGAAATTGCATGTAGACGGTAAAATGCGACCAACAACCAACAACCAACAATCGACAGTAACCTCGCCAACTCCTACGGAGCTCTACAAAAACTGAGAGGTGCCGTAAGAGGTGCAAATGTCCAGGTTCTGACACTCTCCCTGCTTCGCCAGAATAACCACGATGAAAATGCCCTAACACAAGTCCGAAAACCACCGTTTCACCCTTTTCGAGATGCACTTCTCACTCCTGATGGCTTTGGCCACTTTGGCGTCGCCTTTTCGAGGGGTCGCAGCCCTCTCAATGCAATTGACAGAACGAGAGATGCCGGCCGTCTTTTCTCTTCCAGTAGATTATCGCCCCGTCTCTCAGGCGAAACTGCAGAAAAGGAATCCATCTCCTACCGTTCAAGCAGACACCATGCTTTATGTACGTTGAGTTTAACATCGTGACTCGATTTGGCCGTCTCCTATTCTGACATGTATCGCTTTATTATGCAGGACCTGACACCCATTGTCAAATTGAGTGTCGGAACGCCACCACAGCTGATAGGACTGGCAGTAGATCTCCAAATGGGTTTCATCGCTTTTCTCGTGCCGAACACCACGGATTGTGTTCCGCAGTCAAACGCAACCTCAGCACAATATAATTGCGCTACTGACGACTATTGCGTTACCATGGGCTACTTTTGCCCCGCAGCATCATCAACCATGAAGTCGATACAGCCCTCGAAATCAGACCCGGAAGGCCCCGTCAACGCGGATGTCGTGACAGTCGGCAGCCAGAGAGTAGATGGCGTCCACATGTGGCTTAACGATATCTCTCCAGGCGCTTGTGAGTGTTCCAATACTGGTACTGGAGGCCAAATTAATTGATCTTGGGAATTTTTTAGACAGTAGAATGGGCATTTCGCCTGGCTCGCCCTTCTTATACCTAATGGTTGACCAGGGCTTCATCAACTCTCCGTCATTCAGCCTTTGGAGCTATGGGACTCCAAATAACCAGGGACAGTTGCTTTTCGGTGGAGTCAACAAAGCAATGTACAAAGGGACGCTCCAAGCATTTCCTCTTTCAGGACCAAATAACAACGTGAACATGCCAATCGCAGCAGTTGTTGTGGAGAGTGGCGGCAACGGTACAGCTGGTCCAACAACCACAAGACACAACCTCGCCGACTCAACGACAGCAGTATTATCTACGATTGACATCTTTACTTTCCTTCCCAATAAGACAGTACAGCACATTTATGCCGATCTTGACATCACTCCGACTTTCATCCCGAGCTTCAATGCTTCTATGGGTATCGTTGATTGTGCCAGAACGCAATCCGAGAATCGCACCGTCTCCCTGGTATTTGGTAACGCCACGATTTCAGTACCTTGGAGCGAACTATTCATTCCTTTTGAAGACGATACCTGCGAGTTTACCATCGTGCCATACAGGCCGGACTTGACTTATGGGCCAGGCAGCGAATTACAAATTGGCGCTATTGTCCTTCAATACATGTATTTGGCTGTGGATTACGATAACATGTTCGCCGCCGTAGCGCCCCTGAATCCCAACCCAGGCCCGGATAATATCTTAGAAATAGGGAACGGGACACGAATTCCGGACGCTGATGGGGACTTTCCAGCTACCATTACTCCGTACGGGGCACCGACGCTAACCACCACAACCACGGGGTCCCTGCCAACATCAACGACAGCTTCAAAAGCGCAAGCCATAACTTTCACACCTAGAGCTATGGATATAATACTTGGGGTTACCGGGGCAATACTTGCAGTATTTTAGTTAATAATATAGATTGCACGGGACTTAATGAGGACTGGTTACAAGACCTGCAATGTGATGCCATGACGAGAACGGTTAGGCGAATGAGGAGTTTGTTTTATAATCGACTTTATTGGAGATGTGTTACCAGTATATAATATATTCCAAGATGTGGCGTTGAGCTTTTTACACGAGTCAACTTGTATAAGTTTTAAGTAGATAAACTTACATAGGCACACGAGTACCCCCGGTGCAAAAAGTAAACTCTATTTCACAGTCATGGGGGCTTTTAAGATGCGCTGATTCATTCACACGAGACCTTCATCTGGAGAGGCATTAAGGCTTGGACGATTTATAATAGAGAGCTGATGACCTTTTTTAGGTCAACGATGTCTCTGATCAGATGTAAATGTTCTTCTCTACAAACCGAATCCGACTAGAATCAGGAGGCTCACATCTCAGCTTTCCATCTGAGTAATTACAAGGCTACGTCATTCATGATTTGGTATTCAGAGTCGAAGCTCACGATACTATCATGACATCAGCTCAGAATAAGAAGATGTTCAGTCAGCATGCTACTCAGGATGATGTTTCTGGGATTAGGACTGCATATAATTCACCAAATCTCATATCTTATTGCTATTCGAGCCGTGACGATAAAAGTAACCCTCAGTTGAGGGCTGAGGTCAGTCCCACTTACCACCAGAGTTTATTTCTCAGCAGCAGTTTTTCAATACATTTAGTCAAAATCCAACCCACAGGATATGCAAGGTCCTTGCAAACATCAGTTTCTCCGTCCATAATATCTACCTCTATTGACCGAGCCTTGTTCGATCTACTAGATCTGCCTCCATCCACTGGATCTACATACATCTACTAGATATACCTATGTTTTCCAGAGAATTTGAAGATCCATTAGCCAAACACATATTGACGCAATACCCAGGCTCAAGCTCTTCCAACCAGTTCGTACCGACTCCCAGTATAAATCCCGCCCAATGGAGCGCCCTACAGTCAGACGTAGACAATATTCTGAATGACTATTCGAACCCGCCTGGTCAGAATCAAGATGACACTCCCGAGGTCTTACGAGCATTCCTCAAATACTTGTGCGAAGAGGCAAAAACACTGTTGATGCAAGAGATCAAACAGTTCAACGGAAAACCAGTATTAAAGCAGCTCCGCAATTTCCTCGTCGACTCAATATTGAAGAGTAGTAAGTAATATGCGACCCAAATTCCTACCTCCCATTTCGTACTAATATAAAAATGCAGTGCTAATAGCTGGCGGCAAACAACCCAAATCACTTACGCCGTCCCCCATCGTGATCCCTGGCCTAACTGCAGAGGAAAGTCAAAATCAACTAGAGCTAAGGACCGACCACACTGCCGTCAAACAAGCATGCTTGGCAAGAGACGGTCACCGCTGTGTTCTCACCGGCATGGTCGAACGACTTCATTTCATGAGTATACCGCCACAAAACCGTGAAGGTCTGTGGTCTTGCACAACCGAATGTGCACATATCATTCCCTTTGCTTTGAGCAAACTCAACCCGAACTCTACTCAAGAGGTTGGCTCTCCTTACCCCAATTTGCTCTTCGTGCGCTGACTGATAGAAAAGGCTGAGACCAAGGCCCAGATTTGGAGGGCGATTTACCGCTACTTTCCCTTCGTCGTAGGGAAAATCGGACCCGAAAATATCAACGCTCCCGAAAATGCAATAACGCTGAGGTCAGAGGCTCATATGGAATTTGCCGCACATCGTATTGCCGCTGAACCTACGAATACGGTACTGCCCATATCTTTGATGCAACGCACAGGATTGTTACTAAATCTCTACTGTAATTTAGGAACACAAATACCGTGTCCATGATCTTGGTGCTGTTTATTCCGTAGCTCGAGATTTATCAAACACGATCACTATGAAACAATCAGACCCAGCAGTTGCGATGCCAAATCCCGATCTTCTTAAGCTACACTACCAATTATCGATGATCCTGCAAGAAAGTGGTATTCGAGAGAGATATGAGAGGACCATGTGGGAAAATGAAGACAACTTGATCCACAACATTCAATCTGATGGCTCTACAGATCTGGGGAATATCTTGTCCAGCAAAATGCTAACAGATATCTAGATAATATACTACATCTACTACATCTACTCCTCCATACAGCTCTCAGAGTATAATAGATTCAATGATATTAATTTCAATAAACGGCTTCAATATTCTCTTCCAGGGTAACTTCGATATAATAGCATCCATCAAATTGCAGTTCCACAATAATCAAGCATCTCCCACCCAATCTCCCATTCAAATCAACCACCTATGCAGGGTACCACAAGACAAATTACAACTAGACTCTTTTCTACAACAAAATCAACTCAAACCAATAAGCAGAGCCCCCCAAAAACACTCATCTCGATCGAAAACAAAATGTGGAATACGCGGAATCCTTTCCTTTCGCCACCCCCAGCGCGGAACGACAATCTCAAACGAGAGTCATGCTCCGACGAGAAGCGAAACGCCATGTCAATTTCCCTCGTTAAACTTGGAAAATTCGCTTTATGGCTTTCAAGCCACTTCACGCACATATTCCCTCAATAGGCAATCTGGCGTAATTTAGAGCAAACAATTCGGGCTTCTCACAAGCGTACCCGCGCAAAGTTGCCTCCCCCAAGAACTCCGGGGTAAAGAAAAAAGTCAAAAAATGGAGCTAGAAGGTTTGGAACAAATCCTCCTAGAAGTCAATTCGCTGATCCTACAAGTTCCGTTGAACTGACCAAGAGTAATCAGTTGGTTACGTTTTTTACTAAACTTTGCGCGTTTGCTCTCCCCGGCTGAAAACGTCCGTTCTTGCATGACACGGGTGTTGGGAGACAACTACACGTTTACTCTGCGCATTTTGCTATTCGCCGGACGACTCGGACAACCGCATGCATCAATGAAATTACTCGTCGCATTCCCACAACTGCCGCTTTGTCTTTTTTTCATCCCCCAGTTCGTGGCTTGAAGCCACCGTAGCACAAACAAGGTCAGCGGCGAAAACTGCACTGGCTTGACCCGGGCTTTGAGTCAGTGGCAATAACGCCACGGCACCAGGACAAAAACAGGGGAAATCTGCAATCAAACACGCAAAAAAACACTTCATCAAAATTGGCTGGGGGTCGGAATAAAGGAACAAGCCTCACCGGTAATCCAATCAAAAGATACCAACCTTCATGCAGAGGGCAGATGATGGCGCAGCGGGAGCAAATTGCGCGTTCTGCACGGATGCATGCTAAGCACACACACGCAAGGTAGGGTTGGGCTTCAGCCGCGAATTGCCGAGCCTAGAATGCAACCAGAAGAAGTACGGAGTACGTTCCCCAAGAAACTCCAAGTCTTCTCGTTAATTGAGTTCAAGCCTTGTCCGAAGCAGAAAAAAAAAACAAGAATCCGGATGAGAAAACAAAGTTCAGATCTGGGTGGTGATGATCTCGTTGCCGTTGCAGGTTTCCACATAGACCACGGGCCCACGATGGGCTCGCCACAGCTTCATCCACCGAAAACCTGGGGCCCCGGATTCTGCTTGCCATCACGGACCTTTCATCTTGCTTCTCATCTTGGAGTATTTCTAGTCGATGGGGCCGAAAACTGGAGAGACCAGATTCCAGGATCTCGCCATCGTTGAAGGAGGCCGCATTTTGTACGTAATTGAAACTCCACCACGGGGGAGGGGTAGGAGGGTGAGCCCAGAGAAGCTGAGTGATTCCATCACGAGCTTGCTCATCTTGACAAATGGCTTCCGCATCACCTGAGAATGCTCAATGCCGGTTCTCCTGGCTTGCCTAGTTTCGTGAGGGGGAGAGGACGCTATCGAGAGATATGCGGTCGAGACCTGTTCAAGAGAGTTTCAGCTTGGCGAAAGCAAAAAGTTGGAGAGTCCAGTCCCGGTAGTTGTAAGCTTGCGCAGTCGAATTGCGTCCAAACCGTTGCGAAATAAGCTTGAATCAAAGTAGTCCATTCGGCGTGGATACGGTTTCATTATACCGTGGGATTTGGGTTACAGAGAAGGGCAAGATTGTCGTCGCCAACGGTCGTGTCTCGAGGGGGGGCCTCCCGGCCTCTTGGCAAAATCTCCCATTGCAACCCGATGCCCATTACGCAATGCACGATTTGCCCCGGAATATCAAAGGCGGGTGTCAAGGTCCTGACAGCTCGAAACTCGCCGGCTATCTCGAGAGGCTTGATCAGTCTCGAATCTCTTGAGGGGTTTTCTCCTCTCAAAGCTGTCAAGCGATGGATGCCGGTGGAGCTATTCTCAGTGAAAACGATCCATACGGAGTTTGATAAGTCCACATCTGGAGCACCAAACGCGCCATGTCCTCTCAGCTTTCCCACTCTTGCACCCTTTGACACTTAGGCGCCCAAAGCCTCGACGTGAAAGCGGAGCCGCAGCATGGGAAGATTGACGAACGTTAATTGACACTGACTCGTGCCACGGGTTATTCTTGGTAAAGAGATGACCAACAATCAACGTGTCATTGCTGCCCTTGCCCAATCTTCGGTCTCGGCGCGGCGGATCCCCCAAAACGGAAAAAGGCACCACGATGAACCATGTCTGGAGAGATATGGAGTGACAGGTAGCTTGTACTCGTAGTACATAGTAGTAATCGCATTCTCAGGCGCGGGAACGATGTGTTGAATCGCGGCCGGCTTCTGCCTTTCCCGTTTTGCTAAAAGATTATGGCCATCATCTTGTTTTTAGACATACTTCTGGCCTGGCCTAGCCTTATCGAGCTGAGACAAGGCGCGGCAGCTCCGCGTCAGATGCCAATGTGAAATCGTTCCATACTTGTACTACCGCTAGCTGAGGACACACCAGCAGGTGCTTATCAGCTCGGTCTCTTTTCGCTCTAGTTATCGGTATTCCATGCATACCAAATCGCATCCTAGTGGAGGAAACGGCGTCGCCGATCCCTGGGAACAGTGTCATTCGCTCATCTGCAGCACCAAGGCAGCTTGACCTAGCCATATGTGGTTAAATATCGCCGGAGCAACAAGTAGAAGCAAGCATTACAATTGGCACCCGACATCCCCAATAGCGTGTAGGAGAGGTGGCATGAGATTGCAAGGGCCAGTGCTGGGTGCTAGCTGGAGATGCGAATACTGCCAAGGTGGTATTTGGTCGTATGTACAGAGACTGACTCCATAGTAGCAGTAGACTCGAGGTAGTATTCCGCGGTGCCGTACGAGTAAGTAATACCAGTAGTAGTAGGACTACTACCTCGTGGTCGTCTCGTGTTAGTGATGCGTGGTGGTGTCAAAGCATCTCACCAACGTCTTGTCTTGTCTCAGCTCTCTATCTTTGGGACCCTGTGCTAGATGTGCCAATCTAGCGCTTCCAGCGATTCTAGAACAAAGAAGCCGTCTCACTCGTCGTTTACAAGTACATACGGGCCATTTTAAGATGCGCCCTCCGCGCCGCCTTGCCGTACGGAGAATTTGGGCGGTTTGCGGGGTGACAAGAGAAGCCTTGGATAGAGCGGCAGACAGATGGGCTAGCTGGGTAGACAAGGCACTGCTGCAGCCACCTTGACACCAAAAGAAGGCTGTTCCTGCGGGCGGTTGCTGACTAGGCCAGTAGGTTAAGTAGGGAGTGTAGGGGCACCGCACATGCGATCTACGCCAACGTTCCAGTAGTCGAATCGTGTTGGTGTAGCATCAGGGCCTCTCTGATTACCTTATGCAACCGTCGAGAGGGACGAAATCGAGACGAGACGGAGACGCGTGGGCAGATGGCGATGGGGGAGGGACCGTGTCATTGCAAATGGATAGAGCGCACGTGCGTCGATGCTGCTGCGGTGCCGAGATTCTTCTCCTCTCCACCTGGCATGTGCTTATCATCAAGCTGTGACTCTTTTCCTGTCGTGCTAGCGATACCCCGTACTGCTGCTAGTCGTGGTCTATGAGCTGTTCGTGGTCCGTGTGTACCGCCAGGTTTCGAGTCTGGTCTCTATAAACGGGCAAACGCACAGTTAGATTGATATCTGGTGAGGAGACAAAAGGCGGCGCTAGTAACAAGGGCAAACTAGTTCATCCGCTCCAAATATGGCACAGGCGTACGAGTAGAAGGTAGAGGCCATCACGACGCCAGCCAATCAGTGCCGCTGGGTTCGCAAACCGGGCTGACAGTACAAAGTACGAGCCGACGAGTTGGTGGCCAGAAAAGTCACGCTTGTGAGCGCCATCGAGCTGAGTGAGCGGCTTCTAGAAAGAAAATGTCGCATTCTAGTGTTGAGATACGGTCTTGTGGCGGCCAGCTTTCTGGTGTCGAGGATGCATAATTGCCCTCGGCTATCACACAGGAGGGGAAGAGATTAGCCGAACGAGGCACAATCAAGCACAAGCATAGCGCCACGGGCTAGTCAGGGTGCGCTAAAGGCATTCAAGGTTCAAGCGTTGCCCATCTAAGATGGCACTTGTCAAGAGAATGGCAGACGAAGCGTAATTCAAAGTCAGCTGGGATGGGCTAGGAGATAATGGCCATGTTATCACGACCTACCTGGCGATATCCTAGTCAGATAGCCCAGTTTGCAAACTCGGGGTGGGCAAGCCCAAGCACATCATGCCACTAGCAATCGATACTACGAATAGAACTACTTGCACAGTCAGTGCCGTATCTGTAATTCTAGGGACCTGACTTGGATACAGACAGCCCTGGGCGGTATTAGTGGTTGTGCTAGGCCGTTCTCATCTTGTCACGGGGGAGGCGAGATGGTCATTGTGTTCCCAATAGCCCTGTTGAGGCTGAGGAGGTCCCCGAGGGTAGCGTCGTGGCTGGCTTCGCGTCTCTGGCGCTTGGTGTTGATCATGCAAGGAGCCGTGGGATTAGGTACTCGTAGCTCTACACCGTCTGTGCGGTATTGGTGTGGCCAGGAACACAAGGGAACCTGCACGCGGTGACATTTCCAGCAACCATGACCAGGGTATCAAGGTGGCCGAGTGCTGCAGACGTACGGAGTCTTGCAAGCAGTAGCAGTAGCAGTAGTGATAGTCTCAATGATGACAGTAACCCCTGGAAACGCTGGGACCAGCAGCGTATTCGGCCGCTTACATGAAGCATTGTGTAATGCTTTGGAGATGGTGAAGGTTGTCTCTTCCTCTGCTGTGTCATTTAGAGAGGTAAAAGCGGCGCTTGCTGTGTTTGGGGTAGATGGACTGCAAGTTAAAATGACCGCTTTTCTTGTCCTCCCAGCCAGTGGCCATCTGTTGGCTCACGACTCGTGTTCGCCCCCGCGGCTTGTGAAATTGGACAATCGGGGATGATACCAGAAGTGATGTGTGCGGTAGATGCGACCCGCCGGCGCCTCGGGCCAAGAGGACAGCTTTGGGCCAGGAAGGGCAGGTCAGCAGGGCAGAAGCTTGCTAGAATGCTTCATGGAAGACGCACGTCGCCACCGGGAGGCACCAGATCCAATGGACGAAGCGCAAGTGCCTTTAGTGCTAAGCTTGAAGAGATAAACCGGCTGCGCGGGGATGCAGCCACCAACCACAGGCTGTCGTGCTATCGTGGTGGTGGAGGCCTAGTGGCGGGGGATATCTGTTCTTGGCGTTGTTGGAAAACGAGGCTACAGAAGACAGTAACTTCGGAGAGACCTGTAACTTCGGAGTTGGACGAGACCTTCGGAATGATGCCAACCGGTGTGTGGCCGGTGTGTTGGGCGTGAGGAGATGCCGCGAGGCAGATCAGCTTGGGCCATGTGTCGGCTCAGCCGTTCAACGACCTGATAGGGATGATGTGGATCAATCATTGTCAAATTGTCTCGTCGTTCGTTGGTGAGGCTAGAAGAGCTACCGGAGGCAAGCAGCCGGCATGATCGAGGCGAAACTTGGGCCATGTGGCGTGCAAAGGAGGTGCGAGAGGGAGTGCAGCAAGACGGAGGCCAAGCAAGAGGGAAATGGAACCATTGCGGAGTCAAGTCTGGTGATGTCTGGGCAGATTGCGAGCGTTTGTGAGTGCGACGGACTGCTTCAGATGGCCGAGCGAGCTGAATCACATCCAATATTGTCGGGTCTGACACGAGTAAGGGCTCATCGTGGGATGGACATGGCCAGTCAAGCAAGCCTGAAGCAGGTCTGGCTGTTATGTAGCAGCTCAGTTGAAATTACAAACGGTTCATGTACGTAGCTTCTCAAGTCGTCTGTCTGTCTGTGTAAAACAATGCCATCAAATGTCACAGTACAACGAACACGATGCGATGATGCAATACGGATCGTTGAACAAGCAGAACCTTGAAGCCTGTCCAGTAGATCGTCGCTAGTACTTTTAGCTGGGGATGCCAGACAGTTTGGCGAGGCGAGGCGGGCAGGTACCAGGAATCCAGTCCCTTGCTCGACTGCATGCTTCCAAGTGCCCGCACCAAGACGAAAGAGAGTACGAGTTTGAGTATAGGATCAAGTACAGGTACCCAGAGTGCCAGCGGTGTGATGGTGCTGACACGAGTACCAAGGCAAGGCAAGGCTCCCTCCCCTGCTGGGTCCTTTGGATTTGGAGCGAGATCCCTTGGATGCAGCGAAGGACCGATGCCACCTCGATTCGTCCATGTATTCCGACTGGTGAAGAGCAGAGCAGCACCAATACAGTCCCAGCGATCCCGGGTCGAGGCATCTAAACCTGGCGTAGCAGTGATCAGCGCTACCGTGTGCTTCCTTGCTCGCCATGAGGCTGGACGTGCAGGTCCATGTCCATCAATGCTAATGGAACAGAGCTGTATCGTTCGGTGCATCACCAGCCGTCGCTCGCTGCAACAGTCCATGTGCAGTATCCAATGTACCTTTTGCATGTTACGAGGTACGCAGTCGCACCAGCCAATGGGAGGCCTGCTTTTCGATTTCGCTTGCGCCACCTGCCCCGTTGCGCTAGCATCTCCACGCACTCTGCCTGTCGTCCCCTGTAATCCGCGAGCAGAACCCACTAAAACGCCAGCAGCCCAAGCAACCCCCAACTTCCCCGTAGGGGCAGTGGGCCAGTGTCTGGTTCGCTGGAGGCATCACGCGGCATCCACTGATAGCGGCAGCGAAACGATTTGATAATCCGAATGGCTGCCATCAGCGATAGAGCAGATGCGGGGACGATGATAAACATCCATGGCTCTCGCAGAATCCAACCTTCAAGGATTGCACAGGCAGCAGGCAATATCGCTCACCGGAGGCATGGATGGCTTCGGCTTTTTTCTTTGTCTTGTCTTGGCTTGTCTCGTCTTGTCTCTCTCTACACCACCGGGGCTGCCTTGTTCTGTGCGAGCCTGCAGCAAGCAACCTACTGTAGCAAGCATCGTCCACGGCACAGCACTGCAGGCAGTACTACGAGTACAAGCACAAAGCACCACAAGTGGCCAGTTGTTTCGGGCAAAACCAAAGAAACCAAAGGGCCGCCAAGATCTGCACCACCAGATGCTCAATGCAGCCATTGATGCTCTGGGTCTGGGTCTGGGATTGGGGAAGCAAGGGGGGGTGAGGGGCCCTCCCTTGGACCAGGACCAGGATCCAGCACGCGCGTAATGGGTTATCGCAAGGCCTGTGTGGGGACGGGACCGGAGCAGAGTTAAGCAATTGAAGTAAGTAGCCCCGTCGAGCACAGTAGAGCAGAGCGTTGGAGCGTGGGAGGGCCGGGGATTTGGAGCGTTTTGGAGATATGCGCCATACTGGATGGTGTAGCGCTCGTACCTGGGACTGGCAACGCCGTGTCACCAAAGACCGCGCTCTTTGCTTGAATGGATCAATTTGATCGCTTGGGAGTGTACGGAGTACCGTGCTCGTACCAGGCCCAGGTGGGTTACCAGCATGCAGATGCATGTTGTGTGCTTGTAGCAGGTACAGTAGGGATGGATTGCTCTCAATGTCGTATTTGGCGAGGTGTCGTGTTGTCGTGATCGAGCTGAGGTGCGTTCAGGTGAGAGAGAGCGCTGTATTATCCGAGCAACAGCACTGCAGCAACCCATGTACCCGTACCTCCAGCCTTAACAGTCCCCGTGCAACTCCTCCATCATCCTCTCATCCTCTCAACTCTCTCTTCTCCCACCCATGCAACCCGTAGCCTGATCAGGACCTCACCACCCGATTCAAGGGCCTTTTTGTCTCTGCTCTGCCTCTTGGCTTGCATGTGCTGCACTGCGCTGTGCCTCCCACCTCTCACCCCCCAAACCAAAAAGACTCAAATCATTTGCATCTGATTTGCAAGTCAAGGTACGTTCCCGCCTCGGTTCAGAACTTGGCTCTTTTCTTCCGCATCCTTCGCTTCCCCCCCTCCTCTTCCCTCCATCTCCATCTGATCCCAAAATTCCCACTTCTCTCGCCTCACACCCCCCGGCACCCGCGAAAAAAGAGCTGCGAAGCTAAAAGTCTCGAACTTCATTAGCCTCACACCAAGGCAAGCCTCCCCAAAATCGCCCCCTCCACCCCAGACAGCCTCCGGTGCAACGTCCTTTTGGGCCTTTTGGTTCCTGTGAAGGCTTCCATGCATAAATTGTCCTTGCCGGCCCTCCTAGTCGACACCGCCCTCTCAATCGGTATCCCTGTTTCCAAAGGGTCGACTGTCTTCATTTAATAAGGCCGATTGTCCCTCCATCTTCTGCCTCTTCTTCTTCTCTTTTCTCTTCTTCATCCTCAAGTCTAACTGTCTCACGCTTAGACAAAGACACAGAGAGACACATCCATCATGTCCAAGGAATCCGGCGTCGTCACTCCCACGGAGAAGGGCGACAATGTCGTCGACTACCAGGCCAGCACCGTGGTCAACACCAAGGAGGGCCCCGAGCGCGACTCCAACTGGTTCACCCGCAACGGTCTCAATGCCGACTCCTTCAAGAAGAAGCACTATGGCAAAGGCATGGTGGAGCTTGAGCGTCCCATGAAGGCTCGCCATCTGCACATGATTGCCATTGGTGGTTCCATTGGTGCTGGTTTCTTCGTCGGTTCGGGTGGTGCTCTCAGCAGAGGTGTAAGTTCTTTTTACCGCCCCGTTTCGTGTTGACTCGAGCGTGTTCGGTTTTGCTAACGCGATTGAAAATTGTAGGGCCCTGGTTCTCTCTTCATTGATTTCCTCATCATCGGTATCATGATGTTCAACGTCGTGTATGCTCTCGGTGAACTCGCCATCATGTATCCCGTCTCTGGTTCTTTCTACACATACTCTGCTCGTTTCATCGATCCTGCCTGGGGTTTCGCCATGGGCTGGAACTATGTTCTTCAGTGGGCTGCCGTTCTTCCGCTTGAGTTGACCGTCTGTGGTATTACGATTTCGTATTGGAATGCCAACATCTCGACTGCCGTATGGATCACCATCTTCCTCGTCGCCATCATCATCATCAACCTGTTTGGTGCTCTGGGTTACGCCGAAGAGGAGTTTTGGGCATCTTGCTTCAAGCTCGCGGCAACCGTCATCTTCATGATCATTGCTCTTGTCCTCGTCTGCGGTGGCGGCCCCAGCAGCGGTCGCTACGACGAATACTGGGGTGCTCGTTACTGGTACAACCCCGGTGCGTTCAAGAACGGCTTCAAGGGCTTCTGCTCCGTCTTCGTCACTGCCGCCTTCTCCTTCTCCGGTACTGAGTTGGTTGGTCTCGCCGCTGCTGAGTCTGACAACCCCACCAAGAACATGCCCGGTGCTATCAAGCAGGTCTTCTGGCGTATCACCGTCTTCTACATCCTCGGTCTCTTCTTCGTCGGAGTCCTGATCGATAGCGATGATCCCGCTCTGCTCTCTTCTGCCGCCTACTCCGATTCCAAGGCCTCTCCCTTTGTGCTTGTCGGCAAGTATGCTGGCCTCAAGGGCTTCGACCACTTCATGAACCTCGTCATTCTCGTGTCCGTCCTGTCCATCGGTGTGTCTGGTGTTTACGGTGGGTCCCGAACCTTGACTGCTCTCGCTCAGCAGGGCTATGCTCCCAAGCTCTTCACCTACATTGACAAGTCTGGCCGTCCCCTGCCTTCCGTCATTGCCCTCATCCTGTTCGGCTTCATCGCCTACGTCAGCTTGGACGCTACCGGCCCTGTTGTTTTTGACTGGCTTCTTGCCATCTCCGGTCTGGCCGCTCTCTTCACTTGGGGCTCCGTCTGCGTTGCTCACATCCGATTCCGCAAGGCCTGGAAGTACCACGGACACAGCCTGGATGAGATTCCCTTCAAGGCTGTCGGTGGTGTTTACGGCTCTTGGCTCGGCCTTTTCCTCTGCGTCATTGTCCTCATGGCCCAGGTAAGAATGAACCCTTGTTTACCTCTTGTATCTTCAGAAACATTTTGCTGACCTGTCTGCCTTTAGTTCTACACTGCCATCATTGCTGGCCCCGATGTCAAGGGTATGGGCACTGCGGAGGGCTTCTTCAAGCAGTTCCTCGCTGCTCCCGTCGTCCTGGGCTTCTGGATCTTCGCTTGGGTCTGGAAGCGTGAGCCTCTCCTGAGAACCAAGAACATTGACGTCGACACCGGTCTCCGTGAGTTCGACTGGGATCAGATCCGCGCCGATCGCGAGGCACTCGCTGCCTTGCCCGCCTGGAGACGTCTCCTCAACCACTTCTTTTAAAGAACAGTGCGGTTAGAGGGCGATCTCTTTTTCTTTTCTTTTCTTTTTTTAATGCATACAAGTTGCCTCTCCGTTAGACGGTACGAAACTTGCGGGATGCAGAGCTGGAGTGGGCGACTGAGTGAGCCCAGATGACGACCATGTAACGCTGCGCATGCGACCATACCCTTGATGTCGTGGCACGAATTTTCCTGTAAACAATTAGCTCGTCTTTCTATTATACTACAAGATACCATGGGGGCTGGAAGTAAGGCTCCAAAGGGGATGGGAATTAAACGAATAAATACCTGTTCATATGATGCATTGTCTTTGAAATATGCGACGTCTTTGTTGAGTTGTAAAGCCCAAAGTATAAGTCGGAGAGATTTTCCGCATTGAGCGAAGACACAGTTGTTGGTTGGACGTTGGTTACTCAGTGGCTTGGACGGTGCAAGTTTCGGCAGTGGTTCGTAACGTGTGTCATGATTGCTGAAGGCGTTGTAAAAGACGTCGACATCGTTATACTGTCATATCGATATCGAGTTGGCGATGTCGAGGGGAAGTTGGCTATGTTGTCGTCGAGTTGCCGCAAAGGGCGTCGTGCAGTAAGAGTATCCGGTCCATGGTATGAGCTTCCCTTTCCCTTCCGATTTCGTGAAAGTAAGTAACCGAATGAACAAAGAAAGAAATAAAATAAAAGTGGAATACACAAAAAAGAAAGAGAAGAAAAGAAAAGGAAAGAAGGAAAAGAAAGCTGCACCCGCAGTAGAGTAGAGTAAACAGCAGACTAATCACAAAAAGACCATTTCCTCAGCTCGTCTCAAGTGACGACACCAGCGGCGGTGTGGGCACACATCCATATATATCTATCGGATGGGGGTGGAGAAAAAATATTGGATCTCACATGTCGTTTGGTTGTCATTTGCGCGCCCTGGGAGCTGTGCTTGTTAAATGTTGATTATGTATGTAGTATTGAGTAAGTTTTTTGACAGGCTTTCGGCTCGCTGCGCCCTATGGCAGACTTGTGACTAGGGTGGGATCTTTTGATGTGGAGAGGACTGGAAATCGAGCCGAGAGATGCGGCGTGGCGGCTGAGCTGAGAGATGAAAAAATAGATACGAGGTATTTTATTCTAGAGAGGGGAGGGATAGATTATTTTATATATTTATGATAGAAACGTAAAAATTAGTTATTAGTAGTTGTTCTTGCCATCCCCATACAAGAAAAACGGAAGAGGAAGTCCAAGACGAAGAAAAACACACAACCCACGTTCGCTGTTGCTCTTCCGGGATAACTAGCTGCATCGGGAGCTACAGCGCAATAACTATATGGGGCTTAGCGGGCGCCCAAACAAACAGCTTTACATGAATTTGCGGGTCTACTCCCCCATGAAAAGAAAAGTAACGGAGATATGATTACGAACACAGAAGCTTTGCGTATTTCCTAGTCGTTTACAGTACAAACGGAGGAAGAAGCCCGTCATAACGTTGTTTGCTCCGAGGCGATATCGGTGCGGTGATGATGATTCATGATTCACTGTGGGATTCTTCTCCCTGCCAGGGGTGCATGTGATGGGATTTTGGGTTTGGCGGTCGGCGTTTTTTTATGTATATTCTCTGTTGAGTAATGGAATGATCACGTTTATGGCCCAGCGGAAAGGGGGCCGCTTGAGCTTACATGCCTCTGCCTCTGCCGTGTATACGCGGCGAGATGTGGGTATCAGCTGATGGAGATTCAAAAGAGAATCCTTTTTTACTTTTACCTTTTCGACTAAGCAGGATGACTCATGATATCTATAAACTGATGGTAACGGAGAGTACTTTTGCAAGGTCTTATCCACAATACGCCGGTGGATGAGGGTCTGTAATATATAAAGCGCCCTGTTGTTGTTTTTGATATTACGCATGACAGGAGCTAAGTTGACGGATGGAACATGCTGTTCATACGCGTAAGGGTTTTGACCTTGGTCCCGTGCCTTGTTATACGGCCTTGATGAGAATTCATATAGGCTACTTGCTATGTTTTGAGTAGCCTTTGCTTTCTCTTCACCATTCACTCTCTAGGCCTGCCAACAGCCTCCTCAAAAACGAATCGAAGACGAATCGAAGACGCTGGCTTGATTAAAAAAAGTAACACAAATACAGAAACAATAGCAGAAAAGGAGAAGAATAAGAAGCCGAAAAAAAATAAAAGATGATCCCCAGTATATTAAATACGTTAGTTTTGCCGCTCCACCATACCCATCACATCCCCCACCGCCGTCCTCGCCAGCTTCTTGAGCAAAATCTTCTCGTCCGCCTCCCGGTATCTCTCCCACCCATCCAGTCCCTCCTTCGCCTGAATACTGAGCGTCTCGTAGCCCTGCTTAATCACCTCGGCGACTTGATACGTCGTCAGGTTGCTCGGCAGCTTCTTCTCCGAGTTGCCTCTCTCGGTGAGCATCTGCTTGTAGTGTGCGCTGACGTTGATCAGCGTGTCAATGGAGTTGCTGTTGCGGTTTCCTAGCCGGTAGCTCTCCTTAAAAGACGCAAGCACTTCGCCCGATTCAAACACTTTGTAAAAGAGGTCGTCGTATGCTGCTGGAGTTGGCAAAAAGGCCTCGCCGGCAGACAGCGACAGTGCCACCAAATTCACTACGTGGTCGAGGACTGTGTCAATGTGTTGTAAATCTTTCAGATCTGAAGCATACGTGTTGAGAAATCGGATGAGCGACAGCAAAGAACGGAAAAACTCCGACCAGTGATAACTCAGTCTTGTTCGAGACCGCGAAAGATAGGAGATGATTCGGAGCATGATGCCCAGGCAAAGAACGTAGAGACTGACGTCCAACCGCCGCTTTAGGTTGTGGTTAATACCGTCCAGCATAGTGTCGAGAACGCATGTCGCAAGCACACGCTCCCCCTTGACCAGGGGCAAGAATGGTTGCCGTTGTCGACAAAGTCGAACAGACGTCTTGGACTCGTCGCTACAAATCTTCTTGCAGATGGCTGGGTCTTCAATCAGCAGACGAAACACCATCAGGTTGAGATGCGCATAATATGTTGCTCGAGACGACAGGTGAGAGTGCTGCAGAAGATAGGAAGTGAGTGACAGATAGTTGGCCATTGGGCGCTCCTTTCCCTTTTCAGCGGGCAAGGTTACGAGATGAAAGCAAAACAACTTGTTCGCATGAGAGAAATCATATGTTGCCAGCAGAACGGCAGCATTTTGGCCAGGCCTGAAGTCCATTAGTCTATATCCATCGAAGCCGCGTCTCATAGGATTTGATAATCACTTACAACTTCGTAAACAACTGCTTTTGCGTTGCAGCGTCGTACACGGGCTTCTTCTCTGGCTTTGGACCTGGCGTGATGGCTCCCAGTCCAAACATGCTTAGAGTGCTACTCAACGTCCAGCCTTCCGGCAGGTCCTCCTGAATGTCAATGTAATCATTTCGCAACGCATGGCATGCCTCTCCAATGCAGCGGACGACTTTTTGAATGACAGCCTCGTTGACGAAATCGTTCAACCGTAGTTGATATGGGTTTTGGAACTCAAACTTGTTATAGTTGGCGAGTATCCCCAACAAGGTAAATGGTTCTAGACCCTGCTCAGGCTGCTCCGAGCTTTGAATAAACTAGCACATGAATCAATGGTTAATAAGCATCCTGCTGCTGGTCCATCATCACGGCAGCTTTACCTTCATAATGGAGGGAAAGAGGTCCCTCTGTATCATGTACGTAAGAAGCGTCGTCTGATATGCGCCCGCTGAGACGGCTAGCAGCACCTCGATAGCCTTGTGGCTCAGCTCCACTAGCATCGTTCCATCCGTCAGCTTACTCGTATAGCATCCAGCAGATGTTGACAGGTGTACACACAGTTTGTCCCATTGCGAATGATCCCATCAAGCGTGCTCACGAAATCTGTAAACACAGTATCAACGTGATCTAGACCGGCCAGTATGGTGATGATGTCGGAGCTCGGGTGTGAATGCTTCTTGGTCAATACGCAGGCGAGAAAGACGCTCAGGGTCTGCGTCAAGATGTCAGCCATGAAAGCTGTCCAAGCCAAAAACAGGCAACTCAATGGATTTCCGTAGCACTGCGTACATCAAGAGCATATAAAGGAGCCGAGCCTTTACCAGTTTTAACCGCCGCGATGGCCTGGCTAAAGAGCTCTCTCGTCCGCCCCTCCAGGAGCAGTAAATCGGCCGGGTGGATGTCGTTTAGAATCTTCCTCAGCGTCGGTCGATCGGGTCGCAACAGGAAGAACTCCCTCCAGAAGCCCTCCGACTTGTCGCCATCGTCCTCCTCCTAGTACGTCGTCGTCGATCAGCTCGGGCGCATGCCAATGAGAGAAAAGAAGCGAGAGCCGGATGCTAATACCTTGGTGGCCGATTTAGCTGGATTGTTCTTGCAACTGAGGGAGTAGGCAGTTGTGGGCAAACCTTGAAAAGGACCGAGTAGAGCTCGATGATCTTGGGAACAAAAACCTCTGGCTGAGGCTGGCGTGTCAGTGGTGACGCCTCCATGGGATGCGAAGTTGGCGAAACGGGGAGCTGCAAGCTCCTGTCATGGCCAGCGATAAAGAGACGACGTGGATGTCATTATCGCGACCCTGGACAGTGGGGCAGCGATAATAGATAATAAGTGTTGAAAGCACGCACTGTATGAGCCCACGTTAAATGAATAAACAGACAGTGCTTTGACGAATAAGTCACTGTATACATGCCAGGCCAATCACGCTCTTTAATTGACCTCCAAGATATTTTGTATTACCATATTTGCCCAGCCGAGATATCATATAACATGCGTATACTCCACGCCCTTTGCAGCAAAGAACTTCATACGGCTGCTAGCTGAGCATAGCTTCTCATTAATATACTAAATAAAGTTAGACAGGCATGTTTCACATTACACGCACTACTGCGGATAGGCAGCTGTTCAGCGAGCTACCATTCGCGCGCACTCGGATATTCTGATCATAAAACTGATTGAAAGGATATTTGGTATTTTTTTTGTATCGACTTTTAAAATTTTCTCAAAGGGGGTTTTTGTGTATAAATAAAAGTTTGCGCCTTTTGGCACTAATCCACCTCTGTACAGCAACTCGGCCAACAACAGCGTTGTTGAGGGATATAAGAGATAGCCGAAAACCTTGCCCAGAAGACCCGCCAGACGCGAAGCGGCACAGCACGACCAGCATCGTGTCCATTCGGCGAGGTATATCCTTCATCGTCAAGTCGTAAAGCCTCTTCCAATCAATAAGTGAAGAAACAGCCAGCTACACAAGTGTAGCCCAAATCTGGCCGATTGAACCTCCCCATGTGTGAAGCAGCCTGCATCGTTTGTCGTCTCGGTCCAGTCTTGACGACTTCTCCAGTAGCAGGCTTCTGCTTGTCCCTTTTCAACAGCACTCCCCAATAATACAATATCATCGTACAAAACACCTCGCTTCTGATCATATGTCAGTGCCGAGGTACGCCGTTTTTGTTGTAGAAACCGCCGCTAAACAAGGTAATAATTTCTCCTCTCAATCCCATGGTGTAGATGGGATTCCTTCATTCTCGTCCACCATCTGCCGCCGTCATTCATTAAGCAAAAGCTGCGCCGCCAGATTCGATGGCTTCGATCTCGCTCAAATCGATGGGCTGGCGGTGGAACCGGGTAGGGAGCTCAGAGACGTCAAAGGCAACACCCTTGGGAGGGTTAATGGAGCCGAGCTGGTAGCCAGAGGAGCCACCAATGCCGGCTTCAACGCTGCCGATGGTCCTCTGAAGGGGGCCGTGTTGCTGAGCGTGGTCACGGTAGGCGCCGAAAGAGTTGTGTCGGGCGGCGGCATCTCCGCTGCCGTAGTATGCGGTGAAACCCTCGGGGAGCTTTCCTGAGGGAGATGCGGGGTGAGGCTGAGGAGTGTGGTCGATTGAAGCTGAGGGAAAAAAAGACTCGTTAGTATATAACGTCCCTCATCATGGGGAGAAGTAGGCAGGATGATGAGGGCGATTGTGCTTACTAGGAGTGGCTCTGGGTCCAAGGAATCGAATCAGAGGAGTCCGCTCCGCGTGGACAGCGGCCTGTCGAAGAGCTCTCGTGGCGAACATGGTTGATGTGAAGGGGACCTGTTGGTGGAAGAGAGGTTGGGAGAGTTGATAGTTGATAGCGGGGTTGTCTTGATATTAGACTGTTGGAGGGGGGACTCGGAGGTTTGAAATTGGATAGAAGTTCAAGTCTGGGGAACAGCGGGGGAAGACGTGTATATAAGAAGCTTCAAGAGATCAATTAGAAAGCAAGCGGATGGAGGAGAAACGACGTCGAGATGGAGGCGCGAAAGAGTGGAGGTTCGCGAATTAATAAAACACGCCGGAGGTCCGGAGTGCGATAAAAGCAACCCAGGCCCAGCACAAAAAAAAATTAAAAATCCATTGGTGCGTAATGACTTGACATTTCCCAGCCGCGCAGCTCGTTTGGGAAGTCCCGCCCACGTTTAGGCAGCCTAGCGCGCCCTTTGGGCACCCGGAGCACCTAAAAGGCACCTAAAAGCACCGAATGCACAGCGCTCAGAGTTCAAAGTTGCTGGCCCGAGAACCGGGGGCGCTGGCCTTTGTCCGAATTCGGGATCTCGGAGAGTCCACCAGGCGTCCACCAAGCGTCTCACATCACCCACACCAACAAGCTTCCGGTCTTATCGCGAGCAGCCATCGTGCCACGCATCTCCTGATCTCAGCGGGGGAGCCAGTGGCCGAAACATTGCGAATTCAATGCCTGCACATGACAATCCCGGGGGCATCTGCTGTATCGCAGGTGGCTTGAAGCATCTCAGCAAGCCCGCCGAGCCGATACAACATCAACATCAATCTGCTCCTCGATGCCCCACTCGCGCAACGCTCAAATACGGGCATGCGGGAGGGTCTTACGGAGAGAATCGGAGCAGGGGCGGGCTTCACGCATCGTCGACTTGACTACGGACTAGCTGCCGCGAAATCACCTGTTGCAAGCTCCATCCATGTTGCCTCTCTTTCTATTCTATAGCAACAACACCGTCAGCTCTACGGAGTACCGGCAGCAGATATCATGTTATCGAAAGCAGAATCACTCTACAAACAAACTTAATCTCAGAAAGAAAAGAACAGAAAAGAAACGAAACGAAAAGAAGCATCATCTCATTGATATCACACATCACTTTGGCCAGTCCCAGTCCCGTCATCCTGCATTGCATATGCACACTGGTCCCCCAACCACGCTTCTCCACCTCCACACATCGCGATGCTGTCAGCCCTGGCCATGCCTGTGAAACCCCGCGGTTCGTTTTCTCTTTCATGTGCCTCCGAGCTGCTTCCCGAGCCAGGTTCGCGCTGCGTGCTGCGTCAAGTGTGAGTGGGCTTTTTACAGACCAGACAAGGGCCATGTCACTGCAGACGAAATTACATGTGCTTTTTGCTCTGTCGCATCAACGGCTCTCTCGCTGCGGGCTACCTAAACAGGCCATCACAAGAGCCTGTAGCCGGAGCCGGTTCGGAACGAATTCCCACTTTTGTGTCTAACTCGTTGCAATTCATCCAGAGCCATCTTCTCCCCAGATTCCATGGCGGCGTCCCAACTTCTGCCAATGCCGTCCGAAGTGCTGAGCAATCAGAGCAACGGCGTCACCGGCGGCGACCTTTGCTTGAACAGCCGCATTTACTAATACCTACCTCCATGACACATCTGATATTGATAGTAACAGTTATTGCCCAATGTAGTCTTCCGTTGCTTTATAAGTTGCTGTATTACTTATTTGTCCAGAAAAACAGCGGACGAATCACCGAGACCCGATCGGCCCCCGGCTTTGCTCCAAGATATGGCGCAATCTAAACTGCATGGCACGGCACAGCCCCCCCTGGAACCATTCGGCCTCCATTTCTGCGTCGAACAAGCTCTTGTTATGGCGACATGCATGTAAAACGGCGTTAATGAACTTGGGACCTGTATCTTTACTCCGTTGCCTTATTTCCACCACAGCCGTTGCATTTGTCCGAAGGCTTCTTTGCCTTATCTCGTAAAGATCGCTCTCTAATAGGCTCGCAACTACAGATACTCCGTATGTATGCAGGCAGGCATCTCTTTGCTTCCTGAATCGGCCCATGCAATAAGCCACGACCACTTATTTTCTGGGGCTATTCTGGAGACGTTCAACCGGCCCGGACCGGGAACCGGAACCTTGACAATGCCTGTATAAGCTCACTCACTACCCAAACCTTGGCTACGCCTCTTCGCAACGTGTTGGTAGCTTTCCATTACGATCCACTACCGGTACCGGTAGCTTTACAAATACTCGTTTCAGATATTAGGTTTTGTAACATCTTCTCTTGTGATAACGACCACCCAACAGCCAACACTGTTGAAAACCTTCCAGTGAAACTCGGCATCTTTTCTAAACTTTGCATTTAGGAAATCCCACCCAACACTTTACGTATCTTTCTACCCTCTCCCCTACCTCACTTCCCCTATGTTGATTATAGATCTTGTACTATATGTATATTTGGAATCGAATCCACCGCTCCTCTGATTTCGGCCACCGATGTTGGCTCCTCTGATTGTGTCGTCGAATGCTACCTCTCTCTAACGGCAGCCCTGAGGTATACTCGGTAATTCCAGTCAAACTAAACACACCGCCGTGAATTAAATGGAGGGAACGGCCATTTAAGCATCCCAAGTCAGCTACTCAACAACATATCACTCTTTGAACTCGATACACAAAATGCCCGATAGCCAACCTGGAGTACCAAGCAGCCACTCTCTAAATTTAACACCTAAAAATAACCCTAACATCATCCCCCATCCCCAACAATTAGAAGAAGAATAAAAATAGAAAGAAGAAAAGAAAGTATTTCAAAAAGCCCCAAGATTCTACCATCGCCACTCCATAGCCAATAGGAGTGAGGGTATCCTAACGATGAGAGGCGCCTCATGTAGTCGCCCCAAAAAAAGTTATTGAAGCAGCAAATTCAAAAGGGAATAGACACGTCTATAAACGTTCTTCGACCTTTTTGCAGCGAAACAGAGCCGCCGCTGCAGAAGACTCCCAAAAACACCATTCTCCACAACAAATCCAAAAATCGAGACCCGACCCAAAAAATATCCTTTTATATACATCCAAAGTACTCAGAGAAGATTCCTCTTGGAAGACGCCGCGTGCTGAATCGCGTCATAAATCCCTCGTATCGTACAACTTTATCCTTTTAAGCTTGTCGGTAGCATTCTGCTCGCTTCGTTCTCGTTCTCCATGCAAGTTGATACTGTGTCCTCAAGGTCCAGTCGCCGAACCCTTATATACGTCCCCCCTCCACGACCTCCCGTTCCAAAATTTCTACTTGCCCAAACTCTCCGGTTCGCCGGCGTTCCATAACCCACCGCTTCTCCCCGCTCTCCTCTTCTTCCATCATATAAGATATACTATCTGTTGATCCCTTCTGCCGCTGATGCCCTCTCTCCGGACTTGACGCTTCTTGACTACTACACATAGCATGCGGGTGTGCATTGGCTGCTGTGAAGGCAGAAGGATGAGGGGGGTCGCTGAGCGGAGAAATGCCGTCTTGGAAGATATTGGATGCCATTTGGATGGGCGATGTTGAGATCGCTCCCCAAGCTGAAGCCATATCTGCGTGTGGATTCATGAATTCGGGCCCAATTGACGATCTATTGGCAAGAGCCGACGTAGGCATTGTAAGTGTAGGGCTAGCAGGAACACTGCCATCTGAATCACGACTCACGACAGAGAAGACTGAGTTTTTCCGTGTATGACCAGCTGAGGAGGGAGGAAACCCGCTCGGAAAGCTGGGTCCTCTCGGTGAACCTGGGCCCTCTCCTCTTTCTGACCTCGGGGAGCCATCTTTACTGGAAGCCAGGCTGGCTTGCGAGCCGCCCCATGCCTTTGACCGCAGCCGGAGGAGTGCCGTGAGGTTCATCTGGTCGTCGCCTCGGTCCGCCATCATAGCTAGCTGGGCCAGTCCGGGGCTCTGGACGATTGGAGTGCCACTAATAGGCGGCATTCCGAGACTCATAAGGGAGTTTCTATTGGAATACTCGGATCGCTCGGTGATGGGAGTCAGGTTTGGCTCCCTTGAAACTACACGCCCGCTTACGCTGCGATTTAAGTTGCTTGCGCCTTTGGGGCCGAAAAATCCACCAGCGACATATCCGCTGCCCTCCGCGTTGGCGCCTGAGCCGTGGTTGTTGACTGGAGCAGCATAAAAGCCAAACTCTTGTCCATACCACCCATCAGAATCGTTGGCCAGAGCACTAGCATTAGCCTCGGCGATGATGGCATCGTCGTCCATTTCAAAATCATCCATATCATCATAAGAATAGCCGTAGTCGTCGTACTCGTAGTCACGGAGCGCATCTGAATCATCAAAACTTGTGGGCACTTGGCCATTATTATCTGCATCCGTGGGCGACTGCGCTGCTGCGCGTTCGAACTGGCCAGCCTCTGCCGCTCTCTGGGCGGCTGCAGCCAAAGCCGCCTGATAGGCGGCAATAGGATTTGGGCTGTACGGCTGAGGAGCAACAATGGTAGTCTCAGACAACGGAGGTAAGTCGCTCGGGACTTCAGCAGCAGCATTCTCAATCGAATGATCCGTGCTGATGCTTGTAGAGGCGTGTATCGCCGACTGAGCATCCTCCAGCTGCTCTGAAGGCTGCTGGGATGCCACTTCACCCTCTGGCTTCTCCGTCTCCTCCTTCGGAGACTCTTGGTTGTTTTTCTCCCGCGCAGACTTTGCTTGTGCGAAAGCTCCAGGTAGAGGTCGGCCGTATTGATCAGTATCATCATTGTCAAATATTGACTCATCAAAAGGTACCCCATCATCTACAGGTGATCCGGCTAAATCTTCGGCAAACACACCTCCGAAGTCAGTCATGCCTGCATCAAAATATAGCTCTTCATAACTCATCCTGCGCCGCGCGCCCGGTGGCGGAGGCATACCAATAGGGGTAGGGACAGAGCCTGCTTCCAAACCCAATGTTTGGAAAGAGGCCGAAACAGTATCAACTCCATGGATCCCCAGACCGGATACCTCAGCATCGGCCTCCGGGTCCGGAATTGAACTCGGCTCGGGCGATAGAGGGAGGTTCGAGAGCCCTGGAGTGTCCTTTGTCATGGCGGCACCAATAACCTCGCCATCGGCATCTCTAGGAGTTGGCATCATGCCTCCACTCTGTGGAGTCGCCAGAGACGATGTTGGGTTAGATCGCTGGAAACTGAACCCGGCAAAGTTTTCTTGGTCATCGTCTGGATCGATTTCATCCTCAATATACTGAGCCTCTTGTTCATAGCACTGATCATCGTACTGATCATCGAGATACGGGTCTTCTTCATCATCGTAATCCGCATTAATTCCAGGAATTTTCTCTTCCAATCCGTCATCATCCATCATGGCGTCGTAATCAAAGGCATCTTCATCAAAGTCATCAAAGCGAGAGTCTCTTGGCTCCTCGCCTTGTGCAGCTTTCTTGTCCAACTCCCGTTGTCGGTGCCGTTCTTCCAGGAGCTTTTCCTGCTTGGCGGCTCCAATCATGTCGAAGCTGAATCGTGAAGAGGTACTCTTCATGTGTCTCGGTATAGACGAGAGAGAGACGTTCCTCGACCTGGTCGTTCGTATAGAGCCAGTATTTCTGACTGGATCACCCATCTCCTGAGTGGTGGCCTGAGAAATCGTTGAAGGGGTCGATTGAAGAGCTGGGTCGTTGCCCTTCATGGTTAGTCCAGTAACGACATGGTCGTCCAACGGAAAGGCTTGCTCTGCAGTAGAGGAGCCCGTTCTAACAGAAGATACACTAGATGATTGGGCAATGGTGTGCGAATTTGTGCTCCCGGATTCTGGGCGGGCAGGATCCGACGCACTGCTCATCATGCGGCGTTGTAGCTGCCCGTCTAACACTACTGGGCCACGCGTCTCCGCCCCATCATGAGGGCCCACGCCCGACTCCAGGGCGATATTGGCCAAAGATGCAGAGCGGATAGCCACTGTATCATTAGTAGGAGCATTTGTCCTTCGTCTCGGTGCGCTAAAGTCATGAACCCTAGTACCTTTAATGCGAGGGTCATATGTAGGCTCGTCTAGACGATTGTCTAGGGGAAGGGGCAGTGCATTTGCAAGATTTTGGTTGTTTCTCCTCCTCAACAGTAACGTTGACATGGGGTTCTTGAGGAACGGCAATCCCTTCTTCCCCTTCTGGGGCTCAATGTTTAATACAGTACTCGAAGACAGAGATTCGCCCGCGAGTCGAGAACCAGAAAGCCGCTGGTTAGATGATGAGGAGTAGGGAAGACTACTCTTTGAACTACTGGATGCCTGCGGCGATGGCCTTGATAGGTCGGCATTGGTTGACATGGGCGTCTGGTGGGAAGTTTGAGCATGGCCATCACCTTGCTGTGCTTCCACATTCCGCTGGTAGTTCCGCAGAGCAACGCCGCCGATAAATCCAGAGCCAGTGCTGTATCCCGATCTCTGGACCTGAGGAGGTCGGCCGACAGTTTGCGGCTGCTTCTCGATAATCTGCGGTTGTTTCTCGACATCTCGCTTCTCCCCAAGAGGTTCTAGATTAAATTCGTTTGACGTCACGCGGTTTATCGGCGGCAGGGTATACGGTAATGAGTTGGAAGCAGAAGATGACAGCTGTGCGTCGAGAGGAGATGCTGAGTCGGGGTTCAAGGGCGACTGTTGATGGCTGTTGAGAGACGAAGGCGAGGATTGATCCGGAGCCGGCGAGGTCGGGTTTGAGGGCCCCCGCCGGTGGAATCGCAGGTGGGAGAGCATGTCGTGCGTTGTGTCGAGTGTTGCACAAGACGTCCGAGGCCTAGACGCAGAAGAAGGATCGCAATGCGGGCGCGATCATAGCTCGCGGATTCGGACCTTGTGCATTGTTGAATCGATGTCGATTTGAGAGGGGTCCGAGGCAGCAACTGAACGGGGCGGTTGGATGGCGCTGCAAGCGTCCGTTGAGGTGGCTGAAGCTCTGCGTCCCGGAGTTATCGCGCTCTGCTGCTTGGTCGAAATCAAATGCTCAATACACGCTCTCGGACGAAGCTGCGGCGCAAACAGCCGGAGATTCAGACGGGCAGAGGCGCTGGTGTCTGTGTCTGTGTGTGTGTGTGACGTTCTAGGCGCGATCGACAACGGGCGGTTCCATAAATACAAAATCGAGGCAGAACGGGTAAGCAGGGGAGCCGCTAATAAATTGGAGGGCATGCCATGCACAGGTACTGAGTACCGCCGGGTTAAAGCCCCTCTCGCAGCGGTTTTCGACAGTGGCTAGGTACAGATACAGCAGGTCTTAACAAGAGCCCTTCAAGGTTGATTCAATCCTAAAATATCATCCCGTCCAGTCCAGCCCTTTGTTGGTAAACACCTCAGCTGCAAAATTCACGTTGGCAAATGCCAGTCCCGCCACGTGCGCTGTGCCCTTGAAATTACGGGGGAACCGAAATTCAAGGAAGGTGATGTCAGCAGTGGCTGCTGGTGTTTTCACAAGAAGCTGAGTCGAATTGATTGAGCGCTGCAAGGCCATGCAAGGGAGGAGATTGCCGATGCGCAGGAGTAATTCATCGCCTGTTGAAGAAAAACCAGTGGCTTCCAGAATAGGACCGAGTGAGCCCTATCAAGTCCTAGATTGTGACTGGATGTCGGTCACGGTTGAGGCTGCAGGCTTCCAGCAGGGCGCTTACATGCGAGCCTACCGCAGGAAAAATTGAGGCGAGCTCTGCTTCACCGTTGCTTTGGTGATGGGCTCATTCTTCTTATTTGCAGAGAATATGGACTTCATCCATCATCGACCTCGTGCAGTAGATCACACGTTGCTGGCACCCTTCTTGCAACGCATTTGCCTGGCATTCTAGTGCACTGGAATGCGATCACCAGCTAATTACCCTCCCTCAAACGACCCATCAAAACACACGGCATACAACGTAACGCTATCGAACAAAGAGAAAATTTTCATCCCTTAAGCGCGTACAGCTATTAAGGGCGTAACACGTAAGCTCCAGTCGGTTTACACGTATTATAGAATGTTGAGTGAAGCTTCGGGACCGGGTTCGGCAACTCTGGTGTAGCTGACGGGCACCGCCTCACCGGCAGACACTGCCGACGGGAAAGCTGGGACGAAATCTGGGTCTCGGAGAAATCTGAGCACGTTGTTGGAACTGACAGAGTATAAAATGGGCTGTTTCGTGGTGGCTTATAAGTGTGTGTCAGCATTTGAGGCTGTTGAAGCGGGAGTACATACATCCGAGTCTCTCGGGTTCCTCTCAGTCTTCCACGACATGATATAATGATATAATCACCTAATTATACTTTGAACGTACTGATCGCGTCAAGATTAAATGCGACAATATACTCTCTGCTCTTTAACCCTACGAGTTATTCTGTCCTGGTGAACGCATCGTGAAATCAGTCATCTCAGCTTCGCTGCTTTAGCCTTGGGTGAGAAGTGGTAGCGCATTGGCAGAAAAGCCGCATCCTTCATAACGCATCATCGTTAGCTGTTTGATCGACAGCCATCCACAGCTAACGATGGTGGCATTCTCTAGTGGTGTGCTTTACGCCCCTCTTCTAATAATAATTCCAGCTTTTCCCCAGCTTGCTCCTTATTAGTAGGTAGAAAATGGTGTCGCAGGAAGAGCCTACCTAGGTCAGACATTCTCGCTGGGACCGTTATCGATATGGTAGATGCAGGTACCCAACCCTTGAACGTCTCCCACTCCCAGATGCTACCACTACTACATGCATCTACCACTTCCAGGATAGACGTCTTTAGCCAACTTTGCTGCTATGCTTATTATCATTTGTCTGCTAAAGACATTTTTGCCTTATATGCAGTGTTATTCTACGCCTTTCCTTAGCAGCAGCCGGTGATGGCTTGTAGCTATAAAGTACAGGTACTCTCCAAGCCAAGGGGTCGCGTCGGGGTCTTGGCCTCGTCCAAACGATGAGAGATCCTGTCGCGTGCCCCTTTTCCAGATGGAGTGTCCAAGCAAATTAGGCGCCCTCGACATCAAAACTACTGCATTGATTCCGGCTTTCATTTGCCCTTTCTGGTTTACTCGGCCTCGTCTCACGTAGGCCAAGACTCAAAAGTACATATTTTGTCTTTTCTTTGTTACATACTCCGGACTCGATCGGGCAAACGGCCTGCGAATCACCGCCTACGTCGTGCTTTGGGGGCTAGCCTCTCCTCTCTCATCTACATTATGTCGACCGTGTGTTCCTCTTTATTACCTCTTTTCCTCTTTATCCAGGAGCCTCGACCGACCTGCTGCATTACATCTAGTAGCATCTGCACGAGAGACGCACAAGTCAGAACTTGTAACAGCGTCTGTGTCTCCACTCCCCCGAAAGCGGTGGCTTTGTGGCATCGCCAAATGGGCACCACGGCAATGCGGCATCGAAGCTGCGTTTCAGCCATTCCGGTTGCCGGGTATATTAAAACGACTTTGCATTTTGCGTAAAAAAACCGGTGTAGGCCATATTAAAAGCGGCTGATGTGAGTTTTGTACACGTATGCCTCATCAAAACGCGCAAGAGTCTATGATTATAGGCGCTTGATTATAGGCATTTCCAACAACAGAGTTTCAAGATGGTTGTTACAACTGTTCTCCATCAAATAGAAGTACACTTTGGTACTTGTACAGTCTCCAGTTGTACCGCCGTTTATTAGCAGCGACTTACGTGTACGGGCGTACGTACCACCTTGCTCGCACGGTATTGTGTCAGGATTCAGTGGCAAGGATTCTCCGGTATAATCAACCTAGTTCGCTGCTAGCTGTTGAAGTGCCGTCACCTGGTCCTTCTTAATACTTCGTACCTCCATGGATGTCAATGTCAATACATCTGTTGCTCGCGTGCGCGTTCTCCGTACTGGGTAAACGGTTGACGATCCTCCATTATTACTGTCCGTGCTGTTAGCCTCCTGGAAGCTATTGACGCTTGCTTCTCTCTCCATCCTCAACACGATACCTTCACTCACTCACTCTTACTCATATCTACATACCACTTCCTCGCACCCTCCTCTCCCTTGCACTGCTCATCGCCGCTTATACATCGCACCTGTACTCGTAATTCTTCTTTCGGGCCCCTGGTGATCAGTTTTAGGGGTCTGCTTAGCGCTTCTGGACAGGCCCATGCGGATCCCCCCTGGGTCTCACGCCGTCTCAACCCCATCCATCGATACTGCTTTAATACACGGCCAGGCCTAGCACCGGCGCCCGATTTCATTATATCAATCTCATCTCATGTTTGTTCGCTGAAGCCGCCGTTTCCTTTTTGCTTCTATTTCGTTCTGCTTCCTCCAACCCTAACCCTCGCCGCGCGAGCTTGTGGGCAGCATGAGCGGCTTCGCCAAAGAACAGCTCCCAAGCGATGGCTCGTCGAACTGGAGTCTCCATGCAAAGGCATTTCTCGTCGTCTGCTCACATCGCATGTGGCGGGGCGGTCCGCGATCCATCCTGCAGATCGCCGCCGCCGCCTTTGGTCTGCTCATGCTCTTCTACTTTGTCACGCTGCAGCTCGATGACCGCTACCAGCAAATCCTGAGCTGGTCAACGCCTGAATCAGGAGGCTCTGGTGACCTTCGAATCGTCGTATTTGGATCGCAGGACTTGATGGGAAGTGCACCTGATGCCAAGCACACACACACATCTTGGCCAGAGCACCTCTGCAAACAGGTAAGATGGAGAACTAATCATTATATACACTTACATCGACTTGTATATACAAATACCTACACTCGACAACGCTAACTTACTACTCTACCAGCTCAAATGTCACTCTGTTCTTTCTTTCATCCCTCCGATCGAATCACAGCCCGGCCTAACCTCCAACAGCATCTATGGCACAGAGATACGAGCCTTGGAAATGTTTAACGAGCAGGCAAATCTGACGGGAAAGCCTGCCCTCGACAACTTCTACATCCCAGAACAGTATCCGGTGCCAACAAAGACCCCGGATCTGGCAGCGCAGGTTCAAAAGTTTCTTACCATGGCTCCGCCAAAGATACCGCCTCGAGAGACGCTGTGGGTTTTCACATTTGGCACCTGGGAGACGTGGAACATGGCCTCGCTGCCGCGGGAAACAGGCGAAAGACTCATTGACGCCTCAGTCACCGATATTTTCACTCAGGTCGAATTGCTCTACCGAAAGTCGTTGAACCCAGCGTCTCCTGCTTTTTCTGACTTCTGGTCGAATGTTACCAAGGAGGAAATCCAGGCTCTCACGCACCCCGACCCCGAGAACAAGCCCGACGAGCGCAAAACGGAGAGCTTCCGCGTCGTGATCCCGCAACTCTTTGACATTACTCTAGCTCCAGGTTGGCAGAAGCGCCCCCTTCCATCTGAATCGCAGTCGAGGGGCGTTCAGATGCGTAACGCTGCATATCTCAACTCAAGATGGAATGACCAAGTGTCTAGGCAGCTAGAGGATTGGAGAAGGAAGGGCAACTCTAAGCCTGAGGGGGTCGAAGATGAGGGCATTGAAACGGCTTCGTCAGTTCCGACAATGGCATCCTTGCTGCGATATCTCCCGGAATCACTTCAGCCTAAGGAGAAGGACAACAATGGAGAAGAGACCAACGACGATATCATTTACGCACCTTATCCACGACGATTGGGCTTGCAGTCCTCCTTGGTCAAGAGTGTCTTGGATGCCATGACGGAAGAAGAAATGCAGCGATCTGGCCTCAGGGATAGCAGAGGCCGAGGTAGCCGACCTGCAAATGATGCGATGCGATTTTTTGACGTTTGGACACCTTGCATCGCTGATGCTCGATCCGTTACTGGCATAAGCACATCCCAGCCCAGTCAGGAGTGCGAAGTTCCGAATGACCATTTATTCTATGACGAATTTACTTTTGGAGAACGCGCCAAGGAGGAACTGGCGAAGCAAACTGCTGCTCAGATTCGAGAGTACTTGTTTGTTTCATAGAGATGCTGTTATTCCGCGACTAAGAGTAGAGTTGCATACATATTGGATTGGTGCTGGGAATTATTATAGGGAGCGGCTTTTGGAAACGCGATGATATAATAGCTTGGTGGGCATGATTAAAGCATCGGGATGGGTATAGGCGAAAGGCGTTTGTTTTGGAAATTTTGGCCGTCGGTACACAAGGGAGATGGAAACAATAGGTTGGGAGTTGTCAGAATATGTACTTGGGTTGGCTGTATTCGAAAAGTCTCTGTTCAGCCTTGATCAAGAGATGACGGTCCTTTCCATGATGCAAGGGAACAGCCACAGTGGCTACTATATGGACATACTGGCCATTCACTCAATACAACGAATAACATGGAAACGCACGGCCAATGAAAATGTGATGAAACGTTCCTCGACATGTTAGGGTGCCCTCGAATAACAATTATATCCTACGAAATCATATAAGCATATCCAATCAGATTGAATTCCAAGCGCCGCTCAAAAACAATAAAAATACAAATGATACCAGAACAAACGCTACCCCAACATTATGAGTTTCTCTCGACGGCCTTCTTCACCAGATCCAAACACTCGTCGGGGTTCTCAAAGACGTGCCAGGCGTCTCTGGGGATACCCGTAAACGCCTTTTCGAACCTCTGCGGCTCATTCTTCTCCGCGAGACCAAAGGAAGCCGAATTGGTATCCTTGCGGATGAAAATCATCCTGATCCAGCCAGGGAATGTTCGATAACTAGATAGCAGACAACGTTAGCTTTACTTCAAGTACAGGGGAAAGAAAGGAGATTTGTCTCTTACATCTCGCCGTAGGCCTCGGGATCAGACTGCGTAGAGTCTCCGAAAACGATGAGCTTCCGCTTCGGCAGCCACGAATTAATCTTCTTCATGCGGTCTACCTTGTACTCCTCCGTGCCCACCGTCAGCGAAGACAAAAGTCCGGACACGGTCTTCCAGCTAGAATCCCGCAGGATAAAGGTTCCCGGAGGATAGTATGTGTCCCGGAAGCCCTTGAGGAAAGGGTACAGGTTGTAAGGGGATGCGGATAGGTAGAACCACGGCGTGTTGTGGGGGAGAAACGACTTGATGCCCGCGTAGAGCTCGGGCATTCCTGGGACGGGAGATGGGGCGTTGATGAATGTCTCCTTGAGGATGCCGACGGGGTCACTGGTGGTTGTGATTTTGATTGTGTCATCAATATCTAGCATTTTCCATGTTAGTCTTAGTCTTTTCATATGAGCCGATCGAAATCAAAGTAGCGAGCTCTCACCAGATATGATCCCCCAACCTTCAGGAGCCGCAAAATGAGTCTCCATGCTCAAAACACCGCTCACGCCCTCAATATCCAACGTAGTCTTCTTGGTAGTAAACGACGCCTTGCTGTTATGCAACAACTTCAAAACATTCGTCGAAATGCCGTTAAATCCACTCGGCCCCAACTTCAGCTCCAAATCCCCCTGCGACACCGTCGTCGTCCTCGCCGCCTGAATGTCCCACAAGAACGGCAACAGCCTCTCCTCAATAGTCTTGCGCTCCTCCGCATCGTCAGCCAATCCAATGGCGCCCGCGATACCCGCGACAATGTCAGCGACTGCGCACTTGGGCTCGTTCTCAAACACGGCCATGATGAACTCTGCCTGCCACGGCTCGTGCTCGGCGGCCTTGAAGGCGGTGTTGTCGAAGAGCCAGACGACGTCGCCCTTGACGATGGCCTTGGCGAAGGGGTTCCAGGTGCTTATTTCGTTGAGGACATTGCTGACGGAGAATTGGTACGGGGCGGATACTTTGGGGTTGACGAGCTGGTTTTCGACGTCGTCGAATTTCTGGTGTTTTCTTGTTCGTAGCTGCATGGCGTTGGCGACCTCGGAAGGTTCAAAGTCCAAATCTTGGTTGTCCATGGTGAAAGATGGGGAGGAGGACAATGCTATTTACAAATACCGATCAAATGGGTGATGACTGATGCTGAAACGGGCTTTGAAAATCTCTAGACGGCCCAAGAGCAAGAATTACTATATTCAGCCTTTTGAGTCAAACCTCAGCCTGTGTCAGCAGGTACACAACTCGAGGGCCTCGTGCGCACTCGCTCAAGAGTTGTCAGACGGGAGGGTGAAAGAAGGCGGCACAAGAATTCGCTGATGACCAAAAAGAATAAATAAAGAGAAAAAGCCAAGAACACAGTCCGAATCCTCGTAATCTACTTTCAAACGACGATTTAAATAGAATCCCGATGAAACTCTGCGCCTTGATCCGTGAAGCAAAAGGAGACGGGGGTGGCCAATAGGAGCAGAACCCGTGGTCAGCAATTCAGATGGTTCCGATTTGGAAACGCAAGTCGCATGCGAAATGGAGTGAGATGAGACGCAGGGGGTTTTGCAGATAGAAAAAGAGAAAAGTGATGGAATTTGACAAAAAGGCACCTCCATTCTTATGACCAAACTGAGCCATCACCATGGGATTGAGAAGGCTGGGGTGTGGGGTAGCTGAACCCGGGACCGCAGCCGTGGCTCATCATCATACATAGCGAAGATCAATAGTCTACTTCCGTAATTCTCCTATCAATATCGATACTCTCTGCATGGTGAGAAAATAACAGCGACAGGTCCAAAACCGGGGTCTCATGCTCATGGCTTCATTGGCCAGGTTTCGCTTCAGGCTGAAGGATGCCTTGCAGTAGCTTCAATGTTTCCCGTGGTCGCCGCGTGCTGCTGATTCGGGTCAGCTGCCTCATTCAGGTACTGGAGAGAAGAGGGGGGCGCATGCAGGCAATGAGGCAGCCTTGTGGGATTTGGCTTGCGATCAGCAGATGACGAGCAATCGAATCAGTATGACAGCACAAGACTGTACTGCGCTTGATGGCGAAAGATCATCAAATGGAAACCCGTCCAGAGGTGGCTAATCGGGCTATGGACACTGCTCGGCACGGAACGGCACGGCACAGCTTCACCCACAGTTGATGATTCAAACTTGCATCATATAAGCAGCTTGCGCAGGTTATCCAATTTTATTACAACTTTCTATTTTTACAAATTCATACCGACATTTCCTCAGTCTCGACCTCGGATTCCGCTTAATGCTGCCTTGATCACATGAATCTGTTCCAGCACCAACGACTTGCTGGTGCCGCCATTGGAACTACTCTTCACGCTCGTCTCATAGACGAGTGCCTCTGCAATATCCTCTTCGAATCGGCTATCAATAACCTTACGCTGCTTCAATGAGAGCCCATTCATGGGAATGCCAGTCTCCTCCAACTTGGCAACACATTGACCAGAGAATGTAATGCGTCTCTCAGAAGGGAATTCCTTGTTGAAGTTGATGGGGAGGCACTTTTGGGTATAATTAAGCCAGCCATATGACCAAAGGCACGGCCACTCTTACCTCGTAATATCTCGAGACTGTCGCTTGTGGAATCAGGGATCTGCCGGTAGAGTAAGCATCCGAGAGACGGATGAAGCCAAACTCAGCCGGGGAGTAGTGATCAAGTCCTCAACCCAGCGGGATATGTGCTGCATGAACATAGTATCTCACTGCAGAGTCTCTGGGAGTAAATCACGATCAGACAGGCCAGCCATTGTTCAAGGCTAGACAAATCCAAGCCCCACGGTGATCATATCAGGGGTCAGTTCCAAGTGATTTGCCGGCAAAAATACCACAGTCAAGGGGATTCCTGTCGAAGCTTTTGATAATCTTCCCAGAACCTCTCCAAGTCACTAACAAATTCGAATTCGTATGACAGCACTCAATGGCTCCAAAGGATACGCTACGCTCAACGCCGGGAATGGTGAATTCGCCTGCTTTTCACTCCTTTTCGATCTGTCGGAGGCCTGCCTCAAGCTTCTCAGACTTCTTGGGCAATGACGCCAGCTTTTGCATTTGACCTAGCAAACGCAATGCTTCCCACTCTACCTACTTGTAGAGAACCCAGTCAGAAGAGATACTTTCGTGTGTAATTGATCATCAATGGGTCCAGGCCGTCTGAATTGTAGCATCGCAGGTTAGCTTAGGTTCACGGCATATTGATGGACAGAGCTGGCAGCTTTGATAGCTGGCATTTGATGGAGTCTAAAGCCATCTTGATCATTTATTGCATGTAAATGCTTTTGGTGGAGCCTTGACTGTTAACAGTGACTGATTGATTTCCCTCCGATCGGCCATGGAGGGGCATTTTGCTGTTGGCAGGACCCCGCGAAAAAAAAAATCTCTTACAGGACTGATAAGCTAGCAGGGAGCAAGCATGTACTGGTACCGTTGCACTGCCGGAATGGCCCTGCGGCACGCACGTATGGGTACTCGCGAAGCCCGATAATGCGTTATCGTAGCGCTATCGCTGCCATCACTTTGGCTGCCCCGCCTTCACCCCACCTAAAAGTCCAAGAAAAAAATGAGCTGCGCAACATGATCTACAGCCCTATTGGCTGCTTTTGATAGGCAGGAGAGAAATTAGAGGGAAAAAAAGCAGACATTCGAGCTCGAAGTTTTTTTCCTCTCTCGAGTGACCTCTGGCATTGGCTCCTCCAAGTGCTGGACAGACCTTTGTTCTCATCTTTACTTCGATTCCTTCGAAAAGGGAGAGACGTGGATCTGGATAGATATCCTGGAGACTCCGTTTCAGCTCGTCACATCCACAATCCACAATGGCCGACCTTCGAATCCTTCTCATTGGCAATGGCGGCCGCGAGCATGCCTTGGCCTGGAAGCTGAGCCAGTCTCCTCGAGTTGAGGCCATCTTCGCGGTCCCCGGCAACGGTGGCACTGCTACTTGCCCCAAGGTCACCAACGTCTCTTCTGTTTCCGCAGAGGACTTCCCTGCCCTCGTCCAGTTCGCCCAGTCCAATGGCATCAACTTGGCTGTTCCTGGACCTGAGGCTCCCCTCGTTGACGGTGTCGAGGGTTTCTTTCGCAATGCCGGCATTCCTTGCTTCGGCCCCTCCAAGGAGGCCGCTCGCTTGGAAGGCAGCAAGACTTACTCCAAGGACTTTATGAAGAAATACAACATCCCCACCGCCGCTTACGAGAACTTTTCCGATTATAACAAGGCTGTTGCATATCTTGACACCATTAGCCACGATGTCGTCATCAAGGCTACGGGTCTGGCCGCTGGTAAGGGTGTTATTATCCCCCAAACCAAGCAGGAGGCCAAGGATGCGCTCAAGGAAATCATGGTCGACAAGGCTTTCGGTAACGCTGGTGATGAGGTTGTCATTGAAGAGTTCCTGCAGGGTGATGAGCTCAGCGTCCTCACCTTCTGCGATGGCTACTCTATCCGATCTCTACCTCTGGCGCAGGACCACAAGCGGATATTCGATGGCGATCAGGGCCCCAACACCGGTGGCATGGGCTGCTACGCCCCTACAAACATTGCTACCGCCGAGCTCGTCCAGCAAATCGACAGAGACATCTTGGTACCTACTATTTCCGGCATGCGACAGGAGAAGCAGCCCTTCCGTGGTGTTCTGTTTACGGGTCTTATGATTACCCCGGCCGGCCCCAAGGTTCTCGAGTACAATGTGCGATTTGGCGACCCCGAGACTCAGACGGTGCTGCCTCTTCTCTCGGCCGACACTGACTTGGCCGAGATTATGCTGGCCTGCACTGGTGGCTACCTGGACAACTGCCACCTGACCGTTGAGAAGAAGTTTAGTGCTACAGTCGTTCTCGCTGCTGGCGGTTATCCTGGTTCTTATGCTAAGGGCACCCCGATGACTGTTCAAGCCCCTCCTGCTGGAAGCACCATTTTCCACGCCGGTACAAAGCTTGATGGACAGCAGCTCAAGACGTCTGGTGGTCGCGTGATCGCCATCAACTCCGTTGGCGAATCGCTCAGAGCCGCTGTCGATGCTTCATATGCCGCTTTGGCTTCCAACGTCATTGATTTCGAGGGCAAGTTTTTCCGCAAGGACATCGCTCACCGTGCTTTTAGAGATGCGAGCAAGGTGTCGATGACTTATGCTCAGGCTGGTGTTGATATTCAGGCCGGCAACGACTTTGTGGAGAAGATCAAGAAGGCTGTTGCCAGCACAAAGAGAGCTGGTGCCAGCGCTGAGATTGGTGGCTTCGGCGGCGAGGTCGATCTCTCTCAGTGCGGATACCCCAATGCTCCCATCTTGGTCGGTGCCATTGATGGTGTCGGCACCAAGCTTATGATTGCGCAAGCCATGAAGAAGCACGACACTGTTGGAATTGACCTGGTTGCCATGAACGTCAATGATCTGGTCGTCCAGGGAGCTACCCCCCTGATGTTCCTCGACTACTACGGCTGCAGCAAGCTGGATCTTGCTTCCGCCGCTGACTTTGTCCAGGGTGTCGCTGATGGCTGTATCCAGGCTGGCTGTGCTTTGGTTGGCGGCGAGACGGCCGAAATGCCAGGCATGTACAAGGACGAGGACTACGATGCTGCCGGCTGTGCCGTGGGTGCCGTCACCAGCGGAGGTATGCTCCCCCGGAAAGATGCCATGGCTGAGGGCGATATCCTCTTGGGTCTCGGATCCAATGGCGTTCACTCCAACGGCTTCTCTCTTGTGCGAAGGATTGTGCAGGCTGCCGGCTTGGACTACTCATCCCCCGCGCCTTGGGATGCTTCCAAGACCGTTGGAGAGTCCCTCCTGACCCCTACCAAGATTTACGTCAAGAGCCTGCTGCCCGTCCTCAGCAGCATCAAGGGTCTCGCACACATCACTGGAGGTGGACTGCTCGAGAACGTGCCCCGTATGCTCCCCGACTCTCTGGCCGCAGATATTGCTTATGGAACTTGGGAAATGCCCCCTGTCTTCCAGTGGCTCAAGAAGGCTGGCAACGTGGCCCCTACCGAAATGTGCCGAACATTCAACTCGGGTATCGGTATGGTTGTGGCAGTGGAGGCAAGCCAGGTTGAGGCTGTCGTAGCGGCTCTCCGTAGTGGCGACGAGCGGGTTTACACCATCGGTAAGCTGGTCCGTAGACAAGAGGGCCAGGCTGGATGTGTCGTCCAGAACTTGGAGTCATGGGCATAAGCGAGCTCTTGAGATGTGGGAATTGCGAGGCTTAGTTATTAAAAAAGGATTGGGGCGTATAAAAATACCAGGGTTGGTAACAGAGCGAGAGTGTATTATAAAAGAGTGCCTCCAAACAGGTACGAAAATATTGGGATGGGATCGAAGGCCGGCGGAATTATGTGAATTGCATTCCCTATTTGTTTTCACGTTAAGATTTGTCACCAATATATTTACGAAGGCCATACATGTCATGAATCATAAACAAGTTTTGTATTAAATCTCAAGAATCTCATTTGGATAGGAAGCTATATCGAAATTTGTCGTTAGATGACCTCTGTTCGCGGCGTAGAGATGTAAGATCTGTCAGTGTACAGAGTTTGTTGGTTGATAGCGATCTCTGTACATTTACTTGGATGTTGCTTTCTTCGCATTGGACTAGACATCGGAATTGCACAAAAGTCGCAGTAGTGCAACGACATACATTAACCATTAGTAGTACCTATCCGGCGAGAGAGTACATGATACTCGGTATAGAGTGGGAACACAAAGTCCTTGAGAGGTGTTAAAAGTGCTGTGAAAAAATATGCGCCCTGGATGCAGTATGCAGCTTCCTGCAGCTGCATAAGAGTACAGCCAATGGAAAGTGAGAAATGAAAGGCCTCAAGAGAGTTTAAAATGCTGTGAAAGACTGGGGTGTTTACGAATTGGGCAACACCCAGAGGAGGCAATTTTCCTGGGTAGGAGCGAAAGGGGGCGTGTCTCCATGCTACAGGGCATCCAGTATGTCCATCTACAGTTGGAAAATGAGCCAAAATGAACCCAGTAGCGCTCACTTTTACAATTCTGCTGTTAGTACTTTCGTGAAACAATGCATTGAAAGCGGGAATCATGGCCAACGAAGGCCTATCGATCGTACTCTCACCCTATACGGTCATTATTCATCTAACGAAACAAATCCATCGGAAGCAAGAATTGTGAGAGAAAAATCTTCTATTAGCATTGGAAACGATTATAGTTCACGGAAGGCCAAAGGATCGAGAGACGGGGTAACCGTGCTGCGAAATCAGCTTATATGCTAGTAGCTCCATGTTATCATGACAAACAATATATCTTCTGAAAGGAAATAAAGAAGCCTCACGCGACCGAAGGAGAAACGGGAAACATATGCCTTGTGTGGGCTAAAAATGCTGTGAAAGACACCCCATGCACTTGCATGCGAGTACAGCCAATGAGAGAGCCGGGGGTGAAGAGGAGGCCTTAGGAGAGTTTAAAAGTGCTGTGAAATTGGAAATCTACCACTGAGAGACAATCACGATTTTACAGCCGAGCGGCGGGTCTTTTGTCTATTGTCTATTGTCTCTTCCAATAGTTGCGCTTATGCATCTACCTAGGCAAAATGTTAAACATATGTAGGTACTCCGTAGGCTCTAAGAAAATATACGAGTGGCCAAGTCGAGAACCGGGAGTGTGATAGATCACCCCCCAGCCAGTTTTCGAGGCCGGGTAGATCTCACTCATATAGAGATATCGTCAAGGAGACATCTATAGGAAAGCTCTGTAATGTCTAAACCATGAACTAAATGAATAGAAAAATACTATGCTTTCCTATACTCAAGATTTGTCGCTTTTGTAACAACCAACTCAATGCTAAAGAAATTGTTCAAGTTGAGATTTATGGCCAAATATTGTCTACAAACAAGGCCTGTCCAGGTTCAGGGCAAGTACCCCAAACTCAGCTTCAGCAGACCAAAACATCAATTGAGGACATCGTACTATCTCAGAAGATACTCCGTTTGAGCCTTATTCCTTCTTCCATACATCCTTCCACCACTCCTTGAACCCATACGGCTCCGCCCTCCTTTCGTAAATCTTTACGGTATCCTTACCAACCAAGTTACCCATTATGTCACCTTTGAATGGAGAAGGTTTCGATGTTAGATTCGAGGTAACGCGTGGCCGTGTAGCCCTGTCTTTAATCTCCTTAGCAATCAGAGGCGCGACATCCGCGAAACAGGCATCTAGTTCTCGCTGTAGATTGTAATACGGCTTTTTGGCAAGTTCCGGGGCCATGAGGTTATAACTTCTTGCGATGCCGTTGAGTTGTTCTATGGATAGCTTCAAGTAGGCATGCTCTGCCCTTTCCCAATCTGGGTCGCGGAATGGCCGTGAGAGGGGAACAATGTCTGGTTCGTTGCTCTGCCCGGATTCTTGCTCTGTTGTGCTTACTGTTTTCTCGGCCGACTCTCGAGGATTGTGCAGCTTTTCTGCAACGGCATATTGATCTGCTCTAGCCATCTGCTCTTCCAGAGAACCTCCCTTGGAAGCAATCATTCTTGCAGCATGACGCTTCCAATCAGCTCGCAGTCTCGAACGAAGAGCATCTGCAGCCTTTGAGAGTTCCTGTTGTTTCTCGATCCAAGGAGGTACAATGTCTTGACGCTGAATGATCCTGTTCATTAAATACTCCGTGGTATCAACGAACGGATTGCTTCGAGTAAGATCAATCTCTACGCCTTTGCCACGCGCAATATTCTTGAACTGGCCCCTGGCAATGGCGTTTTCGATGTGGTCATTAGCTAGCGCAGCAAGACCTGATGGTGTTGACGGCATTACTCGCGCAACCGGCTCGAATCGTGCACGAAACTCCTTTCTCATTTCTTCCCGCTCTTTATCACTCAAGCCTTTGTCTTCTTTCAATCCCAAGCCGGCGTATAAGGATGCTCTATCACGAGCATTTACCGCCCTTAGGCGAGGAGGCACCGCCGGGGTCCGCTTCACCCGGGGATCAACAACAGGCGGTTGGAACTTGCCTCTGAGTTCTGGTTTTAGGGGCTTTTTGGCGTCATCCAGCATCCTCAATACTGCGTCTGCGGTGGATTCCTCCCCGGTCCATGGTTCCGAGGTGGCGACGTGTCTAGTGCCTTCACCAGCCGCGGATGTAAGATCCTTCTCTGCGAATGCGCTGGAAAACTCTTGCCGAAAATTGGCGTCTGCAATCTTATTTAGAAGCTTCTCTTTCAGCTCGTCAGAGAATCCCGCATCCTGCACGGCACGTCTGCCGGCTGAGCCGCCAGTGAATAGCGCCTCCTCCGTTGCCTCTTGTAGTCTCCGCGTCATTGCCCCGGGCTCTGATTCTTGTGAATTGCCATCATTATCTGGTTTAGACGTGTTTTCCTGGTCTGTCTTTGACTCATCGCTTGTCAACTGATTTGTTGGTGAAGTATATCGGCGGACTCCCTGCGGGCCGAAGCGAGCTGAAGCCTGGAGACATTTCTGACACAAGGATGATGAAACTCGGGGTATCATGGCAAAAGAAACAGTTAATTCGGGTTGGAAACTACCCAATCGAAATGCTATGTAGCTATTTGATGGCAGTTGATGCGGATGGCGATTTGATGCAACCTTGATGCCTGAAAATCCCGTGTATGAAATCATGAATGAGTATTAGTCAGCCAATGGCTGATAGCGTCAACGAGAGCAGATTGAACACATCCTCCCAAGAGACAACATCATCACAGCATCAAGAACTAGAACATGACATATAACAGATTTATAACGAAAATAGAAGAAAAATACGCAAGATAAGAAGGCCAGGAAGACGTCGATGAGGCAAAGTACAGCAACAGTACCCTACTCAAATCTCCATACTCTGTATACGAGGCTGCTCGTATAAAAGGAATAGCCCTTGTCTAGTCGATGAGTATCTAAGATCTTACTTGGGAATGAGAGAGACCATCAAAATCGATGTGAAGTCGGAAAAATTCGATCCTGTACCATGTCGCCATGTACACGAGGGTGCCTCCCAATTATCTTCTCCGCCTTTGATTCGACGGCAGAATCACATGATAATCGTGACAATGCGTGCCAGAAAGCACACTAACGTTTTCTCCAGATTGTGATAAAGGCGGTGAGCCCGACGCTAGCCGATCAATAACTGTGGACAGAAATTTTGTTGGGGGAAAAAATGGCAAGGCAGCAGATAACTGATACGATTTGAAGCCAAGCAACAGCCTTGCAAAAAAAAGAAAGACTAACTGCTATTGAGGTCTGTCCCCGATGACGAACGCCAAGACCTAGCAGGTAAGCCCTCGTCATGGCTCAAGAGGCGGAAGCAGAGCCAATGAGAGGGCGAGTTTAGGCTATGCTGGCTGCAGGCGGGGCGGGAGATTTTCTCTGCTACCTCACAATAGCTAGCTGGAGCTGGGGGCGTTTTCTAGTCCAAGCCGCACTGTAAATCCATTCCAAGGCTTCGGATGAAAAGAAAAGAACTTTTGAGAGTGGCCAGAAAAACAGTTTCGGCGTGGGTCTGTGTAGAATTGCGTCCAAGGTCATACACGTATCGATTACTGCACTTATCGTAGTGTGGATATTTACCTTTGTAGTGAACGAAATCCAATGCCAAGACATCAGGCTACACATGGAGAAGAGATACAAGGACGCGAGCATAGAGAGATTGTACTCGTAAATGACGACACCCCTTCTCGAACACCGACATATTAATCCAGTGCAAGCCACCTGCAAAAGGTTTAAACACCAGGCTGCGATTCCAGAAACCGGCGCCATGGCCATCCTTTTGTAAGGGCTGAGGCTATGATGCATGCGTTCGGTAATTGACGCACGCATCTGTGCAGCCATTATGTGTGTCATTCGACAATCTTCTCCGCATTAGTACATGCATTTTACATTTTCCTTCGGGTAAAACGAAAAGCTCGAATCACGATGGCGGGCCGTCGCTCAGCTTTCGGTTTACAGGCTAACCAATCAAGCCCATGTTCGTTCATACGAGTAGCTGGAGGATGAAGCAATAAGTCATGCTCCAGACAAACGATCCCGGGGGTACGGAGGAGTTGTACCAATTCCGAAGTACAGCGAGTATGGGGTACGGGGTACTCGTAGTTCCCTTTGCGGCAGCTGTCGTTGTAAAAGGCGATGGATAGCGCCTCCCGCAAGCGTTGTCGATGAACGAAGAAACGCGGAAAGAAGAGGAGGAGCAAGGAAGAAGACGGGAAGGAGGGAGAGAGAATGAGAGATAGAGAAAAAGAGAAGGAAGATAAAAAAAAAACTCAACAGACCTGGATCTGGAATCTGGACCGTGACCTTGACCATGACTCTCCGCAAAACAAGTGAGACCAGGCCTGTCGCTCGTCAATTATATCTCGCAACCCTCAAAGGCGTCGATTGAAGCAGCCAACGAATCGAGGCCGCGATGCCACGATGCCCGCGACTGCACCAGCACGCCGCCGAGCAGTTCGTGCTGCTGAGTCTGGCCGAGCCAACATCTCCACCACGCCTTGCCCGTCCAAGCAAGCCCGTTCGGACGCTCACGATGTCGACGCTGCTTGCACCTATCAGCGCCATTCGTTGAGAGCACGGGGAGACGCTTTGCCGCACCACCAGCGAGACGCTACCGACCGGCCCCCCACACTCGAGTCTCACTGCGCGCAAAGCAAAAACCCCCAACCTGCAAAACCTACAAACCTCCAAAGCCCCGGGCTGGCTGCACCTCCACCGGACGGGGCTTCTCACGGAGCCGGCTGCGCTGATTGGACCGAGTCGGCGATAGAGCCGTCGTCTTGGAAAGCTACTGCGCACTAGAGCGCCAGATGGCCTCTCAATCACAAGCACGAGCAACACATGCAAAAGCCCAGCTTGGAGATGGGATCTTCGCGTGGTCTTTTACCACATAGGGCCCTTGCATGTCATGGTTCCTTAGCCTTGGTCGTGTGCCTTTGATGGTTACGTCGCGTGGTGGTTCTGCTGCATTGAGTGTCCATTTAATACATCCTCGCCCGCACTTTTTTTCCCATTTCTCTTCCCCATTCTCGCAATCGTCACTGGGTTGGTCCTACTGTACTTGACAGGACAGCTCTTTTTTTTCTTCTGTTGTGGTTTCTCTAGTGACCACAGCTGTTTCTACTCTGGTTGCTTCCTTTTTGTTTTGTCTTCCCCCACCGGCCTGATAAACCCTCTGTCGAGGTCCAGACTGCGCTCAGAAACCGGAATCGACAATTACCTACAAAACTTGCCCCTCCATTCTCCTCTTCGGCAAAGTCCGTTTCGGGTGGAACAAGCCGAAAGCAAGTTCAATTGACTTTGCGTGTGACGCTGCGTCCAATTCCTCGGGTACCACAACAAGCTTTCCCGCAGAGCTTGACTCGATTGAAATACCTAGCCCAAGCAACGAAGCTCCCTTGTGCTTCTGTGAGCCCGGTTTTGCTCCATCTTGGTATCCTTTGTGATAATTGAGCGAGAATCTTCAGTTGCGCCCAAACAATCCGCAACCATGGCTGCTGTTGAAAACCCGGAGAAGTCAGCCATTGACACCAGCTCAATGGAGAAGAATGTCACAGGTGGTAATAATGACCCGATGTTTGGCGATCTCAGAAACGCCGACGGGTCGTCGCTGCGCAGCGGCGAAGATATCCTCTCCCTGCAAGATCTCGACCCCGCGCTGAACATGAAGATGCATCTTGTGAACAACGTGAGTGATACTAGAGCCTAAATATGATCCAGGCCATAGTCCCTGTGACGGTGAACTGCGAGAACACTTGTCTCTTCCCAAGCTCCAAATCTCGTCTTCGAAACGCTTCAGCACTAACAGTGGATTAAAGGCAATTGATGAGATTGGCTGGACTGGCTACCACTGGAAACTCTTCTTCCTCAATGGATTCGGGTAAGTTGCCATTGCGCGGTGACCTCATCATTTAATACTACCCTCGTCTCTTCCCATCCGCTGGTCTCATGTATGATGTGGCAAACGATGATTTGGTGTGCTAACCGACGGTGCCTTGTAGCTATGCCGTCGATTCCTTGATCCTCCTTTTCCAATCCATTGTTGCCCCGTCTGCTTTCCGCGAATTTGGCCAGCATGGATACGCCAATGCGCTTACCATCGCCGTGTACGTCGGTATGCTGACGGGCGCCATTTTCTGGGGTTTCAGCGCCGATGTCATTGGTCGCAAATGGGCTTTTAACATTACCCTCTTCATCTGCTCTGCAAGCTGCGTGATCGCTGGTGCCATGCCCAACTGGCCATCTCTCGCATTCTTCATCGCCCTTCTCGGCTTCGGTGGAGGCGGCAACCTCATCCTGGACACAACCGTCTTCCTCGAGTATCTTCCTAGCAATAAGCAGTGGCTCTTGACCTTCCTGGCAGCATGGTGGGGCCTTGGACAGGCCATCACTGGTTTCATTGCCTGGGGTTTCATGGTTCCTGGAAAATGGAACTGTACCGATGTTGATACTTGTACCAAGGCCAACAACTGGGGCTGGCGATATATGCTCTTCACCGGTGGTGCTATAGTGTTTGTCATGTCTGTTCTTCGAATCACAGTGGTCAGACTGCGCGAGACGCCCAAGTATCTCCTCGGCCTTGGTGAGGATGCCAAGGTGGTGGAAACATTCCAATTCTTGGCTACCAAATACAACCGCCCATGCTCCCTGACTCTCGAGAAGCTTGAGGCCTGCGGACAGATTCAATCGGCTCACGGCAAGAAGCTGTTTTCCTTCTCCGAAACCCGCATTCATTTCCGTGGACTCTTTATCAACAAGAAGATGACCATCTCCACCATCCTGGTTTGGCTTTCGTGGGCTTTGATCGGCCTTATCTACCCTCTCTTCTACGTGTTCCTTCCGTATGTTCCCCATAAGTCCATTGTGCCACGAAACCTCTTGCTGACCAGTATCTCAGTACCTACCTTGCCAACCACGGCAGAGTCTTTGATCGAACCACCTTCGAAACGTGGCGCAACTACTGCATTACCAACATTTGCGGTATTCCCGGTCCGATTATTGCAGGATACATGTGCAACACAAAGCTGCTTGGCCGCAAATACACCATGTCTATTGGCGCTTTGATTACCTGTGCTTTCTTCTTTGCCTACACCGCAGTCAAGACCGCAGCTCAGGATACGGCCTTTACCTGCTTGATTGCGTGTTTCCTGAACATCTACTATGGCACGCTGTACGCCTACACTCCGGAGGTGCTTCCTAGTGCCCACCGTGGCACCGGCAACGGTGTTGCCGTGGCCTTTAATCGCATCATGGGTATTGTCTCAGCTATTGTGGCGACTTTTGCAAACACTCAGACGTCAGCGCCTCTGTATATCTGTGCGGCTCTCTTCATTCTTGCTGCTGGTATTTCAGCAGTATTTCCCTATGAGCCATACGGACGACGCAGCTCATAAGGCTGTGTCTGGGCGAGGCTGGTGAGCTCTATTTCAACAATATAGGAGCCCCAGCTAGGTTTTTGTCACGGGCGTTGCAAGAAGGGGGAATGCACGTTTGATCAAAAAGGTCGTAAAAATAATGATACCCAAGAATAGTTAAATATATGATTATATGATATTTTCAATAAGACTTGTCAACAGGAGTGAGATTTTGCCATATTGCCCCAGATTTTGAACTTTAGTAATGCGAGGCAACTCATCGAGGGGTTCACCGCGAATTACCTGTTCAATTCATAAGCAATGCGATGAGCTGTTCAAGAGAACTCTCTGCATCATACAGTAGTTGCTCATCCCTCTCGATGAATATCCTATTAATTTTTGTCTAGTTATGGAGGCATAGTGTGTCATGGGGCGAAATATGATAATCCGGCTTCAAGGTAGAAAACACGCTCCGGATATGATTTCACAATTCCCCTCTTCTCCATTCAAATTACATGTAACGTATATCCTTTTTTGCAAGTATCTCAGGTAATTAGAATGTTAAAACCCCATCTAGTCGCTCTGACAAGCTCATCTTTTGCCAGTGTATGATGCTCGAGACTGTTCCGAAAACTGATGTGAGGTTACATTGTCACTACTAAACATAGTAAGGTGTGTGGATATGGCAGCCTTAGATCTATATCAGGGGTCTAATAATGGTGCTCTCTATTACTATTGTGCTCTCGCTTTCTGTCATTGGCGGTATGTTTAGCGCATCCTGCGATGGGTAGCTATATGTGACGTGTCTTATACCCTCTTCACAGCATTTTTAAACTCACCTGAAGCCTTGAGGCAGCTGCAAGTCTCTCCCTTTATTTTCTTCACAGCATTTCTAAAACTCTCATAAGGCCTTAATCTTGCCACCTTGATGTAGTAGCCCGCCTAGGGTAATTTAGCGTATCCGTTGATAGGTGCCAAGAGGTGAAAGAGGTGCCAAGGGGTGTCCATATGGCCAAGAAGAACCCTTCACAGCATTTTCAACCTCACCCAAGTGCTTCACACTATCATAAACTTGACTAGCGAGTTTGCAACCAACAAGCTCCGCTGTTGAGGATTCTTCTCGACAGCATTGAGCATTTCTTTGTCTCCCTCAACGAGTGACTTTCTTGCCCCTGTCTCGCAATGAGGTCACACTGCGTATTATAGGGGAGGGGATGTGGTCGGCAGGTACCTCACCTTTCTTTCAAACCTACTGTATACTAGTAGTCATAGAGATATGGCCTTTACTTGGTGAGATTATTTGCCACCATCGTAATACTATATAAATGCATTTACTTTTGAGGCCAGTGATGCTGAAGGTTTGAGTTGATGAGAGTGGATAGATAAGCGAACATGGCGATGCGAAGATATGAGAATACAGCAAACCAGACTTGTCATTAATAAAGATGAGGTAGCCTCCGTTGATACCATTCTCCCCATACTACTAGCTACCTTGTGTTTAAGCCTATGCGTCAATGGTCTTACGGAGGCTGAGACTATCCCTTCTCATGACTGTCAGTAGATCTTCACAGTGTCCTTCTAAACCCACCAAAGTGAAGGCTTCGGGTTCGTCTCCATGTCCTCCACGTGGCTGTGGATTTGTATCTCCTTAGCGTGCATTCGAACTGAAGCGCTAACTTCTTCACAGCATTTCTAAAGCTCACGGGGCCTTGGTCTTGTTCCCTTCACTTGGTTGCGCGACTTTGGAATAGCCTGTAAGTGGCGTAGTGAGATACGCGGCTCATATACGTAATATGCATGTTTGGCATGGGTTGTCGGTGCTGGCGCCTTCACAGCATTCTTAGTCCCCATCGGGGCTTTTACAACATGAATTTTATCAACACACTCATCGGCAAACTCGTCTATCAGATGGAGAGTACTCCCAATGTCGTCTTATACTCCCTAATCTCTCCCAAGAAAGACACATTCCGTATACCAGCCTAATTGTCACGGGCTAAGATGCAAAATTAAGTTGCGTTTGGTTGGAAGAGCTTCGGGGAGGGAAAAGATACCAGCTTTCATATCATGGGCGTAGTTCAAATGTGTTTTGTACATGTATTCTTCTCACACACTCTTTTGACACATGTCCTGTGTCTTTTCTAATGAAGCATCTCAAATCGTACCACAGAGGACAATAGAAGTATGCACTCTAGTAGATCCTTCATTTACCGGCTGCCTAATACTGGACGCAGCTTTTCTTTACTTTTCTTCACAGCATTTTTAACCTCACTCGAGGCTTTACATCCCCACCCACACGTTCGTGTGAGCCTTGTCTATTTCTTCACAGCAAATTTAGGGTCCTCCAAAGGCTTTATACCTTCGCCAGAGAGAGATAGAACATTTCCTACGACACTGCACAATTATGGCTCACAAAGCAGCCGTTGTAATGGCGAGTGGACTCTTTAATGAGGTACCCTTGATAAATGATATTGGATGAGGCCAGATCTTCTAGTGCTTAGCGCTCCTCACTGTAAATGTCCAACAGTGAATCGCCGTGTTGCTTCGGAAGCATTCTGGAAAATTCTTGCCAAGTATCAGAGTTTCTATGGGAAACGCACATGTTCAGTACTGGAAACTTCAAGTCAAATTCCCTGAATAGCAGCACACGTGAAGTATTCAACCAAGTCGGATTCTTTGAGAGCTACATGAATCGCAACAAGGCTTTTCGTCCTCAAGCGCCGAATAATACGAGCAGGTCTTTCGTCTTTAGCACTTTCTCCTCGGTTTTGCCTTTATAAGCGCCGCCGCCGTCGTCATTTTCCTCTTCGTCTCATTTTTCAACTGTGGATTTTTCTCCTCTTCGTTGCTGGCACCTTGTTACTTGTTGCTAATTCCAGCAGTGTTGTGGTTCTCGTTGTCGCTTATGGTCTTTCGACATTGGCGATTGCATCAAGCCAAAGACTCTCATGTCGAAAGCATTGTTGCTGAAAATGGGATACCGACTTGTGAGTTACCTCCGGTAGCTCCCCAAGCTACGGTCTCAGGCCGTACAAAAAAAAACGAGACGAAAGAAGACGGATCAAAAAGCCAAAGATTCTCACTTGGTGGATGCACGAATCAAAAAACTAGAAAGGAATAGATCAGGTTTGAGAACTTTCTCAAAACATTCCGATGGACAAATGAAAAGGGGGTCTGATCTTGTCTTGAGCTTTGTCTACTTCCCCAAGACTCATTTGAACTTAATTTGTAACAACCATGGGGGCCATTAGGCACTTCTGAGCGAGTTCTTTCTTTGCCACCAAGTTTCGATCCAAAGTAGTTGTAATCGCTGTCTGTCTGGCATCTACCCTATATTATACGCGGCAGTCATAACGACGAACTCGCTGACATTAGTTTCAGAAGCGACATTCAACAGGAAGTCATCTTTTGTCAATTTTCTCGATTCTTGACTCGTACTGGGAGTATCTCTTTGACAGAGGCTCTCCAAGAATATCGTCTTAGTATGTCTCGGTAAACGTGTCGGTTGTAGCAGAATTTGGAGCCATGTCTTGGGCGCCATTCCAGCATTGAGATGCTCGTTATTGGGGCATGGCGTCTGTTTGACTTGAACTCAATGCATGAAAACTTTTCAGCCACTTTGTATCCAGAGGGTCGCTAGTAACGTAGCACGTAGCTGAAGGCATTGAAAGAATTTTCATCCAGCGTCTAACACCCGCCGTGATGTTTTGGATACACTCCTGAGGCTTGGTTGCGGCTTTCTCGCAAGTCTGAGCAGTTGGCAAGTCATATCGTCCAACTATATCTAAATTATTGCGATGAGGCAATACTACGTGTAATAAAATCGAAGAATTGTTGATAAAGCTAGCAGGTGAGTGGCACCGAGCATGACACTCGACCCCATCACGACCCCCTTTTCCCCGTCTCCCCGTCCTCTTAGACTATTATCCTGTTCCACCCAGATACCTAGTCGGACGAGGCGAGTTTGCGTCGAGGGTTTGGAGTCTCGGAGTGTTCAGACCGGGACGCTAACTCGGCGCCAGAAGAAGGATATCTCCGAATTGTCCGTGTTGACCTACATTAGTGAGTGTAGCATTGATGCTCCTTTCCATGTCGCTGGCTTCTGCTCAGCTCAGCCAAAATTCTTCCCTTCGTTTTCCGAACCACAATTTCCTGCCACTGTACGGAGAATCCATCTCTCACCAATGGCAGGGTAGCAGAAGTAAACAACTGGAGGCAAGGTCATCACCCCACATGGGTTGCGGGAACTGACCAATACAGCCTCAGCTCACCAGCAACCGCTCCTCTCTTGAGGTTTCTTGTACATAATGCGATTCAACCCCAGAACCCTTAATTCCATCCTCCGCACCATCGCAGAACGCGTGTGGAGGCCGTGATGAAGGGTGCGCACAGATGGAGGAGTCAGTCAAAAAGTTCCCCAAGCCTCTCCGCAAGCCCCTTGGCGAGGGCGCCGATTAGCCGTTCGATGACAACAGGTGTGAGGTGGTGCCATTGATGCCGCAGATACGCTGAATACGAAGTAGAGGTTTGGTATACAGATGCCGAAAGGACGACCACCTACTGATAATCAGCCGCACCGTACGCTACTATACAAGAATGTATGTAGTCAATTTGCCACTGTGTTCTAGAAGAATGATTGCAAGTATTGGCATCTCGTACAGTAGATGTGTTGCTGCTAAACAAGCCCAGTTGGCACATCATCAGATTCTTCACATGCATAATGGCACTTGTACCTGACGCTAGGCAATCCGTAGCAGGTAATTGCTCATGCTCGCGCCACCAGGGACAGAAATAGGCGCCTGAGCTGAGGGATTAGCAACGGTGGTGCGGCTGGATGGTGAGGAAGGCTAAGAGTAAGAGAGAGGCATTGTGTCAGTCACAGGCGGAACGGAGTTGACGAGACGGCTGAGCTGGCAGTCAGCCTGCCCTAGCCTGCAAGTCTCACGTACACGGTACCTGCATGGCGAGCTAAACACACACGAAGTATGCGGTACTGCTTACATGGTCGGCACATCGCCGCCCGAGGCATCGCCAATGAATGACTCGAGGCTCTGGCGGTCTGCGCGTCAAAGCGCATAGCATGGCGCCTCAATCAGTACTCGTACCTTGCCGCCTGAGCTGAGCTGAGGCCCGGACATTACAATGCAGTAGGCGTCGGGTGTCTCATCTTGAGCCTCATTTCGAGCCGTTTATGCCCGCAGTTCTCGTAATCAGGACATTGCTGATGACGATTTGCATGGCCTGAACTGATCAGGTTAATCGCCCTTCGGCTTCCTTGCCCGACAAAGGTGCTGAAGCGGCTATGAATGGCCTAGTGTAGTGCAATTAGATCAAATGCTTTTTCCGATTCCGTCTTCCATGGATTGATCCAAATTGTTCCTGCTGTACTCGAATGTACTCGCACATGCTTCCGTACAGTAGCGCCAGACGCCTTCTGTAGCGCAGTTTGAGCGCATGGCTCGTACCGGCAGTGCTGGTGCTAGCCCGACGGTACTCGTAAAATACTCCCGTCCCCTGACCTGACCTACTGTACCATTTGCCGGCCCCGAGTCGAATGCAACCTGTCGACACACAAGTACCAGTCCATTCAAGTCCATTCGAGTCGCTGGTCGTGCGACATCAACTTCCCACCTCCCGTCTATGGTAATGACAAGCTCCAGGCTGACACGTGAGAGCCCTGGAGAGTCGTCAAAGGTCCACGAATCATGCCACGGCCGGGGAAAAAAAGAAAAAACCTGCTGCTGCGAACTCGGCATCGCGGTTACGCTTATTGGGGATTGAGTTTTGTGCATGCTTCAAGGTTCGGTTCTTTTCTTCCCTTGCCGGCACCTTCCCAGGCCAGTGGCTGCGCTCTTCCAAAAACGCGCATCTCGGTCGCCCCTCCGCGCGCTGATTCGCCCCAGGCAAGTGGCCCCTGGCGGAGGCGCTAGGCAAATGCCCTGGGCCACTATCTGCAAGCCTTTGCCTCGGTGCATCAGGCCCTACAAGCCGCTATCCTTAGACTGCTAGAACACACAACGAACCGTCCAAACTGCATCTCCGGCCAATTTCCAGTCCAACAAGCAGCGACGATGAACCCGACCCGCAAATGCTCCTAACTTCTAACTAATCGGCACGCCACATGCCGGTGGCTTGGAAGCAGCGGCGGCCACGGAGTTGCCAGGCATGGCTTTTTTTCTTGGCGGGCAACTCGCGTGGCCCTCCTGCTCGTTTCGGGCCTTTAGGCTGTGGACCTCGATCTGAGAGAGAATCAACCACAGACAAGGAAAAGGGCAAAAAGACAAACGGAGCAAGGGAGGCCCCTGACCACCAGCCGGCTGCTTGTGGCCTAGCTCAACCAGGTCTTTGCCGTTCAATGGGGCTGATGGCGAGGGACCGCATCTCAGTTACACGAATCACAGCCTCTGTCTCTTCCTATGACGATTGACGGTCTCGGATAACTGCCAAAGTCAGCGCCCTCGCCGCGTGGGTGTACAGGCTTGCTGGGAAACTAAAAACTACATGGACTGGCCCGTGGGGAAGAAGCACGAAGCGAGACGACCGCGGCCTGGCTAGGGCCAAAAGAAGTTGGGGGGCAGCTCTGTCTATCTCTCGTCCCCGTCCTGAGACTGCGAAAGCTGGGTGGCGGACAACGTTGTATCTGAAGACTGGAGACTGGAGAGAGTGGACTGTTGGAAACTGGAGTGCCCCGAAATCCTTTAAATCGTGGCATCCCACCCTCGTCTGCGCGGTTTACTCGTCTCCTTCTCCTCTTGTTCTTCCCTTGCTCACTTCCTGGCTGGTCTTGTCGTTTCTTGAAAGGGCCTGCCTTGGGTTTGGAACAGTAGAGGTGTAGACGAATAGTCAGATTGCAATCATGGCCAACAATCACGAGGATACCGTTGCTGAGTACGTCTCCATGGAGGGACTGAAGATTCTTTCCTCGTCTTCTTCTCCTGCTTCTCACAGTCTAGCCTTATACTTACATATTTTGCCATGACAGGCTCCACGAGGAGTTCAACGAGCGTGTTCCCCACGGTGAGACTCGCGATCTCGCCGGAGGCTTCATTGCTTCCGACCCTGATGAGAAGAAGGACTTTAGCTCCTCACCGGAGAGTGCCGAGGAGGGCAACACCGCCGATGGCGAGGAGCCCAACGACTTTGAGAAGCGGACGCTGCGCCGTGTTGGCGAGAACCTGCCTGCCTCTGCCTTCCTCATCGCCATTGTCGAGCTTATGGAGCGTTTCACCTACTACGGTGCCTCGGGTCTTTTCCAAAACTACATTAGCAACGACAAGAACGACACCACCGATGCTCCTGGACTGGGTATGGGTGGCCAGGCCGCCACTGGTCTGAACTTGTTCTTCCAATGGTTCTGCTATGGTATGTCAAACGATGAGCTTCCATCAGCTACATCGAGGAGGATCGTTTGCTAACTCATGATTTTTTCTTGTTCAGTGACTCCTATTCTCGGTGCCATCATCTCTGATCAGTACTTGGGCAAGTACAAGGCCATCATGCTCTTCTGCGGTGTCTACTGGGTCGGTCTCGTCATCCTGTGGACGACATCTCTACCTGCGGCTCATGCTGCCAATGCCGGTCTGCCTGGATACATTGTTGCTATTATCATTATTGGTTTCGGTACCGGCGGTATCAAGTCCAACATCGCCCCCCTGATTGCCGACCAGTACCAGCGCCGAACCATGGCTATCCGAACGGAAAAGTCTGGCGAGCGAATCATCATTGACCCTGCCATTACCTACCAGCGCATCTACATGATTTTCTACTGGTGCATCAACCTGGGTTCCCTGTCCCTCATCGCCACCCCCTTCATGGAAAAGTACTGCGGCTTCTGGACTGCCTTCCTCATGTGCTTCCTCATGTTCAACGTCGGCATCTTCATCCTCGTCATCCGCCGCAAGTCATACATCATCCACCCCCCGCAGGGTTCCATCATCACCGATGCCTTCAAGGCCCTCGGCATGATGATTGCCAGCCGCAACATGGATGCCGCCAAGCCTTCATGGCGCGCTGCCCACGGCAAGACTAAGCCTGTTGTCTGGAACGACCACTTCGTCGAGGAGCTGAAGCGTGCCATCCGTGCCTGCAAGGTCTTTGTCTTTTACCCCATCTTCTGGGTTGGCTATGGTCAATTCTCCACAAACTTTGTTACCCAGGCTGGCCAGATGAACGGCCACGGCATGCCCAACGACTTTATGCAGAACTTTGACTCCATCTCGATTCTCATCTTCACCCCTCTCCTCGAGATGCTCGTGTACCCCGCCCTGCGCAAGGCCGGCATTAAGATCCGACCCATTGCCAGAATAACCCTTGGTTTCGTCTGGATCTCCATGTGCCTTGGCTATGCTGCCATTGTCCAGCACCTCATCTACAACGCCGGCCCTTGCTACAAGAGCCCCCTTGAGTGTGACGCCGCCAACGTCGATGGCAAGACTCTCCCCAACAACGTGCACATTGCCGTCCAGGCTCCTGCCTACGTCTTTGTCGGTCTGGCCGAAATCTTCATTTCCGTCACCGGTCTCGAGTACGCCTACACCAAGGCTCCCCCCAGCATGAAGTCGTTTGTCCAGAGTTTGTACCTCTTCACCAACGCCTTTGGCTCTGCCATCTCCGAGGCCCTGGTGTCCGTGTCCAAGGACCCCGAGTTCATCTGGATGTATACTGGTGTTGCCGGAGCCAGTATCGTCACTGCCTTTGTCTTCTTCTTCTTGTTCAACCACTACGACAAGATTGAGGACGAGTCATTCGAGCTCGACCGCGAGGCGCCCGTCCTTCCTCCCACCAAGGAGGTTGAGCTTGAGGCTGAGGCTAACTAATTGCGGAGAGGGGCAGTTTTGTGTATAGTGTACAGTAATGGAGCGGATGTAGATACCACGCGTTTAATGTATTATAATGACTTTTTACAAAGAAAAATATCAATATTCACAGCATGTTTACAAGCATTGTTCATACCCACTGATAAGAGAGAGAGCTGTGATGACCTGACTCTTGCTCCTGTTTGAGGTGGAAACCTATTAGCTGATGGGTTTCTCCTAGCTCGGCGCCAGTGTGCTAGCCTTTCTCGAATTCTTCCATGCATAATTTTTCTCTTCTTGTTAACGTTGTCGTATAAAATAGCGCCACGCCACTTTCACGGGCTGGAGATCCACTTGAATCATCAGACGAACGATTCTGGACTCTTTTTTTCTTGAGAAGATGATTCATTTGACCATTGGTAGACAGCCGATTACGGAGTATTATAGTTGCCCTTTTCCTCTTGAGAAAATGAAGAAAAGGCTAGAATTGTGCCTTGTGTGTTTTCACAAGTTGTAGATCGAAATACCGGAGCGTGCTAAGGTATTATACCCATTTTTATCTCCGTAGCGCCATGAAAAAAACGATTTTTTGGCGCGGATTTTCGGACAATTTCTCGACTTTGTGCGTAAGCCAAGGAGACGAATTGCCGGCGAGGTGCCGATGGGAACGTGGCCAAGACGGCACCGCCCGGCCGCGCTGTCGGATATAGCGAGGTACTTTGGTACTTTCTACGGTAGCGGTCATTTTTTGTGGGAATTGCTTTTTTTTCGTTACTCCGTACGAGTACTCCGTACTCCGTGCTCACTCCGTATTTTGGATGTGGATAATATTTTGGGGGTTCTTGTGGGAAGATGTGGGAAATCGCCCCTTTCGTGCCATTTTGGTTTTTGCCTCTATCTATGATAGTGTCATACTGCAATGTGACTCAATTGGTTGTTGATAACGTGCAAAAAAGAACATTTCAGAGGATAGCAAAAAAGGAGACAGTGTGACAGGCACCCAAACAGCTACTCGCAATTTCCAACTCCCCATGAACCCCCACCAAACAGGGGAATGTAAGCAAAGAGTGGGCGCAAGAATTTCAATTACAAGGAAGAAAAAAACAATCGACGCCAAAAAACAAGAAGAAAAAATCTGCTCGCAACTTGTACTCTGTTCGGTAAAAGGGGCTGGACACTAAGAGAAATGGGCAAAAAGAATGACACCTGAGGGATTCGAACCCTCGCCTATTACTAGACCGCGAAGCAAGATAAATCCTGAACACGGCGCCTTAGACCACTCGGCCAAAGTGCCTATTTCTGTTGTTTTGTTGTTGAAGTGCGTGGTGCTATGTTCTTACATACAGGGTTGACAATTGTTGGAGTTGAGAATTTGGCAGCACAAGAGGCAGGTACTTGGGGACGTACCAAGTACAGAGTTTGGAAGCCTTGACATATCCAAGTTCACTTATTGTTGTAGGAAGGGCTGCGGGATACAGAATTTGTACGTTATCCTGGTTATTTACACTCGGCTGGAGTGGCCTATTTATGTTGCGAATGCTGTGGTGGTAGGCATGTAAGTGCAGAGTTGAGACAATTCGATGTCGACCAAACTGTTGAGAACTGTGACTCAAACAACTTGAGTGTACATACATCAGGTACATAGTCCTGAATTTATGAGTTGCCGTGTAAGTCTGTTTTGCTTGCAAACTAGTACCTAGCATCTACTATTCGAATTAGCAGCGATCGAGCAATGCCTTGTCCATCAAAGAAATGTCAATTTATCCTGTTGCCAATATCCATCTATAATCCAAAATCATGGCAGTTTCCAATCCTATGCCATTCATGTACAAAACCAAGCAAATGCTTCTAAAATGGCACATCATCATCATCAACACCATCGTCAGCAGCAGCAGCAGCAGCAGCAGCGCCACCACCACCACCACCAACACCAGCATCATCATCAACATCTACTTTGAGCGTAGAAAACCCCCGCTTCTGCCAAGAAACAAGAGTGCCGCGCATTGGGTAACATTGCCAATTCCTTTCCGAGTGCATGTGCTCCGCCTGCCCATCAACTCTGACTCTAATGCTCCAGCGGGAAAAGCCCGACTTCCGCCCAATGCAAAGGCCCACGGGCCTCTCATAGGTCCGTTCTACATCAAGGCCAACTCGGCACTCTCCAACAGCTCTTTGTCCGCCGTCTTCATATTCTAGCAAAAGCCCCCGGCAGATGCCAGCATCTTCGTCTGTAAAGAGCCGTAGACGTGCGACGTGCTCCAGCGGTGCCCACGACAAGCATCCTCCGTGACTATACGGCACCACGGTCTGCCTAAAGGGCAGTCTGAAAGGCCGGTCTAGTGTTGTGCTCCTATCAGCTTCTGCGTCTAGTGTGATGACGCTGCCGGACTCCGATAGACCGCAGATAAGCTGCAGTTTGCTGCTTGCGGCCCACACCGTCTGGGTGCGGTTGGGATATCGGTCATACTGGATGCCAACCATAACATCGCCGGCTTTCTCGAATCGAAACTGCAACAAGTTAGACCAGACAATAAGACACTAATGGAAGCATAGATTCGTACCAAGACCTTGAGATTCGTATCAGATTCGTGTTCAATCCCAAAACAAATCAATCGGTCGTTATGTGGGAATGGCACATAGTTCCAAACCCCGGCCCAATCGTGTGGGTAGAGGAGCTTATCGAATGTTGATCTAGCAGAGGGTTCTTTGGAGGTGTGTGCATGCATGAAGAACTGGGGCCCAGCTGGCCTAGGTGAAGCATAATGATTTGCCCAGGTGAAGAAAAATGTAATTCCTGATATCTTTGACCCGTCAATGGTTGCGAATTGCATTACCCTGGCATGGCTGGGCCGCCCGGCTGTTGGGCTTAGCAAATGTTCTACCACCGGAGGTGAGGGTGTATCCCAGGGAAGAAGAGATAATGCTTTTCCATCTCCCCAGTGTCTTAGGCGCGCTAATCCTGACTATATCGTATGGTCGTTAGCCGATGGGTAACCAGCATAGTTGATCTGGGGCGGTTATTAGTGAGTTACCTGAAATCGCACCTGAACGTGCTTTAGCGTTTCTTGACTCTCCACAATATACAATTCAGTATCCGATGGCTGTGAAAGCGCTTCGGGCCTTTTTGCAAGCCTCTCGATACGGCTGATTCCCTGAGAGTCAATGATGATTCGAATGACAGGCGGAAGAACTTCCTCTGCACTCGGCGGGCCTTGGCCTCGCTCCCAATGAGCAACCTTGGCAATGGGCATTGTGAAGTGCTCATCCAAAGACTGTCGGCACGAATCAGTAGCTAGCGATACAACAGAATAATAGCGAGTAAGAGCGCACGGCTGGGTGATCAACTCTTCAAACACCAGGCGCTTGAGCTCCATCGGCATCAATTCCAACTGCGGTAAATTGCATGCTATCGCCGCCAGCCGTATCAAGCTGGTAACATCAGATTTGACAGTCAATATGAATTTCGGCGCACCCTCCCATGGGCTTCTCCAGCGTCCCGCAAGCAACAGCCGGGGCGCCACCTTATCATCTGGGCAGTTGCGCCGGAACAGATTAAAACACTCGGTGTGTAGCGTGGCACTCTCGTTGTTGGTGGGCTTAGCAAGCCTACCAAAGGGGTCCCAGTTGAAGAAAGGTCTACGGATCGCCCGCATGTCAGACCCATCATCTTCGTCTTCGTCTTCACGAGCCGGATATTCTTGAGAGCCAACGACTCTGACGTCGCCATCATCATCATCCAGGAAGACTGCATTCAGCCGATCAGCCGGAACCCCCCACCAACGGGCATTGAAGAGGGGAATAGAACAGTTGGTTCAACTTACCAGATACAAACGACTCTCCACTGTTCATCGGCTCCCCACAGGCTCTGCACCATCGCTCAAGACTGACGACGCACGTATCCGGTTTCAGCAGTTCTGGTGGAAATTCAATACTGGGGACGGTGCCCCCCGGAGATGCGGGGAGGTCAACTGCGAGCTCCCAGTCGTCCGGGTTAAAAGGCTCATCCATGACTGCCGAGACTTTGTGGAGATGCAATCTTTGATGGCGCCGATGCCGTGATGCTTCTGTTGATTGAGGATGGATGAAGGATGGAAACTTAAGGGACCGGGTGCCTGGCCAAGGGCTGCGCTAGGCGGTTCCAAGGCCTGCCAGAGGCTTATGTTGCTGGATCCGACGTAGTGCGCTCCACTGAATAAGACGCCGCCCGCAACGTGGTTTGCTGTATCGGGCAAATGGGTGCCTGAAGCCCACTCGAGATCTGGATCTGACAGGGCATCAAGTGCCGTCTGACAGGGCAGGATGCATCCATTAGAAATATTACGTAGGAAGCTTGAGTTCTTACTATCCGTCGACTAATATAGGGAGCGGCTATTCAGCGATCGGGTCTCAAACTTGGAGCTGCCTAGTGAAAACTACCGGACACTAGAGGAGCGTATAGTCCGGAGCTATACTGGCAGATATTACATGGATGTCAAGTAGTACAGCGATAATATGGAGCAGATACTAGAAAAATACAGCGATAATAGGAGATACCAGAGAAAATGGCCATAGTAGCAGATGCTCAGGGAGCCGGACATCTACTACCTTGTCAAAAGAAAGGAAAGAATTGATATACCAACGTGAAACTAACATGAATGCTTTCAATGGTAGTGCTTTTGTGTGGCTGGACCAGCCATCACAGCCATCACCGCCCGCCACGCGACATGTATCATCAGAGCTACAGCCACAGCCACAGCCACGGGGTAGAAGAAGACTCAATTGGCATGTATCAATATACTGCCAACATCTAACTAATGCAGCTATTGGCCGACCTTTAAGCAGTTTGAAATGAGCTGCAGGGTGGGGATGCTATGTCACTTCAATCGTGACTTTGAGGAGGATACGATTGGCTTTCACTTCCGACATATTGATGGATCAGATCAGGAGTATGTGCTGCATGATGCCCGCCTGAAAAGCGGGATTTCTCAAGTCAAAATCTTTGACCAGTCTCTTAGAGGAATGTTCCGGTGCAGAGTTGTAGAGGCTCCCTGTTATGGGAAGACTGTTCATACTTTCCCGCAATTGACCAGACATTTAAAAGGAGCAAGGCTTTTAGTAAGTAGCAATTCAACAATTCACCGGTTAGATACTAATGTTGTGAAGAGAGCCTAGTTTGATGCCAAATCGACGGCCGTTGCAGCTCCTCTATCTCCCCCAGTTCCATTAGACCAATCCTTACACAAGGCGAATGCCAGCAAAGTATCGCCGTACGGGCGCCCTCGGATTGGCTTGGCTTTCTAACATTCTGGGCAGTTTGAGATATATCTGTCCATGTGTCTTCTCATGTTGTAAAAGAAACCCATATCTCGCAGCATCTCGTAGGGCTTGTGCGGGCCTACGTGTGCCGTCCCGTCGTGTATCAGTCGGCAAACCTCGTCTACCATACTCTTAGATAGGCATAAGCGCGGGTTATTGTCCACGTCGTAGTACAGCAATGACGTAGGGGCATGTAGCGTAAAGCTTAGCAAGGTATTTGAGCCTCGCTCCAGCTGATCTTTTATGTTGTTATATACGTCGGAAAGTTTTATGTACCGAGATCCTCTCCGGCACGGCGCCCAGCAAGGTAAGTAGTGATCGTCACCGTATTTGGAGAAAGATATAAATTTAAAAATTGACTGCAGGTTGACTAAGTACCTAGTATACAAAATAAGTATTGAGCAAATGGGTATGATGACTCAAGAAACCCATTTACATGTTTCATAGCCTGTAGATAATTTGTGGATTCATTGCATAGGCATAAAAAGCGAAGTATGTGCTCAGTAATGCTTGATAACATTTTATTTAAGATACCTATATAAAAACACGATACGTCCAGTATAATCCATGTTACTACCCCTAAAGATGTGATAGAGCTAATCAAGTCTCCTTTCCAAATGCCGGAAACGGGGGCGCCGTAGTTCCATCACACGAATAGCGCACGACATACGGACTAAACGTTGCCTGATTGCTAACAATGACTTGTCCGCTCGGGGCCGTAATGTTGAAGTTGAAACCTCCACCGTACTGCGCCTGTCCATAGAAGAAGCGGATGGGCACATACGTATTAGCCGGAATGTCGAATTTATAGCTAGCTTTGCCGGCGATATGATCTGGTTGATCGTAACGTGCTTTGGCATTTGCATTATCGTCTGTCCAGCCAGAGTAGGCGCTTGCACCGATCCATAGATAAACAGCGTCGTTTGCATAAGGGATGTCAACGCTGTATGTGCCAGCCTCGCAGGCGTAGATGTAGGCGTGGTGGTTCAGGGCAAAGAAGTCGAGATTAAAGTTTCGGCTGGAATCGTAGATGGGGCCAGCTGTTCCAGTGTCCTGATAAAGACCGCCAACATATGAAGTGGTACCGACATAGATGGGGGTGGTCTTCTTGTAAGAGTCTGGGTGGAAGGTAGAGTATGTTGTGTCGGTGTTTCGAGCCGAGTTGTTGTAGTACGCCCAGTCAAACCCAAGGTTGTTGCACGATGGGGGAGGCGGACACTGTGTCGGGCAGCTTGGGGGTGTAATTGTGGGAGTGACAGTAGTGGTAGTGGTAGAGGTTTCTGTCTGGGTGACAGTCTCCGTGTCGGTGACGGTGCAGATTTCGGTCTTGGTCTCTGTCTTGGTGCCTCCACCCAGAGTAATCGTCAACAGAGCCTTCCACGAGGTGACTGTCTTGGTCTCTGTCTGTGTGACTGTTTGGCTTGGGTCACACGTGGGAGTCGGATATGTGCGGGCATCTAGCTGGCCGGCAGGGACGGCGATGGCATGAGCGTTGCCAACACTAGCCATTGCGGCTGAAGCCACGAGGGCCTGGACCAATGTTTTCTGTACAGCCATAGCAATTGTAAAAATTGTTGGTTGATAGGCCTGGTGAACCGATGAATTGAGAGTGAGGACAGAGTTGACGAGAGTTGTTCTACCAACTATTATATCTCTATTTATACTCCCATCGCAGCACTGCTACCTAGATGATGGTAGTAGGACTGTAGTAGACCTAACTGTAGTCCATGTGGCCATGATCTCATAGCGAAGACCTCATTTGCCGATTTTTCACCGTAATTTCCACTCGTCCAAGATGAAAAAGGGCAAAGCTGCCATGCAATAAACCAGCTGAGTCTCAGGCAGAGACGACAAAAAGCACAGCTAGCCAGCATTGCCATTGGGAGCTTCAAAGCTGAAATGCACCTGGGCAGAGCTAGCGGCAGGGGTAAGTACATGACAGCGTCGTATGCGTAGTTGAAAAGGGATAAATTCAATCTCTCCCCGGTCATCTCGGTGTTTAGGCAATTGATGGCATCGTGATGGTTACTTTCGTATCCATGCAATTGCCAATGCAGCTGCATATGACGTGGCTGGGGCGTGTCGATCATGGCTGAATGAGATCAAGGTGGACATTAGACTACATGCAGCTTATTTTCTCGGGCTCAAAGCAGCGCGTCTTTCGTTGTGCTTTTTCGTTGTCCTTGTTCATTTTCAGCCAGCCTCTTGCACCTGCATGTCGTCGGGAATACTCCTTTCGGCGCCCTTGCAGCATTTAGTGGCAGTGACCAATTTCCACAATTGCTCACCGGTTCAACCTTTTGAGCCTATGCTGTACTCGATTTCCGGGGCAACAATAACATACATATAGACTCTCTGTTATGGATTGCTCTGGGGTAATATCAGATACAGACTCGTGTAGTTTGCTTCGAGCCTCTGTCTTAGAGGTTTCGCCTAATTGCTTTCTCCTACCCGGCAATGGGCGATGATAACAGACAATTGAGTTCAAGCGGCGGTCTTGATAGTGATCCTTTCCAATCGAAAGTCCTGTGTTGCTCGCTGGATTTGTACACTCAACCCACTCCATCTACTTTTTAAGGTTATCAAGCATATACTGTATCTCAGCTCAATCTTGTAGCTTGTAATTGGTGGATTTAGACATGTTAAGGTGAACACCCAAAGGTTTTATCAGAAAGAGAACCCAACCCATTTAAACACAGTCGAATCACGTCTACAAAGACATCCACTGAAATCAGCAATACTTAATACTCAGGCTTAGAATAGCAGTCTTAAGTCCATAGATTCACCTCTACCATAGCAATCCTGCCTCATAGCTTGGAGCTGTCAAAGCTCATAGTGCCTTAGTCATTTGCCACACCCAAGGGTTTAAAGGTACGTAGCGGCAAACCAAAAATGGCTATTCCGATATTTTCCCTCAGCCACTGACTAATTATCGGACGCCGATTGGCTCGGCCGACGCTCTGCGGGCACAAAGCACGGCGGTACACGACGGCAAAAAGATCATGTCATAATCGTTCAGGGTTCCTGAGCTGAGCCGAGAAATTGATTTCAAACATCCGCATCTACCCTCCCCACCTTGAATCTCTCCGGACCCCAATCCTTTTCCACACTCCCCAAGCATGCACATTCGAGCAGCATCTTTATGATACAATGATGAACGTCTCCTTCTCTACCGGCCGCGCTGCGCTGCGCCTCAGCCGCTCGTCCTTCCGCCACCTGTGCGCATCCAGAGTGGCCGGCTTTGCTTACCACTCCTATCCGCTGCCGTCCAAAATCCCCGAGCCTCCCACAAGCGGCAACCTCTCCAAGTCATCCCTTGCCCAGCCAGAGGCCCTTCCTCGCGTCCACGAGACACGGCCGCCGCCTCAACACGATGCCGTACCCAAGCCGATGGCCCCACCGCAGGTTGAGGCTCAGTCACCTTCTCCCACGACCTCCTCAGTTCCTCCTCCATCTCCTAAAACCGCCGAGACCGATGCGCCAAAGACACAGCCTGCTCCTACTGCTCGACCTCGTTCCAAGCTCCGCGCGCGCAAGGCAGCAATGAAGCTCACACCCGCCGCTGTGGAGCAGCTGCGCGCACTGCTCAACCAGCCCGACCCGAAGCTCATCAAGGTCGGTGTACGGAACCGAGGCTGCAGTGGGCTGGCATACCAGCTGGAATACGTCGACAAGCCGGGCGCTTTCGATGAACTGGTAGAGCAAGACGGCGTCAAGGTTTTGATTGATAGCAAGGCGCTCTTCAGCATCATCGGCAGCGAAATGGACTGGGCGGAAGATAAATTGAGTCAGAAGTTTGTGTTTAAGAATCCCAACATTAGTACGTGCTATCCCGTCATATCCATTCACTGACCGTCTATTTCTACGAAATTCAGAAGCTAACCAGTAGCAGAGGAGCAATGCGGCTGCGGAGAGTCATTTATGGTCTGAGATGCTTGTGAAGCTACAAAGGAACAAGACAAAGGCCACGGCTCATGAGAATACTACCAAGGCCGACATATGAAGAGATTGTACGATGACGACTAGAAAGAAAGAATATCAGGGCGAGGCAAGTCTCTGAATTAGATTTGCCTCAGCAATCCACGAAAGGGTTTGATTATAATGGTGCCGATACAAGCACGTTACGAGCACGGAGCAAAGAGGCAATAGCACTATAGGGGCATGATACCGGCGTTAGGTTAGAGGCACATGCGGCCATTGATCATATAAATGTTGAATTTACTACTTTTAATAATTCTTGGCCTTGTGGTGATGGAGCTGAAATAGATAATACCTCGTTATTAAGCTCGTGGACGTAGACTAGACTTTTTGCTGCAGACTATGCAATAAAAAGCCTAGTAGATTCAATGTGAAATTATAATACCGGATTAAACTCTATTATAAGAATTCCATTGTGAGAACCTCCGTCCGATATTCATCACAACACAATTTTGATTCCACTCATGTACTCAGCGCCCTTCACCCGCTGATGTCATCGCACTTCCTAAGCAACGCCACGTGACCTGGCACCCAGTGTTGCTTTCAATATCGCGACGCCAACAAACTACTGCGTGTTGCGACAACAGTTAATAAGAAAGACCGAATTCGCCCGTGGACGTATATAAATTCCCTTGAAAACCATCCTGACTCAAGTTCATTTCATCTCAAACATCATTCATTCATATCAGAAGAATATACCATTAGAACAAACAGGCCCCATCTCCACTACACCCAGACACTCAAATCACTTACACGCACAACCGCACACGACTTACAGACACTCATCATCACCATTCTTCACCATCACACACAAACAACACAAACCATCACCTTTCCCCCCATGGCACCTACCACCACAAAACTCAACAAACCAAAAACCACCACAACAATGAAATCCTCAATCTCCAAAGTCCGAAAACCCACAAAGCAACCCCAGAAGAGCACATCCACATCCATATCAACCATCACCAGCAAAACCATCCACGTCCCAGCAGAAATGCAACCCCAGCTCCTCCGCATCGCACAAAGCCAGCGTACCCCCTTCGAGAAGCGCGTCTGGACAGCCCTGTGCCAGATCCCGCGCGGCCGGGTGACCACATACGGCCTGCTGTCGGCGCACCTGGGCACGTCGCCGCGAGCCGTGGGCAATGCGCTGCGGAGGAACCCGTTCGCGCCAGAGGTGCCGTGCCATCGCGTGGTGGCGACGGGAGGGACGCTGGGCGGGTTCAAGGGGAGCTGGCCCAAGGATGGCGAAGGGATTACGATTACGGAGAAGAAGAGCCTGTTGAGAGGCGAAGGAGTGAGGCTCGACGATAAAGGGAGGGTGCTGGGGACGGTTTGGTCTGGGTTTGATTAATACTAAGTATATGGGCACATGGCACTGGTAAAGGCATTATATGGTATTTGTTTTCTTGTATTGCTCTTCATGGCGTAACTAATATATGGGTATGGGTATAGAATATATAAACTGCAGTGGTATATAGCATAAACCTCTTAATTGGCATGTTTAATGTTTGAATCGCAAATCTGGCCTCTCACCGGGCTCGTACAAGGCCACGTGAACTCCCAATGCCGGCGTCCCGATGATGTCTGCCCGCAGCCTCTGAGCCGCCCAATCACCACGATACTCGATGCTCTCGAATCGCTGAGCCAGGCGGACCACTAGAACATACAAACAGTCAGTTGATGCACACATAACCACGGCGGATATTCATGTTTTGTCCCTTCTGCAACTTACAGCAAAACGCCATTTCTGTCAGAGCAAAGTTCTGCCCGGCGCATATCCTTGGTCCACCAGAAAACGGAGCATACGTCCAGGGCTTGGGCGTCCAGTGCTCCCATCTCTCGGGGCTGAATATCCTGGGATCCGCAAACGTATCAGACACAGGGGGGTACAAGTCTGCGTACATGTGCATCCCAAGCGTATTGATCGTTACACTGTCTCCCTTGAGCAGCACAACGCCCGGCTCGCCTGGTCGGCTCGGGATGGTTGTCGTCTCAAGTACTGAGCGCATGTTGAGAGGAGCGGCCGGATGAAGCCGAAGGGTCTCGTTGAGGATGTTTTTGACATATGTCAGATCTTTGAGTGCCTCGTACGTTGGCGTTCCATGGCTCCCTAGTTCCTTGAGGACTTCTCTGCGCAACCTAGCCCAGAGCTTGGGATAGTTGGACAACTCGTACAATACCCACGACATAGTTGCCGCCGTGGTGTCTCTTCCGGCAAGGAGTACGGACATAATTTGATCTCGGATTACCTTGGGGTCCCTAGTGTAGCGTGCGATGCTATGCAGAAATGAAAATTCCATGTCCAATTTGGAGAGCTCTTCAAGTCGAACTTGAGGGATGGCTAGGGTTCGAGCAATGGCTGGCTCGATAAACTCTTCTAACTTCCTAATGGCTCGATGATAGTCACCCTTTGGGATCAATGGCGCGATGGGGCTGGAAGCAGATTTTTAGCACCTATCTCAAATCATATTTGGCGCAAGACTGATGGATATACTGACTTGAGGACAAAGATGAACATTTGGATCCGCTGTGCAACATGCATGGCATTCAAGACATCATTGTCGGGGCTAGAGAAGCTGATGTTAGTACCCCGTTTTATACACCAATTAAGGAATCAACAAGTCTTACAAATCCAAGCTGTTGACATTCTCCCCAAGCAGAAATTCCGTCGTCGTGTCCATCGACCACCGGTAGAAGAGGTCCTTGAGATCGACAGTGACTCCTGCGGAGGGAATCTTTGACAGCAGCTTGCTGGTGCAAGTATCAAAGATGGCGAGATTGCGAAGCCTGTCCCTGACAAACATGGGCTTAATCATGGCGCGGCTATCGTGCCAAAGCTGTCCGTCTACAGCAAAGATGCCATCTCCTAGAAAGGGGCGCCATAGCTTATGCCACATGGGCCCATGGCCGAAACTGGAGACGTTAGTGGCCAAAATGGCCTTGATCTGCTCCGGATCTCTCGTGATAAGGACTCTTTTGGATCCCGTCAAGCTAAACTCGGCAAATGTTCTCTTTCCGGGTGGCAGGTTGTCCAACTGCGCTGTACACCAAGCGACAAGGTTGTTATTGTATTGATTCCTGCCAATCTCGTAGTACAACTTGGAAGCTGTGCTGATAATCAGGAGAGAGCAAACAAATAATGTTAGGGAGGCCAATTAATTACCTGAGAGCAAATTCCCCGCAAGGATTGGTGCCCTCACACCGCCGAGTTTCCTGATTCTGATATCCGAAGCAAGGTGCCGGAGCCACACAAGCACAGTGAGGATCGTTACAAAGGCAAGCCCGAAGCTGGCCACCATGGTGAAACTCGCGGACTGTAGACTTGAGAGCAACATGACTGGGCGTGTAACTGGGGCGACGAGGGTGAAGTAGACACAGAGAAAGGCGAAATTACACCAGGATACTAGGCCTATATGCAGGAAGCCGCGAACTTGATCCCAGCGCGGGATTCAAAGGGCAGGTTCGACGAGCTATGGCCAATGAGGCGGAAGCTGTGACGTGGGAAGTGACGGCCTCTTGCTTTTATCCCAGCAGTTTTAATGCCGTTGGATGGGAAGGATCTTAATGCTAAATGCCGTAGAGGGCGGCAAGCAACAGCCACATGCCAGCTTAAAGCAAAGCAGCAAACAAACAACACCAAGGCAGAATCGAGAATCGCGGCTAAAAGGTGAGAGAGCCGCCGTTATTTTCCACGGAAGCGGGCTCGGCTGCTTCTTATTCCAAGTCCCATGAGAAACCGCATTCTACTTGTAACCCGAGCATTAGTATCCTAGATCTACGTCCGTTAACCTTGTTCAGTGAAAAATCTACGGGCTTTGACGCGATAGGTCACAGAGCGAGCCGGGCCGCATCGATCCAAAAAGGCAGCCATTTTAACACGGTGGCGCGCTGAAAAGAACAGAAAGAAACTAGCAGCAAATGCAGGAATCACAACCCTTGTAGCAAATGGCGAGCGATGATACGGGGAAATACGACAAACGAGGCCCAGCTGGGAGCAGGGGAAAGGGAAAAGAAGGTACATAAAAAAGGAGAGGGCGGACTTTATTAGCTGGGCTGGGCGAAATTGCCCGAATTGGAGTGTGAACTAGACTAGCAGCTGCAAGCCATTTGGTTGAGGCTCGACTGCGAATGGCTGGCTTACGAGCACAGTGTAAGGGAGGGGGCTGGGGGGAAGTATTGGATCTAGATTGGGAATGTTTATTGATTACCTGCAGTGCATCTAAGTCCGGAGTGTGTGTGATATTCATTTATTAGTGTTGGGGAATTATTAAAGTAAGAATTGATGTTGGGGTGATTTAAACTGTGACTTGGAATGGAAGTTGGACGCAGTGCATGGGCAGCGGTGGGTGTAGAGATTAGGTAGATGTGTTGGATGTTAGCTGCGATGCGATGCGATGAGATGCCGGTATGTGTGTGATGTAGCGTCCGTGCATGAGATCTTAAAGCCTTGCATGGATTGGATGGATCAATGCACGAGGTAAAGAGATACGGTGAGAGATAATGATGTGAGCTGAAGAGCACAAATATATCTGTCTCTTACTGGTCCATCGATATAACTTCAGTATCTATACAGTCTCAAGTCTCAAATAATTCGTAAGAGTACAAGTCTTCCGGAGAGGCCATTTAGTGGATCAGACAGCAAGTAGAAGCATGGAGTGCAAAACAGCTGCAAAACAGCGTCCCGGATCCTGGCTATGATACAAAGTTGCGCCTCAATTCGGCTCGGAGGGCGGCGGAACAGCCACATGATGCGGCAGTCAAAAGATCAAAAGCCTCACGCATGGGCCCCCCACGCACCGCCAATTGGCTCAAGAGGAAAAAGTACCACTACTCAGCTGGCCCCGCGTCTTCCCATACTCTGCCCAGGTACTCTGGTACATACCTGGCACCTGACAGCGCTTGACAGGGCTCTTCGGCAGCTGTCTCGCCCCGGCACAACAATTTTCCGCACCAGTCGGCGAAACTCGGGTACCCCCGTCACAGCTTAGGCCGAACAAGCCAGGAAATCGGTTTCCGCATTGAGAGCTGTGCGTCTTTGAGCATATCAAACCGCCAAAAAAAAAAAAAACTACAACTCATCACGAACTCCCTCCATCTCCCTCCTCACGGTCTCTCTCCACTCAATTTGGCAGCCGCCAGCCCCTTCATCGCAATGTTCAACATTGGCCGTAGCCGCGCGGCGGCGTCGGCGCTCAGTGCCGCAAAGGTACGCAAAACGTCGCAAAAGTTGCTCTCTTTTTACCCCCCCTTGGCCGATATAAAAAAACCCGCCCCTCCTTGGGGTTGCATCTTGACAGCAGCTTCTGACGCTTGAGCTTCTGCTCTCCCTTTGCAGCGCAACGCCACCCCCTCTGTCCGACTGCCCGGCATCGCTCAGCAGCGACGAGCCCTCAGCATCCACGAGTACCTGTCCGCCGACCTCCTGAGAAAGGTAAAGCAAATCACCTCATTCTAATATAATACTCCCCCTCCATATCGGGGGCATCTCCCGCGGCAGCATCCGGCTGACACGGCACTCTGTTTTTTCTACAACAATAGTATGGCGTTGGCGTTCCCAAGGGCGCCGTGGCCAAGACGGCCGCCGAGGCCAAGTCTGTGGCCAAGGACATTGGTACCGGCGACCTGGTTATCAAGGCCCAGGTCCTCGCCGGTGGACGAGGAAAGGGAACTTTCGACAACGGCCTCAAGGGCGGTGTCCGTGTCATCTACTCCCCCCACGAGGCCGAGATGTTTGCCCAGCAGATGATTGGCCACAAGCTCATCACCAAGCAGACGGGCGCCGGCGGCCGTCTGTGCAATGCCGTCTACATTTGCGAGCGCAAGTTTGCCCGCCGCGAGTTCTACCTGGCTATCCTGATGGACCGTGCTTCCCAGACTCCCGTCATCGTCTCGTCGTCCCAGGGAGGTGTCGACATTGAGACCGTTGCCAAGGAGCAGCCCGATGCCATCACTACGACCTACATCGACATCAACACCGGCGTTACCGACGAGATTGCTCGCGGCATCGCCACCGGCCTGGGCTTCAGCGAGCAGTGCGTCGAGGACGCCAAGGACACCATCCAGAAGCTCTACAAGATCTTCCTCGAGCGTGACGCCACCCAGATCGAGATCAACCCCCTGTCCGAGACCTCCGACCACCAGGTCCTCTGCATGGACGCCAAGTTTGGCTTCGATGACAACGCCGACTACCGCCAGCAGGAGGTCTTCGAGTGGCGCGACACCACCCAGGAGGACCCCGATGAGGTCCGTGCCGCTCAGTCCAACCTCAACTTCATCAAGCTGGACGGTGACATTGGCTGCCTCGTCAACGGTGCCGGTCTTGCCATGGCCACCATGGACATCATCAAGCTCAACGGCGGCCAGCCCGCCAACTTCCTCGACGTCGGTGGTGGTGCCACTCCTGCCGCCATCCGAGAGGCCTTTGAGCTCATCACCAGCGACCCCAAGGTCAGCGCCATCTTCGTCAACATCTTTGGTGGTATCGTCCGCTGTGACGCCATCGCCACTGGCCTGATCCGCACCGTTGAGGCCCTCAACCTCAAGATCCCCATCATTGCCCGTCTGCAGGGTACCAACGTCGAGCTTGCCCACCAGATCATCAACGAGTCTGGTCTGAAGATCTTTTCTATTGATGACCTGCAGAGCGCCGCCGAGAAGGCTGTGCAGCTGTCCAAGGTTGTCAAGCTGGGTAAGTTTTCGACCCAACTCTATGACGAACAATAAAGAAAAAGAAATATAAAAAAAAGAAGAAGAAAGAGAAGAATCACCTGCTGACGATATAAACCTTTTAAAAACATATAGCCCGCGACATTGACGTTGGTGTTGAGTTCACCCTGGGTATCTAGACGGTAACAACAGAGTCGTAAGACTGGATGGCATTGGATTCCTTGTAATATCTGTTTTTGGGTGGCAGGGGAGCAAATCAACCAATGAGCAGGGGCTCGGGAATGATGCGGCGGTCAAGGCATTTTGTTGCTCTTGCTTGTTCATAGCATGTATCGACGTATCTTTTTTTTACGTTGTAGGTGAGAAACCAGGAGGAGGTAAAGAGAAAAAAAATCAAAGCCTTATTTAATTCTGCCACACCACACCATGACTATGGCGCAAGCATTGTACGGGTGTTTGTTTGTTGGGGATAGCTTCCGGGCAGTTGAGACGAAGATTGGACGAGGATGATCTGATTCGACTAGGGGAGGACATTCGGATCCCGAGCGAGCGAGAGTCAGGAGAAGGGAGTCGCCATGTCAGCACCTAAAGGTAGTGGAGTTTCACGACGATAACAGCAAAGACTTTTTCGTCTTTTGTATGTGCTGGGTCTGGTCTTTCAGGGCAGGGCAGGCATCCGTCCATTATAAGTGCCCATGTCTACGGAAGATGACGGAGGAAGATGCATCGATTTATCGACCAGAGAGGCAAAGAAATCGGGTGATTGTGGACTCATGCCCCAATTGACTTTTGCATCAAAGAGGAACTTCTACTATGTATTACCCGCGTACTCGTATCGTTTTTAACTATGAAACTAGGTACCTTATTCATGCATAGCCGCCACATGTTGAGCTGGAGCTGAGGCGGGCCGCAATTTTGATTTTTGAGGGCGGTGGTTCGGAAGTCGTTCGGTTATTGCTCGATGTTTGCTGGTTCGGATGAATGGCACACACGGCACGTACTGCGATTTTTTTTTAGAGCAGGGGTGTGGAACACAATGCCGAAGATGGAGATTTTTGGTGCCTGAGTGAATACTCGTATCCTGCACACGGGCGGCAGTTGGGTTCCTTTCTTGAAATTTCCTTGATTTTCCTTGGGTTTTCTGTTGCTTTCTGGAAATTCTACGACTTTCACGGATTTTGCCGTGTCTTGCTTGATTTGATTTGGAATGAACCAGGCGGAATTGCTTATGCTACTCATGCACCATTACTTCATAGCAGCAGCGCAATTTGTAAGTTTTGCAGGGCTTAGTCACTGACTTTTACTTGTGGCCGGGCAGATCGACACAGGGCCTATTGAGGCAGCAATGGCCTTGTTGGGATTAGTTGCCGCAGTGGATCACGACAGCAACCAAGCATGAATGAAGTTGAGAGAGTTGATTGATTGAGGGAGACTTTGAGCTTCGCACGAACGCGGCCCAATTTTTGGTCATCCTCATTATCGAGGTCCTTCTGTTTTTGCCTTTGTGATTTTCCCATGATAGTACTAGAGTATGTAATGTGATCCATTTTCACACTCAGACGGCGCGTGTTTTTGGTCCACCCGACTCTGATAAGCCAAGCCGCCTTTGCAGCATCGGAGAAAAAAGAGGCCAATTGCGAAATACCGACCGAGCGCCGAGACCGTAATCTGCACGTATCCGGTATAGTTGCAGATTGCAGGGGGAGGTGTGTGTGTTCTCTCGGCAGTGTTCGGGTATGTGGCGTCCAGTCATCTTCTGTGCATCAGCTAGTGGGTATTTTCTATTTTTTTCCAATTATGGCGAAATGAAATTCTTGATATCGGAGTCACCCTTGATGGGGGGGCGAGGATGAGTTGTATATAAACTCATCTGGGTCCTCCCCGTTGCTTTCGATGTTTTGCTATCCACACTCACAAACAAACAAGCTTCTCCATCTTTTTCAAACTCCTTGAGAAGACAACTCAAATTTAGACTTGACTCAACTGTCTATTACACACAGCTCTCCACTAAAAGCATCGAGCTCTTACACAACAACACACAACAACTGTTGTCAACACATCACAAACCCTAAACCGGTTTCACTCAACTACTCTTTCTCTCAACAACAAACTCACTCCACAATCACTATGCCTTCTTCTCAAGGACAAAGCTGGTGGGCCCGCCACTGCACCCCCCGACCTCCCATCAACAAGGTCGTCGCCTGCCCCTGCCACTACTGCTACAACAAGCCCGCCTGCGAGCTCGACTACCCCGAGTCGTCCAACTGCTCCGAGACGAACACCCCTGCTCAGTCGAGGCCCGTCAGCCCCCGAGGCCGCACCAGCTCGTCTTCGTCTTTTCACGTTGAGAAGGCCGAGAAGCAGTAAACGACACCGAATACATCATTCGAATCACCAAAGCGAATAGGCCCTTAAAGATGCTTTGGATAATACGAGATGTACACACTTTCGACTACAATATTTTCTTTGTTTAATTCTCTCTCTCTACTGAGATTGAATACAATATAAAACGGGCGCGAAAAAAGCACCAACGGCGCTTCTCCCGATCAGTTCGGGTTCGGCGTCCGGCCCCACTTGGAGCGGCCAGGCCGGACAAAATACACACACACACAGACACACACAATAGGGAAGGGGAAAGGGATTTTGGCACAGGAGGGAGGATACATAATACGAGCGGATATTGGGTCTTAGCGATGGAATTTTTGTTGGAATACCCCCCTTGATGGAATTTAGAGCCTTTCATATGTTTATGTTTATTTTTATTGAAATCAATACCTTATTTTACATCGAAGATGACTTGATGCTCTCATTGTGAATGCTTTTCGCCTATATTGGGATTGTTGGGAGTGATTTTCATGGGGCCATTCATGCAGCATCTTGACGTCACTCACATGCTCATCCAGTGTACATACTCACATATTACAAAACATCTCATCTCAATAATACAACATCAAACACATTACAGCTCACATATAGAACCAATATTTTAAATTTATAATCGCTAATTTCTAACATATCGCAGTAACTATGTCCCCGACAATCGACCCTGCCATCCTCGCAGCCTTAGACCTAGACAAAGACAACACCACAATCTCATCCGTCGGGGGGTCAGGCTTCTCATCAACATTCAAGCTCTCCACCACAAAAGATGGCCAGCCATTCGACTATTTCGTCAAAACAGCCTCCGGTGAGGGAGCGAAAATAATGTTCCAAGGTCCAAGCCTCTCATCCATTCTCTTCTCTTTCGTCTTTCCCCATCTTCAAAGCTAATACCCCCTCCACCTCACTTACAGGCGAACACGCCTCCCTCAACGCAATCCACGACGCCGTCCCCAACTTCTGCCCCAAATCATACTACCACGGCCCAATGCAAAACTCCAACAAGTACTTCCTCGCCACCGATTTCCTCAACCTTGGCTACTCTGCGTCAAAAGGCTCCGGCATCTCCTTCGCCGCAAAGCTAGCCAAGCTGCATACGACTCCCGCGCCCATTCCGGAGGGTTTCGACAGAGCCATGTTCGGCTTCCCCGTGCCGACGTGCTGTGGCGACACGGAGCAGGATAATTCGTGGCGCGCCTCCTGGGCCGACTTTTACGCTGAGAACAGATTGCGCTTCATCATGAGGCGCATCGTCGAGAATCACGGGCCAGACGACCAGGCTGCGGACATGGTCGAGAAGATTGCCAGCGGCGTCGTCCCGCGGCTTATCGGGGATGACCGCATGACCATCACTCCCGTTGTTATTCACGGCGATCTCTGGAGCGGGAATCATTCGGCGGGTCAGATTGCCGGACAGGGCGGACGGGAAGATGTTGTTTTCGATCCTTCTTGCGTGTATGGCCACTCGGAATACGAGTTGGGCATCATGAGGATGTTTGGCGGCTATGGGGGTTCTTTTTGGAGCGAGTATGAGAAGCTCGTGCCCAAAGCGGAGCCAAAGGAGGAGTGGGATGACCGTGTTATGCTCTATGAATTGTGAGTACTAAACGTAGTTGACTTATGAGTATATATGGGTATGTGAAGATGGAGGTAAGCAGAGCTGACAGTATCCCACAGATATCACCACTTGAATCATTACTCAATCTTTGGGACGGGATATCGTGGAGGAGCCATGTCAATTATGAAGAAGCTGGTATCCAAATACGGTAGCTAAGTCCGACGAATGGATCTGAAGTGACCCAAATGAAAATCAAGTAATAATAATGGAAATCTTGTATAAGTGTAAAAGAAGTTCAAAGCAAAGAAAAATACAAAAACGCCATCCCGTGCTCGCCATGGTGTTGCTGCCATCTATACTCAAGCACATGACCCGATCAAAAACGAAAGAAATAGATGTCTAATAATCATCCGGAACCCCAACATGCCAATACTCCCATACCAAACAGTCATTCATTGAGTCAATCATTCAATCAATCAATCAGGCAGCCAGCATCGCCTGTCTCTCTGGCCGGTTCTCTTGCGCTTCCTCTTGTTCCGCCGGCCGTTCCGAAACGGGAAGCTGAGCGCTCGGCACCGTGGGGAGTTTCTGGTTCACACCGGACATCTCCGCCTCCAGCGCGGCGAGTTCTTCGTCGACCTCTTCCTCGTCTGCGGCGGTGATGCGCGAACCGAGCATTTCGCTGATTTCCTGCGATAGTCAGTCAGAATTGAAAGAAGAAAAAAAATAATTAGATGCGCAAAAGAAGACAAGGCGAATAAATACATTTTGGTATGCGATCGCATCCGCAGTCTCCCCCATCAACTTCTCCACGTGCTCAATACCACCCATCTCGGCGTGAATCTCCGACAGCACCTTCGTGCCCTGCTGCAAGCCAAACACAACGTCCTTTTGAATCTGCGCAAACTCGACGCTGGCCGTCAGCCTCTCCAGCTGCTCCAGCTGCGCGTCCGTCTTGGTCAGCAGCGACTCCTGGTACTTCTTGCGCCGCAGCGCCAGCAGCGCCCGCTTCTTGTCGCCCTTGGCCAGCATCTGCTTGGCAATGTCCGTTTCCTTATCTGTGAGGACGGTGATGCGGCGCTGGTACTGGTGTAGCCTGTCGCGCTGGATCTTCATGTCCAGAATCGCCCTGGAGTTCTCTCTTGTCAGTTGAAACGGTCTGGAGGCAGCGATAACGGCCCGTGACGGCGGACTCGGGGCTCGTACTTGTCCTGGTCGGTGATCTTGCTCTGTTTGCCACCCATTGTGAGAGATTATGTGTTTGCGCTACGGACTCGGCCGCTATTTTTGTTTATTTGCTCGACCGTGAGTCCGTAGACGGGGAATGAAGAGGAATAGAAGCCGGGACGATAATCGGCGTACAGGCCCTTGTCGTCATTGTCTCGATGTATCATGTGGCGCCGAAAGCTTTATCGATAAGCAGGGGTTTGGAGACGGAATCTCACTTGGTCGGGATTTACACAGGCTTTAGGCTAGATCGAGAGTGCCCATGAAAGAGAGCAGAAGCCAAGAAAACGCCCCCAGAGCCACGATGAAATGATAATTGGCATTGGAAAGTCTTTTTATATTAGTCGAGCATTTCTTTTCGTCCCAAGTAACGCAATAAGGCTCCTAAATGCCTTGCCTTCAGTGCTCATGTGCTTGTACTCTTCAATGTACACAACTTGCGCTAAATTGATATAACTGCCATGTACGGCTAGCCGTGATACAAAATCTCATCCCCGCGCCGTGCTGAATCTACAGGGTAACTTTTATTTTTTGCGCAAGCCATGAAGCAAAACTCATCTTCTTCAAGAGCGTCTGCGACAACGCCACAGCCAGCATGGCGCCCAATTTCAAGTCCCGACTGAACCTGCGCCAGGGCCTTGATCGAGATGTCTACCAGATTATTAAGAAATTGGAAGAGGCCAACGACGGCAAGCCTTTCAAAACCATCACTGCCGCATACGATGCCATCAAACGATCCAATTCGAGCCTCTCCAGGCAGAAGAAGCGTCCCCTCGAAGACTCGATTGATCGGGTATTACAGTTCCGCAAGGAAGAACTCGAGGATTCGGACGACTCAGAGGCAGCTATAGAAGAGGCCGAGTCGAAAAAAGTAGACGACGATCGATTTCTGCTCAACCGACAGCTGACAAAACACTGGCAAGTCGACCCTATACCCGTGGGCACCACCGAACAGCCTGCGGCCAAGAAGCGACGTATCCAGACCGAGGGCGACGAGAGAGATGGCACAGTAAGTGGCCCGGATACAGGTACCGAGGCGGCAATCAATGGCGACGCACCAAAAGAGGCACCAAAGGCCGAGAGACAGGACAAGACGGTACAGAAGAAGTCGCCCAAGTCTACCCGCTTCAAAGTCGAGCAATTGGAAGAGCCGTTACCACTTGGAGGTGTTGGCGAGATACACCGCCATCTTTTGCGCCAAACACGGTATCTTCTCAAATGCCCGGAACTCTACCAAGGAAATGGTTGGAGGAGAGTTCCCGGAATGCTCCTGTTTGGCCCTCCAGGAACTGGCAAGAGGTCACTTATCCGCACCGTGGCAGCGAACCTTGAGGTGCCTGTAATAACTCTTAATGGCTGCTTTGAGGACCCTGAACGCGTGGAGAAGAGTCTGGCCGAGGCTTTCGATACGGCCGTCGGGTTGGCCCCGAGTATCGTTCTCATCGAGGATCTTGACTGGCATATACCTAACCCGGGAAGCTCTAATCACAATGAGCACGGCCGAAAGATGCTCAACCATTTCGTACGGCAGATGCAAAGGCTTCAACAAGAACAGGCCAACATTTTGGCAATGGCAACAACATCACGGCTGACGGATGTCGACCCCGTTGCGCTTGAAGCCGGCCTATTCGAAAGGACAATTCAAATGAGGGTACCAGACCTTGATGCTCGGCATGACATTCTCAAGGTGGTGACGCGGGAGAAGATACTATCTGACAACCTAGACCTTGGAGAGGTAGCGAAGATGACGCACGGTTTCGTTGGCGCAGACATTATTATTGTCACAACATTGGCGGAACAAGCAGCACAGGAGCGAATTCTCAATACAGAGGACCCCGAAGGACGGCAGCTGGAAATACTCACTCGACCTCCCCAAAGAGACCAGATGGATGTATCAGACATCTCATTAGATCTACGACAACCCGCATTTACAACGATACCCACAGAGCCGTTGACACTCGATGATTTCCGTCTTGCCATCAAGGGCTTCACGCCCTCCCTTCGGAGAGAAGGCTTCACCGTGATTCCAAGCGTAACCTGGGATCAGGTTGGCGCTCTGGAACAAGTTCGCGAACAGCTACACATGTCCATCATTGGACCCATCAAAAACCCAGAGCTCTACCAGGAATTTGGTCTCAGACGTCCTGCCGGCGCGCTCCTTTGGGGACCCCCCGGATGCGGCAAAACTCTCGTCGCCCAAGCCGTTGCCAACGAGGCACAGGCTTCTTTCATCCTCATCAACGGCCCCGAGCTACTGAACAAGTACGTCGGTGAGTCCGAACGGGCTGTCCGTGAGCTCTTCCAGCGAGCCCGTTCTTCCACGCCCTGCATCCTCTTCTTCGACGAAATCGACTCGCTCGTGCCCCGACGAGACAACGCCTCCACAGATGCCGGCGTCCGAGTCGTCAACGCCCTGCTCACGGAACTTGATGGTGCTCAAGATCGCTCAGGCATCTACGTCATGGGCACGACCAACAGACCAGACATGATCGACGCAGCGATGCTCCGCCCGGGACGTCTCAGCGTGCGACTCTTCGTCGATCTCCCCACCCCCGAGGAGCGCGTCGACATTCTTCGGGCCATTTACAAGACGGCCCACGCCAACGCCTCCGAGGCCGAGCTCGCGAGACTGCCGGCCGTCGCCCTGGACCCCCGGTGCAAGGACTTTAGCGGCGCGGATCTCGGCGGATTGCACATCAAGGCGGCCGAGGCCGCGCTGAGGAAGTTTATGCTGGGCAAGAAGACGGTGCGGGAGATTGATCAGGAGGACTGGGAGCATGCGCTGGAGAATACGCGGTGTAGCGTGCTGAACCCGGACTCGTACAGGAAGCTGGATAGGAAGCTGGGAAAGGGGGAGTAAAGGGGGAAACATGTTTAGATAACGGCGATGTAGATATACCAGGCGCATGCACATTGATATGGTGTTGATTTTATGTACACAAGTACGAAGCGGTGGTGTTTTACCACATATTCCCGGTAAATAGCACATGCATCGTCCGATCAATGCAGCGAGACCCTGTCGGGCATTACCACAACAGGAGGGTAGCAAATGTAACACATGGCACAAGGCTATTCGGGATCCCGTCAGCCAATACCGAGTCCCGTCCAACCCTGTCTTGTCTATCAAAAATGCTCACCCCCACTACACACACTGAAGAAGAAAATTCACAATCTCACACACCGTCATACCCGCCATGAAATGGAGCGAAGAGAAAAGGCCAAAGCAGCGTCCAGTCGCTGAAAAAGCGGAGTTGGATATTAATGGTACAAGCACAGTGATGGTGCTTCGACTATTCTAACTTTATCTATAGTAGTACAATCGCCGCACCCCGTCTATTGATATCTCTGTCATTACAATTCTTTTTCTTCATTCATCGCTTAAGCGGTAGACTCCTTGAGGTAGCTGGACTCGGGTGTTAGCAACAACTGGTTTCAACAGATCGGGGGAGAGTGGCAGGGAAACATACGCAATGAGGTCGTTGCGATCCTTGTCCTTCTTCAGGCCACCAAAGGCCATCTTGGTGCCGGGAATGTATTTCTTGGGGTTCTCAAGGTAGGCGAAGAGGGTCTTTTCGTCCCAGGTGACGCCGGCCTGCTTGTTGGCGTCGGTGTAGGCGTAGCCGTCGACGGAGCCGGTCTTGCGGCCGAAGAGGCCGTGCAGGGCAGGGCCGATCTTGTTGCCGCCGTTGGCCTCGACGGTGTGGCACTGAGCGCAACGGGTCTTGAAGAGGTTGGCACCCTTCTTAGTATCACCTGAAGAGAAAAAAGATGTCTTAGCAACCGGGTTTTCGTTGAATCGAGAAATAGTTGGTTGTCGAGGACGTGGGAAAGAGTCAATCGGGTGTGGCACTGAGTCGACAACTGAAGGACCGAGGTGTGTTTGGTGTTTGCACTGGGCGTCATCGTAAGGCACATGCGAGCCGCCTTTGAAAATGACGCACTGCGCCAGGCAGCCTCAACACTCTCGCCGGCGACATGAACACACAAAAAAGTAATCTTTGAGTGCATCGTTCACCAAAAAGTCCAAAACACCAAGCGTCCAAGTCGTCGACCGTCGTGGCCCGCCTCAATGGCACTCCCCACGTCTTGTTCGGAAACGTCTCGGCAACCGGATTCTGCGAAGCGAAACAAACTTACCGCCAGCCATTTTGAAGTATGGGGTATTAAAGTGTTGTTAGGTAGAAATGAAAGATGTAAGAGTCGAAAAAGTCCAAAGAGAAACCTGAAACCGGTTAACTACTTTGGAATACAAAAATTTTCAGAGGTTGAAAAATAGGGTATGAGAGAAGTATAGGAGAAGGAAAAGAAAGGAACAGGAGGAAACCAGAAATTTCAAGGAAAAAAGTTTATGACACCATGGTGCTGCAGAACCGGCGGTGATCAGCCACAAGTGTGGCTGGTGCGCAGCCAATCACACGTCCGCAATTACACAGTCACGCTCACTCGTCGGGCGATTTCCCCGGGTAAAGTCGGGCGGCCAAAGCGGCGTCGAAGGGAAGGCGCCACAGCATGTGGGCTTCTCTTTGTACTATCCTTGTTCCCTGCCAGATTTTTTTTCCCTCTCTTTTCCGGATCCACCGGATTTTCCTTCTTTCCGCAGCTTCCCTGTCATCATCTTCAGCTTCTCTCTCTCGGCCGGAGAAACATCGGCAAAGGAAGAGGCTCTCGAGTCTCTACCGCCAGCCTTTTCCTGGGGGTCCCCATTTTTTTCGACATCCGCTAGTTTTTTTTGGTGGGATGGGCAGAGCTTCATAGCAACGCCAGTGAAAAAAAAGAGAACCACCAAGGCATTTGACAGGCGGGTGGTTCATCTTTTTCTTTTCTTTTTTCCTTTTTCTTGACCAGATCCCATCACTACAACACATTTTATTCATCTCCTGCATCGTCAGCCAACTCGCAATGGTGACGAGAGCAGTCATCCCGCGCTTCCTGCTGCCGCTGCAGGGGCCGCTCTGGCGAGGCATCCAGATCCCCCTCTCGCAGAACATCCACGTCCGCTTCATCTCGACCGAGAAGCCCATCGTGCTGGAGAAGCCGGCCAAGTTCAACCCGCCCTCGCACGGGTCCAGGCTCAAGCGCAATTCCGTGCCCAAGCACTACGGCCCTGCCCTGACCGAGGACGAGATTGCGGCCCAAAACAAGAGGAACTACCCGGGCATGATGGCGCCCGAGGGAACTTGGACGCACTGGTTCTGGCACAGCAGACTGCTGCATACCTTTATCACCATGGTACGGGCTGAGCAATGGTTATGGTCTTTTTTGCTGCTAGTAGTTGTGTGCGGTGTTTGGGCTGACATTTTGTTAATATGTGTAGGGCGCGCTTCTCGCCATGGGCGTATACACCTTCTTCATGAACTACGCCTACAACTCTCCCTTCAAGGACCTCGTGCCGCCGATATCTGACCTGTGGCACCAGCCCACTTACTTCTTCGCCCAATGGAAAAACGTCATCCTCATGCACGAGAAGGACAAGGCCCTCAAGGCCACCGAGCACCGGACCCGACACCTCGACGACGTCGCGAAGCGCAGGTACTTTATGAAGATGCACGGCATCGAGGCCAAGGACCCCGTGCAGATGGTGTTTGGAAAGGACGAGCAAAAGTCGGAGGAGCAACTCGAGGCCGCCGCCATGGGACGCGAGCTGCCGCCCCAGCCCGAGGCTGCTGAGGCCCCCGCTGAGCAGAAGAAGAAGTGGCTGGGCATCTTTTGAGAGGACATCATGATACGAATTCATTATATGTGCATTGATTGGCAGGGCCCATATGAGATGCCCTTTTCTATTGTAACACTAGGATGTAAAACCCCGCACATTAGGCATTAGGCAAATTCCCCCAATGTCAGTGAGACCGAACATGATGTAGATGTACCAGTATATAGCAAAAAGCAACAAAAGAATCAACGCAATCCAGAATATGACAACATGTTTTTACGCCAGGTCTACTCCTTCCAGCCCATCCAAGACTTCGTCTGCAACACCCCCCTTTTCTAAGACAGCCTGCATAATGCTATCCAAGACGGCAAACCTAGTGCCTCCCAACGGTGCTTTCCAGACGCCCTCTTGGGGATGCTCCTCCGCTCTCTGCTGTTGCTTTTGCTGCGTCGTATCAGAAGTTCCACTCGCCGCCAGATTAGCCGTGCTGGGCACCCCAGGCGGCGTCAGCCTCGAGGGAGGATCAATCGTCCGCATCGACACCAGCCTCAGCTCGCGCCCAGAATCCACCTCCATGCTACCTTTCTCACGCTGCGTCCTAACCTCGCACAGCGACACGGCCAGCGCAGAGTCAGCGACCGCGAGCTCCTCCTTGGAAGGGTCGAACAGGATGCTGTCGCCCACAGCAACGACCAGCAGCGTAATGGACGGCCGTGAGCCCGTGGTAGCGCCTTCGCGGGGGTATAGGAACGGGGCGGCTTCCCAGTCGTCGTCGAACATGGGGTCTTCGTCACCTTCTGATTTGAGGCGCGGGAGTCTTGTGGCGAGGAGGGCGAGGTGTGTTGTGAGGGAGAGGAGTGGTAGGGGATATGAAAGCGGTGGTGATATCAAAAGGATCTGTGGCCCAAGTTCATTAGTACTCCCAATATGATATAAACCCAACCCAAGACAACACTAAAATCACATAGAAAAAGAAGGGGGGGAGGAGGGAAATTCCATATACTCACGTCAAGATATAGCCTCCAGTGAAACCGTCTGTTAATCCACAACTTCTTCGCAAACTCCCCATCCGCAAGCAAAGCCTCCCTCAACAACTCCGCCAAAAACACCGTCCCCGCATCGTCATCCCTCAAGCCCGGAATCTCCACCGTCATCTCGAGCCACTCCCCCCTCGCCGCGCTCCTGTCTGCCTCCGCATCGCCGCCGCCCACGCCGCTCGCGCTCTTGACGTACTCCTGGTAGTGCTCGCCGCCCAGCGGATCGACCGTCTTCTCAATCTCCGCTTTCACGCCGACAATGGCCTCCGTGCCGTCTGATAGGCAGACGCGCGCGCTGCCGTTTGTGCCGGGCAGGATGCCAGTTTCTGCTGTTAGGGGGCGGAACTGCTTGGATGTTCTGCCGTCGGGGCGGATGGGCGGGCTGAGGGAGAGGGAACTGTGGAGGTACGCGAGCTCGGCGGGGGATAATAATGTTTGTTGAGCCATTGTCACCGTGTTTCCATGTGTTTGTGAAGCCGATACAGGATATTACGGCGCAATTGCTCCAAGGGGGCGTGGAATGGTGACCAAGTGACGGTTGTTGCTGAAAGGTTTTTGAACTTGACAAAAAGTTGTATCGGCTCACCTAGGTGAGCGATAAGATAAGATACGATGCGGGGGTGGGGCAGCTGCTTGGAGCTCTCCCAAGCTTAACCAGCTTAACCTAGAGAAATTTGTACAACTCAAAAAGATTTATATAGAGCATAGAATCATGTATAATGCCTGGAATTCAAAAGCGCTTTAATAATTCGAAAATGCAAGATAAAAAGTCTATCTACAGCAATTCGCTAGTGACGTACACGATGGCGCAACAAGAGCCATTGTATCCTAACTAATCCTACATATATGTAACCAACAGTAGGGCAAAAGGGGAATTCAATCTTAATATCGTAGCGCAGTCAGCTAGACTTGCCGGCGCACTAGATCCAGACATATGTCACCCATCAAATCGGGTCCTAATGCTGCAATCAGCTGTGCAATACTGTGCCTGATGCCCGACGGCTGTCTGATATTGCTGTGCCTCCAGCCAACTAGATCCGATGTCTCAAACAACGGGCCTGTAGGAAAAATTCTGAGAATAATGTGATCCAGGTCTAAACTTTCCATGGTGGTAACAGAAGGGATGCCTGGCATTTTAGATCGGAACAATGAGTCGTACACTTCGTCAACCTCCTCGTCAATGTCTTCATCCGAGTTGGCATCCTCCGGGCTCTGTGGGCTCTCATCCAAAGACATGGACGCCTCAGAAGCTCCACCAGAGGGTATGCCTGTGGAGGCTGCAGAGCGCATCTCAGATGCATTAATAGCATTTTCTCCTAAGACTGTGGAGAAACTTGTATAAGTGTCCCTGCCAAGAATATCCAAAACGGACTTATCAAGAGGCCTCCAGTCCAAGGTATCCGGATCGAGAATATATTGAGGGCCGTAGTCGATTTTGTATTTCATTTTGGGGCAGCTGTGGATGTAGAATCCAGGATACCACCATCGGTAGCCCTCTTCAACGGCAAGAGCTATTTCATAAAGGGCACCTAGTTTTCCAGGAGCAAATGTATGAACACTTTCATGGTAAAGGAAGTAAACAGAGCTGACGCTTTGCGGCAGCAGGTCAAGTACACCAACAGCCACTAGGACGCCATCTAGGCGGTAGCATTGGTGGTAGGAACCTAAGCGGCGCTTTCGTCCGTCAGGCCCAACCATGACCTGACGCTGCAGGGGTGAATTGCAGAGAAAACGTTCAAACGAGTGCCTCGTCCTTTCACCCGGTTCATCCCCATGGACAACTCTCTGATAATTATCATAGACGAGATATTTTTCTTCAGTAAAAGTGTCTTCTTCAAGGGTAACTTCCCACTTGTGTGCTGGCTCGGGCGGTGTCTTGACCCGATTTAGCTCAGCCTCATGAATACGCTCTGTTAGGCAAAACTCATTGTCACGCTTTTTGGTCTCTTCGCGTGATCTTGGATACAGACGAGCAGCTTGCTTAGCATAAGCTTCGCCGAGAACATGTTTGTTGAAGCGATTAATGGTTTGGCGCTGGCCCCTTGTAGGGTAAAATTGGTCCGAATCCAGACGTATAGTATAGTGAGGACAACAGGACGCTCGCTGATTGGGGCGATATAGGAGCTTTCCTGATCGTCTCCAACAACGATCTAGCAATGTGAGATAAAACTGAGGGCTAAGAGACGTAGCACTCGCATAATACGAGAAGCCTAAACGCTCAAGGAAAGGGGTTAGCTTGTGACTTAGAAAAATGGAATCCATCTTCGCTCTCTAAAAGCAGTACAACAACTACGGCAAGTCTAGGGAGAGTAGGGTTTGGATTCCTCATCTCTGGTGATATGCCTTGAAATACATGAACAAGAATAATGATGGCACTAACTCTGTCCTCGAGTGCCACAGTAACCGCATTTTGAGGAGTTTGAATATCCTTTGCAATTTGTTAGCGTGATTTGAAAAATAGTACATCAGCCATGAAATCGAGAGCAATCACGTATGAAGGGGCATTTGTATAAATTGACAAATATCTACTACATGTGAATCTTGGTTACATGACATCAAAGCCGGGAGACAAATGGATGTTGGTGATATTGTTTCGAAGGATGAAAAAAGGTGCTATATGGGGGTGGCCACAAAACAGCTTGTCTCTCTGGACACAGCATCGTAGCGGCGCTTACACGCATTGATGAACTGGCAGCCAGTAAAGAGAAGATTGGAAAGTAGTGTTGCAACGAGCGATATCGAGAGGTTGCAAAGTGGGGGTTGGATATGAGACAGGATGGGGGAGCCATTACGCAGATGAGAGGCGAAAAGCTCGGGGTGGCAGCCACTAGGCCGCTCAAAAAGCCGTTGGAGTAGCACGAATCCCACGCTTTCTTGACATGGAAATGCGTGATAAGAGTGTGCCCGTGTTGTGTTGTGGGATGGCAAAAAAAGGCTGGACAGGGGTTGGCATTAAGGCAGAGACTTTGCCGAAAGGGATTGAAATGCCCCGAGCCAACGACAAGCATTGAACGCCGCACGTGTCTTGTAAAAAAAGGGAAAAAAGGCAGAGGAACAAAAACGACTGTGATTTTATTGACTCACCGATCGGGGATATAAGTTCGCTCGTAGAAGCGTCTTCAGGGGTCTGCCCACCGTCTAAGTCCATGGCTGGTCTGGCACCTCGAGTTTTCCTGAACAGGCAAGTTGGTGCGTGAGGCGTCAAGATGGAGTGAATGCGAGCGTTTCCGTATAGATGGAGATGGTCCCAAGATAAGGTACAGTAAGGCGGACGGGTATAGCGCAGGAAGGAGTTCGAAGCGGCAAAAAGTCCAAGCGGAACAAGCAGGACTTCCGCCCCAGGCACCTCAGCTGGGTGAGAGACGACGGGACGAATTTAACTTGTGGGGGGGCATGTATGTGATCTAGCCGCCGTCATGATGTCGATACGGTAGAAGCAGGCTGGCTTATGGCGGAGCTGGGCGTGGTGCTGGCCACGGGCGAGGATGCAGTTGCTTGGTTGGACGGGGGTTGGACGGAGCAGGGCCGCTATCTCTGCTGCCGACGGCAAGAATTCATGTTAACGGAGATGGAGAGAAAGAAAGATGATTCAAGCATCGCAAGCGCGCCTCGGCGGAGTAAGAAAAGAGGTTCTCATGGGTTGATGAGGTCAAGCTCGAATCGCCATGGCGGGGCAAAGGGGGGAGCAAGTGAGGGGTTGAGTTGATTGTGTTAGTGGCTGCCAGGGTGACGGGATGCGTTGACAGCGCCAGATTCAGCGGTCCGTCCAGTCGCTAAACTCACTAAGCACGAGGGCTACAGGTGCGTACCTTAGGTACATGCATCGATATGTATCCATGGACCTCAACGTTGCTTCAACTATGCGGTTTGGGTGCTCAAAGCGGCCATAGGCATCCCGGGCTTGATGCTACCAAGTCCCCAAAAGGCCTCCAGAGCTCCTTATCGGCGTACTGTTACGGGTTCAACCTCCTGTACTAAACGTGCGGAGCATACTACAAGGTAGAGTATGTACGTGTAGGCATGATTTCTCAAGCCGGTACTAGCTGGCAGCTTGGACCCTGGAAGATACAGGTAACATGTGGATGGATGGAGACAATGACAGCTCATCGGCCTGGTTTAGCAACGCGCCAGAGGATCAAACCGTCCCTTGAGGTCTTTTACGGTACTGTCACGATTCCGAAATGTTCCAGGTGCCGGATTATCCATAGACATTGCATCTAGGGTTCGGGTTCTGCGGCCGATGCTAGGCGGTAAATCTCGCGTACGTCTCCATGATGCCGTCCGTTATACTAAAATGACCATGCCTGGATAGTGCCTATTGCAGGCAATCGTTGAGTCACCACTGTTTCTTAATGGGATCATTCTATACTACTAAGCACTTAATCGACTCTTCCGATATGACGTCTAGCATGCTGATAGTAGAAAGGAAACGCCCGCATTGATGCCTTGTAATACTACTCGTACTATATCATACACCTTGGTAATACGCATATCCCAGTAGTAGCCGTGTGTGCCAGGTTGAAGCCAGGAACTCTACATGCACGCAAACTCCCCGAAGCCCTCCCTTGCCCGAGAGACCAAGGAGCGTGGCGACGCTCTAGCATCTCGTTGGACCTGACGAGGCCGTTGGGATGCATCTTCTGGCTGCAAGGGGGAGCGAGGCAACGGCTTTTGCTCACCGTATTTCCCACCTGTACTTGGTATGTATGCTGTTTGAACATGCCGAATATGCATACAGCTTTGCCGGGTAATATCAGCCAGCAGAAGCCTCATGCGACCATTTCTCGATGCGGGCTAATGAGGCGAGGGCTATCTATATTTAATGATTGGACAGACGGGCGCCCTGACTAAACGATATATGCTGCAAGTACCTAACGGAAATGCTGCTACTAACCACGATGGCGCCTCGTCCATGCATATGCCATGTAGGTCGGTGCTCATACAGATAGATGGTGTACTCCGTACGGAGGGCCTAGGACATTGATCAGTCCATCTCAGCTCTTAGTTAGTGAAAGCTTATCCGGCAGCAAGTCGACCATCACCTGAGCGTAAAACCTCGCCAATCTCACCTCTGCCCCGTCTGTCTCGGCGTTCATGTGTCTTGACTCAACTGCTATACCATACCTTCAAAGGCTCAATATGCATTACACGGGCCTATGTGTCACCTTGGCAGCTGAGTGGTGCCTTTCTGCCTCCTCGCTGGCAGGGCTACCGTATAGCTCTCCGTACTACTGCCAGTAGTCTTCCGGCCATTGCTCGTCGTCTGCCCATGCGCGCTTCGTCCATTGTTGTTATATGGAGCATTTGGCCCGCCGCCCATTGGACGACGCTTCGGGTGCACGTCGCCTGCATGGAGGGACAGGGGTGCTTGGCGGTGCTATTTTATTTTATTTTGGGGATTTTCCAGGCCTTGCCAACCTTTTTTCCTCGTTCCTCTCCAGGGCGAACTGCGGCTTCATGGGATGAAACCCCCAAACTCTCCCACTGGACCTGGTCCCTATTCCGGCCTCGGGCCCGTGCCATGTCTCTTCCAAGCTCATCTCATCCCGCGTGTGCTGTTACTGTAGGCGTACGAGGTACCTACTACTCGTATATCCACCACTGATGAACGCACGCGTACACGTACCTCTCGTACCTGCACATACGGACCGGATGACACACGAAGGGCTGTCTGTCTGTCCGTCCATCTATCTTGCCTGTTTCTTGTTGGTGGTTGCCGTGTTGTATAGCAGAGCACAGCTGAGCAGAGCAAAGCACATCAATATCCCACAATCTGCCTTGCTGCCTCTTCCTCCTCCCTGCCGCACCACATCACATCACATCACAGCGCATGAAATCGCCTCGCCTCCATCATGACAACTTCGTTCCTCGTCGTTAAAAAGTCCTTTCTTTACCTGCCCTTGCTCACTGTCGTCCCGGCGCCACCGGCCCTGACGCACGACATGACTGGGCAGGCAGGCCTTGTCGAGCTCCATCCCGCTCATGACACTAACATAGATGGCACCTTAGTTTGACTATAAAGCTAACGCGGATCCTCCTCGGCCGGGACCCTCCCATCTATTGTCATGGCACGAGACACGCAACAGACAGCCTAGAAGCCGTGGTTTCTGGCTGGACGAGTAACTCGTACTGTTACCCCCATCGTTACTGTACCGCGTGGGAGTCCCTCCTTGTCCTTGTCCTTGTCCGTTGTTATATAACAAGTACGAGTACAAGCTCCCGGAGAGTTTCCTAACTCCTTTTTTCCCGCTCACCAGCCTCTACTCACTCATTGACTCACTCCCTTTATTGCCCTTGCTCCGGCGCCACTCTATCAAACACATTCTCCAGACCGCAATCCCCGTGCCGTCTCGCCGTACCGCGTACGCAGAACGCACGTGTGCCTCCCCGTCGCCTGAGCCTAGTTCATGCGGCCGTGGCCGGCTTTGCTGCCCCTGATACCGCCGCAGATTGCGCTGACGGAGTTTACACCCGGCCAGCACGGCTGAAGCTTGCGCGCGTGCGTCGCCAAACCAAGCACTTGGTACATACGATATTGGCATCCAGCTGCTGGAGCTTTGTGTGGCCCCCAACTTATAAGTAACCTCAACCGCCACCACCACCTTGATCTATGTTTTGTACAGTACAGTAGCAGTACTATTCAGGCCATCAAGTACTTTACATACTCGTACAGTACCACTACCAGGACCAAGGCCAGAACCAGAATCTTGTCCTTCTGGGGCAATTAATAAACGGCACGGGCTACAGTACTCACTCGTACCAGAACAGGCAGCGTGCGCGACAAACTTTGGCCCCATCTCCGCGTTTGAGCCAACCCAACCTTGCAAGCCCTTGGTTCCACTACCAGCGCCAGGTACCAGCTCAGGCTTGCACAGTCCAAATCAAATCACACCGCACCAAGCCCGCGCTTACAGTACTCCGTACCAGTACCGGTACCAGTACCAGTAGTTCCGCCTTGGGACGAATAAACCAGTCCAGTCCAGTGCTAAATCCATAAAGTCAGGTCAGGTATTCCAATATTGGCCACTTTGCTGTCCAGTACCAACTGAAAGTCCCTCCCCCAAAGTCCAAGGCACCATCCAGGGCTGGCGGTTCCCCGAGTCGGCGCCGAGTTACTTATACATCGCTTTCGGACCCCGTCTAGAACGCCATCTTGCCGCAGAAAAAAAATACACCTAGACCTGCATTCGTTCCCTCCCCCGGCCTCCGTCATTATCTCAACGGGGACGACACAACAAAGACCCTTTTCACCTTTTTACCTTTTACTTTTTATCTTTTGTCTTTATCTCATTTTTCTGCTCTCTTAAATCGACGATGATGCAGCACATGTCACTGTGACTTTTCGCCCTGCCTCTCCGCCTTGCGACGCTCTCGACCGCCGGCGAAGCCCCCGTTTCCGGCACCTCTTTTTTTTTCTTCCTTCCTCGGCCAATTCTATTCCGTACCTAGAATCCAGTGGCCAATCATCACCAGATCCTGCTTAACCTCAACACGCGCACACAAAACTTCACAGAGCACGTTGGCAACGGCAGCTTCCAAAATGTCGGGTTCGGCTTCCAGCGCCGAGGGATCCAACAATCGGTCAATGCAGTCGCGGACCGGGCGGAGCAAACAACGTAAGTCCTCTCTCGAGTGAAGATTGATTGCACCTCGTTTCACACAACTACCTTGACTATCTTTCCCTTCCCAAAGACCCCAATCTCGTACCCTCTGCCCACGTTTCGTTTCTCTCTAAAAATCATTGCATTCCCCCTCTGTTTCCCCTGTTGTCCCGCGCGCTTCTCTGCCGTCCTTGCATTGTCAGCCGCCTCGTTTGTCTGCTTTTGCTTCGCTCCGCCGACGCCAAAGCCCGGGATCCCACTGACCCATCTCCCTCCTGCAGGGTACAACTCACAAGGAGAACGACTTGTCGCCGGCATCGTGCCGCTTAGCGCAGACCGCAACCACGTCATCCTGATCCAGTCTACCCGGCGGAAGGGCTGGGTCCTGCCCAAAGGAGGATGGGAGTCGGATGAATCATGTCAGGAGTCTGCAGTGCGGGAGGCATGGGAGGAGGCTGGCATTACGGTCAACATTGACTATGACTTGGGCAACTTTGAGGAGAAGCGGCCGCCCAAGACGTCCAAGGACCGCTCTCGCTATTACTTTTATCAGGGCACCGTCCTGGATCAGTTGGACGATTGGCCGGAAAAGGACAAGCGAGAGCGCGAGTGGTTCACCTACACCAAGGCAATTGAGGTTCTTGTCAACAGACCTGAGCTCCAAGAAGCCTTGAATCGCTCTTCAATGAACAGGACATGATCAAGCTGCCCTTGGGGCTTGTGCTTTCGGCTGTCCTCGTTCTCTACAAAACCATCCCCACCCTTTTCCCTTCTCCTTGTACACTTTATTAATTATCCCCTCACAATCTCCGGAGAGCGCCATAGAATGGCAAGTGCTTTGAGGTTGTGGAAGCAACTTGCACACAGCGGACAGCTTGAATGCAACCGTGAACAACGGCAGAACAACCAGAGAGCAAGAGCAAGAGTCGGAGAGAGAGGAAGATAGAAGATGCTTGCTTTCTGGTTGACAGATCACCGCGGCCCATTTGGTCACCGCGGCTACTCTACAACATTTCCTCAACACACAATCACACACACTCACACAAAAGCCGCTAACCATCCAGGGGTGCGATGAGTTTTTGAATTCGGCTCAGGCGTTGTCGGCAGGTCTTTTTTTTTTTTTTTATCATAGAAGCTACCACGCAGAAAGAAAATCTTAAGACGGGGCGGGGAATATCCGGTGTATTACAAGGCACAATGCTCTTGAAATAGGATACACAAAATTAATTGTTTACACAACGACGGCGGAGAGGCGGCCTGTCGCGAGTTCCGGATGTCTGGATGATAGAGAGCATAGAAGAAAATCGATGCCATAGACATGACGAGGGAGCTGTCGTGTGCGCTGGAGCTAAGTACCTGCCTTAGCTCTGGACCCAGACACCCCTCACTTTTGACAAGTACATGTACAGTTACAGTACCTGACCTGATGACTCAACCGTCATTTGTCGCGCCGAGATGAGCGTAGCTTTGATTGGAAGATCGCGTGCTGCCTGCAAAATGAGTTGCCAATCTCGATGCTTGAGCCGGCTACGGGGTTTATGCAAGCGGCTACCTCTGCAGGCGTTTAACATTTTACACAGGCTTCAACGTAAGGCGAACACCCTGAAAAAGCTTCGTAGCATCTACCATATGTACTGTATGTACTCCGTACCAGCCCTGGGATCTACATGAGCTGATACGGGTAGGTAACTCTTAGTAATATCGTTGACGGCTTACAAGCTGTTGGCTGCTTGAACCAAGGCTCTTGAAGTACAGTACTGTGCCGGTATACCCAGATGAGGGCATCTACTACCTAGGTAGACGGCGCATCCAACCTCTGATAAAAGTAAATGCCACGTATCAAATTGGATTGTACCTTGCGTTATCTTTGAATCCAATTAATTCGATGCTTCAATGCCCGCCTTAAGGGTACAGGTGCGGGTGCATATTACATCTAGCTACCTGGTATCTCAAAAAACCTAATTCGTTCCTCTGACGTAGGCAGGCCAGACCTCAAAGAAACGGCACTGACACGTGATATGGGCTTATCGATAAGGCGACAGCGCATCGCTCAACCACAGCGGGTACAGCGATGGCCGGCCAACCTCACTTGGACTGCCAATGTGCTGTTCTCCAGATTACAGCCTCGTCGCTTCCCGAGAACCTCCTGCGGCCATGTTGATATAGACAAAAAGAAGCGCCGAAACAACCACAGCCCATGGAACCCTGAGCCGGAACACGAACCAGATTTACACAAACACCCTTTTTGTTTCTCGCCCGCCTCATGCTATCATGATGGAAAATCTAGCCATTTCTGACGCCCCTCCTCCTGGGGCTCCGGCCTCTCAACCTTTTGCCCAGCTGCCGCCGCAGATGTTTACGACTGCTGCGCAGCTGTTGGACCTCACCGATAGTATGACTCCCGTGGAACGACGTCAGATCGGAGGACGGAGGACGTGAAGATTGGGGGTTTGCTTTGTACTAACGGGCGGATGTAGAAAAACTCATGGTTGTTCTGCGTGATGGGAGAAAGTTGATTGGAGTATTACGAAGCTGGGACCAGTTCGGTGTGTAGTCCCCCCCAAAGAAACCAAGAGCTGCGAAAACATAGTTGTGCGAAACACAAAGAAGAAAAAAGACTCGATCATCTAATGCCTTTTATAATGCAAAACAGCAAACATTGTTCTCCAATCGACGACAGAGAGGATATTCGCTCCCAGACCCGATAACCCTGGATCAGAGTATCCTTACGGCTACTTTGCTGATATAACGCACGGCATCTTCCTCGTGCGAGGCGAGAACGTCTTGCTTCTAGGAGAGATTGACCTGGACAAGGACGACGATGCACCGCCGGGATATGAGCTTGCGGAGGTGGATGTGGTGAAGAAGCTCGCTGAGGCGAAGAAGGCGGCAGATAAAGCCAAGGAGAAGGCGCGCTTGAAAAAGCTCGTTAGGATTGGTTTTGAGGGAGAGAATTTGGGAGACATTTTCTTTTAAAGACGGAGCATGGTGTCCGCATTGTTCTAGAGAAGAGGGACAAACGAGAAGCGGGGGGTGAGAAGCCGACAGCAGGGAATTCTTTTTTGTTTTCCATTTTTTTATTTGTTTTTTATGCGCTGCGGCAGAAGGCGGTTCGGTGGCAGAATATTGTGAAATGCCCCCGGACCGGAGAGTTGACTGGTGCAAAAGAGGTAGTTTTTATGCTACACGACTTGAATGACTAGAGACGTCTATTCCGCGTAACCTGCTGACTTTCTGCTATTGATATGATACGACTTGATTTAACGAATGTTGCTATATTATATGAAAAACTTGTATGTTATTGCTGGGTAGGTTATGAGATGCTAATTACTAACGTAGTAGAGAGTCTTGCTAGGATATACAGAGTTATACAAATGCCTGCTAAACGGGCAGCTATCGTTACAACATACACCTTACCTCGGGATCGACCAGGTAGGTGAAGAGACCAAATCAAGATAATGCCATCAACGCCAACGCACCTCTCTTCTTTTCCCACATTTCTGATTCTCAAAACACACGCTCTCCCACCAATCATTTCAAAAATCACAACGTTCGTTTTCTCTCAAACATGGGTATCGGGTTATCGTCCGGACCCTGAAGCCCGCCTAGTAGCCAATCAGTAAGGCCAACAAACTTGGCTCCCATGCCCTTCTCCCAATCGCCACCCTCCTGAGCCTGCTCAATGGTATGCGTAAGGATCCTGCCCTCTGAATCGAAATCGAAGATGAAGAGCCCCGTAAAGGCCTCTTTAGGATCGACACCACGAGCCAGGCGCAACGAGGGCAGCGAAATACCCGTGCCTTTCTGCTTGTCCTCCTTCTCCTTGACCTTGCGCTTCTCGCACCAGCGCACGACGAGCTGCTCCTGGATGGCGCCGGCGCGGCGGGGCAAGAAGGTCAGGGGCTCCGAGGTCATGCGCTCGGCGAGGATCTCGAGCTTGACGTTGCCGATGATGGGGACGCGGTTCCAGGCGATGGGGGAGGTCCAGAGGGCGGCGTTGTAGGCGACTCGGCCGGAGACGACGGGGAGGTGGGGGTGCGTTGAGGGGAAGAGCTGGAGCGAGATGTTGGGGGCGAGGATGTCTTGCGGGAGGGGAGATTGGAGGAGCGTCGGGAGGCGTTCTTGGAGGATTCGTAGAGCTGTGAGGGTTCATGCGTGTAAGTAAGCTTTCGTTTCCTTCATATTCCCCTTTTTTATACACCTATTCTCTTCTCTTTCTTCTCTCCTTTTCAGATAGGTATATAATTCTTGAAAGCTTCTACTTACTTTTGCCGAGCTTTGCTTTGTTTGGATCCGGCGGCTGGTCTCCCCGGCCTCCCGCCCACACAGCTCCAGAGCTCTCAAAGTACGTCTGGGGCAAGCTGTCTCGCCGCGCAGACACTGGTCTCTTCAGCAATACAGCGTCAGGAGGCGGCCGTTCCAAAACATTCTCCGGCGGCGGCCGCGCCGCAATCTGTGCTGGGGCATTGGCTGGGCTGAAGCTGGTGATGCCGCGAACTGAAGGCGAAGCGCCGGGCCAAGATCGGAATGATGAGCGGCCGGCTGGGCTCGTCAGAGTGTTGCGCAGGGGCGCGGCCATTGATTGCGGTGGGCGCTCCTGGAGAGGAGCCGCATGGGATTGGGGGGGCGTGCAACAGAGTGTGAGGAGTGTTCTGTTTCGTAGGTTTGTTGTATTGGTATCAGAGATTTACAACTTGAGAGTGAAGCAAAATATCACACGGCATTGGACGGAGAGTGCCGGGATAACAATCCGTCATTTTTTTCTCGCCTTGCTTCCGTAGCGCCTCCTCTTACAAGGCTACAGTGGGCTGCTTTAGGGAGCATCGTTGCGGGGCCGTTCCGCTATTCCGGGTCACGGAGACGAACAGAGGCTGGGCTGGAATGGAACACTTCCAAAAAGAACAAAAGAGAAAGGGTCTCTCTTTGATAGATAACGATGCACACATGATGCGGGTGGATTCGGGATTGGTCGACTGATTCCAACAGCTGGAATCGGAATCACGACACCTGCAATGGCATTTCTTCGCATGTCATTTTTTATTGAGAGGCCGGTCGCTGATTGGGATAGCAGCCAGAGTGACTGGATGGCATGGCTGAATCTCAGGTGATCAAAGCCCGGCGAGAAGAAGCTCGAATCACATGCGCGCCTGGCCTAACGTGCACTGTATTTTGTGCCGCAGCACGAGGTAGCCTGGAATTGGCAATGCAGGCAGAGTCGTACCAGGACTTACACGGCAGCGATGAAGAGGGGATACGGTGGAGTGAAAAAAGAGAGAGGGAAATAATAAAAGTAGGAGACAGATAAATGAGGAAAGCCTCTTCGTGAGTAATCAAGTTTTGACGAGTTCAGGAAACGCACCAAGCCCACTGGGGAGGCTCAAAGGAACCTGGATTTTATTCTTAGCATGGCGAATGGAGGCTCCTTTGTGTCGTGATCCTTGTATACACTACTGGTGGCAGGCTCCCCAGATAAGATAACATGAAGACAACTGCTCCGTACAGGCTGACCCCAGGTAGCACTTGTCGCAGACTGCGGAGTACAAGCAGTAACACGTAGAAGCAGGTTTTTGATTTCCCTTTTGAATTCCAAACCCATTGGTGGTAGGGAGTACTCAATCTGTACTGCAGCATCCCAGCAGCGCGGCCGTCCAACTGCGCGCTCCGAGGTACAGCCTCCGTACCAAGGTACCCGTGCTAACGCAGCTCGGCGCCTGCCATCACCAATCCACGGCTAATAATAGGCAAATGAGCCACTCACCACTGTCACAGGTGAGGTCCTTGCACGTGACTGGCGCTCCCACCGCCCATCCCATCCTCCCAGCCCAAAGCCCAGCCAACGAGGTCATCTTTCCCTGACGTACTCGAGACTTGGCCAGCCGACGCTCCTTTGACCTCGAGCCAACCATCCGCTTCGATTGCCACTTTGACCAAACCTGCAACTCTTTCAACTCTCAAGCCTTCCGCTTCTATTTCTCCCGTTCCAACACAAACACCAACAACCGCCATCATGAACCCCGAGTGGTACGCAGCCCCCCCGTCGCTGGATTGCGATAGGCATCTCCTGAAACCGTCCGTCTTATCGGGTGCTAACCGACTCCGCAGAGTACAGTCCAGTGCAAAAAACAGTTTCCGTCCGTCGGCTTTGTCGTCTCCATCGATGCTTGGTTCTGCTGAGTTGATGGATGGGCTTTGATTGACGCCGGCAGCGCCTGTTGCAGAGGAGAAGCCATGAGCTGACACGCCGCTTTCCCCCCCATTCTAGATACGACTACCTCTTCAAGCTCCTCCTCATCGGTGATTCCGGTGTTGGAAAGTCTTGCTTGCTGCTGCGATTTGCCGATGACACCTACACCGAGTCTTACATCTCCACCATCGGTGTTGATTTCGTACGTTGACTTCGTCTCCTGTGGGCTCGCCAGTTACTGACCCCCCTCGCAGAAGATCCGAACGATAGAACTCGATGGCAAGACCGTGAAGCTGCAGATCGTAAGTGATGCAAACCTAACCCTCGTATCAAGGTGATGCGATGCAGTTGGCTGAGACTCTTTTGCTTTTACAGTGGGATACCGCCGGCCAGGAGCGTTTCCGAACCATCACCTCGTCTTACTACCGCGGTGCTCACGGCATCTGCGTCGTCTACGATGTCACTGATATGGACTCCTTCAACAACGTCAAGCAGTGGCTCCAGGAGATTGACCGGTATGCTACCGAGGGTGTCAACAAGTTGCTCGTAGGCAACAAGAGCGATATGTCCGATAAGAAGGTTGTCGAGTACACTGTTGCCAAGGTGAGTTAGCGCTTCAACTGCAGCCTGGTGGCCGCACCGTCACCTGCACTAGAAAGGCGGCTGCCGTCTCCAGGCTGCCATGTCTCGGACCCTCAGGTCCCCCTTGCAAAGCTGAAGCTGACAACCCCTCTCTAGGAATTCGCTGACAGCCTGGGCATCCCATTCCTCGAGACTTCCGCCAAGAACGCCAGCAACGTTGAGCAGGCTTTCCTGACCATGGCTCGCCAGATCAAGGAGCGCATGGGCACCACGACTGCCAACAACACGAAACCCAGCGTGCACGTTGGCCAGGGCCAGGGTGTCGGCAACTCTTCCAACAGCAGCTGCTGTTAAATGTATTCCTCTTTGATGGTTTCGTGTGGTTCGCTTTGTCGTGGCCGAGTCTGGTGACAGGATGATTAGAGCAGTGTGACGTCCCTTGGGAAACGACTGAACAATGTTTGTTATGACCTTTTTCTCCATTATTCTAGGGTTTCAGTTTGCCCCATTTCTGCGCATAGATTACATCATGTCTCGTTGGATCTCGCCCCTTCAGACACACGCACGCACAACGTGGCAATCTCGCTTGCTTTTTAGGACACATTAGGGTCGGACGGGAAAGGGAGAAGACGGTCATGCGGGTGGAAGGACGTGATACACTTTGGGAACAAGGCGCAAAATTCAAGATTCAAGAGAGATGAGGACCTTACGGTTGCGCTAGCTGTACTTTCACGCCTTCCTTTTTTCCCATAATGACTCCCTCCCACAAAGATTCTCTATGTGGGAGAATAATGGACGCTTATGGAAACTATGGCCTTTGCAGCAAGCTTTGGTTTTTTTTTTATTATGTTGGTATTATTTGTTCACTACCTACCTTTTGTCGCTTACAGCTTTTTGTGGTGCTTGATCCCGGAAGGCTTTCCGGTACCTTTTTTCGTCTCTTTAACCCTTCTTTTTACGAGAATGGGGAGGTACCATTAATACACAGGGGAATTGCGCATATTGATTGACCATGATGCTGTGTTTCAAGGATGTCGTTTCTTTCTTGCTTTGTTACCCGTAATTACTACTATCCAACCGTCTCCCATTTCCAGTTCCGTTTCAATCTCCTTCCCTGTTTCCGTTGTGAACGTGAACACTTTATATGATATCGAATCATAATAAGGGTAAGGATCAAAGACGAGGCGAGTCATTCATATTTCAAGATGAAGCAGATGTGCAAAATGCAAGGGCCATACATCCTGCACATCTCAAATAGGCACCGGGATTCCAAGATGACGGTGTACTCGTACAGTCATCATGACAAGGATCTGGGAGCGAGTTATTAATAGGGGGTTCGTTCTAGAAGAATACCTGGGTAGCTAACTTACTACAGTACGAGTATGGAGGACATGGGGAGGTTTGGTTTATTTGTCTTACAAGGGGTGCTGTCTTATATGAGCATTGGAGGAGAGTGTGCCCGTGATTTTTACTACTGAGTGTCATGCACGAGAACAACGGACGACTCCAGGTATCAAACTTGATCAATAACATGAAATCGTCTTGTATTATCTGACAGGCCCAGCAACATTTCAATAGATGAAAAAAAAGCTAGAAACAAAAAACTAGAATTGCGTCCTAAAGCGCCCTCATTTTCCACCACTCACTACCTTGCAGTACACTTGTCTATCTCCGTATTTTGTATGTTGCACTCTGGTGCAGCCCCAAACAACTCCAGCTTCCCTTTAAAACACCAAGACATCAAATAAAAGAAATAACCGAAACAAGGCTTCAAACTGAAATGAGAAGAGGAAGAAAATGTTTAAATTGGATAAAATGGGATACGTGAGAAGAGAGCAATGGCATGTAGATGTCATAAGTCGTTGGAACAAGACAAGTACCTGGCGACCAGCCTGGCACTTTTCATGGCAAAGCAGAAAGGCTTCGCGACATAATGAAACAAAGAGAAGAAAAAAAGGACAGAGAGAAGCTTTGGACCTAGATTGCGGATGATTATGCCAAGCCCAAGAATTTGAGAGCTTTGCGGGTATTACCCTTGGGTTCAATGGTTTTCATGAACATGGGCATGAGTCTCCGCTCTTCTAGATCCAATTCACTGTCGTCACTACTGTGGTCAAAGGTAGTCATCGATGCCGAGTCGCTACGGAAGAGTCGTCGCCTGGAGAAGGCTCGGCTGTAGATGGTCTCTGACTTGGGTGTCTTGATATTATCCGTAAACGACTGGCGTCGAGAGGACAGCGTCAGCGATTCAGGACTAGAAGTGGGTTCAGCCGAAGTAGGCGACGGCCCACTACGAGTCGACAATGATGATCGAGGAAACTTGGTGAGCAGGACATCAAGCGGTGCAGGCCTTGGCTTTTTGCCAGGTAAACTCTTCCTTTTGGGTGACGGCTCAGGGTCGCAAGTTTCGATCTGAATATTCCAAACTGCAGAAACGAATTTCGCTATATCTTTGGAGGTGGCCGTGCATGTAAGTAGAAAGTTTGCGTTGGAAACCGTGATATCTGAGCTTGACGACTGTGGTGACAAATTGGGTGTTTTAGTATTGATCTTGGTCCCGACGTTAGGACCCCCAATCTGCGTAAATGGCAAGCAGTCTTTGTTGTTAGGGTCAACAATTTGGGCCACCTTGATAAGATCCACGCCTATCAACTTTTGCAATGCCAGGACGGTGGCCAGGTGCTCAGGAGGATACTCTAGTAGAAGATAGCGAATTTCCGAGTGGAGTGCCAAGTATGTTTCGAGATGGGGAATAAGCAGTGTCGCCAGAAGGTAAGAATTGGCGAAAGGGTTGTCAGATGTTTGGTTCGTCAGGGGAAGGGCAGTAAATGCTTGCATAGCATTGGCAAGTAAGTATCTACAGATCAGTTAGCCTCTTCTGTCGCCAATTATACCAGGCGTATATCGAGCATGGGCGACCTACCGGAAATCTACCCGCCCGCTGCGACCCTGACGATCACTTGATTTCGTTCCAATCGTCTCCAGTTGCTTAATGATTCCCGACGAGTATACTTTGTCCACACCTTGCTGGGACCCTATCGCCAGAATGTGATCGACTCTTCGGTTAGTTCCTTTCGGAGAACCCTTGGGCTCGGTTTCTCGGAATACAGGCTTCCATAAACCGTCGAATTCAGGAAGGAGGGAGAATTGGAATTGGCGGTAGCCCTCAGCTTCTGGAGGAAAGTATAGGCTTAGGACTGATCTAAGCGAGTTCTGGATAGCGACGGCAGTCTTTCCTGAAATAATATCGAATTCGTGAAACTTGGCCGACATTCCTGTGCAAGGAGGTGGCGTCTGTGCTGGTGTTGGGGGGCGAATAACATTCACGGACGGGACGGTTCGTTCTCTCGCAGGCCGTGGTTGAAGTCGAGTGTTGAAAACGAAATCATCATTTACTATGCCCAATCCAGAGATATCGTGGAATCTTTCATGAGCCCTTTCATCAAATGTAGTCGGCTGATGAAGAAGAGTTGTTGGGGTGGACACATTTCCAGAGTACACAGATGCCGAAGTGGAAGACGAAAGTATAGGATAGTTGCCTGCCTTGAACGATTTGATAACTGAAGAGAGAAGTAAGTTTGGTGTCTCATCCCTGAAATGAACCACTAGATTTTCTACCCAAGGTAGGATTGGCTGAAATGGAACATCTGGAGTAGTAGCAATGTCTGCTCCTAAGTGAAACTGAGACGCCCCGCCAGAATTTGGACCTTGTGTCGTTTTCTTATCGAGAGAAGTTTGTTCGACTTTGACTGTTGGGCGACGACCTTTGGATAAGGCCGTTCGCCTGTCAATGTAACTCAACCTCCGAATAGCTGGAGGTCTCTCTTCGCCAACAACCATGAATGAGCGTGAACGGGGAAAAACTCTGGATCCTTCTCCCATCTCTTGCGAAGCTCCTGTGATGCAGAGATCTCTCAACTTGGCACTGATCGGATAGATTCTATCCAACGATCTGACTCTTTGTAGTGTTCCCTTGGAGCTCGAAACTGATGTGCGTATGTCGGATGTGGTAGATTCTCCGCTGGTGACGGTATCGCGTGTGCGGGCATTGAAAATCGGGGCTATCGGGGAGAGCATTTCCGTTTCACGGTGTACTCCAAGGTTCGACTGCACTTTGGATTTACCAGCACCACTCGGCGATGCAGGTGCGAGTTCTACCGAGATTGGCCGTTTCGCCGGCTGGTTGTAGTCCACGACAGCAAACGTCGGCGCCCCAGGGGCAAGAGGGGAGCTATCCTCCACATCGACCTCATCTTCAACTTGCGCGCCGAAGAGGAAAAAAGGAGCTGCGTCACCAAAGCCATCCGAGTAGCCATACAATGGCAAGCTTAGGCTGCGTGGTCGAGTTGTCATGGTAAGCTCGAGCATGTCAGATGGTTGAAGATTAGCTGTGTCGCGGTCCAAAGCATCAGCAGCTCTCATGGCCCGTGTTATGGGATCATGGAGCTCTTCGTTGAACATAGATTCGCCGCCGACAGAGCCTGCCCGACTGTGTATTTGGCTCTTAGCCTCGAGACCAGCCAGGCCACCTTTTGCCAGCTGGGCGTAAACAGCTTCTGCCTCAACCCGGTCTCCGCCTGTCTCGTGCTTCATGATGGCCTTAATACAGAGCGCATGGGCACTCGGTGAACCACCATTGAGAAACGCCAACCGCTTGTTCGATGTTGTCGCGCCATGCAGGAAGCTGCGCGCAGCTTCTTGGCGAGTGATGAGAGCGTCATGGACCTTTCGAATATAAGCCCGTACCTCGAAGGCCTTGTCTGAATCGTCACTGGCAATATAGCACTGAACCGCTGGAAGAATGAGGATTTGAGGCGAGGTTGGCAGCAGCCTCAGTTGAGTTGACACAACGTCAGGATGGCCTTCGAAGGCGACAATGTTTCCGTAAGCCTCCAGCTTGGTGTCCGCCATGGTGAAGATTGTACGTCAACAGGCGTCTGGATGAAGGCGAAGACGGATTGAATCGAGAAGAGAAATGGCCCAGAAATGTAAGCGGAGCCGAAGACTGTTGGGATGAATTTCTCAGCTGATTGACTGCGCGCAGGGCCCCAGGGCCACGGCGGAGGCAGTGATGGAGAACAGGGACGAGGTAGGTGGAATGGCGGTGGGTGAGTGATCTGCTTCCGCCCGTCTCTCGTGTCGTTTATTCTTGCGTTTGTCTCTACTCGCAGGTATTCGAAGAGACCATGACCGCAATGACGCAGCCGAGATTTCTGATTCGCCGGGACAGATGAAGCTGCGAGAACCCGACAGGTTTCCTGGAGCTATAGCTGCGTTTTTCTATCGACAGCGCAAGCTCTGGAATATGACAAGTGACAGTTGGGGACGTCAGCAGGGGTAGGAAAGAAAGGGTTGACTTGCAGGGCCTGGATGACCAGCAGCAAGGAAGTGGGCGAAAACTACCGAGTACGATGGGGAGAAGCCTCGCGGAAGAGAGAAGGAAGGGTGAGGATTATGAGACGAGAATAGAACAGAGTAGAAAGATACGAGAGGATGAAGGGAGAAGATGAGTAGAAAAGGAAAGGAGGATGTAAGAGTAAAAGTACTCGCAGGTGGTGTAAGAGTACAGTAGATGGTTAAAGTAAAATAGATGAGCGATCGAGAAGGAGGTCTGAAGCTGGCACACAACAAAATCGTCGAGCTTCATCCAGAGCTCTGGGCGGCTGCCAGCAGATGCACGTACCTAGACTCGTACCTGTGCCTGTACCTGTGCCCGTACCTGTACTCGTCCTACCAGGTACAAGTACGGGAGTACGGGAGTACGGAGCTCTTGCTTCCTGTGCACTTGCCTGATGCCGTGCACCTGCCTCACGTTAGTGCTCTGTAACACGTCGTACCTGCATCAGTACCGAGTACCTGCTCGTTCCCAGCTACCAGCTCCTCTACTGCGCAGAACTTGTGCGAGTGCACTAGAGCTACCTAAGGTACAAGTAAAGCACAAGCCGGGAGTTGATCACCGACTCGGCTTTGAGCCCCACCGGGAAACAGGGAAGAGCTGGTTATAGCTTCATTTTGTAATGGTTGGTAGCACTGCTAATCCTGTTAGTCCTTGTGCTCACATGTCACTTGCTGGACGGACATGCCAATGGGCGAAGTCGGTCGTCACCGTCAATCACAACAGCCGCGTCAGATGCGCCAGAAACTTATGTACCAAAATGGCCGAACCCTGGAGTTCGTCGGGAGCAGCTCTCACGGGGCGGCGGGTGCGTGAGTGCACGGTTTGCCGGGCGAGCAAGGGTTGGGCTCATCGCCTCTTCGTCTGTGTGTTCTCTTTTTCTTTTTCTCTTCCTTTGTTCTCTTTGCTTTTTCTCCGTTCCTATTATGGAGTCGCTGATGAGCAGAAGTGGTGCTCCGTACAGGTCCAATTTACCGAACCCATGGGCAAGAATTGCTCCTCCACGTCTTCTTGATGCCGTGTTAGAACAACAACGGACACAGACAACCAACTACGCGGACAACTCCCTGGAGGGAAAAGAATGCGTGTGTCTGATGCCGCCGGGCTTCCTACAGATGTCACACTCCTCGGCCCTACTACGCCAAGCTAAGCTCCCCAAACTACCAGCTTCATCCTACAGTGTTCCTTCGCGAAGAAAAGGAGGCTTCAACATCGCCATTTTGGGGATCTGACTACACTTCGCTTGATCTCGGTGGCAGAAACAAGGGGCTTGGAGTGGGAAGACGCCAAAAGTGGCTGACAGGGGCACACGACATGGGGGGACGGCAATGCGAGATGGGAATTGGACAATTGGACAGCGCCCCTGTGGCCAACCGGTCAGGTTTCTGGGCGCCAACAACTGACAAAAAGCCCACACACAGTCAAACAGTCTGTCACAGCCGCAGCACAAGCCCGGCTGATCTGTCCATCCATAGCTTCGGTTTGCAAAGCGTCCTCGACCGTCGCATGTTGGTCTTGACACTACTGCCAGTTTACCTCATCTCCGGACCTCGCAATGCGCCCATGCCTCCATCGGAGCCTATCCCATTGAGGCACAGAGCTTTCAGCCCACTCGCCCACGTTCAGGCGAACCTGATGCCGGGGACCCCACACGACCCAAGCGGCACTCAAAGACATTCTCGCTGGCGGCCATTGGAGAGAGGTCTTAGTACCGGTACTCCATATCTACAGAAGATTCAGTGGAGAAGCTAGCGTCCTCTGAAGCAGCGACACAGGCACGAACGATGTCTTAGACATGATCGCCAGAAGAAAGACGACTTGCTACGACGCCGCGGACCTGTGTCGCAGTGAGGCAGCATCTAGACTACTCCGTACATGTGGCATGCATGTGCGAGTGTGTGCAAACCACAAGGGGCTTTCCCTCCTTCACATTCGGCATAAACAAAGAAAACGCCGTGATACACGCTTGATAGCTTGTCGCGCGCAGCTACCACTAAGAAGCTGCCATTGGAAGCCGGGGAGCACAGCTGACCTCAGCCTGACAATCATGACGCACCACCACATCGTCCGTCACACAACTCCACCTACTTCCATTGGCTACGCTTCCCAGATGCAGCCGCCAGCATCGGTACTCGTATTACCAGCGCTTCGGACGTGTGTACTCAAAGCAACAAGTTATTCCCAAACAACCAACCGGAGCCAAAGAGTATGGCACCAATCACGAACTCGAGATTTGGCCGCTAAATTTCCGGTGGTGCTGGCCTGTGTGGTGGTGGTATCTATCTCATCCTCTGCGAATCAGCTGGGTGTATCCAAACACACATGTTGCCATCCATGTATATGTGAAGCAGTCGGGTTGTGCCCGATCGAGTAGTGCGGCCGTTTGCACCGTACGTTTGATCCAACAACCAGAGTGTCAACACCGACCAAACAATGGCCAATGCAACGAGTACGAATTATCGGGTATTACACCGAAGCTCGGGAGACTTGAATCTTGGTCTCGCAACCAGGTGTGAACTCCTCGCAGCATGCTTATGCTTCATTTGAGGTCTTCCGCCACCTTAACACCAGATAGCGGTCCATCTTTCTCCGGAGCAATCCTTATTCTCCTATCTCAGAGCGCATTGAATATCACCCTTGCCCATCGCCAACATCTTGACGTTTATCTGGAAAGGGCCGGAACATGTCCGTAGGAGTATGAAGTGGAAAAAAGTATGTATGCGTCTCCGTCATGCACTTGCACGCCTTATATTTGGACATGAGGGTAATACGCCTTGAATCGAATCTTATACTTGGGATCGCGACAGATGGGGGGTGCAACTCTTCGAATCAGTCTACTTGACCTTTACCCATAAGTCCATGCCAAACTTGGGCAATTTGGGTACGCCTTTGAATATCATAAGGCCGTCATATACCCGCAGGCGAATGCCAACTCTCACTCTCATATACGCTCTACCCCATTCCATCTGGGGGAGGCTACCGCATATCTCCAAGCATGCCCCCTGATAAGGTGTGTCGAATTACGATGGCACTACCAAAAGGTTCCAGCAATACCACAAGTCTACAAAACGTGGCTTGTTTCGACTTGCGAGCACCTCGTAAACGTTGAACGACGTGACTCAACATGTTGATGAAACATATCGTCTACAGAGCACTTGGTTCAACATCAGCCACCAGTACATTACCTGAAACTCACATACCTGAACTTGGTGGTCCAACATCTACCACACCTGTACTCTACTGGTGTTGGCCAAAAACATCCAGCCAACCAAACCCACGGTGAGAGGCATTTGAATCACATCCCCATACTCTGTCTGTTGGGGACTGAACGGCATTCAGTTCGATCAAGTTGCTCGGGGCAGCTTACGGCTTCTGTCCATGTAATTGAGGCTTGCCGTCACCAAATCTTGGAGGTTTGTCCATGATATACACGGCCACCGGCAGACGTGAAACGTTATCTCAGACTTGTTCCTGGTATCAGTACTTCACCTGCACAGACATGCTCCTCCCGTCGCAATATTGCCACAACAGCTGGATTCGCGGTCCTAAGAAGCTGGAGGATTTGAAATGAGAAACCTTTTCTGTGTGAAAAGTAATCACCGCATGCAGGTTTCAGGAGAAGGGATTTTGGCAACTGTCAGTGGACCTTGACCAGCATGACATTCCCCTCACGGCAACTTCCCCAGACTGGAGCCACGAGGTGTTTGAGTGTGGGTGCATCATGCCAGTCATAAGCTTCTCTGTATCTTCCAACAGCAGCAAGAGCTTCGTGTTGATCTTCTGACGCTCAAATTACTAACATCAAAGCCCAGCCGGGAATTGTATGTTGAGGGAAACGAAGTATACGTCAAACTTCATCTTTTATCTCATATTACCAAGCTAAAAGAATTCAGACGGCTATTCTATCCATCAGTTTACCCGTTATTCTACAATTGAGACGAATTAACTATCTACAATAGCGGTAGCTGCTACGACTAGACTCACTCATGAGGCATCCGGCACCTCGAGTACATCCTTGTACTCATACACAATATCTCAGAGTTGTCTCATCAGAGTATCCATGTCGCCACCAATGAGTCTATGCGTCTAGGTACAACCCAACATAAATTAGAAACCTTGGTTTCTGATCAATGTTTACGAACACAAGGGGGTCCGTGCTTTATACATCTCTTCCGGGAAATTTGCCTTTTCAAGACCTGGTTGACCCTCTTCGCAACAAAATTCGCCTGGAGTTTTAATTGCCATTCTCGCTTGAATAATCTCTGTCGACATTAATAACCTCTGGATAATTCGACCAAGAAAGATTATGCGAGCGTTCTAGTTGTTTCAGAATGAACCGAGAAAATACTACATTCTCAGTCGAGTCCAGGCCGCGGCCTTTACATATCACAGGGATTCCCCACTTCCACGAGAGCCCTGGACATGATTCTAGTGAAAGCCCGCGGCTGATGAGCAATTCTCTCTATTTACCATTATTCCAACTCTAATCCAGCATTCCGCGGCCGCAGGTGAAGCTTATTGCTCAGTTGGATCTGCAGCTAATCGTCCAACGGGAGATGATCCGGCCAGCTTGGAGATGCCCAGGACCCCGGAGCTCCACAATGCAGGGATCTCAAGGCCGCCGGACCGACGGCTAACAAGATTATCTATTCTGGTAAAATTGGAAGCCAGAATAATGCTATGCGCCGGGACCCGAAGGCACCAACCCAAACGAGTAAACAGCTCCCACAGCTGCCGGGAGCTGCGTACCAACATGCCGCAACAATCTGTGCATCCATGCGCTACAACAAAGCGGCATGCGTGATATGGTGACCCTTTGGTGCTCTGTGCGGCGCATGAGCCGCTTGTACGGAGCAGAACCGCTTGTATAGCAAACGCAGCATGCGGATGAGACCAGTGCAGCATCTTGCAGTGTCTGCATATATCCCGGCCTGAGCTACATCTCACAGCTAGCCTGGAGATTGCTAGCTCTAATCATAGAAGCACAGCGTCGTATACGAAATAAGCGGCGGAGTGCTACCGGAGATTCGGGGCCAACTTTAGCTAGCCTTAGACTATGGAACTGGCTCATTGATCACAACTCGTCAATGCTGAGCAGCTTACCGGTAGCTTGAAGGAGTAGGTAGTATTTGATTCACGAGCTATGCCAGCTACACTCCTCCTCAGCCTCGATGCCCATCATGCTGCTAATACCTTCTTTGTTGTGGATTCGCCAACTCTTTCCACTTGAGTTACCTAACCGCTTTGAACGACTCTGGTCGAACGTGCCGCATAGCTCCTTTTCATGATGCTACGTATGACTCCAGGAGAAGCTGTGAACCGAATCAAGTGATTTGCTTCACGGCAAACGGACTCCTCTGCGCATGTCAGTTCCTTACGAGAACAACGTGTTGTGCACTTCCCCTGCTAGCTTCGTAATGATTGACAAACAAAAAACACATAACTAGATTTGAAGCCAAATTTAGCTCATATAACTAACATGATTTTGTAAAATAGGGGGAGAACTCGGCAAGATAGTAAAGTCGATATGCAGGTAGGCAAATCAGCGTTTGCTTTTCAGCATGCTACACGTAGAGCCCGAAGAGTCGGTGAAGATGACATACCGTCAACAGTTTCATATTAAATGCAGTGTTATGTACTTCAGCAACCACGTGTTTCCGTTTGCAACCAGCTCATCGAAGATTTGAGAAGCAGGTAGCCGTCACGAGGGATCTCTGCGCCAACGACACCCTTGGGCCAACTGCGCCCGCCCATCCGTAACCCCCTGAACAAGAGCATTCAGCAAATGAGATGTAGAGAATAAACTCTTCCAAGTGCTTATTCTGTTGGCTGTCTAAGAGTGCCCAATTAATCAATCATCCATCAGCTCAGCTAACTCTGCCTCCTCCTCTGCGGTCAACATGTTACCCGACTCCGGCTCAGCCTCTTGTTCTACCGGCTTCTTGGACTCTTCGATCTTCTTGACGACCTCGTCCAACTCGCCCTTGCTCAGAGGCCATGTACGAATGGTGCCGTCAATGCTGACGCTGCAAACCTTTTCAGGTAATCCTCGCGAGTTACGCAGCAGGATCAGATCCGTCACTTCCTCGTAGTGCCCCTCCAGCGTGCAGTACAGCTTGCCTGAAGACCTGTCCCAGACCTTGACATTCTCGTCTCGTCCCGCAGTGACGACCCAGCTTTCTGTGGGGATCACGGCGCGGACGTAGTCCCCGTGCGTAAAGACATCGTCGGCCTCAAAGTTGCGAGCCCGAGCGAGACATTTGGCGGTGCCGTCCGCACTAGCCGTCCAGAGATCGCCCTCCTCGCTATCGAGATCGTATACCAGCTTGTAGACGCTCGTCTCGTGTTCCGCAATGGTGAGCTTCTCGGCGTCGGGCCGGTCATGGAATGCCTCGGTCAACTGCTCGAAGCCAGTGGCTGTGATTTTCCACCGGCGGATGTGAGGGTCACTGCTCGCACTCGCGATGACCACGGCATCAGGCGTGCTCAGGACAGGGTCAATGGCAAGGTGCTGCACGGCCATCATTGTCGTGGTTGGATCTTGAAGCGTGTGGAGGCGCTTTCCGGACTCAATGTCCCAGACCAAGATCTTCTTGTCTGCGCCGCCGCTGATGAGAATCTCCTTGCCGGATACCTTGGTGCAGATGACGACCTTGATGAAGTCCGAGTGGCCGCTGAACTTGCGTCCGAGCTGGGCTGTCTCGACATCCCATGACCAGATGTCCTTGTCCCATGAGCCGGCAAAGACGGTCTTGTTGCCACTGCCTCCAATGGCGACGCATGTCACGGGGGCCTTGGGTCCTCGATAGGTTGATTTTGTTGTGCCAGACTGGAAGCAGTGGATGAGTGATGAGTTTTCGTGTCATATATAGTACTAGCTACGGCTGATACTCACTACAATGTCTATGCGGCGGACAAAGCCTGCAGATTCCGCGATGAAAATGGCAGTTGAAGGAGAAAAGGGGTCAGGGACGGCAGCCAGAATCTTGGACTTCATGACAATTGGGTCTCCATTTTTGTTGCCAGCTTTGAGAGCCTTGCGCTCTCTCTCAGCATTAGAGGCACTGTGAGAATGATTAGAATGAGCATGCGAAAGGAATTTCAAGGAGGCTTCTCTCCAACTCACTCGGTTTGGAAGAAGGCGTCTCGATCTGAGGTTTCCATGGCGGTGGGGTTGTGTGATTTGTAAAGGGGATGGCGATGGATATCTTGACTGGTGATGGGATGAAGGAGAAGAGAAAGAGATGGCAACAACGCCGGTTTATATGCTATCAAGACGTCCAGGGATTAATTAGGCTGCCGAATAAATTAAACAAGAGAATAAATATATCGTGATGATCAAGCTGTAAGAGTACCGGATCAATAGTAAACATGTAAGCATAGCCAGCTAGGCTCCCGAATTTTGACTCCCATGGCCCAAAATGACAGCAAATGGCGGGGCTCACTGGCAAGACAAGCTGCTGCTAAAATTCAACCGCGGGGCCGCGACACCGCCCAGACTTTAATTGATACGCGCTTAGACGCGTCTCCCTGCACTGAAGCCAGAATCCCGAGCTTCCAAGATTCTCACATGCACCGAATCTGACGAGCACAGGCTGCAACCATGGACTCGACAGCTGCTCCTCGTCCTCGACCGAGGCCTGCGCACACTCAAGGCACGACCCGATGCGCATACACCAAGGATGGAAGCCGGCTAGTCACCGTCGGCTCCAACAACACCATCCGGCTCTACAAGACAGGCTCGGATGGCGAACCGACAAACATTGACGATTGCCAAGAGCAGAACGTTGCTGTAGCTGCGGCTCAGGACTTTTTTGTTGTCGGCTCTGAGGATGGCACCGTCAGCCTATACTCGCTCGCCACGTCCAACTTTGAGCGCTTCCTCGTGCGAACGTCGCTCCCGGTGCGAGATGTGGCGCTTTCCGCAGACTCGCAGTGGTGCGCCGTGGCCAGCGACGAATTGACCGTCAAGGTCGTGAATACGCAGGACATCAAGCAGCTGCGACACCTCAACGAACACGGCCGCGCCGCTCGACACGTCAGCCTAGATCCCAATGGCCGGATTGCTGCCATATCCTGCGTTGACGGAATCATATACATCTACTCTCTGACGGCAGAGCAGCCTGAGCTGATACACAAGGTGGACGGGGTGATTGGCGCGGGGGACACAGATACAGAGGCTTCGGTCAAGGCAGTTTGGCATCCAGATGGCAGGGCATTTGCTGTCGCGACACCGACGCGGGATATCCAGGTCGTATCCAAGAACGACTGGGAGAAGCAGCGCTCCTTCACCAATGGCCACTCGGCAGATATCACCGCCCTCGCCTGGTCGCCCAACGGCGTCATGCTGGCATCGGCCTGCAAGGGCGGAAAGGTTCTGATCTGGGAGACTAGCACGCAAAACGTCATTCAGCGTTACGAGTATTCCAATGTCATCGACCTGGCGTGGCACCCGTCGAAAAACATCCTCTCCTTCACGACCACGGAGGGAGAGGTCTACATATACCCCGACTTCCTCTCCGACCAGTACTCTCCGATGCTGAAGCTGCCGGTGCAGCCAGCCCCCTTTATTCACGACCCCCTATTAGAAATATCTGCCAACAGAAGGGCTCCGGCGGTGAATGGCCAGAAACGCGATATTCCCACGCGTCCTCGCCGAGACTCTTTGGGCAGTCTTGACTCTTATTTGGAGGATGAAAACTATGCAGATGGCGATGATGATGGCTTTGTCGTTGATGATGACGGTGCTGGGTATACAACCGGCCAGAAGAGAGGCCGTGTGGGCGATGAAGTTGCCGGTGACTACGCCAACAAGAGGAGGCATCTCCTCGATCCTCAGTATCACGAGGCGTTTCAACCTGGATCAACACCATGGAGGGGGAACAGAAAGTACCTCTGCTTGAATCTCATTGGATTCGTTTGGACAGTGGATCAAGACGGGCATCATACCGTCACTGTTGAGTTCTACGACCATGAGTTTCAGAGAGACTTTCACTTCACAGACACCTTTTTGTACGACAAGGCATGTCTCAATGAGCGCGGCACTCTGTTCTCGTGTCACCCCAAAGATGATCAGCCAGCAACTATTTTCTACCGTCCTCACGAAACCTGGACGCAGCGATCCGACTGGCGGACACAGCTTCCCAAGGGGGAGGCTGTCACAGCCATGTCACTCAGCGAATCCTTTGTTACTGTTGTGACGAGTGCCAACTATGTTCGCATTTTTACACTGTTTGGAATCCCTTATCGGGTCTATCGCCCCAAGAGCACGCCCATGGTTACATGTGCTAGCTGGAGAGATTACGTTCTGACAATAGGCAACGGCCCTGTCACGGCTGACGGAAACACACGCCTCCAATATACCATTGAGAATGTCAAGAGGGACGAGATTTGCCAGAACGAAGATACTGTGGCACTTCCCGAAGGCGCAACCTTGAAGAGCGCCTTCTTTTCTGACATTGGTGTAAGTCTTGACCAAAACATAAGTCTACAGCTTCTACAGAGATGACGCAGTTCTAACAGTTAGTTATTAGGATCCTTGCATTTATGACTCGACGGGGACACTACTGACATTGCTACACTGGCGTCAGCCGTCACGGGCCTCTTGGGTGCCCCTCCTGGATACCAAGCTTCTATCTCGTCTTGCCTCTGGTCGAAAGTCTGAGACGTATTTCCCCATTGCGGTGGCAGAAAACAAGTTTCACTGCATTATCCTCAAGGGTGGCGACCAGTATCCATACTTTCCTCGACCTCTGCTCTCAGAGTTTGACTTTTCGATCCCCCTGCACTCACTGCAGGAGCCCAAGTCGAAGAAGAGCAAGGACAATTCAGGCGATGGAGAAGATGATGCAATGGACGAAGATGATGACGAGGAAGAAGAGGAAGGCGCCGAGACGAAGAAATTGGAGCAGCTATTCATGCTCAAGGGCGTGCAGGCAGCCCAACTCCGTGACCTTGTCGACGCCACCAGCGGAAGTCATTCTCAACGCTCTCTGTTGTCACGGATCGAGCTGGAGATTGACAAGACGCTTCTGCAGCTCCTGGCGGTGGAGTGTCGTGAGGGCGAAGATAGGGGCATGCGTGCGCTCGAGATCGTGGAACTGATGCGTGACCGCACTGGCCGGATGATGGAGGCGGCGTACAAAGTTGCAGAGCGGTATGGGCGTACGATTTTGGGGGAGAAGATTCGAGAGGTTGGGGAGAATAGGGTGAGTGGTGATGATGATCTCTGAGCGGGGCGTCGAAATTCTGTTGTGATGGGAAATGGTTTATACTTGTTGTTCTATTTGGGAGGGGTACCGGTATGGATGGGAGAGTTTCACAGGACTGTGGGAAAATGTGTAGTAAAAGGTAGATGATTGGCATTTGGTTGAAGGATTAGCATGGGTATATATCTCTTCAGACCTGGTATGTTTGAAGACGTGAAATGACAGCACTCTTGATTGATCAATTAACATCTATCGTGATGATTGAAGGAGTGAACAACATTTAATCACCATACGTTGAGCTGTCAAGGTGCCCCTCTATGCGTATAAATCGATAGGCGCCCATAGATGAGGATAATCTTGCTGCGACTTGATGAGAATAGGTACTACGAGTTATTAATCAGTTAAGAGGCCTATCTTCTGGTGTTTACTATGTTTGATGAACCAATTGATCAAGCTACCACTTGTTTAGTACAAGTATTATAGCTCCGGTCCTCAGTTACTAAGGAGTGCACTTCTGCTAGTTTCTTACCCGGCAGGAAGCACGTTTTGCTCATCTCACTGCTCGATCTCCCTTCAATTCTCATCGATGCCAGTGACATTGGCGAGAGAGATGTTCTAAACGGATCTATTTCCTATTCGAAACCACCTCCTAGCCCAAGTCTGGTAAATTATACGCTCCATGGTTTTAGAGGCTACACTATCGCAGACTATGAAAGTGTCCCGTTCTCTAGAGGCGGGGAATATTCGACCTGACATTCCAATCTACGTTGACTCTCTTCAACTCCCAAGAGAAAAAATGGGCCTGAGAATACACGTGCATACTAACATTTGCTAATGGTAACCGAAGACGGAAAAAATATGAGTAAAGCTTTCGTGAGGTTCGGGGAGCTAAGCGTTTTGACCGCGGCTGTATAACACAAAGGCCCTAAAGTGTACTTGGTACTTTGAGCTCTCTTACCTGTAAGAAGTGGCGGGAGCTAGAAGAAGTTCTGGTCGGTTGCTCCGATGCAAAGTATCGGGGCATCTCACTTCCTCTCTCTGTCTCTGCCTCCCGTTTACCTCGGATAAAAGGCCTTCTCTTTCTTCGTTCTTCCTTTTGCCCCTCAAAAGAACAGAGGGGCCAAAAAAACGGGGTTCGGAATTACACTTGTATCCCTTCTTTTGGAAGCCTACTTTTTTGGGACAAACCAAATGGGTTTGGACGGTGGAAACTCTAGAATCAGTGTCGGATTTTCGAGACCGTTTAAAAGTGCCCGCTATTTTTTTTTCTTTGCTGCACGTCTCCAATGCGCGTACATACAGGGCTAGTTCGCCCGAGAGGTGTAACAGGGGGGGAGGGTTTGGTTTGGTTTGGTTGCAACCAAAGAACTTTTTTGTTCGGTGCTAAAGTAGGATGGATTTTTTGTTTCGAAATGTCGCGTGGGGGACTTTGTGTTTGGAGTAATAGCTTGGCAAATGTTGTAGGTGTGTTGGGCTGTAAGTGAGTGTAGGAGAATGTTGAAGCTGAATCAATGCCAAATATCATCCATGGATGGTACTGCCTACTGCTGCTCGGGTAGATACACCCACCTAGGGTCACGGAGAAATAAGCATCAATCACCTCGATCATCCGGGCTTACCATGGATCTGCCTAAGGTAAGGTATTGTCCCGTAGCTCCAAAATACGAGCAATTGGTCCAGTGCCATATCGGTTACCGGCTCTCGCTCATAAAAAAAAAAGAGCAGGGCAGGGATTTTACGGACAAAGCATCCATCTACGGAACATGTGTTTGCCCTATTCTGCATGTTTCGACGAGGGCACTTGCACGGGTAAAAGCGGTATTGTTACTGCAATTAGAACCACCGCCGAGCCAGACGTGATCAAAGCTTTTACAAAGAAGGGGGCAGAAGGAATGAAAGCCTCGGAGGGTTGGCGGGACTATGCAGGTGGTTTCACGCCTCGGCTCCGTCTTTTTCTTATTGCCTACCGCTTTGATTAAGTCGGTGCCTAGAGCCAGGAGAATCATGGATGTCATATGCAGGATGATGTATCTGATGCTATTCGTGTTGGTTGATGCCTGCATGAGTTTGCCTAGTGCTTGCCCGAGCTAAGACGGGTTGTGTTCTACTTTATTTCTTCATTATTTGACGACGCCTCTTTATTATTATTAGAATGAAACCGGTAACATGTTTTGTACAGCCATGCTCCTCATGCAGGAATTCGCCAGATATTTCCTCCTTGGTGCATATTATTTGGCCAGTGTGTCCGGTTGGCTGGAGCAGCCGGAGAATGTACTTAGTTGGAGTACCTGAATGCCAGGGGCATAAAGGGGTCACCGGCGGGCAAACCAGAAGCAGTGAGAGAATGGAAAAATCATTAAGAAGAGGGAATAAGAAAAGAGACTGCAAAAACAAGGCGCTGCCAGGGTGTTATGCCGCGCGCCGATCTGACGGCAACATTTAATATAATTTGGCAACATCCCGAGCGGCAGCTGTTAGCGCCGCAGCAGCTCGGTCTCTTGCACGAAATAGTGCCTCGAGCAAGCGCGGGCAGAGGCAGAAAGAGGAATCTGACACTTGCAGGGACGGTGACATTCTTGGTTTAGCTTGTTGTTGCAGAGCCTCGAATTCGACAACTTGAAGCATTCGGACGGCGTTGGTGAGACGGCGGTGGGAAACACCGAGGGCTTCTTCGGGTTGTAAATGATACCCTCCCCAGCAGGAATCACGTACGGAGTGCATGCACCTGTCAAGAAAAGAGTAGACAGACCGAAGAAAAAGGGGGGTGCATACGCCCGGTACTGTAATCATACATGTACCTTAGCCAGTAAATATTTGGGCCATCTCGCTACAGCAAGAAGAATTGGCCAAAAGTCGTCTCTCTTTGGGTCCGGGTCCGTATCCGTATCCATATCCCCCCCTGCGGATCGGTGAGTGTCGTACGCACTCGTACATATGCACGGACGGGCGGGACATGCAGCCAGCAAATTAACCAATTCGTCCTGTGGTGCCACGGATTGATATTCGGCCTATTGGGGGGACTTGGCCGACCCCGTAGGAATTGGATTGCGGAGGAGTAATTGCTGGATCAAGGTCAATTCACCGGTACGAGTGTAAGTAAGTGAAGTGGCTGCTGCGGGCCCATTGGGGATTCGATGGCAAACATTCAGGCAGCAGCATTTCGGTAGCAAACTTGGAACATTCTTTAGATAGATGGGTAGGTTTAGATGGAAGCTATACTCACTAGTGAGCTTAGCTAGCAGCTGTTAGCATGAAGAAAATGGCTGCTGAATAAGTGCCCGGCCATTGGTTTGATGCTGATGGGATGCTGATGTTAGCAGAATTGTGGCTAATGGAGCTCGCGTGTGCCACCGCCAGGACCGGAATCACGGGTGCAAGTATGCTAGCATTGATGAAATTTGCATCTGATGCTGCCCGCCTTGGATGGACAGGGCTTGAACTAGGTAGCTTCGTGTAACTAGTAGGAGCCAACCTGAGCAAAAGACGAGACGCACAGACGGAAAAGTGCCAGAATGGCCTCCTTTACTCCTCAGAAGAAAAAGATGGGGATGAGATTTGGCGCCGCCGACGTAAGACTGGCAGCTACCAAAGGCAGGTTAGCACGGAGGAGCTAGATAAGGAGCCCTTTTTTCTGGATCAAATTTCATGTGAAAGTTGGGAGGGGGATTGTCTGCAGTGTTTCACTTGCTCATAGAGATGATGCCCATGTGATGTTTCTGTAATTGCTTCATCTTATCTTGGCAACTGTTTTCATGATTGGATCGTCTTTTTGAATTATATCAGGTATACGAATATACAAGTAGATTACATGCTTGGTTCTGTGCTACCCACCGTCTGTCTATCAACCCCATTCATGGCCCAAATCTCCCTGTGGTCGGTTTGACGGCCTGTCAGCAAGCCACCAATAAAAGTCTCCTTGTCTGTGCGCAGGTTTCGTTGCGGGGAGGGGCTCTTCTTTCGGACCTATGGCTGAATCCATCTCACCTTGCTGGTGAGATCGGATCTAGTATCTGCCCGCCCAGCCTTGGTGAAGGATGAGACAGAAGGTTCTGGTCTGAAGGAAGGATGCCGGCGGTTAGTATGAGCAGTCCAAGTACTAGGTATGTACCTTGGTGGTTTGGACACAGGTACTGCATGTACCAGTACATGTTCCATGATCCTGGTCTCTGGAGAAATGGAAGAATGTTGAGTTCTATTTGCCCGATTCCCCCGTGTTTGTAGCATCAAGCTTTATTGCTACGAGTAGTGCTCCGTATACACCAACAAGCTGTCTTGAGTGCAATGGTTCAGCTACCTGGCAAACATCAATGGGAAACATCGGTCCCTGGTCTGTCGAAGCAATCACTTGGCATGGTTATTAATCATGGGGAACCTCGTCTGTTAGTCAAGGCTTTTTGCATGCTGGTGATTGCTGTTGTCATATTGCGTCTGGCCCTTTGCTTGCTTCTCCACGCCCTTCCGCAAGTGTTCCGCAATGCCAGCATTACGTACAAGGCGCTCGCCGCATTACCTAAGGCCTGCACCTCGGGCCTGTGAAGAGGTTCCCGAGCTCCGAAAGAGGCTTGTTGACAGCTATCAATCAGTACGAGTAAGCTTGAGCTGTTCTGTTCATGATTGGCAAAACCTTGTAAGCTGTAGACTACCTAGATCGATATCCGGGCATCACCTCAGCCCTTCGATGTCACTGATACGCGTACTATGCCTCTCTATTGGCCTTGCTCTGGTTGCGCCATGAGGAATCTCGTCGAGTATCTCGATCCAATTCCAATGTATCTCTACCTCCCAAGGTACATACCACCGCCATTGACAGTCTGTGTTCCCATATTTCCACAGATGGGGAAGCGCTGCCGCAAAAAGCTGCCGACAGCTCCATTCTCCATTCGTCCCCGTCGCAGCTCGGCCTAAAGCCTAAAGCCTCCCAGCACAGGCGCTGTACCCGGTACTTGTCGCCCACTACACCGCAGTCGAGTTTGCCGACCCCTCGAGGTACCTGCCAGCGGCCAGCTAGCGGTCATTGCTCCGTACCGCACCCTGCTGTGGTACAAGAGCACGACTTATCTAATGGGCGGCGCAAGTACTGCATACCGATCCCACAACCTCCTCCTCCCCCCCCCGTCATTGCATGTACAGCACAGTTATTCCCACCTCCGTAACGGTTCTGCTCCGTCTGGTTGCACCGTCGCTGAGACACATCAACCCTACGCGAGCTCCTGCGCTGCTGTTTCGACGGGCCGCAGCTGTGCATCATCGTCCTCATCATCTTTTTTCCTTGTTTCTTTTTTTTCCTCTTGTCCGCGCATCTTATTCCCTGACGTGCCTCGACCGTCACCGCCTCGCCCCCAAAAAGTTCGCCTCTGCTTGCTGCATCGTCGAGCTCTCTCTTAGTGGCCTCGACCCTCGTACACTAGCATCGTGCAGTGCATACAGCTACATACACACACACAGCTTACCTCCGTGTGCGCCCTCGCGCCGGCGCCGTCGCTGCTGTTGTCCGCAGTCTCTGGCAACAGCTGCCGCTTCTAGAAGCTCCCCGGGCCTGGCCTCTCCAAATGCGAGGCTGATCTCGACGGTCTGTGCCTGTGCCTGAGCCCCGAGACTGTCTGCTGTGCTGTGGTGTGGGCGTGTGTGCGGTCCCTCGACGAACAAATAAGAAAACTCGAGAACTTTTGTCATCTCCATTGCTGCTTCGACTCCACCCAAACTGCAACAACACGACACGCCAGTCCGCCCTCATCTTGCGACCCCAAAGTGCTGCATCCCGCAGACATGAGGTGAGGTGAGTAGCTAGTCCACGGAGCTTCCCTGAGCTAGCCAATGCCGGTTGTCGCAGCTCCGAGCTCTTCTTTGCGCCTCCTTGCCCGCCTGCCCGCTCAGTCGCTTTTCCTCCTCACATCCCGCCTCTCCTCCTCGAACGCCGCTACAAATCCTGAACCATCACCTTCTTCTCCCCCCCCACCCCCTCATTCTCCCCAATTCACACGCTGGAGATCCCATTCCATCGCTGGCTGACCGCAATGGGGACAGTACAGATGGCCCACAGGACTGAGACCTCTCAGAAATCCATTCCGGCAATCGATAGACTTCAAGACTCGCCCGGCTCCCGAATCGTCCCCGTTTCCATCTCCGTCTCCGTACCGCCACCTACCATCAGCATGTCTCCACCTAGTCCCGTCGACCATCCGATGGAGGGCACATCGCCAGAGGACAACTCGCCTACCGCCCACGGCCCCGACTCCGACCCCAGCGCCAATGGCAAGCCGGCCGTCGCCCGGTCCGGCAACACATCGCCACAGGAGCACACCGCCGTGACGAGCTCAATTAACATGCCCGCGCCTCCTCCGGCCGCCGCGGCCGCTGTTCATCAGCCCAAAATTGTCCAGACTGCCTTCATCCACAAGCTATACAAGTGAGACTTCTGACCCCTCTGCCCCCCTTTCATCAACTCGCCGGGTGCCCCCGGACCAAGCGACGGCTACTAATGGTGCAAGCAGCATGCTGGAGGATACCAGTATACAACATCTCATCTCATGGTCATCGTCCGCCGAAAGCTTCGTCATGTCACCGTCGGCCGACTTTTCGAAGGTATTATCGTAAGCAACCCCTCGACAAACAGCCTCTGGCCTGATGAATTTGCTCACCCTCGCCCCCTTAGTCAATACTTTAAGCACACAAACATCTCGTCTTTTGTACGTCAACTCAACATGTACGGGTTTCACAAAGGTACCGACCGCTTCCATTTACATTATTCCTCAAGCAGACTAAGGACGGAGGTGCTCACACTCTCATCAGAACGAGACGTATTCCATACCGGCAACCCCGAAACAACTCTCTGGGAGTTCAAGCACGGCAACGGAAACTTCAAGCGTGGCGACCTCGTTGGTCTTCGAGAAATCAAGCGTCGTGCGAGCCGACACGCTCTCGTTAACCGAGAGAACACCTTCCCCAAGACGTCCACCTCTCAACCCGGCACTCCAGTCGAGCCTGTTCAGGTGCCGCCAGATAGCATTGACGCTCGACTGGCCAATCTGGAGCACTCATTATATGATACGGCGGCGAGACTCCAGAGAAGCGAAGAATCGGCCCATTACATGCATGTTAAGAACCAAGCAGTCATGGAGACACTAAGTCGACTGCTCTACTTTAACCAGGAATTGTCCAAGGGACTGCTATCGCTCGTCCCCCCGGACAATCCTGTTCATCGAGATGGTATGTTACGTATAAAACAATCTCGCCAAAAAAGCCAGATGTAATGAGGTTAACGTGAACGGTTTAAAGTATTGTCAATCCAGGGCGAAATGGTGAGGCAAGCAGAAATGCTCCGCTCACTCGACGAGCCACACGAACCCGTATATTCTGCCCGGCAACAGTTCTTCGGCACTGTCGACAACGCGCCCGTCTCGCCCAGACAGCTACCGCAGGATGACACCAGAAGGGTCACTCTCAACGTCCCGCAGGGTCGGAATCAGCCATCCTACCGTCCGGCTGTTCCCTCTAACCTGTCCATCGGCACGCGACGACCCTACGGATCTATCAGCGGCGGTGCTGGATCTTCACCTCTGCGCAATGCCGCACCCGCTCCTCCTCCGGGTCCTCACCCCCTTTCCAACGTGGAGACGGTTCCCAACAGCCTGGCTAGACGCCATACCGCCGCCGACATTCGCGCACACGGATGGCAGCCAAATGCACCTCCTTTCCCGTCAGGAACTGTGCCGCCACCCGTGTGGCCTCAGTCTCCGAACCGACTTGCGCCAGAGGATCAGAGGATACGAGACTCTCTCTCTTCATTCTCCCTGCAAGCTCCTCCTACTCATGGCCATCCGCACTCACGGCCGGCGACGCCACCGCATGCCCCCTTTTCTAATGGCGCGGGCGGTGGCTCGGACACTTTTGGCAGCTGGTCGTGGAACTCGGCATCAAACCGTGAGAGCAAAACGATTGGGGCCTTGAAGGAATCGTCGGCGCCTCCCACCAGGAGAGGGAGCATGGCACATATTCTCAACCCCAGCGATACCGCTGAACGATCAGACGAAGACGAAGACCCCCGGGGCGACGATGATAGGAAGCGGAAACGAAGACAGTGATACGGTGTCGAAAGCCTCGGGCATGTAACGTTCGGATGGAAAGGAAGGATGGATCATGACCACGGCGCATGAGTTCTGGCGCTGCTTTTACGACCAAGGGGTCGCATTCTGAGGCTGGCGTTTGAAAGAAATATCAATACCTCACACATGTTTTTTTCTTCGGTTTTCTTTAGTGTTTTTCTTGGTTTATCTTTTTTTGATTTATTGTTTTGCAAATCCAGATTGGATATTTAGGCATGGCATCACGGCCGATCAGATTCTTTTAGCTACGCTCAAAGGTGACGGCCGTTTCCGAGTTGACACATTCGCATTCACTTTCGATTGTATAATAACAACATCCTTGGACTGGATCTTGACCACCTTTATGGCAAACCTCCATGGCAAATTACAAACATGCTTCTACTTGTGGAGCTACCTCGCCTCTCCTTTCTTCTTGATTCAAACGTCGCCTTTGGGACATCACCAGGGAACGACGTGAGTTGGTGTTAATCAGTTTTATTGAGCCTCTTAATACGACCCTTGGTGGAATATGACCTGCTGGAATCCTACCACGTCTGAGGCTACCCTCCTCATCCGTCGTTAAAACGCCGAACAAAAGTTGCTATATCTTCTAAAAACCCTTGGGGTCTGATTTGGACTACTGCTTTTTGACTGTCGTAGTAAGAGGAGGAAACTGGCTTTGTTTTCTTTAGCCTGGTGGAAAGGCATGAAAGTCAGGATGGAAGGGGTCTAGATGGTCTTTGGTCGGGGCGACTGTGTGTGGCTCTCGCGCGAAGAGAACAGCAAAGAGAAGGGGGGTTATCTAAAGGAAAGATTGCTGTTCTGGTGGTAATATCAAGGGCGGTTGGATTGAGAGATTATATTCTGCAGAAGGGTGGTGGGATAAAGTATATAGGAGAGATCTCTCATGAGTTTTTATGTTGTGGTAAAAAAGTATTATAGGATGGTATAATATTTTGATATTGGCCGCTTTTTTAATCTTTTGTGCTTCTTGATGATGATGAGGAGGAAATGGTAGAATTATGATGAAGTATTGCTGAGTTTCTTTTGCTTTTGCTTTTCTCTTTCCCTTTGTCTCTTTTTCCTCTTCTTATTCCGTTTCGCGTCATCGCCGCCGTTGGCATCTGTTATTGTCTCTTGTTGCAGTAGTACCGGAGCAGCATCATCAACATGGCCAGTTTCCGTATCTTCAACCTCTTCTTCTACCACCTTGTCTCCATCACCCTCTTCATTCTCCTCGACTTCTTCCACCTCCCTCCTCGGCCTCTTCCTCTTCCCCAACCCACTCCTCCCAGGCTCCTCATCACTCTCATCCACAACAGCAAACTTCTTCCCCCCATTCCCATTCCCCTTTCCTTTTCCCAATAATCTCCCCCTCAACATCCGATCTTCCCTCGCAGCTGCGTCTCCCGCAGCTGCGGTTTTCCGGTCGGGAACATAGCCCACGCCCTCGTTGGGCCGGGGCCCTGAAAAGAGCTGCTCGATGTCGTCTGCGTTGACTTTATGCCTCCGCGTCTGCGTTGTTTGTGAGGATGAGGAGGATGAGGAGGGTGGGTTGAGTGTTTTGAGAAGGGATGTCCGGTTGGAGAGGAAGAGCGAGATTTTGTTGGATATGGCGGCGCGGTCGGGGGCGAGGGGGAGGGGAGGTGGTTTTGATGAGGGCGGCGGCATTGTTGGCGAGATTGGAAGATGTTTCGAAATGGAATTGTTTGGGTTGTCGCTGTTATGATCGCATTATTTGTTGAATTGTGGTTGATTTGATATGGCGATTGGCGCAAGAAGCTCGAGAGGCTCAGTGGTTGGGTTTGTTGAATGTGATGAGGATATTGAAGAACAAAAGTCGCTGGAAGAAAAAAAAAGTTGGAGTAGCGTCACTCTAAGCAATGGAGAGCTTCAGTGGGGTCTTGCGGTTACTCCTTTGGGAAAACAGCTGCGTGCTTCTAGAAGCGTCAATCAATAACTCTTGCGCCTTCACGGTAACAGGTTTTGGATATCGATATAAAAGAAAACTATGGCCAATTGAGCCAATGAAATTATATATATATGATTATTTGTCTAAAATCACAAAAGTACTCGATATGCTTTTTCATACTCTCGTATCCTCTCTGGCCTCTGGAGCCTTCATCGATAAAAAGTTACAGTCTATTTTTGATAAAACCCATTCGCAGCGTAGCAGTCATGAATTGAAGTTTCCCCCCGGGCCAGCCTGGGACTCAATATCTCGTCGCCGTCGATTCCGTCAAGGAAAGAATATATGGCAAGTCACTGGCGTCCCCGCTGTCTGCCAGACGGATGACGGATCCTGAGCCATCAGACGACTTGGAGCGCAGGCTGGCGGCTGATGAATGCTGGCTGGAGGTATAAGTGCGTCGCATCTGCGCCAAGCCACTGGTGCTGACGCTGTGTGGTGTCATATTCATGTGTCTTCTGCTGCCGGGCGTACTCGGCGCCGTACGATATGTGTTGGTGCGCCGCCTTGTCCGTCTCTGAACAGAGCGCTGAGTACTCGCTGTGGAGGGTCGTGATATACTTCTTGGAGTAGACGGAATCGTTTCCGCAGGAGCATCGTTGTCGATGTCGCTTTCCGGAGTCATTGTCCTATGCATCCTCTCCCCCTCCTCTTCATCTTCTTCGTACAGGTGATCCAAGACCGTAGGGTCCAAAGGCTGTATCGATCGCAAGATTTCCGCAAAGAGATGCATTAGCTCGCGGAACTCGGCATTGGAGATTGGTTTCGTAGAGAAACGAGCGATTTCATATTTCGATAGGAACTCGGCCACTGTTTCGTCCATGACGGCAACACCCAGACTGGCCAAGTGGCCAAAGTAGTCTCGTAGACTCATGCTGGGTAGTCTCTGCAATAGTTCTGCAGCTTCGGGATCCAGCATCGGAGGGTCGGTTTGAGAGGTCGGGTCCGATGGCGCAAGTCGAAGCGCTTGCGCCTCTATGAGATTCGGAACTTCAGCAACGACGCTGCTGTACTGCAGGTTGGCAAGATCCGGCGAGTTGGGAGACGCCCAGCCGCCATGTTCGATGACGCCCCAGACAGGACGATGCGGCGGCATGGGAATTGGCTCGTCTCTTTCCAGTGCTTCCTCGTTCCACGCCATCAATTTTGCTCGTGTGCGCGCTTCGTCCTCCAAGTCGTCTTCATCCTGATCATCACCCATCATCTCCTCGTCAACCCTTGGTCGCGCAGCATACGCAATGGCCGAGCTCTTACTCAGCCCAGCCCCAATCAACTTATAAACCGCCTCCTTGACGTCGCCCTTGTCGATAGGCACCCATGATTTGGGGATCGACGCCAGCACCGTCCGATTGACGTACAGCCGCACAACGTAGACAAAGCCGACGATGAAGACTGTGACGACATAGCCCGACGCGATGATCCAGATGTTATACCACTGCCTGTTGACCACGGATCGCTGGATGGCGTCGCTCGGAGTAATGAGAAGCAGGCCGCAAAGAACCACGTAGAGAAACAGGTAAAGGGACCTGTAGAGGATTCGCAAGAAAAGGCTGTGATGCGCCATGGCGACAACGCGCCCGGGTGCTGGTCTCAACTGATTCGTCGCCGCCCTTCTGATTCGGATGAGAATAATCGCGGTCGCATGGCTATAGCTGATGGGGAATCATCCGAGACGCTGCCGTAAGTGCTGTTGAGAGGAGGCAAAAAGGCGATATTGTCACGTCATGGGGAAGAGGAGAGAGTTTGTCAGGAGGAACAAGCAGTCAGGAGGACGAAATTGCGAGTGCAGCTGTACCTGCCCAGCTTGGCCCCAGCAAGTAATTTACAGGCGCCTCGCTAGGGAGCTTGGATGGAGCAGGGATTGATGCAAAACTATTGAAGGTACTGCGTCGTAGGGGCGCAATGGCCGATGATGTACATGTACTAGGCGACCAGGCATTTAGCGCGTATAATGCAAGGTACGCGGGACCTGCTCCGCTAATCGTGGATACCTTCGCCCAGCTTTGCTGGGTTCACAACGCGTGACTTTGTGTGGCTGAGACCTTGCGTCGGTCCCTGCAGAAGAGTATTGTGCAGCTGTACAAAGGTTGACATTATTTGATATTACACTGCTGCTTTGTTTTGTTTCGTTTTGTTTCGATTGTTTGTTTTCTCCCTTATTTCTTTGCTCCTTTGTTTCTTTACGGGCCAACATGTAGTTTAGGTAGTTTGGTATTGTTGATTATAGTGAACCCTCAAACTCCGGTATCGTCTCATGCGATATGCGACATTCATAACCCCAAGGGAATTCCCAGTTCCAGTTCTTATAAGTACATTTTGCTCATCCAGCTCGTCTTCGTCTCACAAAGCCCTGCTTTCGCTATCGAACCTGCTCCATCTCCGGCTCCTTGAACTCTACCCGTTTGAACTCTACCCGCTTGAACTCTGCTCGTGCGGGTTTCCTCTCTGCCCGATCTCCATTTGTCCTTGTCTCAATGGAAGCTCTCTTTTTGGGCTCGGGTGTCACTTCTCTCCGCTTGGGCGGTTGCTCTACTGGTTTTCCAATGGCTTCCTTTGCGATCCGCAAATCGGTAGGCGTAAGCCTCAGATCAGTGCTGTAGGGCTCGAATTTGGAAATGACCTGCTCCAAGCCAGTCTTCAACGCCTCCACCACCTCGTCCACCTCGGGACACTCCTTCAATCCCCTTACGTCAGTCCAATGCAGAGGAAACTGTGCCTTCAACCCCTCTACTTTCTTGATGATTGATGCGAGGGTCCGGATTATGCTGGGGACATCTCTGTGAACGTTACCATACGAGTCCTCTGCCAAGCTATGTACCGCCAATTGGCAGAGTGCAGTGGCTGCGTTCGCGTGCAAGGTTGGCTCGGCAAATGAACCGCCCAGGACTGCGGCGGCAAACTGCGTTCGGAAGCTCTGTCGGATTATATCGCCAATCCATCCAATTGATATCAGGCGAATAGCCACCTGTCTGGCTTGGTCCATTAAATGATCGGGAGAGACTGCTTCTTGCTGTTCTTTGCTTAACACTCTGTCTTTGGCACTCTGCCAGGTTTTGCGGGCGATAGGGCTAAGCTCTGAAGCGGGTGTTGAGCCAGGGTTCCGTGCAAGTTTGTCCAGAGCTTTTTCAACCCCAGTCCGAAGGGTTGCCTGTCTGGATTGGCTGGCGAAAATAGTATCTTCCCTCAACGGAGCTGACAAGCGTTGCTTTTCTTCAATATGTGCGGCTTCAGGAGCTACGTGTGCTGCTGGTTGTCCATAAGCATCAACATTTGACTCGATGCTTTTTAGAGTCTCCATGCAGATTGTGTATATCTGAGACCACATGGGGCCACCTTGGCGGTCAATATCGTTGAAAATACTTTGCCTCCGGGGCCCATAGTTTTGAGATGTGAGGGCCAATTCCCACATGGCAAAGGACTGTTATGATTCCATTTGTCAGCATTCAAAACATTATACATGATATTAACCCGATTTCGTATCCTTACCTTGATGGAGAGCTTCTTGCTCTTAAGACCATTAAGAAGACTGCCATTGGGGTCCTTGGAATCAGATGTCAAGGGATTGTCGTTCTTCAGAGGCTTCTTAACCATGAAAATTGAGAAAGCCCTGTTACCGGCCGCCCACAAAAATCCAACACCAACTCCTGCCAAAACACAACGAGCCAAGAGGTAGATATCCGAGGGCCAGGACGATGGAAGCATGTTAGTTCTGGGCAGGTTGTAGAACGGACGGAGGAATGTCAACGTCCACGACCAGGCAAACGATCTCAGGAAGAAATAGTAAAGGATGAGTGTCGCAGGTATAGTCATGAGTGCCAGCTTGAAGCATTCGGCTAGGGCCATAGGCAGCTCCTCCAGAACAGCTTGAAGGGATCCTGGTATTATACCCGTGTTCTTTTGCTCCGCCGCAGGCTTCCTTTCCAGCGCGCCGAGATCCAGACGGTCGGTATCATGTCTGTAATGCTCAACAGTCTGAATGAGCGCGAACGTGATCATGTAGCAGGCCAAGAAGACAGGTCGCTCGTTTAGCCTGGCGCGGTCGCCACTAAAGTAGTTGATCCAATGAAGGTTTGAATCCTCATCTGTCGTTCCTAGATAGATGGCGCAGTAGAGCAGACTCGAAGTACCGTACCAAAAGGCTGTCTCGTAGGTTCGGGGGCTGAGAAGTGCAGATGCAAGGCTATGCAGGCCTGAGCTTGTCGTCTTGATGCCCACGTGGTAGAATGCGATTCGGAGAACGAGAATGGTGAGACCGCACGCGAACAGTAGCAGCGTTCGAAAGCCTGCCGGGCCGAGAGGGAACCAGGACCAAAAGTCTGTAGCATTCAATTCCGCCCTTGGTTAGAGAGAGGCAGTCATAAGGCAGGGAGGAGGAATTGGCTTCTCACAGGAGTCCCAGCTGCTCAGCAGGATCGATTGAAGGTAGGACACGGCCAACAACAGACTAGCTGTTGAGGAGAAGCGTCGATGCAACGCAGGCTGCAGAGTGTCCTTATAGGGGGCTCGCCGCGTTTGTGTGCCCGCCATGGTCGCGGCGCATTCCCTCGGAGAAATGGAACGTCGGGTCGAGAAAGGACGCTGGACGAGATGGGATATCAATGCGTGGGTGGACGAGATGTAATGAACGGAGTAAATAAAAGAAAAATCACCGGCTAAGCAACCATGAAGCTGTGCAGAGCTGCGCTAGACGCGCCAAGTCTGGCTCTATCTGCACGCGTCACGTGGCGATAAGCAAAGGTGGAATGGGTGGCGTCGCCTCTGATTGGCGCGCCATCGCCCAAGTGACTTGCATGCATGTCGTAACTCGGCCGTCGCAACAGGTTACGTAGAGCCCCATCGTCCCAGCGGGTTTCATTCATCTTCCGTTTTGCATCCCGAACGACTCGTCTTTGGCCATCTTTGTTGCTCGCAAGCGCTAGAATCGCATCGCATTTCGTCGGTTTCTATCCTTCTGCGGCGCTTATACACTATATACCAGCAATACGGACCATATTCCCCTATTCGCGTTTCCCGTTCCGTTTCTACTCCGCCCTGTGAACTGCCGCGACCATGGCATACGACCGACTCAACAGCCTCGAGGCCGGCCAGGGCGGCGCCGGCTACACTGACGACCCTGCGTTCCAAGACCTTCAGTACGAGCTGAAAAACAAACTGCAGTCCCTGCTAAGCAATAACCGCAAGCTTGCCAACGATGTCAACGTCTTGGGGACTAAGAAAGATACCCCTCGCTTGCGGGAGCGGGTTCACAACACCATGGAGAAGTCTCGGGAGATTTGCAAGGACATTGGCGATGGCGTGAAGAAGCTGCAGACATGGGAGGACCTTACCGTACGTCTGCGCTTGCAATTTGCCATGCAAAATGATGATGAGCTGACTCGTATTGCTAGAAACAACAAAAGTACGAACAGACAAAGGTCTCGAGCGATTTTCAGACAGCCCTCCAAGAGTTCCAGGGTCTGCAAAGGAAGGCTCTGGAAAAAGAGCGCGCATCCATTACAGCAGCCCGAGAGGCGCAGGCATCAGAAATATCTGGCGCCGGGGGAGAGGAACAGCTACAACTGCAACAGCAGCAGCAACTATCGCAACTGGCCCCGCAGGATGAGGTGGATTTCCAGGAAGCCTTGATCATCGAACGAGAAGAGGAAATCCGAAACATCGAGCAGGGCGTTGGCGACTTGAATGTGCTATTCAAGCAAGTGGCACAGATTGTTACCGAGCAGGGCCAGCAGCTCATTACCATTTCTGATACCGTTGAGAACATCCACGAAAGCACCCGCGGCGCTGACGTAGAGACTCGTCAAGCCGCTCGATACCAAAAGGCGGCGCGCAACAAGGGCTGCTGCTTGCTTCTTATCATGGCCGTCATTTTGACCATTGTTCTTCTGGCCATCTTTATTGGCTGAATGCGAGTTGCGCGAGACGATACACCGGGCTAATTAGTGATTTTTGTTTCTACACGGAGTTTTTTCTTTCTTCCTTTTCCTTGTTCTTTTCTTTTGTCCAGGCGTGTTTTATGGCTGGTTTATACAATGTCCTGGCCTCGTTTTTTCGAAGATGTATATAGGTAGGATTCGGATCACTTTGGGCAATATTGGAATTTTACCTTGAGCGCGTTGAAATCAAAATTTTATTATCTATTCGGACCTGGCTGTTCCTTGGAATCTACCACTCCTCGTAGATATGGTAGTACTGCCGCCGGCTTCGGAGTAGATTTTAAAGATGCCGGTGGTTTTTGTGGAAATAGTCTCCCTAGGATGGCTTCGTTGACATCGTTGAGGGCAAACGTCGATGCCCAGTACAAGAAGATTGCGCTGGGTAGGTCGGCAAAGAGGATGGGGAAGAGGGGGACTAAAAGAAGTGTTCGGCCTACCGCTGTCCGAATCCTGGTGGCAGGTGTTTGTGGCATCTGAGGCGGACTGACACTTAGCAAGGCCCGGAGCTGGTCCTTTGACAGCCTCCCCCATGACGTTCGAGCAAGCAGTGCGGAGCAGATGATGGGAAGCGCATAATAAGGGTCCATGGCGGTCAGATCTGTAAACCAGAGACAGCCGCCGTCTACCAGGGATTCATCAAGATAGCGGCGAGACATCTCTACGGCTGATGAAACAGCCTGGATATCTACCAGTCCGAATGAATGACTGAGCCATCCTGTGGGGGCACCGCAAAGGCGTCTCAGAGCTTCTGAGACGACAATAAAAGGTGCCATGCTCAGGAAAGGGGCAAATGACTTCCATCTCTGGACACCCCAGCTTTTATATATCCGTGCACGAGACCGCTCTGTCAAACCAGCCACCCGCAACCGCCAAAGTCGGGCTGCATCTTCACCTTGGCCCTGCGGCACGGTCGCCGCATGTCGGGAGCTCCAGGCTGTGACAAGAGGCGTCAATTTGTTTCTGGTGACCACGAGGCGCCTTGTGTAGTACTGAATTGGGAGTCGAAATGAAAAGTTGACGCCGACAGCTACGAGGGGGATAGAGATGAACCAGGGCAGCCCAGCATGGTGGATGAAGGTGATGCTGTCAGCTGTCCACAGGACGGCATCTCCTACGGCGCTCAGGTGAAAGCTGCGATGTCCTGGGATTGAACTGGTTTTGTTTCGGATTGCAGGAAAGGGTGTTTGAATTGAATGTGAAGATAAAGGCGAAGGTGAAGGCCTGCTACCACGAGCCGCGAGGCCCTTGACTGATTTGCTGAAGAAAGCCATGGCCAGTCATAGCTTGAAGCCGATGGGGGTGAGAATGTGACCCGAATTGCCCAGAATCAGGTCAGTTCAAGGCTGTGCATAATACCATTGATTGATTAATAAGTCTCAATCCAGCACATGGACAATTGTAATATAAGATAATAAAGAGTCGTCATGAGAACAAAGACCGAAGCGTGATAAAGTCCCGTGAGTGGGTCTCGAAGAAATCCATTCAGCGCTCAAGCCACAGTTGCCTGAAGCTGGCGCCACAAGTTGCTCGACAGTGGCTTCATAGTGGTCCCAAACTGGAGCCAGTGCCTGGGACAAGCTGTCAATAATGCAGGCCTACCTACTAGGTAGCAAGTCATACAGGCAGATTCCCCCACATGCTTGCTTCCCTTCTGCACCTCTCACTCTCACTCCCATTTCTCTCTTCCATTGTCTCTGTCTCTGGCAATGCCACCTGCTGTCGCGTTAAGGCGTGTGGCATTGCGGTCATTTAAATAACCAGAAATCAGCAGCTCGACCGGAAAACCCCCCAAACCAGGCATCGCCAATATCAAAGCGAGAACGAGTTTCCCGGCCTGCCCATGGCGGACAAGTGCTCGGCAGAGGCGGCGACATGCAGCCAGCCGTCTTCTGCTCTTGGGCTGAATTCCTCCTCAATGGCCATCTTTGTGACTTTTGTGGCAACCTCACCGTTGATTCTGCTCTTCGTTCTTCCCCTCATCGCCTCTGGCATCGGATGGATATTGCGAGTCAAGACGGATGGCACGCGGAAGCACCTGGTCAGCTTGATGGACGAAGAACACAAGAAATACTTGCAACAACGCCCAGAGTCAGGCAGTACAACGAATGATTCACTGGATGCAAACGGCAACCTCACGGCCTCCAAAGACTGGGACGGAGTAGTTGGCTTCTTCCACCCCTTCTGGTATGATTCTCTCCAAGTGGCCGCGGCCCCTCCCTTGCTGCCGTCCCTCCGATGACTCCCCGATTGCATTTCATTAACACCGCGTCAGCAATGCTGGAGGTGGCGGAGAGCGAGTTCTGTGGGCTGCCATTCGTGCGACACAAGATCGATGGCCGAGAGCCAAGTGCTTTGTGTATACCGGAGATCGCACCCTAACCAAAGGTGCGGTTCTAAACCGAATCAAGGTGAGAATCTAAATCAAGATCAGACACGGAGAGCCAGTCGTATTAAACCGAGATATAGACCCGATTCAACATTGAACTCCACGCTCCGACTGTCCAATTTCTCGACCTCTCCAAGACACGCTGGGTTCTTGCGTCAAGGTGGCCAGTCTTTACGCTCCTGGGACAGTCTTTGGGTTCGATAGTACTCGCCTGGGACGCCTTCTCCCTGCTGGTACCCGATGTTTTTATTGATACCATGGGTTACGCATTTGCGCTCAGTCTCTCGAAGCTCTTATTCCGGAGTGTGCCCACAGGTGCCTATGTGCACTATCCGACAATCTCTACCGACATGCTAGAATCTCTAGATCCAACATCTGCTGTGGGTTCCCAGGGAGTCAATGCTGGCCGGGGCACCGGAGCAAAGGGGGCCGTGAAGAAGGCATACTGGCATTTGTTTGCTCTTCTCTACTCGATTGTTGGATCCTCCATCGACGTCGTCATGACGAATTCCACATGGACCCAGGGTCATGTAAAGAGCTTGTGGGGCCCATACCGTCGGGGAAAGGACCGAGAGAACCCAATTGCTGTTGTATATCCCCCGGTGGCCGTCAGCGAGTTTGAGAAGGAGGTCGACGTTTCCGCAGAGAGCGAAAAGAAAAGAGAGCCGATTCTCATCTACATTGCGCAGTTTCGCCCTGAAAAGAACCACCCGCTTGTTCTCCAGTCTTTTGCTGATTTTGTCAAGACGAAGACGGAAGCTACAGAAAAAGCAAAACTGGTTCTGATTGGAAGCGTTCGAGACGACTCGGATTCCAAAAGGGTCTATAAGCTGCGGCTAATGGCGAATGAGCTCGGTATCAAGGATCGTGTCCTGTTTCATATCAATGCTTCCTGGGCAGAGATTCTTGACTGGTCGAGGAAAGCTTCTGTGGGCGTCAATGGAATGTGGAACGAGCACTTTGGAATCGGCGTCGTGGAGTACCAGGCCGCCGGGTTGATTTCCGTGGTCCACGATAGTGGTGGCCCCAAGCTGGACATTGTCACTGAAGTTGATGGCCAGCCAACGGGTAAGTCTAGAGAATAATGAACCTATGCACGGAGACCAGTTAACTGACGGGACAATTCTAGGCTTCCACGGATCAACTGCAGCCGAGTTTGCAGCAGGATACGAAGCAGCCCTTTCGCTTCCCGATCCCCTGGCAATGCGCCTACGCGCGAGGAAATCAGCAAAGAGGTTCTCCGAGGAGGTATTTGAAAGCAAATGGCTGGCGCAGATGGACCGGCTGGTGTCACTTTGCAGAAGAAGGTGAAGAATAATGGTTTGGTTTCGTGTTTATTGCAGAATGCTAGGTATATAGAACTAGGAGATACCCCCTTTTCTTTTATTGATAGACTGGTTAGCGGAGGGTACATTTATAGATGTTGCTTGCTTTTTGGGGCAGATATCACGGAGATGGTAATGTCCTATGTGTAGAACTCGAGAATAGAATAAAAAAGCGGCAAGACGAGCATATTCAAGAAGAAACCCAAATGTTTGCGCTATAATGCTAATGGTATCACTGCAATGTCTAACCTCTATTCATTGACCCATACCCATACGCTTCCCTTTCACAAAACTCCATGCCCTCTTTCTACAGCGTGTATCCCGCGCTGTTCTTCTGTCTCGGCTCACCCGCCGCCTCAAACACACCATCGGTGAATCTCCTGACAGCCTGTACAGAGCTCAAGCCCGGCCGAGCCCAAGTCACGTTGTGCTCTCTCTTCTCCAGTCCCAAAGCTACTTCATCGTCAAACATTTCTTCCAGCAGGACGGTATTCGGCATGAGTTGATCGTGGAGACGCGGTCGCTGCAGGGCACCTGCTAGAGTGGCGTCGTGGTCATCGAGGACGTGCCAGAGGACTTGGGCTGTGGCGGAGATGATTCGGGAGCCGCCGGCGGCGCCGATGGCGGCGTAGAGGGTGCCGTTGGGGAAGGCGGCGATGATGGGAGTGATGGAGGAGAGGGGCCGTTTGCCGGGGCGGATGTAGTTTGCTACGGAGGGGGCGAAGCCGAATTCGTTGCTGACTCCCGGGATGGAGAAGTCGTTCATTTCATTGTTTCTGAGAATGACATGTTAGTGACGATAGTATGGACATGGATTTCATGGAAAGGGGGAGACTTACAGGATGATGCCGGTTTCAGGCTCGACGATTTGGGCTCCGAAAAGGAGATTGACAGTCGTCGTCAAAGAGACGGCCATGCCTGACTTGTCAGCAGCCACAATGTGCGAAGTGCCATGGTTCTCAGGTACGTAAAAGTCCTCCGGGTTGTAGTACTTTGTAGGATGTGTCTGATTATCCCAGATTCTCTCATGAATGGCATCAATGTTCTTCGGGTCGAGCATCTCCTTTTCAAAACCCTCCACATCGGCATCTACAAACTCTGGATCGCCGAGGCTGATTCGGGCGGCGTACGCGAAGCGCATGGCTTCGGTGAGGCGATGGCGGGACAGGTCCTGGTCGGCCCAGTCTCCCGAGTCATAGCGCTCCATGATTTTGAGGATCTGGAGACTGACGGCGCCGCCGGCGGGGGAACCGATGCCGTGGAGAGTGAGGCCTCGATATGTAACATTGTGGACGGGACGGATGACGACTTTGTAATTTGCCATGTCGTCGAGTGTCATTGTCCCGCCTGTGCTTCGAACATAGTCGACAATGGTCTTGGCTATACGTGATGGATTAGTTATTAGAATCCATATAACGGCACATGCCAGCTTGAGGCTTACCCAGTTCTCCGGAATAAAATATTTCAGAGCCATGCTTGGAAACCTTCTCAAGGGTGCTAGAAGATGGGTAAGCATTCTATCCGAAGCTTAACGGTTCAAGAAGTAAGTGGCTGGCTTACTCTGCGTAGCGTTTCCGCGTCATCCAGGCACCTTCTTTGACCAAATCCCCTAGAACAAGTTAGTTTGCGTCTAAATCATCTCACAAAAAGAACATTCAAGTTTTCTAGACGCACCATCAGGGGCAAAGTCTGCAGCCCAGTTGGGGTCCTTGGTGAGAAAAGTCCCTCCGTCGGCCTTAAACGTGCTACTCATGTACCGTACAAGATCGCTCGAAACTATCGCCACTCAAATCAGCACAACGTTAAAAATTTTTAAGAGGAGTAGAATATACCTCGGAATCCATTGCGAGCCACATGAATGGCGCCCTGCATGACCGTCTTCCAGGGGAGGACGCCGTACTTTGTGTGCATGTACTCGAGCCCCTTGATCTCGCTGGGGACGCCGACAGCAAGGCCGCCGCGAATGCTTGCACTTGCGTTGTTCTTGTACATGTCCTCAAAGGCCGCCGCTGGCGCAGCTTCTCTGAAGTCGATGGCTTCATACTCGCCGTTGGCATCGCGGACCACAGCGAAACCTCCACCGCCGATGCCGGAGTGATACATGCCAATAACGCCAACACAGAACGTCGTGCCGACTAAGGCATCGATGGCATTGCCCTAACGGAAGAAATAAAAAGGTCAGTTTGCTGATCCATGGTGATGATGGCTCGGGTGAGACATCTTTGCAATCATAAGATGTAGTCTTAGCACGCGACATACCCCTCTAGCCAGCAAATCTCTGCCTATGGCGCTGCATTCTCTGCTCTCACTGACGACGCCGCCGACATGTCCTGGTGTCTCTTTTTGGAAGATAATCTCCTGCTGTATAGCAGCCGCCTGGACGGTGATGGCATGGGGGAGCGTGATGGCCAGGAGCAGCGATCCCAGAAGCCGAGGGCCGCGAGCAGCCGGTGATTCTATCCACATCGTAAGTCAATAGGCCGCAAGAGATGAAAGCAGATAAGTGTATTATAAGAATGCAAAGAAGAAAGTGAGTTGTCTTATTATTACAGACGATATTGCAAAAGAGGGAGTGAAGGAGAGGAAGGAAAGATAAGAAGAAAATCGGGGATGTTACTCACTCATGTTGGGAGTTGCACAAAGGAAAAGGATGGGTGGTCGGCGTCTGCTCCGGGACGTCGGCGTGCGCGTTTGCTAACAGTATGTACTAGTACCGTTTATTAATTATTAATGGAGAAACCGGCCGGACAAGTGATTCCAAGGATGATATTCAGGAGACCCGGGGTATGTACATAATCGCCGGCAGGGCGTCTGTTATCTCCAGCAACAGATTCGTCGGCTTGATTCGGACCACTTAATAAGCGCGGTGCGGCACGACTTACAAGAAACTGACTGGCGTTGTTGGTGCAACACGACGAGGCACCACGAGGTCAAAACCGGTGAAACAAATGACTAAACACTGTTCTGTGGTGGAAGACAGGAGTGACAGTAACTCGAGCCTCAGCTTACTATGTAGAAAGAAAGCAGACACCGCCATAGTATTATCGGATTCTCATTCCTCCAGAATCGGCCTCATCACCTCAACCGGCCCCAGAAGCACGAACTCACTCCCTTTTTTCCCCAAAAAATCGTTGGCTGCTACATGTGGACCGTCCGGCTCCGCATCTGCCAGTCAGCTGGATCCAAAGCCATGCTTTCCCGCTGTGATGGCTTTGCCAGTGCCCTCGTGACGCCCAAAAAGGCCCAGAAGTTAGTGCCAAAATAGGCTCGGAGTCCCCTGTGACCGCCTATCAGCCATGCCGCATGTCTTATCGCGGCGGCGGCCAATCAGAGGCACTGGATTGCAGCTCGTCGACCGTGTACGGAGCGCAGGGACTTCCATATCAAGTAACTTTTTTTTGGTTGCATGTTTTTTTTTCTTCGTGGATGCAAGGCAAAACTTTCTACAGAGATTCGACGCAGTAGATGAAGCCATCGGTAGCGCATTGAATCGATACAAGGCAGTGCTATAGCTCTGGTTCTATTCGAGTGCCTTCTGCTATCCGCCATTCTTCAATTGCTACGGGGTTTCAGCATCGTCTATGAGAAACCTGATACGGCCCTTCTCATCGTATCCCACCATCGCCAGCCTTGTCCTCCAGCCTTGCCGACTAAGACCACCGCCCATCCGCTTTCTTCGTCCGTCGGCGTTCATGGCGACCGCTCAAGCTTCTGCGGCTCCTCCAGCCTCTTCAGCAGCGCCCCAGACGAGCACCAATGGCGCCAATGGCAACAGGCCCAAGCGGCCCAATCCCGGCGGCAACAATCGCAGCTGGAAGCAGAAGAAGACAAAGAGAGAAAAGAACATCACCGAAGGGTCTTCAGAGGAGGTCTTGCGATACGATATCGAAGCGCTCCTAGAGTCACGGAAATCCGAAGCTGATACCCCCGCCGACGGCGAAGCCACCGAGACGCAAGAAGACCTGCCAGCTGAAGGAACCGAGACCGAAGTCGAAGTCCTGGAGCTTTCCTCCACTGGTGATGGCCTCGCCATGAGGGCCGGCTCAAACCAGGTATACGTCGTGCCATTTACCGTGCCCGGCGACATTGCCAAAGTCAAGGTGTTCCGTCATTTGCGGCGCGAGAACCAGACCGTCGCCGACTTCATCTCCATCGTCAAGCCCTCCCCGCTGCGCGACGACTCCCGCATCCAGTGCAAGTACTTTGGCACCTGCGGCGGCTGCCAGTTCCAGATGCTCGACTACGCCGAGCAGCTCCGCCGCAAGCGCAGGATCGTCGACAAGGCCTTTCAGAACTTTGCCAACCTCCCCGCAGAGCTGGTGCCGTCCATCCTCGACACTATCGGCAGCCCGCTGCAGTACGGCTACCGCACGAAGCTGACGCCTCACTTTGACGGGCCTCCGGGGTTCCGCCCGCATAAGAGGAACAAGGGCGGCCCCAAGCCTCAGTTCGAGAGCTGTCCCGACATTGGCTTCATGAAAAAGGGCCAGCGCAAGGTCATGGACATTGAGGACTGTCCCATTGGTACCGACGTCGTCCGGCTGGGCATGAAGCGCGAGCGGGAGAGGATGCAGAAGGAGTTTGGCGAGTACCAGCGAGGCGCGACGATCCTGCTGCGAGAAAATACCCAGCGTCATCCCGTCGACGCTGCTGGCGATGACGCTGCTCCCGCCGCGGACAACTTACCCCCTTACACCGTCCGCAACGACAGCGAGTTTGGCATCGACATCAAGACCTGCGAGACAGACTCCAAGGCCACCACGCACGAATACATCCGAGACCACCACTTCACGAACCCCGCGGGCTCCTTCTTCCAAAACAACAACTCCATCCTGCCCGTCTTCACAGACTATATCAAGCAGCACGTCCTGCCCCCGTCCTCATCCTCCTCCTCCTCCTCGTCGAACATCAAGTACCTCATCGACGCCTACTCCGGCTCCGGCCTCTTCACAATCACCCTCGCCTCCGTCTTCCAGCACTCCACCGGCATCGACATCGCCGCCGACTCCATCGCCTCCGCGCGCCAAAACGCCGCCCTCAACGGCCTCGGCGAGGACCGCTGCAAGTTCATCGCCGCCGACGCCGGCGAGCTCTTCAAGAGTGTGACTTATAACCCCGAAGAGACCACCGTCATTCTTGATCCCCCGCGCAAGGGCTGCGACGCGGATTTCCTGGGGCAGCTGCGCCGCTTCGGGCCTAGGAGGGTTGTGTACGTTAGTTGTAATGTGCATACGCAGGCGCGGGACGTGGGTGTTTTGGTTAGGGGCGAGGGGGAGGGCAAGAGGTATGAGATTGAGAGTTTGAGGGGGTTTGATTTTTTCCCTCAGACGGGTCATGTTGAGGGCGTTGCTGTTTTGAACAGGGTAGACAATTAGGGCGTTTTATAGAAAGGATATTACAAAAGTTTTCTTATTCGACCCCCTTCATTTCCATTCGCCTTGGTGATGCATTTTGTTTCAGTAGGAATGTAGACATGGTCATAGCGAATGTATATATAAGAGAAAGAGAGAGCCCGAAGGTCTCTCAATGCCAAACTTGATTCAAATAATAATGCCTATAAAAGCTATCAATGCAATTCCACTAACAAGAGAAAAAAAGCAAAACAACAAGAGATGCGAAACATGGCCCCCCTATGCACACTACTCCTGTCCCAAAAGCGCCTTCAACGTCTCAACCGTGAGCTGCAGAACCTCCGGCCTCCTAGTCAACTTGAGAGATTCCTTCAACGCTTCGATTCCATCCGCCTCCTTGACCTTTTCCCTTGCGAGCTGGCAAACCTCCACATCCCCCGCGACCATGTTGTAGAGCGTAACCACGCCTCTATGCCGCAGCCCTTCGTCCTCGTCTTTGCACATGCCGAGAATGACCTTGATGCCTCCCTCTCTTTGCAATACTAGCTTCGCCACGCTCTCGTAACCTGTCAAGGAAGCCAGAGCACCACCTGCTGCGCTGCGCGTGCCTGCGTCTTCAGCGTCTGCTAGTGCTAGGAGAATGTGGATTCGGTTCTTGGCTTGTGGGTTGCCATCTGCGTAAAGTGCTATGCCTTCTGGTGCTTGCATCAGATTGCAAACCAGCTCAACTGCTGCTTGAGACACACGGTCGTTGGAAGACAGCATCTGTTCCTCGATTTGGCCCCATGCGATGCTTATAATGGAACGAGGAATCTCCTCGTCTTCCATAGAAGCCAAGTTGGTAAGTGCCATGAGCCCCTCAAAGGTTGGAAGCAAATCTCGTCTGTCAGCCGCGGGATCAGGGGGGAGAATGGAAGCCAGGGGTCGGATAGCAGCAATGGCTGAGCTGGAACGATTGCCACCGAATACAAGAGTAGGATTAGTGCTGATGAGGATACGAGCAATTGCCTGGGCGGCCATGCGACGACCAGCCGCTTCGGTTTCTGGAAGAGCCGTCCATGCGGCCAATAGCATGCTAAGGGCTCCCTGCTGAGCCAAGGGGCCACGAAGCGCCTTTGTCATTGCGAACGAGTGAATGATGGATATAATAATGGTTATTGATGCTGGTGATCCGTTTTTGCTGTGTGTAACAAGGACAGGCGTGAGGCCGACATCGAAGACAGCCTTGCACCTCTTGGAGACGTGATCATCGTCATCCAGAGCGTCTGGGGGAGCCAACTTGCCGGCCGCGTCTGCGTAGGCCTTGAGTTGAGACATCTTCTTCTCCTCTTCCGTTAGAGAAGGACGATATCGGGTTAGGTTGAGAAAGATGCTGAGAGCTCCATAGGTCATAGGGGATCGTGGTGGTGCGTCCTTGAGCGTTTTGACGAGTTTCTTTAGTAATTCAGGGTTGTTAATGATAGACTCCTTAATCTTTGGTTGAAGAGATGCATAGGCAAGGCCTTCTATAGAATGCTGTCTTCCGTGATCCTCGTCACGCAAAATCATCTTGGTAAACATGCCGGATAAATCTTCAATGCTCGTTACCGCTGTCTCGATCCTAGGTTGATTTGGATCCTTCGTCGCCGGGTTCGACGGCACGACCTTCATTCTGAGTCAGTCAGCCATAAACAATCACAAGCTTTTGTTATGCCAAAGGTGTACAGATGGATTAATTTCTCACCCTGAGTTTGGCCAAAATGACGGCTGCCAGATGTTGGACCTGCTCGGAATGCTTCCTCATGTTAATGGAGCCGCCCTCGCTATGGACGTTGGGGTCCGCATTCATACTGCGAACCTCTCCATCCAGATCCTGGTCAACCACCTCCTCGAGCCACTCGACGCAGTACTTTTGTATGGCCTCTCGACACGCAGAGTTCATGCAAGAAGCGTTGAGCATTTCCAAGCACGCAGTCTCCACCTTTCTGCTCTTCCACTTCCTCCTCATCAGGGGGCCCAGTGAGACGAGAAATCCTTCATTGAGAAACAGCTCGGCGGAGAGATCCGGAACAATGGGGAATATGGCCGCCGCAACGCAAAATGCCACGATGTAGTCATCGTATGTGCCTCTCTTGACTCGATCAAAGAAAAAAGCAGACAAATTCTTGGAGCCTTGCTCGTCAGCAGCCCTCAGGTAGGCCGATGTCGTCAGAGTAGCGTGGCCGCGGACAATCTCGGGCTGGCGCATGTCCAGATAGCACAGAATGGTGTCGACGCAATCGCTATCGATGAGCTTGCAGATGGACTTGTGCTCCTTGTTCTTCTGCTGAGCGTTGGCGTCATCGTTGAGCAGCTTGGTCAGCGCGTCCAGATCTCTAACGGTCTCTTCGTCCTCTTGGCCGCCTTCCATAAGACGCGCAAAGATGAGCAGCGTCTGGTCCTCGAGGGACGCGGCCGGGCCCGAGCTTTGAAGCGTCTGAGCCACAGTCGCCATGTTTGAGATGATCTGTTTCAGGTCTTGTCTGTGTGTGTCTGGAATAGGGTCAATCAATCAAAGCCAGGCTCCGGCTTGGGCATGCATTTATCGTCTAATGTCAATGCTCCTTGGAGTGGGATGTATGGATGAAGGTCAACTAGATGTTGGAACAAGGAAGAAACCAGTTGGAGAATGGAGAATGGATCGACTCTATCGAGACGTCACAGGCCACAAGCTGTTCCCCCCGGAGAAAAAGATAAGATACGCAGGTTTAGCTGATAAAAATGAAGCTCCAAGGGCTCTGTGTCTGTCCCACTCCCGATAGTCGATGCTTCAACCCCACCTACTGGCGTCACCGTTTGTGTTAGCGACCTGGTTGGCGCATTATTCTCCCGCCATGCAGCCAGTGATGTCGCCGGAAATGCCACGCTGGCGCACGTTAATTTTGGGGTCCAGCGCTGCAATTGGCCTATTATCGAGCATCTTCTACGAGAGGTCTCTCATGGCCTGGAACTTGTAAGTCTAGCAAGCCAAGGTCAGAAAAAGCGAGACCGCAAAAGGAATAAGTGCATACATTTAACAATATAAGCACCTAGTTAGTCTATTAAACTAACGCAGTACAAAGATAATACTAAGTAGCAGATGAATATAAATATACCAGCAGTTGCTAGAGAAGTATAAATATAATAGCAGTTACTAGAGAAATATAAATATAGTACTCCGTAGCAGATGCTTAAAGAGTTAGGATTTGTAGGCGTAATATTTGAGGCGCGTGTGTTCGTAATCTTTTCAGTCTCGTTTTTTTCTGTCACCCGCTTGTCTAGGTGCAGCTTCGTCATTCTTCGACCTTGAGCATTCCATCCAAATCTCAGTACCTCTTCTTCCGGCCCTTCAATTTCTTTATTACTTTTTCTTCTTTCAGCTGTCAATCTTCTAATATTTCTTCATCCCTCAGCACTTCATCTAATATGTATTGGCCCCAGGCAACCACAGCACTTATTCCCTTGGGCAGCGTCAGCGTAAAATCCCCTTTGCGAGCCCAAACGGGCACATCCGACCCAAGCTCTGATTCCCAGTAGAACTCGACTTGTTCGCAGGCGTTAAAATGTTCAACTCTATCCCTGTTATTATCCGGGATAATGGAATAAAAAGACGGCTTCTTGAGATGCTTAAAGACCTCTTTAGGGATCTGCAGGCTTATAGCGGATTTCACCTAAATACCAGCCAAGTACCTCAGCTTTAGCACATCTCCACACTGCATCATCATTGTCGTATTATAAGCTCACCAGTCTGGTAATTGGATCTCGGTCTCCTGCTTCCGCCATTTCTACTACCTCAACAGTTTAAAGAGATTACAAGACAAGACTGCAAACTGTCATGCAAGTAAAGTGTCTACTAATGTATACTGAAATATTTCATGGATGCTGCGAGAAGCACCTTGATTAATATGCAGTCGTCCAGTCACGTGCCTTGGCGTTGTCTCTCACCAAGAACCGTGCCATCCCGGTCTAGGTCTTCTTTTTTTGGTCTCAAAGTCAGCCTTGTCAATGACGGAGCTGCGTCTTGCAGCTGCTAGTTTCTAGCCTCACCCGAACATGCCATGAACATCTTTGTTGGCTCTGCTTGTTGAGCTCCAACTATTCCATCAAATTGCAATTCTCGTGTATCACCTCTGGATACAACAACCGCGTCTCTACCTTCGCGTCTTCTTTTGCACATCTCTCTATCTATCTATTTCGCCTTGGCCCAACGATTCCACCGAGACCATTCTTCCATTAACGAACCAAATTCGACTTCCAAACGAGCTGAACCATTCCCTATTCTCCCCCTCATTCTAAACAGGCCTCGTAGCTGTCTCCGTTAGCCTACGTCCAGCTCATCCACCCGTCATCATGGATGCCGTCGACGTCTCGGAGCACTACGAGGTCACCGCAGCCGACAACTCTCCCTCCCTCCTCTCCATCGTCCTCGACACAAACCCACGCGCCTGGGCCGCTCTCGACTCATCCCTCTCCCTCGCCCAGGCTATTTCCAACATCCTCGTCTTCGTCAATGCCCATCTGGCCTTTAGCAACACCAACCAGGTCGCCGTCATCGCCGCACACGTGAACCGCGCCGTATGGCTGTATCCCACTCCTCAGAGTCCATCAGCTACCACAGCAACAAAGGACCATTCAGGGGATGTTCAAATGCAGGATGTGCCAGCTGAGACGAATGCTCCTTCGAATTCGGCCAACAAGTACCCTCAGTTCGCGCAGATCGAATCCTCCGTCTTCTCGTCCATCCAGACGCTCATGGCAGAGACCACCGTGCAAGACCTCGACCAGGTGACAACACAACTCTCTGGAGCCCTGACGCTCGCCCTCTGCCGCATCAACAAGGCCGCCCAGGCTCTAAGCTCATCAGACACAACAATCTCCAATGCCGCCCCCCTCAACTCCACCGCTCCTCCTCCCGTCAAAGGCCGAATCGTCGTCATCTCCGTCTCTGACTCCGAACCCTCCCAATACATCCCCACCATGAACGCCGTCTTTGCCGCCGCCCATAATCAGGTTGCCATTGACACCATTTCTCTTGCCGGAGACTCGACGTTCCTCCAGCAAGCTTGCTTCAACACAAACGGCATCTTCCTCAAAGCCTCTAATCCCAAGGGTCTGCTGACCTACCTCATGTTTGGTCTGATCCCCGATACCGAGGCCCGTGGAGATCTCATCACACCGACTCACGATACTGTCGATTTCCGTACTGCTTGCTTTTGTCATGGCAAGGTCGTCGATACCGGCTTTGTCTGCTCAGTGTGTCTCAGCATATTCTGCGAACCACCAGAAAACGCCGAGTGTCTCACATGCGGAACTGTGCTTGCTCTGGGTAATTACGGAGCGAAGCCTGCCGTTATGCCTCGGAAAAAGAAGAAGAAGAAGAAGATTACCAACGGTAGCGGGCGTGAGGAGACAGGCTCTGCCACAGGGACACCCAAACCATGAGCAACACATTTGAGGAGAGATGAACAAGACATATTTTGTGATTACATAAAAAATGGCTGTCTGCGAGTTTGAGCTGTAATGCAGGATGGAAGTTTCAGACAGTCTTGTATTGATGCCCGAGCTGGTGTAACAGTGAGTATCAGCCGAGGGCACCTTGCAATAATAGCTTTGGGTAAAAGACATGGGAGTTCTGGAAACAAAAAGATGTCTATATAGGAATAGAGGGGGATAATCACTATACGAATATCATACAAAGAGAGTACCAGGTACAAATATCAGGAGAGAAATGAAGTACATGAAGATGAAGAGACAGACGGAGCATAAAGCCATTCTACTCTTGCAATTCCCTCCTCCAGCCTGGTAGAACCTGACATGCCAAGTAATGACAAGTAATGGAACCTATTTCTTCCTTTGCTAGTTCCTTAGTCCAGTCGAACTTTGCGCCCACCTTTTGCAATCTTAGCACCGTCGGGGAGTCGTGACATGACACATCGCGGCTCTCTTTCAAGCCCGCCCATGGATGCCAGGGCAAAGGAGTCTGTATTGTGGGCAAAGTATAGATAATAGCCGTTCCTGTTCTTCTTGACGGCCATGATGCCGATGGCACCCGCGGAATGACAGTTTTTCACCCCGGGGTGATCCATAAAGTCCTTAGCTATAAAAGATTCCATAATGGCATCTTCGTCGTCGTCCTGAACGTCGATGCCGGCAGGACCGCGGCGGGTCCCGTGATAAAGACGCTCAGCACACCTCTGAGAAGCCATTGTGGTGGCCATATGTTCTCCCGTGCCACTCGTTACGGCCGCAACGGTGAGATTGTCGTCGTCATCTTCGGCGCAAGGCACAACGGCCGTCCCAATGCCGACTAAGGCGGCTGGTCCTAGGCGGCCCCGATGTTTCATTCCAATGCCGCCAGATGAGGATCCTGCTGCAATGTGGCCACTATCATCAATTGCAATAGCACCAATAGTGTCCGTGACCGAATCCTCTTCAGAGCTACCAGACTGGAACTGGCGCTTTGCTGTTTGCGTGATTGAATCCTCGTTTTCATTTGATACGCTAAGCGGACGCTTAAGACCGCGAATACTTACGACAGCTTCATCCTCTTGGGCAAATTGATCCTCATCAAGGTTGTTTGAAACCTCATGGAGGTTGTCGAGATTCTTAGGGGGCTTCAAGCCATCGAAAGTCGCTCCTCCAGACTTTTGCGTCTGTTTGGCCTCATCTCGAGGGGAGCCAGTGCTCACACCGTTCCCATGGCCACCTTGGTTGGTGTTTCTATGGTATCGTTTTGGGCGGTTGGGTGACAGCATTGGGCTCATATCGCCCGTTAGAGCGGCAGATGTCGTCTGCAGCAGCACACTCGACGTTGGTCGCACGAGGTTTCTCGGAGAATTCGTTGGGGTTGAAGCCAGAGCCCGAGCATATGTTGTCGGGTACGTTGGAGGTTCAGAGATGCTACTAGCATCGGGATTAGGCGTGCCAACACAAGGAGAATCTGGTTGTCCTTCGTTCCACGTGCCGGCTAGGATTGCTGCGGTATGATCCCGAGGAAAGGTTTTATGAGGGTCTGTTACTGCCATTGTCTCGTATTGACACGGAGCGCAGCTCATGTTGATCGGGCTAGCAGCAAAACCGCCTTTTGCATCTTTCGGCTTGACATCAGCTCTCTTCAGGTCCTCCTGCCATCGTAGAAAGCGGTCCCTGGAGTTTTTTGATACGAGATACTCGTTGGTAAAGGTCGCCATGCCGTGTTCCTCAGCAAAGAGTCTTGCTCCTTCACCAACAAGAGCGTTGGGGGGAACCCGGCGGAGGCTCAGGGGTTTGTTGCTCGTGTCCAAGATGAGCTTCGCCAATGAAATGGGGTTTCGGATGTCTATTAGAAGCAGCCTTGTTAGTTGGACACGATGGACGTCGTTTGTGCTGGGCTATGCAGATGGTACAATTGACTGACTTGGAACAGCTCCACAGGCACCGCTGCGTCCTAGATGATCAACGATTGTTGCATCGCACTCGACGGCGCCATCAATGGATAAATTGGAGCCGTAGCCTGCATTCGTTATCTCTTTGTCCTCAAGGATGCGAAGAGCAACTTCGACGGCCTCGGTGGCAGTGGCACCAGCTTTTAAGAATTTCATGCCCATCTCGCAGGCCCTATCGAATGATGCATCAAGTTAGCATATGAGCGTGGAAAGCAAAGGGGGGAATTCGAGAGAAGGGTCGGAGAGAAACCCAAAGGAAGAAGGGGATGTCTTACGCCACGCAAGCCTCAAGATGAACATGTTCGTTTTGGTGACTATGAAAACCCGCTCCAGCATGGATAAAGATTGCCGGGACACTCTTGAGCTGTTTCTGACCGAAGCCGAGAACGCGATCGAGTGCACCATCAGTTCCGTATGTGTTGTCAGCCATCATGGAGGAAACTTCATGGTCACAGCTGCTGCTCATGCTTTGGGTGCGAGGTCTCGTATAAAAAGTATACGGAAGAGCTGTCCAGAAAACTGTGAGAACAAGAGACAGTATTGATAATGGTGAAAAGGAGCGGAAGAAGGCGGGCTAGGACAATCAGATCGGCCCCTCTGAGAGGGAGCGAAGAGAGTAAAAGAGTAAAAGGGATAAAATCTAGGAAGTGTTGAAGATTTGGACTTTTAGGTGTGTGCAGAGAAATTGCTCTCAGCAAGAGACAAAGCCACCGCCTTTTGTTCTGCCAGCCTACAGAGTGCAGTCGCTTTTCAACAGAGATAGCCGAGAAATTTTGCACCGAGCACGCACGCGGCAGGCGAAGAAAGTCTGGGGCCGCGAGCGTTCTGAACCCTCAAAAGCTGGGGGCTGTCTAAGCATCTGGATACACCGTGAATATGGCAGGCGGGTTCAAGAAAGAGTGTCGATATCGGGTCAAATCAGCCGTCTTAGACCGTCAGGAGGCCACAATGGGAGGCAGTGGCTTGAGGGCGCATTATGTGGTTGAGACTTCTGTAGGCAACGCCTTCCTTTATGTATCAGAAGGAGGCTAGAGTTTGTCGAATGCGTTTTTTCAACTGGCTTGTGTTGCTTCTCTGTAGATTCCCATGGCGTGGTTCAGGTCTATTTATTTCGTGACTAAAACTTGCATCTCAGCAGACAGTCCCGAGATATACGAGTGTCAATCCGTATCATGCATAAGAAGGCATTAATTCACTGATGCAGAATGTAGCAAGCAAACAGCCAACTAGGGAATTAATCAGAAACTGCAGCTCTTCCGATTGCGTGGCCGAAACCAAAACTCCCAAGTCGCAATGCCGTACAGAGTGCCCAAGATGTGTATCATGGTCCCAAAAAGCGAAGCTATTCGCAGCATGACGTCGGAACCTTGGAACGCTGGCAGCTCCCCACAAAACCCCCCTTAAGCACATAAACCCCGGCCGGGTGGTAGCTGGCGGGGCTGGTGAGATTCGTCAGAGCAACTGGAGCTGCTGTGGTTTAGCGGTCTCACTCACTAAAAGCGTGCCTAGAATTAGCTGAGCATTGATCTTATGGAAGCTAAGGCACGTTACGTACGTGCCACTCCCATTCATCTCTCCCCACTTGTCCCTAGAGTCCAGCTGTCGACGCTCCATTGCTTCGCTCTCCGACTGCAACTATCTCGACGCCTCACCGTCACGAGTCTGGGAGTTTCTGCCTGTGCTGCCAGCACCTTTTGCAATCATGGCGAACCAAACTCCCGCCGTTGTCATGGACAAGTAAGTCATGCTCCGCCCTCCTCCTCTCTCCTCTTACCCCCCCTCTCCTCTCCTCTCCCTAGACTATTCCACCGATTGTCTTCCGTGACAACTGCCTGGTTCAAGGTGCTAACTCGAGACTCTCACAGCGGCACGGGCTTCTCCAAGCTAGGTACCATCTCGCCGTTCCTCGTATCCCGCCTCCTGAATTGAACTCGACTGACATGTGCTCGTTCTCCCGCCAGGTTTTGCCGGAAATGATTCCCCTTCGTTCGTCTTCCCTACCGCCATTGCGACCAAGGCCGGAGCTGGTGGGGGTGCCGGAGGATCAGGATCGGGTCGTCCCTCCGTTGCCAACAAGCCCTCGTTCCTCACCGGAGGAGCTGGTCCCAGTGGCCACCTGAACTCAAAGCGCGGAACCGAGGACTTGGATTACTACATTGGCGATGAGGCCATTAGCGCCGCGGCCGGGCCCGGATATGGCCTCCACTACCCTATCCGTCACGGTCAGATTGAGAACTGGGTATGCGTCTGAGGAGCACGAGATTACAGGGAGAACATGGTCTAACGGGTATCTAGGATCACATGGAGCGGTTTTGGTCAAACTCCATCTTCAAGTATCTGCGAGTCGAGCCTGAAGATCACTACTTCCTTCTCACTGAGCCTGTACGTTTTCCACACACGACACCCTCTCCGGCTGGAACGGAAGACCAAGAACGAATTGCTAACAGTATGGTAGCCGCTGAACCCTCCCGAGAACCGAGAAAACACGGCCGAGATCTTCTTTGAGTCTTTCAACTGTGCCGGCATGTACATTGCCGTGCAGGCCGTCCTTGCCCTCGCGGCCTCGTGGACCTCGTCCAAGGTCTCGGATCGATCGCTGACCGGTACCGTCATCGATTCTGGTGACGGTGTTACCCACGTCATCCCCGTGGCTGAAGGATATGTCATTGGGTCTTCGATTAAGTCGATTCCCGTTGCCGGTCGAGACATTACGTACTTTGTCCAGTCTCTTCTCCGAGACCGTGGCGAGCCCGATTCGTCCCTGAAGACAGCCCAGGAGATCAAAGAAGAGTACTGCTACGTCTGCCCCGACATTGTCAAGGAATTCGCCCGATACGACCGCGACCGCAGCCGCTTTGTCAAGCACGTAGTGACTCAGCCCGGTGGCCGCCAGGTTACTGTCGATGTCGGTTACGAACGTTTCCTGGCACCAGAGATCTTCTTCAACCCCGAGATCTACACGTCCGATTTCCTGACCCCGCTGCCTGTGGTTGTGGATGGCGTCATTCAGCAGTCCCCAATTGACGTTCGACGAGGTCTATACAAGAACATTGTGCTTTCCGGTGGAAGCACCCTCTACAAGGACTTTGGAAGACGATTGCAGCGAGACATTAAGCTGCTCGTGGATGCCAGAATCCAAGCTAGCGAGCAGCGCAGCGGCGGTGCCCGCAGCGGTGGACTTGACGTCCAGGTTATTACACACAAGAGACAGCGACACGGCCCCTGGTTTGGCGGCAGTCTGCTCGGTCAGACTCCCGAGTTCCGATCTTACTGCCACACCAAGGCGGAGGTACGTGACACATATACCTTGTCCAAGTATCTGTTAATGGCATTGTGGCTAACATTTAAATTAGTACCAAGAATACGGACCCAGCATTGTGCGAAGATTTGCTCTTCTTGGTGGCCCAGGCGGTTCATAGAGGGGTGTGTTATAAGCGGAGTACGATATGGCGCGGGGTAGATACTAGGCAGATGATTTTTGTACTTGACAAAATATATACATTATATACACCTGTATTATGTGTTGTAGTGATGAGAATTGCGTGTTATTTGTGTCGCTTTCGTCATTTGGTGATTCATTTCAGGTTGTCGAGACTCTGTTAAGAGAATTGAGGGACAAGTTGCAAGCCAATCAGGAGAGTGGCCTGCAAAAGACGCTGCTCAGGTATTAAGGTACTAACAAGCTCCCTTATTCACAGATCTATTGGCCACACAATTGAAGATGATATTTTATCACACAGATGTCAAATATTTGTATCATGTCTCATCAATTAACTAAAAAAAAGAAGCTCGTCATAATCATACTTTACATCTCACAACGCTCCGCCATCCTGTATATCGAAACAGCCCATGCAACCGCCCATACTCGCCGCTAACCCACCCGCCTATATTCGCCCAGATATCTAAACCAATCAATTTTGTTTTACTTTTTTCTTCATCTTTAAAAGTTATGAATGGAGAAGAGCGTATTATCGTGTATCGCTTACTCTTGTCCACTTATTTCGTAGGGTCAACGACGATACGGCCGGCAATCTTGCCGTCGTGCATCAGAGTGTACACCTCCTGCAGCTGGCTCAGGCCAATAGTCTTGAAGGGCACGGTGATGAGGCCGCGGCGGAAGAAGTCGAGTGCCTCAGCAGTATCAGCGCGGTTGCCGACGTAGCTGCCCTTGATGGTGATCATGCGGATGACGGTGTCGAAGACGGGAGCGCTGAGCTGGGCGCCGGCAGGGAGGCCGATGCAGACGAGGACGCCCTTGGAGCGGAGGTACTGAGTGGCCTGCTGGAAGGGCTTCTCCTGGGCGGCGACGAGGAGGGCGGCGTGGGGGCCCTCGCCGTCTGGTGTGGCGGCGCGGACGTCGGCGACGAGGTCCTTTGTCTTTGTGAAGTCGACAAAGGCGGAGGCGCCGAGCTTGAGGCACAGATCGCGCTTCTCGTCGCCGCCGTCGATGGCGATAGTGTGCAGGCCCATGGCCTTTGCGTACTGCAAGGCAATACTACCCAGACCGCCACCGGCACCGACGACGGCAACGGTCTGGCCGGGCCGGGTGTTGGACTCCTTGAGGCCCTTGTAGACGGTGATGCCAGCACAGAGGATGGGGGCGACGGCCTCGAGGTCGCACTCCTTGGGGATGCGGGCGACGTGGGCGGCCTTTGCGATGGCGTACTCCTGGAAGGTTCCGTCGACGGTGTAACCTGAAAGCAGAGCCTTGTGGCAGAGCGACTCGTCGCTGTTCTGGCAGTAGGAGCAGCTCAGGCACGAGCCGTTGAGCCACTTGATGCCGGCGTAGTCGCCAATCTCAATGTCCTTGACGAGCTCGCCGCGGGCGACGACGACGCCGGCACCTTCGTGGCCGCCGACGAGGGGCAGCTTGGTGTCGAGGGGCCAGTCGCCCATCATGGCGTGGAGATCGGTGTGGCAGACGCCAGAGTACTTGATGTTGACGAGGACCTCATCGGGACCAGGCTTCTGGACGGGGATCCTCTTGTAGACGACGGCTGGAGAGAGACGATGTTAGCAATGGATGAATGGATGAGGAGAAGGAATTGGAGGTTTGGAGGGGTGAAAAGCGTACGTCCACCGGTCTTTTCGACGATCTGCGCCCACTGCTCAGAGGGGATATCGATGCTGCCCATGATGGATGTTGGGAGTTGAAGTTGTAGATTGAGTAGATGGGTAATAGGAATTGAGTCGAGATTGAATCTGTTTTCAAGAAGAAATGTGATGCTGAGAGGAGAGTCTGGAGAGACAAGCTATAGAGAAACGCTTCAATCCAGGAGACGAGCCGGCTCCTTTATACTCGTTTCTCCTTGAAGCTCCTCAGCTACATCCCACGTACGGCAGTGATATCATGGCCGATAGGACGCATCCATCTCGTTCGTCGTTCGGCTGGACGGACCGAAGCCATGATTGGTGTGACTTCGCCTGCACAGTGGCAATCCATCAAAGCCCAGTAAAATCACCAATGCTAGATTGTCGAAACAGAGCCGGCGTCGCACGCAGCTGTTCCATCAAAGGCTGGCGATTTTGACGCGGCGTCGGAGAAACTGAAGGTTACAGGGGTGGCCGAACAAGCTGCATACGCTGGCCCCGCCGGCGCAGCAAAGTCATGCCATGGCGCATCATGCCATCAAACCATATCAGATGCATGCGGCATGCCACCTTGCGAAAAGCAAGCCACATCCTCATGTCCGCGCAGTCGAATTGGCCGTGATTTGCGCCGTTGGCCCTTTTTTCGATAGGTTGTCTCTTTGCGAGTGATGGCCCCCGCAGGCAAAAAGAACGCCCGGTCTCGTTTAGAAGCAGATCCTTGTTGTCGAAGAGTCACAGAAAACCCGTGTTCAATTGTAGTCTGTTGTGTCGTCACACTGTTCCCGGTTCCTCTTTTTTTCCATCGGGTTTTCAATTAATCTCTTTTCTCAAAGTAATAAAGTAAAAGATTATTGTTTTACATATTCCGTAGTATCTCCAATTCTTACTGCATTGGGAAATACTGCATCGCCGTATAAGTCAGTATGATGCATTCTCAGTCCTGGTTTACTTCCATGCATCTATACGGCTTTTACAATGTCACTCTGTACTAAAGTGGGCAGCAGTATACAATGTACCTCATGTAAGTTGACTCAGGTCAGTGTTGTATTCTCACAACAAACTCTTCAACTCCGATGCAGATCCCCATGCAATGAGCAACCAACAAAAGATACAGAATGAAGCAGAAAAAGAAAGGTGTGCAGCGCTAGGTGCAACGGAATTCTTCAAGAGAAATCAAAGCGTTGGTCCTATCATTTCCCATTCTTCCTGCATACCCGGCGTCTCAAGCCGCTTCATCATACACAGCTAGCCAATGATGCCTGGATAGCTATACAAGGGGGAAGCTATTCGTTGCTAAAGCTTTGACTTTACGCCAAGTCCAAGCTGTATTCTTTTCTTCCCACTGTGAACAGCCACCGATGCATCCAACATCCAGTTACGTACAAGTTACAGCCAGATAGAATGCTGAGCGGCACTCACGGGCAAAAGTGGGCTCCACGCCACGATGTTTCGAAGGGCGGAAGGGAGGGGAGGGGAATCTATCTAGATGCAGAGTAGCGTCGTGGAATCCGGGGATGGTTGGGAAGAGGAGGAGGAGAGCAAGGCCTCGAATCTCCGAGTGTCACGATAGGCGTGGGGTTTGACGGCTTACGTTGCAGGTATGGGGTTTGACGGGGATAGAGTCAGTGCTGTATTTGCTTACCATGCAGCTTCGATGCTTGTCCTTGTGACCGGTTTCTGGGGATGGGAGTTGTGATGCCAGCAAGATGTTCCGAGGAAGACTATATGTGATTCAACTAACATACAAGCATACCAACAGAGAAACCTCATGAGTGAGAACAAGATAGTCAATAGCAAACTAACTAGTAGGATCAAGCTACAATCCTAATCAAAGATACTCAAGCTACACTCCCAAAGATAGATCCGAGGCTTGCTTCATTTCACCAGCTCCAAGCCCCAGATCAGATCCCATGACAAGCCAGCCAGCTCGGTATAACTCTCCCGAAGCCGTCATACAAACCCCCCACAAACACCCTCCTCTTCCCCAGAAAAACCAACCTATCCAGATCAAAAAAAGAACAGCTGCCTAGCCACCAGATCCTTCCAATCCCATTCCCAGCAATACATCCCAGCAAACAAGTCAATGCTTCAGGTCTCCCCGTTCCGCCGATGGATGCGGGACCTGATAAGCTCTTCGCTCGAACGGATCTCTGTCTAATCCAGCCTACTTGTACTTCCCGGGAGGGCTTTCCTGGGCCACTATGCCCCTCTTGTTGCTAGCTCTATTTCCCTATTCTTCTATCCTTCCCTTGTGTATGGACGAGGGGCTTGTTTCGTCTTTTTCCCCCAGCTTTTTATTCCCCTCCAGTAGAAATAATCCGGGGTGCATAGTGCGGGTTGGGGCGCAAGTCCGACGGATTATTGGAACTACTACTACCCTGGACTTTGTAGTTTATGCACTGGGCTGGGGGAACGAAGCGTCTAGGTTTTTGGCCGTCGACGGTCCGGCTCTGCGGAGGGCAGATTTGCGGAATGCGGGGGAGAAGGGAGAGATGGGCCTAGAATTTGGTGCCTTGTGGTCTAGATAGAGGATCTTCCATCTTCAGCTGTTGGGGATGTTGGGGATGCGATTATTGGTTGGCATCGGCGGGCAGCGGGAAGAGATGGAGATGGTTTACGAGTCCTTTGCCAGGCACATGGCCAGTAGTAGTTAATGGCCCTCTCTAGTAGATCTACAAATCATCAAATTCCCCTTCTCAGCGAGATTAATGATTCCGCGGGCTTCGTGCTTGCATGGAGTTGCCACAGGATATACTCGTCCTGTTCCTGCTTCTTCTGCTCTCTCCCCTTCGTTCTTGTTCCTGTTCTTATTCTTCTACTACATGTGTCTGTTCTTTATATCTGATCCTTTCAACCAAACATACTCGTTTTCCTCAGTCAATATCCAGACATCCTACCCCAGCAAATCCGAAAGAACACAAATGGACAAACACGCAGCACAACGCACTCGAACATCACCTCAGCGAACCTCGCACCCTCTTGACAGAATACGAAGCCTTCAGACTCCTTAATAGGACTCGTGAGTTTCATTTCATTAATAAAAAAGAGACAAAGCGCTCAAATCTTTGACGTATAATAGCAGCGAAAAGGCTGTCTTCTCCCCCGCCTCTCTCTCTCTCTCTCCTGTTCTACCACCCTATCATGTCTCAGGCTCTCTCCCTCTACGCAGCAGCGGGAATCTCAATCGACTTCTCAATACCATCGGCCGTCGCAGAGTTAATCTTCTTGCCAGTCTTGGCAATCTTCGTCAGGACCGTCTCGTAGGGCAGCGCAGTGACGACCTTTGCGCTCTGGTTCTCGAGGGAAACCTCGTAGCTCTCGACGCCTGCAAACACAACACACACACGTCAGTCCCCGACAGAAAAGAAGAATAGAAAAAGAGGAAAGCAAGCATACCGTCAAGCTTCTTGAGCACGCGGTCGATGGCGCCGGAGCAGCCGCCGCAGGTCATGGTGACGTTGAACTCGTAGGTGTGCGTGTCAGCCATTTTTGCTGTTCTGGTTTGTAATCTGGCTTATCTGAACGGATAAAAAAAGGCCAAATGCTTTTTGCGACGAGAAGAAAGAGGTAGATAGCTTGTGGTGTTTGGAATGAAGTAGAAGAAGAAGAAGAGGTGCGAGTGAGAATGGGCTTCTCTTTATGAAGGCTGACACAGAGGCCGATTAATAATTGCTCTTCTAAGATGGATATCAGAGAAAGCGCATCGCCAAAGAACCAAAAAAAAGGCTGCTCGTCACTGAAGCGGGAATTGCGCCACACCAAATAGAAGGGTCTCTATTGCTGTAACTCTGTCCGTCCCAAGGGGGGGTTTAGAATACAAGTACCATATACTTGCTAGTCTAAGTGTTTGGCGCACCAAGTTGAGTGTAGTGAGGGAGATTTGCGTAGGTACAGAGTACCGCCTGGGGAAACAAGCGCCCCGCTAGACGGAGCTTTGGGGGGCGGGATGTGAAACTTGCTCACGGCGTTGGATTGAAAGTATTCTGGTGAGAATAGGAGAAAGACGGTTGGAAGGGGGGCCGGATGAACTACGAATTGACGTGTTGGTTTGTATGGATATGTAATTGCCCCCTTTATTCGGATTGGATTCATTGTTGTTTGAGGCCATTTCGCCGGATTGCGTCATTTGTGCCTTGGTCCTGTTGACGTATCGTGAAGCTTGTCTCAGTCTCAGCTCTTACACGGAGACATACAATGGATCAATATGTATTGATCATCACCACAAGGTACTTATTTACGGAGTGCTGATTCAGGATTTACCAAGAAGGATCAGAAATCATTCATTACTCGTAAGACTAGATGCTTGTCATACAATTTACACACTTATACACAGCAAACAGTCAGTCACAGTCACATATACATCGTCTCCTCAACGCAAGACAAGATATCAAGACACAGTATCAAACCTCCTAGAACCGCGACTCAACTTTTTGCAGCGTATCCTGCAGCGCCCAATCATTCCTCGCTTTCTTGCTCATCACCGCCTCCGCCTGCGTCTTCGTAAACCCCCTCGCCTCCACCGCAGGATTGTATCCCAGCCCATTCACCTCCCCAACCGCCTTCGAATCCAACTTTGGCGCAAATCCCCCGTCCGCACGTCTGTACACCGTAACCACCACAGCGCCGCCCAGGCCAAGGTTGTGCTGCAGGCAGTATCGCGTGTTGGGAACGTTCCGGTTGTTCGCCCACCCGCGCAGGTGCCAGACCAGCTCGGCGCACTGCGCGATGCCCGTGGCGCCCAGCGGGTGGCCCTTTGAGATGAGCCCTCCGGACGGGTTGACGAGATACTTTCCGCCGTACGTGATGTCGCCCTTGCGCACCAGCTCGTGCGCCTTGCCCTTGTCGCTCAGCCCGAGGGCGTCAATGGCCACCATCTCGTTTGCGCTGAAGCAGTCGTGCAGCTCCACGACTTGCACGTCCCGCGGCGAGATGCCCGCCTCGCCCGTCGCCGTCTTGACCGCGTGCTGCGTCATCTCGTAGCCCATCAGGTCAATGGCGCTGCGGGAGAAGACACTCGCGCCGTCCGTTGCCAGACACTGCCCGGCAATCTCCACGGCCTGCGCCTTGAGATGCGGCCGCTGGTCGAGAAACTCCTGCGACACCAGGATCGCCGCCGCACCACCATCCGAAGTAGGACAGCACTGCAGCTTGGTCAGCGGATCGTGGATGGTGGGCGACTTGAGCACCTCCTCCAGCGTATACACCTGCTGGAACTGCGAGTACGGGTTATTCGGCGAGTGAGCATGATTGACCCTCGCAATCTCCGCGAAATCCTCCGCCTTAGCACCGTACTTCTCCATGTACTCCCTCCCAGCATTGCCAAACATCTGCGCCGCGCCCGGAGCATTCGTCACGCCCCTCGTCTCGGCCATCATCTTGACCGTCGTGCCCGTCGGGTTCTCGCGGTCCTTCCAGAAGCTCTGCAGGCTGCCCGGGTTCATCTTCTCGAAGCCCACCACCATGACGCAGTCCGCCGCGCCGTTGGCGATGAGCGTCCGGCCCATGGCCAAGCCCGTCGAGCCCGTCGAGCAGTTGTTGTTGACGTTGTAGACGGGGATCTTGGTGAGGCCGAACTGGTAAAACACGCGCTGCCCGCAGGTGCTGTCGCCGTAGCAGTAGCACGCGATGCCCTGGTCCACGTCGTCGTAGCTGATGTGCGCGTCCAGCAGCGCCTTGACGCCGGCCTCGTAGCCCAGCTCGGTGTAGTCGACCTTTCCCCGGGGCTTGATGAACTTGGTCATGCCCACGCCGAGGACGTAGACGGGCGACTTTTGCTTGGGAGCCATGATGCTTTGTGTCTTGTGATATATAGATATCCTCTGTTTTGTATTGTATGTTGCGGTGTCTCTTTCAACCCATCAGAGCCTCGTAAAACTACTACCAAGGGCAGCACATATATATATTTCCCCCTTTTATATCGGCGTATACGGAGTGATCAGGAGTATCGGCAGTTTATATGCACGTGAATGTATGCATCGTGGCAGAATGCGGGGGAAACACCGTTGATCGTACCTTGGGATCCGGGGCAACGATGCCGAGGTACTGCGGGCCGTCCAGCCCGTATTACCCGTTTCTGTTTCGAGGTGTTGGTGGAGCGATCAAACTGCCTGCTTCGTCCACGGGTTTTAGCTTCGGGGCCCGCCACAATCTTAATCCGAAGGTATCCCGTGAGCTACGGGAAAGACAAAGGCTAAAAAAGGGAATTCATGACAAGAAGGACGTAGATTGATTTTTAATAAGCCTTGGTGTTACGCACGTGAGACAGAATGGATCAAAGGATTACAAATTGGGGCTCTGAAGGAACTCGGCCGAGCATTTGTCAGTGCGGCGGCGCAGGAGTGGACTGGAATGAATTTACACCGGCTCACCGGCCGAGAGTCACGGATCCGATCAAAGTATATCGGCCGAGTGGACGGATTGATTCAAAGATGCCCGAATGGCAGAAGGATGGAAACACGTATTTAAAGGGCATTTCCAGACTGCGTAGAATTTTTGTAAAAGCTCATAACCATCTTGATCTTTCTATTTAGATAGACAAATTCAAACCAAAAACTTGCTTTATCAATTGCAGCCTTGGTTTCACTTACACGCATCACACGACCCTCTCATCTCAATCACATATAATACATGCTCCCACTCTACATAACAACAACAATAATATCTTATACATTTCACATCAATACAACATGCACATCTTCATCTCTGGAGCCACCGGCCGCAACGGCCGCATCGCCCTCGACAACGCCCTCTCCCGCAACCACACCGTCACCGTCCTAACCCGCAACCCATCCTCCCTCCCCTCAAATCCAAACCTCACCATCATACAAGGTACGTTCTCGCAATTCCACACCACCCCAAGTTATAACAACATCACAAAACTAACCACTTGTTCCACAAACACCAGGCTCCCCCTCCTCCCAACAAGACGTCCAAACCGCCCTCTCAACACCCATCCCCCCCTCCACCATCCTCATAACCCTCAACCAGCGCCGCACCTCCGACAACCCCTTCGCCCCCTTATCCCCAGACTCTCCCCCGGACCTCCTCGCCTCCACAACAAGCGTCCTCCTCGCCGCAATCGCCGCCACGCCATTCCCCCACCCACCCAAGATCGTCCTAAACTCAATTTTCGGCGCCCGTGATTCATGGAAGAATCTCAGCTGGGCTTTTCGCGCTGTCCTGGACCATAGCACTATGAAGTTTGCTGTCAAGGATCATAATAACACGGACATCTTGATTCGTGAGAGTGGTGTGCCGTTTGTACTTGCGAGGGCGCCGAGATTGACTGAGGGACCGGCTGCAAAAGTCAAGATTTGGCCTGATGATGGGAAGGGATGTGGCTGGAACGTGACCCTCAGCAGGGAAAGCTTGGGAGCATGGTTGATCACGGCGGCAGAGTCCAATGAGTGGGATGGCAAGTCCCCGGTGTTGACCAACTAACGGTCATCGTATTGTAGAAATGTTTTTCACCTTCATGGAGACTAGAGCAGCAACAACAGTATAATAGCAATATATTAATCAGAGGCCCGCCATTCACTTCATGGTACGGGTTGGCCATACTTTTTGCCTATAAATATCCACCCTCCCTTTATTGTACACACACAACCAAAAGAAGAAAAGGACACAAAAAAAAGAAGAAGAGGATAAAAAGCCTCTGCACCTTGCTCCAAACACTAACGCGCGTAGGGTATCTCCTTCTCTCTCTCACTTTCCTATGAGAAACCAACCAGAATGTGCTATGAGAACCAACCAGAATGTGACCGACCATGTTACTCAGAGCCAATACTCGCCAATCAGTAGCCTCTATATATGAGGAGGAAACCCAATGACCATAACGTTCGTCGCTCGTTCAAGCCGTAGAAGAAGACGAAATAACCATGATTAAGAGATGACAAACATGGAAAAGACAAAAAGATACAAGCAGACAGATCAACAAGAATAAAAGGAATATTAAGTAGACGAACAGAACCACAAAAGGCGGACTAGAAAAGTCGGAATCAATCCCAGCCATCCCACATTATCCAGCCGCCCAGTTCTGTGGTAGGATCCGAAAGGCCTCCCATGCTGTAGCCTTGCTGCACGTAAGGCATCCTTCCATGTGAGTACGCGTCATTCGCGCTGCCGAGGTATAAACTGCGCAGCTTATCTGCCGTCACGTTGGTGGCCCTCAAGCAGGCATCCAGCAAGCCAAACAAATTGTTGGTAATCTCTTCGCTTCGAACATCAGCCTTTCTTACGCTCTCCAGCACAACAGCAATACACAAAACGTCTTTGACATCGCTGCCGCGGATAAGCCCAACCAAGAGATCGATTGTCTTCTGCACGGTGCCAATGAGCCGCGCAGGCGTCCACAGCATCAGGTCGTCCGGTATGTACCCCGGGAAATCATCCACAGGGGCCGGCGAAGACCGTATCCCATGCTGATCGAGCATGACGGTATCAGCAGAAGGCCGAACGGCCGGCCTGATAAAGTAGCAAACGCTCAAAGACGCCTGGACAATGTCTCGCCGCAGCATCTGCACGTACATTTCAGCAACGTCCTGAAAGTGAGGCAGATTGGGATCGACTTCGTCCAGGTATTTCAAAATGACCATGCAAGACCGCAGGTAGGCCCGTGAGATTTGCGTTGGAGCTTCAGGGGCTGCCATGGCAAAGGGTCGGTACAAGGCAAGCAAAGGCCGCCGCACGTGCATATCGAGAATGACGCGGTTTCTCCAGAGCCTGCTCTTCTGCGCATCGCTGAGGGCTGCATGCCGCGGGAAGATGTAGTTGATGTCCTCGAGGAAGCGGTCAAGCTTTCCGCCCACGTCTAGCACTTCTTGATAATCACGAATGGTGTCGATACGGTTAATCATGTGCGCCACTCTCATCCGCGTGGGGAGAGTCATGACCGTATAGACCTGAATCTGGCTGTCTGTTGCTTGGTCTAGCGGCCGAGACGGCGGCAGCTCAGTCATTTCTGGGTAGAGATCGACGTCATTGAGATTTCGCGGCGGCCGGCAGGAATAGTCACCGTCTCGAGTAAGGCAGGGCATGTTGGCAGCAATCGACATGTACAAGTCCATGTCCAGGACCGTGAACCACAGCCTCCTTCGGATCTCGCCGTGGAACACCGTCATCCGCGGTTCAAACTCCGAGGGATCTCTGTGGAGCCCCATGGACATTGCCATGCGTACGACGAAGCCCAGATGATTCCACGAGTCTTGTGCCCGTGGAATAATCATTCTCTTGGCCAGTAACAACAACACCTCGACTTGCAGCGTGGCAAGCTCCACGAGTTGCTTGCCTTTGAGGCTGTCCAGCCATATTCGAATCAACGCGCAAGCAGTCGGGATATGTACGCCCTCTACGCGTTCTTGGTGGACCAATCCCCTTGATTTGGTATCGAATCGAGACGCTACTGCTAGGACCGACAGCATCTGTGGCAGGAAATGCTCGGCCTGCGGGTTGCCTTGCCAGTATTGGTTATACTGTTCCACGAATGTTGGAGTGTGAAGGATTCTAAACTGGGTCTCCGAGGTATCGAGATAGGCCGCCAGCAGGCGATCACAGACTGCCCTCTTGGGTAGGATGTCTGTCATTCGTTTGTGTATGGGCATCATGGAATCCACAAAGACGGTGATGGGGGTCAACGACTTTGTCAATTCGCCTCGTAGATGCTTATGCAGGGCTTCAAAACTGGTAAAGGGCTCCCGCTGGAAGTTGTGTGCCACATATGCCTTTGCATCGTCAAACTAGAACACGGGGGAAGGTTGAGAGTCAGCTTCTTGTTGGCCCAATATCAAAAGAATCGAAAGCAAAACTTGCCCCTCCGACACACGAGTGATCCCGACTTACCAGATTCAACAGCACCCGGGGGTCGTTCTGCCCGAAATACCGGGTTCGCAAGGCCCCGCGCTTCACTGTCAGTCCCCGTATTGTCTCTGGTGGTGCGGCGACGATCCTGCCGCCGCCGAGCTCGGCCCTGCTGGGGCTTCGCACGAGGACCTGCTTCTCCAGCCGCTCCATGCGTATGGAGAGCTCCTCGAGCAACGGCAGGCTGGTGGAATCGCCCGCCTTTGTCGGTCTGGCAGCGCCAGCATCGCTGTACGTGCTGCCCAGCCCGGGCAGAGTGCTATGCGAGTAGTTGCGCTTGGCTGGCCGGCCCGGCTCAGCTGCCTCTGCGTCCGAGCCTTCGGACAGGTTGGCCGAGTCCTGGTCGGGCGCGTACTTGCAGGGACGGCTCGACTTTTGGCACTGCGAGCAAGGACAGAGGCGATCGCATCGCAGCTTGCGCTTCCGACACTCGGTACACGACTTGACAGGCCTTGGCCGCTTGACGCTGCGCTGTGGCTGCTGCTGCGGTTGTTGATGCTGTTGCTGTTGCTGTTGTTGCGACTGCTGTTGTTGCGACTGCGACTGCAGCTGTGACTGCGAATGTGACGCGCCCAAGTGATGCTGGTGCGGCGAAGGCTGCTGAGACATTGAGGAAGTGTCGTAGGGACTTGCCCCTTCGCTGGGGTTGGAGGCATCGACGCCCATGGCTGGCGACTGAGCCACTCCCGGCTCGGTGATGGAAGGATACGTATGCATTGAGGCCATCCGATGGGCAAGATGGGGCAAGAGATGGGATATGCGAGATGGCTGGGCGGCCGAGTGATTCGGCCGATCGGAGAAGGGGGAGAGAGGGTCGACTTTTGAAATAGTATGTGCTTTTGTGATGTCAAGGAGACGGCACGCATACAAGTCGCTTATCTAACGGCAGCACGCCAACGCCAAGCATAACGGACAGGAAACGGCAACACAAGGAGGCAGGAGACGCAAAGGACTGCAGAGGAGTGGGATAGGGATTGGAGGAAAGACGAGGATGATGGAGAAGGGGGGGGTGTGATTGTAGGAAGTGGCTTGAAGAGAGAGCTTTTGGTTTGTGACTGTGGTCTTTTGTGACGGTTTGTCTTTGGTTGAGCCTCTCTCTCTCTCTTTGCTGCTCATACACCAATCTCTCACACAGCATAGACAGCTCCCGGTTCTTCCTATCTCTGCTTTGTCGTCAGACGGAGAAAAAGAGACGCAAGTCCAGCTTCAGACATGCAGCGGAAAGCTCCGAAGCTGATGATGCGTCGTCACAGCTTCGAGTTTGACTCGCAAAGTAAAGTAAAGTCTCGCCGTCCTTGCGTCGGCGATGGTGAGGTAGTGATCGGCGGTTGCTTGGCTCGAAACTGGGCCCCCATGCCAGGACGCCGGAGTACTCCGTGGCTTGCTTAAATTTTCTCTTAATTTTCCCTCTATTTTTTCCCGGCCCAGACGCCAGCACCAGCACATGCCAGCAGAGCTGGGAAACTAGTTTGAAGCCTAGCTTGCGGAAGTGTGAATGGACCTTTAGCGAGGCTTTTGGCTCGGCCGAACCATGTCCCTGCAGCGCTGTCGAAAAGGTGGGGGGCCCCCCCAGCCCGCGAAAAGGCAGAATAGTTTGACCGGGCACAAAGTTAAGGTAGCAGTAGGTACATGTAGCAGTAAGTAAGGAGTCGGACGTTGGTTGAATCTGGATTGGACTTGGAACAAGACCCGATCATCAGACGGTGGCCCAGGATCAGCATCAGTCAGTCAAGATCCCCAGAGCTAGCCGCCACGTGACGGAACACGGGTTTGCGATTCAACGACGTCGTTTGTACTCGTACAGCAGACGGACGGACAATTCACTTTGCATCCTCACGCTGAGAGATGTTTGTCTGAATCTGGCTGTTCTGTACAGTATCAAGGCCACTCCCAAACCATGGAAACTCATTTGTCCTTCTTGAAACATCAGGCCTCCGGGCTCCAGCTCTGATCCCCCAAAGGCTCCAGCTCCGTACGGGCTAAACAATTTGGTCAACTCCGTAGCTGCAGCTGCAACTGCTCGGTGGTGCTCCATTGCTTGCAAAAAAAAAAAAAAAGCGGCAAGGTACATTACATTGCACATGCAGCTAACGCGCAGGCTCCAGGTAGACGGGACATTTCTGCTGCTCCCCCAGCAATCAAGCCCGTTCCGTTTGGCGTACTGGTAGCGTATCACCCGCTAGCATCAAAGTGGCAGCGACAAGCTGAAACTCTACTCTATAATTATCTCCAACGCATCATCCCCCGTCAGCACCGCTTCCACTGGCCCCAAAGCATCGCATCAATCATACGTGATATTGTCCAGATCGAGTCAATGCCGTCAAAACAGGCCATTAGCGCCGCTCCGGCCATCTTCCATTCCCCCCTGGCATGCACTTTCTTCAGCGCCTTTGCAGCCGCACTCCTACAAGCCATGGATGGTCATGTCACATCGTGGGACCGACCTCCGGTGGTGGAATTGGGCAACGCGCCCCGTGCCTGCACCGTGCAGGACCGGAGCATTGCGCCAGACTGGGCATGATGGAAGAAGGAAAAAAGAACCAAAAGAAAAAAAGAAAGGGCTCCACGCCGCATCCCATGCTCGCAACTCATTCTCCATCACGTCTCGTCTCCCCCCACAGGCGTCAAACCGCTTCCAGGGACCCTTTCAGCACTGGTGGCTACCTGGGACGCTATTTCGGCCGTATACACGGGCGAAAGCTCCGGTTCTGGGCGGCCAACCACCCAATAGACGTCCCCTGCGTTGGCCCCGAACCCCCTAGCCGGAGCAGCACCTCGAATGGAGTTTTCCGTCTTTTTCGTTTTGGCTCCTCCCATCGCTTTTTAGTGCTGCCTTTAGCCCATCCCTCAGCAGTAGTTCGCTCGTCCCGGCCGAGAGCTGCGACCCCCGGGGCCGGACAAATCGCATCTCCTGTTACCGCTATTGGCCGCTCCGTAAATGTATGCAAGGCCCTGCACCAGTAGCCTTGGGATCGTCGATGCCACTAACGTCCAGCGACGGGCACAGTACATGCCCGATGCCCGCCTGCACTGTGCATTCAATTCAATGGATCAAATGGATCAATGGATCAAATGCCCTTTTTCGTTGACATCTTGCCAGGCCACTCGTATAACAGCCCAATTCCGTCGTGCTGTTTTTACGCGTATATGCCCGTTCGTGCTCCGTGCTTGCAAAAGAGGGCCCGAATGCACAAGAACGCAGCCACGGGAATTATCTCTCTTTTCTTCTCTCGCTCCTCGCTGTTGACTCTCTAACAGCGAGTCAACAACCCGTCCATTGGACATTGGATCAAAAGTCCCCCGTCCACCTCCCTCCTGTGCCGCGGCAGTGGCTTCCCCCTTTGTTCACACACACAGCCCACCCCCTCCCCTTCATTTTTTCTTTCTGTCTGTCTTGCAGCCCGCCTTGGCCTTGAGCCCTCAAGATGGCGGTTTAGCCGTGCAGCCTCCTTCAATGGCCCAGTTGACGGCTGAGTGAGGGACGCGGCACGTTTCAAGCCACGGTAAGCATCATTTTATTATGTGCCCTTTTGGCTGGCGTGCGTCGTTGCTCCGGTGTTCGTTAGCCTCTTTTGTATCCTTTTCCCCTGTTCGCTAAAGATGGCATGCCGCACGGGATACACTCGCATTGCCGACTCTTCGGAGTTGCAGGCATCTGTTTTACAAGAAGAGTAAAAAACGGGCAATCGGCCGAGATACTTGCCCAAACCCTGTTTAGCATAAGCCTTTATTGTTTTTTCTCTTTTCCTTTTCCCTTTCTAGATTCTACCCTCCTTCGTTCCTGTGTGTTACAGTAGCCATCCATCATTCACTTCTGCCCCCATCTTCAAGTTTCGAGGCAACAACCAGTTCCCTCGCTCTTTGGCCTTTCTTCTTCTTCCCTCCCCCCCGGGAACTCACAGTGCCTCTTTTTTTTCGGCCGGAATGTATAAATAGATTCCGGATTCAAAGTGATGACGGTGGATCCCCCTCCCGAGCCACTCAGCCTTTGTCTTGCCGCCTCGAAACGGCTTCGCCCTATGGCAAGGCCATGCCATGGCCACCCCCAACACACACACGAAAATATCGCAGCCCATCACCCCGTTGTAGTATGTAATGTGTGCTTACTGTCATCTCTCTGCCCTTGATTGGACCTGGGTGCGCGGAACCAAATTCCGTCCTTTTTTTTTTTCCGAGTTCCGATTTGGTAACCGGCAAGCGAGTTAGACTCTGATCCCTATCTATCTCTCTGATGCCATCCAACCCCCCCTTGTCAACAAGCAACATGGCACTTCAGCATAGCCTAAATAAGCACAGGTGAAGATACGCACACATGTACGCCAACTATTGCGGAACTCCGAAGAGATATAGAGGCTCTTCTCAAACAAGCAAAACGTTGATTAGGAATCTCTCCGAAGAAAAAATGCCTAGTACTAGTTGTCCAAGACTACGTGCGCTTTGTAATCCTTCCGTCACCGATGATATGACAGAACCCTTGAACGAGTTGCAGATGCGAGTGCTTACAAGTCCACGTCCTGCCCCTGACCTGGCCCTTCCGTTCCGCCATTCTTCGCATTTAGTAGCCAGATGTTGCTAGGAGGATGTGCTTACATACATACAATAGACCAGCATTGACTTGATAGTAGAAGGACGGCTTACATACATAGTACATACATAGACCTGCATTAAACTTGATAGTCGCCATTTCTATAATTACTCCTCTCCCGGACGGCGACCACAAATCCTGCTAGTGCCATGCCCGGGTTCTCTGCAGTGACATTCTAGACACGTGTATAGCATGATATGACTTGCTTGAGTGAGGCAGACACGGACACGGGATACGCACGAGAAGCAAACGGAATCCCATCGGCAGTTACTGTTATCCAACATGCCATTTCTCACCCCCTGCCAATCTGGGCCTATTCTTTCAAATACTAAATGAGATAGACGCAGTAATCGCGGGCCGCACAGCGATATGCAGATACCGCCTATGAATTACACCGAATGCCCATCAAGGGCCTCATTTCGCCGCCCATTATTCCCGCCGACCTTCTTCGGCTGGCCACGACCCTGGAAGGTCTGTAGTCCCCTCGCCGTCCTCCTCCTCAGGATGCACGTCGTCGTCGTTATCTCTAGATGTCTCGCCTTCCCTCGTGTCTGCTGCATCAGCCTCCCTGGCACCCCCAAATCCGAGCATCTGGATGAGCGTGGCCACCATCCCCCGATCTTCGCTGCTCACCGGCACCTCGGCTACGTCATCGCCGTCCTCAGCCTCGCCATTCGCACCAAAAAATGCTCCGTCGCGAAGCTGCTCCATCAGAGCATCCTCGTCTTCCTGAGGTGGAGGCCCCCGCCGCGCGAGAAGCTCTTCCATCTGGGCAATGATGCCGCCGAGGCGCGCTGGGGTCTGCCGCTGCTCACGCCAAGGGAGCCTGCATCCTTCTCCAGTGAAGATGTTATCTTTCTCTGCCGGCGGCAGGGGATCGAATTCGTAGTTGGGTTGTTGTTCTAGCATGCCCCGCGGCACCAGTGCTAGGAGAGATGTCTGCCCATCAATGTAGGCCATTCGAGCCACGCCCAGATCAATCGGATGCTCGTCCTTTGGTAGAGACTTTGCGTCCACCCGGTCGATACTCTTGGCCACATCCAGTAAAAGTCGTGTTGCCTGCGGAATGTTCCACAAATCTTTGGATTGGTACAGGTACAGTTTCACCCAGAACTCGGTGGCCTCCGTTTCGCAACTGATGCCCCAGACAGACGGCGGGGTGTCGACATTTAGAGCTTGGAACAGCGCGCAGTATAACCAGGGTACTCGCTGCATCCCTTCGATGAGATATTGCCTTGCTTGCTGTTCGTCGCCTATTTGTAGCATCGCCAATACCCGGCTCTGCAGGATATACACCGTGTCGTCTCGGCGGCCTTCCGTGTCCAGCTGGTTTAGGAAATCGAGAAGCCACTTTGATTCGTGCGCTCTGATGGCTAAGAAATGAATCAAGTGCCTCATCGCATAAGGATCGCTACGGTCTAGAGAGTAGAAAAGCTTCGCCCACTCCAGTGCCGTCCTATAGGTACCTTTTCTTATGAGGCTCTTGATGTAGTGGTACCCTGCTAGCCAAAACTGACGGTTCTCTGGTCTCCTAAAGTCCATGCGAGCCATTCCTAGTTCCAGACTCTGTTTGAAGGAAGCGGGGGCTACTCGGCCGAAGCTGAATAAGGCGCGCTCACACAGTTCTGCAGCAAGTGCCATGTTCTGATCTTGCTTTGCCACACTACTCACTTGCAGTAGCGTTGAGACGTGGTAGGCTGTCCATATATGTTAGCATAGTTTTCCAAACAATGTGGGTTATTGCGCTTCTTACGAAATTGGGTGAGAAGATGCACCATTCTCATTGGATCTCCCATCTGCACCTGTGCAAAAAACAAGGCCTGAATTTCATCGTATTCCGGGGCATGGGCATAAGTATACTCGACTCCATCGACCGTCTTGCCGAGCTCTTTCAAGGTCAGACCCCCCGTGGTACTCATTGGCCAGTGCTCCCTCCCCTGAATGAAGATGTTGCGTCTTCTAGACACTTCAGGGAGCTTGCGAGCATTTGGCGGTCCTCTCAGGAAGGTCTCCAAGTCTACCTGTTGCTGCATGATTCCATGGCGTGCCCCGCGACGCTGTTCCTCTTCTTCTGCGTTTGCCGACTCAATCGTGTCTCTACCGAATAGGTTTCGCATCTCATTAATAGCCTTGAGATTGTAGAGGTTAATTTTGAAAAGTCCTTGTGATGTGGGAGCATTGCTGGTGGCGGATCCTGCCTGTGGGTTCTGCTCAATCTTCAATTCCTTGATGGCTCTGTCGATTTCATCATCCTCGCTTTGCTCGGCTTCGGGGGCCGGAGCAGCTTTCTTGGTCTTGCCCTTCTTCTTCTTCTTCTTATTTTTCCTGCCAGTAGCTGCAGCCACAGGTTCTTCCACGGGAGCTTCTGGTGCTGATGCTTGCTCAGGGTCCTCGTGGGCATTATCATCGCCTTCATCCTCATCTTCATCCTCTCCCCCAAGTGCAGCAAACAGATTCGCCCGAGGTTTTGCCACTACGGGAGCAATCTCGTCATCGTCTGCATCGTCATCACTGCCTTCGGGTTCTTGGACAGTCTTTGCTTCCAGTTCCCTCTGCTTCTGCAGCTTCCGAAGCTGTCTTGTCGACATTTCTAGATTGTGCTCTGGGGAAAATGGGGTAACGTAAATCCAAAATAAAGAGAAGAAGAAAATATGTCAAAAGAAAAAAAGTGAAACGAGAGGTATTTATAATACAAAATCCAGTAAGGCTCCTGAAACTTATACTTTTCCAAATGCTGTGATGGCTTCCGTATCGTTCGCCCAAACGTCAGAGGATATTGAAATGGTTCAGGTTAGTTGCGCAGGCAACTGGACGTAGGGTTCGTTGATATGCGTCACGCCGCCTTGAACCTAGCGGGGCTGAGCGGCAGAACCCACTTGCTCCGTTTGGCCAGTTGCTTTTACGCTCTATTTCCACAAACTCCAATCTTCGGTATGACGGCTGCCTCTCTTAAGTTTGCCACTCATCTCACTATGGGTTTATCCGAGCCTTGTTGCTTTCAAATGCACCACCACATCTACTGAGTAATTCTCATCTTGGCACTTAGGAATGGGGAATTAATCCTCTTTCATTTTCTTAGGTAGCGGGCCGGAAAGTTGCTTGCCCACTACGAGGTACTAACTCAATAAACTTCATTTTGTCTGATTATTTAACCAGACCCCCGTGCTTCATATAGAAGGTAATACAGGTTCATTATATATTCGCATGCTTATCCCCAGCCTCATTGTTCAGTGAAAGACTCCGGCTTATTCCTAAGCGCCCCCCCTACTCCGGGTCGAAAAGATTTTTTTTTCATTCATCATGTCCCCTCATGATTCATGGAATGCAATGCCTGTGCCCCCTTTGAAACGCAAACCGAACTCCGGCATCGTCGTCGAGTTCCGTGACCAGTGCAAACCGTAGCTCCTATCCTGAGCTGAAAGCAAATCAAACATGAATAGTATAAGTCTTCGCGGCTACTGTAAAGTAGCTTAGAAGAGGCAAACATTGAAGAATTTTGGTACATTGGTGCAAGTGAATTAAGAGGAATATTGGGAGAATGCGAGCTCAAAGTCGCACCATGAGCTCATTCGTAGTTGACGTCGTTATGTAGTCTCATTCCAGAGACTTGTATGGTGAATTGTTCTCGGGGGTTGTAGCCTTTGAATCTATTCGGAATTGCCATACTACTGGCCAGCGGCAGTTGACTGATACTGGGGACGAGGACCTCCTCGTCCACCACGGCTGAAGCCGCGACCGCCTCCTCTAGTTCCGCGTCCGCGACCACGACCACGGTAGTTTCGGTATCCACCGTCGACGCTTCCTTGGCCAAACGTCTCAATGTTTCTGCGCTGCTCCTCGCCGCGCCACTCGCGTCCGCCAGGTTTTTGGCCATTGTTTTCAGCTCTCTCCTTCGCTTCGCTGGAGATGTTGTCGAAGAACGACGTCGACTTGTTGTATGCCACAGGAGTGGTGCCATCTTGGGTCTCTGAGCCTTCTGTTGCAGACGCGGCAGGAGCCTCGTTCGACGGAGAACCCCCAACAGCTTCCTTAACAAAGTCTTCCTTGTTAAACTTGGCGTTTGACTGAGCAAAATCGAAGTCTGCGTCGGGAACCTCCACCTTGGCTGGGCGGCCACCTCGTCCACGGCCACGATTTGCGCTGCCGCCTCTAATGGCGTTGACTCGCATCTCTTGGACCTTGGTGGTCAGGTTATCCATAGCATTCCCGCCAGTGTTGCTCAGTTGTGCCATCGCCAGCGCCACAGCTGCTCTAGCTGCACTCGTAGCATCTTGTACACTGCTTGGCCCAGCAGCTGCAGACTGAGGAGCTGCCTGGGAAGCTTTTTCTGCCGCAAAGGGGGGGTTGAAAGGCTTGGATGCAGGTCCGGTGAGAGGCAAAACTGGCTGGACACGGTTCGATTTGGGACCAGTCGGGATAGCCTTGGACGCATCGGTTGCCTTTGCAGCTCCGTTCGATGCCAGTGTTGTAGCAACTGCCTTAACCTCTTCCACCGACGGTTTGGACTCGACTGGAGGAGCAGGCGCGTTGGAGGACTGTCTTGCCGCTTGAGCGTGAGATTTGGGTTCTGTTTGGGGAGCTCCCTTCGACTTGTCTGCACCTGGTCCAACAGGAGGCTTTGACTCTTGGGTGGCGGAGAGCTCAGGTGCAGCCCGCTGACCTTGAGGAGCTTCAGAGCCCGGGGGACCACCGGGTCCCGGAGGAAACGGTGCGTTGCCCCATGGACCTGGACCACCAGGTCCAGGCGGGAAGCCTTGGCCTGGAGGAGGATACCAGCCTGGGGGTGGAGGTCCCGGAGGGAATGGTGCGTTGCCAAAACCTGGTCCAGCCATAGGGCCGGGTCCACCTCGTCCCCAAGAGCCCGGAGGCGGAGGGCCGCCGTAGAACTGGTTGGGAGGATATTGGTGTTGTGGAAAGCCGGGGGCTCCGGGGGGAGCTCCAGCAGGAGCGGTTTGGTTTGGTCCTTGCGCTCCAGGACGAGCTCGGGCCTTTGCATCGATTTGTTAGCACAAAGCTCTCCAAGTACGATTTCAGAAAAAAAAAAGTGAATATGATCCTTTACAATCAGAAGGAAGGCAACGGAAATCTCGACATGGTTTTGCGCTTTCCGACGTGACAAAAAGTTTACATCCGCAATAATTCATCATGAAAGGGTATAAAGATCTTGGCAGAAATAGAAAGAGACATTACTTACTCCGACAATGGCAGGGTCGTCAGGCATGACAGGAGGCTTATTCTCCTTGATAGCGGGGTGCTCCTCAATTCGCAAATCCTTGACATCGCTTCCGCGGAAAACGATGTACTCATAGACTTGGTCTGATGGCGCTATCTCCTCTTCAGGCCTGCCCCTGCGACCCTCTGTGCCGAATGAGCGGACATTCTCGAGAGACACTGTCGACTCGTCCGAATTGATCTCGTGCAAAGTCCCCACGTAGCTCCACTAGAGGTCAGTGACCGTCTTGGTGAATCAGGAGCATAGATTCTCACCGAATATCGCTCTTGGAGATGAGGGAGATACGGGATCTGGAAGCTCGCTTGTTAGCCTGAGGAACACGGTACGTGAGTTGAGGCCATTCGCGCATACCCAAGGAATTCAGACATGGTGGGCCGTGAGGCCACGTCGACCACGTAGCGAGCTTTAAATAGAGGGGTTCAAAGAAGAGAGATCAAGTGCGTATATGCACTGTGAATAGAGAAGAGAAAAATTGAAGAATAGAAGAAGAAAGGGAAGAGAATGTTGGGAGGTAAGGAAGGTGGAGGATGCGGAGAGGTTGGAGTGGTTTGTGCGAGGAAGAAAGTTTTGTGAGGCTAATAAAAACGGTTGGACAAAGTCTGAGCTCTCGTGAGGAACCCTCGCGTAAGCGTCTGGGTCAACATCGGGTTTGTATCGGAATAAACACGGCCGTAGAGTTTAGACACTGAATTACCCCACACTCCGTTGCCCAACCACCCGTAAATCTGTACCTACGTACTCCGCACTGCTGCTGTGGTAGGAGGAACATTTACATTCCCGAAGCTTCTGCTTATTGTCACCCGAGTTTCGTTATTGATAGAGGAAACACTCTGGCTGCTCAATACACTTCTATTTTGCTTGTATGGGATAAAGAAAAGGTAAACACAATAGCTGTAAACAGTGCACTCTAATAGTGCATGCTTTCAAAGGGGCCTTCAACACTATTACTTTCTCTATTCGAGCTGCTGCTATTATGGCCCCTGCTGTCTGTGCCAAGGTTCATTTATATGTGCAAGTCTGTATGTTGCGAAAGAAAGAAGAAGAAAAGAAGCACGCAATAAGTCCAGTTGAATTAACTCCGAATCGCCGATATAACTCCAAGCAAAGCCCTGGCTTTCATCGAAACTTGCTGAAAATCACAGCAATGATCAAAAGCACCAGGATAGTGATGATGGAAATAGTAATCACTCGGTTCGTAGCCATGCTGTTCATCATCAATATTCTGTGCTTCGACACTGCTGGTGTTGGATTACATTACCTCCGAGCCATCCCCCTCAAGGTCTTGACACTGCGATCAACATAACCCTCGCTGTCCAAAAGAGTGTCGTGCGTATGGCGAATAGTCTCTCCTTGTCTGTGCAAATCGGCCAACGTTTCAGCTCCGATAGCCTCTGTCTCGCTGGCGAGCCGCTGGCTGCTAAGAAGTCGCTGTGTGCTTCGGTCGAGTCTTTCAGTCCCCGACAGTAGCTGCTGTCGCTGTTCCAAATTGATATCCGTTGATCCGGATGGTTCGTCGGTGTAGCGGGAACCGAACATGGCCGCCCGGTTAGTGGCGAGGCCCGTAAGCTTTCGGCGGTTTGAATCGATGTCGGATTCGTAGTTGCGGAAGCGCTGGTTGACTTTGGCTCGTGCAGACGTAGGGATGTTTTGCTTTTCAAGGCGCATTTGACCAAGCTATGATGGCGATTAAATGTTAGACCTGTCTCTGCGTATATGCAAAGGGTTACAGTACCAGTTCATCTGCCTCTTCCAGGGCGCGTTCAGCCTGGCTGACGGCAGCCTTGCGCGGTTCACCACTCAGTTCGGGGATCTGGTCCAGCTTTTGCGCCAGATCGGCCTGTACGAGCTTGAGCTCCGCCTCATACGAGCTGAAAAGTTCGGAGCCAGCATCGGTATCGAGAGGGTTCGCCATCTTGCTTGTTGGGTTCAGGAGTAAGCGGAGAAAAAAAGGCAGACAACGCAGTAAGCTGTTGCGATAAAATCGACTCGCTGGAGGTGTCCAGAAATGGGAGACTGATGACGGCTTCTATGCTTGCGATGTGCGCTCGGCTGAGTTCCTGGTGATGTTGAAAATGGCCGCCTGAGAACAACAGCGCCGTCATCGTACGTACGCATTCAAGGCTAAGACAGGCTGGTTGGGCAATCAGAAGGGGTACCGGTTTACTGGGGGTAGCTAGGTACTTTGCCTGCATTATGCGCGTGACAGGGTACCTTGTCTCTACCCATGGTCAAGTACCGACCTGCACTTTATCCAGCCTGGGCATTGTACTGCACAACACGTGCAGTGTGAGGCCACGGCTAAAATATGGCAAGTGACTAAGCGCAAAGTGGTCCGTGCTTTTTGGTCGATATTATCTCACAACTGCCCGCAGAATTTGAAATTTTCTTCTCTTTTTTCATTAAGTTGATTCCACCCGGCTACGAAGAATTTAAGGCTAAGCGTCTAGACTTTGTCAATGGCGCACAGTTGAGATGCCGGGGAGATTGATGTAGGTTTTCCTACACGGCGCTTTCAAGAATTGGAGATTCGCTTCCCACGTTTCCCGATCCCGTTGAGTGCTCGACATGCCAGCTAAAAGGCCAGCCCTGGGCTGTCCGTCTCTAGCATGAGATACGAAGTACTGGTACTGCTACCAGTATTACCAACTGCTCAAAAAGAACTCAGCCAGTAAGGCGGTCAAGCGGTGACGGATCCATGCTGGTGAAACGACAGGCATTCGTCTTATGACTTGCACCGGGCTGCGAAGCATGTGATAATGGAGGCGAAACGGAAAAAAACCATTCATGCTCCACTGATGCATCTCCACGTAGAAGCATGAATTGCATCAGACCACAGTTCTAGGCCGAGTTTGGTTCTGGGCGGATGCGTTATCGCAACAAATCCTGGCCAAAAGTACAGAGTACCTGACTCTCGTAACATCGCCTTGCTGTTAACCGCCCGCCATGCTAAGACAGCTCCGTAAAGTTGGATAGCTTATTTTCAGCTGCCGTCTGTCTGCCAGCCACGTCTTTATTTGCCTTGGCAGGATGTGCCGAATCCGCTGGCTTATGTTGGTTGATGCAGGAACTAATGCATCAATTATAAACGTGCCTGTACGTGGCATTTCGAGAAATGAGGCGAGAGCCTTTGTTCTGTAGCATCCCAACATTTGATGAAAGCAATTGCATCGACGTTGATCGGAACCGTCACTCTAAAGTCAGCCACCTGTGGCGCTAGCTCAGCCGCTTTCATCCTTGAAAACACACCTAGACAATTGCAAGACCCTGGCAAGCAATTAGGAGTACATAAACCAAAGGGTTCTCCTGCTAAATCCCCGAAGTGTTCCTGTGGTGATCCGATCCCTTGCTTTGTCTTCCGCACATCAGCACAGACGCAAGTACTGTACTCCGTACTCGTACATATACATAAGGCGCAGGTACCTGCTGGAGATCGCTGCATGTACAAGTGACTATGCCCCTGCGAGCAGAACCGCGGCATGTGTGAGTTGTTTGATTCTCCTGCATGTTATCTCTTGCCCGTCATCGAATCAGGGCCGCGACACTTATGCACAGTTCCATGGGTGGCGCCGGCAGCTTTGCCCCCCTTGTCCCGGCCGCTGCTGGACGTCGAGTTCTCTGACATGTGCAAGTCGTCTCCCGTGTATTTTTTGGGCAGCTGAAGCCGTTCCCAACTCCCAAGTCCCTTCCCATGCCCTTCACCATCCGTCGCCACCAAGCAAGATACCATCGCGCCTATGAGCCACTCTGTTGACAGGTTTGCCAGGAAGAAAGTGGCCATTGTCGGCAGTGGCTGCTCGGGCATTGCGGCGCTTTGGGCTCTGAATAGAACATATCACGATGTCTATCTTTACGAAGCCGCAGACCGCTTGGGCGGCCATACCAACACGGTGCAATGGAAGGCCGGCAAGTATACGACGGCCGTTGACGCCGGGTTTATTGCGATGAATTCAGCGACATACCGTGAGTTGACTTGGGACTGTCCATTGCCATCTTCTGTGTGCTGACCCCCTAGCTAGCCAATTTCTTGAATTTCCTCAGCAGAATCGGAGTCCCGACTGAGCCTACTGAGGTGACCTTTAGCGTATCGCGAGACCAGGGCCTATTTGAATGGGCGAGCACGAATTTGAGCACGATATTCTGCCAAAAGAGAAATGTCTTCTCTCCTAGGATGTGGAGGACACTATTTGACATTATTCGCTTCAGCCAGTTTGCGCTGGACCTGCTCATAGATGATGAGGAATATGAGCCTCGCTATGGAGGAGAGAACATGATGAATCACGTTCACAAGACGCTGACCATTGGGGAGTACTTGCAGCGGGAGGGCTACTCGGATGGCTTCCGAGACGATTATTTGATTCCTCTGACAGCTGCCATCTGGAGCACAACTCCTGATAAATGCGCGTTGGAGTTTCCTGCAACAATGCTGGTCCGCTTCCTGTGAGTCGAGACTGCTGCCGCATCTCTTCAGCTCTTATACTGACAATTCAATTAGATGGAATCATCACCTGCTATCCACCCTCGCCCTACGCCCGCAGTGGTTGACGCTCAAGAATGGTGCTCGCTCATACATCGATACTGTCATGAAGGGCTTCCCCCCCAACCACATGTTCCTCAATACCCCAGTCAGAAATGTGTCCAACGACAATCAAGGACGAGTACTATTGCATCTTGAGAATGGCAAGACGGAGGTGTTCGATCACGTTATCCTTGCAACTCACGGCGACCAGGCGCTCTCCATTCTCGGCCCCTCCGCCACGGAGCAAGAACGTTCGATTTTAGCCTGCTTTCAGACATCACAGAACGAAGCGGTGCTCCATTCAGATCTGTCTCTGATGCCACGGAATAAAAGAGCATGGTCAAGCTGGAACTTCCTGACAATGTCTTCTCCCTCAACACAGAAGGCCAATATGGACAAAGTCTCCATAACTTACAACATGAACATCATGCAGCGCATTCCCAGAAATCCATTCGGCGATGTTTTGGTCACTCTGAACCCAATCCATCGCCCCAGCCCTTCCAAGATCCAGGGCAAGTATTACTACACTCATCCTCTGCACACTCCCTCATCTGTGCGCGCTCAAAGGATGCTGCGTTATATACAGAACAGGAGAGGAATCAGCTATGTTGGGGCATGGACCGGATATGGATTCCACGAAGACGGATTCACCAGTGGATTACAAGTGGCTCAGGACCACCTAGGGGCTAAGCTCCCCTTTGAGTTCCGAGACTCCACCTATAGCAGAGGAAGAGTCCCAAGGCTGGGTCTGTTGGATCATTTATTCCGGCTCATTATTCTGGCAATCCAGGTATTTGTTATCCAGGTCCTAGAGAGACTGGCACAATCTGGAAGGCAGAGAGTGGTGAAGCCGCTTCTCAATGGCTTCCAGAAGAAGCAACCCCGCAAAAAATTGGCATAAACATCCCAGGTGTTATTCAAAATTGCTTCTTGTTTTATTCTTTTTATTCTTTTATCATTGTTACGGGATTATTACCACAGCGTATGGAGCGACTTGAGGATTCATGACGATATGATGGGGAGGGCATGCTGCAATACAAGACTGATAGCATATTTTAACAAACATTAGACTTTAAGTACCCGGCCAAGGCCAATATATGACAGAGAAATCAAAAATCATTTTTATGAGAGCACATTGTACCGAACATGATTTCTTTCTTCCTTTTTTAACAATTGGGAATATATCATCAAGACGTACCTAGCTACTGCTAACATATCTCGCTTTTGTGTAAATAGAGTAGAGGCAGTGGGGGTACCTACAGCATTTATCGGCTCAGCCAAAGTCAATTCGCCCCGAACCGCTGCCCCACCAAATTCAAGATGTCATGCCACTGAGCATCGGATCGGATATACAGATGCTGGCGCTAGCTCCAACAAACCGAAGCCTGCTTCCTTCAGCCTTCCCGCAAGGCAAATCTCGCAAACAACAGCCAAGATGAGCAACGCACTGCGCCTGGTGCGCAACGGTCCTTCACGGACGGCGAGCTCTTCATCGCAGTGGGCTTGCTTCTTCTGCCAGCATGCGCGGCCACAGAGCAGCCGGCCCAACTTTGCAGAGTTCCGGCGCAAATTCTCAAACTCACGGCCTCGTCGAGAACAGCAGATACCACACCAGCCGCGACAGAATGCCACTTATGCGCCGTCTATGGACAGGGTGCGGGAGCAGTATAGTCAGAGGAACAAGACAATAGCGTATGGAGACCATTTCTGGGCAGCAATTCGGGGAATACTGGGCTCATGTCTTTCTATAGCTTCTATACCATGAGCGTGATCATGGGCACGCTCGCTCTGGCATATGGCTCGGTACCGTTTTACAAAATGGTTCGCAACACCTTCTCTTATGGCATTGATCAATGAACTAAATAGGCTGCAGATTTGCGCAACTACCGGTTGGGGTGGTCAGCCCATCCGAGCCCACGGCACGTCCGGCGAAGAGAACCAAGACCTCTCCAGTCGTCTCGTCCCCGTCACCTCTGCGAATCGAATCAAAGTCACATTCAATGCAGCCGTGTCCGACGTCCTGCCCTGGAAGTTTGTCCCCCAGCAGCGAGAGGTCCGAGTGCTTCCCGGAGAGACCGCCCTGGCGTTCTATAAGGCGACGAATTTGGGCGACCAGGACATCATTGGCGTGGCGACGTATAGCGTGACGCCTGCCCAGTGTGCACCATACTTTAGCAAGATTCAGTGCTTCTGTTTTGAAGAGCAGAGGTTAAACGCTGGTGAGACAGTGGACATGCCCGTGTTCTTTTATTTGGACCCTGATCTGTTGAACGATATCAACATGAAGGGTGTTGAGACTGTAACTCTTAATTATACATTCTTCAGTAAGATTCCAGCAGCCGACGTCTATTACCTTGATCAACTACTAACTGAAAGCAGAAGCGAGATATGACAACAACGGTAGATTTACGCCTCCTGCCTCAAAATAAGGGGCATTGAAGATTCCTATGGCCTCTATGGTGCTCCTCAAAAATGGTGCTGCAGTCTCTGTACGATATTTTATAGATAGACGACCAGGAGATCTCGGATGGCCTCTGTACATTACAACCAATGGAGCTCTTTCGTCCTTTTGGAAGGGAGATTTTGTATAAATAGTTTGCACACTAAAGATACGCATTCCGCTCACCAAAGATGAGATTGGAGAGCAAATCAAGGATTCATCTCTTCAAATCATTGCCCAATTTCCCTCACCTTCCTTGAGCTCTCTTTCGTTTTTACTTTTTCTCTCAAACGATCAGATTCTCTCATTGAAAACCCAGCACGCTGCTTACCTAACCCCACCAGCTGCTGCTGCATCCACCAGGAGAGCAAGCTAACTTGCGCTCAATGACTAATCATATTAAGCTTGCAGCCTCTTTCCAAAAACGGCAGCAAGAAGTAGGGCAGCAGAAGTCACGTGGCAACCCACCGCTCGCCAAAAATTTCGCGCCCACAGCGGCAGACCACCACAATTTTCTGGCTGGACTACTTTTTTTTCCCTCTTCCTTTTCTCCTCATCACCCAACGCTCAACCGACAAAACAGGATCTCCTCGTCGTCCAAATCCAACCGTCAAGATGGTCAAGCTTAACAAGAGTAAGCTTTTTCCTATTAATGATCTGTGCATCAATTGAATATGTTTTGTGTTAACCAGCTGGAATAGACACTCACTCCTCCAGGAGCAAGAGCCGTGCCGCTCACTTCAAGGCCGGCTCTGGCCAGCGCCGTGTCATCATGAGCGCTCCCCTTAGCAAGGAGCTGCGCGAGAAGTACAACGTTCGTAACTCCTTCAAACAAGCACCCTTCTCTACTCTTCATCGTCGAAAACCTAACATTTTTCTCGCCAACAGGTCCGCAGCATCCCCATCCGCAAGGACGACGAGGTCACCATTGTCCGTGGCTCCAACAAGGGCCGTGAGGGCAAGGTCACCTCCGTCTACCGTCTCAAGTACGTGATCCACGTCGAGCGTGTCACCCGCGACAAGGCCTCCGGCCAGAGCGTCCCCCTGGGCATCCACCCCTCCAACGTCGTCATCACCAAGCTCAAGCTCGACAAGGACCGTGAGAGCATCCTGTCCCGCTCCAAGGTCGGCCGTGAGCTCCGTGTCCCCAACAAGATCTCTGCTTAAATTCATAAAGCAAAAATCTTAAAATTGGGTGAGACGAGGAGATGATTTTTTTTTTCAACTTAACAGTTTTTCCATGTGATGCATCCATGGCACAATGATGGGCAAGGAATGGGCATATATACTCCGGCGTTTTAGCGATACCCGAGACCCCTGCAGGTCCGGCTTTCTCAGCAGGGTAGATGAATCGAGAATTTTACAATTCTCAATGGCCGTTTCACCAACTTGTTGTGTGAAATGCTCCATGGGAGGTGTTTCCCGAAGCTTTTTTGGCTCCTGTTCCATTTTGCTGTCTCAGTGAGACTTGTCATACTCGATTCATTTGTCGAGGGGCTGCTATTGCACAGCCTTCGTAGACTGCCTCAAGTCTTTGATTCTGAACAAAGAAAAGGCATATGCAGGTAGGTTTGTCTCCGTTCTTCGTAGTCTGTGAATCCCGCTAGATAATCTCCGCGTCAACCAACAAAATTCATGGTTTTCGAGGTATACGACTGGCGAAGAGTGAACCCCGACTGAGATTCATACCACGAAACTCTGCGCTCGCCCGAAGATTTTCATCTTGCCTTTTCTGTAACGAAGCTGGAAATTTGATGGTGAGGGACATGACACCTACTCGAAGGCCCTTGGTTTCCAATCAAGCTCTGTATCTACGTAGACGACCAGTACTACCTTACGCGAATGACTTTGCCGATGCGTAGGCAACGGTTCAAATCATTCTCTTTAGCACGGTATGCTTGTGTCAAGACGCTACGAGTATATCATTTCACCATTGTCAAATGAACCAGTGGAGCAAAAAAGTTTAGCAAAAAAAGCAAAGCAATATATTCGTTGGTTAGCGAGTAATTTTCCTCAAAGTCCAAACCTTCTGTAAGGCAACAGGAAGCAGGCTCCAAAGGAGACGCCGTTTGTAGCTGAAGCAAGTGTTTCTTTCCTGTACAAAATGTACAAAATAATCCCACAATGATCAACACCTTCTACACACATCCCCTTTTTTTGGTTGTTTCTCTTTTTCCGAAATTTCTGCAGATGGTACATGATACAGCCAAACTCTAACAATAAGCGACGCGCCCTGAGTCTGTTAGAAAGCACTGATTGGCCGCCCTTTGACACCACGGAGAAATGGTGAGGTTGACATGATGCTATTCTCAGATTGTTCGTCGCAAACAAAGTGATAACCGAGTTGAAAGGAAAATAATGTCGAAATCAAGTAACAGTCGTAATAAGTACTCATACAATCCATAAATGTGCTTGCAATAAGAGATGATTCGATTGAATCTTGGACTGGGCTCCTCTTGTTGCAAAATAGAGCCCGACTTGTCCTTGGTTCAAAGCATTGAGGTTCGCTTCTTCGACCCCTGAACACCGGAATAAGCATTGTGCTTGCCATCTCCTAGGGGCCTGTTTTCGATCTGTCTCTCGCCAGCAAGGTTGGCCGGTTCACCCTCATTGGCATTTCCCGACTTGATTGTCTGCTCACGAGATGAGCTGATGTTGGTTGCTGTGGGAGTGAGAGACGCAGTCGCATGGCCACTGTAGTGAGGTAGAACGCCCTGAACTGTTGTAGAGGAAACTGTTCCTGGAACTGCGCCGCTGCTCGATGTACCGCGTTTCATCATATCGTGCCATATGCCGCTGCGAGGCCTTGGTCTATGAAGGGTTTGTGTTAGCATGAGAAATTGTAGATGAAAAGGAATAACTTACCGAGTTTGGCGCAAAGAGTTGCGCCCTTTGAACACGATGCTCTTCTCGTCATTCTCGTCGGGACTGTCGCTCTCCGAGCGAGCGTTGGGATTGCCAGTCATAGCCATTTGATGACGACTTCCTCTAGGGGCCTTTTTTCCGTTCTCTTGGCGAGAACGATCGCCACCGTTGGTGGACATTCCAGAATGCTGAGATGAACTCGACTCAGTGGTGATTCCCACTCCACCGCGCTCGTATTGACGTGAATCATGTCGAGAAGATTGAAAGGGGTCAGTGCTGACATTCCCATCACCATTGTCAACTTGGGATGCCTTGGTATGAAGAGATCCTTGTCCACGACTGACTTCCGGCTCATACTCTCCACACTGGCTTCCGTCTGGTGAAGGTGGATAGAAATTCTTACCATCAAACTTGGGAAGACCGCTTTGAAGGTGGTGAGGGGCTTTACCCCAGTACATGTGACGAGCTCGAAGTTCATCTTCAGTAAGCTGTCGTGGGTAAATGTAATCAGTATCCCTGGCATGCTCGACTCTCATACCGGGTGGGAGCATTCCAACGAGATAAGGCTTAGTAGACTCATCCTCTCCAGATATGAGCTTGGGATGACCAGAGCTAGGCAACACGTCCCTGGTATCCTGGCCGCCCACAGCACGAGGTTGGAATGGAGGAGCAAGCGCTGCCGTGACAGGCAGAGTTGAAGATCTCTTGTTGGCACCGATCTCATCGGAAAGCCTCAGAATTTGGGCAGTCGAGGCAAGCTGAACTGTTGCTTCCTCATGGCTAGAAGTGAAAGCCTTCCGCTGAGTAGTCGGCATCGCCTTGTCAGCCCGCTCCATGGAGGACTCCTCTGGCAGGCTAGTAAAGCTTTCAGCGCCGCTATTTTCAGGTTTGACGCTGCTAGTCACTGGAGACTTTGACCGTTCCTCGTCTGCAGAGGCGCAGTCACTCATGTCGTCCTTTGCCTGGTCTTTTGGGTGGCTGCGTTTCTCATTTGCTGCCTGCTCATCTTGAACCTTCTCGAAGTGTCCAATAGAATAGCGCAACGACTCTGCATGAAGCTCCATGGTTCGTTCATCAATCTGGTGCTTGTTGTACTGGAGCTGGTCTTCTGCCCACTTGAGGGACGCACGAAGAACTGAAAGCTGTTTTTTGGTTATTTGGCTTGCTCGGATGGAGGACTGATGCTGTCCATTGGAGGGGGTAGGGGTTGGTACCGAGGGGACTTGAAGAGGAGGTGGCAAGGCCACTGCCTGTGCTGATATCTGCGGCGCCTGTCCGTTGCTCTGGGCCATAGGAGCCATGATATGGTTGGGAATGAGCCTGTGGCCAGCCACCATGGGCACCATTGAGGGAGCCATGAATGCGGGATGTACGGGATGAGGTCCCATAGCAAAGTGAGCAGTAGGAGGGAACACCCATTGTCCATTGTGCACGTAAGGTCGGGCTACCTCGCCACTCTCAGGGTGAGGAGGCCGAGTTGGGGTTGCATTCTCTGAAGCTCCCGTCTCATCCTGCCTATCACCAGTGGCTGGGTTTGGTGGCATTGGCATAAGGCCTGAAGCGTGGCCCATAAGAGAAGGTTGAGCCGCTCCTCCTGGCCCTGAGATATTGAATCCCAATGGCCACGGCACAATGGGATATGGGTTTGCTCCTGCTGGTACGCCTGGCGCCGCTGAGGCCGATGGCATTGCTTGGATAGCATGCATCGCAGGCATTGATGGCATTGGAGACATCGCAGAAATTGCAGCCATGCCAGGCATTACAGGCATTGCAGGCATGCCAGGCATTGCAGGCACCATTCCAGGCGCAAAGCCTGGGATCATGGCGTGGTGGGGAAAGAATCCCATGGGGTGCTGAGGCACAATAAATTGACTTTGCTGGAGAATATCTCGGTATGGCGGGCGGTTGGAGTTGTTTTCAGCTCCTTCCGCCGTAGATTTATCTTTGGGCCACCTAGTTGTGGGCGATGGGGAACCGCGTGTGTTGGGCACGATGCGGCCGCCAGCAGTAACTCGAACGTGAGTTGGTGACACGACTGCTCGGTAGAATCGTTGGAAGCCTTCATCCTTCTGGGCACTCAGGCCAGTGGGAGCGGAGATGGGCTGGCCCCCAATAGCTTCCGAGTCGCTGCGGCCACGATATCTCCATTCGGATTCAGTACCATCCAACTGTCTAGCAGATTCGCCACGGCGGGGAGAAGTGCTCTCCAAGCCTGCAGGCACATTGGCAGGTTCCTCCATGATGCGAGCAAGTGAGCTCTCAAGAGGCATGCGAAGAACTTCACCTGGAGCAGTTGGTCAGCAATCAAGTAACGTAGCAGACTAGACAGAAGTTCATCCATACCTAGCTCTTGATCTTGGCGAAGCTTTTCTTGGAGCTGATTGTAAAGCTCTCTATTCATAGGGGTGTTCTTCAGTCGGAGGAGTTCGCTGGGAGTGTAGATTTTTCCGGCCATTGCGGACTCGTCGACAGCAGCAATGATTGCCATTAGTCGTTTCTTCCTGAAGGAAGGAATGAAGTGAAACAGTCGAAGAACAGCGTAAATCACTGAATGAAGCAGCTGTGTGTGGATAAGCGTCGAGACAAGCGCGATTGCAACTGGAACCTGTTCTTGTCAGTACGCTATGAAGACCGATGGCGAATGAAATGTAATGAAGTATGTAGATACTGGGTTTGAAGACATTCTCTCGTGAACAGAAGTTGATTGGGCATGGGATAGCAGACCGGTTCACTGGGAATTTTGCTGCCAAGTAGTGCAACAAAGAACTCAAGGGGGATAAACAATCGGTTGATATGAAAAGAAACAATGAAGGAAGAGGTGTTGCGTTCGATATCAAACAGTTGCTCTGAGCTTTAGAACAGCAAGGTAAAATGGGAGTAGCGGATGCTCCTCACCAGGAGATATGAAATCGGACTTACCAAACAGCTGCCAAGTGAGCAGGAAAAGGTCTGTATGCATACAAAGCCTTGATCAGGCTTCCAACGGGGTACTATTGAAGACAGCAGACACAAGAGGGAGCGGATAGGGCAGTGTTGAGGTTGATTGGTGGTCGAAAGAGTGTGTTTGAAGATGGACAAAAAGTGAAGAGACTGCGAAGGAGCAAATCCAGCACAAAGAGCACTGATGAGCTGCTTACCTACTCCTAATAGTAGGTACTTTCTGTAGAAGTTGTTAGCAGATGCCTGCCTGAGGTTGGAAGAATGAAGAGGAAGTTACTTGTGAGCTTCAGAAGGGGAAGCTGCGATGGCTTATCTTGGAAGGTAAGAGGGCTAGACGAGCTTTCTAGCGAATCTCAGGGGACGATGTCGCCTGAAACTTTTCAGCTTTAGATGAAGAGAGCAAGAGTGAGAAACGACTCTGCGCCTCCCAGAATAGCAGTTCGGGTCCTTGCCCGATTCTCAGCGATATGATGCTGAAGTCGTGGCCTCCAAGGGGGGAGGCTGCGGCTGCAGGCGGGAGCCGCCGAGAAGGAAAGATGGCGATGTCGAACACCAAGAAGAGACAAGAAGGAGGGGAAGAAAACAAGGATATCGAATAAGGCTTGAGGCCTCGACCAAATACCAAAGATCTCAGTATGCAGATGCAGATAGGGAGTTGGTTTTCGATCAAAAGTTGTAGAGCGTTGGAAAGTGGTGGGTTGCGAGGGTGAAGAGCCGGGCGTGAAAGGTTGCACTCGAGGAGGTTTTTGTAGTAGGGGGGCCTGCAGCTGATTTGGCCAATTGGCTCACTAAAAAAGGAAAACCAAAACACCAAGAGGCGTGAATCTCGTCGTTGCCGTGGCACTGCACGTTATGGAGCTTCGAGGACGCGGCAGCTCGTTTCATATTACAAGCAAAGCCGGCTTACTTGGCGAGGAGGCGTGTCGAGAGGCTGCCGGACGTGTGCCGGCCCTGCGGATCCGTAAGCCCCGGCAACACAATAGCAACGTGAATTAGATGCGTAGGGAGGGCTGCCGAGGGATACTGAGAATAAATTGACAAAAATCGGGACAATTGAGTCGGATGAAATCAATTTTGTGAAGTGAATTGATCCTGCTGCGCCCGTGTTAGTCTGATTCCGTCTCGTTATACCATTCTGCATGTATCAAGACAACTAAGTACGGCTGGCCTGAATATGTACTGAGTGATTACTGATTGCAGCATGCAAAAGACATGAATGGGTGCTATGCCACATCTTTTCAGCCAGAAAGACAAACCGTACAGGTGCCAAGTCTCTATTGTCCTTGGGTGGCTATGGTTGAGCAAGTTAAGAAGCTTCGTGAAGTGAGATGGGATATCGTGCTCTCCTAGAGTAAGCTACGTCTGAATGAGTATGTTAGCAACTGAATGCCAAGTAGAAGTTTCATATGAGGATATGAATAGATATACCCTCATCTATTCTTCTTTCCCTACTGCAGTAAATACCAGGGCAAGGGGACTCTCGCTTCGTAGTACTACTGCAGTAGACGGCTGGGTATTAATTGTAGGTAGCTCTTGTAGTGATCGCAATCCCCATGAGCTAGAATCCAGAAGGCATACTAAACCGGGAATGCGGAGGATAGTAGAATGGACAGTGGCTCAGGCTGGCTCGCTTACTGCAGCCTTGGTGCCCAAATAATGTGCCACGATAAATCTCATTACGAGATCATTCAGTATTGGTCAATCATTCGTAGAAACGATGGCATTTGGCTCCGTTATAGGATGAGTTCAGTGGTCCTGGAAAATTTCGTGATATTTTGTTAGCAGTGGACTAGACTAGACAGGTAATCCAAGTATTCTAGGGAAGATGCTGGTTGACCATGGTTAGAATTGGAGTAGATGGCAAACCTCTGTAGTTCGGATAGTTTCAGATTGCGTCTAAACGCCACAGAGGATGGGTCAACAGACCAAGCATCTTTTCAGACACTTGGCTTGCTCGTCATCAACACCATCTGAGTCAATATGGGCTATACTATACTTCCATATAATCTAATTTCTGATACCCGACATGATAAGTCTTCAGGAAATTCCCCAAGTCTATCAGCGTTATGCAAAAAAAGCCAACCGTACGATGACAACCAACTGCTACCTATCACACCCAGTTAACAGACGAAAGCGACAGATGGTTACCCCTTGCAGTGTGAGCTTCCACCACATTTTGAAGGTAATTTAGAGCGGCATGATGATGGCGTTAAGAGAATGAAAGTATAGAAGAAGCAGGTCGTGAATTTGTGGTGCAAGATGCAGAGAGCAGAAGAAATTGAGAGAGAGGAGAGGTGGTAGAAGAAGCTGAGGGAGGAAGAGATAGGTGAAGAAGTTGAGGGAGGAAGAGATGGGAGAAGAAGTTGAGGGAGGAAGAGGTAGGTGAAGAAGTGGGCACAGAGAATATTTATAAGAGTAGTAATTTTATTCGTGGGTGCATGCATGTACTTAAGTACTGGTTATCGAGGTGAGAAGCCCTCATTAATGAGGAATTGTGTGCCAGTTGGAGCATTGTTTAGCGAAGTGGCCGGCAGCTGGCTCAGGCAACGCTCATGTTGGTATCTTGGCTATCCAATCATGGCCAATAATGAGACCGAAGAATGACTGCCGAAAAACCCTGAATAACCATTGTCGAGGCTGAAAGATCCATAGCCCTCTTTTCTCTCGATTCAATGGTATTTATGATAAGCCTTATGTGAAGCGCTACGCAGAGGAAAGTCCTGAAAGACGAGTCAACACCACAACCAATATGTACAGGCGTCAGACATTGTGATTGTACAAACACGCTCGCTCTTCTTTGGGTAACTTTGGGTAACTATCACTGGGGGGTTTTTTCTTCTTTCTCTCCCCTGTTCCTTAGTCAAAGGTCTTTAAGTATTAACAAGAGAATCTACCCAAGTGATTAAGACAAGGAGCCTCGCCGGGTTCACCAGTCGAAAGTTTCGCCTTCGAGAGAAGCACCAATAGCCGTATGCATGGCCGATTCATTTAGTGATTCATCCTACCTAATACGACTACAATGCTACCAGTGACTGACGTCCTTTATTGGGAAGTCAAAGTGAACAGCTGGTGAAGCCACCCATACCCTAGACCACAACACATAATGAATACCACTAGATAGACTGATAATCTGCTGTTACCGCTCCTTTCATTGGAAGGTTTCACATGTCAAGAAATCGTATATGCGCTAATTAACATCATGACGGCCAATGCCAATTGTGGGTTTTGCACTCTTCCAGGCTTAAATAACAGTTGACAAGGGCCCCAAAACAACCAGAACACCGCTAGTGCCTGCTAACAACCTCAGCCTCAACCTAAAGCGTCCATTCATGCTCTACCTGATGCTCAAACGTAAACGTTACGTCCAGCAGCTACAAATCCCGTCACCTCCGCTCCTACAATCGGCCCAAAGGATCCCAAAGAAACAAGGCCAGACATTGGCCACAACCCAGAAGGAGGGAGCTTTCACTTGGAAGCACGCCCTTTTGCTTTACCAGTTTAGGTTACGGACTAGCATCTGATAGGCTCTAGTCGATCACTCCAGCAAAGGACAAATGGATCGCAAGCAAACCCGTCAAAATCCTACCCCGCCGCCCTGTCACGAGCTATTTGCCCTAGTAGTGTCCTCCTATATCCAATGGGCTGGTGAAGATATAGAGCGGGACTTCCGCGTGGAGCCCGCTGACATGGTCCCTCGGTAATCCTAGAGAAGGAACAGAATCGACTGTCAACGGCCCGCGGCAGATGGGCGGCTTAGGCGGCTTGAAACTGACGTGTTGCTAAAGACCGGAGAAGGCTTGGGGCTGGGGAATTGGTGTAGCGAAAGGTTGGTTTATAAATAGCTCGTGGATGGCCCGGGATTCTGGACGCAAATTGAGTTTGACCACATCACGTACTGTAGTAGATCATACCTAGTATCACCAAGCAGTAATCCCCTCACTTCTGACTCTTCCTCAGAACAGTCATTTCATCCGATTGAAACCGTCATTATCATCAGACACTCTTCTGTTGTCACTCCATCTAAACCTCATACGCTCTCGCAATGGCCCCCCTCAAGCCCTCCTGGAAGCAGCCCTCCCACCCCGACGTCCAAGACGTTGTCGTCAGCGGTGCCGATTTCATGACCAAGAGCTTGTCCAAAGTGACCGTGCCGCCCTTTGGCCTATTCGTCAAATTGGAATTCCCTCCTTGCACCTTGGCCAGCGAGCCTACCTATGCTACTGTTCAGATGGGCAAAGACCAGCATCTGAACCTTAACAGCGACTTGCTCTACATCAACCACTCGTGCGAGCCTTCTCTTGTAAGTAGAACCGCCGAAGCCGGATAACCTTGGAAAGTTTCATAGCTAATGAATGCTGCTAGCATTTTGACATGCGAAACATGAAGATTGTGGCGGGACCCAAGGGTCTTCAGCCTGGAGATGAACTCACCGTCAGTGGACCTTTTACTCAGTCTTAGTTAATCGTATAGCTGATCATTCACACAGTTCTTCTATCCCTCTACCGAATGGAACATGGCCCAGCCATTCGAGTGCTTTTGCGGTAAGCCCACTTGCAAGAAAGTTATCACTGGCGCCAAAGACATGCCCTCCCAGCTGCTTGACGGCCTTTGGCTGAATGACCACATCCACGAGCTTCTTGAGGAGCAGGCATTGCTTCGCGACAATCAACATCATGGCTCTGGATTGCTGCGCCGTGGAATTACATCGCGCGAACTGAGCGGAGAGATGGGCGGTGATACCGTTAAGGCCTAATGCTAGAGGCCTCTGTATTCAATTGTAATTGCGCCATTGGAAAGGAGGTCTGGTAGCTCATAAGGATTCAACATCCAAAAGGCTACCACAAATGTGGTGAAGAGAAAATGAAGAAAAGGAAAAGAAAAAATATTGATTGGGATTGCTCACCATATATTTAGAAAATGATTAAAACTATATGTACATGAAGGCTGCCTGTACAAATGCAAATGCAAAACAGGCAGCAGGGGGAAAGAGGGTATACAGGAAGATTAAAAATAAGAACTTCAACATCTTAAACTCACGCTGCCTTTATATCATCAACGCTCCTGCTATCACTTATAGGATCTGAGACTGCTTTCGATTCCGGACGTTGACAATGTCTCCCTTTGCCACTCTTCACGCTCCAAGAAGCGTCGTGCGTTGAAAGCTCTTGTAAATCGCCACGCTTCTGTATCGGCCATATTCCAGGCCTCGAGCGAGGCTCGTACTTTGGTCCCGTTATTCAATGACTTGTTGTTCAGCATGATGACGCTCTTGGCTCTGTCAAGGATAGCTCGCTCGCGGGCGACCTCTTCGTCCGAGGCGACAGGTCCATTGAGCACGTCTGGCTCCTCATCTTCCTTCGGCAAGCGATCAGCGGGAACGGGACTCCGAGATTTCCCATCATTCATGGACTTTTCAGGCAATGTGAATCCAAAGTACCAGTCCATATCACTGGGGACCTCATTCTCTGCCTCAAGCCACAGGGAGTGAACAGAGTCAGCCTCGTCAGCCACAAGCTCTTTGAATCGCACAACTCTGCGATGCGAAGACACTCCAGAACCAAGATACGCTAGGGTGACGGCACTCAACCACGAATCCCGAGGTGAATCTAGAATCCAGGTGACGTTGATAGACTCCCGAAGATTATCTACCAATGCAAAGGACCAAGGGTGCGGGACAACACCAATTGTGAAAATATTGGGAGACTTGCGAAGGCGAGAAGGGGTAGAAACAGCCATGGGAGACGCTACGCATGGAAAGCAACGAGGGAGATTAGGAGGGCATGTTGACGGCATTGGAGATGCAGGACAAGAGGATAGAGACTTGGCAAGCTTCAAGGCACTGGCCAGCATAGCCGTTGCATGCTGCGGGTGCGGCTTGACGATCTCGATGCCCTCGGGAAAGGTATTCTGCCAGGCAACTAGAAGGTGATAGTTGATGAGCTTGTTCAGATTGCGGAGAGTTTCCGCCCTGTTTCCTTTTTCGATTATTTGGGCATACTTGTTGTCGATGACTTTGGAGCTGTAGTAAGCAAGCGGTGTTGTCGTGTTGTCTACTGTGATGGCATCATCTGAAAGAGCCGTAGTGACGCTTGTCACTTTGTCTATATCTTCTTTCAGCAGAACGGACTGGATTGCCAATCGAACATCGGTTTCTTGTCCAACGAGAAATGCGTCGTCCAAATCCGCCCATTTCGTCAAGTTGGCGTATTCCCCTTGTCTTAGGAGCAGCAGCAGTGGATCCTGTCGAGGAACCGTAGGGAGGACAGTGAATTCCGATAAGATGCCTCCATTGACAGTGTCCCAAGCGAGCCATCTCATGAGATCTTCTCTCAACTCAGACGATGCTGCCATTTTCCGCACTTGCTCATAAATGGGACTGCTTTTGGCCTCAGCACGACCCAGGATAACGGGACGGAACCCTTGTGCCCACCAAGCACGGCGCCATGTCAGCAGCAGCTCTTTCTCGGCAGCTCTTTCGTCTTTTGTTTTCTTTATGGTCTTATCATAGTAACAATAAATTGGCCGTCGGGCCTTTAGCGGAGGAAGCAGTACCCGCTCGTTATCAAGCGTAATGGCGCTAGAATAGGGAGTCGAGAGCCCTCTCTCGTCGGCCAACCAATACGAGCCATTGTATTCGCTGCTCGTTTGCTGCGGTGGTGATTGTGGCAATTGTGATGGGCGGGAGACTTCAGGTTCCTTGGGAGGCGCGTCACTAGGGCGAGGGCGAGGGCGAGAGATGCTGTGCTCGTATGCAGAAAGGCCCGGTGAGGCTGGAACGGCCCATGTCAGGCTACCAATCAGGAGGAGCGCAAAAAGAGACAGCAAGATTAACAGCGCGGGCAGGCGACGAGGGGAAAGCCGAGAGAGCGGCCAGCCCCAAAGCGTACGAGTAGACGGCTTGAGCATATCGGTGGCTTGCACAATCCGTCCCGTGCATCTGGTCTAGAAGAGGGCCATGCAATGCAGGCAGAGGCGAGATCGGCAAGCTGTGGCGAAGGTGGCTGAGTCTTGGGACGTGTTAACGGGAGTTTGAGACTGTTTTGACTGGCTGGACGGCATAGCATCGCCGGCTACTGCGAGTACCGACGGCTCGTGGAGGCCATTGTGCGAAGCTGTCGTCGTCGTTGGCTTGAGGATGTCACTGAAATGCGCGAATCTGAGAGTCAAAGTGGCGCATCGGCGCGTTCGGGTCTAGGTACGCTGAAGTTAAGGCTCGTACTAAAATAAATTCCGCTGAGCCTCCCCACCGCCTAGCGGGGTTACAGTTGGTGTCCATGTACCTCCCGCGTTAGCATCAGTGACAGAGTCTTGGGTTTCAATTGATTGTGAGACATCTGTGGAGAGACGCTCAGGCAAACAGCCGAAGCCACACGAAAGTGTATTGAGCCTAGAACCCTGAGATGCGCTACTGGATATAGAATGAATCGTCCGGGCAGCCTTATTTTGGTCCTTAGTGCCCAAACACAAAACTTCACATGTCCATGTTGACTTTGACCACATGCAACCAACACATTGCTCAAGTACTGTACCATTGAAGTTGCTGCTGCCAAAAGTACCAGGTCTGCGTGACTTGGATGCACCGAATCACAGGCTGCCAGAGATCCATTCATCACATCAGCCATGTCCATCGCAGGCAACAGCCCCAGACACCCCACCAAGGCTGAGTCCCTGTTTTTGTTTCTGCTGTGGCGAGTTCGTATTTCCATCTTTCTCCAATTGATGATTCGCTGACCCAACCTTGCCAGCCTTGAAGTTGAAACTTTTGGGTGCTTGGAGGCACTTCGGTGGTACTTTAACATCTGCGTGTCGCCAAACACTTTATGAATCACCTGCGGCTCTCTCATTTATCCTGTCGTGACTCCAGTCTGCAGACCTGTGATTCTGCAAGCCGGCCAGCAAGCCAGCAAGCGGCATTCGAATGATTCATTCCTCGTCGGCCTCCGGATAGATTAAACGCAACAGTGAAGGATCCTGCATGCAGTTGGGCAGCATACCTACTAGCACACGTCCAAGGCTGCTTAATGGGCACCTCTGCGCCAGAGAAGCCTTGAACTTAATGATATTATAGTTGAGGTCATTGGGTGCACGTAAGTACCTGACTCCGGTGCTACTTATGCCTCTGCTGCTGCGCTGAGCTGTGCTGTGGTCACTCTGCCCTCAACTGTCTTTGTAATGGAATGGTGCCGCCTAATTTGATTGAATGTATTGATGTGGCCTTTGCTTCTCGCTCCATGTCATGACAGTACTGATCGATCAAGCCAGAGCAAGGCTTTCGGCCTCGTCAAGTTTCCATCTCTCATTGGGCTCGGAAAAGTGCTAATGTAAGGCCAAATGCAGTTGCTCAAACAGTTGACTGGCCGCTACCCTTTTGTGATTCTCTGACGCTCTTCGACGCTTTTGTTCTTCTTCTTCTTTCTCTCTTTTCTCACTTTTGCTCCCGACTCTCGGAATATAAAAGGCCCCAAGAGTCGCCCGGCACAACCCTCCAATTTTCTGCCGCCACTTGCCGCCAGCCCGGCGACAAACCTCCTGAAAACGCAAACTCAACACACGCAAAACCAGACGGCATTTGATCCCATATTCTTTTTTTTTTTTTTAACCTCCCTTGCCTCTCCATCTCCATCTCTACATTTCTTTATCTCTCTATCGATACAAATTTACAACGGCATCACCAGCGTAGCCTCGCTTTGCCATCGTATCGCATCGCATCGCATCGACGACGGTCCGATCGCGATAGTGGAGCGCACCTCTTATGGCTGCATGTCGTCAGACGTCGCGCCTTTGAGAAGCTCGTCGTCATGGGCCTAAAACAGTTCAACCAGGATATATCCGCATCTAAAGCGATTGAGATCAATGGAGTATCTGACATTCGAAAAGGAGACTCAGATGGCGAGGTTGTCTTTACCTGGTCTCCCAATGACGATACATCATCCCTGGTTATCCAAATCCTAGTCCTTGGTAAGTGCCAATATTCCTAATCACCACCTTGGAATTTTGGGTGTTAAAGCTAGCCAGATGTCGACTCCTATCCAAAAAGTTCAAGCGTCATGATATTCACAGAATCCGAACATTCCATGGTCGATGTCTCTTCTCTTCTTGAACGTCTGTCGGCATCTCTTGCAAATAAGGATGTTCAGACCATCATAAAAGCTGTTGCAGAGAAGCTTCTTCTCAAGGTAGAGGCCGGCGCCGAAGATGATGAAAATGCTGAATCAGATGCCGACTCGGATGATGTGTTAGACTCACTTGATGAGGAAGAGCTGGAATCACTATACGAGGACCATATGAACGAGTACTCTCTCTCCACGACTTCAGCCAGGCCACGTTTGGACCAACCTAGCAGCACTCCACTTTCGTTCGCTCGTCTAAAGAAAGATTTAAACGTTGCTCGATCAGCAGGTATTTCAGTGGGAATTTATCCCAGAGGGCCAATTCGCGAGGCTGAGTTTTTCTCTCTCTCTCTCCGAGCAAACAAACTTGGTATCCCCGAGCATGCTCTAGAAGCATGGGGCCTTGAACCTCGCGATTATGTAGTTCTTTTGTGTAAATTTTCGTCACACTATCCGACTCTTTCAGAATTATTAAACGACGACCACTGGAAGCCTGAGTTCCGTTTTGGCAAGTGTTCAAAGCCTAAGCCATCCATGGATACTGCTCGCTTGGCCTTGAAGACGCTGTTTGATGCTGTTTTTGGTAGCCAGAATACCTCAAACGACAAGGCTAAAGATACCAGCGGAAGCTTTGTACCTCTTTATATGTCCAACTCAATCAACATGCTTATGAATGATGAGTTCTTAGCATTGTTAAAGTTAAGACGGAGCGAGGGCTTATCCTGGGACACGGCTGTGAATCGCCTCAGATTGCTCGCCGAGGGTGAATTTTTTCGGGATGCAGTTGCTTGCGAAAATACTACAATGGACATTCCGGTTTCCGAAAACGCAATACCGTCATTAAGTCCTGACTATGCTTTGGATCAAGATAAGAACTTCAGCCTTCCTATGGTCGCCATGCAACTTGCACTTCGCCGCTTCGCCCGCTGTACAAAATATTGTATGGTTTGTCACAGAGGGCTGGACGATGAGTTCGAGGCTCTCAAACCTTACGTCTGCCATAGAACTTTGTGTGTTTACCAGTTTACGACTCTTGGATTAGGCGCGAGCATTGAGCACGAGATCGTCAGCAACCCATATGTCGTTGACATTCTGATTAGCTTCTTCGCTGCAGCCCTTGGTAGTCCTAGAAGTCTACGAAACTTCCCTGTCGGTCTAGGCCTAAAGAGCATCCTCATTGGAGATGGTAGTGAAGCGGCAGTGCATACCGTTGCCGAAGCCTGCTTTTACGACAAGACGATCCGCTTCGACCCAGATGTTCATGCAAGGATGTACCCCAAGATTAAGGTCGGCGATTTGCTTATGATAGTCATCGGGGAGGAAGCCGACATTCCAGTGGCATCGCTAGTCAACGGACGTAAGTAACTGACCATTTTCTGCTGCCCAAGCATCAGTTGCCCTTTTACAATCTGTTGAATCCAATACCTCGGTGCTAATGCTCTTACTTAGATCTCGAAAGACACGTTTGCAAAGTGACACACATTGCGGCCTATTCCTACACATTTGAGATCCTCTCGACACTTTCGACACCGTTGGGAGTGCTGCCTCTACCGGAAGACGAACGGCCTACAGAGGTTTCGAATACTGAAGTGGAATGGAAAGAGGTCACGATTCTTCAGTACACCGGTGATACTGATAATCTTAACGAGACTGACCGATCCGTCGCTCTGGCTATGATATTACGCAGAATTCCATCTGTTTTAGACATGAGGACATATCTTTTGGATAATCCAAGCCAGCGCCTTCCTTCCTGGGGTCGTCTTGATAAGGACTCACTTACCCTTCTGCAGTGGATCATATCCTCGAATAGATCTCTAATTCTTCAGGACGATGCAGTACCGAATTTATTCAAGCCAGAAGAGCAGCCCGGTGATACCGAATCTCGAATCAGGGTGCCTCCCGACCCTCCCAACCCTCCCAACCCTCCCAACCCTCACAAGGTGAATGGGTTGCAGCCTCATTGGATGCAGTTTCGATTCTTACAGGGGACTCCAGAACGAGAACGTCTTTTTATGAAAGAGATTATGGCCGTATCACAGTCTCAAGGAGAACAGTCAAAATTCCCTACCATCTTTGCATGGCATGGTAGCAGCCTTCAGAATTGGCATAGCATTATACGAACTGGTCTCGACTTCAACACCGTCCAGAATGGGCGCTCCCTTGGAGATGGGGTGTATATGAGCAGTGATTTTACAGTGAGCAAAGGCTACTGTAGAAAACAGCCATATGCTGTAGTAAGTCCTTTTCTACACTTTGGCAAGCATACCAGAAGCATTGACTGACTTTTGCTGTGCAATAGGAAACCAACTGGCCAAATTCCCTGCTCAAGCCTTTTGCTGCCATCAGCATATGCGAGGTTGTTAATCGATGCGATGAGTTTGTGAGAACAGCACCTCACTACGTGGTCAATCAAATCGAATGGATTCAGTGCAGATACCTATTCGTCTCTGTAGATCCGACAGCGGAAGCGATCCAAGAGCCATTTCCCACCAAGCCCACAGAAACATGCACGGGATACGTGCCCCAGCAGCCCACGAGGGCGCTTTGTGCTTCTAGGGATGTCAAAGTTCAGATCCCCTTATCAGCACTACCATCTAACCGTCGACACCTTGGCAAAAGCAAAACCACAGTCAGCCACCGTGAACCAGGTGAATCATTGAAAACGCCGGAGATAACTTATGACAGCGACCATGGCGACACGGATCACGAATTTCTTCTGGATTCTGAAGAGAATCATGCCGACGATGTTGTAAGGCGCTCAATTAAGCGCCGAAGCTCATCGATTGCCTCAACAGATAGGAGAATTCACAAACTCAATACGACAGCATATGCTCATAGACTACCTGATGAGAATTCAGTCGCGCGATTCACGACTGACTTTGTGCCTGGCAGCCTAGATCTGGAGTCTCTCCCTAAGCTCCCGGCTCCGAGCTGGGCTTCAACTTCTCCAACGGCACTCAAAACCCTAAACCGCGCCATCAAGGAAATGCATGAGATTCAACGTCACGAAGACCTCGCATCTCTCGGGTGGTATGTTGACTTTGACAAGATAAGCAACATCTTTCACTGGACGGTTGAGTTGCACAGCTTCGAAGTCGACCTTCCACTCGCAAAAGACATGAAAGAGAAGGGGTGCACCAGCATCGTGCTTGAATTTCGTTTTGGTGCCAACTTTCCCTTCTCCCCGCCTTTTGTTCGCGTTGTACGGCCAAGATTCCTGCCATTCTCCCGGGGAGGAGGAGGGCATGTCACGATGGGGGGAGCGATTTGTTCCGAGATGCTCACAAACTCAGGCTGGTCGGCGGCGATGACGATAGAAAAGGTCATTTTGCAGGTCCGCTTGGGATTGGTAGAACGGGACCGTCCAGCAAGATTGGATCCGGCAAAGGGGACCAATGATACCATTGACTACGGCATCGGCGAGGCAATCGATGCTTACCAACGAGCCGCAAGATTACATGGTTGGCAGATTCCTGAAGACCTTGCGACGATTGGAGGGAGCTGGATAACTGCGGCAACTGAAGGTGATGCGTAGCTTTGCTATGCGCTCTGTCGTTTTTTTTTTACTGATTACGACTATTGGAGGGGATAAGCGACAGAAAGCGAAGGGTTTGGCAGATGGATATGATGTGATGAGGAATGATGAATCAAGAGGCAAACACATATAGATTGCGCTGAGATAGATGAATACACCTTAGATGACTTTCTCTTTTCTGCCACTTGTCTTGTCTTGCTCTAAATGAAGTTGTGTATACACGTGTTTGGCATGGAATAATAATCAATCTTACCAAAAGGCTAGAAGCAAAGGTCTTGGTAGAGGCTAAAAATGCTGTGAATATTAGTGCCATCACGGGGGGTTTACCCCAGATTCGCCGTCTCAGGAGGAGTTAAAAATGCTGTGAAGCAGCTGGAGAGCCAACGGCATGCGTTCGGGCATGTTCACATATTGTTAAGGCCTAATTGACGTCCCAGATCCACCGTCTCGGGAGGAGTTAAAAATGCTGTGAAGAGGTTGCAACCAACATGACCGTCTTATCTCACCGAACTCTTCACAAACCTCATTTCTCTTAAACGACACGCAAAACAATAGCACCAGCTTCACACATACACGCACATAAAGCGAGATACGCGCTAAAGAAGTTTTTGCTTTCCATTTATTCAATTCTTTTTTCTCATAAATATTTTTCTTTCATGGTTTTCCAAGTTGGCATGAACTCCCTACGGCCAATTGAATCCAAAATATTTACACGATATGTGTTTCCCTCCTTGTCGCCGAATCATGAAACTAGCACATGCGGCGCGCAAGCACACAAACGTTCCCAGAAATCCTCAAGTCTACGATGCCATTTTACTTTCTATATGGTTTTTTCTCAATATGTTGCCCAGGAAAGGGCAAGAAATAAGCAGCCTCCCAGATATTTTTGAAGAGAGCTACGGGTACATACAGCACTCTAGCAGCTCCTTCGTTGACAGTATTGTCGATGATGTGTGTAGCAAAGAACAAAAGGAAAATACCATAGTGAAATGGTAGGTGACAGGGTCTATGCGCCTAGCGACGCGGCCCTGTCAAAACAACCAAAACAAAGCTCATACCGCAAATAAAACTCCCTTACTTCTCGCACATAGACCCTCCACAGAGATATTGTGCGAGGCCAGTAGTCAGGCATTTCAAGGGGTTTCGTCTAGTACGGCCAATCGAGTAAATGCCGTGAGGGCTGAATACTTTTTTGGCGGTAAAAACACAAGAACGGCCACACCTCTTTCATGAATAGCCCCCGGTGGCAGTAAGGCTCAAGATGTGTTTTTACACCGAGTTCAAAAGCCACAGGGGTATTATTCATGAGGTAAGGGAGGGGGGGAGAGAGGGAGAGGGAGAAGAAGTAGAAAAGGCAAAACACAAAAAAAGACAGCCCAGACCAAGTGACCCTCAGAAATCTCAACCGCTCCAGCAGATTAGCCCGTCTCCGTTTGCTCCCTCATCAGCACTGCAACGATAACATCGCGAGCTTCATGGCTGATCCATCAACACAAAATTAGCGTCTCTCCATCCAGCCCAACTTAGGCAAGTTGGAAGAGTACGCTAATAGACTCGCCGTGGTGGACGCGGCGGATGGCCTCAGCAAAGACTGGCGAGATATCAAGCACTTCCAACTTCGGGCACAGACGACGATGCTCCTCCTGCGGGACCGAGTTGGTCACAACGACCTTGTCAATGGCGGAGGCATTGACGCGGGCAATGGAATCTCCACTGAAGACGCCGTGGGTGATGAGGGCGTAAACTCTAGTGGCGCCCTCTCGCTTCAGCAGCTTGGCAGCGCGAGTGATTGTGTTGGCCGTATCGGCAAGATCGTCGACCAAGATACAGACCCGATTAGCAATATCGCCAACAAGCATCATGCTGGCGTTGCGGTGGTCTGTAAACTTGATGGGACGACGTTCCTAGAGGGGGTAAAAAATGAGTCTCGAACAAGAAGATCATGGAGTCATATTACCTTGTGAATGAGCGCAAAGTCCATGTTGAGGCTGTCCGCGATAGCGGTAGCTCGCTTTGCACCACCTGCGTCGGGCGAGACGATGACTGCCTCCTTGTAATCGGGTATATGGGTTTGGATATAGTTTTGGAGGAGGAATTTGCCGTATAAGTTGTCGACGGGAATGTCGAAAAAGCCTTGGTATTGAGGGTCGTGGAGGTCCATGGTAATGATGTGATCAGCGCCAGCGCAAGTAAGAAGATCAGCAACAAGAGTGCCGGCCTGGGCCACCCATTGCTTATAGCCAGGCTTGGGCCGGAAGCCGTTGATGTTGGTCTGGTTCTCGTAATCATGAGTCGTAAAGCTTCGTTTTGTGAGGTCGGGGTAGACTCCATTAGAGCCAACGCTGGAGAGGGTATCTGATCGCTTTGGCAGCGAGTCGCCGTTAACTTCTCGATGGCCATTCTCAGAGTTCTTGGAGAGCTTTTCGGTGAGGCCATTAACCCCATTTGAGAGGCCGGCGCTTCGCGGTCCGCCAGGCCGCGGTGTCGGGGGAACGCTCTCGAAAGTATAGTCCTTCTTGGAAGAAGACTCGGAGGACCTTGATAGAGGAGCGCCGGCTTTGTTATAGGGCCAGTCAGGCTGCCTCGAGTAAGGGAAGAGAGGCACAACGGCGGTGACGCGCTTGGCGGAGCCAATTTTGCAGGCCGAGATCATGATGCAGAGGTCGATGAGGTTGTCGTTGACATGGCCAGAGCCAGACTGGATGATGTAGACATCCTTGCCACGGACAGAGTCCTTGATCTCGCAGCGACTCTCGCCACCAGAGAACTTTGACAGGATGCGGTCGCAAGCCGGGATACCAAGGAAGTTGCAGACGTTTTCCGTCATCTGCGGGTGAGAGTTGCCTCCCAGGACGACAATGTTGCGAACCATGGCGACAGCGTCAAGCAACACAGCAGTGATCAAGAGAAGAGCCTTGACGACAAGACGAAGGTCTCCAATTGAGCAATTCCAGAGATATGGAGGGGTCGCGTGAGGGCTTGAGCGATGCTCGTTTTTTCAGCCAGACCCGCCGTCCGTGTGGGGAGCAGAGTTCCAGGCCGACGTCAGATGCAAAGCCGTGGTCCAGAGATCTTTGCCGATTGCGGCCGAAGTTGGAGATGCGGGAGACGACGGAACGGAATCAAAGAGCAAAGACCAAGGCGGCGATGGCAGAGCCTCGAGGCAGCGGCAGCAGCAGCAGAACAGCGCAAAGATGCTACAGCAGCATGATGATCAAGATAAAAGGAGAGGGGAGATAGAAGAGGGAGGAGAAGGAGAAGAGAAAAAAAAATGGAGGAGAGAGAGTGAGAGGCTCTGAGTCAGGACGCCGATTCGACGGCTAGCAGGAAGGCGGAACTCAAAAAAAAAAAAATCTGATGCGCATTGGGAAAAAAAATTGACCTACCGCATACCGGCCTGCGTCTGTTGCCGAGACGTGCATGAGTGGGGTCGGGGCAGGCTTCAGCGAGATGCAGTTCAATTTCAGGCCAACTGCAGCAGCCTGGCAAGCCTGGCACAGGGGCCAAAAGCGCTGTAACTGCACCTGGGCAGGGCTTTTTTCCCCGCTGCCGCCCCTCCACTTGGTGCTAGGCGGGGGAAGAGACGGTGGTATATGTACACTGTGTTGGACACTGTAGATCTACTGAGACGAGTGAGTACCGGAACTGTAGCTTCACAAGAACCCAGCTCAATCCCATGGAATCCTTCCATGTCATTTATCAGTACTTGCTACGTGCATGTGCCCGTGATGGAAGGTGCATGTGTTCAATATCGGGCAAGGCATTTTCCCATATAACGGACATCAGATGCCCCAAAGACGCTACAACTGGATGTACCAGAATGGTGGGCGCCACTGGCTGAGCCACGGACTCGAATGAATAGCGCTCACTGGAGGGTGACGACTATTTCTGAGGACCGGGCCTAGCAAGCTGTCAGCGTATTGTTTGGGGGAACGACGCTGGGAATTGCGCAATTGCTCTCTATTTTTATGATACGAAGGGCTGTTTTGCAGTTGGTCAGGTCGGGAGCCAGAGGCGTTGATCCAACTTGGAACCATGGCGTGCTTGACGTCAGGCAAACGAAACAGTACATACATCCATCACACCGACATTCACACATAATACCTGGCAGACACCTAAAAACAAGTAACTGATGGCGTGCCGTATTCTTTTTCCTTCCCTCCAACAAGGCCAGTTCGTGAGGCATTTGCTTGCCTTGCTTGATATCTTTCCAGGGTCTCAAGCTCGACTTAGATGCAGGGTTGCCATGTTTCAACACGGCTAGTGCAGCTTAGTGCAAGTACATACCCGTTTGACCTTGGTCCAAGTTCGGCATCCGTCAATGGCAAAATTCGCGAGCTTCAGCGTCTTTTTCATAGAGATGCTGTCCAGAGTTCTCTCTCGTAGTACAGTTCGAGCTCTAGATACTGCTAAAGCACTCTAAAATGCTCATTACGAACCTCTTAAATCTCCCTCTCCCTCACTTCTACTGGGTACCGTACCTGTAATTCTATTCCCTGCATGTGATATTCTAGGCTGCATGCTGGACGCTACATGGTGCAAATGCGACATCCCACACTGTACAAGGTAACTTCAGCATAGCACAAGCCACGCGAGGAAATTTTTAGCGGCCTTCTGTTTGGCGGTCTGCACCAAGATATTAGGAGGGGCAATTGGCGCTGCTCTGATTGGGCCGCCGGATTGTCGCGAGAAAATGCTTGCGTCGTCCAATCTTTTCTTAGATCAAGGCGTGTAGCAGCGATTTGGATGTGGCAGCTCAATAAGAGCCTTGTTTGTCTTGTTTCATACTCAAAAGGGAAATCATTGAATCCAAGGCATTGTACTATCCGGAGTCTTACAGCTACAGTCACTCACTTGTTGGACTTTTTTGCTCTATATCTTGCTTCACTTTGCCGGAGAGACAAGACATCATATACCACCACCACCACCATGAAGGTCGTCGAAGCTCAGGCTGCCGTACTCTCCAATTATGAGGTGCTGCAGCATCTGACCCAGCAAAAGGATCGATACAAGCAGAGGAAACGTCGTGGCCCTCCCAATTTAGAGACCGTTGTCAGAGAGGTTCGTCACCACTCGACATGAGATGACTCTTTTTTCAACAACCCTTTGATCACTAACCATTCTTCCTTAGCTCATCCAATATCTACAGTCATATCCCAATCCACTGAGTCAAAAGCCTAGTACATACACCCCTGGCTGCATTTCTCAGCTGCTTGAGCGCCTAAGTCCTTATGAGCTCTCCAAGGGCGAGGTCGTCATGATTCTCAACCTTCGGCCGGCGTCGGTGGCAGCTCTCAACACCGTCATCGAGGAGATGTCAGAGCGTTTCAGCGACGAGCAGCAAGAGGAGATGGTGAACATTATTCTGGAAGTTTTGGGTCAGTTTGAAGCGGCGCAGCCTGATGCCAACGGTAACGCAGATGAAGCCGCAGAGTCATGAAATGTCATGAATGCCACTATGATTACAGCCACCAAGCGTCAGGTCGGGCAAAGGCACAACGCTTCTTTTATTTCGGATGAATGAGCTGCCAGAAACAAAAACTCGGACATCTCCATCTAAGATCTTAAATAGAAATCAGCCCGGGCTCATAGGACCGTGCAACCGCCCTCGCTCTGCCCACCCTTCTCCGTTGTCGTCTTGATAGCCGTCTTGCAGATGTCTTCGAACGCAGGCTTAACCAGCTCCCCCGTTACCGCTGAGCATTCGACATAACGATCTGCTCTCAACTCTTGGGCCATTCGATAGGCATCTTGTGGGTATATGATGCCATTCGGATCATTCTCAGACCGCAAGTCCCTCTTCAGCCCCATCACTACCACTGGCAGGGAATCCATGCGGGAAAAGGACTGTTTCACCTCATTGATCCACTAATGGCCGTTATTATGAATTGTATATAGCAGAGATTGCAGAGGGGAGGATAGATAGGAAATTGAGGGCAAAATAAAAGAAAATACTAACATATCTCTTCATGTTAATGAGGCTCAGGCGCTGGCTGATGTCGTAGCAGATGACAATGACGTCCGGGTCTAGTAGGCGCCAGTTTTCGGGACTAGAAGTGTCGTAGATCTCGAACCGAAGACTCTTGGACGCCACATTGACCGAAAATATGTACGGCTGGTCAATGTCGCGGAGCAGTGGGATTGGATTGATGTTCTCGCCAGCGCTGACTCTCCTGCGATGAAAGCTCATCCGTCAGTGTTTGCTACTTACTACCCTATAAGCAGATGGGTCGCTACAAACGAGAGAAACGTTGTTTTGCCGCAATTTTCATCTCCTACGAGAAGTATCTTGACGACTTCATCATCCATTTCTTCCCAAGGAAGATCTGGAGCATTGGGTCGGAGAAAGGATGAGAAGAGAAGAGAGATAGATGTCATCGGGTTGAGTCCACACTCGTAATAGCATTGACAACTGGAGTGGCGCTACGTATCTCACTAGCCACACCTCACAGACCACTAAGCCACACACATCTCAACTCAAACTCTACCCATTTAGGCCATTAATAGAGAAATGGAAAAAATCCAAAGCAACTAGAGAAACCCCCCCAATGGCTATGGAAATATCAAATACTCTACACAAACTCATTACATGCGACCTTTCCATCAGGGGAATCTAGGCCGCAAGATTTGTGGGGGTGCCATAACGAGCTGGCCTAGCAGGGCTAGAGAAGGATTTCAACTTCACTGCCGTTTATCAACCGTCAACAATTTGGATCTGGTCCGTGAGAGGAGGCTGAAAATGTCTGACCACGGGAAATACAATAACTGGACCAAAACCGGTCTCATTCAGAGAGTCAAGGAGCTGGAGCAGCAGCTACATGTGGCCACATCTTTGGGACCCAGTTCAACGCAGCATCAAACCTCTCTACAGCAAGAGAAACATAAACAGCCACGACGAGAAGGTGATGAAGTCGCTCCGCCGATCAAGAAGCCCAGGGTCAAGAAGAAGATGGACCCGTCCAAGTATTCCACCCGGTACATTGCCCTGAAGCTGGCGTACCTGGGCAAAAATTACGGCGGCTTCGAGTTCCAGGCCATGGGCAACCAGCCGTCCATCGAGGAGGAGCTGTGGAACGCCCTGACCAAGGCGTGCCTCATCTTCCCCGAGGACGAAAAGCTCGTCGACTTTGACTGCTGCGAGTACTCAAAGTGCGGCCGGACGGATCGTGGAGTCAGCGCCTTTGGGCAGGTCATTGGGCTGAGGGTGCGCAGCAACAGGCCGTTGCCCAAAGAGCCGGCCCAGGACGAGGACGCAGAAGGGGAGCTGTTACAAGAAGTACTCGGAGCAGATCAGAATCAGCAGCAGCAGCAGCAGCAGGTGGTGGAGGAGAAGCCCTTTGACGACATCCGCGATGAGATATCCTATCCCCACGTCCTCAACCGCCTACTCCCCAAGGAGATCCGCATCCTCGCCTGGTGTCCCTCGCCGCCTCCCGACTTCTCAGCCCGCTTCTCGTGTAGGGAGCGCCAGTACCGGTACTTCTTCACTCAGCCCGCCTTTGCCCCGACGCCCTCTCACGTGGAAGGCGTCCCGATGAAGCAGAGGACCAGGAAGATTATGAAATCCGGCTGGCTAGATATCGAAGCCATGCGCGACGCGGCGAAGCGGTACGAGGGCGAGCACGACTTCCGCAACCTCTGCAAGATCGACCCGGCCAAGCAAATCACAAACTTCAAGCGTCGCATGTTCGAGTCGGACATTGTCGAGGTCAAGGATGCCGCCTCTGCCCTGCCGTACCTGAAAGCCGCTGGCTTCGCCCCTGAAGATATGGCTTTGGACTCTGGTGAGGTGTACCCAAAGGTTTACTACTTTCATGTTCGCGGCTCTGCTTTCCTGTGGCACCAGATCCGCCACATGGTCGCCGTGCTCTTCCTCGTCGGCCAGGGCCTCGAGCAGCCGTCGCTAGTGAGCGAGCTGCTCGACGTGGAAAGGAACCCGCGCCGCCCAAACTACGTCATGGCCGACGAGGTGCCCCTGGTGCTCTGGGACTGCATCTTCCCGTCCGACCTGAGCCAGTCCACGGCATCTCATCGCGAGGACGACGCGCTGCAGTGGGTGTACGTCGGTGACGACGGGCCGAGCGGGCGGTTCGGCCAGTTTGGCATCATGGACGACACATGGCAGATGTGGCGTGAGCGGAAAATGGACGAGATTCTCGCGGGCCAGCTGCTGCAGCACGTCTCGCAGCAGGGCAACAATGGCAGCACGGCAGCGAGGGCGGCGCCGGCTAGCAGCACGAACAGCACAAAGGTCTTTGAGGGGGGTAACGGCGGGAGACTGAGTGGAAAGTATCCAGGCGTTATGAAGATGAAGCTGTTGGAGTCTGCGGATGAGCAGAATGACAAGTATGCGAAGCGAAAGGGATACGCTGACGCAGAGGACATGAGGGCGAAAAAGGGGTTCAGGTCCAACAAGGAGCAAGACGGCGATACCCCCATGGCCGATGAGTGAATCCAAATAAACGAAGAAATGAATATATAAATCAAGAGGGGTATATAGATCTCTAGTTCTGGAATACAGGAACTCTTGGAAATATGATGCCGAGTGCTCTCTATAAGCGCCAATATGTGAATAAGAACGGCATCATCTCATGAGCACATTACGGATATCCGTCTCTACTTCTCAACTTCACTTGTCACTCGCCAACCCCCTATCCTCCCCTCTCCCCTCATACAAACACTCCCTCACCCCCCTCCATACAGTCTCGACAATCTTCCTCTTAGGCAACAACCCCGGAAACACAACCACAACATCCTCCTCGCCCTCCACAACCACCACAAGATAATACCTAACCTCAAACCCACGAAACGCCTCATTCACAAGAATATCCTGAATCTTCTCCGTAGGAATAAATCGCGTCGCCGCTCCCGCCAAGTACGTCGCCGGGCTCTCACACGTCTGCACGCCCAACCCCCTCAAAACCAACAAGCTCTCCTGCTTATGCACCCTCAAACTCAACGCATAAAACACCGCCACAGCAACAGGCAACAACACCGGTAGCGACACCGTCGCCGCGACCTTAGCCAGTATCGCACCAGCAGGTGTTCCTTGGAAGGCATCGAGGGCGAAGAGTATGCGGTCCAGAGAGAGCAGCGGCGGTGGTGAGGGCGAGGTTGTTGGCGGTACTGCGGCTTGTGCGCCGAAGCAGCTGCGGCTGCGCTCTTGGACCCAGCGCGCGTAGAGGATGAGCAGCATTGTGACGGAGAGGGAGATGCGCAGGAAGAGGAGGAGGAGCCAGAGGAGGCGCAGGGGTAGCGTCTGCGGCGGGAGCGTCGTGACGGTGAATTCTGCTGTTGTGGGAGAGGGGCGGCGAATGCGCAGGTGAGGGGCCGTGGTGAGCATTGTGATCTGTTGTTTTCTTTGGTCTCTCTCTTTTGGTAAATATTAAAGGATTCGCTGTATCTATATCGCCTCGTACAGCAGCATGTGTAGAGTAATTGGCCTTGTTCTGCTGTCGTCTCGTCCGTCCGTCTATCTCGGGAAAGCTGTCGGAGGTTGGGAATGGAGATGAAAGGCGGACGGAGATTTTGCGCAATCAAGTAGCGCAGGCCATTCTATGAGATAACCGAGTTGGCCGTGGCATATAACGAGAGGCAAGCCTGCGCATCAATTCGGCGACAAAGGCTGTGAATGTGGTGATGTCGATGCCATGTTTCCGTGTTGGAAGTTAGAAAGCAGTCGAGGTTGAAGCTCTACAGGTAGCTCTAGCACATGCTCAAGCACCTACAGCGCCTCTAACCCACTGTAACAGCTACAACTCCCCCCCGGCCGCCGGCTCAACAATCTCCCGGTCCCCTTCAGCACTCTACCCTTTATAAATCAAATTTCCCACCCATGCTAACGGCTGTAATGGTCAAACGGTGAAGGCTCTCAACTCAACTCGCCTTTTCCAATCTCACCCCCGTCAGATCCCCTCCGTTCGACGCCCAGCCCGAACGCCGCGGTGGCCAGCCGCTCGCATAGGAAACTTGCGACTTGTCGGCTTTGGCCCTAAGCAATGGAGATGACACTTGAGGGAGGTTTCACTCTGCAGAGGACTCTCCCCCGTCGCGTGGCGGGCTGGATTACGATCGCGGAGGGCGTGGGATGGAATGGTGAGACGGAGAATGCCGACACTATTTTTTTGCATTTCTTTTCAATTTTCATTTTTTGTTCTTTTTGGATATTGTTTTATGAGATGAAAAAAATAGTAGAGGGTTCACAAGCCATTCAAGTTTCCGTCTAGGTACCTGATTTGGTGCAAAAATTGCTGCAATGTGGTGTTTTCGCGGCACTTGAACCCCTCCATTTCACTCCAATCTGTCACATTCCCAGCGTGTGAAGCCATCACCAACCACCAAGATGTACCAACCACCGTGTGCACTACATCAACTCTTACAAAGTACACAGATACCACAAAGACAAAACGTGTGGGCATGATAGAAGACGTCAATTTTTCATCAGCTACCTCAAGCCAAAATTTGCCGCGAGGCAGCATTTGTATAAAAAAGCTAAGTCTGCCCTGCATTCCTGCCTCTCTGCCTGCACCGCATGTCCATCCATACAATTCCCCCCAGTCTTGCTGCCATGAGACGTCGCCGTCTTCCAGCTTCACTTGCTTGTTTGTTTTTTTGCCCAAGTCCGTCATCAATCGTAAAGAAGAGAAAAAGAAGCGAAAAAAAAGGGGGCAAGTGCCAAGAAGAACATCTCCAATCCAGGATATACAATGCCCGTATGCGCGTGCATGTGATTCAGGCCGAATCCACAGGCCATCTATCCAACAACAACCCCCTTAATGCATATATCACAAAATAAAACAAGTTTAAAGAAGAAAAAAAAGGTTCTCCTCTGAAATTGCACATGTGCAATGTAAAGACACCAGAAAGAATATAATTTTTTTGGTGCAAAAGGAAGAAAAACATGCAAAATTGAAAGAAAGAAAAACAAATGTAGTCATGACATATCTCTGCCAGAAAATAAATCCCTCCAGAGAGAACCTCTTCAAAAACATCGACCCCATATTTTAAACTCACAAGATGATACGAACACAGCATTCGCATCTTGGGGAATAATAAAAACCAAAACCAAACTGGAAGCAAAGAAAAGCATGGCAAGAACGCCAAATCGTCATGCGCAAAGATCTCGCGCCTCGGCAAGGGGAACCTTTGGTGTAGTTGTTGTTATCAAAATTAGAACATCCCGTTACCGTGCAGGCCAGCCGACGACAGTTTTCTTCCATGCCCCTCTATTGGCGATCGAATGGCGTCTCGATCATAGAGAACAGGAGGAGGGATACCAGCCACAGGCGATCTGAGCTGGCTGAAGGAATTTCCACCATCGCCGTACATTTCAAGCGGGGGTGATTTGATGCTGATGGATCCCTCCTTTCGGCTACGGCTACCTGAACGGAGACGTTCGTTCTTCTTTGTCATGCGGCCAGAAAGGCTGCCCTCTCCGAGGCTGCGGCCGCGATTATGGGCCTTGACAGGCGGCTCGGGAGGAGGAATCACCGGTACCATGCCATCATTTGGAGCAGCCATCATGGGTTCCTCCGTATCGGTCTCGTCCATGACAATCTCAATCATACCCGAGGCCAAGGTTCCAGCAACGGGCGGCTGGCGTCGTACGTGTGGCAGCGGGGGCGGAGGAGGAGGAGGAGGCATAGCTAGATGTTGCAGCTCCTTCAAGAAAGTAGCAGGCGCCGAAGGAGGAGGTGGTGGTGGTGGGGGCACCAGGTTGTTCACTTGTCGGCGCCATTCCGTCTCTACAATGTCATCGAGGCCCCTGCCCTCATTGGCACTTCCCTTTCTCCCAAAACGGCCTTGATGGGAGGGCTCCTCGGGGATTGGTGCCGACATGCTTCGCGGAATCATGGGTCGAGATGGAGGTTGATAAGTTGTTGACGGCAGTTGATAGACGGTTGATGGCAGTAGTGTCAGTGGCTGCTCCTCCTCCTGTTGCTTCTGCTGCTGCTGTTGCTGAGGCGGTGGTGGTGGTGGCGGCGGCGGCGGCGGTTGATATTGTCGTTGCTGCAGGTCTTCTTCTTCCCTCTGCACCACCTTCTTCTTCTCTGTGTAGTATTGCGGAGAGTACCCTGGTGAGCTTTGCGGGGAATACTTCTGGGAGAAGGTTGCAGGAACCGGTGGAGGGGTGAGGTCTTCATACTGGTCATCGTCCGACCGGAGAATGAGTCTCATCGCCTTGGGAGTAGCAGGAAGGCCGATGTGTGGTCCATTTCGTGCATACATGCTCCTCGGAGGTTCTGTTGCAGAGCGAGGAGGGAGGTCATCTGGGAGTGTCTCATCCTCGGCCTCTACTAGAATCGGAGGAAAGCCAGGAGATATCTCGCTTGGATGGGGGATTTGAGGACCCAGCTGCCGCTTTGCAAGAGACTTGCGACGCTCTTCCAGCTCTCGTGCGGCTTGCTCCTTTTTGCGCTGCCTCTCATCCTTCATTTTCTTCAAATCGCCGGCGTGCTCGGTAGATGCAGCTCGTAATTGTACAGTGTAGCTCAAATCTGTTGGGGCGGCTTCTCGAGATTCGGTTGGCTCTCTTCGTCGGCTTTCTGCGTATTCCCGTCGACTGACGGCTGGAGAATTGATGTTGTGGCCAACGCTCCTGCTGTGCTTGGCTCTGAATTCTTCTTGCGCCTGCATGGCAGCTCTAAAATCTTCCTCATCTTCCGATCCCTGGTAATGCAGAGCTGTCGCCGACATTGGCACTGGCGAGGGTGGTGATCGCGGAGCCGATCGACTCCTTCCACCCGTCTTACCCCTTATTACGCTTGCTTTCCGAATCGTCAGGGGCTCAACGTTGTTGCTAAAAGTTTGATTGCTGAGGATGGCCAAGTCTTCCGGTGACATTGGTACAGGGGACGTGGGGGATCTCTTGGCCTTTGTCCAAGATCTGGCCGAAGCTCTACCGCGCTCTTCTGAAGGATCGCGCGACTTGGCTCGCCGCTCCCGGCTGCCATGGCGACCGGCGGATACATCTCTCGTCCTCTCTTTGCTCCTCGTCCTGCTTCCAGCTCTCCTTGAGTAGCTCTGAGCCGCCTCCAGGCTATGGATATAATCATCCCTGTGCCGGGGGTTCGATTTGTGACTCCGGCCGGCGCTCGAGGTGGATGTAATGGAGCCGGCTACAGACCCGGCAACAGGGGGACCAGTACCACGACGTGTCCGAGAAGGCCAGTGGAAGCGAGTAGACGAGGCGGCAGACTGATCAGGAGACATGGCGTCTGTCGGTTGCGCCAGGGGCTGCAGCTGCAGATGCAGATGTGACGGAATCCGATCCCGGGAGCCGTTCCGCTGCGTCGAGTGAACTTCCTGCAATCTGCTCATGATGGTATGATCAGGAGACGGTGGCCGCTCTCCCGAGTACCCTTGAACGACACGCTGATACTGGTCTCTCATCATCATGGGGCTAGCCGTAGCAGCGCGCTGCATCGCAAGACCCGTCGTCATATTGTCTTGAGTGGCGGACGACTTGCGGGAATGGCTCGCCCGCTGCGGGGGTGCGTCAACGATCTTTGCGATGTTATCAATGGGCTTTAGAGTATTTCTATCAAGAGTGGCCTCTCCAATGGAGGGTAATCGGCCACGATTGAAACCCTGGACGGGGCGAGCTGATGTTGGCGTGTTAAATCTACTGTTGCCCGATGGCCGAAGGAACGCAGTCGCAGGATCAAAGCCGTTTCCGGGAGATATGGCCGATTCAGCAATAGGTGTTACTCCGGCCGCGATAGGTGTTTGGCCGCCATCAGCCTGCGAGTAAAACTTGGACTTTTGATTTGGGTCTCCAAACGACGTGATCAGCTTCAGCGCCGATGCTTTGGCGACACTGCGCTGAGGGCCCCTCTGAACTCCTGGAGGAGACAGCGGAGGGCTCAACATCTCGGGGATGCTCGGTGTGATGTTTTGGAAGTTGAGCTGAGCAGCCGATGGTGAAGTCCAAGGCTCCGAGGATTCTTGGTCAGTGCAGGCAAAACAACGAATTGCCAGCTGTTGCTGACCGTGCTTAACTGCCCACTCACCCCATTTACGCACAATGGCAGCTTGTCGCTCCCAGACACTGGGGAACGCCACGCAAGTGAGGATGAGAGCTTCCATGTATCTCTTATGCGAGATGTAGACTTCAATGGCATCATTGTAGTCACCCATGCCAAGCATAATCGTCACTGCAACATGGATATCGCCATTCTCCAAGAGACGTTGGACGTACACGCGGCCGAGCTTGTGCTGAGATGCCTGACCACCGATTCCGCTCAAGGCCAGCAACATCCAGTCTTGGGACGTCATATTCTGAGAGCCAGCGGCCATGATGTCTGAATCGATATCGCCCAACCACTTTGCGAGCAAGATGCGGTTTGCCGATCCTGCAGGATAACGACTCATCTCATCGCGAATCAAGTCGTCTACTTCCTTGTTCCATCCGAAGATGGTGCTGAGCATCTGTCGACGCAAGTCGTCATTGGTAGGATTAGTTTGGCTTGCGGGCATTGGATGTTTGTATGGAAGATCGCTTAGGCGTGAGCGAGTGTACTTGAACAGGTCCTGCACCTTAGCATCATCAGGGCTCCTAGGCACCTCGTGTCGCAATCGAGATGGGCGATGTTGTCTTGACTTGGACGAGGCCAACGACGGACCACTGGTGCTAGGAAGCGTGTAGCCCATCGAATAATTGTCCACGTCCCGCCGTCCCACTGTCGAGGTTTTCAAGGATGAACCAGCGGAGATGTATGTCCCCTCAGTCATTGGTCGCGACCTCAGTGAGCCTGTCTGTCTACCGGGTGTGCGGGAGCCTGCCGAAGACTTTGATAATGATGAATGGCTGGAGGCCTGGCTGCCTGAGTCATATACTTCGTTTCTCACTTCAGGTGCATTGCGCTTTGCCAGTCGCTGGAAAGGGGATAGATGGTCGTCATCACTTTCAGAGATACCCATCTCAAGGGGGACAGAGCTTGACTCGGACTCTGAGGTATGGATGGTCGTTGCAGAGTGCACCGATCTGCCCCCCGTCTCTTCTGATGTGGGAGGCGATGGTGGGAGGACACCAGCAGGGTGTTGTACGTTTGCTACCATAATGGCAGGAGAGTTGAGATCAAACTGCTGCACAGTATTGTTTGGTCCAATGGTAAAAAGGCTGGCCCCAGGACCGTAGACAGCCAGGCCTTTTACATGCTCAAGGGTGGGAATGGAGTCCTTGGTGACATGCTTGGTCCTTACGTCCCACGAAAACGTTTCCCTGTTTGATCAATTAGCACAAAACCCGCCAACGGGAAGCAGGCCGCCGCGCGCTTAGGCTGTGGCCAGTTTGGAGGGACATACGAATCTGAGTATTGGATGATACGGCCGTTCTTGGACCACCCCATCCAATTAGGGCCAGACAGGAAGTTCTCGTTCCTCCGGAGCACTCTGACCACCTTGGCGGGGTCGTCGGCGTTGTACGACTTGGCCACACTCCAGACCCGCAGGTCGCCATCGTGTGTCTGTACAGCCAACATATCTGACTTTTGCCTCGAGGACGACGCATGCCAGGAAAGGGTGACAATAGGTGATGGGCCTCTCGAAGTCGTCAAGTTATGCAAGATGGTAAAGCGAGGCTGTAGAGTGGCGACTAGGAGTGATCCATTCTGGTAGCTGAGGTTGGTTGGTTTAGTACATGAAAAACATATCGCGGCCAATGGTGATGATAACTTACCCGATAGCAAAGGTCCGACAGTCAGATGAAGGAGCCAATGCTGTCACTGCAATTTGGTCAATCGTCCGAGCTGAGATGTGCTCGGATGTTGTTGGTTCAAAAAGGATGATGTTTCCCTGCGTGTTTCCTACAAGCCAATATGTTAGCTGGGCCATGCAAGCCATAAGAGGATCGTGCGGGTTCTCTCACCAAACGCAACGTTTCCGTTGCGCATCCACGAGGCGACTGTAAGCGTCTCGTATGAAACAAAGCGAGATATCTCATCGCCAGTCATCAGATCCCAGACAATGGCGGTCTGGCCGGCGTCATAGCTCACGACAAAACGGCCAGCACCCATTTCGCTCTGGGTGTCCACGGCAAGAAGTTGAACATCGTCGACGTGCCGTGTGAACCTCCGATCGATGGTGAGAGTATCGTGATGACAGCATACTATTGTTGGCCCTTGAGCATAGAGGTAGATGGCTGCCGTGGCGGCTGATGGGATAAAGTATCTGAGATCCTTGATGTTCGGCATTTGTGCGAATTCCGGCGGTGCTGGACGGCCCCGTGCGGTCGACGATTTGCCGGACCGGTTGGACACGGTCTGGATATGTGACGCGGAAGACATGGCTGCGGTCTTGCTATCGAGGCTTCCACGACGGCCAAGTATGTCAAGTCCGAGATTATATTGGCCCGTTTAGTCGGCCTACACCTCTGCCAGCGCAGAGGCAGTTTCGCTTCCAACAAGATGCGAAGCACTCCAAGCCCGTGAGACAGCACCAGCTTCGGTGTCACAGTCCTGTCTCCAGGCCAAGGTCCGACTCTCTTGAGAGCGTTCTCTGGGGTGAGCCCACAAAGTGGCGGCAAGCTGCGGCGTTCTTTAGGTATCAATCATCACATGAAACCCAGCTCCTGTCTATTCCCGAACACAAGCCTCAAACACTGCAATTCACCAGGCGCTTGGTTTTCTTTCGGGCCACCGAGGATGATGGAAGATTATTATGCTCGGGAAGGAGGAATGTCGAATTGGTCGAGGACGGACAAGATGTGAGGTACGATGTGTCGTCGAGGGTGGTTTGACGATGCAAGGCTTGGCCGTAGTACTCGTAGGCCACGAAGTGAGGTTTGAAAGAAGAAGGCTAGACAGGCTAGCGGAAGAGGGCAGCGTCACGGTTTTGCATATAAAGAACAAACTTGTAGGCAAGAAGAATGACGGTTCTCTGTGATGTGCCGAGCAGCGTTAGGGGAGGGGCTGATCTGATTAGCTCGGCGCTTGTTCGTGCCGCCTAGGGGATGCTCCTGTTTGGAGGATTGGGAGTAGTAGGTGATGCAGGCGGATGCAGGAGATGTTTTGGCTGGATGCGTAATGGTGGTCACGCTGATGGAAACAAAGAAAGACGTTACGGATCTTCCGTCTGTTCTCTCTTGGTCTGTTCAGGCCTTGTCTATCCTCCTCTGATGACCCTTGGCAAAGCTGTGTGAAACAGCACAGATGGGGATGGCGGGAGGGAAGGAGGAGGAGGTAAAAGAAAATATCGAAGCGGCCCAAGTGCAAGAACGGCTACTTGTAATCGACGCACAAGCAACCTAAGACCTGTACATCCGGTAGGGACATGCACCACTCACGCACGGTGAAGGTCGCTCCAGAATATTAGATGGACATGGACAGGTTGGAGAGGAGGGTTGGATAGGTAGGTAATAAGAGCAGGCTGGGGTGTGATGGGTCCGATGGAGAGGAGCCAGGCGAGCATGGCGCCTATGCGGCCGTGGTTGAGGCCTGTCAATGGATGGGGTTGGCTGCCATATAAAATTAGAGTGCAAAAGCTGCTAACGGCCGTCTTTGGAATGGAGCGGATACGGTCCGGCAGCTAAGGACCGGCCAATGCGCGTCGACGCAGCCCAGGTACATGCGCATGCCGACAAGATACCTGGGCTTTCCGTGTTGCAGCTATCTGCAGCATCAACGGCTGGTAAATAGAACATGCTGGCCATGTGCTGCTTCGTGGTAGTGGTACCTACCTCTCTCGCTACCGACGGCGTGTAGCGAGCAGAGAGTAACAGGTACAGACGTCGTTGCAACGCTGCCATCGCTTCCATGTGTCAGGCAGCCTTCTTCGCTTCTTCGTTTTTTTCTTCCTCCCCTTCCCACTCCGTTTCGTCCCAACCAGCCGCCGTAAGTTAGGCTCTGCGTCTGCTACGCGCGTGCGCCCGCGGTGGGCCCAGCTAAGCAGTGAGGCGAAAAGGGCGGGCGAGGCAATGGCGATTGCTAGTCGCCTCAGAGTCAACTGGGACTGGGAATCATGGGCTCAGATCCTCGAGGCGGACGAATTGAAGACAGGTGATGTACAGGCGCTAGCGGGCCATGTACCGCTGCTGGAGTAGAATCCCTTGTTGAAGCCCCCTGCTTAGCCTCTCAGGCTGCCCGCGACCCTTGCCAGACATTTGGATATGGACCTATCAAAGCTTCCAGAGGCATCGAGGTGTCGAAGAGCTCTCGACTTGAACTGCGTCGACTCCGTATCCCATGTCATGTCTTGCCCGGAGCAACATTTGTAAGTGAGTACGGTACGGAGCAGCAACAGCACCAACTGATACGCCTGCGCCATTAGCCCTCGTACTACGTCTAGCAACCGGGGCTCTTCTCTTACCCCGACTTGCGGCGCCTTTCACCGTTGCATCGGTGGTTCCACGCTGGCGATCTGGCCTCTGTGCGAGGGCCGGGCCTGGGTGACTGCACGGTACCTTGCAGCCGTGCTGTGCTGTGATACCAGTTCGTTCGCGCCCGCCAGCAGCCAGACTGAGCCCTGGCCATGGTTCGTCCATTCTGCTTTGCCACAGTCGATTCGATTCCATACGATGCTGCACTTCATCGCCACAAATCATCAGCATCTCAGGCCCTGAAGTTGGGCCTTGGAGACGTTCGAACCAGAGGGGGGGCGCCCAGATGCATGGCTGGAGCATGGCTGGAGCTTTTGGCGATTTGGGGCTGCGGTCCAGAGTGGGGCGGCCAGCCCAGGCGCTCAATGGCAAGAGCTGTCGAAGCGCCGAGGTGTGTCGCGCCTGCTGATTGGAGGCGCCAAATGCAGGTGCGCGCCGCAGCCTGGCCAATCGGCGGCTCGATCACGCCTGCCTGCAGGGGTCTAATCGCTCAGTCCCGGCCGCTAAGACCGTTAAAGACGCCGGCTGGGATCAGGGATGCAAACCTCATTCATTCATCTTGAGCTTGAGAATCGCGCCGAGACAGAGCAGAACAGACCACAAAAAGAACAAGACAGGACACACTGAAGCTCTCGGTTGTGTGCTAGTCCGTCCCGCACTGTAATTACCGTAATCAGTCGCTTCCAATGCAATTAATTATGTGCCTCAGTCACAAAGACGAGACCCGAACTACACAAGACATAAGACAAGATGAGACACGGACACGACACGATACGATACAGCTTCCGAGCCGCCGCCCGTGGCATGGCATGGCACGACTCTGCCGTCACAGCAGCATCAGATGATTCACGAAACGGATTTCGGCCTACCATAAACCCAGAGTACAAGTATCGCAATTTCGCCCCAAACTCCGTTCAACAACTAGCCTCCTCTCAAATCGGCGCGCTAACAAGCTTCCCAGCTCCATGTCCGTCGGCTCCGCAATCACATCTCCAGAGCCGGCTCATATCTAGGTATATCTTGTTTTCAAGGCAACCCCTGGTGCGGACTCTTTCTGTTACAGCATCATCCTAGCGAATTGGCGTACCCGGATGGCCATTGAAACGTCTTCTGTTCGTACCTTTGTCTGTACACAGTGACGAAACACTTGAGGGCACACGTGCGACATGCTTGGAAATGTCTTGGAGTCTTATCAAGCCTTGGTCCAATCCAGCATCCATATCAGCCTCCTCTCTCCACTTGCAAGTCTATTCTCCTGCATCAACGCTGCTGGTAGATTGAACTGCCATTGTGCTACATACAGTATTTACCCACCTCATCCGAGGCCACTACAAGCACACGAAGGATTCTAGACATGCGTATTCCGTATATATCACACAGCTAGGCACCCAATATATCCTGGTTCGGAGTGGTGATGGCCCCATGAGACATAGGCGCCGGCTACACTGGTCCCTTGGGCGACCAACAGCAAGTTTACTCGATTGGGAATATCTTGAGGCCCAACAACAACAAACCCGTCAGCGTATATGACTCTAGTCTCGCTATTCTTTCCGCACCCTGTCGAACTGTGACCTTGTGACGCAGTATTTTTTTCTTGGCTTGCTACACTCAGTTTCCTCTTTGTCATATGCAATGTCTAAAGTCACTATCGCCGGAACGCCACTCGCGGGACGCATTCATCAAAGGTCGTCAAGCATGGCACGGCCACATTTTATACTCCGAGACAGGGCAAAGTGGCCAAAGCTTCTGGTGCATAGGATGTTGTTGCCGCAATGAAATAACACGTACAAACCGTGATATCGGTTTCCCTTGGTGTTTCAATGCCTATTCATCAAATCAAACTGCGACATCCACGAATACGTTGGGTGCCAAGGTGTCTTCCGAAGTTTTCTTGAACAAGGATTAAGATGGAAGCCGAAGGTGAGCCGTTATCGTTGTGTCACACCAGAGCGGAGAGTATTGAAGTGCGGTGAAGCAAACGAGATCAAGAGCCAAGGTATCCATGACGTGAAGTAAGAGTCCGAGCCACCCTTGCCATCCCGCATGCCTTGGATGGCAGCTCGTTCCTGACCCAGCCGGTTACTGGCATGTCCGGTTTCGCTTCACTTCAATCATGACGAAGTACGAGCATGAGTCTCGCTTCCTGACCTCGTGGCTCAAGCCCTTCCCCACCAAAGAGCAAAATATCCTATCCTGTCTCTTGTAATAATGCCATAGGTAGAATGTGTAAGATTACTTATGCAGCACTAATTCTATCCAGATTTTATTCTGCATTTGTGCAATAGACATTGTTAACATGTCAACTAATGAGCTCGAATAAGTCAACGACTCAAAGCTCAGGCGGCTCTTGTAGAACGTTACTCATTATGAACTGAAAAGAAACATCAGTTGTACATTCTCTTATTGCTGTAGATTCGACGAATTAACGACATGTCCTATCGAAAGATACGTTACCTATGAGATGAAATGCCCAAGTAAACATGTTTGGGAAGAATACATGACCATTCAAGTGATTTTGATACTAGATTCTATTATTTACACACATGCTTTGCCAACTTCTTGTTACGTCTTGGTGGCACGGGAATTCGTCAGGCATAAGTAGAAGATTATGGGAGTATACCAAATCGTCATACTACTAATAGTAAACCGCCGATGAAACTTTTCAGGAGTAAAGCAATAGGACGGATCATGTTCTTGGGAATCAAGGTACGACTCTTGGTCGATAAATGTCAAACTCTGCAGGGAAGAGACGAGTGATGAAGATCCAAGCGCTGCTCATGCTCATGCTAGCAGCTAGCAAAAGATTAGGAATCAATTATACAGTATAGATTGTGTCTCCTCTAAACTTATACATCTTCATATAGGTAGTTTTATAACATAGGCACAGCGATTTTCTTTCAGCGGTCCAGGTTCCTGCCTTCTGATACTGGAGGAATCTACTCGCGATATGATGTAACGAGAGCCAAACTCCCTACAATACATGTCTCATGATTTGTGGGCATTTTATTTTAGCAGTGTGTTCGTTTCGATAAGATTTGAGAGGATTCAATGAAAATGATATACCAAATCCTTAATCTACTAATTTATATAATGATTTTGCTTGTTGAAATGATATAAAGTGATATATTGGCTCTAAAATTGCCATTACAGCTTTGCTGACTTTCTTGATTATATATATAACCTCCATAAAGTGGTATATTATGTTTCTGTCCAATGCTTCATGAATGGGTATACCCATCTTAACGACATCAGGCGATTAACTATGAGATATCTCTTCCTCAACTGGTTGATGGAGGGGGCGTGCTCGCTTCTAAGGATAGGAAATAATCGATAAAGGTCCTCTAATGGCCGATTTCGTTTCTCATTTCGAATCTACGATAGAGCTGGCGTTATCACACCAACTTGCCCGGAGTCTAGATCAGTCTGGATCCGTGTGTCAAGAAGACTAAGATGAGGGTATAAAGTGGTTTGATACAAAGGACGTAGCAGTATCACACATCATGTCAGATATCATCAAGTAGAGCTGTGAATCCACCTCCGTGGAGTGTCCATATGAAGAGGGTAGCTTCCAGTTTTGCGTTATTAAAGAGAGAAATTACCAACCAGTCATTACAACACTCGGCTACAAGAGAAGCCACTGGTTAACAATTGGCCAGAGTCCGAGGTGTTTAGAAGATGATTCTGAACAATTTAGCTAACATGTGATCAATCTCGGTAGCTTGGGTCTAACAAGACGGCCTTGATCAATCACAGCGGCAATAATGACAGCGGCATTAGTTACCGCTGTGGAGGCCTTCGCGGACATTGTGCGTATGTATTTCTACTCAACTAGGAAGGCCGTGCCTTTTCTCCCCAGGTGTCGTGATCTGAACTTCATGTCCTTGGATAGCCCTGTGCTGCCGATTGGGTTGCATCTGTGACCTTGGCGACTCCTTCAGACGGAGCTGAGACGGGGCTGTAACCTATAACATGTCGTTTCCTGACATCTCATATTGCTGAATACGATCGATGCTGCAAAACCACGCACGCAACTTCATGTCAGATATGGGAGTGTAAAATGGGGGATTCGTTCTACGGTTGGCGCCCGCCCAGTTCCAATCACATCGATTCACACGCGCATCACACAGGGCGTATAATTAGAACTGGAGTACTTTGAAAGGCGCCTCACCAGCATCAGATGATATGGGGAATGTTGGGCTTTTTTTCCCTTTCGCTTAACGCGGCCACTTCGAATCCATTTCTGCGTCACAGATTACGACGCCGCAATGAGCAATGAGCGATTGTATTGGCAATGGGCTTTTGGACTTTGCGTGGTTTAAAACAAGAAGATGTGCCCTACAAGACAAACGATACGCCAGAAATGCAGTGACTCAGCGTTCACGTGGTTCAGCATTTATAGCCAATGGGCATGCAGCATGCATGCAATTGGACGACATGTCCGCGACGAATAAGGTGGCAGTACAGCATCTCGACAAACCTATTGGCCAAATCCGCCGCAAACCCCCAGCAAGTTCCCTCTTTGACACTCCTCTTCTAAGCCAAGAGGATCGGGCTGTGATAGGGCGCGGGGGAAACGAAAAGAGGAGGGGGCGAAAAACGCTCAGGAAGAATTGCTGACGGATTGGATGGACCTTCTTTTTTTCACGTGTTGTGACTGTGTGGACAGAGGATTTTCCCGAGGGCGAAGGTGGCTCAGCAAAGTAAGAGTAAGAGAGAGAGAGGAGGGCAGACTAACAAAGATTCCCCTCCCCGATGGAGAAGTACAACGTTGCTATCAAAAGACGAGACGAGACGGAGACGGAAACAAAAAGAAAAGAAACGCCAATGTCGGGGTCAGCCGGCCCTTCTCCCGTACGGATTATCTGGCCCACCAGCGAAGGCCCGTACCGTAACCTTGCTTGGAAGGCGGCCAAGACATGGCTGGTAAAAAGCAAAAAGAAACTTATTTGTCGGGGAGAGGGAGAGAAACATCCGGAAGGGTAAAAAAGAAAAGTGTATTATTGCAAAAAGTAACGACACACCCTCTCCCAATCCCAAACCACGAAAAAGAAAGAAGGAAAAAAAGCAAACCGGAAACACAGGATTCTCGCCAACCCTGCATATGCAGCCCAGACACACCCACACCAGCAGGAGGATTATGCAAGCTCACCAGCACCTCAAATCACCGGTGTGGCACATCCCGAAGCACCGTGTTTTGTATCGGCGTAATAAAGTGGTTGCAACACACACACACACTCACACAAATAAACGAATGAGTAAGCGTGCGCCGAATGAGCGAGGGCTTACTGTGTGATCGACCCAGCCCAGCTTATCACTGTCTCAACGGAAAGAGCGCAGCAATGAGAGACAAGAGAGAAACACGAGAAAAGATAAGCCCCCCCGGGGCGAAAAAGCTCACGGTCGCGCAAGTTCCCGTTCCCAGCTTGCTTTAGGTTTGCGTTTGTCTGTACACCGACATTATCAGCTGTAACGCACATATGTATGCCAGCTTGGCTCATGCACTCGGTGAACATGCCGACAAGGGTGAACCCAGCTGCTCGCTGCATGCAAGGGAAAAGATAAAAAGATAGATAAAAAAAGAAGGGAGAGAACACAGCGAATATGTACTCGTAAATGGCCACGTCAAATCACAGCAAAGAGTGCAGCCGCACGCAATTTGCCGCGCTGTCCATTCATGTCCGAGGCCCTCCCCCCCCCCCTCCGATCGATCGCGAAATCGTGCTTCATGTACATCGTACATTAGACATGCAACCCATCTGCACGTTCGGTGGTTGTTATCACACATCAGGCAGCCCTTTATTTCATTTACTGGCCGCCCTACATGAAATAGTAGACCATTAAGATTAAAAAGAAAAGCAAAGTATTAATGTTGGGCAGTTAATCTATTTTTTGTTGTTTTTTCTGCCACATCATAAAAAATACCAAAAAGCAAAAAGCAAAAAAAGCAAATAAATGAGATATCACAACTGAGCTTCGAGACACGACGCCCTGCATTGCACGTAGATTACAGCACAAGCTTATAGCGAAAAACCATACAACCACTAGCCTGCCGTTTTCTCAGCCCGCCCAAAAAGCATACCTCGTAGCGATCCAACCACCACCGCTCGTTACATTTTCCCTCCAGCTCTCTGCGACAAATCCAGCTATCAATTACGAGTACACTTGTTTACTCCGCAGTTGGGCAAAGAAAAAACAAGTAATTAACAGTCATGATTCACACGCGCGCAAACCCTCCCCCCAGTCACGCACCCCCTCAAGTCTAACAAATCCTGTTGTTGTTTTTTTACTGTCTTAATTATTATACTTTTCTATTCGCGAACTCGTGCCTTCAAACCCAAGCCCTCAGATCAAATCACCAATGGGGCCCTATCGAATCACACACACCCCTCCCATGTGACAATAACAACACAGCACGCACAGCGAATAGGGCACGTAAAATGCGAAAAAGCCCCCGGCGCCACCGAGTCGCACTGCATTGGGTCGGTGAGCGAGCGAGCAGCAAACCACCCCCAAGTCAAGTTGATCCGCCCGCAAGCCTTCTGTGGCGGCCCTGCGCGTGTGGTGGCAGACGGTCACCGACTTTCTGTCCGTGTACAGCGCACCGTTTTGTTTTCATGCGTTTGCGCGCGAAAGAGCGGCGCTGAAAGATGCTACTAGTACTGTAGTCATAGTTAGTGTTAGTGTGCCAGAGCTGAAAAGTCGGGGGCGGCTGGGCTACGAGAGCCGGTGGCAGCAAGCTCGCCCATTGCCGAACGTCCCCGAAAGGGCATCTAAATGCGGTCAATCGGAAAATGGCGTTCTGTGCTCCAAGTTTACGCCGTGGCGCTCACTTAATGGCGGATAGACACATGGCAATACAATGAATCATGAATGGCAAAGGCGGAGAAAGGTATTGTGTGTGGAAAAGTAGAAACTAGTATTGGTAATAAGGGGGTATCTTGTAAGAAAGAAGCTATCTAAACAGTTGCTATGCTAAAATGTTTCCCAATGTGTGCCGAGTCCGTCTGTAGCGGAGGGCTTCCCAACGCCAGAGTATGTATCTAAAGTAATGTGTCCCAATGTCCCGTCGCTCATCCTTGTGGAAGAGGGTATCCAGAAATTCCCATTGGCTAATGCCCGCTATGATCGCTAAAACCCAATAGTCCGATAAAAAAACAAATGAACTCCGATAATGCCGTCGTAAGAATTAAATAGTAGTAAAATGAGAAAGGAAACAAGGCTGTCGTTGCGACGATCCCCTAAACCAAGAGGGGGTTGGATATGAAAATGATCCGGGTATCAAGTGAAGGTCCAAAGTTGCAAAGGCTTGTGAAAGAGAAATGGAAGAAGCCGAGTTGGGCTGACCCAGTTTAGCCGATCTGGCCGCGGTAGTAGAAAGTGTAGAAGAGGAGGGAATGCCTCGGTGGTGGGCGGGAGGATGAGTCAGATTAGGTCGGACCGTGGCTCTCCCGTCGGCATCCCGATTTTCCCCATGAAAGCGCCGCAAATCAATTCCTATTGATAGCGCACTTGGTGTGGGTGGCTGTGCTTAGACCACAGCCGGGTCTGAGTCGTAGTAGAATAGAAAGAAGAAGAAAGTCGTAATCGTCATGTACACCATTCAAAGGTGTGTTGAATCTATTAGAGGCTGTTCGTAGAAAGCCGGAAGTAGTAGTGAGAAAGAAAGAGCCTTTGTTTGCGCCAGCGCATGACCCGCAGAGTAAGTTGTAGATGTTTTTACTCGGAAATGGGAGTCATGGAGACAAGCTTGGACTTGGGGCTCTTCTTGGCGCTGGATGCAGAGCGGCTCTTCTTCTTTGAGGCCTGCTTGCGGCGCTCCTTCTCAAGCATGATCTGGCGCATGCACTCGCGCTGCAGAGCAAGCTTCTCTCGCTGCATCTCCAAGACCTCGGCGTCAGTCAGGCGGGGAGGAGACTGCATCATCATGATGGGAGAGGAAGAGGCGCTGGAGCTGGCGATGCTGTGGCTGTCACTGTCGAAGGGGTCCGACAGGAGAAGATCGTCGTCGGAGAGGAAAGAAGTGGCTCGCTCCTCGCGGTCGAACTCGGAGAGAGACTCTCGCCTGGGCCAGGAGGGAAAGGCGCACGAGGCATCGCGAGTTCGAAGGTTGGAGGGGCTGATATCGATGGCGGTAGACATGGTGCTCACGGAGCTGTATGAGCTGTATGAACCGAACATTGTGAATGTGTTTGTGTGTTTGTGAGAGAAATGGGTGTTATGGAGATTGTTCCAGAAATCTGGGGTTGAGATGGTTTATGTATTGATAAGACCGGTTGGTGGAGTTTGCTCGGCTTCTGTTGATTGCTATTGTGTGTAGTGTGTGTGTGTGTGCTTCGGGCGTTACCGTGGGGTGGTGTGGATGCAACGAGGATTTTCCGTCAGTGATGCCGAAGGATGGATGGATGTTGTTGTTGTTTGTTTGCTGACTGCTGAGCAGTAGAGTAGAGTAGAGAGGATGGAGAGTGAGGATGGAGTTTGTATGTATTGGCAAACAAAGGATGTTTGTGATGGCGGACAATGCAGACCGAGCTCTGGAGCCTGGAGGGAGCAGAGGCACTTATATCGACTCATCGTGGGCGGCACATGTGTGAATCATCTGGGAGAGCCGCTCGGCGCTGGGGCAGAAGGGGGGAATGGGGGACTGGGATGGGGGCGCCGTTTGAAGGGGGGGCGTGAGGGCGTGATGCAAGGGAGCCATTGTCATTGCTTTGCCGGGCTGGGGGTTATCAAAAGCAAAGTTGAGAGGTTGCAGCAAGCCGGTTCCGCCCACCCCCCTCCCCTGCCGTTGTGCTGTTGCAACATCACCTTGGGAGATTTCGCACCCCCCACGCCACGCCGCTGGGCTGGAAGACATGGACAAGGACATCCGTGGACCAGCACAGCAAAACTGCCAGCCCTACTACTAACGGAGAGGGAACACCGTCGCACACACACAGCACAGAGCAGCAGAGGTGACACGCAAATGGCGGTGTTCCGCAACTCGGTTTTTGACCGCCACAGCCCAGCGGTCTGATTGGACCCTTGCGTTGCGAGAAGCGGCGAGCTGTAGCTGTTGCGTGCGCAGTGCTGTGCTGCGCTGGCCGTATCGTGATGTTTGTGTATCAGCACCGCACGCTTGTGTCATCCAGGTATCAGCGCGGAGGGATCCCGTATCATCGTGCATCCCATTGCCCATCCTCCCTCATTCCCATCCCTCATCCTCATCCTCAGTCAGTGTCAGTGTCAGTGTCACGGAACCTAGCTCAACTCAAACCCGGCGCGGCGGCAACAGCAATTCAAGCGTTCACCCAAGATGACAGACAGACACACACGCTTGGCTGGGCGGTCCGGGGAAACACCGCGCTCGTTCCTTGGTAGCAAGCAGGAGGACCGAGCGCCGTCCGAGTCGCAAAAAGCAGCCCCTCGCAAAAAGAAACCCGTGCTGCCGGGGCTCGCTCGGACGGGGCGTGCTCTAGCTGGTAGGCTCAAATGGACTGGATGGGCTCTGGCTGTCGCTCGCTCTCGCTCGGGGTACGTACCGGCCCAGCCAACATCAACATGGTTACAGGTTGCATCTTGGCCTGTCAGTGTCAACAGCGGCGCATCTCATGCCCTACTTGCTACGGAGTGCTACTTGGTACGTGCTGCTTGGTATCGCCAATTTCCCCCCATGTCTCTCATGCCCCAGCTTTTCCAATTACCCTACCAGAGACTCCCTTCACCCATGCAAAGTGCCTTCGTGTCCTCCCTAGTCGCCCATAACCCGCCGTTGGGCACCGGGGCACACCGCCCCAGCTTTCCGGTCGGTCAGCCAGCAGGGAGCCCTGGAGGCGTCTGAGACAACAAAGACCAGCGCCAGTTTTGCCGACGGAAGGCCTTCCCCGGCATTCCGTTTTGCTGGATCTGCCACTTGTCTCGGTCTGGGGGAATCGGAATCGAGCAAATCGCTGGGTGTCTCTCGTCGCGAGCTTGCTTTTCCTGTCCTCCCTCGTCCCCTTGAGAAGGGATGCTAGCAATCTGATAGATCGCAAAAAAGGGTAAATCTCATTTTGAGCCGTCGTCGGCGGATGGCTCTTCCGCCGGCACACTACTGTGCGTACTTCTTGATACATTTGAGATTTGATGTTGTTGTTGGTTACCTCAGTGGTATTAGTATGGTAACACTAATCTACCTCCTGCTTGTGGACTCAGACAACAAACGGCATCTCGTAACCCGTGTCGTGTAGCAAGAAAGAAGCAAGACAAAAAAGATTTGATATGTTTTAATAACAAGTAGCGCTTAGCCAAGCAACCAGCCGAAAAAGCAACCATGACAGGAGGAGACCGAAAAGTAAGAAGCAGAACTCAAGAAGGCACATACCCAAAACGGACAGACAGGCTCCTCGTTACAGAAGGAGGATGAGATGATTACCGTCCAGGCAAGGTAGGTGAGATGAATTAGAAAACGGGCCGCGACGGAGAATAACCGTGAGCACACAATAAACATTACGGAGTAATACTGGATGGCATCATCCCCCAGCCCAGCCCAGCCCAGGCCGGCAGAATGGAGTAAATGGACAGTGGCCGCGATAAACTAACGGAGGCAGCACATCCCGTGCTCGAGCACCAGGCACTGGTTGGGCAAACCAGCTTGAGTGCTGACTGGACTGAAGTGCCACGCAAGGGTTCAGGATCTTGGGCTTGCAAAGTTGGGGGGAGCAGCCAGACCAGCGCACTCAGCGCCACTTTGGGGGTGGAACGGTGCTTGGTTACGATACGATATACGTGGACTCGTAGCGGGCCGACACTCCCCTCGAAGCCGGAGTCGTAAGTAAGGTAGCCCAACTGCTTTGCTAGAACGTCTCCTCTTCGTCTCAACTCTCGTAAACGCAAGCACCAGAGGCAGTTCGTTCCATGTACCATGACGGCGATACGGAGTCGAGTCCTGCCGCCTCCTCCAACCGGCAGGTCGCTAACGTCGCCAGCTCGACAGTTTGTCGCCAGTCATGCCGCCCTTTGCTGTGGCTGCCCGCCCACCAGCTGCGTCTGCGCCATGCCATTGGGCAAACTGTCCAGGCGGTCAAGACCTGTGTCGCAGCCTGATCTGTGGTCCTCTGATCGCAAGCAACCCATACGAGTACACATACGTACATGATAAGGCACTCGATAATACTGTGGTGCTACCTGGGCGGCACCTCCATCGTTTGCCCCGGTAGTAGCTGGGGGGGGAGACGTGTGTGCCTGCTAAGGCAGTGGGTTTGGCGGTAATGCGTGAGGTGTCCACGACGATTTGGGAATCTTTTCTGGCCGCTGGCGCCTGGACAGCTTTGACAGCTCACCGTGCTGCGAGGGGAGACGCCGCCAGCTGGCCGTTTCCCCTCATGAGTCAGGCCAGTCTTTGGTGTTGTTTTCTTGTGCACCGCCATTTCCCCCTCATCGTGAGGCAGGCAGGCAGACAGCCACATGTCGTAGTTGTAGTCATCATCCATGGTTCCGGGAAAAATTCGAAAACGGCCACTGCTATTTCTGGATGGGGGCCATCTCGCCATGCCCATGCCATGCCCATGGCTGTGCGATGACAGCACCGAGCGAGCTTTCGCAGTCAGACGAGACACGCCCCCCGAGAGCCTGACATCGGCCTCTTTACTACCTACCTGGACAAGCATCCATTCTATTATTACATTTTCGGGAGTCCGGGGGCGGCTTACATACTCGCATCATGTTCGCAAGCAGGGTTGTAAATTAGTTACTAAAATTTTAGTATTAGTATTAAATACTAAATACTAAAAAGTTTTAGTATTAGTTACTAAATACTAAAATTGTTTTAGTATTAGTAACTAATACTAAAAATACTAAAATTTTAGTATTAGTTACTAAATTAGTATTTTTAGTATTTAATAAAATTATATAATATAAATTTTTAAATAATAAAAAAAATTATAAGCTTACCGCCTTCCTAATTTAGAGTTTTACCGGATTTATATTATACCGCTTTTGCTTAATAAGCTAGATTTAAAATTTATATAGTAAATTTTATATATAAAATAAATATATTTTTTTAATTTTTAAAAATATAAAAGAATTCTCTTTTTATATATAAATACTATAGATATATTTTATATATAATTTTATTAATATTATAATTAATTATATTTTTTAAAATACTAAAAATACTAAAAATACTAAAATTTTAGTATTTTAGTAACTAATACTAATACTAAAAAATCTTTAGTATTAGTTACTAATACTAAAAACCCTGGTTTTAGTAACTAATACTAAAAATACTAAAATACTAATACTAATACTAAATTAGTTACTAAATACTAAATACTAATTTACAACCCTGTTCGCAAGGCTGTCGTGATCCTACTGGTTATGAGTGCTACTGTACAGTCCGATGCCACGCCGACCCCCATTTTACATTATCTCTCTATCGGGCTGGAATGCCGCCGCCTCGGCACCCAGATTTTTCACTACGGTCAGATTCATTAATCTGGCATCCCGGCATGGCGGACCCCCGTGCTACGTAGCATGCCTGCATTATCTAGGCTATCACCTCCCAGTCAGCGTTCCAGTGTATCAGGATAACCCTCGAGGAGTTGTACTTTGGGAACAGTACGGAGGTACACGTGCTACCCTATGTCTGGAGCACGAAATACCGAATATGGCACCTGGCTGCTGGCTGCCCATCTACTAAATTACACGATATTGCGGTTACCATCCACTTGGTCAGCGAATGCACGTACTCATGCAATCTTATTCCGTAGCTGCCGTCGGGCACCCTCCAGTTCCGAAGTCTCGAGTATTCCAAAGAGCTTCTCTGACGTCAGTCGCAGTCACAGGCTCACACAACCTGTTTTGGAGTCACGACATGACACAGGCACCCTAATCTCTCGCTCAGACCGCCGGATTGCTAATAACACGGAAACTTCCATCGCAGCAGTCAAAGGTGTATTACAGCAGAAAGATTGATTTCCAAATCTTATAGTATTACTCATTGGACTTGCCCGATTTGAGTACACGCTTGTTACGTGATTCCCAATATTACCCGTAAGGCGTGTAGATCCCTTGCCAAGCTTCTTTGCTCAACATCGCCGTCGGGGCATTTCCAGAGCCGAGGATGGGCTAGGGCACGGAGCCCGCGTATCACCACCGATAGGGGACCAAGGTGAATGAAAGAAATATCACCAAAAATTTCCTCCTTTCTCACGACTTACACAAATCTCTTTACAAAAGGAAAATTTTTCTCTTTTCCCCTCTTCCCCCCCAGTCTGCCATGCTGGCCGTGCATAGAGTGGGCTCGGCATCTCGCTACTGTATCTGCTGGGTGGATAGGGCGTGCATAGAGTACGATACATGGATCCTGACTTGCGTGCAGTGCGGTCAACGTCCAGTCCAGTCCGTTATCTATCAAGATGGAGTCCGACTCAACTGCATCTTGCAGCATGCAGCACGCACTGCATACATCTCAGCGATACGCACGCACAGGCTCTGACCGCTCCTGCAAGATGCACCTCTGACATACGCGACACCACCACGGGGCCCCCCCAATGGAAAACAAACTAGAGTACGGTAAGGTAGAGTGGAAGTGCACACCGCACGAGCACGACTCCAAAACCGCCGACTCGATGCTTCTACCGCTTCCGTCGCCTAAAAGGCCCTTCTTCCAGCCAGAAGGGAAAAGGGAGCACGGATCTTTTCTTTGATGGAACAGGCTTTTTACAATACCCAGTAGCTTAAATTACTTAGCACGCGGAAAATCGTCCAGCAGAGCAGAGAGTTTCTCCACTGGCCAGGGCCGGCCCGGATCCCTAGGCTCCTTTTTTTCTGCTCTTTCGCCATCTCTTTACTTTTTTTGCTGTAGGAAGACCCTTGGAGGGCGGTATTCCCGGCTCTCCACTCCCGCGGACCGGAACCAGCGTCTCTCTTGTCAAGCAAGACCAAGCAAACCCCCGTCTAGCCAGTGTTCCAAAGATTCTTCGGTGCTTTTTCGTTTCAGATCAGTGCAATCTTATGGTTGGGTCCAGGGGTGTTGATGACCATCCTTGCTGCTGCTCCCATGCAGCGGAATGCTCGATACCGTGCCCCGGTGAAGGATTAAAGGGTATGTATAATGCTAAAACTAGAGCAATCCATGTCTTGATCTCTCTCCTCTCACTCTCTTTATTCCCCGGTGGTCTAGCCCAAACCAAGCCAACGGCATGACAGCTGCCGTTTCCAAGTCTAGTACTGCATTACCCAGAAGGGTACTCCGTAAACGGAAGAACATGGCGAAAATTTTTCTTTGCTGGCTCTCGCTCTCTCTCTCTCACCCACGGAAGGAATTTCTCCGTACCACATAAGCCACATGTCCATGTCGATATCCGTTGATTACTATTGGACTTTTTGTCTTTTCAGCGACAACCGAGATGAAAGGTTTCCTATTTTCCCGAAAAGTATTCCGTAGGCAGTTTACAATTCTGTCTTGCAGGCTTCTTTGACCACGGAGAAGCTTGGTCCTCGGTATGCTGGGATTTGCTAATTGCTAAATTAACTCGATCAGGTGAACATTGCGCTGCTTCACGTGCATGCCCTTCGTGGAGCCCGATTTCCAACAGATTTCGGGCACCAACCCAGTCCACTTTGAGGTGGGATTTTCATCTTCCGGAGATGGAGAGGGGGGGACGATCAGCGACACACACATGCGACTCCATCGTGTGCTGTTTTGCTTTTGGCGCCAGCCCTTGTCTAGCACCAAACGAACGGGGAACAAAGGTGAAGAAGGACCCCTAGGAGATGTATGAATCGCCAGGACGGACACTAGTTCGTCGTTACATAGACACTACGGTCCGTTTCCTCGACTCCACACAGAGAGGTTATAGCCAAGCTGTCAGCTACCTTAGCACATGTCCGGAGTCATGGCAGCGAGAGCCGGTCCGTCTCATGGAAACATTCTGCGGAATTTCGAACATTCTAAAGAGTGGAGCCAAATTTCCCGTCCAGTCGGCAACGAAGTTCGGCTTTGATGGCCTTGACAGCTTTCTTCACGCCCGGCTAAATGGCAGAGCAGACTCGCCCGTGGGCGGGAAAAAGAAAGGCGCCACGACCACACCGAATCCGGCGAGAAACTGAGAAAACTATCTATCCCCAAGTTTCAATGCCTGGTCAGTGGCGTCTGGGACTTTTCGGTGCTCGGTGCTCGCCATGATGGCTTCTTTTCTTTGTCGCGGCTGATGTGAGGTTCGCAGAAACTTGCGAGCTTCTCAATGCCGAATAACTAGCTTTCTTGTGTTGGCAACGCCATTCCCACGCGCGGCTCATTGCGTCACCATAACATCAAAGCCTCGGTCAATATTGAACGGTTAAAAGGCGATGACTGTCAAAAACCCAAGGAAAAGGATCAATGCCCTTGGTGACGAGCACAAGCAAGAGATCTCGGCTGTCCCGCGGGTAAAGAGTTCCAGCAAGCCGACGGCTAGGCACCGAAATTTGGCCCTTGACATCCGCTCGCCCTAGTAATTAAGAGCCATGTGAAAGAGACAGAAGAGAGCCCAGCCAAGGGTTGGCGCGGACCGCCGTCTTGGTGTGTTTCCTCTGTTCCCCGAGGCCGGTAAATGAGACGTCTCCGGCTTCTTGGGAATTGGGAGCAAAGTTCGGGTTTCGCTCGGGTAAACTAAGATGAAGAAGCAAAATGGCGTCAAAATGAAGGGGAAGGGGAGAGAGAAGAGAGGAAGGGGAGGGGAGGGGGTGTGAATTGCTGCCTTCGACGCTACGACTCAAGTCCCGAGTTGAATGAGTAATGAAGGCTGTCCTAGTCGGTTTCGAAAAGAAGTTGGGCAATGCTACCATGGCCGGTGCTAGAGAGCGGCACGCCCCTAGCTTATTCATCTCTCCCCAGGAAATTTGACAGCCCGTTTACCCCAAGCCACAATGGACAATGAAACCCCAGGGCAAAAGCAAAAGTGTGGCTTGGGTCCTTGCCAAATGCTAAGTAATCAAATCCCGTCCACCTTTCTTCAATGCCCGGCGCATCCCACGTGCGGCGCATCGGCGTAGCGTTCTGGGCTCCGTTCAAATTTCTCGGGAGCGCTTCCCCGGCCGCGATCCCCTGCCTTTTCCCAAAAGACAAATTCACGACATGGATCGTGGTTTTATCCGCTTTAGGCATGTGGACGAGATGGACGAACGCCTTTTTGGAGCAACGGGTCCCTTATTTTGCTTTGCTTTTTCTTGTCTAGGGGACCGTTGGTTAGTTCCCAACGCCATGGAACGTCGCGAGTCGCGCGGCCCCTTGCATGTAGCATCTGGGAAAGCTGCCCTGTGGCCAATCCCAGCCTTCCGGATCGTGTCCCGGTGGTTAAGTCTTTTGTGATAGGTAGTTAGCTGTCTTTGCCTCTTCTTTACGAGTACCCCATTTACGGTAATTGTTAGTCTTGTTCGCCCTTTCACATCGCCGACCTGAAAGCTGTCTCTTGTGATAACTCATGTTTTCTCCTCCTTCTCCCCTGAAGAAAAAGCGACATGTCGTGCAGGAGGAGAAATGAAATGGCCCAGCTGCCTGGAGCACGGCGTTAACCAGCCGTGAAAACCGCATTCTTGGGACGGCTGAGCAAAGAGGCGAAACTGGACCCCATCACGATGTGGAAATTGGAAGAAGCTATTTTCAAAATCGGTCCCAAGAAAAAAAAAAGACCGAGATGTCAAACAAGGTAGCCCAGCCCAAACCAAGATTTCTCTCTCTCCCCAAGCTCGGTCCGCCGGCCCTTCCAGGGGGTTTCGATACACACCCTCTATTTACGGTCCCGTGTTTCTGGGTCCCGCGTGCGAAAAGTTCGGCGCTGTTTCTTCTCACCGAGGACCTTTTTTCTCCTCTTCGTTCTGTTGTTGGGTCCTGGGTATGGATTCCTAAATTGCCTGCAATACTGCTAACACGGGTCCCCCCTGGCGATTTTAAAGTGAGGTCCCCACAGTTGGCCCGAAAACTTGGGTTTCTTTTGCGCCGCGCTGTCGTGCCGCGGAAGCAGGGCCGGGGAAACCGGGGAGGAGAATCCGGATTATTACACGCAGGCGTAGGAGATTCTTCGGGTTCTGCCTGAGGTTACGGAGTGATCCATTGCAATCGAGGCAAGGGAAGAATTATGCGGGGAGGAGAGAGAAAAGGGGAGCTCTTCTTAGTCATTATTTGGAGTGGCTTTTCCCAATTGGAAACAACAAGGCGTCATTGGTCTAGGGGTTAGGATTCAACTCTTCCATTTGACAATTGAAAAGTTGAGGCCCGGATTCGAGTTCCGGATGACGCATTTTTTTGGTTTCTCGACACAGCGCAACCATATCATTTTTTTTTGTTCCTGTCTTTGATCGAATAGTAATTGATATCCATGGATGTTTATAACGGTGTATTTACGTAGTTTACAAATGGCACAGAGGCAATTGTTCTGACAAAGTTCATCAACACACTTCGTGATGGCTCACCTACCCGGGATACAATCGATGCAACAAAAACATGTGGAGTATTATATCTCCTATCTATCATGTACATGGTCAGAGAATCGTCTTTGTACTCGCCATTGGGACGATATTGTGGCTCCTGTTTCCACATTCTATCCTTTCAAGTGGAAAGGGGCCACTTTCTGCTCCCTCACCGAGATCCGTATTGATCAACCTCAGCATCCACTTTTCGGTTCCAGATTGGAAGCCGTAACGGCTCCAGTACGGACAACCAAGTACAACTCCACTGGCCGTGCGCCGGCTGTCGACCGTCCATGCTTCTGCTGCCAGGCCAGTATGTATGTAACTACCGGCTTCCATATGGGGACAGTCACACGCACATCCACAGAGCATCGGATGGCTTGCATGGCTCTCCCGTGCTCAGATGGCGTCAGGCACAAGGGGCACCAAATCGGGACCAAGGGCATCTCGATTATGCAACACAGAGGAGTCACATGTCTTCCCAGCCAGGTGGTTCGTCGGAGCCCGCCCAGACAGAATGTGTATGAAAACGGGGCAAAGTGGCCCCCAAGGGCAGTATTACCTATGTATGTACTTGTTGTATATCTGTCAAGCAACCCCAGAAAACCAGACGCCAAACACCGCTGCCTATGATCCAAGTTGCGGGACGTAAAACGGCTTTATGCCTGCTCTAACTGCGCAGGGCATCTAATCGATTCCTCATCTGGTCCATCATTGCCTCGGCATCTTCCTCGTCCTCCTCTTCCTCTGCCGCCAATTTCTCCGGCTCGGGGATGGGTGCGGCCGGGAGGGACGGCTCTTTCTTGTCCTTGAGGACCTCGCCCAGAATCTTTTCAATCTCACCCTCGGCCTCTTCATCTTCTCCTAGCATATCCATGTCCTCTGGCAGCGACTCATCGATCATCTCCTCGATGATGCCTGCCTTCATCAGCTCGACGCTGAGCTCTCGCATCGTGCCTGATAACTCGGGCAGCCGGATGAGGGTGTTGACGTCCTTCATGATACCGACGCTGGCGCGGATGGAGCCCTCAATCTTACGAACGGCAAAGGCCTCGTTGACCTGCATCTGCACCGAGTTGAGCTGCGCTTTCGAGGTGACCAGCCGCGCCGACGTCTTCCGGGCTCGAACCAGCTCGCGCGCAAAGTCTCGGACTTCCTTCTGCGCCTGCTTGGCCCTCGTGGGATCTCGCTGAGCGCGCTTGTCTGCTTGTACGATGAGGTTCTTGGTCTTGATCTCGACCTGCTTGACCTGAGCGATATCGCGATCGAGTTTTCGGACGTTGGCTCGGAGCAGAGCGTTGCATTTCCGCATCTGTTGTAGATTGTAAGTCCATGGCCGACAAGGCTAGATGGTAAGAGTCTGCGACAAGACAAAGCGCCGTACCTGCTGCTGGGGATCCGGCTTTACGAATAGGGATTTAAACGTCTCCATGGCGATGACGGGAGGATGGCTGCGCACGCTGGCTCGCGGCCCAATGCTGAACAAGACGCAAGGTCGCGGTCTATCTCATCCGCAGAAAGAAGCACAAAGACGGCGCTGGGGAAGCCGAGGCTTTGGCCGGATATGCGTGGCGTCGATGAGGGTCTCTTATCTCGATGGAAAAGGTTCAAAGACGGTAGCCTTGGGAGGACGGACTCGTCACTCGTCACTGGGTTGAGGCTGAGCCTAGCCACAGTGTGGCTAGTGTCAGGCCAGCCCGAGCATTACCCCGCCGCAAGCTCTGATGAGTTGTCGCCGAGAAGGGAAATATCGCAGCACAGCAAAGCATACGAATTGACCAAGTCACAAGAGAGATGCTGTGAATAATACTGAATTAAATTCGGTTATTTGACGGATACCAGAGGATTGAGTGGTTAAACTCATGCTATGATTAGCTTGAGTGCCCTGAATCCTGCCCATCTCGTCACTGGCCTGGAGTTGAATTTGAACCATGCTGACAAGCTCCATGTAATCCGCTGTATCTGCTCATACAAAGAGCTGGCGTGGCGCAGATGCGAACACGCTATGGCAAATGCAGGCGTTAGCGCGGTACCTGCTGTACGCATCTGCCGCCGCGCTGGGGAGGGGTACCGCCTCATCGTGCCCCTCATCAGCCCTGCCGCCAAATCTTTTGCCTTCTGACGCTTTCCATAACTGCCTTGAGTCGTTTCACTCAAACTGCTGTGCTCCTGTCCAGCCTTACCTATTCACTTCCTTGCTTTCTTTAGCATCCACCATATTCCCAATCCACCAGCTCTTTTGCGCCCAACTCTCGTCGTTTTGCCAATCTCTCTTGTCTTCAACCAACCTCAAATTCTAATACCAACCCCCGCACGCACACACCATGGCTGAGACGTTGACTCCCGAAGGTGAGTTAACCTTAATCTGCCCAGCCGCGCTCTCTGCTGCCCCCAGACACGCTTCCCATTCCCTGCCTGCCATCACGCCCTATTGCTTCTAGTTAACCGCGTCGTTTCTGTGCTGCTCCGGTTACTCGAATTGCTCTGGCGGCTGCCCTTTACAGTGGAATCTAAGCTGACGTTGTTGTCTCTGACCTCTAGTTCTCTGGGCCCAGCGCTCCTCTGTGGCTGACGCTACCAAGAACTTCATCTACCTGACCATCTCCGTCCCCGACGTCCCCAAAGAAGACCTGCAGCTGGACCTGAAGCCTACCGGCGTGACCTTCACCGGCACCTCATCTACCCTTAAGAAGAAGTACCATGTCGAGCTTGAGCTCTACGCCGAGATCGACCCCGCTGAGAGCCGTGTTAACCACACTGCCAAGAACATTGAGATGAAGCTGCAGAAGAAGGAGCTCAAGGAGGAGTACTGGCCGCGGTTGCTCAAGGTTGCCCAGAAGCTTCACTTCCTCAAGACCGACTTCGACAAGTGGGTTGATGAGGATGAGCAGAACGAGGCTGCTGATGAGGACATGGCCAAGTTTGGAGATATGGGTGAGTAATTCCATGCTGGCACCAAAGTGCCCAGTTGTATCTACGTTGATAATCGTTTCTAACATAATGGAATAGGCGGCATGCCCGGAATGGGTACGTGACTTTGAAATGCTCAACACCACTCTACTCGACCACCCCCCTTCTATTTACGACTCTGCAATCGTTCAAATGCTAACTATTCTTGCTCTTCAGGTGGTGACTTTGGCGGAATCGACTTCTCCAAGCTGGGAGGCGGCGCTGGCGGCATGCCCGACATGAGCGGCATGGGCCTGGAGGGCATGCCTGACCTCAGCAGCTCTGGAGTTCCCGACTCCGACTCCGAGGAGGAAGACGAGGACATGCCCGGACTTGAGGGTGACGAGGAAAAGAAGGCCGAGGGCGAGGCCGCACCAAAGGCGTAAATGGGCCATTTAATGAGATACACTGGAAACGGATCTTGGCGTGCCTCATTTTTTCGGGACCGACGGCAAGTACTTGGGAGTACGGATCTTTAAAATTAAAAAAATCAATTAAATTTAAAATACCTCTTTTGTTTCGGAGGGGTTTCCTTCCCAATCTTTCTTCTTGGTGTCTCCGGCAAGGACTCTAAGGCTTTGAGTTTGCCTTTGGGTAGAATCCGTACCAACCTATGCTTATATGATGCACTGTATTGCTCCCATTGTTTGCCATTATTAATCGAGAATTCAACCCATGCCCTGCGGAGGCTCAAGCTCAGCGTATACGTTTAAGAGTGTGGTTGGTTGTCCAGCAACTTTAGTCAGCTACCCAACAACCATTGTCTCAAATGTGCCGGACGTTAGAGGATGAGTTGATCAATAATAGAAGAAAGTAGCAATAGTAGAAAAGAGGAATGATGCTGGAAGAAAGTCGCGATAGCAACAGATAATTCAAAAACCTGGCAAATCCTGAGGTACTAGTCAAAGGTGTTTCCTCCTCATGCCTTCATTATACTGAACTGCAGGTTGATAACTATATAACTTGAGTTGCTGATAACCACCCCTCTTTCATTACTAACACCACAGACCCAGCGGTTTGCTAACAAGACACTTCATAACCCAATACAACATTCACTTCATTCACACTTGATCACTTAAAGACACTTCACATTGCCGGGTATCGCATATTATTCGTATGTAAACTACTTGCCAGCACCCGACTGCATGCCTAAGTCCAGTGATAGGAAAATAGCGGTAAAAAAAATTAATAAAAAAAAGCAGATAATTGGTGTCATACTCCAAAGCTTCCTAACCCACCCCTAGACATTCTGTTATGGTAGCAACAACACCTCTGTGAGCGACTTCGAATGGCGCATTATACCCTAGCGCATGCTGTGCCAGTTTCAATTTTTTTCTCGTTTATTGATATCTAAACCACGAGTCCCCATGGAACGCCTGCCATATCACCCGTCATATGAAAAATGTAAAGTATAGTCATTACTGTATCCTGATTAGCCACGTCCTCATTGCTGGAACGAATTCTAACGTACCATAATCTCATCCTCCATAGGAGCATCGCCGTTGGCGGGAGCAGCGGCAGCGGCAGCCGGAGCGGCACCAGCATCAGCGTTGCCGGCACCAACGAAGTAATCTGCCATCTCTGAGTCGAGCTCTTCTGCGGTCTTCTTGGCAGGGCGGGCGTTACGGCCGCGGCGCTTCTTGTTGGCATTCGCGGCGGCGCCCTTGGCACCACCAGCCTTGGCGGCAGTGGTGTTCTGCTTCTTGCCAGCGGCAGATTTGGGCTGGCCCTTGGGTTGGCTATGTAAAAGTCAGCTGATGCTCGTTGTTGTGGAAATTTAATCGGAGAGACAAACGTTGTGCGCTCAGCTAGAGTCCTAATCGGGGGAATAACCTTGTCGGCCTGGGCAGCTCCGACAATGATTTCAATCTGGGTATTCAATGGTAAGCTTACACCACCCCAGTTCCTGTTTGGTAGTAATGATTTACCTTGATGGGACGGCCGTCGACCAACAATCCGTTGAGAGTCGAGAGTGCCTTGGAAGCACCCTCAGGCTTGCTGAAGGTGACATTGGCGATACCTCGGCTTTGGGAGTTGGGGCCGTAGGACAGTTCAACCTTCTTGATGGGGCCGACAGATTGAACAAAGTATTCCTAGGGAGCAAGTAGTGTCAGTTAAGCGGAAGCGAAGGGTTGTGTAAACATGCTGTCTCCGACTTCGAGTATTTTGCCGATCCAGTCCCAGAACCATTTCGATGGAATAGAAAATGTGAGAAGACCAGCGAGCGTAGCAGTGAGCAGCAAACCAGGATGCAGCACAAAAGAGCGTAGAGCAGTTATTCCCCCCAGAGGAAAGCAAATAACAGAAAGAACCAAGGGCGTCAAAAGATCCCGCATTTGTGATCCGACGGACTATAGCCTTGGTGGATGCACAAGTGAATGAAAGAAAATCCGCCATGACGCCCAACCACCGACATTTGTTTGAAACAGCCCTCAAGTGCAACTGCGCTCAAAATAGATAGGCCCTTGACATGAAATACGAGGTTCCTGGATATACGTGCCCACTGCATTGCTCGCTCGACCGACTGACTGACTAGTGCCAGCAAAATTTCTGTTTTGCTCAAAGGCAGTGTCTCATGACCACCACGCTTAAGCGCCTGTGGGAGAATTGCCACAATCCTCAAGGAAATTATCGCATGCTTTCATAAATACTGACCAGGTATTTCGAAGCCTTTGTGCGAAATGAGGATGGCCTCGACTTGCCAATGGTGCGCGTACCGTTGTGAAACGAGCGCCGTCAAAGGAAGGAGGCTTGAGCAGTACAAAGGCTTGTGCCACAAAGGCAGTATCAAAGCCTCTTAGAGGGATGGCCGTCTCGATGAATCAAGTACGGCGAGGAAGAAAACGTCGAACAAAGTCCGGAGACGAATAAGGTCTCAACGGAAACATACCTTGATCTGCTTCTCCGTCACGTCCTTGGGCTGGGCGATATTAGCGACTGTCACACTGCTTGGTTGAGAGAGAGTTGGACAACATACCAAGTTGCTGACGATGACTTTGCTGTCGCTGCTAGGAATAGCAGCCTTGATGGGTGTGGCCTTTGCGGCAGAGCCACGAGAGTTCTTGGCCGCGGTCTTCTGGATACCACCGGCAGGGGCGGTAGGAGCAGGGCGACCGGTGGTTGATCGTCGCAGGGAGCGGCGGCGAACAGAGTCGCGGCGCTTGGCGCTGACAATCTCGTCAAGAGGCTTATCAAGCTTGGTAGACATGATGAAGAGTTTGGAAGTTGATGGAAATTGGAGAGAAAATGTAGGCGGAAGAAAAACTGTCGAGTAGCGGTGTCGACAGCGGCTGGTCAAGATTGACAAAAGCAGCAGTCAATCAGGAATAGATGATCAAGGATGTAGAATCGCGAGAAGCGGTTCCAATCAGGCTTAACCGAAGGAATGCGCGAGCTGGGGTTTGTCGACGGTGGCTCAGATCGATCACAGCGTTCGAGGCAAGGAAGCTTCGGCAAGGGCGCGTTTTTCCCAGTCAAACTAGTTGGAAGAGTTGACGAGAGAGAAGAAAAAACCGGCTGCAGTCCAGCAGGGTATAGAAGTCGAAAATGAAGAGAGGGTTGGGTGTGCTTGCGGGTTGCGAAGACACAGAATTGGGGCTTGGAATGGAGATGCGAGAGGAAAAGACGAGGTTGAGAGAAGAGGGGAGTGCGAGCGATGGGTAAATAAGCACGGGCGCAGGAACGCGTGCCTGGGACAGTCAGAGAGAGAGAGAGGCTCAGCGCTGCCGGTGGCTGCTAGTGCCTAGAAAACAGGGGGCCTCCCTTCTGAATCCTTCTAATAGGCTGCACGTGGAGGTACTTGGCGCCAACCACAGCGCACTGCGGAAGCGCTTGTACCTTGCGGCAGACCTCAGCTTATATTTTCCCGTTCCAACGGCAGACAGTCGTCGCATCAGTCAGCCAACTCGACTTACTATCGTAATAACATGCAGTCGGATTTGGTGAGACAGGCCAGCCCAGGCCACTAATGCAATCAGCAATTCCAGGTCTGGCATAAGCCCGTGATGGCCATCTGCGCGTGCTGCCGGCGGTGGGTATTGCTGGAGGCGATATGTGCATAGATCCTGTGGGCAGACAAGCTTTTGCCACCGATCTCTTGGGGAATATGATAGTAGTGAGGCGGGCCTTATATGGGGGTCTAACTATCTCGAGCCTCCCTGCTTTAGCCTCCCGAGATGAGAAGCGGGTGAAGCCGGGATTTGTTTGGTAGTCTCGTCTCTCGGAGCATTACAGTATCATTGGCGCTCAGACAATAAAAACTGCTGTTATAGCTGAGCTCATAACTGATGTATGGGGGTGAGATTCATCGGATCCTTCCATACACTGGTGTTCGTGGGATGGGACGACAAAGAGGACACTGCTAATACTCTGCATGCCACACGAGCACATGCTTGTCCATACGATGATGCGTGACTGATATGGGTTGGAAATATTTCCTGGGTGATTACGGCAGGCCTGCGGTGGGAAGAATAGCCATGCTGCAAAGGTAGGTATGTCGCCGCTTGGTGTCTTGATTGAAGGTCATACGGGACGGCGAGGTGTAAGGTTGATGCATGCGCCAGTCAACTTTTGGGACCATTGAGGAATTTCAAAGATCGATTGAGATGTTTTTGGACGTGGTAATTCTATGCCGATTGCCCTCATAGCCTCTCCTGCTCTCTGCCTTTTCAAATGGTATCAAAAGCTGGCATATCTTGTTCTCAATGTCCCGCTATCAACTCGAAGACACTACCCGATTCTCGCTCTGTCGTCCCACTAATATTGTCCTTTCAGATACATTTTGACTTTTTCGTGCAATTCATTTGTTCGTCCGTGCGATTGCATGTGGCGTGATGCCTCGATGCGCCAATGGCGTATTATTGCACTTGTTTCTTCTCCATGTCGTTTGCTACCCTCATGATGCCTTCTTTACCGCAGCGGCTGCCTTGTCTTCGGAATTTACCTCAAGGAAGTGGTAGACCACAATGAGCAACATGGAAATGGAGCCCAGAAAGATGGCAAGCTTGTAGAGATCGTCGTCGGAAATCATGTTGAAGGCGCTGGAGCAGGAGCTTGATCTAGGCTTGAGCTAACCGGAATACCGCAATCTACAGGCTGAAGAAGCGCCAATTGGTCAGTTGTGATTCAGAGATAATGCGCAGCATGCCAGATTAGCGATTCCATGCTCACCTAGGACGCTGGTATGGTCGTGATGAAAAGCTCTGGATTTGACAGCCCTCGGCGCAACACTGCTAGAAGGACACCTGTATCTGTATAGCTCGGGCTGACGACGTGTTGCATTGGCCAGTCCTCGATCCAAATGCGGCTTAGCCCGTCCGATGAGAGAGGTCAGTGTACTTTGACTCAGTTGCCTCAAGCGGCGGAAAAATATGGGGCTCACCCACGTGACCACAGTGACTTCATCCGCCCACTGGACTTTAACAACCCACCAAACTTAGACCCAACTGTGTCCAGCGAAGAATCGCCGCCACAGCTTAAAAAAAAACCTAAACTCCATTTCTTACTTCTTTGACCCTCCTTTGACAGGATATTTCTGGGGATAGGAAGAGAGGGGCTTCCGGGATAATCAAATACTCTTGGCGGATTTTTTTTTCCGGCGCATCTACTTTTTACATTATACCGCCTTCTCATTGTCTTTTCCACCCCCACTAGAAGCGTCCATCGCCCATCGCCCATCGATTGCCCATCATGCCGCCGAAGAAGGAGAAGCCAGCCGGTGGCAAGAAGCCATCTGCCGCCAAGTTGGTGGAGGATAGAACATTTGGAATGAAGAACAAGAAGGGAGCGCAGGCCCAGAGACAAATCCAGCAGATGACGGCCAACCTGAAGGGCAGTGGTAGTGCCGAAGAGAGGAAGAAGGCCGCTGAAAAGGCCCAGCGTGAGAAGGAGAAGAAGGCGGCAGAAGACGCCGCGCGAGAGACGGCGGCTCTTCTAAACAAGCCAGCCCAGATTCAAAAGGTGCCATTCGGCGTGGATCCCAAAACCGTCGTCTGCATCTTCTACAAAAAGGGCGACTGCGAAAAAGGAAAGAAGTGCAAGTTTGCTCACGACTTGAGCATCGAACGAAAGACAGAAAAGAAGAACCTATACACAGATGTTAGACAAGAAGAGGAAGAGAAGAAGAAGGAGGAGACTTCTGCAGACTGGACTGAAGAGCAGTTGATGAAAGTTGTCCTGTCGAAGAAGGGCAACCAAAAGACCACAACGGACAAAGTGTGCAAATTCTTCATCCAGGCCATCGAGGATGGCAAGTATGGTTGGTTCTGGATATGTCCAAACGGTGGTGACAAGTGCATGTATAAGCACGCTCTCCCACCTGGGTACGTCAATTGGATTCGACAATATCACAATCTCTGGTGTTTACTAACCTGGGTGTTTCTAGATTTGTTCTCAAGACAAAGGAGCAGAGAGCAGCGGAGAAGGCATTGCTTGACAAATCACCGCTCAAGACTTTGACTCTTGAAGATTTCCTGGAATCGGAGCGCCACAAGCTTACTGGAACCCTGACACCAGTCACCCCGGAGACCTTTGCCAAATGGAAGAAGGAACGTTTGGACAAGAAGGCAGCCGAAGAACAGGCTCGCAAGGCCAAGGACAACACTGGTCGTGCTCTCTTTGAGAGTGGCAAGTGGAGGGATGATGATTCCGAAGCGGAGAGCGACGATGAAGACGACGATACTTGGAATCTTGAGAAGCTGCGTCGTGAGACCGAAGCTATCCGACAGAGGAAAGAAGAGGAACGACTCATTGCTATGCATGGTGGGGTGCTCCCGGTGGCTGTACCGGAAGAAGAGGAAGCTGTTGGAAATGGTGAGAGCAGTGACAACGTTACTGGAGATGCGGAGGAACCCACACAGGCTGGTCAAGAAGTACCGGCGTCTTGAACATCTACGGAAGAACATTCAGAGTCGAGGAGACTTCAAGCCCCCCATCTCTACGAAATGCTGCGAGAGGGAACTCCGAGCACCTGCTGGGACCACAAAGACCAATGGTCGCCAGGAGGGCCGCGGCGACTTGCTATTCGTAAAAGAAAGCTCGTTACCTTGGATACGTGGGTGGCTGCGGCGGCAGTCGTACACGTACCTCACACTACTAGTCTACTTTGCCCCGTATAGAATAGTACCGCATCAGTTTCACATTGGAAATGATATTGATAGGAAGGGCCTTGAAGGATGAAGGGGATAAATGGAGGACATGGCAGCCAAGCTTTTCTTCCCCGAGGCCGTAAAGGCCTGCCCAAGGAAGCAAGCAAGCAAAAAATGCAGCTAGAACAAAGCAGATATGCCAAGAGTGTAGGGAGCACTCGATGAGCTGTTTGCACATTACATTATCAAAAGCATATATATAAACATTTAGCCATCTCGGCCTTTATTCAGCATTGGACGCGCCTCAGTGTAGGCTGTGAGACTGCCATTTAGTTTGTCCACGTTGCTCCCCTCGAGGGCGCTCGAGAAAGAGAAGAAAAAAAGATATAAAAAATAAATAAATTAATAAATAAACAAGGTCAAATCAAATGCCGGTCTAAGCGGTCAGAAATGGCAAGATTTGATATCAGTCACATATGACGCAGTGTCGTTGCATTGAGATGCAGATACAGCGGTGTATTGTCACTGGCCATGGCCATGCTTTGGCAAGGTTTCAGTCCAACCAAGGCCTGTTATGATAAGCTGCCTCCCGCCTGATGACGTCCTTGAGCAGCAGCCAAACACATGGCAGTGTTCCCGGGCGCAGCCACCCAGAAATGGGCCGCTGTCGAGGCCAATTGAGCTGGATATGGATATCTGTATTTGATGCTTTGGGAGGGGGGTTAAATGGCTTCGTATCTGGGGTATTGGGATGAATGGTTTAGACGTCTATTGGGGGGACTGTAGGCAGGCAGGGTGAGACAAGACAGAAAAAGGTGGCATGTGATCCATGACAAAAGAGACATGCCACTCACTGCTAACAGAGGCCAACCAGTACAGTATGGACAGTATCAATATAACAGCCGGAGCCCTCCCTGGAGCATTGATAATTGATGGCAGCATCAATAGCAGGCCAGGTAGCCCGAGGGGCTGCATTGCGGGGTCGGATGGCGGCTCAGTGCAGCGCTGTGACCTCATGCCCTAGCAGCACCGCCAGAAGCTTCCCCACAGCGGCTCCCCGTCGGCATCTGATCAACTCCAAACGATGGGCTCAGGTCGAAGGGCCTAGCTTTTCCCCCCTCACCAGGTCGCCTGTGCTTGGGAATCGGTTCCAGCGTCGTGGGCTGCTCGGGTTCGCCTCATTGCTGCCATCGCCATTCATCAGTGACTGCTGGTCATCGCCATTGGGCGCAACAAGCCGCCTTTGACGCCGTGGGCAACGCTTCCTCGAACAACGACAACGACAACAGAGGCGGCGGAACCGGCACCGGCTCTTGCATCTTGCATCTGCAGACCTGCATCCGAATCATCGCCAGAGACGCCTTGAGGCTTGACTCAATTCCATTCCAATCTCCATCCGACCATTTCACCTTCTTGGTTCCGAATTCACTTCAAGTCCAGCCCGGCTCAAGCTCCGCCCCCCTTCTCTCTCTCGTACAGACGCTCCTGAGACTAAACTCGGTTCCGTCTTCTCTTTCCGACAACCATTCCGACTACTCATTCGCCCCCAATTCTCGACCACCGCTGGAATATCGTCCGCCTGCGACGACAAGCTTCCCGGACCCTGCGTTCGAGGCTCTTGATGGACAAGAGGCTGCTGGCTGCTGGCCGTGCTGCGATCCGCGCTCCAGACTCCGGCCTCATACGAGACCGCTGTCTGAACGCGTTGTGACCGGACGCCAATTGCCAGAAGCATGAGCGCGGAGGTCAAGCGTGGTTACCAAGATGTCACAGGTCGCTCCGCAGCAGCCGTCATGCCTCATCCTGGGGGACGAGATCGAGAGCGGGAATGGCCCAACGCGCTCATAAAACGCTACCGCATCGAGGTCGCTGCCAGCACATCCAGCGTCTTCTCTACCCTCGCCGCTTTCCCTCTCGACAGCGTCAAGACACGCATGCAGACGTATCAATATCGAGGCTTTTTGGATTGCGTCAAGCACACATACCGCACCGAGGCTCTGGCGGGGTTCTTTCGAGGTGAGTTTTGCCCCGTCGTCTGTCTGGATAGATATAACGTTATCAAGGCAACGAATGCCATCTGACCTCACATTATTGCAGGTGTCACCGCCCCCATGGCGAGCATCACCCTCGTACGCACCGTCTCCTTCTCGATATACCGCAGAGCAAAACACGTCTATTCCGGCTGGATCAAACAAAAGTCTGGCTTCGACATCCACCGCCACGTCAGCACTCCTGGAACATATCCTAATCTCTATTCAGTGGCCTGCTTTGGTGCCGCTGGCGCCACAGCAGGATCTGCAATCACATTCTTGGCCTGTCCGTTTGAACTCACAAAGCTCAGCGCTCAGGTTTCTGTGCTGCTGGCGGAGCGTTCTGGGGACTGCAAACGAAGTCGCGAAGTAGCCAAGAGCTACCAGAATAAGGGAACGTTGAAGACTATGGCTAATATCATTAAGCATCGGGGAATATTGGGGCTCTATACTGGCTTCCAGTTACATCTTTGTAAGTACCTTCTGAGGCAGCAATGGCTGATTTCCTGTGTTTGTTTTACCTTTTGCTTTCATGTTTGCTAATTCACCCAATTCTGGGGATAGTGCGTGATACTTTGGGTACAGCCATCTACTTTATGGTGTATGAGAGCGGAAAACAGCTCGGAACCACATTCGCTGGCGATAGTCCAAATAGCAACAAGTTGGCTGTCGTTGCCGCCGGAGGTCTTTGCGGGTTGGTCTCATGGGCCATGATTTGTGAGTATCTCGTGTGAACCATATCCCTCCAAAACATTTGAACTGTCAGCTAAACGAAGCCGCCCAATACAGACCCCATCGACTCGGCAAAGAGCATCTACCAGAGGAACGCCCTTCTTTACTCACGCGGGGAAAAGGTCGAACCGGCCCCGAAGATCGAGTTCTTCAAGCGTCACATGTACCGCGGCCTGGGCGTCTCCATGATCCGGTCCTGCGCCGTCAACGCCATTTTCTTCTCATCCTTTGAAATCATTAAGAAGCGCATCAAGAGCCTCGACGACGAGAAGCCTTGATGAATTGTTTACGAAGCGGGGAAAAACTATTGATGCTATTTTCCTCTTTTTTTTTCTTTTTAACGTGTACAAGCCAATTTTCCCCGTCTTTATCCTTTTGTTTTCTCTCATGGCCTAGGAAGATGGGCCCTCATAGTTAACTTTGTGGCGTTTGCGGTTCTCTTGTCATTTTCCCCTTCTTTCCTCCCATTTTTCATTTCTGTCGTTATTTATTCTGAGCTCCCAACCCCCGTTTTTTACCAAATAAGCCATTGCCAACGATTTAAGCTTATCCGAAGTAATTGGCATATTACACATTACGAGCTCCTTCTATTATGACAGAGTACTATTCGTTAGCGCCAAGAGAGATGAAAGTTCGCAGAGGGAAGAGCTGTTTTTGGCACCAGGGTCTGTCATGTAGTCTTGATGAATATGGATGAGGGAAGAAATTAAATAAATACCATGAAATGCACATCTGTTAAAACTTACTTCGTGCGGTGACTCCAGAGTGTCTGTTAGTTAACCCTTAGCATCTGATGCCTTCTATTGTATGTTTGGTTAACCGTGGATGACCTCTGTGACCGTATCTTGCAATTCGCTGCAAAATATAATATATACCAATCAATCGTTTGCCAAAGTGTTGGTAAATAGGAGTTGAGAGTACAATTAGGCCGTTACATAGACCAGAATTGTTTAGATGGAATACTCGACTGTACAGATAGGAAGTTTCTAACTAGGATTACCCGCCACTGAAACCTTTCGTGGCATACATTCCCCTTCCTGAGCGATAGTGTAACCTTTTCCTTTCCCCCGATTTTCCTTTCCGTATCCTACCAAATCTGCTGTCTAAATAGCGGCGAGGAATCCGTGACCGTGTAGAATGTAGATGTGATCGCCCTGTTGAGTATCCAGCAACTCGTTTCACGCCAAGGCGTTGATGTAAACTCTAGTATGCTGTGACTCAGTTGCTATTCCGAGCATTGATGATCTCACGAACTTTCTGCCAGTCGTTATTTACTACAGTTATCTTCTTCTCTCTCTTATCGAGGTCAGCGAATTCTGCCGGCGTCAAACTTGTTTCGACGACACTGAAACCATCTTCCCCATGAAGCGCCTTTATGACAGTCTCAGAGAACTTAGCTGGATGTGCCGTCGAGAAAGAGATGTGTGGAGTATTCGCATGTGTACGGTTCATCGATCTTTGTGTTGCTGCAGCACCGACCGCAGAATGAGGATCCAGCACGTACCCGGACTTTCGATAAACAGCTTTGATGGTTTCGATAGTTTGTTGATCCGTGACTCGCTCGCTCTCAAAGTCGCGTCTAGCGCTCCTAATAACGTCGCGGTATACAGGGCCAAAGAATCCTTTTTTGTCGAGGTCTTGGAACCACTGATAAACTTCCTGACTAGCTTGGTTCTGGTTCCAGAGATGGTCCATGCCTGCGCTCGATGCAAACTCGCAGGCGAGAAACCATAACAGACGCTCAAAGTTATAGGAAGTGAGAATATCCATTGCAGGGCTTAGAGTCTTCTTAACGCCATGCCCACCACGGCCGACACGCTGCTTCTCATACCGACCCGTCTTCCAGAAGCGATCAAGGATGTCATTTTCGTTGGTAGCGATGACAAGTTTGTCGACGGGGAGGCCCATGTGCAAGGCGAAGTAGCCGGCGAGGATGCTGCCAAATTTGCCTGTTGGGATGACAAACCGGACCTTATCGCCAATCTTGAATGACGCAGACTTCTTGACAAGAGAGAAATATGAGTAAAAGTAAAGCACTATCTGAGCCAGGATCTGAGCCCAGTTCCTCGAGCTGACAAGATCAAAGTCTTCGTTGGCTTGCTTATCAGCTTGTAGGCGGCGCAGGATGTTCTAGATGCCTTGAGTTAATAAAAGAAAATCAAATCAAGGATAAATGCATGCAAGCGTAGACCGGGAGGACAACAGGGTAGCAACCTACCTGACAATCATCGAAGGTGCCGGCAACGGCTAAGCTGCATACGTTTTCGTCCGGCACCGTGGTGATCTGGGCTTCTTGAACAGGTGAGATTTGTGCTTGGGGAAACATGACAAATACGGATATGTCCCTTTTCCCTCTCAAACCATGAACGGCAGCAGAGCCTGCGTCGCCTTTGGTGGCACCGACAAAGGTAAGACGATGTCGGTCTGCTAGGAAGATTCATCATAAAGGATAAGCGAGTCTCTATGGCCATAGAGAGTCCCATGCCCGCCTTTGTCTCACCACGTAATACTGCTGTACGTATACGTGACCCTCTAGGGGATGACATCAACGGGTGGCACGTGGGGCGATATGGATGGCGTACCTGCGATGCTTGTTTTGCCTTGGTTTTTCTTTATAAGAAAATACTCAAGCAGGTTGCCCAAGAACTGCGAGGCGATATCTTTGGAAGCAAATGTAGGGCCGTGGAACAGCTCGAGGAGGTAGTGGTTCTCCTTGAGTTGGACTAGTGGTGTAACCTCTGGGGATCGAAAGGACGAGTAGCTGCGCGCAATGATATCTCTGAGGTCGGCGGGAGGGATTTCGGAGGGGGAAATGTAAAGGGACATGATCTCGAAAGCGAGCTCTGGAAAGCTAAGGTCTCCCCATGACTCCCATGCAGTAGCACGCGGAATCTCTTCAGGAATGTATAAGCCACCATCAGGGGCAACACTGTTCAGGACGACCTCCTCAAATGAGAACTGGCACAGAGACGAAATCGTTAGCTGCTAGGATGTTGCCGGAGTTCTCAGCTTTTTTGCAGAGGGCATGACGTATAGACGGTGGATGGCAGCGAATAAAAAAAAATCCGTGCTGAAGGATAGCTTGGGGAAGAAGAGACTTAGGGAAGTGTCTTCATACACCACTATCCTGTCCGCGAGTGCTCAGGTAACGGTACGACGCATTCTCATCCGCCGTGTCGTCTGGCGCCATGGCTACCTGCGTAGCTCCCGAAGCACCGCGGTTTGAAGCCCCAAGACGTCAGGGGTAAAGAGATGAAACAGCGTGGTCGAGAGAGGCGTTGGTCGAGGAGCGATACAGGCAGGGGGGAAGAAACAAAATCAAAACAAGAGAATTTTTACTAAGCTCGAGGTGAGAAAAGAGGGCGCGACTATCTGGTAGAAGCTGCGGAGGAGTAGAGACAAAGAGGGCTGTCTGTAAGTCAAGCAGGGCCACTAACAACCTACTACTGGTAGAAAGATATCGATCAACTTGGCGTATGACCCGTAGTACCAGTACGGCGCCACAGGCCCTGGACAGGTCGCGGCTACATGGCAGGCACTCATACACGGCACAGGAGAGACAGGCCAGGGGTTCGTACCCAATACCAGCCAGGGTTGTCGCCTGCCATCATCAGAGACGCCATTCCATCTGTCCAAAGGTCCCAGTACACACAAGACAGTCGGCTTGGGCGTGGGGCAAAATTCTTTCGGCACCGTCTCTCTTCTGACCAGTGGCAGCCCCTCCCGCATCCCCTTTGTGCTTAGTGCGGGGTGGCTCTCTTTTCATATCCTTGGGTCGGTGACAGTCTGCGGCTGCATGTGCCTTGTGCCTCTCTGCCTCGTATGTATTAACCATGTAACCCTTCGGGAGCCCAGCTTGAGCCGGTATCTCGGCGGGGAGTTGGTAAAAGCCTAACGCGCGCATGCTGCGAGCGAGTATGCGTCCATATCTGGATTTTTGCGGTGACAAGGTGCCAGAGGGTTGCGCGCGCTTCCAACAAGCCCCTGGTCAACTTGGCCATCCCATAGCAAGGTGGCCAGCCCTAAAAAAGAATCCAGTAGATAGTCAACGGTAACCACGCCGTGTGCGGATCCTGGTTCGCGGTCAAATCAATGCGTCTGGGGCTCTTTCGTTTTCACTGCCACCGTCTGATGCTTGTGGTTAGAAACCGGGCCCTGGAGCTGTGAAGAGTTCGGCTGAGCGGCGTTTTTGATATTTCCTTCGAGTCCCAAACGATAGCTGGTGGACCCAAAAAGAGAAGAGACGTAAAAGTCGGCTCGGGGATCTGTCGCATGAGCACTTCTCATGCCTCTTCTCTCCTATTCTAAGGAAGCAAGCCTACCATCGTACTCGTACTGACACCTGTCTGACATGGATTGCTTTAGGCCGTTAGGCGAGTTTGTGGCTCGGACAGTCCGTACCATTGGCCGTGTCGATTGAGGTTTTAGCAACTAGCCAAAGACCCGCAACAATAGCCCAGATAGCCCCAAGAGCTTGAAGGAATGTCCACATGTCTAGTTCATCGGGAGAGTTGAGACTGCTGCTAAGGCTTATTGTTTGCAGCTCATCCAAGTGAGAGCCATGTTTCTCGGGGCAAACTATGGATAGTTTGAACTAGTGCTGCAGTGTAATCGACTTTCCATGGTCTGGGGCTAGCCGAAGTCTCCAAGTGTTCCATCGTGGGTTCATCGCTCGGAGTTGATGCGACTGAAACAAAAGTAAGAGGAGTCGCACGATCCCAGACCAGGGTGTTTCAAACGTACAGATTTAGGTTGCACGAACAAACGGTATGCAGGCTGGCACTGGTTGATGCGTGCTTCCAGCTCATTTGATGAGCTTTTGTTGTACGTAAAAAGGCCGGTAAGAGGATCTTTCCCACGACCGACATCCGTATGATTTTCGCCAGTCACAGTTGTTTCTACAGTATCATGTCATATGAATTTCCCCACTGCCCGACTGACCACTTGTTTTTTTTCGCATCGGCCCCAACGGGAGAGCACCGTTTGGACATTGACATGACCTTGTCGGATTTATTACCCTGAACTTTGTTCATTTCACATTGCCGCGACCGCGGACGCAACCCATGTCTGAGAATGACGTGAAAAAGTGGCGCTTGCTCACCAGTCTGTTGTAGCCATGCAGGCCTTCTGCATATCCGAGATGGGCCTGGGTATGGAGAAGGACCTGGCCTCTTAGATTCAGCGCCAATTAGGCACAGTGACGTTGGTCATGCCCAAATGCCTACTAGGCACCTAAGCTATCTCCAATAGAGGCTTATCCGCCTTTGCGGCCATTGGCTCATCGTGTCCCTGGAGCAGCCTTTTGCGAGAAGGTGTTGCTTTCAGCCACTGCACACCACAGCCGTAACCTTGTCCCCCATGTGCAAGCATCTCGTCGTCCCCATCTCTACCCAACGCGTATGTACATGGCGTGGAATCCCGAAAATTCTACTTCTGGTGATGATTCGTTCGTCATAGTCTTGGCGGGTCACACCAACCACCGCACTTTTTCTTCTCGAGAGAGAAGGAGGCGGCTCTTGATCCAGGGAGTAACCGCTGAGCTGTATCAGTTATTTCGATTTGGTTAATTATAGATGTGACATATCCACTCGCAGTATATTCAGATACCATGCACCTTTCTTGTTCCTGTCGTCTGCTTTCCGTCATGGTTTGCGTACAGACTTTAGCAGCGGGGCAATCTTAAATCGCTTGCTCAGCCCAACCCTGTACAGGGGTTTGGCCATCCCTTGTGCCGAAGATCCCTTCTTGTCACCCCCCGATTTCTCTTCTCTCCCTCTTGCAGCAGGTTGCTTTGGCCCTTTGGATTCGTCCTCGTCCTGTGGCCTGTTAGGAATGCTCTGGCTGGTGGCATGATCCTTCGGGTTCTTCTGGCTGCCTGGGGCTGCCTGATGCCGGACACGCTCCGTGTCGTCTGCCGCGGACGAGGCGTCTTCGGCAGCTCCCTGCTCACTTGGCATCTCCACTGAGCTTTGCTTTGCGGCTATTTGGATATTGTCTCCATCATTCCTAGCTGAAGCCTTTTCTTGACCCAACATGGCTCTCGTATTTTTGCTAGGGACAACGGCAGAGACGGGAGTGGCGGCGGGAGGCGGGGCACCGTCTACAGCTGTATCATTCGACTGTTTCTTAGGTCTCCCTCGTTTCTTCTTCTGCAGCGCTGCATCTGGTGTTCCATCAGCCGCGGCCGATACAGGACCTGCAGCCTGTTTCATTGGCAGGGGCTCCTCTGTTTCTGGAGGCTTCTTCGGACGCCCCCTCTTCTTCTTAGATTTGGCTATTGGCGTAGGATGTGCCACGAACTCGGCATCACTCTCCTCCGACTGCAACTCTCGTGGTGGGGGCTGATGAGCTGAAGAATCTCTTTCGTCACAGCATTCCTGATCGGGCTTGGACTCGAGATTTAGGCCAGGAGAATACTCCAGCTCGGACTGCAAAATTTGATTAGCCTTTCATGCGTGATGCCCTGGTTGCCAGCCCACTCACAGTAACTTTGTCCAAACCGGGTGTCAGGGTAGAAATGATGTCGGGGGATGAATCCCTTCGCGTGGTAAAGCTTCGGTACTCTACTTTCTTCGTAGCCACTTCCCTAGCTTGCTCTCTAGGAGTTACAGTGCTAAAATTATGGCTTGAGAGCATTTGGCTTCGAGGGGTGTTGACATTGGTGACCGTTCCACTGGAGCCAGCAGCATACTGTGTCTGTTGCTTCAAGAGCAGATTGTTGTATTTTGGAATACCGTTTGATGTCGAGTTCATCTCAATATGAGATGACGTTTGGCGTTCTGTTGGGGACGGGTGTATTAGACAGAATGTTGAATTGGCGTCAACAGGGAGCGTAGGGAGCGGGACACTGGATGCTGCCGCCGTCTCCAATTCCTTATTGGTGATATCCTTGTTACTAGAAGGAAACATAATCAAATTGACGTCGTCTGTTGCCGAAGGTGTTTCCCTAGACTCGTCCAACCGTCTCCGTTTGTTGCTTCGGCTTTCCACAAGTTCATGATTCTCCCAATGACCATCTGGAAGTGTATCCTTGGTAGTAGGTAAACCATCTTTCCTATACGATTGATCCAATCCCTTCGATTGTCTTTGCAGAGGCTCGGGGGCTTCTGGACTGCTTGGAACTTCCCAAAGGTCCACCTTGCCAGCCGCATTTCGCTTCTGCATTGAAGAGGAAATCTGAGTCACATCCAACGAGGGCCGTCCTATCTGGGTGTTTTGAAGCCTATCCGTATGAGGATCTGTGGCTGATGTGGTGGATGAATGATAGAAGCCTTTGGTGGTTCGCTGAAAGGGAACATCAGGAATGGTCATGGCTGAGCTCTGATGCGGTGCTTCGTCAAAATCCCGCTGTAGTTGCTGGGTTCTCTCGTAAGCGGCTCCATACTGCTCATTGAAGACTTGCTGGAAGAGGATCGAATCAGTTGACGCAGTGGCAAGGCTTCCATGTTCAAATGACCGTGTTTGCGCATGGGGAACTGTTATAGCTGGAGCGGCAGCAATGTGCTCGTTTGAGTCACTTTCATCATCAGAGTCAGCAATAACCACTGGGCTCATGCTGCTGATATCCAACAAGTAAAAAAAATATGCGAAAAGAAACAAAAGAGAAACAATCCACCACCACCTGATTGCAAATCTCCGAGCGCTTTACTTGGATTCTGCAGGTGAGGCTGCGGTTGTCGTTGGGCGTAACGCGGTCTGACGTCCACTCTAACGCGCGGCCACGTGACCTCTTTGTCGCAGAGCTCGTATCCCATTAAGTACCTTATCCCTTTAATTGGCACGAATTTCGTACAGTAGATGGCATGCTATGGGTACGGAATAGAAATGGAGACGCTACTAATCAAATGGGTTGTTTATTAAGGCTAATCGCTTTACCAGATTGTAGTGCGCCAATTCACGCTATAATTGTAGATTCGGGAGCAAGGGACGCTGCGGCTGGCCCTTCAAATGTGCTGCTGAGCCTTTGTAAAGACTCTGCCAAATAAAGGCTTCGCTCAAGAGCAACTCAATATCCTTTTCCGTCCACGCCTTCGTAGGAAGGCTCTGTAGAAACATCATGATTTCCTGGAAGTCCATCTTCACCAGCTTATCGGACCACTTTACTAGAAGTGCAGCGCAAACGTAGAGGTGGAATTCTGAGAAACCCTGTTCTTCGGCCTGGGTACCCTGTCATTAGCTGGGTCGTCCGGTAGATTAGCAGGTGAATGTTGAGAGATGGACTTACGAGGTATGTATCCCACATACGAATCGTGTTCTTGACGCTGATCTCGCGCATAAGGAGACAATTCATCCACCGAAAGCTAAACTGTATGAACTCAACGCCCTCGTGCTCAAGGTGCTTTGACAAGTTTGAATCGATTCTAGCAGTTAGGTCACGCAACGCTGTAACCTGTCTCTGGATGCCCGGTTGTGCAACGATATAGTGATCTTGAATGCCATCAAGAAGTTTGGTAAGGCACCAGAAAGAGTCAGCTTCCACAGCATCCAAAACTGACTTGGGCAGTTGACCGGGATCCATGCCCGTCTCGATATCGTGGTCTGTAATGTAAAGCCCCAAGAAAACTTCCCAAAATGGTGTCACTAGGTCGTTGATACCCTGCACGTATCCGCTGGCAGGATGCCTGACAGCCCAAACGTAGAGGATGCGTTCCAGCGATCTCTGCGTTGCCTCATAGCTATAAAGTTCAATGTGAGGGTTCGTCCTAGGAATGTCGATGCTGATCTGGTGCCAGACGGCTTCGTCCAAGCCTCTCGCTTTTCCGGCGGAGGAGCTGTTGTTAGCTGTCCCTCCTCTTTCAAACGCTTGCTTGACTCCGTCTAGATATTCCTTTCTCTTTCTCTCCAAAGTCGCAACACGCCGTTCGCTATTCGTAGGGAGATAACTAAGAAGGAGTTGCCATGTCATGGCACGGACTTCGTGTGGTACACCTGACCATGCCAGTGTGCGAAGGTCAGGGAGCGATATCGACGATGCTTGTAGTAGTCGTTTGAACTTATTTATACGCGTTATACGGGAGTTGATTGCATCGGCTTCTTTCTGTGGTGCATTACTAGGAATAGAAGGGTAGTTGATCAAATGAAGCGCATTTGCCGGATCTAGTCAACGAGTTAATAAGTCTTGTAACCTAATTGGTGAGAGGTTCGACCTGACCTTTTAATATGTCTTTATACTGAGGTCGGAGGATCTTGCCCTCACTTTTCTTGGGCATGGGGTAGGTTGGTGCTGGACGCTCAGCTGCGATATCTGCGCTGTTCGAGTACCGTCTGCCTGGAATTCTACCAAAGGAACCGTCATCCGCGGGAGACAAAGTCTCTTGGTTCAGAGACGACTTGTTCTGAGTAGCTATTCGCTTCGACCTTCTCTTCATATTTGAAAGGCTAGGGAGCCCAAAGTCGTCTCCGTCATCATCTTCGTACCCTAGCATTTCATCTTCGTCCGCCTTCCAATCATCGTTGGTATTCGACAGGAAGTTGATATAACTCTTGAACGGCGGCGAAGTGGAGCCCATGCCACGTTGTGGTGGTGGAGTGGTGTCGGCCATGCGATTTCTCGAGGACGACGTCGAAGGGGGGGTTCTAGGACGAGGTGAAGAAGAGTTGGAGAGGTTTCTTTGTCTCAAGTCAGTGATACACAACAGACATGACGGGCCAGTTTGCGGTAGAAGCGCACAATGAATCGAACTTGAGGATATCCGCATGTGAATACGCGGCCCCAACGACCAGATTGGAGCCATCTCGGCCAGCTGGGTTAGTAACGTTTCTCCTAGAAGAGCCATCTCGTGGCGGCGGTCTCCAGAACGGCGAGACTGATCTGTACCAAGGAGTGGCATTAGCGAAAAGGGCGAAGCGCTGGGGGGAACGAATGGGGCGATGGAAGCATACTCAGACCGATCTATCACGTAGAGCAATTGGGCTTCAGTCAGTAACGAGTTCCATTGCTCTGCTCTCAGGGCGCATTGCCCAACGCGACAGGAGGATTTCGAGCAACGTACCGACCTGTACCATCTCCTGCGGCTGGGAACCGGCAGTTAGCATCACCACTTGTCGCCAGTTGCGACACAAGGCCGAGGCGACGTCTACTTACTGCATTGACCGGCTTCTTGCCGCTCCCAGAGGACGACCACATGTTCACGAATGGTCGTCGAAAGCGCAAAGGTGAGGCGTCATTATGCGGGGTGTTGGGTTAACAGATACAAAGCCAGTGACTGTGCGAAACGAGCTGGAACAACTTGGTGATGATCCTCGTTCGAGTCTTTGTCTCAGCCAAGCTCCATTTAGGCAGTGTGGCCTGGTCGGGTACTCCGTCCAAAGTACTCTTAGCCATCAATGCTAAGTTCCCAGTTGGTACAGTAGGATGGATCTGCTGGTACAGGAGGCAACGCGCTGAGGTGCCGGTGCTGAGGCGGGGTAAAGGCCCTGTAAGGTCGCTGAAGGGGACCCTCATAGCAGCAATACGCGCTAAAGGCTGTGCGTTTCGCCTGCGGGTGGCGAGGCTGCCGCTGATGGGTACCTGCGGAGACTTTTGGCTCGTACTCTACTTATGTATACTTTTAGACTAACAAGCTATAGTTATTTCACATGCATCTCATGTTATGTTTCTAGTACTGGCGTGTAATTTTGTATCTTGCGATGGTATACGGCCAGCCTTGCTTCACGCAAGGGGCAGAAAACAGGGTGCAGCAAAGTAGTTAAGGGCTATTCGAAGCCTCAATTCTTTCCAAAGTTGCCTTCTATCGAACTGTAATTTTTTAAGCCATTGCCGCGCTTCTGGTGAGAATCAGAGCCTTCGCTGTAAGACCATCAACGGACTCTGTACCTGACTTAGTCAGCAGCTGCGTAAGGTAGCAAGGCACAAGGCCTTCAGTCAAGCTTTCCTAAGGAGCAACTTCGTCCTCAACCTTCCATCTACAATTGCTACGCCATTACCCCAACAATCCCCTTGACTTCATCGCCCGGTTTGGCATCAAAATCACCTGTTATTTACCATTTAGGAAAGATACTTTCTTAGCCAGGATACTTCTACGGCGGCCGATTCCTACGTTTTGGCATTGCTAGAGACCCAGAATCGCGGTGTCGGGTCTTCTCGCCTCACGTTAACCTTGTTTTCATCTCCCACCACACCATCTCCATCATGACCGAAGCGGAAAACTTCGAGGACGATCTTTTCGCCGACCTGTAAGGCTCTTCAGTTTTTCCGGAATTAGTTGTCCATTGTCGTGCTAACCTGATGATTCTTAGCTACGAAGATGCTGACGCAAAGCCTACCGCGCCGGTCGCGAGTGCGGTCCAACATACCGACACCAAAGCTCATGACCAGCCCGAACCGGCTGCTGCCCATGCTCCTGTTGCTGATGAAGACAATACCGGCTACGATGCGATGAACCAAGATGCAGACGACGATGAAGACGATGTTGACTTTAACCTGGGAGGAGGGAACGCTTCAAGCAGCACACATGTGATGCCGCAAGATGATATGCCAACAACTCCTCCATACGGGACCGTTCATAAAGCCAGTGCCAAGGAAGATGGGTGAGTTCCCCCTGTTCTGTGAAGCTATATAACACTCGGTGCATGAGATTTTCTTTCCCACATTATCTGCGGCAAGTGTCGTCAGCAATGTTGCAATGTGATGATAAGAGGCTACCAGCCAGCGCGTAATCCTGCATCCTGCAACCACATAGTGGATATACATTTTGCTTGGGGCAAAATGGCTGGCTTGATTAGATGGGAGACCAATCAGGTTCAGCGGTGGGAAGACCCTAGTCTACCGGAGAGCAAAAGTGTCAACAAGCATGAGAGTTCATTTGGGGTATCCTGAAACGCCTGGAAGAATACATTGAAACGCCCTCCCAAGTGAGAAAACATTCTTGGGGAAATGGAGAACAAGGAAGCGATGGCCTTTCGCCCATCAAGAAGCTGGAGGGTTTCAAGCTTTGATAAAGTTGAGAGCAAGATGACCTACCAACGACCTTTTTTCCAATTCCAATATGGGAACTCTTGTCTTTATAGTTCTCGGTCACAGAGGTCTTAAAATAGCCCACGAGAGCATGTACACATTTCTCGGGAGGCTGTAGCAAGATTGACAGCGGGTAGCGCTTAGGGTCAACTCGTACCTAGCAACAGACAGTCAGAGACAGAGTCAAACGATAGCACAAAGACGAAAAAGACAGAAGAAAAGAAAGGATACAAATTCGACACTTGTCTGGCACCTTGCGTCCCTCTGCAATCGCTGTCATGCCATTGGACATCTCATCAAGCATTGCATCTCAGTGGGGCCCATGAACCGCCATCATTGACAACTCTTGATATAACCTCAACTTCACCATTTCGCCAAGTAAGAGACAATGCTGGGCCCGTATCGCGTCAGATATTCTGGGGAGTCAGTCGCCCGTCATGTGGCTTTTGAGGCTATGCGCATACAAATTTTTAAAAAAATGTCCTCTTTCACAACAAGCAACAAGGGCAAGCACACAGCCTGGCGGATATCTGCGTACGCCCTCATCTGGCTGCCCTCTCCAAGCCATTCGACTCGATGACAGCAACACAATGTATTCGACGGATTTGACCATGGCTTCCCATTTATACGCCAGAGAGGGCCGGCAGCCGCTTCATCTCTCTTCTCACTGTACCACTGAAAGTTCTCATGCTTAATCCCACACACTGCTACTGCTACCGCGAACTGCTGTTTCTTTAACGTGTTATTTACATGAAGGCAATAATATTATGTCTATGCTGGCTGCTAACCATTTGCTCGTCTAGGAAAATGTTCATTGGTGGATTAAACTGGGAGACAACAGACCGTACGTCCCGACTTATGCCATAGGCGAGCTTTGAGATTGCTAACAGCCCATAGAATCGCTACGAGATTACTTCTCCCAATTTGGCGAAGTCGTTGAATGTACCGTAATGAGAGACAGTAGCTCCGGTCGATCACGAGGTTTTGGTTTCTTAACCTTCAAGGACCCCAAAACTGTCAACATTGTCATGGTCAAGGAGCATTTTCTAGATGGCAAGATTGTGAGTTTTACTTTCTTGTCGTGACCCTTATGTTTGAAGCTGCTTTTTGCTAACTTGGGCATTTAGATCGACCCCAAGCGAGCTATTCCTCGTGATGAGCAGGAGAAGACGAGCAAGATTTTCGTTGGGGGAGTCAGCCAGGATACCACAGACCAGGAATTCAGAGAGTACTTTGCCCAGTTTGGTCGAGTGGTTGATGCCACCCTTATGATGGACAAGGACACCGGCAGACCCCGAGGTTTTGGGTTTGTCACTTTCGAGAGTGAAGCTGGCGTGGATGCTTGCATCAATGTGCCGCTCGAGATACATGGGAAGCCCATCGAAGTCAAGAAGGCTCAGCCGAGGGGCAACCTACGTGAAGAAGAAGAGGCGGCCAAGCGTGGAAAGTTCCGAAAGGGCGAAGAACAGTCTGTTCAAGGTGGCATGGGCCAGCAGATGGGAGGCAACAACTCGGCCATGACGCCACAGCTGATGGCTCAATATTTCCAACGTATGCAGCAATACTTTGCCATGATGCAGTCGCAGATGGCCATGTCGCGAGGCATGCCCATGAACCCGGCCATGTGGCAGCAGATGCAACAAATGCAGCAGATGCAGCAGATGATGGGCCGTGGCGGTGGCCCTGGACAGAACATGATGGGCCAGATGAATCCTCAAATGATGCAGCAGATGCAACAGATGCAACAACAGATGATGCAGCAACAGCAACAGGGAGGCGGCCAGGGCGGAGACGGCTACAATGGCTATGATCAGTACCAACAGCAAGGTCCCCAAGGCCCTCATGGCGGCCGGCGAGGCGGTCGTGGAGGCTATGGAGGCGGCGGATATGGCATGGGTGGAGGTGGAGGGGCTCCCACTTCTTGGGAGGGCATGTATGACGACGTGCCACAACCCAATGCCAGCCAGGGATCATCTCGGCGTGGGGGAAGTGTTGGCCAGGGAGGCACGCCTGATGCTCAGCACTCACCACCAGCGAACGCCCCAACGGGGCCCAAGAATGCTGGAAAGCCTGGTGCGAATTACCGCGGCGGAGGTCGTGGCGGAAACAGGGGCTTCCATCCCTATGCCCGATGAAACCAGCAGCCAACAACACTTGATGGCTAATCACGAAGGTTTCTACCTGATAGTTGGAACTGTTAAGTGGATGGCAGATTGGGCGATGAAGAGAGCTCAAATTGGCCATCGGTTGGCCGAACGGACCTTTTCGTCACCACGCTTTTACTGGATGACGGATCTTGTATTACTACTCAACACCCAGACGAGAGGGGGCCGGAAAGATCTACGAAGTTGAAGCATTAGCCCCTGATGAGAGAGAGAGGCGGCAAATTTTATATGGGGGAAAGGAGGGGAGAGGTTCTCTCTTTACTAATTGCTCGCAAGTTGAACGGTTTTGTTTAGCTGCTCAGGGGATGGGAGGGGGAATGAGTTATGCATATTTTCTTTTTCTCTTTTTGTTTTTCTTTACTATTTGAAAACAGGATTCATTGTGGATCGGGAACAAGAGAAAAAAATTAGGCCAACTTTGTCGATTTATTGTCAGTCAAATATAATATATGGAATTTAAAATGATGTTAGAATCTGGGGGTTTTTCTTCCATAGCTGCAGTTACACGGGCGGTAGAGTGGATGGATGGTCCATAGTGAAAACATCTATTATAAAAACACTCAAGCTATCGAAATCAATATCCCATTTCCATCCTTGCTTCCTAAACCTGTATGCTTCCTATCCAGTTACTATATCGCCACGCCTGCTTCCCGAGGTATCTCATACCAATGAGCCAACATGTGTCGCTCATAAACAATGCTTTCATGCGCCAATAAACCCTTCATGCATCCTGCTCTTGAGCGAAGTGAAACTCCTAATGCTAAACCATTATAAACCAAAAGTCATGGGGAGATGCCATATTCATGTATATCATAAGAGAGAAAGAGAACATTTTTTTGAAAAGCCAACAAAAAACAAATGAAAAACAAAAACAAGAATAGAAACAACACCACTTCCCTTAGAAACGTCTATAGTTATCGCCCTCCTCTAGCTTCTTCAAAACACCAACAGCATCGGCAAGCAGAATGTTTCTTCCGCCCAGACAGTCCTTCTCGAGCGACGCGCGCGCGAGACTGACGGCGCCGGAGCCAACCTGTTTCTCTTGCTCGGACATTTGCTGGATGCGACCAGGCTCCATGTCCGACATCTTCAAAATCCACTGGATGGCGGCCCTCCGCGTCGGCGCCTTGGCTTCGGTGCGGCTGATGCCGACATGTCCGAACGCCCAGCAGATGAGAGCGCACACGTAAATGCCCCAGAAGTCAGAAATCTCCTTCTGCTGTGTGCGCTGGAACTGAGGCGGGATCGAGGCGCTTCCGTCCTTGTTAACACACCTCTGCAGGCCGAGGAAGAGTTTGAGAGCCCGGGCAGCAAAGGCAGCTGCAACAGCAGCGCTACCAGAGTCTCGCCACTTCTCCAGCTGTCTTTGGTGTTCCATGAAGTCGGTGGCCTGCAGCACCTTCTTGTTGAAAACCCAGCTATCACCAGACACTGACAGCAATGTGTGTAACGGGGTATAGTGGAGAGCGAGATGCGACATTGCAATTGGCGAGTATGGGAACAGATTCATGATCCTGAAATGACTCATGCTGATACTTGATGCATCATCCAAGAGGTTAATCTTCGTGAGGGATTGTCTCTGGGGGAGCTGCAGCACGTGTGCCACCAGGAACAGCGAGGCGTCAAAGGCCGGGATTGAAGCAATATCTGCGGCAGAAATGGTCTCGAGAATCGTCGTCCCGACCGTCGCTGGCAGGGCAGGTTGAGTAACGTTGCTCCATTCTTGGAAGTTTTGCGCGTCCCATTGGAGCAGCGTGCCCATTGACAAGGGGATTGGGAGTGTCGCGGGGTCGGAATAGTCCAGGCCAAGTACCGAGACACGAGGCTGTTCTAGGAAGGACATTGCGTGAACATCGAGTAAGAAGCAGGCAGACAAGAGACGCCTCTTTGATTCCATATGAACCCACATCCTCCATTGCTGAGAGGCATCGCAGGGCCCCAGATTCGGCGGGAAGGTAGATTGTGCGTGAATGACCTGCATTTAAGGTGCGAATGAGTAAAACATTTTTATGGTATAATCTCCCCTCTCCAAATACAGCAACACCATGAAACGAAAAGGTGAACCGTATGGAGAGAGGTTCAAAAGAACAAAAGAAGAAGAAAAGAAAAGAAAAGGGGATAGAAGAAAAATGAGGGCACATCACAGTTGTACATGTGAGAAAAGAAGAGCAAGAAGAAAGAAAGAGAAGAGAAAAAGAAAAAGGCCGTAAAAATAGAAATGGAATTCGTAACACATGACAAACATGAAAAAGAGAAGAGACGTCCACACACAGAAATCCAGTGGTATGTAAACGTAGAAACCAATGAAATCTAGGCGGAACTAACCATTTGATACAATGCCTCAAAGCGAGGCGACGGCTGATAAGCCTTCTTGTTCCGTCCCCGGAAACGAGCATAGTATTCGCACAAGAGCGTGGCCTGCATGATCGGCAGTGGCCATTCCGGAGTGCCAGAGTTGGTATACTAATAAACACATGTTAGCTGCTGCTCGCCGACTTTGTTTTCATCATTCTCTTACAATCTTTGCCTTGTCCATAGCATAGGTGTGTAGCTGGTGCCCGTTGGCGCGGTGCTCCTCATGCTCGAGGAATTGAGTGGCAATGGCTGCCATGGCACACTGAAGAATCTCCAGGTGCTCCTCGGGCATGTTTGTCGGGTTTTCAAATGTCGGTTTGTGGATGATGGGGTACATGGAATGGACTTTATCCCAGTATACCTCGATGTAAGTCGGGATCATGCTTCGAATTCCATGGCTCAAAGCTGTCGGCATCAAAGTATACAGGCCAAGAGCATCTACAGGCTCACGGCTACAAGTGCGAGGATACATCATACGATCCGCAGGCAATGCAGCCGGCGCCGCGATCATAGTCTCCGCAGACTGACCTACAATCAGCTGTGGCGGAGACATGCTACGGACTGTAGTGTCAAGCATCTGATGTGGGCTGTAAAGGTTGGCGCTGTGCTCGTAGCTAGGAAATGGAGCCCCCAAGCTATCCCCATATACTGAAGAATAGAGCTGTGGAGGGGTAGCTCCATAAGTGAAAGAGATGGGATAGCCATTGTCAGTGATGACGGGGCTTGGGGATGTTGTGTAAGAGGGCATCTGTCCGCTCCACTCTGCGTTATGAGCCCGAGCTGACGACTGTTGGAACTTGGAGCTACCAGATGCTGGCGTCGAGTAGGCACTCCCTGAGGCGGTCGATGGAATGCCCGAGCTATCTGTCCAGGGAATGTTTGGTGGTGTCGTTTCAGACATACACAACTCTGGAACCTGAGTGGTCAGAACACCCAGCCCGGTAGGACGGGATTCATCGTAAGGGACCACCCGCGAGTTTGGAATCTGTACGGAAGTAATGGGGTCGACCACACTCATATCTGCCATCTGATGATACGCATGTGTGTCTCGCATGTGTGGTGATTGCATTGTGTTTCCTTGCGGTGTTGATTTGTTGACGGACGACCAGTGACCTGAGACAATTCCTACGCTTGGAGCTGGTGTGGCGGCAGCTCCAACGCTGTAGGGAGAGGTCGCTTGCCTCGTCGGTGCCGGTGGGGAGCTACTATAAGGTCGAGATGGGCTGCTGCCGGAGCGTCGTCGTCGTGATGAGTCTCTGCCCAATTTGCCCTCGTGTTCGCCACTAACTTCTGATGAGTACTCATTCACTCTGGTATATGTTGGAGATGAAGAGAGAAGCTTACTGTCTCTGTAGGTGTCGATCTAAAAGGTCTTTTCGGTAAAACACCTTCTTACAACCGGAGACTGTGCAACATAATTCGGGTGGTTGATGGCTCAACTGATGTCGTCTGAGAGATGATAGAGTAAGCCAGATGTTCGGTGTGATGAGCAAGAGAGAAGAGGGGTAATGAACAACAACATACCTTAGATGCTCAGCTCTGGTAAAGGTCTTATAGATGAACCATGTTAGTATATATCTAATATGACACAAGAGTAAAGAGTCGATAAGATGTTAATACCTTTGGAGGCCGGCAGACATCACAAGTATGAACTGGAACACCCTTCTTGGCCCGACTGACTCTCCCAGTAATGGGCGTCAGCTTGACAGGGTGATCCCCTGAACCGGTTCCTGACATGATGGGCCTCATTGCTGTTCCTGTGTAGTACGATGGATGGTTCTGGCTCTGTCCGTAGGAAGAGTCCATGGAATCAGTGCTAGTGTTGCTGCGTCGACGACCGCCAGGGTGGCTGTTATATCCCAGGGGTGGCGCTGCAGGGTGGAGGATGTGAGGAGGAGATGTTTGCCTTGAGAGATCCACCGGGATATTATATCTGGGCATGGGGACGGAGAGATCTTGATCAATAGAAGTTCTCGAAGTCGGCCTCCGGTCTCTTCTTATGGAGTGCGAGTCGACGTGGTCGTCATCGACATTCATAATGTTCCTGAGGCTCCCCATTGTGGACTATATCAGACCAAGAGAAAGATGAGACGCAAGATAAATAGAGTTGAAGGAAGAAGGTGTCGGGGAGGTCGTGGAGCACAAAAAGTCTATCTTGGTATACACAGCCCGGAAGGCTGCGAGAAAGAGTTGCTAGTGATGTGACGTGAAGTGAAGTTGTCAAGATTATGGATTATAGGGCCGGAATCTCCAAAAAGGCACGGCAAGGGGAGAGCAAGGGTATGTAGATGGTGTAGGAGAGAACGGAACTGGTCGACTAGAGGTAAACCAGCGTAGCAACCGAATGGGGTGGGAAGCAAAGTCGGCGACAACCTAGCCTCAGCCTCGCCGGGTTGAGGTAATGTCCCCAGTAGCGATGCGACCTCGTTATGCCTTTGAAGAGACAAATATAGGAAGAGAACAAGGCATTATCGTCGTGCTGCGGGAAAGATGGCAGTGGTGACGGCGGCGGCAAAAGAGAGAGCGCGCAGAGGTAGTCTACATGTATGTTGATTGTGTGGGAAGCGAGCGCGTGGGCAGCACGACCCCCGGCGGCCAACACAGCCGAACTCCATCATCTGAAGCGGCCCTGGAAACATGATCCTAGTTCCATGACGAGCCGTGGGCTGGCAGCTGAGCTATGGGGTGCATGTAAAACCAGGTAAAACGGCATGGTCTGGGTTGTTGTCTCCCCGAAGCGGTGTCGAAGCCATCAGCTCTCCCGCGCCGTTCGTACTGGGTACGAGGCAGCACGACGCAACGGGGAATGGGCCAATCTCTCTGGCACACCCCCGACCCAACTCTTACAGCACTGCTAGCAGTCCGAGGCTGACAGAACCATGTCGGGAGGAGGATACACGGTGGGGACGGCGCCGCGTGGTTGAGCCAGCCCTTGCCAGCCCTGCCCGCGGGAGCGAACGGGCCAGGACTGGGGTAGACACTAAAAAGCTCCGTCCAGATGAGCGCTGCGAGTCGACTGCTGCAGCAATACCCTTGATTGGGCACAGCCCAGAGAGGGTGGCGGCGAGTGGTGGAGGGGTAAGAAATATCCGCCTGTCATAAGCAGAGCCGTGATCAAATGGTGTTGCTGCCTCGCTCATCACTACCAACGGCCGCGCCAATGCCAATGTTGGGCACACAAGGATTCGCTCTATGCCAAACATATGCGAGTCGTACCCATCGTAGAGCAGAGAGAGCTTGGCCAAACCTGGCTGCAATGCGTGACTGGGGATATAATTAGAACCCAGCTTTCTTATCAGCATGCAGGCTAATGTGACGGCTTTGCTGATCTCCTCTTTGGGTTCCAAGATGCGCCAGGTGCCAGGCTACCTGAACACGACTGTCCCGAATTTCCCACCCGGCTGTGCTGTGTACATCATATCATGGAATGTGGAAAGTAGGAGTAACTGTACAAGCACAGCACACAGGCAGTGCCTCGCTGCCGGCGGAAAAAGAACCAAGGCCCTAAAACAAGACCAACAAGGGGGGCCCGCGAGAGCGGCGCGGGTATGGCGTCAACGTCCCAGTCCGGCGGCTCCAGCAGGGTTCATAGTTGGGAAATGAATGTCTTTCGTCCCATACCGCGGACTGCCTTATGACTGCTCTGTAGTACATGCTACTTGTTTCTTCTTCTTTTGCCCCCCTTCGCTGTTGAGGATCAACACCTGCATGAGCAGTTGTGAGACACGGCGTCCTGAATGTGTGTGGGCTCATGAGAATTGTGCGCGCTTGGCGAGAAGTTACAGGGGCAGAGACGAAAACTGCTAGCGACGCTCTTAGTATGGAGTACTTGATTCCTTTGTACTCGTCAGTTATTACAGAGCGCAACGATGTACTTCGTCTGCTCTCTGCTGAAGCGAAATCCGACGGTGGTGGGGCTGGGCTTGATTTCTCGCCGGAAGACCAACAGCCACATAGATATTCGTAGCCGATCCTGGAGCATCTGGTTGGCCGTGAGGGCATCGTGTGAGAGAGTCCGGGTCTTGAAGGAAGCAGCTATGGCTCACGAGAACAGAAGGTTCTTCTCTCCCTTTTTTCGCCACCGGAGGAACATACCCGGAGACAGAGACCGCGATAGCCTCTACTAGGTAGTCTTGTGGACGTGATGCAAAGGGGCAGAGATGCCGGGTGCCGCAGATTGACAGCAGCATGGCATCGCCCAGCTAACTTGGGAGATCATCAACCTGGCCAGGGTACTGGGTACGCTTGTGCGCAGAGGCCTCGTTTTGGCGCATCGGCAGCTACATCTGGGGGGAACAAGGGTGGAAGAAGAAGGTTTTTCCCCGTAACGTGTCTTTGAGCAAAAAGCTTGGTGTTCCCAGTCCACCGGAGCCAGTACTAAGACGCATTTTCTCCAATGGCCTGCCTGGGAGGATCTTAGTAGTAGTAGTACCTTGCACAGAGCATCCCGCTCTTCCATGCCTCCTTTCTAGAACGGATCCCGTCGCAACACTGACACCATGGCTTCAGAGGTGCCTCGACTTGCAGGCGATGATGTATGATGTTCGTACATGATACATACATGCTAATGCGCGTGCGTTATGCAAGTGCCCTCATAGTTCCCGTATGCACGGAGTATCTCACATCCAATTGCTTTTCTCTCTATTCCAAAGGGCCGACGTGCTGAGATGCCTCAGCAATGCATCGGCCACCTCCGCCCCTTTGGAGCAGAGAAGCCGATGCCCGGCGCAACACTTTCAGCCAGCAAGCTCGAAAACTTGGGAAACCGGTGAAGCTGCGATATGTGCCTCCTCCCTGCGTTGCTGGTGTTGCAACGAACGAATCAACGCCCGGCTGCGGTTCCAGCAATGGGCACGAGCTCTACTAACGGCGCAGTGGCGGCCACCCGGCTTGCAAACGAAGACTGAAGGATGGGCCAGAGCTGAAAAAGTTCCCCGTCTTTTGCGTCTCCATCTCGCGCAGAGCTGACGTCCTGGTGGGCCAGGGGTTTGTTTAACATGCGCACTCCATTCCCTTTAGTGCTGTCCCAAGGGAGACATGGTCGCCTCCGCGTCCACGAGGCACATGGCCCGCTCCGTGCAGCCCGAAGGCGCCCGCCCTCGTGCTCCGTAAGTGCAGGCTAGCTTCTCGTTTTGGGGGGGACTTGGGCGCTGGTGATGATGCTGCACGGTCAGGACGAGTTCGAGTAGGGTACAAGTGGCCGCGCGGAGTCGATTCCGATGGAGACAAGTAGAGGCGGTATGTAGCAACTAATAGTCTTCTCCTTTAGTCATTTTCGAAATCGCTCTATTGCAGACCAATTCCCACCTCGTTTTGTGGATCCGTCCAGCCGGCGAGGAAGAGAAATGAGTATCGAATGCTAGCCCGGTGATTCGGCTGTCGCCCAGGAACGTCACCTCCATCTGTCTCTCTTCCTGTCTCTGCCAGTGCAGCCACGAATAGGGACCATGTTCGTTCGCTGCCCCCCCCTGTAGATCTGGCTTTGCTGAAATCTATCTGATCTCGATCATTTGAGGGTAAAAACCATCCTTCGTGGTAGGCAATCCGGGTTTTCCTTTGGTTTCCTTTCTTTTTCGCAGGTTAACGATTTGAGATGAACTGCAAATAGTTGGTCGCTGAAGATTTGGGGGCTAGTGGGCGGTTTGGGGGCCAGATTAGCTAAAGTTGGTGAGCTACCGCAGGCTTGGAAAGTGCTAGTGAGCTCCCCCCTTGCCCTCTTCCCGCAGCAGGGAATGAGAAAATGGAAGTACGTGCAGCCAAAGTACCGAGTACGGGCGTCAGTTCACGTTAGGGTGCATGTACTCATACCTTACATACAGTACCCGTAGCTGCAGTCAGCAAACCCGCCGTAAGGAGAAAAAACGACTGGAGCATTTGCATCATGTATTACTTTCTATTGCCGTGCTGTTCCTATCAGTCGAATGGAATCCCAAAACGGACGTGGAGCTGCAATCTCTCGCAGTCACTTCTCGCAGGGGCTTCGGCGAAGGATGTGGGATCAACACACTTTTGTTTCACTTCTTTGGGATGCACAGCAGGCTCTAGCACGCGAAAAGCACCAACTAGGCAATAGCTCGTATCTTTTTCACAGTGAACACGACGAGCCGGTAAAACTCTAAAGTGCTACAAGGCATTCTGTCAAGCTTCAGTTGTCTTAGACAGCTTCGCCCAGGGCATGGCAGGGCATGGCTCGGCAGGTAAAACAACATGGAACAATCCCTTGATTGTCGCAGCCGCAGCATTCAGCTCGCTGCTGCAGGTCTTGACGACATGTTGCCCGCCGGCGCTTATCTCACGCCCAAGCATCCAGAGGAGATGCTACCTATGAGGGTAATACCAGGTCCTGCAACCGCATTTGCTACGGGGGTCTGATTGGAGCCAGAGTGAGCGTGGCGAAGCAACCAGAACGATCGTCGATGTACTGTAGATCAGCAAATGGGGATTTCGCTGCGAAGCTCTTTTACTGTTCTGCTTGCGTATTGATTGCGTACTGCTAGCCTTCCTTCCTCCCTTTTTTTCCTTTTCCATTTCTTCAAATAGAAATAGAAATACAAATAAGTTCAAACTAGATAGACTCGGGAATAGCACTTGGAGTGACTTGTCCGCGCCATGTTACTCTCTGCTATTCATCTCGGCGCTTATACGCAGACGACTAGTGACTAAGACGACCAACACGCTCTAGTCCAGATATTTTTAGAGATTCACCCACCCATCATGACGCTACTGTACACACTATGCCCTCTCATGCAGCAACTTACAAGCAGAAGCAGACGCTGGAAGAATAAACGGAAACATCTTGCATAAGCCATCAATTTGATCAACCTAAGTGTACCAGCCCTCCGGAGCAACGCAGGCGCGCTTGTCGCCGTCCAACAACAAGCAGCACAGCCCATGCCCATCCACAAAGTGTAACGCTTCATCTGCTTCTAATTCGTCGTATATGCGCCGCCTCTTTGTCCTGCCCATCCATCCTCTAGTAAAGACCAGGGCAGTGGATCTCCGGGCATCGCCATGAACAGCCGCCTTTTGAGTGGCACGGCCAAATGTTCAATGTTGCATCCCGTCTAGACAACCTCCCCCAGCTCGCAGAAATGTAGCCAAACCTGAACTCAGCCCCGATCCCCAGGCACGCGAATCTGCCCATTGCTCACTGCCCTCGTGCCATGTTTCTTCTCAATGTAACGCAGCCATCTCACGACACATCGGCTATTAGCCGCCGTCAAACACTTCACACCCTCACACGCTTCGATAGATAGCCGCGAGGAGAGAGACATGTTCACAACTCGGAATGGCCGGAATCGTTGATCGTGATTAGAAGACAAATGCATTATGTTCAGAAATCTAATATTAGTAACCGCCGGCAGATGTCGAATCGTCAAAACCCCCATGCCGGAGAAAGGGATGTTCGGGCAAGGGGGAGAGGCAGTGACAAGGCCTTGCGGATAAGGCTGCATACGTAGGTAACGGTAGTTGTGTCGGCATGACATGTATTACTCCCCATGTTCGTTGGTAAGGCTGATCCTCCTTGTTTGATAGACATGACACAAAGCTGCAAACTCCCATGGTAGCCTTGTCATGTGCATTGCAACCTTCCCCAAGAGTCCCGGCCTGTATCTCCTCGTGTGTGTGCGTGTGTCCCTCCATGACGAAAAGAATCCACGAATTGGAACGCCACCACAGTTGTTATGTGCCTCGAGATAACAGGACACCGCATATACGGAGCCTTTGAAACAATGGCTTCTATGACAAAATAAGCCTGCATCATGTTTCAAACATCACAGGAAACACAAGGCTGTTATAACACTTTGGACAGCATGTAAGGAGGCACCAAGCACATTGGAGCAACGTAGTCATCATTTTTTGTAGCCCTAAAACAAAAACCCAACACGCCAATGAGACACCACCAAATCCATCTATTGTCACAAATTAACAGTCATCCTTTTGTCGCGTATACACACTCTCTCATTGCAAGCCGCCTCGGCTGGAACTCATACGGCCGCGCTCAATTCCTCTGATACTTGGAGCACTTCCTTGATGCTAAATCTACGCGCGGCTTGAAGTAGCCTCTTCGTGGTTGTTCTCTGCCGGTGCCAGCCTCCCGTTGCTGTCGCTCTCTTCAGAGTCGTCATCGCTGGCAGGATGGCTGCCTGCCACAGTCCTGCGGTTCTTGGTCATCTGAAGGTCGATCGAGTCAGCGGGGGAAACGGAAGACGAGGTAGATGGGAGAAATCAACGAACCCATGATCGCACACCACCAACCAGCCCAAGCGCATAGCCAGTGATGAACTCCTTAGAGTTCCCTGATCCTCCAGGCGTGGTGGGAGATCGTGCAATGTCGCTTGATCGCGCAATGTCGCTTCCTGAGCTGTTGAACCGGGCTGGGCTCTGTGGACGACTGGTAGGCCAGAACTGCTTTAGCTCTCGGCTGAGCTCCTGGCCGGTCGTGGTCCAGTTGTTGGTGATGTTCTCGCGGAGATCTTGCACGTGACGCTTGAGGTCCAATTCATTCTTCTTGAGCCAGCTAACATTGAGCTCCTGGCGAGAGGTACCGCGCTTGAATTGCCTGGTGATGTACTTTTCGTAATCGCGGACGATCCTACGGGACACACAAGTCAGAGGGCAGGGTTCAATGGCGATAGAATAATAAACTACTCACCTTGTAATAATGCCAGTCGTGCTGACACCCTCAGTGCGCTGAGTTACGAGGAACTTGCCAGTCTCCTTGATGGGCTGATAAATGTCGTCTCCCTCGTCCGCGCCATATGGGATATCGTCGTGTGCAACATAGTCGAGGCGATGCAGTTCGAGAAACTCTGGAGTGACGATCCACGGGCAGTCTTCGATGACTTCGTCCACCCACTTACAGTGTCGCACAGACTCGGCGCGCTCCTTGGCAGACATGACGGTCAATCCCTTGCGCATGTGGGTATCATCGTCGCCGGTGACGCCCACGACGAGAGTTGTGTTGGGAAAGGCTTTCTTTGCTTGCTCAAGCTGGCGCATGTGTCTGTCAATGTGATCAGCACGCAGGTCATTGGATATAGCCAGTTATCGTCGTATATAAACAGCACTCACCCGAGATGGAACAGATCGAAGACTCCGTCGGCGTAGACCCTGACATTGCGGCCAGTTGGCGGGGGGTTTGTCTTGTAGCCCACGGGGTGAGTGAGCTTGCCAATCGGGGGTGGAGGCATCTTCTTCTTCTCTTCTTCGACGTCTTTGGATGCACTCTTCCGTCCTTTCCGAGTAACTCTCTCAGCAATGTCGATGCTGGCTTCAGTAGTGTCACTGGGCTCACCAGGATCGAGGACATTGTCGCCATTCTCGACAACTCGGTCTGAATTGGCTCGCTGCCTCTTATTAGGGTTCAAGTTCGTGCCATTGGCGGTCCGTCTAGTCTGTCGCGACGACTCTGGTGCGGTGGTGTCGCCTTCTTCGCCCGAGGCATCTCGCGATGAGGTCTGCAAAGCGCTGTCCGGCTCGGCAGCACTGATAGTGACTCTCTTGCGTTTGCCGCTGTGGGAGGACGCTGGTGATGACATCGTGACTAGAGGAAGAAAAAAAAGCAAGTGCTAAATCAGGCGCCAATGCAGCCCGACTTGACGGCTCAAGTTGTGCGTTTCTGTCTCTCGTTTCTTGCGAATGCCCGAGAGCCGCTGCAGCTGGATCAGCTACCTGTCTTTGATGAACATTAATGAGCTTGGGCTTAGAGAACAGAGGACGCTGGCGCTGTGCTTGGCTCGTGACGCTCGCGTGCGCAATGTGTGGAGAGGCGCTCCGGGGGTTGCTGAAGGTTTAGAATTTCGGCCGGGGAGCTTGTGATTTTACCCACCTTGGAGGTCGCCAACAAAATTCAAATCCAATTTCCCACGGCCTAGCAAGCTACCTGCACTCCAAAAAGACAGGTGGCGTGACCATGCTGAAAAGGGGCCATAAATTAATGCCTGAGTAGGTATACGCCGTATTCGGGTCACAGTTAATTTCTCATATTTATGTGATTTTCTTTTTAACAACCCTGCCCAAAAGCAAGGCCTGATCAATGGCATAGGGAACTATCCCATGCTCCGGACTATGCTCTACGGTCCTTTTTTTCTGCTTCTCCCGCTGTTCTGGGTCTGGAACGGAGACCCCAGTTCTCTAGCTCAGCCTGTTGGGGCAGACAGAGACAGCTACAGTTCTCCCTGCTTCAAGCTTCAAGATGTTCTATGATTGAGATGTCTACGCCCGATTAGAACGCTAGAATTGAGAAATTGCCGTGCTCTGTCTCTCATCAATTTAGCACAAGGAAGCCGATGACGCTGCCACACGGAAATCACGTGGCGGTCGCACAAAGATCTTGATTCTCCCTCTCCAGGTCCAGTCGCGTCAATGCTTGTCTCTCTTGCCCCAACACATCCATATGGCGTTCGTCATTTCGCCGTTCTCCATCAGCTAAGCTGCTAGTTGAGCTGCTAGCTGTGCTCTAGTAATAAGGGGTAGCAGATCGCCTTGTAGCTCTTCGCCTATGCGGCGCTGAAAAGTACTTCCATGTGAAAGCCCCTACTCTTCCTGGAGCTCCATGTTCTCTCAGGAGCGTCATAAGGCTGTGGCGATCGGCTTACCGCTGGACTTTGCTGGAATCCAGGCATCATTCTGGATTCTGGCAACTGGGTGAGACAGGTGTCAAGAGAAGCCGGAAAACCTAAAGATATGGCTGCCCTGCCCAATAGAGTCTGTTTCTGCTGTGGTGATGTGGTGCCAGCAGCGCTACGTCATCTACTTTGTCTTGGAGTTGACTGCTGCAGATTTGACGTGTGCAAATCATTCAATTTGCATCTGACTGCATGGCGGAAGAAACATTCCCCAGCAAACCGAAGGCTTCAAATGGCGCATGTGCCGCTTACTAAGGCATCCAGCTTGCATATTGCGACCAGCATCTTGCAGCAAGGGCACGCGGAGGCCTTTCAGTGCTCAACTCCTCTGCGTAATATTGAATACCGGTACTACATACCACGTCGATAATACAGTCCTACCTGTGCATGGAATGATCTAAACGTTGCAATGCTTATTGCCTCAGTAGTAGGCAACAACACCACCTGCCTTATCTGAGGCTCAAGCCAAGAAACTTGAAGCCAGACAAAATAGGGCCAAAGCGGGACGTGTCTCAAACGTTGCACATGTCATGGACTGCATGGACTGCCCCGCCTTGCCCGCATCCCAACGGAGTGGTTTTCCCTCTCTCTCTTCTCTGGCTGCATTTACTCAAGGGGCGCTGGAAGGAATCCGGCTTCACACAAGCGGTGCGGCCTGAGTGGCTGCAGCATTGAGTGAGAGATATATCGGGAGCGTGGTGAAACAGGGCGTTCTCGTGCCATTTGGCGCTGTTGTGAATCAGTATATCATTGGCCACGTTGGTGTGCTAGCCATGCGCATTGCAGAGTCGTGTGAATGCATGGAGCTGCGCTACAAGGTTTCGTGTATGAGTAGTAAGGTTGGTGCTAATGTACAATAGCCACGAGGTTGGTTATAAGATTAAGATAATGATGGATGTGTACTCCGTACTAAAGCATCAAATTTTATTTCTTTCGTGAACGGGTAGAGACTCCCTCTTTACAGCAGTTCAAGATGAGGCTCGGTGTAAGCTATGCAAGCTGTCAAGTGCTTTTTGATGCCACATGTCGTCAGAGCCAGAATAAAGTACGCAGCTCCGACAGTATCGTCCGATGTCAACAGACACTGTGGCGCACATACACAATGACGTAGATATGAAACCGAATCCCCCAGATCGTCTGAGGCTTCAAACTGGTGAATATTACCTACGATACAAACCATCACTTGTCACTCTATTGATTGGAAGGCCAGAGCTCAAGCTTCAGACATTTGCCTTCACCGGGGTCGCATCTTATGGAGTCTAATGCTGTGCTAAGCCAGAGTAATACTACTCGTACCGAGGCCCGGCCCTTGAGCCGCTTTAGGTACAAGTACAAGGTTGACAGCGATTATTTTGGCTTCTTGCCAACATGCAGCGCTGCATGACCGTCTCGCTTCTTAATAAAGTGGAGGCTGGCCCCCGGAGCGGTATCGAATAATATGGAATAATAATAATAAACGGAGACCTCATCCAGTAGACGTGAACCTGCACCTCAATCTTTTCGATCGCCTCGACCGGAACCAAGGGGAATTCCATGCTGCCTTAGCACCCTTAAATTCACGCCAGGTCGCCTCAGCCGCAGCACAGTGCGCCGCTACTGCCACCATCCCCTCCAGCCATCCGCCCGTCTATAGCACTTGACAGCAGAGCATTGCAGCTGGAGAGCACAGCAGAGCAGCAGCAGAGCAGCAGCAGAGCAGCAGAGCCCGTAGAGGACCATAGCGCTTGCTTGGCCTTGGCCCTCCCTAACGATCGACACAGCAACTTGGACGTGTGTAACTCTGCCCGCCCGAGCTTGCGCAAGCTCCGTCTTTGCAATGCGTATCCTCCCCAACCGGCTGCTCTCTTCATCTCCATCTCCAGGTGTGAATTCAAGAAGCGAGAGCCCAATGCGACCAAAGAACGACGGCACTGGCCCTGCGGGGGTTGCAGCAAACGGGCTGGCCCTGAGGGTGGTTATCATGCGGGTATGGACTGGACCAGTCTCGCACCTTTGACGAGATGGTTGTGTGCTAAGACGTGAGGTAAATAGGCAAGGAATCTGGCGGCCAAAGATCGTAGTGGAACTTCGGATCCGGTGAGTCGAGAGCAGCAAGCAGCAGCAACATGCACCATCGCAACCTTTGGTCACGAGCTCCAATGAACACGCATCATCTTCACCATCACCACAACTGCAACTTCCCCCTTTTACCACTATAAACACCGCAGATTCTATTCTAGTCCTGAGCCAGCAGCTTACAAACAAATCTTGTCCGTCTAGTATCTTGTTGTCACCCTTGGCGACGCCCGAGTCGTCACCCACTCCGTCCCCAAAACCCTCAACCCCGAATGGAACGTCATCGAGGAGCTGCCCATAAGCTCCGTACAAAGCCTGGTGGTGGGCGTCATATGCTGGGACAAGGATCGCTTTGGCAAGGATTATCTCGGAGAGTTCGATCTAGCGCTCGAAGAGATCTTCCAGAACGAAGTCGCCGAACAAGAGCCACGGTGGTATCCTTTGAAGAGCAAACGCCCAGGCAAGAAAACCAGTGTCGTTTCCGGCGAGGTTCAGCTTCAATTCACCCTACTCGATACTACAGCCCCGTTTCTCCCTCAGCAACAGCTGTTTGAGAAGTTCTACGCCCTTATTGGCACAGTTCCTGTCGGCTCATCCCGAAATGTTACACCTACCGAAACTCCACTGCTAACCCCGAGTGCCGCGGCGCACTTGGGGGGCTCGTCGTCGCCAGACGGGCTTGGCGATGAGGACGATGAGGATTATCTTACGGAGCTTGAGGAAGATATTGCCGACGACGCCGAGGATCCCTCAAAACCAGAGACTGCTGAGAAGCGTCGGCGGCGACTTCGCATCAGGGGCCTCAAGAAGAAGAGGCGGCAAGATCCCTACGCTTTTACCAATGGCGACTCCGACGTTGTTGGCATCATCTACTTGGAGATTTCCAAAATCACAGACCTACCACCTGAGTCGAACCTGACGCGGACTGGCTTCGATATGGACCCATTTGTGGTGGCATCCCTAGGCAAGAAGACTTACCGCACCAAGCGAGTCCGGCACAACCTCAACCCGGTCTTCAATGAGAAGATGATCTTCCCAGTGCAGAATCACGAGAAGCAGTACTCGTTTGCTTTCACCGTCATCGACCACGACAAGTATTCCGGCAATGATTTCATCGCTTCGTGTAACCTGCCTATCCAGACGCTCATAGAAAAGGCGCCCCAGGCAAACCCAGAGACGGGGTTGTATGAAGTTCGCTCTCCCGAACCGGAACCAATGCCGGCACCGGTTCCCACAAAATCTCGTCTCCAGAAGCTCGGGGTTTCCCGCTCCTCGTCGACGCAGAGTCTAAGCAAGATGATGAAGGCGCAGGCCCCCAGGTCTACCCCTTCAAACGGCTCTTCTTCACTTACAGCGCTTGGCGATGGAAGCGGCCCTCAGTCCAGCAGCACATCCCTGGCACCTGCAGATGCTCTTTCCAACACTCCAGTCGAAGCTTCAGAGCAGGCTATGGAGTCGGATGACCCCGATCTCGCAGAGTACGCTATACCGTTGAAGATGAAGAACCTAGACAAGTGGGAAAGCAAGCACAATCCCGTCATCTACATGAGAGCCAAGTATGTACCATACCCAGCCCTCCGCCAACAGTTTTGGCGGGCGCTGTTGAAGCAGTACGATACAGACGAAAGCGGTCTGATTAGCAGGATCGAGTTGAGCACAATGCTGGATACTCTTGGTTCGACATTGAAGGATTCCACCATTGACAGCTTCTTCCAGCGCTTTCCTCACAAGGCTGCCGATAACGAGGACTCGTGGGAGCTGACCTTTGACGAAGCCGTGCTGTGCCTGGAAGATCAGCTGCAGGCCAAGAGCCGATCTGGAAGCAAGACTCCTATTTTGGATGTAAAGAGCCTCAGCCTCTCTAGTAAATCGTCCGGAGATTCCACTGGACAGCCAGGCTCCGATGGCTCAGGGAACTCGACACCCCAGATTATGGTCGAGCCGCCAGCAGCAGAGCCGACCACACCTATTCCTGAGATCAGCACACCAAACGAAGAGGGAGAGGAGGGGTATTTTGACCAAGATTCCAAGGAAGAACACGTGGTGGAGATTCGGGAGTGTCCCATCTGCCACCAGCCGCGCTTGAACAAGCGTAGCGACGGTGATATCGTTACGCACATTGCGACGTGTGCGAGCCAAGACTGGCGCCAGGTCAACACAGTCCTCGTGAGCGGATTTGTGACGGCCAGCCAAGCGCAAAGAAAATGGTACTCCAAGGTCATCACCAAAATCTCGTATGGTGGATACAAGCTCGGTGCCAACTCGGCAAACATTCTCGTTCAGGATCGTCTCACGGGGCAGATTAACGAGGAGAAGATGAGCGTCTATGTGCGCTTGGGTATTCGACTCCTCTACAAGGGGCTGAAGTCGAAGGACATGGAGAATAAGCGAAGTAAGTGTTGCTGCCGTACATCACAAGAAAGCTCACCGGTGTTTTGTATACTAACATGAACCAGTTCGGAGAATGTTGAAGAATTTGAGCATCAAGCAAGGCAAGAAATTTGACGACCCTGCTTCACGGGACGAAATCGAAAAGTTCATCGACTTTCATCGCCTGGACATGTCAGAAGTCTTGCTGCCGATTGAAGAGTTCAAAAACTTTAACGAATTCTTCTATCGTGCGCTCAAGCCGGGTGCTAGGCCGTGCTCAGCGCCAGACAACCCTCGTATCATTGTTTCGCCAGCAGATTGCCGAAGTGTCGTCTTTAACCAAATCTCGCAGGCGACCAAGATCTGGGTCAAGGGTCGCGAATTCAACATGAAGAGGCTCCTCGGAGATGCCTATCCGGACGACGTCTCGCGGTACGAGAACGGCGCCCTGGGCATCTTCCGACTGGCCCCTCAGGACTATCACAGATTCCACATTCCCGTTGATGGCGTCATGGGCAAGCCCATTACCATTGCTGGCGAGTATTACACCGTCAATCCAATGGCAATTCGCTCGGCATTGGATGTGTACGGTGAGAATGTGAGAGTGCTGGTGCCCATTGACAGCGAGGTCCACGGACGGGTCATGGTCATCTGTGTCGGCGCCATGATGGTGGGCAGCACCATCATTACACGCAAGGAAGGCGAGCACGTGCGTCGTGCCGAAGAACTTGGCTACTTTGCGTTTGGTGGCAGCACGGTTCTTTTGCTGTTTGAGCCTGGCAAGATGCGATTTGACGACGATCTGGTGGACAACTCTAACGGAGCCCTCGAGACCTTGGTAAGTCTTGGCCGTTTTCTTTTGGTTTTCTGAAAGTGAGAGAAGAGGTTGCTAACTTGATGGCAGATTCGCGTCGGCATGTCAATTGGACATTCGCCCACTCAATCACAGTGGACTCCAGACATGCGTAAGAACGAGCAGGACATCACGGAAGCTGATAAACAGGAGGCGAAGAGACGAATCCAAGGCAGCGCGGCGCTGGAGGAGGAGTCGCCTGGTGGCAGCGGTGATGAGAACCGGGGAACTAAGAGGACATCGCTTCCCCCGACTGTCAACACAATGGCAGCATCAGCACTGTAGAGGGGAGAGGAAGGAGATGAAGACGGTCATGTCTGGTTAAGAGTATGAACAGCCTCAGCACGTACACTGGAATTGCGAGAGCCTTGCTATCATTGGATACACTTGCATGGAAATCATGATTATGGGAGATTAGCATGTTTACTAGCAGATTACATTGCGGCGCCTCAACAGCACATGTATTTGAAGAAGAAGCAATCAATGAACAAATGATGTATTACTCGACGCTGAACTCCTAGCCAAGCCAGGGGCCGTTTCCCCAAAGTGAACCAAGCCGGATAAAAAGGACTATGAAAATGCATGTCGTAGATAGGACCATGACATGTTCCGCCACAAAAGATACCGACGGTGTAAAGAGGGATCAAAGTGCGTAATCAGAAAAAACATTGGCTTGGAGCTTCGTGGATTGTTTTTGTGTGTTTCTTTTTGTTTTATTTGTCGGGTATGTTGATTAAATATGATGTGAAAAACCGATGATGTGATCCGAACCCGTCCCCCATTGAACCGTCCCGCAAAAAAAACAGCTGATAAAATCTCCCCCCTCTCTCCAGCACATGAAAACAAGAAAGGAGAGAAAAAAAAAAAAACAAAGGCGTAAAAGCAATTCAAAGTTCGTGTTGAAATGTTTTAACGACTTGATGGTGATGAAGACAGAGATGAGTCTGACGAGGTGCTTCCTCTCCGCTCGACGATGATTTTCTCAGGGGAAGGGGAGCGGGACGAGAGGGCTATTGTTGGTACTGCTGAGGATGTTGTTGTTGAGGAGGTTGATGTTGTTGAGGGTATGTTTTGGCGGCGGGATTGGTGCCATGATGTGTAGAATTGGCGGCAGAGGTGTGCGGACATTGTGTATGTGGGAGACATTTTTGTTTGTTGTTGTGAGGTTTGATGGGTTGTGAGTTATGTTGTGTGTTTGTGTATGTATGTGGTTCGTCTCTCTCTAGGTGTGTGTAGGACAAGTACCCAGTAGTATGGCGTCTGCTGTGTGTGTTTTACTGAGTGGGTGGGTGGTACGATATGAGATGAGACGAGATGGAGAGAGGAAGCACAGAAAGCTGTATTCCAAAAGTAGAAATGGAAAAAAATTAAAAGGAGGAAAAAGAAAAGAGAAGAGAGAGAGATTGGGGCTAGGAGAAGAAAATGGCAAGTTGTTTTTAATTCGGGCGTTTTTGCAAAGAGTTGGATGAGCATCAGGTAAGGAAGGCCGCCTTATTATTAATTAGTACTAAGGCTGGTGAGGTAACATGCTGCCTGGCTAGGTTGGTCAGTGCAGTGCAGCAGTTAATCAGTTGTTACGGAGGACGCCGTTCCCGATTATTTTTCTGGGGACAACAGGCGTGACATAAGTCAGTCATACTTTGATAGACCATTTACCCCTTTTATCCCTTCCTTTCCTTTTCTGTCTTTGTTACAGCTTCTTTTTAATTTGATTTTCACTGATTTTCGTAGAGTGTTACGCGTTGTTCTTTTTCCGCTATTCGGTATAGGAAGTCGGCTTCATGTCAAGGCAGATAGATTGGCAGGGCGGAATTACAAAAGTGTACATCAAATCACAGCCTCAATATGCAGCCAAAGTACACGTATTTCCAGGTACCAACCAGGTAGCCCCCGGCAAACAAAAACGGGAAACCCCAAGAAACTCCCCCCAAAAAACCACCGAAAATCAGAGCCGAAAAAATTAAGAGTAAAAAAGCACACGACCGGTAGCCACACAAAGCTCTGACATCACATCATGGTTGCGTTAAAAGTCGTTCCACCTCTTGGGGCACCGAAACGGACGGCGGCCAATCAGGTGGCGAGAGGGGGTATGTCGGGATAGGGTGATTTGGTTTTAGTGCTGGATTGGGAGTAACCTTGAGGGAATGGCTAATCCTTTCTAACACGGTATTCTGCTACCCTTTTTTCATCTTGTTTTACGAGTTACTTTACTCCGTAATAGAGTCCTACTGTCGACTTTGTACTGTACAGGATTACTAAGGTTACGTTAGCATGTACTTTCCTTTTCTTCGCTTAAAGAACGGTGTAGAGTACGAGTATTCGTACTCGGTTAAGGGGGCTGACGTAAAAACAAGAAGACGGACAATGTCCATCAACCCATTCCACATGATACTCAACATTTATCTCATCACCAACAAGATAATTCAATCCCAAAGAATAAGAAGAACAGATAAGACACAAGATAAACTAAAAAGAAAAAAATAACAAGTAGATTGCATTCAAAAGTCTGAAGCTAAAAAGTCACCTACTCAACTACTGGCCCTTTGGCTCACACACCCCAAAAATGATGCAACGCCCCCCGGACCATCGCGAGCCCATCGTCCAATCGCCGTCCGTCCATTTCCGCTGACTTGAGGCGCCTCCAGGCAAAGCCCGGGGATAAAGCCTTTTCCCCCCAATGGCTCTTCGTGCATCTGAATTGTCAATCTGCGTCTTCGATGGCGAAATCCTCGGATTGTCGCATGCCATGTTTGGATTGGGTGGAGATTGATTAGATTCCTCAGCGCAGGCAAGGCTTGGTAATCAACAATCAACGCTGCTTCCATGGATCAGCTGGAAAGCCTTTGACTCGCAGCTACGTGCAGACGAAGGGCAGGTGACACATGTTAGTAGTAGAGTTAGCATGCTCTCGTCCCGGCATGGCTCTCGGTAGTACAATACGCACTCTACGCAGATTCATTGCCTCTGAGAAATCATCCTCGATCCAAAATCGGATCCACTAATACCTATGCCTTATTGCTATTTCTCAACGACTGGCTACTATACTGTACTCGTACACGATCGTAGTATTTATTCGAATCATCTTAAAAAGAAAAAATCCACCAAGTAATCCTATCCCAACCATTCTGCGGTAAATCACACGAAGGAAAGGGGGAAACAATGCCAACTTTTCAAGGCCGAGTCTGCCTCGCCATACGAACAGGAACAGGCAAATGCTTTGGTAAAATAACAACAGCTCTCAAATCCCATATAGGTTTCCCCCCTTTGCCAGATACACACGCCGAAATTTCCCAGTTATGCCCAATAATTGACCCCACTAAACCCTTCTACGAGGGATGAAAACGAGCGCCGTTGCCATGCAATTTCAAGTCGCTGATAGCAATATCCAAAAATTCCCTCCATCTCAAGGTAAAGACAGAGGTTAGATGTTGAATGAAAAGAAGTAAAAGAGAAAAAAGAAACATTGTTGAAAAATCCACCCAGAAATAGTCATCAGAAAAACAAATAAAAAAAAATCATGGAGTACCAAGAGGAAAGAAGGACCGTTTACTGGCTTAGTCGGCAATGGCGCTCTCGTCTGCCTGAGCCTGTCGCAGTCTCTCTTCATTCTTCTCATCGGCTGGCAGTTTGATGTTGGCACGAGCCTTGCCCTGCGCTTCGACGAAGCGCTCCCAGTATTCAGGGTCGCTGTCTTTCAACGCTGAGAACAGCATCTCTCTGTCCTCCTTAAAGGCTTGAACAGCGCCCTTCTTCTTGGCCATCTCCAGGAATTCACCGCCAACGTCTTCGGCAAGCTCGCCAAACACATGTACATGCTTGGGGTCGCTCTCCACGTCGTCGAGCGTCGAGAGCAGATCAATATGGTCGGTGAATCCAGATCGGAACCTGTGGCCAGCACGATGCACACGTCCCTCTTCTTCCGCCAGCTTCTTGCCCAATATCGAGTTGGATCGTGAGAGTGTGTGTGGCTCGGCCTCGTCTTCGGCGTCTGACCCGGCTGCCACGGCATCCTCCAGGGTTGGTGGCGACGATGAGAGTATCTCCGTCTCTGCCTGGGATGATGGCACCTTGGTCAATGCCTCTTCTGTGTCCTCGCGAGTATCGGGATACTCGTCCTCGAATCGTTTGATGATACCCTGCAGAGTATCGTCCAGGAAGTTTAGCTTCCGCAGGTTGAGCTCGTCGCTTGGGTTTGCCCTGGCCTTGTTCAGTGCCGGCTGCAGACGAAGTCTGATCTTGCGAGCACCAGCCAACAGGTGCTTCGACAAGTCCTTGGCCTTGCCGCCAGTGGGGAGTCTGGGTCCGACAAAAGGCTCCTCTTCTGCCGCATTCATCTCGCGGAAGAATTCCCCAGACGCCCGGCGGGATTCATCGCCGCGGTTCTTGAGGCAGCACGCAAGCGCCTTGACCACGCCTGTACCACCAATGACGTAGTCCTCGTCTGGCCCTGAGCCGTCATCCTCGATATCGTCATGCACAAGGACGTCATTGCCGACGAGATGCGCCAGCACATCTGGATACCCTGGCGCTCTGCCATCGACAGTCTCTCCCTTGGCCTCGGCGAGAGCCGTAGCCACTGCCTTGTTAATCTCCGCATCATGCATGTGCTCAATGTTCTGTAGGCAGTAAGCTACAACCTGCTTTGCCATTGCTTTGACGATTTCGCCAGCCTCCTCGTTGGGAACTTCAATGTCCACACATATCATGCTCCTAGATAGCCTAGTAGCAGCCATCAGTGACGCATACAGAGCGCAAGCTTCTTCTTGGGCTTCTTCGGTCTTGGCGCTAGCCAGAGCCACGATCTCTGCGTTTCCGAGCAGGCTAAGATGGCAGAGATGGCGTGCCTCGGGTACGACCTCGACTATCGCAATGGCTTGCTCAGAGGTCATGTTAACGTCTGAAAGATGCAACCTCTTGAGAGTCTGCATTTTGGGTAGATATCTAATCGTTTTGTTAGCATTATTCTTGTCAGATCTTTTGTAGACGGCGGATTCGTCTCGTACCTTCGAAGTAGACCAACGGCGCTCGGCGTAGATTGAAAGAGGTCATGGTTGTGTGAAAGGTCAATGAAGACGAGGTTGCTCAGCTTGGCCAGAATAGGCAGCATTTTGCAGAGAGACGAAGGGGTCAAGTTGCAATCGGATATGCTCAGTGCCCATAGCGGATCAGTCTCCTTGATGGAGGCGGCAAGGGTGTCCATGTGTTCCCTGAGATCGATGCCGCCTAGGTCGAGTCCTTCGCATTTCCCAGACTCGAGATATCTCACCACGTGCGCAACACCATCCTCGTCGAGTGGATTGCGAGCAGTACTGAGTCGTTTGATGCCACATTTGATGACTCCGTCGATAATTTTGCCCAACTGCACCATGCTCGGCTCGGTCTCACCAATGCTAAGCATCTCGAGGGCTGCTCCCGCTGGGCGTTCTGCGAGTGCCTTGGCGAAGATGTCGGCAATGGTAAGAGGAATATGGACGCCATTCTGAAGAGCGCCGTTGGTGTTGCAGGACGCTTGGCGAGGAAAGGGAATGCTAGAGAGATCGAGGTACTTGAGCGTTCGGCACTTGTAGATGAAGAGCGAAATGTGCTTCCAGCCGTCCGGACCCAGCTTGTTTTCTTTTAACACAACTCTTTCTACCACTCCGCCTGATTCCTCGTGAGCATGCTTAGCCTTCCTGCGTCTGGCCATTTCGGAGTGCTTTGCGGCTAATAGGCCGGCAAGAATGACCCTAACGCCTTCATCGGTGAGCCCACTGTTTTGCAAAATAATCTCCTTCACGGGCACGACAGCAAGGTAGTCTCCCAAGGTAATGAGATCCTGCAGCTGCATGAAATAGCCCGTCAGGTCGATCTTGTTGACAACGCCATCGGCCGAAGCGTTGGTAGGGTCGCTCAGCTGCTCGGTAATCTTCTTCAAGATGGGCGTCTCGCGAAGCTGACAGCATCTTCGATAGATTCTGACCGGGTTTATCGTGGGGGAAGTACTCGTCTTTGGGGTTCCGTTGCCATTGAGCTCGGCGGAATCGCTGCTATCATAGTGAATCTCTATAGGGATGGCCCCGCTCTCCTCGGCGAGCCGTCGCCTTTTTTCTTTTCTGGCCTTGCGCTCCTCTTCACTTCGCTTCTTCTTTTCCTTTTTTCTCGTCGTGTCCTTTGGTGCTGCTTTTTGTTCGTCTGGACTATCCGCTCTCTTTGTGCCGTTCTGAGTCGGCGTCGCCTGTTTGGCCTCGCCTTCGCGGGGTTTGGCATCGTTGGCACCGACACTTTCAGTTGACGAAGAGGAAGCCTCTTTCTGTGCTTCTGCAACCTTTGGGTTTTTCAATGCCTCACCCTCGCCCTTCTCACTCAGTTTCTTCTTTTGGGTGAGGTCGACGGAGTTGGTTTCTGCTTCGGGTTCGGCATACTTTGGCATAGGCGCAATCTCGACATCGACGAAGAAAGAGACTCGCCTCAGCTTGTTATCCTTGAGTTCCGTGATCGGACACCTGTCTCGATCCCGATCGACATTCAATATCCGGCGCTCGACCAGCCCGTGATTCATCTTGCCGGCGGCGCCGAGAGGGCCACTGTTGCCTCCCGATGAAGAAGAAAGTCGCCGAAAAACGCCAAGTAGTCCGGCCTGGCCCGATCTCGGAGGAGCCGGCGTGTAAGGCTCATCGCCTTCTGGCTTCAGCCCATGCTGGAGAACAGCGTTCTTTGTCGGTGTAATTTTGGGGACAATGGGCTCTGCGTTTGCTGCTGGAGGCGCTGGCTGATGCTGTTGTGCAGATGGTTGCTGGTGGTTTATGGGCTGCTGAGGCTGTCCGTTTGGCTGAGGGACGGCGCCTGAGAATTTGGCTGAAATGTTGGAGAACCACGAATTGCGACGGTGAGGCGGTGTCGCGCTGGAGCTGTTGGGCTTGTCGACAGAGCCCGACCGTGACATGCGCCTGGCGTTGCTTGAGCCATTTACAGGAATTGGCTCTGTGCGGCCATTTGACTTCCCGTTGGTCTCGATCTTGGGCTCATGCTTGACCTCAACCTTTTCGACGGTTGATGAAGGGCTCAGCTTGGGCGGGGAATTTTGAGGGACACTTCGTGGCTGGACAGTAGCAACGGGAGACTTGATGGGCGTAAAGGCAGCCTTGTTGAATTTGTCTACACGCATTGTTAGTTTTCAATTCCCCATAGCGATTACCCGACAATCAGTCTGCCACAGCGCCGATGGACTTATACATGAAGCCATCATGAAGCGCCGTTGGCAGACACAGCGGTGGGAGTGGCAAAGCAGCCTGCCTTTTGGTGAGCCCTGCGTCATCCAACTGACGTCGACGCCATGGACTTGTTCCATGCTGGAAGGATTCCGCGAACGCTCGCGCGCTGTGTGTCGAGGTCGATAATGGAGAACTGCGGGATTGTTGCTGCGGTTGTGGAAAGGGAGAAGAGAGGAAGAAATGGCTGAGCGAAAGGCGGGTTGATTACAATATCAGCCCGGCCGCCTTTGACGGACGCTGGCGGCTCCAGCTGGGTGCGATCTAGGCTGGGGTAAGGCGGAAATATGGGGAGGGGAGACAAAAGACGTCAACTAAGCCCACTGTAAGGGGACGCCTGACAAGCCAACAGCGGGGTAGATCAAGGTCTGCAGGGCCTTTGTTCCAAGGGCTGGCAATGGCTGGCCGTCTGATAGTAATCTAGTAGTAATAGCGAGCTGTCGCCTCTCAGCCCGGGCGAGTCAGACCAGGTTTCTACGTTGCCAAGATCAATGCCTCTTTCATCCAGCGACAGCGGCGGGCTAGCTCCACGGCAACGTCTCGATCAATCACGAGCCCCCTGTTGAGTGCTTTTCATGTGTCGCAGTGAGCACCGTCCAATTGGTCCAGCTTGTCGGGGTACGGCGATTGAACTTTCGCCACGGCCATTCCCTGCGCTGAGGATCGACTTGGGACAAACAGGGAAATCCAAAGAGGCGAACTCCGCTGGCCAGCCGCTTTTCGCACAAGCTCCAGTGCTCTTGGGAGCTGACTGTGTTTGAGTCGGCAAGCCACAAGACTTTATTTACACCAGACGCACAAAAAAGCTTGAAAATTTTCTCCTGCGCTGGAATCCTCGCAAAGCAAAGGGCCCCGGTTTCTAAGCACTTGCCACTTAGTTGCCAGCCGGTGCTGACGGGTCCCTGAGTAACAAGCCCAAGTGCTGCAGATATACCGATTCCGCATAGTCTGCTCCATCTGCTGTCTTAGTAGAACTTCTCCATCCAGCAAATGCGCTTGTAGCGTTCCCATAGTTTAGAGTGCTAGCCTGGAATTCAGGCCATTTGATGGAGTGGGCGAAAAGCGTCCGTATTCAGCTACCGGGATACTGTACATTTCTCCTTAATACCTGCTTCTCCCATAACTTCCGGGCGAGCCGAACGGTCACCGGCACCAAGCGTAAATTGTTTCTTAAACCTGTACACGTATCTACGCCGTTCTCCTGAGCTCCAGGCGGCAATTAATGGCTCAATCAAGGCCTGCCAGCCTCGTCGATGGGCCGATGGCATGGCCCTTTCTCGGTAAGAATTACATACATGGTGCGTCTGACCCCCTGACGTATTTGGGTGCAAGTGCAAAGTCACAAGAGCATCCATGCCACCGTTTCTGCACGTGAATCGATATCCGCGCCTAACGCAAGGGACCGACTCAGTAAAATGACATGAAGATCCCTTTCGATTTACTTTTTCTTGACATCCAGCGCAATCTACGTCATTTTGCAACTCCCGTTGTGCCGTGCTACCCTGCTTATTAGTACCTCAAGTAAGATTATACCAAGACATTCTGTAAGAGAGAAACAGACAGCAAATACATACTCGTACAGAGTACCGTACGTGGCAAAAGCGTTGCCAGCCGTACTGTGCAACCTTATACGCCGTATCTGCAACTGCCCCTAGCAGGTAGGGTAGGGTTACTCCTCGCATCATGCTCCTCACCTCATGCAAGTAAATGCAGTTCGGCGCTTTGGCTTCGCCAACTTCGGGAAGCAACCGAAACACGGAGCTCGATTCCGTGATCATGACAGTGCCAAGTTATCCGGTGGTTCGTACGGAAACGGATCGAGCTCCAAGCATGGTCTACGTCCTCTACGATCGGAACTTTCCATGAAATACCACCGACTCGTGAGCCAGAAAGGGGCAGGCCGATCCACCCCTGCTGTGGTGCTATGGGGAACTCCGATAAAACCTCATGCAAGACATGAAGAGCATGTGTGTTATTGCCGCGCATATGTCCCGCAAGTAAGGGACATGATCAACGGAAGCGCCATTTTCGCCCGGTTCATTTTCCGAGCTCCATGGAAGATGGAAATTGCTTCATCAACCTCGGTCCCTGAGCACGCTCGAGCGATTTCTGCCTCCTGAACACACAACCATGTTTATCCAAGCTTATGTAACGATTCACACATCTCGAGTGACCATCTTCGGTTCTTCACCGAACTGATCTGTTAAGTTTGGCCATCGTCTTTCGTGTTACTTTAGAAAACTAAGAGCTAAGTTGACATTCATACGAGATATGGATGCGATGTGGGACTTGTTATGATCAGAATAAGCACCTGTAGATAAGATAAACCATTAATACGAATGGTCGTGAAGTATTGAAGTGGTAAACTTTGTGATGGTATAAGCTTACAGCTCCCAAAGCAAATAACATGGCATCCACACAACGCAACGCTTGAAAGTGTATGAGAAATATACAGGCAATGTCAGCTATAGTATCTATCTAAAGACAAGATAGGCACGACCGCCACATGCACGTTGAGGAAGTTTTGTTTACAAAAAAAAAAAAAAAAAAGATCGCGCTCTAGGGTAGGGAGATCGAGAAAATTTCACTTTGGTGTAGCCACTCATCTTATTAACACGCACATACCTAGTAGTCAGCAATTGATCGTTGCGAGTTGACTGCCACACATGTATTAACCCGGCCTAGTAAATTTCAGGTACCAAGGGGTAGTTATTACGCCGCCTGGAAATCACATCTAAGTACACGTCACTTGCAAATAAACGTCGGACAAGATAATGCACGAAACAATGGATCTATGATCCGGATTGGAAGGTATCTTTTCATTCATTTTGACCATGAGGACCGACCCTTTCATTCCTGTAACTCCAGACCCAATATATCGAGAATCAAATTGCAACCTGCCCAAATTCCCCTTTTTACTCCTCAGCCAGGATCTTCTGGATCTTGGCCTGCACGTTGGCAGCCTTCTCGGCCTTGGAGAGTCTGATGGTCTTGTGCTTCAGGGAGATGGCCTTCCACTCCTCCTTGGTCTTCTTCTCACCCTCAACCTTCTTGAAGGGGTCCTCACGGATGGCCTTGTGGGCCTCGGTGTAGAGGTCCTCGAGACCGTCGGCCTCGATGTCGTCCTCAATGTACTTGGAGAACTGGCTGTTGTAGCGCTCCTCATCGTCATCGGCGAGGGTCTCCATGTACTCGGCAACGTGGCCACCGTAGATGTACTTGCGGAGGGTCTCGGCGTCCAGCTCCTTGCTCTCCATGTCGTAACCAGGGAATCGCTTCTCGGAGTGGGGGACGAAGATGCCACCGTCGGAGGCACCCTTGAGGGCACCGAAGACACGGGCACCGGTGGAGGTACGGGCAAGACCAACGTCAAGGAAGGCCTTGAAGGGGCGGCGCTCGCCATCGTCGGTCTCAGCGGCCTCGGTGAGGGTGAACTCACCGTCAGCCTCCTCAACACCGACAAAGTCCTTGTCGAGGCCGAGCTTGGTGAGGACACGGCGAGCGATCAGGAGACCGGTGGCATAGGCGGCAGACCAGTTGGTCAGACCGTGGGAGATGCCGTAAGCCTTCAGCTCGTGGGCGTAGGCAGCGACCAGGACCTTGTCACCAGAGATCTCAGAGCTGACGATCTGCATGACGATGTCCTTGTTGGTGAAGCGGACGACCAGGCGGTACTTGGGAGCATTGTACTTGTTCTTGGCCTGGGTGATGAGGCGCTTACGAGCATAGTAGTCGGTCTTTCCCTCACGTCTGCGCTTGTACTTGGTCTGGTAGCGGCTGTAGTCGAAAAAAAGTTAGCTACATTATCCCATCGAATCAACCCCCAGAGCATCTTTAAAGATTGGATTCAATGCAAAGAATACTGACCTGTAGTACGCGCTGTTCTTGGCGAGCTTTTGGAAAGGCTGTCACAAAAATCCCCGAGTCAGCAATTTGCGCTTCAGAATGCTCGTGTTTCTTCCGAAGCTACTTGCGACGACTCTCAATCACGAGCAATTGACGGCATTTCTGCCTCATTTTGCAGTTGAAGCATCTCTATGACTGAGATTTCAACGATAGGCCCAACTTACCATTTTGACGGTGGTGCCTGGCGATGGCTGGCTTGCTCCTCAAACTTGTGAAATTTGATGATGAGGATAGAAGACGAAATCTTGGTGGGCTAATTTTTGAAGCCCTAAAATTTCTCGTGCGCTACTGCTTCGCCTAGTTCCACACTGTGGACAGCCGGGTTGGGGACGAATCTGTGGACAATCGGGTTGGGGACGAATCACCTGACACGACCCCTGGACTCAAGAAGGATAGTTGAGTTATGTAAGCATTTTCAGAGAATATGGGGTGCATGCGTTCTTATCTTATCGCCCTTCTGGCGCGTGTGGAGCGCGAACCGAGGTACCGGCAACTGTGTGAAGCTGGGGATGCTGAGAGCCGCCATTTCGTCCTGAAAGATGCAGTGACTCCGCTCTTCATTCGTTTTCTTGCAATGGACCCGGAGAGTTATTCTGTTGATCAAATCTTGGAAGCAATTGACGCCGAAATGAGTGATTTGAAGCCCAAAGTCCTTTTGTTTGATATTGGCGGTGTTTGTGTAAGTTGCGTATCCCTTGGGGAATCAACCCCTTCGCATTTCTTCTCTTACACGCGAATACGTACATGAGATTTCTTTCTCCATTACTAATGTGCTTAGGTCAAATCCCCCTTTCAAGTTATCCTAGATTATGAACTTGGCTTGGGAATCCCGCCCGGCTGGGTGAACTATTCCATCTCTAAATCTGGTCCCACAGGATTCTGGCAACAGATTGAACGTGGGGATATTCCTATGGATGACGCTTTCTTTGAAGGGTTTACCAAAGACCTTCATGTGCAAGAACGATGGGAGGAATTCTACAAGACACAACAGGCAAAGGATCCTCGTCTAGCCAAAGAAATCCCTCCATTGCCAGACATTGATGGCAAGTGGCTGTTCAACGAGATGCTGTCTGGCTCTGGCCCAGATGCGTATGACCCTTGGATGTTCCCGGCGCTTCAAAAGCTCAGAGATAGTGGAAAGTATATACTGGCAGCTTTGAGCAACACGGTCATCTTCCCACCAGGCCACAAATTGTACCAGGAAGACTTCTTTGACGAACCTGTTCGCCAGATATTCGACATATTCATATCATCAGCCCATGTTGGTATCCGCAAGCCAGACCCAAAAATGTATCAGCTGGCTCTACAGAAGCTCAATGATTTTGCCAAGGAGAACGCAAACGACCCACGGCATCAAGGGAAAGGGTGGGAGACCGGAATTTCACCGAAAGACATTGTTTTTCTGGATGACATTGGCGAGAACTTGAAAGAAGCGCGCAGACAAGGGTTCAACACAATCAAGGTCCATTTGGGAAGAACGTACGAGGCGGTTGAAGAGCTGGAGAAGATTACAGGACTGGCGCTTGAGGGGCCGCATCCAAAGATACCCATCAAACCGAACTACGGGCCACGGGCCAAGATATGACGATGTTAATGCCACCACCACCAGCGATATGAAGATCAGCAATGATTTTGATCCTTTGTTTATAAATAAACGCTAATACTAGATGATTCTTCTTCCTTCTCTAGTGAACAATTGACCGCACACGAAATGTACGCTTAAAGTAACCGGCTATGCTGCTGCTACCATTGTTGTCCATCAGCTCCCTATATCGTCAAAATTCCAAGCCCAATTCTCATACAGCCCATTAAACCACTGTGGCTGACGAGGCCACCAAATGTCGCCTGCAGACTTCTCATTCTCGGCTATGATGGTTGGGCCTCTCGTTCCATCACTAAAGGGCTCATTCGTTACCACCCTGCTCCTCTCCGCTTCATACAACTCTTTGACACGCTTCGCCTTCTTAGCTAGTTCTGTTAATCTCTTGGATTTCATCATCTCTGCCGGTTTCGAATTGGTTTTTGTACTGTACGCAAACTTCTCAATATCTTGTTCCAACGTCTCTTCAGCTTCCTCCAAGTGAGAAACAAAACGATCTATTATGGAGGACAGGTCGAATTCAGGATATGTCAGTTTGGCATTCCAACCAGGAATCTTGATCAAATGGAGGCGAGCAGCAAGGATCATTACAAATATAATCGGCCTCGTAGCAATTGCAGATTGATAGGCGTACCAACCGTCAGGACGGGTCGCGAGAAGACTCTCAAGAAATGCTTTAGTCGCAGATATACAACTTGTCAAGCACAGGTGCCACAACCCGAGTGGCGCATCTTCCGCTTCCATTGTTGCCGGTTCAAAGCGTGTGACTGGTTCGTAGAGCCGAACTAACAAGTAGTTATAGGCCAGCCTAAAGGATTTCTCATGGCTGCCAACATTTCCAATAGACGGCCAACGATACTGCTGTTGATCGAAACCCAAGGACCCCATTATGCTATCCAACTCGGGGCGAAGTCGTTGAGCAGTCTCCTTAACCAGAGTAAGATATGCACCCGTTCCGTCATGATGGGTATTAGTGTTAAACCTCTCCGATATCTCGTCATTCAGCTGCATCAATCTCACATATCGCTCCAAGACAAAATCCGTGGGACATTCGGGATGTTGCCTAAGCAAACTGCGACAAATATCAACGTAGGGGCCGCTGAGAGGACTTTGCCGACCAAATCGGACCGAATCTCTACATCGTCAGAGTAAATAAAGGATGCTTCGATTGCCTAGATCATTCAACTTACGCTGAAAGTACGCTGACACACCCTAGAAAAGCTCTATGGGCATCGATAGCACCACTTTCTGGCCGAGAAGCATTAAATGACCTCCCTGAAGCTGCTAGATTATGAGCATATCCAAGTGCAACATGTGTGAGATTCGTGATTTGGTGATTGCTCAGGTCGCATATATCAGCCCTAAGCCTGTTAGCTCTATGAATGCTATAGATAGAAACGTTGATACGCACCAAGCGATGCAAAGCAAGATACATTGTAGGAGATCCATGTCAAAGTCTTTCTCAGTGAATAGACGTTGGCCGAGATGAGCAAAGAAGCTGTCCTTCATTGTGGCCGTGATTAGCCACGGTAACGGCGTGGCAATTATTATGATTGCTTTGAGAGTGAATGGCTGCCGCTGTTCTAGTTGACGGGCGGATATTCCACTCTCTAAGATGACAAACGGAAAATGATGCACGTATTTTTGCTGGAATACATGTAGGATTTCGTCTGCCTGGGGCCATGGCATATTAAATGGCTGTGTTTCCTGAGAAGTTTGCAGGCGACGGTTTGCTTTCAAGTTGTTAATGTCTGCCTCTGCCTCTGCTTCTTCTTCTGTATCTAAGACCGATTCACAAGTTGTATTGCTCATCGTATTTGTAGATGAGATTGCGATGAGCGATGAGCTGTGAGGATTTGGTCCATCGCTCTGCTTCGGAACTTCGTCTCCATTCAGAATTCTCAATGGTGAGATGGTCATCCGCTGTTCTTCAGAATCTTTGTTATATATCCTTGATGCCATCTACCAAGTCAACCAATGCTAGCCATGTACCCATGCTATAGGAGAAAACGAACCTGTCATGGAGTCTGATTTGCCTCGGCTTTCTCAAGCCCCGACTGGTCTGTTCTGTGCAGCTGATTGCCATCTTGTAACATCTAGTATATACAGAAAGTAAGTAAGCAATGAAAAATAAAACATAGCATTGGCCCGCGCGTACCTTTCACAGGATGAATTTGAAGCTTGAAAATGGCACCTTGCCTTGGCTTTGCAGCATTGCTCACATGCCCTGCGTCGTCGCGGAGGGCTCTGCGATCTCGACGTCTCTAGGAATTCGCTCATACTCTAAACGAGCTGTTATTGACTACAGCATATTTGGACCAATCGCTTGTTTCGGGTTCATTTCTTGTCATGGAGACTTGAAAGCTTCGTTTCCAAGTGATGATATTTTGGCGGGGTTGGCGGGGTGGAAGCGCTGAATTTAGGGAGAGAGGAGTTCCGGCGGACTGTGTCCAGCGTAAGCAATTTGAGCTGACTGCACGTAAATGTGCAAGCTATCCAACCTCACCTTCGATTTATACCAATAGAAGCCATTTTTGTATGAAAAGGTTCTTTGTCTTATATCTTCTTTGCTTTTCTGACTTATCTCTTTTACTAAGTAATTCTATTGCTATATGGCTAGCCAACATACATGCGCGATGAATACACGCAAATTGACCAACTTTGCTAATAACCAACACCCCGGAGCCAATGTGAAGGTCTAGAGCCATCATACTAATAGACTGCGTACGTACATAAACAATAGCCCGAAGCTTAAAGGCTTCCATCAAGTGGCTTCCAGCCTGAATTGGCCCAATATCTGAAGCTATATTCAATGAAAATTGACAAAACAACAGACTGCTCATGCTTCATTCCTTTGCTGTATCAACGACTCCAAAAGTCTTCACCTGATTTTAGCTCAGACAAGTTGCCCTCCATGCCTATAAAAGTTCGTACATTTTCCAAATACAATTGGTGATATATACCTGTAAACTGCCAACATTCGCGTGGTCTCATTTACCATCGGCCTGCACTCCATGGCCTGATTATTTCTGCTGGGCGGCATCCCTATCTGACGACTCATCATCTCCATCAGGCTCTTCTATAGGAGACCACTCACCATTGGCATGCATCTCAATCTTTTTGGTGTTACTTTTGCCGCTCTCCAAGATCTTTTGCTTTATTTCAATGAAGAAATCGTCCACCAAAAGACTGCAAGGCCGGGCATCCATACCACACAGGGGGCAAGCCCAGCAGTCAACCTCTGATGGCTCATCCACATCCTGCGGGAACTTGGATGGACGCGAGTCCAGCCAGTTTTGCAAATCAATACACTCGAGATGACGGCACTGGCGGCCCCGGACGGGAATATCGAAGAGCTTAGAACTAAGTATGTCTGCGACCGAGATTGTCATAGTATCACTCTCAATGACAATTTCATCCGTCTCCACTCTCTGCAGTCGCCTACTTATCTCATATTTGGTTGCTTCTACAGTGGTATGTGGCGTAGAGACTACCAAATCTCGGACAGAATTGTGGTTTAATGTCGTTACAAGTTCCACAGCCATGAAGTAGGCAATGTTTTTCTTTAGGTTTTGAGGAAAGTATGGCAAATTCACTTTGATCGTATTCTTGCCTTCGGCCAGGGAGTCGGTAAGTTCGATAGGCAGGTCATGATGAAAGTGTTGCCTACGACGAACATGAATTATCTCATCATTGAACGAGAAAAAGAAGTGCGGCGGCCAGTAAGTCGGAATTCGAGACCATGTGGCTGCATCAAAGGTCTGTTGTCCCTCTTGCTTGCGACTTTCGCACAAGCGGATGCGGTATCGATGAGAATTGTTAAAATGTCGACTCACAGGTACCTCATATGGGGGCTCATCATCAGTTGATTCAGATGGTACAGCCGTAAGGGAGAGACTGTCCATATCTTCCTGGGAAAGATTAAATTCCAAGGTGGTTACCCCCATGTATGGCCGAATTTCTACTGGTTCCAAGATGAATTTTGAGAAGAATTGATAATAACGGGTTCTCTCCGCACCAGGGCTCTGATCTTGAATTGAGGGAGCTCTCCGAGGGCTGCGCAAACGAGTCAAGTGGAGGCCTGCTCGAACGGATGTCCAGTGATGTGGGCTGGTGGGATATTCGTAGGGCGAGATAGGATAAGCAGTGAATTGAGGACGGGGCTGACTGCGTGTTGAGGCGGGAGACGATGTAGACGGCGAATAATAGTTTTGAGGGCGCATTTGCGGCTGAATGTACTGCATTCCGGATGCTTGCAGCATTTGTGCTGCGGCGTGGTGAATCTGATGATGCTGAGGCGTCATAAAGGGTTGCGGGGCCATTTGAAGCTGAGAAGTCCGAGAAACTTGATGAGGCTGAGGTGTCCAAGGGGCTTGAAGGGCGTGGGATGCCGATGGAGGCCGAGGAGCTTGTGCGGCTTGTGCGGCCTGTCCTGGAGGCATATGGTGATGGTAATGTGGGTGAGATAGGTGTTGATATGGACTGTTTGGCGGCAGAGGTGGCGGCGTCTGGTATTGGCGGCTACCACTGCCTTGTGTCTGGACTTGCTGATCTCGTGGCCGTGGGGATGGCAAAGGGGCCTGCATGGTCTGAAGGGGATGCTGCATTGACCGGGCATTGAGACTCGGACTGTGGCCGTGACTGTGAGGGAGATTGCGAGGATCTTGATGCTGATGTTGATACTGGTGGGGATTGCCTTGGTAGTGAGGAGGATGGCCTTGGTAGTGAGGAGGATGAATAGGAGGATGAGTCTGATACTGATGGTGATAATGATGTTGATGAGGAGGAGGAGGAGGACCGTAATTGTGGCTCGGCTGCTGCTGCTGCTGGGACATGGCTGTGGGAGGTGTTGATTCCATGTCATTTTGCGGTGGGATTATTGGAGGGAGTAGGTTCGAATGCCCTGGGACGGGCTGCCCCGGTGGGCTTGGTGCCATCGAAGGATGTGAGGTTTGTTGGCCGTGAATCACACCAGTTGGATATCGTAGACCGGACTGCTGGGGCTGAGGTTGAGGCTCGTGCTGAGGTTGGGGTTCAAGTTGGGGTTGATGCTGAGGTGGAAGTTGAGGTTGATCCTGAAGTTGGTGCTGGGACTGATGCTGGGATTGAGGTTGAGGCTGAGGTTCAAGTCGAGGTTGAGGTGGAAGTTGAGATTGGGGTTGCTGTTGGGGTTGAGGTGGATGCTGAGAAGGTAGAATTTGAGGCTGATACTGAGGTTGAGGTGGAAGCTGAGGTTGAGGTGGAGGAGGCTGAGGCTGGTTTTGGAAATTCGTTGCGGGCTGAGTCCGCGGATGAACAGCTGACCGAGAGTCTTCAAGATGCTGCGGTTGCTGGTGAGGAGGCTGTGGAGGAGCCGCGTGAGGTTGATGGTTCACGGTATCGGGCGCCTGGCACTGAGGAGGACCTTGTGAAGGTGGCTGTTGCTGAGGTGGTGCGGCCATCCTATTTATATTTGTGTTTGTGTTGATATTGGCCTGATTGGATGAGGGAAGTAGTGGCATTCCGTCGGATGGATTGACAGCTGGCGCAGCTGATACTGTACCTGCCTCTACAGATAATCACAGCTGTCAGCCTTCATGTCGTCAATCAGTCCTAAAAGTTGGACATTGACTCACCTGCCAGACGGGCTTGTTCTTCTCGCGTCTCTCGAACGAAGCTCACGTAAGTCGTCATCATCGTGCTGCGGACTCTGTCCATCTCTTCCTGAGGGACGCTCTGTTCTTCGAAATTGAGCTCTTGGCGGTTGTCCATGGTGAAGAGATGGTTGAGCCTGGCGGAGAATGGGCCATCCGGAATCCCGATGACCTTGCGAATGCGCTTAAACAGTGCACTGGCGATTGTGTTTGACACGCATCTAAGGATATCCCGGATCTGATACGCCATCGGTGGTATCATCTGAGATAGGAGACTTTTCTTCATGGCCGGCCAGTGCATGGCAAACGCGGCGATGAAGTCCTTGGCTTGGATATATATCCGGTCAAGGCCGACAACGTTTCTAAACCCAGGGAAATTTGAGAACCATTGCCAATGAGGGTCGGTTATTTGCATGTGCTTATCATCACTAAAGACGCTACAGAGCTCACTAAAGGCTATATCAATGAGTTCAGGAGGAATGGGGACCAAGGCTGCATATGCCGCCTTTCTGTCCAACTTCCAGCAGCAGCACTGTTGATGAACGATGAGAAAAACGGCATCCAAACTGTGGCATGCGTTTAGCAGTGTGGTATATCGACTCTGCTCAGCATTGTTGGCCGGGCATTTGCCGTCTTTGAATTCTTCGGCTCGCTGTCGAATCACTGAGATGGCCCAAATCACGGCTGTGTGCAGAGGAGTCTCCTCTATCGTGGGCTGATTCGATTCCTGAACTGGCCTTTGGACGGCGCCGTTTTGACTATTCGTGGTCTGATAAGTTGTACTTTCATGAGTCGAAGGCAAGACCATTGCTGTTTCTATGGGGGCCGTCGTTTGTTGTTCGTATGGCTCAGCTGGAGCGTGAACCGAGGCCGGACTCGCTTCATCTGTGAGAGACGGAGATGGCAACACGGAGCCAGTGCTATTTGGCAAACACAAATACCTGTTAGCGAATATGAATAGGGGCTTTTAAAAGGTACGAGCTCTGCTGGGTGGTAGAGACGAAGGAAACGGCCAAGAGTGACGGAACACTCTATTGATGATAAAGATGATGAAGAAGGAAGACGGAGGAAGACAAGGAAATGAGAAAGGGGCCAAGCGATGTGTAAAGGGCCAAACTTGGCTCGTACCTATGGGAAGAAGGAGGGGGCAAGATATTATACAGGTCTACATATTCCCGTGTCATGGGTGCATCTGCGATTGGTGCTGGTGCAGAACTAGGCATGGGAGCGAGGAAGGGCAGCAGAGGCATGACAGAAGCAGCACCAGGATTGACGGCAGTAGCCGCATAATCCATGCTTTGACCAACTGCCAGCTGCAGGTTTATGGTGTTAGGCTTGCGTCTCCGTGGTGCTGGCTTGCGAATCTGCCCGGCCCGAGGCTTTGGAGGCATGATGACGGTTGGTTGAGTCGAGTCTGTTGGCGGGAAGCGACTGTTAGTTGAGCCCCGCAAGGATAACTTTTAGGAATAGACGGATATACTAGTTGGACTGACTGTAGTATTACCTTGGCAGATGGATCCTTGCAGCAACACTAGTAGTCTTGAGTTGGATGGATTGATATAAAGAAGTAAGAGGTGGGAGCAAGTCACATTCAAATCAAGACATGTACATGTGACGAGCCGTATAGGTAAAGAGAGCAGAGAAGAGAAGAGAAGAGAGAAAAAGAGACGAAAGATTGAGCACGAAAGGATCCAGTTTGTATACCTGTATTTATACCCGATTACCTGGTAGCAATTTACAATGTCTAAGATATGGACGATCGTGCCGCTCCATACTAACCACAAACCACACATCCATGATAGAGCGAGCGCCACCACGGAGCTTTTTGACAGGACACTTACAGTACTGCCATTCTGAGCGGGATGCCTGTGCCGACGTGTTCGCAGTGACAAGAGCTGAAAGCGACTTTTGCAGGGATCTCAGTCCCATGCACTGTTTGTCACACTCCCTCTTTTTTTCCTTTTTCCATGCAAGCCACAGCAAGCCATGCAGCGAAACAAACATCCGGTTCTGGGTGAGAAACGCACAGGCACTAGGACTGGGACTGGGCACTGGAAGCATGTGCCTGTTGAGCGGTGAGGGCAGCATGCAGTCTGTTGCCATGCGTCTGAGGAGCGGCAAGACATTCTAGTTGCTTCTATATACATGTACGAGTATGTTCTCCGGCGGCTCAAGACAGGGTGCCACGAGACGGAGAATATACTGATAGCTTCTACGTCAGTCGCAGCCTGTATCGTGTATATTGTATGATGAAAGCCCTCTCTCTCTCTGTGCAAAACGGATCATTGTTTCCACCACCTAGCCAGCTCCCGCACAAATGGCCACCTGAACACCAGTACATGTATGCCGGTAGGCGACGTTACACAAAGGGAGCCTTCTGAAATGAAGAGGTCGAGCAAGATGCATGGTGGCGTACCAATGGCAGGGATTGTGTCTTGGTTGCCTTATGTTTCCTCTTTGCTCTCAGAGTCGCTAGTAAGGACTGGACCCTACAGACGAATCACATGAGAGGGAGCATCCCGGGTTCATGCCATCACTCCATGCTTGCCTCGCCTTATATCAGACATGAATAATACTTGCCAGGTAGCAACGCATATTACTACATGTACTATGTACTATAGGCCAGGGTTCATGCCGGCTCTCTACCTATAACATGTCCTAATCCGTGTTGACTGACACCAACATACATGTACATATGCTCCTCGTGCCCAACTCCACCACATCTCAATGTCCTGGCCCATGCAGCTCGTACATGCATGTAGTACCTCGCGAGTGTCAATATCAAGCATCTCTCAGTTGACGTTTGACAATTAGGTGGAGTTAGTCATGGATGTCGGGTACCTTTCAGAGTGCTAACCGTTTGCTGTAAGCGGCATCAAATCGCATGGATGGATGGGGCTTTTTTCAAGTGGCTAAGCTCCTGCATGCCGCTAAAACAGACAGCTGAGGTGGTTTTAGGACACTGTGTCCCGCACGGAGTGCAGTAGCCCGGTTTTAATTGAGCCGCTGCGTCGTTGTCCGCGTATCTCAGCAGTCGGTTAACTAAGAGCAAAGACAGAGGGAATTGGGGCGAGAAGAGGCCAAAGAGAGCCGTTTTAAGCCTTATATATAGAGACTGAACATCCTGTACACTGTGCTGAGGCTGGTTGGTTCAACATTGCTGGCTTTCAACCCGGCCATTGTGCGAGTATCAGGGCTGGCATCATTGCGGAGTAGCACATGCAAGGGAGTGGCTACCTGGTAGCACATGAGTACGGCTGGATATGAAAGCAACCGCCCAATTAATGTTGGACGTGGGGACACAGACACAGCGGCTGCGAGGCAACGAAGATGGCAGTTGAGGCTGGATTCGAGTCGTCCTTCAGGCTCGGTCGGGTATTCTACCTCTGGTTCGGCTAAGGCAGGACTGCGAAGCTCCCAGCTTCATCAACCTCTTAGCACCTTGGTTAAGTAGGGGAGAGTTGGCAGTTAATAATGTTGATCCATGGGATGACGAACTGAGGTTGAAGAGGTGTACGTTACTCGCTGGCAAAAGATGCTAAGCCTTCAGTTAATGTATGCACTCCCTCCTGAATTCCGCATTCTATCCGAATCTGCCATAGCGAGATAGGCCGAATAACTGGGTTCGAGAGCTTCAAATGATGAATTGCGTCACCAAGTGACTGAATAAGATCAACGTTTATCAACTCCTTGATAACAACGCATCCGCTGCAGCGATGCTCCCGTGCGACGTCTTCCCAAGCCCCGATCACAGCAGGGTTCAGGGCAAATTCCCACGTTGCTTTTCGGGTGATTACAGCAGGCTCCCCTCCCTCCGCCTTCTGGTATCTGAAAAGTATCGCCATTCCCTTCTGCCCGTTCCAAAGCTCCATTGATTGAAGATTTGGCATTTTCATGGCGGCAGCAGCTGCTGCGATGAGTATGGCGTCGATGCCCACCGGGCACGCACCGGGTCCAAGTAGCCTTGAAGTCATTGCAAGCCAAGTCAAGTTGGGCCACGTCCAGGAAGGCTCGCGAGCTTGGAAGAAATAGCTAGCATCCACCATGATCGACGCTGAGAGGTGCTCAAGCTTAAGGCTGGCTTCGGCGATTGCGCGGCTGACTTCACGAGTCGAGATTCGATAAGGATCACACCCTTCGAAATCAAAAAGGTACTGTGGATTGAAGTTCTCGAATAGCACAAGCTTCCGTAGTTGTCTGAAAGTGAGCGATTCGGAAAGTGATATGAGATCTACCTTACACCAAAGACGAGGTCATCTGCGGTTAGCATGACGAAGATTGAGATATTGGCTTAATGCGCTTACCTCGATCTGTCAACTCCTGTCGGAAATCATACCATTGCATCCAAGGCTCGTAGTGAAGATCCTCGAGCCTGGGAAAGCGGGCAAACATATATTTCAGGGTTTTCGGCTTCCATTGTCGGCGAGTTTGTTGGCGTAGCAATACAGTCGTGACGGCTGGAACTACTGGCAGTCGCTGCCACCACTCCTCTTCTTGTTGATCATTATCGAATGGACTTTTGTCGCCCAAAATCTCGGCGAAAACTTTTTGAAAAGAAAAGACGTTCGGGGCAGAAGCTCGCCTGCCACCAATCCAACCATGGCTGTTCAATCTGGGCAATGAAGACAGCTCTGAGCTTCGACGGGGGCGGCGCACGCCAGAGGCAGCATCAGGCTGAAAAGTCAGATATCTGAACCAGTGCAGTGGATCACTGGGAGAATAAACACTGATATCGAGCACTAAGCTGCCGCTTGGTTTCCATGTGCTGAGAGTTCTGAATAGCCTCGTGAATGTTGTTATGACTCGGAGGTTATCCGCAAAACTTATTCCCAAGATCTCGTTATCAGGGTCACATTCAGAGCAATCGTATTCTTCGAGTTCCAAGCAAAGCCATATGTAGCGCACGAGAGCCTGATTACGATGGATCATCGGACCGAAATCTGCGAGGCGAAAAGGTGTCAACGTGATTCGTGCAAAGTTGTGCTTTTCGATGATCGTCTGCCATTCTCGCGATACTGTGGCGAAGCCAGCGACGCTACAGCCGTCCTTTAACAAGAATTCCAGGACCAAACCCCGGATCTCTGCTGGTAGATAGGACCAAGATGTGCTGCTGGCAGTTGACATTGATATCACTTTATCAACAAATGATTGGAGGGTGTTGCTTTTACCAACGACAAGGAGAGGGAGGTTTGATATATAGACAAGAGTGCTGCTAGTCGATATTAAAATGATGGAGAGTTTGATAGACAGACGAGAATGCTAGCTAGAGCGGCTGGGGGTTTTATAACCTCCAGTCGTTGCCAAGGTGATGTGTAGAGACTACCGATTAAGAATCGAGGCTCATAAGCACTTTATTTTGGTAAGGTTGTGTAATGGCTGAAAGAACCATCGAACGAAAATGCATTTATTCAAGCCCGTACCTTCCTGAAGAATTCCGGAAAGCACAGATGACGACTACGAAAGTTTTTTGCATTTGGTGTGGAAAGCTTACCAAAATCCCAGCAATCAAAAGTGTTCCTCATTCGACAAATGAGTCGAAATCGCGATCAGGCGGGCAGCTGATAGACAAGGTCATCACGAAGCTGCAAGTGATCAAATTTCAGTGCTCTTATGGACATGTACTTAGCAGCTTTGAATAAGGTTGCTTTCAATTGTAAACTGACATCTGTCAAGTCAGTGCGGGGTTCATTGGATGCCAGTCCAAGTGGGAAGGGGATATTCAGCATTCAGAGCTTCATTCCGTCTTGCTCAATCACGACTAGAGGCCTTTGACCAGCTGCTTTGATGTTGTACAGGATAATAGAGCGAAGAATCCTGCCTTCAAATATCGACTTTTTTGCTGCCTGCTGTTATTCACAGTATCTTAGTAGTTTCTACTGTCTGCTACCCTCTATTACTATATGCTATTGTCTGCCACTGTCTCTATCAAAGACACATGTAGCGTCTACTTTCTGCTACTGTCACTACTACTAGGTAGGTACCTAGTAGGTATGTTCTTCTAACAGAGGGACTATCAGCTACCTAGTAGTATCTACTAGTCTACCGACATACAACATCAAATATCTTTGCAAGTGTGAGCAGACGAAATCTCCATACTCTAACCCACCTCGTACACTTACAGCAACGGAGCACCTGCAATGCACTCCATCAATGCTTTTTGCTAGGGCACATACGAGCCCCCATGTGGACCCCAACCCGTACGTAACATACGAAGAGAGCCCGCCTCTATAAATATCCCCCCATGCTCCGTGTCGCCTACACGATATCGCACGGTGCCAGTCCCAGGTACAAGTTACCAGTTAGCCGCCGACAGGAATGCGGCACAGTCAGGTACAGGTACTCCGGATTCGGTGCGACATACTCTATCACCGACCTACCAGATCTTGTTCGCCCCTGCGATTCGCCGCGTGCATCCCGCCCACTAACCACAGCCCGCCCAATCGTACCACAGCACGCTAAAGTCCTCTCTTGCAACCCGACTTCAACCACCAAGCCGTCCAATCATCCCCTAGCCGAGCTTCAATCCTGTCGGCACAGCCCTCTTGCTCTTGGTCGCTGAATACGGCGGCGCACAAGGCGAACCGCCCGCACTTCCCAGCCCTCGCCTCCTCCGTCCCCGGAAGCTTGACGAGGTCCAAGCGGCTTCAAAGGGGTGGCGAGCCGGGCAACGACAGAGACAAGACTCTGCGAGCGCATCGACTCTTCTCCTCCATCGAGTCCATTCAGATCGAAACAAGTGTCGACGACAATGGCGTCGCGAGCAAACGATGGGCCTTCCCGGCCCGACGTGGGCGACGTCTTGATGGTGATCCGTACGTCTTCGTACTTCCCCCGCAAGGCAATGCGCCGAGATTCCAACTACTAATCCTTTTCTTGTTGATGCAGACGACTTTATTGCCCGCAGCTCGGATGAGCTGAGCCTCAAGAAGGGAGACCGAGTCGAGTTACTAGAACGAGACGACGAGTTTGGTGATGGATGGTTCCTGGGTCGGCACGTCGCGAACAACAATACTGGCCTCTTCCCCGAAGGTGCGTCGCTTTAAATACACGTCACTTGATGGATGAATCTTCTGCTAACTGGCTAATTCGCTAGTCTATACCCGACCGAACCCAAGAGCCGTTTCAAATCCAACCTCGACTCCTGCCTTCGTAGCCTCACAACCGCTGTCACCCTTGGTAGAGGTTACACAAGAAGCATCCCTCCAAGGCACCGCGAATAATTTTGCTTCGGCCAGTACATCTACCGTACCTCTGTCTTCAAGCGCGATGCCATCTGCTTTGCCAGCGCATCTGGTCAAAGCTGAATCAGCTCCCGTGTCTGGTCTGGGTGGCACAGGATCACCCGTTTCCGGCCTTGACAGCACGGGACAGGACGAGTTTCTAAATGAGACTTTGAACGTTATCAACGAGCACATTACTCATTTGCAGTCACCGCCTGGCACCAGCCATGGCAACGCTGCCGCCACAGACTCCGGCAGCGAGTACAGCGTTGCGATTGACCACCGAATGTCGTATATCCAAGGAGAAGAGACGGACGAAGAAGAAGAGGCAGTACATAGTCGCGCCGAGGTGGAGGCCTGGTCTCCAGACGACGTGGCCGAATATCTCTTTACTGAGGGCGTGGAGAAGCACCACTGCGAAGTTTTCAGGGACCAAGAAATTTCCGGCGAAGTGTTATTAAGCATGGATCAGAGCTCCCTGTTCATCAAGGATTTCGACCTAGGCTCCGTCGGCCGCCGCCTTAAAACGTGGCAGAAGATTAAGGCTCTCCAAGATGAGGTTAGTGTCGACGAACCAGATTCAAGGCGCGCCACGCATACGCGCGGCAGCGATGGCGGATCCGAGGACGCGAAACGGACGAGAAGTCGAACGAGCACCCTGACAGGGAACTCAATATCACGACCCACCTCCGTCCAGGCTAGGCGCCTGTCCCTGGCTCAGTCATCTAACAAGGCCTCTCCAGCCGCTCATATGACCCCAACAAATGGCACTCAGGAGAGCCCATCACGTACACACCTCAAGCGGCCATCGGCAGCGTCCATTCGGGACCTCAACCACTCACGACGACACTCATCGACCGAATTCCGCCTTCCAGGCTCCAATGCGACGGTGCCCAAGGTATCGGCAAACGCGAATCTCTCTGCCGGTGGTGATGGCGTGCATAAGAAACAGCCTTCCTTTGATCGAAACTGGACCCTGGGCGGCGCTGTCTCGCAGACTTCTCAAAGACCGCTCTCCTCCACGGGACTACAAGAAATGCTAGGCGTATCCGAACAAGATTTGCAGGACTCAGCCGTCGAGCTGGACCGAGGCTACTTTTCCGGCACTGAGGTAGATGGACGGAAGCGCAATGTCTTGCGGAAACGTGATAGCGCTAACTACGGGACTCAGCAGAGCTACGCGGACGAGCAGAGAGTACGTAGCGCAACCGCCCTCTCCCGACACTCCAGATACGGTAGCGTCGATTCTTTCCGGGATGGAGCGCCGTCTGCCGCTCAGAAATACTATGGCATCCAACCGACTCCCCACAAACGAAACGCCTCCACGAACACGACCGATTCTGTTCGCCCACCGCCCCCAGCCAAGGATGGACCTGCTCCCGCTGTCACCAAGCTGGATACTGTAGTCAGCCCTACCCAGACGGAATCATCGCCAATTGTTGGTAGGGCTCAGGGCCTCAGTGCCGACTGGCTCTCATCGGTGACCAAGCCAGTCGGCAAGGCCACTCGACCAGCAATGCGAGCCATTTCTGATAAGCTCACATTTGAGAGATCCAAGGGTGGTGGATCAGCTGATCTATCGACTAATGAGCCGCCCCTGCCTTCCCCCGTGCGTACAGGATCCAGCACTGCTTCAGCAGGACAGAGCCTCGATCTCGACTCTCATGAAGGTCTCAAGAGTCCCGTCACGGCATCGGCCCCGAGCAACAAGAAGGGTGGAAAGAAGGGCAAGAAGGAAACGAGTGCCTACACTCAGGGCCTACTGAAAATATCGCCGCAGGTGGCCATGAAGGATGCTGATTACTACGGCTGGATGAAGAAGAAGAGCTCCAATCTGATGACAACATGGAAGCCGCGATTCTTTGTTCTCAAGGGACGCCGACTTGCCTATTACTACTCTGAAGACGACGACCAAGAAAAGGGCCTTATTGACATCTCATTCCACCGTGTGCTGCCGGCCGATAACGAGAGGCTGACCGGACTACATGCTACATTAACTGGCGCAGGCGGCGGGCCAAGCATGCCAGGCAGTCACAGCAGTCCCGCAGGGGATGATGGTGCAGGCGTGGACAAGGGTGACGATACCATGTTCATCTTCAAACTCGTCCCACCGCGAGCAGGCCTATCCAAGGGTGTCAGCTTCACCAAGCCGACGGTTCACTACTTTGCTGTGCCAAACCTCAAGCAGGGCCGTCTTTGGATGGCTGCCTTGATGAAGTCAACGATCGAGCGGGATGACACCCAACCAATCACGACGACGTATCAGCAAAAGACAATATCCCTTGCCAAGGCAAAGCAGATGCGCCATCGCCCTCCGGGCTTTGAAGACTCCCAGATGGCAGCACAAGACGGTGAAGCGGATAGCGCAGACAAGCTGGCAGCTCTCAAGATTGATGGCGCTCGCTTAGACGTCAACTTTGGCGACAAGGACAGTACTTTCTCCCCCTTGAGTGCATAGAGCGCATTACGGCGGAAGAAGACTCGAATTTTCTCGCCCTTGAGCACATAGAGCACGCGCGCTACGACGGAGGAGGAGGCTTGAAAAAGGGAGGAAATGAAATCTCAACGTATCATGAAGGGCGATTTTCGCCAGAAGGAAATATTTTTTTAAACACTCGGAAATTTGACATGAGAATGGCTTTGACAGCCAAATGAGAAAGACTCGATGATGAGAACCTTTGATCACTTATTTTTCTCTCTTGCCACTTTAATACTTTTGTTTTGTTTCTTCGTCTCCCTTTTTTTCTGGGGGGACGATTGGGGGCTGTCTTCTCTGCTCTTTCTTGTTTCTCTCGACTTATTTTCTTGCTTGAAAGGGGGGAAGCGTGTCTATATATCCATCTATTGATTCTTTCGCTTGTTTTTTTGTTGTTCCTCTTTCGCATGCGTCAAGACTCGCCCACTTCTGGTGAGAGAAAAGTCAGCTAATATAAGCTAATTGCTGTTACAATCGCCGTCCATGGCGAGAAATCAGACTGCTGCAAACATTTATTTTCAAGATGCTTCTCCTGCTCGATTCCCCTCCAATTGCTTTTTTCCTCCTTGCACTTCGATGAGAAGGGAGTAGAATGTTGGGAAAGGGAGTAGTCCGCTTGGGAAGGGAATTTCTTTGCCTTGTTTTTGTTGTTGTGTGTGTCTCTTTTTGCTTTTCCCCCTTTTTTCCCCACTGTTATTTAAATTCGGCGCTGCGTGGAGGGTGTGCAGTGCTGGGCAAGACGAGAGAGAGAGAAGGAGGCAAGTAGAGAACAAGAAGAAGCAGAAAACAAAAGAAAAATTCCCACAAAGTGAGGGAAAGGTTGTTTTATATGGAACGAATGAATGGGAAAGAGAGGGTTGATATGGAGGGAGAGGTGTTGTTCTAGAGCTTTTACCTATGGAAGATTTCGTTTTCTCTCTCTTTCTAGTACGCAACACTAATTGATGAGATTCTACCTGATGTCTTTTTTCATTTTTTTATTAAGGAGCGGCTACTTGGTGTAGCAGTATCCTAAATTTGGACTATATACTGTGTGGTAGGGGGGAGGTTATGAATGTGTCATGTCTGGGCAGCTATTATATTGTACGTGTATAGATAAGTAGTTTCTATAGAGGTATATTTTTCCATTACGAGAAATGCTAGAGATACTAGATATACTAGAAGAGATCCCAAATGATATATAGTTGTGTTCTCAGATAGCAACAGCTAGCAGAAATATTATCGCCACGGTACCTTTTCCTAACAATCCTTCATTTCATATAATTGAAACCCCTTGTATACAAGATACAGAAGCTAGAGTGCTGAAACGGAAATGTAAATGCGCGCCCTGCTTGGGACCGATGAAAGTGTCAAAATCGCTGAGAGAGAGGTCGTGATAGCTTGGTGATTGGAAGAATCTTCAGTCGGAAAGAGGCTCTTAGGGCATTAACAATTAGCTACCTAACCATTTCTTTGACATATACACACTGTACCCTGGCACGACTCACAATTAGCCACATCAACATCACCAACATCAACTCGACAATCACTCCAATCCAAGCCCCAAATGCAGTTACGACTCTCACTCATATTCATTAACAGAAATGCGGAGATGAAAAAAAAGAAGACGCTACCATATTATATAGGGGCTTGCATCAAGCCATGGCCCCAGACAAAAGACGGCAAAAAATATGTATACCCGTGTCAGTCCTTTTCATCTAGTGGCCGAAACGCCCCCCAGCAGTTCATTTTTTGTGCCCCATAAACTCCCACCCCCTGCTGCGGACAGCACAGCCTTTGTACAAATGATCGGCTCATGTCCATTCATCAAAATCCTACATCAACCCTCCCCTAGTCATTAACCCCCATGCTCATCTCAAACACATTTTTGACACCTATAACCTTTCCATGAATCAATCGCCTTGTAGCTTTTGGTTCATGCCCTGGAGGAGCTGCCGGATCGACTTCATGAGGTGCTGCTCGACTCCTTCAAAGTTGCTCGCCGGCTCGCCTTCTGCAGCTTTGGGCATAATGCTCGCATCTGCAAGGCCAATGACACGATCGATGGCGGACAGAGTCACAGCCTCGGCCTTGGCCTCACCTAGGCCAGCCTTGATTGCATTGACAGAGGCATCCTTGAGGCCGTTCAAGGCAGCCAACACTTTGGGTTCGAAAACAGGTGGTGTGTCTGTCGGCAACGCGGTGGAGCTGCCAGGCGTGGGGCTTTTACCCTTGGTGAAGCCATCGATGACCTGCCTGATTCCCTTAATACAGATCGCTTCCATCTTGTCGTTTTCAGTGGCTTCTTTCTTGAGTCCAATGCACCTGTTGAGAGCTGACATGACGATGGCCTCGGCCTTGGGATTGCCAGCCTTCCTAAGGTTTTCCACCAAGCCATTTTTGAGGCCGACGACTGCGGTGAGCAGACGCGGTTCGATGATCGGCCGAGCAGGTGCGGCTGATGCTCGAGATTGTGGTGGATGAGCAGCGGCTTGCGCGGTCGTCTGTTGAGATGCCGGTACAGCACCTGAAACCGCCGCCTTTGATTCAGTGGTGGCCGCCGGAATGATTGTTCGGGGTGGCTGCTGGCCAGGCGCAATAGCAGCGGCTGGTACACCAGCACCACTGTCTTCAGCTTTAACAGCTGGGCTTGCCAATGGAGGAGGCCTTGAGGCATACGGCGAGCTGTATGCTCCAGGTTGTGGCAACCCCAGCTGGGGGCGAGCCGGGGCTGCTGGCGGACCATATCCTGGCAACTGTATCGGAGCCGGAGGCGGAGCGCCCCCGGCTGGTTGAACTGGCTGGTGTCCAGGGGGCGACTGTGACGCGCCATACTGCACTGGGCGCGCCGCGTGGCTCGGCTGTACAGCATATGCAGGTGCTTGGTATCCCGGAGCTTGTGCTTGGCCTGGGGGATAGCCGGGATGTGCCCCAGGAGCCATGTGCTGTGCGGCGTACGGGTACGAGTAATGCCCATACGCCTGCGCTGCCGCCAGTCCCCGATCCGGAGAGGATGCCTTCCTCTTCTTGCCAGCATCCAACTCAACACCAGGTACTCGAGACCACAGATTTGTCGTCTCGTCCTTCTTAAACGCCTCGTTCCCAATCAAGTTATGGCGAACGCTGCTCTCCCATCCCTTTGTCTCGGTGTGGAAATAAAACCACGGGTATCTTTGGCAAATTCTCTTGTAGATTTGCTTCAATGTGAGACCGTCAGGGCCTGCTGCTGTCAACGTTTCATCGATAAGAACACCATAATTCTTGTTGGGCTTCTGGAGCTGCTCCTCGGTGTAATCTTCAATCTTGAGCTCCAGGGGCGGCGACTTGGGCCGCGCCTTCTTCTCCTTCTTCTCTCTTGCTCGTCTCTCTGCATCGGAGCCTTCGGCGCCGTCCTCATTCTTGGGCTTCCGAGGCTTGTACTTGCGCTTCTCTGGACGGTCGACTCCGTCTTCGGGCAAGGGATGTTTCCGTGGCCGTCCGACTTTGCGCTTGATAGGCGGCTCAACCGGCGGTGCTTGAGGCAACGTCTTCTTGGCCATTTCTTGCTGCTGCTTCTTAAGCAAACGCTGTTCTCTCTTTGACATGATGCCGTTCTTGGGTGGCCTGCCAGGGCCCCTCTTTCTGGGTATCTGTGGCATGGAGAGGTCGTTATTGGCTTCTCCTTCATCTTTGATTTCAGAATCGCCTTCGATAGACGCTTCAGGCACATCGGCATCGCCCTCTTCATCGTCATCGTCGCCCTCCTCCTCCTCCTCCTCTTCTTCCTCCTCGCCCTCTTCTTCAGCTTTGTCTTCCTCTCCCTCCTCATCATCATCCCCACCAAAGTCGGACAATTCCGCCGGGCTGACATCCACATCTGACAACTCATCACTCGTATCTTGAATCTGACCATTGCCATGTGATTGTTCAAAGTCGAAGCTCATACTCTTTCCGCCGTGAGCATGCCGCTTCTTTTTAGCATCTTCTTCCTGATACTCTTCTGCGCCAGTTCTTCCTCTCTCCACGCCGTTGATAATGAATCTGAAGCCAACGTCCTTGATCTGAAGGCGATCTCCGCACTTTAAGACGACCTTTTCGCTCTTGTAATGCACATCCTCGCAGAAAAAGCCGTTCTTGTGCAGAGGGATTGCTTCAAACACACCCTCGTCTTGATTATAAGCAATTTTTAAATGTTCCCGGGATATGGCTTTGGTTTTGCTTGCAATGTTTGGGCCAGGAGAGTGGATGCCAATGAACGGAACATGCCAAGGGGACGGCCTTAATGAGGCCAAGTCGACGGCAGCTGCTCCTGGGGTATGTGAGACGTATTGACGGTTTGATATGACGCTGTCCTGGGGGTTTTCGGCTTCATTTTGCTGTGATGATCCTGTCGTGCTGGTCTTGCGCCGCTTTGCTGGACGCCCGTTTTCTTCGCTATCTGATTCCGGACCCAGCATGCCACCCTCTTCACTGACATAGGATTTACTAAACTTGTGACGATCATGAGCCAGGGGGGATGGCGGCGGAAGCCCCTTGCTGGCGTTGTCCTCGACTCGCCGCTGATACTCATCAGCACGCTTTCCATCGCGCCTGGCTTGTTCCAGAGCTCGCTGGTCACGGCCGATGATGACGGCGTAAGTAGTCATCTGAAAGACACTGTCGGCAAACTCTACACGAGCAAAGGACTCGAGGCCCATGTCGGGGTCAGCCTGCCGTAGGTTATTAGCGGCGCCCGCGCCAAAGTACCCATCTCCCATGAGATTTGGCAGCGTCATCTGAGACGGAGTTACGGTAGGCGGCGGAGACATGGCGGGTGGTGCCGCTGACATGGAGGCCAAAGCCATCATCATGTATGCATGACGATGGTCTATAGCGGCGGCTTGTTGTGTGAAGGACGTTGAAGGCTGAATTTGCTCTGTCGTAGCCACCGGAGCAGTCTGCACTGTAGAAGTTGGGAGCGGCGCCTCAGCTGCTGCTGTGGTAGCCGTACTGGCAACAGGAGCATCCACCATTGTAACGTCCTCACTCCCGTTTTCCACCGAAGAAATTTTATCTTTCGGCTCGCCAGAGCCAGTGGTTCCAGAGGTGTTTGGTGTTTGTGTAACGGGTGGCTCCATGCCGCTGTCGGTCTTGGCACCAGCGTCAGCTATTGGAGGCGGCACCGTCGGAGTCGTCTGTTGATTTGCGTTAGGATCTGCAGAGGATGAGGTTGCTGGAATATCTGTTGATGCAGGTGTATGCTGTATGGGCGCAGCCGAAGCGGAATTTGTCGGGGGCGCTGATGACGTCGCTGTTGATGCTGCAGGTGCGGTAGTTGGTGCTGCTGTTGCTGTCGGTGTTGTATCAGCAAGTGATGGTCCATCTCCGCCTTGAAGCCCAGGCTGAGGACCGGATGACGGGTTCTTGTCGCCGGTTAAGGCTTCCATCGCGGCCCCAGCCTCAAGCTCAGGCTCCCGTCCAGGCTCTTGCGCCGGCTCTTGCACGGCTCCGGGCAGCGTCGCAGCAGCTCCCGGCCTTGGATCGTCGGACAGTCGCTCAGTGGCAGCAGCTAGCGAAGGCGCTGGAGTCGTGGAAGCTGCGGCTGGTGGTGATGCGTGGGCGGCGGGATTGGCATGGAGATGGTGATGGCCGTCGAGGCTGAGGGCGCTGGACGAAGTCATCGCTGCTGGCTGGCTGCAACAGCTCCTTCGCCAGGGCTGCGAATCGCTGCGGTTCGACCGAGAGACGAGAGAAAGCCTCTCCGGGCGAGGGCGTCTGTTGCTGGCCGAATTTGCTGCTCGTCTCTGCAGGCGGACCTCGACAACGGGGCGTCCAGAGCAGAAGCTGCGATCCTTTTGCAGCCTCTTCTTTGTCTTTGAACTTTCTGGCGCGATTGCCGGGGAGGGTCACAGGCGCGATCCGGCCCGCTGATTGGCTGGAGGCGAAGCCTTTCTGGAGCCTCCTCACCAGTTCCGGGTCGCTCTAGCCGCTAAGAGCAGGCCCGGGAAAAAAAATAAAGAGGCCCAGCAGGGAAAACTTTGGGCGTTTGCTAAGGCGATTGTCGGTTCCCCGCGTTGATGCGCTCCGTTTCGGTTCGGTTCCTGTTGAGCCGTTTGGCTCTTTTTTGCCTCGTGTGTTTGTTTTGATTTGTTTTTGTTTTTCGCTCTTGTTTCTTTTAGGCAATGGATGCTAGCTGATGACTCATTCTGGCGGTGCGCATCTACGTAGTCGTAGTTTGGGCAAGCTGTATCATCGCGCACCTGCAAGAGCACCTCTTGATCGTATTGAGGCTTCTAGATGGTACCTGTACTTAGATACAGGCATTTCAGGTCATTCTTCAAGATGTATCGTCTTTCTTTCTTTTCCCATTCTCTAGCATAATAAGAATACGAGTCATAGATGACGAAGGTGAATGAATATGCTTATTTCACTTAAGGCACCTCGCAGTATATTCCACTAGTAGTATCCGTGAACTTTAGGTACGGATACGCAGTTTGTATGCAAAACAATGACGAGACCTGATCTAATGCACGGCAAATGTACTTGCTTGCCTAGGTACATGCCTGCCACTTCTCCGAGCTATCCGTTTTAGTGCTGCTGCTTGTACCTGCTCTAGCGGTACCTGTTTTGCTCGTCCTATCCAGCATCCAATCGGCCACTTGTACCTCGTTGAACAATGGCATCAATTCGCAGTACAAAGGCTCATATTGTTATCCTGCAGCTCCATCAGTTCAAACTCCCTCGCTCCAAGCTTTTTCTCTCCCTCGCTCCTCAAGAATACGCAACCGTCCATCTATCCATTGGTCGGGCTATTTTAATCCCGCCGTCTGATTCGCTGTCTCACTCACCTCAGCTGCTAAAAGTGGTTCATGAGCGGCTAATGTAACAGAACTGGCATCACCACGGCCACTCAAAGAGCTCGCTCTGTGCAAGTAACACAGGATGCGTTCTCAGACATTGATAGAGTTGGCGCCACGGTCAAGGGGCTGAACACTGTTGCAAGTATGCTTCGCTGATTGCCAATGGCGTCCTGAAACGCCGCAGCACGAAAAAGTGAACACGAAGTGAGTGTTGGTCAGGCCTCCGTTTGTACTCGAGGGTAGGCGGGCATATGATATATTCGAGGCCTTGCCGCCGGTTGGTTTTGTTGTGCAGCATTTTCCTTTCCTTTCCATTTTTCGGTAGCAGTAGAGGTGTCATCTTTCTTTTTATCATATCCATTTATCAATTTCACATTCATTTTCTATAAACCAAGTCGAGAAAAAACAAGAAAACAAGATGCCGAGATTCGAGATCCAGATTCATCGCCCCGGTCGATACCCCCGGCCCTTTCATCTCCAACCCTCCAGCTCTCCAAACTCCAACAACTCCCAAAAGCCGAGCCTCAAGCATGCCAATTCCGAACACTCTCGCTATGTCCAGATGCTCCTCCAGCAAGACGACATTCCTTTACTGCACAACATTCTCGCTTCCGTATTCGTCTGGCTCCTGCTGGCAGGATTCCTCGTCTTCCCCGGAACGTTCACAAGTCTCCAGGCCTCGGTTGAGAAGCAAGGCGACAATGACCATACCTTTTCAGACCAAGCCGCCAAGCTCCTCGTAAAGAGCATCAAGAACATTCCTCTCCTCGTCATTGCTGCCGTAATGTGTGGCATCTCTGCCATCGGCATGCTCACTCTCACCATCCTCCACGCGAAAAACTACGTCTGGATCGTGAACAAGCTGTTCTTGCCGGGCATGACCAACTCCCTGGCTGGATTGGTGTCGACACTCATTGGCGTGTACTCTCAACAACATGGTACTTGGAGCATTACAGCCCGCATCACTGCTATTGCTGAGGGGGCTTCACTCGTGGTTTGTGGCGCGCTTTTCGCCTTTTGCCGGTTGGCTCTCTTGAGCAAGGTCAAAGAAAGCCATGAAGAGCACTACAAAAGCTGGCCGGGACACAGATATTCAAAGCAACTGTTCCAGGATAAGCCGACGTAATCTCTTATAAGGATTGACGATTGCAATCTAAATGGAAAACCAAAAGATACTTCGCTGGCGAAGAATGAGATATGAAACTTGGGATGGGTGGGAGGAAATAGGAAATTTGGGAGGATAGACATTAATCATTAATTAATTACTCAATTTAGACGACCCTTTGTCAGTCCCTATTTATGACAGCTTCGTCATAGCAATGGTGAACGCTCGCTCGAGATGATAGATCGACGGCTTTTCCAGCTCACGAATCTTTCCGAGAGTCTATATGAGCTGTGGCAAAGCATGCCGGCCACGAAGCCAACCGCATCATTCCTGAATGCGAGCAGGCCGGCCGTTGTAACTAGCATGACTGTCCATCTTTCGAGGCGCTCTTCATCCGATAGATGTCGATGCTGCCTCAAGCCTGCCTCATGATCCCCGTGACTAGCAGACACATGCCAGAGATCAGGGGCGCCTTGGTTCAAAGTGTGGCCGACTTTGGCCAACTCCAACCCAGCAGCCACCACCATGACGCCGAGCAGGCTCTTTGGATATTGCGTCAACAGATTGACGAGTGTCCTCCCAAACAACAGCCCCAGAAAGATCTTCAACAGGCCCAACAGGATCACGCTGGCTCCGCTGCGTGCGCCGAAGCGATACTGGGCAGCAAGTCCTCCAGCGCCGTGGCAGACTGGCATGGCTCCAAACCACGTGCCGGTGAGGTTCATGAGCGCCACGCTCAAGCCTATGGAGGTGACGGACGGAGTTGGCAGGTCAGGGAGCAGGTCAGCAGCCAACGCACTCACCGCAATGATGGAGTTGAGAGTCGTCAGGGGAAGCTGCCCTATGGCCATCCACAAAGCCGGAGCGTCTCCGCTTCCAACCCAGGAGGGAAGCACAAAGTGCGGGTGCCACACATGGAACCACGGTAAGCTCTCATGAGAGACGAGCACCTGTACGAGGGCCAGCACAAGAGCCAGGAGGAAGAAGCTCAAGGCGTAAGGGAAGCGAGGCATGTTCTGCGTAAAAACCAGAACGAGGAATGCCACCAGAGCCCATATGCGGTTATCCAGCACGGGGAGGACCCAGTGAAGGGGCTGCAGCAGCGACGAGCCAGCGCCGATAATCAGGGAGAGGCCCGCCCCGAGTTGGATCCCCTTGACCACGGGGATGGGCACGACGGCTACAGCTGTTCGCAGCAAGCCCGTCACGCTCATGATGAGAACTGCCGCGCCAACCCATTGTCCAGCCGCGACAACGACGCTCATGGACGGATTCTCGCGCGCCGAGATGGCGGCCGCGGCGATGGCCTAAGTACCCGCATGAGGCGGGAAGAGGATTAGCAAACAAGTAAGGCTCCTTGGAAAGATAAGAAGACAGTCAGGTATGTGTGAATGTATGTAGGCATGTATACGGAGTATCGTATCAAGTACCGAGGTCTAAATCTAGGGGGTAAAGAGTGCTCCACACGGGCATACAGATTCGTACGAGTACAGCAAGCTACTGTAGTAATAGCAGTAGTACTTGGACATGACATACCTTCATGGGCTGCACGGGCAAGGGGATGCCAAAGACAACTCCGGTGAGGACGTTGAAGACGCCGGAAAAGACGAGCGTCGAGCCCAGGTCGATGTACCCCTTGGCCGCGAGGGCGATCATCAGGGGAAGCAGGGTGCCCAAATCGCCCAGAGAGCCGGATATCTCGGCCAGGGGCGCATCTCGAAATGTCGTCAGGTTATGGGCGTTGAGGCGCCGCACGCGGGCTAGCCATGCGCTGGCCATGCTCGGGATGACGATGGAGGCGAATGAGAGCTCAGTCGAGCTTTGATGGAGGGGTGTCAGGGGGAATACAGTGTTAGGGCGGAATCACAAAGGACGCAGAAACCATGTATGTGCTGAAGGATTCGGCTTCTTTAATGGAGGATACAGATATGCATATTTTTGTAGGGTATTTTTTAGATGGTTTGTTTGATTCCATCACAGAGTTCCAACCGTGGAGAGTTGGCTTGGGCGCCCTTCAAGAGCGGACCTCACGTGGATGCATTACGTCGGCGGATCGATAGCTGTCTCACTCACGTGGTGCATCTCCGGCACAGCATCACGCATCTCCGCGCTTCTATTGGAGAGGCCTTTTCTTTGATGGGTGACACGGAAACAGATGAGCAAAGACGGGTCAAAAATCTACTGGTCCTCTCTGGATGTTGCGTTCTGGGCTGGGCCATGTAAAGCCGGTGTCGAAGGTCTTCTAGGCAGGGGGGAGCTTGTCGTCGCATGAGCATCTCCCGCAAGGCGCACAACGTAGAGCATCGGTACGGCCCATTAGCTGAAGCTTATCCCAGGCCATCCCGAGGGATAGAAGCTGCCTGGACGAATTCCAGAGCCATTTCGTGCGTTCGATGGCAACCAGCTCTGATGCGCTGTACGCCTTATTCCATGAGGTATTATTCCCTATGCAGGGCAATTCAGCCTCAGCTGCGTATCATCGGCTGAACAGAGCTCGGGACAAGGTTGAAGCTGACAGGGCCGCGCGATGAGATCTCGTCACGTGACTCGCAAGACTCGCAAGACGCACCGCCGTTCGGTTGGGCAACGAGGGAATTGCATGCGCATCTCGACGCCGCTGCCGGTGCAGATAATATCGCAAAGGGGTCGTGTCGAATGCAGGCTGAAATTCCTGATGATGACGGCTTCTCAAAAGGGAGGAACCGAGAAAGGGGAGGGGGCCAAAACGGTCAAAAGCAATGCTTCTCGTCAGCTTATTAGTACCATTCGCCAAAACCAACAGCAGCCAAAAATAAGACGTCCGTTCCGCCTTGTCATATCAACGGAATTCCACCGAGATATCAGGCCCAAAAATCGCTCTCCAGCTGGGTCACCCAAATTATTATTAAACAATCGGCCCCGTACTTTTAGGCAGGAGAGCTCATTACCGGAGGAACCGACTGTACCGGATTTGGCGCAGTTCCATGGAGAAAACAACGCAGCAATAACATGTCCACTGGGTACTAGTACCAGGTGCTAGCAGCAGCGCGGACGAAGTACCTGCATCAGTTTTCTCCGATATGCGCGGATATCGATATCCGGTCTTCTCCACGATACCCGCCCGCGGTGAATGAAAAAAGTCTAGAAGTCGTGGAGAAGGGCTGACCGCCTGGGTCGCTTCTCCGAGAGGGAACATTGAGCCTATATCTCTCGTTTTCTTTGGATCCTTTGGGAAGGGGGCGAACTGCGATTAAGGTTGGCTTCTAGAGGTCCATCTGACGGGGTCTAGTTTTGTTATAGTACATGCAACGGATGGGAGAGGGACGCATGGACGAAGAGTCTATGCCCGATTTCGACATGAAAATGGCTCTAGAAGCACGACCTGACTGGTGTTTTTTAAGATGAGGCGACCCAATGCGATGGAGACGGGCAGTTGAAGTCTAGGACTCGTAGCATCAAGTACGGAGCACCACCGACGTGTGTACGGAGAAGCTGCAGCTCGTACATGTACGGTACAAGCTAATCATGCCGCTACGTTCGTTGCTCGGTGCCAAGGCCGGGGTACCAGAAGCAGCATGAGGTCATTGGCCGAGGGCAGCGCCAGTTCCCCCGTCTTGGACGCGAAAGGGCGACGCCAGCAGACAATCTAGAAGCACACGACACGTCCAATCAGTGCGTACGAGTAGCTGATCATTGCAAGGGGGTGCGTGGGGATCGCTGACTGGGGGCAAAAGGAATCGGCCGCCGGAATCGCTTTTCGAACCCATTTTTTTCTTTCATGGGTTTGCTTGCCTCACTTTTTTTTTGTCTTATTTCCCTCTTACAAGCAAAGAAACCTGACCTGAGTCGAGTGAACAAGCCTCCCGAAAGAGGAAGGGCGCCGTCCAACTCCCGAGCTTTTGCCGGTCCCGCCGACCAGCGAGCTTTGTCCGGAGTCCACGGAGCGGCTTTTATTTTTCAGCCGGGGGGGCTTTTTCCATTCTTTTTTTGCTTGTCGGGCTTGCCGGGTCGCGACACAGCGATGGGTGGAGCACAGGCGTCTGCGCTGGATGCGGTGGCCGCAAACAGAAAAGGGCAGATTTCGTTGTCACTCTGGCGGGAACAGGATTTGCGGCTGGGGGCTAGGCTTGGTTTGGCTGGATAGTGTTGCTCTGCCGTTGCCGCCGCTGGCGGTGTGTTGGTGGTGTGCTTTGCCTTGCTTGTAACTCGTACTGTAGTAGTTTTGGATGCTGAGCGGCGACGGCGAGGACGAGGAATGACGCTGATGGATGGGATGGATGGGCATGACTGGGGCGTCTTGCTATGCCGACTCGGAACGGCAGTGCCAAGTACATGCTTATTACCTGTTTGCCTTTTGCTGCCGTGACTTGTATCGACGCCCAATTGAACGACAGGACCCGTGTAGCGGCTCGTCGACGCGCGAGGTAGCGTTGCCGTGTACTTCGTATGGCTGACTGACTCTTGTTATCTGCCCTTCACCGGCCGGCGTGATAGTAGGGCCGCTCCTTGCTGGCGATTGTCGGTGCATGGGAATCCCGTCCCCATACTTGGGATGCCGTTACAGGCAGCTGACAGTATCGGTAAGAGAAGTACGGGAGTACAAAGAAGCACGCATCGTTCTGGCTATCTTTGGCAATATAATGAAAAGGGTCTATATGGGGTATTATGTACGGATATTGGAGAACCACAAATAATATCCTACTACGGAGTACATAACACGGAATCCAGCATAATACTTTTTCATGGTGTGACAGGTAAGTACTAGCGATGAGAAACAATGGCTACAATCTTAGTTAGCTTTTTAGTTGCGAAGCTAGGCGTCCATGATTTAGAAAAGAAAAAAAAAAGTAGATCCAAGAGAGAGAGGGAAAAAAGCAGCGGCATATTTCGGTCAAGGCAGCCGGCGCCGGATGATGTACACGCAAGGAGAGAGGCATAAGTCAGGACGGCACTACGACGATTAGTACCGCAGCTAGGCATAATTGTCGCCCTCTGATTGAACGATTGCAGCGATATCCGTTGCAGCCGAAGCCGCGGAGTAGTGGTTTAGTGTCGCAGCTGGAATTCTTGGAGGAGCTGCCGCTTTCCTAGCTAATTGCCAATCGCCGGTTTCCAGAATATCACTCAATCAAGCCACCCACGCATCTTGATACGCGCGCAAGGCCCGGCGTCAGAGAGTGGTGGTGTGTGCCCCGTTATTATGGCTGGCCGGGATCAAGTACGGGGTACTTGCAGCAAAAGCACGGCCTTGTAGCTGTACTTTGTCCAATACTGAACCGGTATATGCGACTGTCTGTCTGTTCTGGTCCGGAGAAGCATGACCACATACATGGACAACGGGACTGCCTCCTGGCTGGTGCGTCACACGGAGGTGAAGACGTCAATGCCGCTGAAGACTTACACGAGCAGGGGGTCCCTCTCCCCCAATTGCTATTGCCGCTTCGTGGTCCGTGAACTGTTGCAGGCGAAAAAGAATACAAGTAGAAATACATTCAAATGGCTCTCACGGAGATGTCGACTTTCGGTCGGGGGGTCATCAAAAGAGTGCACGGTACTTCGTGCTTAGCTTTTACAGGGACAAGGCGCCGGCGCGATGCAAAATTCGCGCAGGCGAAAAAAAAAAAAGAGACTCGAGCCCACTGCGACTTGGCTCTGGCCGCCGTCCCAGTTCCCCACATGGGGCGCCCGGGTAACCTGGGCGAAAAAGGCAGGGAGAGGGAATAACGAGTAACGAGTAACGAGTGAGAGCGGGAAAAGGCTAAGAGCAAAAGGGTAACACGAGTAGAGCTAGTACTAATACTAGAGGGAAAAAAAAGAATAAGAAAAAAAAAAGAGGACTGGGCAAGCCTCGAAAGGAAAAAAAACCTTGGCGACCAAGAACCGCCGCACGTACCGGCCGAGACGCTAAAGCGGCCAGGGTCCAGCGCATGCCGTGTTCCGATCAAAGAATTGGAAAAAACTACGGAGCAAAAAGAGAGCTGGAGCGTACCTGTACACGTACCTGTTGCTCGTACCTGTACAAGCCTGTTCGCGCACAGCTCGCCGCGGGAAGCGAGTACCGCCCTTTTTCGTTGCGTCGCTGCGAAGAGTGAGAAGGAACATCCGGCCGCCTCGACTGGAAATGTCGCGATGTGCCTATGCCTATGCCGTCCGTGGCCCAATTGATACACGCCCCCCGGCCCAGCCCGGAATCCTTTTTCTGCCTCGACATTCCCGCTTGATTTTTCTTTCCTTCTTGCTCTCGGTTTTCTTGATTCTTCTTCTTCTTCCCTTCCAACCCTCTCGTCGCCCTTGGTTCGTTTGTTCCGTCTTCAGCAAATCTCCCCCAGCCGCCGCTTCGCCAATCGTCAAATCGACAATCCGGCTATAAACCCCAGTCTTTGCTGCCACTCGCCAATCCCATAACAACAGGACAAGGACAAGAAAAAGAGGTCAGAGCGCTTTGCCAAGTTTTCCCCCTACAGCAATCACCAGTACTCGGTACCCCAATTGCCAATCCCAGTCCTAGTCCCTGGCCCTCGGTTTCTTTTTTTTGCTTTCGCCTCGCCTCGCCATCTTTTTTTTTCCCTCCCCCCAAAATCCCCAAATCGCCCAGCGCGTGGCCCGTGACGTGCGGACCCCACTTTTTGCCCCTACCGGCTGTCTCTTCCCAGAGCTGCCGTGAAACAAAACCTCAGCGCAATCCACTTACGCGACCTTTTCCAGACTTTTTGCCTTCATCCTCTCTCTTCCTCACGCCTTCAACCCAAGAGGTAAACTCGCTCCCAATTCGCTTTCCCTTCCTCAATCCGATATCACAATTACACTATCACACTCAATTCGCGAGATGCGCTCGAACGTTATTGTTTTTTTTCTTTGATGCCGGTTGGATCTCACGTCGTCGCCGCGCACGGAGCCGCTGTCTCAGCTGTCGCAAATTTTAAGCTTCATCCGGGGCTACCGCACCCTGTGAAACCAGCCTGCCGGGTGAAGCTTAGAATCGTCGCATCTGGGCTCGCCTTCGCTGCGTGATTCTTCTGGGATTCAATGGCAATCAATTGAAGAACCGCGTATTTTTTTTTGAGGCATTTGATGTGGTTTCCACAATATCCTCATTCCCCCCTGTGCCTTTACCGCTTTCTCTCTCACACCCCCTGGCGCCTTTTTGCCCCGGATAACAAACTCGTTCATCAATTGAGACATATATATAATGGCACCGAGACACCCTGAGACTAACTCGACTTCTTCTCTTCAGACATACCCAAACTCTCCGCTCAAGACACAATGGCCGCCATCAACAAGCAACTCATTGCCACTCGCGCCGTGAGCGAGCTGGTCAAGCGCAAGAACTGGGCCGCCAGAGAGCCCGGTGTCATTGTCGTCTTCTGCATCGTCTTCATCGGTAAGTCAATTCTCTATAACACTTCTTCAACAATATAAAGCAAGGACATCCTTTCTAACATAGCTTGCAGTCGCTGTTGGTCTCCTTGGTCTGTTCATCCACAAGCAGTGCGCCAAGAGACGGGCATCCAAGTCTCAGATCTAGGCGACGATCTGAAGCTTGGGGAAGAGGGGGTTGGGATTAAGGGGAATGAATGATGAACGGGAGAGGGGACGCAGTAATGGACCGTGATTGTTAAAACGGCGAAATGGTGTTGCGCGACATTTCAAGCGTGGTTATAAACAGCGACACGTCGCGTCACGCAGCCGCCCAAAGGATAATGTTTTCACTCTGGCCACGAGCCAACACCAACCAGTCGTCATCTTGTCGTCAAGCTTGTCAACAACTTTCATGCGCGATGTATTTCTTGGAGCTCGCATGGCCATGTACCTATACGCATGCATACTTGCTCGCGTCGCGCATACACTCAACTCACTCACTCGACTCACCGCCGCTCGATGGTTTGTGTGAGTAGAGAGAGGGAGAGGGCTATTGGTGTCGGAGATTTATGGAAAGGCGCGCTCGTGCTCGTGGCCACAGGATGCTATGTTCTCTATATTCTAATACTCCTGATACCTCATACAACAATCTAGTTTTAAACCATATTATAAACAATTTATATAAAGCTTTTCCTACTGTTCAAACAAACTCCGATCCCGTCTCACGCGCTTGCCTTTTATCTTCTAGTGAATCGCTCCCCGTCTTACACTGATGCTAATCTTACACATACACATCAATACACAATCTCGTCACAATCCTTCCTTGGCCAACATGTCGGCCACATCCAGGTAAAACGCCACAGCATTAAACGTCCTCCTCATGCCCATCCACTCCCTCACCGTCCACCTCGCGCGATTCGACCAATTGATCAAATCCAAATGGCTAACCCCCATCAGCGTCCCCTTGTACACTCCCCAACGACTGCTCTTCACACTGACCAACCCATCATTCTCCCCCTCCCTCTTGTCCACAACCCCATGAGGCAGCCGAAACGCCCCCAGCAGCGAAGGCTCGTCAATCGCCGCCCCGTACGAAAAGTAGCGCACCCCTTCGTCGTCGCGCACCCGCGGGTTGAACTCCTCCCGCATGTACCGCGTCGTGAGCTGCCCGAACGCAGACGTACCTAGTCCAGCGCGCCGGATCACCCCGTACAGCCGCGGCAGGTGGAGCGGCCCGGCGCCGCGCTCGATGAGGTAATCCGCAAAGCTGCTCCCGCGATGCGGCGTGGCAATCGTCACGAGCGAGGCGATCCGTATGCCTGACGGGCGCAGCAGGGAGATCATGTACCGGGCGTCTAGCCCTCCCATGCTGTGGGCGATGATGTTGACAGCGGGCGGCCCGTCTGCGTCTTGGGAATCAGGGAGCGAGGCGGCGGTTGTCTGCGCGAGGATGTCGGCGGCGAGCTTGGCGGCGCGCTCCTCGATTGAGCCCGAGGGCGGGACGGTGGCGGTAATGACGGTGCAGTTGTTTGCCGTGAGGGCCTGCTTGATGCCGTTCCAGTACTCTATCGTGGGAAGAAGTGGCGAGACTCTGAGCTCGGAGAAGCCGAATAGGCCGTGAGCCAGGACAATCGGGTACTTTGGCGTAGCTGAAGATACGTAAGATACTAGAACAGAGTTTCTCTACCCAGAAAGGATGAGACATACCGTAGGTCTCGCGGATAGTAGCGTAGTCATCGTGTATAAGTCGCCCGAGATCGCGGATGCGAGGATCGTGACGGAGCGGTTTTGTGGTGCTAAAGACCCGCGAATGCGATGGCTGTAGGCTCAGCAAGGAGCGCGGGAGGCGGGTGCCACGCCAATGGGGCCATTGCTTCATGGCTCTGCGAGGTTTTTGGCTACAGCATCAGGGACCCTTGTTCAGGCAAAAAGTAAGGTGAGGTTTGGGTGTTGTTGAAGTAGCAGCTTGATGCTGTGTGAGCTTAGCAGGAAGTGCTGTTTAGTGTGGGATGCTTGCTGACGTCACTGAGCGCCGGAGCTTTGATTTCAGCGTCACAAAATGCTTTGACGACTTAATGACTTGCATATTCAGCTCTATTCATTGTAAAATTACATGCTTGCTCATTATTCAATATTATCTATATGCATAGAGAACCGTATTTTGTGCGACTTAAAATCCCCCCATCTATTTTGCCCATTTCCGTTGGTATCACCTTTTTTCCCTCCTGCTAGCCTGGCCATCCATATCTCCCCAACGCAACAACAGAACAGACGATGAATATTGATCAGGAAAGCTAGCTCTTTTCTGGCATCTGACTGGGCGCGTTCTCATTCGTTACGCCGCTGTAAGCTGGTCGGGGCCGTAAGCCGTCAAACGGCCCTGATAAGTTCTCTGCCATGGCTTCGTCATAACTTGGGGGTGGGACGTCCTCGTAGGCCGGAATGTCGCCAGGTGGTAATTGTGGAGGGTATAGAGGATCTTGAGGAGGTCTTGGGGGTATAGCTGGCTGACTCGGTTGATTCGCCTGGCTTGGCCGTCGCTGAGGCCTGGCAGTAGCGTTCGCATTGTTGGTATCGGTGGCAGAAGGTCGGGAAGGTAAACGAGGAGGCCGAGACATGGTAATTTCACCAGGTCGTGTGTTTCGAGCAGCTTTCAAAAGCTCAGGAGGAGGTGTAATGCCAGAAAAGACATCAACGTTTGCGAAATGAAGAGGTAGATATATGGTTTGGGGTTGCGCAAACGGGTCCCTCGTCATGGAGCCCGCCTTTGGATCGCCCCAGCTCACGCCTAGCTTGAGTTCTATTTCGTATTTCCGAGTAAGGTTGCAAGTGTTGAAGGAGGGGGCAACGGTGTTTGGAAGCGGCCTGTTTCTCCAGAGTTCGTCTGGGAGCGTTACTTCTTTGCCGACTTCATCCCCTGGAGCACATATTGGGATGTGAAGATCTGTAAAGGAGGCGACAACCCAGCGGTTGACTTTTTGGTTGAACAGCCCATGTGCACGGATTTCCGTCACACCAATCAAGTCCATCTGGAACGATATCAGGTAGATTTGTTCACTGCTTTCTACGAGCTTCTTTGCGATGAGCCGGAGTGGAACAGGCTTATTGCACGTGAGAACTGATGGATGCGGCACCCGAGCTGAAATCTCTACTGATGGTGGCGTTGGAGAATCACCTTCAGCACCGTTCAAAGCCTCATTGGCCTTTTTGCTGCTGAACAATGAACTGCGTTTCTTTTGTCCCTTTGCCCTAGGCGTAAAAGAAAAAGGCCGTCGGGCAAAAGCTTCCTGGCCAGTGAGGGGAGGTCGCGGCGGTTCAATGGGCAGAAATTTGAACCCAATGTGGTAGCGCCAGTTCTCCTTCAAAAGCCCTGGCCGCTGAATCGTGACCTTGATGTAGTACCGGATTTCTGCTTGCATAGGAAAGCCTGTCAGGGATGGAGGGAGAGTCGCGGTAACGTGCCGTAGAAACAGCTGCTTCGAACCGTCCATGACCCGGACGCCGCCCAGCCCAAAGAGGCCGCCGCCTGATCCATAGCCTCCAACACCGCCCAGGCCACCGATCTTGGCCATGGCTTCGGGATTGCTGCAGGCATTGTTGATGGGTAGCTTGAACGTGAAGGGAAACTGGTGCTGGCCGGGATCGAGGGGATATGATCCATACGGACTGGATGAGCTTTCGTAGTACTCGTCTGGGAATACCTTTACCAGTTTGTACAGGATCTTGTGGTTTTCACCCACGATGCTGCCCGGAGGCCCCGGTGGCGGACCATTTCGATTAACGCCCGGTTCGTAGCCGTAATTTCTTGGAACCTGTAAAGCTGTGCCGGACTCTCCTTCAAGTTTGACGACGATGCTGCCGATCTGCTCGCTCTTTGGCAAAGTCAAAAAGACCTTGCCTGAGATGACGTCGAGGTTGGTGTAGAACTCGGGCTGGTTATTCAGCACGATTTTGATGGACATGATTAGCGACTGGCTGCTCCCGCAGTGGTGAATGTTCTGCGGGAGAAAGGGAGGGAGAAATAAAAGAAGGAGAAAAACGCAAGAAGGAAAAGAACGGAGAGGGAAACAAAGAAAAAATAGCTTCGATTGTTAGGTCTCCGCAGTTGGGTATGGGGATACAAAGGGTTTTTGACCCCTTGGCAGCACGCTCGGCAATTGTTCAGACCAGGGCCAAGTCTGGCACGCTGGCATTGCTTGCGAGGCTGCGGATCAGGGATGAGACGAGGTTGAATGAGACACAGAATAGAAACACGGAGCGGCGTCGAGAGCTGAAGGCGAGCACACGCGTCAAGTCATTTGGCGATGGGGGCGCAGCCTCGAACCTCGTGGGAGTGGAATTGGGGGAGGTTCGGCGATTGGATTGATGTCATTGCCAGTTCTGCCGCCTAAGCTGCAACTGGGCTTATCCACCGCCTGAGTGTGGCTTGCCGCGAGGCGCTGACGAAGTGCTTGAGGCGCAAAGCCCGCCGGATCCGACACTAATCGAGTGTCAGAAGTTGCGTTGCTTGAGCATTGATTGGGTCCTTTCGATAACATGGTTTGGAATATATTGTGGATGATATAATCCTCGCTATAGTAACTTCTTCTAGTATCTCATAGATAGAGTATACGAGTATGTCCAGTGGGTAGACAATGTTAATGTTTAATGGGAATGAAGATGCTGGAGGCTGGATGCTGGATCAGGTACCCGCACAACGTTGAAGCCGGTGGCCTTGGGCTGAGGGTGGGCGCTACTCTACTCTAGCACTTCAAACCCACTAAGCAACGAATTGCTTGCCCTGGAGGCCATAGCTTCACGCAGCTTACTTTGCCCTCGATAAGGCCAGGGTACCGGGAAATCATCTTGATCTTCGCCATGCATCTCGTTCTTCAACCGGAATGGACTGTCCGGTGGCCCATTGGCTCGCCTCTCTCTCCACCTGCGCACACTTGCATCGTCAACACAATCGGCAGCCAGGTGAATGACAGGGGGGAGCAGCTAGCCATCGTTGCAGTTGCATTGAGGCTGGACTCGCTGCAACACCACACACTGCCTCTCGTCGCCTGACACTTGCCCTGAACCCTCGCCTCTTCTCGTTTCAGGCCCTACAGGATATCGTCCGAACCCGAGTAATGAATACTCCATGGCAACAAATTCACAACCCAGTAGTAGCGGCTTCTAATCTTTGTGGCAAATAATCACTACCAACATCACACAGTCCCCGGAGCTGCGCATCGCCCGCTTTGCTAGTGCCACTAAGGACAGGGGTCAAGCGGTTGCGGTTGTTGGTTCCAACACTCGAGCTGCATATTTCACCTCGGCCATGGCGCCATTTTCAGAGCCCAGATTCTCCAACAGCCTGCCTTGGCGCAAAGTCACGGGCCGTTGAAGCCCCTCGTTCGTGTTGCTGCGGATCCGGTGTTGGTTGTCGCCTGTTTCTCGCTGCAACGTCCTGACAAGTGCTGTTATACCAGGCCCCAGATTGTTGAATCGACAGGCTGTGCCTTGGAAACGGTGATGGGGGCTCTTCTTACTGTCGCAGCCGATGTTGGATTTGGACAGCCTTCTCGTTCTTCATCCTGGCAGCCCCGCCTCCAGAAGGATTCATGGATATGCAGGCAGCCCAGTCGTTCGAGTAAGAATATAAGACAGCCTGGAGATTCGTTCAACGTACTTAATGATATTTCCTCCCTCGAAATCACATGACGGAACGTCTATCAACGCACAAATGCACAACAGATAGGCAGATATATCACCAGTCGCAATCAGGAAGTTGTACATGCATGCAGCCCGTATGGCTTGACATGGTCACCGTCACACTCCTACCCTCGTTTCGAGATGGTGTGCATGCCTCGCGGCTTTTGACCGGTGGTAGCTGCTGGGTGGCAGATTTGGCCCCCATAACTGGCCCGACGCCGGTTTCCTTGTCGTTAGAGGCCGCGGCCGAACCAGACTGCCGGATCTGGTGCTCTCGTCTTCTCTGCTACATGGGTTGTCGCTTGATCTGTACAGTTCTACTGGTACAACCCAACGAACTCATGGACACGTCGGCTAGTGTACTACATGGGTGTCAACCAACCGCGGGTTACCATTGTGGAATCGCACGGCTCGGCAGTTTACCTGAAGAGGCTCTGACACTGGCCCCCCTCTTGCTATCGTGATGCTCTTCCGCCCTCCAAGTAGACTAGATGGTGGAGAGGAAGCCTTATGTCCCCTGCTTGAGTGACACTCCAGGCAAGCCACGGCCTGGGAACCTTCTGTCAAGCAGGATCTCATGGGGGCTACTCCATTGGGCTGTAATTGCCGATCCGCAGCCCACCTTTGAGGCATCTACTATGACATGGCTTCACTATTAAATACAGAGAGGCTCCCCAACCCATTCCCCCTTCAGGAGATTTACCTCCCATGGCCATACGGTATTTGATGTGATCAAGCCAGACTATTCTTCTTCATCATGGCAAGTACCTGTGGTTCAACATGTCCTACTGGGGACGGTTTCTTTGCAAATGGTCTCAGTCTTATAGGCAGTGCAGTCTTCCTCGCAGTCTTTGCTTTCTTGACTCCCACCACCTTTTACCTGGGATACCGTTTCCGGACCCCGGGCTTCTCTGCTTTAATGGCAACTGGATTAGCTTTCGAGGTGTTTGGCTTTCTAGGGAGAATCCTCTTGCATGAATCGCGGGACCACCAAGGCTACTTTGCTCTTACACTCCTGGGGAGCATCCTAGGGCCAGTTTTTATGTCTGGTGCCATGACAAGTATATTGCCACATCTACTCGTCATCTATGGACAAGGCCACGCCAGATGTCAATCTATTCTTACAACATCCTTCCTGTTTGGCCTCTTCATAGTGAGTCTTGTACTCGACATAGTGGGCACTGTGTTTGTTGCCTACGGATATGGAGGCGTGAGCGTATGTATTGGATCTCCTTAATATACTGAAACTGTTAGCTGACGAAATGAAAAGCGTGATAGGAGTGCCGATATAATCGCCGGAGGGCTGGGTGCCCAAGCCATCTTGTTGTTTGCCATAATCGCCGTATATGTCTGCTTCACTACGGGCTTATTCCTTAGTGATGAAGCCCCGGACCCGACACATGCCGACATCTATTATTCTACACAATTTTCCAGGTTTCTTCGTTGTAAGTGCTGCTCAACTTGTTCTTCTCGGCTATATTGAACATCTATTGACATGATGTAGGCATGGAAGTAGCCTCCCTCCTGCTCTTTGCACAGACGATATATCGGATATTCGAGATGATCGGTGGTCTGAGTGGTACTTTGTTCCAGAGTGAGCCCGCTTTCATGATTATGAACGGGTTGGTCCCATTCCTGGCCTGTCTCCTCTTGACGACTGCGCACCCTGGTGCCGCTTTTGGGCCGTCATGGGGCGCAACGTCTCCCCGATTTCGAAAGCGCCGGGGACTACCTCTTCCACCACTACAAACATCATTTAGTCATGCCGTCCATCACCGCTACGATCCCAATATTCGATCACAGTTTTCCCCTTCCACTCAAAGGCCGCTTCGAGAGGCAAAACCTCCGCCTACATACGGTTCTTACGGCTTACCATCATCTCCAAGACCAGTAAACAAGCCACCAAGCCCGATGATTTTGTCGCCAATATCGGTCCGAGCTGTGAGCGCACAGATGCTAAATGAGCGATCGGAGAGATGGGCAGCACCGACAGACCTGGTAGATAGTGATGTACTGTGGTGACCGGGGCCGGCGGAGTATCCAAGTAGTAGACAGCATATACGAGACTGCAGATTGCCCAAGCAAGTTAAGCAGCAATAAACATGATACCTTGACAAGAACTTTTTCCCGTGTATGGAGATGCAATAGCTTCGTTCAGCCCTGCTCCTCTAGTACGATCGATGGGTCGATAGAGACTAAGAACCATGTAGAAGCGCAAACGAACCTATGGGATCAACGCGGTAGCCAGGAACCATCAGCCGTTGACAGGCCTCATCACGCATCAGGACTTGTACACGAAGGCGCGCCTAGTTCGCTTACCGCAGGTCAAGCTCCCCTTTCCCGGAGATCGCGGATGTGAAGCCACTCGGCAACAAAAGGTCGCTTCTCGCGGAAAGGGCTAGGTGCTATGCGCGTTTTTCTTTCTCGGGCGGGCGCATGCTGCGTGTGCTGCGGTTGTGATGTGATATGCGGCTCGAGGTCTTCATCACACGGCGGCTATGGTGGTGATTCGTCGAATTAACCGCCGCTTAGCACGATCCCTGTCGAACTACGGCATGCGAGGGCACTTTGGAGCCGCGTCTTTATGGAGACGGAGAGATGAGATCCATGACGAATTTGTAATTTGTATGGGCGGCTAATGTGCCTTTGAGAAATTGGCGCAGTGGCAAGAGACGGTTTGCTTGACTGGGATAGACAGACGCAAGATGTGAAGAACTGTATCTTAGCATCTACATCGGGCGATAGTTTGGCGTGCCGGCCCGTTTGCCGGATGTGGCCTGTCATCATCTTCAATACAACATCACTAGATAGCTACTATTGAAGCCCGAGCGGGGTTGGAAGGATGCAATATGTGGAAGATTGGTGATCAACATGAGCCCGCTTGGGGCGTCTATTGTGACTGGGATGCATGTAAATGATGTGAAGACGCATCTCGCACAGCGTTGCACAGCCCAGAACTACAGGTACTTAGGTATCCAGCATAAGACTCAAGCTAAGAGAGCATGGGACAAGAACTTAACGACTTGGATGACGTGAATACGACAGCAGTTTGACTTATATCATTACAGGTAACTAGATACCGTACCTAGATAAGGCTAAACTAGTTGGATGTAGCTGTATTTGCCCAGTTCCCCTTGCACTAGCCTGGTGAACGGCGGAAGGATTCTGAGGATTTGACGCGCAAAGCAAGGGGATATCGTCAGATCAGGCTTGATTACTATGAGTAACGGGGTTGGGGGTACCAACACCCACCTTTGTTAGGTGAGCATTTCATGGAGGGGTCGCAGATGTGATTCGGTTTCCCATTTATCCGGACGACTAAGATTTCCACAACAGTGTATTGAGTAAATGAGAAAGGTGGTGTTATCATGTGGTGATGGTTGGTGATTCCCATGCGCACCCAAATCACTCTGCAATGCATGGGTAAGAGTAGGTGGCGATATCAACTTGGCTTTGCGATTTCGATTGTTCAGAGTAAGAATGTGTCTAAGAAGAAATGCTGTATGATCTACCTAGATCCGAGATATTAAGCCATTGCACCTCATAGTTGATGCTATCTATGAGAGAGCCACATGGAGTGATTAATAATGTGAACTATACTTACCATCGTATGACATACTGACTAGACGGTGACTCGTGTTTGACATTCATGACTGTGCATGCTTCAGTTGCGAAATGTCATGCGTCCAAAGCATCCTAGTACACTACCCAAATCATAAGTAGGCAGTCGATAATAGTATTCGACATTGAACGTACTGGAAGATCTCCGAGCTTGACTGTGGAGTATCTTTGCTTTATGGATTTTTTACTAATGGGTCACGGTTGAGATTCGAAGCAGTTGAAGATCAATTTTGGAATTAATCTATACGACACAACATCAGATTCAGATCTTTTGGTAAGTGAAACTGTTAGTCGATCAAAGTAAGCCTTTCAACAAAATTATTTCCGTCCCAATGAGGCACGGATGACTCCGTCAAGATAGCAAGGATAATTAGTTCACTACTTCAGTTCTATTCCGTCACTAGAACGAATTCCCAAATGACTCCGGCATGCTGCCTCGTGACAAGTATCTCGCTGTCACTGAGAGCCGCCACTTGTTTCAAGGTACCATCGCCGGCTGGTGATAGCAGCTGATACCCTCCATCAGGGTGCCTTCTGGGCAAAAATCTTTCCTTCTCTCCGAATTCAGGCGCTAATACCAGGCGCTTTAGACCAAGGCCGTTATCCTGAAAACCTATATAACAATTGGTGCGTTTATTGAAGAATCCGAAATAGCCATCGGCCTCGACGCAGAGCCAATGAGCAGTATCGGCGTTAGGTGCAGACGGCTTTTTCAAATAAATCTGCCCTTTCCATGCGGTAATTGATCGCCCGGAAGCTTTGTCTTGAATAACGTACGTATTGCCGGGCCAAGGAACCGCATCTGATGGGTCATCTCGGAGGTAGAGGTCTCCAATGGCGATTGAATCGCCCCTCGGAGTGTATATAATCGAAGAAGTCGTCGTGCTAGCATTACTTGGACTGAAACTCATGATGAACAATGTGTATGAGTCGGAAAAAGCACGATATCTTGTGATGGAGTAAAGGCGTTGGCACCGTTGACGGGTAGAAGTTGTTGCCTGACGTGGGATCTTAAATTTCTGGACGGTTTGGAGGCCGGATATGAACCATGAATGTAGCATTCACATGGATGCTGGCGGGTTAAAGCGGGTTGTAGGCCTCCCAAGACACCGTAAGAGCGAATGCCAGAGTGAATACTGAAGGCGTTGTTGGGAATTGATCTCCGCTTTATTTCACCCAAAATACTTCGGCTGCTTCTCTGTACGCCTTCGGCCAAGGATTGGAATGGTGAATCTGGTGGGCTCTCTTCTGTTACCGACGCATGCAGCCGAGTCTCGCACTCTATACATGGTTAGTACAACCACTGTGGGGTATGAGGAAATGTCCGTATTTTCTGTGAGAAATTGATGTCATATTTCATTGTATTTGTCCTTATATTATTTTTCATTAGTCGGTTATGTAGGAATGAATTCTCTATCACATTGTTTACAGACGACTCTCCCTTTGGTGGCTATGAGTCCAGTGTCTCAATCATCACCACTCCGACTTGTCATGTCCACAGCACATCATACAGCTTGTCTCACAGCTTATCTGACCGTTATCGTCGCTCTTACGAAACATAAAAAACAGCCTCCTTTAACGGCTGCCATAAGCTATTGACGACTAATGAGACGTGGCTTTTTTATACTCACAGAGGGTAAGCGCATAGAAATCGGCGGCATATTAAGTTTAGGATTTCTTAAATCTGTAAATATCCTTCTATGGACAGCTTGAGTCACTTACCGATTGAGTCCTCCGTAAGCGCCCAAACACGGCCAATAGGATACTCGCAGGTTTCGCAAAGAAATGTTGTGGTTAAAAACTGTTCCGACCTCAATTATTTGGAGGAGACCAACATAGTTCCTAGAAAGTATATATATTAAGACATTTTGGAAGGAGAGCATGGCAAGAGCCTTTATGTCAAACTGTGACCTAGATTTCACGCATATCGTTAAGCCTAGCGATATTCTCGGTTAACACCTAACCTTAGCTGCGAATAGCAGAAGGAAAGCACGACGCTTTTCGTGGTAGGCAGCGTCAGAGCCCATGTCTTGTTAGGCATTTACGTATCGTATTTTCTGGTGCTTGGTCCCATCAAACATGACTCTATATAAATGATAGGGAATGTCCCTCTTTGTCAAAAAAAATTCAGAGATGAGTATAGGCTCTACTATGTAACTGGCTGCAGTTAAATGATCCTCAGTCTCCTCTTAGTCTTTATCATTCTTCTCTTTGTGTTCTAGACTCCTGACGCCTGGAAGATCTGTATAAGAGAGTAGAATCGCCGCAAGCATTTAGTCTCCAAGCTTCATATCCACCTGCTCACTCTTAACCAGAAGAGATCAGCACTCAATGTTTACAAGAAAATTATAGAAAGATCATGCTTACATATAGCGAGTTCTGTGCCATAACCTTGAAACACATTGTTGTTGAATTTAGAAGCTGCTCTAATTGCCATGTCTCTGTAGTAATAGTCCCATTATTTCTTCCTGCCCATTGACTTCTGCAATACGCAATGGTGTAAAGCCGTCATCGTCTTTGACGTGCACATCAGCACCTCTCGTGAGCAATAGTTTTACGACTCTCCCCTTTCGAGCATATACTGCATAATGTAGCGGCGTTGCACCATTCGCATTTTTGGCATGTATATAAGCACCTCTGTCCAGTAGTAACTTTACTACTATTTCGCCCGCATTTAGGGCTGCTTTATGTAGTGGTGTATTGCCGCTATTGCACTTTGAATCAATATTCGCCCCCTTATCTAAAAGTAACTTTGCAGCCACTTTCCGTCCCGAATCGGCAGCTAGGTGTAGTGGTGTTTTGCCCTGCAAATCTTTGGCTTCAGTAGAGGCGTCGTAAGTGAGTAACAGCTTTATTATTGACGTATAATCCGATAGGACTGAGTGCTGTAACAGCGTGGAGCCTTCATTGCCTGTCGACTCGGTGCTCACACCCCTTTCCAAGAATAATTTGATCAGATTCTTTCCCTTTGGATAAAGGCAATCGAATACAATTGGCGTGCCGTCTTCCTTTTTAGTGTTTGGGTCAGCACCGCTCTGAAGCAGTGACTTTATCACTGCGTCTTTTCTTTCCCGAATAGCGTAGTATAGAGGTGTTTGACCGCCATTATCCTTTAGATTAGGATTAGCTCCCTTCTTGAGTAGCAGTCTTACCACAGCTTCGTGGCCATCTATTGAAGCTTTATGCAAAGGCGTTTGCCGTTTGTCGACGTTTCCACATAGAACATCTGGACTTAGGCCCTTGTCTAGCAATAGACTTACTATTGCTTCACACCCGCTCGATGCAGCTAGATGTATTGCCTGTTGTTCATCATCCAGAGAAAACCGAGCGGCACTTGTTGGGTTTGCCCCCTTGACAAGGAGTAGTTTTGCTATGTGCGCTAGGCCGGACTTTGCAGCTATACACAACGGCGGTATCGGCTTCTCCTGATGAATAGCGATAAGATTTGGATCAGCGCCCTTGTTAAGCAATAGCTTTACTACTGCTTCATGCCCGTTTTTTATGGATATAGATAATGGCGTGCCGATCGAAGAATCAAAGTCTGGGTTAGCACCCTTATCTAGCAATAGCTTTACTATTGCTCCATGGCCCCCCTTTGCGGCTAGGGATAACGGCGTACCGATAGAGGAATCAGAGTCTAGGCTAGCACCTTTATCCAGGAGCAGTCTTACTATTTCCTCAGACCCTTTCTCTATGGCACAATGCAGGGGTGTTCGACCATCCCGGTCTTCAGCATCAAAGTTGGCGCCCTTCTCCAGAAATTGAAGAACCATTGCCTCATAGCCGATACCTGCTGCGTAATGAAGGGGCGTTCGAGCAAACCAGCCATTCTTATGCTTAGCTTCTAGTTCTGCACCCTTATCCAGCAGTAACTTCACAACTGCTTCGTTTTGCCATCGTGAAGCTTCATAGAGAGGAGCCAAGTGCCATCCATCATCTCCTTTGCTATTAGCAGGTTCAAGCTTAGCACCGCTCTCCAACAGCAGCCTCGCCACTAGTTCATGTCCTTTCGATGCAGCCCTAGCCAGAGGCGTCGGTCTCCCCACCGACCTAGTCTCTGGGTCGGCACCACGTTCCAGTAACAGCTTTACCATTGCTTCATGGCCGCGATCTGCGGCCTCAGCTAATGGCGTGAATCCGTCTCCACTCATAGCATTCGGGTCGGCGCCGTGTTCCAGAAGGAGCTTCACTGTCTCTTCATGCCCTTTATTTATAATCGATATGAGCAGTGTAGCTTGAGACATAGTATCAGTAGCCAACTTGAAATTTGGGCTGATGCCACTCTCCACCAATAACTTTACCACTGCCTTACATTCCCACATCGCAGCTGAGTGAAATCGCCCTCTCCAGTCATCTTTATCTCCCAGGTCGGCACCACTCTCCAACAGGAGTCTCATCACAGTTTCGTGCCCCTCTTTCGCGGCTGCATGTAACGCCGTTTCGGGCCCGAAATAGCTTCCAGGTGAGCCAGTCTGTGCTACACGTATATATCCCGGGTCGGCACCTTTATGTAGCAACAACCTCACAATTTCAACATGCCCTCCTTTTGCAGCCAAATGTAACGCCGTTGCACATGCTCCAGGTACCTCTGGGTTTGGATTGGCACCGTATTCAAGTAGCAATTTGACCATCTGATAGTCGCCATTCAGCGATGCTATAACTAATGGTGTACCAAACAGAGAACCTGCTTCAACGTCCAGATTTGCACCCTTCTCCAGCAGGAGCTTTGTAACTGCTTCATGGCCGTTCCTAATAGCCGCTAGCAGTGGTGTGTAGCCCTCTTTGTCCTTGGAATCCAGATTGGCGCCTTTCTGTAGCAGTAGTTGTACAACTGCCTCGCGGCCACTGGCTGCGGCGTGTTGCAGAGGTGTCTGGCCCTCATGGTTTTGTGACTCTAGGTCAAAGCCCTCGTCTAATAACAATTTTATCATGGCCTCATGGCCGCTCTTCGCGGCAGTATGTAGAAGGCAACGATAGATTGGTTGGTGGCCACGCCATCGAAACAGTAGCTTTGCTATATCAATATTCCCAGTCCATGAAGCATGCTCTAAGCAATCATTAAGGTCTCGATCGCTAGGGTTGGCAGCGCCTTCCAGAAGCAACCTTACTACGGCCGTATGGTCATTTTGCACAGCCAGTATCAATGGGCTCTTTTCGTCTTTCCATCCGTCCGGATGAGCATCCTTCTCCAACAGTAGCTTCACTACTGCCTCATGCCCTTCCAGCGAGGCCCAATTTATTGGTGACCAACCTCGGACATCGGAGTCAGGATCGTGTTTCTCGAGTAGTGCCTTCATTGGTTCTTCAAGCCCAAAATATGCTGCCATATGAAGTCCACCTGGCTCATCAATCTGTAAGCTGTAAAAAAACCTTTTCATATGCAATAGCATCGCCTGCTTCCACGTTGATGCTGTGGCCTCACTCTCCAGAAAGCCCACAGCAAGGAGGTTGACATTCGGATCTGACGAGACGCGCACATGGTGCCCCCAGTTGCACGCGGCATAGTCATATAGAATATTTGACTGCGATCCTGCTTCAAAGACTTCACCAGTCGGGTTGGCACCCGCTTTAAAGATATCGAACGACAGGTAGGTGATACATGTTTTTGAAATATCAGACTGAGCAGTAGGAAACCATGTGCCGCAAGTCCGCTCAAAGTATTCTTGCACCGTATAGTGGACCAGACGGATGATATCACTGTGCTCATCAACCGCCACTAGACCGCCGCATACAGAGACCATAAGTCCAATCTCGGTCAGGTTACGTGGATTTAGGGCAGAGGAGTCATCCACAACTGCGAGTGCGTGCTGCAACTCCAGGGTAGATAGAGGCCGCCTAGAACAGGTGATCCAAAACAGAACCCGGTTGGCAAGGTCGCAGAAACCCCTTTTTTGGCTCCTAATTCTCTCCATGGCTCCTTTGTATGCTTGCTCATAGGCATCCGATCCCTTAGGGAGTCTTTCTAGTGTATCTTCAACTTGCCAGACGCTTATTTTGTCTCGTAGGGAATCCAGATGAAGTCTAGTGAGAAGAAACCTACAATTTGTATGTTAATAAAGTACCTTCCTCTGACTATATGTGTGTAATCAGTTAACGATCGGACTTACATTCCCTTGGATGCTTCGATAATAGACGATTTTATCCTTTCTTCAAGCCCAGTAGACTGGAAGATGAATGCTGGCAACTGTGACATATTACCGTCTAGGTATTGCCACATGTCTTTATCAGCAGCACGAATTTCGAGTGTGCTATACTCTCTGCTTTCGAAATCCTTTTTTATATGTGGGACGAGCCGAGACGTGAAAAATAAGTTTGCACCCAGCCTAGTTTGAAGACCAAATATCTCAAACATGAGGGTAGAACGGTGTAGATTGGAATCTGTGCATTCATCCAGAGCGTCAATGATTATATATGTTCTCGAATAGCTGGCAATAATCTGATTCAGGGTATTCACGATTTCGTCAAGTGAAGGTCGGGTTGATGAGATTTGCGAAGTTGGCCGGTTTTCCTCCTCCTTTGGATTGTGCTTTTTATATAGTTCTTGTACACTATCGTGTATCTTAGAACCCATTTGGGAAAATTGCCTCAAAATGCTTGAGAGTATATGTATGGGTTCCTGCTCTGAATGCCGGCGGAAGTTTAAATAGAGGTATGCGATTCCGACGTCGTGTTTTTCTCGGAATTTTTCATGAAGATAGCTAATCGCAATAGAGGTAGCTATCGTCTTTCCAGCTCCTGGAATTCCGGGGCAGAACAAGGTCTGCTTTTTTTGGTTAATCCAATGCTGGAATTCTTCCGAGTTTACCAACCATTCTCCAGTTCCTGGCTGACGGCTCTGAATGAAGTCATTTTGTTGAGAAGCATAATTAATTGGAGTGATCCAGTCTAGGATAGCTTGGAGTTCTTGATCTAGTTGCTTCCGTACGATCTTGGTAATATTCTGTGATATGTCGACAATCTGTTCTTTTACATCTATCATAGTTATGTACAGTTAGCAATCGTTATGAGATAGCTTTAGACTTTCTCAAAACAAACCGGATAGAATCTCTCCAATTTTCTTCTCAGCCTCAACTTTGTTAGGAGGGACTCGATACAGAAGGTCTTTTGCATATGCAGCAGCCGCCATTGCTGCATATCCTTGCCAGGCTTTGTTCTTATGGGAATCCGAATAGTCGCATATACCACGAATCACTAAACAGGGAAAGTGATTCATTAGCCCTGCCGCTTCCATCTCGAAGCAAAGAACATCTTTTTCTGTTGCAAGCGTATCCCGAATTGAGGCGTCCTTCATTAGTTGATTGGCTGATGCAATTAGCCCATAGTGGATGGATGGAATATCATCATCCTCTGTTCTCTCAGGTCGCAGGATCAGCTTTGACGGACCGTCACCACAAAGCCCCGTACAGCCTGCTTCATCTCCTAATGGATGAATAGTATCAGTCCGGTATAGAAGGTCAGTCCTTGGTGGCGGTCGGCTGTATTTGCGCTTTAGTCTTTTCCATTTCTCTAGGATTTTGCTAATGTTAAGATCAAGCTGATGCCCTTCTAGCTCATACTGAGACCTAAGTCCGCTTACAGCGGCCCTTAGTACTACCGGTGGCTGGTTTAAGAATCCTGTGTGTTGGAAACTTTGTTCTTGGACTGTTTTTCCAAAGTCGTACTGGAATACGCCACCTTTCCCATCACTGGGAGCACTTATGACAATATCGCCTAAGCGGATATCATGCTTCTTGCTTGGCGCACCTCCACCAATTCCCACCATTAAACCAATCCGGATATTAGGAAAGCTGTGAAGCATGTCTCTGGCAACGCTTGCTGCCGATGATATCCCGTACTCTCCATCAGGCAACACTGCTATCACCACATTGTGCTTCCCTATTTTACCCAGTGTATAGTCGTTATTATCGTTGGGTGATACCTTTTCTGGTCCTTGATGCTTTTCGTCAAGGAAAGACTGTGCAGCAACATACTCAGTTGTTATCGCGCAGATCCATCCGACGGTATAGTTATTGGGATCAGACATGCTGAAGAATGAGCCGGTTGACAAAGAGGCTGAGATATAATCAGGGGATTTGGACTGATCCCGTGAGCCCAAGAGTCAGAAATACCTGCAGACAATAATTGATGCCAAATTCAGTGATGGTGAAAGAAACAGAAGTGCGTAGACGTAAAAGGTAGATGTATCATGCACGACAAATAGCCACTCTGCTTATGAACGGATTCTATGCTCGATGAATAGAAAATCTCCTCGGTGGGATCCTCAAACTGATAGTTATGAAAAGTGAAAATGTATAAATACTAGCCACGTCATCTTACATGCAGGACTAGCGCACATTTATTCACTCTGATGGCATTTCAGTCGCTCGTAGCCAATGCAAGTTAAGTACGTGTAGAAATGGCTGCGAGAGAAGCAGCCGCATCATGTAGCTATGCCCAACCCCCACCTCTTTGGGGTTCAGCGTCCAATAAGAGCGAGTCGGTTCTCAAAGAGTAAAGCTGAATTCTTGTCTATTTAATATTATTTTCTAGCGAAATATTTCCTATCTCAAAATTACTTTTGAATCACTCCTCTAGAGATAAAGCTCATCTGTCTTACATAAGAGTAGCTGTATATTCCTTGAATACGCCCTGTAGGCGTTGTGCTTCCTCATCCGCTACATCTCCATAGGCCTTTATACTTCCGAGAGGATGGTAAGGGAAAGGACTAAGTTAAAGTCAGTTCTCCACGCTTCGAACTGCGTCCCAGGTATTCTCACCCGTATTCGGGAACAAATGTAATCAGTGCATCGGGGCCATTTTTCTCAAACTGGCATTTCAGAATACTTTTCCACAGTCGTTCATAACAGAGCCTCTCCTGATCGAAGTCTGGATGCGTAGGTGCTGGACATTGAGTGGCCTGAGTTGTTCCAACCCTCGTATGTATATGGGATACCTAGGATATTGTTAACATCGTACGAATGGGAAGCGGTCAGATCTTACGGACGTGAGGGATAATGGCTTCCATAGTAGTGCGGTCGCCTTCACCATCGTCCAGCAATCTTTCACCAAGAACCATCCAATGGGAAAAGTCGGCAGTTAGTCTCAGTCTACAATGCATCACATATATAGGTTAGCCTGCTTTCTTATCGCCCTTTTCATGGTGGGATACCCATACTCAGGGATAGCCTCGAGAATCAGTCGCGTCACCCAGGGGTTAAATAGCGACCGGCTTCGATGCGTCTCATGGCAGACGAAGCCCGAAACACCAAGTTCTCTATCAATCTTGATAGTCCCCTCATAGAACTTGATTGACTCTTCAATATTCCAGTCGTCTCTAGCAAAGCCAAGCATAAGTATTAGTATCATAATTATTATCACACATACACACCAAGTATAAAGAAACCACCTACTGCCCCGATTGAAATGTAATAACAAGCGGTCTTAGAGGCTTGACTTGGTGGATTATCTCACGATATCTCGCCAAGTGCTTTTCTGCGTTTAAGCCAGGCTGGCGGGGGACAATTGATGGGGCCGGACTCGTTTGTGCCCTAGTAGCAGCGAAGCTTAGCAGAGTTTCCTTTCCAACTGGGGGATAGACTACTTACAATACGCTGATTTCGAGTTCAAGTTGGTCACAAATCTGTCTAAGGCGCTCATGATCGCTCTCTTGCTCTAGCATATTTACTTTTACCTCAATGCCATCTTTAATTTTTCCTACTATTAGCTGACTGTCGTAGATTCGAGACTTCTTCAGGGAAATATGGCAGACATACCGTATCCTTTGTCTTTGAGCTCGGAGAACCAGCCGGTCCAGTTACTGAGATGATGGCCCGGCTCAACTCCCCACACAGATCGAAGACGGAGAATTCTCATCTTCGCCAGAGATGTCTACTTGAGACTTGTTTACAATAGACGAGGCTTTAGCAAGATACATTGGAATCATTCTCAATTAATTCACTGCTATTTTATCTTAAGTCTTATGGAATGGAGTTATTCACCTTAGTGAAACACCAGTCAATGACAGAGAGTACTAGACTAAGAGTGAAGTGTGGCGGACATTGATTGTGTGGGGGATAGTTCGTCTTTCGAATGCGGGGGCTTGCTTGATAGCTGGATGCATTGTCACCCCGCAGGACATTATTTGATGAGCTCCATAATTTCAAGGTATTGGACAATACTTACTCCTGGAGCTAGTAAGACTACATGTCAGACTAGGCGTCTGTGGCTAAGTTGCTATTTGCTATGGCCGGAAGACACATGTGATCGAACACAAGGAATATGGGAATTGCTGATTGAAGCTACTGAACCGTACAAAGGAAGGCCAGCGAATTGGTCATATATACATAGAAAATAACGTTTGCATCCAACTGGCACCCGAAGGCTGGGGGTATTGGTCCGTCTTGCGATCATTTCTAATCCAGGGCTTGCGTACTTGATCAAATGGATCAACGTTCTGTCCCTCCTACAAGACCCTGAGAGCTGAAGTAATCCCACAAGAGTATGGATACAAAGGCAATAGCCAAATTCCCCAGACTATTTACATTGGATGTATGCTGTCAGTACGGAGTAAGCGCCATAGCCTCCTAGCTCAAAAGCTGGGGAAGTGGAAGTCCCCGCGAAGTCCCCCGCAAACCCCACAAACTCAATCTTAGACTCAATCTAGCTAAACAGAAAGCAACGATAACTAAGGAGGAAAGTAAAGGAGATAGCTCGAGATACAATTATAAAAAGCTCTTCTGCAGACAAAGGTAGTGTAGTAGAATAGCAATACTCTTTGGTCTATCTTCGGGTGTCTCTTCCTCCTTTCTCTCCAAAGGTTTATCCATCTCAGAGATGACTGTATATGAGAGCATAAAGGTGCCTACCGACGGAAACATGAGCGGCAATTCTGACCAGATTGAGTGCGTTCGTACGAATACGAGCGTTGCCATTCCAATTGAGGTGTTTGAAAGACGATATCTTGCTCCTCAGCTCCCTAAAGCAGATTGGTACAAACGCCTTGGTAACCCGACGCCTTTGTGAGTGCCCGTATAGCGACGCATATCATAGTATTACATAACCATGGTAATTGAAGGATGTACTAACAGTGTAACAGGGGGCTTGTTGGGTTTTTGATGGGCGCGACGCCTTTGGCATGCACACTTATGGGTTGGGGCGGATCGGGAGGTGGTGGCGTGGCAACAATGTAAGCTGGGACGCCTCGACGTACTCACGAGTTGTTGAACAAATATTAATCATCTCAAAAAGAGGATTTACCTACTTCTTTGGGGGCTTACTCCAGCTAATCGCATCGGTACTTGAGTTCATTTTGGGAAACACCTTCCCTTTTGTCGTCTTTGGGTCATTTGGTAAGTCGGGTTCTGCATCTAGATGCCAGATTTTTACTACATTACTGACAAAGATCCTGCTTTATAGGAGCATTTTGGGTGGGCTTTGGTGCCACTCAAACGCCCAGCTTTAATGCACAGGGATTCTTTCAGAGCGGCCAAGATGGCACGGATATCAGCGAGTTCTATGCTAGCTATGGTGAGTGAGCCGAAATCTCTTCTCCGACAGTGAATCATGGTTATACTCATCAGTCATCTTTAGCATTCGGCTTAATATTCACGGCTGTTCTTGTCGCAATATACACCATATGTGCCACTCGCCTTAACGTGGTCTTTGTCTGTCTTTTTTTCACCCTTACGTTAGCCTTGATCTGTCTTGCGGTATCTTACTGGTGCATTGCGCACGGAAATGATGTGGTTGGAGGCAGACTATCCAAAGTATGTCTATTCTTATGCACAAATCCCGATCCAATTACAAGACATGCAACTAATGTGTACACAGACTGGGGGAGCTCTGACGTTTGTCGTCTGTTTCCTAGCATGGTATTACTTGATTGGCCTTATGCTCGATGCTGTCAACTTTCCATTGAGAGTCCCAGTAGGCGATCTCACTGGACGATTGGCCAGGGAAAAGTCATCTGGTGAGACTGTTTAGCCTTGAAACGAGACGAAGAAGGCTATGAGTCTCTATTTTCTATGGACGTCTCTTGGCTCCTGAAATTACGGGCATTTGCCAATGTAGCCAAATCCGTATATATATCTCATAAACAGAAGATGTTACAAGCAGACTTATCCTAGCTCATGAATAATCGAGTGAAGCCGCTTATCTGCATTGAATAATTCAAGATCGTGAAGCGGCTGTTAGAGCAAATTAATAGCTTCAAGATTTTAGTAAATTTAGCCACTATTGACAGATTATCTAAATGGTTCATGTACAAATGTATGTGAAAAGCTATCAGGACACATCAACATCGGCTTATTCACGTAGCTACTGAACGCTAACTAGGACTAGACTACTTTTACTATATTTGAAATCTTTTAATTAATACCCTGGTAAATATTTAAATACCATGGGGAAGCGTCTAATTATTACAAGGTTTTATACAGCGGAATATGTCTAATTTTTGAAGTCGAAAATCTTTCCGGGGTTCATTAACCAATGCGGATCAAGCGCAAGCTTGAGATTCCGCATTACATCCACAGTATCATAACCCAGTTCTCGAAGCAGGAATTCTTTCTTTCCCATCCCGATTCCATGTTCGCCCTAGATTAACGCATCATGTTAGTAGCCTCTCAGAATTATACAGCGTGGAAACTCACTGTGCATGATCCATCCATTTCCAGAGCACGCTCTACCATGTTATGAACGCACTGTTCGACCCTCTTTTGTTCATCCGGATCATTTCTGTTATGTAGAATGAACCCATGGAAGTTTCCATCGCCAATATGACCGATTACCCCAGCGAAAACCCCCAGATCATCAATATCTTTCTTTGACGTTTCTATGCTTATTAGTATCATGTACTTTGATGCCAGAAGAAAAATCAACAAACTTCGACTCACCGATTATTTCCCTTAAGCTTGATATGGGTACTGCAACATCCGTGGTCCATACACTCGAGCCTTCATCGCCCAGGGCAATCATGCTCCACAGGGCTTCCTTGCGAGCCGACCAGAGCGTATGAGCCTCATCGTCATCTTTTGCAAACTCAAATGTTTCTGCAAACGGCTGAATTGTCTCTTTTGTCTGGTTGATGCTGTCCGCAACCTGTCCCTTTGTGCCTGAGAATTTGAAGAAAAGCGTCGGCAATTCTTTCCAAACCCTCGAAGTCCCCCCTGCACGATTTACGACGCTCATTTGCACGTCATCCATAAGCTCCATGCACTGCACTGGAATGCCTCGTCGAATCATCTTCGATGCCGCGGTGGCAGCTTTTCCTATGTCACTAAATGTGACAACTCCAACTCGTGTATTTTCGGGTATCGGGGCCAGTTTCAATGTAATCTCAGTCACCAAACCCAATGTGCCCTCGGATCCAACGAATAATCCTGTTAGATTATAGCCTGCAGATGTCTTTCGTGGGCGGCGTCGTGTCTTGACTATACGGCCATCTGCAAGGACGACCGTCAAGTTGATGACCCAATCTTTCATAGTGCCGTAATGCATCGCATTTGTCCCGCTGCAATTTGTTCCCACCATGCCTCCAATTTTGGCTGAAGGGCCAGGATCAACTGGGAAGAAAAGATTGGTATGCTCAAGTTTCTGGTTGAGTTCTTGCCATTGAATGGACGGCTGAACAACAACATCCATGTCCTCTTCGTGCAAGGCAATGACCTGATCCATAGCCATGAAGTCAATTGTCACTCCGCCATAGGGAGCCGCAAAATTTGCTTCAAGACTTGATCCTCCTGAATATGGATTCATAGGAAGTCTATACTTGTGGCAAATCTTGGCAATTTCGGAGACTTCTTCAGTAGATCTTGGATATGCGATCGCAACTGGAAGACGTTCGGCGTTGACAGAGGACCACTCTGAATAGCCATGCTGTTGCAAATCACTTTCATCCGTGCTGATCTGATCATCACCGAGCTTTTCTTGAATCTCCCTCAGTGCCTAATAGAAGCAATTTAGTAACCGTAAGACGAAGAAGTGAAAGCGAAACAAATTTGTACCTTTTTGAAATCTTCATGAGATCCGTATATAGGCTTGTCCGGAGTATTAGATTTAGTAAAGACGCTATATGCACCCACACCAGCTCCGACGATCGCAAAGCCAGCTGCTACTTTGACAAACTTTGAAGAGCCATGAGGTGAGCTTGATGAAAATTCCACCTTCTCGCTTTTACCGGGCGGTGAACTATTTGTCTGATGAATAGCCCTTGATATTGTGCGATTGTAGAATAAATTTCGATGTAAGAAGCGGGCTGAGGCTCTACTCCGAAACAACAAACTGGAAGAGCTCATTTTCGTTCTCGCTAAGATTTGCTGCTACTTTCAAGAAAAGGCTGCTGTTGTATTGGCCAGGTGGCTTTGTATAAAATAGATGGATAATAGTCAAATTGTTCAATGCTGACAGCCCAATAGGCGATAGACGTGGGCTTTATCTGGATACCAGAGAATTGTTCAATAAGAAGGTTGACAAGAGTTAAACGTTCTAAGAGTAGCTTACTCCATACGCGGAAAACTTCATATGCATGTAGCTGTGTATTACACGGAATGCAGGGCGAAAGGCCTATAAAAAAGAACATGTTGATGGCTTCACATACGTCACTGTCGCGATTCTCATGTCTCATAACCGAGGTTAAGCATCTTCGACTAAACGCGACAAGAGCAAGGTTCTCGCTAGGCGCGTTCTCATATTACCTATGATGGTAACTAGAATCGAGAAGAAATCATCAAATTACAAGTGGCGACGGAGCGGAGGTCCGCCGCCGCTTTTTACAAGCCCCCTCACGGCTTCTCCGCCCCCGCTTCCAATAGCTCGTAGCACTAAGAGGTCGTTGAGACGGTCTCCCCGATCGGGTAGTCGGTTATGCATTATTTACGGTAGTACACAGTTCAAAATCCTAATTGTTTAGCTTGCTAACCTGATTTATTCAGATCGCGCAAATGCGATTTATGTAATATCAATATCGAGAAGATTGGCTGCCTTGATCGGTGTCGTCTAAGGCTCAAGCCCTCCCAGCATAGGTTGTAGTCTGTTTGCTGGCATCTTACTGTCGTTGATGAGCGTTAGGTACATGTATTTCTTCCTAAGGCTGATCATGCTTTAGTACTACGAAAGAGCCATTCACCAAATCACAATCGACGTCACCGAAGCACAAAGAGAGACCGTAGGCACTCTATATAGTTAAATATATAATAGATACGATAATTAATTAACTAAACTGTATGATGTAGAGAAAGGGTTGCTTGTAGTAGACTTTGATGTAGTTTTATTCAGTAGCTAATAATGAACTCCTCCGCTCTGCAACGCAGAGACCTAAAGTAATGGTCTGTATATCAAATTTACTTGATACAGGGCTGCCAATTTTCTTCAAAAGCTATCTTCGAAAGGCGCACGGTTTGCTTTGCAACAATCCATCAAAAACCTCCATTTGGGTGAATAATCACCTTGGTGTATCCCCCTTCCCTCTTATCAAATTTCTCGTATGCGACCTCCGCATCACCGAGGCTGATCTCGTGCGAGATGACAAAGCTAGGCTTTGCTTTGCCGGCGATAATCATGTCTCGTAGGTACCGATTATATTTCTTCACATTGCACTGACCAGTGGAAAGCGACAAACCCTGAAGCAGTTAGGATATTGCATGTGAGTAGCGATAAAAAACTCTTGCTTACCTTCTCAAACAATTTTCCAAAGCTGAGGCTGATAATACCCTTTGCGGAGTTTGAATCAGGCGCGCCAGGGTCGCTATGGTTAGGCAATACCGATAATTAGTTGGCGCATTGAATACAGCTGCAAGAACGATTCTCATACCTGGGGACATAAAGCCCTGGAATGCCGAGCCCTCCACATGCTCGTGTGACTCGAATCATGTTCTCAATAATGATGTTTGGTCTTTCGGAGGATCCATTGGGATCGACAGCTTGGTATCCAACAGCGTCTACTGATCGGTCCACCATCCCACCATTGTGGGCAATAATCTGATCGACTGCATCTCCCTTGGTAAAGTCGATGGGGATACAATTGATGCTTTTAGCGACCGCTAGACGCTCAGGGACCCGGTCTACAACGTAAACATTGGAGGCTCCACGCAAAGTAGCCGAATAAGCAGCCATCAAACCGACAGGACCGGCACCGAATACGGCGATGCTTTCACCTGGCTGGAATCCGGATATTTCGACGCCATGCCAGCCTGCAAGCTAAGTATTAGATAAAGGGGCCTGCTGAACGAGAATACTGCAATCCATTGACATACCGGTGGGAAATATGTCTGTGCCAACATGTTAGCATCAATGGCCATCAAAGGAACGTTGAGTTTCTTAGTTACCTGCAAGAAGTATAAAGTCGGCTTCGTGCTCTTTTCCGGGAGGCAATTTGAGAGCATTAAAGTCTGCATAGGGAATGCGAATGTATTGCGCCTGGCCTTTATAACATCGTCAGAACTTTCATTGCCACGCCCATTGCAATTCAGAATTGAACTCATACCACCACGATAAGGGCCCATGGCAACGTAACCTGCGACAAATTTAGTAGAAGAAGCCATAACTCAATCTTTGACATCTTACCGTATGCGCCGCCTGCAAATCCAGGATTGACTCCTGTACAGAATGCCGTCTTTCCCTCCTCGCAATTACGACAACGGCCATCAGCGACATTGAATGGCATAACAACACGATCTCCCTTCTTGAGCAATGTGACGCCTTGACCTAGCTCTTCGACAATTCCCATGTTTTCGTGACCTTTTTTCGTTTAGCTTCCATGATTTTTTTCTCCCCGATCCGCACGGCCATATAATGTCTTCTTACCAAATGTAATCCCTGGTTCAGCGGACGTCCGACCTTCGTACATGCTATAAAACTGTGAGTTTGTCTCTTTCTTTGGGCATTGTAAGACTCCCTCCATGTACCTACTGGAGATCCGAGCCACAAATCGCTGCCTGGAAGTTGTCAGCACATTGATGATGCAAGATTGGTTTGGTGTAAATTGACCACTAACAGTGGTAACTTTGACAATAATGTCATCGGGGTGTTCTAGTTTGGGTTTCTCAATCTCTTCCACCTTGACCTTGTAGGGTCCGACATAGTTCAATGCTTTCATTGTAGACATGGTGATTGATGACACCGTTATACCTAAACTGGGGTAGTGATTGGGTTATAATCTCAAACTGTGAAACCACGGAAACCAAGTTTTGTATGTCGGCTGTTGGCTATTACACGCACGCTCCATCTCTTTTAAGAACGAAAATGATTTGGACGGTTTATCTTACAGCCGTGTCATTCTTATTTCCCCGCACCCAACTTCTTATATGTCACCTGCCTTATCCCCGCATCTGTAGTGAAGAACGCTGAGGGGAAGTCTCACGGGAATGACGAGGGAATGAGCGTAGACTCTTCGAGAACGGTTGCTTATGGTGAGGGGTTCTTGAAAGTTGAATGTAATGAATATTACAAGTGATTTGTAAGTGGAGGCGGGGTTGAGGAGTAGGGTCCAGGAATAAAGATTCGATCACCTCTGAGTATCTCGGGAGAAAGATCCCTCTCTCAAACAAGTGATTGGACTACAGATTGTGAATTGAGACGGTTATCAACTTCGAAAGATAAATATACAATGACTCTACTACTGCTGTTATTAGATCTGACTAGATCTATATTACAAATAACGTATCTTACAGCCTACGAAGTAACGGCTCGAATGACTTCCATAGGAGATGGCAACCACCTACCGCTATCTAGCCGTGCAAATGTAATATTCAGCTCCAGCTTTGTTCCAGCAGATCAGCATATGCTTTCAAGCTCGCACTGACGACATCAACAATTTCCCACGATGTATTGCCATTGAAGATCCTAGCCCAGACCCGGATTATAGAGATGCTCAATTGCCTTCCAGTGTCAAGATTCTGTATCAAATTCAACCGGTTTTCCATGGGAACTCTTATACCATGTTCAGTTTCGTCCAATAATCGCGTGATCCATAAGAATAACATTCTCTCATGCTGAGACGGCTCTGTTGGTCCTGGAAGAGCCAAGAGCCACCTTGTCAGCAGATGAGCATACTCTACAGCGGCCAAACAGTGTTGTACACTCCAATAGAATGAATGAGTCCTCGCCACAAAGTCAATACCGAGCTGTACGGGAATGGATAGGGCGTGAACCGCGTGGAGAAGTGCCGTAATGAGCCCCGGGCCTCGTACAATAGTCTGCGGTGCATTAACCAGCGCTCGGGCAATCGTTGAAGGGTCTCTTGTCATCAAAGCGCGATGGGGACCTAGATCAACTTGTATGCGCACATAGATCTGACCGAGCAGGGCGGCCGAGGTGAATGCGATTGGCCCAGCTGGATTACGCGGGTCGGTACTTGACTCTGGGGTGTCTTTCCAGCGAGACTTCCATGTGCGAAGGACTGCATCCAATCCTGTTATATCGCGTGCATGATGATCATGATCTAATGGAAATAGACACAGCTGACGGGCGAAGTAGAGCTGTTGGAATAAAGCATGTAAAAGAATATGGTTTCCAAGAGCAGTGGATGGTGTCTGATCAGTAGCCGAAACTTCTCCCTTGCTAAAAAGGGAAGCAAACGACCTCTGGAAAGGAACATTGGGTTTCTTCCCCAATGACTCGTATGCTAATCGCCATTCATTCGCATCTTGTGCCGACCAGAGGGCGTTAGAGCAAGGCATATCAAGCCCAAGATCAGCATTTAAGAGTAACGGTGGCGTGTTATACATTAGGCAGTGAAGGTTAAGAAAACAGTAGGCAACGAATTTGGTGCGCCTATTGAGCTCCCTGCTGACCCATGTATGCCAATTTACGTCATTTGAACCATCCATCAGGTCAAAATTCTGAGCTGGTTCGTTGAGGCCATGCGCGCGAACCAATGACGCGAGAGTGTTGTCCAAGAATCCGAGTTCTTGCGCTATTGTTCCGTTGTTTCCCCAAGTTGCGTAAATAATAAGTAACAGAAGAGTCTGAATTATCTCCACTGTCTCGTCGAAATTATCCTCGCCGGCAACGCCAGCTGGAAAGTTTGACAGGAAAGCAGCCGCGGGAGAGCTGCACTGTGATGGATTTGTTGTATAGCCAGCCTGTATTCCGAAGCCTTTTTGTTTCATGGTATCTGAAACGATGGCTCGTGCTGCATAAAAAAGTTGCACGCCTTGACTGGTCTCGAAGCGGTATTGGGAGCCACAGGCAGCAATCGCCAAAACAAGAGCTGGGTTACAACTTTCTATGTGTAACGTCGGAGAATGTATGAACGGAAGATGCTCATTCAAACCATCAATGAACCCATGGAGAAACCGGGACAAGGCATATTTAGACGGAGGTATGAACCCCTTGGGTAAAATTTGGCGAAAGCCGTCAATAGTGTTCAAGAAGGAACGATACTGAGACTCGCTTATGTTGTGTATTGAGTGAAGCCTGATTGTGTCTGCCGAACTCTGATGCCGGTTTTCGACCTCACTTCCGTCAGGCTGCAGAGAAGGTAAACGAGACCCAAAGTTGGAGAATAACGCTTCCTCGGTAGCATGGCTTTGCAGAGAGTGGTCTTCTGAATCGAACTCGTTCGGCACTACATCCTTTAGCCCGGCTTGGGGAGCGACCGCAGAATCGGTTGGGAAAATCCATTGTTCCATGGACGGAAGCCCTTCGGATTCCCATTGTTCGGACAGCCCAATACTTTCCAAGAAAGTGGCAAAGTCTTGCATTGGATCCCCTTGGATCATCAATGGGAGAGATGCGGGCTCCTAGATACAATACTATTTAGCACATGCTACATGGGATTGTGGAGGTGAGCTCCTTCAAAAGAAAAACATCTGCAATAGAGTCAAGCTGATTTCCATTTACACTTACATTCAGAGTTTCTTCTAGCGAGCTGTTGGGCGTCGCGTAGGTTCCATTTGTCCAGGGGGCCAGGGGCTGGGCACTGGTAGAAGTTCTTGTATTCTCATCTGGGATCAGGGCACTTTCTGATGAGATATGTCTCGGGTCCCCTCGGGTTTCATACTGCTCCCGTTCTTGATGAGACTGTGTTGCGTGCACAAGTCTCTTATGACGAATCACCAGATCACTGTCAAACAATGATTAGTACTAGATTGAATAAGTCAAGGTGTTGATAAGTAAACCAACTTTCTACCAAATGATCTTGAGCATATTTCACACGAAAAGGGCTTATCATTAGTATCTACACGTCACAATTGGTTAACTTTCTAACTCTTCACTCTTAGCAGTAAAAAGGTGAAAATGGCCTACGGCTTCTGATGTGTCGCTGCAAGTGCTCGAGACGTGAGAAAGACCGCTGACAATATGGACATAAAGGTGGCCTGGAACGCCCCTGTTTACTTCTGGTCGAAGTCTTCTGCGACCGTGTGGTAACTGGAGCTTCCATGGCGCAATAGTCGCAACATTCGCGGCCAACAAATAGACAGATTTGACAATGATGGGGAGCGCAAACGTCGAGTTAGCAGAATCTGGGGTAGTGGAATTTTTATATAGGGAGGCTAAATGCAAAAAGTGGACCTGAACTGTAGACTATGAGTTCCATTCCCTTTTTTCGCCCCATGTATTTATTACACGAAGGCTAAAGAAGCATAAAAGTAATGTCCTTGCGTAATTGTGTATAATAGTTGCTATTAGGTGCGAGGATTTTACACCGTTTTCTAGCTCTATCGTAATAGGTATAGAGGCGCCACTTGGTGGCTATTATCGGAAGCGTAAAAAGATGGACAGACAGACATCATGTGACGGATTCAACGAAGCATATTGGTATACCTTTTAAATGAAGCACAAAAACATTTATCACGCATCGTATGGCAAGGTGTTTTGAAAGGCAAGAGAAATTTGCACGTTCATACTGCACTATGCTATTTTACATATCGTACTACTTCGTGGACAGATTTGTTCTTCTTCTGACCGACACGTAAAGATTCAAAGGGCGAACGAGTTGAAACTCTGGGTCGTACTGAACATTCTCACTCCCGTCCCGAATAAATTCATAGCGGTATATCAGCTCGCTGAAAATAATCTTGGCTTCGAGAAGAGCAAAATTGAAGCCAATACAGCCACGTGGACCCGTTGCAAAGGGGAGATACATGCCACGATGGCGGCCTTTTACTTCAGCAGTGTCCCATCGATCTGGGTCGAATTGAGAAGGGTCGTGCCAGTGATTGGGATTTGTGTGAAGACTGTGGAGAGCACAAACGACCACGCTGTCTGCCTTCAGGCGGTATCCACCGGGAACAATGACATCCGTCTTGGCCGTTCGCGCAGGCTGGAAGGCAGGATTGTGGAGGCGTTGGGTCTCCTTGACGAATTTATCGAGGAATGACAGCTTGCTGACAAGATCGACTGACCATTCCGTCGTTTCGCTAATGCCATTGTTCACAAGCTCTTGGAGCAGGCGCTCTTGATTGCCGGGGTGCTCGGTAACGGAGTAGATGAGCCAGGACAAAAGAGATGCGGTGGTCGTAAACCCAGCTGAAGTCAGCATGACGATGTTGGGTACAATCATCGAGCGTGGGAATGTCTCTCCCTTCTCGTCCGTGCCCTTGATCAGATACTCGACGAGGTTAGATGCCTTCAAAGCAGCCTCTGCCATGGGCATCTTCGGCATCGCCGTATCAGAAGTCTCGATATCTGAAACGATACCCTCTATCAACGCGTAACAGAGCTTATGTGTTTCTCGCAGCTTCCTAGGATCTCCAAAAGGGAGATTCTGATACCAAGCACCCCGAGATGCCACCCTTTTATTCAATTGGAACATGGTGAGGATAGACAGCGGGATTGGGTGGAATGGCGCGTCTGCATTGGCCAGGTGACCAAAGTTCTGGCCCAAGATGACCTTGCCAATGGTCTCGGAAGCTAGCTTTACCATGTATTGGTAGGCGTTCCACGACTGACCACTTTCAGCAAAGCCGTCAAACACAGCGAAAGAGCGCCGAACCGTTTCCTGAATCAATGGTGCATAATGTCTCACAGCTTTGGGACCCATTGATGTTGGGAGAAACTTGTGGCTGAGGCGCCAGGTCTCAGTCTCAGTATCTCCAACAAACGTCGCGATATTATCTTTTACTCCCCAAAGAGGATGATCTTCATTGATCTTCTTAGAAAAGTATATGGATTCGTTGAGGGCGACGGTGGCGATTTCAGGATCGTCTGTGAGGTAGTTCGTCTTTCCCATATTCGTTGTCTTGATCAGCCCGCCGTATTGGCGGAACAGACGAGTATGGTTTCCGAGATGATCTGGGAAGATTTCGTAAAAGCTTCCTACAATTGGGAGGCCTTCTGGGCCATCAGGCTCACGAACAGCCTGATTGTCGATTCTGATGCCTATAGGCTCGGTGGCGTCTAATATATCGCTGATAGTATTGATGGAGCCATAGGAGGTGTGAAAAGACACTCCTTATTCGAGTTGGTATGTCAGCGATATTGTTCTCACTACCTAGGGAAACATTATAGCACCAATCATACCGCTTGGTTGAACAATATGGAAATGTCGTGCGACGGCACGCTTCAGCTCATCTGGACCGTAGGTTGGAGATACTGATATGGATTGTGCTGTTGAGACATCGTCTCCTACTAGAAAGAAGTTCTTTGATGCCATGATTTGATCGAAAGCAGACAAAAGACTTGACTTGGTAGCATTCCGGTATGTCAGTATGGTGTCGTTGTAGATAGGGATCGCTGTTATTTATGGACTCGGTCAACTGTCAGACTTCCCTCTTACTCAAATCCACAGAGAGGCTCCGCGCTTCTACAACACAAGGCATTCACAAGTCCGGTTGGAATTATTAGTGCAATAGCTTCAAACCCGATTGTCTAATTGCTACATTGCGGGGTAGATCTACAGAACCTCTGGATCAACCGCAGCTAGGTAGTATTAGGCATTGTTTAATTGTTAGACAATGTGATATATCATGTACCTCTATAACCAGCCGAGAAGCAAATACACTGTCAGTATCTCATTATCTGGTCCATCGTAGCTTTGAGAGAACATTGAATAGAACGCCACCTTCAAGTTCAATTGTGACCCCGCATGCACCCCGCATGAACTTAAATGCATTCGCCCCACCCCCACAATGCGTTTAACACTGGAAGTCAAAGGCAAAACGATCCCCCACCAGGTAAAATCATCAACTATCACTAGTCAATTGACTAAATACTACTATACTACTGACTAGCTATTGGATTGATAATGATACTGTACAATTGGAGCAGAATTTGTTCAATATTGTCTAAAAGCCGAGGTAGTTCGGTTTGGAATTAGTAGTCTTTGTTTTACGTCAGATGAATGAGTGGTTCTGGACTACTTGTCCGAATGGGTTATGTATATCGCTTTACTAAGAGTAGACATACATCTATTATATAAAAGCTCAGGAATATCCTAGTCACGACATGGGTCCCGCGATGCGTCTTCTTTCTAGCGAAGGTTGAGCAAGGAGATAGAGTTAAATACAACTATCCACGTCTCCTTCTTACGGTCTCATCTTCCAAGCACTACTATCTTTTATCTCTTATAGTTCAAGGATCAAACACCCTTGGCAAGATGGGCCTGAAGACTGTCTCCCTCAGAGATGTCCAGGCGCATAACAAACCGGACGACATATGGATGGTGATTCATAACAAAGGTTGGCGCGGTTGAGCTCCGTCTGTTGAGAATTTTGATACTGACAAGAAGACCCAGTTTACAATGTTACGAATTACCTAGAGGATCACCCAGGTGGCATCGATATTCTTATCGCGGAAGCTGGCAAAGACACGACACAAGTATTCGAAGATGTGGGTCATTCTGAAGAAGCGAGAGAATTGCTAGAGGATTTGCTAGTTGGCGAGATTCAGGCATCTGTAAGTCTGATAATGATCCCACATGTCCTTGAAAAGATCTGTCATTATTAACCATGCTGGATAACAGGATCGCTCAGCTACGGTAGAAGTTTACCGGCCGACCTTCGAAACAGTTAGCCAGACGACAACTATTCATACCAAATCCCAGTCATCGAAAGGCACTGCATCATGGTATGCAAGGGTCTTTTCTAAAATATTCATCGTTGGATTCTTTGGTGGGGCAACGTACCAAGGCTACCACCACCGCAAACTGTTGTCTCATTTTGCAGAGGCGTCTTCCAAAAGCTTGCGAGTATCTGGTGGCCAATTTTGGGTTGGCTTTGGCATGGCATCTGTGGTACAAGCTCTGTTGGCGTTCGGAGTAGTGTCATGGGGTGCTTCGAAACTGGATTTCCAGGAAGATTTCACTTCGTACCCAGCATATAGGGTTCAAAATCCAGCGACTCCGTATATGTCTGCGCCTGTTGCTGCCGGGTCGGGATGTCAACTTGACCCCCAGAAGTGGCGCAAGCTTACACTCCAAGAAAAGGTCAGGGTTTCGCCCAATGTATACCGCTTTGTCTTTGGACTCCCAGATGCATCGCGGCCATTGGGCTTACCGACTGGGCAACACGTTGCAATTCGAGCCCAAATTGGAGATAAAATGGTCTCTCGGTCATATACGCCCACTTCGGATAATCGAGACATTGGTCGCGTTGATCTTCTCGTCAAAGTCTATCCAACGGGTGTCATGACTCGACACCTTGAAAGCCTTGCAATCGGAGACAAAGTTGAATTTCGAGGTCCTAAAGGTGCTATGCGATACACCAATGGGTATGCGACTCACATCGGTATGATTGCTGGTGGCACCGGCATCACTCCCATGTACCAATTGATCCGCGCCATTTGCTCGAATCCTTCGGATAAGACTTTCATCTCTCTTATATATGCGAACAATACCGAATCCGACATTCTTTTGAAAGAAGAATTGGATTTATTGGCGTCGCAACACCCCCAAAGTCTTCGGATCCATTACGTTCTTGCAAAGCCCCCTTCCAAATGGTCAGGAAGTGCTGGGTTTGTGACAAAAAGCATTGTCAAAGAGTATATTTACGAACTATCCAAGGATTCCCGTCTTTTACTCTGTGGACCCCCTCCAATGCTTGCAGCTATTAAGAAGATAGTGTCTGAGCTTCAGACTGAAGAACCTGCACAGTTGTCTAATATCGATAAGAAAGTCTTTTTATTTTAAAGGCTATCTTTTGAAGAATCCAGCAATATATATGTATACTACTGGAAATCTTCTAAATACACAAGATGTAAAGAAATATTGTTTTCATAGTAATATGATTGAGGGGTGGGAAATTCGGGTAATCGAGCCTATGATATAATGTTGTTTCCTCTTTATCTAGACGCAATGAGCATATTCAGGGTTGGAGTTGACCCGAGTTAAGTAGGACCAACTAAGGTTACAGTAAGAGATAAAAGGCTACCGAGGAGAGGGTATTAGGGAGGTCAGCTTTACTTTATATTACTTCTTCTGGGCCGCTCTCGTGCTATCTCTACTTTTTGGTGTGATATATTCTTCTCATACCTTTACTAATATCTAAATACACGGTCCATCATACACGCATGTTTAGTTTCTCAGCTGCTAGAAGCTGTTCAAAAGAATCTTTCAAACAATCTCCCAGAGACCTATATCGCACTCCCAAGATTCTTTCCACTTTGCTCCCATCAACATTATACGTGGTAGCTTGCGCAGCTATCCAAGCACCTGGCTCGCCTGCATCAATCCGATTCTGTAACTCAGGCAATACCCTTCTTGCTTCATCCCTCACAAGTTGCCAGTGGCATCTTTGTGCGGCCAAGAAACGTTCACCGCCTGCCTCTGGAACTTTCACAGCCGCAAGCAAAGCTGCAGAGACATCACGGACATCAACCCACACTCCAAGGTGGCCAGAATTCCACGGCGGCGGATGTGGCGATGGGACGACAAGCTCCCATATCATCTGAGTTGATATGTTCAAATGATCAAGATCAACTGGCCCGACATGCGGTCCGAAGATTCCCGCTGGATCTACCGATACCATGTCAAAGGCGGGTGTTTTTTCCTTCATCCAATCCCACATACGCTTTTCAGCCAAAGCCTTTGATCCTATATACCCAGCCGCGTCCCCACCGTTTGCAGCCTCTTCATATGTAAGTTGATTCCAGTCACTAGGAGAATATGTTTTCCCTGGAGCGAGGCCCAACGACAGGTCGAGAGTTGACGCAAAGGATCCAACATGGATGACACGTTTCAGCTGGGGCCCGGCAAATTTGGCCGAAGCCTCAAGGACCGCCACGCCACCCTTGATCGCAGGATCGAGAACGTCGGCCTTGACGTCTTTCGGGTTATTCACTAGCGGCGACGCTGTGTTGATGACAGCTCCGATTTTGAACTTCTCAAAGGCCTTTTCGAAGTCGTCCGCTTTCGTAATATCGCGCACTTCGACGATTTGTAGCTGTGAGGATAAATCGGGAAATATTGCCATGATTTTGTCGGCTGCAGCAACAGAGCGAACTGTTCCTACAACTTTGTATCCCTGAGCAATAGCTTCCTTGATAACATGAAGAGCGACATAGCCATTTGCTCCAGTAACAAGTAGTGTATCGGCCATAGCTAGATGTTTAAAAGCCAGACTACAATTGAAAAGTTTCAAAAAGAGGAGAAAATTCAGATGTGTATAAACTTGAATGTCCTTTGGTCTTTTGATTTGGGAACACCGTCGCCTGTCCTATATACGTTTCTTTTACTTCTTGATCGTTCAGGAACAAAGGATCGGCTAATTAGCATACTAGACATCACAGACGGATTTTACGGCTCAAAAGAATTATCACCGAGCATATAATGTGCTTTATCAAATGGATGTTGAGAACCTACAGCAGTACACGAAATGGCACGTTTCGTATGTCGAAAAAGGAATACGGTGGTCGTTGCCAAGCCTTACAATAGCAGGATTTGGTTGTAACAGTTTAATCATCCGCAATTCGCTTCGGCGTTTCCGTGCTCTTACATCGGATTTTAAAGACACGATAGGATACGAATTGTGGAACTCATTGAATGGCCATTGACTCAGGCCTCCTGTGCAGTAATGATAGCCACAGATGGTTCCAATGTGGGAGAGAAATCGTTGCCTCTTGGTAGATGCCTTACTGCTATTCTATACATAGAGTTATGATTGATGACTATGGAGTATCTTAATGTGTAGGCGTGAATAACTAATTTTTAGTCTCCATGCAGGCATAGTCATAAAGTTATAAACTGGTAAATCTACTCACAGGATATTTCCCATGAAGGTCTGGCAGATAATCCAAATAAGTCTGAAGGATACCATATTTTGATGGCACAATGTTTCTGGCGAGGGGGAACGGGATGGGTATGATGACAATTGTAGCATTTAGCACGCCTTCAATGGATGTTCTAGATGGGCTAGACTGTGTGCAGCTCTTTTTACGACGATGAAGGCGTGTTCGATGTCCAAGCTAGCAGTTGCCAGGACAGAGAAAATGATAAAGCGAGCAATCATGATTTTCACTTGATAAGATGCCGACTAGTGACAAGCAAAGGCTTTGCGCTAGCGATTAAGACAGGTATCTACCGAATAACTTATATAAATTACAGCTGCTAATTCATAGCAGCTACTCTGTATGTTTTTAATGAACTTCACCCGATGCATAACGTGCTGTTTTCGTGTATCATTCAAGGTCTTACCGCCTCGTGGTGCTCTTCCCACGGCTTAGTGCCGATCAGAAACGCAATACTTTATGGGTCGTCGTATTCCATTTTCGGTTTACGAGTGAAGGAGCGCCACCAGCAACTGTAAATTCGACTGAACTTTCAGCTCATATTTCATTGACGTTCGTTCATATCGTTAGGTCTCCTTACTGTGGCCCAATCTACTTGCCTGGAGGCGAATCCATCCATTACTTCACCTACAATGGAAACTGGCCGGACTCAGTCGTAGTGTAAATGCCCCACAATTCCCCCGAGCTTAAAAATTGCTGAGATTGGTAATGTCGCCTCTATGAAATAGACGCTAGATAGCCTGTTGAATTCGGGCATTGCGGCGGACACAAAGATGACGATCGAAAGTCGGCCATCGACTACACAAAGCAGGCCGGACTGAAATCGCCTCTCAAATGTCTTTAAAGTCCAAACGCAAATTCACATTCAGATCTAGAGTCTCATCCTGAGCCAGTATAAGGTGTCAGGGGTGCGCTGAAGATAGGACTGGGTAGATTCTTAAAGAGGTTCTGGATGTTTCATTGACCAATCCATCTTCCCAAGGTGCATTCAATAGTACTAGCAAATAGAACAAGAGTCTATACGTTTAGAAGGATCTTCTATACAAGCCAAACGATGCCGCTGTGACTCTGTTTGTCTTGCATCGTCGTTAAGGGATTCAAACGTCAAGGCATCACTCCCGCCTACCCCAACCCGCCACCTGGCACCAATACTGCTAGGATATTCCAGGCTTTTGTAAGCAAGACAACTGCAGTTATTAATTTTGAAGAGGTATTGAAGGTTCATAGACTTCTAAATAAGATTGTGGAGGCGTCTGGCTTTCCGGTCAAGATCTAAACCCTGATCTAGCAAAAGGCTCAGGGTATTGTATCTTCAGTATAAATACTCTACTAAATAATAGTAGAATGTTACAGATCTGGAAGAGTAACGAGGAGACTAATAAATAATAAAAGTTGAATGTATGATATATTTTGTGTGAATGCTAAGCGATTGATCGTCCCACAAAGGCGACACATCATTTATGAGAGGAACCTTTGACTCCCATTGCTTATATTTCTGAAGAGATCATGTGTTATCTTCATCGATCATGAGTTGTTCCTGCAAGGTCAGCGCAATCGCTATTTTCTGATTGGCTACCCCATCTATGTGGTCTATAGTTTTCCCGCTCCTTGCTGTTTCACAGGCTATGAGATTGGTGCCTGATTCCACCTCGTGCAGCCTGATTTAAAATTTGGGCATAATTTCAAAAATTAGATATAGCTTGTCAATCCTCCATATTGCATTGATCGGCTACGAAGACGACATCTGTTATATGATCAGACCACGTACTTCACTTGAATGATAAGCATACATCACTGATCTCGGTTCATATATTCGCGCTTGGTGGTCACCTCACGTTCGGTTCATCCTCATTTCATCAATAGACATGGATACTACAACAGGAAATGGCACAGAGCCTGCTTTAGACCTAACTCAACTATGGCTGAACGCAGTTGCAGACTACGAAAAAAAGACCAAGAAGAGCCTTCAAGGAACACGAACCACTAATAATATGCAATTGATGATGGAGGATATAGAAAGTGGATTTCAAGAATTCCGACACGATAGGTCAAAACTAGATAGAATGCGAAATGTATTCAAGGACAATCTGAGATTGATTCAGAAGGTGGTCAGTACTGTTGAAGTAGCCGGAAGTGTCACGTCGGTATGGTTTTGATATAAGGCATATCCTATTTAGTCCGAAAGAAGCTGACCTTCTCCAGACTTTTTCTTCTACAATGCCAGCCAGCGTGGTTTCCACAGCTTTTGGGCAGGTTATGCAGGTATCATGTCCAAAACCAAAACAACCGGATCATTACCTCGTTAACTTTCTTAGTCTTTTACCTCAATGTCTGCCGATTATGATAAGATTATAGGATTTTTCGATTTCACTCATCGATTCCTCGATAAACTGTCAATGATTGAAGATACGATCCCGCAGCAAAAGTCGCTACAGTTGTGTATCGCTCGTGTCTTCTCTGGCATGCTGACTATATGCTCCGTTGCCCAGGAATATGCGGAGAAAAAAAGGCTCAGTAAATGATTTCCCTGGCCACGCTGTTATGTGTAGTGGGATTGATGGCTGACCGCGCCCCATTTAGAAAAATGGTTCAGTAATCTGATTGATGGATCCGACAGAACTCTTTCAGTAGCGGTCAAGGACATGGAAGATGCTGTGAATGAGCTAAATCAGACAGTTGGTCTGGCAACCTTTCAGAGTGCGAAGATGTTGAATGAGGTTATCCGACAGATGAATGAAAACATCGACGAGCGGATGGACGCCATCAAATTAGACACAGAAGCTATCATCGAACAAAACACAGAGCTGAAATCAAAACAAGATGCCATGATAGAAATGCAACGAGGCTTGCTGGAAAAGTTGAATGAGCCGTCTCGATTATTCAACACCACGGTTCAAAGTTTCGGATATGTTCACATGGGAGCTAATTTTGGGAGGACCTTTCGAGCTAGTTTGCTAAAATTCGACGTGGTGCGCCTCAGATTGGCGCGTTGGGGTCATTCTGCCGGACTGGTCAGCTCAGACGGCGTGAAATCATTCCAGGCTACGAAACTAGCCTTTAAAAATAGAGAGCAGATCCAGAATCTTCTGGACCAGATTTTGGAATTGTTTGCGGACGCTAGAGTGGCTTCAAAAAAGTTTGAGAAACGCAACGGAAATTCCGCTATGCCAGCTCTAGACCCAGCTGAAGAGCTAGACGGCGTTTCGGCGTTACTTCACCAGAAGATGCAAGATCTCGTTGAAAAGCGGCAGGGCAAGCTGGAGTTGGAGCAGAGTGAATGGACTCTTTACGAGGAGAAGAAATTCTCACGGCTGATTGAGGATATTAGCGAGCTGGTGGACGATCTGATTGACCTCTTTCCGGGAATTCAAGAGGAACAGCGTAGGCTTTGCGAGGAAGAAGTGTCCGAGATGAGCACGAACAAAGGCATGCTTTTGCTGTTAAAAGATATTGCTGCTTCCCAGGACAAATTGCTGAGCGACACGGCTGCCAAAGCTATCAAGCCTATCACTACCTACACCAACAGTGTGGTGTTCTCAGGCAGCCACAACAGTGGCTTACAGATAGGGAACAATTCGGGCAGTATTAGCGGCATCAATTTTGGTCGCTGGTAACTACGTCTGGCTTGAAGGAGTAAAGCTGATCTTTTGTGTAATTTAAATCTCAAGAAACTATTCATTATGCTGGTATTAAGTAGGTTTGAGATCACGATGGACATTAAATCCATCAACGCGATCAGATATCATGTATTGTAATGCCGGGTCTCTCCTGCTTTCCTCACCAATAAAGGATTATTTATGGACGCGTGGCATCAGGGGACAGGAACACCCTCAAAGCGTGCTGTGGTTACCTAACTTACCATTATCCAAGGAGTTTCTTATTGAAGTGTCTGTCTGGAGAGTGCCAAGTGGCCGAGGCTGAGCGGGATATCCCAAGAAGAAGCTCACACGAGCATGTACAAGTTGCTCGAAGTGGTCTCAATATTCATGCGAGGAGCACTGGCGGCGTATTGCCCCCTAGCTCAACCCAATGCTAGCCGTCACGCTAACATTCACACGGATAACTTCCGTATTTAGCTTCGATTTCGCATCGCTTAGTATTGCCTTTCTTGTGGAGAGAATGAAACGGGACTTGTCAAGCTTGGCTCTTCTGATCTCGGTACGGAGTACAATGGAGTCTTTGGCCTGTCGTGAAATCCACTTACCTCGAAAGAGGGAGAATTCTGTTATTTTGACGCCTATACAGTACAAAGCACGACATCTACTTGGAATACGGTGAAGTAGTCCATTCGTTTTCATTTCCAACCACCTTACCCCACATCTAGCCTCATCTCTTGGCATGCAAGGTTTATATTGAACGGTGGCAGTAATGGAACTCTGATGCTTGCGAGTACGAGCTTCGAAATCATGTTCGTAAAACTTGTGATAAGCCTGCCAGCCTCCCCTCTTGCCATGGAGTACATCATTTGCCATTTCCCCAGCTGAAGGTTGAATTACCCGTGTTTTGTCCAAGCTGCATACCGGAATTATGCGACCCCGAAAAAGTTGCGTTACTCACATCTCCCGACCCTGTCTGTTCCCTCGGACCCGACGCCTGGTCGATTTGCGACAGCCATCGAATAAGGATGCGCAGCACGTCCTCCAAGTCATCGTCACTTTCGTCTTCATACTGGCTTAATTGCAGATGGGAGCGACCCAACGACTGCGGCGACGACTTTTCCGACCACTTGGCCAACGTCTTGCCGACAATCACATCTCCTTCACTAGCATAGAAGCTCTTCACCTCAAATTTGCTCTCAGAAGATGTTTGAAGAGCTTGAAAAGCCTGAGGGATGGTGGCAAGATGCTGTAATTCCTCTCTAAGGTCATCGTCGTTTGGGACCGAAGCGTCAGCCCCCCTGAAATATCTATAATAATTCTTGACTGCTTTCAGGCCTTCCGCTCCAGCCGCAAAATGGGGTGAACCCAGAAGTAAAACACCACGGACACAGGGAATGAGCGCCTTTTGTTCATCATCCTTGGATGCGTTCACAAGGGCCTAAATGAATATCACGAATCAGCGGGCTCATCGAGGGTGGGGAAAGAAAGTACATATATGAAGTCAGGCACATACATTTTCCAAAACCATGCCACCTAGACAATGAGCAACAAAAATGGCGGGTCGGCTTTTCTATTTATTTGTTAAAATGGTGATCTTTTGGATCAAAAGGGGAGAGTGTACTCACGCTCTGCTCATCTTTTCGAAGATCCGTCAGCTTGTTTATCAACCTGGAGGAAGTGCGCAAAAGATTTCCTTCCCCATTAAAGAAAACGCTATCCACTGGATATTTCAAAGACAAGATGCGAGCATGTGGCGCCTTGGCAGGGAGCAGTGTCTCAGGCCAACAGAAGCCATTCTCGGCTTTCCAAGTGTCGTCGTGTAAGCCATGGACAAACACGATGCTATTGCGTTGATTCTTAGTTGGACCGTAAATATAAACGGGCAATAGAACAAAAAGATTCATCTTACTCGACTTTGGCGTCAGCTAGATCCCTAAGTAGTTCGACAGTAACCTTCTTTTTAGGGTCTACAGTGACAGACATTCTGGGGTCTGGATGAAGTCTGGATTATTGAAAGAAGACAAATATGAAGTAATCGTTCGGGGCCCCTATAGAGAGAAAAGTACAGGAAGAATGACTGGTTGGGGAATTACGAGGTAGCCATAGCTGCTCCATATATATATACACTCTGTGAGACTAGATGAGAGTTACTTCTTGGGAGAATATAGGATAAGTTAATCTTCCGTCGCATCGCGTTATCCCGCTTCTACTTTGTCCCTCGTAACAATATGTCCGAGCCTGATACCATGCATGTTGGGGTCACCAATGACAAAAAAAGGCTTCCATTGCGAGTTTTCCGACGGATCAATTGTTGTTGGTAAAAGCTGGATGTAAGTCAGTCTAACTAGGGGGCTTGCAGCTGAGACTCCCTTGCAAAATCCTTTGCTCGTTTCGTACAACGTTTCTATCCAATGGATATCCAGACCAGTGTCCAGGTCCGGGATCACCCTCGTACATACAATTACTCTGCCACGTCTTGCGACATCACTATCCAATTGACGTCCAGTTCGGTGTCCCGTCGGTAACCAGTCGTTAATAATACGATGGATCAGCACATAAGAGGCTATTCACAATGTTGGGCTGCTCACTCCGCATTTACGGCTGAAACCCCCCCTGTATAAAAAGGTTGCCTTACCGTGCCTTGCGACATCTCTTTCCAATGGCCGCCCAGGTGAGCATACATTCGGCGACTGTATTAATTTAATTGGGCCAGCCTGTCATGGGCTGTTCACAAGCCTAGGCCACCTTCCCCACATGTGCGTTTAATATATATGCTTATCTTCTATGGATTTGCTGCAAGTCCGACTTGGTAAGCTACAAATCGTCACAGCCTTGTACTGCCAATTCCCCTCCGTTGCAGTATACACATTGGTTATGACCTAGTATATCATGGCAGTAATCTATACACAAATAGAATCCGGCTACTTCAACACATAATACCATCTAATTGATTCAAGTTTTCAATATTCCCGGTTGCGCCATGTCTCTATGTAAGAATTGCATGATGAGCCCGAACATGGAGCATATTCTCTCGCTTATTGGCTACTTATTTATATAAAAAAAAAAGAACATTATACCAAACTACGAAGTAGCACAATGCCTCGACACAAGGTATCAGCCATACATGGATCTGGTCAGCTGGGGTCCAGGCCTTGTTGAGTGCTCTGTTGGCAAACGCCACAGCGTTTCATTCAGTTGAAGCGGCGTATAAGAAACAATAAAATGACGTCAAAACAAGGCTATGAATTGAATGACTAGCCATATATAGACAGTGTTATAGCTTCCAAAGGTGGCAAGATTGTTGGGGGTGCCGTGATAGGCAGCCTTTCCACATCCGAGCTGCAGCGGACTTAGATTGAAGGGCGGCATTGCTCTCTACGTGTCGTAAAACGACAGGTCTATTCATAATTTCTTCTTCTAGGCAACAGACAATCTAGCTCCGCGGATACGGGCCAACTGGTTTGATCTCTTTGTCCTGGCTGAATAGTGGATCCAGTTCTACCCATGAACTCTGACACTTGACTTTCACAGACTCTTATAAGTCCATGTATATAACCTCGTTACCCGAATCCTGTAACCAAAAAAAACTTCTTAGAGCATCCAACAACTATAAGGACGACAAAGAACATAAAGCTTCATATTACTATTATACCCTTTACCACAATCTCGAAGGCCGATAACTTACACGTACAGGTGATAAGGTAGCTAATCCCGCAACTGTCATGAAGAAAAAAGACATGAGACTAATATGGAAATCATCATTTATGCTGATAGTTGATTCTAGAGTTCGGTATCAAATTTACTCCTGCTCCATTTCTACTACGTACACCGTAAGCAATGGCGCAAGCAAAGGTGCAAGCAACGTTCTCCGGATCCCACAATTCTGGTTTCCAGATGGGCCAAAATATGGGCACGGTGAATACAGGTACGGTGAATACCTTTGCGGAAGGAGTCACCGTTTATATGGGTAAGTCATGAAGGATATTTCTACCAATGTAGTGAATTACCCAGCTAAAAGTTCAAATACAGGTGGCTCATCAGCCCAAAGCCCTGAAGAACAATTCCTCGATGCTCTTATTGCAGGAGATACCAGTATTGGGGTCCCAATTGAGCCTGCTGAGCCAGGAACATGTTCATGGGTACTTACTGAACTTCGTTCGTGGCGGAAGGAACCTCACAGCCATCCATTGTGGATCAGTGGGAGCTCTGGTTGTGGCAAAAGTGTTATGTCTTGGTTCATCCTCCGGGAGAAGAATGAATGGATCTCCCCCCAAGAGGAGACAAAAGGGAAGACCATTGTTGCGGGCAGTTTCTGCGATAGACACCCCAGCCGACAGAAACCCATTTGGATCTTGAGGACTCTATTATACGAGATCCTCAAACAGAACCGCGATCTAATCGATACCAAGGATCCAGAATTTTGGCAGGAATCCGGAAACAAAGGCCAGCCGATCCTGAATCTCGATTTGTTCGAGTCCATAGACTCTCTCGCAAAGCTTTTGGGCCAGATTACGGACCATGCGAATGTTAGCGAGGTATACTTGGTTGTTGATGGCCAGTATCAGCAACAAGAAGATGCTATGGATCTAGAGTACTTGGTCAACCGAGTTTCAAGCTACTGTGGGAAAAAAGCCACCCCTCGCTGGATTTTCTCCACACGACCCAATGACCTGAACCGCCTGATGCCAAACACACAAGTGATAGATCTCTTCGAAAGAAACAGACAGGATATTCTTGTTGTAGCTCAGGCTCGCATGAAACATCTCCAGCGTCTCAACAGCGCAATCACTGAATCCTTCATTTCTGAAGTTGTTGAGATCATGACAACACGTGCCGAAGGCATGTTCTTATGGCTTTCTCTAGCATTAAAGTCCTTGGGGAACAGCACCATATGGGATATTAATGAGATCAAAGAGAAGCTTCAAAGCATCCCATACAACGTTCAGGCCATTTATGGAACAATTTATGAACATTTGGATAAGAGGATGAAAACTCTACTCTTATGGGTACATGTGGCAGGTCGCTCGTTAAAACTGAGCGAGGTCTTGGTAATGTGGGCGCTACAAGATGGTGAAGAATCCATCGAAGCAATTGAGAAAAAATCTCTTAGCCCTGATGCCGTCCGCAATTCTTTCGAAAGCAATTTGAAAGCGCTACTTGTCCTTCATGATGATAGTACAATTCACTTCGCTCACCCATCCGTCAATGACTTCACCCAACAATTATTCAACAGTACAGATGGACAAGAGCAAATCAGCATAGCTAATACGCATAAGCAATTAGCAGAACTGTGTCTCGCTTATTTAAGTTTGGAGGAAATCCGTACACTTGTTGTACCAGAACCCCCAGTTGATGAGAATGGTATGATCGATAGAGTGAAACGTGAGGAGGAAATAAAGCAATATTTGGGGAGATATCAGTTTCTCGAATATTCGATTATTTTTCTCGATCTTCATCTTAGGGAGAGCGAAGAGGCCAACAACGACGCCCAAGTCGTAGAAGGAAGGGATGAGTTCTTTGGGAGGGAATCCCAAGCCATGAAGCATTGGGTACGAGGTTATGATTTACTGGTACGCTGCACAGCAGGTAAATGTATGGACACCTTGGATCTATACCACTGGCTATAGTGATGGCTAACTTCATCTCTCAATGATTATCAGACACCGGCGGCTCAAATAGTCTCAGTCTGCTTTTCATTTCTGCTCGGCTCAATCTCACCTCGCTGGCGGAACAGTTCATTTCCACGGGAGGTGCCCTTACATCACTCATCAATCTTCCAGGCATGAAATTACTTGCTGCTGGAGCATCATCTTTTGATATGGTCCGCTCACAGCTCGTCGACCTGCCTGACATCAAAGGCTGGCGCGCTCTACATATCGCTGCGGACTCTGAAGCTGAGAAAGTGGTAGAGTGGCTTCTCAATAATGGTGCTGCAGTAGACTCTAACACGATTGGTTTCATCCGACCTGGGCGCACTGCTTTACATTTTGCTGCATCGAAGTCTAGCAACGCTTCCCTTCGCATTGTTCAGGCCCTTCTGAAGAAAGGAGCAAACCCAGGGGAGCCCACCATATTTGGAGGAAACACTCCACTCCACTATGCAGTCCAAGGAGGATCGGTGGAGATTTTGAGGGCGTTGTTGACACACAAAAAGCCTGCGCAACCGAATTATCCCAATTTCTCCGGTATAACGGCGCTCCACAAGGCAGTTGCAATTCCAAATGGCGAAGCAATGGTGGAGGTGTTGTTGCAACACAAGGCCGATCCCGAAGAAACATCGTCGCTCGACAAGGTAGCGGTAGTCCGCGGAGTAAAGGATGCCAGTGTTGTGTCCACTATCAAGGCTGTTACAATCATGAAACCTGCCAGCATGTGGAAATCGGTTACGGATACCTTTCATGGAGTTGCGACAAATAAAACCGCGCTTCACATAGCCGTGGGAGTCAAAGGAACAGAGGAGACGGTCAAGAAGCTGCTGAAATGGTACGCTGATAACGGGAAAATGGCAAAAAGCAAAGATTCCATGGGTTATACAGCATTGCACTCCGCTGTGGACGGTGACAGCTGCTTCACACATGTGAAGCTATTGGTTGACTCGAAAAGGATTGATATAAACGTACAAGATGAGATTGGAAGGACGGCTCTAGTGCTCTATATGCAAAGGTTGAGTCAAGCGCAATCGTTGTCCGAGGTTGGTGATCTCAGTGCTTTGAAGAAGACACTGGATGATCTGTTGGATTCGGGTATCGTTGCAGACACGAGGGATCAGGCTGGGAAGTCGGCTGTCGATTACGCAAAGCAAGCAGGACTAACCTGGGCCATTGAGAAGTTGAACTCCGTTCTCAAGCATCCTGAGATTCTGACCCCAAGTTCGAGTTCGGAGCCAAAACCTCCAAGCGAGTCAGCACAAGGTGTTAAAGGTATGTTGAAGAAGACTGGGCTGGGCAGGTTCTCAAAAAAGTTTTAGATACTGCCTTGATAGTATCAATAGGTATTAGCAAACAGAATGAGATATCTACATTGTTGGGGGAGACTCCTCGTGTCGACCAAAAATTGCTGCTATAGCTCTATATGTTTTGCATCGTACTAGGAGAACTGAAGCGTGGAGGCATTACTCTTGCCTACTCCAACCACTCCTTGACGACCGAATTGGACACAATTGCCAACTGCTCTAAAATGTTTATACTCTCCATTCCAAAGAGATTTGGGCCATCTTGCCTGAAGCAGAACACCCGGGTTGAGTGTCGAGTTTGGTATTGCAATTACTTCTGAAATGGTTTACCCTGTATAGACAATAATAACTCTGCCTCTTCCAACAATTCGGAGCCATTCTCTGACTTCGAACCCGCCAATTTCCAAATTCGGATGCGCTTCCGTAGCTCAGTTGGTTAGAGCTTCGTACTAATACTAGACGTCACAATCTAGCCTTGGTAATGCGAAGGTCGCAGGTTCAAGCCCTGCCGGGAGCAAAATGCCCCAATGCGTTATCCAGAATTTAGAATTCTTTTTTTGGTTCTCTTTTTGTTCATGATCCTATTACGTTTTCTTTCTATTCAGTCGCACTCTTTGCATTCATTGATGAAGAGGATGCCTTGATATTTGCAGGATGTTCACGAATCAGGGAGTGGAAGCCTGATCACTGTTTCAAAGACGGCGGCCCAGGCGTTTGCAGCCCGAAAATGAACGCATAACGACCATGATGATCCAGGTGCAGTGAATGTGGACTTTGCAGTGAAGATCTTTGTTTACCGCATACTCATTCCTAAGGGCAAGAAATAAAACCGAACACGGCTTACACAACCTGGCTCTGAGCTGGTTGAGTTCAAAATTGTTGTCATCCCAGGTGACTGGTGTCAATGTCGCCATTGTCGTACAATCACGCCTTTGTTTGATGATGGCTTGCGACCATCACGCTGTGATCCAGAGCGCTGAACAAAGGACGATTTTAAAATGACATTTTGGATTGATTTACAAGCTGTTTCCTTCAGTGGTTTCCCGTGGGCTTTGTTTCGACCGCCTGCCGCATGTTGTGTTACTTGAATGTCAAAATTAGTAGCTGAACTGCTGCAGAATGTGAAGAGCTCGAAAAGGATCATGGCGGTGAATCGACATCACGCTCATATACCTGTGCATAGAAACGAACTTCGTGAAGCTATATATTTCCGAATGAGCCGCGATCTTGGTTATCAGGAATCGACCACGAGAAGCCAGTTTCCCCCGAATCGCAGAAGAAAAGGAAAGAGAAGCCACAGTTCTACAGTCAAAGACGGCCAGTATGTCAACCTCAACTAGTTCAGAGGCCCTGGGTAAAGAAGCAGAGATTTTCGATCGGCTGTTCCAGCTTGACGAGGAAGATGTTAGTTGGATCAAGAGACGCATCAGCAGACACATCGCAGCCTGCAAACGATATGCCAGTGAGAGGCCACCTCGATGGAGGGAAGCTCTGCGTGAGGCCAATGAGGCTTCTACGATCGCATTTGCCGAGGGCATGAACGGCCTCGACTCCAAGATCAACTTTTACATAGCCCACTGTTACAAGGGAATGGGCATGTGGCGGGAAGCCCACCAGTTCTACATGAACAGCACTGTCGATAATCAGGACATTTACTGGCTACAAGGGCTGCAGTCACTCAGCAGGCAGAAGATGGAGGATCTGGCGCTCAGGCGGGTAAGAGGTTCTGGCGATTTGCGCACGGCTTATAGTAACATGACAAAGCTAGGATAGACAAGGATGCGGGTTATCTGTGATATCTGAATAGAAATACGGTACATTTGTGAGTAGAATCACTCCTCGGGAACATGACGTCTCCTGATTGTACCACTTACACGACTTCGTAGGTTGCATCCCGGCAATCTAAGGAAAGATTCAGCTCAACGCAGCCTGGCCAACGCAACGATTACCATGAAAGGGCAACGTGACAATGCAGGGTGGTAATATTGATTAATGGTAACCAATAAGCCTGCCCGCATGCATAGCTGAAGTGGAGGCTTAGAGCACGCACGCCTGGTGGTATGAAACGCCAAGATAGACGCCTTCCATATGTAACGTATTAGGAATTGATGTTTATGGAAGTTGAAGATGACTGTTTATATTCTATTTGAGATTCAAGGACCGTTGCCAAGTATACAGTGAGACATACCTGAGCTTACTCAAGTATATGACGGCCGATTAGGAAGTCGGTAGCTCTAGGGCTTATGCTATTAACACTCATGGCATGATCTCTATTTCACGTAAGACAGAGTACTGTAAGCGGGATCTGCATAGAACCCTTCTTTTTATAATCAATCCGAGCCACAGTCGGTGTCTTCCGGCGTAAGGCCCTTACCCTCCCTTCTCTAGGTCAGATAAGGGGCTGTAGAACGTCTATTCGCCCAGCTCATTCAATTTTTTTTTAGCGCGTGATAATCATGGAATTAGGTAGGCACCTTAAGCAAGAATTAGAGAAACTCGTTGGCTTTTCTATGTTTGGCAATATCAGAAAAGGGTGTTTCATTATAGGTTGCCACTGAAGTCGTCGTGTTTTAGCTAGTGGGCTGTTGAAATCTTATATAGGATTCAAGGTAATGGCGTCTTATTAACATTCACGAGGTTTTCACTAGTTCCGTTGCGAATAGGAATCATGGATTTATCATTGATCTGGCGGGACGATGGCTTATGACTTGTTAAATAAATATATGATAAGATATGTGGTTCTTGGCTCCTCTATCGTGTGTGAGAGATAGGCTTGATAACGTGAGTGGGCTATGATCTGCTTTAGTCTGGTGGAGAAGCGGGATTGCCATGGGCCTGGATCAAAGATATGATATACTCCGTCCTACTTCCAAATAAAGAAAAAACATAGCATAAAAGCAGCAATGAAGAAAGAGGTTGCGCAGTGCTAAAAAAAGAAGTTGCATGGGCTGACTCGCAAAAAAGTCCAAAACGATGGAACCCTTAAAAGGAAAGCCCCCTGCCAGACTCGAACTGGCAATCTCAAGATACGCTCTAACAGACGCCAACCTTTTTGTAGGCTAGTGCTAATAGAAGTCTTGCGCCTTAACCATTAGGCCAAGGGGGCTTGTGATGCCAGACGAGGAAATTGTTTGCTATGAACCAAGCGCACACAGACGACCTACTAAGTCTACCAAGGGCTGCACATCTACCCGGTGAAGGCGATGGGATGAGCTGCATCGATATCTGTTTGATGTGTTCGGATTAGATACAGTAGCGTGGCGACAGCAGGCAGACAAATGATCCATGGCTAATGTAGCTGCAATAGGTAGGTCACTACCATCTAGCGTCTACCTAAAACCTGGATGGGTTAATGACAGGCTCCCTGTTATGTTCTGGTACTCTTAGATTACATGTACTTAGTCGCACTCCACCAGGCCGTTGAGCAGGATTGAAGCCATCCCCAGGAAATACTAATCGAACCATTTATTCTTCTGCTTGCGGTTCTAGTTCTCTTAGAGGAAATGATAGGTTTTCTTATGTTTTTATCCAAATTGCAGCACACAAGTCCGGAGTATTTATGAATTCTGCCGCCAGCAGCTCAGTCAGCAGTTTCTCCGCCTGCCCTCTTACTTTTGTCCGAGAAAACGAAACAAACATGCACTTATGCAACTTCCCCCCCTTCTTCACACTCCTCACACTCTCACGCCCCCGTCTCGACCTTCCTCTAGCCCACATTTCGTCGACAGGGCCGAATCCAATGTAACCCTCAGGTTGTGGGCGACCCTCTGATTGGTGAGCCACGCCTGTCAAAACGCTCATCGAGCTTGGCTCTCTAATAATCCGGGTCTTAGGTTCGGACATTCACGTATCCCTCACGCTGCGAGCCCATCATGTGGCTACTATACCGACATCATTGAGCATTGCGCTTTGTCTGCGCTGCAACCCAGAGGCGGCGGTTGGGGTTGCTTCGCGGGAGCTCGCCCAGGCCATCCTGCTGGTACGCGTATGGGGGCATGCGACATGGGCCATGGAGATTTCTCACACGGGTCCTGGCCTGTGCTTGTTATGTCCTTGTACGGGTCGAGCTCGGCATTGCCATATTGCGTGCTACTGTACTCCGTACTCCGTCAACGGGATTACATTGCTTCTTTAAGATTCGGCTGTTCAAGTGCCGTGGCCTGCGGACACACCCGTTTCCACGGACCTGCTGTATGTAAGCATGGTTCCTATCTTCCACGGCTTTATCGTCAGATTGGTAGGGCAAACGGAGCAATTATCCCGACTAACAACGGCCGTGCCGGTCAGACACAATCTAGATTCCGCAATGCCTGGTGCCGACATCTATATATGGCTACTATGGCTAGCCCTGTTCCTGTCAGATCTGCATCTATTGCCGACGGGCCACTTGCTTGTTTCTCTCAAACCCACAGCCAATAACACTAGCATTCCCCTGTATGCTCTTCCGCTAGATCCACACGGTCAGCGCCAAGCGGCGTTGTGACCGGCGACAACGAGTTTCAGTTCCTCCGACGAATGACTACTCATCCTAACTCGACTATCGCGGCCGAGGTATTTGAAATCGCAGCGCAGACGGTCTTTGGTTGTTTGAGTCACGAACCACTGCGCCAGGCGCAGATATCGTGCAGTCTTGGAAAGGAAAACGGGCACCCCCCGGTCAAGACAGGTTTGCGGATGCCATCGGTGGTTTCGTTTCAGCCGACGCCCTCAAAATAGTATTAAATCCGACATGGACTGACGGCGGCGCAAACTCCTTCCGTAGGGTCAATCACTCATTAATCATCCTCACCGTCAACAACGATAGCCATGGCATTTCCACGGCAGAATCGACATGGCAGGCAATCTACCCACTGCTTTTGCTGCGCCGCTATCGTTGCTGCTACTGCCAAGGAATACGAATCGAGCAACATCCAAGCCGCGTGCCGGCCCGTGGCTAAATTCACATCACCACCACCTCCCGGCAATTTCGTCCTGGCAGAGCCAAAATAGCCAAACACTAATCAATCCCGAATGCGCATCACCGAAAGTTTGTGACAGAACTTCAGCAATTCTCTGTAGAATTCTCAAATAAAGCCTCGGGACAAAACCTTGTCTCCATAAGCTTTGCGTGCTAGCAGAATATGGCCTATTTGCCTGCCTCTTTTAGCCAAGGGCTAAATCATGCGACGTCTAAAACTTTTTTTCTGTTTATCTCGGGTCAAACCTTGTCATAATCCTCGCAAGAGGAAGAACAAACTCATCGTCCTTACTCAAAGGGGATCAAGGCCGCCGTGTCGTGTCTCAACATATTTTCCGTTACCTTGTCTGGACGATGCCTGCAAATTGTGTGTACTCTGTCCTGCGTACTCTGTCCGTGGACGGCCCTATTCTGGCGATCTCGTAGTCGGCCCGTCCCCGGGGAGTCAACACGAACGCAATGAATCAAGGTAGAACTTGGTTAGCTAAATCTCTCCCCCGCATTCTCTTCCTTCGGGATATCAAAGATGCATGGCTGGGCTCTGTCTGCCGACGACAATCTTGGATGAGGGCATGAATTGCTCGACTTGATGTAATGGAAGGTGTAAGCGAAGGGGTTTCCTGGTGTAGCATGTCGAGACTTGGGCTGCCGTCTTACAAGTCTGTCTTGGGTGAAACGCCGTATCACACTTGGTACAAGCTCCTGCCCGTTCCCGCAATAGTGGCATTGCATCACCAAATCCCAAAAAAATATCGCTACACAAGTACATGGAGAGACAGTCCTATGGCTTCATAGGGCATGATTTGTAGGGCATGATGGCAGGGAGGGGGGAGAAATTAAACTCAACTGTGAAGATGGGCCCAATCGTTGCATCGTGGATGGCCAGCCAAGAAAGGCTAGCAACGAGAAGGGAGGGAGGGATTTTCCCATGTCGACGTTTCCATATCATCATGATCTGTCTAGAGTGGAGGAGGGCTGCATTATCAGATTTCTTGCGAGTCCACCAGGCTCTGGAACAAGCTGTTGGGGTCCCCCAAGAGCGAAAAGATCAGCGCAATGCCCCCCCCTCCGCCGGCGTTGTGGGCTCCTTACACGCGACTGACATGGATTTCGGCCGGCCGTTGCTCATGGATGATGTATCAAGGGCCGAATCTGCAATCTGGCGCCTGGCAGAAGGTGGTTGCAAAGGGAAGTTGCGAGAAAATGCTGGGGGAAGATGGCGCTTGGCAAAGAAACATAAAGGCGGACGCCCTGGTACCACGGGTATTCTTTCGCCCCTTGGCCAAAACATTTATGCATTCCGCTCGTTTGGTGTCGTAGAGCATATACCTGCATAATCTCTCCGAGTCGACTGAAACGCTGCAGTGTTGAGTTTGAGATCTTGGGACGGTGTGAAGCCTCAGCGACCTTGCTTCAACTCACTTGAGGCCTCCCTCCCGTTCAGAACTTTATCAGCAAGATAGACTCTGCACTGATAACAGACTCCTTGAGACACCACGTAAGCTTGTCCTCATACAAAAGTATTCACTTACAGATAGCTTATTCGCCCGTGCCGTCGGGGCCGGGGTAACACATGTCTGACAAGCATTATCAAGCAGGAACCACCGCGAAGAGAGCATCGAAAACGGCCCTCACCTTCCCCTTTGAAACGTCGATATCAGGTCGAAAATTCGCAATCTCTGCCCAGCATTGCCTAAACAGGCCTTGCTGACTTTGCCTTTTCCACAAGGGCATCGATATCAGGGCAAATAACCTGGCTGAGTTGCCGCACGGGCCGGTCCAGTGCCACCCTCGGCATCCACTTGAAGGTAAATATAGAATCATCTTCAAAAGGCACCGATGTACTTGCATGTAATCATCGACCGGCATTGCGTGGCAACAAGGTCTGCGTCTTGAGTCCTTGTCTAATCGCTGACCGATAGATAGTTGCTGCAAAAGGACATATACCCCCTCTTGGTGCACGACATAGTTTGTTGTACTCACCAACTCAACTACTCTCCTTCACAGCAAGCCTCAACCTTGGCCTATCACAAATCACCTTCTCTTAGTCTTCATCTTCCTCCCTGTCGTACTATAACCCACAATCACTGCCGGCTCCAGGGGTTTAAGAGTAAAGCATAGGACACTCTTTGGGCAATAGCTGCCTGCTTTGACGTGGACGTTATCCTATTTCGAAACGGTTTACATCAAAGTCGCCCAAGATGGCTGGCAGCACCGCATTCGCACACCGTGAGGAGCTTAACCACCGGCAGATGTACGCATTTATCGGTGCGATAGTAGGACTCGCGGCGATCTTCATCTTCTTCCATCTAGGACGACGCCTTGCGCAGAAATCGAATGTTGGAAAAAAGGGGGTTTCAGCTTTGGCTGCCTTGTCTCGGTAAGTCTGCGCACCATAACTAAATGTCTCGGCCTGTCATCGTGTTCGATCTGTGACGACAAGTTGCAAGTTATGAAATGCAAAAGGTCAGCATCAAATGTTGTAAGGAAGCTAATAAAGGAAATTAGGAAACCACGAAATGTTCTTCTCCGCACAGCACCTGGTCTGCCCTCGCGAGGGCATGCCATCATCGTCTTCTTTTATCTCGCCATCAACATCATTGTCACCTTTACCGACATCGACAATTCTGTCATCACGATGAACTCCAACTTGGCCGCACGAGCTGCATGGTATGTACCACACGATCTTGCTTTGCTTCTTGGCTTTAATAGGCTGACTCTGGAACAGGATGGCGGTCGCAAACTTGGTTGTTCTCATATTCTTGGCTTTAAAGAACACTCCGTTGGCGTTTCTCACAGCTTGGTCGTATGAGCGCCTCAATATCCTCCATCAAATCGCCGGTTCCACGTGCATCATCTTTGTCATCATCCATGCCAGCTGCTACTCGTCCTACTTTGGGTTTGCGGGAAGAATCTCGGTCCTCCGAGAAGAAAGCGTGATCTATGGCGAGATTGCTGGCGCCTCCTTCTTCATCGTCGGCTTTGCAGGAATGGTCATCCGTCGGTGGTGGTACGAGCTCTTTTACTATGTTCACATCAGCTTCTGGATCATTGCCATCGTGATGGTCGGCCTCCATCAACCCAACTTTGGCGAAAAGATTGTCTACGTCGTGATTGTCACCGCGGGCATCTGGGTGCTCGACCGTCTGGTTCGCGTGACCCGCCTTCTGATATACAGCGCCAACAACTCTGCCGTCCTTACACCTCTGCCAAACGGTGGCACCCGAGTGACCCTTAAGAAGGCTCCCTTGGGCGCTGTATCGGGGCAGCATTGCTTCCTTTGGATTCCCTCGATTCGAACTTGCGAGACACACCCCTTTACGATTGCAGCCATGGATCCTCTAGAGTTTGTTGTGAATTCTCACGATGGCTTCACACAGGACCTGCATCAATATGCCCTGAAGCATCCGGGGGCAACGGTCAAGGCTTCGGTTGAGGGATCATATGGTACCCTGCCTGACACTTCTGAATATGACAGAGTTGTCCTGGTCGCCGGTGGAAGTGGTTCAACCTTTACATTCGGAATGGCACTCAACATGCTCAAGAACGTGGCTAGCACGCAGCTGGAGAAGAAGATTACCTTTATCTGGATGGTCAAATATGAGAGTAAGTAAATCATGGTCTTGAAAAGTGGCGACATGGGCTAACGAAGATATTACCAGGCCATCTTAAGTGGTTTGCCTCTCACCTCGACACTCTCGCAAAGGACTCCCGTGTTGAACTCGAGCTTTACGTCACCCGATCGTCGGAAGAGAAGGAAGATAGCGAGACACGCCCCGACTCGATGCCCGTCACACCATCCTCCGAAACCGATCTCGAGAAAGCCGTCGGTAGCGTGACCGCTCAGCCTCTTCAATCTTCATCTGAAGAGTCTGTTGCAGAGGAAACCGATTCAACACAAAACGCCGGCCCCGTCGAAGTGCAGACACACGCCTATCAGAGCTCCATCAAGCGCGGCAAACCAGACGTTGCAGTTTTGATCCAGAGCATAGTTGCCGAGACGCCGGTAGAGAAGCGTGTGCTGGTATTGGGATGCGGACCTGACGGCCTCATGGCAACAGTTCGCAACACCACGGCGGATTGCATTCGATCTGACGGGCCTGGCATCGAGCTGCACTGCGAGCAGTTCGGTTGGTAAATGCAGCCACTGGGATATCGCGTCTTTTCTTTTCCATTTTCTTATCTTTTTTTTTCCTGGATCTGTAAAAAGTTTTCTGGTTGACTTTTTCTTTTTTTCTGTCACATTTACCAGCATTTTCCGGTTTCATTGTGCTCATAGCTTTCTGGAGTTTTGGTCGTTTGTTTGTGCATTTGAGATTGAGATAGGGATACCACGGATGTCTTCTTTATCCGTCTTTTGGAGGAAATGGGTCATGCATTATGCCGCTTGTATATAAGTCTTTCTGCTTCCGCATATAGGCGAAGCATGTACATATCGCCACGAAATATATTGTGCCTTGTTACACAATGTCTTTTGGAACCATTTGGTGAAAGCAACGTTGGCCGTATGCATCGGGGAATATTTCCTGTCGTTGCTGACTTGCCGCAACGGTCAACACTAGATCGAAGTCTCAAACCACGTCGACGAGAGCAGACCCTTTGTTGCCTTGGAGAGTGATGCTCTCCGGAATCAGCCGTATTGAACAGACAGTTGATACAAATAATAGAGTATATAACACAAATCATGTAAAATGGCCGTTTCGAGGGTACCCAAGTAAAACGCAATAAACCCCGAGAGAAACAAAACAAGCAACAGATTTTGGGGGTCAAGTATATAAGTACGTACGGACTTACACAACCCCAATTTAAATCCGGATTTCCGTCCCTCCACAATCCAACAGCATACAAAAAGACAAATACAAAAATGACCAAGCTCGGGCTTTTGCCAAGCGAAACCTGGGGAAATAAAGCAACAAATGCTCCGGTAGCCAAGATGGGGAGATTATAAATGCTTACTTTTACAAGGTGCGCGTGCTTGGCCCCTCTCCGGCCCGCAAAGCTCCTTTTTTTTCCAGAAAAGTCTCGTGGTTGGTGTGTGGAAGAGCGGAAATGCCAAGGGGGAAGGTGAAAAATGCGTGTGTCTCGCATTACCATTGCCAGAAGTGGTAAATGTGGGTAAAAAATTGTCGAATCTGGGGTTCGGCTGCTATTGTTAGCTGTTAAATGGGGGTCCGTTGTTGCGGAATTGTAGTTTGGGTTGTCAGATCTTTGTTTTGTGTTTAATTTGTCTTGAATGTGAGATTTCATTCTTTTTTTATCCGCGTCTGTTTTTCTTTTTCCGTCATCTTCTTATGTACGTGTGTGTAGAGACACAGGAGGTACTCTCTTGGCGTACTCCGTACTCTTACTTTCTTTTTGTTTGACCTCGGCTTCGCTTAAGCGGGACGGACCGTGTTCGAGGTTGAAGAATGTGGGGTACTACATGTGTGTGTGTGTGTGTATACGTACATGTCTGTAGATTCTGTATCTTATCTGATTCCCCACCTGTGTTATCAGCTTCAGTATCACCACCACAGTAACACAGCTATCCTTTTACGACAACCACAGAAGAACCAACACATGATATCTTGCATAAACAAACACACACATACGGAATCACACATAGATATATACAAGTAAAAAATGCCCCCCAAACTCTCCTTCCACCCGCCCCTCCTCAACACCGCCTCCCCCTGGGCAACCTCCCACGCCCACCTCGCCGCCCTCCTCCGCTGCCCCTCCGTCGGCGCCGTCACAACCCGCACGAGCCTCGTCGCCGGCTTCCCGCACACCCCGGACACCCACCGCTACGCCCTCTTCGATCCCGCCACCGGCGCCGCAGCTCCCGGTACCTTTTCCGGCCCGCCAGAGGACTCCAACGACAACGAAGCTGGTCGTCTTGATCTAGGCACTGACAAGATCCCGCTCGCATCGCTCAACACGCTCGGCTACAGCCCTCTCCCGCTATCGGAATACCTCTCCATCATATCCTCTCTCGCAGATTCACTTCCACCTTCAACCCCGCCAAAAACAATCATCGTCAGCGTCACGGGCTCTCCCTCCGAAATCCTCGCCTGCCACACCCTCATCTCCTCCCACGCAACCTCAGTCCCCTTCCCCCTAGCCATGGAAATCAACCTCTCCTGCCCCAACATACCCAACCTCCCTCCACCAGCATACTCCCCCTCCTCACTATCCTCCTACCTCGACATTCTACCCTCCGAATCCACCATCCCCATCGGCATCAAGATCCCTCCATACACTCACGCCGGCCAATTCGACGACCTTGTATCCTGCCTCATCGGCTCTGAATCAAATCCGCCAGCCTCTAAGCTCAGCTTCCTCACCGCAACAAACACCCTCGGCTCATGCCTCTTACTCGACCCAGCCTCTTCTTCAGACGATGCGTTGCTTCCGGGAGGAGGCATGGGAGGCATGGCCGGACCGCCTCTGCATCCCCTCGCACTGGGTAACGTGGCGACGCTGCGGCGAAAATTTGATGCCAATCCCCGGCTGGCGCACTTGGACATCATTGGAGTGGGAGGAGTCTACGACGGCCAGGGGTATAAAAGAATGCGTCGTGTGGGAGCCATGGCCGTGGGAATCGCAACGGCCTTGGGAAGACAGGGCGTGAGCGTCTTTACATCAATTGAGACAGACATCAACTCCGTGTGGTAGGATGGAATGCTATCATAGATATAGATACGCGATACACATACATCAAAAGGGAGAGCAGTAGAGTCATCATCGACAGTTTCAATGTCAAGTAGATAAGTATAGGTGTAATATAAACACTATCTACACCATCTGTATCTATGCCCACGCCAAGCTATTGTATAAAATTGTACAGTTATTTTGAAGCCTCCAGGTCTGTATTCTCACAGACGATATCCATAAACCAGCCTCCCTTTGAGATATGGGGTATAATTTTAGTCATCCAAGCCACCAGCAAACACCAAACTCCGGCCAATAGGCAAAATTTGTTGCCACATCATATATATACAACCAAGAAAACCGATATATCCAAACGAGGAAAAGATGTAAAAAATAAAAAGGAAAAAGACGTTTCGTGCCCGCCATAGTCGTCTCTAAGCGTCGATGCTGCCCTCGCTATGTTCTACCTCGAGAGTAGGTGAGGACTTGCGTCGAGCCCCGTTTAGCTTTGCGCCCAAGCCTTTAGTAACAATGTCCAGAAATCCACGATGGTTTTTTTCCGCAACTCCAGGTTCTCTGAAAAAATCAACAGTAATAGTAGCAGAGTCGGTACCGCGAGGCTCCGGTTCGGCAACCACCACATCAGCAATCGCTTCGTCCATGGGACGACCGCCCTCCTTCCGCAACACACGGCGTGATGGACGCGGGTCCACCATCAGGCGTGCGTCCTTGACGTAAGTGAGGAAAATTGGCAAAGCCATCATTGCCACTTGCATGGCTACAATGAGTATAAACGCCGTCTGCACAGTGCCGCCCCGTACAATAATGCCGTACATGATAAAGGGAAAAAATAGAGGGCCGGAAGCACCCATGGTAATAAAGGCGGCCGCCCGTTTGGTTCTCCTGCCTTGGCCACGCATGCCAATAGCGAAAATAAGGGGCCAAATGGGGCCTTCGCCAAAGAAAAACAAACAAGCAGGAATAAATAATAGATTGGGATTGGAAGGTTTCAGGAGGACACAAAGAAGAGCCGATATGAAACAGAGAATAATGCTGAAGCTGAGAACAGTCCGTGGCTGAGGCAGCCGAGAATTGTTAACAGACAAGTAAATGAAATATGCTGCAGCAAACCGCGAGACGGCGAAAACCGTGTGTCCGACTGTCAGGTAATCAGAGAGAGAAAGTGTGAACCCCATAGGATGATCGGGATCAACCGCAGCCCCAGTGACGGTACCGGATGTAGCCTGCATACCGGACTTGGGCTGGCCAGGTATAATAGAAACGAGCAGACTGTTGAAAAAGGTGCTGTTGCTTTCTTGGCCACCCACGTACATGTACTGTGCCATGACGGCTAGAATGAGACTGATGGTTCGCAGCTGCAGACCGCCAATACTCTTCTTACACGGATCAACAGGCAGCAGCTTGGCCGACTCCTCAAGCTCGCTGTCGCTAACCTCGGGCAACGGCATGTAGTAGAAGAAAAGGGCGAGCACAACGCACAGCAGAGTGATGCCGAGGTATGTCCACTGAACATTAATCAGCGTAGTACTGCTATTTCGGCCACTCGGATCAACACTGCTCAGCGATGTGAAGAAGACCTTTTGTGCCAAAAGGCCGCTGAGCACGCTGCCAACGCCCTGCACAGCTTGCGCCAGCATAAGGCGAGTCTCGCCGTATTGTGGAGGCCCACAGAGCACCATGAAGGAGTTGGCAGCAACTTCGAGCACCGAAAGCCCGAAGCCAACGACAAAGTTGCTAAGCATGAAGCCACCAAAAGAATTGGTCACGGCAGAAGGCCAGAAGATGATGGTACCAGTGCCGTAAATGCACAAGCCAGTGATGAATGTCGCTTTGTAGCCCCCAATGTTTTCGTCATTTTGCCGATGGCGCTTGGATCGGCTATGTTCGTCCCGTCGCAGAATCCACTCACCAACAAGTAGAGGACCAAAGAAGTAGCCGCCACCAAAATAAGCACTCGTGAGGCCGATCGTCTGAGCTGTGCTCATGTGGTTCACCGCAGCAATCGCATTGTTGAGCGTGTTGAGCAATCCGTACGAAATACCCCACAAGAAGAAGAGAATGGCCACAATGGTGCAGTACTTCCAGGATTCCTTCTTGTTGGCTCGAAGCATGCTCTTGGGCTTGGTCATGTTAACGAACCCAAAGTATATGCCATTCTCGTAGGAATGGTCGGTCGAGACCGTATTAGTGGTGCGAGAGCGAATGGCAGAACGATTGGCAGAAGAATTGGTCGGGGGGGCGAGACGGTCTCCAAGGGTCGTCATATCGGGAGTGGTCAAAAACTCCATGGCACTCATGGGCGCATCCGGACCAGGGCTGGCGTGTTGTCGGCCCCCAAGGGCACCGTGGGCAACGGGTTCTGGCTTGATCACCCCCGATGCGTTATTGTTACCCAGGGACTGGTTATCAGAGGGTCGTTGACTCTGGCTTTTATCACTAGTAGTGCTCGGGCTGGCCCTGGTGCCATTGCCATTCTTGTTCTTAGGGTTATAGAGCATGGAGGGCAGAAGTCGCAGAACAAGAGGTTTCAAGGTAGGAATGCAGGCGCAGGTTGTACCCACATTGACCTCAACGGCGCTCCACATGAGCGCCAGTGATGCATTGTAGGCAAAGTCGGATTGGCCGCCAAACCTTGAAGTAGGATCAGAGGTAACTCCAGTAGGAACGTCGGCGATGGCCTGCTGAAGATAGTAGATTCGGACAACGTCCACGACGGCAACGAAAATACCAAGTGTAAAGGTAAATACGAGGATGGTCTTTTGCCGCGAGGGTAGCCGCATACCAGTCAAGACAGGGATCGGCAGCGCAAGAATAGCAAGGTCTGTAACAATGTTGACGGGAGAGGAACAGATGAATTCGGTGAGGAGGGGGATGCATTTCGTCGAGCCCTGATAATTTGCGTTCCAAGCAGCTTGTACAGGCGTACACTGAAAGATATTCATGAATGTGAGGACAACCCCTGCAATGTTGACAATGACGAGTGTGAGCCATGAAGCGAAGCGCAGGACCATCTGGGTGTTTCTAGCCAAGCGTAAGTAGAAGATGAGGATGCTCGTTTTCGTAGCCATCAAGGCCGGATTCTAGCATGTTTAGCAACTCGGCCTCGTAAGTGAAGAGGAAAGGGGGGCTTACATAAAGAATAGAGAAGACATATTCGCAGCGGCGAAGAGTGGGTATTTGCGATGTAGGGATGTCGGTGTCGTGTTTTCCGAGGCCGTTGGCGACGCCGAAGCAGATGGTGAAAGACAAGAAGAAGGAGATGAGCCACGCTAAGAGGATAATTCTATCGTCCCAAGTGAATCTCTTGACGATGAAGTAGCGAGAGATCATGCGCGCGAAGACGAAGACCGAGGCAAGGACCAGAGTTGCTGTTGTGACGGCCAGGACGGCAGGCCCACGATTTGCTATCGAACCACCAGGTTCTACATCTGAGTCTGAATCCATGGCAACCATTTCGAGGAGATGGACATTGGAAATGGTAGGATGAGGGCGATGAGATCAGAGTCTTGGTCGGGATTCAATATCCAAGTCCAGCGAAGGAGAGAGAGAGGAAGAGAGTTGGAAGAGAGAAGCCTCGCGGGTGTAGTTGAGAGGCTAATAAGAGTCGAGCATATGGCAGACCCAAGAAAGGAGAGCAAGATTTGTCAAGCTAGGTATCTGGCCCTGATGCGGAGTGTGCCATTGCCTCGCGCCCCAGGGGGAGGGGATTTGAATCTAGATCTCGGCTGTCGTCTGGCTTGGAGAGATTCGGTCCAGCGGTGCCAGCTGTAATGGGATTACTCGAGCCGTACTTGGATAGGATCTGAGTGCTACCAGGACAAAACCAGCAGGTTACAGGCAGCAGAATGGAGTCAAGCAGTGACAAGTGATATGCAGAATCGTGCCAGACGGAGACTGAGCGGTGCGGCAGCCGGGAGCTGGGCGAGGATATACGCGAAAAGGCCAGTCGGCCAGGGCCGTCGAGCTGCTTGACCGCAGCGCAAGGCTGCTGACCAGGGCTAGTATAAGGAGAATAATTATAGCGCAGGCAGTGAGATGTGATGGGGATTGGGGGCGTGTGAGCTGCGGTGGTGCTTTGTCATTGTCAGACGCGAGGGCATCGCATCTTGGTCACGACACGCTGAAAGATGCGAGGAAGAGAAGAAGACGGCCGTTGAACGAGGTCCGGCAAAAAGAAAAGTGACGCTTACTTTACCGGGCCGGAGAGAGAGAGAGCTGGAGAAGCGGTAGTGTACATGTACAGGCACTTGGGGGACGAGGTGCCAGACGCAGGTGGCGGACTTGCGCTTGCCCTCGAGTCTGCGCTGAAAGCCTCTGATTCCTGCAGGGTGCTGCAGGGTACCTGGGGGATACTTGGGGGGTGCTGGTTCTCCAGGCCTTGTACAGTACAAGGGCCAGCTAGCGGTTGGCCGGTACCTCGACAGCACCCAGGCAACAGCGGTGCTTTCCCTGCGCCTAAATGTACATTAAAGTACCCACCCCAAGCCTTTTTGGCGAAGGGTGGATGGGTCCAATTCTCAGCAAGTCCGAGCAAGGTACTTCCATGCAACATACAGGGCAAGCTCTGGAGCCATTTTGGGATTGGAGACGGTTTTGTTGCATCATGTTTTTGACTAACACGATGAGTTGTATTCGATCTACGGAGTACCACTACTAGCATTACTCCGTTGCAGTACTAATAATGCTGCTACGAGAGACTAAGGTAAAAAGGCAAGCTTCATGGTTGTTTCTCAGCTGGCGCTCAGGCAATCAGGATCGGGATATTCGTGTCTATTTCTTCCCCCAATCCTTATGCCGGAAGAGCGACATCACCACACACACATCCATATCCAGTTTGGACACCGAGCCCTTATGACGCTACTGGCACACACACTGGCACTTGACTTGCATATAGAGTACGGGCACTGAATGCTACCCCAAATATGCCACAGGCACAGGCTCAAATGGTTATGTGCAAACATGCGCATCCTGCAGACGTGGAAGGAAAAATTTCAACAGCGGATGGGATGCAACGCAGGTCTACAGTAGTGTGGTAAATCACTAACAGCTCCTCCGCCAGTTCAACGACATACGCCACTCAATCCCGCGTAGACATAGGGCAAAAGGGCGGCGGCAGCAAAGAGGGGCTGGCAAAGGGTCTTGGATGGCGGTATGGGAGCGGATCCCCCTGCGAGGCGCATCCAGACGCCGGGTTTCAACTCGTCCTGAAGCCATCGTGACAAGTCGGGGCAGCATCTCTCGCGTAACGGATGGGGCTTCTGGCTGGACATGGAACATGGCAGCTCAGCCAACAAGGAGACAAAAGCAGAGCAGGCACATGACAATGGTGAAATGGCGGATCGCCGGGGGGGTTAGACTACAAGGTTTGAACGTCGAATCGAGGGCTGTAATTGAAGACATCGAATTGCGGACGAGCAGCGCTAGCCGCCAGGCCAGCAATAGACGATACAACACAGTACAGCCTTGGGGTGAAGTACTGAGTCGTTTGAGGCTTTATACCTGAGAGAAGAGCGGTAGGCAACGCTTCAGCCGGGTTATGCAGATTGACTCGGTCGTCATTGCACCCTCATGTCAAAATCAGTAAGGCGCGCAAAGCCAGCAAATGGGAACGATTCGCATACACTCCGGGCATGCCAATGGACCGAGAATAGAGCCATTGGGTGCCTATACCGGCTACGTAGGAAAACCGACGGCTGAATGTGGCAACAGCATATGGTGATTGTGATGCTGAGGCTGTTGCTAGCACCGGCCTAACAGCAGTTGTGCCTGATTCCGGGGTTGGTTGGTTCCTTGATGCATTGGATTGTTGCTGTTGACGGTAAGGCATCTATCTATGTACGTACATCGTGTTCAAGCATGCACGCAGCTATTAATGGAGAATGGAGCACCTTGTATCCGCATGCCACATGTAATTGAAGTGTAAACAGAAGAAGAATACAGTGATGACAGAATAGATAGTATGCGGCATCAGGGCTTATTGAAATTGTAGAGTCAGGTGAAGTCCTCATAGAAAACTGCCAAAGGCGGGCGGCTGCTGCATCTTGCCGGGATACATGGATGGAGGACCTGAGACATACACAAGTACAGTACCTGCAACGGCGGCGGCTCCCCAGAGCATCTGCACACGTACCTGTACCAATGCATCACCGCATGTCGGACCGTCATTGGCGAGTCACGCACGGGGCTCGTCCCGCGCTCTCAGACACCAGGCGGCAGTGGCACAGGTCTCACAGGGGAGGATACGGGCACCGAAATGGTGGGTTGGCCCGCGTACAGATGCAAGTACCTCTACCTCTACCTACTGCTCAGAACACGCAAAAAGATGCCACGAGCCCAAGAAAAAAATCACCTCAACGGTGCGAAGACGATGCCAACAGCTCACTGTGTGTGCCAATGACAGAAGCCAAGAGACATTGGCAGATGAGCTTGGCTTATTACAGGGTTCGTTGTATTCTCTCGTTTTTTTGAAGTGGCAGTGAGTACATGTAGCTGCTGTTCTGCTGGAGGGCGTCAACTTGTGTAGAACGTTATGACTGTGAATTGGGCATAAAGGGCAATAAGGCACTCATCAGCCAACGTGAATCTACTCAAACTAGAAAGCAAATCTCAAAGCATTCAAAACTCGGCACACAAGTGTGACAGAAAGAAAGAGATTGAAGCAGGGCCCCAAATCACGGCATCTCGGCGGTGAGTTTTGTGCAGATAGAGCTGCATCAGCCCCTGCTCAGTGCTCGCGCCTTGGGTCCGTAAATGTGACTTTTCGAGATGGAAACAACGTCAGGGATCTGCGCGCAAAGAGTTACCGCCTTGTCGATTTGCATCCATGGTCTTCGGGTTTTGCCGAATTTTCCCTGGAAAGCCTCATCTTTGAGATGCAGCGGCCTCTGAGGGATACTTTATTGCTCTGTTTCACAGCAACACATGCTATTTTGTTATTCCTCGTAGATGCTCTCTACAAACTGCCAAACATTCTTAACCGAGTCAATGTCACTGCCTGAAGCACATTGTCATAAAAGCAAGACACAGCCATGAGGCTAGCATATAGCACAGAGCATCTCCTCGGCCAACCTCCTAGCATCCTATCGTTGCGAGCGTGTGTCGTGGTGGCGCAACACCGGAGCGACGGCAAGCCCACCAACAGGCTGAACGGTTTCTCGCTTCTGCGTGTCTCTCAAAATCTCCTTTTCTTTTGTGCCCTCGCTGCTGAACTGGACAATGCAAAAATGCTGGTTAGGTAGATTGCCTTGTGCGTCGTGCGTGCGTCTGAACTGCAGCAAAAGTGACCAATATGCAAGTGACAGCCTACATGTATGTACCTACTCGGGCAATGTCAATGTTGCAGTACATTGGGATGCGGATTGCGCCAAGTGTCTGCCGGGTCGGTACCGGTACATGCGCCTTGGGCTTGGCCCCATCATGCGAACAGCACAGCACGTTCGAGTGCAATTTTTCTCGCAGAGCCCACATTGATGAAGCAAACGTGCAGCTGTTGAAAAAACGGTCAACGAGTTCGCCTCTTTTTTCTCTTCTCCGCCATTCTACGTTTCTGCTTGTTTCTTCTGGTGGTCTGATTTTAATCATTACTACTATGTAACTACATGGAAGTACAAGGAATGCACTCTCGTACTGTGCAGGCTTTGTTACATCAAATGGACTGTGTCCAGCAATACAGCAGCATCATCATGCTCGGATACGGCACCGGTACTTTTGCCCTCGTCTCGATTTGAAATGTGCTCCAGCTTCAAAAAAAAATATCCACAATCTTCAACAAGACAAGCCCCCTCCCCGCCCGCGGCTGAAGCTGCCGCGCCCCGCTTGCCATCACCGACTTTAAATTGTGCTGGTCGGATCCCCAGCCCGGATGGAGTCGGGTCTAAGCTACATCAAACACTAACCTCGCGATTAATTAAACAACGAGCCCGTCTTCTTGGGTACCGCTTGCAAACAAGTTCCATACAATTACAGTTACCGTTAGCACCGCTCAACGGCGCCCGCCCAGTGCCTTGTGCTACTTGAAAAATACGAAGTACGGCGACTAGGCAAGGCAAGGTCAGGTAGTACATACGAAATACGGGATACATTCCCTCTTGCTCGTGGGATGAATACAGTACCTTATTCAGCCCCCTCCCCCAAATCCCATCGTCTCGGGACCAATCGTGGCCCTTGTCTGCTCTCCAAAAGTGCAACGCCGGGCTCAGATCCAAGCGTCGGCGTCAGGCCAGAGCTGCGCCTGTCGCGGAAAGAGGCATAACGCGGGATGCGTATACCTGTGTTTGTACTGTACTGCATGAGATGGCGTTGCCCCATCTTGAGCTGAGGCTTTGCGGGAGCACACATTCCGTACTGTAGTTGGCAGCCTCGCGAGTCGTGCTCAAATTCAACGTGCCGCCTCGTGGGGACACTCCCCCAGGATTATTTGTAAGACCTGTAGCTTTGTACGGCAAGTTCAAGCACGTGTACATGTAAATTCGCCATGTATCGTACCTAGGTATTTACGGTTCCGCGTTTTCGGGTCTGGCTGGGTATGTAATGTATCGGATCTTGGCGACAATCTCCGTCGGCTGCCCATCGCCATCAAAAATAGACAGACTTCAAAATGTTCAAACAAGGGGCCAATTTCAACGATTCAACCAACAGACCCTGACCTGAGCTACCTGATTCAGCATCCAACAGAGGATTCGCTTTAGCTGGACCCCTTACGCCAAACGACCACACCACCAAAGACGCAGAATGACGACCTCCATGGATAATGAGCTTCCACAGCAATAAGTAATGCGGCTGCCTAGGCCATAAGCGCGCCACGCCCGAACGATATTTTCCGGCAATTGCATCAATCCGCCCCCCATGTCCCTGTGAGACGCGTTTTATCAAGCTATTTTCTCGATTGCTTTCTAGATGAGGAAAAAACACAAACCTCCCCCAGTCTGGGGTTGTGAGTCGGAACTCGGAGCAGCTAAATTGAAAAAGCAAGCTGGGATCACTGGAGGCCCCCGGTGTTCCGGCACATGCTCCGTGTCCGTCCAACACACCCAAACTTCGGACCGCAAGGTGCTCCCAGCTTGATATTCGCACTTTGGAGCCTCATACTCTGTTCCGTATTCTGTACTGGTAACCGTGCAATCTGCTTTGGGTCATGAGTTGGCACCTACATGTACGAGTAAGTACAAGTCATCACGCAAGTACCAGTACAAAAACGTCATCTGCAAAGGCGGAAGCAGAGCCGGGCCAGTCGGACAACATGAAGACAAGCAGATGGTTACAAAGCAATCAAAGGCACTGGCCAACAGCACCTGGCCAAGCAAATCTTCATTGCCCACGCCTCAATCTCCAGCCCGTCAGATGTCTCATTCTCATGCCAGCTTTGAGACATGCATCCGGGGGTGCGACCTGGAGTTTCCACTAGCCCGGCCGTTAGCCCGGCATCGATCTCTTAGCATCGCGCTTCGCTCCCCCTGCCTTGCCCTTCCCAGCATTAGAGATTTGATCCCCTTTGCGACGGGACAGGGTTGGGCCAAATTTGGGACCGGACATCCATTGATCTTTTGATTCCACCAGACGGTAAATGAAATCAGCCTGGCGTCTACTCTACTGTACAGCACGGTAATGTCCCGTCAGCTCCACCTCCATAGCAAAAAGTCCACCACAGATGCCCGCAAAATTCCCCGCAAATGCTCAGTGTGATCAACCTGGTCTCCAGCGAACGAGATCTCTCTGTCTGCCATCTGCGTCGATACTGAATCAGATGCCCACCACCACCTGTGAGACTGCCCCATAGCGATATTATTAGTCCTCCCTCGTCTCCCTATCTCTCTCTCTTCCCACCGAAAACGTCAACATCGGATCGGCGCCCGAAGTGGATTCAACTTAGGCCAACCCAGCCGCACGAGGCAGAAATGAGCCACGATGCTCTCTCCTGAGACGGAGACTCGGCCTAAAATATTACTACTACTCGGCCGGCGTCTTAATTCGCGGGCACAAGTCATGAGATGGAAATGGCGTTATATTTTCTTTTCTAGGTTGGCTCTCCTGAGAGCAACTGCCGTCTGTGACCGATGTTCCGATTTCTTTTTTAGGGTAGAGGTGTGAAGGGTGGTGCTTTAGATTGGATTGCTTGTACGAGTAAGTGAAACGAGATATCCGTCGAGGATCGTGGTGCACGTACCCTATACGATTACGATTCGTGATTCAAGATGGTTGAGATGGTAAAGCAGTGGCTTCATTGTAATTTTAGATGCTCATTATTCAAAATCGTTTTGGTGTCGATGAAGACATGACTTGTCATGATGCATCCTGTGTTACAAAGTTGCTTGCTTGCATTAAAAGGTTTCTGTTTTGGCATTATTTACGCCATGACTTCTCTCCTATCGGCATCCTCCGTCATATAACGAGCGTTCCGAGATGCAGTCGGAATTACAGAACAACGAGGGCAACAAACACTACAACCCAGAAACAGACAAATAGGCGAACAGACTCACCGCGGACCCTTTTCGTTCATGCCCAATAGATTGCCGGTCAACCATCCCAAACAAACAAAAGCCCGGCCGTTGCGTTTCAACACCCCTAGAGCTAGGGAGGTGCAGATGGAGCGTCCGCACGTGTCGGCGGCGTCTAAAAAGCGCCACCGCAACGGTCTCTTTCACATGGGGAGGCGTCTGGATTTTCGTTTAGGCCGCTTGGGGAAGGAACCTGAGTTGCTCCGTCAGCCGTGTCGCAGCTTTTGCACATGTTTTATCGAATAGGAAGAGCGTGGGCTTACACATGGCGTGACGGCGTTGCCGATGAAGCATCTCGAAAAAGTGCTGATCCGATCTGGGCAAACGTCTGGGCAAACGACATGATCCCTGAAGAGAGCTAACTAACATGAAGAGAGCTAGGTAGACTACATGATGACTCTTTTGATTGACGTATTCGCATCATGGTGTTTCTCTATGGGAGCCACACTTGCTTCACCTTCTCACCTCTTACATGTGAATCGCCGAGGTGAGGCCATGGCTAACTCCTTGCATGATTGCGCTGTAACTGTGTTTGTATGCACATCACCTGCAAGGTCCCGTGTGCGACCAGATCAGGAAAGCCACATGTATATAGTGGTATGCGTGATGGCGCGTCTTTTCGTGCATCAAGCATGTAATCTAGCCGTGCGGAGAGCGTCGAGGGTTTCGCGCGCACGGATCTCTGGAACGTCTGGCTGACTATGCGTTACACGACGAATGCAAGAATGAATCGCCTCTGAATGAAGCGTGTTTCCAAGCATGAAGGGAAGCTACAGAAGCACACTGGGTTTTATGCTACTCTAGTAATACATGTCTAATGCTGCAGTTGCCAAATAACTATATGAATCTTAGGGAACTGCCGTCGTATCGGATTAGTCGACGTTGATCTAGAAATAAATAGCCCAACAAGAGTTGTAATGAGATGTTAGAAGAAGAAAAGGGACGAGCTATTAGAGGAACGTAAATTCATCTGTAAAAGCTTTTCTAACCCGAAGCCGAGCATAAGCAAAAGCATATCAGCTGTAAAAGGTGATTATATGAAAGCTCGAGACGCTGGCATTGGCCTTGATTCTCGACCATGTATCCTCATCCATATACTCAAATGATATAATAATAATCAATTTAAAAAGTCATCAAAGGACTGACAACCTTGAAAAAGATGTTGAGTGTTGCAAATCTCAATAATCGACAGAGTCTCCATCTCAAGATCTCAGATCGAAACATCCCGTCTCCCCCACCCATCTTATCCACTTCTGACGAACATCACTCAAAGACATCAATCACGTCATCCATCAAGACAAAAACATCCAAAAACATCGTCTTCCCATCATCATCCAACTCCCCACCTCAAATGATCCACGCATCACACTATAGATAGCCATTCTACAAAGAAAAAGTCCCACCCAATCATGCCCACCCCCCGCAACACCGGCGCCGAGCTGCCGCCGGAGCAAACGGCCTTGCTGGCCGGTCACGAGCCGCTCCTCGGCGATGCTTCGCCCGGAAGATGGACGGACAACGGCGTGGCGCCGGATGACCGGGAAGAAGGGTCGCGGCGACAGACGGCAGAGGGAGGAAGAGCTTTGGATGGATCGAACCACGAGGTGGGCTTCGCTCGGGGCGTGGCTATTGGCATCAGCTTGTTTGTGCTCATCTTCATCCACTGTACGCGTCGTCCATCTCATCCTCATCCTCATCGCCATCATGATTCATCTCTTCTTCTCTTAAACTAACACACCCTCTCAAACAAACAGCAACAAACATGTCCGGCCTCACCATGATCCAAGGCCCCCTCGCCATCGACCTCCACGCCCCCACCCTCGCAATGTGGTTCACCACCAGCTACTTCATCGCCGCTTCCTCCCTCCTCCCCGTCATCGGCTGCCTCGCCCAAATCTTCTCCCCACGCGCCGTCATCCTTCCTTGCGTCGCGCTCTTCGCATTCGGCAGCCTCTTCGCCTCACAGGCGCGCTCCTTCGCGGCCTTTGTGGCGGGCAGGGTCGTCATGGGCGCTGGAGGGGCAGGCATCGTTGTCATGGCGGTGGTTTTCGTGATTGAGCTCACGGATAAGAAGACGAGGGGCGTCATGATTGGGTTTGTGAATGCGGCGTTTACTATGGGCGTGTCTGTGGGCGCGGCGGTGTATGGCGTGTTGCACCCTGTTGTTGGATGGGTGAGTTTGTCGTGAACCATTCATCATCGTATCTTGAATATCATCAAATTAACTGTCGCTGATATAGAGACCACTCTTCTGGTTCCAAACCCCCCTCACCATCATCGCCGGCATTGGCCTCTATCTCAGCCTCCCACCCTCAATGTCATCCCCTCCAGCCCAACAAAACGGCAAACCCATCCCCCTAAGCCATAAACTCGCCAGCATAGACTATCTCGGCGCAATCCTCCTCGTAAGTCCCTCCTCTCATCCTCATCCCTCAAACCAGAACACAAAACTAACAACATCCCAGACCCTCACAATCATCCTCTTCCTCTACTCCCTCGCAGGCGACATCCACCCAACCCCCCTCATCCTCTCCCTCTTCTCCCTCATCGCCTTCGTAACCACAGAGTTCCGCCTCGCAACCAACCCCATCATCCCCCTATCCGTCCTCTCCTCCCGCGGCGTCCTGCTCTCGTGCCTCGCCCAGCTCGGCCTCATCACCGCCCGCTGGAGCATCCTCTTCTACACGCCCATTTTCATGCTCGCCGTCCGCGCTGCTCCCCCCGCCACCGCCGGCGCAGTCCTCATCTTCACAAACCTCGGCTTCTCCCTCGGCGGCCTCGCCATCGGCTACCTGCACATCCGCCGCGCGGGATCCTACTACGCCGCCCAACTCCTCTCCCTCACCTTCTCCTTTATAACAATCTCCTTCCTGGCCGTGATATCCCACCCGACAACCCCTTCCCTCGTCTTCATCGCCATAGTCACCCTCAACGGTGTAGCAACCGGCATCGCCCTCAATTACGCCCTCGTCCACATCCTCCACCTCAGCCACCCCAGCACCGAATACGTCACCACCAGCCTGCTCGCCACCTTCCGCGGCTTCGGCGGCAGCTTCGGCACCTCCCTCGGCGGCGGCATCTTCTACCGCGTCCTGCGCGACCGCCTCGTCGCCGGCTTCCTACGCCTCGACGGCACCCCCGAGCTCGGCCCGGCCCGCAGGAAGCTCGTCGACCGCCTGCTGGGTTCGCCCGATCTCGTGTGGTACGGCGACGTGCTGGCACCGCGGGAGAGGCATGTTGCCGTCGACGGATATGCAACTGCCATCAAGGGCGTGTGGCAGGCTGCTGCCGTCTTGGCATTGGTCGTGATTGTGGTACAGGCCGCGGCTGGGTGGACATCACCTAGAGAGGAGGCAGAAGGGAGGCTTCACGAAGACGAAGAGTAATGTACATATGTTAGCAAATTCTTGTATATATCCATGTGCTAAATGTATTTGGAGTTCAATTTTCACCTATCTGTAATGTAATGCACATGAAAAGACTCTGTCTGGCAATCTAATTTCAAGTTATGCTGGCACAATATATTCTCTTTTTTCATTAATATTTTTTAACATTAAATACTATAAATCGGCCTCTTCATAAAGCATGGTTTCCCAAGCTACGCAACATCCGCTCTCGACCCTTCATGCCCACGCTATGTAAAAGAAAAGCATGTCCAAGGTTCCACGCGTTTCGTTTCATCATATCATACATATAGTTCCCCTACATTCGGTTTTATACAAGTCCCCCATTGAAAGTGATCAAAGCTCTTTGTAGGCATATACATGCTACTCTCTGTCGTTGGAGTTTTTTTATGATTTTTATATCCAATATGTCCAGTACAGGGAGGGCTCACCCATCCATCCATCCATCTATATATCTCGGAATCGTAAGGAGGAAAGTGAAACGCAAGAAAACCGAGGGTAACATTAAAAACAAAGGGACCTTATGAAGTACTGCCGCCTGTCAAGAAGAAATCAAGCTCGCTCTTCAACCCGCTATTCTGCCGCTGCTCATCGTTGGCAAGTTGTTCCAAGAGGCTCATGAAAGGGTCCTTCTCCTCCGTTGTACCGGTGCTGCCTGTGTTGCTCTTCGTGCTTGGACTGGGAGCTGTGGCGCCCGGTGTCGCCTGGCCGACTGCTGGTTGCCATTGGGCTGGGCTATTGAAAGCGCTGGGTCCGAACATGGCATCGAAGCCTCCGCTCGCGTCGTTGATTACTTGCTGTTGAGGGACACCGCCTGCTGCGTGTGAAGGTCCCATATTATAGTTGAAAGCGGGACTGAACGTCATGCCACCCATGGAGGCCATGCCTCCTACGCCGGCGTGAGCAGGATGCCCAAGTCCAAAGCCGGCCATGGCTGGGTGGGCAGCCGATGTGACATCCACGGTGTTGCGCATGGTGCCCATGTGGTGCTGCTGCCGTTGGGCCTCCAAATGAGCGGGTAACATCTCTGCCATAGCACCGACGCCGGGTGTTGACGGCGCTGGCATTAAGCCAGGCTGCATGGATACGGACTGGCGGGGATAGCTCGTCACCGTCATCGTAGGCGTGAGGGGCAGAGGTATGCCCTGAATGGAAGACTGTGACGTGTTCTTCCGCTTCAGGTTCGGCCTGTTTTCCGTCGGCCAGGGTGATTGAATGTCAGGCAAAGGAGTGGGCTCGTTGGAGTAGTCGACTAATTCGTCTGCGAGGCTCAGGTTTGCGGTATCGAAATGGAAAGTCGGTCCACCGGGTCCACCAATGTTGGAGTATCTATCAAAGAAATCTTCGAGCTGGAAGCCAGGTGTGTAGCGCATTGCGTTCCCGGTAATCGTCTTTACCAGCTCTCTGTGGGCTTCGTAGAGTCGCTGAAGCATATCCCGCTGGTGCTGAACAATGGCCCACGTAAACCGCAGGTCGCTCAACAGCTGCATCTCGCGGGACAAGAAATCCGAAGAAGAGCTAAAGACACTGATTTCGCCGCTGGTGCCTTGCTTGCCGTAGTGCGCGCCATGAATGTGAACGGTACCGGCGGTGCAGATGCAGTAACCGACAAACGATGGCCACTCAATAGTTTGCATCTGCCTACCCATTTCGGCGAGCTCCGTAATCGCATTCGCATGGAAGAAGCACATGTTGGTCGCCTCAATCTGCCACGACTGGTGCTGTCCATTTCCCGCCAATTCGGCTAAGCTAATTGGGAGGAATGGTCGGTAGATCAGACAGTGGATGAGGTGATATATCAGCTTGCATAAGACGAGAGTAGTCGAGTCTTGCTGACCGAAGAGAACGTCCATCGATGCGAATATGCCATCTGTGCCAGAAGCCCACACGTCTAGATCCTGCCTAATCTTGGAAAGATTTGACAAAGAGTGCCAAGGAAAATGTGAGTCGCCCTTGACACCCCCAGCCGCCAGATATCGGTTTGTCACACCGAGAATGCGCGTTATGTCGATGAGCATACCTGAGGTGCCCTGGGACTTCTTGCCACTGCCCTGAAAGTACTGTAGGTTAGATCCACAGAGGAAGAAATCGCCATCCACATGGATATTGGAAGCTGCCGAATACCATGCCGGGAGTCGTAATGCGATGGAGTCGTCACTAATGAGCGATGGACGCTTGGAGCCGCAGGCGGCAAAACGATCCAGGAGATAGCATGACCAGAAGAGTTGCCTCCGCGTTTCTCGTTCCGTCGGGGTTACCTGTGCCTGTTGGTCCACCTCACGATGCAATTCGAGTGCCATAATCATGCCAATGGCGTTGCCTACACACCAGGTCAGATGTTGTCTCCCATCATGGAGGAGGTAGCGCGAGGAGGGCGGATACACGTACTTATTAACATAAAGGCCTTTCTCCCTTTGCCCGAGGCCGTGAATGCAATTGCAAGTAAAACAATTGCTTGGAGGTTGTCAATGGAAGGCTCATCGATATCAATGGCACTCCTCGCGCGAGAGGCATATTCGTCGCCCAACTTGACAGCCGCACGGAAACCGAGAGGATGCGGTGTATGTCTGCATAGGATGTGAGACAACTGGACACCCACATGGCCAGACCGTTTAATAGAAGGGGTGAGACATACCTAGCAGCGACTGCGGCAATGGCATCGAATAAGAAAGGAGGGAGCTGGTTTTGGTTGACGCGTTTTCGGATCAAGGACTCGTCAAAGATGTGGAACGGCTTATTGTGGAAGCGGGTAAAATATGTATCAAGAAGAGCGTCTGTCTGTATAGAAGGGGTGGCGGGTTCCCTGCAGCTTGTATCAGTACCGAGTAAACTTTGATAGTAATGACAGATGGAAGCAACCTACCCAGTTGTCGAGGTCTGCGGGGAGTAAAGCGGCAGCTCCGTGACATTGGGCGTCGTCTTTTCTTCGGTCGCCCGCCGCTTGGCAACAGGTTCCGCAATATCTCGCTCAGCGGGCTGCCTCTTTGTCGACGATTCAGTCGTTGGTGTCTCTGAATTTTCCGTGGCTGATGATGCGGAAGCCTGCTCGCCTTCGGCATTCTTCTCCTTGAGCTTGGCTTCCAGCCCATCCACTCTCTTCAAGAGGGCCTCCAAGACATCCGTCTTTGGTCCACGCTTCTTCGGTACGGCATCTATAAGACCAACAGGCATGAGTATTTCTGGTACAAAAAAAAAAAAAATCACCGTGATGTAGCGGCAGCAGACATGTCGCCAAGACAGTCACCGTCATGGGGGAGGGCTTGAGGCACACTCGACTGCCCGCTTCGGGAAGCACCAGGCAGTATTAGGATGTGTTGAAGCTTACCGTATATACAAGGGCATTGAAACACCAGGCACGCCTCGCAAGATGGGCGAAGGCGATTACACTTGATCTAATTCAACAGGCAAAGACGGGTTAGATGCCGCGCACAACATTCACATCAAAGGGGGGGAGGGGGTCTACAGAGGGCGGCGCAAGGAGAACGGCCGGGCAGAGACTCACCTTTCGCTTCCGGCATGACTTGCAATTCATGGATTCACGGGGCTCCGTGGTGACATTCCGAGTCGGCAAGCGCTCAATGCCAACCTGCGGCCGCTGGGGCGGCAAGGCCACAGGCTGGGCCGGAGGACGATGCGGAGCGTTCATATGGGATGCGGTGGCCGAGAATGTGCGGGCGCCAGTTTGAAGATTGGCTCCCGGCGAGGTTGGCTAATCGGGGGGAGCAATGCGCAGAAGCCAGCCGGCGCCAGCCCAGGCGCCAAAGAGGTTGGTTCGAAGGGCAAAGAGCGCAATCAAAGCCAAGGTTGAGAGGCCCTTGAAGGGTAAAGGTGGCGTGGCTGCAGAAGAAGCGCGAGGAGGGACTGGACGCAAGCAAGAAACGAGATAGCCGGGCGATGGTTTGCCGCGCAGGCAATTCGGTGTTAGTGATTATGGAATACGAGAGGGCGGGTTGATCTGCAGCTCATTCATGGCCGAGGACCCTGTCGCCGACGATGGACGCCGTTCTGGATTTGTCGCGTTTTTGCTGCAGGTTTGAATTGAGGTTTCGAGAGGGATTGATGGATTGGATTGAGTGGCTGCGGCGGCGAGACCCACCGAGAGTCCGTCCGTGGTTGAGCTGCGTATCGTCGTTCGTCGTTGTGCGCCAGGAACAAGCAAGAGAAGGGAAATAGAGGAATGACCAAGCAAAGGCAAAGTAAAGCAAAGAAACAGCAGCTGGTCTCCCCAGTTGCTTGTTAGAACTGAAGTCGCGGAACCGGCAAATGCCTGACCCAAGGCTGGAGGTGGAAATGAAGAGGACGGTTCCTGGTTAGTGCAGTTGCAGCTTGGGGAAGCAGCTCTGGAGCGTCTGCAGCGTCTGACTGACTGACCTCCAACTCCGTACATGTACCTGCCCACCACATGCACTATCGCCAACAGCCTGCGGTCCATGCTCCGCTTCCGCTGCCCGTATTCCGTCCTTTTGGCGCTGGGGCGGAACCAGACGCTGGCCCTCGTCGCATTAGTATCCGGCCTTGTACTGCAACATGGGCAGCCCATCGCCACGCTAGCGGCTACCCCATTCCAGTAATGCCAACTAGCGGCTAGTGCCTGGTAGCCCTACTCGAGCCGTTTGGGAGCGCTGGAGCTTCAGGACTGCTCAAGGGCCTTGCTGAGACTGGCTGTGACTGGCTCCCCCACCCGAGCGAGCTTTGACGGATCCAGGCATTGATCCATCCTTGCGAGTTGAGGCCAGGCAGCGCGAATACTATTAGAACATAGTTGCCGGAGCGTTATATCCATCCATTTGATAGTATCCATGGTGCTGGGTAATACTGCCTTACAGGTATTGACTCGTATTACATACGAGTATCTGTATGTACGAAATAGTATCCACGGGTTGCAACTCAAGGCAAGGTATACAGCATGAACCCCCTACACATAAGGTAGTATTTACGAGGACAAATCACGTACTATCTCCGAGTGCTCTCCAGTATTGAAGTCCGTCAAATAAGAGTATGACATCAACTCCATCTGATGCTCGCCAACAAAAGCTCCCAGGAAGAACATCCGAGGTAGGGTGTAAGAGCGAGGCAGCCGACGCATCCACCCTCTCTCGTCTGTCCTTTGCATGGAGAGGGAGTTGAGCCGAGTCGAACATCAGATGTACGTAAATACACACACATGCATCCCTAAGCAGACTCGGAGACAAATGTGGCGATTCCTGCCTCCATCTCATGCAGTGAGAACGACATGCTTGATTCAACACCGAGATCCGAGCTGGCAAATAGGCTGTGTCATATAAGCTAATACCTTCATGAACTCAACTCTTTGTCTCTACAACTGTACCTACCTTATGCATGGTTCCTTCTTCAACCCAGACACCATCCGCTTAAAATTGCCAGATCTAGATAAATGTATGTAATCCGTCCTAGAATCATACATGTTCTGGTCCGACTTTCCTAGCGACAACAACGATCGCATAAACTACAGTAATTGATTCCAAACGGCGTAAATGTTCAACGTATCTCGTAATAACACAGCACAACTTACCAAGACACATGCAACTCCAAAAACGGTATATTCGTCTCGAACCGCTCGCATCATCACCCCAAGAAACACAGCCGAAAATCCCTGTGGCTGCTTACCACATCTTCTCCGTGTCAGTCCAAGTTCAAAAAAGTGGCCAGGCCAGGGGACCAGGGGGGGTCTTGCAGGTTTGTTTTCGGCTTGGTCCAAAAATGTCACTCTGTCTTCCTTAATTCTCCACGCCAATTCAAATCGAACAGCCAGGACAGAGTCGTACTGGGGCAAGGGGGAAAGGCGCGCAAACCCACCGGTTTCTGCAAGGCGCGCAATCAGCCCAAGCCTTGGGTCTTTTTGTTCTCTTCTCTCTTTTGTTTGGTCTGTCTGTCTCCTCCTGCTCGCTCTCGCTCTCTGGATCTGACTGGCTCTGGTTCTCTGCGCTGTTCTGGCGTGTCATTTGATGTCTCCTTTTGTGATGACGCCCCCAACTGCCGAGGGCCAAACAGGCACAGCCGGTGGGCGGTGATATGCCGCCAAAAAGCCGACCGCCGCACCCCAAACGGAGCACCATTGACCACTAAAATCCGCGCGTTGTATATTGAATTGAATGTGATTCATGTAAGTGAGAGTTGAGTCGCACCGCTTTCTGACAAAAGACAAAAGGGCTTTGCCTCACTTCTCACTTCTCACCCAACGAATCAATCCCCTCTTCTCTCTTTTTTGCTTGACGCATCTCTCCCCCTTGCGAAAGCCACACAGCGCCGTTAGCCGTCAAAGGGGAAAAAGAAAAATGCTACTGTACCTGTGGCCACTGCTACTCTAACTGTAATACCTAGTACTGCCTGGTGCCACTCCCGTTCTTTCGTTTCACACGTTTGGGCTGCTTTTGTGGGGAGGTTGACTTGACCGGGGTTTGTGCCGCGTCCAGCAACCCGGCATGGCAATCTTGTTGTCCTGTAATACCCCATACAGTACGGGGGGCCCTCTTTCTCAGCTTTTAGCCCAGGAAAGTTCCCGGCAACGAGGGCTAACTTCAGACTTGTGTGTTTCGAGTCCTCTTGTTCCCATATTCTCTCTCTGTCTGTCTGTCGGTCTCTCAGGGGGTTGTTTCTAGCTCAGGCACGAAAGTTGAACTAGTCGTGCTTTTGCATGTACGAGAGTACCTTTGCAATCTTACACGCGCCATCGTGCTGCAAACTCAAGTGCGAGAGAAGACATGAGTGAGGCCACATGACAGAAATAGATGGAGGTTTACCGCAAACCTCAGCCGAATCCCCCACGCGGCGGCCGAGGTCAGACGACGCCACCCAGACACACACACACTCTAAGAGAGCAAAAAAAAGAGCCGGCGGGCGAATTAGATCAATCTAATCGATCGAGGAAGAAGTCTCGGCGCGGCATGAAAGCATTCAAGAGTGCGGAAAAAGCTGCCCTGTGGATTTTGCGAAGAGGAGCAGCCAAATAGTACTGTAACAAAGGGGCCAGCCAGCCTTAGATGGCGCGCCGCCTCCACTTGGAGCCTTTCTCGGCGATACTTGGCGTAGCTGGGCCACCCCTCTCTTTTCGAAGAAACTTGGTGACCGGGTTTCAATTTCGAGTGCTCCGAGCTGAGTTCGGAATTGGCCATCAATGCTTCCATCTCATACCGCCTTCTGCCTTGCCCATCGTGCCATGGGCCTGCCTAGTGGCTCGCTCAGGATCTCGAGAAGCGACAGCCGCGAAAAGGGCCCCTCTCGCCTCGAATACCATAGAACTCAATGCTAGAGTATAACCTTAAGGTATTGACTGTAATTGAAGTCAATTGATTCGACGATGGATTAATAATCCCGTTAAGGTTATGCCATCGCGGGAGATCATTTCGGACGAGCTTAAAACATCTACAAGTGCAAAGTGTGACTGCCGTGTCTTACTCGTACTATGGACGTAGGTAGTAGTGGCGATTCCGATTCCTCCACGCAAAACAGTCTTCGAGATTCTTTGCCCCCTTGTCTCCTCAAGACGAAGCGGCAAAAGCCTTATCCTTATAATTTACCGCAAAAGTTAGCAGCAGCGGAGCCAGCAGCAACAGGGTCCCTAAGGTATCAATGCCTGCTGCCCTCTAGATAACCGCAGCACCTGATTCGAAAACCCCTAGATTCGGCAGCCCCCCGCCCCCTGCCAGCTAGAAAATTCTCGTCTGCAAAATGCATGCACCTCCCATCCCTTGTAAGCCAGAAAACACTGTAGCGAGTCCGGGGGTAGCATAAAAGGTTAATGGATACTCTGAAGATAGCTGCGGATAACGCCGACTTAACGAAAACAAAAAAACAGAAGCTACATAGTTAACGGGTTAGTCAAATTGTATATGCCGAATCTTCAATTTCTAATACGAGTTCCACGTTCGTTGCTTGCTATCTGCATGCGCTGATGCTCCTCCTCGTACGAGCAAGGAACGTCTGTCCCAGTGGTTTATGTTGCTCATGACTCGGGGATTTTCCTCGCATCCGCGTAAGATAGCTGCTCACATATCGTATACGGGAAAGATACCACTACTAGTATATCGCAAGGGGGCGCGAAGAATAGCCTCAATAGGAAATTGCTATCATCTCATCGGGATTCCTTCGTCATCGCTTCCGTAGATTTGTATTTTTTACGAGTACAGCATTGACGCTTTCTCGTAACTGCTGTCCATACATTATGCGGATCCCTCCCCCCCTTCTTTCTCACATATCAGATCCTGACCTCCCCTAGACCAAATCTTGCCGCCCGGCTGTACAGTAATGTAGAGGTAAGCTGACTTTTTCGGTTCGGCTTACCACTTAGGACGAACGGCAAGGGGTGTGTAGTGGGAATTGGTAAAAATGCCGACAAGCTAGGTCGCCGATTGTCCGATGCACCTTTCGTCATGGCCAAGCAAATGCATAGTTAACTCAAAGCTCCGTGATAGTAATAGTTGATGGTGATGTTATTGTTCATCCGGCCATACATTTCGACATCCACCCCCCTTCTCTGTACTCCAGTACATGCGAGTGATTATTCCAATCAAATCAACCCCTCAGCCCTAACCGCTCTTCCTATCCAATGACAATGAACTACCTATGTACAGCGTGTATAAAACTCCTCATATACATACCTATATATACATGTATATATAGAAACCCGACAAAGTAGAAAAGAGAAAAGAAAAAAAGTAACCCCCACGACAATGCGCCGTGGGCATAAAAAAATGCATGCCCTCTTGTGTGTTGGCCTCGCTTCCAACGCCACAGATGCAAACAAACGAAACAGGATGCCGGGCCGTATTCCATAATCGGTGCGCCGAAGAGCAAAAAGGAAGCTCGATAAACACAAAAAAAAAAGATCTCCCTCCTTGCCAGCCTCGATCAAGCGAAAAAAAAAATTATGGTCTAGGCCAGCTCTCGCAGTGGGTATTATTATATCAGCTGAATCCTTTCAAGTAAAAATAGATTAGCCTCTTCAGAATAAATTTCGTCCGCTTGCCAGCCGGACGAAGCTGTATGGTACGTTTTGTCCGACTAGCAGCCGTAGGCTCTCGACCGTCGTAAAGGCCGCAACGTCTGCAGCGTCATATGCGGTGAATCCGCTCTGTTCCGCGACTACTATGGGATCGTTCTTCTGCTGCGACGCCGCCTCGGCAAGGTTCAAAAAGACCTTCTTCGTGTTCGACGACCCTGGGGGACCAGCTTCTCCAAAGACTCGCAGCATCATGCCGACAATGTTGCTCTTGCCTCGGCCCAGCGCTGAGATGATGACAAAGGGCGCTCGGTTGTCCGCCACGGATCGGGCTCGTTGAAGGCTCTCCATGCTGATAAACTGTTCGATCGGAGGAGCGTTGCGGGCCAGCCCAGATGGTGTCCTGAAGCCGACTGTGTATATCTTTGACATTTTGAGCGCCTTCAAGGCGAAGAAGACAGGCGCAGCATCGTCAGCCGTCAAAGCTAGCACCACCGCGGTTCGGCCGAAATAAGCAGAGGGGGCTAGATCGCGAGTCAGTGTGGACAGGATGCCTCTCCAGCTGGCATTGTCGAAGATTAATGACGTGTTGGGGGCGAGGCCAGGCTGTCCTCCAGGTGGCATAGTGCCGCTATATTGAGACGGTGGTGTCGAGGTCGATCCTGATCCTGACGACCCCGAGGGCTTCACAACAATTGTGTCGATGATACCGATCCCCTGAGCCGCCTCGGACAGCGTTGGGCCCTGGCCGTTGTTCAGGGTCGAGAACCACGGGTTGTGCTTCATAATGGTCTGGTATGACAGACCCGGGTCGAGATAGGCTCCTCCAAAGTCCCTCTGGTTGCACCAGGATTGGATGCCTGCCGGGTTGTTGTGCTGGCGCTCCACCACGGCGAACTGATGCGGCAATCCTAACTCGTTGAAGCACTTTTCGTAAAAAGGTGCTCGCGGCGCAATGCTTCGAGCAGCAGCACTGCTGATGCCGTAAAAGTACTTCTTTGGGAGCTGGCCTAACAATGCCAGGGCGCCGTTGATCTCGGCTGTGCTCATCTGGCCGGGGGCGGCGATGATGGGCAAAAGAGGGTGAGTGATGGGCGAGAAGACCGTGTTGAGCGTTCGCGAAAACTGACCAATTTCGCCCATGTTGACAGCGGACAGCGGTGGCGCATCTGGATATTGTGCCCGTATCTTGGAGCGAAAGTACTCGAGCTCAAAGTTTTCGTTGTGATCATTGATGATCGCAATCATCTTGACAATGTCGGCGTACTGCCTAGACTTTACAAAGACATCCTGTGCGTATTGGGACGGCCATTTGAAGGTGCCTGAGAAGTCGTGGAAAGCAGACATGATGCGAGAGTTGCCTCTCTTTTCGTACAGCTTCTTTCGAATATGCTCTGGCAGCCACAGCTCGACATCGATGTACTCTACACCCCACTGGACCGCTCGGTATAGATATTCATAGTATAGATCGGGGTTGTCCATGGGGAATTTTCCATTCTCCTTTGTGCATCTAGTGGTGAAAATGATGGGAAGCTCGGTTCTCTGGCGCAATAGCATGACCTGCTGTCCGACATAACTCAGGCTTGGGATATCAGAAAAGGTCCCGTCGCCCCGGGGTTCGCGCAAAAGGTCCACGCGGATCTCAACCGCATCAGCTCCTACTGTGAGAATGTCCAAGTTGGGAAGAGCTGCCTGGACATCGGGAAACGTGGTGGAAATGAAAAACGTCCTCGGCTTGGCCATCAATTGGCTGTGCGGGCTGGTCTGGCCGAGTGTGAATGAGATGAATCGAGCGAGGTCGCGTCTGCAAAAGGGGGTTTCGGTGTAGAGAAACTCATAGTCGCAGTGGATCGACAGATGCAGGTCCGGAGGCATTCCTAGGTTGACGCAGTGAGCATTGATGGCTACGAGCAGCTGTTGGTCCCGATCCTCCACATCCTGCTTGGCCTCCTGCAGAGCAAGGCCAATCACGAAACCTTCATCCTCGTGGTCGACGTCCTTGAACGATCGCTTCAATTTAACCGGCTTGCCCAGTACCTCGGCGAATACGGACACAACATTTTCTTGTCCTTGTCCATACACAATGACAGCTATTCGAGAATCTCCCGTTTGTGGCGCACCCTTCATCAGCCCGCTGTCAATCATAACCGGGTCATTGCTGCTGGTGCTGTCAAGGTCCATGTCGGCAGAGGCTGAGGTGTCGTTGATGCGCTGTGACGATACTGGCGCTGGAGCGGGCGATGGGCTCGCCAGCAACTGCTGGACAGCAGCCATCGTGATTTTGTTAGGGGTTAGTTTGATCCGGACGGCACACTTTGCTGCAAGGTGGAAACCGAAGGATTGTCCAGGCAGCCGCTTCGGCAAAAAGCGACGCTGCCGTGGGTATTGAAATTATGGCTCTGTGTCTTTGTAACACCCTCCACCAACTCGGCGCTGCATGCCAAGTGGGAATCGGAAAATAGATGCCCCCAGCACTTCGTTCGACCAAGAATGCGCTGACGATTGGCGAAAGGATTCTGATCAGCCTTGACGATGCCGAAATGCACCTCCCACCCAGCTGTGATCGGGCACGATGAGCTGAAGTTCGCGTGGGCGGATACTCCGAGAGTTTGGGTAGCGATCTGTCGCCAAAGGTATATCCCAAGCTACAAAACGAGTGCCTGGAGAAGCCCCCCTGGTGAAACCCCCGATTAGGGCAGGTCGTAATGAGGGGAGGAAGCGCAATGCAACAAGGTGGCCACGACTATCGAGAGTCTGCGGTCTATGCACACTCTCGCTCTTTTTTCCCCGTAAGCCGGTTAGTGGCAGATGAGTCGGATAGCTTCCGAAAGCCGTGATACAGAAGACAAATATACTATTAGGAGAGAATAGTCGTCCAGGTTACCGTAAAAGACGCCCCAACAAAAGCCAGCGACGAACGGGGAGTCGATATACCGTTTGTGAAACAAGACGGCAACACGCTGCGCTTATGAGGCCAGTAGAAATGGTTATGTATGCGGATAGATGGCAATAGTAGCTCCCCTTTCGTTTCCTTTTTTTGCCTGAAAAGCAGCTTAGGCCCCGGCTCCTCCTTGGCCAAAGACTTACACGAAGCGGAGGCGTTTAGTTAATATTGATCCTATAGGTCACAAGCGCCGGTCGTTCGTTGGAGGGATTTGCGGCCAAGGTAGATTGCGTGGTGGCGGCAGCCGTATCGGAATGGGTGTGATTCTAGTCGATCCAGGGAAATACAGAATCTTGGCCCAGCGGTGAGTGGCTCGAGATAAAAGTGAAGGCAGAAATCAGGACCAAACCATATCTTTCTTCTCGAACCTCGTGGCGGTTTTCGCTTTTTCTGTTCTCTCTTTTTTTTTTTCTCGCCGCGGATCTCGCTCCGGTCCCAAATAGGATTCCCGCAAACCAGGTTCTCAGTCAGAGTGGCCAAATTCCCTTTTCTGCGCGCCCCAGCACCAAGTGGACGGAAGTGAAAAGGAGGCGAATGATCCGGGTCGGGGATAGCAAAGCAAACCAAAACAAAGCTCGGCTGGAGGCAAATGTCTTTTTGGTGATGGTGAGAGAGGATGCGATCAATACGAAAAAGATATGAGGTGGCTAGGTGTGTCCAGAAGCCTTGGCGCAGCTTGGCAACGATTCCGAGGGGATGCGCAGGCCCTGGAGCAAAAGAGGACAGGCCGTAGAGCAGCTTTTGGAATGGCGAGGGACTCGGACAGCCAATGCGCGACAGCTGGATACGCGGCGCAGGTATCGGGAGGACGATTTGTTATGTTGATGTTGAAAAACAAGCACAGCACAGTACATATCCAGGTATGGGTATGGGTACGGGCAGTGACAGAAGTACCAGGCAGGCCAGGCCCTGGTACCGGTATAGCGTGGGGTTCAGTCCAGTGGCTTTCCGCTGCAGCGGCGCCAGCCAGCTTGGTGGGGAGGCTGCAAACCCCGGCGCGGGAGCCGCTGGAGGTCGCTGGAATCTGTGCAACCTGGTGCTAATGTAGCGCTACGGAGTCGGACCTGTTGACCTGTATTTGCTCAGCAGCCAGTCAGCCTTGCTGTCGCGATTAGCATGGCCCACTGCGAGCAGGCCTGTGCAGTGCGCAAATTCTCCCTATTTGCCGGCCATGCTGGGGGTGTTACAATTCTCCGCCAATCATAAGGCCATGCCCCGCATTGCTACCGAGAGATTAACCCCCCAATGAGACCATCCGAAGACGGATGCTGGACTTGTGATCCTTTGGACCAGACGGCATGGACTTACAATTTAATCTCCATCTCCATACAGTACAGAGGTAGCAGTAGTGGTAGAATAGGCGTAGAGGTACCCGAGATTGCCTCTTTGGTGATCCCGGAGCAAGGTATTTAGGTACGAATACTCTGGTGCTCTGTACATGTACTTGTATTGCGGGTGCTTGAGCTCCAAGCTAAGGCAGCTTGGAGCAATTAGTACCTCCAAGTACGGGGTAATTACATGCACTTTGATCCTCAATCCTAATCCTACTGAACTGGAGCTATTGATGGGGCAGTTCCATGGAAGCTCGTACGATACGAGAACTATTCCTGTTTTCTCGTTTCCTCCAGTGTTTTCTCAAATATCAGCTAGTTTCCAGACACTGTCGTTGGTTTGCAAAGGCCAAAAAAACTTGTTGTTGCTGCCCAAGTATCTCCCGTCCCGGAATCCAATTTGACCTCTGCAAAGACGGAGGAATTCTTAGCCACGCACGGAATCTCCTGGCAAGCACACGTATTATTGCGGAGAATCTTCGCCTCTGGCTCTCCCCTTAACACGCAACGGGCAAAAGCTCGTTGCTCCATCAGGAGAATAGTAATCCTTCCTATCATATTCTGCGGAAAAAGACATGCCGGGGCTGGTTATTTTTTTTTTTCTTCTAGGCGCCTTTATTTTCCAATTACTAGCGCGCATTGACGCTTCATTTGTCAGTGTCAGGACCCAACAGCTTGTTGTATTCGTGGCCCCAATTGTCTGTAACCAAAGGGACAGGATCTAATTCCAGATACGCCGAGTTCATGCCCGCGATGGTACCTTGCCTAGGCGATAGACATGTATCTGGCTGATCTGCTCGGGGGTACCAACATACTAAAACGGTTGAGCAGACGCTGACACCCGATATCCATCAAAATCTCCCTGACTGTTCCGTGGAAAGTTGCCAAATGTCATCAAAGTCACCGGGGGTATGTCAGCCGGCCGCAGAAGACTGTCTCCTGTTCGAACGAGTACTGCTACCTTGATCGCAAGTACCCGGAAACAATGGATGGACTTGTGGTCTCATGCTACTATCTGGACCTACCTACCTTAGTAGTTGATCCTTCGAGCACGGAGACGACGCTGCTTTCGATTGACTCAAGCCAAAATACCGCCAACTCATTGTGAACAATCACTTCCCCCCCGCAGCCGACTAAGAAGAGTAAGACCGAAACGACTCCCGATCTTGTGGGGGAAACTTTACGCCCACCAGGGAGCGTAAAAACGGAGCTCCGGATGCTACTCGCCCGAGAAGTAAAGCGAACAGAGTGAGACGTTCGCTCCCTTAGGTCATCCACCCGAGCCTGCATAAGATTTAGTATCGTGGGTCGAAATAGCTCTTGACCCCCGCGGGATGCGTTGTATCGCCGAGAACAGGGCCCAACATCGTGGAACAATTCATGCACGGGGGAGGGCCTTTGAGAAGGTGATCAATCCCAAGGTGGTAGTACCGCGACCACTTGCTAAATACGTTACCTGCGCTTGTGCTCCGTACGATCTGCACGTAAGAAGTGATGCCGCTGTTTCATGTTTTTTGTTTTGCTAGAGTACGAGCTGGGCATGTATGTACGAGTACGAGTGTTGAAGCAGCCAAGCGGTCCGACGAAGGTGTTGATGATAACACGCGAGCAGACGGCCGTCGTCCGTTATCAATGTAGTCGTCACAAGCACAGCAATATGGGAATAAAATTCCACGAATTAGCAATCACCGGATGGGAAGAAGAAACGCTTGCACCTGATTGCACAAATATTTCCGATCGTGGGAAAGCGAATGTCCAATAAGCAACGAGCCTTCTGATGTCGACATCGAAAACACCACGAGAGAGGCCGCTTTGTCAGCAGAGGCGCTGTCCACTACTACATGTACCGACATGGATGTAACTTTAAGATATTTCAAGAGCCGTGACGTTTAAGCATATGCAGACATATCTAATTATGGCGCAATACAGATAACAGCCATATGTTGGGATAGTTTTCAACAGCTTGCCGGGACCAAGCGCTGGAATCAATAATCACTACTATTAGCAGTACATAGCTTACGAGATCACGACTCGTTCTCGACGAAGCTCGATATACCGGTGGAAGATGGTTCTTCCTAGATGCAACGTGGGATGAATCTCCGTGCTGGAGAAATTGGCGCCATGGGAGCGGCCGCTGTCAAAGTCGAGATGGAGTTCGCTTCCGGTCATCTTATCCGCCCCTGCTTGAACAGGCCCGGCATGATGGGGAGAGCATACACAGCTGATTACCAGGTATAAATTGCGCCACGGCAAATGATAAGAGTGGAGGAACAGTATTGACTATTGCGGGCATATTTTGAACAAGCTGAGAAACAAAAGAAAAGCTGGAATATCTTTCAAGGACATATGGTCTTATTTTTCCATCAACGAGAAAGTGTATTGGCTCTGCTCGGCGGAATAAAAGAGCATCAGAAACACTAGTTCATGGGACAGGAAACCCAAGGAGCCTCTACCACTCCCCTCGAGTCAGATTTTGGACCAGATCCCGATCAAATTATCCTCAGTGTCGATGAACCGAGCATAGTGCCCCATGTTCTCGCCAAGTTCCGTCTTGTGTCTGAACAACGGTCAGCTTGCATTTCCGTCCATTCTCTTAGTTCTTGTTTCCTATCTATCACTTTCTACTCTGTATATTTCTCCATACGGCTACACGGAAAGCGGGACAACTTACAGCTGCGTCTTTCCGCCGAGCTTCGTTACCAGCTCAAGCGTTTCCTTACAATTCTTGACGTTGAAGCTCGGGTGAACGGAAAAGGCATCGTGAGAGCCTATCGAGTGGTTGATGACGTGGTATCCATCTTCCATCACGTAAAAGGCGCCATTCAGGGCCTTGCCCCGGTTGAAAAAGTAGAGTTCTTTCACGCCGGGCCGCCCGTGAGGAACGCCGTTGGGGCTGATCTCCCAGCCGAAGACTTCAGCATAAAAGGCCGTGGCCCTTTCGATGTTTATGACTGGGATGGCGAGCCAGCACAGTTGGCCGTAGCATTCCTATTGTAACATGGGTAAGTTTCAGGGTCTTGATTGAGGACACATGGTTGAGTGCATTTCAGTCCATGGTTACCTCGGTAGGTTCCGACATAGTTGGAGAGCTATAACAGCATATAGCAATGGTAATAAGTTAGGTTATCAATTATCAGACAGATCTACGGAATACAGAGCCAAGACTCTCGAGTACGAATATGCAGTGATGGGACGAGTTGAGGTTTACATAGACGGCCTTATGGGCTCACGCATATTTATATCCGGGGGCAATGGAATTCCTGTTTTGAAGGGGCAAGGCCGAGTTGGGTGACCTGCCTAGCAATGATGAGCAGCCCTCTTCCAATGAACGCCTAGGTGGCGCAAGACTACGGCGCAAGAGCCCGAACTCTCACGATGGCCGTGAAGCCGAATTGTCCATTCAAACGGATGCCGTGAACCGCGAGGGCCGTTTCAGCTGGTTGGGCGAACCTCATCAGCGGCGTGTTGTTAGCTTGCAACTAAGTCATGTTGGACAGACGGAGTCGCGAAGCATCTTTTTCCGAGTTTCATCTGGAAGCCCATCCATCGATTCCGTGGAACAATGAGGGACAAGTAAAAACCAGGCTAATCGTCATAGTTTTGTCTTCTCTGCAACCAATGGCCAAACTGTAATCTGATGATTAGTCGCAGGGTAAGCTGTTGATCACTTGGAGAGTTGGAGAGATTACCTAATCCAGCTCTCTCTTTCTCCAGCCCCACTCAGCCACACCGTGTCAAGTGCCGCCCCCACAAAAGCTCTCACTCAGCCAATCAGACGCGCCGCTCCGAGACGCACGTCACGACTGCAGCAAACCTTCCAAAAGGTCACCAGAGATCAGCTGTTTGTGCTCACTCACAGCAGCTCCCTTTTGCCTCTGCATTTTTATTCCATCTGACAACCCTAGTATCATCAATTCATCTCTGGTGAGCTTCTCTAACATCAATTGGACCTAAACAGCCCGAATTTGTACTGTTTGCACCTTATCCCACCACTTACCAGCAGACGCTCATCCTCTGTCGCGTGTGTCTGCAGCTCTTAGCTCTCAGCTCTTCACAATGACAGAACCAATCGCCGATACGCGACCAGTCGAGGAGGCTGCGCCTGCCGAGGAGACGACTGTCGACGAGACGATCAAAACCTCTGCTGCTGAAGAAGCAGAGGAAAAAGCAGATGTAGAGACAGGGACAGAGACCCCAGCAGTGGCTACAGCCGACCTGGAGCTTGAGGGAGACGATGACATCAAGTCAAAAAAGGTCACCCTTGCCGACCTGAGCGCCAAGGGCACCGCGCTCTATGCCCACAAGAAGTACGAAGCAGCCGCCGACATCTTCTCGAGAGCGAGCATCCTCCAAGCCGAAATCAATGGCGAGCTGGCGCCGGAGAACGCTGAGATCCTCTTCCACTACGGTCGCAGCTTGTTCAAGGTTGGCCAAAGCAAGAGTGACGTCCTCGGTGGCTCTGCCCCCGCTCCTGCAGAGAAGAAGACAAAGTCAAGCGGCGGTGCGTCTAAGAAGGCTACCAAAGCGGACGAGGGAGAGGGAGCTCAGGAAGGTGGGGCCGAACAAGGAAAGGACAAGAAGAACGAAGAGAAGGACGACGTTCCAGAAGGAAAGAAGCTCTTCTTCCAGTTTACGGGCGATGAGAACTTTGACGAGTCTGACGAAGACGAGGTGGGTAATATGCCAGCTTGACCGGGTTGTGACCGGGTTGTGTTCGCTGTCTAATTACCCATCGTGCAAAACAAATAGGGCCAGGAAGAAGGAGACCAAGACGAAGAAGAAGACGACGATCTCGCCACTGCCTTTGAGATTCTCGAACTCGCGCGCGTTTGCTACCAGAAGCAGCTGGATCAGCTGAGAGAGGAGGAAGCGCAGGGCGAAGACGAGAGCAAAGGCAAGGGCAAAGAAGTCGCCAAAGAAGACTCCTCGGCCGTCAGACACATCAAAGAGCGTCTTGCAGAGACCCACGACAGTCTTGCTGAAATCTCTCTTGAGAATGAGCGGTACGCCATAATCTCACTTTTCTCTATTTCATTCCCAAGATTGGAGCGAGACGCAGCTAATTGGATTGACTTTGTGAGCACAGGTATCCTAATGCGATCGAAGACGGCCGTACATCTCTCAACTACAAGGTAGAGCTCTACCCTGAAGAATCCGAAATCGTCGCCGAGGCGCACTACAAGCTTTCCCTGGCGCTAGAGTTTGCCTCTCTCACAGTTGCCGATGATGAGGGCAAGAACACCAAGCGCGAGGAGATTGATCAGGGCCTCCGCGACGAGGCTGTTACCGAGATGGAGCTTGCTATTAAGAGCTTTAAGCTTAAGATGCAGGCCATTGAAGTCGAGATTGCTAGTTCAGCGTCTCCAGAGGACAATGAATTGTCTCGCAAGGCTGTTGAAGAGATGAAGGACGTTATCTCTGAATTGGAGCAAAGGGTATGTTGATCCTGATTCCAAAGCCCTTGAAATCCCACCCCACTAGCATCACAGCGTGTTTTCTTCCCTTCTTCTTCTCATTTACTAACAAGTCACAGCTCGTGGACCTGAAAAAGGATCCTCTCAGCGCGAATGACCTGCTCGGTGATGGAGCTAACCCTCTGGGCGGCATCCTTGGCGCTGCCTTTGGCCAATCCGCTGCCGAGGTACAAGCTCGCGTCGAAGAGGCCAGTAAGAACGCCGTGGACCTGACGAGTCTTGTTCGCAAGAAGAAGGCCAAGGACGACGATGCCGTCAACGGCAGCGGTAATACTAAGCGCAAGGCCGACGAGGAGACTTCTGAGCTTGAAACGAAGAGGACCAAGGTGGACGAGGAGGAGCAGACCGCCGAAGCTGATAAATAAGCCTGCTTGCCATCCACACACCCTACTTTTACTTGATTCTGCCCGATTTGAAATTGTTTTCGACGACAGGAGATTCTGGGAATGAACGCTGCGTTTTTAGTCGGGGAGTTTAGGGCGTCTTAGGAGGGATGGGAAAGGTGGGAGAAGATGAATCGAGCTTGATATTGGAAAAATCCATACCCTTTGTGGTTCTTGCGTTGGGAGTGAGCTTATGAGGGAGATGGGACAAAGCAAGGATGGATGGATAGGTGCGATGCTTGCGATTTTGCTACATTTCAAATTAATTCTGTATGAGATTGGAATACCAATGAGCAATTGATGCCTCCCCCCTTTTGAGTCTTATAAAGAAGCGTAGAAATGCATGATTTGAAGAAAGAATGCAATTCTCGCGCCCTGTATAAATGCATTATTCCCCTTTCTACTTTTCACCCTGAATACTCTCTGCTTTGTCTTGATGGACTTTTATGTAAAAAAAACGTCAATCAAATCCATTCATTACAGCCGGCCACACAAGAAACCAAAAATGCTGAATCAAACTAAACCCCCCTTCCTCCTTTCTCAACATCTATATATACAGTGTTCAAAATACCCATCTTTCATCAGCCTTTGTATATAAATATCCCCATAGGCTCGCAATTTTACAGCTTATAGCTTCCTCCTGACACAATCTTGGCAGCCACCTTGGTCTTCTTGCCCTCAACGTCGGTAATCTCGCCCTTGCGGTTAATCACCTTGACGCCTCCCTTCTTCAGCTCGGCAATCGTCTCGCGCTGCATCTTGACCTTGGCCGAGAGCGTCTTCTTCGCACCGCCAGCAGCGCCATTCGTCTTCGCAGCGTCCGCACCGCCAGCCTTGCGCATGCGCTCCTTCTCGCGACGACGACGACGCACCTTGTCTTCGCGCGACAATTCCTGTCGTGCGAGGGGCATGCCGCCGCTGGTGACGACCTCGCCCTGGGCGGCGTTGTCGGCGCCGGCCTTGTACACCTCCTGGGGCGCGAGGCGGCTGCTCTGGCCGGAGATGGCGGACGCCGTGGTGGGCTGGGCGTCTTCCATGGCGACGGCGGCGACGTCCGAGACGACGGAGACGGTTGCCGCGCTGGGCTTGGGCCTGTAGTTCCAGCTGCTGAGGGCGTCGAGGCGGGACGAGACGTCCTTCCACATGGCTTCAATCTCCTTCTCCTCGCGCTGCAGCTTCTCGTCCGACTGGCTGACGTACGTGTCCGGGTTGGCGTTCTTGACGTGCTCCTCCTCGTACATCTCGGCGAGGCCCTTGCTGGACTTGCTGTCGTCGACCTCGATTACGCCACGGCGTGTTCCGCTGGGCACGGCCTCGGCGTCTGGTCTCCGGCGCAGAACCTCGTCGAACTGCTGGGCCAGGATTCGTCGCTTGATCATGTCCTCGATGCCCTCTGTCACCTCCGGGGTGATGACGGGGACGGGCTTGCCGACGTGCTCAAAGTCGAGGTCCTCCTCCAGAAGAGAGTTCTGGGGTCGATCGACGGCAGAAGCTTCTCCAGAGAGAGTCCATTCGCGTTTGGCAACGGAGGCGGCCTCCAGCTTGCGGATCTCCTCGGCGAGCTTCGCCTGTCTTCGCTCGTGGGCTGATCGGCGTGACTTGGGGTCGCCGGCTGAGACATCGGACAGAGCATCTTCAGAGTCATCATTGTCCGACTCATCGTCAAAGAGATCTCGGCGCACATCGGCCATGGCTCTGTCGACGTCCTCCTCGGTAGGCTTCTCTGGCTGGAAGTGAACGCTCTTCTTCGGCTTGCCGCCTTTGCTCTTCCGGGGCGGTGGTGCAAAGAAGTCCTTAAAGTAGACCTCGTTTGCGTTGAAATCCATGCCTTCGTCATCTGCGGCTTCATCATTGAGGGCTTCATCGTCGCTCTCGCCTTCCGGTGCGTCAAGAGCCATGTCGCCGAATGTTGGGCCATCTTCTTCGTCGCTTTCCTCATCATCCTCATCTTGTAGCTGGTCTTCGTCATCGTCTTGTGATTTGCGGTTGGATGCCTTTTTAGAGCCAGCCTTGGGCTCTGACATTGGGTCTGCGTCCCAATCTATGTCTTCGTCATCGCTGGCTCGGTCGGTGTTGGGGTCACCCCTTGCGTCTTGTTCTTCAAAGTACTGCGATTGTCGGTTGAACTCTTCGAGGTTGAAGAAGCCGTCGTTGAGGCCATCAGGATCCTCGACGTACTCTTCGACGTCTTGCTCATCTTCGCCTTCTTCGTCCTCATCTTCATTCAGCTCATCTTCGAGACCGTCTTCCAGCTCATCAAGATCCTCGTCGTCTTCGCCTTCCAGACCATCCTCCAATTGGTCCTCGTCCAACTCAACATCAAGCTCTTCCTCCTCATCTTCTTCTTCGTCTTCTTCTCCTTCAATGTCTTCATCGTCTTCAACCTCTTCCTCTTCTTCCCCATCATCATCCTGGCCATTAACCTGGTCAGCCGCAACCACCTCACCCTCTTCCTCCAATTCATCCAGCAATCCATCCGAAAACTTCAACACGCTACCAATTATCCTCCTCGCCTGCTGCCACACTTGTTCCGTCTCGAAGCCATCCACATACACCCTCCTCAGCTTCAGCACATCAACCTCCCCCCTCCCCTCCCTCTTCCTCTTCCGGCTCTCCTTCAGCCTAACCTCCTGCTCCTCGCCAACCTCGCCCGCGAACCCTTCCAGCGTCTCCTTGACCACATTGAGGGATCCCGTCGGCAGGGCGTCGCTCGGCTGCAGAAAGACGTGCCTCTTGTCCGGCCGCAGGCTCTCTAGCAAAGCCAGCAGCACCTTGTTGTTGCTCTCGCCATTGACGCCCGTTGGCGGCACCGAGACGAGCGGCAGGGCCGTCATTGTGTGAGACGAGTTTGTCAGAGATGGCGATGTGTTGGCCGCCATGCTCTTTTTTCCGTGAATGAAGGGGATATTTTCTTCCCGGAATTGGTTTTTTTTTCTTTGGTTGCTCTGGATCGTAGAAGCTAGAGCGATAACGCGGCTGGCAGTGGAAAAAATTTTAGGCTATCGATTGCAGTTCTGATAAAAGCGAACTAGGCAATCACCCCACAGGCGAAAAGACTCGCCCCGCCAGCGTTGCACTGTAATAGTGCCTGAGTCGCTGTAATTTTGCTGCTAACGAGTCGAATGTGACGTCTTATCGCGATAAGGATTTAAAGCATCGCTTTCACCGTTGAACGAATTGAAGGCTTTACGAATTGGACTCAAAAAGCGATTACAAAGTAGTGGAAGCTTTATTACGTGGTCGGTATATCATTGAAAACAGCGCTGTCGTCATGCTACGCAATCTAAGCAGTAAGAGAAGAGCCTTGCAATTCTCTTATACCAGCGATTCCATGGGAAACCATCCTTTGATGCCTCCATCGCAAGGTCGCTGGTCGCTTAGTTGGTTATATATTTATATGTCTGATATGATTACACTTCTTCCTCCTCAACCCAAAAAAAGACTCCAACCCGGATGAAACATATGTAAACGCCGTGAAAAGACACGCAATCATCTATATTGGCATTCGCGGTTTTCTCGAATCTCTTCGTTAGACGCCACGCCGCCCACCAGTGCTCATAAGGGTAATCTTCTGCTTCTTCTTCTTCTTGCCACCGCCACCACCACTGCCGCTGCCGCGGGCACTGCTGCTGCTCTGTCCATTCTCTTCTTTCTCAATGGTGTTCAGTGCCTCCATTTGCCTGGCGAGCTCACTGGGGCTGAGGAAGAGATCCTCATCCTTGAGCCATCCATCATCAACATTGGTGGGCACTGAGACTGGGACGTCTTTCATCCCAGGAGTTGTTGAGATGGCGGGAGTGCCCCAGACCGTCCTCTGAGTCGAGGGACTTGTCGACATGGAAGCCAGCGTGGAGAATCCCAGTCTTGGGTCGGGAGGTGTTGTGCCAGACGGCGCCGCCAAGGGCTGGAATTCCGACATGTCCATTGGGGGCGAATCGTCTTCAATGGGTGGAGAGTGAGGCCGTCGAGATCCGGTGAGGTTTCGGAGAGCAGCCGCCTCCAGCCTCTCAGATTGAAGGCGTTCCCGCTCTTCCTGTGCAGCCTTTTCGCGATTCCGATTGCGTCTCCGCTCAATGTCTGAAGCAAACGACTCGAGAGTCTCAGCAGGGACAATGTCTGTCCAGTCACACTCCAGAAAGCTAATGACACAGCCATAAGGAAGATGACCTAGGTATTTTGCCCGTTTCCGTAATGCGTCATCAACGACATGACCCGTGGAAATGTGCTCGACTCTTGGTAGCAGCGTGGAGGGAAAAGCCGAGAAGGAACCGTATTTGGTTTTCAGAATCCGAATGTCTAAAGGCGAAAGATACAAGTGAGGTAGAGCGCTATAAAAGTAAAAGTCGGGCTCGGACGACTGCTTCGCCGAGCCAGGCAGTGAGCTTGCACTTGCTTCATCGGCACCACCAAGGGTAACAACCTTCTCTTTGGCGGTGTTGACAGCCTTGACAGCCTTTTGAGTCCACTCGCCATCCTGTCCGAACAGGGCTTCATCTTCCATGGCCTGCTGTAGCATTGTCTCAATTTCTTCATCATATTGGGCGGCCATGTACTGTCCCGTTCCTTTCATGACACGGGCGTAATCCAAAACATTGGCGGCAAAGTGCCATGGAATGCCATCCTCTGAATTGAGAACTTCTGCTCCGCTTGCTCGTGGTAGCGCAAGAGTAGAGTCTGCGTTTCTCGCCATCAGCCTTAGGACAACGTCATCCCCAACTCGGGGGAGCGGGCTCTCTTGACCGGCGTAGAGCCGCACTGGCCGCACGTCGGGAAGATAGATGCTGTCTTCGCAGATGGGACACTTCCTCCATTTGGCGGCCTTGCCCGGTTTCGCCTCATCCTCGCTCAGTACCGAGTTCATGAAGCGAAGCAAGCATGTAAGACAAAAGATGTGTCCGCACTTTGCCATTCGGGGGGCAACGGGCTCCGACAGGCAAATGGGGCACGACGATGCCTGTGATTCTGATGAAGCAATGACCTGCAAGACATTGGACCAGTCTAAGAAGAGGTCGGCATCCGCGGCATGCTTGGAGTAGTCTCCCTCGGGAGAGACGACGAAGCGATAGTTGGCGTGAACATATCTGGATTTATCGACCGCATGGTATCCCGAGCCCGGGCCCCAGGTCGGATTCCGCCGGTACGACCTGGGGTTGGAGTGGTGGTGGTGACCGAGATCTTGGTGGTGCAAAGGCGCTGAGTAATTCAGCAGATGCGTGATAGAAGTCTGTCCGCGCCGACTCGTCGGGTTTCTGAGTGCCCTGATCTCGGCCATGGCGTCATACTCATCAACGGGCCTGTGTCCCATGCTGGGCCGACGCTGCGTCCGATGCTGTCGCCGAGAGCTCTGTCCCTTTCGGGGCGTAGGCTGGGGCGACGAGGCTCCGACTGTTGGATTCGCACGACGAGAGGCTTCGAAGCTCGGTGGTGCCGGTGCCGGCTGGACGGGCACTGGATAGCTTGACTGGATCTGAAGGGACTTGCCCGCGCTCGGGTTCGAAGGGTTCATGATGCGACGGCCAAGATGGTGATGGAAGCAGCCAAGGTCGACGGTTTGCAGATTGGCTGCTCAGCCGCCCACGTCGTCGGAAGCGGGTGGCGTCAAGTCCAGCATGCCCACGAACTGCAGTGAAGTCGCAGCCCGTGGTGCCGTCAAGACTCTCGCGGGATGATGGATAAGTAGGACGGTGTTTGCAAAAGATGCTGGACAATGAGGAGAAACAAAAGCAAATGAATGATGCAAAGAGAGGAAGAAAGAGGATGACTGATGGAGCTCCAAAAGGGACCCGGTTGGCCCCGGCACTGGAGGATAGAGTAGGCAGAGTAGCAGAGTCTAGGTTCGGGATGCTGGCAGCACGTAAAATGGGCGAGTCAGCGGCGGGGCAAATGGCACGGGAATCATGGACGCTGTTTGATCGGAGATAGAAGCTGGTACTGCAGCACGTGATTTCGCATGTGACTGTTTGGCGCTGCTACCGTCCTTATCAGTGTTCTCACATGCATTACATCAATGAAGGTATTACTACGAGGAAGAGATTGTGAGATGTGGTGCAAATTGAGACCGATTGCTTTGTGCCGAATGCGGTAAACAGGTATTATCCATGCCGTCAGGTAGTGCATTGGCATCAGACACTGCCTGTAACCTGTAATCCTGCATAGATATGGGCAGATATCCCGGCAAATGAGTCACCAGTACGAGTACGAGCTCGTCGTAAGCACCCAGCCATCCCCGCAAAAGGAACCGACAAGGTCCAGACTGGCTGGCAGTCTTGTCCATTGGATTGCAGATTTTGCAGATTTTAATTCCTGCATAAATTGGAGAGAAAGAGGAGTCAAGTAATAAGTATAATGATAGACATTAATTAGGCAAAAATGTATTTACATGGGAGGGAATGCCGTTCCATGCTACATAGGAAATAAAACAAATTAAGAGACTCCCCAGGCTCGTCCTCTCTCTTAGAACGCATAAGCAGGCACCAATTGAAGAAGCCAAATAGCACATGACAAGACTAAAGGGGAAGAGAGAGCGAACAAGGCTGCAAAGAAAATAAAAACGGAATGAATTTAGGTATATGAAATGGTGATCCAGGTATCCGACGTTATTCGACCCAAGTCACACTTCTCTGCCAAAGTGGGGAATCATAGACATATAAACAAAGCCACTCCAGCAGCCCAAGAAAACCGACACTGTAAAACGTAAACCAGGCATCTCAACATTGATGATGCTCTGTCCTGTCGCCACTATGACTCCTAGTTCTTGTCCGAGGACTTGTGCCTGCTGAACCGGCTGAAGAAGGCGCTGATACGATTCTTTTTCTTCTCAGACGTCTTATCGCTATGGGCGCCGTTGGTGCCGTTGGCAGCATCGCCCTTGGCGGGCTCTTCAGTGGCCGCGTCGACGGGAGGCACCTCTGTCTTGTCAGTCTCGGTGACGGGGGTATCGACGGTGGTGTCGGCCTTGGGAGCTTCCGAGGCAACTGTCGTGTCAATGGGAGCCGGGGCGGCCACCTCAGCCTTGGGCTCTTCGACCTTGGCCACCTCAACAGCCTTGGGCTCCTCGGTTGCAGGGGCGTCCTTTGTGAGCTCCTCGACGGGGACCTCAGTCTTGGTCACCTGGACATTGCTGACCTCGGTCACTGGGCTGTCAATGGCAGCCACATCGGTAATTGTAGCAGAGGTGACGGGCACCTCAACCGGGGCCTTGGTCTCCTCAACCTTGGGCTCATCGACAGCCGCGACCGGCTTGACTTCTTTCAGCAGCTCGGCCTCGACCTCCTTCTTCTCCTCGACGGCGACAGTATTGGCGGCAGCTTCGGGGCTCTTGCCGGCCTCGGTGATGGACTCCTTCACCTCGGCGGGGACTTCGGGAGAAACCTCCTCTCGGGTCTCCTCCTTGGCGGCAGTCTCGTGCTGTGCCAGTGTCTCCTTCACGGGCTCAGGCAGCTGCTCCTTGACGGAGTCGGGGAGGTTCTTGTTGGCGGCATCAACAGCAGCATCAACAGCGTCGTTGGCGACGGGTGCGGCGGTCTCGACAAGGCTGTCCTTGGCGGCAATGACAGCGGCCACAACAGCAGCGCCAGTGGTGGCGGCGGCAGCAGCAATGGCACCGGTGTCGAGGACAGGCTTATCCTCAGAGGTGACGGGAGCTTCAGTGACCTTCTCCTTGAGCTCCTCCTCAACCTTGGCCTTGGCCTCGACTTCTGCGGGGATGGCGGCGGCTTCAGGCTCGGCGTTGGCCTTCTCCTGGCTCTCCTTGACGACGTCGGGAACCTTGGCCTCAAGGGGGACTTGAGCAGCCAGGCCAACGGTAGTGGCGCCAGCACCAACAGTGTTGATGTGGACGTCCTCGGAGGCAGCAGTCACGGGAAGGCTGGATTCGGGAATCAGATTGCTGGTGACAGGAGGCAGGTCGGCGGCGACGACGCCGGGAAGGGCGTCGCTCTTCTCATAAGACTCCTTATCGAGCTTGACGTGCTCATTGGTGCTCTCAATGCCAACATTGGGAACCTCCTCGCCAGGCGCGAGCTGGATGGGGTTGATGGCACCAGCAGCAGCGGGAAGAGGATTGACGCTGATGGTCTTGTCCAACTCGGTCTGGGGGGTCGCCGGGAAGCCGCCGGGAACGTCAGAAGGGGTAGCGATACCCTCGGGCTTCTCAACGGGTTGCTCACTCGCCATTTTAGCGGTAGTGGACTGGGGAGTAACGGTGCTGATGAAGGCAGCTGCGGGGTCGGACTTGAGAATGTCCTCAGGAGTAATAAAGTTGTTGACGTTGCCTTCGTGATCGGCCTCCTTGGGAGAAGACTCGTTTACCGTCCAGTTTCCGTCGACGACGTACTAGATGATGCGAAAAAAGAAAAGGGTCAGCAAACAGATTGTCAAAGAAGAGAGTAAAGACCCCTCGCTGGAGAGGATCGAAATATATGTACTATGATGCAGTGCGAAACAGGCTGAATCCACTATCCAGGTGCGTGTGACGTGATATATGCACGACAACGGCCTTGGAAGGGGGTTGGCCAGGCCGGTGCGGGGGCCGCTTTGGCACGGCGACAAGGGTTTATGGCCGAATCCCCCAATTAAGTGGTGGCCTAGCGGGAATCATGGTTGAGTTGGATTAGGTAGGTCGAAATAAGTAGATTAAGGCGCCCCTTGACAGCAGCGGACTTTGACAGCGCCAACAGGGACGGAAAACCAAACTTGGATAGATCACCAATCTCTTGCGGCTGTGGCGCAAGCTCCCTCGTTCTCACCGCTACACCACACTCGGGGTGCGCTAGAGGCCTCGAAGGGGGAAAAGGATGGCGAGTCGGATGACCAGCGCTTGCTATCAGCACCAACATTCCAACCCCGCGGGCTTTGCGTCGCGTTGGGTTGCGTCACAGCCCCCGGCGCAGACGATAGCAGGAAGCGCCGTGGGGGGTTTCAGCGACCTGTGCGAAAGCCAACGCTGAGCCAGTCCTGCGACCGACGAGATTCCATCGCCGGCCATTGACGGATGCAATCTGACTCAGCCGAGCTCTGCCACGCTGATCCGCCTCGAATGGTTCGTGCTAAAGATGGAATTGCATCTCGTGGGACTGTGAAAGTGGACGAAGCGATGCAGCTTTATTGGGCGGGCCTTTACTGCTGTGCTGTATGATGATCATGACAAGACATGGGAAAGGGCACTAACCCCAGGTAGATCATATCGAGCGATGGGCTGGACGGCGCATTGAGGCTGGTATTCAACAATGCCATGGCCAATGGCATATGCGAAAGGGAGAGAAGGGAAAGGACAGCATATAGCAAAGCATCAAAAACTCAACGGCAGAAGCAGCGGATGGTGGGCAGCCGCAGCACGACAGCAAGCTCTCGACCTACCTTGAAGTATATTTTCTGCGATGCATCTTTCAGGGCCACCGTCTTCTGGAAGACGTCACCCTCCTTGACCAACTGCTCGCTCTTCGTCCAGTTGTCAAAGGTGCCCGTGACGAACACTTCTTCGGCGGGATGCTCCCTAGAGAAGGAAAACCCCCAAACGTCAGCTCAGCTTCCATAGGCTAATTTGATTCCAGCTGGGATCGTATTTTTTTTTTTTTTTTTTTTGCGCCAACCGGGTGGAGGCTCCTTTGTGCCCTCGTGGTCTCGCAAAAGCTCGTAGCGGCGCGAGTGCCGGATTTTTTTCGACTGGGGGTTGGCGGCGCAAAGCTTCGCCTTGGGAAAGCGCAAAACTCACCACTTGAAAGTGTAGCTGCCCATTGTCGCGATTAGGAATTAGAGATGTTGATGAGGTCGTCGGCGTGGCTCGAGGGGAGGAGGAGGGAGGATATAAAGGGATGGCGGGATGTTGGAACAAAGTACGATGACCAAGATGGAAGAAGACGACGATGACGACGAAAGAAGCTTCGAGGGTCGCCACAGCCCGGGATGGAAGAACCAGCGGCGTCGAGGACAGTATGAGTATTGAGGTGCGAAGAGTTGCTAGTGTTGAAATCGTGCGAAATTAAATGTGGCCGGCGAGGCGGTGGGGGCTTTTGCAGCTCTGCAAGCAGATACGATAAGCAACACGGCAGGCATGTCTGTTAGTACTTATGGTGCACAGTGCCCTTGATTGTTAGCATTGGGTGTTAGCATGTTAGCAGTGTCCAGGTCACGGCGCAGTATCGATACATACATACAAAACCGGCAGCCGGAAGCAGGCGCTCGACACGCGCTGGAAGCCATCGACGAGACGGAGCTCAATCGTGCCATGTCGCGAGGCTGCACAGCTTCAATCGGACCCATAGCAGCTGCATGCCTTGGAAGCTGCACTGCGTTATAATACGGGTCGCCGCAAGCCTATCGTGCTGCTCCCAGTGCCCACAGTGGGCGGTCGGACCACCACAGAGGCCACTAAACAGCTGCTGCGAGCCCTGAAGGGCCACTAACGGCCCCTGCTCGCTGCACCGTTGCATCAGCGTCGCATTGCATGGCACTATCTCGCATGCGGCCTTGCATAATCAAGGCACGAGCAGATTGGACCGGCGACGCCTACGCCTCTGATTTTTTTTTTCTCTTACTCGCCTCTTTTTTCGTGACTGGGATTCCATTCGTTTCTGAAGATACATAAGCAGCAGCCTGGCCCGGTGCCTGCCGATGCAAAATGCCAGGGGGGCTTCAGACGGGATCTTCCAGCCAATTGTTGAGATATCAGATGCAGCAGTCCTTTCTACTCGTACGTGTACTTTTCTACGTAAGCCAATCACATGGGAAATGCTGCTGAAGCTTTCACATGCGCACACGAACTGGCGGTCTTGAGTTTTCGTCGCCCTCTTGGTCAAGCACAAGTACAAGTACCTTGAGGATACATGGATGCAGATTTCGAAATCTCATTCAATTGTGATATTACGGAGCCCGTCCTCCGTAATTACCGACTCCCTGTTTCTCGCACAAAAAAGTGCCGCCAATCTCTCTCTATTTTAGGTGGTGGATTTTTGCTTACAGGTTCCTCGCGAAGTACTTTCACATGTAGACAGTGCCCGTACTGGGCTGTCAAAATTTCAAGCTCAATTGGCAATGGCTCATTGTCTTTGTTAGCACGCAATGGAATCAAATGGATTGCGGCTAGCCTGCTGTGGCGCCCAGCTATTTGGACTTGTCCTCCCTTGAGCCACACTCGAGGACCCTTCTGGCCCCTTTGCTGCGCCGCATTTGAATCCTTTGGTGGATTGACGGCATCACGAAAGACATGGGAAGCACTGAACTGGAGTATGTACAGCATGTAGCCACGATACTGCGCAGGAGCAGCTAGAGACTGCGCCATTATGATAACGGTACTACTTGGATTTGAACTATCAATCAGGAATTGGGAGTAAAATCAATGTGTAACTTGAACCTTGCTACACTTCATTGTCTCACCAGCTTCAACTCGGCCATTGGAGTTGAAGGCAGGGAGGAATGAAGCCCACCGATTCTAGCACGGAACAGCACCATGCCGGCAAATCCAATGCTTTACGGCGTCATTGGAAACTACTCGCCATCGCCGGAGCGTTTCTTATCGTCGCCATCGGACTCGGCGTCGGCCTAGGTGTCGGATTGACGCAGAGAGGCGGTCACGACGACTCTGACCAAGACGATGACAACAACTCAGGCTCAAACTCAGACCCAGACTCAGACAATCGCAACCGCACAAGCACATGGCAGCCCAGCGTCAACGCGACGTGGCAAATCGTGCTCCAGGGCGCCATCAAGCTCACAAACGGGTCCGCCAGCCCGGATGTGGCCATCTGGGATCTGGACCTCTTTGACAACGACGCAGAGACATTCAAGGCGCTGCAGGGCCACGGGAAGAAGGTCATTTGCTACTTCAGCGCCGGTTCGTACGAAAACTTCCGGCCGGATAAGGGCCGGTTCAACGAGTCGGATCTGGGCAAGCCCCTTGACGGATGGCCCAACGAGCGCTGGCTGGACCTCAACAGCGACAATGTTCGCAGCATCATGAGGGATCGCATCAAGCTGGCCTCGTCCAAGGGATGCGATGCCATTGACCCCGACAACGTTGACGGTTATGTAAGCCTCCTTTTTTCTCAACACGACGGAACACATTGCAACAGTAACAGTGCTAATTCGTGTCATGTTCATGGGTATAGCAAAACGACAATGGGCTCAATCTCACGGCCCAAGACTCGATCAACTATCTCCAGTTCCTGCACACCGAGGCTAGCTCGTACCACATGGCCATTGGCCTGAAAAACGCCGGTGGCATCATCCCCAAGGTGCTCGACTTTATCAACTTTTCCGTCAACGAGCAGTGCGCCGAGTTCTCGGAGTGCGAGACGTTTGCCCCCTTTATCAAGGCCGGTAAGCCTGTCTTCCACATCGAGTATCCCAAGGGAGCCCCTGCCATCGATGCCGCGCGTGCTGCCGATCTGTGCTCGCATCAAGGCATTGGGGCCGGGTCTGGGAATTTCAGCACGGTGCTGAAGAAGATGGACCTGGACGGGTTTGTGCAGTACTGCGATGGGAAGCGGTACGACACTGCATTGGATTCATAATGAGTGATGCATGCATTTACATGTTGGCCTTTTTATGCGATGCATGGACATATGCACATGATATCCCTTTGAAAATGTCAATGCCTTTGAATCTTTCCTTTTTGAATATTCGATTATAGATGTTGGTACCATATTATAAATAAAATGAAATAAAAATAAATTAACTACCCCAGCATCATCTGTCTAATCCCGCCATTGAATCTGCACTCAATTAACATCAAATCCGTAGCCCCCAAAACAGGACGTCCGTCCCCACGATTGAACCCCGCCAAAACTACAGCCTTTCCTCCTAACCCCACCTAAAGAAAGTAAACCGCCAACTCAAAAAAGCTCCATCATCGACATCAAGCAGCGGCTTCCACACAGAAAAAAGAAGAAAACACACCACATCAGCCGCCGCAATGGGTCGCGAAGAGCAGGTCGAAGAGCGTGAAGTGCTCGAATCCATCTTTCCCGAAGAAATCACAGGTAAAACGCCCCCCGTTTCCTCTTCCTGGCACCTTGAGATCACCAAGAAGAAGAAGAAGAAGAAGAAGTTGGGCATTTCTGTAGCTAACATGTTTCCTTTCCCACTCTAGACATCTCCGAGACAGAGTTCCGGATAAAAGTCGTCCTCGACATCCCCGACGAAGAAACCCCCGAAGACGAAGAACCCCCCAACTTCCTCCTCTCCGTGCGCTACCCCGACGAATACCCCGACGAGGCGCCTCACCTCGACATCCTCGCCTCCAACAACAGCCCGTCCCACCTGCACTTCAGCGTCGGCGACGACCGCGACCAGCTGCTCGCCGACCTGCAAGACACCATCCAGGAGAACCTCGGCATGGCCATGGTCTTCACGCTGTACTCCACCCTGAAAGAAGCCGCAGAACAGCTCGTCCAGGACCGTAAAGACGCCGCCGCAAAAGTGATTGAGGAGGAGAAGCTCGCTGCTGAGAGGGAGGAGAATAAAAAGTTCCACGGCACACCTGTTACGCCGGAAACTTTCCTCAAGTGGCGCGAGGGTTTTCTGCGGGAGATGGAGGAGCAGAGGGTGCGTGAGGAGGAGGAGAGGTTGGCGGAGTTGAAGAAGGCGAAGATTAAGGAGCCTGTCAAGTTGACGGGGAGACAACTTTGGGAGAAGGGCCTGGTGGGCAAGGGTGATGAAGAGGAGGATGAGGAGGGGCTGGTGGATGGTGTTGAGCAGCTCAAGGTGGAGGCTGTTTAGATGATGGGGGTTGAGCGAATGAGCGTATATATATCTTTTGGGATACGACATATATGGAGTTTCTGTATTCTTTTCCGGTGGGAGTTATAAATGTCTACATCTTGGGAATCTTGTATCATTTTTATTGGTATCGAAAAAGAGGGACGAACAGCGAAATAAACGCATTGCGAATCAACCATTGAATCTCAGTGAACTTGTATGACGTACAAAAAGCAAGCCGGACACAACGAAATAATGAGTATTGATATCAGTCTTGAAATTGAAATCATCACATCTAGTGTATTCCCTAAAGGCTTTCACGCACTACTTTCCATTACCCACATCTCAACACTGAAAAAACCAAGTCTTCTTTTTTATAGCATCCATCCCAACGCCGTCCATTCATTCAATGTCGCCAGAAACCTTTTTTTAAGTCCACTTCTAATCCTGCATCTCCTCGTCATCATCCTCATCCTCATCATCGCTAATGCCAGACCACTCCTCCTCGTCTTCTCCTTCAGGAGGCTCGCCAAGCTCCTTGTTGATGCTCTGCATAAGCTCCACCGCGTGCTCACCCAGTCTATCGTCCTCGTATTCTTGCAGCTCGTACAACTTCAGAGACTGAGTAAGCCACTTCCGCGCGTATCCCCACGTCGCTTTCCACTCCTCGCTGGCGTCCTCGGCGCCGTTCTGCTGGGGCTTGGCGTCGCGCAGCTTCTCGCCCGCAACGTACAGGCACCAGCCTCCAAGATACCAGACCTCGACGCTAGAATCATCGTCCGTGACTAGGCGCTCAAGAACGCTGAGAGCCTGCTCCTCCATCTCCGTCTCCATGAGCAACCGCGCCAGGCTGACTCTGGTCGGGAACTCTGGCACTGAGGGGTGCTCTGGGGGCAAGTCCTGCCAGAGCTCCAGGCTTCGCTTCAACGCGGTGCGGGCCTCGTCCAGTCTCTCCTGTGAGATGCGCACGTTGGCCACCGTCTGCCAGGTCTCGGGGTATTCGGGCGCGATGAGCATGGCCTCGGTGATGAGAGCCTCGCATCGCTGCTCGGCGTCAGTCTCCCACGACAGATCCGTCATGTACACCTCAGCAACAGCACACAAGACACCACCGAGTTTGCTCTGCATTTCCTCAAGAGCAGCCTGCTGCTCCGGTGTTTTGTTGGCGACGTCGTTCAAATTCTGAATCTGTTTTCGCAGCGCAGAAGCACCACGCTCAAACCACTGGACACTGTCCTGGCCTCCCTCCTCACTCAGCTGAGCTAGAAACAAAAACTTTTCAGGTCCGCCGCCAATCTTCTCATCTAGGGTACCCTCTTCGTCCAGCTTTATCGCTCGCAGGAAGTAGTCCCGCGCCTCTTCGACCTCGCCATCTTCGACATTCAAGACTCCCAGCAAGTTCAAGGCCTTGAGTTCGAAATCACCGCCCTCTCCCGTCAGCTCCAGAGCTTTTGACGCAAGGGCAAGGGCCTCGTCTAGATTGCCCACTTCGTATTGCGTCTCTGCATCGGCAATCAGCTTGCTAATATTTGGTGCATCCTTCTTGTCGCCGGCACGAGGCGCCATGCTGAGATTTCTGAGATGTGATGATGTATGAAGTCGATAAATAGGTAGTGATAATAGATATTTAGGTGTTGAATTTATGAATTTCCAAGAAATGGAATAAAATGTTTCGTTGCAAATGCAATGAGTTTGATAGAGATTCTCAACTCAACAGCGTTGGCTGAACTTGTGGCCGCTCAGTCGCACCGCATCCCGATTCAACTGAAAAGTTGAAATTTTGGCGGGACCGTTATCGATAAGCCATTCGAGCGCCCACCATGGATGCGGGGCTCTGCTTTGGCATCAAACGAACTTGTCGGCCTAAGGATTGGTAAGATTGGACTCATTGCTTTGTAGTTCAAGTAAAGCAGAGTGAATAAATCGCTTCTCTATCCTTTTCTCAACTTGCTCTCTAAAAGAAAAAAAGCCATTCATCCTTTTCATCTCGCAATTCCCGTCGTGGAACGTATAACAGAGTAGTCCCACTATTCTTCACCGGCATCATCCTACTCGGCTTATTCACGGACATTATCCAACAACTTTCAGTGAGTGAGTTCACTTTAGAACCTGCTGAAGGCCTTCATCACATCTCTAACAGAACAAAACTCAGAGCCACCGTTACAACAAGACATCATGTTCACCGGAATTGTCGAAGAGATCGGAGGTGAGTCTATAAAAGCCGGATGAACCTACAACAACGTTACAGCTAACAATTCCGAGTCATCTCCAAGCTCGTGAATGATGCCGCCACCGGCAGCTCGGTCATGACAATCACCATCCCCTCTGGATCCAACCTCCTCACAGACTGCCACGAGGGCGACTCCATCGCCGTCAATGGCTGCTGCCTCACTGTGACTTCTTTCTCAAACGATACCTTCACCATCGGCGTCGCACCCGAGACACTGCGCATCACCAACCTCGGCACCCTGGTGGAGTCGAGCAGAGTCAACTTGGAACGGGCCGTCCGCGCCGACACTCGCATGGGTGGTCACTTTGTCCAGGGACATGTCGACACAACCGCCGACATCCTCTCCGTGACGCCTGATGGCAACGCTCTCACTTTCCGCTTCCAGCCCAAGAAGCCCGAGTTTCTGCGCTACATCGTGTACAAGGGATTCATCGCCATTGACGGAACTAGCTTGACCGTCACTCAAGTCAACGATGCTGAAGGCTGGTGGGAGATCATGTTGATTACATACTCTCAGGAGAGGGTGGTCATGGCCAAGAAGGGCAAGGGAGATACCGTCAACATCGAGGTGGACATGATGGCCAAGTACGCTGAAAAGTCTCTGGCCGGTATCCTGGGCGGTGACGGAGCTGCTGCTTCAATTCCTCTGCTTGAGAAGATTGTTGAGCGTGTAGTTGCTAAGACTCAGGGGGCAAAGCAATAGGGCATTGGCGGTAAAAGCTAGGGATATCCATAGAAAGGCTAAGCATTTTGAAGCGAATTCAAACTTTGATACCAACTCTAGGCGTCCCCCCATACCTCAGCGATCTTGTGACTGAGAGGCTTGGACATTTTCTTGCGCCCAACCAGGTGGCTCAATTCGCTGGCCACGAGTTCTCTCTTGCGTTTCTTGCCTTGTTCATCTGAACCACAAGCGTCAAACGCTTTTACAAAGTCATACGGCGTCTTCCATTTGCGCTGAATCTCGAGCGCACGCTCTCCCGTGAGTCCTTTGGTGGTCATGAGCATCTTGAGAAAGACGTCTCTGAGCGTCATTGTCTCTGATTTAGAGGCCAAGGACGCAAAGGCTGGGTAAGTAACGTGATATGCCACCGTTGGTTCTTTCTCACGAAGATGCTGGATTAGGCGGGAGTAATTTTGCGCTGTAATTGCCTTTGTCGGGATGACATTTAGCTGCTTACTCTCATATGTGCGCTTGAGCATTGTGGTCAGCCTGGCTAGATACTTGATTGTATCATCAATCTTTTGTGTTCGCTTCACAAAATAGCCATTAACTACTTGTGTCGACGCAATGGCTGATTGCACCGCTTCTTCGTATCGCTGGTGTACGGCAGCATCCATCGAGATTTCTTCAATGAGATAAACGACTTTTTTCACGCCAGCCTTGTTTAGCCGGAATTTCTGCTCATGAAATCGGCCGTCTTTTATACTTCCGATCAAGTCATCTAGACGTTTTCTCTCGACGATCCAGTCCAGAACAATCTCGTCTCCTTCGGCGCCGTGTCTCGATAGCAGCGTCGAATCGTGGCATTTGGCAATCCATTGGACATCGCCAATCTCCAGGCTTCTCATGATTGGTTTAACGCCCTGCTTGACCAGTTCCTCCTGCATATAGTCGCGATCTGTTTTTGCTCTGACCTCTCGAACATCCAGGACCAAGTGGACAGTGAAGGACCCTGGCGGGATCCTAATTGGGGTGAAGCTTGGTAGATCGTCATCCTCCAAGACGACAGGGCCATCTGATACAACATTCTGATAGAATGATGGTTCATCAATTGCCGGCTGAGTGTCCCTCGTGTCCAGGGCGGAGGGTTGATTTGCTGCCGTAACTGACGGTTGTGGACGACGTCCAGATCCTTGCTGTTCGCTGCCGCCATTTTCTTCTTGCCACTGGGCCGTCTCCTTGATTCGCTTCACCACAGCCCACCCTTCATCTGTCAATGCATATCGACGCAGAGGCCGCCCTCTCTCATAAACGAGCTCCTTCTGAATCAACGTCTTCATTGAGCTCCAAGCAGTGTAAAACTTTGTTGGGTCACTCGGGGCAGTGAACGAAGCGTCACAGTGTGGTTGAGAAGTCTCTATAAGTTCTGTTTTGGTCAAACTTGAAGATACATCCTCGGGAAGATTGGAGAGTCCTAATATCAGGGCGTAGGCTCCCGATCGAAAGGCAGGGACATAGGCCTTGGGCTGCCTTGTTTTCTTCTTGGGCCTTGACTCTGCGTCGTCATCATTTCCGGCTTGTTCGTTGAGAGCTCTTTCATTAGCCTTTTTCACCTGGGGATGCTCAGGCATGGGCAATCCATTTTGTTGACAGTGATGCTTCAGTTTGTCCTGGAGGCGTTCGCACAGTTTGGGTCCAAAACCTTTGAGCTGCTGAAGCGACGCGGGATGCTCAAACGCAATGGGACACGCCTTGAGAGATTCGTAAGCATTCCGATACGCCGTGAAGCCTTTGGTATTTTTTTCTCTAGCAAAATCTAGCCATTCTTTGACCCATGCTAGAAATTGGGGGTTTGCACATTCAGAGTCATCCATGCTGAGCAATGGCAGGGAGAGAGCAGGAGTTATATGTTCAGCGCCATTCGTACAAGTAAATCAGAGTTGAGCGCAGAATCATCAGTTTGAGCGTCGTAAATAGGAAGAAAGAATTCAATAAGAAACAGAAGAAAGGAAAGAAAAGACAAAGAAAAAAACGTCTCGTCTCGTCTATCCTGTTGTTCTATTACAGGGTGGTCCAAGCAACGACTTTCATTCACGCGTCAGGCAAAAGAAAGTAGACGCTCGTCCCAGGCGCGAGGTCACGTGAACGACTTGCATCATTGTGCAGCAAACATGCAGCAGCAAACGACAGGGGTACCTGTGATGGGGGTACGGAGTACAGATGGCTTCGTATTTGCGAGCCCACGTATGGAGTGTGGAATATGGAGTCCTCGCTCAACAGTACTTTTGCGTCGTGCTTTGTGCCCAAGGAGATTAGTACCAAATACCCGGCATTAATGCCTCTCGACGTGGCCGATCTTCTGCACGTTGGAGCGTGTTGGTGCTAGCATTGCTGCAGAACTCCTGGCTGTCTGTCTGTACCTGTACAAGCCCAGATCAGGTACGGTTAGAGGTACCTGTTGTATATGTGGCCGACAAGGTACACGTTTGAACTACATCTGCAGTCACCAGTGCCATTGTGGAAACGGCTGGAGGAGACGGGAATTAAAAAGAAAGGGCGGCCTCCAGCTACATGAGCTCTGCAGAGAAAATACATGCCACGGCCATGTACTCCGTGTCCAGAATGGAATCGAATTGACATGAAATCATAAATCACCCTATTCATACTGGCGAGGGTGGGGTTGAAGACATGGATCAAGCAATGTTACTGTTGCAGCAACGCGGGGTCTTGCGTCTGGCCCCCTAATATTGAGAAGCAGAAGCAGCTGGAGAGGAGGTGAGCGATAGAGTAGCAGCAAAAGCATTCGATTGATTGGTAAGGCCGAGGGTGACAGCTCATAGGATGGGCAACGTGACCTGGAATTGATTGTGACGGCTGAGAATGATGACGATGACACGAGACGGGGGAGCTGTTTTCTGAGGGATTATAGACTTGAATCCATCCCATGTGGGCATACGGATTACAGAAGGGTGAATTCTGGAATGCTGCTATAGCAATGCCATATATTACCACCTATATATAGTAGATCGGCAGGCTGAAGGAATTGCAATGCATTGATTTGCACCTTGAATCGAGGCTTACAGGCACTCACTCAATCCATCCATCAATCCTTACAAGCCACAGGCCATCGAGGCAATCAAAAGCGTGGAACCGCCACGGGGTCTGCCACAATTGACTCCACCCGCGAGGTCTAAATAAAGGCCTCTCTCTAAGCCCTCGCACCGCCTTCTCTGACCTGCCAGCCCTGCGCCTGTACTGGACAATCTTGTGCTGCTCTTCTCCTTTTTTTTCCTTATTTTTTTTTTTTTAAAACCTCTCTTGGGCTCTTAACCCTTTTCTTCCTCCTCTTCTCTTTTTCTTCACCCCTCATCAACTCTTCTCTCCCGCCGCCTTACTCTCTCCCAGCTCTACTACCCACACAGCCTTACGGACAGCCATCCCGCCTCGACACATATCCTCACCGTCAGAATGGATGACTCTAAATTTCTCGAGGCGTCCGCCAAACACCCTATCGTCGAGGGCCACGTCTACAAGTATGGCACCGCAGGCTTCCGCATGAAGGCCGACCTTCTGCCCGGCGTCTCGTTCCGTGTCGGTCTGATTGCTGGTCTGCGAAGCCGCAAGCTCAACGGCCAGGCAATTGGTGTTATGATCACCGCCAGCCACAACCCTGCTCCCGACAACGGCGTCAAGATTGTCGATCCCATGGGCGAGATGCTCGAGCAGGACTGGGAAGCCCACGCAACGCTGCTGGTCAACGCCCCCACCCACGAGGAGCTCCTCGAGACGTACAAGAAGCTAGCTTCGCAGCTCAAGATCGACCTCAACACCCCCGGCCGCGTCGTCTACGGCCGCGATACCCGTCCCTCGGGCCACAGCCTGGTTACTGCCCTGGCTGACGCTCTGGAGGCAACCGGCATCGAGTACACCGACTACAAGATCCTCACCACCCCCCAGCTGCACTACCTGACTCGCTGCGTCAACACCGAGGGCACCCCCAAGGCGTACGGCGAGGTCAGCGAGGCTGGCTACTACAACAAGCTCTCCGAGGCCTTTGTCCGCGCGCTGCGAGGCAGAAAGGTCCAGGGCCAGCTGATTGTCGACTGCGCCAACGGCGTTGGAGGTCCCAAGCTGAATGAGCTTCTCAAGGTCATCCCCAAGGATGTGACTGGATTCAACGTCAAGGTCGTCAACGACGATGTGCTGCGACCTGAGGTCCTCAACCTTGACGTAAGTAGAATCTACCCCATATTCTAGATTCAAGCTAACATCCAATGCTCTCAGTGCGGTGCCGACTTCGTCAAGACCAAGCAGCGAGCTCCTCCCAACTTCAAGCCCACCCCCGAAGCCCGATGCTGCTCGCTCGATGGTGATGCAGACCGTTTGATCTACTACTGGGCTGACCCCGACTCTGGCTTCTTCATGCTGGACGGAGACCGCATCTCCTCTCTCAATGCCTCTTTCATCGGCGACCTTGTTCGTTCCGCTGGCCTAGAGGAGGAGCTGCGAATCGGAGTCGTCCAGACCGCCTATGCCAACGGCGCCAGCACCACATACATTGAGAAGAACCTGCAGCTTCCTGTCGTCTGCACTCCCACCGGTGTCAAGCACCTGCACCACGCCGCCTGCCAGTTTGACGTTGGCGTCTACTTCGAGGCCAACGGCCACGGCACCGTCGTCTTCTCCCAGGAGGCCCTGCGCGTCTTCCGGGAAAAGAAGCCCCAGTCTCCTGCCCAGAAGGACGCTCTGGAGACGCTGGCTGCTGTCGGTGACCTCATCAACCAGACCGTCGGCGATGCCATCTCAGACATGCTCATGGTGGAGGTGATTCTGGCCCACAAGGCGTGGTCCCTTAAGGATTGGGCCACTACCTACACCGACCTGCCCAACCGCCTCGTCCGCGTCGAGGTGGCCAACAAGGACATCTTCGAGACGACCGATGCCGAGCGCCGCCTCAGCCACCCTCCTGGTGCTCAGGACGAGATTGACCAGTGCGTTAGGAAATACACCACGGCTCGTTCCTTTGCCCGTGCTAGCGGTACTGAGAATGCTTGCCGTGTGTACGCTGAGGCTGCTACGAGACATGAGGCTGATGAGCTGGCTACCAAGGTGGCCAGCATCATTAAGCAATACGGCTCGTAAGTCTGGTGATGAATTGAATTCATTTTCTCGGCAATGAAAAACAGTAAAAATGAATAAACCACCTAAAAAAAGAAGAAAGGAGAAAGTGGTGGAGAGAGAGATCCCCGAGTCACGCAGTTTTATGCGACGACATTGGAAAAAACAAGAAAGACGGGAAAAAATAGTTGACGAATTTGAATGACGGTTATGAAAACTCTGGGACGGCAAAAAATGCTGGAATATCACAAGTCCAACTTTGACAGGATGAAAAGCGATGTATAGAAATTCGCAACTCAACAACATAGATGCCGAGGGAGGGAGAACTATATACCAAAGTTTAGTAGTAACTGAAAGTAAGAATTATGCCTAAGCAAATCAAGTCACATTGTTTCGTGAATGCTCAAATAGAGTAGTATATGTTGCAATGTTTCTCTCATTCCGAGTCGAATTACTCGCTTCCCTATGGTCTGTCTATCTACCTTTTTTTAATCCCTCCCCAAGCCTGCGCACGAAAAAAAGAGTCATATATATACGCCGCCAAGAGCTCCTTTGTCCATCTTTCAATCGCCCTAACTAACATACCAGCTCTTTGGAAAATCCCGCTACATCTTTCCCCCTTTGATTCATCTGTTGCTCTCTCCCGCACCAAGCGCCGCCAGTCCGAAAAACAGAGTGGAAAAATAATACACTTAGCACATCTTGTACGCGCTGTGGCCGGACGCGTTCCTGGTGGCATCGTTAACCTGGAAGCTGTAGTCAACCTCAATGTCGAGGTCGCGGCGGTTCTTGTCGTTGGGCTTGACGTCAAGCTTGCACTGAACCTCCTCGCCGTTCTGGACGGTGAGAACGTCCTCGATGTAGAAGACGGTCTGTTTCCAGTGAGTGTACTTGGTGTGAGGGCCGGTGGAGAAGCGGATGGGCTTGTGGCAGGCGGTGAAGTCGATGTCGAACCAGGAAACGAGGGCGTGGATGAAGTCATCGCGCTTAGCGGTGAGGGTGAAGGGGGTGTTGAAGGCGAGGTCGGCGACGGTGCAGGTGTAGAGGTCGAGGGTGAGCACGGGGACGGGATCGGTGACGACGGCCTTCAGGTCGACAGTATCGACCAGAGGCTCTGACAGAGCAGTGGCCTTGAGAGGAGAGTAGTCAAAGCCGTAGACGTTGTCCCAGACTGAGTTTTGACCTTTGTTAGACTTGGTGTAACAGGAAAGGAAAAGCTTTTGGGGAACAACTCACATCCGATCTTCTCCTCCTTGTAGTCGCCATCCTCAATACCGGCAAAGTAGATGGTGGCCTTGTCGGGGAAGATCAGACCGTCCTTGACGAGGTACTTGTCTCGCGCATACAGGACGGTGTCCAGCATGCTTTCGTAGAGGAGGAAGTAGCCCATCCACTCGGAGATGATGATGTCGACCTGGGGGAAGGGAAGCTCAATCTCCTCCATCTTGCCCTGGATCAGGGTGATTTTGTCTGACAGGCCGTTGACCTTGACGATTTCTCGGGCCTTGAAGATGATGGTGGACATGTCGACACCGATGACATGCTTGGCGCCGGACTTGGCGGCGAACCTAAATCAGAATCCGCATCAATATCATCCTTATTTTCTCTTCCTATGTTTCCCCCTCCTCAGACGCCAGGTCGTTTCGACAGATTGCCCGCAAAGCAGGTCTGAACGAGGAAATGCAATCGTGGAAGAGGGAAAATGGTTGGTTTTGCGGACATACATGGAAAGGATACCAGTGCCGCAGCCAACATCGAGAACAACCTTGTCTTTGAAAATGTGCTTGTTCTGGACGATAGCGTTCATGTACGACCTCGTGCGCACTTCATCTTTCTACATTTCAACCATTAAACGTCAGCGTGCATGTCTTTTTGAGTCGTTTTGGCGCCTCTCAGCTTGCAGATACGGGAATAACTGCAATATGCGCTATCCGTTTCGCAGCTGAAGAGGGGCAACTATCGCAAACGAAGGAGGGGGGAGGGGGAGGGGAACAAGTGCTCACCAGCATCTCCTCGTGGATTCCTGCTCATGTCGAAAGAAAAATTAAAGTCAGATAGTGCATTCTCCTATAAAAGCCAATATGTGATTCATTTTCGTTTGTTCGTACCGTGATGATCGTAGCTGGACGCAAGGTATAAGTCAGCCAAGGATTCTCCAAATTCGTCAAAACTGCCCAACTAAGACAGCAAAGAACCAGAAAAAGATTGTAGTTTTCTCCTCCTTTTCCTCCCCCCAAGGCTCACAAACGTACCTCTTGAAGTAGTGCTGCTCGCTGTGCTCCATAGTCTTGAGCTTCTGCTCCGCCAACTCAACTTCCATCTTGTCGCCGCTCATTTTGAGAGATGTAGAAGATTAAAAAAAAAACTTGAAAGCTGAAACAAGGCCTGTCTATTTCACCAACGCGGTCTATTATCGAGGGGGCGCAACAGAGACAAGAGAAACAAAATTAATCCGAGTAGACGGAATAAAAGTAGAATGAAGAAAAAAAGACAAGGACGGAGGCGCCTTGTTTTGTCTGGTTTATGGATTTTTTTTGGCTTGCGGGAAGGGACTTCGAGTCGGAGCGGCGAAATGCAGGCTTTCGGTCGGGCAGAAAATTAATTTATCGCTGTCACCGCCTTGACAGGGTCCCCGCTATCCACTTTTGGACGGACGAAGTTTGCGTCTTTGCTAGTCGGTGGCGGCAGAGCCACTGAAAAATCAGAGCCTTTTTTTTTTGGAACTAGAAGAGTTGGGCGATATGGATTGACTGATAAGGATTCATGTGAAATTGGTGGATATTGACAATTCTCATAGCATATAGTAGGTAGTATTGTGACTCCAATGAGACAAAATAGAAGAGGCAGATGATAAAGACCAGTCAGATTTGGCTGGGTATGTATTGCAAGCCCAATTTGCAAGCTGGGTTCCAGCCAACAAGAGAGAATACTATCATCATGAAAAAAAATTGAACCACAACATTGAGAATCGTCCTCGTATTATTGACTTGCTTCTATTTGCAGCTCTTCCCCTCAATTGAACATTTTTTTATATCGCAGACGACGAGTACACTGATATCCTCGGAAGACTCCATGCTTCCTAATCTGCCCATCTAGTAACTTTGTGTCTCTTTCTTTCTCGCATCAAGCACTCGTATGTACCAAACGCCCAGAACGCCAATACATGCACCTTGACAGCCACGGTCCAGTGTCAAAAAATCCCAATCCAGATTCCTCCCTTATTCATCTACAACCTCCCCTCCAGTTTAAACCAGCAGCACGCTGTTCACACATCCCTCGTTCTCTGGCTCGTTGGTGACCTGCGCATATCGGCCCCAAACGACCTTTCCTCCCGCAGTAACCAGACCCAGCTCGCTGACGTTGACCTCGAGAATCGTACCCTTGGTCAAAACGCCCAACTGCGTGTACAGGGGGTTCTGCGGGTTCTTCTTGACGCTGATGATGGGCAGCTGCACGGTGACGCCCAGCTCCGGGTGCGTGACGTTTGCCTTTTTGTAACGCAGACCCATGGGCCGGATGAAGCGCTCGTACTTGGGGTTTCGTCGAGTGAAATCGGGTCCCACAAACGTGGGCTTCGTAATGACACGCTTCCACGCCCGCTTGTGCACCTTCTTGCCCGTCTTGACGACCTTGAACATCTCCTCCTCGCTGATGCCCCGCACCTTGGGCAGGGGCACGCTGAACTTGGCCGCCTTCTCCGCGCGCTTGTTCTTGATGGCGCTGCTGAGGGCTTTCGCCGTGGACGGGTTGGATCGGTCGAGCAGGTACGAGGGCAGGGGCTGCGAGGGCTCCTTCTCGTCGGCCGTCTTGACGTTGCGCTCCTCGTGCGCCTTGATGGCCTTCTTCATCTGGATCTTCTCATTGTGGCGCTTCTTCTGGTACAGCTTGGCTCGCAGGCCGCGCAGGTTCTGGGCATCTTGCGAGGCCTTGTGGCCTTCACGGGCGATGCGCTTGCGGGTTCGTTCTTCATGGTCGAGACGGCGGCCGTGCAGCTTGCGCCACCGTTCCATATACTCGTTCTGAGGCTGCAGGGAGTTAGAACAACCATTTCCATCTTCAAATCAAAGCATCTTCTTCTACAAAAGAAAATACATACCATGTTGGCGGTGTTGTTCCTGGACTTTGCTTGTATGTATAAAACCCAGTGGAGACTGAACCTAGTACGGTGCAAAAATTCCCAGCGTCGAAAAAAAAAATACATTGGCTCGTCAACCAGATTTCGTTCGGACCCCGGCGCCACACTAATCCGGCCCGCAAATCGCAAAGCTTCATCGAGCCATTGAAAACACCATACCGGGCTCTCGGTTTTTTGTATGCAATCCCGCCTACAAGCAGACAAAATAGTGCCAACCGCTCCAAAAATCCGGGCATTGCGGTTGCTACTTCGCATCTCCCCAACATGAGCAGAGCACTCCTTCGCTCCGTGCTGGAGCTTAGGGCTCCCAGCTCGCGCATCGCCCCTCTATTCGCTCCGTTTCGTCACATCCAGCATCGAAGCTTCAACTCCACGGCGCCAATTGTCGAGCCCGTTGCGCAGCCTCACGTCAACAATGCCCCCAATCCCACCGAAGACCAAGTCCGGCCCCTGGCCTTCAAAAAGAGCCACCCCGTTGAGCCTCCCGCGCCAATCACCGACTCCGTCAAGACGCTTCTGCCCCTCCTCGCCGCCCAGCCCGGCCACTACATCACCATCCACATCCACGGCTTCCCGTATCTAGTCCAGGAGGGCGACCAGATTCGTCTGCCGTTCAAGATGCCTGGCGTTCTTCCTGGAGACGTGCTGCGCCTGAATCGTGCCAGCATCATCGGCAGCAGAGATTACACCTTGAAGGGCGCCCCCCACGTCGACGAGAGGGTGTTTGAGTGCCGTGCGACTGTCCTGGGGACCGAGTCGGAGCCGCTGCGGATCAAGATTAAGACGAAGCGGAGACAGAGGAGAAAGCGTCAGGCTAAGAGCAAGCATCGATATACCATCTTGCGCATCTCTGAGCTGAACATTAAGAATCTGGATGAGGTCGAAGCTTCCTCATGAAGTCTAGTTTGGTAACGATTTTGGAAAATGGAAATGAAACGAGGAGAGGGAGGAAAAGCCAAAGCGAAAGTTTTGATGAACAATGTTACGACGCTCCAAGGCAAAAATGTATCATCTAGCGCCCAGCATATACGTATATGGCTGGCTGTACAATACCAAGAAGAAAGAAAAGGATATAAAAAACAATAAAGACAGCAGCACAAAAGCACCAATTAGAATCAAAGATCTGATCAAAAGGAAATCATGCAAAAAACCGTCATGATATGTGACATCCATTTCACGCCATATCGCAAGGCCATGTCTCCAAAAACAGCTATTCTATCCTGTCATCCTTCCTTGGTACCCAATTCATAAAAAATAACCCGCTTTGACGCAAGACAGCGTGTATATACACAAGAGGAAGTCAAAAAGAAGAAAAAAAGATATAAAACTCCTCGACACCTAGTTGGTGAGGCCTTCGTGAAACGTAATGAGAACCGTCTTTTCTTTTGGTTCTCTTCTCCCTTTCCCTAGTCTTTCATCGAGTGAAGAAAGATAAAAATTGTAAAAACGAAGATAAAAAACGCCTGCTCCTTGACGACTGTGGTGGTCTTGTTTTATCCTGCTCATGATTTCGTATAGACGCATTCCGTCTATTTGACATTAGTATTATTGTTGCCTGTTTGCCATTGATTTTCGTATGCTGTTCCAGTATGCCTGTGGCCAGACAGTTGCACCCTCTGACTCTGTCGGCATGCGCTCTCGGCACCTTGAAACAACGCTCTGGATGATTCTACCGAGGAGTTCCTCGTCAATGGGAAGAGCCTTGTCGCTGTTGATCTCCGCAGGGTACAGGAACGGATCGCTATCATAAAGGAGTTCCTCGCACGTCGGTCGCATGTGGTGGTCTCGGTTGAGGCATCGCCTCAGGGTCCTAATAAGTGAAGGTGGAACGGGAGCACCGCCCATGCCACGAGAGGGGAACTCAATATGATGATCCCAGTTTATGATGGCTTGGCATCTCGCCATCTGGTTCGCAATGTGACCAAAGGGCGGCATGCCGTAGACCATTTGGTAGAGGATACAGCCCAGTGACCAGACGTCGCTGGATTTTCCGAGCTTCATCAGCTTAGGGCGACCAGGAAGGCGACCGCCGCGTGGGTTATTGGAGTCTAGCAGGGACTCGGGTGACATGTAGTTGGGTGTGCCGACTTGGGTTTCGCGATGGACATTTACAGTTTCGTCGGTTTGGATGGCATTAGCAATGCCAAAATCAATGAGTTTGAGTCTGCCCTTGACGAGAACAAAGTTGGCGGGCTTCAGGTCCGAGTGAACAATGTCATGCTGGTGAACAGCGGCCAGGCACTCGAGCATCTCCTTCCAGTAGAAGCGAACAAATACGGGGTCGAACCTGGAAGTCTCGGGGCTCTGGCGACTAGCAAGGAGGGCATTCAAATCTCTTTCACCCATTTCCATGACCTACATTAATTGACGGATTAGCAAGTCTCATTCAACTCGCCAACTTCGTTGTAAAGCAAGGTTGCCGTTACTTACCAAACTGAGCACCTGCTTCTCTGTATTCATCTCGTAGGCATACAGGTTAATAACCCGATCCACTCCTTCGAGTTTTCCAAGGAGGTCTATCTCGCCCTTGTACCCTCTAATGGTGAGTTCGTCGGCATTTTCCAAAGCCACGCGCTTCAGGGCAAACATTTGTCCATTCTCAGCGGTTACACGATATACCTTGGCACTGCCACCACGGCCAAGGCAATCAAGCCGAGTATAAGTCTTTCCATTGACCCGCAATACGTTCCTCCGGTGCTTTGTTGAGGCAGCTGCAGCTGCAGCGCCAGTCGTCGATGTAGCCGCTTCCATGACAGACATCTTAGGAGGAGGTGGGGGAGCAGGCCGTTGGGGTGTGTTATTGGCAACGGGCGCCAGGGGCTTTCGCTCTGGTGAAGTAGGCCGGGCTGGAATAGGGTCGACGCTCATGGGTCGTGGCGGAGGCATCCCATCATCGAAGGAAGACTTTGAACGCTTATAGCTCCGGTGAGCGTCGTTTTCCTGATCATGAGCTGAAGGCAGTTCGGCGCGCAGCACTGATTTCCTATATGGTATTTCTTCCTCCTCTTCTGCCTCCTCGTTCTCCCTCCGCAATGGCGGATATCGCTGGGGCTCTGATTCGAGCTCAATCCCCCGCGGTGAGGGACGTCCAGACCCAGACCCAGACCCAGACCCACGGGAGTCCATGCTAGAGAGGTGTCTCCTGTGGAGGGCCCTAGCCGAAGCACTCGCACTAACAGGACTTCCAGAATTAAAATCTCGGACTCCATCAGGGTAGTAGGCAACATCTGGCATGTCCTCCACGACATTGTTATCTTGTTCCTGTTGGGGATTGTACTGATCCATTTCCCCTTCTTCCCCAGCATCCTCATCACTTTGTCTCCGCCTACCACGCCGTGCTGGTCCACTAAGAAATGTTCCAGGGATCTTCCCAACGCGCTTGACGCGCATTGAGCTCTGCGGGTTGGCATTATCATCCAGTCGGCCTCTTACCGCTGAGTTATATCGTGATACACTGCCATAGCTAGCGGCCAGTGCTGTGTCTCGCGCAACAGTTTGAGGGATCTCTTCTTGCTCATAGTCCATTTCACCGGCAGACTTGTCCACGACAGATCGATCGAATGAGCGACCCGAGGACAGGCCTGTTGATCCCATTCTACTGCGATTGCCAGAAGAGTTTGTAGATATCCTCACGATACGGTTGCCATGAGCGGGTGTGTTGATGTCAGCCTGTGGCTCTGGCTTCTCATCGGCCGACTTTTCCCTACTAGACGGTCTGCTGGTCTGTTGATGGCGTTGCGTTGATCGAGAGAAGGAGCTTGAGCGCCTCTTAGAAGGCTGAATCTGGCTCAGGCTCTGTGGAGTGTTGCTGAGCCTCACTACCCTCTTCCTTGTTACGGGGCTTGCACCACGATCCCTGGCGGGACTCGAGGCTCTTGAATTCTTGTCCTCGGGTTTCTCGCTGGTAGATCTCAAATGCCTCCCCCTCTCAGAAACGGACGACGTCGATGCGTTCAATTGGCTTATCCGTCTTCGTGTTCGTGGTGGTGAGGGCGGTCGTTCTGCCGGCTGAGAGGACTCGGGCTCGCCGTCGTTGAGAAGCGCCTTGGTGAGGGCGCTGAGCTTCATAGGCACGGGAATCTCATCTTCGGAGCTGTCGTCGTTGAATTGCTTCGGGTTGCTTCGGGCTTGGAACGAAGATGCCTGCTGGCTCTCGCTCCTGGAGAAGGCCGATCGTGAGGGAGGTTGGCGCAAGGCTTGCTGTCGCTGCGACATCCGGCGGGTAGGACCGGCTCCTCCCATGGGAGTTGGCGAAGCAGCTGTCGCCATGTTTGTTTTGCGGGTTAGCGGTCAAGCGAAATAGGTCGTGGATAGCCAGCAATTGGCGGCTGGTTGTTGCCGGATCGATAAAATATGCTACGTGTGCAGCCTCCCCGTGATCCGGAGGGCAGCAGGCGATTAACAAACTGGGAGCTCCGTTGCGAAGGGGTGCATGATCAAGGATGAAGAGCGGAGAGAGCTAGACCCAGGATTATTTTTGCCTGGTGGTGTTTGCGAAACAAAGCGGCCAATCAACGCCCTCCCGGTTGCCGTGGGCAACGACGGATCCAGGCACGGCGCTGGAACCGGCGCTAGCGGTCTGAGTGATGTTATGCAGGGCAGAAAATACAAAGTGAAATAAAAAGGCTGCGACAGACTGAAATGCTAGGACATGTACAGGCGAGTAAGCAGCAATTGCACGACAAAAGGCCAGCGGTGCATCAATTCGCTAAACAGGCGGTGGTGATGATGCAGAGAGACGGATTCGTTTGGTCTGGAGAGAGAACAACGCAGAGTACTGTACTTGAGGGGACTGCATGTGACGTGGAGCCTGCATGTACTGGTACAAGCCAGTCTCGTTGAAATACCGCATTCACCACTCTAAACCTTAGCAGAAGCTGGTACTCATAGCCCACCAAGAGACACTGAGTAACAAAGCTATCCCTTGGCAACAAAACAAGCGCCATCCACGGCAGGTCTGCAATTAAACAAATCTCACATTATGTAAAGCCCCAATGCTTGCTTAATTGGTATTGAGGAGGTGCTCATCAGCAGTATTAGCAGCAAGACTTACAGCATCCTCTTAAGTCTTTGTGGTGCAGGATGGAGTACTTTTACTTCATGTTCGTACCGGTACCCTGATGCCCAATCGCTTGTCCGATTGACCCCGAATTACCCGCCAAACGACCCGCCCGCACCTCGACTCCATAATGCTCAATCTTATTCCCCAAACCTCCAAGAGCCAGCATATCCATATCAATATCCATATCCACACTCATACCCAGAATCAACCACTACTTACCTTACTAATAATTGGTTCTACCGTGGCCTCTTGATCCACGTCCCCTCTTTCTTGTCGCAGTGCTTAATTAATTCTGACATTTGTTTCCCAATTCTTCTCCTCTTTTCTTCTTTTCTTATACCTTTGGCTGTTGATTCCCCTCCGTCCATGCTGCCAACATGATCGCTTCATATGGCGAAAAGCCAGGCTTTCGCGCCATCTCCCTGATCCTGCTTGTCGTAGCATTCTTTGCCGGTGCTAGTCTTGCTTCTACTGGTGATCAATTGCCCGAGTTCAAGCAATGCCTTGACGTATGCTCGCCCTCACTGTCCAATGCCATGCGCCATCGTTACTGACAGATGTCCTTGTTCCAGATCTGCCAAGCCGAAAACTGCGCTCCCGGCAAGACTGCCACGCCCATCCGTAACTCTCTCTCTCGCCCCTTCAAAGACGAACAAGAACAAACATGATCGAGCAAACCAGCCGCTAACGAGAAATCTGCCAGCCTTGTCCCGCCGCCTCCTCCTCTGGAACTGCGCCTCCGAATGCGACTACACCTGCCAACACATCATCACCGGCGCGCGCGTCGCCACCGACCTCCCCGTTGTCCAATTCCACGGCAAATGGCCCTTTTACCGCTTCATGGGCATGCAGGAGCCCTTCTCCGTGCTCTTCTCGATGGGCAACTTCTGGGCGCACTGGCAGGGCCTCAAGAAAGTGCGCGCCCTCATCCCGGCCGACTACTCGCTGCGGCCCTACTATGAGTTCTTCTCCTACTTTGGACTTGCTTCGTGGGTGTTTAGCTCCATCTTCCACACCCGCGACTTTGCCGTCACCGAGCAGCTCGACTACTTCGCCGCTGGCGCCAGCGTGTTGTATGGGATGTACTATACCTTTGTGCGCATCTTCCGCCTCGACCGCCCGACCCCACGAAGACGCTCCGTCCTACGGGCGTGGACGCTACTCTGTTTGGTGCTGTACACTTGTCACGTTGGATATCTTAAGGGCGTGAGCTGGGACTACACGTACAACATGGCCGCCAACGTAGTGCTCGGCGTCATCCAGAATGCGCTGTGGAGTTGGTTCAGTTTCGACCGGTACCGCAAGTCCCGCCGTGTCTGGGCCATGTGGCCTGGTCTGGCTGTGGCCTGGGTCATGTTTGCCATGAGCATGGAGCTGTTTGACTTTCCGCCTTGGCTGGGCTGCATCGACGCCCACAGCTTATGGCACCTGATGACGATTGGGCCGACTATTCTTTGGTACAAGTGAGTTTCTGAGAGATGGCATGAGATTAGGTGCAAATGTGTCCTTTACTGACGAAATACAACAGTTTCCTTGTCAAGGACGCCAACGACGATATTGCTGGAAGCGAGAGATTAAAAGCCTAATAGAAGGAGAACAAAGCAGGGAAGAGATGGGAGTGAAAGATTACAAAAAAAGGGAAAGACTCCAAATAATGAATATGCATTAAACACACATTAGCGGCGTTGGATGTGAAGAGTTATCATTGATTTGATTCTACTACTTGCGTTGAAATAAAAAATAGCAAGAACAATTATATTCCAGAAATCGCGGCTCCCCTCCTCGTGGTATTAAAAAAAATCAGTAGCCACGCATCTCAGGGGCCGTCTTTTTGCCATGGTATTTCCTCCCGGTGCCGATTCCAGTGCGGTCCTGTTCCCGTTCGCACGATTGTTTGATAGTTGTTGCCCAGCCAAAGTTGAAACTAAAACAAGTAAAAAGAAAAAAAGAAGAGAGAAAAGGAGGAATGAAAAAAGGTATTTTGGTAAATGTATATATCTCTGGGATCCCCGCCAGAACCCATAACCCTCAAAACTCCTCAAATCCCATTACAGACTCCAATTTTGTTCCTGTTCTTCTCCTGCCCCACGGGTTTGCTTCTGACTTTGGACTGTCTGTGTTTCAAGACGCGGGAAAGGGAAAAAAGAAAATTGGAGCAAAAAAGAGCCATCGTGTATTTTTTGCTTGGGGCCCACACAGGCAGAGCATTGATGTTAAAAGAAATAAAGAGAAAATCGTCGCATCATTGAAGCTTGGGGTATACGAGGAGGAAGACGGAACATGAAAATCATGAGCTCAGCAAATCACGAACAGATAGAGCGCGGTTATTATTCGCCGCCGTCCCCCTCCTGTCGCTATTCAGCATCAGCAACGCCGCCGTAGCCTCATGATCAAGATCCGTCTGCGGCAACAACGCAGGACTCGTCAGCGTCGACCCAGACGCCGAACGCGTGTATCCGGCGCCGCCGCCGTTGGCAAACATCTGCGGCCCAAAGGCCGGTGAAGTTGTCGTGGAGGCGCTGTAACTGTAGTGCCTCTGGTCCGTCGACACAGACGAGTACGAGTGCTGGCGGTGGCGCGAGTCCTGGGCGTGCAGCGCCGGCGAGACAGACGGCCGCTGGGGAGCAAAGACAGGGGAAGTGGCTGCCTCGGAGTCGGTCATTTCGACGTCTGCCGGGTCCTCGTGGAAGGTTGGGTGGAATTCGCGGATGGGTGGTAAGGGGCTGTGTGAGGCCTCGGGTCTGCTGCTCTGGGATTGCTCTTGCTGGGCCTTGAGCTTGGCGACGCAGTCTTCCAGATAGCGGACATATTCAATGGAAGCCTAGAGAGTTTGTGTGTTAGTGAGGGTTTCGTTTGGATTTGCCTCTATTTTAGATTCAGGGGGGGAGGGGAGAACAAACCTGTAGAATGGCCAGCTTGTGCATCTCGCCCGTGCACGCGGGGATCATGCTCTTGAGCAGGGCAAACTCCTCGTTCATCTTGCTCCTTCTCCTCCGCTCAATCAAGCTGTGAGCAGTCTTGCGAGCGATTTTCCTTCCAGCAGCGCTAGTTGCGCTGGGCTGCTTCTTCTTCGTCGACTCGCCCTTGGCCGAGGCACCTCCGGCCCCGGCCCCGGCGTCGGGCCCCGGAGCGGCGGTCTTGGCGGCGGCTGCCTTTCCGGCGGCCCGGGCAGACTCCTTGGTGGAAGCCGAGGCCGCAGCCGTGTCCTGGGTGCGCGGCTTCATCTGGATGATCTTCCTGGAGCGCGTGGGCGGCGGCGGCAGGGCAAAGGTGTTTTCCTTGGGCTCCTTGGTGGCGGCGGACGAGCGTCTTCGGGACTTTACCGTCTCAGCCGCCTGCATGGGATAGACTACTGTCTTTGGCGACGTGGCAACGTCCAGGCCTAGTGACGGCGTGGAGAGGGGCGAGATTTGCTGCTGCTGCTTGGAGTCGACGGGCGAGATGCGAGACGCATCTGCTGCTGCATCGTGGATGGCCGGCGGAGGCAGCTCAAAGGCGAGTTGCAGAGACGAAAGCTGCTGCATGCCATCCTTGCCCCTGATATCAGACGAGGACCCGGGCGTCGGCGGCAGCGCAGGACGAGGCATGGTCCGCTTTGGACTTAGAGCAGCTATTTTTTTTTTCCCCTTGCGTCTCTCCTCCGATTAGATGACGAGTCTCCTCTGTAAGCAAACGGGGGTGTGTGTGTTTTTTCCCCCTCTGCACTGGATCTGCGTCTAAGAGTCTCGGCCACGCTCCGCGATCCGCGGAGCCGCAGGTTCGAACTATTCGCAACACGACGCAACACACACACAAAACAGGGACCGCTTTAGTCACAGAAAAGCTGCTTTTTTTTTCTTTTTCCGTCCAGGGAGTTACGCGGCAGGACCGTTGAGGCGCAGTCGAAAGCTATTTGCCTTGTTGCAAGTTGCAGGAGAACGATGGGTACTGGTGACGACAGCGGCACTACCCTCCTCCCCGAAACTGTTTTCTGCGGCCGCGATTCCAAAGAGAATAGGCGCACTGGATTGAAATTATGCGGGCCACGGAGCTTGCTGCTTAACCGAGAGTTTTTGGTGTTCTGATGCAAGGGTCTTGTGTGGCGGGAGGTTTCCACTCGTGGTAGGCCGAGATAAGCTCGGAGATGGCTTTTGAGCCACGGCTGTTGGTGTTGCAGCGGGTTGGCTTGGTGTGTGGTCTCTTTTCTTTTTTTTTTTTGTAGGGACGTGGTCCGCTTTCCGATCGAAGATGTTGTGTACTCAGAGCCTGTGTATCTCTTGTCTGACCAGGGATGATAATGCAAATAAAAAGAAAAGAAGAAGATAAGAAATTAATCCCAAATGTCGTGCGTTGGGCAAGGGAGAGAGATAGTATGGCGATAGGGCTCCCGTTTGCAGAACCGGTGAGCGGCGGGAGGTATCACGGCAGAAGCACAGAGGGAATGGGCGGCACGAGACCACTTATGCACCCTGGGAAGACGGATGGCGGAGCGGTTATCTGAGGAATTAAAGTAAGAAGGAAAGAAAAAAGAAGACGGAGAAAAGGGGAGAGGTCGAGAATGAGGCGTCTGGGAGAAAGGAACGGTGCCCATGAGCAAGCCTCAGCTATTTCACTATGTATGGTACGGCACAAGTACCTCCTTGTCCTGATAAGCCCGGCACAAGGAGAATTAACACATGAAGACAAGACAACCCCCTCCCTCTCTCTCCTCCTCCCCCAGCTGGGCGAACCAAAAAGTAACTCGAGCAGAAAAGAAGGCCGAAAACGTGCCTCTGCCAATTGACCAAGCATCATCGAGAAAAGTGTCGCGTGCTCCCCATGGTGTCGCCGGCGAGTGGACGAATCAGCAGCCCGGACCAGCCCATGTGGTGAGCCTCGACCCTTGAACGTCCCTGCAAGCTCTTCTTGGGCGCCGCCTCTCCAGCTTTTTTCTCTTGCCTTTTCCTCCACTTGCCGTTTACTACGGTCCGTCTCATCCTCTCAGGCCTCGCCGGCGAGTCTCGTGCTCTCGTGCTCTTGCTGGGCGCGGAGAGAAAAGGGTAGTAGGACAAGGGGGCGGAAGTGGTGAGAAGTGCGGCGGACTCGAGGCGAGATGGTTTGCGCTCCGGAAGCCCGTTTTCGGATGGTTTTATTTTTTCTATCATTATTACTTTTCTTCTCTTCTTTGCATTGGATTGCTTATCCCCATGTTTATCTTTATCCATAGTGATCATGTGCCCTCGTTCACTGCCAAGCCGAGGGATTGACTGAGATTCAGTTCCGACATTCCCTCTCAAACAACCCCCAAACGTCGTGCCCCAGGAATCCCGCACATAAGCACGCGCCATCTTGGGTCCCTTTTCCGATACGAACCTCTTTTTTTGCGGATGACATCTTCTGCACGGACCCCCTTCCAAGGCTGGCTCCGGGGGTTTTCGTCTTTTCGATAACCACGTTAGACAAGCTCGCGTGTCCTGTGGCAATGTTCTAAGGAATCCCACTTATGTACTTCGCTTGATCGCAGTGGGTTGCGCCACGCTGCGCTAGTGAGTGAGGAGAGCGTAAATGGGCATTTCTAGAAGGGAAAGATTAGGGATTTGAGCAACCCAGGGAGAAGCTGCAATTGGACTTGTGGGAGCTTGAAATCCGAGACGCAAGTGTCTCGCCTCGTTCCCAACAAAGCCCAAGTGTTGGTACCCCATACATGTTGATACCTACCATGCTCGGCTCTCCTTATCAGGCAAAAGGGAAAAGGAAATAAAAGAGAAATAAACTACCTGATTAACCAACACACGTTATACTTCTTCTCCAGGTACCGGCATATCGAACCGTAGCATATAGCACACTCTCCACACGGCAATCCGGCAAGCTCAAGATCCCCGTGGGATGGAGCGTCCACTCACGGCTCGACTTCTCATGCAAGCTGCGCCCCCCCCATTAAAAACACTCAAATCAATTCCGCTCAGCCCGTTGGGATCTTGCCTTGTGGGCGTGCATTTAAGCCTATTCGAGGGAGCCGATGGCTAATGACTTCCAGGTTGTTTGTAATACTGTACAGCTCGTTGTGTGAACCACCCCGGCCTCTCAGTAGTGCTCGGAGCTGGCCTCGTGTATACGAAGTGGATGGGCACAGTTAGCTGATTCGATGTCCCCAAGGTTTCAGCCAAGGGGGATGAGTGTATAAAGTTTTTGCATTGCATCGACTAGTTTTCAGGTCCTTGTTAAGGCTGCCCTTGGCTTTGGGCTTTTTATCCTATTCGTTGTGTTTTAGTCGTCATGTCGTAACAGAGTAGCAGGGTTGCGCGTAAGAAGCATTGCTGCCAAAAGATTAGGCTACATATCGTAACCAGAGTAGGTAATACAGCACGCACACATTTCGTCACATCACATAGTCTATAATGCTCAATTGATTTCAATTGGTTTCAATTTAACATCATCAATGTGGTTTTGATGGGTTTCTCCCAATACAGGAGATTATGCATGTCGACGGTTCTCGTCGCTCAACGCCAGCATCCTACCCTAGATGCAAGGAAATTAGACTAAAAATAGAGAAACATCAACGCCATACATCATCAACCCTACACCCCTCTTACACAGTGCTCCAATCCATCATTCAAGTGTCGGCGGATTGATTTAAACCTCGTTGCTAGGATATGACACCTGCGTCGTGGCCGCGAACTCCTCCTTAATGGACCGGATGTTGACGAATCTCGTCAGCAGGTTGGGGCTGCCGGCCTTGTCGTCTGTGCCGCTGGCCCTGGCACCACCAAACGGCTGCTGTCCGACAACGGCACCGGTGCTCTTGCAGTTGATGTAAAAGTTGCCCGCCGCGTTGCGCAGCTTCTCTTCAGCGAAGCGCACGGCCTCGCGGTCGTTGGCAAAGACGGATCCGGTGAGGCCATACTCGGAGGTGCCGTCGACCAGCTCGCAGACCTTGGCAAAGGAATCGGGCGCGGCATCGTCGTAGACGTGCGCGGTGAGGATGGGGCCGAAGAACTCGGTAGAGAGGAACTTGTGGGAAGGGCTGATGGCCTGGTAGATGGTGGGCTGGACAAAGTAGCCCTTGGACGAGTCGTAGGTGCCGCCAAAGACGAGCTCGAGGTCCTTGTCGCTCTTGGCCTCGTCAATGGCGCCCGAGAGCTTCTTGAAGGAGGCCTCGTGAATCACGGGGCCCATGAAGTTGGAGTGGTCCCAGGGGACGCCCTGAGTGAGCTTCTTGGTCTCGGAGACCAACCGCTCCTTGAATTCGGGCCAGACAGACTTGGCAACGTAGATGCGAGACGTGGCGCTGCACTTTTGGCCCTGGTACTCAAAGGCACCACGGACAGTCTGGATAGCAGCGTTCTCGATATCAGCAGATGGGTGAATCAGATGGAAGTTCTTGCCGCCAGTCTCGCCCACGATCCTGGGGTACGACCTGTATCTGCCCTCGGCAACGCCCTCGCCAATGGCGCCGTAGAGCTTTCGGAACACGGCAGTGCTGCCGGTGTAGTGCAGAGCCGCAAACTCCTTGTGCTCCAGGACCGTCTTGGTAATCTCGACGGGGTTGCCGGGCACGAACTGGATCACGTCCTTGGGCAGGCCGGCCTCGAGAAGGATGTTGTAGACCAGCCAGTTGGACGCAATGGCAAAGTCACTGGGCTTCCAGACCACCACGTTGCCCATGAGGGCCGGAGCACCGGGCAGGTTGCCGGCAATGGCCGTGAAGTTGAAGGGGCTGACAGCATAGACGAAGCCCTCGAGCGGGCGGTACTCGAGGCGGTTCCACACGCCGGGCGAGTGGTGCTCGGGCTGCTGGCTGTACAGCTCCTGGGCGTACTGCACGTTGAAGCGGAAGAAGTCTGCCAGCTCGGCGGCGGCGTCGATCTCGGCCTGCCAGGCGTTTTTGCCCTGGCCGAGCATCGTGGCGGCCATGATGTCGTAGCGGTACTTGCCGGAGATCAGGTCGGCGGCCTTGAGGAAGACGGCGGCGCGGTCTGCAAAAGGGAGCGACTCCCATGCTGGCTTTGCGGCCAGCGCGGCGTCAATGGCCTTGGAGACGTCGGCGGGCGTGGCGGTATGGTATGAGGCGACCGTCTTTGAGTGGTCGGAGGGGTTGAGCTGTCTGGAGAGGGACGAGGTTTTGATCTGAGGAGATTCATTCAGTTAGTTTAGCTTGTCGATATTCAAGATTGTGCTCCCAAAGAGATTCAACATACCGGCTGGCCTCCAACAACAACGGGAACCTCGAGAGGCAGCTTGCTCTGCAGCTTCTCGACGGCAGCTGTCAAACCCTCTCGCTGCTGGCTGCCCTTGGCATAGTGTTGCTATCAGACCAATTATATTAGCATCAATGCTTTCTCCTCAAGCGTTTTAAACCAACTGTCAACTTACGTTGGGCTCATTCTTGATTGTAGGAGGTCGAAACGTCGCCAGCGTCGCCAACGAAGCTCTCGGGACTCTGCACCCGCAACTGCGCAGGCCCTTTGCCCCCGCTCGTCTCAGCACAGCAGACTGCATCTTTGAACGACTTTCTTTTCTTTTCTCTTTAGCAAAACCTCAATAAAGGCAATGATAAAACTCCAAACGAGACAAAGAAAAAGAGAAAAGATGCAAATCGGCAAGAAAAAAGTCTGGTATCAGTCGAGTTCCCCCCCGCAAAGCGAGGTTCTTACCCCAACTTATTCTTTATCATTGGGCTATCGCGCATTGGAGGCTCGGCTTATCGCGGGTTAAAGGCGATTGGAGATGAGGGGCAGTGGGGGCGGCCAACTTGTGACGGGCTTCGCCCAAGTATCGAGCCTTCTGGGGATTGGACAATTGGGGCACCGAAGTCGGCCAATGGATCCCGTCGAGAGCCGTTGCTGAAGTAAAAAGAAGGCAAAAAAGAAAAAGAAGCATGCTTTACCATTTTTTGCGGAGCTAGACTACATGTGGGGAGTTCATCGGCTGCTTTTGATCGTAAGTAGGAGTTTCCACGACTCATACGCTGCTGGGAATGGCTGGGATTTGGTAACATTCACATGAAAGAGTAGCCATTTGTCACGCAAGATGCGCTTAGCCGTGGGTTAAACAATCTCAATTGAACACTACATTAACTTACAACATACTCGAGTTCTTCACCCCTTACCTTAGCGAATGACTAACATGCACTCACAACGAACAGAACAGTATTAGGTATCTATACAGCCCCCAGCATGGGAAAAAGAAGAAGACACGAAAACAAAACATTCCCTCAAGACCAGACTTGGTGGTATATTCCATCATTGCGTCATGCCCAACTCTTGACTGCTCATCATAACGTTCCAACTCATGACGCCATGCCTTCACCAGAAAGCCCCGGGGTATCGTATATCACCAACACCAAAATGCGTACCATGCGCCGTGCACGAGAAAATGGCTTCTCCATTGTGGACCTTACTGCTGGCTTGGAACGCTTGTGGCAGTAGACACGGCTCTCGAGGACGCTTGGGTCCTGGGGCGATACGTCAGCACTGGCACAGTCAAGCCATAGCCCTCTGTTCGACCCTCGGGGTCATGCTGATCAATCTCGACACTGATGCGAATGTCCAGACTGCCATCGTGGCCTTTGCCGTGTGCATCATCAGAAGCCGCCTTGTGCTTCGAACCAGAACCGACTTCTCCCTTATGTAGTTCCGAATGGCCGTCGAGTCCCTCAAACGAGTGCGCCTCGCCATTCACTTCGGGCACAACCCCGTTAGTTTGACTGTTAGTGGGAGAATTTTCTGTCAGAATGGCAAAGTTGCGGCTGGGCATCGTGCAATTGTTGTGACTGGCAGTCTTGGTAGAGTTGCCTGGGTCCTTGTCAAACAGATCCAGCAGAGTTTCGTCAGTCTTAGAGTTCATGTGATGGATCTTGTTTCGTCGTGCAAGTAGATTGGCCACGGCTTGAGGCGGGGGCTTGTTGACAATGGCCGACGAGACAACGTTGACCATGTACCTGCTGTCTTCCTCGGCGGGGACCTTGAGCTTGGGGTTGGAGTAGAAGCGACCCAGCGCAGCCAGATGAACATCACCTCCTAGGATAGTAGTTCGCACCGAGAACTCGGCCGAGAGCTTTTGAAGCTCTACAACCAGCTGGGCTCGCTCAACCTTGTGTGTCTTGGCCGTGTAGTGATCATCAAGATCATCAAGTAAATCTACGCTTCCGTCAAAGTGGTTGAAAAAGCCACCACCGACACCAAATCGTCGGTTGAGGAGCTTGACGGGACCGATAAGGGGGCTTCGAAGAATGTTCTCCAGCCAGGTCAAGCGCTGTGATGTAATTTGATTAGCAACCGTGTTCTCCGTGATATAGCACAGCGATCAAGCGGACGTACAGGATAAGCAATCGGGATGCCGAGAAGCAGAATCAAATGCTTGATAGGCTGGCCAGATCTGGCAGCGGCGCTCAACTCATCACGCGCTCTTTGGAAAATCAGGTCATATGTTTCAGGATAATTGACTTGGTGTCGAGTACGCTGAAAGTCTTGTTAGCCACCGTAGACACTATAGAATCTATACGAAAGGTAGTCACTCACCTCGGTTCGGGCATCGATGCCAAGAAGAGCGATACGAGCACCCAATCGGGTGTAGATGTTAAACGAATGTTCCGCAACATAGGGTCCAGGCTTGGTTCCGACAATGTACTGCGGCTCGGTCTTCCCGGGTGCAACGTACGTGTCAACCAGCTGATTTGGATCAATGCCTTGAGTGCCATCGACGTCGTTATCGGCAAAGTCTGTTGATACAGTGATTGATTAGCATTAAATTGATATTCCCAATGTATCTGAAACCATGCAGTGAAGCTTACCGGATGTGTATGTGGATGGTGGAGGAGGGAGATGATGCTGGAAGAGCATGTAGTACTTGTGGGCAGTGCCACCAATGCCACGGAAAACGTCGCATTGCATGAACTTATCAACATAAGAACCAAAACCGTCGATAATCTGTACGGCGCATTAGCTTGGGGTTCTATGCCAGGCTATCGAGGGTGGTACAAACATCATGGTCATCCCAGATATTGATCTGTGGGATCTGGCCGTTGGCCGTCGAAAAAGGCGCCGTATTATACCAGCGGAGGTAGTTTTGGAGATAGTAATCGTCGCACTCGGCACGAAGCTTCTCTGGGAAGGGGTACTCTTGACGCTTCTTGGGGTTGCCTATGTCCGTCCAAGTGCGCAAGGGGCCGTGGACTCTGATGCCATCGTTGTAGATCTGGTCACCACCTCCCACCATGACGTGGAGAGGCGCAGCTTCATGCTTCCGCATAACGTCGTTCCACAGGCATGGACCGCTCCAGGCCTCCTCATCGGTGCCGACGCTGAAGCCATTGCAGGAGTAGAACATGATGCGCATCGACTCGTTTATGGCGGGGATGAAGAAGCGGTTGATTTGAGGCTTGTGGCTGGTGGAGAATCGCAGTTGTGGCACTTGATATTCGTAACTCGCCTCCTCGGGCTCGAGCGGCACGCAGATGCTGAATGCCCAGAAGGTGTTGCGTTTGTCGGAATACAGACGCTCACCATCGATCCGGGCCTCTCCTTGTCCGCCGCCAACTCGTCGCAAAGACAGCGAGGGGTGGTAAAGCACCTCCTTGCCACCGCCCTTGGTTACAATGAGAACACTGCCAAACCAGTAGCCCTGATCCATTCGACGATAGTTGAGAAGAGGTCCGCACACGATCTCTCTGCCATCTGACGCCTCATGTTGTGTGTGGTCAACGGCCGGTTCTTCGCCATTGTGAGCAGCTAGATGGATGGGCTGGTGGTTTCCCGATGAGTGCCCGTCGCCCTGAGGCTCAATCCGGGTGGAATTGAGATAATTAGCCAGGTCATTGGTCGTGTCAGTTGTCGTAGCGTCGCGCGCCTGAAGATGCGCCTCGTGGCGGGCGTATTTGGTCGACTCTTGGTGGCGCCATTTGCTACTTGACGCGTATGGGTTTTGAGGGTCGATATCGCCCAGATCGCTGTCGTGTTGCGATGCCATGCTTGCGATGCCGTGTTATTGTGCCGGTATGTGCGATGAATGTATAATCTTCGTTTGAGAAATGCAATAATAATGCAGTTCTACCTCGTCGGTAACGGTAAATTGCTTGTTTGAATTCGACTCCCGAGTCCCCTAGTTGGCGGCCTCTGCGATTCCTGCAGCTTACCGACGACGCCCGTCTTGAAGGATTTACTGGCCGTCAATCTCTGGTCGCGCACCCGGATGGATTGGATGCGCAGAAACAGCTTCAAACCGCGATTCCCGACTTTGTCCTTGACAGATGCAGATTCAAAGCGCCACCTTGTGCTCTGGGGAATCGAAGCTTCAGCAACAAAAACTTTGGCTACGAACGAACGGCGACAGTTCAGTAACCTTGAAATTATTTGGCCTGTGGAGCTGCGGGAGCTTGGGGGAGCTACTTTGACGCTACAGCGAGTGCTAGCACGGGGATCTGGCGACTTTACTGGGCTGGGGGCAGGCAGGACAGGGATCGCAGCAGTTTGCACAGGCGCAAACAGGCGGGAAAAGGGACTAAGGGGGCAGCTAGTGTGGACCGGCGTCGCCAATGACGACAGGCGGCTTGTTTCTTTTGAAGATTCCTCGCCGGCGGAGGGATGCCGTACATGAAGCCGTGCAGCGGGAATCGTGGCCTGGTGACTTTATGTTTTAGCTGGCTGGCTTCAAATGATATGCTGTTTCTACAGCACGTTTCGCTTCAACGTTTCTTCCATTTCGTCCAGATGATCCATTCGGGCTGCACTGCACTCATACTCCCCAGGCAGTACAGTATGGGTCGACCTCAAAGTATTTTAGGGAGCGTCAGAGATGACACGGTCATGCCAAGCAAAACTGCGCCTGGACTGCCCCCCCTTCAGGGTTGCTAGAGTGACCTCAGCTTCTCACGCACGCAAGTCACGCCCACATCCTGAGGAAATGCCGGTGGTATCTGGTGATCAGGGGTAGCGCAGTCAAAGGAAACGCGCCAAATGGAAGTGAGCTGATTGGCTGATTCGACAGATGCCAAATGCCGAGACTCGGGGACCTGTGAAAGGCGATTTGAACGGATCGATTCGCATTGAAATCTCGGAGACAGGCGATACAAGCACATGATAAGACGTCGAAGGGACGACGATGAAATTGAGCTTCAGCGAGATTGCGGTGGGGCGCCATGGTTTGTAGATCGAGACTGCAGAAGCTGATCTTCCCACGTCCTCGGAAATATGTAGTGCCGATCAGCGCTTCTGGAAAGCCTCCAGATCATAGGGCTTCTTTACAGTGTAAGAGAGAGGCTTCAATAGCGTGCTAGATGAGAACTGCTGCCTGCATGTAAAAGGAAAGGATCAAATCACAGAAGAGCAAGGCGAATCTCCGATAATCCACACATTTACAGGCTTCCTTGTATACAAATATGTCACCTCGTCTTATTACCAACATAGGAAATATTTCCTGTCAAGTTTCCGATGGAGTATTGCCGGGTCCCGGTGCATTATGTAATCACGATGCCCCTCCATAAACTCCCGAGAAGAATTTTTTTCTTGCTGGCCCAAACCTCATTTTGTTTTCAGCTCGACATGCATCTGTGTATTTCGAAGAAGCCGAAAGCAAAAGCTGGCTACGCCCGTCGCCATTGACAATCCCCTCATTAGGGGGCTCACAGTATTGTCATGGATGCACCCTTGCTTGCTATGGATGTCTACCACCTGGGCCGTGTAGGCCTTGCTCAGGGATGAAAAATCCCAATGCAAATCCTCACTGAAATGGCCCTTGCGGAACAACGGTAGGTCAAAGTGAACTGTGATATCATAAGACAAAATGAACGGCATATGTGTGTACAGCAGCGAGCTTTTCAGGTGCTCGAATCGCTGAAGGATGTTTTCAACGTGCCAAGATCAAATCTCTCCCTGCTATTACCAAACACCGATGTCTTGATAACCCCAAGGGCATGGTGCATGACGTTAGGGAGACAACTTTTCACCCTTTTTATTTTTTATTTTATTTTTGTGATGTCGTGGTGGCATTGTGCGTTGAGTTCGTTTCGGCTGGCTGCTTTGTGCGAGGGTCACAGAACCACTGCCAAGGATTGAGATCGTCGCTCTCCTGTCGAGGGTGTCGTATTCTTAACTCACAGGCACAATTTGTGAGCCTTGTGAAGTCACTCGGTGCATACGCTGTACACCTTGATGGTGCTGTGATGCATGGTGTTCTCGGGTGCTACCTAATGCTTGTCTGAAAACAAGGCCGAAGTTCCTGAAAAGCCATGGTGCCGTAGCCAGTTGTCGCCGGATCTATGAAGTCTTCGGCCACCTCACCAAGCTGAAGCCCGTACCAGAGCGGCGCGGCGTCGACACTATTCCGTGCTCCATTGCTACTACGAGTGTTCGTCCGAGGCCTTACCATCTAATGCTACCTCATGGAAGCAACTTTTGAGCCACAGTCACCTTAGAGAGGCGCGCCTGTGTTTGCCAAGAGCTACTACTCTCAGCTATTGCGACCAAGCCCCATCGCCAAAGCGTTTAGGCCACTCCGCGGACTTGACTCTCGGACGCACTTGTTCCAGCTCAAGCCCCTCTTAGTCTACAGTTCAGCTTGGTTGGCCCGGCTTCTACTTTACCCCATAGTTTGAAGTCCGAAGTGCGAGAAGTAGTTTGGCTGTCTAGTATGATCCGTGTCTGCCCTGCTTATCTTTCTTTCGTGGTTTTCGTGTGCTCTGAAGCAATGGCGAATCAGTATTGACGTAGCTGCGCGGAAGAGAGCTGAGCTGTGAGACAATAGAGATCTGAAACAGGGCTTGCATGCGGCTTGATTTTGATTGATAACAGTAAGCGTTGCACGGCGCACACACCGCCCAGACGGCTGCAGAGTAATGCCGTGATGTGAGTGCGAGAAAGCTTCCATCCATGTTTATGCAGATGAGCGCAATTGGATGTCGACTCTTGACTCTTACAACTGCCGAGGTCTATGGAGCACTCACTCATACGAGTATTCTGTACAATCCAAGTGGTCAACTTCAATTATTACCATGGGTACCTACATGCACGTGGGCTCTAAACAGTTCATCGAGCATTATGACGACTGCAGGGCGGCGCATTCACACATCTCACTGCATGTACCTTTAATGGGGCATTTAATTACACTCAATCATCCCTAATTATGGCACGATAGCTGTGGAACCGTTTCCCGTCTTTTTCTTTCTTTTCTTCCGAAAGCTCATGCTTGTGCGAGTCACGTACCTGTATCCAGGTACGGAGTACTCCGTGCAGTAGCCTATTCCGCGGAGAGAAGGTACTAGGTAATTGATCTTTGTTCTTTTCGTCTCATCTTCATCTTATGCCCGGCATCTGCGGCGCGGCGTCTTCTCGCACTCCGCAGTAGCATTATACTTCGTAAGGGGCGATTTCAACATGCATTTGGCTAATATAGTGACGAAATTGATCTGCGATGTTTTCATAAGGGCTGTGGCGAATGAAGTTGCGGAGAGACACTGATTGTTGAGATCTGCACTGCGGATGCTGGGGATGACGGCACAGCTGCACGCCTACAGGAGGATGCAACATGCAACAGTAGGGCGTTTGATGTGAGTCGTCGGAGTCGGACAACCGTATGATGCCTTTGCATCGCAGACGGAACTGGTGATTCGCAGCCGTCGCGCCACTTTTTTTGCGGGGAAGTATGCCTACGAGGATATTGGATGTTGTTATTGTTGTTGTTCACCGTCGATGTCTCAGGACATGGACGAGCGCGGTCAATACACCAAGACATGGCGCCGGATGCCATGCATCTTTCGGCTTCTGCGCCTTGGGGATACAGTTATGACGATGTAAGAGTGTATCAGGATGGCCTTTGTCTATGAAACTGAAATCAAGATCAAACTGTCTCCATCTTTGTTTACGTTTCTCAACATCTGTACAGCTCAGCCCATCGCGCCACGGCTCACCCGCTGCCTTAGCACTTCGATACTTACCAAGGTGGGCAACGGCCGGAGACTCGCGATGCGACTTAAAATTTGATGGCTTGGATGGACTTGGCGTACGGCAGCTAGTTACGCTAATAGACGAAGCCACCGTTTGGAACGTCTTGAGAATGAATGTAGAATTCCCCTTTCTTTTTCCCATTTCCTTTATCCTTTTTACCATTTTATCGATGTTAATCGAGAGCGGGCGACAGGGAAGTACAGTAGAGACATGAGTCCTCGCTTCTCGGTCTCCTATGCCCGGATTCGTCGTCAATGCAGCCCGGAATTGGCGCGAACGGATTGAGCCTTGAACGCATCGATTGGCTGTGGCGCAACCTGTTCAAGTATTCAACTACTGCTGTAACTGTACATGACGCTTCATGTCTCTGTAAGCGACCAGGGCCTCCTCTCTGCCTAAAGCTTTGTCATTTGAGCCGTGATGATCTTGTTCAATGATTCAAAAGTCGTGAAGCTTAGCGCTGGTGCTGGCGCTGGCAAAGAGACTCAAAGGGCTCTAGTGCAAGGCCCGATCCCCTGAATGGAGTTCGCACACCTACTGTATTTAATTAATTAATCCAATTCTACGTCCGGGCATCTCGCCAAAAACAAAAAAACTCCCCCATTGGCGCTGTAGGGATTGCTCACTAGCCGACGCCACCGGCAGCCGCATCCAATCTGCCCATCTCCGTCATTCCGCTCTCCTGGGCGCAATCGGCAGGCCATTTGTGCAGCTCCCTTTGTGCGCCTTGTATATCGACTCGACGACTTTTTTTTCCCAATCGGCCAGGCTGCCGTGGCAATTCTCTCGATGCGGTTGCAGACCGTTCCCGGAAGCCTTGCCTGTCTATCGTTATCGTGATTTGCAGTTTTTTTTTTCGCCTCCTTCTTTTTAGCACCGGCTTTCAATCTCGTTGCATCACAACCCTGCAGGCCCCCCCCTCGCTTCTCATGCGGCCTTGAGTCTGGCACTCTCTCTCCCATTCAGCGCTCCAAACCGCTGCTGCCATCTAGTCACTCGCTCAAAAGGAATGTTGAATTAATCCAGACAGCTTTTACGGGTCGATACAGACGTTTGGACGGCGACAGCGTCTTGCGGAACTCGTCGGATCTTGCGGCCAACATCTGAACCAGCATCAGAACCAGAAACCGCCAAGGTGCTGGTCATGCAATGAGTGGAACGGCAATCATGGCCCCGGCCGTGGAAATCTCCTCCCTCTCCTTCTCTCGACGATCCCATTCTTCTCCCGATCTTCCGTCATTACCATCACAAGCCAAGTCGCCCTCGCTTGGCCAACCCATCTCGACCGATCACACAGCCTTGGATATGAAGGGCCTGGCCGAGATCGCGACGTTTGAAATACCCTCCTTCAACTCCGATTTGGACCTTAAGCTCGACATCTCTCTTCCACTCGCTCTAGAGACCAAGCTGGCCCCTTCTACTACCTCCTCCGAATATGTCGACCCCAACCCCCCTTCTCCACCAACAACCTTGCAACATCTACGCACAAAATCTGCGGCCTCCTCCAACGATGGGCCTCGCTCATGGCTGCGCAGCTTGACGACCATCCGAGATACCCAGTACAAGGACAACGAGGACAACGAGGACGTTGCTGCTCCTCCATTCGACGAACCACGGCGGCCCGCTACAGCAAACGAAGTGCCCATGGACAGCGACGAGGCAGCTCGCCGAACGGCCCGGGACCGCGCCCAATCCACATCTGCGAGCTTTGCCAGCTTCACCAAGAGGTCGTGGATTCCGTCGTCGCGCTCGCTGCCCAAAGTCCAATCAGACGCTCCAGTTCCGGCCGCGACGAGCGTGAAGCAGGAAGCGAAATCGAACCGCTACCAGCTGAAACGGGCTGTGACGGCCAGCATCCAGGAAATTACGACCAATCAGACGACCCAAACCCGCTTAGTCGACTCAGGTGCTAAGCCCGCGACAAAGGGATTCGCTCGTGCCACCAGCTACTTCTCCAGGATCAAGCAAAAACCCGCGTCCACGTTGTCTAAAACAAGTGACAGCATTGGCTCCGATTTTAGCTGCGCCTCGTCTGCCACCAGCTTGGCTCAGCCGGGCTCCAGCAGCATCGACACGCATGTCTCGCAGTCCGCTTCTTCTGCAGAGACCAACTCCACGACGCTCACCACAGATGAGTCGTCGAGCGAAATGCCAGCGCGCATGCCCGATCCTCTGTGGTCGCAGTTCAAGAATTTGGACCTCGAGTTTCGCGGGTTCGCCTCAAAGGCCGTCGCCCAGCAGTGCGCTCTGATCCAGTCCCTGTTTCTGCCCTTTCTCAAGAGCACCACCAGCCAGCAGTCACTTAGCGGTCTGCGGCCCGAAGATGTCGACTGCAGGGCTTCCATCCTCAACAAGTGGTGGGGCGGCGTCCTGGACATGCTCGAAGTGCAGCACCAACAGCCGGTCCCGGGCCTTGATCGGCAGCTGCTCTTCGAGACGGCAACCACCATTATGATGCGACTTGAGTGGCGCCAGACGACGTCTTACTTTATGCCCTTGTCGGAGCGATCCCCTCAGGACCGGACGCGGGCGAGGTCATCCACCAACTCATCCAACTCATCGCAAAGCTCAAACCAGTCCGCCATGCTGGCAGAGTCGGCTGAGCACAACATCAGGACCATGTTCGTGTCCAACCTGGTGAGGCAGATGGCTTTTGTGGTCGAAAAGATGTCGCTCCGCCACGTGCCCCCGAGCTTGATCGAGTTCGCTGGCAAGACGTGTGCATACGCCTTTTTCTTCGCACCTGGTGTGTCTGATATCCTGGTGAGGCTTTGGGGGTTGACGCCTGACCTGATTCGCCGTGTCGCTGAAAGCATGGGCTTGGGTCGCAACAGCAGCACTTCGCCAGTTGACGAGGAAATTACAGCTTCATTCCCACCGAGGCTGAGTTCCTTGGCTTGGTCTTCGCCCCGAGGAATGTGGGCCACTCTGAAACGCATCCCCAAGATGCCTTTGCTTGTAGCGAGAGTACCATGGACTGGACCCTGGGTGATGCGGTGGAAAGGTCGCGACACCGACCTTCTCTTCATCTTCTGCAGACACTTTCACATACTGTCCGACCAATTTATGCCCGAGGGTCTCTCTTTGACTGAAAAAGCACATTCGCCTGCATTCGTTCTTGTTCATGCACAACTCTTGTCGATTCTAGATGGCACCATCCACCGCCAGACTACCTTTGAGCCTCAAGGCTCTCTCCTAGCCAACTCGGCTCGGGGAGCTGAAGCAGCAGCCTTGCAAATGCCTATGCCACCAAACAACATGATGAAAAGCATGGCGGAAAATAGACTGGTCGTGTTGTTAAAAGACATCCTGTCAGATAGCGCCTCTCTGTATCCGGGGGCGAGACATACATTCGCCGAAGCTTTCTCTGCGCTGCTGAAAGCTGCTGCGAGCAGGACTTCCAGGTACAACAGCACCGCATGCTCGACGCTGTGTGACTTATTAGAGGAAGTTATCCTAATCTACCACCGGGCTGAGACGGCTGAAAACCCAACATGTTATATTGACTGGCCTTTTTGGGTTGAAGTTTGCAAATTGGCCTTGACATCACTGAACACTCTTTCAGAAATCCGAATGATTTCCTTCATTTTCACGATATGGGATGCCATTACCAAGGATCCCGAGCAGAAGATGATGGTATGCCGCGACTGGCTGTTGACGGAAGAAACCTTTAACGCTTTCTTCAACAACTGGTGCCCGATGGTGCGAGCGTATTACATGCGTCTTCTCTGCTGGAGAATCTGCCGCGACAAGGGTAGCCAGAATGATACAGACATGTAAGTCAAAATTTTTTTACTAGTAATATTCTGAAACAGAATCAAGGGCTAATTAGTAACTATAGGGAAATATTCGCGCTGGTTTCAAAGAGGCTCAAGAGCGTTTGGTCGCATTATCTATATCTTCAGCAAGCTGCCGACGAAGCTGGCCTACCAGGTCCCGCCACGGAACCAATGTCGCCCACGCTAGGAAAACGATTCATCATCATACGTCAAGAAATCAGTGTACCTCAGCCGGGCCTATTTGTGACATTTGATACCTTCACCAAGGCGTCAAGCATAGTGTCGCCCACTAGCGACAAGAGCGCCGATGCAAGCCTTCTGGCCAAGAATGACCCTAAGAAAAAGTGGTCTATTCTCAAGTTACTAACATTCACTTCGACGGCCTCTCCTGATACAAAAACAACCACGGATTCCCCATCTACAGACGACGGACTTCAGAATGCACGACGCGAGGTTGCAAACTCTCGGGCGCGACAGAACGCTGCAGCCAGTCCACCCAGGACGGCCAAATCCGACAAGAGTGTAGACTCTGATGGCTCGAACCCGGTCTTTGAAGAGCCCAAGTTTACTTTCAAATTTGTTCTGGGCTGGCCGCAGCCTAACCAGCAGCCGTCTCCTATAGACCGCATTCTCGCACGTCCGAGACTCCCTACACCAGCCCAGGCAAGACTGGGCTTCCAGGCAAAACGTGGGGGTGGCCCGACCCTCCCCCCACTCATGATACCCACGAGGAAATTTTCTGGCAGTTCACAGGGTGGCTTGGTGCAAGCAGCAAGGAATGCAAGCCCACTTAGCTCACCAGTCACAGAGCCTCGTCGCAAGATGTCTCTCAGCGGCGGGGTAATACCAGAAGAGTTTTCGTCTACCAGCGGCTCCGAGACGAATAGCGGCGCCTCGACACCCAGTGAATCCAGGTTTCTTCCTTCTCCCATCGTCCACCTGACGCCCAACGAAGAAAGGCAGGGAGACGCCAAACCTGAGGCTGTAAAGCCCGCTGGCGTGTTTGTCAAGAACTTGGTCTACTCGGGACGTGCGTTGTCCGAGTGGAGTCTTGTGATAGCGGAGTGCAACAACTTTGTTGAGCGCCGCCGCGATGAGGGCATTGGCTCACTGAGTGAGGTCGAAGTGCCGTTGCTCGGCGTCGAGGGTTTCCGCAAGATGGGTGGCTAGTCCTTCGACAGCTACCAACCGAAGAAGAAAAAAAAGCAACAAACGATGCAAAACTCAACTATTATTACCTTCAAGTAAAGGCAACTCTCAAGTTCCCTTTGATCCTATCTCTTTCTCAAACACACACTCTCCCCACCCATCTCTTCTTCATATCTGGATTTTTACGAGCGGCATATATGGCGTGCTATTTACCTTCTATATGACCTAAACTCAACTGGCGTTGGCGAGGCCCCGACATTTTGATTCAGCGTATTTTCTTCTTTTTTTCGGTAATTAGCATGATTTTGCACACGGGGATATTTATGCACTTATTTGGTCGAATTTCAAGACGGTATATGAAAAAGAAAGATAGCAGAAATTACTTTTGGCACGTTTTTTTACACGTATCTGCTCCACAGCAGGAACAATCATAATTATCATTCAAAAAAAGAAGAGGTTCGACCTGGATAAAGCAAAGACATTACCGGTATACCCCCAATTGGGAGATGTGGCTCTGGTGGCCATGGCTACCTTGACACTTTACTGTGTGGCTGCGGCCTGTTTTATTCATGCTTGCAATTTCTCTGGGAACTCTTTGGGACTTATTTTATGTTCATTTCGCTTGCGGTACCTATCTATTGATGTAGGAACCCCAAAAAGAAGGGAGGCACGGAAATGTGGAGGAATACGGATTTAAATACCCCTGATTTGAAACTGAGGTTGTGGTGGGCGTCAAAATTTAAATTTAAATAAACAATTTCATGAGCAAAACGAGCTTTAAGGTCCCCTGCGTGTGTGCATGCAATAATCATTCGTATACCTAGCGATTCGAGATGTCTAGCATGCAATAATCATTTCATATACATAGCAATTCGAGATGTCTAAATCTTGGCAAACTGAGCCTTGATTCGAGATGTCTAAATCTTGGCAAACTGAGCCTTGTAAGCGGCCTTGAGCTGCTTCCTCCACGCGACCTGCTTTTCCAAGAGGGCGTCGACCCTGGCCTTGCAGTCGGGCCTGAAGAAGACGGACCTGTCGGGGTACTGGCCCTCGAACTGGGGCTTGCCGTCGTCGATGGTGATAAAGTCCCTTTTGCTGCGGGTGAAGATGTGGACGTCGGGCTCGAGCTCCCAGGGGCGGTCGAGGGTGCTGGTGATGAGGTATGTCATGAAGAGGCCGCCGTCTGCGTAGTAGTTCCAGAGGCTGCCGCGGCAGAGGGGGCATTGGGCGACGGTTTGGCCGACTTTTGATTGGGTTGGGATGGTCACTAGGATGGGAGAGTTTGGTGCAGCAGAAGCAGAAGCAGCAGCAGTAGAGCTTGTGGGTTGAGGAAGAACAGTTGCTGTGGTTGCTGCGTTGGTAAAGTCGGCAAAGGCGGGGAGGACGCCGCATACGGCTGGAGACGACGAGGCTTGCGCTGCTGCGTCGGCCTTGCTGGGCGGGGTGGTGAGGGGGGCGGATGGGAGGAGGGTGATGGCGGAGGACTCGATGATGGCGTTGATGGCGAAGGCGCTGCCTATTTGGCGCTGGCAGAGGGTGCAGTGGCAGGTCTGGACGATGAGAGGGGGGAGGTTGATTTGGTAGCGGATGTGGCCGCAGGGACAGCCGCCTTGCATTGGGAAGAGGTCTTTTCGGTCTGCGTAGTGCGGCATGGTGATTGATATGTTTCAAGATGAGGAAATGAAGCAATCTAGACTATGAGCTTGTGGGTTGTGAAAGGGGTGTAAGTGAGGTAAGAGGGGATGAGAGGGGAAAACGAGTTTGTCTATCCGAGGTTCTGTTAAACAAAGGTGGGGTAAGATGCAGCCATTCAGATGCGAGGGGATGGCCGAATGAGGAAATTGGTGGCGGATCTGGCAAGTCAATGAGTCGTTGGTATAAAGAATCGGAGCTTTTTCTGATGGCGGAGCAGTTTCTGGGGAATGGGGGCTGTTTTTATTTCGACTGCCGTGGCTGGGATGACGGCTTTTCGGGGTGTGGCTGAATGGAGAGAGTTGAGGCTTTGGGTTTGTGAATTTGGGGATTTGGTAAGTTCTCCGAGATGATTACAAAACAAGTGAATTGATTCTGCCGAGGGAGCGAGTTTACCGAGGCTGGGGATTCTACTATGACAGCGGTATGCTTTTGAGTGGAAGCAAGTTATTAAATCATGAGAAGCATTGAAATTGAACATACAACAAGTAGTAATATCTTAGATAATGATGGTGTTGGTGTTTCAATAACTTCCAGAACCATGTAACGACACATTTTCAACGCGCCACAATTACACGTACAACTTAGCCCCAGTTTGCAGGATAGCGTACCCTCTCCAACGTCGCTCCAAACGTCAACTCCAGAGGCTGAGCTCCCCAAACAGCCCCTCACGTGGTCTCCCTAAGCGGGGCCGGCGTTTCTCATGTCCGTCGACGCCGTTGATTGGCCCAATGCTGGAGCGGGCCGCCAAGGACGCAACGCCCCCCCACCTCGAATGGCATTTCCTCTTTGTCTCATCGCATCGCAGACTTCCAGAATTCTAGACGAGGCCTCCCAGGCGACATGCCTAAAACCGCGCTGGCTTCTCTCTTGTCATTTTACTGTGATTGAACAGAGCGAGTGAAACGCTGTGCCGCCATGCCCAACACAGGCAGACCTAGCCGGGATTGTCACCTGTGCCGCCAGCGGCGAGTCAAGGTCAGTGTTTTATATACGTGTATGGATGATTGCATCAAGTCGCTGCGAATGAAAGGGGAGAGAGGCCGGGATATATAAATTGCCATCGGGTGGGTCTGCGGCAGTCTTGTGGCCAGTTTCTGCAAGGCTGTCGATGTGTGTCACTGCTCGTTGGCTCATGACTGGCGCTTGGCAGTCGCATCAGCTTGCTTTGGCTTGCGTTGGCTCGGATCGGGGATCGTCTCGTCAGATTCCGTGCCGTATTACATCTGCTCCTTGCTCTACCTACTTACACCTTCGTCTCATGTAGTGCGACCTTGCCCGTCCCGCTTGTCAGAGATGCATCAAATACGGCGCCCAGTGCCCCGGATATCGGGATCAACAGGAGCTGGTCTTCCGGAACGCCGATCCTACGGTTGTCAAGAAGCGCAAGAAGCGCGCGCCCGTGCCGCAGTCCCCTAGCAGCCAGTCATCGTCGTCTTCCTCTTCGTCTTCGTCATCCGATGGAGGAGTGCTCTCGGCGCCGAGTCTCTCTCCGAACGGGGACTTCGTCTTCACCTCCTCAACGGACCTCGTCTTGGTCAACGGCGCAAATTACAATGCGCCGCCTCCGCTCACCCGGCCGGTGTATGAACATTGGACGTCTCACTCCATTCCCATCATCCTTGATGTCTACTCAAACCTTGACTTCATCAAAGACATGTATCGCGACTACACAGATGACGGGCCCCTCATCTGGGCCGCCCATCTCTTTTCTCGCACCTACGTGACTAACATGCAGTACTCGACGGCTTTGAGTAGGGACTCCGATGCTGAGACGCAGCGTGAGTTGGGTGGTTACCTAGGCAAGACCCTGAGTTTAGTCAGCGAGGCACTCAAGACGCATGAAGGTGCTCAACGAGATGATGTTCTCGCCACGGTATGGATTCTTACCAATTACGAGGTAAGTAAGGCTTTGATGCTATGCATTTAAAACAAGCAATTCTCCATATCAGAATCTCACCAGCCGATAGTTGCTCATTGGCTCCCTTTCTCGCACTGAAGTCCTCAGCCCATGGCATTTACACGCCCGTGGGTTGTACAGCATCCTCAAGGCAAGGGGCTGTGCCCCTCTACTCAAAGCTGATGGCCGCAAATCCTTCTGGCCAGCCTATAGCATGGTGGTAGGTATCATTCATCTCATAGTAAGGCTTGTCATATGTGCTGACCCAACATATAGCAAATTCAAGCTCTCATTACCAATACAGAGTGTCCTCCGGAATCCCAGGAATGGCTCGCAACAATAGAACGGATACTGCCGCTACATCCGGGCGAGGGCCTAGGGCTGGCCATCTCCTACTTTATCATCAAGATTTGTAGCGTTCAGGCTCGTATCTTCAATCTCCTCCGACGTCGTGATTTTCCAGGGGCATCCAGAGATTATCCCGATCTCTTTGCTCAGATGAAGGCTGCCGAACAAGAATTCGAAGAGTGGGTTGAAAAGAACTATGTCGGGACTCACATTTTGGAGATTTATGCAATGAGCCTGTACCATTCCGCCATCGTCAAAGGGTATCGCGTTATGCAGCTGCTCATCAATTTTCTCACACATTACCCCCCGTGCCCGATTCCTCTCGAGCAGCTCAACGAGGATCGAGAATACAGCGTCAAAACGGCCCAGAATGCGGCGCAAGGGATTTTAGAGAGCGTCCCACGTGTACTCGGACCCCTCTCCGGTAGCAAAGTCAAATCTCCTAAAACGGTGTTTGATGCCCTGCGAGTCATATGGCCACTTATTTCCGTGTATGTAATGGACATTTGTCGACCGGAACAGCGACTCGCTGCAGAGGGCCTGCTTTTCTATATTGGTCGAGAATTGGGAGTGCGACAAGCATTGAACACGTACCCGGACATGTTGACTCTGCCACCAGAGGCAAAAGAACCGCTGGGAGTATGATTCATGATCTGACTTTCATTAAAGAATTTTGTAGAAGGAAATGTTTCGAGGGAATGTAGACACAAGATTGTTGTCGCTGGAACGATGACTTGGCATGGATTGATCATGATTGCTGGATACCTACCTGGATTTCCTTGTTTCACTTCTCCTAGATACCAATAATACAGATATTTGAAGACTATATAACTTAATGGAGTTGAATGCAGTTGGTATTGGCATAGATCATTTTAAATCTTTGAGTGTAGTGAGAATAAGGTATATGCATTCTTCAGTACGCCGGAGGATTTTTGGTTGTCAGATCGGCACGTGGTATCCCCTCATTGCGATACGTCACTGCCATGGCTCACAAACGTGGCATGAGATGATTGCGCAAATTACCATCTCCAAAGTTATGCTGTAATCCATTAAGATTGATGACAAGCTTATTCCTACAATTTTATTGTTTACGATTCTGAGAGAGTGTTTGGCATTTTGAAAAATGTCAAATAACGTTAATCAGCACTCGAGCATCCCCGTAATCGACCTTGCATCAGCTCGTTCTGGGTCGGATGAGGATGTCCAAATCGTGGCTAAAAAATTATATGAGGCTTTCAAAAATGTTGGCTTTGCGTATGTAAAGAATCACGGCGTGCCTGAGGATGTTGTCAATGAAGCGTTTAATTGGGTATGTCGTATCAATCCCTTCATGCTCATAATATACTGTGCCTATATACCTCACAAGGACTGCTCAAGATGAGATTGAATCTGACTAATATCCATCACCAAGAGTCGCAAATTCTTCAGTCTCCCGCAAAGCGACAAAGATCTTGCTCCCCATCCACCAGAGGCTTGGCATCACCGCGGCTACTCAAGCGTGGGCCGCGAAAAGGTGTCGCAGATGATCTTTGACGAGGCGTCGCTCGCCGCAGCGAGGAACGTACCCGATGTGAAAGAATCGTTTGATATTGGACGTGACGACGAGGAAGCACGAATGACAAATGTGTGGCTACCGCGAGAAGTTCTTCCAGGGTTTCGGGAGTTCTTTGAGGAGTTTTATGAGATTTGTTATGCTGCTGAAATGGAGCTGCTGAGGCTCGTTGCGCTGGGGATGGGGCTTGATAGGGAGTATTTCGTGTGTTACCATGTGAAGAAGGAGAATCAGATTCGGCTGTTGCATTATCCGGCGATCGAGGAGAATCTTTTACGACAGGGAAAAGCGGAAAGAATAGCTGCGCACACAGACTTCGGAACAATCACGATGTTATTCCAGGATGATGTTGGAGGGCTCGAGGTAGAGGACGTCAGTGAGAAGGGGAAGTTCAATCCTGCGCCGTACATACCCGGCACGGCGGTGGTGAACATTGGGGACTTTTTGATGCGCTGGAGCAATGATGAGCTAAAATCGACGATGCATCGGGTCAAGGCTCCGCCGTTGGTGAAGAGTGAGGAAGAGACCCCAAAGGATAAGACGACAAAGGAGAGGTATTCGATTGTGTATTTCATGTGTGCGGATATGGAGAAGACGATTGATTGTGTGCCTGGCTGTTGGGGGCCTGAGAGGCCGAAGAAGTACGAGCCGGTGAACTGCTTGGAGTACACAAATATGCGAATGGCGGCTCTTTATTAGAAGTATCACAGATAGAGAGAGAGACTTATCCTATGTGTTAGAAGATTATTGATGTATATTTGCATATGTAAAGTAAATGAATTACTCTCGTATTTTGACTCGCTGAGAGTAGCTCATATGAACAGAGAAAAGAAACAAATGAAGAGTCGCAAATCAGATTATTTCGTTCCAAATGATTATAAAGAAAAGCACGGCCATTGCGCCATCAAACAACCGGCTGGTACATGTAATATCTCAATTCCTCCCCCATTACATCAACGTCTCAGAATGCGAAACAAGCAGCCACTCCCCATCGGCGCCCTGGTTCCAAGTCGACGAGGCCGTGGCATTGTACTTCTCCTTGCCCCTGGTGGCTTTAATCTTGTACGTGACGACGCCGCCCATGAGGCCGATGAAGTGGGCTTTCATGTCTTCGATCTCGTAATCATCGAAACGGTGGAAGGGGGCCTTCATGGCGTCCTTGAAGTCGTCCTCGTCCTCGGGCGAGATGATGTCCATCTTGGGGAACATGAGGGCGGCGTCGGGGGCGCACAGTTTGAGCACGGCGGGGGCCGGGTTGGCGGAGGTGATTGCGGTGCAGAGGTCGTGCTCTTTGCCGAAGAGGTCGTCGCGGAGCCAATCGTTCATTGCCGGCATTTTGATAGATTTTTTGTGGTGGTGAGAGTTGTGTGGTTGTTGGCTGGATAGTGGTGTTAGTGGTGTGGTGTTGTGAGGAGGGTTTCTATGATACTTACGTTGGTTGATGGAGATGGGTTGTTACAGAGCAGTTGATTAGTAGCAGTCAGTCACAGAGAGATGGAGTAGACAAAAAGAAGAGAGAAAAAGAAGCCATCACCAAATAAATTCGCATTGCTCGAGTACTTCAATGGTGATCAAAACATGCATTAAGAATGCCATCCTGTGACGTCACGAGTATGGCGCTGAACAATGACGTTTGATGCTCTCATTCTTCAGATGGTCTCAGCCTCCATCTACTAGCAAAAAGAACATGCCACATGTACTATTCGCATGTGCTCTTGCATTATGTAAATTAGCTGACCCCCTTCTCAGTATTTCGCTGACAGGGATGGCATGTCCTTGATTGCTTCTGAAAGGATCAATTGTGTGCAAGTACAAGTAAACTCACGGCAGCGCGGGTTGGTACCTTGAAAAAACCTGGAAATAGTGGCTTTGGAGGAGCAAGGCGCTCAAAAGTTCCCCACTGTAGATGACACGCTGAGAGCGTCATTGCTGATCAGTTGCCGGTTTTGGGGCGGCGTCTGACGCGTGGCGAGAGTTTGTATGTTTGGAGAGGAATGATACTGCAAAAGGGAGAGGCGAAAAGAATTACAATAAATACTGAATAAATTCGATTAGATAGATGGGATTGGATGAGTGCCTTCATGAAGCTGTACAGGTAATACGGAGGAGTTGCAGGTACCTTACATGTAGTTGTCCGTGTAAGCGCGTGTGCACTGCGGTGTGGTAGCACTGGAGATCGGCGATGACAACCGGCATATAAAAAGCCGGGAACCGATGAAAAGAGACAGAAAGAAATAGTAAAAGAACAGAGAAAATAACCATTACGAGATAGCAAAGGATATGAAACTGCTACGAATTTGAGGCATTACATCTCACTCTTACCAGACTTATTTCCTATCTGTTAGATGGAGTTCTAGGATGCACTGCCGCGGGTTCATCGCTTCTTTCACCCCCACCCAAGAAGGGGATTTTAACCAACTCGCAGCCAAATTGAGAAAAAAATTGCTAAGAAAGAAGGCGATTTGAGCTCGGCTTTTGGCGAGGTACTCTTTCATTCTCATAAAAAGTCTCTTTGTCGGTCAAAGACAGTGATAAAGCTTCACCGTGCCAATGAAGACTTCCAATACTGTACGCGCCTATGAGCGTGTGCAAGAACGTTTGACCTATAACAGATACACATTGGCCAAGGCGCATGTTGACCTCACATTGAAAGGAGCCAAACTAAATCCCGACAGGTTGGCCCCATCTAAGTCGGTTTATTAGAGGTCTGGTCGTTTGCAGCAACAAGCTCACGAAGCTCTGGAGCAATGAAGTACATGCGACTCTTTTATCACCTCATTTGCTATACTCAAAGCATGACTTGTTTCATGCGTCAATTCTTGAAACACTCGTTAATGATTCATGTCTTGCAATTATCGACGGAAGTGAAGAATGAGCCTAGAAATTTGCGCAACAAACTCGTAGAAATGTGCAAAACGTGGCTAGAAAGGATGTCAAGCACCTCAATAGACGAAGGGGCGTCCACTGGATCACGATCTTTATTGTACTTCTGATAAGCCCCGGATTTGACGACGGGACCCTGGTGGCTCTGGGGCCGTATAAGGTGAGGAAGCGATCAAATGTTAGCTACCTAGTAAAGCTCAGATATGATATCGTAGGAAGATACCTAGATTGCTTGCTTACAGAAGGTAATGATTATCCCGCAACGGCACAATGTTGCGTTGATCCCATTAGTTCCCGTAATAGCGTGATACAGTAGGGCTGTCATGACGTGTAAACTCGTTCCTGAAAGAGACTTCTATCTTATTGAGAAGTGGTTTTAATATTGTTGGCCTGTTTCCCCATAATCGCTAATCCACCGCGTATATTGGTTTACAATGCTCTTTGGGACACTCATTTTGATAAGGAGCATACAAGTACGGAGAACGCAGATAATATCACATAGATGGCTTTATCAGGACCCACGCTTATATGGATGCAAAAGAGGAATGAAGCAAGTATATCAACTCTTGCTATTAGCCCCATATTAGTATTTCATTGACGTGAAGCTCAGAAATAGATACCAAGCAGTGTTCCAAGAGTAGGAGCAGTGACACAAAGAGTGGAGCTTCAGCTGGAGCTCTCAGCCACCCCTGAATATATCGGCAAATCGGTACCTTAACTGGTGCTTACAGGCATCCAATCAATGGACGGCTTATGTAACGCTAGCTCCCCACTACTGGGCTCTACACCAGCCGTCTCTCGCGTCTCAACTCTCACCAAATCGCTGTTTTGATAGGTACTATCTTTGGTGGATGATCAATTCGCAAAGCAATGATCGCGACTTTAGACGCGAAGCACGATACTCTTGATGATGTTAATGTTGTTGATGATGCGAAAAGCGGACTGGGTGATCTGAGCACAGATGAATACGATGAAAACATCGAGGCCGAAGTTCGGGACGCCATGGGGCGCCTGGGGAAGAGTGGGAGTCTTCTTTCTCTTCATACGCTACCAGAGTCTCTTGGCGGTGTGTTTGTCAAAGGAATTGGGAACATTACCATGCCTCTTGACGAGAAGCAAGCTCAGCAAATCAGTGCCCACGCCCGTGACACCACGTATCTCTCGCTTCTTGAAGCGAAAGATTTCGCTTTGGATGAATCTATATGGACAGATATTATTCAAGGCTTTTTGAATCAAGCTTCTCGCAATCTCGGCGTGACTACGCCGCTCCGAGCGACACCTTCTGCGATGATTTTGATGAAGTCTGGACTCAGATATGGTGAACATCTTCTGTTAGTTCAAGTCTGCTTTTGAACATCAATATCATCATTTTTGTTAACATTGGCAAAATAGAACTTCAGAACCCGACTCCATAGGTAACCTTGTTGTGTTTCTGCCGTCTAAACACGAAGGCGGCGAGATCGCGTTCAAGCACGGGGAGACGGAAACGGTTGTTTTTGCACCAAGTCAAGCGGCGCAATCGTTTACGACTTGGCACTACAAGACCGAATCGCTTCCGATACAGTCAGGCTATCTATGGCTTTTAGTTTTCAGTCTTCATACTGATAGAAAGCTTGATACGGCGAAACTTGAGCTGCCGAGACGTGAGTTGCAACCTCTCCGCCACACTTTGAAGCAGTGGATTACCAAAACCTCCGGATCGCGCAGCCAAACAGCAATGTATTATCCATTTCAAGAAGGATATGAACCCTATGCGATTTCGACGAATGATCTTGTACCAGAAGATCATATTCTGCTTCAGCATGTTAAGAGCCTCTCAGACGAACTTTCCTTTGAGATTTTTCTCGCAGTCGTCAAGAAAGAAAGGATGGGTTATGGCGCAGCTGCTTACCGTAAAGTCGATCGATTCAAACAGTACAATGCGCAGATATATAGCCTGGCTGGCGACAAAGTCACTAATGACGGCCTCATTACAAAGGGAGTCCTCAGCTTATTGGATGCTAGCTCTCCCCGAGCCGTGGGTTATTTTCGCTTCTCTTATCTCAACTTCAAACTAACCATGCTTAGGCTATTGTTCTTATCCCCCGTGCTAATATTATCTCTTTTTTCTATGGGTATAACCAATATGGTCGCCCCCATTCTGACGATGGCGCTTGGGCATTAATCGGTAGCTATGCTAGAGCCTGTTTAAAGAAAGACGCTCCTCCAAGCTCAGCTATCATTTTAAGGAAATTTGCAACTTTATGGTGGACCATACGCCTAATCAGATGGAGGGGTCCTGGTTCTGGGTACCACCGTTTGACATTGAACTTCTTGATGTCTTTGATGCCTTGCTCATATTCGGGCTCTATCCTTGGTTCAACCACTATGTTCAAAATGCCCTTGATATGCCTAAATCCTTCCTCCCTCGATTCTATCGGTGGCTTTCCATTGCAGACGATAGTGAGGAAGAACGATTGGAAGCCATCGAAAAGGCGTAAGTATTGCGAAATCCAGTCGACGGCAGAGACTTGGCGTGTTAACCATTTGATCTACAGATTATTGGATGTGATACTCGCATATCCTCGACCCCTTCAGCAAATTAGGGCACTCAAAACAGCCATTAATCAGAGACAAGAAAGCACATTCTACGGAATACCAAGGCGAAGACATCATGGGATCCCAACACGAATGCTTCGTTTTGCTCGCCGCGTTCTGAATGCATGCGTTGAGGCCTGTAAAGACAAACAGTTGGTGGTGCAAGACGGGCAAGCATTAGCCGAATTTGCTCTTTATTTTGACGATCCATTTGAGTTTCTACATCTAGTGTAAGTCGTCTCATCATGTCCTTCTCCCTACATGCAGCGATACGGAACTGAGAATTGGTTAGCATAGAGAAGATCGGCCTGGAACGTCAAACAGCAGCGATCCTCGGCCTGATACACAAAGTGGATCATTATGGCATGTTTCAATATTTGCTCCAGTTAGATTGCCTGAAGTTTAATCGGGAGGTAGCCAAGTCTCTGATTGTGTCGACTACCTTCGAACAATGGCGGGGCATAACCAGTGGTCCTTACTTTGATAGATTCAAGGATTTTGAAGTCGACAGCATGATGAGCGACGACGATTATGATGAAAACGACGATTATGACGAAGACGACGATTATGACGATTACGATGATAGTGATCACAATATTCTCGACGAGCAGGATAATATTGATCTTGATACTCTTGACGGTCAGGATGAGTGGGATGACTACGAGCAGTACATCGAGGAAGATGAGCATCGATGGGTAGTACGTGATATATTCGACGAGGTGGAATACGATTATGAGGCTTTCTGTCGTACCTATATCTATCATGATAAGGATAATGCGGGTTCCATACGCAGGCTTGATAAGGCTCGATATGAGAATCAGTACGGCAGAACTAAACCTTTGCCTTTTCCTCGGCCTGGAGCAGAAGGTGAAGGAGTCCATTTCAGAAACCTTGTCTGTTTCATCAATCAACTCCTTAGCCCAGAAGACCAATCTGACGGGATTCTTGAACTCTTTGTCTCCAAAATTGTCGAAGCTGCGCCGCAGATACCATATACCGAATTCGAGACTCTATGGATACCCATGGTGAGGAATTTATACCACTAAGGAAACGGTTTGAAGTGGTATACGAAGAATATAGAGCGCAATTGATGGCAAGATTGCTATCTGCAATCTTAAAGGCCTATGTCGACACATGGGTGGGCCGATGCCCGGAGCGCCCTGGCCTGGCGCGCCCTGGAGTTCGTTGCTCGTGTCCTGACTGTAAAGGGGTGAATGTCTTTTTGGCTGATCCTTTACTAAGGGGTGGCCGATTCAAAGGAGATCGAATTAGGGCCAGGCATATTTTGGACGAAATGCTCAAAGCAGAAGTCGATTTCAAGCCCGCTCTAGCAGCGGATGCTGGTTCTATAACTGTGACTGTGGTCAAGTCTCACTGGGTTTTCGCTCATGACCTCGGACAATGGGGAAATCGACGATATCACGCGGCCAAACAAGTGGCAAAATGGGGATTGAAGGGACTCGAGTTCATGTTCGGCACTGAGTGGATGTCGTTTCTGAGCATGGCCCATCTTGGAGGCGTTGGGTTCGACAACTTGGAGATACGGACTCTGTTGAAGATGAAAACCACACGGCTTAATCCAAGTTTCATCTTGGCTAGGTCCCCAGGAATGTTCTTTCGAGGCCTGCCGCTGCCACCCACACCAGCCGGTCAAGCAAGTCGTCCGGCTCGCAAAATGAAATGGTCAGAGGCAGATTCATCCTCGGACATCTAAACGATTCCCATGATGATGATGATGTTCCTGACGGTCCGGATAACTCTGATCAACCCACTCTCACCGTCTCGGCTACCTGAACTTGATGCCTTGAAAATTTCTTAACCACATTTCACCGAGCCAAATGGCATGAGGCTCTCGCCCCCAGTCAGAAACGCTGCTACATTCGCAAGGATGCAGCGATATGTAGGCAAAAAAAATTGCCGTGTTTCTGCAAAAAATGGAACTCTTAGTAGATTGAAAGGTAGTCTTGAGAGCGAGTTTTCTTCGAGTGTTCTCGCATAAATCGTGGAAGGACCGGAGGTTTTTAATTTGCAAGCCTTAGCTATGTAACGCGTGTTCTATTTAGATACAAAATATGAATATGATGTAGTTTCATGAGTCTGATGAATGATCCCATATTATATCTTGAAGCGGCATTCTTCAAACATATATGCGTATTTGTAGTTTCTCTCTCTGCGTCACATGTCCTTGTGTAGTGACCCTAAGAGCCGCCTTCTATGCTTACGACTTACTCGCTCAGCTTTTATTCCTCTGTCCCATTTTCTAGACTATTGTATGCAACCTTCACGTATGCACGTGCATCTTGTTATACCGCAGCGTGGCTCAATGACGACATTATCTGCATGTCAAATGCCTGCTGCGAGCACTCTAAGCTCCAGCGCGTGATAACCCACATGCAAGTTTAGCACCGTACATCCGTTGCACCGGGTCTGCAGTAGATTTCTTATCTCGTCCTCAGTTGGGCTTGTAGATATGTGAGGCAGCCATTCTTGGTTCATTGTTTGAATAGAAGCGAAATATGATTAGTCTTCATTATCATAAAAGTTGGAAACTCCATCTCCTTGCATGATGTTTATGTTTATGCCTAACATAAGACTCACAGATTGCATCCATGGATCATGTTGTATGAGAATTAAAAGACAAATCGTTGCGGCCTGACGTTCTGGCGACCGTTGCCCTGCGGCTCTGCTACATATACTCTTCATTACCTGGAGGCGGGGTGCTCTGCGTGCATGTGATTGCGTCGGGCATGCAGATAGCCTGAATACACAGCCGTGTATATATACCTACAACTGGCCCTTGGACGATTTCGGTGTAAGAGTGGAAAGAATTATTCGCCGAGGACGGCTCTAGAACGGACGCCTTATATTGCGAGGCATCCAGTTCAAGTCGTCGCTAGACGCGGCAACATGATGCCAATTTCTTGCTTCTATGCGGCGCCTTGGCAGTGTTGTAATTAATACTTACATTATATTATGCTCACTGTCTCCGGCTTCTTCGTCTACCATTTTGCATTTCTTCAGCATCTCTTCTGTCTCTGTATCTCATTGTCCCCAAATCACAAAGCTACAGCCTACCTTCCTATGGGAACATGGACCCTGTTGGTAATACAATTGGACTATCACGATTTGTGCTCAACTCCTTCAACCAAATCCAACTGGCACGAGAGTTTGAAAGCGAATTCGAAAGATATCAGCTGAAGCTTGATCTTATTCAGCTGCGCCTCTCTCGATGGGGGGAAATCGTCAAACTCAACAACAATAACAACATCGCAAGCAAAGATCTCGCAACGCCTGTCGATAGAGGAGAAGGCTTAGAAAATCCAGCAGGGGATCCTACAACTGGAATTCTCCTCGAAATCCGAGACACCGTTGCCAAGGCTCAGAGAGATGCCAGGAAGATAAAGAATGGTACTTCATCAGACCAGCTCCTCGACGTTGATGAGTACCTTCCAGCTGATCTTAGGGGATTGCATACTCGCTTCAAGGGTCTTCTCAGTAAATGGACATCCCAGACGGTAAAAGTGGTAGACGGCCTAAAATGGGCCTTTTACAAGCGAGACCACTTTGACAGATTTATCGCAGACATTTCTTCTCTTACTGATAATCTTGAAGGTCTGTTGCCAGAGGGTGACAGGCAAAAGCTCTGGGAACTCAGCAGCGACGAGTGCAAAGGGATCAATAAGCCCAATCTAGAAGAACTGAAAGACATCGCCCAGGATTGCGACCCGATAATTGAGAATGCGTCGGGTGAGGCACTGAGAAACACTCGAGGCGGCACCAATAACGTTACGCAGACACACAACATCGGCAACGTGCTGGGGTTTAACAATGGCAACTTCAATGTCAATGGCACTCATCACTGGGGTAGGAATTGAAGCGTATGGTATGGCCCTCAATGTCAGATTGGGTATTGATCCAGTAATTCCTTTTATATTAATCCGTTAATATGTAGCTAGCAAATGACTGCTTTTTGTCAACTAAATACTGTCATGTGTCTTCATACGTGGCTTCATTCCCTCTAATTCGGTGTCAATGCATGATAAGGTTTGAGGTGGTTGCTCGTAGGAGATCCACTTATGCTCCGTAGAGTGTGAATAAATAAATTCAACCCAATTCATTTATACTAGTCTTTTCATTCACTATTTAGCTCCTAGAGAACCCAGAAGAGTCTGATAAATGGCGACTGAGCACGAAATCAACACCATACCTTACGAACGTGATTATGAGATCTAATTCCTCGAGCTCAATTACACGGCACTTGCGTCTCCCATCCCCCCGGTCATTCGGTTGCACACAGCATACATGTGTGAGGAGTTGATGGGTGGAGATAGTTTAGGTAGTTGGGCTCCTCGACCTCATCTGTCCCTTAAAGCAAGCAGTACATGTCTTGTAGCAGCAAGTACATGTACCTATTGAGTAGCGGATGCTAGGACCCGATGGTTGATGCCTAACGGGAATGTATTCAACGAAAGCAAACTACAGTATATATACCTACATGATACATACTCAATGATGCTATGGGTGGTCACACTGCACTACAAACCAACCAGGCCTTGCCAGCGTCAAGGAAGAGCTGGCAAGGCTGCCACGCGACACTTCTTTTTCTCCGTTGGCATGCATATCGGATTAGCCGCCTTTCGTTATCTACGCCTTCCGGTATGTGTAGTACATGATACCCGCAAATTACTGGACAGTGTCACCCCGATCTAGTGTCTTCTGCCCTTGAGCCTCACTTAGTTCATACTGAACAAAAATTTGGCGTAAATACCCTCCTTCTACCAAACAGTCTCAGGTCTATAATCTGGTGACGGATCATTCGTTTTCAATTTGTTGTCGTCTATTACCCCTATACTTGAGTTTCTAGGACTTTGGCGGAGGTGGTCACGCATTCCCAGCGTTAAGATGTCTCAGGGCATCAGTACCTCAATCGACCAGCGGTATATTGATGGTACGGTAGTGGCCGTTAATAATGGGAGTGTGAACGTCAGTGTCACTTACAAGATATGTAAGTGCCAATCGCCATCATATTCGCAGTTTCTACGGAATTGTTTGCCAACAGAATGCAGATGTCAACAATATAAGATTTCAAGCCACCATGACCAGACGCCAATGCACCATGGGTGCTAATGACAAACATCAAAAGGCCAATCTTAACCCTCAGTATCTCCAATATAGATTTCGGCGCACCTCTGCGGAACTGGCTGAGACAGAACATCGGAGGGCAATAAATTCTTGGAACAAATTTAAACCTTGTGATTTGCTACTGGAAATACCAGAATTCCAAGATTGGTTCAATATGCAATGTCAACAATCCGTTTTTTGGATACGTGGTTGCGGTAAGTCACTGGACATAAACCAGTGAAAACTGTTTATTGAGCACTAATTAGAGAATAGCTGAATACGGGACAACAACATTAATGTAAGTGGACTTTTTCTCACTCCATTTCATTCTGCATTTGATGATGTGTTGTGGACAGCTACTAACCCTATCATTTCCAGGTCCTATATGATTGAGTATATTCGAGAGAAGAGGATAAAGAGACCTTCTAAGCCTTGTCATCTCTTATATTACTATATTGACAGGACCGTCACTGGAAGTTCTTATCGCAACCTACAACAAGCATTCTGGCAGCAAGCAGACCCGGCGGATCGTGTACAACTGCACGTTTTTAATACTCGAGATAGCGAGGATAGCTGTATCCTCGATGATTTAGTCGAAAAATTAGCTGCAGCTCCACGCGACGTATACATCGTTATTGATGGCCTGGATAAACTCCCCCAACGACACAGCGATGAATTGCTCAGCCGTCTCTGCAATCTTAGCGAGAAGATCAAAGGCGAGAATACCTCCCGTGGCGGCCGTCTTGCTGTAGCTATCAGCTCACAAAACATCCCCTCTCCTGACCGTGGGAAAGGGTACGATAAGGTCTTTGATCTCCGACTTGGGCCCAATTACACCTTCTCGGATATTTGGAAATACCTGGGAAACGACTCTGGTGATTCGACTATCTTTATGGGGACCCCAGACCTTCGACGACATAGCATCCAAGCACAACTAGACAAGGGAACTAACAATTACCCTTGTCTTTCATCTTCTATCTTTTACAATCTATAAGGCGCAACAACAACCCAACGGCTTCAGACGGGTGTATTATCATGCTGAGGCGCCCCTCGCTTTAGCAATGGAGTATGATAGACGGATTTTATGAACTTTCTAACGGAAGATATCTGTCCTGTTCCATGTGCTTGACGTCTCCATCGGCCTGGAGGATCATGGCGACGTTTGCGGGCATGTTCACGATGTATATGCCCATGGCTGCGAGGGGAGCATCTGGACGGATGCTTCCCAGCGCGCCAGACGACTTGAAGAGGCGCTGGACTTTCTGCAGGTGCGCGACGAAGTCGACGCCGGGCTGGAGCTGGACGATGTACCGGCCGGGGATCAGGCCGGTTGTGGAGGCCTGAGAGGGAGCGGTGAGACTGTTTTCGGGCATGAGATGTCTGGGGAAGACGAACCTGGTCGTGCCCCGAGCTGGTCATTGTCATGAGGAGGTGTTGCCCCGTGGGAATGCTCGATGCAGCCACGGCAGGCAATGCGAGTTCTGGTGGGTGTTGGGGAGTACGTAGTTTCACGTTTCCTGGAGATGGTCCGTTCGCTTAGTATTGGAGTATGATGATCATGAATGACTCATCAATCCCCAGTTATCCGATGATACATAAAAAGTTTGTCTATATAACCCAAAGAGACATGAAATAGGGAGCTAACAGCTATTCAAGAGGTTGCAGACTCTCTTGGCGCGTGTCCCAGAATCCATTCCGTAGGACATTCTACTCATGGCAGTCACCATTGGCTAATACGGATGGAATGCCTGAACAGGAATGTTGAATTTATAGAGGTACGGGTAAAGATCTCTCTTAATGCCATTGAGACGACGAAGGATTGGCAGCAACTCATCAGATCATCCAGGAAAGAACCAGACGAGCAGCGATAGGGAAGTAACATAGATTGTGAGAGACTGGAAACATGGGACATTAAGACAACCCTAAATACTACCGAGTACGAGTCCATGGTAGAACGTGAAGAATTAGAGTCAGCTCTTTGATTGAGTCATTGGTAATCCTTGAGAGGCTGACCATAGCAATTGAGCGACCACAATCTAGGAGAGGGGCTAAACGATAGGCCAAAGTGATCATCCATACTAGAAAAGCGCTTAAGAAGGCTCCCGAGGGCGCTAGTTCTTCTAAAAACAACCCTTTACAGGAACGGAAAAATAGTTGACCACCTTAATATTAAAGTTGGCCTATGAAATAGGATTTTGAGATGCCAAGAGACCCCTTGAAAGCCCGCGCCTCGCTGTAGATCGCCTTGCGCGATCTCTACACGCAGAGAACGATGTGGGGGCACTAGAAGGGGCGGATGTGTTTGATCACCAGAGACTTTAGCTGAGTCGATTTAGTAAAGTTCTCAGATGCTGTTATTCAGGTTGAGTATAATGAATTGACGTTACCAACATCATAGACGTGTAATTTATCTTAACAATTACAGCCCTTGTCCTGCAGAGCATGCTGAAAGAGTTTACAGGACCTTGTTCCTTCACCGCCACCATCGCAACAACCTGGAACTTCCACCTTTTATGCCCCTTCAACGAGTGCTGTCGTCACTGTAGCTTTGTCTTTGTGTTTGTCGCACTGGCCTTTACTTTTTGATTGACCAGCATATTCCACCGTGCAATCAGCCTCGGCGCACTCAACCCCAGTTTCGGTGAATTTCTGGCAGTTTTCGGTGATGACAGGACCACTGTGTGTATTGCAGGTGTCTGGACATCCGGCATAAGTCGTCGTTGTTATGAGGATACGGCACATAGTTGATTGGATAAAAGGAGACAAGGCAGGAGTTTCTGATCGAGTAATAGACAGGTAAGTGACATTTTGTTGAACCCCTTTCACGAGAGCAGGCTTTCCTGCCGAGCAACCGAACTCCCATTGGCTATTTATATCGGGTCGTGATGATGAGGGGCGGTGGATATTGGGCGACATCGTATCAGTGTGTGTCAGCCTACCAGCGTCGTATCGTCCCATTGTATCGGAGCCTGTGTCTTTTTATATCAACGCGTTGTTATACCATATAAGACTATATGGCTGTTTAGAAGGTCAATTAGGGAGGATGCAGCATTTTATTAAGAAGATATACTCATAAAGGTTCCGTGACCTGAGGCAAAAGACCCTCTGAGGCTATGGAAAGAGTGTCGGGGAGGAATTGTTTTGTAATCAGGCGCCTTTGTGATTCCAGTGGGAATAGCTTACGTACATGCAGAAGCGTCTATTTGAAGTGTATTAAAAATCAGCCTCAGATACTCTTCAGCTGCCAGAATCTGCAACTGGGATTCCATCAAGTCAATTCTGTCGGATTTTTCGATAATCATCTCGACTCATCCGCCACACTATGTCGGATCTGCTCGCCGATTCCGATTGCTGCTGGTCCCAGAGCTGTTGCTCCACGCAGGTATTTCTCGAGGCCCTAAGCAATTGAAACCAAGTCGAAGCGGAACCAGGCCACTTCTGGTATTGCTTTCGTCGTTTCGAACCTCTACACAATCCGCTCCCAAGTCGAAAGCGATGCCGACGAGAAGAGCTGAAGCCCTGGTGGCCAATCCACGCCCTGTCTCTCCGCTCCCTAACCAGTATCCCAGCTCAAAGACACCAGGACCACCTCTTTTGACGATTCTACATGAACCGCGAACCCGGTCACTGACAACGATTGCGTAGTCAAACTCTTCGCCGGCGTCCCAGCCTTCGCCGCCCAAGCGTAGCGCCTCCACTGCGTCTTCTTTGGAATAACCGTTTGCCGCCCATGGCATCCATGGAGAGAGTTCGGGTAGTGATTGGTTAACTAGGGCGTGTAATGTATCGACATCGTCACTGCGCCAGCGGCGAAGTTGCATGTCGCTGTCAACAAGTTCTTCTGGTGGTAGTTTCACGGTTGTCATTTTTGAGTAGTAATGGCAAAGGGACTTGTGTGCCTCATCATGGCCACGCATCGAGGGGCCATTGGTATTTATAATTTCTTGACTATAAGGCGCTGTTGATGAATTATTTGATATTTGGATAGGTGACTCACAGTTGTTGCTGTTCTGTCCCAAAACTGAAGCTATACCCGACGCTATAAATTGGGAGCAGAAGAGCACAGGTACATACACAATTAGTTCAATGGCACGCGCTGCCAAAACCTCTATCAAAACTCAATGTTTGTTGCTAACATTAGATATTTTCTTACTGCAGCTCATACGTTGAAGTTGAAATACACTCAAACATATGGACTTCACACTCCTCTTTTCATTTGCTGCTCGCCGTTCGCTCTGTCAAACACGGCAGACCTCTTCCTGTGATTTAGTCTTCCTTGAGGTATTATTCAACTTTAATCAAATAGAAAGTAGAGTCTCTCAATTCTTTTCTCTATATTCCTTCATACTCATCCGTCAAGACTTGTATATCACGATTCACGTGTTAAAGGTCTGTCTTCCGTCTCTTCATACCCCGCAAATCCCCCCACCAAAGCAATCCACACACAGAATCCATCAATCCAGCAGCTCCATCAGCAACGCAATATAGTATCGTGGCTTAGAATTACGAGAGGAATCATAGCTAAATGACACATATCAGTATAACATGTACCTTGACCAAGTATGCTTTAGGTCTCACTTTGCCTTCTGATTGGCCGCCATACTCCATGTTAAACCCGATTAACAGATGTCAAGTCGTATGGCGAATCACTCTCATAATAAGGTCTCCATTATGCTTATCATGCCTAAATGGCGATATGTCTACGTCTATTTAGTTGTGGTGCCACTACACCCCCCGAATTTAGCATTTGCGTGTTGCCGAGATAGCTTCAACCTCCACTATCCAATTGGCTTAGACCATCTCCAAATACCCGCAATGTGCCTTGCTATCCCTAATCAGTGGATTTAGTAATCCAAGCCAATCCTTCTATCTGACCAACATTCAGTCACACCGAGCCTCGCGGCGTCTGCATCCGGTAGGCGGGAACTTTTGAAAGAGCATTAGCGAGCGGCTCATCTACCCGCAATATTCGCAACTTGCGCCTCCATCTCCAGAGCTGATAAATAGTCAATTTCATCCTCTTCTCTCTTTCTTTAATCTTCAATGTCGCTGCCTGAAGAGCGGCACATGCCGTCATGATGGATCTTGCCAGCAACTGGACCACGGACGCAGCTCTCGGCTGTGATAATTCTTTCGGCCCAACTGCTAGCAGCTGTGAGACGCCTCGGTTCGACTTTACGCTCCTCTTTGAGCAGTCGATCTTGAACATCGCGCCATGTGCGTTGCTTCTAATCTTTTCGCTGCCGCGAACTCTCTATCTGTTTCGTAGCAAGCCCAAGGTTCTGCGCAATCGAATCGGCATACCTAAATTGGTGAATGCTCTTCCACTCCTATCCGTCACCATTGACTAAAGCAATATTAATCATTGATACGAGAACATTTAGATCGCCTACGCTGCTCTCGTTTCTCTGCAGCTATCGCTACTGGTAGTTTGGTCCGTCCATCATGAGGCTCTCACCCGTGCGTCTCTGGCAGCGGCGACGCTCAGCCTTGCCGATGGGATAGCACTGGGCGTTCTGAGCTACTTGGAGCACCGCCGGTCAATTCGGCCTTCAAGCATCATTCTAGTCTATCTCGTGTTCTCTATTGCGTTTGATGCAGTCCAGTGCCGAACTCTCTGGCTTCTCAAAACAAACGTCCTGGCTCAAGTCTCTACAGCTACACTGGCGTGCAAACTCGTCGTCTTCCTTCTTGAACTTGGGGAGAAGCGCCACATCCTTCTGCATCCCTGGAATAATCTCACACCAGAAACAACAAGCAGCATCATTAATAGAAGCCTCTTTTGGTGGCTAAACGATCTTTTGCTTCGCGGATTCCGTAAGCCTTTGTCTACTGATACGCTTTACGAGATCGACGATAGTATGAAATCGGAGAGACTCTTCCATAAATTACAGGATGCCCGTCAGAAATGGTCCAACTCATGCGTGCCTCACCGATATCGTCTGTTGTTTGCTACATGCGATTCCCTCCGAAAGCCATTGGCCGTCGCAATCCTGCCTCGCCTATTTTTGATCGGCTTCAAGTTTGCCCAGCCTTTTCTTATAAATCGCGTTATTACATACATTCAGGAAAAGAATGATGGCGATGGGGCTAGAAAGGATGTTGGCTATGCGCTTGTTGGAGCGACCGGGCTCGTCTACCTTGGTTCTGCTGCACGTATCACTCTCTAATCCCTCCTGTACCATTACTCATATTTTGGCGATTAGATCTCCAACGGTTTCTATCAGCACAAACTCTTCCGTTCTCTCACCATGATACGGGGTGCCTTGACGTCCTTGGTCTATATCCGCACTCTTGAAGTGAGCGCCATGTCTTCCGACACCGCAGCTATTACGCTATCTGGCCCTGATGTTACTTCCATTACGAGAGCGTTCGAGAGCTTTCATGAAATATGGGCAAACCCTATAGAAATCGCGTTGGCCATATGGCTGTTGGCGAGAGAGCTTGGACTAGGATGCATTGGTCCTGCTGTCGCTGTTATTGGTGAGTAGATCTTCGCCACCTATAAAGACTTGAAACGTCTTAACGGCGATCAATAGTGTGCACCGTTGCTATGACGAGGCTCTCCAACTTCATGGGGCCGGCCATGAAAGCCTGGAATGAAGCCATCCAGCAACGCATTACGACAACATCAAGTGTAATTGGTTCAATAAAAGAAGTCAAGATGCTAGGCAGAGCTAGCTCATGGACAGATAGCATTCAACTGCTAAGAGTGGCAGAACTTCAACGCTCGAAAAAGTTTCGTAGGTTCATCACATATATGAACATCTTGGGTGAGTAGCTTTCCATTTATTATGTGCCGCCATTAACAAATTCTTAGGCAATACGCCGTCCGCCTTGGCTCCGATTCTCACGTTTGGCATTGCCATTGCTGTGAGCCGCAACGGAGCGCAGAATCAGCTCTCCATCTCGACCGCTTTCACTTCGCTGTCAATCATCGCTCTGATTACGAATCCTCTTGCAAAACTTCTCTCATCTGTTCCGTCCTTTGTGAGCTGTATTGGCAGCTTTGAGAGAATCGAGGCATTTGTTGATGAAAGCCAAAATGCGCCGTCTACTCCAATCGATACACGCAGTGATGCATCAATCCAAACTGATATAACCTCTAGTATTGAACTAACTCATCTCCCTAAGCGAGGGTCGGCCATAATAGTGGCCGATGATGTCTCATTCAATGTGAAGCGTGGAGAACCTCCCGTCCTACAAGGTCTAAACATCAGCATCCGGCCGTCGACTTTGACAGTGGTGACTGGCAAGATCGGATCAGGAAAGTCAATGCTTCTACTCGGGCTCATGGGTGAACTTCATGCAAGTGGCAGTTTGAAGCTTCCCTCATCTGGGATTGCATTCTGCTCTCAAGCAACCTGGCTAGTCAATACGACTATCAAGAAGAATATCACTGGACCGGAGGACCAAGAAATCGACTCCGAGTGGTATGAAACCGTGATCCGGGCGTGCGCATTAGAGAGGGACCTTCAGCAACTTCGAGACGGCGATGAATCCATCGTTGGAAGTAAAGGGCTTACGCTCAGTGGTGGCCAGAAGCAGCGTGTTGTAAGTACCTGTCTATTGCACTTTTCTTGTGATGCGCTTCTAACAAGCATATACAGGCGCTCGCGCGAGCGATTTACTCGAGAAAGCAAGTCCTCATAGCGGATGATATCTTTTCAGGTCTAGACCCAGAAAGCAGGCGTCACATTTGGACTCAAGTATTTAGTCCATTGGGGATTCTCTGTCGTCAAAAGGCCACTGTGATACTTGCGACACATACACGTAAGTTAGGATTACTTAAATGGTACGCGAGATTATTGCTTTGAGTACTCGCTGACGTTATTCGCCATCCATCAGTGGAATTCATTCAAGACGCAGATCACATCATCATTCTCGAGAATGGGCGAATTGAACATCAAGGAACTTTTAGCGAGCTTTGCGATTCAGTAGCCATACTTAAGAGTCAACAAGGCAAGGGAGATGACTCAACATCCGAAGATTCGTCCGACGAGATTGAGCAAAAGCTACCCAATGTACGAAGACAAGAAACTGAGGCCGAAGAAACCGAAAACCTGACTCAACGAATGGGAGATTCGTCGCTTTATGCCTACTATTTCAGATCAATAGGTTGGAAATTGGCTCTGGGGGCACTCTTCTTTTCCACTACGGAACAGTTTCTTGCTCAATTCGCCCGTGAGTAAACTTGATACTATTCACCGTCAAAGGTCTTAACTAACGGTTGATATAGAAATTTGGCTTAAATGGTGGACAGAGGCGAACGAGGGCCAGTCTGATACGAACACGGGCATGTATTACGGCGTATACGCCATGTTCCTCTGTCTTGGAGTTGTGGCCATTGGCGTTGATTGCTGGTATGTATTCATCCTTCCCCCGCTCATCAAGACTGTTCTCATCAATTATTGCCTACAGGTTCATGTTTGTCGTTTTAATCCCACGGTCTGCGGAATGGCTCCACTGGCAGTTGTTGGAAGCCACAATGAAGTAAGTCAAGTTGCCGACCGCACAGCAAAGGAGGAATTTAACATAAGTAGGGCACCGATGGCTTTCTTCAATTCTGTCGACACTGGTGACTTGATTAATAGGTTGGTTTCGCAAATATTACGTGGCAAACAGACTGTGCTAAAATGAATCGCAGATTTAGCCAAGACATGTCTCTTGTTGATCGAGAGTTGCCTACAGCAGTTTATACAACGACATTTGGTATATCCGCCATGAGAGTCTTGCAATACAATAGCATATTCTAACTCCATTTTACAGGCCTTCTATCATGCATTGGAGACGCCATCATCATTATTGTCGGTGCGAAATACCTTGCGGCAACATTACCAGTCGCAATCCTAGTACTCTACGCACTACAAAAGTTCTATCTCCGAACCTCGCGCCAACTCCGTGTCCTTGATCTCCAGGCCAAATCGCCTCTGAACACGCAGCTTCTGGAGACCATTGAAGGGCTATCAACCATACGCGCGTTTCATTGGCAATCTGCCATGACCAAGTCGTCTCTTGGATTGCTAGATCGCTCCCAGCGTCCACATTATCTGCTTCTCTCTATTCAGCGCTGGTTAAACTTGGTCCTTGATCTCCTGGTAACCGTCGCAGCAGTGCTTCTTGTACTCTTTGGAGTTACTACCAAGACGTCCACTCCGGGAAACATGGCCATTGCCATGTACAGCGCGCTGGGCTTCAGTGGATCACTCGCCAACTTTATCTCCTCTTGGACATCTCTTGAAACATCACTTGGAGCTATCGCCCGCCTTAAAGAATTCATGCAAGTCACCCCTCAAGAGATTGAACCACCGCAGGACACGCTTTTGAAGCCTTCAACGTCATGGCCTTCAAGAGGTCAAATTGACTGGCAAAATATCGAGGCTTTCTATGCGAGAAAAGAGAGAGGCGGAGATCCTGTCCTTCACAACATCTCGCTCCAGATCCAACCGGGCCAGAAGGTTGCCATTTGCGGAAGAAGTGGAAGTGGAAAATCATCCCTGCTATCCACGTTATTTGGGTTATTGGATTATTCTGGGACCATCACAATTGATGGGCTGGACATCTCACAGCTGTCTAAGCAAGCTCTACGGTCTGGTTTAATCGTGGTTCCCCAGCATCCTGTCCTGTTTCCAGGATCATTACGCTCAAATCTTCTCTACGACTCAGATCAACGGGGACAAATGCTCTCAGATGCCGACATTATTGCTTTACTCGAGAGATTGGAAGTATGGGACGCCGTTTGCCAGAGCGGCTCTCTCGATACTGACATGACCGACTTGGCTCTGTCTTATGGCCAGAAGCAACTTCTCTGTTTGGCACGGGCCATACTTCGTAAAGACAGAAGCAGAATTGTGATTCTGGATGAGGCCATGAGCGCGGTGGACCATCATACAGAAGAGCTCATGATCAGAGCTCTCGAGACCGAATTTAATAAGCACACCATAGTCTCCATCGTTCATCGACTTAACACAGTTCGGAAATTCGATTCACTCGTCGTCCTCGATCAAGGCAAAATCGTCGAGATGGGTATACCTGGGGAGCTGATTACCGAAAGTGGGCAGCTGAAAAGATTCCAGAACGGCCGAAAAGTGTGATGCTAGCGTGCGTACGTGTGTTTGTAGTGGAGAAGAGATGAGAACGGACTTTTATCAAATTTCGATATCTACTCGTACATAGATATTGATGTTATGCAACAAAACGCGCAGTAGCTCGAACCATATCAGCGAACTTTTGCTTGGAAGAATCGACTGATCGCACTATTTGGTTACGGAGCACAGTATTACTTGATGTGTGTGGTTCAAATAGTTCTGGCTTATGCGCCCGCCCCAGCTAGCGCTTACATTCATTCGTAAAATAAATCAAGCGTTTTCGTCTGGTAAAGGCTTCCGTGCTGAATTATCCCATAAGTCTTATGAACCATGGGTATCCCCAGACAGACGTAGGCAGGCGGTTTGCCACAAAAAAAAAAAGACAGAAAGAAAAAGAAAAAGAGAGAAAAGAAAGATCCCATACTCCAAATAAATACACACACATGTCCGTGCAATGCAAAACCAGAATAAGGGCTCTTGAGCGGTTAAGTATTCTTATGTGCTCTCTTTTCTCCAATCTCAGTTTGTTTGCAGACTACAGGGTAAGAAATTAAAGCAACATACTATACTTAGGACTCATATACTACCTAGTAGTTACGCCTACCATGGCTAGCGTGATTACCTTTATCTGTGAAATAGGTTTAAGACTTTCAGGGGCAAACTATTTGATGAGTCTTACTAGTCAGCCCACCGGGTATTCCTAGATAGGAAAATGCTCTCTAAAGGATACATCAGTTCTTCATAGACTTGAAAAAAACTTCGAGAACATCAGACTCCTTATACCAAAGCCCGTGATGGTAACCTAAAAACCTAATTTCATAGTGTATCTAGACTCAAATTGACAACACTCTATGGCCCCCTCGGGTAATTCACCCTGTTGAGGGGCCATTGGGGGATTTCATGTGCAGAAAATTAATCAGCTTCAGAAGTAGACGGCAAAGGACAAGAGTTGACATGTTTCAAAGTAGAAAGGAGTGCTTTGGATAATGTTAATTAGCCATAGATTCTCTCATTATGGTCTTGTGTCATCGTTTCACGTGCTGTTTCCATCCCGAGGCATAAGAAAAATCGTCAATCTCTACCCCACAACGACCGGAAGTATTCCGACGACAGCCTGGCGCACTAAAAACATAAGCATAATTACAATTACTAAGGTATTACGGAGTATACTACTACACTCCATGTCATGAGGTATTCTACTGACTTCAAAGATCTACAGCCACAATTAACTTGGAATTTCATGTTTCCAAATAGTAGACATAGGCTACAAGCTAACTGCATTATAGGAATTCATAATATCTATAGTACCCTCCTTTCTAACAAATGTCACACTCGTGATAAATATCTCTAACTATTATATGCAAACTGGTTAGGCTTTAGACACGCACGACCCAAAAGCGAGTTTACTAACGTATTTAGATCGTATAGCAACAATTCAAACCAGTAAAATGCCACCAATCGGATGGAAAGCTGTGACTTGAAACAGTAGGAAGATGCTCACAGATTCCAAATAGCCTAGGAATATACTCCATAAAGTCATGCTACACGGTAACGCTAAGATATATGTATATACTATTGACGAGTTGGTATTTTCACCGCCGGTGAAACATTTTCCGAACCCAACTCAAAATGACCCATATAGTTCTCTCACACATGCAAAGCCGCATATGAAATGCTTATAAAAGCTGTCCATCTCCTCGTTCACCTTCCACAATATTCTAAAACATCTATCCTTTCCATTCTTTCTACCAAAGTATCAAGCATCCTATCAACCGATTTGACAAGAAAACATGCATTTCTTCTCTAACGCTGTGTTCATTATTACGGCACTCGCCGCCAGTGCCCAAGCAACGTCAATCTCATGCGTCTCCCGTTGTATAGGACTGGGCGGAGCCACGGGTGGCGGTGTCAATTGCATTCAAAGCCACTATTTTTCCTGGCAAAACGATGATAACAGCCTTTGCCTGAGCGTTAACCACAACAGCGTTGTGGAGGGTGAAGCTGGCTCGTGTGCGCAAATTGTGAACCAAGTTCAGGTTCCCTCGCATTGGTCGTCCTACGGAGGCGCCAACTGCGACTCGCTTAAAGGATCTCACTGGCAACTCCAGAGCAATGGCTACCTCTCATTCCAAACCGCGTCGGACTTTGAAGGCTGCCAAGCTGGGATTCCAAAAGACGCAACCCAGTATTCGCTGGCGAACAGCAAAAAGTGCACCCCACACCACTAAACTGCTGTCAGGCTACGACCCAGACTTTAGTCGCAAAAACAAGCCTACAGGTAAGCATCACGGAAGAACTATTGGCTGCCCGAGCTAATTAAGAATATGTTTCTTCTTCAGAAGAAACACCAGCGAATGGGTACCCGTTTAGGAAGATGTTCAGGGAATGAACATAGGTGAACATCGCATTCTATATACACTTCTATACACTCGTTTGGAATAATTTGAGATGGTCAATTGTTATTATAACAATCAGATTGCATTTACTTAATACTCTCTCCCAGTTGCGTGACAAGAAATACACTGCCTGAATATCGGACCACCGTGGAGAAAGAGACTCATCAAGACCACCAAAGGTGTGATGCAATTAGCGTAGGTGTGTATGGTGGAGAAGAGATGAGATAGCACTTTAACAAGTTTCCATATGTAAATAGATATTGATGCTATACAATAGCACTAGCACCAGAAGTCAAAGAATTGTCTTTTGCAATAGACAAAGTTTTGACACACATGGATGATGTGAGTAGTATGTAAGAGTGGAGATGCGGTGAAAACGTTCCGACAGTAGTGCAAATCGGCTGTAAACCTCGATTGTGAAATGACGATCGCGCTACGGAATCATCAAGTAGACTTTGTGATTGGTTAAGGGGCTTAAGTTCCGGAGGACTAGCTGAGCAGCTAAATGCTGAAAAACTTGAAGTCTCGGTAACTGTGGGAAAATTGGCTTGCAAAGGGTCATGTATGACGTGGCGTACTAGATAGCTGGGCGATCTACTCCGGTATTTTAAGCCTAATTGAACTTCACACTTTAGGCCCAACCTTGAATCATTCGACTCCAACCTCTTTAGCAAAATTCTGATCCAATTATCTATCCGTTGGCTATCAGAATGCACTACTGCATAGTCTTCGTGTCATAGAAGCTGGCAATTGAAAGATTCTGGAAGTTAAAACGCCATTATTAATCTCTTATACCCATCTGTACAAGCCATGCTGTAAACAATGAGCAAAATGACAAAACGGACGCTCTTCAAGGCGCCTTATTCTCCCCGGTAAATCTTCTGCAGATGAAAGATGTGGCGCGAGGAGCAAAGTAAATTCTGTAGTCGAAGGAATGTGCTGAAATTTATAGACGAAGTAATGACGTATAACTGCTGGAAGCAAGTATAAATGCGAGCTGATAGCTGATATTAACTGCCTACAAACATTCATTTGCAGATATTTATATGTGTGCCCAATTTTAAACTCTCAGGCAAATTCAATCACATCTTTGAAATTATATATTGCAATCAAGATGAACAAGGTCAAGAAGGCAGTTGGAAACTTCATTTCCCAAGACAACAGACATGACACCACTATGGATGAGGAAACTCGACAGTCGGTCACCAGCGAACATGTTCGGCCACAGCAGCAAGAAAACATAAGGACCGCCGTGGAGAAAGAGACTCATCAAGACCACCACCATACTACGGTTCAGCCGATTAATACTCAAGAAGTTCTGTTCGTTTACCTTGGCCTAGCCGGCCTGGCTCTACAGACTCCTAATCTAACATATATATCTAGCCCAGAAAAGCATTCACACAAGGTGCTACCAACCGAACACAAGTCCTTCGAGCACGGTAGCAACAAAAATGTCGAGTCATATCTCAACCGTGATGCCGCCAAATATAAGGACACGTCTGTTGTCCACAACACCACGCACGAAGCCGCAGCTGAAGCGCCTGTCTTTGCGGGTGAACGAGTTCATCACCACGTGCACGAGCATGTCCAACCAGTAATCCAAAAAGAAACCATTGCTCCAGAGGTTGTACACACCACTGCTCCAATCCACGAAACTCATAATGCTGCCGCTGTGCATCACGGGACCAAGGTCTTGCCTCCTAAAACATTGGAAGAGTTCACCGGTGGACGAGGTTCGCTTCAAAGCAAAGGGTCTCACATGACTAATGAGTTTGAGGGGTGTCCAACCTTTGATCCCAAAGATCTGCAGAAGCATTCCGCTGAGGGCATGGGAAAATAATAGGTAGATTGTAATAGGGATGAATGAAAGTAAAAGTTTTGTCATTGTTTTGTGCTCATATGATGAGCGTAATCTTCTCATGAAATAACTCCAGTGTGTCATGTGGCATCTCTTCCAAAATGTGTGATGTTGTGACATTGCAGCCCAATCGTATACCGAACTCGGCCATTTTCTGCACTGCTAGTTTTAGTACCTCGTCGTTGCGAGTATATATGATGCCTCTCATTATGTACACCTAGATCGCGGGGAGATTAGCGGTTCCAATACCATTTTTTGCCTCTATCCGGAACTAACTCGGCAGCCCGTCAACAGTTCCTGCCTTACTGACTCAGTCATACATAACGGATGCTTGGTGCATACTTTGGATGTTGCCCGGGTGATGCACTTCAACAACAACTTCGAGGCATTTCAGGATATAATTGGAAACTTGATGGGCAGGAGCCAACCCAAGTGTGATTCCAGCATGCAATACTTGGCGACGAAACTTCGAATCTTCTCCCAAATCCGAACACACATTGAATCATATTCATCAGCCCTATATTTCTAGTAGCGACAAACTCCCGCCATAGAATCCGAAACCAATCCGAGAAGACCCAAGTACTTGCTGACACAATGCCTATACCGCATCAAACCGTAATGAACTGCGAATTCCTTGAAGACGCGCATAGTGAATTTGCCCGGCTATACAATACATATAATTGGCAAATCAGAGCCATTTGGCACAAGTTTGACAGAAATGAGCGGGCGAGACTTTTCCTGGATTATTTCAACAACGGCCCTTCGGATCTCCACGTCGGGAACAAGTCTGAGGAATTGAAGCTGAAGTCAGTTTTGATTCCCGAGTTGAGCCTGAATGATGTTTCGACAAGTGCAAAATTTCTCTTGAATCACTTCAAGCACCGTGCTACGATGTCTTTATTTGAGCAGTATCGGGTCGGTCTGGACGGTGCACTCGGCGACGGCCCTTTCGTTACTGAGAAGATGAACAAGAAGCAACTTACACCACGCCAAAATCGTCCAAACTACTATTATACCTTTACAGAGGAGTGGTATGGAGAGCTCGTTGAGCTTAACAAAGAAGACAAAGAGACAGAGGCATTGATTAAAGGCGGCGATTGTGTTTCGTACGGAGTGGGATCACTAATTTGGCGCAGACAGTATAACTCGTTGATGGATTTTCGATTTCTGGTCCTAAGTATGCTTATGAAAACTCCTCGAGCATGGTGGACCGAAGAGCAGTGGGAATTGGTCAAACAAGACAACTCGACTGTTGTAGACAAGATGGCAGAGATGGTCAAAAATATGCTGGCAACCGGAAAGGCGCCGGGAACGACTTTCGCTAAGCTACTCATTGCTATTAAAAAACAGAGAAATGACCTCGAGGGTTACTTGGCTATTCTCCGCGATGAGCCATCTGTGCTTGTTTACCACGTCAACTCCTGGCTGCTCAGCCGGCCAGAACTAGTTACAGACGATAGAGGCCACAGCCTGCCACCCGAAACCGACAAACACATCAGCTGTGCCATTTTCGAAGTTGTCCGTGGCTGGATCCAGAAATTTGCCATCATGAGGTACATGTACAATCTCATGGAGATGTGGGACAATCCGAATACCAAGTCGGATTACAAGCGCATCATTCTTCAAGAAATTTCCAATGTATTCCACTTCGAGTACAACCGCGCTCAGGCTCACCTCATCAGGCACGTCCAAACAGGAATCGGGGCGAGATGTTTCAGGCGTGTACCCAACGCTTATGATGAGGCCGGAAACCCAAGGGTCGTTATGAGGGTCAAGCCAGAAGAGCTTAATGGGAGTGATTCTCTTCTGCAACACATGCTGCGCTTATGCCAGCCCCAGACACATGCTTCACAGGCATTTCAGTGGATCCACAAGTTGGATTATCTATACAACTCCAAACCATCCTGCTGGAAATCCCTACAACAGAGAGAGATAGATGCATTAGACGAGCTAATTTGGATCGTGTCAGTTATTCAAGAATTGTCAAAGGCCGTAGCGCTACCGCCTCTCTCTCGCAAAACAGGACAAATATTTATAAATGGATCCCGGGAGTTGGATTTATGCTTGAATAAAATCCGGAAAGAGCTTGATTTACAGGAATTCTCAGTGCCAATCAATAAGCTACTCGAGCCCGGAAGGGCAAACGAGACATTGGCTCAACTCGACGACATGGTTGTACTTCATGCTGGCTGCAAAATGGACTTTTTCTGCCACTTCGTTGTGCAGTATTGCTCGGCATATCACCGAGCCCAGTCTCAGGAGACTAAAGACACTGAACAGAACGAACATCCCTTTACGACCGCTTATTGCATCGACCAGGGTGTTGATTTAAAGAAATACGAAGAAAATAGAAGTCCTGCTCAAACATCAGCGTCTGAGAATGAGCAAACTGTCAATAAGCCGAACGAAGAACAGCTGCAGAAGTTGAATGCCAATCCAACGGCGAAAATGGTATTCTCCACTCTCTTTAAAGAGCCAAAGGCCGGAGCCTCGATCACTTGGACCGCGTTTATAAGCGCCATGGTTGCCATGGGGTTTGATGCTAAACATGGGTATTGCTCCGTTCATGTATTCATTCCACCGCGTAACATGCCTGTGATGACGGTCTTGACTGTTTCCCGGCCCCCAAATCATAAAATAGAAGGGCATCTGATACCAACATTGGCACGCCAGCTGAAGAAGCTGTACGGAATTTTTGTGCCCCCCGATCGAGTGGGATAGCCGAAGCTTTAATTTTGGTTACTGCTAAGCGGGTTTTGGCAAATTTGTATGTATAAGAAAGCGGTGGACCAAGCTAGTGCTTGAAGAGCGGGAAAGAGTCCGTACTACAGCGTGGCCGAAAGATGCGCGTGAATTCCAAATATCATGGTTAATTTGGCACAATTAGTCAATACATCAGAAATGAATACCAGTATGGTACACATGGTGTCCGAATAGCAAGTTTATGTGTTTGTCCTTTCCCCACGTAGTATACTGGACTCAGTCGACTGAGCATGATATCGAAGCTCAGCTACGAATAGCATCTTTATGCAGGATTATCTTTGATCAATTATAATCAGACAATACATATACGCAGGCTTGATATATTCCGATTACGTAGTCATCATGAATCACTGAAACTACTACTTAGCAACGATGAATAGCGTAGTTGTATCAGATAGGGTTGACTTCAAATGAAAGGCTATCGCATTCTAGCTTGCTAAATAAACAATAGTGGCTATATCCTTGCGGCAGCAGTTTAAGTCACATCACAAAATCTAGACTGCTATATCCAAGAAAGTGCATCCTATCGAATATCATGTGCGTGGCGATGTACTGTCTTACTCAGAGTTTTGGGTGGGTGCCCTTGTTTTTGATCGAGTCATCTATTATAGATATAAAACATTAGCCAGTTTCTTCTTGGTGAGATTCGATGTGATGGCTATGGCATACCAATGGTGGGAAATTGCGAACCAACGCCGTAGAGGAGATCATTCTGAGTCTTTATGGCGGGTTTGTCCTTGGGTATTTTGTGGCTGCGAGTGTTGAGATTGTCACCCGTGTCAGGAATTGGCTGGGGAGAACCTCTTCTTGCCTTGGTGCTCGATGTATCTGATGCCTCCCTGGGAAGATTAAAAGTGAGGGTTAGTAATGCAAGCACAAATATTAAATGGAAGTAACGGATTATTATGGCATTGCATTTTCATCGTATTTAGAAGCGGACTGACAGTCCAATGACATGACTGGGAATGAGAACAAAAAGGAATCGCGTGTAGATATGCCATTCTTATCAGAGGCTAGATGAAACCAGAAAGATGTCTTCAATAGAAGATTTGATGATATTTGACAATAGTAAAGAGTGGCTTACCTGGGTCCAGGGATGGCGACTTTGGGGTTCTTCATAGTATGATACTTAATGAGAGAATAGGTGAGATGTGAACAGCCTTCTAGGCCGGCAAACTGGATAAGACTTGTGGGAAAGAAGGTATTGAACGTTGGTACTGGATAGTATATAAAAGGCAAGAAAAGAAAAAAGTGGAAGTGGAAATAACATGCTCTTATACAGATTGAGCTGAGAGGAAACAGGTGGTAGATACAGAACGAACCAAGTGAACCATGCATCTTCTGGCAACCTTATTAGGAGCCATCAGGGATATACATACGCCAAAAAGTCAACCGCGCCTAATTTAGGTGTCCAGTATCCATGGAGTCAGGTTAACACCCATGGAGATTTACGCACACCAAAACACACTTGTATTTCTCCTTAATAGACGGCATTCATCTCGTATCCTGTGTGTGCATGTTCAAATAGTCAACAGAGCTCGAGGAGGGCTAGCCTTACACATACGCTACCGGCGTGTTCAAGACCACAATGGGCGCCTCGGTGGGCCAATCTCGATACATCCAGATTCTACTATCCTGTTAACAGTTAACTGTGGGCTAATCTCAACATACCATGCTGCCGCTGAGTTTCGCAAACCGGAGCCCCACTCCCCCGAGAGTAAGAGTCCAGGGTCAATCTCTGTGTAAGCCACACTACCGTTGAGTTCAGGACAAGAGGATCCGACTGGAACGAACGCTATCGCCGACATTGGGGGCCATTCTTCCAGATACGCTACTTCACTGGACGCGGCTCTGAGCCCAGGCCCCCTAAGAACTGACAGCAGCATCTCCAGATGTGTCAAAGGTACCGCCATTTTTGATCTGCAAGTCGGCCTTCCCGCTTCTGCTGTACATACGCCTGAGCGCATGCAAACGGGATGCGCCACAGGGGCTAGCCTGATGAGGGAAATCCTGCGCCAGCGCCGTAGTGTCCCTGTTGTTGTTGCATTGACGGCCGCGCAGCCGCAGCGGATTAGTGATGGCGCCATCCAATCAATTCACGAGCTGCATCGGCGCTGCTGAAGGCCAAATCTATTCATGGCCATGTCCAAGGCAACAATCCAACAGGTAGAATGGCTCGAGATAGGATATACGTCCTTTCATCCCTTTATTGCAAGAGGATTGAGAGCCAACTTGCCGCGGAGAGATCTTGCACGTGTCGGTATGGAGTACATGTCCTTAAAAAATTGTACGTTGACCCCTAGTCCCGAATCATGTCCGCCACTGCTCGATTGCCGATAGCGCAGGGGCTTAGAAAAGGAATCATGTGCTTGGATCATGGGCTTGTGTACTCTGTTTATTTGCAATGCATTTATCGAGCTTCTTCGTCATGTTCAGACAGTAGAGTGGTGGTCTTCAATCCACATAGCAGCCTTAATTCGATTTGATGTAATGGAAGCAAATAAAATCAGCTTATTTACTCAGCTTAGATTCATACGCTTTCAAAACGACCTAACGAACCGCATTTTGCCTCTGTATACCCGCTGCGGGTTCACAGAGGGGCCACTTCTAGGATTGGCCTGTAACAAAGCCCATTTAGGAAAACTGCACTTTGCGCATGTCACACATAGCCTCTCGCTCTGGCCTCCACTCCAAGATCGGAATTCCTTCCATGTTTAGCCTCTGCTCCTCGCCGTAATAAAAATCGAATTGAGGATGAATAATTACAAATAGAATAAAGAAATAAGGCTATTCGGAGTTGAGAAATCTCTGCTACGCTTGTAATTAAAGTGGACTTGCTCTTGTTTAGTGAAGCTTATAGAGAGACAAAACTCCTTCACAGTGCTACTAAATATGGTGTTGCTCAAGAGTTGTATATACAGGTATACGTACAACACCTTAATACATTGACAGAAACTTGTCAGTTGAGTAGCACTGTTACATATAATGATAGCGCCTGAGTTTAGCTAGTCCAGGGCCTTGAAAGATCGCGCATTGAGCCCGCAAAGGTTTCCACTATTTCATGGGGAGGCCAAGTCCTTGGAGGTGGGGTCTCCGCATCGCTCCCGTCCACTATCTTTTTAGTCATAACCCTATTCCAAGTCTCGTTCGGTCAATACACACGAACTAGGCATGAAGAAACAGCGAAATGCACAATACTAAAAACTTTAGTTGTGGAGCGGAATGAGAGTGGTAGAATAATTGGATCATATTTCCCAAGCAATATGTCTCCAATCCCCATTACTATCATGACACCGGATATCTTTTCCATGAGCTTTTGATCTATCCAACGCTAGAAAATACATAATCAACAAAACGCCGCACATCATGCCAGATATCTATGTATTCTTGTGTCGCTGAACAAAATATGGCAGAAATCTTTTCTTATTGCAAGATCCTCATTGTCGTATACATCACTGCAATTATCTTGGCCGGTGTTGTGTTTGCTAATATAGGAAAGAGGGACAGTAGCCCTAAAGATTAGGGTGGAGGTCCATATTCTGAATGGCATCATCTAAAGTAGGGCCAGGAAAGTAAGTCACTGCCTGCTTCAAAAGATGCCAAGAAGTCGACAAGACATACCAATGACAGGAAACTGTGAACCGATGCCATGAAGAACATCATTCTGATCTTTTCTCATGTTATGACTCTGGGGTTCTTCGGTAGTGCTTGCAGCACTAGTTGAAGTGGCCGCACGACGGCTCACTCGGGCAATCGGTGGAGGGGAACTGCTTCTCGCTGCGGTGCTCCAAGTATCTGCTGCATCCCTAAATAAAATTACAAATAGCATTTAGTTACAGCTTATTGGTTCGTAATGATCTCATGTTTGTTATTGGAAACAGGCAAGAAAACTTGAAAGAGAAATTCAATATGAGGGCCGACACAAATACCAGACTCACACTAGTTCGTCATGGCGGTATTTGCTGTACTGGTATGTTGATCAAAACTTGACCAGTGGTTATAGACCTGTGTGAAAAGGGTTCATGTACGCAATTGTCTGGATCGTTGCAAAGCCAATGACAAATAACTTCGCACTAAGACATTGCGGTTGGCTAAAACCAAGATCACGATCAAGCTTCTAGCTCAAGAACGCTGTCAAAAATCAAGGTAAAAGGGGGGGATGTGCCAGTATAAAGAGTGAAACCTGGTTTTGAAACCGTCGAGAAGTATAGAAATATAAGGAGATTTTCGACGATATTTCACAATAACGAAGTCTTGGTATGACTCACATAGAGTTTACTCCAATGGAGGCCTGGTTATCCATTTCAAGATATGGCATTGCGAAATGCAGCACGGAATGAGGTCGTCAGGAGGAACAGTGTTTCGGTTGATAAGACAATGTATAAGTTACACTTGGCATTGAGCGCTTTTGAAGATGATGAAACAGATTTGAGAAGAGGGCAAAGACGAGATTATATAGGCCCCAGAGAAGAGGCATGAGTGGAGAGCAATACATCACTCCTATATAGGAGGAAGAACAATGTCCCCGGGAGCTATAGCTAAAGGGAAAAGAAATTCCTTTCTGCCCCCTGTTAGTGCACTGGTACAGATAGTACAATTGGTACTGTTAGGCAATCAACGAGGCAGGGGACCATAACATGGAAAGAGAGATACAACTCTGGCCATAAGATAAAATAACATCCAAACTACATAGGTAGCTTATGGAGGCCAGGCGGAGCGGTTCTGGTGATATTTGCGCCATCAACTGGGACAGTCTACTTGGCGTAGGTAAGTACTATATCAAGTACATGTGGAGTTAATGTGCACATTGTCGTCATTTGTAATTGGCCAGCTGTGTGCCCATCCCTGTGTGATTGGCCATCGCGGTTTAGTTGAGTACCTATGTGGCAGGGAAGCCCCAAGATTAGGGAAAGGACCTAATGCGGCTGACGTGCGTTCTTAATGGCTAACTGGTATCGACGTAGGGGTGTCACTCCGTAGGAGATGCCGTGAATTCTGGTAACGACGTAGGGGTGTACGGGATGCCGGCGAAATCCCAGACACCCCTGCGTCGTTACCAAAAACCACGGCATCCCATACACCCCTACGTCGACATTGGCCAGGTTTTGCTTGTCCAATGAATGACAGTATTTTGGGGTGTGCAGGCGAGGCTACGCACCAATTCAGACCGAAGGAATCTGCTGGCACACGGCGGCAGCACTCCAGGAGCTTCATGGATGGTGGGGTGTTGCTGCAAAGAATCCCCTTTTAAGCCGAATGCTACCTCCACAGCTATGCAGGTAGGCAGAACATATCTTAGATACGTAAGTATATATTAATACGTGGTATATTCTACATGTTACGCAGCTGTCAAGTTACAGGTGAGTATGTACCTCAGCACTCGGTAAGGAGGTGGGGAAGGGGGTGTATGGTTTACGCTCGGGGAATTGTGCAAGCCCAATTGTTCAGATCCAGTTGGTCCATTTCCGTGCAGATTTTCTGTTACGGAGTCTAAAAATCCGATACACGACTCAGCACGGCGGATTACCTAGGTACACACCCCTACGAATAATCACTTGCCTCGTCAATACTATCTCTAGAATTGTATGATGAGGGATACTGTCTACTACAGTGATAGTGGAGCATATATCGTTGACAATCAAACCCGAAAGGTTTGCTTTAGTACTGGAGCGGGCCTCAAATATATCCATATTTTCTGTCTTGTCAGGAGATAGGTATCTGATTGAAAAGAACCAGGCTCCGATACATGCCCCAAAGAGGATAAACTACCTAGAGGTACCTAGGTACTACTCTTCTCCAGATTTAGCACCAATAGCACGTCACCGCCCAGAAGAACGATGCCCCAGCCTGATATCTTTTACGAGTCATGTTTTTTTTCAAGTTTGGGCTTATAACTAAGCTAAGGCGCCGTTGGGCGTTACATGTCGAAAAAGAGGCAGACACAAAGAGCCGCGATCCAACACGAGCAGCCTTTGCTCCTACACCCACACTGGATGTTACCTACATAAATTCTTCTGAGATTACCCCACCGCTTTTGATCCCATAAATTTTAGTCTTGTTAATTCCAATTTCGTTCGCCATGGAGATCGATGACTTGCTCCCCTGCTCAGACGAAGACAAGTTTTGTAGATTGCCATTTGCAGAACGATTGGAAAAGCTCAAGCCTATCATCGTCAAATTGTATATGGGAAACTATGGGCCCGGCGGCAAGCGTATGATGATGCGCCAAGTGGTCGAATTTATGAAGGACAAATATTCTTTTCACATGGCGTCAGTTGTGCATCCTCTTGTTCAGCACAAGTTTTGTCTCTTATGATATGCTTCATTGCTGACCCTGTCAAATCTATAGACAGAATCAGCTCGAATATGCCCTTCGCAAATGGAACGTCCGCAGGCGCATACTAAATCGTGAGAAAGATGATGTCACCGTCGTCCTTGGTAAAAGGACTCGTGCTGGAACAAGCACTTCTGATGTTACACTTCAAGAAGGCAAACCCGTGGATAAGAAACAACTCAAGAGATATCTTCATGATAAAATTCGTCGCTATGTGGCAGAACCCATGGTACCAGGAGTGTAAGTCTTTGAATCTCGATTCTCAATCTTATGATAAGTTTAATAATTGTTTTTAGACTAAGTTCATGGAGGCTCCCTTATCCCGCTTTCGAAAACTTGATTTTCCGACATCTAGGTATCTCCTCACCGACTGTGGATAGATCTATTACCCCGGACTACATTACAGTCAATAGTCCAAACAATGCCGCCGGGACTTCTCCACAAGCTACGACATCGCCGTCGATGCAGCTTATTCATCAAAGATTTAGACAAGATCAGTCAAACCTGTTCTTACAAGGGCAGTTCAAGGAGCTTTTCGTAAGGTGTGACAAAGATGATCGCATGCAAGTATATCAGATCAGTATTCGCAAAAATGGCTCTAATCTGCGACAGTGGCTTGATAAATTATCTGCACGAGTTCTGGATTCAGACTTTTGTCACGGCTAAATATTGGGGACGAGGGCCTCTGCTTTGGACAAAAGAAATGATAACTGATATGACTCTTGACTCGTCGGTAATTTCCTCCTCAGCGCATGCAGCTCCTGAGGTCGTTTTCTCATTTTCGCCTAAATCGTCCGATAATGAAACAACAACTATACTTATGCCTAAGCAGAAATGTGGATGGCTTGTCCACGCGGAAGACGAGGCACTCTCGGATGATCTTCTTAAGATTCCATGGCCGTTAGCGAAGCTTGATGGCCGATCCTTTCCTCAATTAATGCTAGAATCAATCACTGAAAGCACATTCACGTCTCGATCGCCTGAAGATTTGCCAGTCTCTAATTCATTAATTGCTGAGTCGCTGCGCAAAGACCCGAGCTCATTATATTTGGAATCTTTAAGATTCGCGATAATGGCTGGGAACTACGATTTGGTGGAGTCACTTATTGAGGAAGGAATGAAAGAACCAAGATTCATCGAGTCTCTCATGGAGATCTATCCTTACCACCTCGCAGCTGGCTATTTGTGTGGCAGTAATCCGTGCTGTCTTATGTTCGACATACTTAACAAATATATTGGAGATCATTATCCCATCGCCCAAACTTACGATGATGCCGCGGGACATACAGTCCTTGATAGCTTGATAATTTCCATCATACGTTCGCATACCAGGGTTAGTCCAAGAGATGTCAGCCCCTACTTTATCGACAGAGATTTGTATCCTGGGGAAGAAAAGGATGTATGTGGTCGATGGGACGCAGATTCTCCAGCAGTTCGCCAGCTCTTTCAACGTGGCAAGTATCGAATCCCACTGAATTGGAAGCATCCCTTTTGTCACACCTCAGTTCAAGCTGTTTATCACTGCAGTCTTGAGATTTTCTTTCCTGGATCTTATGTGCCCCATATCAACCGCTTAAGCGGACTGTTTATTCGACATTGCGCTACATGTGGTGCCAAACTATCACTTGGAACCCTTCACTTGATAGTTGTATTAGCATATCATTTGGCAGATTCAGGCATCCTAGGAGAGACGCTATTTGGAGCTGTCGCAATGTCAGTCTGTTTACTAAGGCTAGGAGCTAATGCTTCGTTCAAAGCAGAGGTATCATTCGATGAAATCCTTGGGGTTGCATTCCTGAATGAGTGTCATCATGCAAACCTGGATGCTTGCGACTTTATGCAAACCGTTCCGTCAGCAACTTTAGATCGCTGGAGCCCTGAATGTCAAATTGGGTGGCATTGCATGCATGGAGTCTTACGACTGGCCAAATATGGCAAAATACGCCGATTAAATACCGAAGCCGGTGGCCATCCAGGCCCTGGCGATCAATTCGACATTATGGATGTCGACAACGATGCTAATGATGATAGCGGTGATAGCGATGATAATGATGGTAGTGGTGAGAGCGGTGAGAGTGGCGATGGTGGCGACAGCGATAGTAGTGATGGTAGTGACGACGACGGAGAGAGTGAGAATAACAATGATATTTCTACGACATCTACGTCTTCGTGTTGGCTGGAGGAATTCCACTGTTCTTCTTCTTCTTTGCCTTGCGGAAATCCACAACTTGGTCTTATCTGGGCAGCTGTTCAAGCTGAGGTGCTTACTTATCGAAAGACTAAAGATCTAGATCCCTGGATCTCCGATTACTTTTCCATGGTTGGGTTGAAAAGGTGGCTGCAAGGAGAATCAGTGGAACTCGAGATGCCTTTTGCGCAAAAGGATATGCTACGAGAGCATACTATCTGTGGATGGTTTGTTGACGCAGAATTTTTTCACATACCCACTCCATATGAAGTCACTAAGCAGCATATCATGAACTATTGTGAACCGGAATCCGAACTAGAATCTGAACCGGAATCTGTTCAATCAAATATCGTTTAGTGCTCAGGGCAGCCGCATCATGTGGCAACGCCTGAAGTCATTTAGATTGGCATCTCAAATAATACATCACAGCATGTCCTGGACTTCCATACTGATATTATTGTTTCTCTTGCATCTAAAAGACCTTATAGGACGAAGAAAACTACATGGACTTGGAAGTGTTGAGGTATTGCCTTGATACCCCCAACGTCAGGTGAAAGATTCTTGCAACAATTCAAGCATGGTCATATCGGCTTTCCGTCAGTAACGACAAATGCTTAGTGTAAGTTCTTAGTCTAATTCATCCACGTCTTTTCGATTCAAGAAGCAGATGGTGGCGTGAAATGTAGACATCATCTTTGCTCTTCTGTTGGAACTCCTACATCCATTTCTGGTGGTTCATTTAATAAACCTCATAACTTATTCTATCGCTCTGACTCAGCTGCCGGTCTGGATGATTTGTCATCCGCAATAAATACCGGCTGTTAAGCGTATCATGCAAAGTGAAGATGCTTGGGGGTTTTCGTCCGAAACATATTGAACGGGAGAAATTGCTTTTGCAGCCGCATCGGCAGAAGTGATATGTACTCCTACTGGTTAGCTGGTGATTCAATCAATGGATTTGTACATTCGTGATTTGATAATTGAAGAATAGAAGGCGTCTAGGCCGGATCGGCTCGGCCAGTGGTGTCATTGTAGGTAAATGGGTTATTATGCGATCCTTGTGGTAAAGTTTCAGGCGTTAAAGACCATTTTCCCCAAATAGTCGGTGGAAAGAGAAAAAGAGTTTGGGGAGTCTTGTTGCAAGAAGCAAAAAAATAAGTCGGATAACGCATCTGGGGCATTTGCTCCCGGCAGGGCTTGAACCTGCGACCTTCGCATTACCAAGGCTAGATTGTGACGTCTAGTATTAGTACGAAGCTCTAACCAACTGAGCTACGGAAGCGCATCCGAATTATACAGGAGATGGATCTTAATTTAGTACATAGAGCTATCTCAGAATTGTGTGATTTAAATCCTTCAGCCCCCTCGACACACATATTGCGATCAACGAAAGCTGCAGCAGATAGGTAGTTAGTTAGAGTATACCTATGTAGTATTTGAGTATCAGCTCATCTGACAAGATAAACCAAGAAAAGAGAAGAGAACCTCCTTTCTTTTCTGTGACTTTTCAGATATAAATAAAGTCAATATTGGATATCTAACTGCGGGAGAGCGGCTTACGCCCTAACCATTTGCCTCCTGAAAAAGAAGAAGGTCGGGGGTACATCACCAGCTGTGATGAGATTCCTGTGGCCTACTGAAAGATGCGAGGGGCAAATCCTAAATCTAATTGCCTTTAGATGGGATGCTGTGTTTCTATTTCCAGGTCTAGCCTTGGTTGTGAAATGCATCCTTAGGCCGGTGCGGCTGAGCCGACCCTTGATGTGATCCTCTCCCCTGCTCAGCATATAGGTCAGTAATTCAGAATCACAATGCAAAGTGGTTATGCAAGAGCTAGAAAAAAAAGCGATTGAATGTGTACGTGTCTCTTGTTTAATCCCAAATCTGAAAGAGTCATAGACATCTGCTCCAGTAAAGATTGTGCGGAAGCAATCAAATTTCCTCCAATATTAAGAGGCTACAAGATTAATTAGCGTAATGAGCCTCATCTTCCAGATGGAAACTCACAGTTCAAACTTCTTGGCGCTCATCAGCTGGACGAGAGACCCCGCCCTCCGCGAAAGACTTTATGGAGGAGCCTCTAATTTGATAGTGCTTTAATGATTCATCACAACCATTTACGCAGTCGTTTTGCTTTATACTGGAGACCCATACATTCATTATCCTCAATGCATGTTCACCTTTGATACGAAGACTGTCTGCTAGATGTACTAGAACTGGAAGTCAACTGTTAACATTTTCATATATAGCCTCGACGTTAGAAACACTTACAAAGCTGTCTAGCGGACTAGTGATTACTCAACATAGCACTGGGGCATCAAAAGTCCAGGCCACAAACGTGGCAAATGCAATCGGTTATCATATATTGATTGAGAACATATTTTCCCTAATCATAGTGCGCTCATGCCATTGAGTATTAATACCAGATTCAGCGAATGCCAAGCAGATCTACAAGGGATATACTGAAAGAAGAGTAATCACTTTCACCCATAACCACAACAAGAGAGCGACAACCCCATCTCCAAGAGGCCAATCAGATGAGATGACAAATATTCAGTAATCAGGAAAGTTTTGTGTGCTGGTGGGCTTTACTGAGTTGGATAAGGATTATGCTGTTGTAGCGTCTGATTTCAAAGCATTGCAGTGACTATGGAGACATCGAAGAATAACTCTACATATCAGACACATAGGTCGGAGACTATTTCTCAATTGACGGTATATATTCAAGTAGCAGGGGTCTACTCAGCCGAGTGCTTATTGTTGCCGCAATTTACTTCATACACTTCTTTCTTGTGGCAACACTCAACGTTGACAATGGATTCCCAAGACGTCCCTAAAATATTTGTGATTGGCGGCACGGGTGCCCAAGGGATGCCCATTGTCAAAAGTCTTGTCAATGATAAGAAATATCAGGTCAAGGTTCTGACCCGTAACGCATCATCTCGACGTGCTCAAGAACTTTACGGACTCGGAAATGTGGAATTGTTCGAAGGAACCCTAGCCAACGAGACAACCCTTCATAACGGTCTTCGCGGTTATTATGGGGCATTTGTCAATATTGATGGGCTCAACACTGGCGAGAAGGCAGAAATGTTTTGGGCAATTCGCATTTATGAGATTGCTCTTGAGGAAGGACTCAAGTTCTTTGTGTATGGGAACCATGACTATGCGCTCAAGGCAGGGGCCTATAACTCGAAGTATCGGTGCGGGCACTTAGATGGAAAAGGAAGAATTGGGGAGTGGATTCTGTGGCAAAACACGACAAACATGGACAGAATGGATGCAGCTCTATTTACGGGAGGGCCATATATTGATATGAGTATCAGTGGTGCAACTATGATGTCGCCAACCATCGAAGACGGTATTGTCACCTGGCGCATTCCAGTTGGTGGCGTCGCCGTGCCTTTCGTTGCCCTACAAGACTGTGGCTATTATGTCCGTTGGATGTTTGACAATCCTAGACGGGCCAGTGGCATGGATCTTCGGACTGCGATTGCACATATCAGCTTTCACGAGATGGCAGCAGCTTTTGAACGTGTTACTGGTCGCCCTGCTCAGTATATCGAAATGTCAATGGATGACTACTGGGCGTTGTATCGGGATATTGCTGATTTACCGGCCGCCTATAATGCTGATCCCAATGATGCTAGTACAATGTCCACCAGGGATAATTTCACTGGCTTCTGGAACTTTTGCAAGGATGATCTCATGAAGAGAGAATATGGTATTCTGGACGAAATCCATCCAAATAGGATCAAGACTGCCGAGCAATGGTTCCGTATAGAGGAGGCCAATGGTCAAGCTTCTGGGAAGGGAAGTCTCTGGGATAGAGTTCAGCCTGAAAATCTAACTGAAGTTCTGAAACGAGGTGAAGACGGGGGCCAAGGGACTTTGTAACAATCTCTTGAAATTATTGATATGGATGCACCGACACCAAATAGCGCTCGAAACTTTCATCTTTCATCGGTGGTCAGGAGTTCTGTTTGTCCTTGTGCTCAAGGAGCATCACATTGTATGATGAGCAGCAGCATCAACTTCGCTGCAAACATATTCATAAGTTCTGCGATAGGTCCGGATACAGCTAGCTAACATTGACCATCTAGATAACTCAGTCATCAGAGGTGCTTTGTTCAAGTTTGTTCAATGAGATGATAAATCCAAACAGCCTTCTAGGGTAAATACTCAAAAATGGCCACAGCTCATTAGCGGTCTATGACCTATATTTTCACACTCCCCATTGGCGGAACTCAATCTCAAGGCAATTGAACCGACTATAAAATTCTTGCAGCGAGCATTCACACGGTGCATTATCCAATACTCTGTTTTACGGTGTCGGATAGTCAAGGAAGGGCATAATCACACAGTGCATCCCCTTAGCGACAACCTCAAAGCTAGCACTAGCAAAATAAATCATGTAGCCACGAAAAACCATGGGGAGCCATCACAGAGAAAAAATCTATGACCCCCCTCAAACGTGCGGCAAATGTTCGTCTAGCAACGTAAATCCTCCAACTGCGACGTATCTACGGATATGATGAGAAGGCCTCACACCTGTATCAGGTGCTCTTGTTGAGGGTGTTGCGTGATGTGAGAAAGAAAAAAAGAAAAAGGGAAGTGAAAAAAATTCAAGAGAAGTGGAGGGCTTGGGGTTCCATTTCGGGACTAGCGCAATTCGTGATGTGCCAAATGCCAAGTTTGCTTGTACTCGTACAGCATTGGTTTTGTGGCAGGGCTTACAGAACACGCTAATCGGACACTCCGTAGGACAAAGATTGGGTATTGGAGGCTGCACAGCCTGAAAGCCAATGAGTTGAGCATCGTCATATTGTCTCGGTGTGCGTTTATGGTGTTTTAACGGTGGGTGGGCAATGATAACACTGTGCATCAGGTAGGAAAGAGACACACTGGCTTTTTTGACGGCTGGGTTGCAGTGAAGGGAGCAGCTGAAAGATGACAGAGTGGCAAAGCACTTGAATTGGAGAGGTTGAAGTGAGATGCATTTTAGTATTTTATTGGCCGAGTGTATGTGGTTGGGGTAGCATGAGATGGGCATCCAGAGCCTGCAGGGCATGCGGTTCGCTATATCGGCCCAAGACGGTGGCCATTGGTGGTGAGACACATGAGCGTCATTCCCTTTCCCTTTCGTCGATGGGTAGATGGATAACAGGAGAGGGGCTGATGCAGCAGTTCGCAGTTCGCATCAAGGTAGTAGCACTATTGTATGTAGGCATGTAGTTGGAGGCCGTATATATCCAGGTCGGACAGACGAACAAGTCGTCGATTTTGACAGCGCTCTAGCCGCAGATATATTCCTGGAAAATGACATCACCTGTGCAACGACAAGCTAGACCCTTAGATGCGCCTAGATACTCGTACATGCATGTGTCGATGGACCTATATTTGCATTCAAGCCTACTGCAACCTTGAATACTCCAAAGGGATTTAAGCAAACAACGCAGGTCGTTTGGCGCACGCGACCACAAATCAACTGCGGGCGTCATCCGCCTACTCCAAAAAAACTGCTCAGGTGAGCGCAGGTGCGCAGCCACGATCTTCAACGGTAAGACTGGCCTGGTTCCAAAAGAGAAAGAGATCGAACGACATGGTCACAACAGGTGGAGAGAGCGGGATGGCAATAAATGGAGCATATAGAGAATAGAGCAATACGGAGTAGTGAAAAAGGAGAGACCAAGAAAAAAGGCGGCCAGTTTTCCCCCCTCACATGCGAAGACACAGTCGCGTGCTCACGCTCTGGCAGCTTGTTCGCTACGGGCTGTGACACCAGGCCTTTCGTCGATGGCGTCTCGTCGCCGCACGTGGAGCCGTGCCGGACTCGAGATTGGCTCTGGCGACGACAACGAAAAAAGAAGGGTCCGGCAGCTCGGAACTCTGGGCGGGAGCTAGGCGGAGACGGCGAGAGTGTAAAAGGGAGCCAGACAACCAGATATTGCTAGCATGTCTAGCATCGTGGTGGGGGAGAGACGCGCGAGAGTCAGACAAACGGCTCAGCAGCCCCTCCTTGCCCTCCCTGGCAGAGCCGATGGCGATGAGGTTTGGAGATTCGGTCGCTTGGTTGGTCGTTGAGCGCTGCACCGTTAGGGTGGCTGTGGAGCCGGATGCAGAGCATCTCGGGCATAATTTGGTGGTGGGAGGATCAGCAGGACCCTGGGCTGGGCCATCGAGGTTCTCGTCGGGGCTGAGAATACGGGGAAGAGCGATTTAAGTCGGGAGCTGGCGATGGAGATGGGATCATGGCTGGCTGACGGCCTTGTTTCTTTGTTCCAGGTTGCTATATTAATACAGGCAGGGCCCGGAGCTGGGCGCATCATCCCATTGTCGAGAATGACTCGTTCTAGCCTCGTTTCCTCTGTCTCGGCTCTCCATATTATTTCCTTTTAGCTGAGAGACATCCAAGCTTTTCTAACTCTACCTTTCTTCTTATTTTGAGCACGAGCATCTCCCAAGGATTCATTCTGTCACGTTACTTCCTCTTTGACTCTAACTAACTGCCCATCCATTCCTCAGTTGACACAGACTGTCTCGTCTCAGCAGGCAGACGCAGCCAACAGTTTGGATCATCGCCAGCTGATTGGCACCGATGACCTCATAGCCTCAGCGCCCGCCACACCACCGCAAGTTTTACTTCCGCTGTCAAAAGAATTTCAACCCCTGGACCCCTAAAAAAACTTCATTCGGTGTCGAGTCTAGCAAAGCCTCGTTGGAGCGATGCGTCTTTGAGTTTTGACGATTCTTACGACTTTTTTTGCATCTTTGGTTATTTCGTCTTTCTTGTTCTGTTTTTTTCTTTTCACTGTTCTTCCTCATCGGCGGATTCTTGCTTGTATTCAGCCCACCTATTATACACACAGACGGCATCTCCGAACCTAAAGAGAAAAAATAACGACACAAAATCATCACCACACACAACATCTCACAATGCCTCGCCAACGCGGCGGCGGCCTCAATCGACGGCCATACCAGCTGATGCTTCTCGCATTTGCATCTCTGACCTCCAAAACCCTCGCCCTGCCCTCCGCAACTCGCCTCGACCAGCAAGTTCTGCGCCCGATCGAGCCCGAATCCGATGCGCTACCACTGCAGCAGCGGAAACTCAGCGGCCGGTTCCTGCATATCTCAGGTGCGTTGCATTGCGCTGCGTGAAGTTAAAAATTTTGTCCGCCTGCGATTGGCACACCAGATGCTTCTTTGCTTCTACTGGTGCTTCCACCTTATCTCTCGCTATCTCTGCAATCTCCAATCTCCAATTTGCATGCGACGCTGCATCTTTTCTTCTTCTGTCATGGTGGCACCACAACCAATCGACTCTTGTTTCTTTGATTAGCTGATGCTACATTGCATCGATCTGGCATGATTGGCAGATCCTGGGCTGACCGTGATAATTGGTGCAGATTTCCACCCTGACGAGCTCTATCGCGTGCACACATCCACCGAAGAAGGCATCGCATGCCACCGAGGAAAAGGATTGGCTGGATCATATGGAGCCGAAAAGACGGATTGCGACACTCCATTTTCGCTTGTAAACGCCACCTTTACTTGGATCGAGGAGAATATCAAGGATGATATCGATTTCGTTATCTGGACGGGCGACTCGGCCAGGCACGATAGCGACGAGCAGAATCCTCGACACGAACCCGAGATCCTGAGAACGAACCGCATCATCGCCGACAAGTTTGTCGAGACATTCTCATCTCCCGAACACGGGCTCGAGATCCCCATCGTGCCTACTTTCGGCAACAATGACTTCCTCCCCCACAACATCATGCTGCCAGGGCCCAACAAGTGGTTCGCAACCTACAGTGACATTTGGCGCCGCTTCATCCCCGAAGAGCAGCGCCATTCTTTTGCGTTTGGCGGCTGGTTCTACATCGAAGTCATTCCCAATCAGCTTGCCGTCTTCAGCTTGAACACAATGTACTTTTTCGATCGCAATGCCGGTGTGGATGGCTGTGCTCACCCCTCGGAGCCTGGCTACAAGCACATGGACTGGCTGCGCGTGCAGCTGCAGATCCTGAGGGAGCGAGGTGTCAAGGCTATTCTCATGGGCCACGTGCCGCCTGCTCGGACGGAGAGCAAGCAAAATTGGGACGAAACTTGCTGGCAAAAGTACACGCTGTGGCTCAAGCAGTACCGCGACGTTGTAGTTGGCTCTCTCTATGGACATATGAACATTGACCATTTCCTTCTCCAAGATGAAAAGGAACTGACTCCGGAGCTTGGTATTGACCAAGTCCGTACACGTGGCTCTCCAGACGAGTCAATATCCATCTCTTCTAAAGAAGATTATCTTCAGGAATTACGGGACACATGGACGGAATTACCCAAGGTCGTTACCCGTAACTTTGATAATGAAGCCAATGAGGAAGACGATGAAGAGACGGAGTTGGGCAAGAAAAAGAAGAAGAAGGGGAAGAAGAACAAGAAGAAGAAGAAGCTGGGTAAGATCGGTGGCAAGTACGCCGAGCGATACCAGCTCTCCCTCATCACCCCAAGCGTTGTGCCAAACTATTTCCCCACACTTCGCATTTTTGAGTACAACATTACCGGAATCGAAGACGTACCCGTGTGGCGAGATGCATACGACCAGGCAAACCCACCTACGGCGTTGGAACTCCCGGAGGATACCCTTGACTACGAGAACCCAGAAGAAGTCTTGATCGAGATTCTAAAGAAGAAGCACAAGAAGGACAAGAAGAAGGACAAGTCGCGCAGGCCACCCAAGGACCACGAACTGGTCATTCCTCTAGACCCGCCCAAGGGTTCGACTCCTGGCCCTGCCTACTACCCTCAGCTCCTCACCTTGACTGGGTACACGCAATACTTTGCCAATCTCACTCACATTAACGATGACATCCCTGATGTTGGTGTCGACATCACCAAGTGGCGCAAAGGCAAACACGACAACAAGGAACCTAAACATGGAAAGCCAAATCCACGGGAGTTTCAGTACGAAGTGGAGTATAGCACATTTGACGACAAACATTACAAATTGCCCGACTTGACAGTCAAAAGCTACCTGAAACTCGCCTATAGAATGGGCCAGAGGGAAGGCGGAAGCAAAGGCAAAACGTTGGACGCATACGAAGACAATGAAGATGTAAAGTCTGAAGCAGACGAATACGCAGACAGTGAGACCGAACCATCATTCGAAAAGGGAAAGGGAGATAAGAAGAACAACAAGAAGAGCAAGAAGGAAAAGAACAAGACCTGGCTACACTTTTTGAGCCATGCCTTTGTTCGCACGGTACCGAAAGAGGAGCTGGAAAAGATGTGATTAACACATCACCTGTCGCCTTTCTTCACCCTACTCATCTCTTTATTATACCCTTTCTCTCTATCTTGTCAATGATTGGTGATGTTGGGACTGCTAGATTGCACGGCCTTGGCGTTTGGGATTCATATGCGTGTAACCACCACGTCAGTGACGAGGTGGTATACCGCATTTTCTTTTCGGCGGAACAGACCGCATTATGGTCTAGGAGGAGGCATTGAAGCGAATTTTCTTCATACATATCACGGCATTGTTATTTCCCTGGTGTTGTACCAGTGTATTTTTATGGTAGATCGTATGGAGATATACATATACCCCTATTTGAGTTAGTAGTATCTCATGGAACGAACTGTGTTCATATTTCCCAAGTATCATTGAAAGAGTTGTATATACATGTACACATGTGCAGCGTAGTCTGCATGTCTTAGACATACAGTGATGTCATCTCACCATAAACCCATTTGTCCCCCTTACCCCTTTCCACTGAGGTCTCGTAGAAGGAGAGCCTTCAAAAAGTGCTTGTCTCGAAGATGGTCCGTTTTACTCCAGCAAATGATGTATTAGATTAGTAGTGTTTTGGGTATTTAGCGATAGGTATGACATTCACGTCATAAGATGATGGACCAAGATATAAATCCGACCAGCAATTCGGGATGTTTCATCATTTGAAGCGTTCACAGAACAAAAAAGATTGTCTTTATGATCATTAATACAATCATCGTGCATCGGACAAGCAAAAAGAGCAGCCCAGACATACCATGATTCCAGCGGCCCCGGCTTAAGACACGGAAACGGCGGCAAAGGAGACGGCCCTTGAGACGACACCGACGACGACGGCGACAAGGGCGATGGTGATGCGACGGGCGACCTGAGCGACGAGACGTCGGTGACTTCGCTGGCGCTGTCGTCGTCGAGGCCGGTCTCTTTGAAGACAGATTTTCGGCCGCGCTGCAGTTTATTGCTGTCGCTGCGGAAGAGCATCGCGTAGAGGCCCTCGCCTTCGCGGAGGCGGTCTTGGGTTCGTTGGGAGTTGAAGGCGGGACGGGTTGGGTTGTTGATGTCGATGCCTGAGGAGGAGGATGTGGAGGATGGGACGGAGAGCATGTTGGATGAGGTGGTGGTGGTGCTAGCGGTATTCATATTCATGGCGTTGAGTGAAAGATGATACTCAAATGGATGAGAGTACTTGATGAGTTGATGTGTAGAGATTGTTTATGGGAGGGTTGTATACGTGTTATGCAGTATATATAGCCATGTAAATGGACGGCTTGTTGACTGAACAACAAGAGTGTTACAAGAAACAAGAATTGAGCAAGATGCACCGTTTAAAAAGAAGCGAGATTTCTGAAACATGCAAAACGCATTTACATGCAAGGGAGGCAAAGATAAAGCCCTTTTATCTTTTTTATCTTTTTCAGGTTTAATTTACTCCGAGACTAAAAGATTCCCGCCCAAGGGAGGGCCCGGCCTCGATCGAATCTGGTCTGGGTCTTGTTTCTGCTTCCTCCATCATCCTCCCCCCACAGATTTGCTCTGGGCTGAGGTCAACGGTCAAGCCTAAACATGTGGCTGATCGCATTAGGGAGCTGGCATATGTGTGGCGTCACGTATGAGGTGTTGTCTTGGCATGTGGGAGGAAAGCAATTAGCCGTCGCTAGTCACAGGCACCGATTTGACTGGGCGAGAGGCAGAAAATGGTGACTTCACCGGGCAGGGGTGTTTGTCTGGGCTACGATCACGATCACGATCACGGCTGAGGGGGGAGGGATATGCAATTTCGCTGTGGCTAGTTCAGGACATGGATGGGCTTCAGATTTGCCGCGTTTGGGTGCGGAGAAAGGGTTGTTTGAGATGGAAATATGCATATGACGGGCTCAGCATCCGAGGTTACACAGATATGCCGTGTTGCACATGGAGATTCGGTCGCATCACCGTCCGTTCCGTGTTTCACGTATTAGAAACGGAGAAAAAAAATATTAATTGAATGAATGCGGATAAGAACTAAACAGCTTCAGGAAATGGTATTGCGAATCCTTCTGCATTCAATTGTGATCGACGCCTTATTACGCAAAAGGAGGAAGAAAAAAAGACGGGGTCGCGCATTATTGAATCGAGGATCTTAGAATGAGAGAGCTGAGACATTATGGGGACGAGGGGTGTGACGTCACGTCTTGAGAAGATGGTACGACCAGGAATTTTTGATGCATCTGCATGAGGCTTATCCTTATCTGAAGGGGAATGTTATGCGAAAAAAAAAGAAGTTGAATGGATGGATGGATTGGAAGAGGATAAAGTGCATTTTTTGGTGTTTATGCGACCGACATGCGAGATGCCGTTTGGAGTGACACATTGATGACATCGGACGAGCGTCAGATGGGAGCGGGATTGATCGTTCCCGGATGGTTGATATAAATTGGTCACAGGGAATTTTGGCCAATCGATTGGAATTTGTTTCTTTTTTCTTATTTGGCTAATGCTGCTTATCTGAGGGGTTGAATGACGGTTTGGGATTTAATACTTGTAGGTGACAGTTCAGCGGGCGGCTGCATTGCTCCATATAAGAGCCCTGGCGTTGAAAACTGGTGTGAGACCATATGCCGTTTCCTAGAACACACCATACCGGCAATACTTTAGACAGCTATTCGGACATTTTTGAGTCGTCAAACACTATCTCTTTACTTTGAATGATATCATGGTTTCAACATTGCGCATCTGAACAATTTAGCCGCCGCCAAAAGACATCCAATGGCATTTAATACATGTACCAATAATTACAACTCTGGATGCCCTGCCAATCAAATTCTGGAACTCTCTTCTCTTCGATCGCATACATCCAAGAGTCATGAAAAGGAAGACGAACTACGAATACTGACAAGCAGTAGCTACCCTATATTTTCATACAACTTTACTATCAACCTATTCCTCTCGAGAACGCATTGCTGCTTTAACAACTTCTTGTATGGCGCCTTATCAACACCCCGCCATCCCACCATTAGCTCCGGAGCCATCATCCGGACTTCTCTCGGGCTAACATTCAGCGAATCTGTGATATATCACAGCCGGAATCACATGCCGGGGATGAAGTGATGTAGTTTCATAGCTTCAGAGCTCTCATATAGCTCTGGATTCCGCGCCATTGATAGCTCGACTTACCTATGCCTGCTTATACATCAATCGATAAAGCTAGAGTGAAAGAGAAGCACGCCTCCAACTTGAACCTCTAGTCTTGGCATTCGATATCCTACAACACCAACTTAGACACTGTTTAAAGCTCATATCATACAATACAACCAAGTATCACAGCCATGGCTCCCCTCGGCGTCAACTTCGCCTGCGCCCTCTACGACCGCATGGTCCCCCTAGCCAGCGGCGAGGTTCCCACCCCCGGCCTCAACGTCAACTTCGTCGAGGTCCAGCACCCGCGCGACATCTTCGACCGCATGGTCGCCAACAAGGAATTCGACGTCTCGGAGCTGTCGGCCTCTGAATACGTCACGCGCTACGTCGCCGGCGACCGCAGCTTCGTCGCCATCCCCGTCTTTGCGTCGCGCGTCTTCCGGCACTCCTTCATCTGCGTCAACACAAACATCATCAAGAAGCCCGAGGACCTCAATGGCAAGCGCATTGGCGTGCAGCTGTACAACATGACGGCGGCGGTGTACATCAGAGGCATCTTGAAGCACGAGTACGGTATTGACTTGTCGACGATTGAGTGGGTGCAGGGCAAGATGGAAACACCTGGTTCTCATGGCCAGCCGTCGGTGCTGCCGCTGTTGAAGCCCGTCAATATTACCAATAATACAGACCCGACCAAGTCGCTTTCAGATCTGCTGGAATGTGGCGAGATCGCTGCTACCATTGGTGCTGATATTCCTGAGTGCTTGGGCCGCGCGCCTCATGTACAGAGACTGTTCCCCAACTTCAAGGACGTTGAGAGCGATTACTACAAGCGAACTGGCATTTTCCCCATCATGCATTTGGTCGCCTTCCGTCGTGAGTTCTACGAGGCAAACAAATTCGTCGCATCAGCATTGTTCAATGCTTTGGAAGATAGCAAGGAGATTGCTCGCAAGCGAATGGAATCACTTGGTGCTCTAAGATACATGTTGCCGTGGCTGGGCAGAGATCTCGTTGAGATCAAGGAGACGTTTGGAGGAGACTGCTGGCCATATGGTCTGGAAGAGAATAGGAAGACTTTGGAGGCGCTGGTACAGTTCCTTTACGAGCAGAACATGATTGAGCGGACAGTGCCTATTGAGGAGCTGTTTGCTCCGGTTCGACGAATCAACTTTCGCATTGGTTAGATGGGATGGGATTCCATCTCTAGTATGAATATGGCTTGTAATAGACCTTAGTAGTGGGTAATTAGACTTGGAAGTATTATGTAACTGAGATGAGTATTGAAATAATAAATCCCCACGGATTATACAGTTATATAATCTTCCCCATCAACTTGTGACATCTTATGACATCTGTCAAAATAGTTTAGCATGTTTCCATCCCCAACATTGAGTCTCTTCCCCGGATTCCATCCCAACTCTCCGGATCTCTCCTCCGCACAAGTCCCTTTGTACTCGGTCTGCATTTGGCTTAATCGCTGTACCCCGCAATCTGAATTTAGCCCTCCGAATAGAAAAAACAAATCTGTGTTGAGATGGAGAACGCCAAGTCGGAGCGCCAAGTCGGAGACTGAAGAACGCCAAGTCGGAATACATTCCAACAAGTACCTCCACAGTTCCTTCGGAGCGTCTCTCCGGATTTAGTTCAGAACTATCGCAGACTCAATTCATCCCACCACAGCCCTACCCCGACCGAGAAAACTCACTCAATAGATTCAGCGTAATCCTGTCACAACTTTAAAAATTTCTCTTCGACTTTACCAGACTATTGGATCGACACGTGGTCACCAACCCCCCCTACCCTACCGCCAAAACGAACACCCCGGATGAGACATCCCCATGGCAGTTTTTTTATTAGTCCGTCTTTCTCCTAGCCTCTCTCCTAGATCTCGCTCTAAAGAGATGTCAGAAAAAAGAAAGAAAAAATCGAATCAATAATTACAAAAACACCTACATCCAGTGCTTATTACCCCGGAATCCCCAATTCCCCGCGGTCGGCGGACGCGGGGCATTAACAACCGGGCTTATAATAAACTCCTCCCCCCTACGCCCAGCCGTGGCTCATCCGCATAACTAGCACACAATAACGCGATGGTCGTAAAAGCGGCCTACACCGTTCTTATCGTGCTTCAATACTACGTCGTGTTATATCAACCCATGTTCTAATCCCTCCCCCCTGCGTTTTCCCTTTTATACCCGACGTCGCCTCCAGCCAACACTTTTCCTTTTTCCTTTTTTTTTTCTCTCACTCATCTCAACCCTCTTTCGCCTTTTGCTTGCTTCAAGACAATCTTCTTCAATCGCTTGCATCTAGCAATGGCGTTGAAAGCCAACCGCGTGGCACCTGCTGCGGCCCATGTGGAGGAGAGCCCGTCCGGGTATGAGAATGAGAGCAAGGAGCCAATCTCGGATCTGAAGCTTGATGCCAACGGCCTGCCTCTGGTCCCGCAGCCGAGCGACCACAAGGATGACCCTTTGGTATGTTATTGCCACCATGCCTTATGGGAGCATCGACTATTGAGTGAGAGAGAGATGGTCGCTAATTAATCCTCTTAATGTGTTTTTATAGAACTGGTCGTACTGGTACAAGTGCTTTGTCCTTGGTCTTCTCTGTCTTCTTGCCTTTGTCGTGCAGTGTAAGCTCGTTCATCCCAATGTCGGTTTTGGTCATTTTGTAACACGTTATTCGCGAATATAGTCGGTGCCGGCATGGTCCCCGCTGCATTCGGCCCCATTTCCGTGAGCTACGGAGTCACGAAGCAGCAAGCTAGTTATCTCACGACATCGTACACGCTTCTCGGCGGTGTTACGCCCCTGCTCATCACCCCCTTTGTCAACCTCTGGGGCAGACGCCCTGCTTACTTGGTACGCGAAAAAATGTCTTTCTTCCCATGCTGGCGTTATATCGCTTGCTAACATGAGTTTCTGGGATAGCTCTTCACGCTGATTGCTATTGGCGGCAACATTGGCTCGGCATACGCGCCATCATACGGCACTCAGATTCTCTGCCGATGCGTTGTCGGTATCGGTGCTAGTGTTGCTCTGGCTATCGGTGGTGCCACGGTGAGTTTCTGCTCTTTATTCATGAATTTGTGGCCGTATGGATAGGATACAGGTACTAATATGATATAACGCATTAGATCTGCGACATGTTCTTCCAGGGAGAGCGTGGAAGATACATTGGTTTCTACGCCCTGGCCTTGACCAACGGCGTGAGTATCTCATCATCTCCCCATTACCAAGAAAGGCCCTGCTAACACGCTCCAATAGCCGCACTTTGGTCCCATTGCCGGTGGCTTCATCGCCCAAGACCAAGGCTGGCGCTGGATCTTCAAGATCAACGCCATCATGATGGGCGGCGTCCTCGCCGTCTACCTCGTGGCCTTCCCCGAGACGCTCTTCTCCCGCACCGAGTTCAGCGCGCTCGAGAACCGCAGCTACTGGGGCCGCCTGGCCTTCCGCGGCAAGGTCATCGACCGCAAGCTCAAGCCGTCCGACTTTCTGTCCAACTTCAAGATGCTCCGGTACGTGGCTGTGGTGCTGCCTTGCATCTACTACATGACCACCAACACCTACGGCTCCATCGTCTTCGTCCTCACGGCGTCGAGTATCTCGGAGAAGCTGTATCACTTTGACGTTGCGCAGAACGGTCTGCTGCTCGGTGTGCCGTTGACTATTGGCTGTCTCATCGGTGAGGCTTGCACGGGTTGGATTTCCGATTGGTTGATCAACCGATATGCTCGTCGTCACGATGGCTACAGAAAGCCGGAGGCTCGTCTGCACTTGGCCCCTCTTGGTTTGTTCTTGCCCGCCGGTCTCATCATCCACGGTGTATCTGTATCCAACAAGGCGCCCTGGATTGCCCTGGCCATCGGCATGGCCGTCGCGTCCATCGGTGTTCAGGCCGGAACGACTCTGACGTACTCGTACATTTCGGATTGTTACAAGCCGCAAGCCGCCGAGGTGTCCACCATCATCAACCTGTTCCGTCAAATCTTTGCCTTTACCATTGGTTTCTACGCACTGCCGTTCGGTGAGAGCGCTGGGTTCGACGTCGCGTGGGGCGTGTTTGCCGTCATCAACTTTGTCGCGTGGCTGCCGTTGCTGCTGTTGATCTACCGCGGTGAGGAGATTCGCAAGGCTCAGGGCGTGCCTGAGATGCACCAGGACTTGTAGATGGTCGGTCACGTAGAGTGGTTGAGCATGTACGGCGTAGATAGCTACTTCTCTTACACTGTCACGTATACGTCTAGCTGGCAGGTTTAATATAATGATGCATGCTCTATTATATCCTTCATTCAACTCTTTGAGTCGCGTCAGAAATCATATCATGAAACATGAAATCACATCACGGATCATACCACCAAACCACGTATCATGCCATCTTCTCCACACTATGAGAGCTCTGTACATTGCGAGTTTCGTTAGCGTTTGATCCATGGATAGCTTTAATTCTGCTAAGATGAACCCCATAGCTCCAATTCAGCCTTTTGGTGGTCAGAAACGCTCAAGTGACTCCAACAACTGAGCTACCGAACGGCAAACAAGGGTCAGTGTCATTATAGCGTCCAAACTGGAGACGATTTTATCTCCCCGAACTTCTGCACCCACACACGTGCACGGGAATATTTTCCGAGCCAATGAAGCATTAGCATGATCTTGCCCCTCACCGGAAATCATCTCCGGATATAATTCTCCAAGCTTCAGTTCTTCGTATCGAATAGACATCACGAGCTATGCAACCCCACGCCCCCGGACTCCGGAATCCGCCCTCCGCCCCCAAACCATCCCCCACGACCTTGAGAGATAGCCCGGCAAATAATCTGGAGAGCAAAGAAAACGAAGCGGCGTGAAACATAGAACCGCAAGAAAGCTAAGATTTCAACCAAAATAATCGCCAATTATCTTTTTGCCGCCATTTCCGAGCAGCTGAGACGAACCGTCTGACGAACCCGGAAAGATGGAGCTACTATTGATCTGACCGTTCTTCTCGGAACTCTTTCCCCCCATTCCCATCTTTCTCTTCTCTTTCTTGTCCCATTTCTTTCTGCTTTTTCTCTTGCGTCTTTGTTTTCGAACTCTCTTCAGCGGCAACTATATAGACTAAGCAGATCTCGTGCTTTTCTACTTTGCATCTTTCTTGGCATACAGTAGTATACAATCTTCCTCCCCCCCTTCTCCACACTCGGGTAAAGAAGCAAAGATCGAAATACAACAGCAATCATGGCTATAGTCAGCAAACCGACGGTCTCGCCAGACACCTTCACCGTCGCCATCCTTGGCGGTGGCATCGGTGGTCTCGCCATGGCTCTCTCTCTGGCCACGCAGGTTCCTTCTCTCAAGAACATCACCGTCTACGAACAGGCACCGGCTTACAAGGAAATCGGGGCTGGCATCGGCATCGGCGTCAACGCAGGCCGCATCCTCAAGCGCTACGGCGTCTTCGATGCCGCAAACGCCATCTCGGGCGACCGCAACGGCATCCACCGCAGTTTGAGACGCTGGGACAATGGTGACGAGATTGTTTCCGTCAGCGCCATGGACGAGGACGAGGCCAACGGTGGTGTTCGCCAGTTGAGCGTCCACCGCGCCGAGTTTCTGCAGGTTCTGTACGAGCATATCCGGGACACGACGTGCGCCAAGCTGGAGACGAACAAGAGGGCTGTTGAGATTGTCGATGATGCAAAGGCCGGCAAGGCAACCGTCCACTTCGCCGACGGTACCAGCGCCTCTGCCGATCTCATCATTGCCTGTGATGGCATCCACTCCAACGTTCGCCGCCAGCTTTCCAAGGCAACGGACATGGTGCCGCGTTACTCAGGCCGCGTCTGCTACCGTGGTCTGTTGCCCATGTCAGCCGTTGAAAAGGACTGGCCGTACGATTCATTCGCAATCTCATGGCTTGGACCGGACAGGCACTTCCTCGTCTTTCCCATCTCTCAGAACAAGACGCTCAACGTCGTCGCCTTTGTGAGCAAGCCTGAGGCCGAGCTCGGTGATTTGAAGGAGAGTTGGTCAAGCACCGCCCCGCGATCAGAGGTTGAGAAGGAGTTTGCTGGCTGGGAGGAAACGGTCCAGAAAGTGGTTCACTCCATGGAGCCGAACCCTGGCAAGTGGAAGCTCAACGACCGCGAACTGCTCAACGACTGGGTCTACCTGGGCGGAAAGGTTGCTCTCAGTGGTGACGCCGCTCACGCCATGCTTCCTCACCAAGGTAAGAATCTCTTCAATCTCAATGAATATGGGTAGTATGTATAAGAAACTAACTTCTCATTCTCACAGGTTCCGGTGCCGGTCACGCAATCGAGGACTCATTCGTCATGGGCCAAGCCGTCAAAGCCTTCTTCGAAAACCCTTCTCTCGGCCTAGAAACATACATGAAGCTCTACCAAGAAACAAGACTTCCCCGCGCCCAAAAGGCTCAGCTGACATCTCGCCAAGCCGGCGACGTCTACGAGATGCAAGGCCCCGACTTCGACGGGCTGCACTTTGACCAGCGCCTGCAAGTCATCCACGACAAGTTCAAGGACCGCATGACGTGGGTTTGGGGCCACGATCTGGAGGCTGACTTCGTCGCGACTCGGACTCGTCTTGGGCTTTAAAGGGGAAACAGGGGGGGATTTTTACATGTAGTTGAACTTTGGCATATGGTTTTTCGTTTCTGGCTATAATTTTCCTTTGTATCTTGTATATGATATCACTTGGGTGTATTTCTGCTACGAACTTATACAATGCTGTCATTGGTACATAGAGCGAAATATAAAAACATGAATACCATAATAGAAATGGCGTGAACACGGGATATATGTAGGCTTTGGATTAAGCACTATGGTGGTTTGGCGAGCTGCTAAAAATAGTTAAAATGCACAATAAGCTTAAATCCCTTGATCAGATTGCCCGGTCACGTCGTATTCCTCCTGCATATACCTGGGTAGTTGGGAACCAATCATCCACAACCGATCAACACTGACCGTAGGATTGGGTAACTTTATTTTGTGGAAAGAGTCATCTTAACATTGGTGAGAAAACTGATGGAGTATCATAATAATCGATAATGCCTAGTGGTATTATACAAAACTTCCGTAAATGATTGATCAGCACCAGAATAGCCAGGTATTCATCCTTGCGCCCAGGGATCCAAAAACCCAGGCCCCCACCCACTGCTATCTAACAAAGCGCTCTGTATGACGGCAAACTCGTCATCAAAGCCGGCCCACATGAATCCATCGTCCCCGTATTCAACTCCCCGATCGTTGTTGTCTTGCTCTTGATATCCCTCCCCGTTATAGTAATTGACCCCGCTGTGCTCCTGGCCGTGCTCATGTACGGCCATGGATCCTTTGCCTATACTTCCGCTGGTGGCTGAACCAGCATTGCTGCTGCTCCGGTCAGAGTCAGTTGTGGAGCTTGCTGTACGGGCCTGGCCGTAACTTGATGCACCATCCTCCTTCACTGACACAGCTTGCTTACCACGCACGGCTAGTGGCGGCGCGTTGGCGGAGAGCGTTCCAATTGCTTGCAATCGTGCTTGCAGTTGTTGAAATGAGCGAACATAGCGAGAGGCTAGGGGATGTATCTCGCCACCAACACGATTTAAGTGATCCGTACCCTGGCCGATGACGACGTCGATATCTGACGAAGGTGGTAGGTCAATCTTTGACCGCGACTGAGGATCCAGGTGCTGATAGACTAGCAAGACACTCAAAGCCGTGAAGACGTCTTATCGTCAAAGAAAAAAACTGTAAGCATGTTGATAAATAGTGTAGATGGGAAGACTATCAAGAGATATGACGTACAGTGTGAGTTATGCCATGAGGAAGACAAAAAGTTGTTTTGTTGTAAGAGATGCACCTGGTGGATTGCATCGTGGGCCGCCATGACACAACGCCTGATGCACAAATGTGCCAAATCAAGTTGAAAAGGATCGGATATGCGACGCAAAATATGGTACAGCAGTGTTTGACGGTGAATAAGGAGACGGATATGAAGAAATCTATCAAGTAACGATGTCAGTTAGCCGAATATCCAGCCCGAGCGGTAGTCAACATATCATAATTGTATGGTGATGACCTACCGCATGAGTAAAACGCTCCGTTGTCGCTCAAAATGCCAATCTGTCACGTCCGAGTCTGTGCGTAAATGAGGAGGCAGCATGCTCTGCCACACGACCAGCTCGCCATCTAGCTGGATCGACATGGCTAGGAGATCCGGTAAATCAGCTTTGATGCGAACCCTCGTGTCACGCCCTGCTGAAGACGAGGTACTACTACCTCCAGCGCTACCGCTGCTGCTTGGGGTATTGTCGTACAAGGTGTCGAGTACCTTCGCAAGCAGGCGGCATTGGGTCACAATATGGTTGAAGTATTCAATCTTGGAAGGGACATTGCTAGGCTGAGTATACTTGGACTCTTCATTGAGATACTCATCATCAACCGCAAGAGGCAAGCCGACGCGAATGGCGGGTATATCGTGAATCGTGGGCGGCCGACCGACCTTGATGCTGACGAGGCGGTCGATAACGAAGCATCCCCACCACACACGCTTGCGTATCTCCTGCTCGATAATATCCTTGGTGAAGTTGGTAGAATCGAGATAGAGCCCTAGCTCTTGTGCTGTGCGGATTGCCAGCCCAATTACAGTCCAACAATGATTGAGTTCCAGCGAGCCGTGTAAATAATGACTCATCAGCAGCAATGCCTGGACGAGCTCAATCCTGGCTTGTAAGATACTGGAGAATGCTAACATCTTGGCTCGTTTGAAAAAGCGAGAACGGTCCGGTTTTGTTGGTGCTGAGCCGGCTGGACTTCCGTGATATGGAGGACGGATCTGCACATGCTCGCTTCCAAATGCAAATACCATGTTGACCAACCCCAGCCAGGCCAAGTTGTTAGGAGCCGCCTCTTCACCGCCCACGTCCTTGCTGAGCCACAGTTTCGAATAACGGTGACGAAACGTTCCTTCATGTAGACATGGATTCAGTGGATGTCGATGTTTGAAATATGATGTCACCAAGCGGTCGGCTAATGATCGCTGGGGTAGTTCAAACAAGTCACTACTTCCGCTGCCGTCCCCTATTCCTCCCCCAATGCCCAGAAGCTCTTCGAATACGACTGTTGACGGCGACGACTCTGCCAGGGATTCTGAATTCAAGCCACCCATTCCGGATGCCTCTGCAATACTTCTCCTCGCGGTCACGGCGTTTCCTAGTCGTCCCGTCGTTGAGGCTTTGGAATTTGTGGTGCCACCGGTGGTGGCACCTGTTGTAGGAGTTCCGGTAGTTGCTACTGAGCTACCAGCTGTAGCCTCCGTGGTATTCGGTGATGTTACTTTTGTGATGAAGTCGAATGCTGATGACTCTCCAAAGTACTCTCCAGGCAAGGCGGAATGACTACTCCTTGGTCGATCACTGGGAGGGTTGCTGTCAGACGGGCGTTGTCGGCCTCCAGGTGCCGTCGAATGTTCGTTGAGTAACATGCTCCGGTCATGGTGGTGTTCTGGTCTCCCGTCTGCTGTAGATATAGGTGAAGAAGGATTTGGGTATTGGTGTTGCCGCGGACCGTCGCTTGGATTCCGGTCTGAGGATAGTCGCGGAGGAGCGAAAGGCGATTCCTTTGAGTAAGTGCTCTCATGGCTGCAGGGATAGGGGCATTTAGTTGGGGACACGAGACGAAGGGAGTGTCAGGTTGCTAGACTTACGGTGAGTGAGAGCCCTGAGGTTGCTGGTTGGCTAGATGCTCCTCGAGCATACGATTCCGTGCTCGTAGATTTTCAATGTACCTGTGAGGCGAGTGAGTAAAAGGGGGGAAGGCAACAGGGGCCAATGGCTGGCTTATTCGCTGGCGGTATAAAGATAGATGGGTTTTTAAGCAAGGGGAAATGAGAGAAACTGAAAGACGAATGAGAATTGTAGACAGAAAGACAGATAACATACTCTTGCGTCACGGAAATCTTGGTTCGTTGGGGGCTGTAGACACACTCTTGGCGTCGCTCCTTGCACGGCCCGCAAGAGGGTCGCTCGCCATCGCAGCGGTTCTTCTTGGTGCGGCAGAGATTGCAGGCATAGCCAATGCGGCGCCGTTTCGTCGGGGGTTGCTGCTGTTGTTGCTGTTGTTGCTGCTCTTGTTGTTGCTGTATTTGGGGCTTCTGGTCGTGAGAAGAACTTGAAGATGGGTGATTGATGATGTCGGGATGGCGGGAGGACTGCTGTGGCTGAGACTGAGGTTGAGGCAGCGGCAGCGCTTGCGGGTGGTGAGGTTGAGGTTGCGACTGTGGCTGAGCCTGAGGCTGCGCGTACTCGTAGGGCAAAGGCAGATGATGGCCTCTCCCCGCGTCGACGGGGACAGACGGCGTGGGAAAGGGCGCGGTGGGCGAGGCAGCCATTTAGCCAGTAGCCAGTGCCAGTGCTCGGTCCAGTCAGCAGACAAAAGCAACTCTCCACCAGTCCCCAGCTGAGAATGGAAACGAAGATGAGCGGACAAGTGATCCGGGCCTCGCGATCGGAGTACGGAGTCGAGGGTTATAAATGCGAGGTGAGCGGTGCTTGGCGGTGGAACATCCCCACGCCGCCCTAAAACCGTGCGGGGATTTGGCGCTCTAGGCCGTCCACCTTCGTCCACCTTCTGGGCTCAGTACAGTTAGGTAGGTTCCATTGCTAGCGGGAGGACTGGACGCTACAGTGCAGATGTCCACTGGTACAGTACTAAGTCGGGTGCTAGCTCGATGCATCTTCAGTGGCAATTAGCGTTCAGCCTTCTGGTCGGCTAGGGGGGGTTACTTTATAGGCTACTGTACAGCGCTACTGTACAGGCAGCAGAGATCGGCTTAGCGAGCGAGGATTACGCCAAGCCGAAGCCATCGAGCCGCATCTACCGAGGAAGATGAAACAGGGGACGGAGACACATGCATTAACAACAGCCATGCAATGCCATGCAAATGCCATGCAAGGGGGCCTGACAACGTTGTAATAATTCGTATTCAGGTTGCATTTTTACACCCAACAGCATTTTTGATGTTGCAACTGGAACCTTGGAAATCAAAATTATTCTGTACATGCATCCAACCAACAGCCAAAATCACATGCTGCTCAACAAAACATCCATGATATTCAATATGTACATAACATAAAATCACACCGAGTTCTTATACAGCGAGTGCCCCTTCACCTCCGCCACCCACAGCGGCCACGGCTTCGCTGCTCCTGCAATCGCCGTCATGCCTGCATCGTGAGCCTCGCGCTCGGTGAAGAACTGCACATCCCCCATGCCTCCCGAAAGCCCCGCGGCCGCCCTCTGGATCTGCGCGTTCTGCTGCGTGTAAATGCTCTTGCTAATCGCCATCTCGATGTTGTTGGCCGTCGCCACGAAACCGTGTCCACGCATTAGCGCAACTGGATATTTCGGCAATCCTTCGCTATCAACAGGGCCCAACGCCTTGGCCAGGGATGCTCCGGCCCCTGTGCTGCGGACAAGCATGTCCTGACTTGCTGACGGATCCTCACGATACACCGTTGCGGCGTCCCAGACGGGAACGGACGTGCCTAGGAAGCCGGCCATGTGGAAGCAAGCCCGCAGAGGCGTTGACGAGATGGAGAATGGGACGACTTCAAGTGAGTGAGAGTGCACGACTGACTGGACCTTGGGATATGCCTTGTAGATTTCAGAGTGGATGAAACGCTCTGAGAAGCCTGTGATTATCTTCCAATCAGTAAAAATCATTCACCGTCTGGTGTCCTGGTAAACCAACCTCTAGGCGCATCTTTCTGAAGTGCTTCGCCAGTCTCGACATTATACAGCACCATGTCGTCTGTGGAGGATACCAGCGCGGGTGCCATATAACGCGACATCATAAACACCGACTCACTCAGACGCACCGACAGATGACCATACGCGTCCACCACATTGTAGTAGTGCAAGATGTGACATCCATGGATATACTTGCGTATCAGCTCCAGCTCATCAGCTGGCAAGCGATGGCTCTTGCTACCCGAGTTTGTAGCCATTGTAAGGAGTAACTTCTCACGATGACACGAACGGGCTCAGCTACGCGTATTTTGTCTGGTAGTGGGATGGGATGCAGCGGGATGAGCAAATGGCTTAGCCAAGGTTAGGCGGTGCTTCTAGACGACTTCCTAATCCACGCAGGGAATCGGGAATTAAAGAGGCGCACAGACGGATCAACAACAGCCTCAAATACCGTCGACGCGGGTGTTGATTTCGACCGAAAGCTTCCTGTAATCAACAACAATAACGCCGTTGCTAGTGAACAAAAGAGTCGGGGAGATAAAAACAATCGTAGCGCCGGAGATGCACTCCGTGAGACTAGCCGAAGCGGGGCAAGGCGCCGTCAGAGGGGAAAAAAGATCTAATTCTCGTACTCCAGCTGAGGCGTAAAATAAAGCAGCGACAGGTGGAGAGACGCCAAGATCTGTGGATTCTGGGGTTTGTTTCTGGACTTGTCGGATTCAATTGCTTTAGGCTGACGTGGGGCGACTGTAATAGTTCCTGTTCCTTGAAGTCTCATGAACAGCGGTCTCGGAAGTTGCACGAGCTTACCATCAAATGACTATTGCATTATTTTGTCTTGTCTCCTATTAAATTTCCGATTGAGTAATGAGAATAAGCGCATAGTTACAGTGTGGAGTCAACACCAACCAACAGTCAGACTCAATGAAACAAATCATATACATGAGTCGGCGAGGGCATGATGCCTGGTATTCGACGTCTAACACGATGCTTCACATTGAATCGAAAAATAAAAGTGATAGACTTACCCCTCCTCCGCACTTAAACGACGCAGATCTCTTGACATGTTTCACTGATTCACATCGTACTCGTAATAAGTGGAGGAGGGGTGAGGCCCTTGCAAGAATTAGCATCTAACCACCCCGGGAATGTGGAGATAGTCGCACAGGACCCTGAGTTGTGAAATGTTGAAGATTTTTTGTTACAGTATTTAAAACCAAGAAAGAGTGGTATATGTACCTATGTGAGTATAATGACAGTTGCAACGAACGAACCATATGTACTATTCACAGAAAATATAACCCTCAAGTATCAATCTCAACCTCATTCCACTTACTTACTGTTGTTACTTTGATGGCTTGCAGAAGAGGTCCAACGGGCCCTCACTGTTGCCAGTAACACAAGCCCACATATTGTAATGGCTATCTCGGATGATGCCTGCTCCCGCAAAATCGTGGCAGATCTTGCCATCCACATTCAACGCCTTATTGTCCAAAACTTCTTTTATACCCTCTAGAACGTCGTAGAACACATCACCCCCAGGGTAGCCTGCTTCGATCGTCCTACAGTAGAGATCATCGTGATTCGCAACTTGCTTGAAGTGCTTGCTGTAATTATGGTCCTTTTTGGGGATATTATCGAGGATTTCCAAGATTCTGGGCTCTTTCGAGGTTACGTCTGGCTTCTCGCAAACATGAATATGAACCTGCTCGTGCGTTCTTGACCGAACAGAGTTCAACGCCAGTGCATGGGTTTTACGATCGTAATTTCCCTGAGCAAACTTCCAGCCCACCTCGTATCGGGAAGGATTGTTGGCCATCTCCAGGATTCCCGGGAGCAAGTCCGTGGTAGTCACGAGTTGCTCGCCATTGTTCGTCAAAACGAATATCGCCTGGTTTGCAGGTGGGTTCGAATATGATGTCACCGTCTTTTTACAGTCGTCGTATCTGAGACAGGTGCAAAGCGTGGAAAACCATAAGCCACATCCCGTACATTCCTTGTCAGCATCGGTACATCCGACAGCGCAATGGGGGCTCTTGGTGTATCGATATTGGATATCGACGACGCCAAAGCAGGCTTTACATCCATTCTTATGGCACGTGTCTTTATGTTGAGGCTGGCAGGCACACTTTGACACGTCCATCTGACGGATATCCTTGATGGAACAAGCGGGTGGGGGTTTAGGCGACGGCGACGGTTTTCCTTGCGCTTGTGCCTCTATAAGAGGCGCGAAGGCGGATAAGAGGATCAGGAGAACGCCGGTGAGTTGAGCCATGATGTAGACGGTTCCTTGTGTTGAACGAATAGACTAAGCGCAATAATGGCGATTTACTTCATTTGTGACAATGAAATGACTTGACCAGAGGGAATTGCAACAATTCTTTTCTCGTTTCATTCATTTTGTTTTATAGCTGAAATCGTCTCCAATTTTAGTCATCAGTCTGGTTGGACTAAATGCAACTATCTCCAAGCCGATGTGTCGCTTGGAATGCTGGGCTTAGGAGTGTCCGACCCTCCCGCCAAGATTGATGCCTGACACCCATCCACTCATCTGTCTGGAGAGAAGATATCCGTGGGTCCAACTTCCTGATCTCACATCTCGTCATGAGTTTAACCACATCGCTTTGTTGGCGTTAAAGATCCAATATTTTGGTTACACCGATTTGGGCCCGAGTACATTCAGTCTTCGGTAGCGTTTTTGATCACCCAGCCTAAGCCACCTAATAAAAGGCGTCAGCCTATAATGACTGATTTTGCTGGCATGTGCTCTATGGGCGGATAGTATTTGATCGGATGTCGATAGTTTCGGACAATTGGGTACATGGCAGAATTTCTTGTGAGTGGCTGTGTCTGTCTAGAGGCGCAAGTCAATTGCCAACGCCAATGACTGATGCGTCGTATAAACGGCCTCTGGTGTACGAAATCTAAGTATTTTCCCGGCATATTCAATGATCCGCGCCATAAGCTGTTGAAGCTTCATTATGTGAGGGGTCCTGTGTCACCAAAAGGGTTTAATCCACCCCCGCATGGGCTGATTCGAGTTCAAAAATGGTCTTGACTTAAGACTAAACTAAAGTCTAACGATCTCCTGTAGCCTAACTTAGAAGTCTGCCGATGGCCCGATTCTGTGGCTGTCAATGTGACAAGACAAGTTGCTCGACGCAGTCGCCATTCGTTTTGTCTCAATGGGAATATAGAGCCCAAATTGAGACGCACTCAGCTTGGCGCAATGGACTTAGCAGACATCGAGTTCCTCCTGTCAGCTAATACTGCCAGGGTTTCCAATTGTTTCAGAAAGACACCTCTTTGTTCCAGTCTTCCTGGGGCGTCGAGAAAGGATCAAAGAAGTTTGCGGTTGAGGATCGCTAGTCCCACTCTATAACCTTCACGTCAAGATGGGCCTTTTCCTAATAAACACTAGCAACAAGGCATTGCCGTCACCAATCATCGTTGACACACAAATTAAACCTTCCAATTCAATTGGCGGAACAAGAAAATCGTTGCCAAGGCTGGCCTTCAAGGCGATCACGGCTACACGGCAGGAATAGCTCTTCCAATAGTTCCATACTTGGCACGAATCTAATTGTTTTACCATGCCATATGTACTCACCTGTTTATTTTTGCGCGTGACACTACCACAGCTCTTCTTTATCTGGAGGGCCAGCTGAAACAAAGTTCATCCAGCCCTATTGGAGGCTGCTCTGCCACTTTTTGCATGGCAATTCTCCGAAGTTTGAGCCACTCACTCTGGCTAGGCCAGCGCACACCGATCCCATGCCCTAGATCAAGCCGCGTGGGGAATACACAGCCCTTTCTAAAAGTATATATCAGATTTCGAAATAACCAACAAAATCTCAGATGTTGTGATGAGAAGAAACGATATGTGAGACATTGGGAAATTGGTAATACGACAGCCACAGAAAAGTATCCATTGCAAGCCCATAAGCACGTAAAAATTAGATATACGTCTACCTAATTAGAACTCATACTCGTATTACCTAATGGCTCTTTTTGGATGCCAAGAAATTGAAGTTAACTGCCGAAACAGGCCCGGAGAATTGTTTCAACAGCAATCTATTTTATCCTTGTCTGACGGTAGTGGATCGTTCAGCCGTGCCAAGTGTCTTTGCTTGGCAGATTATGTTGGTTCGCAAAAGTCTTGGCGTACTTGAATCGGAAGGTCCATCTTCCGAGTGATCGTTGAGTAGTTTACGACCGGTAAAGCCAAAAACATGTGACGAAGAGTAAGACATTTAATTTGTAAGAAGATGGATACTTTCTTAGCTCATCAATCAGTTTGAGTAGATGGATATGGATCACTTAATGATTTAGGAGTAGTTTTCCATTTTGATATCGTTCGATGACACTGCCCAAACTAGGGATAGCTTGAGAGGCTGCTCAGTCCAAAAGCCACAGGAACCTTTTAAACAAAGACAACGGGGATCGTCATATGTAAAGTTTTTTTTCCGTGCCCAAGGCACGAGTTGCCATTGTATCATTGCCGAAAATTAAAATGAAGGCGCCAAATGTTGGGATATTGGGCAATTTATCTGTATAAAATGAAGCTAGTCACTGCCTGTCATCAGTATAAATTCTATGCAAGCCTATTATGGCATCGTTCGCTCAACTCATCCTTCAAAGCATGTTACTTCAAACTGAATACGCCTTCTTGCCAAGTCAACCATTATGGCGACATGGTACAGCCTACCAATCGAGATCCAGACGATGATTCTAAAGCTGCTCCAATCTCACAGCGATAGCGGTACTACGAGCAGTTATGCAGCCGTTTCGAAAGAATGGCAGCTTTACTTTGAGAGATACAATTTTCGACGCTGGATCCTTCACCAGTCATGTATCCCAGAATTTGGTCGAATCGTCCGCCACCACCGGAAGGGCATGGTCAAGCACGTTTGGCTACGAGTTGAACTTGCTCCATACTTCTGTCCCGCTTGTGAATGGCCCGAGAGACCATTTGAGGTTTTAGACAATAACCAAACTTTTACAGCAGCTCTATATCGACTGCTCGAGGTCCTCGGCACTTGGAAGAAAAGCGGGCAGTATGGTGTCTCTAATGGCGGATTGGTCTTGGAGCTCAGCGCTTATTCGCCGAGCGACTCAGAGCATTTTTTCAAATACCCTCTTGGCAAAGACGATTACCCCCACAAATACGACGAAACCTGCATGGTAGATGATTCCGTAAAAGCTGGGGCCTCAGACAATCTCCCAGAAGATCATACCTCAGAGAATAATACCTCTCATCGGACTTTCAATACACCGTATATCAGAGTCACACCGGGAACTTGCCGCCTCTTTGGAAGTCTTCTTAAACTCGATTACGGAAAGTTCGATACCCCAAAGGCGAATAGAAGGCTGCCAGGCGTTTCAGTTGTCAAAGCATTGCTTCACCGCCGACGGTATCCTCGAAGTTTCCACCCTGATACATTGCTCAACATTTTCGAGAGCTTGCATGGTCTGGAGAGCATAGTACTAGAGCCTTGTATTCGCGATTACCCATGTCCCGACAAGAGTGAGTGTCAGATGTAACAGAATGTATTTACAAATACTCACTTTGTGTAGATGTTCAACGCAGTTTCGATGTGTTCCTACGCCACATTGGTTCTCTTAAGCGCCTTTCTATCTATGGTGATCACCTTCATGTTGGTACGAATGGGTTTAATCCATACAAGATTATGCCATCTTTGGGATGGACGTTGACGGATGAGAGCCACTTATTTGAGCATCTCTCAATCGCCTTTCTGGCAGATGCAAAAGACTTTTTTCGAGATTTTTCGCCTGGCTATGCGCCAAAGTCTGTCGATAAGTCACGCAGTGGGGTACAAAGAGCTCTTCTATCTCATCTATCGTCGTCCCAACGCCGTGCCTTGGGCAAACCCCGCAAGTCACCAGATTTCGAACGAAGGCTCGCTAAAGAATTCAAGCGCATCAACGGAAGACAAAGAATTCCTCCATCAATCTATAAGCCTACATGGCCGAATTTAGAGTCAATAGCACTCACCTCGTCACTGCTCGATGTGGCCGTGGATAGCAAGTCTATCAATAATCTCCTCCGGGCTGCAGCAGGTGCTGCTCTAGAGATGCCCAAGTTACAGACCATGGAAATGTTCAGCCAAAGAGCCATGAGTGTGTTTGTTTTCCAGTACTGCCGTAGCCTGGACGGAATGCCCACAATCACTATATCCAGTTCATGGTCTCACCCTCTTGAGCCGGAAGTAGTGAGTGCTTGGGATCGTGTAGGGCATAAGCATGAGGATACTGGGCATAAAATTGCTGTCATACGAAAGCGCTTGAAAAGATTCTTCTTCAAAAATCACGGCTCCGTTGTTTATACGTTAAAACTTCAGGACTTGATACTACACCCGGTATCGTTGTGCCAGTTTATATCCGAATTCGGCTGGGAAGACACATTTGCAGGGGCGTTTTGGCCGCAGCCATAGAACAAAGACATTTAAGGCAGGTATAGCCTGACTTTATGTTTGTTAAGGTGTAATTTCAATGTGTGAATTGTTGAACGGCTGGTCGCAAATATATAGATAGCTCCCAAAAGCCGCCTAGTATCTTTTCTATTTTTATTATCATCGTCATATCATCATTCCGTCTTTATACATCCATAGCTCTGTGTGGAGGAGATGGAACATCGCGGGTGGACTTCTCCTCAAACTAGAGATTCGTGGCTTTGAGTACCAATCCATGCCAGGTGAATATCACATGTTAGTGGAGAAGCAACGTTATGAGTGGATATCATTTGAAAGGATGATGGAGATCAGTTATGGATCAAGGACAGCCATGCGAGTTGCGGCTGCAGCCGCACCACCTATGCGTAGTTTACAGTCTACCATCGGAAAAGTACCGAACGTCGAGATTCAAGAGATGCGTAATGACGCCATATTTACTGAATTCGATGCCACTTACTTCAGATTCAGTTCATAGATAATTTTAGTTTATCATTTGACAGCTGGGGATCATCTTGCTGAATTGAAAAACATAAAGGGGTCGCTTTCAAGACCGTCCGCGTCACATCTGCATACGCAACTAGGGGATTGCTAATCACTCTTTAAGTCCCTTCTATTGCCTCTGAATTACATATTTAACTCCAATAAATACACAATCATGGGATCAATAGGAAAGCTGATCTTAGTTACCGGCGCGAATGGCTTCATTGCTGCGCATACTATTATCGCTCTTCTGGATGGGGGTTATCAAGTCCGGGGAACCGTCCGATCCAAGTCTTCGGCTGAGACAGTTCGAAAAACTTACTCTTCTTATTCAAATAGGTTTTCTGCGGTGGTTGTTCCCGACTTGAGCGTTAAAAACGCCTTTGATGAGGCAGTCAGGGATATTGACGGGGTGAGGATTTCCATGAAGTGTATTACACAAATAAATACTAATGATGTGACTCAGGCTTTTCATATTGCCAGTCCATTTACATTCAATATTAAAGACAATGAGGCCGACTTGCTGATTCCAGCTATTGAAGGAACCAAGAACTTACTAAAGTCAGTTGCTACACATGCGCCTCAAGCCAAGCGAGTTGTCGTCACCTCATCTTCTGCTGCAATGTTCGATTTCTCCAAGGGTCTTTGGCCAGGTCACGCATATAACGAAGCTGATTGGAACGAAATCACTTATGACTACGCCAAGACTGCCGATGCGCCGGTAGCTTACTGCACTTCCAAGGCTCTGGCGGAGAAGGCTGCCTGGAAATTTGTTGACGAGCAAAAGCCTCATTTCGACCTAACCGTCTTATGCCCGCCCATGGTCTTTGGTCCTACAGCTCACGCCTTGTCCTTGTCGACAATGAATACCAGCGCTTGGGATATTTACCGATTCCTGTCTGGCGAGCTCGATGATGTTCCTGACACAGCTTGCTGGGCATTCGTTGACGTACGAGATCTTGCTGATGCTCACGTGCGTGCTCTGGAGATTCCTGAAGCTGGAAATGAGCGCTTCTTTATCGTCAGCGAGCGTTACAGTTATCAGAAAACAGCTGACGTCTTACATGCGTCTCCCCGTATTGCCAAGGACGATAAAAAGTTGATCCCTATTGGGAAGCCGGGGCAAAATTACCCATCGCCAGAGGTATACGAGGTCGATAACTCAAAGTCAAAGAGAATTCTCGGGTTAAAATACCGCTCGTTTGAAGAATCTATTGTTGATGCCGCGGTCAACATGATTCAAATTCGCAATAATGCCATTTAATAGAAGCGTTGTGACCGATTCAAAAAGAGCGACTGGATATAAGAGTTCAATTCAATGCAGTGATTCGGATAGTATGCTTAGTCATTTGTTAATAAAGGATCAAGACTGAATGCCACATCTCTACTCATTTGTGACCCTTGTGCTCGGGGCGGTTTCGTGTTCTCTAAGCGCTTGACATACATTAGCTATCCCATCTAAAACCGCCGCGCCCGACCAAGAGTGGCTTGCACCAGATTTCAAGCCCCTTGAATGTTATTTTTTAGCAATTCTGATCCAATGAAGACTGTCCTCGACTTTTATTAGTCTTTCATCGCAGCAAAAGCCTTTGTCTGGTGATTCTTGAGGTTCATTTCCCATCATTCGATTCGTCAGCAGGCAAAACAAAGGAAAGGATGGTTGCCTAGCGTCTTAACCTCTCCTGGAAAGCCTTTGTTGCTACTTGAGTTGACAAAGAACATGTAAATACAAAGTCACGGCAACTAGACCGACTCCGACTTCGATAGCATGTCATAGTAATTGGTGTTTGAAGAGCTTAGTCATTGCAGCAAGTTCCGACCATGACCTCCTTAGAAAAGCCAAAACTAGATGGCGCGAACGACATTCATGACATTGTTATTGAGTGCAAAACACTCTTTGAGTCACTGGCTGAGCGAGTCAAGCTAGATCATGGCGAGAAGGATATCAAAACTGAAAAAGGCGAACAAGAAGGTGGACGGACGGCTTTTGGAGACCGAACTGGTAGCTCAAAGCTAAGCACTGACGAGATGGAAAGTCGCTTCAACCTCTGGATTGACGACTCTGGCGCTCTGGCGGCCGACGTCAGCAGATCTCTCGATACGCGCCTGTCCGCCCGCCAACACGTCAAGAAGATGGTCACTTATCCGCTCCAGATGCTCGCCAGGAATCTCAAGTATCGTAAGTCTACGTCCGCAAAGCAGTTACATACATATATATCAATATGCTGTTTCTACTGTTTCCATTGCTTCTATGTTGCGCTAACAACGAATTTCCAGTTCTCAATGGCGACAGCGCCGATCCGGATGTTCCAAGCGACAGTAGCGGCAACAACAGTGACACGGATGAGTTGGAAGACAAAGCCAGGCATGCGATCCAGAGTGCTCTGAACGAACTCCACTGCGTGGCGTTTGCCATCCGCAAGTCAGAAGAATGCAGTCAGGAGTACAGCCTCTCGTCTAGTTCCCATCAAAACGATGACAGCTATCTCAAAGAGCAGACCTGTCACCGCGTCCGGCATGACTTCAGAGACGCTCCGCGCTCTCTGTGTGATCAACTCGGGGCGTCTCTGGCCATATGCTGTATCAAGCGTCTCCAGAGAGTATGGCATGAGGAGAAGCCCAGCACTAGGCGCAACACAGATGAGTCCAAACATCACACGGACGAGGACACTGAACCCTACGTCTGTCTCTCTGAGGACTGCACGTCTCCCATGCTGTTCTTTGTCAACATGAACGACTGGATGAACCACATGGAAATGTTCCATTCGGACCAGTGGAACCGTAAGATACACATGAGCCCCTGGTACTGTGACATCGGCCACAGGCCCGCAATCCATTTCGATGACCACGACAGCTTCGTGCGGCACATGACAGACCCGGCGAACCACGAGGGCTGGGAACCCCCAACCGATCGGCAGCTCGATACGCCCTTCCGCGACAACTATTGTTGCCCCATCTGCGAGTGCGTTCCCAGCGCCCTAGAACCGGTAATCTCGAACAGTAACCCCGACGAGATCCGGCGCCAGCTGTACGAACACATCGCAGCACACATCAAGGACGCTTTTAAGTCGATTCCGACTCTAGAAGAGCTTGAGCGTACGCAATCTGAAATCGATAGTGAAGATTAAAGGTGGTTAAGGGCGACAATTCGTAACATCGTACCTAAGTAGCCTAGTTAAGCCTCGACAGGAGACAAGCGTGGCTTTCACGGGCAACCCGGACCGAGACACTGTCGGTTTGGGAACTGAAGCTTATAATGAGGATTTTTATAGCATGGACAGACTAAATACAATCTGGGACAACCCTGAACTTGTGGAATACTGGGGACACGAAGCAGCTCCAGACCCGGGGAGGCTAGACGCTATCCTGGACCACTTCAATCGGGCCCAGTACCACGACTAGTGTGTATATGCATGATCTCTATCGCTGTTTTGACTCTACTCTCCTTCTCTTGTTCCCTTTGGCTTTTTCTATCTTTTTAAATGTCTTATACCTTCTTAGTTGGTGGATATTCGTTCAATGAATAAAGTATGGGTCTATGAGATTTAACCACTTCGATCATCACTCATGTGCATGCTGCTCTTTTGCTCGCCCAACTTCTCTCCTAGGGAATTTCTTACATTTCAGTTCTTTTTTTCAATGCACAGTATATTTGATCTCACTATTCTCTCCATCTTGAACGTCTGCAGAGTCATCTTACATCTTCCTGTTGAATCACAGTGGCAATGAGTCATCTCTACCCGCTTGCTGACGGATAAGCCGATAAAGGAGGTTTAGAGTGACTACATAGACACGATCCTCCGAATAAGCTTTTCTTTTTCTTAGCTGAGACATAGCAACTTCAAAAACTTTATATAGCCTGTTGCTTTTCTATGTGTCATCATAAAAACGGCTTCACCTTTTCTTCCAAACAACGGACTTCTTTTGCTCGTTAGCAACGCCACACAGCTTCATCTCGCATATATCACTATGGCAGCGCCTGTTGTTTGGATTAACGCATTCCCTGGAACGGGAAAATTAACCGTTGCCAGAGAACTCATTCGCCTCGATCGGTCAAGCATTCTAATCGACAACCATCAGCTGATAGACCCGGTCGCAGCACGGTTCTCCCGAGACCATCCTCAGTACCAAACAGAGCGGAGACGCGAACGCGAGAGTGCATTTGACAAATACGTACTTGAACCAACTCTGCTATCAAAAACAATCGTCTTCACAGGTAAGCCAGAATGATCATACATAGCGTCCGCACAGCTAAAGCGATGCCGGCAAGATTGCCAATCAGATGATGAACTAGGCCAAGCTACAGCGCAAGAGTATCTACAAGCCGCTCTGAAAGCTAAGCGACCATTTATTACCATCTATCTATCTTGCGAGATAGAGGTCAACATTAAAAGGGCCACTAGTTCCGAACGCGTCCAGGGAACCACGACAAAGCTGACTGACGCCGTTATGTTAAGAGACGCTCTATCGAGATGCAAAATGTTTCGATTCGAGAACAGTCCGTATGAAGCGTACAACATCGACACAACGGACTTAGCACCTAGGGATACCGCCTTGAGGATACAGGCATATATCAAGGGTTATTTATCCGGGTGCAAGGAGAGGCGGTCTGAATAGGTTACGCAATCATGATTCAAAAAAGCAGCACGGTGGATATGGATACCCATGCAATTTGAAGCAGACATCCCTTTAGGAAAGGAGCATCAGTCAACACTTGTTTAAGCGAGATAAGCGAACTCAATGCAACTGAGACTTTGAAAGCTATTATGAAGGCCATAGGAATAGGAGAACCAAGGCACAGAAGCATACAATCTAGCAACGGAGATGCCGTCTTAACTCCGGTCTCAGTCCACAACTCAGGAGATATAGTTAACGGACACGGCCTGGGATTTTACTCCGTCAAGACCCCAGTTATCCCCGAATTTCGGGATCCACTTTCAACGTTCATGGTTCCTACGCTTCCGTGAATTGCCAGATTAGGATATCCCCAGAACAATGTCATTCCCTTTATGGCATTCCTCTTCCAGGTTGGCAAACAGATATAAAGACATTCAACTCTCGAGAGATTGGTTTCAATAATGCTATCAGCCGCGAAGGCTTATTAAGTTTGTGAAAGATTATAGTTTAATCTCAAAAATGCTTCTTAAACCCCTATTGTGCCTTTGGGCTCTAAGCTCTTGTTATCTGGTCACTGGGGCTCAGACTTATGGGTCAAAAGGCGAATTGTGGCTCGCACCAACATCAAACGAACCGTCAATACATAGCCCATATGTGGTAAGCAATTATCTTCCACCACCATGTTCTATATCCATCCCTTGATTACAAAATCATCTAACATTCTTCAGACATCGGGACCCACATTGAACGTTTCTTTGAACCAAGCCATCCGCGTCCAATCAGCAGCCGGCTTTAACTCGCATTGGGTTGGACACTGGGTCACAACCACCGACAATCTTCATTTCGTCCTGATCACATTTTCGAATGTCGTCAATGGAGGCCCTAACAATGCAACAGATGGAGGCTCGGCCAATGGCTGCCTGATTTACTCATTGGAGTCTGGTGGCTCCAACTCGTCATTCATCGCCGGAAAGCTTACTACCTTTGGGCAAGACAAACTCAGAATCCAGTTTGGCGATCAGTACGAGCTGCACAGCTTAACAGATGATAACATATCTGCCATCAACGTCATCGCAAATTATACCGAGAGCAACTTTGGCCTCAATACGACATTCCAGCCTCGAGGCTCTCTTTTATTCAACGGTGGCAGTGGAAGCCTCTATTGGGGCTCAGTCTTCAACCAACAATGGTCCAGTTCAGCTGCCTATACCACAGGAACGTTTACCATCAATGGAACAAGGCACATCATCGATCCCAATCGCTCAACGACATGGTACGATCGTCAGTGGGGCGAAAAGAATCCAACACAAGGCTGGCACTGGTTCCCAATCCAGCTCGAAAACGGGGTTCGTATCTCAACATGGGTAATCCCCACAGAACAAGGCGACGCCGTCAAGGCCTTCGCCACGGCCTTGTATCCAAATGGAGAACAGGAAGTGATTAGCGTGAACCCTGATATCAAGCCGAAGGATGCGTGGGTATCGCCGACTACGAACCGCACCTGGTATGGATCTTTTAAAGTCTCATTTTTAGATGAGTACAACAGTGTGATCACTGCTGTCGCCCCAGACGTCACCAATCGGAAATTTGGAGAGGCCAGCTTTGGACCATCGTTTGCATTTTGCGATTCTTTCACGGTCTATAATGGAACTTGGAAGGGACAAAGCGTTCGCGGCTGGGGAATTGTCGAGCAGTGGCCGGCGTCTTGAGTTTTCCTACGGCTTGTTTGAGTCATAAGAGGGGTATATTAGTATACATTTTCTATAGGCATATGAGCAATTATAAAGAATTCTCCGCAAATTTCTGCCTGTGATTGCGTAAGTCCCATATTAATGCATTTTGCACCAGCCACCAACACAAACTCACAACAAAAAGGTCCGATATGTGTAAATATCTCTCATATAAGTGTTTATAATCTCTTGCTTTATACTCTACTCTTCTATTCTTTCTATTCTTCATCGAATCGCTTGTACTTGAACAGCTTGGCTCACCTAGGAACTTTGATTTTCTTCAGGAGAGACAGTAAGTCTTCGATTATGGACTCTAGTTTCTACCTTCACCCGATGACTAACTCTGGACATCAGACAACATGCATTCACAGCTAGACACGCTGATGTTGCCGAAAACGTATCCACCTCCGTATGAAGAACACAATGGCACGGCCGAAGACGCCAAGGATATCGACAGCCCTAATGAGGAAATATTCGTTCCTCCGCACATCATGCAGAAAATCATGGCACTGAAAACACACAAGGAAAGAATTCGAATGGTTGAGGAATACATGAAGAAAAAAGGAGAAATTGTGAAAGCGAAAGAGAAGGCATTAACTTGTCAAAAACGTGCACGAGCTCGAACGATCAAAGGTGCCAAGAACGATATTAAAGATATCCAAAAAGCATACTGGGAGACTGTGCATAATATTTTGGATGCAAAGGAGCAGAGTTTCCGATTGTTCTCTAGAGGTTATGGTTTTAATACATGCATTCGTGCATGTAGGTTGCTGGTAACTGCCAGAAAAGATGAGGCGCGGCGTTTCCATGAAACAGAAACGGGGAAGATTGAAGCTATATATCAAAATGCGTTCAAAAGGGTGGATGAAGAGTACAACGCTCTTCTGGACCTCATGCTAATCAGCGACAAGCAGAATGCGAGGGCTGAGGTTTGAGGTATGACCAGGCCTGTTTTTATATATCACAAAATTATTTTCTTGTCGAAGTATTACACCTCTATGTCTTTGGCTGTTTTCATGTGATATTATGTAGTCAGCTTAACAATTTTCTAATGAGGTAGACATTGAATCAATTTGACTGTGTAATCAAGGACTAAATAATAGGCGGACTTGCAATTTTTACTTGAAGAAGCAAATGTTATTTCATTGATAGGAAGTCGAATCAAAGCAGTCAATTCAAAGTACAAGAAGACTAGTTCTTTTGCGTTAAGCTTTACACTAGCGCCTGCCTAAGGATACAAAATTGTGTAATTCTTCGGTCATGCGTGGGTATTGCAACATTCTATGTAACCAACCAAGCGGAGGACAGAAAAACCGAGACTGAGAAGATTACGAGCACCCACGATTAATTATACACCTATATATTCTTAAAGTTACTGCTAGTATATCTATATTTCTTGAGTAGCTGCGATTATATCTATTTTTCTAGTAACTACTACTCTATTTACATCTTTCTAGTAACTGCTACTATATTTACATAATAAAGTTCTACTGCTGCCTAGATAGGCGTCTTACGAGTTGGTTAAGTGCTCATATTACTGAATGTATGCACTTATTCATCTTGCAGTCTCGCCTTTTCTGACCTCCGCTTGCCAACCATTCAATGTTCCCAACTTGGCCTCGATGTCTCTCTCTCTCAATAATTATTAATTATCAATCATCAACCGATCAACATGGCCTTCAAATATATCATGCCCCTCACATTCATATCGAGAATCAGTTTTAGTTCACGAACCATCATCTATCTACGGCCTGATCCCTGCCTCGGTAGCCTCACCATCCCTCCAGAGATAATATTAAAGATCATAACCTATCTCGATCGACCCTCGCATCTCTCATTTGCTCTAACTTGCCGGACAGTTCTTCTCTATTACCTCCCTCAACCTCTTCAGCTATCGTCCACTGAAAAGCAAGAATTCCTGGCCCTTCTAGAAAAGGACGCGCCTCATTACTATTTCTGCCATTTCTGCCTCAAACTCCATCGATGGCGCATGTCCTGGTTTTGGCATTTCAATTCAGAGATTCCACACTTTTATCTCAAGCACAGAGATACCTGCAGAGAAAAATATCAAATCGAGCACTATGGGATGCCAATTTTGTTGTATCCTCTCGCGCGAGTGATAATGAATCGGCATTTCCATGGGGCGGCACATGGCCCTCTACCAACAGTATTATCAACATCAATCAACGATTACTGGTCTTGGGATGGAAGACATCATACAGTTTGGAAAGCCCGTATTGTTGGCGACGAATTAATGATATCATCGGCTATTACGATATATCCCCACGAGAATCAAGAAAACCCCAAGAATACTGTCGATTGCGCCCCGCATCCGCTATGCCCGCATCTTACAACTAGCGCTCGTTCTTCCCCTCAAAAACAACTTCCTGAGCTAGCTGCTCGAAGTTCTGCAGATTATTTCGTTCCATGTCATGAATCTGTCAAGTCTTGTCCTGAATGTCTCACGGACTACTGCATCACCATCACTCGGCAGAAGAAGCGTTGGGCGATCAAGGTCATTGCCTACAATCAGCTTGGAGCAGTCAGATCACCATTTGACTGGGAGTGGAGTGGCATGGTACCATCGAGGTATAGGTTGGGAGAGCGGCAATCTAGGTATCTTTTGGGGCATAGGCCAGGTATGGTGAGGCACTTGTGGAGCAAAGCAGATGAGATTCTCCTGGAACCCACAGGAGAATGGGCATATCTCCCAACTAGATAGAGATCTGATTGGCAGAGGCAGGTAGATGGATCAATCAACAAAATACTCACTGCAGGCTCGTCTTGGCTTCGCCTTTGGCAAGGCTACTGGGCCCCAGCACCTGCCTCCCGGCACTGGCCCCACCAGGCCTGGACAACTGCGTCAAAGCACATGCATGGATTGCTGGCATCGTCTGGGAGTGTCGTTAGACGACAAGAGTCCTGCACCTGAACCCCTGCCGTCTTTCCGCTTTCTGCCTACTGGCAACATGGGGAGTGGGGCAGGGAGCCGAAAAGGCGGCAGGAATGGATTCTTTTTGTTTAAAAAAGGCACGGGTTTTCAACCGTCTCCCATCAGTCTTACATAGTGCTGAGTACTAAGTGCCAATTTCATTAGAGCAGACAACTTCGTCTCTCGATGTGAGAGTAACAATCTCATGAAAACCTTTTGCATTTATGGCAAAATATTCTATTACCAGAAATGAATGCTGCGGGAAGTACACTGAGCATTCTTCATCTCATGCACCAATGCTTCATTCACGCCCAGCACGCCCGCGCATTTGAAGAAGAGTTCGGAAGATATCAGCTCCGCCTCCAAGCGCAGCTCTACCACTGTTCAAGACTTATCCAAGATATGGAACGTGACGAGAATACCTTGGCCAAGAACGCAATCGATGGCCCAAAGAATACATCAGAAGAAAAAGAACGATCAATAGTGGAGACGCTCTCCGACACTCGAGACGCCCTCCGCAAAGCCCAGCGCGAAGCTGCCAAGATTCAAGCCGAGCTCGCCACAACTGCCCTCCAGTTACAAGACGCCAACTCTAACACCACACTCAATCTCAAAGCAATGCAAGTTCGGGTTACGGGGTTTCTTGATAAACGGAAGGTGCAAGCAACGAAGACAATTGAGGCAATGAAATGGGTTTTTTACAAGAGAGACATTTGCAACAAGTTAATCGCAGATATCGCTCTGCTCATGAACGACCTGGAGCGCCAAGTCGCGAGCGATACCAGGATCATGTACATTGCGCAAACACATCCTTCAATCATGCATAACGCAGAACGCGATGGCATTTAATAATCAACCAGCACGAAAATTTAGCATAGCATTGACAGCGTAATTTATTTTTATGGCACTTATAGAAAAACAATTGATCTCATTATCCGGTGCTTTCTGCTTGCTCTTCAGCAGCTTCAGCTTTATCTGTGTTTCTTTCTTCTTTAGGAAATTTTTTTTGGTCGCGCCGGCGCCGGCGGCCACTAGGCACGGCAACGCACCGGTCCAAAAAATTTAGAGCCCCCCACAGCGTGTGAGCCCCCGATGTACGGAGCTCGCTCCCAAAAAAATTTGTCGGCTCATCATGACCGGGAAGCCTGCAATATCGTTTTACCAGGCGTGCTTAGTTCTTTACAGAAGAGGCGACCTATGGACATGAAACAATAGGATTACATCTCAATACCTACTATAGGTAGTTACTCTAAGGTACATCAGGGTATAGATAATCACTCTGCTCCTGGGTTTCGCCCCGTCAAGCAGACGCGTTTGTCTAATTATGGAGTATGTACAATCTCTCTATCAGTCTATTCCACTGCTTCATTCAGGCTACATAGGTAGTCTCGCTCCGCTAGAGGAACTTCAAGTCAAATGGAAGCATATGTAAATTCGGATAGAGTAGGAGCACCTGGCGACGCCTGACAGCTTATGAATATGTAGACGTATACTGAGTACCAGTAAGCAATGAGACACAGTCGACGCAGCTGGTGGTAGACGTGCGCTTCATCATTCCGTGCACCATTGGATGTTTGGGGGTTCTTAACGGATATTAGGGACCCTGGTGGACAGGTCAGGTACGTGACGGTACCTGTAAACACATGTAAGCACACCAGGCGAAACGTGCATCAGGAGCAAGACCCAAGTACATGTACCCCATGCCGGTTGCATGAGATGGCGACAGGGGTGCGAGGCCATCTCGTGAGCTATCCTGATAACTCTGGTCGTCTGCCTCATGGATCGCCAACAGCCAGGGAGCCAAGAGGCTTCGGGTTATCTGCCCGAACAAACGGCTGTGCTGTTAGTTGGCTCGTTTAGCTCCCTAAGTTCGGTCTGGCTGCCAATATAGCCCCATTTGTGCATTGTCGGGTGCATGAAACCCCTCTTTTGCTCGAAACCCCCTGCCCGGGATCGAGTTGGTGTCCCACCCAACGCTCTCGGAAACGAGCTTTGCCCGGACAGGCCTTGTGTTTCTGCGTGGCATTGATTTTCGTCCTTGTTCCTGCTTGCACGCCCGCACTAGAGGAGGTGCCGTGTCGACCGAGGCGGAGCCCTCCCTCAGATCACGACTCCATAAAGACAGACGCAACCTCCCAGATTATGAGCTTGACGTCGGCCCCGCCTGATGTCATGGATTGGCCGCCTTCGTCCAACCAAAATACTAAAACCACTGCTCCACCACTCCCGCCCCAACCGCTTCATGGAGCGCCAGATCCCTTGGTGCACTAGCCACCACTGAGTTTACTGTCCAATTCAACATTGGTCCAGCTAGAGGACTGAAGGCGCAAGGGAAAATATGGTCGGCGGTCGCGGGGCATGGGGCTTGTGTATAAGATCTCGGTGCCTACCTATATATCATAGCAATCCTCATTGCATTCAAGCTCTACTTCATGATGCCTCCCAAAGTTTACGGCTTGGAAATCTTTACTTAATAATGGCTGTTGGTGGCACAGCTAGCATCTTCCACCTTGTATGTCAGTTTGCCAGTCGCATCCAGCAAGCCCGGGCCTTTGAAGAAGAGTTCGACTTCTACCAGCTCCAACTTAAAGTGCACCTCTCCCGCTGTGCCACCGTCTCAAGTACCCTCTGTGCTATCAACGACAGCCGCAATATTTTAGCCATACGTGGAACAGATGACTCAACAAAGGCATCAGAAGATCAGGAACCAACAATAGCGGATATTCTCTCTGCGATTCAAAATAGGCTCCGCAAAGCTCAGCAAGAAGCTGAGAAAGTGGAGGCCGATCTTTTGAAGTTTTGCCCACCGCGGGGCGCCGATGGCCTTCAATCGATGCGAGCTCGGATGACGGGATTTATTGATAAACGAAAAGCACAAGCCGCAAAAACAGTGGAAGGAATAAAATGGTCTTTTTACAAGAAAGATAAATACGACAAGTTCATCGCAGACATATCTGCGCTCATCAAACACCTTGAGCGCAAAGTCAACATTAACAAGGAAGGTCTTTCGCTCGGTAATTCTCCGATCATATACATTGCGCGAGCCCATTCTTCAGCCATATGAGGTATGAAGTGGAACGCGACGACGGTATTTGGATAGTCAATTAGTATAGGAGCCTGGCATAGCAACAACGGCGTAATTGGATTTATTTATTGGTTTTCATTTTGATGCTATTGCGTGCACTTCTTCTCCTTCTTCCCGTCCCTGTGAAATTTTGCCTGCCGCTTTGTCATTGGCAAAATGGTGATAATGACGGGTCCCCCGTATATGGCTAGCAAGAAAGGCACTCGAGACAAATACAGCAAAAAAGTAAAAACATACAACAGCCGGTGTTCGCTGATGGTCACCCACTCAACTACTAATCTGCCGGTTAGAGGCTTATCTATGGGGGAGCAGACGGGACCCCGAGTTCTCCTCTACCTATGGTCGTATGTACTTGATTATGAAGTCGATCATCTTATATGTTCTTTACCCAAGTGATTGGGAGCACAAAAAGAGAAAAACATACAACAGCCGGTGTTCGCCAGTGGTCACCCACCTGACTACTAATCTGCCGGTTAGTGGCTTGACTATGGGGGAGCAGACGGGACCCCGTATTTTCCACTACCTATGGTCGTATGTGCTTGGACTACTATCGAAATGCCTTATAACAACACATTTTGACGTTTTTGGCGCCGTGCACCCGGACTCCAGGGCTCAATTGTCCCACATGAGCGTTGCGGCACCCCGATCTGATGCTCCATTACGGTAGGTAGCGCCGGCCGATGCGCTGAGCGAACTCCGTTTCATGGAGCGGGCGTCACGCGTTTTGCGTCCACCCCCTCCAGCCCTTCCACTCCGAATTTCTGTCTGCGCCAACTTTTGACGAAATTGGTTGACGCGGCAGACAAAGGGCTTTTGGAATAAAGAGCGCGTTTAGCCACACCGCTGCTAAATAGGTACACTTCCAGTGGTCTGGTACATACATATGCCCCCCTTCCCCCGTATAATTTTCCAGCGGTCCGACGGCATGTCATTTATAGGCCACAGCCAACACGTACACTATCAGTCCTTTGGTTTAGCGGGCGAGTCTCCTTTTTGGCGCACTTGTTGACAGAATTTCTGGGTTATGCTCAGAGTTTTCATTATACATACACGTAACAATGGAAGTTGTGGGAACAGCCACCATCCTTCGTTTCATACACCAATGCTTCAGTCACATCAAGCAAGCCCGCGGCTTCGAAGACGGGTTCGAGATCTACCAGCTACAACTCGAAACACTTCTCTCTCATTGTGCCTCTGTTTCAAGAATTATTCACGATACCAGTGAGTTGTTGGCAATCTGATCGCAGATACAATAGATCCCCCCAGATAACAGATCGAGAAGACCACGAGCCAACAACAGTCGAGACTCTCTCTGCCATTCAACAAACTCTGCGTAAAGCCAAGCGTGACGCCGCAAAGATCCAAGCCGATTGCTTCGCAACGAATAATCTCCCGCTGCAGGACCTCACTGCAGATGACCACGCACCAGTACGACCTCGGATGACGGCGTTTCTCGACAAGCGAAAAATCCAAGCGGCGAAAACAATTGAAGGGGTTAAATGGGCTTTATACAAGAGAGAAATGCGCGGCAGATTTATCGAAGAAATATTCATCCTGATTCTACAACTCGAGCGCCAGATTTACTCGGAAAGTCTTGCGATTGAGGATGCTGGGTTGATGTACCTACAAAACGAGCCCGTGGCTCTTGTGTGACAGAACACGGCAGTGCATAATAGATTAGAAAGGCGATTGGCATTTTGTTCATTGCATGGCGGAAAAGGTGTTTTGCAATTTTTACATAGTGCCTATAGAAGGAATATTCAGCTCCGGTAGACATTTTGTGCTCTTCTTTTTTCCATCTTCGTCTATACTCTTGATGTCGGTAAACTGACAGGCATGATAAGAGCGAGTGGTAGAATCGCTATTGTATAATACAATAGATTCGCATCGCATCGCCTTTGGCCACGTTCAGAATCCGTGCAACTCAACTCTCAAACCCCAGGCACAGCCGCGGAGAAGAGTCGCCAGGTCGCCTGCGACTCGTGCCTGTGGCAAGCTTTTTCGACATTCACCCAGAATACCGTTTCCGTTACGGACATTCGCCGCGAGGCGGTCAAAGGACGGGTGAGCCATTGATGTTCGTGAAAGTCCCGCGCACTTTGAAGCGCCCACCGTCTTCCAGCGCCATCGACAGGGAGACATGATATCATCATGCATAGCCCTTCGCCCGCAGCATCTCTCGATTCAGCCGTTCGTAGGGTCATCCATCGGAGACTTCCCTTCTGACCATTCACAATGATGTGTGCAGGTGGGCGAACTTGGCAATCTTCCCCAGCCCCATCAGATCAGCAGGAGCGTCACAACGGCCAGCACATATCACTTGCATGTTCCTTTGTAGCTATGACCGGTCAAGGAGCATGGCATGAGTTATCGCGAAGTTCGTGGTGGATTCTCCCTTTATTATTATTTCGTCGACCAGCCTGGCGAGTGTACAAGCAGAGCCCAGCAATCTCAGGAACCTTCAGTGTTCTCGCATCTCCCTTTTCCCACAAACTAAGATAGAACAAGTACTAAACTTCTCAAATATCGCACATGCGAATTGTCTAACCGATACAATGGCCGAGTTCTTTGGCCGTTCCAGCGCTTCTTCGACTCCAACTTGGCGTGCATGCCTCTGGGTGAACGAAAGGCTGACCCGAAACGTAGCGAATAACAAAGGAGTCTTTTTTAAAATATGCCGATCTTGCCGACCAGCTAAAACTCCATAGACTGGTTGCCTCGAGGTTCAGGCACAAGAAACGAATCAGAACAATGCCTCTGGTGATCAAATGAGACAGCGCTGCGGTTGCCTCGCCTCCTTAAGCTTAATCATTTCGCGCGCGCCACCTCATCTTGGTAGGATTCATCTTGCATCAACGCTTCCTTTGAAGTAGGGGGAGCGGATCGAAAAAACCTCTCCGAAGCTCGTGCCGCTCCTGACGCATCGAGGCCCAACCAATGGTCGACTGTGAAATTTTGAGGGTGGTACAGTAACATGTGTGGCATTTCAGATCCGTACACCGCGAATAGCGCCAGGTATATGTTGCCATTGATTCGACGCCTATAAGCGTCCACACGGGCATCAGTTGTATAACTAAGATACATTAATGTCAATGTCAGATACGTACCTGTAATTTTCAGCTCACATCCCACTTACATAGAGATCTTGCCGTTTGGGAAGAGATGCAATTGCATTTCTCCGAAGTGTCGAGGACATGTAGACACGTATTTAGCCACGATTGTACTCGGAGGGTGGATTCCATTAAGGAATAATACTCAGTCATAAACAATCGGCATCTTGTGACTTAATGCGAAGTCAAGAAGTATTTCAGCTAAGATACCCATATCTTGCTTGTCGTCAATAGCGTCTTTGTCATCCGAGCTGCGTGCATGTATGGTACTCGTGGATGTCGCAAAGAGTCTGTGATTCCTTGGCGTTGATGGTCTTGAGTTCTAAGGGATTTCGAGCACCAAAAATAATGGCGGATGACAGGCACACGGAAAATTCATGTCGCTTGAGGATATTCAGCACTTCCATTCCATGTATTGGCGAAATCTGAATGCTTGTCGGATAAAGTATGCCAGTGTGAGGGGGGGCGAAGCATTGTGATCTCAAGAAGTGAGAATGAAGCTTGACATAAAGAATCGCAGTCAACGAGGTGGTAGACTGGAGGACAATTGTGTTGGGCGGATTTTGTGCAATATGTGATGAGTTATTGCGGTTTTCTTGGACTTTTGAGCTCGGCGTGTCGACTCTTGATTGACACTGCCGGCATATGAGACTTGAGTCTTGAATAATCGAAGGTCGAACTCCCGTACATAGCATGTAGCATGCAGCAGTTCGAGAGCGATATAGAAGATCGAATGCTTTCGTTTGGTGGAAGTTCCATGGAACGTTAGGTACACCCCGGGGTATTCAGTTAGAGTGTACCGGTACACTCTAACTGAATACCCCGAGGCGTAAGCCCATCAGCCTTGTGTTGTGTATCTGAATGGTAAATGTAGTTGAGTTGAATGCGTTTAGTTTCCCCGTCCCGAGTGATGATGAGATGAGAGTGCCAAGATGGGCCGGGTACTCGTCCCCAATGCTACGCAGAAGCAGCATTCGTATTGGGGTCTGTTTTTTACAGAGGTTTAGCAGCTCCTCCACCGCCAAATTGTCAAGCTGGGGTTTGGTTCGACAAAAACTGTCACGGCAGCCTCCCTCTGCCGTAGCTCGACAAGGTCCGGCGTTTGAGCTCCATCACGTACTGTGCAATGGACTGGTGTCCTGACGTTCAAGATCGCCATCGTACCTTGTACTGCCGACAGTCGAGTCTCGAGAGACGTCAAGAGCCGACAGCGTCACGATGGACATGACTAGAGCTGCGATTGTCAGGAATGCCAGAACGGCAACCCGATACGCGCCCCCTCTTGCAATTATCAGCGTGACCATGGTGGCACCTACACCAAGGACACCTGCAAAGATTCCGAGCATGACAAAGAGGAAAACTCGCCCCTAACGAGTAACCACAAGGCCAAGTCTCGGACAGATAATCGCAAGAATGCCAACCAGCGCCGAGAACGAAGAGAAGCTTACCAGGCTCATGACAACGCGATAAGAAATCACGCTGCGTTCCTCTGGCAGCACTCTTGCCACGGCGTTGGCACAAAAGGCAGACGTGATGAGACCAACGGCGACGAGATACCTGAGCCGCTGACGCAGCTCGTCAATCCCGCCTGCTGCTGCAGGGTTGGCATCCATCAGTCTGATCCGAGACGAGATTGCAGCCCCCAACAACCTCGTCTTCTTCACAGAGCCGACGAACACCGCCCACAGCGCCGCAAGAACCCAGACGCCGCAGAAGAACAAACGGATGGGCAAAAGCCGCATCCAAGTTTGCCCAACTAGGTCGGGTCCGTCACCAACCACGGGGGTATCCGATCCAGTAGGGGGGCGATGGGGGCGATTGGGGCGGAGGCGTTCCGGGAAAATGGAACCGGCAGACAAAGAGAAAGGCATGGCCTTTAGAATATATAGAGCAGTTTGTAGTTGTAAATAGAGTGTAGAAAGAGAAGGTCGCTTGTACGTGTTTGGTTCTCGAAAGTCCAGTTGGTACAATGTGAAGCTGCTCTTGAGGAGAAGAGAAAAGAGAAGAAGGGAAGAGAAGAAAGATTGGGGGTTAAAATGGGCAGATGAAATTTATTGCCAGCTGTGTCAGCTGTCCAGGCACCCGTTTTCTCAAATTTCTCGGAATTGGGAGTGTTGGCAGCTGGCCCTTTTATATATCAACCGGCTGGCTGAAAGGGCGGCGCAAGCTGCAACTGTTGACTGGATGAGGCCAAGCATATGTAACCACTAAGGTACTATAAATACATTAGATATCTCTAGTGTATCTAAGTAGTATTAGTAGCATCTCTAGTACACATTCTTTGATATACTTGTAATCTCTTCTTGGTACCTGATCTTTGTTTCACTTCACCCCGCTTCGGAACAAGACAGCATCATGGCTGAGACACGGCTATAGCAAAGCTGCGTTTCCCACCGGGTTCCAACTTTAGCTTTATCCATCGCACAGCGGCAGACAAAGATCACTGTTGCGAATTCCATTGGCCTCGAGAAAATCAGCCTCGCCGCCTCATCCATTTCCGTCTCACAATGCCCGTGCATTTGTGTAACCTTGACAACCAAATATCATTGCAACACGTAACATGCAAGGACAGGATCCTTCAGCCTACTACTATATCTAACCCACATGTTTCTCCCTTTCCATACGTTCTTCCCATCATTCTTCAAACATACACGGTATAAAGCAAGTTCATAACGTATCTCGAATATCCGCCCCTTGACATTACGAATCCGAACCGCCTCCATGGATCATGATGATAGTGTTACGCAGCAGCCTTTGATGTCCAATATGAGCGATGAAACAGAAGCGCCTCCAAGGCCTCATTCCCCGACCCAAGAAAGCGTCGTCTGGACGGAAGAGCAAGAAAATTCCACGCAACAACAGTCTTTCTTATTCCATATTGGAGACAGCACGGAAGCGCCTCCAAAACCTCAAGACTCGAGTCCTGAAAGCGACGCCGATACTACGATAGAACAAGGTAACGCCAATTGTACCACCATCGCCAATAATAAAAGAACTGGCTATCTTTGGCTTACCCGGCTCGCCTCAACATGGTGGATCGAGAGCATCACAATCTGCATCAGCTTCGCCTGCATGGCCACCCTAGTATGCATCCTCGCCCTCTTCCAAGACCGTCTCTCAACAGACTGGTCCTTCTTCATCAGCCTCAACGCCACCATCGCAATCGCAATAACAGCCGCAAAGGCGACGCTTCTCGCTACCGTATCAGTCTGCCTCAGCCAGGAGAAATGGAATCGCTTCAGGAACAAAGCCCACCATCTCCAAGATCTCGCCGTCATCGACACGGCAAGCCGCGGGCCGCTCGGTGCTATACAAATGCTCTTCCAGGTCTCGTGGGGGTTTGCGAGCATCAGTGCAGTAGTTGTCATTCTATCCATCCTCACAGATACACTGGTGCAGCAGGTGGTGTATCTCGAACCAGGCACAGTCTATACCTACCAAGAGGGTTCGGCAACGTTCGGCTATGCATATGGCTTTAACGGGTGGGAGTTTGAAGGAAATAAAGGTTCGTAGAAGTATTATTTCTTCTATGATGCCGGTTCTAATAGAAAATATGTACCTCCAGACAGGACCGATAGTGACCTAGCAAACGCCATCCTTAGAGGCATATACCAGAGTAGTTGGCCACCAGCATTCAACTGTACCTCAAACTGCACCTGGGACCAACACTATCTCACGTTGGGCTTCAGCAGCGCTTGTTTCAACGTTACAGAGGAGACCGTGGCGACGTTGGAATGTGATACGGGCGAGTATTGGCCAGGGCCTTGCCGCATGAATACACCGAGAGGGGGCGTCCAGTTCAACTTCAATGTGCTTCAGAATCCACCCATGATGATAAACTCTAGCGAAGTCAAGTATCAGCCTTTCACAAATCTCGTCATGGACAACAAGTCCAAGTTTATAAAAGACTCCGATCTTTTCGCCGCTTCCATCTGGACTCGGCCTGATGCAAATTTTGATAGCGTAAGCCTGGCTGACTATAAGAAGATTCTTCTTCAAGAGTCAATGGTAGTTGAATGCACGCTTGGCATCACCATGTACAACTACTCGGACATCTCGTCATTTTCAAATACTTTCAACATCGCCACCACCGAGGAAATACCCATCGGTAACTACAGCGGGTACACATTGAGAAAAGACAGGGAATCTGAAGCCCACCTAACGACTTGGTGGAATGACACTGGTCCAGGGCTGCCAGATATTTACTTGTCCTCCCGTTTCCTGGATATTCTCATCATGTTCATGAAGTCAGGCGCATTCTCTGGCACGTTCTATCCGTACAACTCCCCCCGCGATGACGTTTGTCTAGGCGCTACACTGGCGTTTGGCAACGGCAGTCTGGAAGTCGCTTCCAACATCTTTGACAGAATCGCAATGAGCCTAACCGATATGATACGCCAGGGTGACTCAATGCAGATTGCACAGGGCAAAACGAGTCAAGCCGTCGTCTTCATCCGCGTCCGCTGGAGATGGCTCATCCTACCCCTAGCCGTCCATTTCTTAGGAGCAATTGCCCTCGTCGGAACTATAATCGGAAGATCCAGAGACGTACCACTATGGAAGGGCTCAGCTCTGGCAGTGCTATATCACTCTGTTGACAAGGATGGGGTTTTGGGAACTCAGGTGAAGAACTTGGAAGAGCTGGACAAGGTCAAGGGCATACAGGTTATGTTGGAAAAGAAAGAGTAAAATGCTGGAAAAGAAAGAGTAAAATGCTGGAAAAGAAAGAGTAAAATGCTGGAAAAGAAAGAGTAAAATGCTGGAAAAGAAAGAGTAAAATGCTGGAAAAGAAAGAGTAAAATGCTGGAAAAGAAAGAGTAAATGCTGGAAAAGAAAGAGTAAAATGCTGGAAAAGAAAGAGTAAAATGCTGGAAAAGAAAGAGTAAAATGCTGGAAAAGAAAGAGTAAAATGCTGGAAAAGAAAGAGTAAATTTTTCGATTTCGTAGTCCAAATGCCATGAAACACGTTGAAGTATCCATATATCTAATCCTCCCATATACCACACGTTAAGTAACCAAAACCGCCGCTATCCCAAAAAAGACTATTTTATAACAAAAAGAAAAAAGAGAGAGGAAGGACATTTCCTTAAGCGGCAGCCTTCCAGTACTTGGCAGGGGTAAACGGCATCTTCGTCACGACAGCCTGCCTCTTGCGGCCACGGACAACAACATCCACCTCGGTGCCAGCCTTGTGCTGTCCATCCTTGATGTATCCCATGGCAATGTTCTTTCCGAGCGTCGGGCTGGGAACACCGCTGGTGATTGTGCCAATGGTCTGTCCATCCTTCTGAATCTCCGCGCCCTCGCGAGCAGGGGCGCCCTGGACGACGAAACCGACACGTCGTCTCTCGACGCCAGAGCCGCCCTTGGACTTTGGTGTGAGCTGAGGGAGAATGATCTCGGCGCCGTGGAAGCCGCCTGCCTTGCGGCGCTCGGGGGAGATGATCCAGCTGAGGCCAGCTTCGACGGGAGTAGTGGTGTCGTCCAGATCGTGGCCGTACAAGCACATACCAGCCTCCAGACGAAGAGAATCACGGGCTCCAAGACCAGCCATCTGGAGACGCTCAGGACCAGCAGTCTTGATGAGAGACTCAACAGCCTTGACGGTGCTCTCCAGAGCAGGATACAGCTTGCCATTGAAGGAGATTTCGAAGCCATCCTCTCCAGTGTAACCACCACGGCTAATCAGGACAGGGTGAGTCTTGCCGCCATCCGCAAGCTTAAGCTCAGCCTGGACAGTGTTGCCAAAGTAAAACTCCTTGAGGTTGATATCAGTAGCGAGGACCTCGCTCAGAATCTCAGCAGCCTGAGGGCCCTGCAGGGCAACCAGTCCCGATCCATCCAGCCTCGTCCACTGAACATCACCACCAAACTTGCCCAGCTCCTCATCAATGTACTTGGTGTCCTTGTCGAGACACGCTCCATTAGTCACCACATAGAACTCATCCTCGCCAATCCTCGTAACAATCGTATCATCCACAATGCCTCCCGTGCCAGGCCACAGGAAAGTCGTCAGCTTGCCACTCATAGGAGCAACATTGCTCCACGACGAAGGCGTAACCTTTTCCAAAAATGCCGCCGCGGCAGGACCCTTGAAAATATGCTGAACCATGTGGCTGACATCGAAGAGCGATGCGTGGTTCCGTGTGAAGTGGTGAGAGTCCGCCAGAGACAGGGACGAGTACTGGACGGGCATGTGGTAGCCCGCAAAGGGAACCATCTTGGCGCCATTGGCTACGTGGAAGTCGTACAGCGGCGTCTTCTTGAGCGGCTCTCCGCTGGAGGCGTTGGAGGCGCATCGGATGCTTCCAGCAGTCGACAGGCGGCCAGCAGCAGAGAGTGAGGCCGAAGCCTTAACGCGGGGCGATGCCCGAGCGATTCTGGTGAAGCTCTTCATTATTGCGGCTTCAATTGATGGACGAAACGCAAAGGGAAACAAGGGAAAAAAGAACAAGAAATGAGGGGAGATTGTGAGGATGAGATTAAAGGATATTGGAAAGAAAGGAAAAGAGGAATTGGCAACGGTCGTGAGAGGAAAGGATAGACACGAAAATCGCCGAAGCGGCGGTTGTTGATAAAGTCAATTGGATATCAATTGGGTAATGGCAAGATTATTCTGACGGTGGGGCGGGTTCGGGTAGCTGCGGATTGCTGCAGTGAGCTGCTAGATAAAAACCCACTCTCCGATATCGAAGTCTGCTAAAAAGTTCTTTTTGGGGATCTGTGCTTGAATCGTTCGAGGAGAAAAGTTAGATTCGCTATAATGTTTAGCCGAACACGACGACACATCTTCCGGTAATGAAAACACTGGCGATGCATCGACTCCATCTCCTCCATTGCAGCTGGTTGATCAATGCCGTACATATCAAAAAGGGCGGTGACAGCTTCAAAAATTCTGCGTCTTTATTGTCATCATACACAGTCAGGGCCAGGGTCTAGCTAATCCCAGGCTTGGCTTGGTAGGTACATGTAGTAGTTATGCCAATTACAATCGATGCTCCAAAATGATGCTGCATCCACGGAGGCATCCAGAAAACAAGAAAACAAAGAATAATAATAATAAAAAAGTCAACGTCTCCTCCAGTTCTAGTTGGACGTAGTCGCTTCAGCTGCCCAAGACCGATTCCATAATTAGGAAATAAAAGAGCGGAATCCAGTCAATGGCTCTAATTGTCCTCAAAGCTGTACTTGAGCCAGCCTCCCAGAGCACGCAGACTCTCCCACCGAACATTCTCGTCGTCGGATGCCATGAGCTCCATAATCCGTCTCTTCAAGCCAATCTTCTCGAGTTGTGATCGCTTCTCAGGAACCTCTTTGACCAGGCATCCAATGTCGTTGCATGCAATAGCCAAGACCTGCTTGTCATTGTCCCAGGGCTTCTGCATAATCTCGGCCAGCTTGCGGGGCACTTCGCCGTTTTGATACTCAAGAATCTTCCGTGCGTTCTCTGCCCAGAAGATGGTGTTGCGGTGTGGTGGCGACCAGCGGAGGTGACCTGAGTGGACTTCGGCCAGGTACTCGTCAAACGTAGTTTTCGTCTTGGTATATTCTTCCAGCAGTTCCTTGAGGCTTTGCAGATCTTCCAGCAAGTCAGGATCGGTAAGATGGCGACCACTGAGATTTTCTAACAATGCGGGTAGACGGGCGAGCACAGCAGTAGGCAGGAGCGTTCTCTGGTTCTTCTCCAGAAGGTTGTAAAGAGTGGCCAGAATCAATCGGGTCGTCTTCTCTTTGGGTGAGAGTCGAAGAAGGTGAGTGTACAAAAGGATGATGTCGTATTCACTACAACATGGTTAGTTGGGAACATCAAAGGCTAGACATGACCCGCAGAACCACTCACTCGTTGAGCTCATCTCCAATTTGTTCTGACTCAAAGCTCATCTGCCAAAAGACCATGAGAACATGGTACAGTAGCTGTAAGCCAACGCCTCCATTCAGAGAGCCCTCAAAGGTGCGCGTGCTCGCAGTGCCGCTCCAGAGACTAGCAGATGAGTCGCCACCATTGCCAACACCAGCAGCTGCTCGAAGAATGTTGACCAAGGGCGTAACGGTGTCGCTGCGCTGCTTCCAAAAGTGTTCTCGCGAGACATGTCCGAACAGCAAGGATGAGTACTCCTGCACGGCGAAATCCTGTAAGCCAGCATCGGAGCTCTGAGCCAGGCCGGACAGGTAGGTGAAGATGAGGGGGAGGGCAAGGACGGTAGGCTTAGAATCATCTTGCGCCAAAGCCATAAGATTCGACAAGGCGTGTGCGGTAAGGAGCGGGATGGGGTCCTCGTTGGAATGAGCGCGGAACAGCGGCAAAAAGTGCTGGTATGGCTCAGGAGACTTGAGGAGAGCCTTGGCGAGGGATGGCACAGCTATTTCGCAACCAGAATATCGTTAGCAATAGATTTAAATCGATGATGTAAAGAAAAGAGCAGTATAGTTCAATGATGAGAATGATATCTTTCTTGCAGCAGCGCACAAGACTTGTGTTGCTGGACTGGTGCCGCTTGTTGGGTGTTGAAATACTATTTGATGTTTTGATGTTGGTATGCAAGTCAAGAGTCCCGACTTACCATCAAGCAAATCAGCCAACAGCACCAAGATGTACTGGACCAGGCTGGTATTCTTTCCTGCCTTTTCCAAGACGCTGGGGCTGCCGTTGCCGCCAACAAACAGTAGCCGATATCCGTCGAGGTCCGCGCTCACAATCTCCTTCCTCTGCTCGGGCCTTTTAGCTTTGTCGACGGCGCGGATCTTTGCGAGCTGCTCCTCGGTGAGGCTGCCTGCTCTAACGGCTCCATCCCAGGGGATCGGGCGGTGGCGGATGTTGTTCTGCAGAGAGGCCAAATAGGTTGGCCCATCGAGAGACATGATGGCGATGGGAGAGCGAGTCTATTTTCGAGGGGGGAGAGATAGATGGACGTCGGCAAGGCGATGCAAGGCTGTGACGCGCGGAGAGTTATATTGACAAAGGAGGGTGAGAGATCGGAGGCCAATAGCAGTCGATGGAGATGTACAGAGAGGCTGAGAGAGAGAAGAAATCAATTGGAGAGACGATGGCCGCCTACCAGCTTGCAGCGGGCTGTGCGAGGCTGAAGAGCAGAATTTCGAATTAGGTGAACCGGAGAGAGTGTCACTGTCCTGTCGCAGCTCAGCTGTGGAAGCTTTGCTCTGCGCCAGCCATGATGTTGCACCCCCACCTTTTTAAGACGGGTTTATCCGGCGTTCGGCCATAGATCAGGGACCGTGCTGTATTTTCAAGGTAAAGCAGTAACGACAGCTCAGCAGCCACAAGCTGGGACAAGCCACCCCACCAGCCACTTTTTGCTTTGGCTACTGAAGCTGAGGGGCTTTTCCAACCACAAAGGCATCGATGAGGGGAAATTGAAACAAGAGCCAATGCCCTTGTATGAGTTTCTTTTCACATGTACAGAATATACTTGCTTCTTTTACATGTATAAATAAGTTCTTTGTTCATCAATGAGAAACAATTCATCCATACTCCATGTAAAAACCCACTCAAGATGGAACAAAAAAGCAATGCGCCGCTTTTCTCTACTCACGCTCCGGAGCACTTTGTAGGCTCCGAAATGGCTCGCCGTGCCTTTAAAACGGCGCACCTGCACGCTTAATGGGAACGAGAAACCTTTCCAATCAACTCCTTCGTAAACCTCCGTAGCGCATAACTATTCGTCTTCCTTTCCTTTTCTTCAGTCTTTCTTTTCTTCTATTCTTATCCGCCACTCAAGCAAGCACCATACAGATCATCCAGAACATGCAGTTAGTGACTAATGCATCCTCCCAAGCGCACGAGGCGGTCGACATGCAGCTGCGTCCCCATAGTAGCATTGTAGTCTGCCGGATTGTCCAGCACGCCAAGCTGGAATAAGAAGTGTGGGAAGACAAGTCGATCAAGTTCCAGGCAATCAGAGCAATCGGCGCAAACAAGGTCAGCCCGGTCCAGGCCCAGGTCGCTTCGCCTGGCCAGCCCATCAGAAGCTGCCAACAAGGCGCCCACTATCGATACCTACTTGATCCTGGCCTGACTTGTGTCTTGATGTCCCTCCTCCGTGTCTCCGGTGCTTGTAAGAGTCTGTCCACCATCCATGTCTGTCCATCCATGTTTTCTTGAATCTTGTGGCGGCTCAAATGTGGAAGTCTGATGCCAGCTCATCCAATCTCAAATCTCCCCCGCTCTGGGCATCTGGCACCCCGTGCTTCCGCAGGGCCAACCCGAGCCTGTCAACGATCACTATCCGAGAAGCGAGACAAAAAGAAAGATTGAAAGAAAAAAGCAAGGTCCTTGGCTGCAGCTACTAGAGCGCCTCATTCTCGATCCGGCATCTCCAGATACCCTGTAACATTCCCATCCCACCTCACTCTCTCTCATTCTTCTCGTGACCGCCAACCGTTACTCGTAAGACGCCAATGGAGAATCATCACAAGTCAGATTCCGGCCCGGACCCTTGCTGCATCTTGCATCTTGCCACTTCTAGTCAGGGGTTCTAAATTCTTTTCTTTCTCATCGTCTCTTTGGTGTGTCTTCTTTTACTTTCTACGAGTAGGTTAGGCGACTCTTACTTGGAGTGTGTCTGTCGGCCTCCGCTCCGACTTTTGGGAAATCCACGACCCCCCATGTCAGGTACCTCACACACACAACCAAAGTTGCCCGTAGCCGCTTGTACATACTCGTGTCTGTACTGCGCGAGAACCAAAGAAAATGGCACTTTTGCTTCACCGCGGCTTGCGGGCCGTTTAGACGGTGTCTGTCAGAGAGCAGAAGGAGGGTGTGTGTGTGGGTGGCATTGTTGGTTCAAAGAGCCATACGAGTACCTGACGTGCTGAACCAAAAAATACAGGTTTAGAGGCGTGCGCAAGTAGAAGTAACTAAAAAGACAAAAGACCGAGAGGGTGTGCAGCAAGTACCGCATACGAAGCGCATCGTGGATCTTTTTTTTTTCTGAGTCGGACAAAATGGGAGGGGCTGGGATTTTCCTGCGTCTAAGTGGGAGGAGGTTGGGGATTGTCGAGCTCTGCAGGCCGATAAAAGTCATCGTGCAGCGCCGAGACCGCCAGCTGCACGCTCCCATTCTTCTTTCTCCCAAGTCTCCTTTTTTTGACTTTGGAACTTATGCAAGGTTGAAAAAACGGCGTCGTCACTCAAACGGCATTGACTTCTTTTTTTTTTTCCCTCCCTTGCCTCTTCTCGTGGCTTGAACATCGTGAGACTTGGACTTGCTTGTGACGTTTGGGCCAGCCAAGCCAGCCTCACTCAGAAACTCACCGGACTCTTCCGAACACAAACCCTTGTCCGTTTGAGCTTTTCGTGAGAGGGAAACAAAAAAGGGCGAATTCGCTTCCTCGCCATGCGCTCAATCGCCCGACCAGCGTCCGCGCTGCTGGCCGCCGCAGGCATCGTGGCCGCCGGTCCATACCCCAGAGGCCCCGACAACGCCTACGCCTATCTGCTGCAGCGCGACGGCTGTGATGGCACGCCATGCGGCTCCGACAGCCAGTACTGCTGCGACAGCACCGAGCTGTGCACGACGCTGAGCGGGAATGTCGCTACTTGCTTGGGCGGAGGCGGATACGGCGCATACACAAGCACCTGGACCGAGACGCGCACCTTCACCACCACCTACTACACCCACTGGGCGCCCGTGCCGTCGCCCACCGAGGGTGTCGATTGCGTGCCTCAGGACGACTCGCAGTCTCCCTGCGGCCCAATCTGCTGTGCCGGATGGCAGTCGTGCGCTTTCCAGGGCCAGTGCTCGTCCAAGCCTGGATACGCTGAACCGACTCCCATTGTCGTCGTCACCAACGGCCACACCACCACGCAATACTCAGCTCCCTACCGAGTCACTGGAACCACGACCATCACCACCCAGGTCGTGCAGACGGGCACCGGAACTGCCACCGAGACGGGAGCGTCGGCCACTGAGACCGGCGACGGCGAGGCCATTGGCGCCGACGGCAGCAAGGGAACCAACGGCGGCGGCCTGAGCCCCGGAGCCATTGCCGGCATCGTCATCGGCACGCTGGCCGGTGTCGCTCTCCTGCTCCTGCTCTGCTTCTGCTGCATCGCCCGCGGCCTCTGGGCTGCTCTCTGCGGCCGCCGCCGCTCTGGCGACGACAGCGTGCGCGAGGAGGTCATTGAGGAGCGCTACTCAAAGAGCGGCAGCCGCGCCGCCTCTGCCTCGGCTCACTCTCGTCGCGATCGCCATGGCACCTGGTTCGGAGGCAGCAGCCGGCAAGGAACTTCGACGGTGGTTACGGATCGCCGTGAGAAGCGCAAGAGCAGCGCCGGCTGCTGGACGTGGCTTGGGATCGGGGCCGTGGCCGCCACGCTCTTCACTCTGCTTAACCTCAAGAAGGATAAGCGGCCAAACTCTCGCAAGACGCCTTCGCGGTACAGCGACTCTTACTACAGCTATACCGACTATACTAGCAGCAACAGTAAGTTTTACTTCTTTCATCTGAAATTGAACTGAAATGTCAATGTTCGACCGGTCTTACTAACTGCTCTTCCCTTCTTACAGCCAACAGCTCTGGCACTGGTCAACGATCGCGCCAAAGATCACGCAGCCGCCGCAGCAGATCCAGCCGTGGCGGACGATCACCGCAGTACAGCAGGGGAGCGCCCAAGCGATAAATCGGCCACTCTTAAACGACGCTGCTTTAATGTTGCGCTTCTCATGGGCGGTATCACGACGATTCCTTCACTGTGAACATATTCACAAGGGCACCCATGTTCTATGGGATTGACCCTCCACCTTTACGTCATTAATTCTTGCTCCCAGCCTTTTTTCCCCTCCCCCTACCCTACTACATTTACAATGGTTACATTTGGCGTTGACGGGGTGGCCAGCAGTATGCGTCCTCCCCCGGCTGGTTTTTTTTTATACTATTTCCCTATCTCTCCTTTACTATCTTATGAGCTTGGTTTTCTTTTTAACGTGCAATATGTTTTGAAATGAAGGGATGAGAGACATGAGGGGGGTCAGATATGATGAAGCATGAAAAGGTACATACTACGAACGAAATGAAAATGAGACTACGCTGCAAGACATGAATAGCTGTGTATATGTGAAGATGAAGACGAAGATGAAGACGAAGATGAAGACGAAGATGAAGCATATGATGAAGAGCAAGTGTTGTACATGAAAGTTGAATCTTGTGTGGCAATTGATATAGCATGGCGATATTGAATGAGATGAGCCTATGAGGAATCAGTCCTCAACATAGCCAGTATATCAAGTGACTGAAATATTCACATCAAGTGGTAGATGAGACTTTTTCTTTCCCTTCTCCCCCGACTCAATTTTAGGGACTCAACACAGCATGTATCATAAAGTGACAAAAATATTCACATTAAGAGGTAATAGATGAGACTTTTGAGACTTTTCCCCCCCTCACAACTCAATTTTGAAAACTCAAACGCCAAGATTCACAATTCGTTCTCTTTCGTCGCCAAGGACAATCTTTCATTCCCAAGTTTCGTAGTACGGCGTAGGGACGCATCATACATGTAGTCTACAGCGAAGAAAAGAAAAAAAGTGGTCATCGCTTTCACTTTACTTTTTGATGTATTTTTTGTAAAAGAGTAGCCCCGTTGCTACGTGACATGCAATGATGAACCTTCGCCACTCCGGAGTCCCAGAAACGCAAAAGAAACAGAGATCCTTGTCCGGTACATTTAAGCCTCCTCAACAACGTTGCCCTTCTCGGAAACGTACAGACCGTCCAAGAACTAGATTGAGACAAAAGTTAGCACAAGTCCATTATATAGACAAGAGTCAAGATGAAGAATTTTCTTGGCACGATTGTGAAAAGTGTTGTTCCGTTCCGCCCCCAACAATCGTCCAATCCGGTTGAGGAAAAGTTCATGAAAAAAACAGATGTAAGCCGTACCTTTCGGATATCCTTGTTGCGCACCCGGCAGATCTGCTGGATATCTGCGGCGCTCTGGGAAACGTTCTCGAGTGAGTTGCCGGTCAGGATGAGCTCATCCTTCTGGGCCTTGGAGATCTCAACATCGACACCCTCGTGCATGGTAACCCGTCGGACGATCTTCTCGCCAATGAAGTTTCGGATCTCGACCTCGAACAGACCGGTCTCCTTGTTCTTGTCCAGGTTGACGTTGATGGGAAAATGGGCGTAGACGTATCGCATCTTGTACTTGAATCCCTTGGTGACACCGGTGATCAAGTTCTCGATGATGGAGCGGACGGTACGGAGAGTGGCGACATTCTTACGGTTGCCGTGGTGGATCTCGATGGAGATGGTGTTCTTCTTGGGGTGGCCGAAGTTGACAGCCAAGTGACCGAGGTTCTTGGTGAGCTTGCCTGTAATCCTCCAATGTTAGAATTTCCAATTCCATCTTGCCAAATTGCCTCGAAATCTGCCGTCGAAGAGTTTTGCGTCTTGACGAGCGATTTGTGGGTGGTGATTTCGTACCTCGGGGACCCTCAACGGTGACGATACGGGTCTTGATGTTGACCTTGACTATTCGGAGAAAAAAATTCAATGTCAGCTTCGTCTTCCTCAAGAAGTGCGTAATCCAAGCCGGCAAGCAGGTTTTCGATCGATCGTATTTCCCTCCCGTCGTTCCAGTCCAATCCCTCATCTCCAACAGCAGAGATTTAGTTCCATCTCTTCCTTTCCATCGTCATCCAAGACATATTTTCCTCCAGCGCAATCGATCGAATCTGCAAGGCCGAAATCAAAAAAAGGAAAATGGTGAAACGTACCGCCCTCTGGAATTTCCAGGATCTCCTGAGAGTGAATGTACCTCATGGCTGCTGTGACTTGGGGGTTGTCGGGGCGTTGAGGGTATCTGGAGTCGTCCGTTCCGCGATCACGAATTGTTTGGCGAAATCGTGTGGGCAGGAAAAGTTCTAGGGCTCGCTCCACGTGAGCGCAAAGAGTTGTGCAGCCGAATTTGAGCCGTGTGGGCAGTGAGGTGGGGCGAGAATTCGCAAACGAAGAGAGGTGTGACATGGCACGTGATTGACTTAGAGGACAAAGAAGAAAAAAGGACCCCACAGTAGGCTTGCTGACTTAGCAAGACCAAGTGGGATGTTGATACGACGACAACACAGACAGAAGCCAAGCCACAGCCAATGGATGTAGATTCCACAGCATGCAGTGGGTAGTGGATGAATGGCCCAATTGATGGTGAATGATAACAGTCTCTCTCTTCTGTTGGCTGGTCTAATCAAGCTGATCCAATAATGAATACTGAGTAAAAAAAAACCAGAACTTTAATACAACTCTTTTTACACTTAGACATGCATTAACCATTCTGCTTGCACCGAACATCTATTGCCAGCATCATCTGGCCGCATCCCCTGTCTCATTGACACACATGGTACAATCTACATGTCTCATCAGCCACTACTACACTACAAATCACGTACTCTGTACCTCTTCGGCCCATGACTTTCCCTGGCCCAGCTCTCCACCAAAGCTCTGTCCTCCCAACATCGTCCCCCACTAGCCATAAACGTACGTCAGCGCAGCCGCCAGCCTCGCAACCTGTACGCGACAACATTGAACCGCAGCGGCGCATTTTAGCTCTTGCTGCATCGCCAGTTGTGAAGCTCAATTTCAATTGCCTGGCACTCTCCGACTTGATTGGCCTCGGACCTGCGTCTCCCGTCGAGCCGAATTCGGACCCGAAACAGCGAGCCATTATACGGGCATATTCGAGAACACATTACGCTTAGGGGAGTGACATTTGCGGGACAAGAGGGACAACAAGAGAAGAAGAGAGCGGGTAGAACGAAGAAGGATAAGAGTAGAATACAACATACTCTCTCTATCTCTCGCACAATAGAAACAACATAGCACAGCACAACACGCAAGGGAGACCGCCGCCACCATGTCCATCTTCTTCTCAACCCCCGTCGACATCGACATCGTCCTCGACGATCCAGATGACCGCACCATGGTCGACGTCAAGCTCGACAAGAACCGCCGCGAAAAGGCGCCCCTGTACATGGACGGCGAGTCCGTCAAGGGCGCCGTCACGGTGCGGCCCAAGGACGGCAAACGCCTCGAGCACACGGGCATCAAGGTCCAGTTCATCGGCACGATAGGTACGCAGCTTGACTACTATGACCAGAATCCCGGCCGGTCCTCCTCCTCCTCCTCCTCACCATCCTCCCTTACCGGCCTCCTCTGGACTGCGCCCGCCATCCGCTTGGGGCTTCAGCAGCGGCGCCGACTCCTTACTGACGGGCTGGTAGAAATGTTCTTTGACCGCGGCAACCACTACGAGTTCCTCTCGCTCAACCAGGAGCTCGCCGCGCCGGGGGAGCTGCAGCACCCGCAGACGTTCGACTTCAACTTCAAAAACGTCGAGAAGCAGTACGAGTCGTACAACGGCATCAACGTCAAGCTGCGCTACTTTGTCCGCGTCACCGTCTCGCGCCGCATGGCCGACGTGATCCGCGAAAAGGACATTTGGGTCTACAGCTACCGCATCCCCCCGGAGATGAACAGCAGCATCAAGATGGATGTCGGCATCGAGGACTGCCTCCACATCGAGTTCGAGTATAGCAAGAGCAAGTACCACCTTAAGGACGTAATCGTCGGCCGCATCTACTTTTTACTCGTCCGCCTCAAGATCAAGCACATGGAGCTGTCCATTATCCGGAGAGAGACGACGGGCGCCGCGCCCAACCAGTACAACGAGAGCGAGACGCTGGTGCGCTTTGAGATTATGGACGGCTCCCCCTCAAGAGGCGAGACCATTCCCATCCGACTCTTCCTTGGCGGCTTTGACCTGACGCCCACTTTCCGTGACGTGAATAAGAAGTTCTCTACGCGGTACTATCTCAGTCTCGTTCTCATTGACGAAGGCAAGTCCACACAGAATCCACTCAACCCCCTATCCCATCTGTATCATACTAATATTCCCTTTCTTTGCAATCTAGACGCCCGACGATACTTTAAGCAGTCGGAAATCATCCTCTACCGCCAAGCACCCGACGCCGCACCCGCCATAGCAGGAATCCAGAGCGTACCTCCTCCCCCCGAGAACAAAATCGCCGCTGTCCAGGCATGAAGCTGATTAAAACAATGCTCATACCTGACCCCCTCAAAATAAAGAACCTATGGGCCAACTTCTTTTGAGTTTTACATGTAGCGACAGCAAACTTTCCCATTCTATTTTGTTTTCCATTTCTAGCATAGGGGGAGGGGGTTATTAAACTAAACTGGCGTTAACGGGAGATTACGAGTTGTTGTGTTGTGCGTGTGTGGTTTTTTGTACGAAAATGTGTTGTCGTAGATGATATATAGGTACATATATTTATAACGATTATCCCGGTCCTAGAAGAAAGTTGAATGAAAGGAGAGGGAACAAGTAAACCCGAGAATTTGACACTGAAAGATGAAGCAGAAAAACCAACAAATATATCCCCTCATTTGATCCTGTGCTTATTTTCCCCCAAGGTATCTAAACCCATGTGGCCCTTTCTCCTCTCATCTCCTTAAAAGTTAAGAGGGTACAAGTATTAATCTACATGCAAAACATTTTTCTGGTTGCGTTTTTTTCGTCTAACATTGATTCATCCATGCCTCTTCCCTCATCAAAGCAATCTCTCCCCATCGACCCCAGCCGAAATCACGCAATATCCATTATGTCGCCCGCCTCGAATCCAAACTGATTATTCTGGATCGCAGCAATCCGATCCAGCTCATCCTGGTACTGCTTCCTGATATCCGCCAGCGTAACAACCTTTCTCTTCGCCTCCTTCTCCCCCTCAGGAACGCCCTCATCGAAGATCCACGCCTGCTTGGCATCCACACAGCTGAGCGCGTTGATGAGCAGTAGGTACTGCTTCGTGACGGGTGTATCGAGCACGTCTTCTCCCGCAATCTGATCTCCCTCCCCTGCCAGTCTCAGCTTTTGGATCTTGTCGAGAATGACGGACGCCGCGCCCCGGTAGTTGTTGTGCTTGATCCTCCAAGAGTACAGGACCTGATGGTATGGGAACGCATGCATGACGTCCATAATAGTCTTGCATCTTAGCGCGAGGATGTCATCGACCTCTTGCTGCATTCCAGGGAAGGGTAATGTCACTAGCTCAGAGTTGTGGTACGTCTCGCACATCTTATCCACGAGTTTCCGCAGGTTGTAATGTCTCAAGGCTTCATCCTTCATCGACAGCAGTGTTGTGTGGGCCAGCTCAAACTGGGATGTGGCCAGCGCCGCGTTGAAAAGGCGGCTCAGCATGTCTGTCTTTATGCTGGCATTCTCCGGCTTGGACCCGGTGAACTGGACAGATAACCGAGCAAACTCAACTACATATGAGTACGCTCTCTGCTTTTCAAACAGGGCGACAATGTGTGAGTAGTACTGAGCCATTCCGCTGTTTAGCAGATTCCACTCCGTGTCGTCAAGCAGACCACTGCTATGGCGCTCAAGCTCAACTGTTTCGCTTCCTATGACCAGTGTTAGCGTAGGCTCGTTGAACAAACATAACGTCCTTGACTTACCCATTCCGACAGCTGCTTTCTTGAAGTTGATAGATGCCGACTCATAGTCTTTGAGCGCCAGCAAAACCCTGCCGTAAATGTAGATCGAAAAGGGATTTTGGTCGCAAAAGGGTTCAAGATCCAGTGCCAGATCTGCTCTGTCACGCTTGATGAGGGAACACTGGATGAGTGATGGGGAAACCTCAATATCTCCATTAGGAGAACAGAGATTGGTAACGAGATCAGTGATGCTAATGGCAAGTGGTTCGTCCGCCAGCCCCTGCAAGCCCAGTAAATGGCCTACATTGGCCTCCAAGGCAGTCACCACTTGGACGTCTTCTCCCCTCTTTGTCAGAGAGGATAAGCTGTGCTCAGGTAGCGGAATGGCTAGTTCTGTCTGTGATAGCCACTTGAGAAGCTCCAGCCTCCTCAATGTCGCAATGAGCTGTCGGAAGACGGTTCCGACGTCTATCCTGTGGTGGAGGGCGTCTTCTTCATTGTCGAATTCAAACTCCATGTGGACCAGGAGGATGAGCTGACTGAAGCATACTTTCCACTGGAGAGATATGTTCTCTTGGGCCGCCGTCATGACAAGCTTCCTACCAAACTCCGTCAGGGGGTGGTTAGGGTTTCGGGTCTTATCATCTAGCGGGGTGACGAGGAGGCCCAGTACTTTTCGATAGAGATCATTTGTCACAGCTGCAAAATTGGTGTCCAGCGTGTCAACTACCTGCTGAGCATCTTCATCTGTTATGCCTCTCCAAAAGCCAGCTTTGTCTGAGAAATATTGTATCCGCTCGAGGTCTGTCTTAGTAGACTCTCCAAACAGCTCAGGCCTTAGCGCAGCATTGCAAAGTTGCATCAGACTATCCGGGAATCCTTCCACAAGCGTCAGTCCGGCGCCGATTAGAGCTGCTTGTGGCACAGACCCTTGATCCGGCGCAGGCAGGTTGTGGTAGACTCGCTCCAAGTGACTGCATTCTCGAACGGAAGAGATGAGATCCGCACAAACCACCCAAACCATGTCGGCATCGGCATCGAATACCATGCCGATGGCTTCCCCTCGCTGTTTATCAAGCTCGTTCAGCAACCGGTAGAATCTCCTCCACTGTGTCTCGCTTGACGATCGGAACTGTTCATAATCCATCTCGCCCGATGACGCGCGATCCAGAGAGGCAGTTGAGCCCAAGACTGAGCAGATGGACTCGGCCAATGGGCGACCCTTGTTATTCTCCTTTGGAGCACCTAATCCGCGCTCATATATGGCCAGCGCCGCTTCCAACGTCGCCTTGGTGAACCTCCCCGGTTGCAAAATCATCTGTAGCCATTTCTCCGTAACATCGGTAGGGTCACAGGGGCCGGACGTTTGTACATCGAGACTTCGTGGCTCGAAATACACACCGTCCCAGCTATCCTCCCATGACTGCGCCATATTCTCTGGATCCAGCACCAGACGCTGCACTCGGTACGTCATGTTGTTTTTCCATAACGTCCATAGGCTATTGCCTTTCTCTGTTGAAGTCAACGAGAAATCTGCGAGCGTCCAAATATCTGAAGATGATGGAGTGATTGGGATTAATGTGCATTTAGAAAAGAGTTCTTCAATGACCACGTGATGAGCATCCTTGGCAACCATCTTCCAGATCTTGAACTCCCCAGGACCAATAGGAGAATAAGTTGCACAGATTCTTTGGCCCCGAGTTTGGCCAACAACCCGTGTAAGATTGGATTGTGCCGGATCAATTTGCCACTTGCCGATATCTTGGGGAGCCCTCTCAACGTTCAACATGTCGATTGTCTGCAGAATCTGCCCGTCATTGGCATTCCAGACACGGATTCGGTGGTCAAGGCAAACGGTGACGGCAAACAGGCAGTTCTCGAGGCCAAAGTCGGTAATCTCAATGGATGTCGCAGTGCTGTATTCCATGTTGGCTTTTCCGTACTTGATCGTGTTCTTGCCCTGGAACGGCAAGAGACTTCGTAGATTCTGCGCCCATCCTTGGACATTGAAGAAGGATTCTTTCCATAGCGTAGTAGATGCTAAATAAAAGAGTTAGGAAAAGCTTTTCATGAGTGTTTTCCTCTCCAACTTACCGTCATCTCCCTTTTGCTTGTCAAACCGAATCATGCCGCCATCATTGACAGTAACAAGAAGCGTATTCGCCGACACAGCCACCATTCGATGAGGATACTTGAAGCTGAGGCCAGCTGGAGACTGCACCTTGCAGATATCAGGCAATCCAGCATCCACGGCGCCCCTCCTCTTGAAAAGATCCGGTCGCAGCGTAAACGTGTATAGGTAGCAAGCCTGGTCCAGCACATGCACGCACAACGCATCGTGCTCCTCCGGGTCCGAAAACACAACGCATCCCGTCTGAATCGGCACCGTGAAATGAAAGTTGATGATCAGAGACGCATCAGCCGCCTTGTCCTTCTTGCTAACGTCCACGGCCCGGATGCTCAGCAGCGTACCCTCCTCCAGCACCCTCCACAGGAAATTCTTTGGCGAATCGTGCCATTTCCGACGGTATATCGACGCCGCAGTCGCCAAGTTCTTCAGTCGGAAAGTCGTCTCGTCCTCGGCATCGTACGACAGCTTGGGGCGGCCTCTGCTGCCAGAGCCGGACGGCACTCGAATGGTCACGACAGAGGACGGGGAGGGAGGTTCGAGGTTCAAGCGGGTCTCTTTGAAGAGATACTGAATCTCACCCGAATCCATCTCGCCTCCCTGAAGCGCATGCGTCGTGCACTTTGTGAATTGAGGGGATGGCGGTGAAGTGGTTGGCGCAAGTTCGTTCGTTTTTGGTGATGCTCGAAGTCGGTCGCGTTGCTTTGCATTTGCAGGGCAGAATTTCTGTTTCGATCTTGGACGTCGCGCTACGCTAGCCCGATTGGGAAACCAGCTTGGCTACACAAACATGCAAAGCATTTGCGCTGGATTATATATGGCATTGAATTGCATTGGATTGCGACGGCAAAACAAGATAAAAACTAAAATCAGTGGGATATATACAGAGCTTGTATACATTATGGTATTTTTAATTGATCATCATCTATACTCGTGCGTCCATGCATCATGCATCGAGCATCTATCCACCCATCTCCCCTCCCCTTTAAAATTGATCCCGAGCAAACATATAAGTAACAAACAGCCATTCATCCATAAAGAAAACGCCAAAAAGGTCCATAAACCTCTCCCAAATGACTCCGATTTTTTCATTTCTCATGCAAATGCAACATTTCTCCATTATTTAGTCCTTCTCCTTGTCCAAATCCTTTGGCGCAGGATCGCCAATACCGTCCTCTTGAATGGCAAAGAGCGTGTCACTCTCTGGCAGACAAGGGCTGTCGTAAATCTTGGCAATTCGAGTCTCGCCACGTCCCTTCTTCAAACTGATTCGCGTTGTACTGGCATGGGCAATGATATTACCACCAATAGGCTTCTTCGGATCAGGATTAAACATGGCGCTGGGTCCACCATCTACCTGCGCAACAACCTGGTTGGTGATGACAACGGCAATGCCGAACTCATCAGCAAGTCGCTGCAAGGTCCTCATGAATTTGGCCAGATGCGTCTGACGGTTCGAAAGTTCGCCTCGCCCGGTAAAATCTGTTCGATAGAGTGAAGTAGCACTGTCGACGATGAGTAACGAAAATCTCGTCTCGCACATCATGGCCGCTGCCTGATTCAGCAGCTGAAGCTGGTGATCTGAGTTGTATGCTCTCGCATATGCAACATTGTCCAATACCTCTTCTCCTGATAGACCAAATCGGTTGGCAACGGCCAGCAATCGGACAGGTCGAAAGGTGCCCTCAGTATCAATGTACAGACATTTGCCTTCGCCACCACCCATGTCGAAAGGCAGCTGGCATGTCACAGCGAGAGTGTGGCAAATCTGGCTTTTTCCTGTTCTAAACTCTCCAAACAGCTCAGTAACAGACCCAGTCTCGATACCTCCCGCCAAAAGCGTATCCAGGTTTTTAGACCCGGTTGTGATAGAGATGAGTTCACTGCGTCGCTGGTGCATTTCAGTGGCTGTTGTAAACCCCATGGGCACAAGTTTCGATGCTTTGAACACAGTCAGATGTTTACTTCATGCCTCAGAGACACAGAACGCAGTCGACATACCCTCTGCCAAAATCTTGGTCGCTTTCTGCTCTGAGATGCCCTTGATCTGCTCCAACACCCTGCGCGGGGTATAAGCCACCGATTCGACCGTGTTAAACCCGCCATCAACAATCAGTTGGATATCACGCTTTGTCAATCCGGCAACTCCCTATGAATGAAATCATCAGCACCATCCAAGCTTCGTTATCCAGCACCATCATCAGTTCATACCTCCAAAGCAGACAGCGGCGTGGGCGCACCAGGTCCAGTCATGCCACCCTCATCGCCCATCTGGTTCTCCTCATCGTATTCTTCACTCATCTTGTCTGCCAAAAACCAATGAATTTATCCACGCAAAGAAACAATAGATGAAATTCACGCTATGCAGAAGATTTTTAAAGACCCAGCAGCCACAATTAGGCAGAACTGAGGCAAATGAGACGAGGTATGTTGACAACCAAGGCGCGGGTCGACGCGTCGAGTCAGGCTAGCAAAGGGATAATTTGACGCCAGATCACGTGATATCACTCTTGATTTCTAATTGAGGGCTGTGGAGAGAGAGAAACAGGCATCCATGACACATTCACATTTCACATTGGTAATGATTCATCTTAATACGAAAAGAATGTATTATTGCAGTTATTGCTCTATATGCTAGTTACCAAAAGCAGACCAGTTCCAGAAAAAAAGTGCAGACGTTGAAAATTATCCGTTGATCCCAAATCCCCCCAACTCCCATTGATGCAATCGAGAAAGGCAGACAGCAAAGCTAATCCCAAGGGTAGATTGTAGTAGTATTACATTGTTGTGAGATGTTGTGTCTTTTCCGAGTTGTGAAATGGTTTACTGGATGAAGATGCGGTGAGCCTCGTGCTTCTTCGCCTTGGGGACGGTGATGCTCAGAATGCCGTCCTGGAAGCTAGCACTGACAGCGTCGTGCTCAACCAGACCAGGGAAGTGGAAGCTGCGCGAGAACTCGCCAATGCTGCGCTCGGTGAGCCAGTACCTGGCCTTGTCGGCGGGCTGCTGGGGAGTCTTGGCCTCGGGCTTTTTCTCTTCCTCGGTGGTCACGACTTCATAGCCCGACTCGCGCTCGCTGGCCTCGTCTTCGTCCTCAACAGTCGCCTGGTGCGAGTTTCTGCGTTCAGACTCGGCCTTTTCAGCGATAGTCTCTGTGGAAGGAGTGTTTTCGACGGAAGCAGTGGGTGATGTGCCAGCAGTGTATGTGCGCTCAGTCTTGCCGCGGACAACCAAAGTCTGGGCGTCAGAGAATTCGATCTGGACGTTCTCCTTGCTTATGCCGGGAAGTTCGCCGTGGAGCTCGTAGGCCTGGGTGGTCTCGCGCACGTCAAACTTGGGCTGCCACTGGGGAACTGGCTGGCGGCGGACATTGCAGCTCTTGCCATTCTGTCGGCTGTAGCTGTCAAAGTCGTCAAGGAGACGGAAGAGGGGCGTGAAAGAGGCCTCGGTGGGGTGGTAGAAAGTGCGAGGGAAGAAAGCCATTGTGATTGTTGAGTGTTGTTGTTTGTGGAGTTGTGAAGAAGTTGTCAGGTTGGTTGATGTTGTCGTAAGGTGGGTAGATGTGTGTTGCTGGAGTGCTTTGTTTTTGTTGTTGCTTGGGTGTTTGCTGTGTATCTGAGTGATGTTCTGATGAGGAAGGGAATTTCACTTCTGCTTGACTTCATGGTGTACTTTATAGTTGATTGCATGACTTCAATTGACTACAGAATCAGGCAGGCAGATTACGAACGAGATGTTCTAAGAATGCGAGCGAATCTACTAGCATCTACCATATCAGAGAAACGAATGCGCGGTGCTTCATAATGCTGCTTACAAGCTGAACTTGTCACTGTCTGGGCTACCTAACCGTGGCGACTGCGAGCTTCTTCCAGCAGGCACTAGAAGCTTCCACTCAGGTACTAAGCAAGCAGTACCGGTAAGGAATTACACTCGGCAACATTTCTCCCCATGGCAGAAAAAAAAAATCACATAAAAAAATTATATTTGCATCTCCAAAACAATCCATTGTCTGCATCATAATCCATTAATAGAAACAAGACTATAGAGTTCACACTGGACGTTCTATTCACATCATCCCGTGCCTGAAGCCTCTCCTCATGCGTCATTGTGGCTTCCAAGGAACCCTTGGAGGGGGGGCGAACTGTGGCTCAGGCGCCACTGATGCAATCCAGCCACATCAAGCCACCGCCCAGTTGACTTCTTCCAGGTTAGGCTCTCAAATTGCCAGGAATTCATGAGATTGGAAAAGACAAATGCCATTGATGAATTGATTATCATGCGTCATCAATGGGGATACGTCTGTAAAGAAGTTGGAAGTATACGGAGAATCATCTAGTGTCTGTTGTCAAGTCACCAGCGGGCCCTAATAGAAACTTGCACGTCCCATCTTTTGTATGCCGTATTATGCTCTTTTAATGCGTACCCATGCAAAGAGTCGACTTTATACAAGGCAAACAGCCACATTTACTAAAACGAATGACGTCCATCCAAAGCTGACCCATATCCACTACTTGTTCAGCGTTCAAATAAATGTTCACCAAATAGAACATTTTGTAAATCAAAGATCATCCTTCATGGGGAGCTGTATTCTTCTCCACTATAGCTGCGGTATTGGACAAGGGCAGTCTTTTTGCCACAGGCACTTAGCTCTACTGCCGGAGCTTTGTTCCTCTACGGTGGCCATGCAAATCACAAGAGCAGAAAACAGACAAAGTGACAATTTAGTAAATGTAAAGACAATTTGAAGATAGAATTATCCATGCATATAGCATTACAAGAATAAGGTTGCCTTGAGAAAAACCACCCATAGATGTTCCTAGCCGCCTGTCCCTTTCCGTTGACCTGATATTCGTAGCATCGTCTCCATCATCATGTAGTCGTCAATCCAGGAACATTGGATCTAAAATACAAGGCAAAGACTTTCCTAACATTCCCCAGAAAGAACCAGGGCATTAAAGAAGGAGAGCAATAGCAATAGCAAGAGCAAGAGTAAGAAGCCAGCATACCAGACAACAGAGAAATATGATGCCATGGGTGAGACCAGGCTATGGTGCATATGGTCCCATTTGTTGATATCGCGACATCGTGCCACCGGGAGGTCTCGCGTTTCCCGAAGATCCAGCACCTTGGCCAGTATTGAAAAGACCAATAAGCCTTTGGCCGATGGAAGGCTCTATCTCAGTACCGTCTCGTGCAATCTTGACCTCTCTGTTGGAATTCCAGGGGTTTCGTAACCCACGAATCCTGTGAAAGGGAAGACGAGATGTTGATAGCCACTCGACTCGAAAAGGCTTCCCCCAGGCTTTCTCTTCCTCCTCTTCGTTGACAACACCATCTGTTCCGTTCAAGCCGCCTGCTTCATTATCGAGGGTCTTTTCAGAATCATCTTGATATATCTCCCAAAAGATTGTTCCTCTGCTTGGATCATGAAGGATTCTGCCTTTGGGAACGTATTCGGTCGCGTCCGTGAGGACTTCTTTCGGCAACTCTACATCGTTCGTCGATCGCGGTACGGGTGCAAATTGAACGGTCGAATCAAGGGATGGGCTAAACTCGGAAGCCATTCGTGCATATCCAAAGTACTCGCCAGATTTGTTGGCTGAAAATATTAAATATACGTTGTTGCATTGCTTCAACATGTTAGCCAATGAAAGACAACTCTCCAATGTGATGACTTAGATCTCTTACCCTGAATGCACCATTCAATGTTTCTTCGTTATGAGATTGTGTTGCCCAAATTCCCGTTCGTACACTAAGCTCAAGGTCATCAACTGTCAGACTTTTCAAAATAAAAAATCTATCATGGTATTTGAGTGCTCCCTCTGATGGGGTAGCTGTCGGCTTATCCGCGTGATCGGTAGTTGGAGTCGAGTTTCCATCTTCGATTTTGACGGCAGATTTACTTCTGGCCGGATGGATCGGTTGAGGAAAGTTTGCAGGGCCTGACGCCGGCCCTGTTGGCGGAGAGTGGCCAGCATTGCCATCGATTTCATTCCTTCGTAGCCTGCTGACAAGACGAACCGACTGGAATCTGGATTCGTGCAGTTTGAGTTGAGCAGTGATGCAAGAGGCCTCATCTTTGAAATTAGCAAAGGCGCAGTTGCTCTTGGCAATCAAAAAGAGAGATTCGAGTCCTGCAGTCTCCTTCGAAACGTGGCGTACGAGGCTCATTAAGTCGGTTTGGGGTGGAAGATTTCCGATCCAGACGGCATTTCCTGGAACAAGGGCAAGTGTTAACTTTCTACTGTCAAGGATAAGGAAAGAAAAAAGAAGAGATAGAAAACACAAAGTAAGAACAGGGAGGGGGTTATACCGGTTTGTCGAGGTTTACGCGTCGAGCCTCGAACAGAGTTTTTCTGCTCGTCAGGTTTTACTGGGAATCTTAGCTTTGTGCTTATTGGCCCAAAAGAGAAGGAGAAGGAGAGGGAAGTGGTGAGAGATACCCTGAGTCAGTTTCTCAGTTGGAAAGGATGGAGGCGGGCTGTCTAGAGGCTGGTTATGGATTAAGGCTCCTGTTGATGCTTGTTGGCCAACTTCTGCTCGATGCTGCTGGCGGCCTGGAGGAGCAACATGCTGTACGTTGGGATACTGAATAGGATACGGAGCGGCCTGATGGTAATAATATTGGGTGATCGGTTGCCCCATGGCTAATGGCGTTGAGTAATATGCCACGTTTTGTCTCTGTAGCATCGCCGAGCCAACCTGGTTGACAGGTAGACCGCCGCCGCCATAGTACGGTGAGATGTGTTGAGCTGGCTGTACGTAGTAGCCCTGGTGCACCATGGGCATCTGCGAAGGTCCGGTATACTGAGGGATCGGTGGCATGTGCTGGGCCATAGGCGGTGACAGCCCGGCAGTGTATCTTGGTTGAACCCCTCGCTGGTATTGACCATGGTGATAGTTGTCCTGAGGCAGGGCATTCGCCAAGGGTGTCATGTTGTATGGGCTATGGCGGTTAGGGAATGTCGACGCGGGTGCCGATGTATACTGTAAGTTTGCCGGGTTGTTGGGCAGACCTGGGAGGCCGTCGGGCCCAGAAGTCACCCTCTCGTGGTCTGGATTTTGAGGCATTACAAGCCCCTTGGCAGTCGCTTCCGGCAGGACGGGCTCGACCTTGCCCGTCCCAGAGTCGAGAGGGACTGAGACGTCGCCCATCGAAAATTTGAATCTGAGCAGGAATCTAGGCTCTTTGATGTTGCTAGGTACTTGATCCGCTGGGTCAAATGTTTTGCTTTTTGTGTAGCCGATTACAAGGGGTCTTGGGAAGAGTGTCGTGTGGCGGAGAGGTGGGCTGAATAATCGTTGTCCAGTTCAAATCATCTAGTCAAATCGCAACTGCTGATAAGGTCCGAGTTTTCCATATGCAAGGAGCTGTGTCTTTGCATAGTCCGGAATGATTGAGCCCAACGTTCGCCACAAATGTTTTGTTTGCGAGGTATCGCGCCTACTGAAGAGGAGACGCCTGTGCCACTATTCTGAATCTCAAGACTGTGGCAACGAAGACTCCTTCTCCAGTGATAGAGTGCAAGTATTAGGCGTTGATACTCTCTAGCTTGTGACCGTTCCAGGTGACGTGAACCAATGCTAATTGGCCTCAGGGGTGCAGGAAGACACGATTTGCCTCCGGGGCGGAGCGACAAGGAAGGGTCAGCCCGGTCTGGGGAAAGCAGTGACTCGGATAATGCACCCAATGGCACTGTAATAAGAGAAATGTGCCTGTAGCAGGGGTGATAATACCCTATGGGGGCCTTTTGGCGAGACAATGCACGAGTTGAACAGGGACAGCCACAAAGCCGGCAGCTCCTCCTGGGAGAATCCACCTCCGCAACAGAGAAATATAGTGACGACGGGTAGCAGCTCAACGCCACTGAAGTGAAGAGCAATATAGAACCAAGATGTCGGCTCTTTCTAGAAGAAAGACCAGGTTTCTTGGCCTAGACAATCGATGACGGGCGATTGATTCGAGACCCAAGGCAAACCAACGGCCACTAACCACTTCAGATCGTGCCAGAGAACCGGGTCAAATTCACGTCCCAGGTACGAAAAGTACGTACAGACAATCTTTTGGCGGCGGCTCAGCTGCAGGTAGGTCGTGGCTTTGAATTGAAAAAAAAAATAAAGGGACAGCGGAGCTAATTGTTCGTTTCACACCCTTTTGCTGTCCACACCTGCGGAACATTGCACGACAAGTCAGTGCTAAAATTGCAACACCCTGTCGGTGAGCAGCGGCTGAGCTATGGGATTCACACTCACCAGTCAAGGCAGCGATTGAGTAGTAGGTGAACGATGGGTCCGGCGGCAAAGGAGGCGAGGGCGTCTAGAGCTGCAGCCTTGCAAGTCACCCCAAGGAGTGGGCGTGGATATTTGTCGAGCTCAATGAAGATCAAAGTTTGAAAAGATCTAGGCCAATCTCTGTACAGCTAAATATACAGGGCCGGCGGCGACGATCCGGTTATGCCTGGGCTGGGGCGGCGACGAATCGAGGAAGATGACAGGGCGATTTCAGGCTCGAGAAGCTACGGTTGCCGATTTGTCTCTGCCGGGGCCAAACCAAGGCTATGTGAGGTACTTGGAGGAAGTCTCTCGAGGTACTCGTAAATGCTAATTGGAAACACTGTGTCTGTTCCGAAGAAACTTTCTTGCTTGTTTCCAATCTCGAAGCCTGAAAGCTGCCTTTGTGGCTGAAGAGATACGGCCGCAATGGAGCGACTTCGCGGTATCACAGGCTCCGGGGCCACAGTGTGGCTAGGTTGAATGTACAAGCAGAACACGAAGCACGGACGGGATGCTGTAGAGAATTCAGACGTACCAAGTACCAACTTGGACAACCCTACCTAGGTGCTCGATGTCTGGACCAAATCGAATTGTGGAAGCGGAGATTTGCGTAGCCCCTGGTCATACTAAACATAGAGCCAAGACTACCAGAGCTGCCAACATTACCGGTGCAAATCTTCGCGGCTTCGTCAGCAGGGACGAGGAGCAACCTAAGTGGCTTATCTGCATGAATTCTTGTTATGGATATGGAGTGTCAACCAAGGTGGCGTTTGGTTGGGCCTGACAAGCGACCATCTGCATGTGCTAATAACTGGATATTGTAGCTTTGCTATCCAGTCATAATGAACAATTGCCCTGTCCACAAAAGCAGGGCAAGACCTCGAAGACGGCATAACCTGTACGGCATTAGCAGCCGTCAGGAGACGCCCATCCCAGCCACGATGGGAGAAAGGGCGCTTGGGGGCGTGTGGACAAGGATGGAGCTAGGCCATGGAGAATGGAGCCCGCAAGAAACCCAGCAGGGGAGCAAGACAAGCAAGGTCGCCACAGGATCTCCAGAAGCAGAACGTCTGTACATACTCCATACAGGCACAAGCTTGGACGCAGAGCTCGGTGTCAGTCAGCTGCTAATTCGAGCCCTGGAACTAACATCTGAAAATGTGGCGGGTGTGTGGGCAGCCATTGCGAAATCAGACGCCTCAGTCACACGAGGTTAAAACAAACCGGGAACCGGGAACCACATGTGGCTTTTCCTTGTTCGCCACCACGGAGCTATGTCACGATCCGTGGCTAGCCATAGTAGATGGGCGAGACGAAAAGCATCACTCCGCCGTCAGTGGAAGTGATTTCTGCTTCATCACACTGGCCGCTAGCCTCAATCCAACATTTCAATCCACATCGTGTGTAATGCCGCCAGTTTGACGTCGTAAGCATCTTCACACCATCCAGAAACCATGGCTACGTGTTCAACTATTTTCGGGGCTTTCGGTTGCCAACAATTCATTGTATAGGCAGACAGATTCAAAAGCCGGGGGAGCAGTTCCCGGGCAGCTGACTTGCAGCCAAACGGCTTCACCGAGTGGCTCCCGGTCGGTCTAAAAAAGGTAAACCAACTTGATAGATCAACTTTCTTGGATGAATCTGAATTCCATGGCACTCGCAAGCCTCGGTTTCCCCCCCAAGCAAATGGCGCGCCACTTGTTCCATGGCAATTAGCCATCAAAGCCACTGAACTCCGGTGCGCTTATGGATACATGTATGAAACGAGAGCCCCGTTGGCATCCACAGATGGAAGAAAATTGCCCATATAGCGTGATTGTGGCTCTGATCGGCAAGGCCTATCCCTCGTGGACGGGCTGTGGCTGACGTGCGGAATAGCTTCAAAATGGCAAACTCGTTTTCTTCGTCCTTGTCCCTCTTTCTTATCCCATCATGGATCACGAGCCATGGATATGCATGCGCAAGACAGGGCTAGCGATGCAGCCCACTTCCAACTTCCCCAGCAAGCCCAGCCCTTCTGAAATCCGTGCCAACTCGCTGCCTCGTAAAGCCAACGGCTCCCGCATCCGCTAGAGCTTCAGAGGGCGCCCAGAGTCCGAATCAGCATGATCGGCATTCAATGACTGCTGTAAGAAGTCGAAGCTTGCAGACAGCTAGCCGTGGCAAGTTGCTGGTTCGAGGTCCATGGAATCTGTCGATCACTTTCCATCTCTGCGTCTCCCGGCCCACCCACCACGTCCTTTAGTAGCCAAGCCTCCTTAACGCAAGGGTGCAAAGCCCATCCCGCGACCTAAAAATTCCTTAATCGACCGCCTTGCTGGTCACACACGCCACGGCATTGGTCCCAGCTGCCTCAATTGACGATGGGGGATGGGGAAACACCGGCTTTTCGATGCAGAGGACATCGAATTTCACGCAGTTCCCCATACACCGACCATTGAGCCCGTCTCCCCCCTCCGGCTTTGCGTTCGCGGGCCGCTGCTGGAGTCGTCTAGGACAAGATTCCAGTTCGTCCGTCTTCTCCAGCGGATCGTAGACCAGCCGTAGACCAGCCAAGCCATGTATACTCCGTAGCATGCTCGACATTGGCCATCGGCAACCCCTCCGAGGCCACAAGAAGGGCTTGCTTCCCTTGAGGCGCTTCCCCGCGAACACCGCCACCCTGGCTTGGACCCTTGGACTTGGACCCTGGCAATGAAGTCAGAGGCACAAAAGTGGACAGAGCCAAAAAGCAGGTTCTCGCCAAACCTTGACCCCTCGTTTAATTCTGCCCACGGCCGGCCGAGTAGCGCAGCCCAAGCCCGTACCAACCGTACCTATCCATCTCCATACTGGTACAAGCCATATCCACACCCAACGTCCAACATCCAGGAACGTGCTGCTGTATGTGCTTTAGCAGTACCTTCTTGGTCATTGGTTCGGACGCTACTCCGGAACTGGCATCACGCTTCGTACCTTGACGAACCTTGGCGGACAGGTTGCTCCGGAATACTCGAAGCCACGCCGGCACTCGGGCCTGTGGGATGGATTCCATGGGCGTCCATGGCTCCGTAATTCCCATGAGCGGCGCGCGCACAACTAGAACTAGGTACTACTAGGTAGTAGATAGAACTAGGTGCTGTGCTGTATGCAGTAAAGACAAAGTCAAAATCATTGAAGCCCATCTTCTTCCCAGGCCAGGGCTGCATGTCTCAACGGCCAGTCGGTTTTTGTGTGCATTAGCGGCTGCGCATGACTGCGTTGCTGCATCTGAGTACGAAATTTGCAGGGCTGCCAACCGCTATCGCGACGCTTATCCAGCTGTCTGCTGCAAGGGCGCCGATCTTGCCTGGCTTGGGAATGAGTGCTTCGCGCACTCAATTCAATATGACGACATGCTCCTGGGCAAACCTGCTTGCCTTGCTGTACTTCAAGTCAAATGCTACGGAGAAATGTCTGTCAAAATACCAACTCCCCGCATCGTGTGACGTAGGCAGCTCGTTTGTTGTTTCCAGTCGTTGCTTCGTCTTCTCTCCAGCTCTCCTGCGGCTTCAATTGCGTCTGCGTCGAGGTCAAAGACCGACATCAGGGCCCGGATGGAGCTGAAGCGGCTCCGTCTCCGTCATGTCACGCCACCAATTGCAAGATCCATGGCCGATGGAGAGGATCGTGTCTAATCCTCCGCATCGCCGGGGGTCTCGAAACACGCCTCGGCCCTCAATGGGCCGTGTTCGAGTACGCCAAGATGAATCAATGGCCCTCGTCACGAGCTGAGCTAATGCTGAGTTCCAGATGCCCTTCATAACTCCTTCATAGAGGCTTCACCTTGATCAAAAAATTCCCAACGTTCAGATCGACAGCTCGTCTCGCGCTCGGCCTTAATACTCTGCACATTCGACCTCGGCCCACGCTCAGCTGGCAATGTACCCAGTACCCCAGTTGCCCTGGTGGCAAAGTGTTCGCAGCTCTAGTTCCATCCGGCTCCGATCAACATTCAAAAACGCGCGGCCCAAGAGAAGAGATGCGATTCGCAGTGTGTAGGCATGAACGGTGGACCGTGGTGATAATCGTGTGCGGATGAGGATATGAGCATCTCAGGAACGACGTCTAAGGATTCAAGCCCAGGTCCAGTCCAGGCCCAGGCCCAGGCTCGGGAGGCGCTGTGAGGAGAGCTTCGGGGGCGCTATACCCATCTTTCACGCCACGATGGCTGCATGGCCAGCTCGACTCCTCGCTACGGTCACACTATATGCGCCCAGTAAATGATAATGTCGGCAAAATCTCTTCATCCCTACTTTCCGACGTTCATCCCTACTCCATGCGCCTAGTGCCAAATCATCCATCGATGCATGACTTCTATTGGACCATCACCTGCTGCGCCTTACGACTGCGATGCTGGGATAACGGGTGCACAAGCTGCAAATCCATGGATATACGTGCATATCAGGTTGAATAGCCGCCGCGGCCTTGGCCTCCCGAGCCTCCCTGTGCTCGGCGTCCAAAAATTGCGCCAGAGGGGGCTCAATGGCATCTTGCGGAATCAAGAGGGGATTCCCCGCCATTTGATCTGGCCCTTCTGGTGGCCTTAGGGAGATGGGGAATGGGATCGGCCGCTGTACGCGCAGATTTTGGTCAGCCATCAACAAGCCGCCCGCCAGAGCTGCCCAGAGAGCTCTCACCACGTGGTTGAGGTCGACGTTTACTGCTTGCCACGTATTCGTTGTAGGGCTGGATCCTTGCTCTTTGCCGTTAGGTCCAATGCAAAAGGCCAGGCAGCGAGATGCGTTTTTGATGCAGATTGTCCATGGCCTTGTTTCTGCAGCGAGATGATTTCAGCTCGTCAGGGCTGTCACAGCCGTGGGTTCATCCGGGCTTATCTGATTACCTACTTGTAGTGATCTGATACGGCGTAGCGTCGGGCAATAGAAATGGATGGAACGATCAAATGGATGTTTCGCTGTGAGGGTTTAGCAAAGGTTGCTTCCACTGCCGTCTACACAGCTTTTGAAGCCAAGTACAGTGCATAGATAAGGCAAAACACGCTCGTATACCCCCCTGTAGAAAATCTTGTACGGCCTGGAGGGGAAGTGTTTCCTCTCAACGCCATGCTGTAAACTGTTCCTCGAGGCTGTGCTTCGCTCTCCCCTATTAATAGTGTCTACAGTACAAAGCAAGATTATGCACAACACCACCGCCACCACCACCACACCAGATAATTAATTTCAGGTAGTATGCAGCCACACCAATAGCATTACAACCCCACAGCATTGACGTCCCAACAAGGAGAATGTTGCTTTTACTGTAGTATTCCGTATACTAGCTTGGATTTCGCAGTTTTCGCAGTTTTGCCTATCAATCAGCCTTACCCGAGATTCTTCTGACTCAGTAGAATTATGATTCCTATTTCATACCTGTCATACAGGATACTAACGGCTTCAAGGGATTCGAAACAACATGTGCTTTTGCCACCCTAAGAAAAGGCAAAGCCAATAACAACAAGTATACAGGCTATCACAAATACTGGACAGGAGCAAGGTCCAATCTTACCCTGTCAAATGGATAACCCCTAATTCCGAATTCCACGCCACTTCTACTGTGAATAGCCTCAAGTAATTGAACTACACCAAAAGCTGAAAGCCGAAAATACCCAGCTATGGAGGGGTATAGAGACAACATCTCGGTCTTATTCTCGCCATCACGTGAAAGTCAACGGTCTTAAACATCTCCGTCTGTCCGAACCGGTCTTTTCGACCTTGTCCTCGTAAAAAAAAGGAAAGAAAAAATGTGACATATTTGTTGAGGCCGCCGAAATCAGCTCAGCTGCAGCACATCTTCTCCGGGATTGGCTCTCTTGCCAAGGCCGGCCACCCAACCACAGCATTTCCTATACGGAACAACTGCTGTAGATGGCCGCCCTGTCTCCGCCTCTCGCTGATCGGGCTTTCAGTGGAGCTGCAAAGCAAGCACTCACGGCCACTAGGAGCTCACAATGGAGGCAAGAAAAATATGATGAATGTGGAGCCCGAATGGTTGCAAGTGTACAGGCCCGTTGCTGCAAACTATTCCTCTCTTACACCGCCTTTGATTCTACGGCACAGCAGTACAAGGCTAAGGTAGATCTAGATGTGTGGGTGGTGTCATCGTGGTTGTGTGGCTACGAGTACATTCACACGAGCATCCTGGAGCGGAGCTTGATAAGGGAATCGTGGTCACGCGGGGAAGAGTCCAGGGGTGCGTCCAAATTATCGCTTCTATTGGCGTTCGTTTTGAACGGTTATTATACATCGTTACGCATTCCAGAAAGAGCAAACCCAATTCATATCTAGTCCTTCTTCAGAGGCAGGAATACCTCCTCAATTCCCTCTTTTGTGATGATCAGCATCTGCAGAGTGTCGCCGACCTCAATGTGACGCTCCACAGCACCGTCAAAGGCGTCCTTGACGAGAGTCTCAACCTGTGGCCGTGTCAAGGGGTGACGCTCCCTCTCCTTCAGAGCATGGCCCTCGCCACTTCCGGGGATGTACTGGTTCTTGAAGTTGACCTGGTTGTCTAGGAACGGCATGATCAAGCTGCCCGCAGCACCTCCAGCTCGGCATTGCTCTCTCTCGTAGCTCCCAACAGGATCGTAGGAGTAGACCGCACCCTTGCCCTCCTCATCAAGGCCTCCAAGCATGGCATGTGTGTAGTATGGGAAGAATCGCTTCTGGTAGAGAATAGTCGATAGGCGCTTGGCACAGGCGTTGAGCGTCATTGGCTTGCCATGTCGGTAGCGGTAAATCTTGCAGACAGTGTCCAGGCGATCACGCAGAGCCTCACCATCGGCGGCGAATCCACAGACGGACAGGACGATGGTAGCGTCTTCTTGGGTAGCAGTAGTGCCGCCAATCTTGAAGACCTTGGGGGCCATTCGGGAGTTGATGCTGTAGCCGCTGGTGTGACGGGTGTCACCGGCCATGATGGTAAAGTCGGCACCTGAGATGGCAAGCGTAGAGCCACCATTGTCGGAGTAGCTGAGGGTATGGTTAATGCACTGCAAACAAGCAACCAAGGAAGCCGGGGTAGCTTACGGATTGAAGCGGTGCTGTCGGGGCTCTCCATGAGCCGTCTTGGGTGCATCTGAGAAGGAATAGTTGGGCCCGTTCATGAGCGGGTTCTGGCTGAACATTGCGGCCATCTTTGCGGATGTTTGGTGATGGTTTTCGGCAGCTTCGTCGACGAGGGAGGTGGTTGATAGCTTCAAACGATGCCTTGACGTTGCTTCTGATGCTATATCGCAACAGATGCGCGTCAAGTGGGAGCCTTGCTAGGCCAAGACTGGGGGGTAGCTCGGATGACTAAGCCGCCAGATTACCTACAATCAGTGACCACCCCCTTACAAGGCGGCAGAAGGATCATCATTTCGCGTTGGTTGACAATCTCGACTTAAGGGTCGCAGAAAACCATCTGCGTAGCTCTGTTTGAGCTTTGCTACCAACTAACTGTGCTTTAAGAAAACTGTGCCTTTTGCGATTGCGACCATGACGCGCGACACTCGCGCGCGAGCGCTGGAGAAGATAGCTTCGCTCTCGGCGACGCACCCCGCGACTTCATTTGAGAAATCAGACCTCGACCGACTGTGCAAAGCGTGCCATTCAGGAGCAAGAGGAGGCGAACATGGCCAGGCCGGGCATAACTCAAAGCCGAATGGCTCTCTAGGAAAAATCCCCATGGTCAGCAAACTCTCATCTCTATTGGCTTACATGTGAAACTGTCAAAAAGCTAACTACTTAACCTTTTTTCTTAGTCAATTCGCGAGTTTGAAGTCCTCCTCGCCTTATGCAAGACCGCGCCGAACATCCAATCCAGCCAAAGCGCCCAGAAGCTCTCTTATCGATTGATCCCTTACATACTCGACATCCATACCCAAGTTTTCGTGTCATCACCCTTCTTTCGCAAGATCGAGCCATCCCCGACGGAGTCGCTGGCCTTCCACGTTACAGCTGCCCTATTATCGCTTGGAAACAACTACCACGAACTTCACGACGACATCTCCAATGGCATCTGGCACTTCGCCAACGATTGTAATAAGGTGGCTGAAAATGTCGTGTCGCCACACGTCGGCGATCCTGAGAACCCCCATCTGGACGACGCGATCCGGACCGCGACCATTGCGCTGGCTCTCGTTGGTTTCCTTGACGCCATGTCTGCCCAGGCAGATTTCTGGAGAGTAGACGGCCGATTATTTCTTATACAAAAGATTCGTCAGCTTCTTTCAGAACCGTTCTTGGTTGCAGTTGAGACTGCCATCTCTACCATCCGTAACTCCCTCAGCCAAGATCGGGACGTAAAGGAGTGGAAGAGGCATCTGCGTCATTATGCCGCCTCGGGGAGACCACTCGGAGCAATGCTTCTACAGCGCAGTTTTATGTGGCTGGTCCTGGCGAGCAGCTCCTTAATGGTTGCGGATGGAACACGCCTTCGGACTACACACATCTTGGACATCCTCATGTCGAAAGACGGCAATCTGAACTCTGGTGATATTGTGATCGATACCCCCTCTATCGAAACATATACTGGTCTTGCAATAGAGCAGATGCATTACATTGAGGCTGGTGCGGACTTTGTGCGGCTTGGAGCGCACTCTCAGCAACAGCTTGCCTTTGCAGTCAAATCCGCTGCCATGATCACGTATCTTAGCTGTGCTCTGCTCAATGAAGAGATTGCGGATGCGGATATCCTCACCACATGGCTCCAGGAGGCACTGGAAGACCCTATGCAGATGACTGACGAAACTTTGGCATCTACTGTTCTACAGTGTCTGGCTCTAAGCTGCCGTATAGCACCTTCGTTTTCTTCGACCGTCAGCCGCGTGCTTCCACGGTTCCTCGTACAGACTGTGCCTCAAGGCAACACCGTTGCAGTAGCATCGAAGAGCTTGGCATATGTTCTGAGACTGCTCTCCAAAGACGCAGTCATCAGCACTCTCTATACCTTGGGCAATGTGCTGAGCCCGGGCTCCGATGGAACTATTACTGGCTTGCAAGCTAATGGCACCGCTGAAAACCTGGTTCCTGTTTATGTCAACAGACACTCTACGGGAAGCGCCATTTCTCTTCAGATGAACGGCGAGGAAGAGACGGCCATAATTTACGGCAATGTTGTTCAGGCGATATGCGGCATTGCGGCAGCATGTGACGATGAAAAGATTACGGCTCTTGCACAGTCCATGCTTCTGCAGAAATTGGACAAGGTCAACGTCAGCGTTGATACCCAGGTTATAGCTGGTGCAGCTACATTGGCACTTAGTGGAGGCCAATTGGAGTTCCGCTCGCTCCTCAAATTGTACTCAAGGATATGCCATATCGGCGTGGTAGAGAAAAAGGACTTCCTCTTGGGTTCGGTGAGGAGAGCTCGTGCCCACATCTCCGCTCGTTTGCGTCGGGATTCCCCCTTGTTCGACATCTACTGGGAACATTTGCTTGATAGCATTATCTCCCTTGGCGATGCTCACGCATCTGGGGCAACCAAAGACTCAGACGTGCAACTGGCTGCTCAAGAGATTGGGGAATTGCTTCACCCTCTCGCCGTATTCATGGCCAGCAATGATCTTGCCTCGGAACCACTGACGAGTGATGAATCCAATGCTCTCCTTAGAGATGCATGGTTCAACATTGTTGTGCATGGCTTTATGACAACCACCGAGCATGGCAAGAAGCACATCGATGAGCTTCGCATGATTGCCGTGCATTCTCCCGCCTTAGTAGCAAGCCAGCGTAGCGAGCAGGTTGAGAGTGACATCGAGCTTAATACTGTGCTGAGACGAGGACACAGCAACGAACGAGAGGCAATGCAGAAGAAGCTTCTCAGCGAGCTCGTACCATCAAAGGCAGCTGACATTAAGAGCCTTAGCTACCGAAAGGTCATCTTCCTTCAAGCCGCTTACCTGGTTGAGAGTCTCCGGGCGGACGCAGGCGATTGCACCAAGGCATTAACCTACTTTTTGGAGCCTGCCATGCGAAAGGGCGATGTGAGCAGCACTATGGAGGGCATTGCTGCGGCTGTCGTAGACAAGTATTTGAGAAAGACGCTCGCTGGCATCGACCCGAGCTTCTCCTCCCAATACGCCGCTACTCAGCTTGTTTCCATCTTCTGCAACTGCTGCCACCGCATTGAGCGTGTCCAGCAGGCTGCATTTGCTTGCGCAGACCGTATCATCAGGGATGTCCCTTCGGCCTTGTGCCACAGAACGTCTCTCTTTGCTTTACTAGAACTCCTTTCCCTCTTGTGGACAAGTTGTCTTGAGGCCGAGACTGATATCTATACGCCACGATCGATATTTACTTCCAAGCTTGGTGACGTGACACTCGAGCTATCAGACGACTATGATTTCCGTCGCTGGACCCTGGACATCCTTAACCGCAAGGCTAAGGCGTGGGTTACCGCGGCTATCAATCTGGCGCCATTGGATGTGAAGGGCCTTCTCCAGACATACTTGTCGGAATTCGAAGACGATGGTGCATACGGTCATGTTTCCCTTGGCCGATCTTTCGCCCTGGAAGTTGGGTCCATCATTCCTTCAACGGATAGCCGGCTGCAGTCTCTCGACCGTGTCGGAGATACTGCTTTAAACACAGCATCTGATTTAATCGCTCAGTATACTACTCGTCAAGAATACCGCTATGGCGAAACGCTTCCGGATCGCGGGTCTGAGTTGATAACCTTTATGAATCTGAACCGACGGTCGTCGTTTGTTCAGTCCACCGTGATAGAGAGTGCTAATGCGGCCACCGCTTTGGCTCATATCGAGGCACGGATTTTGAGCAAAAAGTCCACTTCTTTGAATGAGGTTCGCGAGATTCTCAGACGAGCAGCCGCCCTCTTGTGCCGCGGTGGAAAAGATGAATCAGCAGTTGCTCGCTACCTAGTGAACATTCCCTTCGCCCTGTTCACAAAGCAGTCGATCAAGCTGGGCGTCTCGCTGTGGCTTGGTGTAATGAACGAAAACCCACAACTGGAGCCCAAACTCCTAAATTCTATTGCCCAGCAGTGGGAGCTAAGCATTTCTCGCAAGGTCGGCTTGTTTCATCCTGCTCTGAACCACCCTGACCCTTTCTTCCTCAAGGAAGAATTCGCGCCCAGCGAGCTGGAAATGCTGGCAAAGCGACGACAGTTGGTACATGACATTTTGTCTCCTCACGCCCGCCTGCTGCAGTTTTTCAGCAGCCACTTCAACGCCACCAGACTTGGCTGCCCTGATATCCAGAGAATCTTTATTCGCATGCTTGACTTGACTCTGGACGCCGTTAAAGACTGCGCGTCTCATCCACTGGCGAGAGAGTTGCGTCTACAGATTGTCCTCTTTGGCCTACATGTTTTGCGATGGAGCACCATCATTAACGCTACAGCCCAGTTTCGTCTCAAGGGCAAGATTCTGTCTGCAGGTCTCTCCTGGTTCAGAAATTCTCCGAGATGGTCCTTTGGTAGCAATCTTGTACAACTAAAGACTGAGTTCCGCCTTATCTCGGACGTCCTCGCCGCCATGAAAGTTGTTGCACCCATCGGTGCTAATACGAGCGGCGTTAACTCGCTGCGTTCCAATGAACAGCTTCTGCAACTGCTGTTGGAAAACGAGCAATCGCGCCTGGCAGTATGGACAAGCCCTGTGACCCAGCATCACGCTCACCTGACGCTCCATCACAACCCTTCGAAAGCAGCGATGGAGGCTGCTCTTCTGCCACTGATTCCTACGGCCTGGTTCCAAGATCCCGCTATTGCCATTGAGCTAGCAACGAGATTTCACTACCCTCGCTTGGCTCGCGAGATCAGATCACTGATTCTTGCGATGCCAGAAAAGGCCATATCTGAACCTGAAGCCATTCCTCTCATGCTCGGTGGCCATCTACCTGAAGATGTCACTTCACAACTCAAGGTGATTCCTCCTTACCCCTGACTCATCAGCTTGTATATTAGACAACCAAAGTATGCTAACGCGAATTGCTAGTATCTCTTGTTCTGGGAGCCGATCAATCCTCTCACCGCTGTTACTCTCTTCTTGCCAGCATATAGAGATCACCCCTTACTCATCCAGTATGCTATGCGAGCTCTGGAGAGCCATTCGGTGGATATTACCTTCTTTTACGTGCCTCAGATTGTGCAAACACTGCGTTATGACACACTCGGATACATGGAACGATACATCCTTGAGACTGCCCAGTTCTCCCAACACTTTGCTCATCAGATCATCTGGAACATGAAAGCCAACGCGTACAAGGATAACGACGGCGAGATCCCCGATGCCATCAAACCAACTCTTGACTCCATCATGACCAAGATGGTGGACAGCTTCTCCCCCGAAGACAGAGACTTTTACCACCGAGAGTTTGCCTTCTTTGATGAAGTCACCAGCATTTCGGGTAAATTGAAGCCATACATTAAACGGCCGAAGCCGGAGAAGAAGCAGAAGATTGAGGAAGAACTTCGAAAGATCAAGGTTGACGTTGGCGTCTATCTCCCCATCGATGCAGACGGCATCGTCATTGGCATCGATCGCAAGTCTGGAAAGCCTCTGCAGAGTCACGCCAAGGCTCCTTACATGGCAACTTTCCGCATCAAAAAGCACAAGGGCGGACTCGAGCAAGAGAATCAGCTGTTGGAAGGAAGTGGAGGTGGAGAAGGCAAGGAGCACGAGGACAACACAGTCGAGATATGGCAGTCCTGTATCTTCAAGGTCGGAGACGATTGCAGACAGGACGTACTTGCGCTGCAGATGATTTCTGCCTTCCGAGGCATCTTCCACAACGTCGGCCTCGAGGTTTTCGTGTTCCCGAACCACGTTACTGCGACGGCCCCTGGTTGCGGTGTAATTGAGGTGTTGCCCAACTCAATCTCGCGAGATATGCTTGGTCGTGAGGCCGTCAACGGACTTTACGACTACTTTGTCTCCAAATACGGCAACGAAGACTCCCTCCGCTTCCAACAAGCCCGAGCCAACTTTGTCAAGTCCATGGCCGCCTACTCCGTCATTTCATTCCTACTCCAGTTCAAGGATCGTCACAACGGCAACATCATGATCGACGACGCCGGACACATCCTCCACATCGACTTTGGCTTCTGCTTCGACATCGCCCCCGGCGGCATCAAATTCGAGCGCGCGCCCTTCAAGCTCACGAGCGAAATGATGGCCGTCATGGGAGGCTCGTCGGACCACCAGAGCTTCAAGGCCTTTGAGCAGCTCTGCATCAAGGCGTTCCTCGCCAGCCGCCAGTACTGCGAGAAGCTCAGCCAGATTGTGCAGCTCATGATGGACAGCGGCCTGCCGTGCTTCAAGCCCGAGAGTGTGCAGAACTTTAGGGACCGCTTCGTTATGGATAAGACGGAGCGGGAGGCGGCAGATTTCATGAAGGACCTTATTAAGAAGAGTTACTCGAGTTACAGCACTGGTATTTACGACCAGTTCCAGCTGCTTACCAACGGTATTCCCTACTAAGCGGGCTAAATCTAGCTATTCTATGGGTCTCTTTTTTTATTCCTTCTTCGTTTTTGTCACTTTACTTTCTTAATTCCCATTAGGGAATCCCGTTTAGAAGATATGTTGATAATACTTAATAAAAGAGAAAAGGGAGAGGGTATAGAAGAGAGAAAAGGTAGATTACGGAAAGGTTTGGCGAGTCAATATCCAAATACCAATATACTAGATAGTAGTTTTCAATTCACACCAAGCGCGCGAAAAAATAATCGCAATTGCTTTCTATCTTTGTCATCCCAGAACCCAAAATAGTCTTCTACATCTAAAAACAAACCATCAGCGCAGCTAAGCAAGTAATCTTTACGCCTGTGACATGAAAATGCCAAAGTAAGCAATTCTCGCGAAAATATCTCACGTCATACGGGGCCTCGTTTTTTATCTTTTTTTTTTTTCTCTCTCTTCCTTTAGCGGGACCCGTTTAAGCGCGAATGTCATGTCATGAAGCAGGTTGCTTGAGCATGTGCGTTGGCGCATTATAGCTCAAGTAATCTACGTGAACAAACGCCCTGTCTACAATGGGCACCGACTCGAGAAAATAGGTCAGCACCTCACTCAAGTCATGGCTATCCTTAAGCGGTGTGTTGGCTGAGAGCACAATATCCACCTCAACAAAGAGCTTGTCACCCGCGTGATACGCGCGCAGGTTCTGAATTTGGCGGATGGCGGTGGCAAAGCGCATGGTGAGATAGAGAAGCAGGTTTCGCTCATCAGGTTGGGCAGAGAAGCCGGTCAGGTTGCGGATGTGTTGAGCTGAGGTGCTGCTCCAGATGATGATGACAACGAAGGAGAGAAGAAGGCCACCGGAAGCGTCGAGCCACCAGATTCGGCCATAGAAACCAACTAGATAGGTGGGTAAAATCAGCCTTAAACCCAGAAAGCATCAACTAAAAAAAGAAAGTGATTTTTGACGTACCCAGGGGAAACAAGATGGAGCCAATATTGAATATGACGTCCGTAATTGCATCATCAGCGCTGTGTAGAATAAGGAGTCAGTCTACGTAACAGCACTAACCAACAACTGGCACAAGGCGCGACTTACAGGGCTCGGACACTTGAATTTTTGACGAGGCGGCACCACAGCCAACAGCCACCCTTGATTACAATAGTCGTTATCATGATAATAATGGCTGGCAGGCCCAATTGGAGGACTTGGTGGTCTGGTCCAGCAAGTCGCTGGATACATTCCAGGCTAACTTGGCAGAAGGAGGTTACCATGATAACCGAGAAAACCAACACTCCGAGAGGTTCAAGTCTGATGGTATTAGTGAGAAGTACAAACCCGTACAGAGCTCAACGCATGGAAACAAACTTACCGTGATCGTCCAACAGGATAGTTATGCTGATCCCGTTGGCTTGATGATATCAGCCGGGTTGTGGTCCAGACGATAGCAGTACTCAGCAAATCGAGAACTGCGTCAACTAGAGCCGCGAGAACGGACATGGATGGGACTGAGATGATGACGGCAATTTTACCTGCCAGGAGAATAACGTTCGCGATAAGGTTGATCCAAATAGCCAAGGCCACAATAGGGTCGTCATGGTCCAGATCAGCGTCTTCCAGCCACGGAAGATTCGGTTGCGGGCCAGCTTCCTTGGGCAAAACATTTGGTTGGGGAGACTGCAGTTGCGAATGCGATTCAGTCGTCTCGTCATCCTCGTGCTGCAGTAGCGGCAAGTTCTCCGAAGAACGAAAGATGTCTTTGGGGGTTCGCCTCTGGGGGAGTGCTGCTGTTTTGAGTGTAGATGATGAGCTACTATTGTGTCCGCTGGCAAAGTTGTTAATCGAGCCGTATGACCCGGCAATCTGGTTCAAGTGTGACTGAGTTTGATATGAGGCTTGGGGGGTTTCTTCAGCAATAGTATCAGGAATATCAACAGGCTTAAAAGCTGAAGCCTCTAATTCATTTGCATATTCATTCAACAACTCGTGGGGGATAGAGGAGTCGAGAAGACAGTCAATGTACATGTACTGCTGGATTAGGGAATTCGTTCTCTGATAGAATTCACGTCTTGAAGATGATTGAATAGTCAGCCTCTCGACTCTGCATGTCGGCCAATGGTACTGAAACAGTCCTTACATGGGCTTCTTCATGTCATTGAGCTGCTCCTTTGTCTTCCAATATTGTTCCCAGCGATATCGCGGGTTACTTCTCCCAATGAGCTTCAAGCTCCGCGCCTGCGGGCCAAGAAGAATCTGTGACAATCGACTCTCATCTCGCAAGAGTCTCTCGATATCTTCATCTTCGGTGCGCATCCACGAATTGCGCATGGACCCTGTCTCCTCATCGTCTACGTGATGGCGCGGCGTCGGAGCTGCTGGCCGTGGACTTGTTAGGCTTTGTTGAGATCGGGTCCGGATCAGTGATGTCAGGGTGTTTGTCCGCGTATGCAAGGAAGAGTGGTAGTAACTATCGTCATGGCTAAGCCAAGGCCGGTTTGGCGAAGTCATTTTTTAAGACTTTTGTGCAAAAACCCGCGCCGTTCCGATACGTTCAAAGTCAATTGGATGCATAAGGTGAAGAAACAGCGGATCAGGGGAAGAATCTGAGACGTATGAAGTCCAGCCGCGGATGACGTAGGCGCGAAAATCCTGCGCGATCTCGGCTCAATCGCCTTGTGCCATGTGGTAGCGCGAAGGCAAGGCCTGCGAGGCGTCAGCTAGCTAAAGACTGCTGTGCCTTACTCGTATGCAAGAGGCCGCACAGGCGGTTTAGATTGTCCATTACGAGGTACTAGCAAGCTGCTAGGCCGCAACTTGAGGCCGCCAAGTAAGCCTTCCCGTGCTTTGAAAAAGCTAACTCGGCATCATTGGCCCAAGCGCAAAACAAGGTTGACAGGCATGAATCGAAGACGAGCACAAGGATGCATATTCACGAGTAACTGGCAAACTCTGGTTGATGCCAATGGTCTAGAACTGTCCAGAGACCACCATATGAGGCCGGGCGGCTCGTCGGAGAATAAATACGGGCAACAAAGTGCTGCAGCTGGTCCGGAGATGCACGACCACGGAAGTCGGCCTAGCGCTGTGCCATTGTATGTACGAGTAGCTTTCAGTCCATGCTTAGTCGTGATATCAAGTGCCCGCTTCCACCGATCCGCTGAGTAGAGGCTGGCCCCGATCCGGCTGGTGGGAAGCCCGGTGGCGGCATGTAGCTCTGGATGCGAGAGACCAAGTCCAACCATATTTCAGGGGGTGGTTGGCATGTATGTAGTAATAGGTAGGTACTAGTACTCTGCATCTATCCTTTGAGGAGCATCGATATCTTTTCCGATCTCCGGACAATAGACGCATTGCTATCGAGACATTTCCTGCTTGGCTTTGTCTCAGAAACAATGTGAGCCTGTCAAAGGCCATCCGAGCCAGTCGCTTGTAGGCACAAGTAAAGTAAGACTCGGTGGCGGTGGAATGCGAGGGAAATGATGATACATCAGTGCGTGGATACGATGTCGCATGTGAAATTGAGCTGGAGCCCGGCTGAAAGATTTACATTTTTTGCGAAGAGAGTTTCTGTACAGTGTTTTGTTTTCGTTTTCTGTGGAACAAAGGATCTTGTGAATTTGTGCTGACAAAGCTGCCTATTGCGTAGTGCTGTTTCCATTTCACTTGTGGAAGGAGCATTGAGCTGGCCGAACCCGTAGGACAGGAAGCAAGATGAGGCGGAAAGTGTATCTCGCTGGTGTTGATAATGCACAAAAATCTGGATTTCTACACCACCTCACATCACAGCGCCTACGCAATTCCTCGTACGTCAATGCTGCAGTTTATCAGTTCCATTGGTCAATTAAACTGACTTCTGGATGCAGTATCCTCGGCTTTTGACTTTTCTCAAGCTGTGTTGTGGCATCCGTTCCTGGATCCCGGGTAGTCCGTTCCTGGAAAAAAAGCCAAAGACTTGAAGCGCTGTGTTACGTGGTACCTACAGCTCCAGCACACGAGGTGATGAACCTTGATCCCCCCGCATGCATTCATCAAGGATCGAGAGGCCCACTGAAAACCTTCCCTACTGTCGACTATGCCCTATCCAGGCGCGTGCTGCTCGGGATGATGTCTATGCGATTCAGTTCCAATGATCGAGAAGTCATTCCACGTCAACGGGAGTCTTTGCTACGACAAGGTCCTCCCCTGATAGTAGAGGGTGGACTACAGATGGAGCCAGCGTACTCGTACGAGAAGAAAAAATTTGCAGCTTGCTGGGCCGCAGTTCTAAGCATCGCCGACCTTGGTGCCTTCAGTGGGCCTGCTCGATGGCGACTCCAGCAAGTTTGCGTGAAAACCAGATGTCATCGTCCGCAATCATGGCCTCTTCGAAGGCGACTGTGGAGGTGGGACCCAAGCCCACAAAAGTCTTGCGCAGAGTTGTGTGTGTGAAAAGCTTGTTGGCGCCGATCGCACTCCCGAAGACCTGATGATCTCTGCTCTCCCTGAAGATCAACAGACCTTTGGGCAACGCAGCCGGCGCTTGGCAATGGCCTGGCCGAGGATCAGAGCCCTGTGCTCCGTATTGCATCACAGGTCCTCTTCTGCTTAACGGAGGTTTCGCGTTGCACACGGAGGAAAAAAAAAAGGCAGCTACTGCAGTGGAGAGTTACGGCGAGAACCACCATCGCTCTGTACGAGGACCTTGCGTAGTAACCGGCAAGGAGGCATTGAGACAGAGGCATTGAGACAACGACGAAAGAAAATATTCGACTATACCGAGCCTGTAGTGCTCCGTGGCGCCAAGTCGGAAGTGGCGGGCGCATTGAATAGGCGTAGATGGGACCTGTTGTGAGCAGTGCTGGCACAGCTGAAGACTTGATAGCTGCTCCATTCGAAAGCCCGACGCTTTTGCTCTCACCACTGGCTAAGAAGCGCGCTAGCCAGTGGCGACCGTTTACCCCTGGAGCGTTGCGAAAGAAGAGAGCTGAGATTTTAACACGCCATATCACGCAAAGAGGAAAGCTCCTCACCAGGTCGGTTGATCGATTTGAACTGCGGCTGCACGTTTACTCCCCGTTGGCTGGCCGGCTTTGCAGCCCCAATTATCCACCTCCTTGGCTATCCTGGGCAAAGGCCGAGAACACGACATGGCCTCCTGGGAGGGGGAAAATTAACAGAAAAAAAAAAAAAAAGCGTCAACGGGGAGGACAAAAATAAACCAGATGACATGGACAGGGCTCTCCAGATTTTGTTTTCTTTTCCATGACACAGCGTTCGCATTCCAGTCTCTACGAGGGCCAACGCAATTCATGCCCCGTCGAGATCCAATTCCTCCAAGTTCTCCGAAACCCCGTATTAGTCTGCATGTATCAAGTACTATTCCATGCTTGCCGACTGCAACCAGTCTCAAACTGCTTTTCGGAAGCAGGCCATGGAAATGGGACGGTGCACCCCTAACGCCATCACCGAAAGTCAAATCTCTTGCGCCTAATGCATGTACGAAGGCTCCAGTTAAATACTACTCCGTGCTACATGCCTGCGATGCATGTGCATGCGCAACAAACCGTGCAAGCTCAGAACTTCAGCTCTCCACTGAGCTGATGAAGCCGTACAGGAATAGCACACAGCATCAATCTCTAGTGACGGCTTGGTCCGAGAGGGAGGCATTGCTAATGCGCGTGAATCCTCACAGGCAGTGTCTGCGTGAGCGAGGCAGCACGAGATGCTCTGCACGGAGTTCGGAGTCGCACATGGCGCTGGCACCTAAGCTCCCAAGCCCTCTTGGCAAGGCGACGGGCTTACAGGCGCAAGCACCGGTATTGATACCGCAAATAATCACCATCAGCGATGGATACCAGCCGTATGGATACTTCTCGTATGGCCACTGCTGCTCGTACCTCGCGGCCCATCAATTGAAAGCCAGCCATTCCGCGTCTCCACTCGTGATAACCGCCCGCTAACTGGACTAAGCCCCAGCCTCCACACGGTTGCCGCCCGGGCTGATGGTACAGGCACTCGTATCTGAAGAGAGCAGGGAGCAGGACGCAGAGAAGAGAGAGAGCATTCTTGGCTGCTGAGGCATCGCAGGCCGATGCTGTCTGTGTCAATGTTGTTGCTGTTGTTGTGATGTGCTTGTGTTCGTCAATGCTCGGCGTTCGTTCCACTGCGGTCTGAACCCCCGGGCAGAAGCCCACCACACCACACCTGTCGCAGCCGGAACCCAACCACACCACCTGATTCGCATCCAGTCTTTCATATCCTCCACCGTAATGGCTAGCGAGAAGAGGCGCCTGGATCCTCCGTGTGCAGACAGGGGAGCCAGAAAGGGACAGCAGCTAGGCAGGGATAGGGGCGGGCTACCTGAGCACTGAGCTCCGTCTCTTGGCCTGCCATCCATGGCTTACGAGATCGGCCTAACAGACGCAGCCCAGGCTACCGACAGGGGACCAATCTGATGGATGGTGAATGGGATGGGATGGATGGACGAACTAGCCACTCAATAGCCGGCACGCATCTTAACGCCTGGCCTGGCCGACCGTCGCTCTCCTGAAGTTGCATCCCTTTTTTTCTTCTTCTCAACCCCTTCTTGTCGTACGCTGTCTTGTTCCTGCCGCTCTCTTTCATCGCCCACCGACGTCGAACTTGAGGCTCCGAGCGTCTTCTTCTCCGCGAGAGCTTGGATTGTCTTGTACTGTCTCGTATAGCCCCAAGAGCACCTACGTTTGGCTCATTTCCCCCTCTTTCATAGCTGCCTCGGCTGCTCACTCGTTCGTGTTCGACTTCTTTTTTTGGGCTTTCTTCGCCAGCACACCTTTCGCTCCTCGCGCAGTCTCTTGACATTTGTTTACTCTTGTTCCGGCATCAAGCATCACCGCTTTCTAGCTTCGCCTTTTACTGTATTTTATTCATTTGTATTTTCGAGATTTTTCTTCTCAACCTTCATTTTCTCGCGCCGTGTCTTTGCATTACCTCTTTAATCTCTCTCTCTGGCCCCTCTTATTCATTACTTTTTGCATCCTTCCTCAGATCGCTCCTGGAATCCCGAGATAGGAGCCTGTGCGCTAGCATTATTGCGCTGTAATCCCGAGATTAATGTGAGTCTCACGCTTTTCTTTGCCTAGCCTTGCGCATGCCGGACGCTCCCGGCCAACCACCTGGTCGTGTCTCAGCCAGAAATACCTGCCCACCGCCAGGCCAGCTTACCAACAAGGAGTCTTGCTGGCTTCTCCAAACTACAAACCAAACAATTCATTCTGGCCTCGTCACACTCGCGGCTTGTCCTCTTCGACAAAGGCGGGACCAAGGCCGAAAAAAAGAGAGATGCACTGGACGGGCATTTGCTAACGTGGGATATTTCTTTATGCAGCCACCCAGCAAACTCTGTGTCGCCCAACGAGTTTGACGCGATTACACCTGACAGCCACTCAGACGATCTATCATTCGTCGCATTTGTCCTTTTATCACCGGACCTCGTATCGCCAGGGTCCTAAGCCTGCTGACCCGTTCCCACCCCTCAGCCGCCGGAAAATTTGTTGGGTAGCGTCGGAAAAAAATCGCCGTCGAGCTGCAAGATAGGAGGTGCAGTCAAAATCTCGATCAGAGACTTCTCATCGTGTGGACTTCATGCCTAGATTCTCAGTTGCCTTTGCCAGGCGGAAGAGCACCGCAGACGACATCGAAAATGCCGAGGTAACACCACCTGGACAGTCTTCGTTTAGAGTCCTGGAACGACACGATTATTCGGGCGTTAAATCGTTTGACGGAGGGGCGAAGATGGCCAGATCCACTGGATCTCTACTTCCCAAGCCTGACTATCAAGCAGATGATAACATGTTTTCTGATATGAAGGCTAACCGGTAAGTTTCGAGCCCTTTGTCTGTGTTTGAATCTTTTGTCTTGGCGAAGAGGGAAGGGAATGGGGGACTGGAGGAAAGAGATGATGCGCTGTGCTGTTTGATCCATGTCTGAGAGACTCAACCATGGGAAGTTATTATCTTGACCCCTTTGCATACTAACTGCTTCATTAAGTGGAAGTGGCTTGTCCAACAACACCACGAACACCACGTCTACCGATACGTCTTCACGCCACAGTAATGCATCGACAGCCCCGTCGTCGGCCGACTTCAGTGGAGGCAACTTGTTCCACGATGACCACCGAAACGGACCACCCAAGAGTTCATCATCGGATATGCATGGCCGTGGGAATTCCAACAAATCCATCGGATCCAAATTCTTAGACCGGGCTGGCCGTACCTTTTCGTTTGGTGGGCAAAAGAAGCATACTATCCCCCCACCGCTGGAGGACCCTCTTATGCCGGACTTGCCGCCACCTATGCCTATCATGGCTGAACCAGGACGCACTGGATCTAGAGGTACGACTACATATACGCAGGCCCCAACCATTCCCCGCAAGCCAGCTCCCCGTAATACCAATGTTTTAGACCTTGGTAGTGACTTTGGATCAATGTTTTCAGGATCAGGTTTCGAAAAGAGAGCAAGCATGGCCACGCTTAAGAACGACGACTTGGCTTCTCCCCGGCTCCTCACAGGCAACCCTCAGGGCCACCAACCGTTTCCACGCAGCCCAGACGCGGCCACACCATCCGAGCCGTTGCTTAACTCATGGAATACGCCCAAATCCAATGTGATTGTCGATGACTACTCATCGGACAAGAGCGCCTCACCAACCTACGATAGCCCCCCGCGAGTTCCAGCCCATTCATCCCCGCGGTATCAGTCTCCCGCTCGACAACCACCGGCTAGGAGGTCCCCCCCAGCTGAGCAACCCCCAGCTCGTCAGCAACCCACTCCTCGTCAGCAACCCCCGGCTCGCCAACAATCACCAGCTCACCAGCAGCCACCACCAATGAGCCCAGATGAGTCACAGGATGACGAGGATGCGCAGCTCCTGCAGGAAACTTATACTGCCATCCAGCTCCTTTCGGCCGAAGATGATGAGTTTGATGAAAACCCACAGCAAGGGCGATACCGGCGGGAGGAGGATAGCTTTACGGTGGTTCCACGGGCCAAGACTGCTCCTATCGCCAACTCTGGAAAGAATGGAGACGGCATGCAGGATGCCAACAGGCCTCGATTCCCGAAGCCGAACATTCGATATGTACCCCCCGATGGTGCACCTCGAAACAAGGTCATGACCCCAGCTGAATTCGAAAAATACCGGGAGGACAAGATTCGCCATGATAGATCGAACAGCACAGCAAAGGATGATGAGGAAGAGGAGATCAACTACGAAGATGAAGAAGATGAGGCTGAAAAGTCTAAGCAGCAGGCAAAGCAGAGACGGAAGCAGGAGGCTCACATGGCTGTGTACCGACAGCAGATGATGAAGGTTACTGGCGAAACCACTCCAACGAATGGTTTGGGCATTCCGGTTTCCATGAGCGCACCACAGCTCGGGCATGTAAAGACGCCCTCGCTTGACCCAGCGGCAGCGCCTCCGCCCATGCTGGCACCTGCAACTGCGGTGTCTGGCGCCTCTGATGAGGGCGATGATGATGAGGAGATCCCGCTTGCCATTTTGCAGGCTCATGGGTTCCCCAACAAGAATCGACCCCCCACCAGGCTCAGCACAATGGGATCAAACCCTAACATGCGAGCCTCAGCAATGCTCATGCCAGGGCGCCCATCGTCAGCTATGGGAGAATCTGCTGCTTCCCGACGCCACTCCACCCTTCCAGCCTTTGCACGAAACTTGCCCCAGGACCCGTTTATTGGAGCGAGCATTGCCCAGCCTGCCCTTCGGGAGTCCTTATCATTCAATGATATGGGCCTGGGCCCCAAGCCGCCTTCTCCGCTGCCTCCCGGAGGTCTTGTTGGCGTAATTGCCAGCGAGGAGCGACAGAGAGCCATGCGACGTGGAAGCCCAAGCGTCGACCCTTCGAGACTAATGGGCAGTGGCTTCTCTACTCCTGTAGGAGTCGACCCTGCTGCCGGAATCCCTCCGCACATGATGTACCCCCAGGGTCAGATGGGTCAGATGGGAGGTATGGGAGGCATGGGAGGTGGAATGCCTGGCATGATGCCCCCTATGATGCAGCCGCCGATGATTAGCGCTGGCGACCAAGCCCAGCTCCAGATGACGCAGCAAATGTCGCAGTTTATGCAAATGCAGATGCAATTCATGCAAATGATGGCTGCGAATCAAAACGGCGGCGTGCCACAGCAGCAGGCGCCGCAGCTGCAGCCACCTTTCCAGCAGCCCTATGGCGGCTTGATGGGCAATCAATCCATGGTTGACATTTCTTCTCGTGCCTCCATGATGGGCGACCAGACTCTGGAACCTCGCCGTGGCGATTACGGCAGCATGCGGACGATGAGCATGGTTCAGCCCAGTTCAGCGCCGATGGCCCATCCTGGATACGCTGGATCTATTCGATCATCTATCCATGGTTATACGCCGTCGATTGCACCGTCAGAAAGAAGCAACATTGGCCTCCCCAACCGTTACAGACCCGTTTCTCAGGCTGTGGCACCTGCCGGACTTGGTCATATACCTTCGCAGTCTTTCTCAAGTTCCCTGTCTGTGTTGGCTGACAACAAGAACCGGACGTCGATGAGGATTGTAAACAAGTCGGCTTCCGATGACGATGACGACGACGAAGAGGGCTGGGAGGCGATGAAGAACAAGAGAGAAAAGAAGAGGTCTCTCTGGAGAAGCAAAAAGAACTTGAGCTCAGTGATCTGAGCAAACGATGTCATTACCGAACTTGCATGTCTTTTCAGCCCTCTCCTTTGTCTCATCCTATGGGCGAAGAGCAAGATGTGTTTATGGATGAAAATGAGCGTGCATCTGCCTTGTGGTGCAAGCGTGAATTTGTGCGAGCGCGTGCGAGTGCGAGAGTGTGTATGTGTGTGTGCGAGTGTGTCTCGCCTTTGTTGAGTTAAGGGGCGAGCACGAGGTCGATAATTGGGATTTCTAACTTGGGACCTCCTCTGACGCTATGCTTGGATAACCAAATGGTCCGTCATATTATGCAGCGCGACCCGATATAAAGAAGAAAAAATAATTTATTTGACAGGCTAGATGTTTTTGGGATGTCCTCTTCGGGCGTCAATGGTGGGAACATTTGTCTGGACGGATTCGCGTCACGCATGATAGAAATGGCTCTACGCCGTAATTGAATAATTTGTCTGCAATGGCTCTCTCCTTTTTATCTTTTCCTTTTTGTCTGGCAGAGAAGGGGGGAATCATGGCTTATAAGCGATGGGGAACGAAAAAGATAAAGGCAAAAAATATCGTTGGGAAATCAAAACGGATGTATCTAATCCAAAGCGGCCAATTTCTTCTTGTTTTTTTTTGTAGCTAGCTGCTAATGGGTGGTATATGAACTGATTAGCTGTATCATAATATCTGACTGAGCTTTATGGAGCCGACACTTTGGCTCTATTCTTGCCAATATCTTGCCAGCGTGCCTTTTTCTTTATATGGGTTTCGTAAAATCGCTCTTCTCAAACGCCCTAGTGTTTGGTATTTCTTGGAAGATTTCTTCTTTTTTTTATGTATGTAAATGTAAGTTTTAGCCCTGGATCTTTCCGGTTGCCCACTCGTTCTTCTTGACGCCCATCTCCACAGCCGCTAGGCCCCAATCTTCTCCGTGGTTGTGGCCCTTGCCCTCAGCGCTCGTGCTAATACCCGCGCGGGACTTTGCCTGCTCCTCAGTGAGCACGGTCAGAACGCCGAAGATGACGGGAATGCCAATGTCGAGCTGGACGCGCATGAGACCCTGGGAGACGGAATCGGCAATGTACTCAAAGTGCATGGTCTCGCCCTTGATGAGCACGCCAATGGCGATGATTGCGTCAAAGGGTCCGCTGGAGTCGCCGGCGGAGAGGGCGGTTAGGTCGTGGGTGGAAGCACCGAGGAGGTCGGTAGCTGAGGGAGCGCCGGAAGCATTGGACTGGATCTGAGAGGCAGAGAATAGTCTATTTGCCCATTGAGAGCAGCAGCGCGCACATCAGTCATCTTTGATCTCGGTTGCTGGAGGGAGGGAGGGGTGGGAATGAGGGGCAGTAGTACCGCTGAACGGCAATGGGGAGCTCCCACGAGCCTGGGCAAGACTGGATCACAATGTTGGACTCCTTGACGCCGGCTTCGAGCAGCTTCGCCTTTGTGCCGGCCAGGAGAGGCTCGATGATGGTGGTGTTCCAGCGGGCGTGGACGATGCCGATGCGAAGGCCGGAGCCGTCGTGGTGCTGAGGAGCAGGGCCCTTGAGAGAAGACATTTTTGGCAGGCTGGTAGAAAAGGACGTGGGAAAAAGAGACGAAGCTAAAGGGAATATATGTTGGAGACTTAGTAGGTATGCTTATCCAAGAGTGTATGTTTTGTACGATGTCGAGGTAAAAGATCAGAAGCAAATAAGACCGCGAGACATGCGATGGGAGCTCTAGCTGACTGATCAGATGAATGCGGCGGGGCAGCAGGCACGGCGGCGGGGTAGGTTTGCTGGGAGCGGTAGGCTGGTACTGGATACTTTGCGCAGCGGCGGAAAACGTCACTTTGCTCTGCAGGAACTGGCTGGCAGGTGACCCGCGCGGTGACTTTTGGCCAAGGTCGTTTCTACGCAGGGCGATTACGAAGCAGCTACAAAGCCTTACGGTATCCTGCGGGTCTTTGGAGCTTCTTTCCATGTGCTATTTTCGAACTCTGTGGAGGTAGCGACTACTGGGGACCTACATGTAGGCAGTAGGTGGTCTCACTGACGACTGACAGGAAATCGCAGCTTCCCTTTTATTTTTACAATGATTCCCGTCATGATTCGCCGAGTGAATGTCGGAAGGAGTGATCAATCATAGCTTCAGTATGTACTTGCTAGATAAAAGATGCTCATTGAGTGGCAGCCTTGGAGGTGGTTTGCTTCAATTGACTTCATTTCGCCGCAAACTCTCCATCATCTTGTTCTGCAGTATCGTGAAATCCCCAAGTGACAATACCGTTATCCATATTCCTATTATGTCGTGTTAATTACAGTCTTTGCGATGCCAATCTCAGCCCTGCCTCAATCAACTGTCCGCCTTCTTGGCTCCTCGGTCGTCATCACCAAGCCCTGCGATGTGGTCAAGGAGCTTCTGGACAATGCCATCGACGCGGGAGCTGGCTTTGTTGAAATTGCAATCTCACCCAATTATCTCGATACTATACGAGTCCGTGACGATGGCCAAGGAATCGACCTTGAAGATTTCGATGCTCTTGGTAGACGTACTCATACCAGCAAGTTGAGAGCTTTCGATGAGCTTGGCTCGAGGGCCAGGGAGACGCTGGGCTTTCGCGGTGAGGCACTTGCGGCCATGAATTCTCTCTCTACCATCACTGTTACAACCCGAACGGTCAAGGATGTTGTAGCGACACGATTGCAGCTCAAGCCAAAAGCTGGAGGTGTTGACAACAGACAACCAGTATCGGCTCCTGTTGGTACAACCGTTCAGATCACCAAGCTTTTCGACACCCTGCCCGTTAGAAAGCAGTATTCTTTGAAGAATAGCGCCAAATATCTACAATCTACAAAAGATCTCTTGAAGGCCTGCGCCCTAGCCCGACCGGACCTTAGACTGTCATTCAAGGTTCTTGGAGAAGCTACCCACTGCTGGTCATACGCCCCTGTTTGTGCCGCAGGAGTCAAAGAGGCGGCTCTACAGATATTTGGAACTACTTTGGCGAATAATTGCGTCTATGTGTCTCGAAACTCAGCGTATGATCAGACGACATCTCCCCAAGTCCATCAGCAGCTCCCCGAAGATTTCATATTGGAAGCTCTCATCCCAAAGCCCGGTTTCGAAGTCCAAGCTGTCAAGGGAAAAGGGCTTTATCTATCCATCGATTCAAGGCCCATCTCATCTCATGACGCCATGGCTAAAAAGATTATGGCCATTTATAAGCCATATCTGAACCGGGCTGCTGGCACTGGAGAGCCTTGTGCTAGCATACCCAACCCTTTCGTACATCTCAATATTCGGTGCCCCCCTAACAGCTACGATGTAAATGTGACACCGCTTAAGGATGAAGTTGTTTTTGGGAACGAAGGTGCCATCACGGCCTGTTTTGAGGGACTCTGCCGAAAGATATACCCTCAAAAATCCGTCAATGGTCCCGTTTCAACACAGAGACCCTTGGAGCATGAGAAGGAGGTTGGGATATCAACAAAAGATAGAAGTGAAAGCGAGGGTCTCCAGCTATACTCGGCCGTGCCAGATGCTCCGACTCCAGACTCCTCCTCGAATACCCAATCGATACACAGTGCAGAGCATCTAACCAAACTCCAGGGAACAGCAAGGGATCAAACAATCGATCAAGAGAGTGCGCCTACACTATCGTCCGAACAATCTTGCACGCAGAGCGCAACCTCGTTGGCAAGAATGAGGACGTGCAAAACTGTTAATATGTTCCGAACCAACAGCAACTCTACTGATGAGGACAGCGCGGCCGATACAGTTGAGATACAGGTGCCTCAATCGTCTATGACAGCGACTGTTCCCTCTAGCAAACGGGCCGGCGGGAGCTTACGAATCCCCAATAAGTCCGTATCAGAGAATATTGAAAGATATCTCCTCTCGAACAAGAATGAAACTTTTCAAATAGCGACAGATGAGACGGCCACCAAAAGAAACCAGCCAGCTTCTGTGACATCAACATCGCCCACAAAGTTCCCCGGCCGCATACCTCTACAACCTTTGACTGATCCCACGTTAAATGCGATGAATGGCCAAGAAGACTCGGAATCTGATACTTTAAGTGCTGGATCAGAGATACCAGAGCCAAATAACAACACGCGGAGCATTGTTGCCACCAATCAGGCAGATCAAATATTTCAACGAGCATCTCTCAATCCTACTCTGTCGCCTTTCGAACCTGAGCCCCTGGAATATAGCTCCCCGAATCAGTTGAGAAGTGTCACGGAATGGCCAACACCTCCTGCATCTGGTAATTTGCGAAGCGCGAGACCGTTCAATTCTCCGTTCAGACCCCCACTCAGGACTTCGCAAAGGGACAGCCCAACAGGAAACATTGCAAATACACGATCACGCGTCAGGGGCCCGGAAAGTGGCAGGGTAATACCTTTTACTTTGCCAGGGCAAACCCGCACCCAACGGCCAACGGTACTTGGACGGACTACCCAACAAGTCGGATTGGCAGGTACTCCCAGGTCTAATGCAGAGACAAGAGTGATTCACTCTCAGCTGCACCCCCAAAGAGTACATGGGTTGAGCCGCCAGAGAGACATGGACCAAAATTTGACACAAGATGCTGAACTAGCATCGCGGCAGGATACCCGAGATGATGTCTCACAGCCGCGTCTTTCCTTGCATGGACCGGACCAGCATTCTCCTTTTCTGCAGACACCCTTTATGAGAGCTCTACTCCTGGGTATCACACCAGCGCCAAATACAGGGCAAGGTGATGCGGGTGCGGATGACGGTGTCTCAATGGTTCAGATGCCAGATATCTCACCGACTACCTTGGTTCGCCATGAACCACGGGATGTCACTGTCACTCCCCCTGATAATAAAAATGACAACATAGAAGACTCGAGGCTTTATCTTATCAAGCGGCGACGCTCCCAAGCGAGACATGGCATTGCGAGGCGAATCTCATCTCGTCAGCTTCCCCTCGAGGTGGTTCCTAATCACTTGACGATGCGGAACGCTTCCACTTCGCTCAGGCCTCCGGCGAGAAAGGTCGTCGAGTCATTGTTTACACGAGCCGATTGGCTAGACTATGGCGCGAGGAAAGATAAATGGGGATACGCAGTAGAGTTCCAAAGCATGGGAGAGGTTACCAAGCTGGAAAAACGTCTCCACAATGTTGTGGAATCATGGAAACAAACACAGAATCAACCTCTTGAAGTAGAATATAAGCTACGATCGGCAGCAAAGGGCAAGGGGATGAGTGGCGAGTCGTTGACTGCACCTCAATACTGTGAGCGCTGGTGGTTAGATCAGGGCTTTTTGTTGAAGTAGGATGATGGGCAACAATGCTCATATGAGTAATTTGTTTGGAAGAAAATTTCGAAGGACATTTCAACGGGGGGCTAATGCAACACCCACGGTTTATCGAGCTATCTAGCTAATACAGAGTCCATTTCAATGTTGTTGTTGTAGAGTCCAGACATGAGAACGTTGATGTATAACATGAAGGTAATTTGTCATGATACCAGGACTTCCTGCTTATGGTCAAGGCAGCAAACTTACCGCCTCTGCAGGGAAATAGCTGTTTACCGAGACTGTGCTATATCCGGAGCTTAAAAGAATAAAGCTCTGAGCAACGTGAAGCTACGGCCGGGAGATCCGGGAGATGTTTGGCCAAAGCGAATCATGGGAAGTATATTCGAGGTGAGAAGTGGGTTGTTTCGACTAGTAAACGTCATGGAAGATTTGGCATTTCACGGCAAAAGGTGGATCTGAGTCTGTACGGTGATGCCGGACCGGCAATGCAGGCGCTGCTGTAGACATACAGGGGGTGGTTTTGTGTTTCCGAAATCTCCTGCGGGTTTTCAGCATTAGTAAGTGAAGCATGACCAGGGGGAGCATCAACATCAGGTCTCGCTGTATGAAATGCTACGAGTGCGTATTTGACAGAGCTGAAAAATTGCTCTTTTCGGAAGATTTTGATGGCCTTGCAGAGGGGTTGATCTTGATTGGGGTATAACATTCGATCGAAATCGTCGGTTGCTTGTTTAATTCCCTTGAAACTTCGTATCATCGTACAGAGAGTACGAGAAAATCTTTGTGGAGGGCGATCTTGGTGAGGGTCCCATGCTTGGTGGATGTACCTGTACATGGAGCTTTGGGGGGACAAGCTGCAATTGGCTCGTATACGCGGATTGCGTAAGTGCTACTTGTGACGTGGTGGGACGAGAGGACAATGACGAAGCATGCGTGCATTTGAGATGGAATTTGAAGTTGATTGTGTGACGGGAGGGATTTTGAGACCGTTTTGAGTCTAAGTTCAGTTGACGATGGATGGCGCCTCGTACCGTACCGTAGTGGCCTGGGTAAGGTACTTGCAAGCTCGATGTGCGTATTGAAGAGGTTCACGTACCCGAGCCAGAGCGAGGTACCTGTACCTGTGCGAAGTGAAAGCATCCACCAATACGCAAACTTGCAGTGCTACAACTTGCACCAAACATCAGAATGTCCAATCACCAGCGGCAATAGGGGCTACAGCCATGGCTGGCCCTGGATCGGTTTAAAAATAGGCACGAGCAGTCCTAGCGGCTGGGACGAGAGACCCGGGCTAGGATGAATGGCGACTAGGCGGGAGGGACCCCCGGCAAGCCAGTTGAGCAGGGCACTTCGTATCTGCTGATGATGGGTGTGAGGATCGACGCCAAGCAAGGAAAAGCTGATGTTTCTTTTTTTTCGGTTACGCTTACTTTATTGTTGTGTGTTTGGGTGTCACTTAGTAAGTGAGATGGGTGAGAAAGCAAAAATACAAATATGATGTGTATGATGTGCGAATGTCTTCTGATCTTGAGATGCTTATCAATGCTGATGCTGTTATTTGTGGTGTTGGAATCGGAAATGGACCCCTACAAGTACAGCAAGCAAACATGAAAGATCACGACCCAAAGATCCACCAAGCCAACGTCACCACTTTTCTCTCTCTTTGATCCCATGTCGTTCACTAGCATCACTCTGCTGGACATGTTTCCCACCTGTCAAACATGATTCACAAATCACCTGCATCCAGACCTCGTATTTGCCTTGTAAGCAGATCTGAGAACGGGAGGCCCTCAGTGGGAAGAGGAGCAGCATCATGATGGCAGTCCGGTGCTAGTGCGCGGGGGGGCAGCAGTCATGTAGTACTTGTAAGTTTCTAGAATTAGCACTCCCGTGCGGCGATAAGCTTGCAATGTTTCTTGCATGAGCACGTCGGAGAAAGTCATACGTGCAGGAGGAATGGATACAGGTATACGAAGCCCAGCGTCGGCCGGCACTCCGTATGCAGGGTTATTTTCAGCCCGCAGCTGGTAATGGGGCGACGAGAGAAAGAGAGAGGGTATCATTTTCTAAGAGCTCAGCGTGTTGTAAGTAAACACTAAGCACGTTGCCGCCCATTTACACTGGACATGTCGTGATGAAGCCATCGTGAGATAACATGCCAGACGGGGGGCCTGTACTCGGACTGGTTGTAACAGGAGCTCGTAACAATGCTGGAGCTTAGGACGGGTCGTTTCAGGCCATGGGCGCCACAGCAGGTGCACTGCCACTGTTTGCTCCGACCGGCGGGCGCCTCTTTTTGGGAAGATCCATGTTAGAACAAACAAGTACCGCTACCTGACGCAAAGCGCCCAAGACACTGAAAGTAAGGTAGGGACATGTAGCGTCGGCGGGATACGAATCTGGGACGCTGGGTGATGGATGTACCTATGCACGCGGGATGGGCTGTGTCCTTGTTTGTGGAAAAATATCGAGGGTACTGTAGAATAGTTGAGAAACTTCCATGGCAACACCGGCTAAAAGAACCAATGCGAAGAATTGGATCTTGAAGATTGAAGCACAACGTAACTCTTGCTACAGGGCTCCAACTTGAGCTCCAGCAGCTGTCGCTAGGGTGGACTCGGCGACGCTTCCAGGCGACACCTGAGCTTTGTGCTTGTACTTGTAGGCGCTGCCTCGCCTAGAGCTCCAGCGCACTCACTCAGACGCGCACGACACTGCCACTCTTCCCACTCCACCCTAGCTTTCTGGCCCAGCTCCCACACCAGCCCAGACCATCGTCTGCGCCGTCCAACATTTGATCTCTCCCGATTTTTTTTTTCCTCTGCCCTTTTCTTTTGCACATCCAAATCTTCCATTTTCCTCCCATTTTCTAACCTACAGTCCCTCGTTTTACCCCTGCGCCTACTCGCAAACCCTTCTGCTCGCTTTCTTCTACCGTTTGGCTGATTTTGTTGCTCTGCCGCTAAAGATGCGCGACGTCTGAATGAAAGCCTGCAGCGATGGCCCCCTGGCTTTCGATGCCCACGATGCATCCATCTGATCGCCATAGTTGCGACAGCAACCACAGCAGCCAACATGACACCGACTGCGACCACCATGAGCCGCGCACATTGGCCGCAGACTCAGCAAAGGGCCAGCATCGCCCAGCATCGCTACAAGTAGCCGTCAACTCTCGCTCGACTTTGCCGCTGCGGGAATCCGAATTCATGGAGGGGAGCGCCAGACAAGGCTGCGTCATCAGCGCGCGAACGAAATGGAGCATCTTCGCACGACCGGCGTGGCTCGTCCTGACATTGCTCACGCTCGCCCTCGTCGCGACGCCGGCCGCCGCCGTCCTGGTCGAGTTCGAAAACTGCCTCCCCGACTCGTACCGCTTGAACAATCCTCCCCTGCTGCAGTGGGAGCCTCTATATGTCGACGCCTTCTTCGACACCAAGACGCCCAACAACAATCTCCATGTGACTGTATGGGCGAATGTTACGGGCTCGCAGAATTCGGGGTCGCTTCCCCCGCCGAATGACCCATATTGGACCGATCCCAAGGAGACCAACGGCAAAATCGAGCAGACGCCCTATATCGATACTCTTGCTACTACGCTGATCCGGAGAGTCAACGTCTTGACGTATGAGCCATGGAATGACCGCTCCAATTTCTGCACGGACAGTCTCGTTAATGGGACATGCCCGTTGGCACCGACGTTCGGTAATGTGTAAGTCACCAGTCATCTCATCATCCCATCATCATCGCCCCTCTCTCAACCCCCCACCAGCTGGTCTCTTAAACGCACTCACCCTTGCTGGGTTACAGCATAGTGTGACCACTTATGCCTGCCTTGTCAATGCGATACTGACTAAACATGTGCCTTGATCGTGTAGCGACCTCCCCTATGGACTCCCATCAGTGAATCTGTCCCATGATTTTTTCTCTTCATACGCCTTCAGCTCCTTCTCTCTTACTTTTCTCCTCATCAATGGCGACAAAGCCGCTACCAACATTGGCTGCGTTTCCGCAGTCGTCACCCCCGACCTGGGTGGCCTCGCATGGGTGCTCAAGTTCATGCCCCTTCTGGTCCTGCTCTTTGCTGGCTTCGCGGTCCCGTTTGCGGGTATATGGAGCCCCTGGGGCACCACCGACGTCTTCCACTGGACATCCAACTATGGCCGAGACGCTGATTTGCTAAGACTCGTTACTCCCGGGTTTGGTGACTGTCTGCAATACATTCAGTTCATCGTCCTGACTGGTGCCTTGACGCTCGACTACCCCGGCTTCTTCCAACCTGTTGTGAGCCAAGTCGGGTGGTCATCCCTCATGTTCAACGAAAGCTTTGTCGCCCACGCCGATCCATGGCACAATGTGGTGGATGGAATCTACGTGACCAAAAACGGCACAGAATTCGGGCTGCAGAAGATGGCGCAGCTCATTGGCATGTCCGAGGCTGAGGACGTGTGGCCGGGCATGATGGTGTGGCTCTGTGTCATGATTGCCTCCGTCATCGTCCTCATCCAGCTTGGCTTTGCCGCCCAGTGGATCTTCCGCAAGATCAGGAAGACTACCGAGGAGGACCTGCGGGCGAAGAATATCCCGTTTGTCATTGGCAACGTGGTGCGCATAGTCTTCAATTTTATGCTGACCCCAATCGTGGCACTATCATGCTTCCAATTTGTCGTCTCTGGCCAGTCGCCGGGTTGGACCGTTGCCTTGGCTGCGCTGACACTGGCCGTAGTTATCGGCTTTGCGAGCTATCTGCTTTGGTTCATTATCACTACGCGGCCTAAGTCGGCTCTGTTTGATGATTTGCCCACTGTCCTGCGGTACGGGCCCCTCTATAACACATACGCCGACGAGGTCGCTGCGTTTGCTCTTATCCCGATCCTGCTCAACGTCATCAGAGGCGTTGCTATCGGTGCCGTTCAGCCGAGCGGTGTTGCCCAAGTCGTGCTTTTGGCCATTTGTGAGGTGATCCAAATTCTCATGATCTACGCATTCCGGCCCTATCAAAGGGCCACCTCGATGAATATCTACCACAGCCTTTTCGCAGTTTTACGGTTGATGATCATCATCCTCATGGTTACTTTTGTACCCAGCTTGGGTGTTACCGAAGGCCCAAAGGGCTGGATCGGATATGCTATCTTGCTGCTTCATGCCTGTGTGCTCGCCCTCGGCTTCTTCCTTGGTGCTGTGCAGACCATCATCGAAGTGATTGCCAGATTGTTCGGTGCTGGCGGAGACGATGTCACTGGCTTGACTAGAGGTGGCCTCTCTAAGATCTTTGGCATGCGGCAACTGTCCAGGAGAGTCAACCACCACAGCCAGGGACCATCTCGGGCCAGCCAGCTGTCCACCGCAGCCATGCTGGATGCCGATGACAGTGGCAAGTCTGGCTACGTGATGCCAAGTGGTAGAGTCCGCAGCGGTTCCGTGGCCAGTCTTAGTGGTGTCATTACCCACCACCGACACCGAAGCAGCTCGGCTCTTGACAGTATGTATTCGGCCGTCCACCGGAATGCCGATACTGCTAGTTCCTACATACCAGGAACGCCGGGCGAGGCCAGCACCTTTTCGTTTCTTGCGTCGCCCTCTGCTGCTCGCCAGGGGCCGCCTGGAGTTGTCATGGAAGCCTCTGATCCATACTACCGGCCTCCACGGCGGCGTCGTGAGATGACTGGTGATTCTGGACAGACCGACGGCCAGCGTGACTCGCTCGTCATTGAGCCTGTTCCTCAGGCTGGAGGATTGGCCCCTGAATCTCCTGATGGGGTGGCAGAAATTTCACGAGGAGCTACTCCGGCACCTGGACACGGCAATAATAATCTTTCTATAAGCATCCCGGCGAACCGACCTGATTACTCGACCCGCGAGGTCGACTTTTACTATGGCGTTAGGGGTCCTGCGCTCAACTCAGAGGGCCCAGGTAGGAAGCTAGGAACTGGTCCTGCAGACCCGACCGGCCCAGCGGCGACGGCTGCTGGATGGTTCCGCAGCCTGATATTTGGCGGCAAGACCAAGGAGAAGGGCAAGGGCTTTGAGGTTGTTAGAAGCGCCAGGATGCCGCCAAACATGGTTCGAAACGGAGGTTTTGGTGATGAGACGCCGCCAGAGGGCATTCCAGTCGCTATGGGCGTTATTAGAAACGGCCCTATCGATTCCGACGATGACGATGAGCCTCAAATCCCGAGACCGAAACGCCGCGAAGGCGAGCTGCTGACTGACAATGGCGATCCGCACGACTCTGATGAGGAGCCTGATAGCCCGGTTACAGATAGACTCCCTAGGGGGCGGATATCTCAATCCGCCACAGCTTTGGGTTCTAAAGGGGCCGGGGATGGATTGGATAGCGACGGTGTTAGCGAAGAGGACTTGTCTGATGTTGACCTTGATGCGCCAGTTATTCCACGAAAGAGTTCTAAGAGACACTCGGCCCAACTGGACCACAACATCCAGATCACGCCTCTTGTCACGATAGAGTCTGAGTCGATGCGTCCCGGTAGCCGCGAATCGATGCGGACGTTCCAGACCGAGTCGAGTGCACAGCACGGCGGTGTATCGTTGCTGCCCCGCCTCCCGTTTGAGCGGAGAGGCTCAGACCGACGCTCAGATCAACGACCGTCTTCAAAGTCGTCACTGGACTTTCCAGACCTGAGACACATAGACTCGGCAGCACATGATGACGCTGCGGCCGGATTCGGAACAGTTTCTCAACATAGTATCAGTCGAATCGATCCGCATCCCGCTGGCGATGGTAGGCTCAGCACCGCTGCGTCTGTCGTAGACGATGCACATTCACATTCTGGGAAAGAGGCTTGATCCCAAGAGACGGGGCCTGATATAGGTGACCTTTTTGGACAAACCAGTCCTGAATGCGAGAAAAGAAGAAGGAAAAAAAGAAGCAAACTTCTTTCAAAGATTGATTTAATCGACTGCAAAGTTATGAACGGCTCAACTACTGCGATTCGTCCCGCTTCAGTAAGCTTTAGCGTGTCTGGCTGCTTTTCATTTCAGCTTTTCCTCTTTTCCTTTTCCTTTCCTTTTCCTTTTCTTTAATGGCTTCATTTCCTTATTACCCTCCTTGGTTTAATTTAATCTTTCCTATCGGTATAGAGTCATATGGACATGCCCCAGCGAGATACACGGAAGCTTAGCGGGATGAAACGACGGGATTAATCGCTATTTCTCATTTCCTTTTTCCTATTTTCCTATTTTTTTTTCTATTTGTCAAAAGGTCAAGGTTGATACAGAAAAATAGTTTCGGGATCTGATTAAGGGGTGGTGCTTTTACGGTAGCTGGCGTTCTTGATCCCTAACCCTCCTTTATTTTTTCGAATTCGGTACTGTAAGAGAGAGGGTGGGATGGGGGTTTTCATTACTTGTCTTTTGGGATGCAAGGGATGGATTCTGGGAGTGGGCTATAAGCGTATGTGTGTATAGGATCATGAGCGTTCTTTGAATGGCTTGGAGGAAGGGGAAGTTGAGCGTGTAATTAATAGTAGGCCCTGGTGGATGCAACCTGGCCAGATATAAGTTATGTTATTGAGGATGATGATGCTTGTTGGCAGCTATGATGTGAAGTCATTTATTGTTTCATCTTGACTACCTAGTAACGTAATCTCGATCAATGGAGACATGTTTACTTTTATAAAATGCCGCTAACTATAAACTTGCGGTGAAGTAAATTGTACCATGTGATCGTTAAAAGGATCAGAAGCAAACATTCGAGTTTTGGCGTGAATTGCAGATTCGGAAATCGTGCTGCAGAGGATGACGCCTGTCTGTCTACCAATGCAAGGCAGCATAATATAAGGCGGCCACCGTCTGATTTGTCGCCGAATAACTGAGCAATCCTCATGTGTTTCAGCCAATTTTTTCTCCTCTTCTCACTCGCTCTGCCAGGTTTGAAACAGCATGAACTTATTGGACTTAGACGTCCAGCTGACCTACCCAAAATAGGTATCCAAGTAAGGCGATTTAAAGCCGCTTTTTGGACCCCAGTCCGGCAGAACCAAGTCAAGTCAAGCTTCCCCAGCCCCCTCCCACATAAACACTCTCAAATGATAAAAAGGCTCATGAGTACGGTGTAAGAGGCTCGGGAATCGGGGCTCGGCCGCGGTCCCAGATGAAACTGATCAACGTGCACAACCTGAAGCTGGAGGAATATGTCGGCAACGAAATCCCGCCGTACGCGATCCTGTCGCACACCTGGGGCGCCGAAGAGGTGACGCTTCAAGAGTGGCTGAAGAGTCCTCGGCCGACGCACAAGGCTGGGTTTCGCAAAATTTTGAATGCGACGCGCCAGGCTGAGCTGGATGGCCTTGATTATCTTTGGGTTGATACGAACTGTATCGATAAGACCAGCAGCGCGGAGCTTTCTGAGAACATTAATTCCATGTTTACGTATTATAGCCGGGCGGCGATTTGTTATGTGCATCTTGAGGATGTGTATTGGACGAAGCCGGTTGATGCGGAACCATCGCAGTTACACGATCAGCTGCAGGACAGTCGGTGGTTTACTAGGGGATGGACGCTTCAGGAGCTTCTTGCGCCGAGGCACATGGTGTTTTTCGCCGAGCCGTGGGAGCGATTCGGAACGAAGTCGGGGTTATTGGGGTTACTCGCCGACATCACGGGCATTGAAGAGAAGTTTCTGAGAGAGCCGAAGCAAATCCTTCATGCTGCTAGTGTTGCGAAGCGCATGTCGTGGGCATCGAGGAGGCAGACGACGAGGCCTGAGGACATGGCGTACTGTCTATTGGGACTCTTTGGGATTAATCTGCCTCTGCTCTATGGTGAAGGCTGGAAGGCCTTTTTACGGCTTCAGGAGGAGATTATCAAGGCGTACAACGACCAGTCTATATTCTGCTGGTGCTACATTGATGCTCCTGTGGGATGGCATAGCTTCCTTGCTCCGAGTCCGCGATCCTTTGCAGACTCGGCGGACTTTGCCAGCTTTCGAGGGGATCACAACACAACGATTGAACCATATACGATTACCAATGCGGGACTCTCCATGACTTTACCTTCAGTTTACACATGTGATGGCAGAATCGTCATACTCGATGTAGTCCACAACTACATCGATCCCTGGGGCAGCCAACGCGTCGGAATCCCCGTAACTTGGACCCAAGAACTCGGTTGCTACCGTCGCCTCGAACGACCTCGCCGCCCAGTCCTAATCGCCACCGCCATGATCGAGCACAATCCCAGAGAGAATCTCTATTTCTACTGCAAATCGCTCGTCCAAGCCGACGCCGCCACAGGGTTTTACGACACCTGGCTCGAGGAAGGCTACTCTCTCCTCCTGACGTTCGACATGCCCGTGAGAATAGAGTGGACGAATGACAGGCGATCGGACCCGGGATACGAAGACTCGACGGAAAATTTCGACTTTCAAGCACACTTGAGTTGTGTTCGTATAGAATACGACATGCGCGTGAAAAGCACCCAGCACAGAATCATCGTCTTCTCCCACATCGAAGACTCCAAAAAATACGCCGCTCTATTCATTACTGTAATACGAATGTCCAAGAAAGAAGGCGGCGGCGTAATCTGGTACGCCGAAGTCATCCCCCTCCACATCCCCCACGGAAGAACAACAACAAACATCGACTTTGAATCCCTCGTCATCGACACCCTCGAAGGCCTCACGGGCCAAAACCTCGGCGGCAAGCCCATGGGCCGCCAAGTTCGAGGCCTCAACCTCACAAACACGGGCCACATCTCCGAGACGAGCGCAGAGCTCAGCAGGCACTTCCCCAAACCGATCCTCGGAGCGGGCATATCCATCATGCACCGAAAAGGAGGAGGAGGAGGCACGAATAGTAACAAGAGCGCTGGCACGCTGCAGGGGCCGTACTGGGCGGACACGCAGCGGGCGTTGCACGTTATATTGAATGACGAGGTGAATTACATGGAGATTTACTGGCAGATTCGAGCGAGTCCGGCCCCTGCGGATTCTACGCCGTGGATGCCGTCGTATGCCGGCATTGAGGAGAATCGAAAAATGATACACGGCGTTGTGCTGAGAAAGAAGCAGCGGCAGTTGTCTGCAAAACGAGGTGTTATGGAGTTCTGGGACTAAATATCCGGTAGTATTAAGACGGGAAAGACGATATAGATAGATGTACATATGGTCCCAGCCTCGACACGAGGAGCTTGTTGGACAAAGTTGATCTAAATCGCCATTAGACTGGAGGGATGTAATGTAGACATGAAAGAATTATAACTGAAAGGACGCTGTGAACCCTGAATAAAGTAGCCATGTACAAATGCAGAGGCCATAGCACCCTTGGTAATCATCCGGCCAGCTTCATCTTTCCAGCAGTTTCCCACTCTGCATCTAAGCAATACTAAACTGTAGAAAAGCTCGCTCTATTTAACATTCAAGAAACCAACTCCTGATCGCGCCTTCTGAACGGCCCGCTTCAACGCCTGTTCCTCCACATCAGTCCACTTGACGCTCAGTTCATCCCACTTCTTGCCAGGTGTGTTGTACTCCTTGCGCCACTGAGCATGCATATGCTGCAGCTGGGCCATCCTGCGCGGGTCCCCAGAGCCGCTGTAGATGATAAAGGCGGTACAAGGCGGGAGAGCCTCGTGGATGCGAACGAGGCGCTCCGTGAGCCGGACGAGGGCCTGCTCTAGAGGAGAGGAGCCCTCGGATGGAACATCAACCCCGACGGCTTCAGACGCGGCGTCCGCGTCCCTTTCGGGGGCATTCTTGTTCCACCATCCCTGCAGGGCTTCCAGCTCGCGCATTCGGCCCCAGACAAAGTCCACTCCGCCGCCCCGAATGACCGCACCATCTTCATCACCGAGAACGGCTCGGATGATGTTTGTCGTCACGTCTTCGTCGGTCCTGCACCCGAGCTTGTGCGTGGCTCCCGCTCCGAGACCCTTGGAAGGGTCACCCCAATCAACGGCAGCACTGGTCTTGCCAACCTCGACGCCGCCGAGAGCAGCGTCTCCTCCCTGAGCTTTATAAGCTGTTCCGGCGCGTGCGAGCCTGCGGAACAGATTCTCCCCCTGCGCATCTGATGAGCCCCACAACTTTCCCTTCTCGCACTTCTGCTTCACGAGATCGAGACAGGTTTTGGCGTCCTCGATGCTGTTATGGCCCAGAACGTCTCCTTTTTGGATTTCCCGCGACAGATACTTTTGAGCGAGCCATTTGAGTGACGACTTTAGCGGAGGACCGCGAGGATGAGGGTATATAATGGAAGTGTCAACAATGAAAGGATGAGCAATCCGCAAAGCTTTGGTGTCGGATTCGAGAGAGTGGCCCAATAGAATAGTGCGCGGAGTTAGAATCTCAAGGAGCTTCTCCTGTATGTCACGGAGTGTAGTTGTCACGGGTGCCAGCATCTCCTCCGTGATGCCGGAAAACCGCGTAACATAGTCGATGATGGGCTTGTCGGGTTTCACAAGCTCATCCAACACAACATTTCCATCCCAGTCGACGAGACTAATGCGAGTCAGCGAGAATTCGGTCTCGCCCGTCATGCACATTTCACAATCAACCGCCAAGATCTCTCTGCCAGCCGTGATGCTGCCCTGCTCGATTTCGGCCTCGGGGACATCGCCATCCTCAAGCTTGTCTACTCTTGTGATGACATATCCTTCTGGGGCGACAAAGTTGTCTCGTCGTGGCCCTTCTGGAAGGAGAGCCGGATGTATGACGTAGCCATTGTCCGTTAGTTCATCAGCAGAAGCTAGGAACTCTGTGATGCGCGTCCTCTCGTTCTTCCATCCGTGAGGCTCTCTCGCGGGCTTCACGCCTCCCTTTTGTGAAGTCTTCTCCTTTGGCGCGGGGGCAGTAAGGAAGGCGGCCAAAGGCGAGTGCATTTTCCCATGCTTGTCGTCGCCAGGTGTTTTGACAGGCCAGAGATGGGGGAACATGTCGGCGAATGGCTTCAGTGCCTCTGGTAGTGTGTCTTTATCGAGTTTGCGGGGATAATATGCGTCTGGGGAGCCATACGGGTGGGCATCTTTATCCGCGCTTCCCTGGCTGCCTCCGTCCACATTCGTATCTCTAAGGTCATTGAAACTTGCGTAGTCAACGTCTGCCTTGAAGAGCGCCTCTTCAAGACCAGGTACCATGATGGCCACAATCTTTCTGAACTGCGGCCGATGAGTGACTGAGATCCACTGGGGACCGGTGCCATCGGCAAAGATGTAGGTGATGAGGTCGCGCAGGTTGTTAAGGCTGAGCATGGACTGGAGCCGAGCGTTGGGTGAAAAATTCAGGCCAGGATATCCTCCCTTGCCCGGGCGAGGCACCTTCTTCGCCTTCTTCTTGGGTCTGGTGACGGTTTGCCACTCTCCCTGACTATCTAGATTCTCGTCTTCATCATGAGGGCTAGGCCTCTTGAGGCTGCTTTCACTCTGGTCCAGAGAGGCTGTTTCAGCAACGATATCGTCAGTGATGGCGTCAGCCATATTGAAGGGTTTTCTTGTTGGTTTCTGAAGGTCCTGATGGCAAAATCCGTAAATAATCTGAAAAGGTGATATATCCACAAAGTCTGAATAACGCTTTGGATTCCTAAGAAAAGAAGCGCTTTGTATGCTGAAAATAAACAAATACTGCTAAAATGGGATAGGGTCTATCTCAGATGAGTTGCTGGGGCGGCAGAAAGAAGAAAGCGCCCACAAAGGAGATGAAGGCTATTGCTATATTCTTTCGGTAAGCGCCATCCGTTATAATCGATGATCTTAGGCGAAATGAGGTCCAAAGGCGCTCAGTATAGAGAAGAAAATAATCAGATAGCGAGGATGTTTTGTTTAGGCCAACTGCCATAGCCAGCTTCTGGCAGGAGGATTTCTCAAGGCTGCCGGGCTTATCTTATCGCAGCCCCGTAGGCAGCTTTTAGGCCAATCACAGGCCACTCGCAGCGCCCAGGGATTCGCTGTAGCCTCGCGGTTCCTTCACGCGACTGCTGGAACCTTTTGTTTAGTTTGGCTGCATTATTTCATTATTCGCCCTTTGATGGACAAGGATGAAGTGAGACGCGCAATCCAGCTTCTCTCATATTGACGCATCTTATTTCCCAACTTCCATGGCTCTTGAGTTGCAAGTCCGATAGAGCTCAATTTCCTAGGCCAATGCGTCCAACTTCGTAAAATAACATCTTCTTCTCCTTGGCTCAATTCTCATTCTCATTCACGCTTCTGTCATTGGGAATCTCATAACCGCAGAACAATGGATCAAGTCGCCGTGAGATGTGCCAAATGCGGCCTCGAGTTGAAGATTCTGGCCAATCTATGGACGCAGATAGGCAAGAAATACATCACACCGGTAACCCATGTGGAGGACAAGAGCGAGGCGGATAAGATCGCTGCAACAGGCGCAATTCGGATTGGTGATGCGAACACTTTAGTTGAGGGCTGGTATGGATACTCTTTGCCAAATATGTGTCTCGTTTCATACATCACACTCGCTGACGATGACACGCCTCTTGAATAGTGAGCTTCGAGATGCCGAATGTTCATCATGCCATACAAACATAGGCCAGAAATGCTTGTCAAATGCCCCAAACCACGTATTTGCTAGGTAAAAATCCTCCAAGCGATCTCGCTCAATTCCATGCTAAGTAGTGTAGTGGCCAAATCATCTTTCGTCTTGCGTCCATATCGCTTAAAGTCGCCTCAGATCTCCGCCGCAAAGCTGAACCCAAGATACAGCGTACCCTCAATCTCAGGGGCAAACCAACAACAGCTGAAGGTAAACCCTTGCCACTGAATGGCGACGCTACTACTCGAAATGAACCCTCCCCAAGCAGGGATAGGTTCGACATCATGCAGATCCAAACAGATCTCGAGGCTCAGCAGGATGAAATCCAGCGTATTGGTACAGCTGGATTCCAAGTCGTATCGACGTTGAATAGCACAGTCGCGCGCTTCGAAAAGCAGATGCGGGAGCTGAGCGACTCTGTTGCCAGTGTCCGTAAAGATGGGGAAGGACAACAGGCCGACATCAAGTCTCTCAAAACCCAAATGAGCGACGCCAAGCGAAAAGGGGACAGCGACGCCGTGATTGCTCGTCTGGATAAGCAGCTTCAAACGACGGACAGAGTGGTCTCCGAACTTCGACAAATGATTCAGAAATCCAAGATAGAGACCACGGGTCTTCGACTTGATCTAGCGACTGCACACAAGGAGATTGCAGAAGTGAAAAGGACAAATGAACGTCTCAAAGAGGATGCCGCCGAAGCAAAGCAGGTGGCGCAGGAAGGTATCGCCACGTCCAAGCTGTATGCTTCGGAGGTGGCATCGTTGAGGCGCGAGATTACACAGCTACGATCTGAGCTTGGACAAGAAAACACACACCATGCTTCGATGGACGAAGACCCTTCCATTACATCGCACCAACTGGATATTCTCGCCAGCAACATATCCAAGATCGGAAACAGAGCTAGCCAGGTCGAATCTCTGCAGATGGAGTTTGACCTCTTCAGAACTCGAATACAGCGGCTAGAAGCTCGAGTAGTCGGTGGCACACCCAACCCCAATCGAAAAGACGTTCGTACTTCTCGGGCAGAGTACACCCCCGTGGTTGAGCAGGACAACCAGTCTCACTACGGATCAACTACGCGCAAGAAGCGGCCGCCAGTGACCGGCGAAGAGAACCACATTCTTCGCTCAACTCCTCCAAAACGGGTAGCTCTCTCATCGGATTATCCTACCCTTGCTACCGTAGGCTACGTTAGCACCAGCGAACACCGACAATCATCACCTGGGAGTATGGCCTTGATAGAAACTCCCGTCCAACGGCGGACTACAGCAGCGTCAGCAAAGAAGAGTACTGCAAAGCGCGGTAGATGGGGGGCAAAGGCCTAAAAGAAAGCTGTTTCGATGGGAATTATCTATCAGGTAATATGTATGCGTATATGAATGATCCTATCTCAAGGAGCAGAAATCTCAAAATCCCGTCTCAAGATTTCCCTTCCCAGACCAGCCAGGGTATTCACTTGCTGAACGACAGCAAACTCAAAGAAAGCCTGAGACCTTTCGCTGTTAGGATCTTGCCGCCACTCATCAATCAAAGAAGTTTCTTTCTCTCTGCCTGCCAGCTTCTCAATGTCCTCTAGAAGCGCCTGTGCTTTAACGACGAGACTTAGCTCTGCACCATATTTTTCTGGCGAGGATTTGATAATCATGATGAGAAGCATCTGGCACAATGAAACCTGGTCAATCTCGCGCAACGTCTCCTCGACTTTCTGCTCCAGCGTCGCCTTTTTAGAGACGGGTGTAGCCGAGTTTGACAGAACAGCCGTTGCCGCGGCGGTGTGAGTGGTTAGGTTTGCAACAGTGAACAAACCCGCCAGCCGAACGGGATGATACGGCGAGGCATACTGGTACGGATCACAAGCTGTCGCGATGAAACAAGCCACCGCCAGGGCGAAGGCAAAGTTTTCTTCCTCGCCGTACAACATGGATATTCTAAAGAGAATGTCTGGAAGCGGTGTGACGGCCCATAGCTCCTCGTCAACTAGAGCTTTGCTCTTGTTGTACTCGCTTTTTAATAACTTGCGCCGCTCCGATGGTGATTCAATCATCGACAATGCACTTGATAAGCGGTCAGCTGTCTCGCTATGTCGATTGATAATGGATTGTTTGCTGGGGCTGGTGACTGCAGGATGCTTGCGAAACTTGGAGACATCCGGTACGAGACTCTGGCTGTTGAGGTTGACGTTCGGGGAGATGGCTGCGACTTGATAGACGTTGAGGTTATCCCGGCAACGAAGGCAACTGCATACAAACTTGTAGTGAGCTAGTGCTTCTCTTCGTTTGACTAAAGGATCCGTATAGACTATATGATGGGTATTCAGACAATGGTCAGTCTAAATGAAATAGATAGATATACACTGTAAAATACAAGAGTCGTCTTCGAACATGGAGACACTTACATGTATAAGCCAGCTCAATCTCATCACCAGCTCGAATCGGGTTCTCAGCGACGAGAAGAGCATCTCGCCCAATGAACTGGACTGCCGCATTGGGAATGCAGGAATGATTCGCCATGGCTAGAGTCGGCTCCAGGAACAGTCCAACGACACCCAAGTCAGTGTCGAATCTCTGAAAAGAGTTGTTTTGAATCTAGACCCATCAACGCCTATTCGTCAGCATCCTGATTCTTGTTCCAAACGATATCCATCTTCCCAGCTGATCACCAACCTTGCAAAGCATTTCAACCGCCCTCCTGACAAGCTCCTCCCCCGTCCCCTTCCCCGAAAACGCACACGCCGCCATCGCCATCATCTCAACATCCCTCCACTCGTCCCCCTCGGCCTTCTTCTCCAACACATGCCCCTCCAGATCCTTCAACCCATCTTCAATCTCCCCACACAGCAAAGCCTGGATTAGCGCCCTCGTCGGCGTCGGCAACTGCCTCCTTCGGCCCTCGTCCTTGATGCCCTGCCGTAGCGCTTTGCATTCACGTGAATGAACCGCCTTCCAGGCCGCGGCTTGGCACGTCGCATCGCAGTAGGACGCCGCGTGACAGCGGGAACAGGCCCGAGGATTGCCGGGGCGGAGACAGTATGAGCAGACGCTGCTGAGGTGCGAGACGGTGGGGAGGAGGAGGAGAGGCGTGAAGGGGGAGATGACGGTGCCGGGGGGGAAGGATTTTGTGGCGTAGAGGCCGCGGCCTTTGGAGGGGTGAGGCCGGATTTCGAGGGGCGAGGGAGAAGACATGTTTTGCTTCTTTATTGTACGAATCTTATGAGTTGTGAGGCATTTGAAATAGGTTTGTGAGTTTTTAACGCTGTTCTGTTAAATGATAATGATTTGGGGGGTGAAAAAGTCCAAGGTTGAGGTGAGGTGAGCTTTGGAGGGGCAAAGTTTGAAAAGGTGGGTTGGCGATGGCTCTATGTTGCAGGAGATTGACAACCAGCAAAACACGATATTAACAGACACATGAATCTGGAAAAGAGAACATCATCCCTCTTTTTCTTTACGTGATGATAGTCAAAAATATGTTCAAATAAAATTCAATGGGTATCTCTATGTAACTACTGGACACCTGTAGTAGTTCTGTCTCTCTATATACATGTATACTATAAACAACACGATGTAACCTCTCTCTATAGCTCGCCATGGTTCGGCAACTTGCTATTGGTCTTTCGCGCACTCGCAAGTCTCTTTCGCAGCTCCTTGCTCCACGTTGTACCATGCAATCTAGCCATCATCTCCGCATGATAGTCCCAGCAGCCGTCCTCTAGCGCCGTCTCCGGAACCGCACACACCTCTTTGCTTAATGACTGACCCCTAGGCCACTGACCAAGCTGGGCGCCCATATCCTCGTCCAAGAAGGTGTCGAGAACCAACTGCCCAATCTTTCGCTGCGCTCCAGCCCACTCGGCTTTCTCCTGGAAGAGAATTGGCAACAGCTGCTTCATGCCGTTGTTTTCCAAAAAGTGCTTCCTAATCTGCTCGTCCTTGATGAGACCGTTGATGGCCGAGACGGCGGCCTTGACTTTTGCTGGAGAATCAGCAGGCGAGATAGTGTGATGGTAGAAAAGTTCGTGGATTGTGGCGCCATCGTGAGGGCATTTTGAGTCCATGAGCTCCGTCCAGATCTTGGCAATCTCATTGAGTGCCGAAGGATTGTTGGAAAGGGCACCGGCGAGGATAGCCGCCGCTTGTTGGCCTCGCGGAGTGGCTCCCTGAGAGACTTGGCCTTCAGGAGTTCCCATCAGGCAAAAGAGTGCCTTTACCACGTCGGTTTCCTCTGTGATTTTGAGCCCGTAGTAGATGTCATGAGAGAGCTCTTCCAGTCCTTCCAGACCGTGATCAAACTCCTCATCGCTCGGGATGACACCAGTCTTGAGCATTTCGAACGTCTCCATAAAGGCAATAGCTTCTACCTGAGCCTCTCCACCTGGCGCAGGCTCCTTGATCTTGCCAACATTGTTGTATTTTGGTGCGCCCTTGGGTACTTGGATTGTTTCTTGCTGCTCCTGGTCGACAAGAACCACAGCTTGGTCGACAGGTAGTCCTTCCAGGGCGGGGTTGATCTCATCGGGTACGTTGATCTTGGCTTCTTTCTTGCCAGTCCAGATGTTCAAGCGAACATGAAGTCCGTTTGGCAGTTGTTGGTCGTCGTGAACAGTCTGGAATTCATCTGTCGGCTCAAACACCAGGGGGTAACACTCTTCTGGATTTGATGTGTGACAGATCAAATCTGACTTGTCTCCCGCTTTGGGAGAATGCTGAGATGCTGATGCTGTGGCCGGAACTGCTAAGCAAAACAACAAACCAAGAATGAGGGCAATGATGATTGGCAACGGCCTGCTTTTAGAGCGAATAGAAGGCATGGTTTTGTTGAGGCAGAGAAGAATGAGTGAATGAATGAAAACGCTGAGTCCAGTCAAAGAGTGTAAATGCGTATCCAGATATGCTTTCCAATGGGTTGGACTTTGTATAATTCCGCCAAGCTGATGAGTGGGAACGGCACTTGTTGCATGCACAATATCGCAACGCTACCAGCCCAACGTTTCAATGAATATACGAAAAGATCTTGCTTGAAAAAACAAATCACAATCTCATCATAAAAAGAGTGAATGAAAAGTCTTTAAATGAGTCAAATCGTTGAAAAGGACACCTAAGGACATGGGCTAGGTGGACCTAAAAAAGTTGCAAGACGAACCGCAAAGTGTCACTGCTGGAGGCGAAATCTGGCTTCTGAATCTTGGCGATGCCTGATTGGTGGAGAGGGTGACTCAGCAGCCAACATGGAAACCCGAAGAAGCAGCATTTTGCCACTGAATTACAGCAGCAAAATTGGGCGTTTTGTCATTGTAGCGGTTTATTTTATCTCTTAATGTTACAGGTATTTTACCTCTGTGCGATGAGGAAGAATTGAAAAATAGAAATTGCTGTTCATGCTTTGTTTAGTGGACTTTGTTTGATGTGCAATGTCATGTTACGCTTTCGGAAAGTATACAGTTCAGCTCAATGGGGCTGGGCATGAGCCTCCAGATGCCCACCCATCACCAAGAGATGTCGGTAATCTATCCTTAAACAAATGATTGACATAGTTTAACTGCATGAATACGTATTTAAGCTTTTATTTTATCTTGTATTCCCATGTTCTACTTGTGTCAGCGCACGTTTTTCTGCCCCGTCTGTGCATGTTCGACCATCTTCTGGAATGGCCCCGTGTCTCAGATTTTGAGCGCCGATTCGATGTCAAACCTGAATTCAGAACATAAGCCGTAGCATAGCTGTTTGCGATGTCAATCGGATGCGTCACTAGCTCATGAATAAAATTCACAAAAGAGGCTGGCCAGCACCAGGACAGATGAGATATAAACCAAAGCTTTTCTCTTGGGAGGCTCGCAACTATTCTATTCCCTGCAATGCATCTCCCTGCATTACTGAACCTCTTCTCTTCAGATTAAGATCACGAGTAATACTAGGGAACATCTGTCTGTCTGCCTAAAAAATGCTGTCCCTAATACTCGTCTTCTTCTACCTCTTATTCTGCTCAATATTTGGCGTCTACGCCATGCCAACTGGGTCCCATCATTTCAAGAGACACGAGCATCTCCACATGCGTGTCCACAGCCTTCGCCTCTCTTGGCCTATCAATGTCAAGACGGATGAGCCAGTGCAGAGTCCAGGGAGCTGGTCGGAGAGCCGGCTTGAAGAAGGCCTACTTTACGCAGACGCCGACTCAGAAGGGGAACCCTTGCTGGAAGGTTTGCACGATGAGCTGTCGGCATCTTAGGCCCAGCATCTCAGCATCATGTATTTCGCTTTGGAATTCACGTCGATTCGTGGAGTTATGAGATATCAATGACACAAATGGGAACTACACAAGGCGTTTTAATGTTTTATAATTCTATACACACAAGACAGATATATACCATCAAGGATTATTACTAAGGGATCAACCCTCTTTCATTTACAGAATTGTACAACTTACAATGGGAGCTGCATGTGGCAAAATGATTGTCGACGAACCATCAATTTTCACACTGTGCATGTTACCTAATGCGGCGCCAAGCATTCCCGCGTAGTGCCAGGACCGCACGCCCATTAGAAATCCTCCTCGTCGTGAAGACAGTTGCCGACGCAAAACATCGCACGGCCCAGCCCTTTCTCGCAAAACCCGTGGCACAGCATGCGCTCCAATGAATTGAATGGGTCCCCGTTATTGATCAATTAGGTCACGCGTTCTCCTTTCTTTGAAGCTTCTTGCGGAACTTTGTTAAGAAAAAAACAAGGCTTTGTGTCACTGGCTGGAAGCAGCTCTTACGAAATAGAAAGCAACATCTCAAGGCTATTGCGGCGTCAATCTAGCGTCAATCTCTCCCTCCCTTTTTCGTCGTCGCAGCTCCCTACGAAGAAGCTCATTCGCGCTACTCTTCCTTGACGAACCGAGCTTGTCTTGCGACCAGACGGATCTTCCTCCGAATGCTACTCTAGAGCTTGCCATCCGTCCACCTCTTCGTTCTAGCGCTCTCCTCGCCCTCGTACCACAGAAGCGCGCGCGCGTATCAACACTTACACAAACCTCCGTCAAGATGCCTTCGCCGCGACGAATGCGCCTCCTGATGGTGGCGGTCGTCATCACCGTCGTCGTCATGCTATTCTACAGCTCGGGCATGGAGCCAGAAGCCGACGCCGCCCTCAAGGGCTTCTACGAGAAAACAAAAGAGGCCATGGAGCGAGGGACGGCGCGCGGGCAGGCAATCGTCAATTCCCAGACGGGCCAGAAGGCGGGGCACATACCCGCCGACAAGGACGGCGACGGCGACATTGACGACGACGACAAGGTGGCTTCGCAGGAGCTGCAGGAGCGGCTGCAGGCCGTTGCGCAGGAGGCAAAGGACAAGGCCAACGAGAAGAGCCCGAAGCCGGATATCCCCAGCAGGATCGTTGGCGTGGGCAGCTCAGCCGAAGGACAGGCGAAGAAGGGCCAGGTCAAAGTTGGTGGTGGTGGTGATGTAGGGGACAGAGTCAAGACGGATGTGACAAAAGAAGAGACAAAGGAAGAGCACGAGGCCGAGGTCGAGATCAACAGCATCTTGAAGAAGTCACCCGGTAAGCTTGTCGCGAATAGGGTTTCCCCCTCTAGCTTACTCTCGTTTGGCTAACTTATACCCACAGTCATCATCTTCTCCAAGAGCTACTGCCCCTATTCGAAGCGCGCCAAGGGAATTCTCCTGGAGAAATACAGCATCACTCCGGAGCCCTTTGTCGTGGAGCTGGATGAGCACCTCCTGGGTCCCCATCTCCAAGACTACCTCCTGAAGAAGACGGGACGCAGAACCGTGCCCAACATCCTGATCAACGGAGTGAGCATTGGCGGCTCCGACGACATTGTTGCGCTAGACAACGAGGACAAGCTGGTTGGCAAGGTTCGCGATCTGGGCCAGGCTCGCATAGAGATTAGCCCGCGCTTCACCAAGGGCGAGCATCAGTAAGAATGATGTGTAATCAGAGAGGGCTGATTCCCTTTTTGTCTTTTTTCTTCTCTTCTTCTACCTGTACCTGTACTCGTGCTTGGCCTTTTCTTGCTTGGCCTTTTCTCGCTCGGGCCAAGGTTTTTTTGAGATCTGTGGCTCGCGGCTAATGTATTGATTCTCCTGGGGGTGTGTGGGCATCAGGGGTCGATGGTTTTTGAATGGCGGATGTGCAGATGCCAAGTACTGTACGCATGAATGGAGTTTTGGCGTTCAGGCCCTGTTACAAGTACCTCATACTGTAGGTATAGTAGGCACAGGTAATATTTAGTTATCTCGGTATACTTAGTATGGGATGGCAGGGAATGGGAATTGAAGGCTTTGAAATAAATGCTTGTCTAGAGAGAGAGAAAGATAGTGGAGGGGGGGAACGAGATGTGAGGCCTAGTGAAGCACAGCATGCAGCTACTTCAATTCGAAACCTGCAATATCCGACAATTTAATCAAGAAGGCTTATTGATCATCCTGAGCGCACAAATCCGCTGGGCGGAATCAAATGTTGGGGGAAATAAAGACGATGAAAAGCGAAGTGTGCCTGATTCGTATCTCCCAAGTACATGCAAACTCGAGATAGCGTACTATCTTGCATCTGCTAGTGAAGCATCATGGCGGTTAATATGGGATTGAAAAGCGAAAAGATTCACGGCAACATGCAAGCATCAGCGTCCCTCTCGCCCTGATCAAACATGTCATTGAACGATTCCCATTTGTAAATCGCGCATCATCCACATCGTCATTCTTTTATCTTGCTCTCTTGTTTCTTCTTTCACTTCCCGGCTTCTCTTCCCCCTCCCTCGGGCAACACACGCTGACCATTGATTTCTCTTACATACTTGCACCTTTACCGCAATCAATTTACCCAGAACAGGCCCTCGCCCAAAAAAACGCCACGATGCGCAAAGCCAGCGCTGTTCGCTCGTTCTAGCCCCGCCTGGCGCTATCTCAACTGTTATCAGCAGCGGTACTGGCATATTCCCCCACTAAATGCAGGGATTGGTGCTGCAGCACTTCATGTTGGAGGCGCGTGAATGGCTGGGAGGCTTTTGGGGTTATCAACGGGCTGGAAGGGGGGGGGATGTTTAGGCCCATGGAGGTTCAGGTTCAGGTTCTGCTCAAGGGCTGTGGTACAGTTGCTGTGTAGGCATCCATGGAAATGTCTTCATGATGACATTCAATACAGGCCATCCAGAATACGAATCACCAAAACAAGACGAACCAGCAGAAACACGTGAGAAGGAATCAACTGGAGCCCATCAGTCAAATAGATACCAGACCGGCAAAGGTGGGTTAGCGTTGCAGAATCAGCGCTTGTCCACGCTCTGCTCTTGCTCGCTACGAATATCCGTACTAGTGTTGATCCGCTAATACTGTACAAGCATATGCGTGTGTGAGCCCGCGTGTGAGAGGTGTGACCGACTGAGAAAAACAGTTGAGCACACCTAGTCAATGGCTCATAGAAACTGGGGGAGAAAATGGAGAAAGCACTGGACAAAACAAAAGCGTGGGGATGATGGATCCCGGTAAGCCGCTGCCATGCACAAACCAGGACCCAGCACAGAACAGACTGGGATTCGAGACCGCAAGTGACCACACCATCCAACCCGCAAAGCTGAGCCTGCAAATGTATGTACGTACAAAAACACACTCCGGGTACAGTATTAGGTTATCTGGTGCTATTATCTTCGCCCTTTTTCTAGCCCGGCCGCTGGGCTGCCTTGCCTTTTTCTGCTCTTGGATTCGTTAGCCAGCCCAGTCGAGCGTTCAAGGCAAGGTTGGGGATTGCAGCCCGTAGAATAAGAAGAGCCTGGGCGCGCCACCCCCTCACGCCTTTTCGCTCTTTTCTCTCTCTTACAATTCCTCAGTCCAGTCCAAAGCCCATTTCCCACTACCGCAGACAGCCTGTTTTGTTTCTTCCTCTTTTCCCTACTACCCACCCATTGGCCTTTCTGTCCTGCCCATCTAGGGAGTTCGTTCGTTCGTTCGTCCATACATAGAGACAAATAAAAAGAAAAAAGGACCCTCCCAATTTTAGTGCTGCTACCAGTCAAGTGGTCACCCTCAGCTCTCGATACCTTTTCCTCGACACTATACCGGACTCTGTTACCCTCGGTCAAGAGACGGTGGACACACCGACCCGGCCGCTCTCAACCGAGTCGCATCATCAAGCTGCAACCTTGCGTCAATTGGGCTCCCAGGACTGCAACGGCTCTAAGCAAAAAGACCAATATCACCAGGCACACCTCTCTTTCGAGGAGCCCTCCATACGTTACATTTCTAAAAAGACAAGAAAAAAAAAAAAGAGAGAATGTCTGACGCACCCTCCACCACTACAACCTCCTCCGCTCTCCGCCGTCCCTCCACCAGCTCCGAAACATCCTCCCTCTCGTCCGCCTCAACTGCCTACACCACTTACAAGGACAAGGAAGGCCAGCCTCTGCTGCTCGACGGCAACGCCAGCGTCCACGAGCGCAAGATCAAGCGCGGCCTGCGCCAAAAGGCCCGCGACATGGTCCACGACATGGGCAGCCCGCCGACGGCCAGGCAGGACGCAAAGGACGGCAAGCCCACGCTTAATCACGCTCCGCTGGGAGGGATGGTTGGCGAGCCGATGATGAGGCCGGGCAAGATTTAAAGATTCCTATGGGAAATTGTCCTTGTTGCAGCGACAGCGTAATGCATGTTGCGTGGGTGCGGTGCCCAAAAGAAAAAAAAATATGATGGAAATGAAATGCGAAAACGGTCTCGGCGTTTTTTTCTTGTGTTCGATGGTTCTCTCTGGTTCTTTATATCTGGTTTCGTTTTTTATCTTTTCTTTTCCCTTACCTATATATCAAATGTATTCAACATTATCCCCGAATCTTTTCACTGCTTTGTTAGTCGGCGACGAAATCACCAAAAGAAGAGAAAAAGAGAAAGCGACTCTTTATGACGTTAATCAAAAAAATTTCACATGCAGTATAACAAGTCACTTCGTACATATGACATGCCAAAAACTTAAGCGAGACGAAATGTTTGTCGTGCATCTTTTTGTTTTGGGCTTATTTCTTACACATGGAGCCCACCAACCATGTGTCTCTCCTCCAATCCTAATGCTTGCAAGCATTGTAGTGTAGTGTGAAATAGAAAAAGAAAATCCGAATGTTTCCCCGAGATTTCATAGCCGTTGAGTGTCCCCCTAGAAAGCAAGCACGCATGCGTTATCCAGCGCCGCGACTCTATTCCAAGAAATAAGATAAGAAAAAAACGAGTCTCCAAGGCCTTTGTATCTGGTGCCAATTTAACCTGCCTTCATATGAACCCCCTGATAAAAAATAAAGAAAAATAATTAGCCCGTCAAATCCAAAAGAGAAAGCCAGTTCCTGGATTTCTACCCAACGCCCCCGTGCCGTGTCCCCGATGTTTGCCTTTGGTCGACTTTGCGTTTCCAATGCCGTGCGCTCCAGTGCCTTTGATAGTTTGATATTCCGCGATAGATGGGAGATTTTGTTGTTACAATATGTCGCTTGATTGAGAATTGCCGTTTCTTCTTTCAACGTGTCATGGTCTCAGAAGCTAGCAAGGCTAGTTTCTTCACTCGACTGGAATACTCGTGTCACCTGAGAGAAAGTGCTCAATGGCATCCACGCCAACTTGCCTATAACACCAGTTAGAACCAACTCATAACTCAACATCAAGGGGGATAGGATATGCGCAGCAACTCACGTAGTCAGCATCAGCCTCGTAAACTCATCCATATCGTCCGGTCTCGCATACATCCAGAACTCCTTGAAACTGAGATCGGTAATACAATACTGTGGCTTCTCACGCCAGGCCTTGAAAAATTCAACCGAGGATGTGGCCTCCCAGAGGTGCCGCGAGCTCGTGAAGCTATGGCCGTCTTCCCAGCAATCGTTGGGGGCTAGTTCACCGTAACCGTTAACTGCCAGGCTCATCTGTGAGACTTGGTGTGAATACGTACCTTCTTCAGATTTCAAGACGAAAACGAGACACATGACTGCATAAGCAATCATAATGGTGCGCCTAGTGCTTTCCAACATAATCCAGCTCTGTAGAGTGAAACAAACCAAGTTAGCTTGTGAAATCAAACAAGATGTCAAGAGAATGGTGTAGATGCAACTCACCTCCCAGCTCTTTGGCGGCCTATCCCTTGAGATAAGAGTTGATGCTGGCAAGCCCTCCTCCAGCTCATTCTTGACTACAACTAGATCCTTTACCCACGCCAGCATGACGCTCATCTCTCTCTCAGCTGCCGCCCTCATGCTCACATCCCCGTCAAAGATGCGCATCGAGTTGAGCAGCAAAAGAGCTTGCACTCTGGCCAGACGGTCAGCGTGCGTAGTCGCTCTCTCGCCATCACGATGGACCTCGCGCACTGCGTCCAGCAGCACCTTGAGCGCCCATCCCTTGGTATGCGCGGTGCGTGCAGAGTACGCCGAAGTAGCGGCGAATGTTGTGATGATGGTTTTGGGCAGCTGTGCCATCCACAGGCGGGGGTGCATGAAGGGAGCCTCGCGACGCTGCGTGAAGCTCGTGTACATCTCTGATATACTCTGGACAATGAAGCCAATTTTGCTGCGGGGATCGTGCACCTGGAGAACGTCGGCCACGATGCACTGGTCCTCGTGTTGCAGAATAGAAAGATCTCTAATGGGTTGTTGCGGCTGCTGCTGTTGCTGCGACTGGCCTGGCTGCTGCTGTGTCTGCAACGGCGGGATGACGGGAACCGGTGGGAGATCCATCTTGCTGGTGCCGTCTCCAAAGCCGGTCAGATCCCATAGGCTGCCGGGGGCATTTGCATTCATCAAATCGACGATGGAGAAGCTTAGATCGGGATGCTGGTGATGCTGAGACTCGCCGCCGAGCCCCAACCCCACGTCCTGCTGCTGAAGACTCTCGGGGCTGGTGTTTGTACCGGTTGCAGTGCCAAGGCTCTCAATGTCGAAGCTCATATCGAATTCGGGGGGCATGTCGGGCGTAGTGCAGCTGCCCTCGACGGCAGAAGCACAAGATGACGATGCCGTTGCAGAGTTTGAGGTGATGGGTGGTGACTGGTGCTGGTGTTGATGATGTAGGATGTTTTGCGACTGCGGTTGAGACTGCGGCTGTGACTGTTGTTGTGACTGCTGTTGCTGTGACTGTTGCTGCTGAGCAATAGGAGGAGGCTGACGCTGATAGACGCAATCCAGACCCTTTGTCGCACACCGGGTGCATCGTGGAGTTCGCTTGTCGCAGCGCCGCTTGCCTCTAACACAGGCATTGCAGCTCTTCTGCCGCGACGCCGCGCCGCCATCGCCGCCGATGCGGTCTAGCTTGCGCAGGCCAGAGCCGAGGCTGCTCAGCGGGCTAGTATCGCCAGTGAAGGTATCCATCGTCGACGGAGGCGGGGAGGCAAAAGTGTAGCTATGCTGCTGAAGCTGCTCAAACTGGTCGAGCGATGTCATAGCAAGCACAAGGGTCTCTGTGCTGCAGGGGAGCAGCGACGGGTATCAATTGAGGCGGGGTTTCCAAAGATGATAATGTAATCGAGAAAAGAAGAAACCAAAGAATCACTGAAAGGAAACAGAAAAGAGGAATTTCGTATAGAGAGGGCTGGGGTGTATAAGTTTGGGAGGTTACGTGATGGTGAAAGGAGGTAAAAAAGAATCGCGTCGGTGGGATGATAAGATACCGGGACCAAGGATGGATGGATTGCCAAGTTCGCAGCCACACTCGACTGATTGACTGACTGACTGCTCTCGACCGCCTGCCGATTCGAATCTGGTTTCGTCAGCCTGCGAGATTAAAGCGAGGCCTCAGACAGACCCTAAACACGGAGATTCGGTCCAATTGGAATCTAATTCTGCCACATTTGCTTTTCGTATTTACCATGCGATTCAGAAATGACCGAAATCCAGTGACAAACTCCGGGCTGGACGCAGCAACCCGCGATGCAAGACCCCGAGGACCCGGGCTCCAACTCCGCAACTCCGCTCCGCTCAAAAGTCCGCAGCTCCAGCCTCGTTCGCGTGCCGGGCGGGCTGTTCCACGCCCGGGTTATTGCTGACGCATGTTTACTGAGGACGGTTAGTAGGGAGTCAACGGAGGAACTTCTTTCTCTTTCACGGGAGCCGTATAAAGTCGGTTCGGGTTGATGTCTGCGCCACCGGGCCTTGAGCCATCTGCCTGGAGTCTCCTCCTCCCATGACGCGGCCTGGAGATAGAGGCATCAGGCAATGAGATGCTGTATTACACGTGAGATGCTACATGTAACAACGGTAATGACACGGTTTCTTCTCTTGGCCACACTTCTCAACGTCTTTCACGTATGTAGGTATGCAGCGATATGGAGTCTGCAGCAGGTGATGAATCGCCATTATTGCTCTAATCAAACGGGTTGGGCCACAATACGCATACCTTTTGGACGTGAGTTTTCTGCTCTCTATGCGACACATGCCTACTACATCAATCATCACGGATTGCCCTGTTTGGAAATGAAAGACTAGGTGAAAGCATCTTGCGAAGGACTGGTTTTAAAACGTCTCGTTACATAAATTCAACATCCAGTGGCCTTCGCATCGCAATCTGAGCTCAATGATGCACATTGCCAATACTCTAAACGAGCGGCATGCCTCCCAAATCCCTCCCCAAGCTTTCATAGCAAATGGGTATATACCACCACCTCAGAACCAAGAGTTTCTCTCCCTTTTATATGGACGTCCTTTGAGAAAAAATTCCCCTCCCCATTCCACCGAATCCCTCATCCTGGCAGCCCAGCTGAGATTAGCTTTTGGATTTCCGCCGCCATATTTGGCACAAGGTAAAAAATCAAAGAAACGCCTCCAACCAGAAGAAATCCGGTGACAAAACCACAAAGAGTCCTGTGGTTATGAAAACGAAAGAGAAAGAAAAAAAATAGAACCGAATCAAGAAATGGGAAATAGAAAAAGAGGAAAAGATGGAGGAACAAAGATCAAAGCCGAGATCTGGTCCAAAGAAGGGGCGATCGGTTCGACTACTACTTTTGAGAAAGCTGCTAGTCTCCGCCGCAATTATACAACCGTCTTCGAGAGGAAGACGTTAAGAACCAAGGGAAGAAGCGAAGAAACCCAAAATCAAAGGTCTAATAAAACAAACAGTTTCAAGCCAAGGCTTCAAAACATTGGTCTGTTGGGGAATAAGGTTTTTTGGTGTTTCCATCCGGTATATCTAGTCGCAGAGTCACTGGGCTGTATTAAAGACGTCGTCGTCGTTTTCTCTCTCTGCATATTCGTTCAATCATGTGGGTATGGGTGAAGGACATGGAAGGCGTAGATGGGCATCATGGCGTTGAAGGCATAGATGAGTATCGCGTTATGGCCTAGCTGCCCTGCGTGTTATCAAAGCAAGGCGTGGGGCCACCCAGCACGGTTCCCTAGTACCGTTCTTGTCGATATCCGTTGGCTCGCGGCGCTTCATACTGAACACCCGTCATGGAATCCGGGCCGTTCGGGATGCCGTTGCTGATGGTCCGGAGAGGCGGCAGCTCGGTCCGGGGTGCGTTCGCATAAGGATCGGATGAGTAAGGAGCCGCTTGGGGGGCGGGTCCCGGAGGCGGTGGCTGCTGGCCCATGTACTGAGAGCTTTCCATTCGCATTCCCGACAGCTCTCGCCGCAGCAAATCGTTCTCGGTCATCGCTTGGTTATAGTGATTCTGAAGGACCCTGATGTGGTCAAGCTGTCTCTGGTGCTCGGCAATGGCTAGTGGCGGCTTGTTAGTCTCTTGCAGCGGAGGAGAATACGCGCAAATTACGAACCTTTGGTAAGAATCTCCCACTTGGAGGCTTTGGATCCACGCTCCTGCGGCATCAAATCTCTAAGCTGATCAAACAGCTCCTTCATCTCGGTTCTTCGCTTCCGCTCTGCCAGCTTGTGGCTCACCCGCAGTTCGGGGGTTCTGCTGTAGGGCTGGGAACCCGTGGCACCGTTGCTCTCTTCGGCTTGAAGATCGCTCAGCTGTTTGTGCTGCATGGTATGGTGGTGTACGGGAGGGAACTCGGACGAGTTCATGCGCGAAAACTCAGAGCCATCATCGAGTCTGCGCTGACCCGGGGGCAGCCTCGACTCGGTAGTGAATTGGCTGCTAGCAATGGACTCGGTAACACTGCTGCGACGAGACACATCATAGGACGAGTGGTTGTTAACAAGGTGGGCACTGGCCCTCTGCTCCACTCTTTGGATTTCTTCCTCGGGGAAAGCCCAGGCCTGACCCTTAGTCGGCTCGGCTGCACGGGCGATGAGCCCGGTTGTAGGACCAGTAATCGTAGGAGCTGTTCTGCTGACTTTGGTGGGCTCTGGGTTTCGGTCAACGCTAGGTTGGTATCCATTGGAAATTCGGTGCGAAGCGAGAGCCTCGAAATTGGGCCTGGGGTTTCGTTGAGAGTGTAGTGTGTTCTGGATAGAGGACGAGGATTGGTTGTTGCTAGTGTAGCCAGAGCCGCCCAGACGCATATCACTAAAGCCCTGGTTGATTCTGCTATCGACGCTTTCACGCCGGCTACCTGCAACGGCAGCAAGCCCTTCTCCCAGGGTTGCCCCTGAGATGCTAGCTGTGTCCAGCGAAGTTGGTCGATCGAATCTTCGATCCACATTGGAGGGATTGGGGGAGACCATCGAGGCTACGCTCATGTTGCTCGCAGCTGGGGAAACGATGGCTTGGGGTATCATATTGGTGGCGACGGGGGAGGGTGTCTTGTCAACGGACGAATAACCAGATCCGGCTGGGCTGAGTCCAGTAACCGTAAAAGATGCTGCTGAATTATCTGTTCAGCGAATGGTGAGCAAAACAAGGAGAGGGAGGCACTCTGGAATTTCAATCAGGGCAACATACGCTTACTCGACGTTTCGTGGGTAGAGTAGAATCCAGAATCGCGTAGCTGGGGAGCAGGCGCGGCGTGCGAAGGGGCTCGCTCGTCTCTGTTGAGGATGTTGGTGAGTCCAGCAGATTTGCTCGGCAGCATTCGCTGCTGTGTCTGCGTTTCCATTCTGGCCATTAACCGCCCTTGGAGACGATCGCGTAAGGAGCTTGGAGTCGAGCGTTGTAGAGAGGAAGCCTGGGTATTGCCGGCTGCTCAAGGTATATCGAGCAAGGAACAAGACTCGACGTAGAGGAGGATCGGCGACGCCGGCTTGAGGGAGTGGCAGGGCAAAGCTGATGGGAAGGAAGCCGCGCCGCTGTATCGAGTGGACGGGAAGCCCAATGTTCGGTTTCTCACGGTGGTGAGCAAACACGGGCAAGGAATTGGCGGGAATGCAGGCTGCTTGGCAAGCGAGCGCGAAGCGAAGCTCTCGCTCACAAGAAGAGGGCGCGAGCAACACAAAGCAGACACGAGGGGCTAGAGGAAACTGTCGCCAGGCATGAGGTTGAGACTGAATGGTAGAGAATAGATACTCTTGTGGTAGAGGCTTAGAGGGGTATAAAGTAGAAGCTCTTGCATGAAATGGCGATGGGGGGGAGAGGGAGAAGAAGAAGAGAGCCAAGGCAAGTTTTGGATGTGAGATTTTGGAATTGGACTTTTGGGGGAGGGGATCGGAGAAAAGCTTGGATAGGCGAGGTACTCTGCAAATGTAGGGGAAGGACTAGGGAAAGGCTTGTACCAACCCGCAGGGCTTCAGGGTGTGAGAAGAACTAGGAGGTACCTCTACCTGCGAGTATAGAGGTCCGTCAGAGGGACGAATGGGGAGTGCTCGAAGCCGCAGGTACCTTTTCCAGAGCCAACCGGACCTCGAAGAGCGCATTGCAACTTGCTCTAGCCACTATCCACACAGACACAGACACAGCACGGGGGAAACGGGGGGCATTTGGGGGCATGGGCTGGGATTGAGACCAGGACTGGGGGAGCGCAGCGACATCCACAGCGGGTACCTTGTACGAGCGCGTGCAACAACGGACCAGAGCGGCCAGGCTTGCCAGGGCAGCCAATGCCCGAGTATAGCGTACTTGCGAGTCTATTGCTGGACTGAGGCCAGGGAGCACGGGGGTAGCAGTACTTGGCGGGCTAGTATCGAGACTACACTAACACTATAATACTGAGGTAGCCCGTGTTGGCAGCTGTGCTACCATACCATCTCCCAGATCAGAGGCCATCCACATGGGTTTCTCGCTGGCCGGGGGCTGGCAGGGCTGTCCATACTGTATCACCCATCATCCACAATACTGTGCCCAGACTTGAGGCTAATACCACCGAGAATATCTCGGCGAGGAGAGGAGGGGGGCAGGAGCCACAGATTACCGCAGTTGGTGGTACCAGACACAGACAGACACAGACATGGCATAGTCACCCTCGATTGGGCACCCAAGGAGGAGAAGCAAAGACGAAAGCCAGATCAGTGCTAGACTTGCAAGTACCGCATACATGCCGTCTGGACTTCGTGCTACTCCAGACTGGGAGCAGAAGTCAATGCAATGCAGGCAACCAGGTACTACTGCAGCTAGCAACTAGCAACTCGTGCGCACGAGAGCCACCAGGACTGATGGACGATACGCTCACCCCCGAGGCCCACCTCCCTGTGGGCTGACGCGGATGTTTGAATCACGACCGGGAGCATACCGCTGTGTCCTTCTGCCATCTAGATCTGGCAGCACAGCGCCTGTGGTGAGCCAGCCAGGGGGGCCTCTGTCTCTGTCTCTCTCTCTCTATCTTCTGCTGTCACTGCCACCTTTGGATGACTATCTGGTACCCATTCTTTTGGCCAGTCCGAGGCATCACGTTATATTTAGTGGCAGTACAGTACGAGCAGGCCGCGGTGCTTCCGAGACCGAACGCTGCTTGCGGCACGGCCGTGGGAAAATTTCAAACAAGAAGACCAAGAGCAGGTCGGACGGGGAACGGGCAAGACGGGGTCGTTTGGTGGCGACGAATCTCGCCCTCGCAAGCCTCCAGGTCTCTAGCAGCACAGAGACATTGGATCGAAAGGCCAACACGCTCGGCAACCGAGCTTGTGGCATAACTGGGCTTGCATGGCTGCACGCTACGCACAATACTATTAGTGGCCTATTGAACGGTGGCTCCAGCAAGATGGGCACCAGCTGAAAAGCCTTGCAACTCTCTTTTGTCTCGCCACGGAGCCACTGTCCATCTTGTTCACTGCCACTGGCCGGGCATTTCGTCAATGTTGAGAATAAACGGGGATGCAAGAGGCAGCTATGAGTTATGGCGGTCAGTAGCTTGGGCTGTGATCCTGGTGTCCAGCCGCGGAGGCTCTAGCACACGCAGTTGCAAGGTTGCCCTACATGTATTTGGCTACGAAAATAGCAGTTGAGCTCTCTCTTGCAGGGCACGGAAGAATCAATTGGAACTTGCAAGTACTGGTACGGCGCTGTCGGAGATGCTATCAAATCGAGTCAAACAGTCTGGCTGGCTGGTCCATGGGATGGGACGGTAACACTCGCCGTACTGTACTGCAGCTGCAGCTCGATGCAAGCATCTCCAGGCTACTGCCTCGTGTGCTCCGTTGCATTCTACGCAATAATTTACAGTGGCCCCCGGATACAACGACAAGCAATGCCTCTGAAGCCGCACGGACGCGCCCAGGCACGTACAGGTACGAGTACATGGCACATGTGGACGGATTGGACGAACTTGTGTCCATGTGCGAGGGCGTTTCCTGCACGCGGCGTCGTACTGCTTTTCTGGTGATACCACACAAGCCCCAACCTTGCCAAAGGCAGACGGACGTCTTGGGCTTAGTTGGGGGCTTTGCATTCTAATTTTGTATGGCTACGGAGTATACTCCGTGGTTTTATAGGTGGTTTGCGAATTGGAGTTTGAGACAGTATCCGTACAGAGGACGAGGCATGGCCAGCTTGAACATGTCCACCCATCCGCACCACCTTGCAAGTCCCTCTACTTGCTAGCCCAAATGCCAGCTGCAAAGCACGTGTTGAAAAGCGCTTTTTGCCTCCTGTTAGGTTAGGATTCGATACGGGACATGGATCTTGAAGGGCGGGGGTCTGGCTATAATCGCCGATGGGTGCGAGGCTAAGTTACATTGCGACACGTTTCGCCCTGGGCGGCACTTGGGGATGCTGGCAAACCAACTCGGGGCCTCCACTCAACGAAACGTTAATGTTCTTTTCCTGGACGTGTCCCGACTGTTCCTGGCCGGCGTGGGCGATGAGTAAGAACAATTCAGGCCGGGTTGAGGCCGGTTTGGTAAATGCCCTTCTAAGGAGACAAGATTGAATTAGGCAACCCATCAGCCTGTTCGGTAGTGATACGGCAGTATTACAGGCAAGGTGGGAGAAGTAAGAGGTACAAAGTACAACGACACAGTGGTTGGAATTTCAAAAATGGGCACAATTGAAGAAGCAAAACAGCCTCGTGCTTCTCCAGTGCAAGTTCCTTTGCCTCGTGGTGCCATCCATGTGCGCATTCATCTCGGACATACAAGCAAATAAGGTGGTATGCAGTATCGAAACAAGTACCGTGGACAAGGTACGGTATGTACTCTTGCTCCCGAGGCAGGTGCACCCGTTTCCCTCCAGTCTCGAATCTGGCCATCGACTGCATCTGCTTTTTACCCGTACAACTAAAACTAGCAACACGACGGGAATTTCTTCCTCTCTCCCCACACCAAACAAGGCGCAATCTATCAACTAACCGATTTCTCTCTCCAGCTACAGTTTATCCCCAACTTCTCCATTTTCACATGATACGCCCTCATCTCGCCTGTTGGTTCCGGGACAAGGCTGTTTTCGGCCAATTTCAGACGAGATGCTCCATGCTCACACGCTGTCCCAGGGAGACGGAGAAAACAAACACTAGCAACGTAACACAGAAGACAGATTTCAAGGGGAGATTGGCCATCAATTTCAGCATTCAATGCGCTGTTCCGCGAACACAGCAATACGAATCTGGGAAAAAGAAGATCCTGGCAAGGAAAGCGGGTGTGCAAACAGTATTCATACTGTGTACTCCCACCAGGTAGTAGCACCAAACAACCGATTTGTTTCATCACATGAAGAGAGGCTAATCGCTTCCCTGCCTTACAGGGGCCAATAGACAGCTATTGATTCTCTCCTGGGCTAGCAAAGAGTCGAACCAATATAGCAAAGGAGGCAGCGACGAGAGAAAGATGCTGAAAACTTGCTATGATTGCCCATGGTTGGGTGTCCCTTCACCATCCTGCTGCTCGCATACCAGGTGATTATAGACACGCCCCTTTGGCATCCAAACCGTCGGGCGGGCGCAAACACGTTCTTACCCGCCAAGGGTTCCCCCTCAGTCTGCCAAAACGTGACCCGGATGCCAGTGGCAAAATCCTCCAGCTTGTGTGGTCAAGAATGAGCCCTGCCATGCGTGCCGGAATGGACACCGAGGTCTTGACAAGAACGGCTCCTTTTCGTCAAAAGGTGTGACGGAGTGAGCCCTTCAGTGATGACGGCATAAACCGCCTTCTGAGGGATGGCACTCAACAGAAGACCCTGCAATGTCCGTGGAGGGTCCTTTCTGCCATTTTAACGCTATCCTCCAGAACCCGGTCGTAACAATGCCGCCTCTCATCACCCCGAACTTGGGCGAGGAGGGGTGAGAGCTGGTCGCCTTTGACTGGCTAGAATGGCAACCCTTGGGGCAAGCCAAGCCAGGGTTCCTCGTGCCGCTGTGGATGGGATTGACTTGGTGTGTCCACAGGTCCACACCAAGGTGCATATGCGCGATCTTCCGCCGCCACGTGAGACTCGTTCGGCCGCCGCTCTAATTGGCGTGAGGGATATCGGCCATAGAAAGTCGGAACCGGTGATAGCGAGCGTTCGGGGGGTGGATTTGCTGACCAACAAGCCACGCAAAATGGGGAACGTTGGTGGTTCATCGAAACCAGCTTGAGCCCCAGCAGAGGATCGTCCAAAATCACGGCTACTTGTACAACTCTACAAGGCAAAAAGTCGCTTCGTGCTGACAATTAGGCTTCCACGTCCTCCACACGCGCCATTAGCCCAAGTTCGTACTTTTGCATGAGGTTGTAAGCCCAGGCAGCGGAAGTCGCCCGGAGAAAGGCAACGCGGAAGAAGCCAAGGGACAAGCCGGGTTTCGATGCCAGCGAACCAAGTTCAGAATAACTCGAGGCCGGCTGGAATGTTCTTCAACGCCTTTGCTGCGCCGCCTCGGGATGGCGCTAGATGAGATGCTTCGTACCAGAAATCAAACGAAAGGGAATGCACGCGGCGGGCCTTCAACTAAGAAAACGGCGCGCCTCCGGCCATACGTCTACGACAAAGCGACGCTGATGGGGTGGCAGAAGCTTAATGGAACGATGGAGCGTGTGCCACACCAGACCAACAAGTGCCAAAAAACCTCGTGGCTCGGCAGTCTAGCATGCCCTGCACGACTTACTCAGGCACGCCGCGCTATTCATCTTTGGGTTCAGCCGGTTCGAGCCAGAACAGGGTGTGGTTGGGTGGTTTAACCATCCGTCCAAGCACAGCCCTAACAGTACCAGCTCAGCCTGCCTGAGTAGGAAGGAAAAGAAATACGAAGTAGAGCCATTCCCAGTTACGGTAGCAGTGAATGAAATCGGAACAATTACTACGGAGTGCAAAGGGAAAGAAAGCTCTTTGATTCACCACTTTCGAGTACTCGGTTCACCAAGCAGGGCACTTGGTTTCTCACTCGCTCCTCATGCTGCCTTTCTGGTTCTTCTTGCTTTCTCATGGGTTGGTAGGGAACAGATGAGGCTATTCTTTTTCAACTCCTACAAGATCCACCGGCCAAACTCAGTCCCTCATGGGAGCTTACCGGCAGTCGTACGTCAGATGGAAGGATCACCTTGTTCCATCAAACGCCCAGGCGCCAGCTACAGACACACATTCATCATTAACAGCCTTCGGTCCCAACAACTGTATTAGCCGGTGGCTTCTATGGCTGTGTCCATTGGTATCTCTTTACTAGCGCAACGCAACAGAAACTCATGAGTGTCCGGAGTAATACAGTACGACCATTCTTGTTTCTTGACTATTAGAATAGCGTACGTTTCAACATTGAACCGCCAGGGGCTTGTCCAACACTCCGTTACTACGAGGACTACCGCCATAAGCGTGGCGCTACGCGGCTACCAGGGCAAGTGGCAAAATGCACGCCAATCCAATAAGCCAGGCGACGGCTCATTAGCCCAGGTGTAAATGTCCAGAGAGACGGTTTGTCAAGTCGAAATATTGATGCCAGCAGGCTTCAACCTCCTGGGATGATCCAAGAAGTTCGCATCAGTCGCTCCAAAGTTATATATACAAGTAGAGAATCAGGACCATTGAACGTCGGCGCAATTCATATGCTCCACACTTGCATAAAGCGTCGAAAAGCATAATCGCACAGGAATCTGAGCGAAGCCAGGAGGACGGGCGCATTTATGACCTTCCGAAGCCTTGTACAAGTTCAAGGACGCCTACAGCGGATATAGCAGGACGATACCTACCAGTTCAATTCAAGTGCGGAAGCCATTGGGAATCGCCCACGTGGTGATCATCCGCAGCCCGCTCTCTCCGCCGAGACAATGAATGCGTTCAGAAGTGATATGCGCAGGCTAACAAGCGCCTCTGTTCATGATAAGCGAATTCGACCAGGGCTGTCGCCTACTGCATGTACGAGCGCTTGAGCTCCATATTGTCCAGCACTAAGGATTCAACCATCGGGTCGGCACTTGACGGCTAACTCGTCAAGAAGGCGCAGGACACTTCATACCTACGTCTCCTCCATGGATTAGCAGAGCTACTTGTCATGTTGGAAAAAATCGGTGAGCGGTTTGCTCGAGATAGGAACCCCCGGAGATGCTACCCTCGTCCTTTGATGTCTGAATCTTGCGCAAGTCTGGATCACGAAGCAAGCTGAACCTAGCCAGTTGAAGCATATACTACTAGCAGCATCCTCTTCAGTATCTGCCTCACCACCGTTTAAAATACAAGCGGTTCAGCTCCGCATTTACCCATGTACGATCTTCACAGCATTTTTAACTCTACCAAGGGCTTCTTAGGACGTCAATCATCTATTACGAGAAGACGAGGCATGCAAAGGGCCCCCAACAAACAGACTTCATATGGACACCAATTTCTCACAAGAAATGACGAAATAATAAGGCTTGTGCAAATTGACTTCAATCCTTGTAATAGTCGAGTTTCTTGCTGCGACCCAACAATGCAAATCTCTCGAGAGTCTCGCTTTCGTATACCGCCTATTGCGAGGCCAGCCGACGGAGCATAAAATGCCGCCGTCCAGAAGCGCGTCGTTACCTCCGGCAAAGCACTCGTACTGCTACCACCGGTGCTTGCGTGCGGAGTACCGTACGGAGTACTCGCGACAATCGCCCCGCGTCTGATATACAAATAAACGACAAAGATGGGGCCGTATTGGGCGCTTTGCCAGCGAATGGACCTATATTGCAGGAAAATGTTGTCCCAATTGGGAAACTACAAGATCGATGGCCGGCACGCGGAAGCACAGCATTCTAGACCGCAAAAGCAGCTCCGGAAGTGATCTGTCCAACGGCCTAGCGTCTGCCAGCAAAGGGGTGGCCTGGCAATCCATGCGTTGCTACGCTTGAAACGCCCACAACTGAACTGAACGGATTACTGGTGTCCTCCATCAGTGGCTACCCTCGGCCATGTCCCGAGCACGGAAGCCCACCTGGTAAAGTGGCTCCAGCAGATCAAGCCGTTGCCATGTTGTTCGTCCCATCTTTTTACCTGTGCTCATGGCAAACCCGCTTTATTACTTTTTAATTTCCTAACAAAGAGAGTGCAACTCGACCAACTAATACGGAGTGGCCTCTACCCGTTGGATTCAAGATACAAGAGGCTGTCAAGTATAGAGTACTTGCTTCAATGCGTGTTACGTTCCTCTTCGTTAAGGTTTTCTCTCTCGCATCAAGGCCAACAATCAAAAGCCTCATCACAGATCGATTCTAGATCAAGGCGCCGGCTGTATCGGCTCTACTTAGGCCAAGTACGGGGTAGCTAGATGTAAGTAAGAGACGTGGTCTGTCCATCATCATAATCGTGCCATGGCCAAAAGCAAGCCAGATGGGGCAGTCACAGCGGCCTGCAGCTTATCGCCATCTACTACTCCGTACTTGAACGGAACCACGCCTTGATACCCGCAATAAAGCACGGAGCCGCACCTATACGCTTCCTTGAATGTAACGCTGGTCCTCCAATCGCGTGTAGTAGCCGTGAATCGGAATCCCAATGGCATTGAACAAGCATGCAGATACTCGCAGTGTAATATGCGGCCGTGTATGTAAGGGTTACGATACAAAGGGCTTGGACAGGATCCCCGGTACCTGATCCGCAAATACAGTATCAGAGATCAAGTCGTGATGTCAGGCACCGCAGTCCATCGTCCTGGCTCCCTTGTGGTGGCTTTTTTCATTGGTCACTGTGACTCTGTGCGGCACGCCACCTACAAACTAAACAACTCACGACATCCGAAGAGAGGTCCATGCGTACAGCTTCCTTTGGTATTTGTACAGCATAAAGCAACATTGGCTGCTTGTCTCAAAGAAGTGCGGGATCGGATGTCAAAAGCCACCGCTGAACCCGTGTACATTCGGCTACCTAAACTGCTGTTCTCGGACGGTAGAAAGTCTTACATGTGACAAACCCATCTCAAAGGCATATGATGGTAGTGCAGCAAGGGCAGTTTATTTCCAGGCTTATGGATAATCTATCAAGGTATTCATGAGCAGTCTGGCTGATATATTAGCTGGCAATATGCTTCGGAGGCGGGCCGATAGAAGTGACTTACACTGGCATCCGAAGACGACCAAACAACTACTCGCGCCTTTCTTCGTCACTGAGTGTTCTCATACTTCTGCCGTCGTTACACGCTTGTCTGAGCTCACATATAGCAGGGCCTTGATGGGAACAAGCTTATTGTACCGAGTCTAGATCTACAAATTAGCTCAGTTGAGGTGGATTCGTGTCCAGGATTACTGCCAGATGGATCGACCGGCTCCGGCAACGATAGGAACTAATCTGGCGGCTGCATGTCACCTAGATGCGCCAACAGCTGAGATGTTGTTGGTTGGGGACAATATTTGCTTCTCCAGAGGGTTGGGGCGGCATCTAGTAGCACGCCCAGAGTCATTTCCCCCCTCAGCTGCCTTGGACCGAGACAAGGGTCACAATTTCAGCCGCTCATCACACGCGGGCCAATATCATTGACGTGTATCCTTCCCGTCCGGCCATCTTGACGGCCCAGGATCACGGCACAGAGGCGCCGTCAGACACGAGGTTGAGATTGGAAATCGTGCAGCACAGGGGTACGATGCTGATAGAGTGGTGATATCACAGGAGCCTCCCCGGCCCGAGGCCCAGGATATAGCTGGCATGCTGTGCTTCACAAACCTCCCACGCGCTCCCTTTGCTTCTCGAGGTGGCGCCGCCTCACCGCGCGCCTGTGAAACACGGACCAGCCTTGGCCAACTAAACTATTTGATTTGGCTTGGTTTGGGTGAACCGTTGTACAGAGATTGTGAGCGAGCTGTGTGTGAGCTGTGAGGCTCCAATGCAATACCCATCACATCTCATCCCGTGTCAAAAGACGGCAGCCCGTGCACGGTAAATGATATTTGTCATTTAAGAGATGTTTGATGAGCATACTCTCCCGCGCTGCCATATGTCCTTCGTCCCGAGAGGGGGAATGTCACCCGTCTCTTCGCGTCACGCCTCCCCGTGACCAATTAACAGCGGTCTGATTTGCGGCGAACGATCTGAGACTGTGCCGAGTCATAATTATGACGACCCCAGTCCAGTCGCCAAGGTCTCAGAAGCAGAGAAAGAGGCTGCTTGGGACACCCCCATTCGGCAAACTGTGGGCTAGTGGACAAATTCATGTTTGGTTGTTGGCCGGTTTCGCCCTCTCTTCTACGGCTATCGTTGCGCCTTGTTGTTCACTCGGTTCTCGGCCCTCTGGTGGCTAAACCTTAAAGCGAGTTCTTATTTTGCCCGCATTATAAGGACATTCTAGGCCTTTCGCGAAGCCAAAAACTAATAATTACGTTTTTGATCTACATACCCCTCCGGCAACTGGAATTCTCCGCGGAAAACTTTGCGAAATGTGCTCCTCTGCCACTTTTGGGACAGGAGATCGGAGGGTGAGGGGGGATGTGTCTTGAAGCAAGGAGCCACCGCGGCGGCACCAGAGACACGGCGGAGGATGTACCAAAAAAGATAGGAGGCGAGGGGAGGGGGGCGTGAAATTTTTGCTTTGCTAGATGGGACTGGGACTGGGTTACCCAAGGCCCAAGAATTGGGAATGCTAGCTTTTCTGGCAGCTTGGCCCGATCCTGCGGGAGAATTGAGCAGGTACGACAAGTGAGGGGGAATGGGGGGTGTGTCCATGGTGTTGCAACTGAGACAGAGAAGCAAGCATTTTAGAACCTTCGTTTTTTATTTCTTGATTTCTTGATTTTATAGCGCTGAGGCTGCCTGATGGGGTTGTACAGAGTGGGCTCTTATTGAATAATTTGCAAGATTACTTGTTTCTACGGAGCGGAGCGTGAACGAGCGTGAACTATTTGGAAATGAGATTGAACCGGGTCTTTGTTACTCTGAGGGGATGAAGGTGAGGTATTACTAGATCTCTCCGGGCTTACTGGCGTGACACGGGCGTTAACATTTATCCATTCACATGTTTGCTCTTTCGTAACAGAATGAGATAATAAGTCCGGAGGAGAAACGTAGCAATAAGACTGTATTAATAGCTATAGCAGCAGAGGCATTCAATAATAGGGGGAAGAGGAGAGGAGAGGTGATTCTTGATCTTCAGGAGAGATCCCAACAGAACTCCTTCCGGACAGCAGAGTGCGAATACAATATGCAAGATTTTGCTCTTTTCCTTTGTGAACCATAGAGAGCCCTTTGTATTAGAGATGCAGGCACATGGATGCAACGTGAATATAAAAAAGCTGTCGTGAATATGAAAAATTATACTTTAGAAAGGAGATGTGTGTATGTGTGTTTGTGAATTGAGTGAGACATAGACAAGGATGATGCAAAAAATGCATGTGAATCTGTCCCCAGCTGATCATCTGGCGCAAATGAGAATCACATTTGGTAGTTCTTTGTATCCATCCCTTACATACGAGCATCTCTTCAGTCCTCAGATTATAAACCTTAGCGAAGTAATGTCTTTCAATATGTCATGTATAGAGAGAGAGAGAGAGAGAGATGTATTCATTCTACAAAAGTCGTAGTCAACATCTCCATATCCAACATATATTCTGTGTAAAAGTCCTATATCCCATGCCCGCTACATCCTAAACTAAATTATACTCCCAGGGAAACAAACGATTTATTTGCTCTTTGTTCATTAGGCTTCCCCCCTTGTTTTCCTTCTTTCCAAGTATATGCTCATCATAAATACAATTTTATCAAGTTGGACCAATGTAAAGTAACTGGGCGAAAGAGACCATTTCGTCTCATCCCCATCATCACTGCGCTAAATAATGTCTTTCATGTTTCAACCAAAATGCCAAAAAAGGACTGCTCAAACAAGGAGAAGCCTTCTAAAACTCAAACTCTGGTCGGAAAATGTCAGGGTCCACGCCGGGGACCGTCTTGTCTGCAAGATCTTTCCTGCCCATCTGCGTAAACACCCTCCTCAGGGTATCGTACAAGGTGCTGCTTCGGTTCTGGGCAGACATTCTGTCGAGAGCCTGGTCGACCTGGCCAGAAGCACCATCGCCCAAGATTTCGTACGCCTTGCTGCGGCCAGACTTCTCAATTGTCTTGTGCATGTCAAGAGCTGCAAGGAAGTGAGATGCTGCCTCTTGGTGGCAGTTGATGTTGATACAGCTCACACCCAGGTTGTAACGGGCGCGAACAAAGTTGGGGGCCAAGGACAGAGCTTGCTCGTACGCAGCAATGGCCTCCTCTGATCTTCCGCTGTTGGCGAGTGTAGCTCCGAGTCTGTTCCAGAGCAGGGGAAGCTGCTCCTGCTGGTTTGTCGTGCCCAGCTCTGAAGAGTGAAGAGCAGACTGGAAGCAGTCCACGGCCTTGTCGTATTCCTCTGCTCCGTAGAACAGCACACCCAGTCCAACCTGGACATCGGGGTCCATGTGCTCACCGTCGGGGCTAAGCTGGGCGGCCTTGATAAAGAGACTAGTGACCTTGTCATGCAGCTGTTGTCGGTCGGTGAATCCCATGTCTGCGACAGGGTGCAGGTTTGCGGGATCAAGGATGGTAGGATACTTGACGGACAGCCACCTCTCGAGAGTTCGGTATGCTGTGCTGTCGTAGCCCTCGTTGGTATACGAAACAGCGAGACCCATCATGGCATCCAGGTTGTTGGGATCCAGCTTCAAGGCTTGCTCCAGCGCGCGAATAGCTGCCGTCTCCTTTTCGTTCTGAGCTTGAGCCGAGCCCAGGTATACCCAAGCCTCAACATGCTCTGGGTTCTGCTGAACGGCAGCCTCAAACGCCAAAGCTGCCAATGACAAGTTGCCTCCCTCCTTCATAACTCGAACACCCTCCTCAAATGCATTCTTCTGCTCACGGAAGATGTTCTCTTCCTCAAACATGTAGTTCTCGACGATGGGGTCAGCGAATCGTCCCCAGTCGTTGATGCCGTTGAGGTCGGGCATGAGGTCCTGGCCCCATTCGGTATCGAATTGATCAAAGTATTGTTGTTCGTTCACCATCGACCTAGCAGCAGCAGTCTCAGCCTGGATTCCTTTCCAAATGGATTCGAAGTCACCAAACTCATTAGTCTCCGATTGGAGTTTATTGTCCATATCCTCGAGCTCCTTCTCGGCGGCATTCGCCTCAGCCTCCTTGGCCGCTTCCTTGTCCTGGAGCTCGAGCTGAGCAAAGTGCTCCTCCCACTTGTTGTCGTCCAGTTCAACCATCTTGCCCTTGCCCTTTAGGTCCTGTTGCTGTTGCTGAATGGGTTGCTGTTGCTGCTGCTGGTACATCGGCTGCATCATGGGCTGAGCATATCCCATACCCATACCCATACCCATCATGTTCATGTTCATACCCATGCCCATGCCCATCATATTTCGTTGGGGCATCGCAGCAGACATGTCGCCTCGCATTTGAGGTGCCATGGCTGCAGCGGCGGCAGGGTTGGCTTGCTGGAAGCGCGCAAACTCCTCGGGGCTGAAGAGAGCACTCGGCGATGCCTGGAGCACGACGTCCATGCCGGGCTGGGCGTTGAAGTCCTGTGCCCATGCCGCGGGCGAAGGGCCCATAGGGGCAGCGCTCAGGTGGGCAGCAGGCCCGCCTGGCAAGGTTGGGAACTCTTGTTGAAGACCTGGGCCACCATTGAGGAAACCGTTCATCATCTGCAAGACCAGGGACAGATCACGTATTAGTAATGCGCATCCCAAGTCAACGTAAACAAACAAACAACTGGTCATGTATCAAATCACGTACCTCATCCTGGGGCGCATTGGCAGGCGAGCTGCGAAAGCCTCCCAGCTGGCCACCTGGCCCTCGGCCGACGAGACGATCGCGTTGTAGTGTCTTGTCATCTTGAACGTGCTTCTGGAACTGGCTCAGGGGGTTGCCAGCCGTCGAGCACTCTGCGCCTCCCATGAACGACATGTTGGCGATGATATGTGTGGTATGCGCACGCGAGCTGTCGATCGATGGTCGTTTGTTGTTGTTGTAAACAAGGAGAAAGGAGGCGGGAGGTTGGGAGGTTGGAGGTGGATGAAATTAGATGGAGGGGATGGAAGGCGAATCGACAACAACCCAAGGATGTGACCAAGGATGTGATAATCAAGTTGGGCTCTGCCGCGGCTGTGATGCGCCAAACGTTGGCTAGTGGACACGAGAAGAAGACGCACTTGCCGGGAAGAAGCAAGGACGAGCAGTTACAGCGGCTCCAGCTTAAGGGAAAAGAATTAAACAGGCGCTTCCAGGCACGTCAGTCACCTGCAGGAGGACAGTCCGCTGGGTTTGTTGTGTGGGGAAATGCCAGGCGCCTACCGAGGCTATCGCCGGTCCGTCCGGGTTGGTAAGCGTCAATCTGTTGTTGGAGCAATGGGATTGGAGGGGGGCTGAGGAGTTCAGGGGCTGCACGTGACTGTGGGGTATCAACAGACGGGACGGGACAGGTGTGGCGGTGCTGTCTTGATCGAAATGGTTTTTCATGTGCTTGAGCTAGGTAGTGTGGCGGTGCTCTGTTCTGCTTGGTGCTGCTGCTCTATCGATAAGCTACCTGAACTTTTTTTTTCTTCGCTCGTCAGAAAAGGCATCTCGGCCGCTTGGAGTGTAATTCGTATGCAACAAGCAATTCCCAGCCATTGCCAAATTTCACAATGCTTCGCCAAGTGTAAGTTCTCCAATATATCCCCCGTCGTCCACACAATCCCTCAAGCAGCAATCAAACAAGCAAATCTAACACAATCTCCCCTCCCCAGAAAACCCCGTAACGCCCGCTCCAAGCGAGCCCTCGAGAAGCGCGAGCCCAAGGCCGTCGAGAACCCAAAGACATGCCTCTTCCTCCGCGGCAACAACTGCTCCCAGGTCGTCCAGGACGCCATGAACGACCTCTTCTCCATGCGCCAGCCCCTCTCCAAGAAGTTCACCAAGAAGAACCCCATCCACCCCTTCGAGGACGCCGCCTCCATCGAGTTCTTCTCCGAAAAAAACGACGCCAGCCTCTTCGTCTTTGGCAGCACCCAGAAGAAGCGCCCGCACTCGCTGACGTTCATCCGCACTTTCAGCCACAAGGTGCTCGACATGCTGGAGCTGTACCTCGACAACGAGAGCTACCGCTCCATCTCGCAGTTCAAGACGAAAAAATTCGCCATTGGCATGCGGCCCATGATCCTCTTCGCCGGAAGCGCCTTTGAGAGCCCCGTCCCCAACGAGTACACCCTCGCAAAGAGCTTCCTTCTCGACTTCTTCAAGGGCGAGCCCTCGGACAAGATCGACGTCGAAGGCCTGCAGTACATCGTCTCCGTCGCCGCAGAGGACACCGCCGGCGAGGGCGACGCCAAGCCCCCGATCCACATCCGCGTCTATGTCATCAGCACCAAGCGCAGCGGCCAGAAGCTGCCCCGCGTCGAGGTCGAGGAGATTGGCCCCCGGATGGACCTCCGGGTCGGACGAATGCAGGAGGCGGACGAGGCCATGCTCAAGGAGGCCATGAAGAAGCCCCGCGGCGTCGAGGAGCGGACAAAGAAGAACGTTACCATGGACTCGATGGGTGACAAGCTTGGTCGTGTGCACTTGGGCAAGCAAGACTTGAGCCAGATGCAGACAAGGAAAATGAAGGGTTTGAAGAGGTCTCGTGA